>OX941080.1:61837500-64337500 GCA_954870635.1 Arctium minus | reverse complement strand
CAAGCACCCCTTGAAACTTACTCTCCCAGATCAGAAAGGCTACATCGACACATCCTAAACCCATTCATACCAGTAGAACATGATTTTCGATCTGGTTCTATAGAAGGATTTGGGTTCGATCACTCCCAAACCAATTGACCTTAGGGGACCAGATGACAAGCATCCCACGGAACTTACTTTCCCAAATCAGAAAGGTCACAGGTACAAACTTTTAAACTTACAGATTTCTGAATTTGAATAATATAAAATGCATCTCAATCACCCAGTTTTACATCTAAGTGCTTAGCCCATATTTTCATTACGATCCATAATTCAGACTTTTTAGGATTTCCAAGCATTGTAAACTATAAATTTGCCGAATCACATATCTTTAAAGCAGAATACAAAAGCTTCAAACATGTTGCTGACTTTTCGACTTTTAAAAGACTTGAAAGTTGAACATATAAAACTTTAATATTAACAAATTAACTTGAAAATTTATCCTACACACACATTTTATTCAAAAGAAAGAAAAACTGTAAAGCTTTTACTTTATAGAATAAAATTTGTAAAGATTTAAACTTTTAATATCACATGCCGAGTTTGAAAATTTAATACAAAAGTAAAGAATTCAGCAATTTGATATTTAGTCGAAATAAAATTCAATAATATTATCTTCCACATAATGTATAATGAATTTGTGTCTCAAAAGAAAATTTTGGGTTGTACAAATTCAAAAGTGAGTTGAATTTGCTCAGATTCTCGAAAAACTTGAGAAAACTTGAACAACATCATTAACAGAGATAAATGCAGCGGAAATAAGTAGATTTACTCACAGTTTCTCATTAGTCAGAAGCTAAAAGCTTTGAAGAACGAGTTCTAAACTGACATGTTTAGAAGTCGAAGATCATTGAAGTACGGGTTCTGAGCTGATGTACTGAGAAGCCAACTTCCTCTTACCCCCCCTTGACATTAGGTGCCTGCAACTTAGAATCAATTTGAGATTTTGGAACCCACTTGTATATGGGCCCATGTTTGTTAATTACAGTTCTATTGGGGAAAAACTTGTAAGATTTGACATGAGAAGCACAAGAAATATGATCAGACAAATGAACATAAGAATTAGCATAAGAGAAAGCATAATCATCTGAACTGGAATCAGAAGAAGAATATGAGACATTTTTGGAAATTTGAATCATTTGCTTTATTGAATATTTTGAAATTTTATTACAAGAAGCAAATGAATCACTTTTATAAAGTTTGTCTACATATCTATCTTCATCAGTCGTAGAATCATCTGATGGCTGCTTGACTCTCCATATCTGCCTTGAAGGAGCGCTCAGAGTCCTATCTGAAATCATTGAATTAGAAGAATTAGAACTGTCAGAAATGACTTGATCTTGTTTCTTTGACTTCTTTGACCGTCTTCTTTTACGCTTTGGTTTATAATAATTATCATTGAGCGTAAAAGAATCATCAAGAATTTTCGATTTAATATTTGAATCGGAAGAAACAACTTTACCTATTAAACCCAACTGATCAACTAATGAATCTGAACTTGCCTCGGAGTCAGAAAAAGTTTGAGAAAAGTTTTCAGATTTTAGAAATTCCTTTTTGTTTTCCTTAGAATCAGAAGAAAGGCCATAAATAGAATCTTGTTTTTGAGAAAATAATTTTTCTTCAAGACTAGAAGTCATAAAAGAAAGAATAATATCAGATTCAATTTCTTTTTTAATATAGTTATCTTCCATTTTATCTTCAAGGTCAATGATTTTGCCTTCTAATAATGGAGGAGTATATCTCTTAGAATCATAAAAGATTGGAGAGATATTTTCCTTATCAGATTTAATGGCATATACATCAACATAATCATCAGACACTGAAGACATAATAGAAGATGTTTCATTTAAACTTTTTCTGCCTTTCTTTGATTTATCAGGAAAATATTTGGCATTTTCACTTGTATAAACAAAAGAAATTTCCTTTTTCTTATTATTCATCCTTTTCTCATTTTCGATATCTAACACTTGCTTTTCATTCATCCAATCAATTTTAAATTGAGGAGCATATTTAGCAAGTGTGAGATAATCGTATTTATATAAAGTAGGGGATTTTTCTATCGCATTGTTTAAACAATGTGGATTTTCAAAACCAAGTCCCCATTTTTCTTTTATAGACTCATAACTCCTCGGTTTGTTCAAATAAATAGTTTGCTCAGACTGATTCCTTCGATATAATTTTTCTTTCAACTCATTTATTTTATCAGAAAAATTATCTTTTAATTTGGTCATTTCAGTCAAAGATTCAAGATAAGTCATATTTGATTTTTCTAAATCATCCAATTTCTTTTGAAAGATGTTTTTTGTATGATCCAGAATAGATTTTTCATCTTTCAAAGAATTTTGTAATTTATCAATCAAATTTGACTTTTCTGAATTTAAATTCTTTTCTGATATTAACTTCGGGCGAAGATCAGATAAAGCAGTTATAATAATGTTCATTTGTGATTAAATGAATGTGTAATCAAACTCAGAAATTACCTCATCTTCATCAGTATCATCATCATCATCAGACTGATCATCTCCGATTAAGTACATATGAGCTGTTTCCACATTGTCAGCTTCATCATCAGAGTGATAAAGTCAGTACTCCTCTTCTATGAGCTAAGCTGTTCCGTTCTCTCTTTTGTCGGTAAGTTCCAGTTTCTTCCTATTGGTTAGGGAACCAGATGTAACTAACATACACCAGACTTTATCTAACAAGGTTATATTCATCCGCTCGGCGACTCCGTTTGATTGAGGATCGCCAGGTGTGGTGTAGTATCGGTGAATACCTCTATGTGAACAAAATTCTTTAAAGATACCACTAGTGTATTAACCACCATTGTCAGATCTTAACACTTTTAATTTTCTGTGAGTCTCGACCTCGACTAGTGCTAACCAAGTTTTGAATATTTCAAAAATATATGACCTTAACTTAATCACATATACCCAAAGTTTGTACGAGAAATCGTTAATAAAAGTAACATAGTACTTACCTCCACTAACGGATTGTGTCGAAGATAGTCCCTAGACGTCTGTATGAACATAATCGAGGATCCTTTTGGTGTTGTGATTTCTAACACCAAAAGAAATACGCGTCTGTTTACTCGAGACGCATTCTAAACAAAAGTCCAGACTCATAGACGTGTCAACTGCAGTGAGTTTTTGCTTGCGCAAAATCTCCATATTCTTCTCTGAAGTGTGCCCCAATCTAAGATGCCACAAACGGGTAACATCTAATTTTCTTGAATTATCTATGACACACGCATCAGAATTGACTGTCTCGCTTAGCAGATGAAACAGGTTATTTTTTGCATGCTCACCTTTCATCACAACAAAGTTCCCTATGGAGATGCGCATACTCCAATTCTCAATCCGAATCTTATAGCCAAGTTTGGACAGTTGTCCAACACAAATCCAAGAACGATCATAGATGGTACAAATTTAATATTTAATAAAGTTCGAATGGTACCGTCAAACATTTTGATTCTAACCGAACCGATGACCCTAGTGACACACGATTGCATCTGTTCAAGAAAGGTTGCATCTTTTCATGAAAGGTTGCAACTGTTGTGAGTTTTATCATATATATATATATATATATATATATATATATATATATATATATATATATATATATATAGGGGTGTATAAAAAACTGTCAACCCGTGAAACCCGCCCAACCCAACCCGCTAACAACCTAATTAAACTCAACCTGCCAAACCGCTAATTAGAAGGTGTCAGGATCTAATTCTTAACAAGAATAATGAACTCAGAAACAATATTAAAGGAGTTTGCAGAATAACACTTTAATATTCAAAGATGAATGTAACAGTGAATTAGAAATCACAATCTTGTAAACTTTATTGAATGATTTAAAGCTACAAGATTTCACACAAAACCTCAATATTGATGAACAGGCTCACCAATACGAATTCTACTTCTCTAGAACTAGGGTTCTAAACCTTGAGGTTAATTCTCTCTATCAAAAACAAAAACTCAGAATATGTTCTGTCAAACTTGATATATTAAACTTATTCTCAACAGATCTATACATATACTGAAAATAAAAGATAATTACAAAAAATAAAAGATCTTCAGTATATTCTTCTATCATTATCTTCAAACCTTCCATGATTATCTTCAGTCTTGATCTGCACGTATCTTGATTATCTCTTAAGCAGTATTACCTTTGTAGCAGCATTAACACTCTGAGAAGCACTAATTTTCACCAGTAGTAGTAACTGTGCTCAACAGTATTAACTTTGATCTGGCAGTACTAACTTCATGAGCAATATTAATATGATTCAACAGTAGTAACTTTTCTCAGAAGTAGTAACCATGTTTTGCTTTTGAGAACTTGAAAACACCCAATGGGCCTCCATACCCCATTCTAGTTAGAGTGGAAAACAATTCATCATTAGAGATAGATGAGATACCTGCGGTATCGTCTAGACGTAGACTGATGTGAATTACCTCTTCAGAAACTGTCAAGGATTTGTCACATACCCTAACAGAGATCTAGCAGCTTCAATCAGTGTCCTATTCCTTCTCTCACCAACACCATTTTGTCGTGGAGTCCTAGGAGCACTGTATTGCCTCTCAATTCCTTTTTCCTCACAAAAGGTGTTTAGGTCAATATTTTTAAATTCAGTACCATTATCTGGCCTAATGACTTTTACCTTTTGATTTGTTTGGTTTTCAATTCTTAGAATAAAGGATTTGATCAGTCCACTTGTCTCATCCTTGGTCCTTAGAAAATATACCCAAGTAAATCTAGAGTAATCATCAACAATAATTAAAGCAGTATGATTTCTTACCTATACTCATAACATTTGTAGGACCAAACAGATCCATATGCAACAACTGAAGAGAATTAGCAATAGTGTTCAACTCTTCGGACTTGTGAGAAGTTTTGTGTTGTTTGCCTTTGAGACAGGCAACACAATGATCATCACATGAAAAACTTTTGAAGGCAAACCTCTTACAAGGTTGTTTTTAACAAGTTTATTCATTGGTTTAAAGTTCATGTGACACATCCTTCTGTGCCAAAGTGATGATTCATCCAAAGATGCTTTTGAAACAAGACAGTTTAGGGATGAATCAGTTGAAACATTTTCCATGTCCAAACAATAGACATTATCCTTTCTGGGAGTTCTTAGTAGTATCATCTTTTCATCAACTACCTTGAATCCAGGAGCAAGGATAATGCATTCTGAATCTGTGAACAATATACTATGCTTTTTATCACAAACCTGTGATACACTTAACAGGTTGTACCTTAACTGCTCAACATAGAACACATCTTTAAAGGTCATTTTACCTTTTGTTACATCTCCCTTACCACTGATCTTACCTCCATCTGGAGTATTACCAAAGGCAACATGTCCTCCATCAATTTTCTTGAAATTCTTGAGGCAAGCCATGTTCCCTGTCATGTGCCTAGAGCAACCACTATCAACATGCCAGATGGTCTTTCCTTTGAGCTGCTGGTTGCCCTGCACATAAAATAAAACAATTAGTATTGATTGGGAACCCAAGCCAAAGTGGTCTTGGGTCTCCCTTTCTCATCAAAGTATTTACATTCCTTTTTGATGAGATTTTTAAAATCAGAGCACTCTTTACTGGAGTACTTTGTCAAAATGATTGGTCTAGCAATAATGAACTAGGGTTCTAAACCTTGAGGTTAATTATCTCTATCAAAAACAAAAACTCAGAATATGTTCTGTCAAACTTGATATATTAAACTTATTCTCAACAAATCTATACATATACTGAAAATAAAAGATAATTACAAAAAATAAAAGATCTTCAGTATATTCTTCTATCATTATCTTCAAACCTTCCATGATTATCTTCAGTCTTGATCTGCACGTATCTTGATTATCTCTTAAGTAGTATTAACTTTGTAGCAGCATTAACACTCTGAGCAGCACTAATTTTCACCGGCAGTAGTAACTGTGTGCTCCGCATTATTAACTTTGATCTGGCAGTACTAACTTCATGAGCAGTATTAATATGATTCAGCAGTAGTAACTTTTCTCAGAAGTAGTAACCATGTTGTGCTAGCAGCATTAACCATACTTGTGCAATTCTGTAATTCCCAACAGAAGGGTTGAAATTGGGTTAGCATCACTCAACCCAACCCAAACCGCTAACCCGCCGCTAATATATATTATTTCGATAAAATTAAATATATATATATATATAATATTTACAATCATAATAATTTATGACCCAATATATATTTATATTAGTCGGATTACAACCCAAAGCCTAATATTAATCCAACTAGGTAAAGGGCCAAATTAATTCAACTAGGTCGATTGATACGTCTTAATACACACGACTGGACTAGTACACTGGAACAACTAAATCAATGCTGATGCTTTCATTGCATAAATGAACATATGAAGTATGCTTATCATAGTAAAAGAATTGGATCTTTGTTTGTGGAATCACTAAAGAAACTGATGTAAGAAATATCTGGATACGATGTGCGATAAAAAAACAAAAATTGCTTAGCTTTCTTACTATTAGTGATAATAAGGTGACATTTAAAAAAGAGAAATGTCGAAAAGCCTGTGGCTAGGTTTGTGGTTAAGGATGAACAACCCTTTAGTGTTATAGAGGGTGAAGAGAATTTGTTAAAGAGTTGCAATCAAAATTTAGTGTCCTTGGTAGAGTGATTGTTGATAGAGATATTTACTGATTGTTTTAGTTGAGAGGATTAAATTGGAGAAAAAGTTAACAAATGTTTGACAAAGAATATGTTCAACAACTAATTTGAGTCGAAGAGGTCCAACACGATCGTACTTGATTGATAATTTGAATCAGATGCTATCATTTAAACTTTTGAAGTTTAATTCTAAAACTTAAGGATTTTAGTATATATTTGGATAATTATATAAACTAATAACTTTGTTGGGTATATTTTTAGTATTATTTATCATATTTCATGCATCGACTTTATGTATATTTCTAACCCGCCAACCCAACCCAACCCAACCCGTCCTAACCCGCAAGGGTTGGGTTGGGTTGGGTTATACTTTTGAATGAGTTGGGTTGGGTTTAGATTTTTCAAGCCGCCATAATTGGGTTGGGTTGTAAAAATGTCAAAAACCGCCCAACCCACGTACACCCCTATATATATATGTCTGTGTGTGTGTGTGTGTGTGTGTGTTTTTTTTCTTTCAATTTTATCAATTTTGTTTTCATCTTCTTCATCATATCACAACCATGATCATGAGAAGAACTTGTAGGATCGTTGCCTACGATTCTTAAAACTCGAGGAGGTCCTGGGAGGGAGTTAGACAAGATCCATCAACGATCTAGTGAGGGCTACTATTTCTTCAGGATAGTGATATAATCACATCCTCGTTTTACTGCTTTGATCAATTTGGATTATGTCATATACTCTATTTCTAACTAATATATATGTGTTGTTGCTTATATATATATATATATATATATATATATATATAGAGAGAGAGAGAGAGAGAGAGATAGAGAGAGAGGTGAGTTCATACGGGAACAACATCTATTTTAGAAAACACAATAACAATCGAGTAGATACAAAATCATATATGATTCACGTACACAATCACATATGATTTTGTACATTATTTGTTGTTCTCTTAAATAGTTAATGTTATCGTTTGAACATTTTTCTAGATATATATATATATATATATATATATATATATATATGTATCAAGGACGGACCTAGTATGGTGGTAATGGTGGAATGTGCCACCATATTATTTCTCAGGGAAAGGTAAAAAAAAATTTAGTTTCGTGAAAAGTGCAACCATATCTTTTTGGAAGGTGCTACCGTATTATTTTGAAAACTTTAAGAAGGGGTAACCATACCTCAAAATCAACCAAAAAGATTTAAAAAAAACCCTCGAAGTGGTGGAATTAGGCTAAAAACACATCAGACAACATTGAACATCGGTAAAAAGATGAAGACATGTCAACAAAAACCGTGCTTTTTGTAATCAAATTTTTTCATTTAATTTTTATATAATTTTAATTTGGAGGGTATAATTGACAATCCAAATTACACGGTTATATTTATGAAAATATTTTATTTTTGAATTTGTCTATAATTATGGACGATTATTTTTATTGAAGTATTTTATTTTTAACTTTATCAAAATCTTTGTATGCATGAAAATTGAATTTTAGTTTTTTTAACTTTTTTTTTACCTATTATGGTTTGATTCTTTTTTTTTTTTAATTACGATTTTATTTTTTAATTATTTTTAAACAATTTTTTTTTCTTTTAATTACGGTTTCATTTTGTTTTAAATAAAGTTTCATTATGTTTATTATGGTTTTAATAAGGTTTCATTATGTTTGTCATGGTTTTAATAATGTTTCATTAAAGTTGCAATAAAATTTCATCTAGATGATGAAATATGTTTTAGAGTTTTATATGGGGGTGAAACTGTTTCACTATATTTCGCTATAATTTTAATAAGGTCTTACTATGGTTTCAATAAAGTTTCACTACGGCTTTACTATGGTTTCTCTACTATTTCACCATGTCAATAATGAAATATGGTTTAATTATGTTTCACTATTGTTTCAGTAATATATTAGTAAATTTATAATATCTTAAAAAAATCTTCTCATTATCATCAAATAGTGTTCATGGTTTTGATCCCTAAAATAGCGTGATTTAATACTCTTTCCAATATTAGGCTTTCATGATGTATTTTCCCCTTTTGCCCTTCTAATACAATTTTATGAATTTAATAAAATAGTTTTTAATTTTTATTACCTAAAATAACACAATTTAGATCTTGACCGTTGATTGATAAAATATATGGTATGTAGATGGGTTGCAAAGTTTGTAAAATAAACATGGTTTGCAAATGAAATCACCTCTCTCTATCTCTCTTTCTATATATATATATATATATATATAGGGTTGGGTTATTTTGTGAACCCAAAGTATTGTACTAACCTTGTTAACCCAATTATACGGACGGTTGAGATGAACCATACTAAAAAATCTATCTATAATATATATATATATATATATATATATAGAGAGAGAGAGAGAGAGAGGGAGTAAGGATCATTTGTTAACCAAGCATTTCTTGTTAACTATATGAACCTTTCTCAACCAATAGGAATGCAAGGTTATTTGATGTTTAATTTATTTATTTATTTAATCTAAATGGGCATAAACTTCATAACAGTAGTAATATTTTATCATTAATTTCATGGAAGTTACAAAAAATGAAGATTCCAAAATTACTTTGTAGGTTACGATTTTCGAAGATCATCCTTTTTCATATTACTTTTTTGAATCATTTCAATATTATTATAATAGTTTTGGTTCATGATTGGATAAAACCGTATATCGTATAGTCATTTTTATCGAAAAGGTGAACTTATATGCATAACCGAACATAGGTGAACTTATATGCTTGGTGTTAAAAGATATGAACATATATGCATATCATGAACAAATATGTTAACATATTTGCACATGAACGTTGCTGCATATTTTAATTTCACATAAAGGTGAACAATCATCAACTACTAAAAGGTGAACTATATGCATAACATGAACATTATGTTAATTGAATGCAATTAATGATGAATTAGGGTATCACCCGTTTCTATTGAATGCAATTAATTTCACAATCAGGGTATCATCCGTTTTTATTGAATGCAATTAATGATGAATTAGGCGTTTCATTTGGGTTCTTTTTTTACCCATAATACCCTTATCAGTCATGTTCACCTTAATTAACAATAAATGAGACATTTTTTTAATAAAAATTGACTATTAATCTCAACCATCCAATATCAAGATGGATTGCTTGAATGAGTTCACAAAGTTAACAAGAATATCAAGGTTAACAAAAGAACTCAACCATATATATATATACATATACATATATATATATATATATAGCCTTAGGTTCATTTGAGAAATGGTAAATATATGAGAAATAGAGAAGTAATCCTAGTCATTCATATGGTCAAGATCGGATTTGACTGGTCAAATATTGCGGCTTTGACTTGTCAAAACTTACGGCTTTGACTGATCAAAAGTTGCGGCTATTCGAAAAATAGAAGGACACTTTCGTAATTTTTACAAAATACACGGGCTGTGTTCATATATGAACATGTATAGTTCACATATGAACTATATGTTCATATATGAATCAGTGTAATTCACATCTGAACTCTTTTAATTGATTCATATATGAACTAATTAACTGATTCACATATGAATTAATTAAATGTAAGTTCATATATGAATCAGTTGAACTAATTAACAGATTCATATATGAACTTTTGTGATTCATATATAAACTAATTAACTGATTCATATATGAACGTATAGTTCATATGTGAATCATATAGGTTCATATATGAACTCATCCTGCGTATTTTACGAAACTACCCCTCTACCTTCTATAGACAATGCAAGGAATTATCCGGTGTTTCGCGGTCAAAGCAGCAAATGTTGACCAGATGAATGGCTAAGATTATTTCTCTATTTTTCATACATTTACCATTTCTCAAATGAACCTCTCCCTATATATATATATATATATATAGAGAGAGAGAGAGAGAGAGAGGAAGGATCATGCGAGAAGTTAAACTTTTTGCGAGAAGGCGAAAAGTGTTTAATCATATATGATTACACGGCCTGTAGATGTGTTTAATCATATATGATTAAACGTCTATGTATTGCCAATATAACATGTGTTTAATCATATATGATTAAGCTTGTGTATCATATGTTATTAAACACTTCTCGCCTTCTCGCAAAATGTTTACCTTCTCGTTTGAACTTGCCCCTATATATATATATATATATATATATATATATATATATATATATAAGTAAAATCTACAATGATGATGTACCACATTGTTAGAGTAGTATTCTCCTAAAGAAATTTTCTTATTATTTTAAAAATTTTAAAATACCAATAAGTTAAAGACTTTTCTACCCTTAAATAAAGAATATGTATTTCATTACAGTAAGGATTATTTGGTAATTTTACTTTGAAGTTAATTAACTTTAACCTCCAAACTATTCAACTTCCTATATTCATTTTACTTTATTCATCTCACCTTGTATTAACATTTCAAAAAGTAATTAAATAGGATAATAATAAACATGGATTTTTTTTTTGGCTCCACAATGATAACCAAATTTTCCAAGTTAGATATGTCCTCGATTTTTGTTTTACTTTACTCTATCCACAAAGTTTGATGTATTATTTTGCATAGTGATGAAATTGTATAATATTTTCATTTTAATTGCACTATTCATCACATGGTAGACATAAATTTATAATAAAATAGTTGTTACAATATATTGTTTTTTTATGTATGAAATCGTTTTTTCTCTTCAATTAAGTACATTTATACGTTGTTAATAGTTATTTTTATGTGCAATCTTTTTCAGAATTTGTTAATGATTATATTGCAAAACAAACATTATAAACTAAAATGCAAAATTGAAAAGACTAATTTTGTGTACAATAATGAGTCATCACAACAATTAATATTGCACATATGCTTGCAACTAACTATTTTTATACAAATTTTAATTTTTTGATGCCAAAAAAATTATTGTGCAACAAAAAGAATAAGATAATGTATGGAATTATCTTTGTTATGAGAAACAATATCAATGAAAATATATAATTTACATCTAAACAACTCTAATAAATATATTGTCTTATATTACGTCTAATTAGTTGTCAATCATCAAATTGTAGTTTATCTTAACTTAATATAGATTTTCTAACAATAAATTTTCTCTACCGTCCAACACAAATATATAAATGGAGGCGATAAGATATTAACATGACATAATGAAAAAATAGTATGCTAAAATAATGAATTGTGGTTGAGTTTGGGTTATCCCACGCTGATGAGGAAGAGAAATATAAGAAAATATAGTTGTGCACGTGAAATGATGGTGATGCCTTGAAAATCAATATAAATATACAAAGAAAAACTATGAGATTTAAAATGCCACAATGAGAATTTAGAAATCTCAAATCATGAATTATCGTTGAGTTGTTATCCCACATTGATAAGTAAGAGAAATATAAATCTATAAATAAAGGCTATAAAGTATAGAATCAATTTAAAAAAACTAATTTTGTCGAAAATCAATTGGAAAGTTTTTAAACCATCTCCGGTCGAAGTGCTAAATTTAGCTTTAGTGTTAAATTTTAGCACTTAAATTTACACTATTCGTTAGAATAACAATAATCGTCTCCAACCAGTCGATGTAAGATTATAGCACTTTTATATATTTGACATATATTTCATAATTTATTATTTAACTATAATCATTTTTTGTATATATTAATTAGTTGAAGTAAATTAGATAAATTATTATTTATATAGTTTAATTAACTATAATAATTTTTTTTGTACATTAATTAGTTTTAGTAAATTAGTTGAATTTTCACTTTTATATCTTATTATACCAAAACACTTACGGGTTGTTTGTTTTTTTAAAAAAAAATCTCTTAATGACTCTTGAGTTTGAATTGTTTAGACCTTTTTACACACCACATCTTATTAATCATAACTAAAATAAGACTTTAGACCTCTTAAAAAACAAACGACACCTTAAAGTAGTATTTAGTTTTACAACTTTTTAATTTTTTTAAAATTTAAAAAAAATTAAAATATAAAATGCATCAAAATTAGATTTTATGTGAGTTAAATGAGGTTAATTAATCAAAGTACGCTAGTGTGCTTATGCTAAATTCTGACCACCCAAGAGGCACTTCAATTAGCACACATTTAAGCACATTAGCAATTTAACACATCGGTTGAAGATAATCTGTAGATCCCAGTGCAGTGCAATCACAAGTAATATGAACAATGATGAACAGATTATAGGCCACACCAACTAGTCATATGATTGATATAACTTCAAAGGGTTAAGGTTTACAGAAAGAATTTCTGATAAGGTTATGTAAACCTAACAACTAGTAAAATGAATAATGAATTTCTCTCCTAAACTGTTCTCCCCTAATAATGAACTAGAAATGCCTTTATATACTTAGGCTTACAGGCCTAATGGGCTAATGGGCTTCGGCCCGTCTAATTAAAACAACTATTAAGTAATTACAATATGCACCCTTATAAATACTTTATTCCACTTTCAACACATAGGACTTTCAGTCCTAACAATCTCCCCCTAAAGTTGAATAAAGCATTTATCTTCTTGAACAACTTCAGGCCTTGATCTTCTTTCCCTCTTGAATCTTTGAAGAACTTTGGTGTTGCATGTCTTCATGTCTTTCCACGCTCTCCCTTGAATAAAGCTCTTGGTCTTCATAGAATCAACTTTGTAACCAGATTCAATGTACAGTAGCCTCGACTGAATGCACTATCACGCAGCTTTTAACTGTAGAAACTCAATCACATCGGATCAGCACACAAGAAAGATAATGTGAGAGTTACGTGATATTCCACGGTGCTTCTTCTGTTTAAAACACAGAATCTGTCTTTGAACCGCGAGTTGAATAGACTTTCAGCTTAAGAACTTGTTTCAATCAGCTCGTAGGAGGAATGATAAACAAATTTGTAGCAAACACCACATGATACGGAAAGAATCAATACAATCTTTGAAAATCTTCACTGTCTTCAGACAAACAAATTTAGCATTAAAATCATATATTCATCTCCTTGATCTCTAGACTGTATTCAGAACTGACTTTCTTTCTTTCTAAACATTTCTCCCCCTTTTTGATGATTTTGAACATCATGATCATCAAAACTTATTCAATTTCAGCACTTTCTTTGATCTCCCCTCTATGAAAATATGGCATTCTTCGCCCGTTGATCTGATTATCCGTCAATTCATGAAATGTATATATCCGAATCTTTTCAAATTCAGACATAATGAACAAGGTAACCCTGATTCAACAGATGAAACAGTTAGTATTCCTGTAAGTAGCACGGAGCCACTTTGTACAACGGATGTACTTTGGAAAGGAGCTTTTGTGATGCTCAATCCCCCAGGGCTTCCATTCAATCATCGAAAAACCACAAAGTAATTTTCTATGAATGTTATGACAAGAAAACTCATTTCTTGTGTGCTCGTGCAAGTGTAGAAATGATTGAAGCTACTTAGCTTGATCAGGCTCAAAAATGTGTAAACTGTTGAGACAACAACAGATATTACACGGACTCAATGTGCATGAAAGAGGTGCGAAGGTGGGGCAACTTTCCTTCTTTTTCAATATCTAAATCTTCCGAGTGAAGACTAGATAGCAGATATGCTGCGTCCCCAAAGAAAATGAAACATTTCTTTGTTAAGAAAGAAACGAGTGGTTGGTGGGGTTATATGCAAGAGTTGGCATGGGCTAGGTGCCTTTTTCAATGATGGTCACCAAAGAATGTGAACCAATCAGAATATGTGGTTGCCCGGCTCAGAAAGTGGTTGGTGCAGAGTTCTGCTATTCTTTTAACTCTGTGCTCACACGCTCTTTCTTTTTATCATTATGCTCACTTCTAACCAAACTCTCATTTACCATTTTACCGCTGCACACAATGAGAAACACTCAACCCGATGAGTTATCTCCCCCACTCTTTGATTTATGACCCCTCACCCCTCAAACACTCAAGGATAACTTCCGGAGTAGGAAACACTGGTTAACGTGAATCCATGGAAGTTCTGTTTAAGTTCTCACACAAAACCCATGTAAGTCCTAAAAAGAATAGTAGCTCAATAGTTTAACTTGAACATTTAAGCTCAGAATGTATGACACCACTGTCAAAATGTATGCTCATAAGATTTGAGCAATTGAACTTTGAAGATTTCTCAAAACAGATATATTGAATGAATGAAATGAAATCAAGAGAATTGTTTTGAGAATCTGACAGTGTATCAATCAGATCACATAAAATGGATAGGGTATCAAAGAATTGGATATTTTGTTTATATGAACGAATATAAACAAATTTTGCAATGAAAGCACAAGATTAGAAATAATGATTTATGCTCAACAATATTGAATATCAAACGGGGGTATTACCATCGAAAAATTGGTTCATTATGAGACATGGTAATAACGAATACAAATGAAGTACTGAACATGTGTGTGTGAATACGTTACAGTATAAGGATAAGATAATACACAAGTATTGATCTTTAGAAACACACAGTCAGTTACACATTAAAGCTCAAAAAAATGAAAAACATTTAAATTCACACTTCTAGATTCATAAAACCTTTTGAAAATCAGAAGTGGTTTGAACATTTCAGAAACTGTTTTTCATGCTGGAAAGTTGTTCGTCTTCCAAACAATCAGAGATTTAGAGTTAGAAGATACTTACTTTTAAGCTCCCCCTCAAATCATGATATAATGATTTAGGTCTTTTAAGCTCCCCCTGGATAGTTGCAAAATATCCAGGTCTGAACGTTGAAGAACGGGTCCTGATTTGTCATGTGATCAGAAGCCAAATTTCGTTGAAGTCCGGGTTCTAAGCGGATTTACTTAGAAGCCATACTTCTTCTACTCGCCCTTGATAGTAGGTGCCTGCAACAGAGAATCAGTTTTCAGTTTTGGTACCCACTGGTATTTGGGTCCTCGAATGTTAGTTGCAGTTCTTGTGGGGGATATAGAATAAGAACCATACCAGAAATGATCACTGGTTTTGTGAATGTGATCATGTGTATTACAATAAGAACAGTGGTATTTCTTACCTGATAACCTGAGTAATTGATCTCTCGAGTAGATATGATCAGGTTTACTTTTACTCGCTTTGTTCTTCTTGGCATTGACCGCATGTACACATGATTCTTTTTCTTTCAGCTCATCTTCAACTGGTTTCTTCTTCCAGACCAGTTCCTCATCTTTGTATCTCCTTCTTCTAGAGCGTGTACCTGAACCATCTATATTGCTATCATAGAAAAGGTTAGTTTTACGAATTCGATCAAAAGATTTAACTGACCTGTGTGAAGAGACATATTTCTGATTTGAGCTTGATACATTCTTTTCAAGCACTTTAATCGTTGAGGCAAAGTTGTCTCTTTCTTTAACAAGCAGGTCAATCTTCTTCGTGAATGCAGACTTCGTTCTATGCTCTTGTAGTGCCTTATCAGATAGTTCAGATAATTTGGCAGTTAGCCTTTTAATCTCAGTCTCAAAGATTCTTCGTTCTTCTTCAAATCCCTGCTCAGCATCATTTCTTTGGTCAGATATTTCTTTGAAGACACCAACATTCTTTTGTTCAATGGCCTTCTTCTCTTTGGCAAACTTCTCTCTTTCTAGAATGATTACTTTCTGAAAATCAGAAACTTGCTGAGAAAGTTTTATGCATTTCAGCTCAATTTCTTTCTTTTCATTAGCACATTTTCTCGAGAATTCTGAGAACTTCTTTGCGAAAGATTTCTCTTTAGTCTCAAAATCAGATTTGTGTTTAGCAAACAGTTGCTCCAAATCAGATAAACGCTTTTGAAGATCTATATTTGCATCTTTCAGTTCAGAAATCTTTTCCTCAGAATTTTCAACAGAGACTATTTGCTGAGTTTTAGTTTCCAAAATAGAGATCTTTCCTTTTAGCTCAGAGTTCTCAGCTTCCAATTCTCTTCCTGTTAATAAACCCTTTGTCCCTAACACCAACCATTCAGCACAATCCCACAGCTCTTTTCCTGTCATGTTGTTAGTATTTATTTGACCAATAATTTCACTAAAAATGTCACTAATAAATTCATTACAGATACTACTTTTCATATAATTTCGAGCATTATTATTGGCCCTCTCTCTTTGTTCCTTTTCCACAGGAGAAGCTTCTGCCGGAATTTGGTATTGCTTTTCTCCTTCAGTCAAAGATAATCTGATGTAGGACCAACCTCATGTTCGTCAACAAAATCCAGAAAATCAGTTTTCCACATTTCATATTCTCCTTTGGACCGCAGCATTGGTGGGTTCACCATTTTGTACGAATTGACTAGACTGTATTCGATCCGGCTTAGAAGAAAGATGAAACTTGAAAGTGCAGGGACCAAAAGTGACAAAATGTGAAACTTGAAAGTTTAGGGTCACAAATGACACGCTGAATCCTTGAAGTACGGGGGCTAAAATAAATGCACTGCAAAAAGATCGTGAGACAAAAAATTTGACCTTAAATATCGGTCGAAGGTCTTTTTTTTTTTTTTTTTATAACACCGGTCTAAGCAAAGACCGGAGTATGCAAGATATCGGTCGAAGGTATGCCCGGAGGAAGCAGGTATCCGGTCGAATGATATGACCGAGGATACACTTATCCGGTCGAATGATACGACCGGGGACACACGTATCCGGTTGAAGGACACGACCGGAGGAACTCTAATTCGGTCGAAGGGACAAGACCGGAGCACTCCTATTCGGTCTAAGGGACAAGACCGGAGCACTCTTATTCGGTCGAAGGGACAAGACCGGAGCACAGGTGTCCGGTCTAATACTCAGGTCGAAAGACTTAAATTACGATAACCACAAATAAGGATAAGATCGATTAACCCCGAAGAACCCGATGAGTTCGACCGAAGAACTCGAAGAGTTTCTGGGATTCGATCGAACCCAAACTCAGATCCTTCGATCCTTTGATCGAAGGAATTCAAAAAAAATCAAGCAAAATACCAATTCACTAAGACCGAATACGAAGAACCCAGAATCACTAAGATCGAAGGAAACAATGACCGGATACGAAGAACCCAGAATCACTAAGACCGAATGTTTACTTTCCAGAAAAATACCAGATTCGATCGATAAAAAAAAACATAACCAGATAATCAAAATAAGGCACATATTAGCGATTAACACATAAAAGAATGATTATAGGGTTTTAGACAAACCTTTTTCTGGATCAAACCTTTTGCCTATCTGCTCTGATACCAATTGTAGATCCCAGTGCAGTGCAATCACAAGTAATATGAACAATGATGAACAGATTATAGGCCACACCAACTAGTCATATGATTGATATAACTTCAAAGGGTTAAGGTTTACAGAAAGAATTTCTGATAAGGTTATGTAAACCTAACAACTAGTAAAATGAATAATGAATTTCTCTCCTAAACTGTTCTCCCCTAATAATGAACTAGAAATGCCTTTATATACTTAGGCTTACAGGCCTAATGGGCTAATGGGCTTCGCCCCGTCTAATTAAAACAACTATTAAGTAATTACAATATGCACCCTTATAAATACTTTATTCCACTTTCAACACATAGGACTTTCAGTCCTAACATAATCTGTTATATATATATATATATATATATATATATATATATATATATATATATATATCAAAGGGCAGTTCAAACGAGAAGGCGGTCAATTTGCGAGAAAGCGAGAAGGAATATGGGACACATATTAATTAAAAAATACCATAAATCAAAAATGAAAAATAATTTTAGAAATTAGGATAACTACTATTTTGAATTGGATAAATCTTTAAAAATCTCATTATATCTTTTAAATTTATTTATTTTTTAATTTTAATAGATTCATAATTTTTTTAATCAAGTTTTAGGTAAAAAAATCTAGATACACTTTTTGATAAAAAAAATCATAATTTTCATCAAATATCACATATGATATCTACAATTAATTCATTATCTTTTTTACAACTTTTTCTCTATTTTTTGGATCAACATTTTAAATCACATATGATTAATTTCGTTTAACATATGATCTATTATATATCACATATGATCCACTATGTAAATTTGTGTACATATCATATATGATAATATATGTCTGAATATAAGTGATGCAAATTCACATGTGATAATAAACACATCATAAAAAGATTTATAAATATAAATATACATAACCACATATGATTAACTAAAATATCTACAATTATCATATGTGATAATATGTGATATGTACAAAAATTCACATAGTGATATCACATGTGAAGCCGTTGGTCATGGCGTAGACCTATCCGAGACGGGAGATAAGCTGAGGAACTTGTTCATCTAAGGGACGCAATTGGGGATTGTTTCGTGACCGATACACCCCACAGATGGAATTGGGAGCTAACTACAAACGGTCTTTTCTCTGCTAGCTCTCTGCGTTCTTTCATCGAAAAAGTTTTTTTAGGGGCGGGTGACAAGGAAACTATTTGGAACCCGTTGGTCCCATCCAAAGTTAACATCTTCATCTGGCGGGTCATGTTGGATAGACTTCCAACTCGGGATAATTTAATTCGGATAAAGGTCGATATCGATTCTGCTCTTTGCCCGATATGTGGAACGGTTAACGAAACATCTCAACATCTATTCTTCGAGTGTTCTATTGCTATGGAGGTTTGGGGATTTTTAGAAAACTGGTGGTCCATTACCTTTCCACGGCAGAGGTCGTTCGAGTCGATGATTAACGGTATCAAAGCAACATCCTTCAACATTCTCGAGAACAAAGTGCTGGAAGCTGTGTTTTTTATTTCTTGTCATACTTTGTGGAGCTTTCGAAATAGGTGTGTTTTTGACACAGTCCCTCCCAGAAATAACTCTATTCTTGATTTTATTGTGGAGAAGTTGTTTTGTTCGGTGTTGGCTTGGTGTAAAGGGAGTGAAAAAAACCCGATTATGTGGAGATGTAACCCTTTTGTGTGTATCAGAACCATGTAATTTTTCTGTTTATCTGCTAACGGCTTGCTAGCTTTTCTAATTTAGTTGGTTGTTGTTTCAAAAAAAAAAAAATCACATGTGATATTTGATCAAAAGTGTGATTTTTTTTAATTAAAAGTGTATCTAGAAAAAAATTCTATAAAAAATATGAATTAACTGAAATTAAAAAATAAATAAATTTAGAAGATATAATGAGAATTTTTAGGATTTATCTAATTCAAAAATCGTAACTATCCTAATTTCTAAAATTATTTTCTGTTTTTTAATTAATTGATTATGTGACCCATATTCCTTCTCGCCTTCTCGCAAATTAGTTTGCTTCTCGTATGATCCTCCCTCTATATATCAAATAATGCAATCCATCCCAAATCCATTGGTAAGTTCCTCAAATTTTCGATGGATTTTTGAAAAAATTTTAGAAATACTTTCTTTTAAACCATATAATTATTTCTGTCGAAATCCATCGGTAAGTTTTTAGGAATTTCAACGGATTAGGATGGCTTTTTAAAATTAATCAGGAAATACCACTTAAAACCGGTGAGTATTCTTGTAGAAAATCCATCGATAAGTAACTAGAATTTTTGACACAATTTTTTATGGTTTTTTAGTGCATAATATTGTTGAATTCAATCCTTGTTTTTAATGTGAAGAACCGAAGATGAGAAGACTGTGATTGTAATTAGAAAATTTAAAAAGAAGGGCCGGGAGAACATATTAAAGTGCGGTCATTTGATTAATGTTATGCACGAGAGAAAAGAAAAAAGAAGCTGATCATTTTCTTAATTCATATTTTATGAACGTCATCCTTTCAAATTAAATACTATGCAACAGTAATTAAGTGGAAGAAGAACCTTCTTGGAACCTAATTCCAATAGGCCTTATTTTTCATGTTTTTTGTTTTTGTTTTATAGTCCATATAAACATCATCATTGCCTCTCAGATTGTCTGCATCGATCAACCATTTCATCTTATTATTTTACCAATGGCTGGCCACCAAGGAGTTGCTACCCTTTCATGGTCACGGTTACCCCACATTGCTCGCCCACCACCGTCACCAACCCCACAACCTCACCAACCCCCACCACCAAGCCCAATGCTTTTTACACCGAGATTTCGAGCCACACCAGCTGGACCTCCTCTTCCAGCTACTGACGTTGTTGCACCAGTATCAACGCCAACTGCACCACACCTGAAGTCCTACTATAGGAACGAGGCACCAAAATACAAGCAGAAGACCGTGTTGGTACAAGAAGCAAAAGAAAAACCTAAAAAAGTGTGGCACATGGGTCTAGCTACAAATTACCCAAAAAGTGATCAAACAACCAAAAGTTTAGAAACTTCAAAGAAGCAGTTGAATTATGAGAATCTTGGGGAAAAGATTATAACAATTAATTAAAGGAGATAACAATGGAGCTACCATGGATCGGAGAGGCCTTCCAAATTAAACGGCTCACAGGAAATCCCAATGGTGGCTACGTGTTTTATCGACAAGGTCCGCCAGGATCACGTAAACTAGAGAGAAAGTGAATAAGCCATCCACTTGTTGTCTTTTTTAGGTATTAATGTGAGCGAGTAAATAATATGAATGTTGTATTCACAACATTATGGGTGAATTCTCATTCTTTGTAGCATGGCCCTTAGAAAAAAGTTTAGTCTCATGCAAAACACTATATATGTTTGATGTGATGAGCAAATTAGTATGTTGTTATGATGTTCCATATCGAGCTATATATATAGTCGTTTCATTCCTATTCGTTGTTTTGTTGTGTTAATGTTCCATATTCATATAGCAGAGATTCACAAACACTACAAGGAGAGGAGGTTTTAGAGAAGGAACCTTTAGAAAATGTTTTAAAAGTGTATCTAAAAGTAAATTTTAGAGAAGGAATTAAATGACCAAAATAATTAGTGTAACTAAAGGCATGAAAATTTTTAGAGAAAAATTTTCGATCAAATTATACGGTAAGAAAAATGGCTCTAAATGATATACAGACGCTACTTACAAAAAACCACTCTAAAAAATTGAGTCAAAGTTTTAATGACACTTCTTTAACCTTCTCTAAAGGTTAAAAAGAAATTTTAATTTTTTAAATAAATTAAATTTTTAATAACTGTGAAATTAAAAAGCCTTAAATTTTTGCGTCGTTCTTATTCGATCACCATCGCCACACCTACAGCCTCACTCAGTCGCTCTTATTCGATTATCGTCTATAGATCATCAATTCGTCATCTACAGATCATCGTCTATAGATCGTCATCAATTCGTTGCTCACCAAGTATTTGATCAAACTCTACATCAATTCGTCGCTCATCGATTTGTCCCAATTTTTGTTTATTAAATTATATCATCGATTCTCTGTTTACAATCTAGGGTTCTAAACATTTTGGTTATTTTTAGTTGTAAATAATTAAATCTTAACTGTTTGATTAGAATGTTGAGCGATGGAATTGGTTGGGGAGGGGAACAAAAGTTTTCTTATAAGGGACTGGATACCTCCTCTACAGGTTTTAAAACCATAAGTCTAGGTGTGTGGACAAAATGGACAATATCTGGTACGGTTGGCCTGGGATGTTACAGATGGTATCAGAGTCCGGTTGTGTGACAGCGAGGACGCTGGGCCACATTGGTTGGGGAGGGGGAACGAAAGTTTCCTTATAAGGGACTGGATAACTCCTCTAACAGACGCGTTTTAAAACTGTGAGTGCGGGTGTGTGGACAAAATGGACAATATCTGGTACGGTTAGCCTAGGATGTTACAGGAACTTGTTCAGCTTTCTTCCTAGATAGTCCAACTCAGCGATATTTTCGACCTCATTCATCTATGGTAAATTTTATTGGATATTTGTAGTTCTAATTTGAACTATGGTTTGTGGTTATAGTTATTCGTTATAAATGAAATGTTTGTCTCAATGGATATACTTGAAAACGTGCAGGTAATTATGTTAGAGGGGAACATCAAAATAATTTATGATCGTGAATTGATGTTTCCTTTACCTTATTTTCCTAGAATCTGGATCAGATTGTTGTTCTATGAGTCCATCTAGCCTTTATACATGTAGATTGTCATGCAGATAAGTTTATGGTGTTATCACTCTTCATGAATTGTTTACAGAGACACTGTTTAGGGACTGGGAGTCATTATGGCAGGTATAGATTGTAGCTAAGTATGTGGGAATGGATTATCCCATGGATAGGTAAAAGTCGAAGGAAATAGAAACAATGGATTTAAGTGATGGTATAATAGGAAAAAATATGAAAAAAGAATAATGGATTTAGTATGTGGGAGTATTATTCAAGGAACTATTTAGAACCTCTTTGTTATTGCATGGGAATTTACATAAATCCATGAATTTCCTATTAGATGGAATTTTAATTGTTTTAGAGCCATTGGTTGATTTGATTTTAAATGGGATTGCTAATTTGGTTGCATTTGGGCGTCACGACCCTATAATTATTTGTATCATTACGTTTGATGATGTAACGCTAGTTTTCCACATCGAGGCACGATTAGGCATCGGATGTGGTATAAGCCTTACGTGCTAGTACATGTCATTGGATGAGGATAATTCAACGTAAGGACCCTATATGGTTGAAGTTGACATTCCGTGGGTGTACGTTTAAAGCCACCGAGCCTGACATCCAATGCGTGTATTTTATTATGTGTTTGGTTTTACTAACATATCAAGTGGCCTACTTTTGTGTTCCATCACTTATGTTAGTAAGTCGGTCTCCCCCATCAACCCAAGAGGTATTTGTATAAAAGCAATGTTTTATTCATATATATTCCACCTGCTTTTCTCTATTTAACGCATTTGGAACCTACTACTTTTCTAATACTACTGCTTGATCTCACTACGCTTTAGCCTAACACTTTTTCTTAAAATGACATGTATAACAGGTCATTCTAGTGGTGGGACTCCTTGGATTTGAGTGAAGAGTCATTGGAGGATAGTAACATTTTTGGACGTTATAGAGGCGTACACTTGATACTGTTGGTATACTTTTGGAAGTGGGATGACAACACCCGTTCATAATCTAGATTTGGTTGGTCTAGATTAGTAGGTTGTTGAGTTTTATTTTACTTGACTTTTGTATTGTAAACGTCATACGATTATTCCCCCTTTTGGGTGATTTGTTTATGATACTCTTGTTTATTCGGCAATTATTCACGTTTAATTTAACCCCTATTTTTAGGGAGTTACAAGTTGGTATCAGAGCATTAGTTTAAGTGAACTAGGTATGAATGTAGGATGCCTAGACTTAAGCTGAGATTGTTAAGTTATGACTTATGAGATTGGGTAGAACTCTTAAGATAGGATGGTCTTAGAGTCCATGGAAATTATACTAATTGAGAGTTGTGGTAATGGTAACGAGAATTCTTACGAATCATATGTTCATAATTTCACTTAGCTAACGTTATTATGAAGATGATTTACGTGAGTATGCTTGATCTACTGTAGTTATGACAATTGATGAATGTAGTAGTATGTTTCCTTATGTTTAATACCTATAGCCTATTTCTCACATATGTGTGGCAGACTAAATGGTTACCACTCGGAATAGGCCGGAAGGCCATGAGGCGACAGCATCGGCCGACCAACCTAGAGTGACGGCGATAGAGTTGCCCCTACCTTTGCAAAATGTGTTGGGTGGAGGGGTTGAGCAAATACCCCAACGTAATATAGCCACATATGAAACGATAATGGAAGAAGTAACTCCAGAGTCGGGAATTATGGACCGAATGATGCAGGCCATTAATGCGGCTATCGCCCAACAACAAAAGATGTTCTTGAAGTTACTCGAAGACAGAGACACTAACAACTGCAAGCATGAGACAGTTACGGAAAATGTGATTGCGGTAGGATCCGGGGGTACCGGAAACAAAACTTGTTAGAGCACATAATTGTTGGATTCAAGATCATTAAAGTTAGAAGACTGAAATATCAACAATACAAGAAGTCAAAGCTGAGAAAAGTCAACTCTCACTTCAAGTCAAAGTCTTTTGTTAATAAAGTCAAAGTCAATGTAATTTTAATTTGTTTCTTTGTAATTGTTAGAAGTATAAATACCTTGTTTCCTTTGTTAGATGTTGTATCAATCAGAAGTAGATGTACACGAATCAGAGAAGAGGAGATTAGAATATTATTCTAGAGAGAGAGAGTGAATGTAGTGAGAGAAAGTGAGAAAGTTGTGAATTTGTAATATTTGTTGTTTGAATCAATGCCATATGATTTAGAATCTCATCTTGATTGTTTGTGATCATTTAGAACTTGAATATTGGGAATAACAATTGGTATCAGAGCAGAAGAAATTCAGAAACAAGGATCGAATTCAAGAAATTTTGGTCGACATTTTCAAGAACTTGCAAGGAACTGTTGAGATTTGATTTTTTCGATTTTGTATTGTTTTGGTCGTGTAATTGCTTCTTTTAGATTCGATTTGGTGTTTAGAACACATATTGTTTGATTCTTTTTGTCTAATTCACACTGTTCAGACATGAATTTTGAATTTTTGTTGGATTTGAGTTCGAGTCTGTATACGAACTGTTCTCAGATCGAATTGTATTTTTAGTATTTTAATCTGAAATTGTTCTATTGTAACCTGATCGAGTGATGAAATAGAAGATTCGTACAAAGGTTCGAGATCAAATTCGAAGGTTTTGATGGATTTAAGTGGGAAAATCGATTTTTTGTTCGAAGAGCCCAAGAACGCGCAAGATCTGTGAAACGCGCAAGTTCATCGAAAGAACGCGCAAGCTTCATCGGGAAGAACGCGCAAGTCGAAGGTAATTGATTTTTGGACAAAACGCGCAAGTTGTTATCTGCGAGTTCTAGAAACGCGCAGATCGAAGCCTGCGAGTTTGAAGTTTGGGAAAAAATTTCTAAGTGTTGGAACGCGCAAGCCATGGTTAGCGAGTTTGCTCAAACGCGCAAGTAGTGCCTAGCGAGTTATGGAAACGCGCACGTCTCTATTAGCGCATTTCATTGTGAATAGTTACTTACGAGTTTCAACGACTAGCGAGTTTATCAAAACACGCAAGTCTTTGCATGCGAGTTTCTCAAACACGCATGCTTAAGTCTGCGAGTTCTCTTTGAACAGTGGTTTGCGAGTTTAGGCATCTGCGTGTTTCTTAGTGAATAGTGATCTGCGAGTTTCAAATTTTCATAGTGATCTGCGTGTTTCCATACTTAGAATATTTTCTGAGAAATTTTCAAAATTGTAATATGGCATTTAATAGTGAAAATTTTTTCTCTAGGGGCGCCCATGCTAAGTCTGCGGAGGTGGACAAAGTTCTTATTGTGATCTACTGTTTTTGAATTTTAACGATCATTTCAAGTTTCTTTTTGTAACAGATAATTCAAGATGAGATATTTTTCTGATGATGATGAAAAGAAGATTGAAAAGCTCAAATTAGAGAACAAAAATCTTGCTTCTTCAGTTGATTACTACTCAAAGAGGTCAAAACGATATAATGATGAAAGGAAGCTACTGAGAGAAGAAGGTAGTGCGTTAAAGAAAATAAATGAAGATCTGCAAAAACAAACTTCTGGGCTTAATGATGAAAAGGTCTTGTTTTTGGAAGATGAAAACACTGAGTTAAAGAGCAAGATCTCAGAATTAGAAGATCACATTATCAAGTTTCAGCAAGCAGGGTGTGCTAATGAAAAGAAGATCTTTGAATTAGAATTGCAAATTGTTGAAGAAAGATCAGTTTTTGAGAAAGAAAAGAAAGAGTTTGCTAAGCAGTTCTCAAATTTTTCCAGAAAATGTGCTGACGAGAAGAAAACAGTTAAGATGAAATGTTTAAAGCTTTTTCAACAGATTTCTGAATTTGAGAAAGTAATAATTCTGGAAAGAGAAAAGTTTGCAAAGAAAAGAAAGACCATAGAACAGAAGAATGTTGGATTCTTTAAAGAGATATCTGATGGACAAAAGAATGCTGAAAAAGACTTTAAAGAAGAAAGAATTATATTTGAGAAAGAGATAAAGAAGCTGACTGCAAAGCTATCTGAGCTATCTGAAAGTGCATTGAAAGATCAGAAAGCGAAGTCTGAGTTTAAGAGAGAGATTGACCTACTTGTCAAAGAAAGAGACAGTTATTCGTCAAAGGTTAAAGAGCTTGAAAAGATTGTTTCAAAGGTGGTGGTGACTGAGCAAACGACTGTAGAGTCAAAAATCCACACACCTAGAAATAGTGCAGTTGGTTCTAACAAGTCAGCCTTAAGCTCACATCAGAAAACTATTTCTTCAAGAAGGTTAGTTAATTCATTTGATCAGATTCGTACTACTAACATTTTCTATGATCAAAATGTAGATGGTTCAAATACACAAAGAAGAAGGAGAAGAAGAAGTTATGAAGAAGAAAAGCTGGTATGGAGAGTAAAACCAGTTGAAGATAAGAAGAATGATGAGAAGAAGAAAGAAAAGAAAGGAAAGAAGGAAGAGAAGACAAGTAACAAATCATGTATACATGCATCAATAGTCAAGAAGAACAAAGTGCTAAAAGGTAAAACTGATCTTGCTTATTCGAGAGATCAATTGATCAGGTTATCTAAAAAGAGGTATTGTTCTTATTGTTATACATATGATTTTGTTCATAAAGCTAGTGATCATTACTGGTATGGTTCTTATTCAGTTACTCCCATAAGAACTGCAAGTAACAATTATGGACCCAAATACTAGTGGGTACCAAAGCCGAAAGTTGATTCTGTGTTGCAGGCATCTACAGTCAAAGGGGAGTAAGAGAACCGATGAGCGAAGGCTTCTAAGTAAATCAACTTAGAACCCGTACTTCAACGGAGTGTGGCTTCTGAATACTATAGTTCAAGACTCGTATTTCAATGCTTAAAAGAAATGCTACTCCTGGGCTGATAAGAGAGTGTACTCAGATACTCAGAAGAGGAAATCAACCTTCAAGGGGGAGTACATAAATTTTTCTGGAAATATGTATTCGGAAGATATGATGAACTACACTTCAAATGAAGTTGTAGATCTCTATCATGTGCCTTTTTCACTGATAAATTTCAGATGCATATTTTCAGGGGGAGTAAGGTTATGATTTCTGATTACTTCTGATCAGAATTCATACTTTAATCGTTTTACTGCTTTTTGTCTTTTACATTTGAATAAATTTTTGTGAATAAAATTGCTTTGACTAGACTTTGAGACTTGTGCAGAATGAGAGGAAGCTATCAAGATCATATCTTTATGACTTCAGCTTGACTTCATGAGATTTAAGATTGCGCGAAAAGGTAAATTTCTTATCTTAATCTCATATATGGTTGAAAGAAGGACAACTTTCAATCATAGAAAACATTTTCTTAAATGTTCAAACCACTTCCTGATTCTTAAACAGATTTTATAATTTGGAAGTGTGATTTTAAATGTTTTTATTTTATTTTTGTGCTTAATTGATAAACAAACCCTGTGTTTCCAAAGATAAATAATTGCGTATTGTCTTTTCTACATACTTTCAATTATTCACACACATCGGTTTAATTTTTGATCAAATTGTTCTTACCATGTCTCATATTGAAACATAATTTTTCGATGGTAAGACACTCCGCTTGTACTTTACAGAATTTTGAGCGATATTTCATTTTGAAACGTCATTTCAAGAATGTCTATATTTTTGTTTCGTATAGACAATATCCATTATTCTTGACCTTAAGCTTTGATTGTTATATCATTCATTTCTGATCATTTTTCATACAATGTCAGATTTTCAAACAAGCCTTTTGCATTCATGTTCATTCATTCAATATACTTGTTTGAATATATTCATATATGGGTTTTGTATATGAGCTTTAACTAATAAAGTTAAACCATTTGAGCAACATTATGCTTTCATAGGTGTTAAGACACAGTCCAATTGGATTCAAGATCATCCAATCTGAAGATCGCAATCTGAAGCTAAAGCCGGAACGTCGACTCTCGATATTAAAGTCTATGTCTATTTGTAATAAATGTCAAAGTAATCAATGTAATCCATGTTTATTGTTATTAGTTATATTAGGTAACTTGGTTAGTTATTAGTTTTAATATCTAGTTTGTTTGATATTATCTAGGATAATATCTAGATATTAAAGTATCTACATATTATGTTAGGTAGTGTAAGACACACTAGATTAGTTAAGTGATATCTCTCAATCTCTCTAACAAGATCATATATTATAAACACAAAAACACACACTTAAAGGTGAAAAAGAGAGAAAACACAGAGAACACAAGAGAGCTTTAATCTGATCAACCTTGTAACCATTTCTATATATCAATACAGGCTGGTAATCGTTATTGTGTTGTTTCTAAGAACTTGATATTAGTATTGTGGACCCACAATTGGTATTAGAGCCTGATTAAGATCAAATCAAGTTTTTTCAGAAAAACGTCTCTGTGTTCTATTTGAAAAAGTGATTTCGAGTGTTTAAGTGTTATAGGTGTTAAAATCGATCATGTTGTGATCGATTAGCATGCTAGATAGATTTGTTGTTGATTAATTTCAGTATTAAGCTTTATTCGAGTTCAAATTTGTGGATTTAGTGAGGAAACTGTCGAGAACAAAAAGTCACTGTGCGATAAAATTTTTCTTCAAAAAGTGTGTTTTATTGAGATCGAGTGCTTATATTCAGTTCTAGAAGTGATTCTAGACATATTGGTAGAGATTTGTACTGCTAATCGTCAAAGAAAACAAGTTTCAGTTGATTTTTCATAGAACAGGACGAACAATCGCAAAGCAGAAGAAGAACACACGCAAAGTCAAACTTTGCGCATCTAGCCTGAAACGCAAAGTCCAACTTTGCGCCTCCCACTACAAACGCAAAGTCCAACTTTGCGCTCCTCAAGTGACCCGCAAACCTCACTTTGCGCCTCTCAAGCCAAACGCAAAGCACACTTCTCGCTTCAAAGAGCAATCGCAAACCTCAACTTCACTTCTCGGATCAAACCTCAGAAACGCAAACATCAGAAACACAAACCTCAACTTTGCGCTTCCAACTAGACCCGCAAACCTCAACTTTACGCTTCCAACTAGACCCGCAAACCTCAACTTTGCGCTTCCAACTAGACCCGTAAACCTCAACTTTGCGCTTCCAACTAGACCCGCAAACCTTACTTTGTGCTTACCATTAGAAACGCAAACCTCAACTTTGCGCTTACCTTTAGAAACGCAAACCTCTCTGCTCCAATCCAGACTTAGAATATTTTTTTCTGAGAATATTTTTAGCGGGACCCCCGTGCTAAGTCTGCCTAGGGGGAAAAAATTTATTGTGTGATCAAATTTTATCTGGACTAACGGTCAATACAGTTCTTATTGCATATTTGATCTATACAGGATGACCTCAAGAGAAGCCCTTGCTATAGGAACTGACACCAAGCCACCAGTTCTCTTCAAAGGAGAATACGAACAGTTGAAGGATCGGTTTCTGAACTTCATTGATAGACATGAGCTGGGTGAGTTCATCAGGACATCTATAGAAGAAGGGGTTATGAAACCAGTCATAACAACTCGTGTAGTTGGAAATGTGCGGACTGAAGTTGAACTTAAGTTTCATGAGCTACAAGATGATAACCTTAGAAGAGCCAAAGGCGACAGATTAGCTAAGTCATACATTTTACAAGGAATTCCAAATGAAATATATGTAAAGATTGACAGCTACAAGGCCTCCGACAAAGAAATGTGGGATCAGCTTGAAAAGATGATGCTGGTTTCGAAGGTTGGGAATCAGCTTAAAATCTCCAACTGCCTAAATAATTATGAAGAATTTAGAGGCAGGGTGGGAGAAACTTTAGAAGAAACCTATGACAGGTTTGTTACTTTGCTAAACGAACTTAGCAAGAACAAAGTCCACAAATCTCAAATTGAGCTGAACGTCAAGTTCCTGAGCATTCTTCAACCCGAATGGAAAAGATTTGCAAGACAGATGAAGCAGATCAAAGACTTGAATGAGATTCCATTTCACGAGGTGTATGAAACCCTCCGTCAGAATGAAGAAGAGGTGGATGAAATTCTAGCTGAGAATAGACAGAGAGGAAAGACAGTTGATGACACAGTCGCTCTTGTAGTTAGGAAGAAAAAGAACAAGACGATTGTGTACGAATCAGAAGAAGATGAAGCTTATGCAAACTCTGACACATATGAAAATGATCAGCTAAAGCAAGCAATGATGATGCTGACAAATGCTTTTCAGAAAAGGTTCTACAAAAAGCCAACATCAAACAGTCAGAGGTACTCATCTGGTCCGAACAATTACATCCACAAGGAAAGGGTTGAAGGAAGCAGATATGAAGGAAAGAGATTTGAAGGGAAGAGAACAGAGGAAAGGAAGCCTGAAGAGAGAAGGTATCAGCCTGAAGGAAAAAGATTGGAGGAGAGGAATCCGGAAGAAAGAAAGTTCAAAGCTGAAGGATCCAGTCAGACAGAGCCACCAACGTGCTACAACTGTGGCAAAATAGGTCATTATGCCAGAGACTGCCGAAGGCCAAAAGTCAGAAACTCCGACTACTACAAGAACAAGATGCTTCTTGCAAAGCAACAGGAGGCTGACAAGGCACTGATGGCTGAGGATGAATACTGGCTCGATCACTCAGATGAAGAAGAAGAAGAGGATGAAGAAAAAGATGAAGCCGTCAACATGTGCATGATGGGCCAAATAGAATCAGATGCTGAAGCTGATTCAGACAATGAAGAAGAAGAGGTATGTAATCTATCAGATTTAGATTTCATGAATAAAATGCATGCCATGAGTTTAAAACAAAAAGAGTTAGAATCTAATCTTGAGCAAGAAAATGGTGTCATAACTGACAAAAACCAATTGATACAGAAACTTAGCAATGAAATTGCTGAGAAGAAAGTATTAATTGAGGTTTTACATAAAGATAATGACACCAACGCTAAGGAAAAGACAATAATTCTTAAAGAGAATTCTGATCTTAAGTCTAAACTGCTAAAAGGTGAAATAGATTTATATGAGCTTACAAATTTGCATGCTTCTTGTACCAAAGAAAACTTTTCTTTACTTGGAAAATTAAAAAGTTTGGAAGAGAAGTTATATAAAATGGGTCAAACTGAACAGACTATTTTTCTGAACAAACCCAAAGAGGAAATAGAGAGATGGGGAATCGGTTATAAGAATCCTCACTGTCTACAAAAAGGGATGTCTGAAGTGCCAGGACTTTATGATCATCTTTCAATGCAATTAGCTCGCAGAATCCCTGAGTTTAAAACTTTCTGGACTAAACTGTCAAAAGAGGATGAAGCCAACGAAACGGAAAAACGGTTGAAATCATCTAAAGTTCATCTTCCATTTAATTATGCGAAGACGAATAATAGTTATAATGAAAGTCCAATATATCAAAAGAAGAAAACTCTTTCGAGTGATTTCTTTCCAAGTTATTATGAAAAAGAAATGGAGGCGAAGCCTATTCAAGGTAAACTATATGTCCCTCCTCTCGTTTTAGAAAGTAAAATTTCTGAACTCGAGAATTCCTTATCAGATGAAAGACTTTTGATAAATATTGAACGAAAGGTTTTTTCAACAGTGTTCAAAAATGTTATAATTTCAAAGGCTTCACAGTCTGAGGATATGATGAGTTCATCAAATAAAGGATTTGATTTTTTGAACTCTAATGGTGGTTTAGATGATTGTTCTGAACAATTTGACTTTAATGCAAAACTTCCTAACCATTCATCTTTTGTTAAGAAAACTTTGAGAAAAACCAGTATGCCTGTTAATAGTGCAAAATCAACGAAAGTTGATAACTCAGTCTCTGTGAACGCTGAGAGTGCTAAAGGTAAGAATTTATCTCAGCATTCACAGAAACCGAACATTACTGGTAATTCTAAGAAGAAGCAATCGCTTGTTGCTCAAAGGTCTAACTCACCAGTTTCACATGTTTCAGATCTGAGCAAGCAGAGGCCAGAAGTAAATTCTCAATGGCAACCCAAACGGAAGCTTGACAAGACCATTTTATCGTTTAGTAGTGTTAATTGTAGTAAGACTTCGCTTAGTAAAGATGTTTTAATTGCTGATATTGCTCTTTTGAACTCAAAACTTGCTGTTTCTCGTAAACAATACTCAATGAAGCAATTATTTCAGTTATCTTTATCTGCTAGAAAGTCTTCTATTTATGATAAACATGTTTCTATCTCTTGTCAAGATTCTGGAGATTTGTTTGGCAATTTTCATGTGCATTCATCTCATACTAATCCTTCTCATACATTTCAAAAGAAAAGAGGACCCAATTTGAAATGGGTACCAAAATCTTGTGCTAACACAGCAGGACCCAAATTCCAGTGGGTACCTAAGGCTAAATCTGTGTTGCAGGCACACAAAGCTTAGAGAGAAAGCGACTTCTAATTATGTACAGATCAGGACTCGTTCTTCAATGTCAAAATAGATTTTTGGATAATGCAGTTCAAAACCTGAACATCAAAGTCAAAACAGGCTTTTGAACAAATCAGTTCAAGACCCGCACTTCGATAATCAAAGTGAATATTCCAAAGTTGTCGTATAAATATCTAAATTTGTAATTTCTCTTATGCAGACTAGTCATACATGGTTCTTGGACAGCGGATGTTCCAAGCACATGACAGGACAAAAAGCTGTCCAATTTTAAAGACAAATATTGCGGAACAGTCAGATTCGGCGACGACCAGTTTTCATCAATCATGGGATATGGTGATGTACAACATGACAATGTCACGATCAAGAAGGTGAGCTATGTAGAAGGCTTACGACACAACTTGTTCAGTATAGGCCAGTTCTGTGACAAAGACTTAGAGGTCAACTTCAAAGCCAAGAGATGTTCAGTTCGCAATGAAGAAGGCGAAGAACTCTTGGTCGGTACTCAAGAATTAGACCTCTACACAATCAATTTATCAAATGTCCAGACTGACAAGCAAGTTTGTCTACTGACGAAAGCATCGATGCAACAAAGCTGGTTATGGCATCGAAGGCTCTCTCACCTCAACTTCAGGTACATCAACAATCTGGTCAGTGGAAAGCTCGTCAAAGGACTTCCAGAACTCAAATATGAAAGAGAACATCTTTGTGCAGCTTGTGAAAAGGGCAAGATGAAGAGAGCACCTCATAAACCAAAGCCTGAACCAAGTACAAGCGTTCCGTTAGAGTTATTGCATATGGACTTATGCGGTCCGATGCGAACTCAGAGTCTAGGCGGAAAGAAGTACATACTCGTTATCGTGGACGATTACTCACGATACACATGGGTCAAGTTTCTACGTTCAAAGGATGAGACACCAGATGTTCTCATCACATTCCTAAAGACGACCCAGGTGAATCTACAGAAACCGGTCAAGTTTCTACGAACAGACAACGACACAGAGTTCAAGAACCAAAAGGTTGAAGAATATCTCGAATTTGTCGGGATTTCACATCAATACTCTGCTGCTCGAACGCCTCAACAAAATGGAGTGGTTGAAAGAAGAAATCGGACGCTAGTCGAGGCTGCTCGTACTATGCTAAGTCAATCAGACTTACCTCTATTTTTGTGGGCAGAAGCTGTATCGACCGTGTGCTACACACATAATCGTTCCATGATACATCGAAGATTCAAGAAGATTCCTTATGCAATAATCAACAACCGAACACCGACAATCAAATATTTCCATATATTTGGGTGTAAGTGTTTCATTCTAAATGATAGGGAGAATCTTAATAAGTTTAGTGCTAAGGCGGATGAAGGGATCTTCATTGGATATTCCTCGACATCAACTGCATTCCGAGTTTATCTGAAGAAGTCAAGAACGGTGATTGAAAGCATCAACGTCACCTTTGATGAAGAAATGGCTTCCGAACAACAACGTTCAGAACCCGTTATAACTGGAGTACTAGCTTCTGGGCAACTCAGTCCAGGACCTACGTCTCAACAGAATAAATCAGATGAAGCATCAACTTCTACTAACCATTTATCTGATTTAGATTTATTATTTGAATTGTTTTATGATGAATTTCTTGGATCTAATGTAAAGAAATCTGTTGTGGTTGACAGGATGGAAGACTTAACGACTACTCATCCAACCATTTCAGATATTCCTATTGAATCAAATGCCCCGATTCAACAAGAGATTACAATTCAAATGCCAACTCCAACAGTTGAAGAAGTAACAACTGATAAAGAGACAGAAGTAGCTGAAACAGTAGGAGATACTATACAGATCAATCTACAACCAGAACAAGTTGTACATGCTGAGCCTTCTGAGCCTGCCACTTCAACTGAAACCATCAATCCTCCTGAACAATCAGAAGAAGGTACAAGTGGATTTGTAGATGATACAACCGACATACAATCATCTAATCCACTGCCTCATGAACATAAATGGACCAAAGAGCACCCACTAAGCCAGATCATTGGCGATCCATCAAAACCGGTGCAAAGTAGGTCAGCATCAATGAACATGTGCATGCATGACTCCTTTCTGAGCAAGTTCGAGCCATCACGCGTATCGGAAGCACTTGCTAATCCAGAATGGGTGGTCTCAATGCAAGAAGAGCTGAATCAATTCGATGCACTTTAAGTCTGGAGACTCGTACCAAAGCCTAAAGGTAAAACCATTATAGGTACGAAATGGATTTTCAAGATAAAGAAAGACGAAGATGGTACCGTTATCCGAAACAAGGCAAGACTAGTAGCCAAAGGATACAGACAAGAGTAAGGAATAGACTATGACGAAACATATGCTCCTGTGGAGCGATTAGAGGCAATCAGAATGTTTCTAGCCTACGCAGCCCACAAGAACTTTACGGTCTTTCAAATGGACGTGAAGACAACATTCCTAAATGGAATTCTGAAGGAGGAAGTCTACGTCTCTCAGCCCGAAGGTTTTGTCAATCAAGAGAATCCAAATCATGTTTACATTCTCGACAAAGCACTCTACGGTCTGAAACAAGCACCTCGAGCCTGGTATGATGTCCTTTCCACTTTTCTAGTCAAGTCTGGGTTTTCAAAAGGAACGGTAGATACCACTTTGTTTATCAAAAAGGAAAAAGGCGATATCATTTTAATTCAAATCTATGTAGATGATATTATCTTTGGTTCTACAAATACTAAGTACTGTAAGAATTTTGCAAACCTTATGGTGTCTAGATTTCAGATGAACTTGATGGGAGAGATGAATTTCTTCCTCGGTTTACAAGTAAAACAATTTTCATCGGGTATTTTTATCAATCAATCAAAATACATTAGGGATATTCTTCGGAAGTTCCAAATGGAAAATTCAAAACCGATTGGTACCCCAATGGCACCAGGTACTAAAATTGGCACCGATCCTTCGGGAAAGGCTGTTGATGATAGGACTTATCGAGGAATGATAGGTTCTTTAATGTATCTTACTTCTAGTAGGCCATATATAATGTTTTCAACATGCTTATGTGCACGATATCAGGCCAATCCTAAAGAAATCCATATGTCTGCTGTAAAGCGCATATTTAGGTATCTAAAGGGCACTGTAGATCTTGGTATGTGGTATCCTAAAGATACTAGTTTTGAACTAACAGCCTACATAGATGCAGATCATGCAGGTTGTATGTTAGACAGGAAGAGCATGTCGGGACATGTACAGTTCCTCGGTGACAAACTAGTAAGTTGGGCATCGAAGAAGCAACTTTGTGTTTCAACCTCTACGGCTGAAGCAGAATATGTAGCTGCTGCTAGCTGCTGTTCTCGGGTCTCATGGATGAGAACTCAATTGCGCGACTATGGTTTCCACTTCAACAAAATCCCGATATACTGTGACTCCAAGAGCGCCATCGCAATATCAGCGAATCCTGTTCAACACACCAAGACTAAGCACATAGACGTCAGGTATCACTTTATTAAAGATCATGTTGAAAAGGAAACAATTGAACTTTTCTTTGTAAAAACTGATTATCAACTTGCCGATTTGTTCACCAAACCCTTAGACGAAAAGAGGTTCAACTTTCTTATCTCTAAGCTTGGTATGCTAAATCTTAAAATCTAATCAGTAGTTACCTATAAAAGTTTTCTAAATTCTTAACTCTTATTGATATTTGCACTTCTATATAATGTTCATAATCCAAGGGGGAGAATGAGAAGAAATTGACAAGTGGTCAATATTACTTCGAGGGGGAACTCATAAAATTTTGCATGTACCTTTTAATGCCAATTTTTTTTTTTGTAATGCAAGAATTTAGGGGGAGCTCTTCAAGTCAAGGAGTTCGGATATGACTTCTGATTATTTCTGATTAGAACTCGTACTTTAAAAAGTTTTACTGCTTTTTGTGTTTTCATTTTAAGTGAATAAATTTTACTTTGACTTGACATAAGACTTTTGCAGAATTTTTGAGAGAAGCTTACAAGTTCATATGTTTATGACTTTAAGCTTAGCTTCATGAGATATAAGATCGCACGTTAAGGTATTATCCTTCAATCATATAAAACATTGTTATCAAATGTTCAAACCACTTCCCGATTCTTAAACCGAATTCATGATTTGGAAGTGTGACTTTAAATTTTTCATGATCTAAATTATGCTTTAACTGAAATAGTTAAACCAATCTGAGCATCACATGCATCATAGGAAAACAAGAATCATTGTGCTAGGAATTAACACAACTTCTATGGAATCACCTTAACCAGTGATTTCTACCCAAGAAGTTAATCCTTGGTGATTGAGTGTCAGAAGCGAAAAGAAATGAGTGTGATTAGAGTAAGCAAATTGTTTAAAAGAAAGAGCGTGTGAGAACAGAGTTCAAAGAATATCACAACTCTGCACCAACTTTTTCTGAGCCGGGTAGCCACATTACTAGTGTTTCACAATTCTGTGGTGAACATTATTGAAACAGGCAACTAACCCATGCCAACTCTTGATCAAACCTCACTATCTACTCATTTTCTTCTCAACAAGAAAGTGTTTCACATTTTCAAAGGGGACGCAGCACATATGCTATCTGATTTTCATTTGGAAAATCTGGATATTGAAAAGAAGGAAGTCTGCCCCACCTTTGCACTTCAATCATGCACATTGAGTCTGTGTTTAACTTACTGTTGTCTCAGTGGTTTACACAAAATTTTGAGCCTTATAAGCAATCATCTGTGCTTAATTCTTTCTAACACAAGCACGAACACACAAGGAATTAGTTTCTTTGTCATAACGTTTATAGAAATAACCTTTGTGGTGTTTCGATGATTAAATGGAAGCCCTGGGGGAGTCAACATCAAACAGCTCCTTTCCAATGTGTATTTGTTACACACAGTGACTTAGTGTTACTGAAAGGCATTCTAACTGATTCATTAGTTGATTCAGGTGTTACACGACTATTTTGTCTGGATTTGAAAAGATCTGGATGAATATCTTTTGAATTGACGGATCAGGGGCTCTAACCGAAAGATAGACATTTCTTACAAAAGGTTTTGATGAAGTCGTTACACTTAACATCAAAAAGGGGGAGAATGACTACAAAAGAAATGGCAAACATCACATGTTTCAAGAATCACGTCCACTCTTCAAAGGGGGAGATTGTTAGAAAAAGACATGCTGATTTAAGAGCTAGAGAAAGAGATTGCATCTTCTGAGCTGAACAAGAAGACTGAATTGCTAAAATCATTTTCGTAATGATCTTGATCCAAAGGGGGAGATTGTTAAGACACAGTCTCATTGGATTCAAGATCATCCAATCTGAAGATCGCAATCTGAAGCTAAAGCTGGAACGTCGACTCTCGATATTAAAGTCTACGTCTATTTGTAATAAATGTCAAATTAATCAATGTAATCCATGTTTATTGTTATTAGTTATATTAGGTAACTTAGTTAGTTATTAGTTTTAATATCTAGTTTGTTTGATATTATCTAGGATAATATCTAGATATTAAAGTATCTAGATATTATGTTAGGTAGTGTGTAAGACACACTAGATTAGTTAAGTGATATCTCTCAAACTCTCTAACAAGATCAGATATTATAAACACAAAAACACACACTTAAAGGTGAAAAAGAGAGAAAACACAGAGAACACAAGAGAGCTTTAATCTGATCAACCTTGTAACCATTTCTATATATCAATACAGGTTGGTAATCGTTATTGTGTTGTTTCTAAGAACTTGATATTAGTATTGTGGACCCACAATAGGATTATATGGGTTCTTTGTGTTAGGACTTCAATGAACTTCTATGAAATCACGTTAACCAGTGATTTCTACCCAAGAAGTTAATCCATAGAGATTGAGTGTGAGGAGTCTAAAAGAAATGAGTGTGGGTGTGATGAGGTAAAATGTAAATGAGAGTTTAGTTAGAAGTGAGCTTAATGATTAAAAGAAAGAGGGTGTGAGAACAGAGTAACAGAATATTAAACTTTGCACCAACTACTTTCTGAGTCGGGCAGCCACATTACTAGCGTTTCACAATTCTTTGGTGAACGTTATTGAAACATGCAACTAGCCCATATCAACTCTTGCTAAAAACCCCACCAACCACTCATTTTCTTATCAAAAAGAAAATGTTTCATATTGTTCTGGGTACGCAGCATATAATCTATCTGGTTTTCATTTGGAAAATTTGGAAATTGAAAAAGAAGGAAGTCTGCCCCACCTTCGCACTTCAATCATGCACTTAGAGTCTGTGTTTATCTACTGTTGTCTCAGTGGTTTACACTATGTTGAGCCTTAAAAGCAATCATTCGTGCTTAATTCTTTCTACACATGTACGAACACACAAAGAATTTGTTTCTTTGTCATAACATTCATAGAAATTGCCTTTGTGGTGTTTCGATGATTGGATGGAAGCCCTGGGGGAGTGAACATCAAAAAGCTCCTTTATATTGTGTATTTGTTACACATAGTGACTTTGTGTTACTAACAGGCATATTAACTGATTCATTTGTTGATTCAGGTGTTACATTCATATTTTGTCTAGATTTGAAAAGATCTGGATGAATACTTTGTTCGAATTGACGGTAAATCAGAGGCTCTTGAAAGATCAGTGGTCAGAACAAAATTTCAATGACATTTCTTGGAAGAAAAGTTTTGATGATATCGATGCTCTAATCATCAAAAAAGGGGAGAAGATAAAGAAATGTGTGATTCAAAGAAATGTTAAAGTTGAAAGAAATGTCCGGAAAGAAGTGTTTGTATTGGATATGGAAAGAGACATTTCATATTTGAAGTTTGATCAAAGTTGATAAGCGAAAGTTCAAAGAATTTCGAAAGCAAGCAGATTTTGGAGAAAGTTTATTTGAAGAAAGTTGGATAAATCATTCAGAGCTGAAAATGAAGATAATTTCTTTCAATGTCTGAAAGAGGTTTGTTTATAATCTTGGGGGGGATTGTTACTATTTTTGAAGATCAGATGTTGGGAAGATTGTTGAATGTTTTTTGAAGAACAAAGCTTATTAAAGAGGAATTTCATAGTGTTAAGGGGGAAAATGTTGATTCTTAGAGATTGTAAATCATATTTGTATAAAAGGGGTGATTACAAGAGAAGATAAATATTGTTCAAAGGGGGAGCTTAATCAAATCGAGCATAAAGAGAGAAGATCGTATTGCTAAATCTTTTAGTAATGATCTTGATCTAAAGGGGGAGATTGTTAGAGCACATAATTGTTGGATTCAAGATCATTAAAGTTAGAAGACTGAAATATCAACAATACAAGAAGTCAAAGCTGAGAAAAGTCAACTCTCACTTAAAGTCAAAGTCTTTTGTTAATAAAGTCAAAGTCAAAGTCAATGTAATTGTAATTTGTTTCTTTGTAATTGTTAGATGTATAAATACCTTGTTTCCTTTGTTAGACGTTGTATCAATCAGAAGTAGATGTACACGAATCAGAGAAGAGGAGATTAGAATATCATTCTAGAGAGAGAGAGAGTGAATGTAGTGAGAGAAAGTGAGAAAGTTGTGAATTTGTAATATTTGTTGTTTGAATCAATGACATATGATTTAGAATCTCATCTTGATTGTTTGTGATCATTTAGAACTTGAATATTGGGAATAACAAAACTCCCACGAATGGAGTAGCAACATTAGAAGCAAGGCAACCGGCAAAAACTTGCTCTTTCAAGACCTTTTTGAGTTGCAGTCCAACCGAGTTTAAAGGCAATGATGATCCGATAGTCTGCATGAATTGGATCCAAGAAATGGAACAAGCCTTTCATACAAGTGAATGTGGAGAGAGCCAGAAAGCAAAATTCGTCTCTCAAATGTTACGAGGGGCGGCCCTGTAACACCCCAAACTTTAATTATATCAAAATATAATATTTCAATCAAAACGGCCCCAAGCCTACAATTCAATAAACAATGTTGCAACTACAACCTATTACACAACTGAGTCAGAAGGAAGACTATTACAAAGAATCTTCTAGATCCTAGAAGTAACTCACATCTTCTCTTTACCCTTACTGGAACTTGCTACCTTGCGATAACCTGAAAAAGGGTTATAATTTTGAAAGAGTGAGGGTTATACCAATGGTCTAGTGAGTCCCCTCCAAACGCTACTGCAACAGTTCAAATATTATTTAAAACATTTAAACAAAGATTTATATCTCATAAACGTAACTCTATCTATTAATCAAACATTAATCATACTTTACGCTTCGCAAGCGTAACTCAATCTACTGGCCATCACTGACCACTCTTTACGCTTCGCAAGTGTAACTCAAGCTACGAACCAACACTGCCGTCAAAGACGGTATGTCTGTCTCGTACTGCCTTATTTTGGAGACACACTCCAATGGCATAAACGGGCCACACTCCTCGATACGAGCAGGCGATTCACACTTCCCGACTTAGGTCAGACTTCTGATCTAAATATATGCATACATCTAATCGACAACAATATATATAAAGGGCGTTTATATATAAACTTAGCATAAACATGCCAACATAATTAAATCAATCTTTTCAATAAACCTTCTCAACTTTCGATAATATAAACGTGCAGTTCAGAAAACTCACATTTATCAAATAACTTTCAAACATCATAAAGGATTTAATTTGAAAGACTCACCTTAGATTCTTCTCGCTTAAAAGCCCGCTTTCTAACGCTTTAACACCACCTACAACGATACCGAAATAAAAAGGGTAAGCTAACTCGTAGATAACATTCTTTCCCTCTTTAAACAACTCAAACAACTCAAAGACAACACACTGCTACCCCGGTCGAGACCACACCGGTCGAGACCCTCCGGTCAAGACCACCCCGGTCGACTATACACCAGTCGACATCGGTCGCTCACCAACCGGTCGACACCGGTTACCATATACCGGTCGATACCGGTCACCACATCACACCGATCGGCCCACACCGGTCGGTCAAAACCTCTCTGGTCGATACACCCCGGTTGAGACCGGTCGACGACGAGATCGGTGGCCAACATACCGGTCGACGAGACCGGTCAACACAACACACCGGTCACCCTGGGTCCGGTCCTATTCGGTCGACCTTCATACAGAGTCGGCGACTCGAACCCAGAAAACCTCAGATCTTTAAATCGATAGATTTCACGGATAAAAACTCAATAACAAGATCATTTACTGACAATAACTCTTAGATGGAAGTATTAGGCTAGAATCATACCTTAATTTGCAAAGAAACTGTACAATTCTTCAAGACCTAGCCTTCGTTCTTCCTTCTCCCTGTTCTCGCCTCTCCTTCAGACGATTCTCAAAGATCTCAGATATGATTTATGAAAAATCAACTCTTAGGGTTAAGCATATATATATATATATATATATATATATAACCAAAGTTTCAAATAACCCCCTGAACTTTGGGTCTCGCTTAACTTTTCACCCAACTTACAAAATTAGTAAAATTTTCGGACCTAGATATTACAATCTTCCCCCTTGAGAGAATTCCGTCCCCAGAATTACATTGTTGAACAGATGGGGATACTGAGATCTCATGTCCGTCTCCACTTCCCATGTTGACTCTTGTCCTTTGTGAAATTTCCACTGGACTTTTACTAACCGGATCTCCTTGTTTCTCAACTTTTTCACTTTGAGATCCGAAATTGCTATGGGTTCCTCAATATAATTTAATTTCTCATCCACTCGAATGTCCTCTAAAGGAACTACTACATCTGCTTCTGCCAAGCACTTTTTCAAATTTGACACATGAAATGTGGAGTGAATTCCACTCAAACTCTCTGGTAGATCAAGTTTGTAAGCCACTTCACCAACAGACCCGTGATAGTAAATGGTCTAACGAACCTTGGCCTCAATTTCCCTTTCTTTCCGAATCGGACTACCCCTTTGCTGGGCGAGACTTTCAACATTACTTTGTCTCCTACCTGAAACTCTATTGGTTTCCTTCGTTTATCTGCGTACATTTTCTGACGATCTTGAGCTATCTTTAATCTTTCTCGAATGTGATTGACCTTATCGGCTGTCACCTGCACGATTTCTGGTCCCGCTAGTTGTCTTTCACCCACCTCATTCCAACATAAAGGTGTTCTATATTTACATCCATACAGTGCTTCGAACTAAGTCGTTCGAATGCTAGCATAATAACTATTGTTGTAAGAAAATTCAATTAACGGCAAACTCTCCTTTGCTTGCATACCTCGCAATGGTATCGCCGCTCCACCTCCAACAAGTGCTTTTAATAGAGGCGAGAAACATGACATGAATTATCCTAATTCTCATCGAACACTTCCGGTTATACACTACCTCTCCAAGTCTTTTCATAGATTCAATGGACTCAAAAAAGTAAACCAACACTAGGTTTCTTTCGAACATACCACTCCATTTTATGGGAACAACTCCTACATCAATTTGCGCCCTTTCAAATTTTAAGATTCACAAGACTCGCGTTCTTTCACTCATTCCGACTTATCTTTCCTCAAATGCTTCAAGCATTCTGTTCCAAAACCAAGGTTGTATCATCCCAGGTCAACTCTTGCGTCAACATGCATATAGTCAACCTTTGTTACCACAATAACCTCAGAATTATGAATTTCTTCATCCGGTAACCAGCCATTGCATAGTAACTTCTCTCGGTACGTCATACGTCGAACGTAAAAGCAATTTCTTTTCCAAACTATATTGTTCACCGTTCAATGGTGATACTCAATTCATACGCAGTAACATACATCGCCCCAAAGGTCATTACTCTACTTCCACATAAAAAGAAGAATTCCACATTACATTACCCTCATAGCCCACTAATACCAACTGAACGAATCATACTAACTCCTACTTCAATTCTCGTCGCATCCACCATTGTCAGACCATATGTGATATAAAACCATTCTTTCCTCGCTCAACACGGAGTGACCATGCTCAAACAACTAATCCCAATCGCTTAACACTGAACGATCGACTCACTTGGAATCTCTTCCATACAACACTAAATCTGACATCTTGTTCCTTCTCTCTGAGCACTATATTCAACCACTTCTTTCCTTTCCTTCTCAAAAATATGAACATGCTTCTAGTGATAGGCTCACTAGCTAACCCCAATCCTTAGACCAACCACGCGATTTAGCTTTATCCACTCTCGAACCAAAGCATACACTCTAACTCCCTTTCTCACTCCCTCTCTAGGGTTTATAAACTCACTTAACAGAAATTCTGAAAACATAAACTCCCAAATCCTATGCCACTTTCCAAACTTCATACTCTCAGGTCAACAATTCCAACTCGTCAAAACACAAACTACATTACTACACTTCACCAAACGGTTACCGACATAATATAAATAAAGTTCGTCAATTCATGTCTTGTTCGTGGGGTGATCAACCACACAAACTGGGTCCACATGCGGTCACACATAACGAGTCCCCCGTGAATTTAACCACGGTCACATATTTTGTGGGTAAACTTCTAGAATCGATTCATCCGCCCTGGAGCCAACAAAGTCAGCCAAGTCCCCCCCCCCCCATAGTGGGTTCACGTAAGCCACATAGGCTTAACTCTGGTAGACCGTCATCTGCAGGACGCCGTGACAACAAAGCCGCCATAGAAGGCATCCCAAATAATGTGCTCATTTATTGGGTTATTCTAAAATCAATGAAAAGTAAACATATGCCACTTACCCAAATGGAGATCATAGAAATTATAGTCTATATACTTCACATTTTTCATAAACAATCTCATACGAGACACATTTTAATAAAACATCAAAATGTTCAAACAATTGATTCAATAAACCAAAATCAATGTGTATGTGTGTGTACAATTTCGCATTTGTTGATCACGTTCGTTTGATCAATCACAAGGCGGTGAACCACCTTTAGGATGGGTTAACTACAACAAATAGTTGCCCACAATTCAAAAGAAATGAAATCCATACCTTAACCAAATTGAGACATATCACATGATTAACCGAGACTCATGACGAACCTTAACCCGATCGATTGCCTATTTAAACCATAAATTACTATTACTCACATAACATAAAACTTAAAGCTTATTATCCTAAGCTTAATCACAAAATTATATTCTCTTATACATTAAACCGAACACTTGGTGTGCGGTTAAACATCTAGATACATATATCACCATTTTGATTCTAAACTTTACCCTTTCGTAATTTTGACAAACTTAAGCATTTCTAAACATGTATTTGATTATAAATTTGCAATAACACATCATAATCTACCAACCAACTTCAACTACCTTAACCTATCAACTTTGAATAACTTAAGAAAAAAATTATACCTCTAGGAAGGGTTCGTTGCGTAGATTCCGAATATGTAATTGTTTCTTCGATTACTTCAACGATTTGAGAGAAAATCTAGAAAGAAGGAGAATTTTTAGAGAGAGAGATGAGACGGTGAAAGATGAAAATGAAGAAGACGCAAGGTGGTGTTGATGGATTTGTGAGTTCTAATTGTTGCCAACTCTAATGAGATATATATGTTTTTTTTAATATATATTCTATATATATAAAACATTCTACGTAATATATATATTATAAATAATATATATATATATAAAGAGTTTAGGTTAATGACAATTTTAACCCTTAACTATCTTTGGTTGCCATATTTAATTATGCTTCAATTCAAGTAAGAATAATTACACATTTTTTAAAACCGAGTCTTACAATTATTCCCACCCTTAAAAGAGATTTCGTCCACGAAATCGAATTTAGACAGGAAACTTACATCGATTAAAGAACTCGGGGTATTTCCGTCCCATATGGTCCTCGGTTTACTACGTCGCCTCACGTTCCGAGTGATTTTTCCAAAGAACTTTTACAAAAGGAATCACTCTCTTCCGTGTACCTCTCTCATCACGATCAAGAATCCCTTCTGGTTCCTCGTGATAAGAAAGATCAGGTTCTATGTATTCCAAGGGATATTCAATGACGTGTAGGGGATGATAGTTGTACCGTCGAAGTGAAGAGACATGGAACACATTATGTACATGAGATAATTGTGGCGGTAAATCCAACCGGTATGCCACAACTCCGAACCTTTTCAGAATTTCGAATGGACCAATATATCTCGGGCTCAACTTTCCTTTGAGACCAAAATGTTTGATGCCATGAGTTGGGGAAACCTTTAAGAAAACTTTATCTCCCGGTTGGAACTCAATAGGTCGTCGTCGCTTGTCGGCGTAGCTCTCTTGACGATCCAGAGTCTCTTTCATCATTTGACGCGCAATCTCGATCTTCTCGGTAGTAACTTGAATCAATTTTGGGCCTTCGAGAATACATTCTCCGACTTCATTCCAACAAGTCGGCGTTTGACATTTTTGGCCATAAAGTGCTTCATACGGGGCCATGCCGATACTTGACTGCCAACTATTATTATAGGAGAACTCGATTAGGTACAAGTAACTATCCCAACTTCCATGTCATTCCAACGTACATGCTCAGAGCATATCATCCAATGTTTGAATCGTACGTTCAGATTGCCAATTAGTTAGCGGATGAATGGTTGTACTAAAATTCAAACGTGTGCCCCAAGCTTTATGTAAACCTTCCCAAAATCAAGATGTAAAGCGTAGGTCTCGATCGGAGGTAATCGATACAAGAGTGCCATGGAGACGTACTATTTTCTGTCAATTTATCAACTAACCAAGTTTGTCGAATAAGAAGAAAATGAGTCGATTTCGTTAGTCGGTCAACCACTATCCAAATTGCATCGTGTTTCAAGTTCGTGCGGGGTAGTCCGACTACAAAAATCCATAGTTACGTGTTCCCATTTCTTTACGGGAATGTTCAACGATTGGAGAAGAACACACGGACGTTGATGTTCGCTTTTAACTTGTTGACAAGTGAGACAACGAGATACCAAGTCGGCAATATCTCGCTTCTTTCCAACCCACCAGTAATGGGTCTTAAAGTCGTGATACATTTTTGTTGTACCCGGGTGAACATAAAACATAGATTTATGAGCTTCGGTCAGAATCTGATCTTTAAGCTCCGAGTTATTTGGAACACAAAGACCATCTTGAAACCACAACACGTGATCATCCTCGATCCACAATTCATTATCATCTTGTTGGGCTTCTTTGATCCAAGAAATTAGAGTCGGTTCTACCATTAGATTCGATAGAATTTCCGTTTGCAAACTAGGATAGATTTCCAATTCGAACCGTTCGATCTGCAAAACCAACTCTGTAGGAACAAGTAGAGAAGAAACATGTTCCATGGCTTTACGACTTATGGCGTCGATGACTACATTAGCCTTACCCCCGGATGATATTGTATATCAACATCATAATCCTTTAGAAGTTCGAGCCATCTCCGCTGATGCATATTTAACTCTTTTTGAATAAATATATATTTAAGGCTCTTGTGGTCGGTGAAAACTTCACATGTCTCACCGTACAAGTAAAGACGCCAAATTTTGAGTGCAAAGATAACCGCAGCCAATTCGAGATCGTGAGTCAGATAATTGACCTCATAAGGATTTAATTGATGTGATGCATATGCAATTACTCTTCCGTTTCGCATAAGAAATCATTCAAGACCTTTCTTTGAAGCATCACTGTAAACTTGAAACCCGCCGGTGCCAGACGGTAATATAAGAACAGTTGCGATAACCAACCGATGCTTCAGTTCCTCGAAACTAGATTCTTGTTCGGAACCCCAATTGAATTTGACTCATTTTTGTAGTAATTGGGTTAACGGTAGATATATTTTAGAGAATCCTTCACCAAATCGTCTATAATAACCAGCCAGACCCAGAAAACCACGAACTTCAAATACGTTCGTAGGTCGAGGCCATTTAGTGACGGTTTCAATTTTCGTTGAATCGACTTTGACACCTTTCGTAGAGATTATGTCTCCTAAAAAAGACACTTGGTCAAGCCAAAATTCACACTTGGAATGTTTTGCATATTCGTTCGAAGGGTTTCCAAAACGATTTGAAGATGTTGATTATGTTGTTATCTTGACTTTGAGTATATCAGGATGTCATCGATAAACACTATAACAAAGTCATTGAGATAATCCTTGAAAACCCGATTCATAAGATCCAAAAAGACCGCTGGAGCATTGGTTAGCCTGAAAGGCAGTTTTTGGAATATCACAATCTGGGATACGAAGTTGATGGTACCCGCACCGAAGATCAATTTTTTGGAAAAGTACCGTGCCCTTTGTAATTGATCGAACCGATCGTCGATTCTCGGCAACAAATACTTGTTACGAATTGTTACTTTATTAAGCTCTCGATAATCAATACAAAGACACATTGTACCGTCTTTTTTTTTGACAAAGAGAACCGGAGCTCCCCAGGGTGAGACACTGGGTTGAACAAAACATGTCTTCAATAGATCATCGAGTTGAGTTTTGAGTTACTTCATTTCAGTTTGAGCCATTTGGTAGGGAGCCTTGGAAATAGGCGAAGCTCCCGAAACTAGATCGATGGTAAATTCGCTTCCCGGACTTGTGGTATACCCGGTAGATCGTCGGGAAAGACATCAAGATATTCAGAAACAATAGGTGTGGGTGCAGAAGTAGGGAATACCTGTTCGGGATCTTGTAACGAGGCTAGAAAACCTTTGTTACTTTGCTAACTATACTTTTTCACTGTAATAGAGGTTAAAGCGCTAACATCTTCTTTTGAAGTACCTCTTTGGAAGATTGTCTCTGGTTTGTAAATATCCCCAAATAATATTTGTTTGGCGTTACAGTCTATAGTTGTACGGTGGTGTGACAACCAATCCATACCCAATATTACTTGAAAGTGGGACATATGCATTGGAAGTAGAGTGACCTCCCGTATGCGGTATCCAATAAATAACGGACAGTTTGAAAATCGAGTTAACACACAGATTGAACCACCCATTAGGGTAGATATCACGACTGGAAATTCGGTGGTTTGCTCATAAGGTTTTAACCAGGATTCTAATTGTTCAGAAACAACAAAGTGTGTTGCCACGATATCAAACAAGGTATAAACAGATAAATCGATTACGTTAAGATGGTCTGCTCAAGGTATGTAGGCATCATACTTGACATTGTCTGACGGACCACATCAACAATATTTTGCTTACTTGTAACCCCTATTGGATTGGGGTTTGGGTTACCCTCAAGTTGAGATCTGGATTTGCATGGGTGACCACGTCTCGACATTCTAACACAGAATAATATCAAGATCAGAATTCAAAATAGTTACGGATTGAAAATCGGTAAATATAATTAAATTATAGTCTACCCATTATTATGTCTACCCAATCCTCACAGGTCAAGCCTAGTAAATCTACAAGTCGATACCTATGCTCTAATACCATATTTGTAACATCCCCCGTCCCCATGGTTCGGAACGGGTGATGTCACGAACGGGACTTAACATAATACACAACTAATTTAGAGCTACTAATAAACTCTACAACTATATTACAATCCAAAATATTACACTTCAAAAGGTGTTTATAAACTTAGAACGTTTATATAATAATGTGAGTCAAAGAACTCCAAAATTTTCACGCTCGATCTCAAGTCCCGTCCCCGTAAACGTCACTTCGAACCTGCCGTGTCAGAAAACAAAAACACGGCTCAGCACAGGGCTCAGTGAATGGATTATAATATAAATTCGTAAATAATAATTGTTAACCCAGTAATCTAGTTGAAGGAAGTCTACCCCACTTTCGCACTTCGATCATGCACAATTTAGTCTTTGTTTAACTGTTGTTGTATCAATAGTTTACACAATTTTGAGCCCAATAAAAGCAATCATCAGTGCTTAATTCTTTCATACACAAGCACGAGCACACAGGAAATTCGTTTTTCTGTCTAAACGTACATAGAATAAACTTGTATTATTCGATGATTGAATGGAAGACCTGGGGGAGTGAACATCAAAAATCTCCTTTCCAATGTGTATTCGTTACACACAGTGACTTCGTGTTGCTGACATGCATTTCTAACTGATTCATTTGTTGATTCAGGTGTTTCACTCATAGTTTGTCTGAATTTGCAAAGATTCGGATGAATATCTTTTGGATCGATGAATAATTAGAGGCTCTTGTGAAAGATCAGTGGTCAGATCAAATTGGTACATGGCATTTCTTCTGAAAGTTTTGATGATTTCAATACCACAATCATCAAAAAGGGGGAGAGAGAATCAAGAAATGTTTGAAGTGGAGAAGAAAAGTTCAAGAAATGCAAATTTTGAAGAAAGTATTTGTCAAAGAATGCAGTTTTATTTGAAGATTGTACAAGTTTGAAAGAGCAAATTCAAAGATTTCAGAATGTGAGCAGATTTTATTGAAATTTTCTTTGAAGATAATTTGTTGAAGCAAACTGAGCTAAACCTGAAGATAATTTCTTTCTGAAGTCTGAAAGAGGTTTTTACAACCTTGGGGGAGACTGTTACTGTTCTTGAAGACAGACTCTGTGGAGATTACAAAAGTTTTTGAAGACAAATTTATCCAAGAAAGGGAGATTGTTATTGAGCTTAAAGCAATTCAAAGTCTCTTTGTAATAAATAGTCAAAGTCAAAGTCAAATGTATTTTGTTTTTAAGTGTTTAGTGCGCATGTGTTTTAAATAGGTATATGACTAGTGTTAGCTTAGAAGTCTTTCAAGCGTGTGAGAAGTTGAGACTGTATACTGATATAGATTCTAGAGAGAGAAAGTTTCATAGAGAACATTGTATACGAAATCTATTTGAAATCTAAAACAGGTTGAGTAATTGAATTATTATCATCTTATTATTGATTGAATTGCAATTAGAACTTGAATTTCAGGGATTAATAGGCCCCCTAGTCGATGTCGTTCCCGTGTGTAGGGAAACAAATTCCAAACACACGGTTCAACCATCCCCGATGGCATAACAACCAAAATGCACAATTCATTGGCAATACAAAATGCATGTAGATCATCATGTACAAGAATTGACGTGTAATAAGTGAATAAATAAACATTTCACATTTCTAAAATCATTACACTTCATGCAATGGTCGCTTTATATATGAAATAATACACCATTTCCAGTGCAAAAGATTTAATAAGGGAACTCACCTGATTCAACAAACTTCGAACCCAAATGGCACGTATTTAACGAAAGTAAGTCACCTACAAAATGATCAAAACACGACACAAATCCTAGGTCAGACCCGTGTTCAACTTACATAGTTCTTAATTAATAATTCCTCAATACATGACAACTCCGAGTTGGATTCTAATCGGAGCAACACGACTAGCCAATCCCTCTCTAACATGACAACTCCCGGTGCCTACAACTCCCAATACCTACAATTCCCGGTACCTACAACTCCCGGCGTTTGGCTCGGGTTCATAGTCTCCCGGGACATGGCCGCCCGGTACTGGCTCTCCCGGCCTCTAAGAGTGTCGCCTTCCCAAAATTGCGATTTTTGGGTTTTCTCGAGTGAGGAGAAATCTCAATAGTTCGATTAATAAAGATGCAGTAATTCCCCAAACCACATAACCCCTATCTAAACAAGTATTACATGCTATAACACCCTCTTAAGCAACCTTTTACCATTAAATCAAATTAGTTTAAGACCAAAACCAAATTTTCTAAATGAACCTCAAAATCAAACAAGTAATCATCCATTTCCCTTCAATACTAACAAAACAACGATTACATATAAGAATCCAATAAGAACTCTTACCTATTTGAGATAAATTCCCTTGTCAATAGCTCCTTGCCTAAAATACACCAAGACTTCCTTGCAAGCTCTCAAACGACGCTCCAGATGCAAAAATGATAGGGTTTAGGGTTGGCTTACCTTTACATTTCCCCCAATATTGCACTCAAGTCATCAACATAGCATTATTCCACTTTGACCCCAAAAGTTAAAGTTTTACAACTTTGGGCCTTACAACTCTCCCCTACTAGAAAGAGATTCCGTCCTCGGAATCTCTTTGTCGAAAAGGTATGAATATTTGGACATCATATCCGTTTCTAGTTCCTCTCACCCCTTGTGGAACTTCTGTTGGATCTTTACCAAGTTGATATCTTTTTTTCTTGACCGCTTGACCTTACGGTCCACAATAGTCACCGGTTACTCGACGAAGTTCAATCTCTCATCTACCCGTATGTCCTGTAAAGGTACCGCCATATCAGCTTCTGCCAGGCACTTTCATAGGTTTGAGACGTGAAAGGTGTTGTGAATACCCTTCCACTCTTTGGGTATTTCCAACTTGTAGGCTACTTCTCCAACTCGCTCAATAATTTCCAAACGACCAATATAACGTGGACTCAACTTCCCTTTCTTCCCAAAACGGACCACTCCCTTCCATGGTGATATTTTTAACATCACTTGGTCACCCACCAAGAATTCAATACCTTTTCGCCGCCTTTCAGCATAGCTCTTTTGACAGTCTCGCGCCACCTTCAATCTTTCTCGCACTTGAACAATTTTATCCGCAGTCATCTGCACTAACTATGGTCCAGCCAGCTGCCTTTCTCCAACCTCATTCCAACACAAAGGAGTTCGACATTTCCTACCGTAAAGCATCTCATATGGAGTAACTTTGATGCTCACATGATAGTTATTATTATAAGCAAACTCAATTAATGGTAGATGATTTTCCCATGAGCCTTGGAAATCCAAGATACACGCCCTCAGCATATCCTCCAGGGTCTGAATAGTTCGCTCACTCTTATCATCGGTTTGCGGGTGATACGCTGTACTCATCTTGATTTCGACCCCATTTCCCGCTGGAAACTCTTCCAAAATTTTGATGAGAACCGACTATCCCGGTCAGACATAATCGATAAAGGTACACCATGGTGGACGACAATCTCGTCAATATATAACTTTGCGAGTCTTTCCATAGTGTAGGTCTCCTTGATAGGCAAGAAATATGTCGATTTGGTAAGCCGATCCACGATGACCCAAATTGAGTCGTACCCCTTCGTAGTCCTCGGCAATTTAGTTACAAAGTCCATCGTGATCTTTTCCCACGTTGCATCTTGCCCCTTCCGTTTCTAGTTCCCACGTTGCATCTGTGTTGACAGTCTCGCGCCACATTCAATCTTTCTCGCACTTGAACAATTTTATCCGCAGTCATCTGCACTAACTCTGGTCCACCCAGCTTCCTTTCTCCAACCTCATTCCAACACAAAGGAGTTCGACATTTCCTACCGTAAAGCATCTCATATGGATCAGCTTTGATGCTCACATGATAGTTATTATTATAAGCAAACTCAATTAATGGTAGATGATTTTCCCATGAGCCTTGGAAATCCAAGATACACGCCCTCAGCATATCCTCCAGGGTCTAAATAGTTCACTCACTCTGATCATCGGTTTGCGGGTGATACGCTGTACCCATCTTGATTTCGACCCCATTTCCCGCTGGAAGCTCTTCCAAAATGTTGATGAGAACCGACTATCCTGGTCAGACATAATCGATAAAGGTACACCATGGCGGACGACAATCTCGTCAATATACAACTTTGCGAGTCTTTCCATTGTGTAGATCTCGTTGATAGGCAAGAAATGTGTCGATTTGGTAAGACGATCCACGATGACCCAAATTGCGTCGTACCCCTTCGTAGTCCTTGGCAATTTAGTTACAAAGTCCATCGTGATCTGTTCCCCATTCCAGACAAGGATATCTAACGGTTGGAGCTTCCCGTACGTTCGTTGGTGCTCCATCTTTACTTGTAGACACACCAGGCATCTTTCCACGTAATGAGCTATGTCTTTCTTCAATCCCGGCCACCAGTAGTCTTGCTTCAGATCTCCGTACATCTTTTTCGTTCTTGGATGAATCGAATACATCGACTTGTGGGCTTCCACTAAAATGACCTTCCTCAAATTCCCAAGTCTCGGAATCCAAATCCTCCCGCTGAAGCATTTCAATCCTCGATTGTCCTCCACTAACGAATTTGTAAGACCTACTACTCTCTCAGTTTTAAGATTCTCAGGCCTCAGGGCTTCCACTTGGAACGTCTTAATCTCTTCTAATAAGGTTGGAGTCACCTCAGCTCTTGAAGCTACCATCATAAGGCTTTCACTTCATTCCTTCCGACTTTGAGCATCAGCTACCACGTTAGCCTTCCCAGGGTGGTATTCAATCTTACAATCGTAGTCAGTTAACAACTCCATCCATCTTGGTTGACGCATGTTTAGCTCCTTCTGGTCAAACAAATGGCATAGGATTTTGTAATCCGTGAAGATTTGACACTGGGTTCCATAAAGGTAATGTCTCCAAATTTTTAACGCAAAGACCACGGCGGCCAACTCTAGATCGTGAGTAGGGTATCGTGATTCGTGCTCCTTCAGCTGACGTGATGCGTATGCAATCAACTTCCCTCGCTGCATAAGAACACATCCTAAACCCAACCTTGGCACATCGTTATACACTACGAAATCTTCCATGCCATCTGGCAGGGTTAAGATTGGAGCGCTACTCAACCTATCCTCAAGTTTCTGAAAAGCTTCCCTTTGAGCTTCCGTCCATGCGAACTTTACACTCTTCTTCGTCAACGAATTCAATGGAGTGGCGATTCGGGGGAAATCTTTAATAAACTTCCGGTAATACCCGACCAACCCTAAGAAACTTCGGACCTCCGACGGGTTCTTCAGCTCTTCCCAATCACGAATCGCTTCCACTTTTGTTGGATCCACCTTCATTCCGTCTTGGGACACGACATGCCCAAGAAACTGTACTTCTCGCAACAAGAATTCGCACTTCGAGAATTTCACGTAAAGTCTCTCTTGTCTTAGCAACTCCAATACCGTTCGTAAATGCTCCTCGTGTTCCCTCTCGGTCTTCGAGTATACTAAGATGTCGTCGATGAACACGATCACAACCTTGTATAAGTAAGGTTGACACACCCTATTCATCATATCCATGAAAGTTGCAGGTGCATTGGTCAAACCGAATGGCATTACTAGGAATTCATAGTGTCCGTATCTCGTACGGAAATCCGTTTTCGCTATATGTTCTTCCTTCACCATGAGTTGATGATATCCCGACCTTAAGTCGATCTTGGAGAAGAAACTTGCTCCTTGGAGCTGATCGAATAAGTCGTCTATCCTTGGAATCAGATACTTATTTTTGATCGTTAGCTTGTTGAGCTCCCTGTAATCTATGCACATTCACATAGATCCATCCTTCTTTTTCACAAAAAGGACTGGCGCCCCCCACGGAGAAGTGCTAGGCCTTATAAACCCCTTCTAGCAATTCTTGCAGTTGCGACATCATTTCTTTCATCTCTGAGGGTGCCAATCTATATGGTGCACGCGCGACCGTAGCAACACTTTGTCAATTCCTCCGGAAATACTTTTGGGTACTCGCTCACTACCCTTACCTCCTCCAACCTACACTTATATTTCATAGCATCAACAACATACGCCAAGTATCCCCGTCACCCTTTCCTCAAACTCTTATTTGCCTTGATGATGAAAATTACTCTAGAACCCCTACCTCGTCTATTTCCATAAATCACTACCATACCTTTCTCAGGCAAGCCATACGGATCATTTTCTTATTACATACAATACTAGCATCGTTTCTAGCCAACCAATCCATCCCAAGAACCACATCAAACTCTCTCATCGCCATAGGGTATAACACCACTGGCACTAAACTCCCTTCAATATCTATCACACACCCCTCAAACACCTCCCTAATTGACACCTAGTTAGCATCAGCGGTTTCTACCTCGAACGTCCACTCTAAACGTTTAGGCTTTAACCCAAGCACTGGGCAAACACAGGAGATATAAAATAGCAAGTCGCCCCCGAGTCAAACAATACTCTAGCACATGTAGAGTTTACCAAGAACGTACCCGCGACTACATCGTGAACCTCCTACGCCTCCATTGTTGTCATATTAAAGGCCCTCCCTTTCGGACGAGCATGCTCCCACTTCTTCTCTTCCTTTCTTCCTCCCCCACAATCCCCAGTTTGAACCAGCCCACCCCGCTTGACCTGCGGGCAATCTGACCGAAGATGATCTGGTGACCCGCATTGATAACATGTCTTATTGTTCGGGCAATCCCTAGACAAGTGCCCCGGCATCCCACACTGGAAACATGACCTTTCCCCTGAACCTCACTCTCCCCGATGTACCCGGTGACACTTCCCGCAAGACTTATCCCCAAACCCATGACCTCCTCTTGACTCTGCCCTGAAGCTCTTTCCCTTTCTTGGATCTGATGTCGGTCCATCCCATTTTCTCTTGTCCCCAACTCTCTCTGTCACTTGCCTGTTCTTTTCCTTTTCGGTCATCTCGGTCGCGTTAACGGCCGCTTGAAATGTAGTTGGCTCTCTGGCTGAAACCAACTCTCGCAGACTACTCTTTAACCTGAAAATGTAGCGTTCCACTCGATAAACTTAGAAGTATACTCTCTTACAGACAGATCCTTTAGTTCCTGACTCATAAATTCTTCCTGCGGCCTTTTCACTGCCCCCAGAGGGCATAATTGTGCCTTGAATTTTCCTACGAAGGTTCCCCAGGCCATACCTTCTGCTGCCGACGCTCCTAGTCTGCCAGTTTCTGCATCCCACCATAGGATGGCTTCAGACCTCAGCATAGATAAAAAATAAGCCACCTTGTATTCCTCATCACATTTACTGGAAGCAAACACAAGTTCCATCTCTTTGATCCACTTCATTACCAGAACTGGGTCACGCTCTCCTTTGTAGATAGGAGGTTTTCATGTAGCAAACTCCTTGTAACTACACCCATTAGTCGACATTTTGTTTTCCGTCAAGGTCACCGATGGAGAATGACCCCCCACTTCAGTCACCGGTAGGCTCGATAGCTCTGTAACTTCCCTACTCTCGCTCTTGTCTCTGCTTCCTGAGGCTGTCTTCTCTTGGTAAGCCAATAACGCTTGCAGGGTCTCTTGAAGCTTTCCCATTTCCAGGACAAAAGTTTTGTGAGTCACAAAGGCCTGGTTTCGGCCCCGACCATGAGCCCTTGCAGCTCCTCGCCCTCTCACGGTTTCCGAGATTTCTTGATGCGAGGTTTCCCTATCAACCGGAATCTCAACACTTCTCGCCTTGAGAGTGGTCCGAGTGTTGGCTTGTCCCCGATTCCCAGAATTGGTTCCCTCAACTTATGTCGTAGCTTTTCGGGTGGTTCTCATCGGTCTACGTCCTCGACCATGTCCCCTTCCTCGGGCTATCGACTTCCCAATAAGACCCCTCGGTATCTCAACATGAACCTCATTTACCGGAAGATTCTCCCCGCCGGCACTGCTCTACTCCGCAAAACTCGCTCAGACATGAGGACAGCTGAAACAACACAGTGATAGACTTTAATTTAACCGGCCCATATGCAACAAGACGGTACACACGCACATGTACCTGTAAATTTGCAATTACATTGGCCAGATGTAATCCCAAATTCACCTTACATGTTAGTCCCTATCTCTCATCACATACATCCCTATAGAGGTAACCCTACAACGTCCTATTTCTTGGTTGTGTCCCACCTACAGTTTAAGTCTAGGTCCAAAGGCCACCTAAATCGCTTAAATTATGGATCTGATACCAAATGTAACAACGCACAATCAACATAACAATATATATATATATATATATATATATATATATATATATATATATATATATATATATATATATATATATACGAGTGAACTCCCAAAACGGGTCCCAATACAAATTTACGGAAATAATATATTTAAATGCAGTCCAAACGAAAACAGTTATATCACAACCGAGAGTCTAAAAGTTCATCTACACCGCGACTAAGGCCTCGCTCTCCGACTAGCTAGCTCTTAACACTTGTCCTTCCTTTTTGACAAACCGGTAGCAAATCTGTTACCTGAAAATGGGTTTTATGAAAAGTGGAAGCGAGGGTTAGACCGGAAGGTCTAGTGAATTCCCAACCTCGTCCATATTTTACAATTAATAGAAAGTAAATGCAATTAAACAGACGTGGTCTGACAACTTTTATGTCACCAAGAAATGGATCAATCCACATCCGAAACCAATTCCTCGAGAATCCCGGAGTACTCGTCCTCGGGGATCCCAGTAGATCCCCATTAGACCCCCTAGTGGATGTCGTTCCTGTGTGTAGGGAAACAAATTCCAAACACACGGTTCAACCATCCCCCGATGGCTTAACAACCAAAATGCACAATTCATTGGCAATATAAAATGCATGTAGATCATCATGTACAAGAACTGACGTGTAATAAGTGAATAAATAAACATTTCACATTTCTAAAATCATTACGCTTCATGCAATGGTCGCTTTATATATGAAATAGCACACCATTTCCAGTGCAGAAGATTTAATAAGGGAACTCACCTGATTCAGCAAACTTCGAACCCAAATGGCATGTATTTAACGAAATTAAGTCACCTACACAATGATCAAAACACGACACAGATCCTAGGTCAGACCCGTGTTCAACTTACATAATTCCCAATTAATAATTCCTCAATACATGACAACTCCGAGTTGGATTCTAATCATAGCAACACGACTAGCCAATCCCTCTCTAACAACATTGGTTCTTGACAATATATACTCAATACTCGGCCCAAGATGTCACCTAAATCGGCCCAACAGCCGAGAATTCTGTCGACCAGCCCCTGCGCGCCCGGTGTGGGTGCTGCCCGGTGCCTCTCTGTGCCCGAGGTGATGATGCCCGGTACCACCCGGTGCAATGGCGCCCGGTACGAATCAAATCCCGGTGCCTACAACTCTCGGCGTTTGGCTCGGGGTCATAGCCGCCCGGAACATGGCCGCCCGGTACTGGCTCGCCCGACCTCTAAGAGCGTCGCCTTCCCAAAATTTTGATTCTGGGGTTTTATCGAGTGAGGAGAAATCTCAATAGTTCGATTAATAAAGTTGAAATAAATCCCAAACCACATAACTCCTATCTAAACAAGTATTACATGCTATAACACCCTCTTAAGCAACCTTTTACCATTAATTCAAATTAGTTTAAGACCAAAACCAAATTTTCTCAATTAACCTCAGAATCAAACAAGTAATCATCCATTTCCCTTAAATACTAACAAAACAACGATTACATACCAGAATCAAATAAGAACTCTTACCTATTTGAGATTAATTCCCTTGTCAATAGCTCCTTGCCCAAAATCCACCAAGACTTCCTTGAAAGCTCTCAAACAGTGGTCCAGATGCAAAAATGATAGGATTTAGGGTTGGCTTACCTTTACATTTCCCCCAATATTGCACTCAAGTCCTCAAAATAGCATTATTCCACTTTGACCCAAAAGTTAAAGTTTTACAACTTTGGGCCTTACATCAATGGTTCAAAAGAAAAAGTTAACTGGTTTAAATGGAGAGCGTTTGAAATGTGGTAATATTAATTGTTGAGTAAATTACGTTTTTAGTCCCCGTGGTTTGTTAAAAATTTCAAATTTCCTTCAGCTCAAGGGACAACATGGCGTCGGCCAAAGGACAACAGGGCTTCGGCCCTGTGACAAGCGGGTTTCCGTTCCCCCGTTCAATACAAGTTACGACCTCAACCGGGTCTCGACCACACCATGGCTTGGCCATGCCTGACTCATAGAGGGAGCGGGTCTCACATAACTAGGTCGCGAAACCCGGGTGGCGATTTGCGCTGCCAAGGGTTTTCTCAAACGACAATACAGGTTTAGGCGATCGATCTCCTATGCTCCTACCCAAACTCGATCAAACCCCAAAATACAACAAAAATTGCTACGTTTATACAACTTATTTTCAGATTCCATCTACCCCCAAACAATAAAATCAACAGATGCATCAGATTAATCAAAACCCAGATTAATATTTTTCAGACTCTACAAACCCAAATCCTATCAATTTCTTAACTAGATAAATATTGGATTTAATACCTTTTGAAGAATAACCCAGAATTGTCTCTCACAACTTCAAGATTCGAACCCTTTCTTCTTCAATATTGCACCAAATATTTCTTCTATTCTTTTCCTCTTTCTAAGCGCTGCCACACACAGAGATTAATTTTGAGAATGAAGGCTTAGCCTAGGGTTTTAGGCCTAAAATGGTTAGTTCTCAAGTGGTCCTTGAACTTCCTCTTATTTTAATAAAAGGGCCTCCACTTTCCAATTTGCCAAAAAGGAATATAGAGACTACGGTTGTTACTGTACGGTGTCCCCAAAACCCAAAACCCCACGAATACGGTTTCCTGCGATTACTCATACTCATACGCACGTTTCTACCTCCGGCGATTCTCATACGCATGTTCTTCTCCCGCGATTCTTGTACGCCTGCTTCCCATCCGGTGGTGATTCTCGTACGCCTATTTCTCCTATGACGATGACGAACGAAGGGGACAATGATTTTTCAAGCAATGATTTATCCGATGACGCTTCGGACGATGATGTGGAAGTAACGAATGCACTTCCGAAGAATACGTCTTCAATGCCAGGTCTGATTCTTAAAACCTTAATTAAATGGTAGCATTACTTGATTCTTGAAACCGTAGTTACATGTAAACCCAATTTTGAGTTCTGATTAATATTTGTGAACTGAAATAATCAACCTTGCGACTTTTGTTGTTGATGTTCATTTGAATTTTATTGCTTGTATCTTGAAATCCCCTTATTAAAACAAGATTAGAAACGCCCAAATCTCGTACCATATAATTTTTCGCTGTGTGTTTAAACTTTTGTATGATTGCCTGGGGTTATTTCTGTTGATGTGAGCACCTTAGAGTTGACCTTTATATATACTTTGTCATTCAACTCATAATTTTGATCTCTTGTTAATTATACGTATTTGTGAGTTGGGTTCACTTATTAATTATTATTTTTGTCACGACTGTATTTGGCTTAAATTGGGTGGTTGTTAGGATAAGCATGCTAGAAATATTGTAATAGTGCATCACATATACTGCCTGGAACCAAAAGAGTTAACAACAAATATGTCAAGCAACTTCCTCTGTACAAATCAAATTAAGAATTGTACATCCTCTTTGCTTTATACAAATTAAATTAAAACACACACACACACACACACACACACACATATATATATATATATATATAAAGGGTTGGGTTCCGGTGATAAGTTGAATTAACGGTGAGAAGCGTGAGAAGTGGTTATCAACCGTTGGATGAGAAATGGATGCACATTAGGATGAGATGCACCGATATAAGATGCAACCATAGAACTCACGAACTGAACCAGATTAATTATTTGCATATATCAAAGCTAATGAACCACAAATTTAGACGTCAAAAGATTCGGAATGAATGACAAATGCGGCAAATCACATGCTTATGGAGGAAAATTTTAAATTGCAAATCTTATTACATTAACTATCATGATGGCCTACAAATCCTTTAGTTTTCATCAATAACATGTCAACTCATTTTCATCAAATTAATATTAATTAAGCTGCCAATGAATTGAAGTTGAATGCCATGTATACGTTGATATGATGGACTGGGTTTTGATCGCATATTTTGTTCCTTTTTTATAAGTTTTGTACAAGTGCATTTACTGAAGTGGGTTTGTGTAATTTAAATTTTAGGTTTTGTGTTCTTGAATTCCTCAAGAATGATGATGATGATGATGATTGAAAAGAGAATAATATCTACAAATACAGAGAGAGAATAATGATGATGATGATGATGATGATTGTAGATGTTATAGTATATATATATATAAGGAGAGATTGAGAGAGATGAGGTTTATATAAGGCGTCCTTTTTTAAAATGGACAGGGCTTTAAAATACTTTGTACTCTACAACAAAATGTGGTTTATAGGACCAAAGAAAATAAAGCGTCCTAGCTAAAAGTGTTGCAATAAGTTTATAGAACACTTTTTGACTTCGTAACAGGTGTTTAGGAAATTTTAGAAATAAAGTGTCATATTAGCTAGTTTATAGGACAATTTTAAGAAATGTTGAATAAACCCATCTTTTATACCGTTCAAAAGCGTCCTGTAAACATTTTAACACTTTTAGATATGACACTTTATTTTTTTTGCTTATAAACTTAAGTCCTAAAAGGCACTTCATTAACTCTGCTTGACTCGTTCCTCAATATGTTGTGATATAAATAAAAGGTCATCACTATTGGCACATATTGACTTAGTTTGATTTACTGCATTGGTAGTTAGTTGATAAAAATTATTATTTCATAGAATATGTGAGAAACTTCTAGCAGAGGTCTCAATCTACCTAAAAAAATATGGTTATTCTATTGATGTGGACTATGACCGTATAGAGATTATTGTTTATTGAAACAAGGTTACTCTGTATAGTTGTGTTTTCTTCTTTTGTCAAGCACTTTCTTTATTTCATGGTAGTTTTAGGTTCGTAGAAATGTACCAATTTGTGTGCTATATTTATCTATGTCATTACGGTATGATACTGTTGTTTTTGTGTATGTTATTTTCATTGTTTTCATTTATAACTTGTTTGAGAAGACCATGGTGTGCCCTGGTGGGTTTAGTCATGTCTGGTAGTCCTAATGCCCTTTTGGTTGTCCAAGAAAACTACCTTTAAATTCTATACATATATATATATATATATGTATATATATATATATATGGATGGAGACGAGTCAACCAACTTTTGGGTTGATCTGAGCCAACTATAAATAGGATTACTTCTCTACTGTTTCAAGTTTCTTACGCCCTTGATTTCTCTTCCAGCTTTGTTTCTCCTCCACTATTTCAAGTTCTGGTGTGGAAAGGATTTTTCAACCTCCACTTTCCTGGCGGGACTGTAAGGTACTCATTTTCCCTCTATTTGGTTTTTGGGTTTGGAAAATTACTCATTTTTCCTGTTTTGATAAAATGTTATTCTGTAGTTTTCTCTTCATATTTAATTTGGTTAAATTCTTTCTTGGGGTTTCAATTGGAATTAGGTTTCAGATGCGGGTTTAAATTTCTCAATGTTCTCCTCTGTATTTTTCTGGTTTCTTCTGAGAAATATGAATCAAATTGTGTTTAGGGTCTCTGCCGTTGCTGCTCTCATTGTCATTTATTGACTCCGCTATAAATCAATTAGTAGTGTTAATCCCGAAGGTACCTAGGGTGATTACAACTGTGTTTGCGTGTATATTTGTATTTGATGTAAGATTTCTCGTTTAATGATGATGATTATTGGAGTTCTATTTCTACCTTTCTAGGTTTGAATTTAATCATGTTCTTTCTTTCAGTTACGGTGAAATTTACAAGCACTTTAGTACTTATGAGAGTCTTTAACTGAATGGGAGAAATTTAAGTTTAATTATCCCTTTTACAGTCAAGATTGTGATTGGATCTGAAACCAACTAATCCAGAAAATCTGGGATTATGATCGGATGTGGCAATGTATCTCTTAGCTTAATTATGCTTGTGTCAAAAAAATTGTGCTCGTGTGATTTACTGTTTTGCTTTGCTGTGTCGCAATTTGCAATTCAATATCATAGGTTATATTATACGTCATCTGTGATTCTTCAACAAGGTTTATGATGCCTTTATAGAAGCTTTTTTCTTTCTACTTTTCAAGTTTTTTCAAAATGTTATGTGGACTGCAGGTGCAATTGGAGTAGTTGTATCTCTTGTGTGTGTTCCAACAACGAACACTTCCATGTTTCTTACACTACTTAGCTTATTAATTATTTTATGGTATATTAGACATTATTCAAGTAGATGGTAAAACGGAAAAACTAATAAAGACTGCACGAATGTTAGGTGTAGTGCAAGCAGATGCATCTATTTTGGATGAATTTTGAATTACCGTATATCAATAGTTGAAGTTCATTGGATGAAAATATAGCTTTAGATGGGACCGTTTCTTTATATGGGACTGTATGAATTATTGAAACGTCTTGTTTTTCTAGTAAGTATATTTTTGCCATCTTTTTTAAGGTATTAATTGATTTTTGTATGAGCTTCCAATTAACCCTTTCAGAAGATAAAAATGTTGATTTATATTGTTTTTCCACCAACTAACATCCAACTTAATGAATGTGAATAATCAAATATGTTATGATGCTCTTTTCATGAGATCTATGGTAAGTCACATTGATCCAAAGTTGTAGATCATGTAGGGCTATATCAATTACAATTGCAGTTGGGCTAGTCTTACAAAATATCTCATCAAGCACCACGGATGACCATCTCAGTTTCAATTTCACAAATTGAAGGTATCAAGCTTTTCGTGGTCCTTAGGTAATAATCCAATGCACAAGGTTTGTACAATCATGTATATTTGTTCCCACTTTGCAACAACTATGACAGCCCCATTTATGGATATCTGGGTTGGTCTTTCATAATTTGCATTGACAGAGGCCACCTTGATCTATCCTAGAATTGGAGTTTCATTACTGCTGGTCTGACGTTATCAAGTTTTCAGGTTTTATTATTTTTAGCTATGGTTTGCCTCTAGTCTGGTGCACTGTTTCAATGGCCATAGGCCATATTTCTTTCAAAGATTGTTTTCGCAATAATCTGAGTGCCAATAATCTAAGTGGTCATTTCGAGCCTATAACAAAAAATCATGACATAGTTGTAAGCCTTTAATAGATTCCTATAATTTTTTTGAGAAAACTACTTGAGTTGACTACATTAGGTCTCCTGTTAAAGAGAAAAAGAAAGAGACTTTTAAAGCACGAACCTTGATCATACGGTGGCGACGACTGGTAACCCATTACAATGGTATCAGATGATGGGGGGTTTGCAATGGGAACCTCTTCCCCTTTACAATCTTCAACCTATCACCACCCTCTTTTCCATTTGTTTTCATTTTCTTCAGCCCCTTTTTTCTTCCAAAGAAGAACACATGATTTCAGTAAACGACGAAGATTTATGTTTGTATGCAGAATCATGACCCTAATGAAGACGTTTCTTGTGGGAGAAGGGTGATTCTTTCGTGGGTATTTTTGTTCTTCCCTTTTTGAATCTCAAGTCGAAAACTGCCGAAAATCTTGCTCTTGAGTCTTGATGAATTGGGTATGTTTGATTTCAAGTTTTTCTTGCAAGATTTACACATTTTTACTTTATTTTACTTCAAAAATGTATCTAGGGTTATCGCAATTTAGGTTGATTTAAAAGAATTTAGCGAATTTGTTCAAATGGGTCTTCAATTGTGGAGTGATTTCTGAAAGGAATACCAATTAAATTTTTGATTTACTTGAAATTTATGGTGTAATTTTTTCTTTAACTTACTTGGGAAATGTATATAGGGATCACTATTTACGTTAATTTAAGAGAATTTAGCGAATTTGTTCAAATGGGTCTTCAATTGTGTAGTGTTTTCTAATAGGAATACCAGTTAACTTTGTGATTTCCTTGAAATTTATGATGTAATTTTTTTCTTTAATTTACTTGCAAAAGGTGTCTATGGATCACTATTTAGGTTGATTTCAGAAATTTGTCAAATTTGTTCAAATAGGTCTTCAATTGTGTAGTGTTTTCTGAAAAGAATACCAGTTAACTTTGTGATTTCCTTGAAATTTATGGTGTAATTAGTCTTGATTAACCCTAAAGAAGCCCCTAGAGCTCATCTTCAGTTCTTCCGTTTGTATCTTTGATCCGAACGTAAATGGGTGAATCTTAAAGACCCACATTATAGCTTTGTTCTTGAATCAAGAAGAAGGGCAATGCAAGTTAAATAAGCCATAAGTTGAAGTCAAGAATATGACCAAAGAAAAAGAAATAAAGTAAATAAGAGAAAAAGATATATATGAAAGCTCATTAGTTACTCTTAAACCTCAAAGAGGTATGTATGTATATATATATATATAGGGGCAAGTTCAAACGAGAAGCTAAACATTTTACAAGAAGGCGAGAAGTGTTTAATCATATATGATTAAACATATGTTATATTGGCAATACATAGACGTTTAATCATATATGATATCACATATAATATCACACTTCTCGCCTACTCGCAAAATGTTTAACTTCTCGCATGATCCTTCCTCTCTCTCTCTCTCTAGTGAGAGAGAGAGAGGGAGAGAGATGATTAAAGTCATCCACCACGCCATTAACTGCGGCATCACTCACCATGATACTTTCGATGTCTAGGGACCTAACACCAATGAAATCATCATTGACAAGGTCAGTTGATTGTCGTTTTTATTGTGCTTTGTAGCTTCAGTTCATAATTATGGTTTGAATAATGAATCCGACTGATTTTGGTTGAGCTGATGAATTATATGTTGTTTTGATATGGAAATAAACTGTTCCTTCAGATAAGGCGGAGAGATTGTTAGTTGATGCTGCTTCACATGGATCCCAGTTGGTTATCTCTCCAGAAGCATTTGTGGGTGGATATCCTCGAGGATCAAATTTTGGTGTAAGCATTGGTAAGTGTACACTCAAGGGTAAAGTGGATTTCCGGAAATACCATGACACAACCATCAATGTACCTGGAAAAAACATGCATTTGTTGTCGCAAAAACTATATATCAACGAGAAATACCATGTCGTGTTTCAGATTATGTTTTTTTGTGAGATTGATGTGTGTGTGGTCATAAATGCAAATCTTGAGGTTGATCGATTGGTAGCAATGGCGGAAAATATAAATTGTTTTTGGTGATGGGAGTTGTAGAGAGTGATGGATATACTCTTTACTGTACAGTTGTTTTTTTATAATTAAGGATGCTACCTTGGGAAGCACAGGAAGCTCATGCCAACGACCTTGTGTTTTGCTTTTATGCTTATGTTTTGCAAAATATCCGGTTACTTTCAGAGGTAAACTTATTATACTTCCGATTGAAAACGTGTAATGATTTTTTTTTTTGTTTGGCAAGTTAAGCAACAGATAGTTTCAATTATAGCATTTGACATCAAGTGTAATGTACTTATTGGCATACTTTTTTAAAATTTAATGTGTTTGAATTGGTTTTGAAGTTGAAACTTAAGTTTTGACCTCAACAGTTGAATTATACCAATTCTCTCCGAATGATACCGTAAATTGTATGTGACTATGTGGCTTATGTAATATGAAATGTTTGGTCACTCAGCCTATGATATATTGATATATTTTAAGGCATTTGCAGACCCAAATTTATGTTAGTTTTGTTATTACTTATCACAATTTCTATTTCGTGAAATGGTATGTTGTTGTATATGGGGCTTGAATGGCAGGGAAGATGAATATCAACAACATGAAGGTACCAGAATGCCTGATTGTCATGCAACTTCTGCATTGATAAAGTTTGAAGCCGTTATTGGTCTTGGATTGTATGTAGCAGTAACAGTTTGTCTATGTCAGAGTGACCAACATACCTGTTTATGATCAGATCCGCAACATAAGGTATAATCTTTGTGGTTTATTAGAAGCTACTATATTTTTGAACCTAATGTTCAAAGACATATTCATTTGAAACCTGTCTTGAATTTTTGTTCTCAGGCAGATTCATTTAAAAACAACGATTCGCATAGGAGGAGTTGACTGTAACAAATGTGGATCAGTTTTGGGGGCTCTCTTCCAAAATTCATATTCAGGAGTTAAGGTCGGTTCCTACCAAGAGTGCCAATCGAAGGGTCCATTCACAGTCAATATTTAATTTAATTAATTTTTTAAAGGTTTTTGTTAGTTTATTAAGATTTACCAACTTTGTTTTTATTCGTATTTTATAGACCCAGGTGAGTCACTGTTTCCCAATTTAATCTCCACCGTTTAAATTAATGTGAGATGTAATCCCGACTCTTTAAAGTCATTTCATATTAACCTAACTACTCATTTCATATTTGATTTATTGACACATTTTCACGTCTTTAGGATTAAGAAAGGTCACTAATATTATGAGAAGACAGAAGCCTGTAGATAGAGCATATGAAAGTGAAGTTATTTCAAGTCTGGTTCTATTCTTTAAAATTTCAATCTTACATAAAATAATTGAAATTCAGATGAGTTATTTACTCGGTAAGATTCATGCAGTTCTGCATTGTTGTTGGTTTACATGCTCCTCAGGTTTGTTTGCTTCTCATTCATTCTTAAGATGCTCAGGTTTGTATGCTTTCATACATCCTTCCTTGCTACCATTTTGGCATATGCCCGGTTGACTCCAAATTGATATATAAAATGAGCTAGCTAATCTTATATAGGCATGTGCTTTTAGAATGAAACTATGAAACACAGTAACTTGATTGTTCTTAATTGAAATCCCAAATTGGTGTTTTCATTTATTCTTATTCACATAGTTATGGTCCATGCCTCTATGTGAAACCATCTTTTGAAGTTAGTATAAAGTATTTATCTTATAGGTCTTCAACCTGGATTGATGATTTAAACATATGTGTAGTTCATTGTCTTGAGCTTTTAACCATTTCACCAGGTTTGCCTCGTCTACTTGTTGCAAAAACTTCCTTTTGCATTTAGCAGTCTTATTTGTATTCCTCGCATTAAACTCTGCATGCATAAATTGTCAAGAAGACGTATATTGTGATTTATAGGACTTTACCTATGTTGGCTCATTCAAATGAAGATTATTTTTGTGTAACTATTTATTTGTTTTCCAAGGTTATGAAATACTTAACTTAAAATAGTTGCATAATACAACATCAATGGCAACCAAATTAGACATAGAAAACGCTATATGTAATTGTAATCTACTAAATTTGAGAAGAAAGTTAATAGGGAGTTGTGCAGGCTGGTGATGGTGTAGGAAAGATGGTGCAGGAGCAAGGACCATAAGTAAAAAAGGCTTAGCAAGAGGGTGGTGAGATGACTTTGGCATATGGATGCCTGATTTTTCTTTTTCTTTTTGACATGCTGCAGATAGATAGTGTCAAGTTTGGAAAGATATGCCATATTTAGTTTAAGTCCGGTGGTGATCTTATGATGCGTTTTGGATGCATCTGATATTTGATATTAGGTCACATAGTTTGCCACTAAATGTTGAACTCAAATACGATGAGTTCTACTTTGTTTTGGATTTTCTTTGACATATCATATCTACGTGTTGCAACATTATATATATCATAAGTTCTATTGAATTAATGTTTTTTGTCTTTTGAGATTATATATATATATATACACACACACACACATATATATTAAGAATCTGAATTGGAAATTTTAGTTTTATACTCGTTACACCTTAGCAAATAATAGTTGGTTATATGTTTACTGTTTGAACGTAAAGGATTGGAAAAAATATGTAATTTTATTTTATTCAAGTATAAATTTCAAAAAATTTAACGAGCAATCACATTAATTTTATATTTCTGATTTACAAAATAAAAAATTTGTTATTCTGTTGTATCGTGTGGGTACATAACTAGAGTTGATTAAAGACATAATTAGAGTTGATTAAAGATAACAAAAGTGAAAGAAAATACTCTATAATGTGTTTTAACATAGTTTTTTTTAGGAAATTATGTTAATAGAGGATTAACATAATTGTTTCACATTTACAACTTTGATATAATGGATAACTTTTGTTTAGGAAATCCATAAATTGAAACCTACTAGTTATTTGCTTCCACTGTTACACACGTGTAAAGCGTCTACAAGGATAAGATCCTACTTCTTCCCCGTTGTAATTTAGCTTTCTTTTTCAAGTGAAAAGAAGAGGCTAAAAGTATTTCTTTTTCAAGGTTTTCTTTTCAGTTTTAGTCTTCGGAACGGCGATAATGTGTGATTTTGGTGAAAGTGTGCGTTTGTACATTTTGGATAACGGAGATCGATCAAAAAAGTGACCAATCAAATAACTGAATTATATTAAAGTCGTGTTATATACCCGAGCAACGGACGGGTATAACACTAGTTCTTATGGTTTTAGATCAAGCAAACAGTTTGGTGGTTCATCAGGGTGACCATTTGTATATCCTAAAATTATTTCGTGACAACTATATATTTACCCTTTGGAGTACATCTCCTATTTATTTTCTCGATCTCATATAATTTTCCCTATAGCTTCTAGATATCCTTTTTAATAAGATTTGCCGCTTCCAAATATATATATATATATATATATATATATATTTACCCCTTTTTCAATTTAATATATTATATACTAAAACTATTAACAAATCTAACAACCACCTAATGCAAATCCCACATAACTAGTTCCTCTATGTCAATCTTGGATGCAAGTTTAGTAGTTCCATAAACTTTAGTACCTGTTTGTTGTCAAGATATTTGGCAAACCAAATTAATTCTTTTAGTAGTCATATTATCCATAATCTTGCTTATTGCTTATTGTGTCTAACATCTCAGGCAACGAAGAACCAAGCACATCTGAACCCACGCAAAGGTCGACCTAAATCCGAAGGGTGACATTATTGACCAAAATAAGGAACTCTAACGATTGTACAATTCAATTTTGTCCCGATACTGGTCGGCCCATTGGTGCTTATTCATCAAAATTTGCTAATTAGGTAGGATTGGAGGCGAGAACGAAGATATCAATACTCGAACCTAATTGGATCAAAATTGATGTTGATGAGAAGTCTAGGTTATAGGCAACGATTAAGGTATACAATGCATTATATTTTACTCGTATTGTCATCATATAAGATATTGCATATTATTAACCGTTTAATAACTTTATTTTGATCAAACAACAAAAGTGGAATATCAAGGATGACAAGTTGGAGAAAAAAGACGATGACTATTGCTTCCAACTCATGGAGGAGCTTTAAGTCGATGCTCATAAAATCATACGTGAGAAAAAACAAAACACCGTGCAGTAAGTACACGTTTGTTAAACCGAATACGTGGGATGAATTCGTTAAGATCAAATCGACGCCAGAATTTGAGGTGTAATAACAATAACCTTATTGTTTTTAGTGTTAAATATAGATTTATATGTTCCTAATTTTGTTACTTTCATTATGCCAATGCACTAAGCCAAAAAATATAGCAAGCATGCAAAACTGAATGATAACCCCCACCACTTAGGATCACGAGGGTATCTAGGGAAGCAGGATTCGTGGGCGACATATAAGGATCGAGGTATAATGCCCGAGATACAGAATATGTATAGTAAGCGAGCACGTGACTTTATATTTGCGAGACTGGTGAAATCAGGCCTCGATGAATTCATCTTACCGGATAAGATGAAGCTTATAGTAGAAGATCTAGTAGTTTATTATTATATCTTTATTTTAAGTTTGTTAATATGCTTATAATCATTAATTACTTACCTGAATTGCTTGTTTTTTAACATGACATATAGAAAAAGATAAATGATTCTATCAGGGAGATTGGGACTTGAAGTGGCAGTTGATCCCTTGGCAGCGGTGTTGGGACCCGAACACCTAGGTCGCACCCGGGGTGTCGGTGACAACGTTGGCTTGCTTGTGGGCCTAGGCCTTGGAAATAAAAGGAGAAGGCGTAACAAGAAAGATGCGGAAAGAAAGGACCTGAACGAACGAACATCTAACTTGTAGTAACAGGTGGAAGAGCTTAAAGTAGAACGATTATCGAGGAACAATGCCAACCCTGCAGAAAGCCCGGTGGTTAACATGAGCAGTGCTGGATCAACTTCTTGGGATCCACGAATTGAATCCATTCAGGTGAGTTGTAATATATATACGTGTTACATTTTTAGAAGTTCGAAATGATCCATTTTTTAAAATTATGATCTTTATGTGTTTCGTTTTCAGGAAGCTGCAAACTGCGATTTGGTTTTCCGGTGCGGGGGGGCCAAAATAGTAGTTGCTAAGGGGTTGGCATATCCTTTATCGACGGACGTTCTTCATGGTAATCCGCTGGAGGAGGGGTTCATGAAGGTTCAGGTTGACATGGTTATGGATGGATGTGAAGACTGTGACCTCCCGGTGCCCATGCCAAATGCGGATATTGAAAAACTAGGTCAAGCTACCGTGAACTTCATCTAGTGGGAGATACATTATGTGGTGTTGCGACAGATATATACATATGTGCTTTACTTTTTATGTTAGATTACAGTAAGATTTTCCAATACATGTCATGTTTACTAACATTATTGTTGTTTTCTTAATAGGCCACTACCAATAAATCGGTGATATCTATCCCACCAACGAGTGAGCCTATTCTGCCTCGCGTACAAAAGGAAGAGGTGGCCCATTAAAACAAGGTTGTGACCGCCACCCAAGTGACACCCACGACTATGCCTATCCACCCTCATCTATTCGCTCAACCCTTAAGTATATGCATGTTTCATCTCCCTAACAATATTGAATTTGCAATCAAATGGAATATTAATGTACGTATAAAAATTATGACGAGGCACATTCGAAGAGAGTAGTCACTGCATCAGAGCCACGGAAAAATAAAAAGATAGTTAAGAAGACCAAGTCGTTGCCCAAATTAATGCAGGATCGACCGCCCGCGATGAAGGAGCCATTTCAACACCTACATTCCAGCAAAGAATGGCCGACGACTGGGGTTACAGTTCTGGTCGAGGTAGGGGTCCTTGGCCATACGTCTATGCACATAGGGGTCGAGTACGATGACTTGAAGTAATTAATGATGAATGGGTGGCTCGACCATAACATCATCATTTGGTATCTAGCGTAAGTCAATATTTATATATGTTTTATCAATTAAGAAGGTATGCATATTCACAATATCCAATAATGTTATCGTATTTTAATGTTTTCAGGGATTTACAAAGATGGTATCTCAAAATTCAACGAACAAGTGTGCGTTTATAGCACCTGGAGCAATAAATGCAATTGAAATTCAATGGGATGATCTTCGTGTCACAAACACAATTTTGGCAACGATGATGTACCAAAAAGAAAAGGAGTTTTTTTGGCACCATACTCACAGGGATAAGATATATACTTATATATATATATCTTACTATTATAATAATAATATACATTTTACAATTTAAGTTACCATTTTGAACATTTTTAGGCATTATTGGTCGCTACTAATCATTAGGCCTAGATGTAGCTTTGTCTATGTATTAGATTCGATGATGACAAACAGAAAGACAACCGAAACATACAAGATCAAAGACCTAATTGACATGTAAGTGATGTGTTACTTTAGTATACTATTGATGTTTATTTATATAATAATCGACTATTAACACAAATGTTTTGTTACTTTTCATTTAGGGCCATTGCAAAGTACAATCATGCCACATGGTTTTCTCAAGCCAACAATTCAGTTACATGGAGATTAAACAAGGTATAATTTATATATTCCAACAATTTATTTCGTACTTAATTTGTTTAATCATTATTTTTTACACTTTAGTGTAATCAACAACAAGATGGTTGGGAGTGTGGTTACTACGTAGTGAAGCAAAGCTTCCAATTTGTGATGCATGAACAATATGCCTCCTCTCTCAAGGTACGTGTTTCTTAAATTTCTTTCATTTTATTTATATATTGTAAAAAAAAACTTTATTTTATTTATAATAACACCTACTTTCAAATTTATTTATGAGACACATGGACAACCACGAATCCTTTCACAATTACACAAGTAGAGGAGATTGCTTGCAATATCGTGAGATCATTCACTGTGAAGCGTATGAAAGAGGGTAAAATGTGGTAATGAATGGGGTTTGTTTTAAGAATTATTAGACTTATTATACGATGAAAAGTATTAGAATGTTTGGTTACGTTGAGATATTACATTTACGTTGATGATCTTTAAAGTTTAATGGTTAATGGTTACTTCGAGATGCTACATTTATGCGTCTAGCTGAGTTTTGTATTTGGAATTGTCTTTAAAATGTTTCATTATTCCAATAGTAATCGTATTTGGAAATTTAGCTTATCGATATAATGCAGCTTCACCAACATTTGGAATAATGAATGGTAACGAAATCGAGGAAAATATTAAAAATATAAATATAACTCATTATACGCAGTTCTAGTAAAAAACCGTGTACAAATGTCTACAATTTTTTTTATTAATGGTTACATTTATACGCGATTTTGTTATGAAAACCGTGAAAATTTAATACAATTGTAAACGGTTTTAGCAAAAGACCGTGTAAGGTAGATACTTTTATAAACGGTAAGCAGGGCTTTTTTAAACGGTTTCATCTAAAAACTATGTAAGATTGTAACTTTTATACGCGGTTAATATTACTTTTCTATACGTTTTGAAACCGTGTATAAAAGTTGACTTTTATACACGGTTTTGGAACCGTGTATAAAAGTCCGATACTTTTACAAACACCCGCGATATACGCGATTCGAAAACCGTGTATAAAGCCCAAAACAACCGTTTATAAAAGTCATATTTAACTTTATTTTCAAATTTATCTTAACTTGTAAGTCATTTTTACGAACTTTTACATACATTTATTCACTTTCACATGCATGAATTTGTTAATGTTTCCATCATGATGATAAAAATAGGTAAATAAAAGTAGTTAAATGTAGATGAAGGTATATGCATATTTTGTTCTCACTTTCTTACTATAACTCTTATTCTCATCGGAAACCACACACACACAAACAGACACACACAAACATATATATATATATATATATATATATATATATATATAGATATATGTTCAATTGAAAACCACATTTTCATTGTAAAAATGATGACTAATCTTGGTCATTGATCAAAATTTAGAAAACTAATCAATGGTTAAAATATAAAAAGGTTCATTAAAAGTGATTAGGGGCAAAAATAGAAGTTTGATTCAAAACCTACGTTATTTGACTTTTTATTTTATTGTCTAATTAAAAACTTTTACCCTCTTAATTTTTAAACTAAATTGTCTTAAATAGAACTCATATTTTAATCAAACAAATTACATCAAAAAACAAGCATTTCATTCTCTTAGAACTAAATTATCGTTGTTTATGTGAAATAATATATCTGTGTAGTATGCATCTTGAATATTTATGAACGTTCATATGTTTACAACAACTCATTAGTATTCATACATTAACATGATATTCATCATGTATATACAACTTAGTATAACATTCATCATGAATAATTATGTATTTTCACATGTATTCACCAAATCTTTAGTACATACATCACTATGATATTTGTCATTAATATACACTTTTATTATAACATTTATCATGAATATAATATTATTCATCGTGAATAAACGTTTTATTTATTACATTCATCATGTATACACACACACACACACACACACACACATATATATATATATATATATATGATCGTGTATATATAATAACTCATTCATATATCAATATGATATTCAACATTACTATACATTTTTACTATAACATTCATCATGAATATTTATATATGTTCACGTGTATACAACAACTTTTAAATATTCAAATATCAATATGATGTTTGTCATGAATATACATTTTCACTATAACATTCATCATGAATATACATACTATTTATGAGGAAATACATCTTATTCATCATGAATATTTATATATGTTCACGTATATACAACAATTTTTCAACATTCATACATCAGTAAGATGTTCGTCAAGAATACACATTTTCACTATGACATTCATCATGAGTATACATACTATTTAGCATTAATATGCATCTTATTCATTATGAATATTTATATATGTTCACGTGTGTACAACAACATTTTCAACATTCATACATCAATTTGATATTCGTCATGGATATACCTTTTCACTTTAACATTCATCATTAATATATACTATTTAAAATGAATAATTATATATGTTCACATGAATACAACAACTTTTCAAAATTCATACATCAGTATTATATTCGTCATGGATATATATTTTCACTATAACTTTCATCATGAATATACATATTGTTGGTGCCGAGTATAGCTCATCAATGATATAAACCAAAAATATGCAAAACAGATTAAGATGCGGAAGCGTTTTAGTGCATAAGAAAGGTTTTGTTTGGTAGAAGCACGCATAAACAAATAATAAAGGTAATTGTAAAACAATAAGAATGATTCACTCAAAGTTCATCTTCATTAACTTGCAAATACACCAAGAACACATAGTAGTGTGTGTAAAATTGCTCTCAACAGATTTCTCTCTACAAATCAGGCGTGTATGCAATTGTGTGCTGCGTGTGTGTCAATTACAGGAGGTGCTGCCTACATATACAAGTAGTGGATCACACAATAGTACAAGACAAAGGTTGTCATTCCATAAATGAAATGACATCTGGAAAGTAATCCGTCGTGTGCGTACTATTTGATCTTGAGAATCTTCGTACAACACGGGCACATAAGAAGCACATGGTCTTGTTTCTTCAAGAATCTCACAAGTCTTTTTCCTCCAGAAGTTGCCATCACAGAGGCTCTGTGAAGGGTCACAGAGGCTCTGCGGTCAGATGATGATCATCATGTTATGTTCTTCTTCTGAAGTTAGCCGACAAAGGCTCTGATCTTGTGCTTCTGTTGAGTCTAGTGTATGCAGCAGATGTCTTCTGTGGTTCCTATACTTTGCCTATTTTTCAATACTTCTAAGAATGCCAACTGGAGCTAACAATCTCCCCCGAAGTATTGAAAAATAAAATTTTGGAAGTTGAGTGCCTTTGGCTAAGTAAGAAACAAGAGGTGAAAGGAACTCATCATCTGAAGACAAATTTCATTCATATTAAAACAGATTCCATAATGGCATTTACAGAAGATAAACAAAGAAAAATTACAAGTGCAGGTTACAAAAGAAACTATTGAGGAAAATCATCTATCGGCTGGGTAAAGCTTTCAGCTAAAGTTTTGCACATACTGAAGATGAGATCCCTAAACTTCAATTGTGCGTTTATGTCGCTTATCATATCCTCTGCAGGCCCCCTCAGCACTCTCTCAGTTCCCATCCGTTTGATGATCATGGCCCTTATCTTGATGAGAGTGGCATTGGAGTATTTGTTACTCTGACGTGCTTTGATGATCTTCTTTCGGACATCGTCGTCCTAGTAAACAAACCCATTTTCAGGCTCCACGATCAGTGAATTGCTTGGGATTTCTTCAATGCCAGGTATGAGGTCATCTGGCTTTATTATGGCTAATTTTTCGACTCCAAGGCGTAGAGCAACTTCAAAGTCCATTTTGCTGAAGTATTTGATGTGCTCGCACATGACATCCTTTATGCACCCATTAGCAATGGTGAATTCCTTTCTTTTGCCCGAGCCTCTGCTCTGTGAATGCATGTAGTTATGGCAGATCATAGGGACACAGGTTTATTTTATCAGCGTTAGAGAAGACATGTTTCTGCCCATCTTTCCTCTCTACATGGTACTTTGCGTACATGACAACCTTGTTTGCAAAGGAATATAAAGTGATGCCCAGAATTTGTTTAATATCAGAAGTTGATGAAGTCACTCACTTAAGGACCATTCGTCAAGCCTATGAACGATATTCCCGCCACTGCCGAAGAACTTTCGCGAGATCCAGCCGATCGTGAAGCAAAGTCTAACCTGATGCTAGCATTGTCTAATTCCATCTACAATCGAATTGATTGTTTCAAGAACAATCCGAAGATGATGTGGACCTAGTTAGAAAAGATCATGATTGGGTCAGCTGTTGCAACACAACTACAACAGACACGCTTCATGAACAATTTTGAGGAGTTTAAAGCCAAGGATGGTGAGTCTCTGAAGAGTGTCTTTGACAGGTTTTCGATAGTGCTGAACGATCTACAAAAGATCAAAGTGACCAAGACTGAGTTAGAGACTAGTCTGAAGTTCCTCAACGCTCTTCAACCGGAATGGAACAAATCATGTCACCGATTGAGGAATGATGTCCGGATCTCTACTATGCAAATACAAGAGCTTTATGAGATTTTGATGATAGATGAGAGCCTTGTCAAGGAAAAGAAAGCCAAGCTTGATAAGAAGAACAAGCCAAAGACAGTGGACCCGGTTGCACACCTTGCGAGCAAATTGGCTGAACAAGCATTGTCTGAGAATGCTTATGACGGGGAAACTGATGACGATGGTGAGGCACTAGAAAAGGCAATGATTCTTCTCTCTCAGCATTACAACAAGAAATTCCAGCATCGGTCGGGTTCCAACAACCTTAGCTTCACTTTGGCGTCTAAAAAGAATGACCCTGGCAAAGTGCCTGAGCCTAAGAAAGCTACTGCGTGCTTCAACTGTGGAAAGCCGGGACTCGACATATTACAGGAAGAAGATGGAACTAGCCGAAAAGAGAGAAAATGGAATTGTTCTGCTTGTTGAAGACGAATACTGGCTAGATCACTCCGATAACGAAACAGAAAATGAGAAAACTGCAACTATGTGCTTTATCGGAGATGATGACAGTGATGATGATGATGAAGACACTTCTACTGACGAATCTGAGGTATCTTCCGAGTTTGATTACAAATTTATTTCATCTCAAATGAACGTCATTATAACTGCTTTACATGACTTATGTTCAAAGTTTTTATCTGAAAAACATATTAATCAAGAAAAGTCAAATTTGATTGAAAAACTGCAAATTTCTTTGAAAGATGAAAAATCTATTTTGACTCATACAAAAGAGAACTTTCAAAAGAAATTGGATGACTTGGAAATTTCAAATCAGACTTATCTTGATTCTTTGACAGAAATGACCATATTAAAAGATAGTTTTTCTGATAAAATAACTGAATTGGAAGAAAAATTATATTTGAGAGATCAAACTGAATAAACAATATATATGAATAAACAGAGGAGTTATAAGTCTATAAAGGAAAGATGGGGACTTGATTTTGAAAATCCACATTGTTTAGACAATGCTATAGAAAAATCTCCTACTTTATATAAATTCGATTATCTAAATCTTGCTAGATATGCTCCTCAATTCAAAATTGATTGGATGAATGAAAAGCAAGTTTTAGAAATCGAAAATGAGAAAAGGATGAACAACACGAAAATGGAACTACCGTTTGTTTATACTCGCGAAAATGAAAAATATTTTCCTGAAAAATCAAAGAAGTCCAGAAGATCTAATAATGTTGTTTTAAATGTCACATCTTCCATTAAATCTTCATTACCAAACGATTATTTCGATATAAATGCTATTAATGCTAATAAGGAAAATATATCTCCAGTTTCTTATGATTCTAAGAGATATATTCCCCCATTAGTGTTAGAGGGCAAAATTGATGATCTTGAAGTTAAAATGGAAGAACAAAGTCTTCAAAACGAACTTGAAAGCGATTTATTTCTTTTTATTATGAAATCAAGTTTTGAGGAAAATTTAATTTCTCAAAAGCAAGATTTTGATGACAAAACTAATTATGGATTTTCTACTGATTCTAAGGAAAATACGCAAAAAGTTCCAAATAGTGATAGTTTGCGCCAACCACTACTGGTAACAGTTTGCGCCATCAGTGAGTCGCGCAAACTTTATTCAGTCTTATGTTTTTCTAACAATTATGACTCCGAGACTAGTTCAAAATCGATGAATGGTCAGTTTGGTTTCTTTGATAAAATCTCTTCTTCATATTCAAATTTTAAATCAAAATTTCTTGATGAATCGTTTACGCTAAATGATGAGTATTATAAACCAAAGCGTAAAAGAAGAAGGTCAAGGAAGTCAAAGATGCAAGCTAATGTCATTTCTGAAAATTCTAATTCTTGTGATTCTAATGTTTCAGATAGGACTTTGAAGACCTTTACAAAGCAGATATGGAGGGTCAAGCAGAAATCAAATGAATCTGAAATTCAAGAGGATAAATGTGTAGATAATCTTTGTCATAGTGATTCATTTGCTGTTTGTAATAAACACAACAAATATTCTATAAAGCAAATGATTCGAATTGCAAAAGATGTCTCATATTATTCCTCTAGTTCTAGTTCAGATGATTATAATTCGTCCTCTACTGATGATTATGTTTATTACTCTGATAATCTTTCTCATGCTTTGTTTGTCAAATCTAACAAATTTAATCCTATTAGAACTTCAACTAACAAATATGGATCCAAATACAAGTGGGTACCAAAACCAAAGATTGATTCTGAGTTGCAGGCACCTAATGTCAAGGGGAGGAAGAGAACGAAGGCTTCTAAGAAAATCAGCTTAGAACCCGTACTTCAACAGACTTTGACTTCTAAACATATCTGTTTAGGACTCGTTCTTCAAATGTTAATGATTTCTGAGTAACGCTGATCAAGACTCACCCTTCAATGTGGTTCGCTTCTACACATATTAGAAACTGTGAGCGCATCTACTTCAAATTCCGCTGCACCTATCTCTGACAGTGATGATGTTCCAGTTACATCAAGCCCTGAATAAGTGCACTTCAAACACATTGATATGAGACACCAATTCCTTAAACATCATGTAGAAGAAGGTATTATTGAATTATATTTTGTTCCAACTGAATATCAACTTGCCGATATTTTTAATTTTCTCAAATTTAAAATTTGTTTTAATTTTCTGCTTTCAAAATTCGGCATGTTGAATTTTACAAGTTTAAACCTACACAAATTTTATTCTATAAAGTAATATTTTCACATTTTTTTCTTTCCTTTGAATAAAATGTGTGTCTAGGATAAATTTTCAAGTTGCTTTGTTTATATCTAAGTTTTATATGTTCAACTTTCAAGTATTACGAAGATCAAAAGGTCAGAAAAACATGTTTGAAATTTTGAGAATGCTTTAAAGTTGTGTCATTCGGAATATTTATAGTTTACAACGCTTAGAAATCTAAAAAGTCAGAATTATGGATTGTAATGAAAATATGGGCTAAGCACTTAGATGTAAAACTGAGCGATTGAGATGAATTAAATATATAAAATACAGAAATCTTTAAGTTTAAAAGTTTGTACCTGTGACCTTTCTGGTTTCGGAAAGTAAGTTCCGTGGGATACTTGTCATGTGGTCCCCTAAGGTCAATTAGTCTGGGAGTGATCGAACCTAAATCCTTCTATAGAATCAGATCGAAAGTCATGTTCTACTGGTATGAATGGGTTTAGGATGTGTCGATGTAGCCTTTTTGGTCTGGGAGAGTAAGTTCCAAGGGGTGCTTGACACCTAGTCCCCTAAGGCCAACTGGTCTGGGAGCGGCTGACCCAAATCCTGCAATAGGATCAGATAGAAAGTTATGTTTATGACATGTTCCTTACTTACAAAACTTTTTGGTTAAAAGATGCCAATGTGCGCAAGCTTAAAAGATGCTAAAGAGCACAATCATGTGAAGATGCCAATGTGCACAATGCTAAAAGATGCCAATGAGCACACATCTCATGATACTTGGTGATATTTCTGAGTTGTGATAAACCTATAAATGTGTGAAAGTCTTAATTTTTGACAGCTTAGTGTGAGTAAAGGCAAAATTCTCTATTATATTTTTAGAATTGCATTAGTTAAAGCTAATCGAAGTTCCCATGCTAGCACACTGAATAGATTGATGAAAGTCTTAGAAACTGAACATGTCTTAACTTGATATGCAATGAAACTTATATCTGTATCCAAAAACATACACTTGATTTCAACTGATGGATTAATCTGTGATATTTTACTGAGTATAATTTAGTTTGAATGGTGTTTAAAATTTTATATATTTAGTTGTTTCAAAATCTATATTCAGTATATTTTTCTTTTTTACATTGATGTTTCTTGTGTGTGTTCCCATATCTTTGTACCTTGGTATGTGCATATTTCAAGGGAGAGTAAATCTGAATGAGATTTTGACAATCTTCTGATTTTGAGGGGGAGTGAATAAAGTGAACAGGTACGTATCTGATATGATGATTAAAGTTCAGATCAGAGGTTTATCAGGTAAGTATTTCTGATATTTTCTATACGAATGCTAAATTCATTTGTTATATCTAATGCATTTATGTAGGGGGAGTAAAAGAGCTCAATAGTTGAATCATTTCAAGTATAGCTAGCTTCTTCGACTCCGTCTTGCAGATCTGAAGTTGTCTCTTCTCTAGCGTAGACATGACCAAGATGATTCAGATCATCAAGGTCATGAGGGGGAGAAGTTAAAGAGAAGCTAAAAAGACAAAGAGTTCAAAGTTTATCTTCTCAAGATTATATTTTTTCAGCTATACTTGTCCTTTTGCTGTTCCAGCTCCGATCACCACAACTTATTCGAGTACATTTGACAGAGGTGTGTCGTTAAGAGCACAAGCTGATGATCCTATTTCTGAACCGAATGTTTCTCCAAGATTATTAAAATCTGGTCCAGTCTTGTCAAGGCAGCAAAGGCAACAGATACTAAAAGATGCTGAGAAGAAAAAAATTTTAGTCAAGAAGCTTCGCTAAGTCGCTTAGAAGGTCTGGGTTGATTTCGAAGGTGGGTGTAACAGCCTACATTGAAGACCGGAGCGCCAATGATTACTAAGGGGGAGATTGTTAAGTCATATTTTATAGTAATCATTGTATTTATAGTCTTGTGCTAATACTGTGTTCTAAGAGTGTTTCTATCTTGTATTGGCCAAGGGTGTTTAAGTCCCTTGTGGCCTTTGTGTTTGTAAGTCTTGAACGCATATTCTTAATAATACATATTCCTTACGTTTCATACTTTCTCTCTATACTTTCTCTCTCTAAGATTAGATCGATCTTGGTTTATCAATAAAATATAAAAATTTGGAATCCGTAATCAGTACATAGTCATTTTAGATAAAGGTTTTAAAAACGACGGTATAGATCACCCACCAATCAGATGTTGCCATGTCAGTAATGGTGGTGCACGATTGAGTACGTGTGCCTCCCACTATTCTCATGTGTGTGGCATTTGCTAAAACCAAATGACTGTGACTCTCAAAGGAACCCGCACCCCAGATACCATTTAAAAAATTCACAAGTTTTGAGAGTTACAGAAGCTCTGTGGTTGAAAGAGCTTCTGTGGTCTGGGGGATGGCATAATACTTCCATAGAATAACAAATTTTCCTTACCTAAAAGTTTTGAAGATTAATGATATGATCAAAGAGGGTCTCTTTGGGCGTAGAGGCTCTGTTACATCTCACAGAGGTTATGTGAGAGATCGCAGAGGCTCTATGACCAAAAATTTCTAATTAAAGAAATACCATAATCGATTTTGACCAATCAAAGTTTTGACTTGTTTTCAGTGGTAAGTTTGAACATATAAGAAAGTTTGTGTCTGTGAAAAGTGTTTTTGACATTTGGTTTGTGCGAAGAACTTACCTTCATCTGCAAGATAGAATGGCTCTGTCTGCTCCCCCTTGATTGATCAACTTTTGTGATCTTTTTTCATGGTCTCCTTCTGCTCCCCCTTGAACTATGCTTGGATCAAATATCATAAGTGTTGCACAAGACATAGATCAAAGATTCAAAAAGTAATGATGAACAACAAGAACAATGTAAAGGATAGTGTAGTATCAGTAGTACCTCTTTTGAAATTGTTGGCAAGTAAGAAGTTAGAGAGTCTATCATACCATGATATGGGCCTACTTGAGCCGATACAGAGCCTTGTCTAGAAAGTAAACATTGTCTGGATATTTTGAACTCTCGACCCTTGTGGTTGTTGGACATAAACCTCTTCTTGTTTTTAACCATTCATAAAGGTTGACTTCACATCCATTTGATATACCTTGAATCTTCTGTGGGCTGGGAAGGCTAGGAAAATCCTAATTGCTTTGGGCCGTGCAACAGAGGCAAAGGTTTCATAGTCAATCCCCTCTTCTTGGCAATATCCCTTAGCCACCAGTCTTTCCTTATTCCAAATAACCACCCCATCTTCATCCTTCTTGTTCTTGAAGACCCATTTGGTCCCTATTGAAGTTTTGCCTCTCGGCAGAGGCACTAGGGTCCACACTTTGCTGCGCTCAAACTGCAGAAGCTCCTATTGCATAGCCTCTATCCAGTTTGGATCATCCAGAGCCTCAGAAACCTTCTAAGGCTCAATCATACTGACAAAATTTGTAAAGTAGCAAAAATTTGTAGTAGTTGATCGAGTTTTGACATTGTCAGATGGGTCACCAATGATTTGACTTTGAGGGTGACTTTTGGTCCATCTTGTCATTCTTGGAAGATGGTCATTGGAAGCATCAAGTTGTACTTTTATGGATACATCATCGGGTACTTGATCATTTGTGCTCATCACAGGAGTAGAGTTGTCTTCTTGAGTCGAGGTAGAAGCCTCTGTAGTACATGGTCCTGAGTCCTCGTTTTGCTCTAGTGATGTATCCTCTGAGGTAAATGGAATATGGTCTTTGTCTTGATTTGTCATGGATCTTTGGTTGTTAGTATCCTCTGCATGCTCCCCCTCGATAGTTGTTCCTACAAAAGTAGTTGAAGAGGGTGAAGTATTGTCATGACCAATAAGAGATATACCTTGAGGTACTTGGTATGTAGAATGTTCGGCTCCAAAGGCTCTGTGACCATCCGCAGAGGGATCATCATCAAACATTTCCTCAAATAAATGGTCGAACTCATTTGCTCGAGTAGAAGTTTCACCAGAGGCTTGCACTAGGTGTCCGAGTCCTGAGCTGATTTGCTCAGAAGTCACCTAAAAATGAGTCATCAAAAGATACGTTAATACTTTCCAATATTAACTTTGACTTTAGCATATAGACTATGTTGCCCTTAGAGGTTGATGAGTAACCAATGAACTTGGCTTCATCAGCTTTACGATCAAACTTTCCAACATGATCTCTGTCGTTTGGAACAAAGCATATGCATCCGAATACGTGAAAGAACTTGATATTCGGCTTCCTCAGGTTGATTAGATGGTAAGGAGTCTTTGAGTGTCTTTTCACTACCAGAGATCTGTTCTGAGTGAAACATGTGGTTGAGATAGCCTCTGCCCAGAAAGAAGTTGATAATCCAGAAACAGTGAGCATAGTTCTAGCAGCCTCCACTAGTGTTCGATTTTTCCTTTCAACAACACCGTTCTGTTGTGGAGTTCTTGAGGAAGAGAAGTTATATGAAATGCCCTCTTCGGCCAGATAGACATCAATGGTTGAATTATTGAATTTAGTGCCATTGTCACTTCTTAGCTTCTGTACCTTGTTGTCATAAAGAACTTGAATTTTTCTCATAAGAGTGATTAGTACTTGAGGAACATCTTCTTTCGAACAAATTCAACCCATGTGTATCTAGAGAATTCATCTATTAGCACAAGAATGTACTTCTTGCCACCTAGGCTCTGTATAGATATTGTACCGCAGAGGTCAACGTGAAGCATATACGGAGGCCTAGTGTAGGACACGTCTGACTTGGTCTTGTGGGCGACTCGTTTGAGTTTGCCCATTTCACAAGCAGAGCATAGATGATCTCTGACAAATTTTATGTTTGAAAGACCACTCACCAGATTCAATTTAACAAGTTTTTCAAGAGTACGAAAGTTTAAGTGACAAAACCTGCTGTGCCAGAGCCAAGCTTCTTCTTTTTTACTTGAAACTAAAGAAATCTTTTCATCTTTGTTAGTTTCTTTAAAGTTCATGAGGTATAGATCACCTCTTCTGCCGGCATAAAGAAGCTCTGTGCATGTTCCTTCACATATCAGATAGTAGTATTTCCTTTTGAACATAACGTCGAATCCATTGTCACAGAGTTGACTGACGCTTAGTAGGTTGTGCTTAAGTCCATCCACATATGCAACTTTGTAGACATCGACGTCCTCCTTGGCTATGACTCAATAGCCTTTTATTTTCCCCTTTCGGTTTTCTCCAAAAGTCATAGAACCTCCTCCTCATTTTTCTTTGTAGGAGGAAAGTAACTCTCTGTCGCCAGTCATGTGCCTAGAGCACCCGGAGTCTAAGTACCAGACCGACACACGCTGCTTTTGTTGCACAGATTAAGGAGATTTAGGTACCCATTTCCAAATGGGTCCATTTTTGTTAGGGGTCTTTAAGGTTGCTTTAGCATCCTTACGTTTGGCTTTACCTTCTGTAGTAGAAGAACCATTTTCCTTCTTCTCACCCTTGAATTTTGCATTCTTAGATTTGGGTCGAGAGAGGAAGCAGTGAGGGCTTGAGAAGTGTTGACATAATTGATGCATAAGTTTAAAACATTCACAATGATGAACACCATAAGCAAGTTGCTTAAACTTTCCACTAAATTCATTAAAGTAGGGTACAAAGCACTTTCGATTACAATCTTTCCTAGTATCAGACTTCCTTTTACAGGATGACCTATCTAGGCTTGACTGATTTTTATTAAAACTCCTCTTCGGATGGCTCTTTGGTTGTACCCGCCTTCTGTGGTATCCCTCCCTTGGATTCACTGCCACATAAGCAAAAGATTTATCATTACTAATCCATTTATGCTTTTGTTGCCAAGTGAATTTTTCATGATTAGGCTTTAAAGATCTAAGAGCTTTTTGATTCTGAGAGGACACTTCCTTTTGTTTATTTATCTTTTCAAGCTCAAGAGAAGTCTTAGCTTGTAAGCACATATCTAGAAACTCAGGGCAAATATGAATCCTTGTAGAGCTCAATTTAGGAGCAATTATTCTATTAAGAATGCCAAAGGGTAGTTTAGATCCCTCTAGTGTGCAAGGAACTACTTCTAGCTCGATAGAGCCAGTCTCTAGATCAACAGAGGTTGAGTCATCCTCAGATTCTGAGTCTGAATCAAGGAAGTCTCTATGGCCAGGTGCATGATTTTCTGGATATGTACTACATTTTCCTTCATCATTGTCCTTTGAGGTGTTTAAATCTTTCAAAACGCAGGGGACAACTTCAGGAACTTTTAGGCTCTCCATCAAATCTTGTTCAAAGATTTCTTGTATAACAGAGGTCATATCAGGAATATTGAAAAGGTGGTTTTCATATGTTTCATGTAAATCATTTTCAAGAAGTTTCTTCAACTTTACTTCTGCAGAAGCTGGAATGAACTCAGGTGCCTCAGAGGACAATTCCTTTTCAGGAGTTATCATGCACACAAAGGACACTTGAGCTTGTGTTTCTAGATGACCAAACTTGAAGAGTCCAATCCGATTTTGGGTCAGATGCTTCTTTGGTATAAATTCTCTTTTGACAGAGTTTGATGATGACAAACACTTGTTTTCCTACCAAACATTTGTCATTATCAATGGTCTCCTCTCATGTGGCTCCTCAGAGATTCTACGCCTCTTAAATGTAGAAGTCAAGTTGGGAAAACCTAATTTTTAACTTTCCCAAGGCATAAGATAGATGATAAGGATTGATTTCTTTTACTTCCAGTATAGGGATCTATATCGCAGAACCCTATACCTCTTCTACCAACTTGGCTATTCACCTTCTCATGCACCTTTTGTGCATCCTGATATTTCCTTATCAGAAGATCTATGTCGAGCAAGTCTTGATGGAGGACTTCTCTTTCTTTTTGGAAAAAAATTTCAATAGCAAGGATGTTCATTTTGTGACTGTCATTGTCTTTGAGCTATTTGGTATTGGTTTTTTAGGCTACCTCAAGACAAAGGATCTTTTCCTTGAGGGGTTTCATTTTTGTAAGACATTTATTTTCAAGACTTTTCTTTTCAAGGAATAACTTGTCCTTTTCTTGAGTGAGAAGTTTGGCTTCTCTCTCATAAAAGGCAAGTTTCTTTTTCAAATCTTTACAAATCTTTTCAAAAGCATGGAATTCTTCGGTTAGTTTAAGCAATTTAACTTCAGTGTCATGTGAGTGAGAGTAAGAATTCGATACCTCACTATCAACTTCTGAGGAGTTGAGCTCTGCCATTCCACAGAACAGTGCATTTCTGTCCCCTTCATCAGATGATTAGACAAACATCCAGTTCCATTGTTCAGCTATCAAGGATTTTTAGACATAGTACTCTGCCTTATTTTTGTAGAAAGCAAAGTCTCGAACAGGTTGGACTCTGCGGGGTTGACTGTGGCACTCTGCGGCATAGTGTCCAGGCTTGCCACACTTAAAACATCAGGTGTTCTATGAAGCTGTGGCCATTGCTTTCTCACCTCCTCTTGGGTCGTCCTTCTGTGTCCCCTTCTGTGGGTACTCGACCCCTCTCTACTGATAATCCACCATCCTTCTCTCATCATTTCTCTGATCAAAGTACTCCTCTCTTTCGGGATTTCTGTTCTCATACCCCTGTGGTGGTCCATATGGTCTTTGTTCATGATAATCCCTGTCCTTCTGTGGGCCATGACCTTGGAATCCACCACCTCTTCCTTCTCGCTCTTCCGGTCCTCTGTAAAAAGTTGGTATCTTTTTTAGTCCACGATTGAACACTTTTGTAATCAGTGCCAAGGATTTGGCTAGTGAAGCCATTCTTACTTCCTCTTCATTAGATGCTTCTTCTTCTTCACTCTCCGCAACCAGTACCTTCTTCATCTTTTTCTTCTTCAAACCTTCCTCTAGAGCCTTCTCCTTCTAAGGCTTCTCCTTAACCTCTGTGGCCTTTCCAACAAGTGCCAGAGGCCAACCCACTTGGGTTTTGGCCTAGACAATGTAGTGTTCTTGGGCAACCAGAGTGCCAAAAAGGTCAATCAGGGTCTATGTATCAAGATCTTGATTCGTTTGTAGGGACATGGACAGTTGTAGCCACTCATCATTAAGACTCTTGAGGAAGATGACATTATTCTCCTCAGAAGTTCTGTGAATGTCGAACTTCTTGCATTTGTTGATCAGAGAGTTAAAATTTTCATACGTGCTTTGAAGGGACTCACTCGGCAAAGCTTTAAATTCCTAGTGTTCATTGATGCACTGAGATCTTCTATTCTTCTGTATCTTAGCCCCACCCTCTAACTACTTTTCCAACTCCACCCACAGATCATATGCAGACTCACAAGCATTAAGGGACTGAAAAAAGGTCATTTGGAATAGCCATGATCAGTAAACGTTTGGCTTTCTTTTCCATTTCGTAAACTCCCCAATCTTCAGGTCCCCATTCAATAATAGGCCTTGGTTTTTGATATCCAGGGATCTCTGGAGTGGTTTCTGTGGCAGGTACCCTTGGAACAGTCATCATGGGTACGTGAGGTGGGTTTCGGACATGAGACACTAGATCTTTGTCTACTCCCTCCAGAAAGTTTATCATATGAATCTTCCATTAAGGATACTCGTCCCTCAATAGAGTTGGAGGTTTGGTTTGAGAACCAGCAGTGAAGAAGTTTGTGTTTTCCATTTAAAAATATGAAGTGTTTTAGATGGAAAAACAGAGTACGAACAGTAAATAAGAAAACAAATGATTTGAGCAAGGTAAAGGACGAAAGTAGGATAAAGATTGGAAGAAAAGAGTTCTTGTAGATCTTGTAGCACACTCTCAAACGATTTCGGATAAGAAACACTCCTATAACTGTGTCAAAATCAAATTGGTTGATAATAACCCAGAAATAGGGAATGTTCTTCAGGAATGATAAACAATACTAAAATCAGTTCTAGAAATCATTGCAGAGTATGATCCTTTGATATTGAACATCAAAGTTTGCTCTGATACCAATTATTGGTGTCCAGTCTAGCTCAACAATGATATAAACCAAAAATATGCAAAACAGATTAAGATGCGGAAGCGTTTTAGTGCATAATAAAGGTTTTGTTTGATAGAATCACACACAAATAAGTAATAAAGATAACTGTAAAACAATAAGAATGATTCGCTCAAAGTTCATCTTCATTAACTTGAAAATACACCAAGAACACACAGTAGTGTGTAAAAATGCTCTCAACAGATTTCTCTCTACAAATCACGCGTGTATGCAATTGTGTGCTGCGTGTGTACCGATTACAGGAGGTGCTCCCTACATATATATAAGTAGTGGCGCATACAATAGTACAAGACAAAGGCTGCCATTCTATAAAAGGAATGACACCTGGAAAGTAATCCATCGTGTGCGTACTATTTGATCTTGAGGATCTTCGTACAGCAGGGGTACGTGAGAGGCACATGGTCTTGTTTCTTCAAGAATCGCACAAGTCTTTTTCCTCCAGAAGTTGCCATCACAGAGGCTCTGTGAAGGGTCACAGAGGCTCTGCGGTCAGATGATAATCTTCAGGTTAAGTTCTTCTTCTGAAGTTAGCCGACAGAGGCTCTGATCTTGTGCTTCTGTTGAGTCTTGGTGTGTGCAGCAGATGTCTTCTGTGGTTCCTATACTTTTTCTTTTTCTTTATTGGGTTCTCGATTGATCTTTTTCTTTATTGGGTTCTGTGGTTCATACTTGTTTTGCTACATGTTGATATACGTTAATGTGGTTACATGTATTAGACAATAGATTCATGCATGAATTTTGCATTAAATTTACAGATCTAACAATATAGGTTCTCATGATCTAAGGTTGTTCGACACAAAAATGACGAGACCTCTGTTTGTAGCTCCGTGTACTTCGTGCACTACGGAATTTTATGATGGCATATATTTTTTGTATGTTAAGGCACCACAACTTTTAGCAAATACCGGATCAATATGTCTAATGTGGTAGACAAAGGATATAATACAAACACAAGTGTTGACGAAATAGAGTATTGGCCACCCGAATCAATCGAGCTTCGAACCAAACTTGTGTGCATGACCATTTCTATTGGTCCAAGTTAAGCCCAAAGCAACATGTTGGCCCAAACCTTTGGATTTAACTTAAAACCATAATGGAAGGTATTGGTAGCCCACAATTTTGAGTTTATAAGAAGCCCACCAATCAAGTTTTCTATCTATGTGGGATGAGTTGTTACAAACTTCACCACTTAAAAATTCCCGACATCGTCTTTAGGACCCCCCCCCCCCCCCCAACAAAGTTCTCATTTTATTTGGAGATATGTGACTCACCTAAGATGTGGGGGGAAACTCATTACGCTCGGTGAGGTTTGCTAAGACCCCTAAAAACGTCTTAAAAGCTTGTTTGATCTCCAAAAACAAAACATCTTATTAACTTGTTGTAACACCTTTACCTAAGTCGCACAAATGTTTGGCCTTATAAATGAAAGGTCTGTAAAATAGTCTACATATTATGACATTTAAATCATATAAAATCAATTTTATTGTAGTACATGAAATTGTTGAATTAAATCATTTCTTTCACTACTAGAAACGTGGGTATATCCGATGGAAATTTTCGACAGAATAAGTCGTAAAAAATTTCCGACGGGTTTTCTAGAGAAAATCAAATAATTTTTTTTTTCTAAAATTTTAGATGGATTTTTGACAGATTTTTTATGGCAAGTGTTTCGTCGATATTCTTTCAAAAATATTAGATGGATTTTTGAGGAGTTTTTGATGAAAATTGTGTTTGTCGAAAAAATTGAAATCCATCAAAAATATGTCAATAGATTCCACCGAAAATTAGTCATATAACTAATAAATTTTTTTCCCAAATCAGTCGAAAGTGTTCATCGATAATCCGTCGAAACATATTCAAATAATTAATGATTATTTTTCAAATCCCTTGCAAAATTTAATTTAGAATCATTGAAAATCCGTCGAATACTTGAATCTAAATAAAATAATTGATTGGAGGTAATTTAAATTTAAATCTACTAAAATAAAATAATTAATTGTCGGGAATCTATAGAAAATCCGTCGAAAATTAAATAGCAATATTCTCCATTAAAGTCAATTAATAAAGTATTGCATTGGTTATTAATGACTAATTTGAGTCTAGTTGTGTGGTATCGGATATAACTTTATACATTATTCGTACCTTGATACTCATCATATATATATATTTCTTTTTTCCCAAATTCGTAATTTTAGAAATTATTCATATTTTTAGGAATAATTACGTTATTTAATTTTCTCACTTATCTCCATCTCTATCTCACGATCCACCATCACCATCCAGTCCCGGCGACGTCCTCTGACTCCAGTAACCTCCCTTCAATTCCGGCGAGTTTCATATACTGTTTTTTCATTATTTTTTCGAAATTTTTAAATTTTTTAACTTTCATAAACTGTTTTTTGGAAATTTTCACGTTTCATAATCTGATTATTTATATCAGAAAAATATATGAAACTTAAAAATCCGATTATTCATATAGTATAAAATAAATGAAATTTCTAAAATACATGATTATTTCAAAATTTTCTAATTATTCATATGAGAAAAAATATATGAAACTTCAAAAATACAACAAACATATTATGAAACCGTTTATGAAATTTGAAAATTTCGAGAAAACAATTTATGAAACTTAAAAAACTTGAAAATTTCGAAAAAAACGATTTATAAAACTCACCGGAATTGGGGGAGGTCGCCGGAGTGGGATGAGGTCGCCGCCGGTGGGAGAAGGTAGCCGGAGTGGGAGGAGGACGTCGGAATTGGATGGAGAGGATGGATCATGAGAGGAAATCATGGGAATTCGGGGGTAAGAGGTCGCCGGAATTTTATGAGAGAAGAGGAAAAAGGGAAAGAGATATATAGAGATAATTGAGAAAATTAAGGAAATGATATAACCAAAATTAGATAAATTCAAAATTTAAAATTTAAATTATTTAAAACCTATTCCCAAACTACCTTTTCCCTATTTTTTTTAATAAATTTAAATTCGGAATTTTCTCAACCGTTGATCAAAATAATGGATGGCCTAGATTTACATAGTTCACAAGATTAAACGAGTTTACAAAAGAAGCTCCCTCTCTCTCTCTCTCTCTCTCTATATATATATATATATATATATATATATATATATACCTACATAGAGGTGATGAGTTGGGTTTACGTGAGATCAGCCTGTTTTCGTGTGACCCGTGAGACTACAATTTTACACTTGAAGCTTCACAGCAAAACACTTTTCATTTATATATATATATATATGGTTGGGTTCCGATGAGAAGTTGAGATTAATTTGAGAAGCGTAAGAAGTGGTTATCAACTGTTGGATGAGAAATTGATGCACATTAGGATGATATGCACTGAGATGTACCAAATTAATTCCTTTTTAAAGCGCAATTCATGGGAGGCCATGAGATTAAAAGTAATCAACGGTTCAGATCAACTTCTCACACTTTTCATGTTAACCCCAACTTCTCACACGATCCTTCACCTATATATATAGGGTTGGGTTTGTGTGAGAAGTTGAGTTAAAAATGAGAATCATGAGAAGTGGTTATCAACCGTTGGATGAGAAATGGACGCACATTAGGATGAAATGCACCGAGATAAGATGTACCGAGACGCACCGGATGAATTCCTTCTAAGCCGTAATTCATGGGAGGGCTTGAGATTAAAAGAGATCAACTGTTCAGATCCACTTCTCACGCTTCTCAATGTTATCTCAACTTCTCACACGATCCTTATATATATATATATATACAGAGAGAGAGAGAGAGAGGAAGGTTCAAACGAGAACGCTAACTATTTAAGAAAACACGAAAACAACAAAAAACAACAGTTCACGTACAAAATCACATGTGATTTTGCACTACCCGAGAAATTCGGGATGCGGGCGATGTGCAACGCGACTCACAGGTCGTGCACATGGTCGTGTGAATCACATGTGATTTTGTACGTGAATCACATGTGATTTTGTATGTATTCGGCTGTTTTCGTGTTTCTTAAATAATTAGCGTTCTCGTATGAACCTACCTCTCTCTCTCTCTCTCTCTCTCTCTCTCTCTCTATATATATATATATATATATATATATATATATATATATAAGAGGAATAACTCATTATGATCGGTAGATAATAGTTAAATTGCAAAGTTTGTATGAATATGGTGGGTTACATTTAATCCCTCCTCTAGATAGATAATTATCATATGTACATTTGGTCTTTAATGAATCTAACAGATCTAACTGTTTTAGAATGTATCTTAAGGTATCTAAGTGGATAATTAATAGTACCTTATACTCGGTTAAACCAAAACAACTCATTAACGAGTCATTAAGGACCACCATGATCAATTTTCTCTTAATTAGACTCATTAAGATCTATTCAGATTGCTTATGATCCATTCATCATGACCTACTTAGACTCGTTAAGGAGAATTTTACACACCCACTTTAACCAAAACAACCCATTAAGAACGACAATGACTCCTTATGGCTCAATTAGACCCACTAAAATTTAATCAGATCGATTATGACCCCTTAGACCTATTATGACCCACTTAGACTCGTTACGGATAATAAGACCCATCATACCCAATTAGAGCAAATCGACCTATTAAACTCAGTTAACGACCACCATGACCGATTATACCTCAATTAGACTCATTAAGGTCTATTCACGTTGATTATGACCCATTTAGACCTATCATGATCCACTTGGACTCGTTGAGGACACATGGCTCGATACAACTCATTTAAGTCTAATCAGACTCGTTATGGCCCACTTGGACCTATTAGGATCCATTTAGACTCGTTAAGGATAATAAGACCCATTATATCCATTTAGACCACAACAACCCATTAGCGAGCTATTAAGACCTAGTTTTGCACGCTTACACCCATTTAAGATCCAAAAATATCCAATATTAGTCATTACGATCAATTTAGTCATTTAATTTAAGGTATGTATGTGTGGCTTGTAACCAGAACAAAACAAAGAAACATAAAAATTAATATAGTTACGATTACCCCACATCATTCACCAACCCCTCGACCTCATCAAGCCCCACCACTGCCACCACCAAGCCAAGTACCTTTTACACCAAGATTTCGAGCCACAACAGCTAGACCTCCACCTCACTCACAACAGTTAGTAGCTAGAGCTATGACAGTACCACTGTCATCACCTAGAGTTCCAAAGGACACACAATCACAAGCAGCGACCACGTCCCTAATCATCATTCATGATACCACCCCAATATCTTACCCTCCGGAAACTATCAATCATTCACCAGAAAAAAATTCATCTGCATTAACTTGTTGTCTTTTGTAGCTATTATTGTGAGGGAGTGAATAAAGTCAATGTCGTATTTACAACATTATGGATGAATTCTGATGCTTTATTTGTAGCATAGAAATTACTAGCAAAGAAGCTTAGTTGCATGCAAAACAAATGTATATATAGGGTCTTTTGGGAATTCTCAAAGTCATAAGATCCAATTTAAACGACAAAAAATAGTTAAAAAATTAAACCTAATATAATTAAAAAAAAAACTCTCTTTCTCATCTCTCCTCTTTTCTCTCTCCATTCTCTTCTCTTTTGTCTCTCATCTTTTCTCTCCTTTCTACATAACATACACACAAAAAATTGAATGTGTACACAAGGTGAACATATTGTGAATACTTTTCTTAAAATTAAAATACTATTATATCTTGCGAACACATTGTGAACACACTCTGAATCTACGAGATTTAGTATAATTTGTAAACATATTGGAACACCAACTAAATCAAGAGAACTATATCTACACCTACCACATGTGAACACAATGTGAACACCTTTGTAAGAAATTTTCTTAATGATGTTTACATTGTATGCACAAGGTGTGTGTTTACTATTAATCCAAGATCTCTAAATCCTAGAGAGAGAAAGTAGAGAGAGAGAGAGTAAAGCGCAAAGTAAGGACTTGTATTGAATGTGCGTGTAATTCTTACAAGACACAAGGACCAAAGGGACTTAAATACCCTTGGTCAATACAACACAGTATACAACTCTAAGCACAGTATTAGACCAAGCCTATAAATACATTGATTACTATAAAATCAGACTTAACAATCTCCCCCTTAGTAATCATTGGCGTTGTGGTCTTCAAAATTAAATTTCTAAATCAGCACGGACCATCTAATCGACTTTTTGAAACAACTTTCTGACTTAAAAAATTTTCTTCTCAGGATCTTTTAGATTGAGTTGTCTTTGCTGTCTTGACAAAACTGGACCAGTTTGAATAAGCTTGAAGGAACAACTAGTTCAACAACTTGTGCTCTAGACGATACACCTCTTTTAAATGAACTTGAAGAATTTGTGGTGATCGGAGCTTGAACAGCAAAAAGACAAATATTGTTGAAGATATTAGAATCTTGAGCGAATCTTGATCAGCAGATAAACTTTGGAGCTCTTTGTCTCTTTAACATCTCCGTAACTTCTCCCCCTCATGACCTTGACGATCTGGATCAACTTGGTCATGCAAATGTTGGAGACGAGACAACTTAAGATCTGCAAAATCAGATTAAAGGAAAAAACAGGGAAGGTTTGCGCGACACATTGGTGGCGCAAAGGGAGGTTTGCGCTAGACGAAGGTGGCGCAAAGTGAGGTTTGCGCGACCAACTGTTAGCGAAAATCTGACTTAAACACAGAAAATTTTACCTTTTTAAGCTCTATGACTCCCCCTACACAAATGCACTAGATATGACAATTCAAAAATAGCATTCATATAGAAAACCAGATACTCCCCCTCAAAAACAGATATGATTTTTTCAGAAAAAACTCCTTTTTCACTCCCCCTTGAATTATGCACAAACCCATTTATAAATATATGAGAACACAAAAATGTAAACATCAATGTAGAAAGAAAAATATACTGAATATGTATTTTGAAACGACTAAATATATAAAAATTTAAACAGAAACAAATAAAATTCTACTTAGTAAAATATCACAATAAAATCCATCAGATGAAATCAAATGTATGTATTTGGATACATAAACAAGTTTTATTGCATATCAAGTTAAGACATGTTCAGTTTCAAAAACTTTCATCAATCTATTCAGTGTGCTCGCATGTGAACTCTGATTAGCTTCAATAAAATGCAATTCTAAAAATATAATAGAGAAATTTGCATGTAATCACACTAATCCATCAAGAATTCAGACTTTCACAAATTTACAGGTTTATGGCAACTCAAACATATCACCAAGTATCATGAGATGTGTGCTCATTGGCATATTTTAGCATTGTGCACTATGGCTTCTTCACATGAGTGCGCTCTTTGGCATCTTTTAAGCTTGTGCACTTTTGGCATTCTTTTTAATCAACAAGTTTATTAAGTAAAGAACATGTCATAAACGTAACTTTCTATCTGACCCTATTGTAGAATTTTGGTCAGTCGCTCCCAGACCAGTTGGCCTTAGGGGACTAGGTGTCAAGCACCCTTTGGAACTTACTTTCCCATATCAGAAAGGCTACATCGACACATCCTAAACCCATTCATACAAGTAGAACATGACTTTCGATCTGATTCTATAGAAGGATTTGGGTTCGATCACTCCCAGATCAAATGACCTTAGGGACCAGATGACAAACATCCCACAGAACTTACTTTCCCAAACCAGAAAGGTCACAGGTACAAACTTTTAAACTTATAGATTTCTGATTTATAAGAATTTAATAATCATCTCAAACACAAGGTTTTACGACTAAGTGCTTAGCCCATATTGTCATTACGATCCAAAATTTCGACTTTTTAGGTTTTCTAAGCATTGTAAACTATAAATATTCCGAATCACACAACTTTAAAGCAGTATCAAAAGCTACAAACATGTTGCTGACTTTTCGACTTTTGTTAGACTTGAAAAATGAACATATAAAAACTTTAATATAAACAAAGCAACTTGAAAATTTATCCTAGACACACATTTTATTCAAAAGAAAGAAAAATTGTAAAGCTTTTACTCTATAGAATAAAATTTGTGAATGTTTAAACTTTTAAATTCAACATGCCGAGATAGAAACATTTGATCGGCAAGTGTATATTCAGTTGAAACAAAATATAATTCAATAATATTATCTTTCACACAATGTTTAAAGAATATGTGTCTCATTTGAAAAAATTTGGGTTGAACAAAATCAGGGTTTGAATAAGATTGCTCGGATTCTTATAAAAAAAAATATGAGAAAACTGGAACAACATCATTATCAGAGATAAATGCAGCGGAAGAAAGTAAATGTACTCACAGTTTCTCATTAGTCAGAAGCTCTTAAGGCATTGAAGAACGAGTTCTAGACTGACATGTCTAGAAGTCAAAGTCCTATGAAGCACAGGTTCTAATCTGATGTACTTAGAAGCCAAAATGTTGACAATGAAGTCCGGGTCTTGAGCTGACTTACTCAAGAGCCATACTTCTCTTACTCCCCCTTGACATGAGGTGCCTGCAACTTTGAATCAGATTGAGATTTTGGTACCCACTTGAATTTGGGCCCATGTTTGTTAGTTGCAGTTCTTATGGGGAAATATTTATAAGATTTGACAGTTAAAGCACGAGAAAGATTACCAGAAAAATAAGCACAGTCATCAAATGAATACAAAGCATAATCATTTTAACTAGAATCAGAGGAATAATATGAGACATGTTTTGAAATTCGAATTATTTGCGTTATAGAGTATTTTGAAATTTTATTACAAGTAGCAAATGAATCACTTTTATAAAGTTTGTCTACACATCTATCCCCATCAGTCTGAGATTCATCCGATATCCGCTTCACTCTCCAAATCTGCTTCGTTGACTTGCTCAAAGTCCTATCTGAAAGAATTGAATTGGAAGAATTAGAACTATCAGAAATGACATTATCTTGTTTCTTCGACTTCTTTGACCTTCTTCTTTTACGCTTAGGTTTATAATAATCATCATTGAGCGTAAAAGATTAATCAAAAATTTTCGAATTAATATCAGAATCAGAAGAAGCAATTATACCTAAGGCACCCATCTGATCAATCAATAAATCTGAACTAACCTCGGAGTCAGAAAAATTTTGAGAAAGGTTTTCAGATTTTGGAAATTTCGTTTTGTTTTCTTGATAAACATAAGAAAGGCTAGAAATAGAATCTTGTTTTTGAGAAAATAATTTTTCTTCAAGACTAGAAGTCATGAAAGAAAGAATAATATCAGATTCAATTTCTTTTAAACTATGTTGATCTTCCATCTTATCTTCAAGATCAATGGTTTTGCCTTCTAAAATTAAAGGAGGAGTATATTTCTTAGAATCATAAATGATTGGAGAAATATTTTACTTGTCAGATTTATTGGCAAAAATATCAACAAAATCATCAGATACTGAAGACTTGACGGGAGATATTTCATTAAAACCTTTTCTGCCTTTCCTTGATTTATCAGGAAAATATTTTGCATTTTCATACGTATAAACAAAAGGAATTTCCTTTTTCTTGTTATTTGTCCTTTTCTCATTTTCGATTTCTAACACTTGCTTCTTATTCATCCAATCAATTTTAAATTGAGGAGCATATTGAGCAAGAGTTAGATAATCGTATTTATATAAAGTAGGGGATTTTTAAAACCAAGTCCCCATTTTTCTTTTAAAGCTTCATCACTCCTTGGTTTATTCATAAAAATTGTTTGTTCAGATTGGTTCTTTCGATATAACTTTTCTTCTAACTTATTTATTTTATCCGAAAAACTGTCTTTTAAATTGGTCATTTCAGTCAAAGATTCAAGATAAGACTTATTTGATTTTTCCAAATCATCTAATTTCTTTTGAAAGATGTCTTTTGTATTTTCCAAAATAGAATTTTCATCTTTCAAAGAAATTTTCAATTTGTCAATCAAATCTGACTTTTCTGCATTTAAGTTCTTTTCAGATAATAATTTTAAGCGAATATCATGTAAAGCAGATATGATGATATTCATTTGTGAAGCAATGAATGTGAAATCAAATTCAGAAAATACCTCATCTTCATCAGTATCAGAATCAGTATCATCATCATTCTGATCATCTCCGACGAAACATATGTGAGCAATTTCTACATTTGTAGCTTCATCATCGGAGTGATCCAGCCAAAACTCTTCTTCTGCAAGCAAAGTTGTTCTGTTCTCTCTCTTTTCAGCCAGTTCCAATTTCTTTCGATAATAAGATGAATCCCGAACCTTCTTCACTCGACACTCCTTTGATAAATGACCCAGCTTACCATAGTTGTAACATGCAACAGATTTCTTTGCCTCGGGCACTTGAGTATTCTTGGACCCAGAAGTGAAACGAGAAGTGTTGGAACTCGAACGTGGTTGGAACTTTTTCTGATAATGTTGTGAGAGAAGGATCATTGCTTTCTGAAGTGCCTCGCCATCATCATCAGTTGACCCGTTGTAAGCATTATCAGACAATGCTTGATTAGCCAGATGGCTCGTTAGAAGAGCAACCGGGTCCACTGATTTCTTGTTCTTCTTGTCCAGTTTGGCCTTCTTCTCTATGACAATACACTCATCTGTCAGCAAGATCTCAAACATTTTACATTTGCAGCTTCATCATCGGAGTGATCCAGCCAAAACTCTTTTTCTGCAAGCAAAGTTGTTCCGTTCTCTCTCTTTTCAGCCAGTTCCAATTTCTTTCGATAATAAGATGAATCCCGAACCTTCTTCACTCGACACTCCTTTGATAAATGACCCAGCTTACCATAGTTGTAACATGCAGCAGATTTCTTTGCCTCGGGCACTTGAGTATTCTTGGACCCATAAGTGAAACGAGAAGTGTTGGAACTCGAACGTGGTTGGAACTTTTTCTGATAATGTTGTGAGAGAAGGATCATTGCTTTCTGAAGTGCCTCGCCATCATCATCAGTTGACCCGTTGTAAGCATTTTCAGACAATGCTTGATTAGCCAGATGGCTCGTTAGAAGAGCAACCGGGTCCACTGATTTCTTGTTCTTCTTGTCCAGTTTGGCCTTCTTCTCTATGACAATACACTCATCTGTCAGCAAGATCTCAAACATTTCTTGAATCTGCATTGAAGATATTCTGATATCATTCCTCAGTCTGTGGCAAGATTTGTTCCACTCTGGTTGAAGTGCATTGAGGAATTTCATATTTGTTTCAAGCTCAGTCTTTTCTACTTTGATTTTCCTCAGATCATTAATCACGGCACACAATCTGTCATACACAGTTTTCAATGGCTCCCCATCCTTGGCTTTGAATTCTTCAAAGTTGTTCATGTAACGAGTATGTCGGAGTTGAGTAGCAACTGAAGAACCAAGCATAATCTTTTCAAGCTGTTGCCACATAAGATTCGGATGATTTTTGAAACAATCAATCCTGTTGTAGATAGAGTTTGGCAAGGCTAGCATCAGATTTGCTTTTATATCACGATCAGCTTGATACTCCGATAACTCATTAGGTGAATATTCTTTGGTAGGTTTATATAATCCAGAAGCCAACTTAGGTTTCTCAAAAGGTCCTTCTGAAAGAATGTTCATCATGTCATTTCCATTCTTTTGACGCTCTATAAAATTCAGAAACCTATCTTGCCACTATGTAAACTCATTTTCATCAATAAGCACCGGAGGACGATTTTCTGAACCCAAAGACATCATAAGATCATTTTTGTAAAACTGAGCTTGATATGCAAACTTTGCAGAATCCATATCTGATAATCTTCAGAATTTTTTTTTTGAGAATTGAAACATATTGCGCAAACTAGAGGTTTGCGTGATAGGCAGATAGCGCAAACTGGGAATTCGCGTGAGAAGCCAATATCGCAAACTAGGTTTGCGTGACTCGTTGAAGACGAGAACCTCTCTTGCGTGATACACTTATAGCGAGAACTTAGCTTTGTGTGATAAACAGAAGACGCAAATGACTTTGCGTGAGAAGACAATGACGCAAACTAGAGTTTTCGTGAGAAGCTGGCAAGAACTTGACTTTGCGTGAGTTAGAGGAAGCCCAAATTACTCTTTGCGTTAGCAGAGGAATACGAGAACAGAACTTTTCTCAATCTGAATGAGACGCAAACTCGGATTCTCGCGAGTAATGAGTGACGCAAATGAGACTTTGCGTTAAGAACTTCTGGCAAAAACTTTAACTTTGCTCGACGATCACTGAACATTGACAATTATGAACTAGCGCAAAGCTTATGAACTCGCGCAAATCGTGATGAACTCGCGCAAACTTTAAATCTAGTGCAAACCACCTGAAAATCAGTAAAAACCACCAAAATCGATTATAGTCATGAATTTGATAAAGCGTTTTCACACAGAATTGATCGAAAAACAGATTCTAACACTTTTCAATCAAACTTTTCGATTAAAATCCACAAAATCAAGAACTCGTATACTCAACAGAACCGTAAAACGAGTTTTCCAGAAATATTTAAAATCCTAAAATTGAGTATCAAAAACTGTTTTTCTTGAAATTTGGTGTGAATCAAGAGTGTTCTACTTGCAAAATCAAATCCAACAAAGCTAAGAGATGAGATGAGAGAGATGAAATATGTATGGAATTTGAATTTTCTAAAAATGCATTTATTAATAAAATTACTTATCTTAAATTAGTGGCTTAGGATGATCTCATGGATCTCGCAAATTTTGGAGTTCTCAAATGATTATGTCTATATATGTGTGTGTGTGTGTGTGTGTTTTGAAGTAATCGGATTAATTTGCAAGTCGAATAATAAAAGTTTATGCATCTTTTCAAATATTCCTAATATATATTGATATGCATTGAGAATTCAATGCATAAGAGCGTTTTTTCCTTCTTTTTTGATAGATCATTTTGTTTAATCACAACTTTGAGTCCATTTTTCTTATCTTATTTTCCCTTTTCTGTTATATGGAGCTAAGTTTGTGGTTTACTTGCTTTTACTTATTAGGTAGGCTAATATTGTCTAAGAATGTGCAAGCTACAATGCTGAAATCTGATGCCACAACATTTGATCGCAGATTTAGATTCGGGCTTTTTGCATGCTTAAAAGAGAAAATCGGCCAAGATTCAGAAGTGGATGCCAACTAAGCTAGTCAAGTTAATGATCAATTGCTCTTTTGAATAGAATCAGATTGTAACTAAGGTTTTATGTACTTCTAGTTAGCTTTTTGAACTATTAGTTTATTATAAGTTGCTTTTGTACTTTTTACTATTTGCTTTAGTCCTTTTTGTCCCCTCTTGGAACCTATTTAAAGAGGAGTGAGTTGTGTTTGACAGGAAGTATTCTCAGATTTAATCTAGGACTGAAAAAGCTTGTGGTGGAAGATTCACATTTAATATTAGTTTTTAATTTTTTTTTTGGAATTCTTGTTCTTACACATGGGTTGCTACAACATTGCATGACAGATTCTTCTACTTTAACTTATTGCTTTATGTCATTTACTTTATGCTCTTTACTTTCAATCATTTATATTTAGTAATTTAAATTATTCAGTCATTTATTTTCCTTCATTTATATTCCGTCATTTATATTCTGTCTTTAATTTATGTCATTTACTTTTCTTGCAATTTATATTACGTAATGAGTAGCTAATTTTATAGTTTGGGTGTGAGACGAAAAGGGTGGTTGTAAACCAAAAAATAGTGGACTTTGTTCTTCAGTAACATTGTTCCACTATGTCATTTTAAGTTTTATAAATCCAAAAGCACTTCTTGATGAATTGATCACTTCTTAAAGTGTGAAAGTGCCATGGACTTAGGAATAAGCCATGAAAAAGCACGTCAGTTTGAATGATACGGGAAGTATACTTGGAAGTGTTACTAGCAAGGGAACTTGCTATCTTTGTTTTTTCAAACCGATTGATTCTTGACGGATTGATCATTAGTCAAAGTGTTAAAGTGTAGTGGACTCAGGAATGAGCCACTAAGAACACGTCAAATTGAATGATATGGGAATCGACTCGGAAGAGTGATTTTTTAAACAAAGGCATTTGTTTTTCCATATATACTTTAAAGAAACCATTTGACACTCACACTGGTCCGGACATTTGCATAGGTATATGTTGATTGAAGGCTAAACAACAGTGCAATGGTAGATATCCGAAAGGATACTCTTTAAAGTACATGGTGGAACTTGTTGTTGCTGAACTAATGCTATAGCATTGGCCTCCAGAATTTGTGTTTACTCCTCACTTTAAGTCTTGCACCCATTCTATCTATATATATCTTGTTAATCATCTCACTGTTAACCAACTCAAACCAAACAAAGTCTTCAAATCGCAATCTGAAATCTCTTCTTTTAGTACACTTTTATTGCACTTTTACAACAATCTCTGTGGGACGATATCTGGTATCCTACCATCTTATTACTTGAAAGACGATATTGGATCCTATTGTATACTTGCTTTGGGATTCAATTATCACATGTCGTAGAGGTGTGCAAACATTTCGTATCAAGTTTTTGGCGTCGTTGTCGGGGATTTTGTGCGCACATTTAATTGTGTGTGTATGTTACGAAAAGATGAGAGAGAGAAAAATTTATGGAATTTGAATTTTCTAAAAATGAATTTATTAATAAAATTACTCATCTTAAATTAGTGGCTTAGGATGATCTCATGGATCTCGCAAATTTTGGAGTTCTCAAATGATTATGTCTATATATGTGTGTGTGTGTGTGTGTGTTTTTTGAAGTAATCGGATTAATTTGCAAGTCGAATAATAAAAGTTTATGCATCTTTTCAAATATTCCTAATATATATCATCTGGATGGATGTCATAAAATTCTTTTCGATATTTTTTTCAAACCATGTTTTTTCGTTTTGATGTAATCCGTAAATGGTTGCGAATGTTACTGACACTACTAGATAAACAGGCTTCACCAATGGAATTTCCACAAATTGATTTGAGGCGGATTACTAATTACCTGATGATAATCAGTGCCGGTGATGGTCAATCCCTCGGTAATCACGATCACCGGCTACGTTTTCCCTACCATGAGATCCGCGATTTTCCTACCATGAGATCCGCGAGTGATCGTTTTTCCCCGCAAAACAGTTTGTCGATGTGTAACACCCTCAAATTTGGAAAGAGAGACTATTAAAATTTTTCTAAATACATTAATTGAAAGATAAATTCCCTTCTAACATGCAATAATTGAATCAACTAAAATGACAATTTAAGGTTTAACATCAATGAGTACGAATCAAATCTTACACAAGATCCATAATAGGGACGAGTGTTACTAAAATCCAACAATGATCGCTGCCTCTAAGTTTCGGAAGACGTCCCCGAAAGACAAAAATTTTCTCGTGCATCTAACTAGCACTCCACTCATCACGGTGTCGTTAGTACCATTCCCCAACAATGATCTGATGCTATATGCCGACAAATAAAAATGTTAGGCTTAATGCCTAGTGAGTTCAAGCAGTTTTCATCTACAATATAAAATGATAAAACTAAAAAGATGATATTTAGAACACAGTTTCAAAATGAAATGTATTTAATATAAAAACAACATCCTTTCCAAGACATACCATTTTGTGATGAAAAATAATTAATCGAAACACTTGTTTATCATGAGACTAAACCACAATACTCACCCAAAACAACAATAAGGTTATATATTCCAATACTGAGAAATACGGATACATCTCTATTATCCAAAACACTCAAAGAACACGGGTAAGGTGTAATACCTAAATCAACAAAACATGGATAAGTTCCAAGATGTCAAGACCATATAATATGGATACTCTCCATACCCAAAACAACATCGAAAACATGGATAATACACAATCCAATAATAACACCTTTTGGTGATGGGGGAGACCCGTTTCCATAACTGGCAGAACACTAAATAAGCCACATCGAGATGTTGAAGAACAAATCACCCCCAACATACAAGCCTTGGTAATTACTCATGTTGGGGATAAGATAAGAACATAAAAACTCCTTACTTAGTCAATCCCTAAGTTACAAGATGAGAACATCAAAACTCCTCACTTGCCTAGAATCAAAGGTTCTAAAGCGAGAACATTAAAACTCCTCCTTTGTCCCAAACAATGATATCAAGAACAGAACATCAAAACTTCTCTCTTGTCACAACCAAAAGGGCCAAGATGAGAACATCAAACTCCTCACTTGACTAAACTCTATGTCCCCAAGACGAGAAAATCAAAACTCCTCACTTGGCAAATACGATTGACATGTATGCCTATGGATCCAATGCATTACACTCAAAATTACATGACTCTAAATAAATGACCAACGCATACATGTAATTCTAAAAAAAATGCAATAAGTGCATATTATATCTCATGCTCAACATAGGGCAAATAAAACTGGACAATTGTCCCCATGACTCATATGGGTCAAACCGAACCAATAACTCAATAAATCAGTTGACTATCCGATAAAAGTCAATATAACCAACAATATACAATTACCCAAAGTATATACAATTTATGTCCAAAAGATGGGGATATTTTTATTGTAAGACTTCGTTTTAAAAACGTATAATTATTCTTACCCGAATTGAACCGTAATTAAATATGACAATCAAAGATAGTTAGGGGTTAAAACTGTCATTTATCTAAACTATTATTAGTTTTATATATAAAATAAAATAAAATTTTGAAGTAAACCACAATCCGTCGTCTTCTTAGTTCGTACATCACCGCCATCATTATCTTTCATTCTCTCTCTCTAGAATTTACCTTCTCTTTAAACTATCTCTCAATCTGTTGAAGTAATTAAAGATTCAATCGCATATTCGGAATCTACGCTTTGAGTTCTTCCTAGAGGTATAAATTTCTTCTTAAGTTATTTAAGTTTCTATGTTAGGGTAGTTGAAGTTGGTTGGTAGATTATGAGGTGTTATTGCAAAGTTATAATCAAATACATGATTTGGAATGTTTGTTTTGGTCAAAATTGAAATAGGGTAAAGTTTAGAATCAAATTGATGATATTGTGGTTATACGGTAAATTGCATACCAAGTGTTCGGTTTAATGCCTAAGAGAATAAAGTTTCGTGATTAAGCTTAAGATAATAACCATTGAGTTCTATGTTATACAAGTAATAATAATTTATGGTTTAAATAGGCAATCGAACGAGCTACACTTCGTCATGAGTCTCGATTGATCACATGTTACATCTCAATTCGGTTAAGGTATGGATTTCAATTCTTTTGAATCGTTGGCAACCATTTGTTGTAGTTGACCCTTCCTAAAGGTGGTTCACTGCCTTGTGATTGAACAATTGAACATGATTAACGAAATGTGTACTTATACACACACATTGATTTTGGTTTGAATCTTATGTTTGAATGTTTTCGTGTTTTGTTGTCTCATATTGAACTTGAGTTATGAATCATTTGTTTGAACCTTTTGGCGTTTTATTAAAATGTGTCTCTTATGTAATTGGTTATGAAACTTGTGAACTATATTGACCTTGATTTTTATGAACGCCATTTGGGTAAGTGACATATGTTTGGTTTTCGTTATTTTTAGAACAACTCAATAAATGGGCACATTATTTGGGATGCCTTCTATGGCAGCTTTGTTTTCATCGCGTCTTGCAGGTGGACTCACCAGAGTTAGGCCATTAGTGGCTTACGTGAACCCATTCTGGGGACTAGGCCGACTTTGTTGGTTTTAATGGCGGATGGATCTAGCCAAGAACATTTAGCCACAAAACATGTGACCGTGGTTAAATTCACGGAGGATTCGGGTGTGTGTGCCCGTACGCCGACCCAATAGTTCGTGTGGTTTGGCCACCCCACGAACACAATAGAAATTGACGGATTTTATCAATATTATGTTTTGATGATTAAAGTATGAACCGGTCTTGAGATTATTATTTTCGAATATTACTGAACGTTACTTATGAATTTAAGGAACTAAGAACTTGAGTTTCATGAACTTTCTTCGAATTGAATTTTTAAGTCTTCTGCTTTGTTATGTGTTTATTATTATTTTCGAATTTATATTATAATCCGAAGTGAAGCTTACGGGGACGGGACTTGAGATCGAGCGTGAAATTTTGGAGTTCTTAGAATCACTTTATCACATAACGTTCTAAGTTTATAAACACTTTTTTGAAGTGTAATATTTTGGATTGTAATATATGTTTAGAGTTTATTAATAGCTCTGAATTAGTTGCATATTTATGTTAAGTCCTGTTCGTGACATCACGCATTCCGGACCACTAGGATGGGGGATGTTACATTTATTATTGATTCAAAGGTTGAGCAAAAACCCTCAAAACACCATAACTTTCAAGGAAACATTTCCAAATAAACAGTAACACTCAAAATGTGCCAAATAACTCAACTATGTGTATCTTTCGAACGATTTATGAAGTGAAAAATACAAATAGTGTATTAACATCAAATAATCCCATATGAGGAATAATTCATCAAAAGAACACTCTTATGCTTTATTCATCCAAATATCCAAATATCTCAAATATATGTATTTTCCAAGATTTATTAATCAAATGCAAGGTTCTAAATGGCGTGAGGCATGGTGTGGTGGCGAGGCCAAGCCTCAAGCCTTAGGAGCCACGACGAAGCCATGTCGTTTTCAAGGCTTGACTTATGGCGTCGAATTTCTAATTCATATATAATATCATATATAAAAACGTATGTTTTGTAGTGTTACTTAATGAGTCAATAGTAATAAAAAAGTTAAATTAGGTTATATATTAAAAACTTGCAAATAATACATTAAAAACATAAAAAAAAATCAAATATCTCATTACGATAACTGCGCATTAGGCTATGGCGTGTCATGGGCTTAACGTGGCGTGACACACAAGCCTTTGTGCCATGGCGAGCCATGGCGGCTGTGCAGAGAGTTTTTTACAACAGTGATCAAATGTACCAAATATGAAAAACTCACCAAATAACCAACACATTTGATAAATATCAAGTAAAACACATTTTTGGCATGTACATAGTTTTCACAAAGCAACTTGAACTAATTTTGCTAGGTTAAGTTAAACCTAGATTCCAAACCCAGCTCTAGCGTCTCAAAGGTAAGGATATGAGATCCACAAGCAAGCCCTCGAAGAAAGCTCTTTATAACTACCAAGTAAGCTAGAATGTACCAAATATTAACGCAAACTCAACATCTACGAAGATTCTCAAAACATTTCATTCCCAAGTGTTTGTAACTTCTCTTAACAAATTGTGACCATTTTACACAAAACCGTCCCAAATATTGACAAAATTTAAATCTTAAAATAACATTTTTGTACTTCAAACACACTTTTATTACCCATTCTTGAATTTCCATCATTTTCTAGTAAAACGGGTAAAAACACTCAAATGTCCCAAAATACCCAAAATTGGTCAAAATTTATAAATATGCAAAATACATCAAGAGATAAGTTCTAGGAGGCTAAAATAAAAGATTTGACATGAAAAGAGGTTTCGAAAGGTTAAAATAAACTTACAAATCGATTTTTAGGAAAACCCAAAAACTAGGTCAACAATGCTGGAAAAGAGGTGGAGAATATGAAGAAGATCTTGAGTTCCATCCCATAAGACTTGAATCTCTAGTCCAAAACTCTTTAATTCTTATAAAGAAATCAATTTGGATAGGTAGAAGCTCAAAACCCAAATGAGAGGGAGGAGAAGTCAGTAGGTGTAGTAAGAGTGAAGACGAAAGGAATAAAATCCCGTATTTAACAATATCAATACCCTTAAATTTTCTGCCATCCTCCCCGGGCGAGAAAGATTTTTCACTGGCAAGAAGAATTTTTTAACCGACAAACTCCCCGGGCATGAAACTTCTCCAGAAAATTAAATAGCTTAATTTTCTCCCCAAAACATTATATCAATACAAAATTAATACCAAAAGCTATTCTAACGTCGAAATTAAATATGGAGCTCGAAAATAAACATACCGCAAATCTGGGTGTTACAGATGAAACGCCTTTAGTGATAGAGATGAAAACCATTTGTACAAGATTTTAAAAAAATCTTCGGTCGTGATCCGTCTGTTAATTGGCAATAGAAAAACCGGTCAATAGAACTTTGTCGTTGGTCTGTTATCTAGTATTGAATTTGGACGACTTCATACTTTTTTTAAATTTAGTCAACATTCACCATTTTTGTGGAGCAAGGAAAGAACTTGCCGGGTAATAAATGCCTAAAAACAATTTTTCTGAGTTCTTCTATGCTAACGAGTTTAACAAATTGTAAATAGTCCCGACCTTGGCCATAGGCCATGGGGGCGATGGCCTAGTGCAGCAGAAAGCCCGAGGGCATTTCCTGCTCAAGACTAGACTGTTTGTATATGTGTAGGCTCATTCTTAGGCCTAAAAAGTTAGGTTTTACAATTATGCACTACCCTACCTTACGCCCCCATATTGTCTCTATCTTTCTGCCTTGCTTCACGATTGAAATCTGCCCACCAGTAACTTCTCTCGCCTCTCGCCCTCTCGAACTCGAATTATGTGGCTCTAACTCTTTGCCTCTCTTAATCTACACTTGCCTATATCAAGAAAGTCTCTCGATCACCCTCTCTTAATCTATGCCTCCCTACGTAGCTATGCTGCCCTCTCGAAGTCTCTAGCTCCGACTCTCTTAAGCAACCAATTTAGACTTCTAGTAAATTTCTAAATTCTATTGTTTATGTCTTTAGTAGATTAAGGATGTTTTAATTTGTTCTAATACACTACAACAAAATTGACTTTATAGGACTCCTAAAATATACAAGCGTCATAATAAAATACTTTCTAGGACTTAAGTTTATAGGACCAAGCCAAAAAGCGTATTATCTAAAAATGTTGCAATAAGTTTATAGGACACTTTTAGGTGTTCCAACAATTTTTTAGGTTACTTTTAAAATAAATTGTCGTGTTAGCTATTTTATACGACACTATTTGAAAAGTGTCCTATAAACACAAGTGTCTTATAAAAAAGGGTTTATCGAAGTGTCCTATAAAATATCTAATATGACACTTTTTTTAAAAGTCTCCTAAAGAAACTTGTTGAAACGTCTAAAAACGTACTATAAACCTATTATAACACTTTTAGATTGGACGCATTATATTTTGGTGGTATAAATTTTAAAATCTATAAATTATTCTATTAGGACGCGTAGACCGTCCTATAAATCCAATTTTATTCTAGTGTTATTTGGACATCAGATTAGGTTTATTTGTTAACGGTTAAGATTTAGGTTTATTTTATTTATGTTTATTATTTAGAATATAGATTATGTATTTTTACTGATTTGTTTACTATTCATAAGTAATCCTTTTAGCTGTTATCTATTAGAAATAGAGATACTGAGATGGGTGCTGAAACAAAATTAGATTGTTATTTTAGTTGTTTACTTTTCAGACTTTAGATTACATTGTTGTCTTTGTTATGATTGTAAAACAAAAAATTTCAAATTTGAAGTTGCAACCGGTTTGACAATTTTATGACTAAATCAAGTGTTATCTTTATATTCGCTATATGGTATCACTTGTTTAAGATATGTTTCCTCGATCATAACAATCGGGTGCTTAAAATAGAAAAAGAAATAAAAAACAAGAAGAAATTGCTCAATCTATACGAGAATCTTTAAATAGTTTATTGTCAGCCGATCAAATGTTTTTTTAAAAATCATTGTGAAGAATTTGTTACTAATCCAAATGATAACAAGAACATATTTGATGAAAATGCTTGTGATGGAAACATTGATAAATCTACCCTTAATTAATGCACAAATATTAAAGATTTGTGAATAGAAAGAAATTAAATACGGGTAAATATGTCATTTGGTTAACAAAAAGTGTAATAATTATGCATGTCTAAAATTGTGTGTCATTTCAATTGTGGATACTTAGTTTGGGTTGGAGGGAGAATTAGATAGGACACATTATATAGGACGCATTATATTTTGGTTGTATAAATTTTTAAATCTATAAATTATTCTATTAGGACGCTTAGACCGTCCTATAAATCCAATTTTATTCTAGTGTTATTTGGACATCAGATTAGGTTTATTTGTTAACGGTTAAGATTTAGGTTTATTTTATTTATGTTTATTATTTAGAATATAGATTATGTTTGTTTACTGATTTGTTTACTATTTATAAGTAATCCTTTTAGCTGTTATCTATTAGAAATAGAGATACTGAGATGGGTGCTGAAACAAAATTAGATTGTTATTTTAGTTGTTTACTTTTTAGACTTTAGATTACATTGTTGTCTTTGTTATGATTGTAAAACAAAAAAATTCAAGTTTGAAGTTGCAACCGGTTTGACAATTTTATGACTAAATCAAGTGTTATCTTTATATTCGCTATATGGTATCAGTTGTTTAAGATATGTTTCCTCGATCATAACAATCGGGTGCTTAAAATAGAAAAAGAAAGAAAAAACAAGAAGAAATTGCTCAATCTATACAAGAATCTTTAAATAGTTTATTGTCAGCCGATCAAATGTTTTTTTAAAAATCACTGTGAAGAATTTGTTACTAATCCAAATGATAATAAGAACATATTTGATGAAAATGCTTGTGATGGAAACATTGATAAATCTACCCTTAATTAATGCACAAATATTAAAGATTTGTGAATAGAAAGAAATTAAATACGGGTAAATATGTCATTTGGTTAACAAAAAGTGTAATAATTATGCATGTCTAAAATTGTGTGTCATTTCAATTGTGGATACTTAGTTTGGGTTGGAGGGAGAATTAGTTTGAATATATTTGATCTAAGAGTTTGGAATATATATGTTAAAATCAAAAATGAAATATTTGCTTGTTGATAAAAGACCTATTAGGGAAACTAACATCAATTTCCCTAAAGAAAAAATAGTAGACACTTCTATAGTGAATTTTATGCTCGTGAATGGTGATTGTCATGATAAAAAAATGGTTAGTTTCTTCAAAGGAGCTAGATAAAGTCTTTTGTTTTTGTTGCAATCTTTACAAAGATGGCTAGCCAAAAAGTCAATTAGCAAGTATTGGCTTAAATCATTGGAGACATCTTGGTCGAAGATTAAACTTTCATAAAAATAGTCTCGAGCTATGACTTACTTAGAAATTTGATCTGAGTTGCAAATTGAGATTGAATAAGAATGAAACACTTGATAAAGAGTTACAAAAATAAATAATAAAGGATAATGAACATTGAAGAAGTTTTGGTTAGAATAAGTTTTGCTATTAAATGTCTAGCAAAGTATAATATAGCTTTTCGTGGAGCAATGAAAACCTTTATGAAGAATCTAATGCACTAGTACAAAAATGTCATTTTGTGATAATTTTGAAAAAACAGGTTTGTAATGGTTTTGTAACACTCTGAAATTTCAGTTAGAAAATTTAATCTCAAAATCTTTAGCCACACCTACGTGTCGAATATTAACCCAAACGATGTTATGTTTTTCCGTTTTGAAGGAGTCGAACACGAGTAGTAAAGTCAAATCAAGGCTTGGCGGTTGGGCTCGAGAATGCCTGCGAGAGTGACACTGGCAAGGTCACCGTGTCACAATTGCTGGACTTGGAGGCCTTACGGTGCATATTCAGAGTGTGTGCCTTGCGATTGTGACATCGGTCACTTTCGCTTGGCACTATCGCGGGGGTGCACGAGACCTCTATACAACTGGGGCGATTATGCCCAACGATAGTGACATAAGTCACTATTGCGTGTCAAGGTCGCGGTTGGGGGGCGAGGGGCAGAAGTGAATTACATACAAAATCCAACTCCATCTCATTCATTACTTCACCAAATACTTCAAGTCATCATTCTACCCCCCCCCCCCCTCTTCATTGAAATTGATCTAGAGGCATTGATTGCTTCATTTTTCCATCTCTTTAAGGATTTTCATCATCAACTAGGATTTTTAAGGCTAGAGTTCAAGGGTTCACCATATCCAACGTCATCCCAAAGCTTTAAGGTTTCTATGTTTTAACCAAAAACCTAATTTGTGTCTTCATCCTAAACTTTTAAACTTTATACATTTTGAACTTCTAACCATCTCCTTCCTTACGTTTCCATTGTTTGCAAGTTTTGACCCAAATGTGTTCTTGGAGATTTTTAGGGTTCTAGTTATATTTTGGGATATATGGTTGGAAACTACAAGATGAGACACAAAATATGTTTTGTGTACATAATTATAACTAAATGTTTGAATGAAAATCATCTTGATGATTTTTAGGGTTTTGGCTCCAAATGTAAGGTTTCACTTAAAAATGGTTCATATTTGTTTATCTTGGTGACTGTAGATCAACATGATTATAAAATGTTGGAAACCATATTTGGAAGTAGTCATGATGAAAATGGAAATAACTATTTGGGGACCTTTAATGAGGTTTAAATGCATGGAAGTGGTTGAAGTATGGAAAATCATATTATCGAAATTCTATATTGAAAACTATATGTGTGATTATAGTTTGGTCACAGATGTAATTGTAACGAGTTTAGACTATTACCATTGGATGTTGGCTCCCCAGGACTTCCATTCAATCATCGAATAACACATAGTTATCTATGAAAGTTCTGACAGAAAACAAATTTCTGTGTGCTCGTGCATGTGTATGAAAGAATTAAGCACCAATGATTGCTTTTCAATGTAGGCTCAAAGTATGTAAACTTGTTGAAACAACAACAAACTATACAAAGACACAATGTGCATGAGAAAAGGTCGAAGGTGGGGCAACTTTCCTTCTTTTTCAATATTAGTATCTTCCAAATGAAGAACCAATAGCGTATGTGCTGCGTCCCCAGAAAATGTGACACATTCTCTTTTTGAGAAAAGAATGAGTAGCTGGTGGGGTTGTATACAAGAGATGGCATGGGGTAGGTGCCTATTTCAATGTCATTCACGAAGAAATGTTAAACAACAGATAATGTGGTTTCCCGACTCAGAATGAATTTGGTGCAGAGTTTGATATTCTTTTACTCTGTTCTCTCACCCTCTTTCTTTTAATCTTTTAAATCTCACTTCTAACCAATCTCTCTTTTCCATTTTACAGCTTCACACACCAACGCTCAAATCTTTTGACCCCTCTCCCCTCAATCACTCAGGGAATACTTCCTGGGTAGGAAACACTGGTTATCGTGAGTCCATGAAAGTTCTGTTAAGCTTTCACATTGAATCCCATGTATTTTCCTAAAAGAACGTGTTGTTCAACAGTCTTTTATACAATTAAGCACAAAGGAATACAAATAAACATGAAGAATAAGAATTTGGGAAATCAAAGACGAATGTTGTTTATATGAACAATATATAAACATATTTGCAATGAAATCATTTTTAAAGTAGAAATGACTTTTGATTCAAACAACAGTGAATACAAAGAACGGGAGTATTACCATAGAAAGATTTAACTTTTGATACATGGTAATAACAAAGTCAAATAGAATGATATGAACCGTTATGTGTATGAATACTTGACAAAGTATATGAAAAGAAAGTACACAAGTATTTTTCTTTAAGAACACATGGTCAGATAAGCATCAAAGTATCCAAAAATTATTTGAAAACACACTTCTCAATTCATGAAAACATTTAAAGAATATGAAGTGGTTTGAACATTTAAAACCATTTTTCACAAGTGAAAGTTGTTTTTCTTTCAACAAGTGATAGAGTATAAGGATTATAAATATATACCTGTAAATCAGAATCCTTAACTCCCCCTGGAATGAATATTTTCATTCAACTGTTCTCCCTCTTTATATCTGTAAAACAACAATTCATCAGAAAAATATGACGATGATAGTAAAAATCATATTTATCTCCTCCCCCTAAGAGATATAACAGTTAGCTTCCTCTCAAACAAAAAACTTCTATAAAAGATGTTATCATTTAAGCGTCCTATCAGAAGAAAACATTTGAGTACGAGTTTTGAACTTAAGTATTCAAAAGCCATGATTACTTATTCTCTAGTGAGAATAGTATCATTCATTTTTACCAATGAAGATCGGGTCTTGAACTATGTTATTCAAGAGCCATTATACATATTCTCCGGTGAGAATAGTATTTAATCTTTTCCTGAAACATCAGAAAACACATCAGTAAAAATATATAAAGTATATAAGATTCCCCTTAATATGTGCATAATCCTTAATCATGAAACCGGGTTCTGAATTACTAGGATTAAAGTAAATTCATAATTCAAACTCTTTGACATTGAAGTCCGAGTCCTAGACTGTATTTTATCTAGAAGTCATCGTTCTTTCTCCCCCTCAAACCTTGGGTGCCTGCAACACAGATTTAGCTTTTGGTACCCATTGGTAATTGGGTCCTAAAGGGTTAGTTACAGTTCTAGTGGAAGATATAAAATAAGAACCATACCAGTTATTCATATAATCTTTTCTTACAAAATCATTTGAGCCACAGTAGGAACAAATAATTTTAGGGGTGTTCAAAAAAACCGCTGGACAACTCAAACCGGTCGAACCAAGTCAAACCGGACCGTTTTTGGCGGTTTAGGCGGTCTGACGGTCTGGTCTGGTCTGAAAAATTGCCAAACCGGACGGTCCGGTCTACGGTTTGGAGTTTTTTTTGGGCGGTTTGGACCAAACCGACCGCCAAATATATCTATATATATATATATTTTTATTTTTTCATATACATTTTTATATCATCTATTGTTTAGCCCAAATATCCAATTTATCTTTAGACTTAAATATATACAAAGACGTCCAAAGATAATTTTAAATCGCTATGAATTTTATTTGCATTTTGCATATTACTTTTTTTTAGTGTTTTGTCTTGGGATATTTTGTTAATTTTTGTGGACTTTGTTAACATTGTTGTGGACTTTCTTTTTTCAAATGAACTCAAGCTAATGAACCTTTAAAATTCAAAATTTTATATGTTTTTTATGTTTAAACTTTAAAGCCCACTAAAAGGCCCAAACCGCCTAAACCGGTCGACCAAACAGCCTAAACCGCGGTCCGACTTGACCGGTCTGGGCACTTGATGTCAAACCGCTCGGTTTGAAAAATCAATAAACCGCCACTAGCGGTTTGGTTTGTGGTTTGAGGGGTTAAACCGCCCAAACCGGACCGCGAACACCCCTAACTAATTTTCTTTTGTGCTAACCTGATCAATTGATAGATTGTGTAAACCAGATCAGGTTTGCCAAAAGTTTTACCTTTTGAGGCATAGTTCCATTTTGCATTTGATGTATGCACAAATGATTCTTCTTTCTTCTTTTCCTCTGAAGATCCTTTAACTCTCCAGATCTAATTTTCTCTATCTTTTTCTTCATCCTCCCTTTTCTAGAACATTTTCTTCCGAGACTTGTTCTTCTTGAAGTTACCTGAACCATCAACATTTTTGTCATAGAGAAGGTTAGAAGGACGAATCTGATCTTTATGTTCAGAAGTATGATTATCAATTTGTTCAAACAAAGGATTATTAGAAACATTAGTAAAACTTGAACTTGCTGCTGAATTGAATGAGCATTCGAATGCAGTTAGATCATCTCTCGGTGATTGAGCTATTGAGTCTGGCGTCTTGTGCTCAGTCAACTTCACTTTGAATACGATCTCTTCAAGTTCCTTTATCTTTGACGACAAACTGTTTCTTTCCTTTGCAATCAGATTAAACTTCTTATGCAACTCAGATTTTGCATTCTTCTCCTTCAAGATGTTTGTTGACAACTCAGATAGCTTTCTTGTCAGCTTAGCTATCTCAGTCTCTAGATCTTTCTTTTCTTTAGAAAAGTCTTTATTTACATCCTTTTGCTCAACTTTCTTCTTCTCATTCTCAACCTTGTCTCTCTCCAGAATGATAACTTTCTCAAAGTCTGAAACTTGTTGAGAAAGCTTAACACATTTAAGCTCTAATGATTTCTTCTCTTCAAAGACTTTTCTTGAGAAATCAGAGAATTTCTTAGCAAAATATTTTCTTTCTTTCTCAATCTTCAACATCTCATCTTGGGCTTTTGTGTTGTTTCTGTCTTGGGTTGTCTTTTCTTTCAGCATATTAATCTCAACCTCAAGACTGAAAACTTTATCTTTCAATGAGTTTATTTCAGCAAAAATTTGAGAATTCATTTTTCTCAGCCCATCAGATGTCTCACATGCAATATATGCTCTTCTTCTCAGTTCATCTAGCTCTCTTTGCATTGATTCCTTCTTTGACCAACTTGAGCTAGAATTTATACTTTCAAATCCTTTTAATTTAGCTTGAAGATTTAAGATCTCCTTTTCTTTCGACTCAATAATTCCTGCAAAATTAATCTTTGAGTTAGAGATACAGTCTGAGCAAACAAAGTCTTTCTTTAAATCTTTATCATCTTTCAATTTATTAATTTGTTCAAGAAGAGATGAGTTCTGAATCTTCAGATCTTTATTCTCAGCTTCCAGTGCTGGAATCTCTGGCATATATGCTAAAGCACAATCTCTCTTGGTCAGCACTATATTTCCCTTCTCGTCTGTGTAAGGCATCTTTAGCAGATGGATTAGTAATCAAACTTATCTTTACAAATAGAATCAACTAATAAGATTTTTAGAATCAAGAATTGGATAAAAACTACACTAAAAAATTTTCAGAAAAATTAATTTCCAAAAATAATCAAATGCAGAATTCGCAAACAGTATAAAACACAATGAAATTCGCAATATAGATTTTACGCTAAAGACAGTGGCTGGCGCAAAACTCGGAAATGCACTAAGGCAGTAGCACAAAAGAGACTTTGCGCTGAGAGCAGATGGCACAAACTTTAGATATTCGCTAAGTGCTGATGGCGCAAAAGATGATTTGCGCTATGAGGAGCTGGCGCAAAAAGCTAATTCGCGCTAAGTGAATATAGTGCGAAACTTAGATATGTTGAAGAAGTTGGCGCAAAAAGAGATTTGTGCAAAAGGTGGGTCGCGCGAAAGAAGATTTTTGCGCAAAAATAAGGTGGCGCAAAAAGACGATTGCGCGAAGAACTAATGGCGCAAAGCAACCAAGGGTCGCGACCGGTGAGTTGCTTGACCGGTGTCCTCGACCGGTGTCCCCGACCGGAGTCCGTCCGAGTGGTGTCTTCGACCGGTGAGTTTCTTGACCGGTGTCCTCGACCGGAGTCCGTCCGACCGGTGTCCTGCCGACCGGACCAGTGTATCGACCGGTGTCCTACGACCGGTGTGGAGCGACCGGTGTGTTGCGACCGGGGTCCTCATCGGTGTGGACCGGTGTTGTATGTGGCGCAAAGGACAGATTTGCGCCAAGCGACGGTGGCGCAAAATATAGTTTGCGCTAAGAGGTACTAGCGCAAAGTCTACTATGAACTGGCGCAAAAGTGAAGTTCTTGAACAAACTCGCGAGTTCTTCACAGTTCGACCCTCTAATCGATTTTCAACCCAGAAACTCACTTAATAGATTAATTGTTAGTGTATAAATCATACAAATCATCCACAAACATGCTACGATCAAAACCCAATCAAAATAAATGATTAAAAACAACTTTTATGTATAAAACCATATAGAACAGTGTTCGATTTTTTATGAACTGGGTCTTCAAAAATCTTCAAAATACTAATCGATTTGTGTTTTTAACTTCAATAGGGCAATCTGATAGTGTTCAACAACAATATATGCACCTATTCCAATGATTTTCAACCTAAAAAACTCACGAAATTTTGAAATCGATTTTCACACAGTACCAGTTTTCGAAAACACTGTTTTAATCCAAAAAGCTTGATTCTTTGGCTCTGATACCACTTGCTAAACCCAGATTAATAGTTGATAAACAATCACACAACACATTAAAGATAAAGAGATAAATAAATCAAACAACATACCAATGATATCTTGATTATTCTGATAAATACGAGTGTGTGTTCTTGGTACCTTGTGCATGTACAATACAGAGAAAATACGGCTCCTCTTCAATCTACGTATTGTTCACACCCTAAAACTAGAAAATAAAATCCTTTTATACTTAGGTCAACATTACCTAAACATTATTGAATATTAGTTAAAATACCCCCTAGAGTATTAAACACTATTACAAACTAGACCCCTATTACAATTTAATCTTGAATACAATTTATGATCCAACATAGTCGGCTTAATTGTGGGATAAATCTCGTTTGTAACTAGTTGAGACATTGGGTCCTCGAAAGTCAACTTGGTACGGTTATGTGGGACCGGATACTATCCATGGACCGTAAATGTAAGCCTAGTGAATGAGTGTGATTAGGATCATTGGGTGCCCTCCCCCACATCTGAGTATGAGTCGACGAGCTCGTGGCCTTGATCCTAGTATTTAACTTACAACTTGAAAAGTGGATTACTTTGGTGTTCCACTACAACCCTTAGAATCGGCTATCCCCTGTCATCGTATGATGTTTTTGGAGCGTGTGGTTCGTCTGTGGTATATTTGGAAATCAAAACTACTTTTCATATTTAACAGACATTTATTGTCAATTGTACGCTTTATTGATTTATATAAAATATTTGTTCTCACTAAGCGTAAAGCCTAGCACTTTTTCTTAAATGACATATATATCAGGTTCTTTAGTAGCGGGTCGCACAAGGTTTGAGGGACGAGCGTTGGGCCGTAAACGACATCTTTTGGATTTAATATTTTGGAGAATTGGCGTACAGAAAAAGATAAAAAAATTTGGGATATTGAGACGACAACCTTTATAATCTAGATAGAACTGTTTAGATATTAGTATGTTGTTGACTTTAATGTCCATTTATAGAATCTTGTAAATGCTATTACTATTTCTCCCTTTTGGGTGATTTCCCTTTTATTTAAAACGTCATATCTCGCAATTATTCAGGTTTAAATTTACCCCTATTTTTAGTGTGTTCCAGGTTTGGTGAAAAACGGTTACAAAATGTCACAATGAAATTCGAGAATTGTTTTAGTAATGGTTTTTATAAAAGCCCACCCTTACCAAAAACTTAGAAACATAAAGCGATGGTTTAAACCGTTACTAAAAGAACTATGATGGTAATAGTTTTGGAAGGTTTAAAATTGTTGCTTTATGTTGTGATGGTTTTTAAAAATCTTTGCCATAAAAGACCATTTCATAACTGTTTTTGTCTAAACCGTTGCTTTATGTAGTGACAGTTTTGTGAAAAACCATTGCCAAAGTTAAAATATATATATAGCAACGCTTATTTGAAAATTGTTTCCAAAAATCATTGTATCTATGGTAATAGTTTTGAAAATTTCGCGTCACCAAAAGGTAGTTTATGGCAACAGATTTTAGAAAATATTGTGTCACCATGTCATTCTATGGTAACGGTTTTAAAACATTTACCTAACCGTATGTCATGTTAAGGTGACAATTTTGAAAATTTTATGTTGCCATAAGTCATGCAATGGTGACGATTTGAAATATGTCACCATATGTCATGCTATAGTGACAGTTTTAATTACGTCACCGGATGTCATGCTATGATAACGGTCTAGAAGAATAAATGTTACCGTATGTCATGTTATGCTGACAATTTTGAAAACTATATGTCACCATCACTACTAGAAAACTAGGACTAATTAGCGAGGGATTTCCCACAAACACCATCATTCACAAATCTATCGCTAATTACTGATGCATTAACAAGGGGTTGACTACAAACCCAATCCCTCATTAATATGTTGCTAATTAGCGAGGGATTAGTTTTTTTTTCTTGTTTTCTCATTTGTTTGTGTTATGTGTACACATGTGTATGTGTTATTTGTATACATGTGTTTGTGTTATATGTATCCATCGGTTCATGTTATATATGTATACATAATGTATATGTGTGTTGGTTGCTAACCGAGATTGGATCTGTGTATATATGTGTTGTATATATGTTTATATGCATGTGTACATGTGAATGTATAGATAATGTGTGTGTATTGTTTGATAAGCGCATACGAGGTGTATACGTGTTGTGTATATATATATATGTGAATATATTGAAAATAATGTGTGTGTGTGTGTGTTGTTGTTTGGTAACCGCATACAAATTTTTAATAAGTCACCAATTGTGAAGTTGGGAGTTAGTAAGTCATAAATGGTCCTATTGGGCTATAATGAATCTTAGGGGTCGTTTACCTAACACTTACCCGGTAAGTGATTACCAAGTCATGAATTATTGCGTACAATATCGTTTTTCATGGACTAAAATCTTAACAGGTAAGGAAAGTGATAGTGTTGAATTTACCGGGTAAGTGATTGGGTAAACGGCCCCTTAGTGGGTCTTATTGAGTTATAATGGATCTTAGCGGTCTTATCAAGTACAATAGACTAGACTTCAGATGTATATATGCAATACACATGCATACAAAAATGTAATAAGTCACCATTGTAGTACGCATTTTGTTGTTTTTATGCGACAACAAGGATACACCTTCCCCCCTCCCGGCCCTTCCAGTAATTAGATTGTTAGCTAACTCTCGGAAATTATTTTCAATTGTATGAATATGGTGTGGTAATGTAACACCCTCAAATTTGGAAAGAACAACTAATTTAAAATTTTCAATAATACATCAAATGAAGGATAAAATCACTTTCTACAAATCAAAAATTGAAATACCTCAAATGGAATTCTAGATTTAACCTCAACAAATAGTAAATCAAGTCTTATATAAAGACTAAATAAAGGTTGGGTTTTACTAAACCCATCAACAATTTATATCTCCAAATGTGCGGAAGGCATCACCCTTAGCTATATCCTTCTTGTGCGTCTAACTAGCACTCAACTCTTCACGGTGTCGCTAATAGCACCCTCATCACTGACCTGATGCACATGCCGCCAAATAAAAAGGATTAGGTTTAACGCCTAGTGAGTTCAAGAGTTTTCAACATTTATTTGAAACGATAAACTGAAGAATGTTTTTTAAATCAGGGTTTCTAAAAAGAAATGTACAAAAATTTGAAAGTAACATTTTTTCTAAAACCCACTATTTTCATGATGAAATCCCCGTTACAAAACATTCTTTCAAATATGAATTCAAAACCCATTACTCACACAAAACGTGAATAATGATAAATGCTCAAATATTGAAGATAAAACTTTACTATCCAAACTATCAAAATATGAGTAAGACTCAAGCCCCAAAATTACAACTTATGGAGAACACTCCATACTCAAAACATCACCAAAAAACATGGATATGACGGAGGAGACTCGATTTCCATTGTTAGTGGCGGAACACAAAAGTAGGTCACTTTCCAAGTTATAGAGCTAATCATAGTAGGACCTGTGGCCACGAGCTCGCGGACTCGTTCTAAGATGTGGATGAGGGCACCCGAGGATTCTAAACATACTCATTCACTAGGATTACATTTCCGGCCCATGGCTAGTATCCAGCTCTACATAACCGTACCAAGTTGCCTCCGAGGATCCAATGTCTCAACTAGTTACAAATGGGAAATAACTATCCCATAAAAACTGACTCAAAAATTACATCAAAGGGTCAATGGAAGATGTTTGACTCCAAGAGATCGCACCATAAAGCCCCCGATGACCCCATGACTAATCCTGGTCCCAACATGAAAACAACCGTCCCATTTAAAATAATAAATACTGACTCCTATGTTTATGGATCCATTGCATTACAGTCTGTAACATTACATGACTCCAATTTAATGACCAAAGAACTTAAAACATGTAATTCTCAAATGATATGTACTAAACGCAACAAAATACTCCAACTCCACAATCAGGCTATTAAAACCAGACAAATGTGCCCAAGACTCATCTTAGTCAAAACCAAGCCAAAAATTCAACAATTTACTAAACCGTACAATAAAAGTCAGTCTCAACAATAAACACGTTTTGCCGGTTATGCAAATGCAACGACCAAAAGTATGATTAACCCAAAACTCATCATTGGTTGAGACAAATCATTTTCCAAATAAACTAATACCCTTATATTTTCCAAAATGTCTCATAACACAATAATATGCATTTTCCAACGATTTATAAGATCAAATACACTAAAAGGGCATTTACGTCAAATGACCTCCATTTATATATTAAATCATCAAGGAAACATATCAACATGATTTTATTTATCAAAATGTCAAAAAAAATCCCACATATGGGGGTTTCACAAGATTTATATAATCAAATATCCAAAATAGACTAAACTCGTCACATAAACCCACATTTGATATTTATCAAGTAAAACATATAAATACTTCAAAAATGGACATTTTTGGCATATACATAGTTTTCATAAATCAACTTGAACTCACAATGCTTAGATTTAGGCTAAATCTAGGTTTTTACCACAAACTTGAGTTTTCTTGAAGAGGACTTGAATCTTCAAGCAACACCTTCTAACTCTTATATCTAACACTTGTAAATTGTTTTTTTTTTTTCTCCTCTAAAGATCCAAACCTAAAGCAACATGGAAGGGAGAGGAGAGAAAATGAAGAATATTCCAAACCCTAGCTTACAATCGAGAGAGATGATGAGCTTACCAACCACCAAATACTCTTTGATCTTCCAATAAAATTCAATACTCATGATTTATCCTAGAAAAGCTCTAAAAAATGACACCATAGCAAAGAACCATCAAAATCGGAGTTGAGATGAGAGAGATATAACCACATAAAGAAAGAGGCTCTAAATCGGATTTTATCCACTGCACCCCGACCGCGAAAGTGACAGTGTACCTTTCGTTGTGACTTTTGCCCAAAAGGTACCGTGAGCTCCTTTTTCTCTGCGAAAGTGACCGACTAAAGTGCTAGTGTCACTTTCGCATGGCACTTTCCCCCTGAAGGTACCAAGAGCCATTTTCGCCTATTTTCTTGACCATTCCTCGACTGTTTTTCTTGGTCATTCCTCTACCATTTTCTTGGTATATTGGATGCTAATATGCCGGTTATTGTGCCATTGTCATAACATCCTGGCACAATCGTTGGGACGACCAAACACCCGGTAATGCTGGTTCTATCTGCAAGGCACTATAGCCGGGACTACCACACTTTCAATACCATTTGTTCTATTGTGATAGATGTCACAACCACATGACACTATAGCCGAGACGAACATACTCTTAGTACCATTGGTGCTATTGTGACAGATGTCACAATCACATTGTACTATAGCCGAGACGACGATACTCTTAGTATCGTTGGTGTTATTGTGATAAATGTCAGAACCACATGGGACTATAGCCGAGACGACCATACTCTTAGTACCACTGGTTCTATTGTGACAAGTGTCCCAACCACATGGCACTATAGCCATACTCCATATTTAGTCCTTCCTTTACTGATTCACGAAGTTCAACACTTTTCCTTAATTGGGATAAAAATCAGGATGTTACATTTAAAATAGATTGGTTATTTTTAATTTGTTGGACATGTTTCCGTTTGTTATTTTCAATTTATGGGAAGATTTTGTTTAAAATATACAGGAAATACAAAATTTTAATTTATTTTTTTCAAATTAAAAATCAGCGATGGATTTTCATCGATAAAAGTTGTGTGGTCCGTAGCAAATCCGTCACTAAATGGGACCTCGCAAATCGTCGCTAAATTGGCCCACGCAAATCCGTTGCTAATTTGGCCCCATGGCTAATCTATCGCTAAGAGGCCCTCACTAATCCGTCGCTGAAACTAACCCTCGCTAACCATTGCTAAAAAGGACCCCGTTAATTCGTTGCTAAAAGGGTCCTCCCTAATCCGTCGTTGATACTTTTCGTCGCTGATCCGTCGCTAATATCAACCGCTGATCCGTTGTTGATAGCATTACCCACGCACCTTTGGCCCACCAACTAAATTAGCGACGGATCTGAGCTTTAGTGGCGGATTAGCGACGAATTTGTCCATCCCTGATAGTGGTCAGTTTTGTAATGCATATATCATGTTATGGTGACGGTTTTGTATAATAAATGTCACCATATCTCATATTACGATGACCATTTTGAATAATAAATATAACCGTATGTAATGATACAATGACGATTTTGTAAAAGAAAACGTTATCCTATGTCATGTTATGGTGATGATTTTAATTAATAAACGTCACTGTATGTAATGATATGGTGACGATTTGGTAAAATAAACGTTATCATATGTAATGTTATGGTGAAGGTTTTGAATAATAAATATAACACCCGTGTTCCGTTAACTCGTGTTAAGTGAACTTTGGATGGAAATACGCATAACATGTTTGTACCCTATGCTTTACCGACTTGTACCTTGGACAAATTTGTGATACAATATCATCTAAGGGACCACACCCGTACAAAAATGAAACTAAACTTAACTTAAAATGTTAAGTTAACTCCTACTAGGGCATAAAGTTGAGAAATTAGACTTGAGGGGCCAAAATGAAAATGTTAAAAATATAAATACCCCAAATTAGTAAAAAAATCATTTAAACTCTAATATATATCTTCTCTAATGTGATTTCTCTCATCTCTTCTTGAACCGCCATTGTTGAAATCAAATTACATGAAGAAGTCATCAAATTAGTTGAAGATATTAAGTTTATAACTCAAGAACTCAAAGGTATGTGTTTATCTTCTAGTATTCTAACTTGAATCTTCTCTTTAGGTCAATTTTTGAATCATTAAGTTTGAAATCTGTTTTAGGTTTGAAATTGTGAGAATATTGAAGAGTTCTAGTTTGTTTGAGAATTGAAATCATTATTGAAATCAACGTATGTTAAGCTATTGGTATGAATTTCATTATTTTGAGGTTTTAGCTTAAGTTAGGTCTTTAATGGTGAATTGTTATTATGAAGTTAAAAAGTATTGATTTTATGCTTAAAAGATCATTTAGAATGATGATAATTGTTGGTGTTATTTGCCTATTGAATAGATGTAGGTGTGACCGATCTCTCTAGTGATCGATCGGAATCTGAATAACCGTGCTCAGATGGGTCAAAATCATCACTCGTCGGAGTATTTCCTCTAGGTATGTAGGTGAGGTAGCCTGATTCGTCAGGCGACTGTTCTTGGTGAGATGGTGATCGTGACATATTGACTGTGATAATTAATAAAGTTAATTGTCAATCATGCTATAATTTTTATTAAAAACCAAAAATACCATGCAAACTCACATAACAATCATGCTTTTCATTTTTGTATCAAAAAGTTTCTATTTTTAGTAATTCCTAGTATAGCCAATCCATGTCCCCTTTATACACTCTTAAATTAAACAAAGGTGATCAAGCTTTGTTTAAGTTAAAATATGATAATGTGAGACACATCTTAGTTATACTAACAACGCACCTTAATTTTGAAAACTTTATTTGTAAATGGTTATAGTGTAAGGTTTTCGGAAATAAAACCGGTATTCCCTATAACCTATGGCTCTGATACCAAATCTGTCACACCCCGCTAAAGCGGAAACACGAGGCATAACAGCTCCGATGTCATAGCACAAGATTATAAACATACCAACATTTACTTAACTTTCAAAAGACATTACATTTTTAAGAACATAGTATTGTCATTGTTTACAATTCCCAAACTTAAAATATAACGATACGTATAAAGCAAAATAATCTTGCTTCAAAATATGAAGTGCACTGCTAAAACATCATGGAATTACCTTCTCGATTCCTGAAAAGCATGAATAAAAACCAAGGTCAACTACAAAGAGTTGGTGAGTTCACAAGTTTTAGATATGCACAAAATCAATTTATATGCAAGTTGTCATTTGTAAAACATACGTATAAACCAAACTTCAATTTCTTTGATTCATGAGTGTCATAGCTTAGTTTATATGACAAGAGGTATGCAATGATAAAAAAATTACGTTGAGCCACTACTAAGTCGTCCCTGACCAATTTCTACGCCCCCGATGAACTAACTCAGCGGTGGTTCGAGCCACATGTTTAGTCATCTTCTCTAGTATAGTGCACCCCTGCTCGTCAGCATAAGATGGGTTTGTCACACCAAATAGCGCTATCCACTAATACTATAGGCCCGATTTTCTTCGAGTTAATAGTAGTGTCACGGGGTCTTAACATTTAATACTCAACACATCAATTGCATACTTATCATATAGCTTATAATTCCAAACGCTTTTAACAAAGCCTTATAAATTGCCAATTCGCAATACTTTCAAACAATTCTCATGAATCTTTAAATACGCAACTAAAGCATGCTTTTCACCCCAAAATCAGTTAAAACGATAAAAGTGGGGTTGTGAATACTCACCTTAACGAATGGAACGGGTGGAACTTTACTTTAATACTTATGGAATTTGCCACGCCCTTAGTTTCCCTATACAAGAGTTGTCATAGAGAAACACATTAATGCCCTATTCCGATGTCCAACCAATATGTCCAATTGTCCCATGAAATTCCATTATATAAATTTCTTAGTCCATATCCATTTTTAAACTATACAAAGTTCCAAAATGCAATAAAACAAAATTTAGACTTAATAAGATTACCTTTCTGGATTCAGCATATGCTGTCCAGAAGGTTATTCGATAAAATCAACACGGAAGCTTAACTTCCCAAGAGAATTATTTAATCACAAATTTTGTGATGATACTATAATATGTTTAGAGTAAATCTGCATTTTTTTATAATTTTTGTATAACTTTTGATACCTTAAATATGTTTTACAAAACAGAGTGTCACTGATTTTCGGATCAGTGACATACCTCACTTGTAACAGGCTTTTGGGGTATAAATTCTTGAAATTAGACAGTGATCCTTATATGGATGCAAACCTAACTCAAAATACTATCTTCTGGAAAAAGATTCACTTATTTTGGATGAATAATGTGGGAGTTATGGTCTTTACAAGTTGGGTGTATGATTCTGTCCTCACTGGACAGATTGCACCCCTTTCTTACAAATTCCATTTGAGTGCCCAAATCAACTCCAAATTCAGTGTTTTCGGACTTTATAGAAATCTAACACTCTAAATTAAAGTTTAGAAGCAAAAACCCCAAATTTGGACATATGGTTTGTGAGTTGTGCAAGCTAGAAGTGAAGTCCATTTTCTGGACAAATTCTAAAATGAAGAAAATACTATTTTAAACCAAAAATGATGATCATTAGACATGGTTTTTGATTATAAACCATGTCTTCACTCCTCATTAAATGATAAACTAACTTATGCATCATGGATTCATTGCAATCAAAATGCTCATCCAAATGCATGCATGAACACAACATCAAATAAATGACATTAACATTATTACTAAGTTCTTAATCATGTGGAATTTGGGAAATTCCTTCATAAGAACATTTTTATACTAACATTTCATTATGATAACATAATCATAATTTCAATAACACCAACATTTTAGTGGTTTATGATACCAAAATTCAACATTTTCATCATAAACTCTAAACTTGATGATAAACAAGTTTTCTTTGAAAAACAAGAATCAACAACTCATTTTTGAATATATGAACATAAATTTGAAAGCTATTTTATCAACAAAACCTAATTTATACCACATTTAGATGAAATCTTTTGCTCCTCAAACCCAAAATTCGAAATATGAGAACATGCATAAAAAGAATGTAGTTTTTGAGATCACCTTGAAGATTTGAGAAGGAAACTTGATTCTATCTTCAATTTGTTGATGGATTCTTGATTGTATTTTGATTTTGAGTAACAAAAAAAATTGAAATGGTGGTGGTGGTGGTGTGTTCTTCGGCCGAACAAGAGAGAGGAGGGAGAGAGGAGATGAAAAGTTGAAATTGAAAAATGAGAGTAAATCTTGTTTTTAATTTGTTTCTAATTAATGAAATAATTAGAATATGATAAAATTAAGACAAGTGTCTAAATGACTCATCATCATCAAAAGATTTAATTTAATATTATTAGATAAATTACTAGTCTAATTTATAAAATATCAGATATAATTGAGAACCGAAATACCCGATTCTCAATATTTGCTAAAAAAAATATCAAATTTGAAAATTTTGCAATGCGAGACAAATTAAACATACTGATTTTTTTTTTTTTTTTTATAGTTTATGGATTTTGGACTTTTTATCACTTATTTTGGCATTTCTGGACAGTGACGGTCAGATGCGGAACTGTTCTGGGTTTTTAATGCAACTTCTAAATTTTTCGGGAAACTTTTATTTTAAGGGCTTTTAATTAAAATCTAGAAGTGACACAACTTAATATAATCTAAGGGTGCTAACCTTAATATTCAGAATTTGACATGTGTCACAGTCTCCCCTTCTTCAAAAAAATTTCGTCCCGAAATTTATAACTGTTATTTCTGGACAGGCTTTTTATTAAACAATTGAGGATACTTGCGTTTCATGAAATCTTCTCTTTCCCAAGTATATTAAGGTCCATGACGTGAATTCCAGCGGGCTTTTAAAATTGGAATCTTACTTCGCCTTAAACGTTTTACCTCACGATCCAAAATTTCAACTGGTTTCTCTCGGAAACAAAGGCGTTCATCCACTTGGATTTCGTCCGGAGTCACCACCATCAATTCTTCAGTTAAACACTTCTTTAGGTTTGACACATGGAAAATATCATGAATTGCATTTAGCTCTTGAGGCAGTCTAAGCTTGTAGGCTACCGGTCCAATTCTCTCCAGTATCTCAAACGGACCAATATATCTTGGACTTAGCTTACCTCTTTTCCCGAATCTGATCATTCCCTTCCATGGTGATACTTTCAGAAGAACTTTATCACCTTTTTGAAATTCTAAAGGTCTTCTGCGATTATCAGCGTAACTTTTCTGACGATCTCTCGCAGCTTTGAGTCTGTCCTGAATGGTTGATATTTTATCCGTGGTTTCTTGTATAATGTCAGGCCCAATCAGTTGACTATCGCCAATTTCCACCCAACTGAGTGGAGATCTACACTTACGTCCATAGAGAGCTTCGTACGGCGCGCTTTGAATGCTGGTGTGATAGCTGTTATTGTAAGAGAATTCAACTAACGGCAGATGCTTATCCCAGCTTCCTCCGAAATCTATAACACAAGCGCGTAACATATCTTCCAAAGTTTGAATGGTCCTTTCCGTTTATCCGTCAGTCTGTGGATGGTATGCAGTACTCAGATCCAACCTGGTACCCAACGCTTTCTGAAATGCTTGCCAAAATCGGGAAGTAAAACGACTATCTCTGTCAGAAATGATAGATAGGGGTACTCCATGCCGAGAGACAATTTCATCTATGTACATCTGTGCCAATCATTCTATTTTGAAATCCTCTCTTATAGGAAGAAAATGCGCAGATTTCGTAAGTCGGTCCACAATGACCCAAATTGCGTCGTTCCCTTTTCCAGTCCTGGGTAGTTTGGTGATAAAATCCATAGATACCTGATCCCATTTCCATTGTGGTATCTCAGGTTGTTGAAGAAGTCCAGAAGGTTTTTGATGTTCTGCTTTAACTTTCGCACATGTCAAACACTTGCTTACAAACTTAGCAATGTCCTTCTTCATTCCTGGACACCAATAATATTCCTTCAATCCTTTGTACATTTTATCGGCTCCTGGGTGAACCGAATACCTCGATCAGTGAGCTTCTTCCAAAATAGTCGATCGCAGATCATCAACCTTTGGTACCCAAACTTTATTCTTGAAATATCGTACTCCATCTGATTGTGATTCAAACTCTTTTTCTGAATTATGCAAGGCTTCGCAACAAAGATTTTCTGCTTTCAATGCTTTCTCTTGGGCTTCACGAATTTGTGTCTTAAGGCTTGATTGAACCAACATTCCCAAAGCTCGTGTCCTTGTTGGTTTTACCCTTTCTTTCCTGCTTAATGCATCTGCTACCACATTAGCTTTACCAGGATGATACTTTATTTCGCAATTATAATCATTAAGCAGCTTAACCCATCTCCGCTGTCTCATGTTTAACATTTTCTGATCAAAAATATGCTGAAGACTTTTGTGATCAGTATAGATGGTACATTTAGTGCCATAAAGGTAATGTCTCCAGATTTTTAATGCAAATACCACTGCTCCCAATTCCAAATCATGAGTGGTGTAGTTCTTTTCATGAACTTTGAGTTGTCTTGACGCATAAGCTATAACCTTATTCCTCTGCATTAATACACATCCCAAGCCTTGATGTGATGCGTCACAATACACCACAAAATCATCCGTACCTTCCGGTAGCGCAAGAATTGGTGCGTCACATAACTTGCGTTTAAGCATTTGAAATGCTTCCTCCTGTGTTTCTTCCCAGATAAATTTCTTATCTTTTTGAGTCAGTGCTATCAGCGGTTGAGCGATTTTTGAAAAATTCGCGATGAACCTTTGGTAATAACCTGCGAGACCAAGAAATTGACGAATTTCCGTTGGTGTCCTTGGAGTTTCCCATTTCTTAATAGCTTCAACTTTTGTCGGGTCAACATGAATTCCTTTTTCATTAACCACATGACCCAGAAAATGTACCTCTCAAAGCCAAAATTCACATTTGGAAAACTTAGCATACAACTTCTGATCTTTGAGTAGTTCTAAAATCAACTTCAAATGTTTCTTATGATCTTCCTTACTTCGCGAATAAATCAAAATGTCGTCTATGAATACAATCACGAACTTGTCTAAATACGGCCGACAGACTCTATTCATCAAATCCATGAAAACTGCTGGTGCGTTCGTCAATCCAAAAGGCATAACTAGAAACTCATAATGTCCATAACGAGTTCTAAATGTCGTCTTATCAATATCCTCTTCACGGACTCTCATTTGATGATATCCAGATCGCAAGTCATTCTTTGAGAAATACGTTGCTCCTTGTAGTTGATCAAACAGATCGTCAATTCGAGGAAGTGGGTATCGATTCTTGAGGGTTAGCTTATTGAGTTCTCTGTAATCGATACACATTCGGAATGTTCCATCTTTCTTCTTAACAAAAAGAACTGGAGCTCCCCATAGCGAAGAACTGGGTCTGATAAATCCTTTGTCAAGCAACTCTTGAAGTTGTTCAGACAGTTCTTGCATTTCGGATGGCGCCAAAAGGTATGGTGTCTTAGCCACTGGTGCAGCTCCCGGAATTAAATCAATGCGGAATTCGACTTGTCTCGGTGGAGGTAGTCCGGGTAAATCTTCAGGAAATACTTCAGGAAAGTCTTGAACTACAGGAATATCTTGCAAACACTTCTCCTTGGTCTCTTTATTGACTACATGAGCTAAAAACGCAATATATTCTTTCCTTAAATACTTCTGCATCTTCATGCAGGACACTATTCTTAACTTCCTTTTGGATTTTTCTCCATGTACTATAAGTAATTCTCCTTTCGGTAACGGAATTCGAAGAGTCTTTTCGGAGCAACATATTTTCGCTTGGTTTTTAGACAACCAATCCATGCCCACAACTATATCAAAGCTTCCTAACTTTATTGGAATTAGACCTATCTTAAATTCCTTTTCAGCTAGGCCTAGGGTACAATTCGAAAATACATCTCCAACCCTAATTTCTTGTCCATTAGCGAACTCAATGACATAAGTTTCTTTTAGCTTTTGGGGCTTTTGATTAATTTTCGATCTAAAACTTAATGACACAAAGCTTCTATCTGCTCCGGAATCAAACAATACAGATGCACGATGATTATTTAAAAGAAACGTACCTGTGATCACATCCGGATCTTGTCTCGCTTCTTCCACTCCAATTTCAAATACTTGACCTCGTGCTTGACCTCTTTGATTCCTCTGATTAACTGGTCGAGTCTGATTCGCGTTCATTTTTCTGATAAATTTGGGACAGGCGTTTCTGAAGTGATCCTGACTCCCGCACTCAAAACAAGCTCGTTTTCCCCCATTCTTGCAATCTTTCGCATAATGACCTCCTTTGTTGCATTTGAGACAAATAAGACAGTTTCCGGAATGAAGATTGTTGCACTTGCTGCATCTCGGATATATTTCCTTTCCTTTAGCAGCTGATTGAGTCTGAATCCCATAATTACCCACTGTTCTCTGTTCCTTTCCTCTTCTTCTGTCAAACTGTCTCCTTGAAGTTTCCTCGACTTTCCTTTTTCCTTTGACTTTATCGTTAGTGAAAAGTCCCGATCGATTGGCATTATTGGTGAGCTTGGTTGCCAGATTTACCGCCTCCTGAATGGTTTTTGTATTACCCGAAGTCACATCCCCTCGGATTTCTGGAGCTAAACCCCAGACATACCTGTCTACCCGATTCTCTTCTGGTGTAACCAGATGTGGCACCATCTTCGCCAACTCATGAAATCGTGCCGTGTACGTATCTATGTCGTTTCCTTTCATTTCATGCTCCCATAGCTCTGCTTGTAATTTCTGCATTTCGCTTCTTGAACAATATTCTTCCTTAAGCATTTCTTTAAACTCATCCCAAGTAAGTTTGTTAGCTGCTTCTCTTCCTCGAGTCTGCACTTGAGTGTTCCACCACGTCAGTGCTCTTCCTTGTAGTAAGCAAGCTGCGAATTCCACTTTGTTTGCTTCCGAGCATTTACTTATGTGGAGAACGGATTCCATTCCTTCAATCCAAAATAATAACCCAACCGCTCCTTCGGTACCGAGGAATTCTTTTGGATTACAAGACCTAAAAGTCTTATATGTACATTCTTTTTCTATATTTGCACCGACTCTTGGTTGATTAGGTTGGTTAGCATTTAGACCTGCTATCTGACTGACTATGTTAGGAAGTGTGGCTAAGATTTGCTCGGATACGAGTCGTGCAATATCAGGATCTTCTCTTCTTGGCGGCATAATTCTAATGCAACAATTTATTTTAAAGCCTCGTCAATATTTAATTCCATATCCTTATTTCCCTTATTTCTATCCTATAATCTTAATACAATACAAATTGTATTTGTTTATTCAGACATCCAATACATCATAAATCAACCTCATAGTATTGAAATTCACAATTTATAAGCAAACATAATCAATATATCATAAACATATTCAAATACTACGTCAAATATTCAACATTCATCCAAAAGTAATAGTCATGCTAATTATAAATGTTTTAATACGACGAGTTACATATCTCCAAAAAGAAAGTTAATCATCCAAATATCCAACAATGAACCACACTATTGATGCCTGAAAAACATCATCATCACCCATGCTATCACAATCACCAAAAGTCCCATCATCACAGATAAACAAGTGTGCAACCATGCTACCATAGTTTGATCACCCGTACTTACCATTGATATAAGTCCATTTAAAATCTGATCACTTGAATTCAATATAATCATAAGTGCATCAATGGAATGCTCATGATGATCCATCTCCATTCTAACTCTCTCCACCTCTCGAGCCATACCCGAGACCCAGTAGTTTTCTAACGCTGTCATATCGGCTGGTTGAGACACTGGTATCCCAGCACATGGTGGTGGCGATACCCTCCGACCCCTAAGTCGAGAAGGCCCCGCCTCGTCCCTACGTGGGACAGGTGGAGTCGGCTCCGATGTAGGTGTGACCGATCTCTCTGGTGATCGATCGGAATCTGAATAACCGTGCTCAGATGGGTCAAAATCATCACTCGTCGGAGTATTTCCTCTAGGTATGTAGGTGAGGTAGCCTGATTCGTCAGGCGACTGTTCTTGGTGAGATGGTGATCGTGACATATTGACTGCGATAATTAATAAAGTTAATTGTCAATCATGCTATAATTTTTATTAAAAACCAAAAATACCATGCAAACTCACATAACAATCATGCTTTTCATTTTTGTATCAAAAAGTTTCTATTTTTAGTAATTCCTAGTATAGCCAATCCATGTCCCGTTTATACACTCTTAAATTAAACAAAGGTGATCAAACTTTGTTTAAGTTAAAATATGATAATGTGAGACACATCTTAGTTATACTAACAGCGCACCTTAATTTTGAAAACTTTATTTGTAAAAGGTTATAGTGTAAGGTTTTCGGAAATAAAACCGGTATTCCCTATAACCTATGACTCTGATACCAAATCTGTCACACCCCGCTAAAGCGGAAACACGAGGCATAACAGCTCCGATGTCATAGCACAAGATTATAAACATACCAACATTTACTTAACTTTCAAAAGACATTACATTTTTAAGAACATAGTATTGTCATTGTTTACAATTCCCAAACTTAAAATATAACGATACGTATAAAGCAAAATAATCTTGCTTCAAAATATGAAGTGCACTGCTAAAACATCATGGAATTACCTTCTCGATTCCTGAAAAGCATGAATAAAAACCAAGGTCAACTACAAAGAGTTGGTGAGTTCACAGGTTTTAGATATGCACAAAATCAATTTATATGCAAGTTGTCATTTGTAAAACATACGTATAAACCAAACTTCAATTTCTTTGATTCATGAGTGTCATAGCTTAGTTTATATGACAAGAGGTATGCAATGATAAAAAAAATTACGTTGAGCCACTACTAAGCCGTCCCTGACCAATTTCTACGCCCCCCGATGAACTAACTCAGTGGTGGTTCGAGCCACATGTTTAGTCATCTTCTCTAGTATAGTGCACCCCTGCTCGTCAGCATAAGATGGGTTTGTCACACCAAATAGTGCTATCCACTAATACTATAGGCCCGATTTTCTTCGAGTTAATAGTAGTGTCACGGGGTCTTAACATTTAATACTCAACACATCAATTGCATACTTATCATATAGCTTATAATTCCAAACGCTTTTAACAAATCCTTATAAATTGCCAATTCGCAATACTTTCAAACAATTCTCATGAATCTTTAAATACGCAACTAAAGCATGCTTTTCACCCCAAAATCAGTTAAAACGATAAAAGTGGGGCTGTGAATACTCACCTTAACGAATGGAACGGGTGGAACTTTACTTTAATACTTATGGAATTTGCCACGCCCTTAGTTTCCCTATACAAGAGTTGTCATAGAGAAACACATTAATGCCCTATTCCGATGTCCAACCAATATGTCCAATTGTCCCATGAAATGCCATTATATAAATTTCTTAGTCCATATCCATTTTTAAACTATACAAAGTTCCAAAATGCAATAAAACAAAATTTAGACTTAATAAGATTACCTTTCTGGATTCAGCATATGCTGTCCAGAAGGTTATTCGATTAAATCAACACGGAAGCTTAACTTCCCAAGAGAATTATTTAATCACAAATTTTGTGATGATACTATAATATGTTTAGAGTAAATCTGCATTTTTTTATAATTTTTGTATAATTTTGATACCTTAAATATTTTTTACAAAACAGAGTGTCACTGATTTTCGGATCAGTGACATACCTCACTTGTAACAGGCTTTTGGGGTATAAATTCTTGAAATTAGACAGTGATCCTTATATGGATGCAAACCTAACTCAAAATTCTATCTTTTGGAAAAAGATTCACTTATTTTGGATGAATAATGTGGGAGTTATGGTCTTTACAAGTTGGGTGTATGATACTGTCCTCACTGGACAGATTGCACCCCTTTCTTACAAATTCCATTTGAGTGCCCAAATCAACTCCAAATTCAGTGTTTTCGGACTTTTTAGAAAGCTAACACTCTAAATTAAAGTTTAGAAGCAAAAACCCCAAATTTGGACATGTGGTTTGTGAGTTGTACAAGCTAGAAGTGAAGTCCATTTTCTGGACAAATTCTAAAATGAAGAAAATACTATTTTAAACCAAAAATGATGATCATTAGACATGGTTTTTGATTATAAACCATGTCTTCACTCATCATTACATGATAAACTAACTTATGCATCATGGATTCATTGCAATCAAAATGCTCATCCAAATGCATGCATGAACACAACATCAAATAAATGACATTAACATTATTACTAAGTTCTTAATCATGTGAAATTTGGGAAATTCCTTCATAAGAACATTTTTATACTAACATTTCATTATGATAACATAATCATAATTTCAATAATACCAACATTTTAGTGGTTTATGATACCAAAATTCAACATTTTCATCATAAACTCTAAACTTGATGATAAACAAGTTTTCTTTGAAAAACAAGAATCAAAAACTCATTTTTGAATATATGAACATAAATTTGAAAGCTATTTTATCAACAAAACCTAATTTATACCACATTTAGATGAAATCTTTTGCTCCTCAAACCCAAAATTCGAAATATGAGAACATGCATAAAAAGAATGTAGTTTTTGAGATTACCTTGAAGATTTGAGAAGGAAACTTGATTCTATCTTCAATTTGTTGATGGATTCTTGATTGTATTTTGATTTTGAGTAACAAAAAAAATTGAAATGGTGGTGGTGGTGGTGTGTTCTTCGGCCGAACAAGAGAGAGGAGGGAGAGAGGAGATGAAAAGTTGAAATTGAAAAATGAGAGTAAATCTTGTTTTTAATTTGTTTCTAATTAATAAAATAATTAGAATATGATAAAATTAAGACAAGTGTCTAAATGACTCATAATCATCAAAAGATTTAGTTTAATATTATTAGATAAATTACTAGTCTAATTTATAAAATATCAGATATAATTGAGAACCGAAATACCCGATTCTCAATATTTGCTAAAAAAAATATCAATTTTGAAAATTTTGCAATGCGAGACAAATTAAACATACTGATTTTTTTTTTTTTTTTTATAGTTTATGGATTTTGGACTTTTTATCACTTATTTTGGCATTTCTGGACAGTGACAGTCAGATGCGGAACTGTTCTGGGTTTTTAACGCAACTTCTAAATTTTTCGGGAAACTTTTATTTTAAGGGATTTTAATTAAAATCTAGAAGTGAAACAACTTAATATAATCTAAGGGTGCTAACCTTAATATTCAGAATTTGACAGGTGTGAGAAACACTAAGTTTTCTTGCACACACACACAAAACAAGAGAGAAGAGAAGATAAGAACGAAGGATTAGAAGAGATAGTATGAAGAAGGAGCTCTTCACTACAATTTATACCTAGTGCATTTAATGCACCTTAGAAGTAACATTCAACGTGTCATAGGATGAGTGGAATGCATGTACTTGTCCTTTTCCTTTAGCATGCTTTTGGACGCATGTGAATAGTAAGACTAGATATTTAGTGAGCACGATTGGGAACAAAAAAGCAATCGTACTTTGTACTATGCACTTTTGTGCAATAGAGTAAGACAAACTTAAATCTTGTAAAGCAAGACTCTTGATCAGTGATAAACTTGAATTGCTGAGAAGCTTTTCAGCTATCGATAAGTCTTGGTTAGATCTTCACACATTATAGATAGTCTTGGTTTTACTAAAATCCGATTCAGATCATGAGTAGACTGTCTTTATCTTCAGCTATTTCTTCAACGTCGTTGAATGTTTCTTTGGTGTGTCGTTTTGTCTTCGGGGATTACTTAAGTTAAATATTACAATACGCATTCAGCGATCACTGAACATGCTCGGTGTTTGATTGCTGAAACTGATAAAAGTAAACTAAAATAGTCCTACGTAATTTTCACTAAGGATAGAGATCATCATTAAATCACTAAGAGAGTTTGGATCAACATAAGTATTTTTAAGAAGAAGTAAGTATTTTTAAGATGATAACGGATTGAACTAGACTTGATCAGTTAAAGCCCACGTTGATCCAGTTTAGATTGTCGGTCGATAAACAGTCCGTGATCAGCGTATTAAGAACCCGTCCAGACTTATCTTGGACTGACGTTGACCAAGGTTTGACTAAACGAAGATTTTTTTGTTTTGATTATTTCTACGCCCTAAATTCTTCTTTTATCATACAAAGCTTTTGATATTCATGTAGAGTTCAAGATTTTTAAGTTTTCGTATGATTTATGCCTTCATACACGATTTCGTGCTTCTGATTTTAGGTAAGTTTACATCATACATTCTTAGTCTATATATTAAATATTTATGCTATATATTATATAGATATATTTCAACCATTCTATAATGTTCTTATATTTCTCCATTTCGGCTATAAATATGATGTGATATATATGTGCAATTACAAACTAGAGGCATTAAAATTAGGTATAAAGTATATAACTAGTCTTGTATAAGGGGGGTCATTCTATAGCTTGTTAGTCTCAAAGTTTGGGTGATTGATTTCTCAAAAAAATTTACTAGGCTTCTTGTCTAGTACAAATCATCGTTCTTCTCTACAGTTTTGGCTTTATTGTTTATAAGTTTAAATTTGTTTTATCTTATGTTTTACTTAATCATATATTAAAAACTCCATTACTCTCGTGTGATTTGTTGTACTCATCAATTCTTCTTTTCTTATCAATTTGGATTTGTTATTTTGTAGGTACTGCGAACAACTTCTAATCATAATGACGAGAATCAAAAACATACAAAGCGAAACATCATTTATACAACTATTAACAGATGTTGAAGAGAACAAAGCAAACGAAGAGCATAACTTATATAAGAAAAAAATCATTTTAAATATTTAGTATCATTTTTATTAGTGTTCTCATACATTAGTCATATAATGTATATAATTAATTATATTAATTTTCTTATATGTAATGTTAACCTTTTGATTTATAAGTTGAGTTTTCGAACCTATTTTCATTTACTCTCATGGTAGTGTCTTTGATAATTTAACGTTACCACATGCCACTGAATAGTGATGGTTTTAAAACTAAACATCACTGTATGTCATTCGACGATGTCGGTTTTTAAATTACTAATGTGATTGTATATCATGCTACATCGATGGGTTTAAAAAAATAAATGTCATATGTCATGTTATGGTAACCGTTTTTAAAAGAAAACATCATCATATGTGATTTTACAGTGACGGTTTTGAATAATGAGCATCACCATATATTATTCTACAACGACAGTTTTTTAAAAATAAACGTCTAATTATGTAATTCTATAATGAAGGTTTTGAAGAAAAAAAACATTGAAAGTCCTGCTACAGTGACGGTTTTAAAAAATAAATGTTATCATATGTCATATTACAGTGACAATTGTGAATAATGAACGTCACTATATGTCATGCATACGGTGATAGTTTTAAAAAATAAATGTCACCATATGTCATTCTTCAGTGACGGTTTGAAAAATAAATGTTGTCATATGTCATGCTACATTGAATGTTTTGAAAAATAAATGTCGTTGTACGTCATGCTACGTTGACAGTTTTAAATACTAAACGCTATCGCATGTTATTCTACGGTAACGATTTTGAATAATATAAATGTCACCTACGTCATGCTACGTTGACGATTTTGAATAATAAATATCATTGTACATCATGTTACTGTGACAGTTTTGAATAATAAAAGTGATCGTACGTCATGCTACTGTGACGATTTGTAAAACAAATGGTACTGCAGAAATATATTGTTCTACGGTGAAGGTTTTAAAAATAAACTTTACTGTATGCAATTCTATGACGGTTCTAAAAATAAACATCACCATAAATCATGCTATGGTGACGGTTTTAAAAATTAAATGTCAGGGTAAGTCATATTACAGCGATGGTTTAAAAAATGTCACCATATTTCATGGTATGTTGACGATTTAAAAAAAACGTCACCGTGTGTCATTTTACTATAACTATTTTAAATAATAAACTTAACTCATTTAATATAAATGTCAACGTATGTAATTCAATGATGACGATTTAAAAAAAAAGAAATGTCACCGTATTTCATGCTACAATGATAGTTTTTAATAATAAACGTCACCTCATCTCTTGATATTTTTGAAAATAAACGTCATCGTATATGGTAACAATTTTAGGAAAAAAAAACTACATTTTATACACCAAATGTGAGGATTTAGCTTATGGTAACGGTTTATGATGTGATTTGGTAACGTTTTTTAAACGTAATCAAAAGTCTATCAAAAGTGATAGCAGAATAGGTGATGGTTTTTATGTCCACATAAGTCTTTTTCTGTATCCCAATGGTAACGGTTTTTAACTGTTACTTTTAACCATTTTTGCACTAGTGACACTACTAAACAAAGCCATTTTTCCGACGAACAAATCCGCACGAAAACACCATTACCGGCGGATACCCAACGAATTTGTCGGACGAAATGTTTCGCCGGAAACATCATTCAGTAGATTCCTAATTTTCGACGAATAAATCCCCCGGTAATCCGCCAAATTTTTCATCCCGATTTTCATTATTTTTTGGCTTAATCAAGTTTGTTAATTACGTGATCAAAATTACCCGCGAATTTCTGGCGAATTATCAATCTGTAATTTAATTATTGTTTTCTTTATTTTTTAGAAATCGAATTATTTTTAAATACTTTAATTATATTACCGTAATCCGCCAATAACCATCCGTCTGTAATTATTTTTTTAATATTGTTTTTATTGAATTATTTCAAAATAATAATAAAATTACGGGCAAATAGTCCGTCACTAACCCGTCGAAATTTTCCAGTTCCAGTAAAAATGGTTTTTTATTGATTTAACGGTCGTACTTCACCATGCACCCCGGTAGGTCTCCAGGGAATTCGATGGGAGAGGGGTGTGGTCCTGACGAAGCATCATTGTCTTTCCTTTTTTTTCCGAAGGTAAGTTCTTTACTATATTTTCGATTCGAGTTATTAGTCGTGCAATTATAATGTGATATTTTTATCAATATATTTAGGAGAGGTGGAATCCTCGGGAGTACCTTGTGGCAGAGCCTCATGAGGAGCAACAGGCTTGGTATCGCGAGAGCCATGCATTCTTTCATAGTGAGGTGGGCATACGACCGTCGAAGAACCCTGACGGCTGAAACACGTCGCACGACCCCCTCCCTCCCCACCTGGCTCCGATCTTTCCATGGGGTCCTCGTCAGACCACGACGATGGCGATGCCATAGACCACGATGCAGGGGTAGGTGATGGATATGAGCGCCACTCCCCCCGCCAATCACCATATCACGACCCATATCAACAAAGGTGGGAGCAGATAGAGGATCACGAGAAACGGCTGAAAGTCGTAGAGGACATTTGTGCTAGGTTTATGTCTGTTCAGGTAAGTGTTTAAGCTTGGTTATCGTCCACGGTGTTATGAGTATGTTTATTAATAGGTCATTACATTGTTTTATCAGGTCTCAGGTGGCCGCCCGCCCCACTACCCGTGTGGGTCCAGACACCGTGATGTTCGGCTCTACACCGTCTTGCTACACGCCACACGTAAGTTACGATGAATAGAAATTTATCAAATATAGACTTTTTTGTTTATGCATGGTTTATATGTTTTAATGACCAATGTGAAGTTACAGGGGGCATCTCAGCAGCCGAGTCCCAATGACATGTCGGGGTCGTCGTACGTCACACCTCCACCGTACACGTAACTTGTAAGTTATTAGTAGCCTTTGATTACTTGCAAACTGTTAGCGCACAGATCTATTGGATTCAAGATCATCCAATCTGAAGATCCAATCTGAAGCTAAAGCTAGAAAGTCGACTCTTAAATATTAGTCTAATGTCGGTTGTAATAAAATGTCAAAGTTTATTATAGTTTAGTTTTAGATATTATGTTTAGATAATATCTTGTTACATATTATATTAGTTTATTTAGATTAGATATTAGTTTTATATTGTAAGTTGTTTTGCAAGTGGTTGATAGTGTGTCTTAGAAGCTAACTCAAGTGATCAGATCTCATAGAGAACACAAATACAACACACACACTCACGGTGAAAAAGAGAGAAAACATCTAGAGCTAAAACCGAACATCCATCCTTGTAATCGATTTTTTTTAATCAAACAGGTTGGTTAATCGTTTATGTGTTATTGTTGATAAAACTTGATATTATTGTGGATCGACAATTAGTATCTGAGCCTGAAAATAGATTCAAAATCAAGTTTAAAACCATCGACTCTGTGTTCTTCATTTCGAAATCATTTTCGTGATTTAAGGTGTTATTGGGTTAGAAATCGATCAGGTTGTGATCGATTAGGGTGTTAGATCGAGTTGTTATACTTTAATTTCAGTATAGCACTTATATCGAATTCATATTTTGCGATTTTTGTGTCTGAGTTTACGTTCAAATATCTCACTGTTCCATCGATCTCCTTTTCAAAAAGTGATTTTTATCAAGATCGAGTGGTAACAATATATTCTAAAAACTGTTAGTGGTCATTTTATTAGAGTTTGGTACTGCTAATCGAAGTCAAACAGGTTTATTGTGAATTTCTGTCGAGTTTATCAGTTGCAGGGACGAACTCGCGCAAAGTTCACATTTACGCCAGTTCATAGCATCTTGTGCGCTTCACGTTATTCGCGCAAGACATCTTTTGCGCCACACGTTGCTCGCACAAACCATCTTTTGCGCTTCTAACGACTCGCGCAAAATCGTTCTCGCGCGACCCGCATCTTGCAAAGTACAAATTTTGCGTCAAATCTTACTCGCGCAAACCTCAATTCGCGCGACCATCACTTCACGCAAACCTCAGCTTTCGCCACCTTTGACTTGCGCAAATCTCATATCACAGTTCGCGCCAAGTCACTTTTGCGCCATCAGCTTATAATGCAAAGTTCAAAGTTTGCGCCACTAACGTATAGCGCAAAACTCCATCTTCCAGACCAACTAAAGTTTGCGCTACTCTCTCTTTACGCAAAGTTCTGCTTCGTGCCAACTACATCTCACGCGAAACTCTTTTGCGCCAGCTACCTTTAGCGCAAAGAGTGCCTTTTCCGCCAATACCAAACTTAGACTTTTTTAAAGCATAATGACTTCCAGAGAAGCCCTAGCAAACGGAACTGACTCAAAACCACCAGTACTCTTCAGGGGAGAGTATGAACAGTGGAAGGATCGGTTCATGGACTTTATTGAAAGACACGAGTTGGGTGAATTCATCAGAAAAGCGATAGAAGAAGGGGTTATGACACCAGTTCGTGAGACTCGTATGGAGGGAACTGTTGAAACAGAGTTTGAACTTAAGTATCATGAACTAGAAGGTGATAACCTAAAAAGAGCGAAAGGCGATAGATTAGCAAAGTCTTATATTCTTCAAGGCATTCCAAATGAAATTTATGCGAAGATAGACAACTACAAAGCCTCTGGCAAACAGATGTGGGATCAGCTAGAGAAGATGATGCTAGGTTCAAAAGTTGGGAACCAGCTGAAGATATCCAATTGCCTAAACAATTATGAAGAATTCAAAGGCAAAGTTGGAGAGTCACTAGCAGAAACATACGACAGGTTTGTGACCTTGATGAACGAACTAAGCAAGAACGAGGTCACCAAATCCCAAATAGAGCTGAATGTCAAATTCTTAAGCATTCTCCATCCTGAATGGAAGAGGTTTGCCAGGCAGATGAAACAGATCAAAGATTTAAACGAGATTCCACTTCACGAGGTGTATGAAACCCTCAAACAAAATGAAGAAGAGGTGGATGAAATCTTGGATGAAAAGAGACAGGGTGAAAAGACAGTTGCTGACTCAGTTGCTCTTGTTGTGAGAAAGAAAAAGAAGAAGATGCTTATGTCTAAAGTAGAAGAGATTGAAGTTGAAGCGAACTCTGACTCGGATGACTATGAACAACTGAAGCAGGCAATGCTTATGCTGACAAAGGCTTTTCCGAAGAATTTCTACAAGAATCCAAGTTCTAACAGTCAAAGATATTCTTCTGGTCCGAGAAATTATGTTCACAAGGAGAGGGTTGAAGGAAATAAATTTGAAGGAAAGAGAATAGAGGAGAGGAAGCCTGAAGAGAGAAGGTTTAAAGCAGAAGGATCCAGTCAGTCAGAACCTCCAACGTGCTACAACTGTGGCAAAATAGGTCACTTTTCCAGAGACTGCCGAAGACCCAAAGTCAGAAACTCAGACTACTACAAAAACAAAATGCTTCTAGCCAAGCAACAAGAGGCTAGAAAGGCATTAATGGCAGAAGATGAGTACTGGCTAGATCATTCTGACCAGGAAGATGAGGATGAAGAGAAGGATGAGAAAGCACATCTATGCTTCATGGGCAATATGGAAAAAGAAGCTGAAGCATATTCAGATGATGACGAGGAAAATGAGGTATGTGATTTAACTCATTCAGATTTCTTAAATCAAATGAATGCCATGTTGGCTAAGCTCGAAGAGTTAGAGTCGAAGCTTAAGCGAGAAAAGGGTGTCATTCTTGAACAAAACCAATCAATAAAGAAACTTAGCAATGCTATTGCTGAAAAGAAAGTATTGGTTGAGACCTTACACAAAAACATTGACATCAGCGCCAAAGAACAGACTATAATTTTTCAAGAAGTTACTGAAACAAAGACTAAATTGGGAAAGAGTGAGTTTGAGTTCATCGAGCTTACGAAATTGCATTCTTCAACTTCCAAAGAAAACGTTTCTTTACTTGCTAAATTAAAAAGTTTGGAAGATAAGTTATACAAATTGGGTCAAACTGAAAAAACCATTCATCTGAAAAAACCCAAAGAGTAAATAGAGAAATGGGGACTTGGGTATGAGAATCCTCACTACCTTAAAAAGGGTAAATCTTAAGTGCCTGCACTTTATGATCTTACATTTTTTGAAACTAGCTCGAAGAATCCCTGAGCTTAAAGTTTTCTGGACTAGATTGTCAAAACAGGATGAAGCCAAGGAAACGGAAAAACGAAAGAACTCAACTAAAGTTCAATTTCCATTTCGTTATGCGAAGTTGAATAATAGTTATAATGATGATCCAATATATCAAAAGAAAACTCTTTCGAATGACTTCTTTCAGAGTTATTCTGTCGAAGAAATGGACGCGAAGCCTATTCAAGGTAAACTATATGTCCCTCCTCTCGTTTTGGAAAGTAAAATTTTTGAACTTGAGAATTCTTTAACAGATGAAAGACTTTTGATTAATATTGAACAAATTTTTTTTTTCAACTGGGTTTAAAAATGTTGCTCTTTCTAAGGCTTCAAAATCTAATGATAGTTTTGGTCTAACTGATGGAGGGTTTGATTTTCTAAACTCTGACAGTGGTTTGGATGGTTGTTTTGATCAATTTGACTTTAATGCGAAACTTCGTAACCATTCATCTTTTGTTGTAAAATCATTGGGAAAAACCAGTACGTCTGTAAAAAGTGCAAAATCAACGAAAGTTGATAAATCAGTCTCTGTGAATACTAAGTATGCTAAAGGTAAGAATAAATCTCAGCATTCACAAAAACCGATCACTTACTGGTAACCCAAAGAAGAAGCATTCAGTTGTTGCTCGGAAGTCTAACTCAGAAGTTTCAATTGTTTCAGATCTGAGCAAGAAAAGGCCAGAAGTTAAATCTCAATGGAAACCAAAACAGGAGACTGACAAGACTGATAAATCTTTTTGTACTGTTGATTGTAATAAGACTTCGCCTATTAAAGATGTTTTAATTGCTGATGTTGCTATTTTGAAACCAACACTTATCGTTTATCGCAAGAAATACTCTATGAAGCAATTATTCCAGTTATCTTTATCTGCTAGAAAGTCTTCATATTATGATAAACATGTTTATGCTTCTTGTCAAGACTCTAATGTTTGGTTTGGAACTTATAATGTGCAATCTTATCAATCTAATGCTTCCAATAAATTTCAAATGAAAACCGGACCCAAATTTCATTGGGTACCAAAATCTTGTGCTAACATAGTTGGACCCAAATTCCAATGGGCACCAAAAGCTAAATCTGTGTTGCAGGAACCCAACGTTTAAAGAGGCAACATAGAACGTAGGCTTTTGAACAAATCAATTCAAGACCCACACTTCAATGCTCAAAAGTCTTTACTTCAAATTTTTGTTTTATGGATATATAAATCTCTTGTTTTGTAATTTCTCTTGTGCAGATCCGTCATATGTGGTAAATGGATAGCGGATGTTCCAAGCATATGACTGGACAAAAAGGTATGTTGACCAACTTTACAGAGAAGTATTGCGGAACAGTTAGATTCGACAATGACCAGTTTTCACCAATACTGGGTTATGGTGATATGGTACATGACAAAGTCACGATCAAAAATGTGAGCTATGTTGAAGGCTTAGGACACAACCTGTTCAGTATAGGCCAGTTCTGTGACAAAGGCTTAGAGGTCAATTTCAAAGCCAAGAGGTGTTTTGTTCGTACTGAAGAAGGCGAGGAACTCTTGGTCGGCACGAGAAAGTCCGACCTCTAAACAATCAATTTGTCAAACGTCCAGACTGACAAGCAGGTTTATCTACTCTCTAAAGCCTTGATGCAGCAAAGCTGGCTATGGCATCGACGACTCTCTCACCTCAACTTTCGGTACATCAACAAGCTGGTCAGTGGAAAGTTAGTGAAAGGACTTCCAGAGCTGAAGTGTGAAAAAGAACACCTCTGTGCAGCATGTGAAAAGGGAAAGATGAAGATGGTTCCACATAAACCAAAGCCTGAACCAAGTACAAGCGCTCCGTTAGAGTTGTTGCATATGGATCTCTGTGGTTCGCTGCGAACGCAATGTCTAGGCGGAAAGAAGTACATACTAGTTATCGTGGACGATTACTCGCGATACACTTGGGTCAAGTTTTTACGTTCAAAAGATGAGACACCAGATGTTCTCATTACATTTCTGAAGACGACCCAGGTGAATCTGCAGAAACCGGTCAAGCTTCTAAGAACAGACAACGACACAGAGTTCAAGAACAAAAAGGTTGAAGAATATCTCGAATCTGTCGGGATTTCACATGAATACTCTGCTGCACGTACGCCTCAACAAAATGGAGTGGTCGAAAGAAGAAATCGTACGCTAGTCGAGGCTACTCGAACTATGCTAAGTCAATCTGACTTACGTTTATTTTTGTGGGCTGAAGCTATATCGACTGTGTGCTACACTCAGAATCGATCCATGATACACCACAGATTCAAGAAGACTCCTTATGCGTTGATCAACAACCGAACACCGACAATCAAATATTTCCATATATTTGGGTGTAAGTGTTTCGTTCTAAACGATAGAGAGAGTCTGAACATGTTCAGTGCCAAGGCGGACGAAGGAATCTTCATTGGTTATTCATCTACATCAACTGCATACCGTGTATATCTGAACAAGTCAAAGACGTTTATTGAAAGCGTCAACATTTCGTTTGATGAAGATATGGCTTCCGAACAACACAGTTCAGAACCTGTGATAACCGGAGTACTAGCTTCTGGGCAAATCAGTCCAGAACCTGCGTCTCCAGCGAACAAATCAGACGAAGCATCAACGTCTACTAATCATTTATCTGATTTAGTTTTATTATTTGAACTGTTTTACGATGAATTTCTTGGAACTAATGTAAAGAAATCTATTGTGGTTGACAAGATGGAAGACTCAATGACTACTCATCCAACCATGTCAGATATCCCAATTGAATCTAACTCTCAGATTCAACAAGAACTTCCAATTCAAATGCCGACTCCACCAATTGAAGTTGTGGTCAATAATGAAGAGACAGAAGTTGCTGAACAAGCTAAACCTGCTGAGACTTCTGCACCTACTACTTCAACAAGAAGAAGGTACCAGTGGATTCATAGATGATAATATTGATATATATTCATATAATCCACTACCTCATGAACACAAATGGACCAAAGAGCATCCAATAAGCCAGATCATTGGTGAACCAACCAAACTAGTGCAAACTAGGTCAGCGTCAATGAATATACGTATGCATGAATCCTTTCTGAGCAAGATCGAGCCTACTCGCGTATCAGAGGCTCTTGTCGATTCAGACTGAGTAACTGCAATGCAAGAAGAGCTGAATCAGTTCAACGCACTTAAAGTCTGGAGACTCGTACCCAAACCTCAAGGTAAAACCATTATAGGTACGAAATGGGTTTTCAAAATCAAGAAAGACGAAGAGGGTACCATTATCAGAAACAAGGCAAGACTTGTAGCTAAAGGATATAGGCAAGAGGAAGGAATAGACTACGACGAGACTTATGCTCCTGTGGCGCGTTTAGAGGAAATTCAAATGTTTCTAGCCTACACTGCCCACAAGACCTTCACGGTCTTTCAAATGGACGTGAAGACATCATTTCCGAATGGAATTATCAAGAAAGAAGTCTACGTCTCGTAGCCAGAAGGCTTTGTCAATCAAGAGAAACTGAATCATGTCTACATTCTCGACAAAGCACTCTATGGACTGAAACAAGCTCCTCGCGCCTGGTATGATGTCCTATCTCAATTTTTAGTCAAGTGTGGTTTTACAAAAGGTACGGTAGATACCACTTTGTTTATTAAAAAGGAAAAAGCCGATATCATTCTTATTCAAGTCTATATGGATGATATTATTTTTGGCTCTACAAATCCTAAGTACTGTAAGAATTTATCAAACCTTATGGTGTCAAGATTTCAGATGAATATGATTGGAGAGATGAATTTCTTTCTCGGATTACAAGTCAAACAATTCTCTATGGGGATTTTTATCAATCAATCAAAATACATTCTTGAAATTCTTCGAAAGTTCAAAATGGAAAATTCAAAACCGATTGGTACCCCAATGGCACCAGGTACTAAGATTGGCACCGATCCTTCTGGAAAGGTTGTTGATGTTAGAACTTATAGAGGGATGATAGGTTCTTTGATGTATCTTACTTCTAGTAGGCTAGATATAATGTTTTCAACATGCTTATGTTCTCGATATCAGGCCAATCCTAAAGAATCCCATGTGTCTGCAGTTAAGCACATTTTTAGGTATATGAAGGGGATTGTAGATCTTGGTATGTGGTATCCTAAAGATACTAGCTTTGAACTAACAGCGTATACAGATGCAGATCATGCTGGTTGTATGTTAGACAGGAAGAGCACATCAGGTTATATACAGTTCATCGGTGACAAACTCATAAGTTGGGCATCGAAGAATCAACTTTGTGTTTCAACTTCAACGGCCGAAGCAGAATATGTAGCTGCTGCTAGCTGCTATTCTCAGGTCTTATGGATGAGAACACAACTGCGTGACTACGGTTTTCACTTCAACAAAATCCCGATATACTGTGACTCAAAGAGCGCCATCGCGATAACAGCGAATCCTGTTCAGCACACCAAGACAAAACATATAGATGTCAGGTATCATTTTATCAAAGATCATGTCGAAAAAGGCACAATTGAACTTTTCTTTGTAAAAACTGATTATCAGCTTGCAGATTTGTTTACCAAACCCTTGGACAAAATAAGATTTCATTTTCTTGTCTCTAAGCTTGGTATGCTAAATCTTAAGACATAATCAGTAGTTACCTATCAAAGTTTTCTAATTGTATACTTTTTCATCATTTCTTCATTCCTATTTCTGAATGATATCTGCTCTACATATATTCTATTCATAATCCAAGGGGGAGTATGAGAAGACATTAATAGATGGTCAATATTATTTTGAGGGGGGGGGGTCTCACTAATTTCTGCATTTATCTTTTATGCCAATTTTTTTGTAATGCATGATTTTAAGGGGAGCTCGTCAAATCAAAGGAGTTAGGATATGACTTCTGATTACTTGTGATCAGAACTCATACTTTAAATTGTTTTTCTGCTTTTTGTCATTTTATTTTAAGTGAATAAATTTGCTTTGACTATGACATAAGACTGTTGCAGTTTTTGAGAGATGCTTAAACGATCATATCTTTATGACTTTAAGCTTTGCTTCATGAGATGTAAGATTGTACGTAAAGGTATAATCCTTTATCTTAATCTCATATATGGTTTAAAGAAGGACAACTTTCAATCATAGAAAACATTGTTCTTAAAAGTACAAACCACTTCCCGAATCTCAAAACGATTTCATGAATTGGAAGTGTGCGTTTAAATGTTTTCAAGATCTACTTTGTGCTTTAATTGAGATAGTTAAACCATTTTGAGCATCATAAGCTTTCTAGGAAAACATCGGATTTCATTGTGCTATGACTTAACACAACTTCTACGGATGCACCTTAACTAGTGTTTCCTACCCAACAGGTTAATCCATAGTGATTGAGTGTGAGAAATCAAAATAAATGAGTGTGGGATGTGTGATGAGATATACAGAAAAAGAGAGTTCGGTTAGAAGTAAACTGAATGTTTAAAAGATAGAGGGTGTGAGAATAGAGTTAAAAGAATATCAGAACTCTGCACCAACTACTTTCTGAGTCGGGCAGCAAAATTTGTAGTGTTTGACATTTCTTTGGTGAACATTATTGAAACAGGCAACTAGCCCATGCCAACTCTTGATTAACCTCACCAGCTACACATTTTCTTCTTAACAGGAAAATGATTCATTTTCAAAGGGCAAGCAGCACATTTACTATCTGATTTTCATTTGGAAAATCTGGATATTGAAAAGAAGGAAGTTTGCCCCAACTTCGCACTTCACTCATGCACATTGAGTCTGTGTTTAACTTACTGTTGTCTCAGTGGTTTACACAAGATTGAGCATTATAAGAAATCATCAAGTGCTTAATTCTTTCTATCACTTGCACGAACACACAAGGAATTTGTTTCTTTGTCATAACGTTCATAGAAATTACCTTTGTGGTGTTTCGATGATTGAATGGAAGCCCTGGGGGAGTGAACATCATAAAAGCTCCTTTCCAATGTGTATTCGTTACACACAGTGACTTAGTGTTACTGACAGGCATTTTAACTGATTCATTTGTTGATTCAGGTCTTACACGATTATTTTGTCTGGATTTGCAAAGATCTGGATGAATATCTTTTTGAATTGACGGATGAGAGGCTCCAAATGACAGACATATCTTGCTGCCAGTTTTGATGAAAGCGTCGCTTTTTTCATCAAAAAGGGGAGAACCTAAAGCTTGAAGAAATGTCCATTACATTCCAAATACATTGGAGAAGAGAATAACTAACCAAGAAATGCGATAGATCAAAGTATTTTGAAGACATGCTGGTTTTAGAGAAATTTTCTTTGAAGATACTTTGCTAAAGCATTCCGAGCTAAATCTGGAGATTATTACATATTGAAGACTAAGAAGGAGATTGCATCTTCTGAACTGAAAAAGAAAAAGATTGAATTGCACAGATCTATTGGATAAATCATTTTAAGTAATGATATTGATCCAAAGGGGGAGATTGTTAGTGCACAGATCTATTGGATTCAAGATCATCCAATCTGAAGATCCAATCTGAAGCTAAAGCCGGAAAGTCGACTCTTAAATATTAGTCTAATGTCGGTTGTAATAAAATGTCAAAGTTTATTATAGTTTAGTTTTAGATATTATGTTTAGATAATATCTTGTTAGATATTATTTAGTTTATTTAGATTAGATATTAGTTTTAATTAGTTTTATATTGTAAGTTGTTTTACAAGTGGTTGATAGTGTGTCTTAGAAGCTAACTCAAGTGATCAGATCTCATAGAGAACACAAATACAACACACACACGCACGGTGAAAAAGAGAGAAAACATCTAGAGCAAAAACCGAACATCCATCCTTGTAATCGATTGTTTATTAATCAAACAGGTTGGTTAATCGTTTATGTGTTATTGTTGATAAAACTTGATATTATTGTGGACCAACACAAACCTTACGAAAATGTACTGAAAATGAAGTTTTAGGGGACATCGGACTACACGGGGACTACGTTCGACCATTTCGTGCAGACTGTAAGAAATTTGTGTTGTTTGTGTAATTTATGTTTATGGTCAAATCTGCTGATTTAGATCCATCTTAATTTTCAGGGCACAGCCCCTCAGTCGGGGTTAGGGGAGGGCCTTTTACAGTCCATATTTGGCAGCTTGCCACCGTTAGACGGGCACCAGTCGGTGCCCTATAGAGATATGCCTGGTTCGATGTCGGGATTCAACACCTTCCGAACGATGCCCTCTGCGTTTTCTCGTCCGACGGGGTCGGGATTCGACACCTCCCACCCGCAGTTTAGTGGTATGTCGGGTCCTTCGCTACCGTCCTCCGCTGCAGTGGCTGACGTTTGCAGTACGCCACTCACCACCGCTCTGGAGATATCACCCCTGGTTGAGGTCCCAACAGCAGTCGTGGTTGTGGCACCTCCGGCGGTCCAGGATAGGCCACAACGTCAGAAAATAAAAGGAAAACTCCGCATGTGGTCGTGGACTTCCTTCGGCATGGACAAAGTGAAAAAGACAACTACCAATCCCGGGACTTCTTCTTCTGCAGCCTTTTCAAGTCAGTCCATGGGTTTTGTGAAGGCATCTACCATCGCTACCCGATTCATAGAAAATAATTTTCCCGACATGTATCTCGCGTTATACCCGTTAAAACCAGTGAAGAATAAATGGTGGGGCATACTTCTGGGATATTTGGAGGATGGGAATCTCATGGATGAGGTTAGTAGTAAGGTTTCATTTAGGTAAAGTACTATAGTTAGATACATATCTAAGTAGATGTCTAACAATTTTTTCTTTGGTATTTAGCACATCGATGTGTGGGTCAATATGCTCCTCGACTCCTGACCTAAAAACGCAAAATGGACGATAATGGTCTCCAATTTCTTTGAATTCCTTGTTGTCCAACAGGAAGGGGTCGATTTAGCGTATACCATGGCCGATGGTTCTTCTGAAGACTATCCAGCATGGTATGGCCTCCAACGGGTATGTAAATCATTTTACTTGACTTTTATTTAACTGGTGTCTTACTAACTAGTTGTATGTTTTTTTTTAAATATTCAGGTGTTCATCCCTATATGCATTCAGTCTCGACATTGGGTTTTGGGAGCTCTGGACATGGACAACATGCATATGGTCGTCTACGACGCCTACCGACCCTCCGTATGCGAGGCACCATTTGCATCCATGATGCAAAATATTTCCGAGATCCTTCCGAATCTATTCAAAAAATTGAGGGATTTCCCTCGTATACGGAGTAGCAAAAACTTCTATTGGGACTACGCAGACGATGTACCATAGCAGATGGGGGCCACCGGAGATTGTGGCGTATGGATTGTGGCATAAAGTGTTTTTTTACCCAATACCTGCTAACATGGTTTCCTTTACATTTGGAACTCAAACTACATTTTAAATTATCATATAACATTCTATAACAAATTCCAATTGTTGGGAACCTAAATGATAATCCAAGATCAACTAAATCGTAGAGAGAGAAAGTAGAGAGAGAGAGTTTGAAAGCGCAAAGTATGATTTATATTCCCAATTATACGTGAGTTCCTTACACAACACAAAGCCACAAGGGACTTAAATATCCTGGCCAATACTACACAGAATACGCAACCTAAACACATTATTAGACCAAGCCTATAAATACAATGATTACTATTAAATCAGACTTAACAATCCCCCCCTTAGTAATCATTGATGATGTGGTCTTCAATATTCATCTTCTAAATCAACACAGACCATCTAAGTGACTTAGCGAAGCTTCTTGAGTTAAAAAAATTTTCTTCTCAGCATCTTTCAATCTATGTTGCCTTTGCTTCCTTGACAAGTCTGGACCTGTTTGAAATAAACTTGAAGGAACAATTGGTTCATCAGCTTGTGCTCTAAATGACACATCTCTTTCAAATGTACTTGAATAAGCTGTGATGGTTGGAATTGGAACAACAAAAGAATTAATAGCTGAGAGAATAGAATCTTGAGCGAATCTTGAGCAGCAGATAAACGTTTGAACTCTTTGTCTCTTTAACTTCTCCTTAACTTCTCCCCCTCATGACCTTGATGATTTGGATCAACTTGGTCATGCAAATGTTGGAGACGAGACAACTTCAGATCTGCAAAAAATATTCAAAGAAAAGGAGAAAAGGAAAGTTTTGCGCTACATGTTGATGGCGTAAACTTAGTTTTGCGCTAGCTGAAGATGGCGCAAAGATCATTTTGCGCTAGCTAAAGGTGGCGCAAAGATCATTTCGCGCTAGCTGAAGGTGGCGCAAAGTTGAGTTTTGCGCTACCAACTGTTGGCGCAAATATTACTTGAAGTCTGAAAAATTTTCACTTGTTAAGCTCTTTGACTCCCCCTACACAAATGCACTAAATATGACAATTCAAGTTAGCATTCATATAGAAAATCAAATACTCCCCCTCGAAAAAAGATAAGATATTTTCAGAAAATTTTCCTTATTCACTCACCCTTGAATAATGCACAAACCCATTAAAACAAATATATGAGAACACAAGAATTGAAACAACAATGTAGAAAGAAAAATATATTGAATATATATTTTGAAACAACTAAACATATAAAATTTTAAACACTAAACAAATTAAATTCTACTCTGTAAAATATCACAGATTAATCCATCATTTGAACTCAAGTGTATGTTTTTTGATACAGATACAAGTTTCATTGCATATCAAGTTAAGACATGTTTAGTTTCAAAAACATCCAGCAATCTATTCAGTGTGCTCGCATGCGAACTTCGATTAGCTTCAAGAAAATGCAATTGTAAAAATATAATAGAGAACTTTTCATGTACTCACACTAAGCAATCAAAATTTAAGATTTTCACAAATTTATAGGTTTATCGGAACTCAAACACCAAGTATCATGAGATGTGTGCTCATTGGCATCTTTTAGCATTGTGCACATTGACATCTTCACATGAGTGTGCTCTTTGGCATCTTTTAAGATTGTGCACTTTGGCATCTTTTAATCAAAAAGTTTTGTAAGTAAAGAACATGTCGTAAAAGTAACTTTCTATCTAACCCTATTGCAAAATTTGGGTCAGCCGCTCCCAGACCAGTTGGCCTTAGGGGACTAGGTGTCAACCACCCCTTGGAACTTACTCTCCCAGATCAGAAAGGCTACATCGACACATCCTAAACCATTCATACCAGTAGAACATGACTTTCGATCTGATTCTATAGAAGGATTTGTGTTCGATCACTCCCAGATCAATTGAGCTTAAGGGACCAGATGACAAGCATCCCACGGAACTTACTTACCCAAACCAGAAAGGTCACAGGTACAAACTTTTAAACTTAGAAATTTCTGTATTTTATATATTTAATTTTCATCTCAATCACTCATCTTTACATCTAAATGCTTAGCCCATATTTTCATTACGATCCATAATTCTGACTTTTTTAGGATTTATAAGCATTGTAAACTATAAATATTCCGAATCACATAACTGTAAAGTAGTATCAAAAGTATCAAACATGTTGATGACCTTTCGAAATTTGTTAGACTTGAAAGTTGAACATATAAAACTTTAATATAACCAAAGCAAGTTGAAAATTTATCCTAGACACACATTTTATTCAAAAGAAAGAAAAATTGTAAAAACTTTTACTTTATAGAATAAAATTTGTAAAGATTTAAACTTTTAAATTCAACATGCCGAGTTTTGAAAGCAGAAAATTAAAACGATTTTTTTTAAAAACAACAAATTGATATTTTGTTGGGACAAAATATAATTCAATAATACTTTCTGTCACATAATGTAAAAAGAATTTGTGTCTCAAATCAAAGTTTTGAGTTGTACAAAATCAAGTTTTGATATGAAAATGCTCAGATTCTTGAAAAACATGAGAAAAACAGGTATAACATCATTATCAAAGATAAAATGCAGCGGAAATAAAGTAGATGCACTCACTGTTTCTCATTAGCCCAGGAGCTTAAAAGCATTGAATAACGAGTCCTAAACTGAAATGTTTAGAAGTCAACGTTTCTGAGTTGATGTACTCAGAATCCATCTTTCTCTTACTCCCCCTTGACATTAGATGCCTGCAACTTAGAATCAATATTTGATTTTTGGAACGCACTTGTATTTGGGTCCAAGTTTGTTAGTTGCAGTTCGTATGGGAAAATATTTATTAGATTTGACATAGAAAGCACGAGAAATATTATCAGATAAATGAACATAAGAATCAGCAGAAGAGAAAGCATAATAATCTGAACTTGAATCAAAGGAAGAATATGAGACATGTTTTGAAATTTGAATCATTTGCTTTATTGAGTATTTTGAAATTTTATTACACACAGCAAATGAATCACTTTTATAGAATTTGTCTACACATCTATCCTCATCAGTCGCAGATTCATCAGATGTCCGCTTGACCCTCCATATCTGCTTTGAAGATGTGCTCAAAGTCCTATCTGAAATATTTGAATCAGAAGAATTAGAATTTTCAGAAATAAGAATATCTTGTTTCTTTGACTTATTTGACCTTCTTCTTTTACGTTTTGGTTTATAATAATCATCATCTAGCGTAAAAGATTCATCAAGAATTTTAGATTTAAGATTTGAATCAGAAGAAGCAATTTTACCTAAGAAACCCAAATGATCAGACAATAAATCTGAACTTACCTCGGAGTCAGAAAAATTTTGAGAAAAGTTTTCAAATTTTAGAAATTCCTTTTCGTTTTCTTTAAAATCAGAAGAAAGACCAGAATAAGAATCTTGTTTTTGAAAAATTAATTTTTCTTCAAGACTTGAAGTCATAAAAAAAAGAATAACATCATATTCAATTACGCTTTGAATATGTTGTTCTTTTATTTTATCTTCAAGATCAATGATTTTGCTTTCTAACACTAATGAAGGAATATATCTCTTAAAATCATAAGAAACTGGAGATATATTTTCGTTTATTAGTGTTAGTAGAACAGATATCAAAATCATCATCAGACAATGAAGATTTAATAGGAGAAATGTCATTTAAACTGTTTATGTTCTTCCTTGATTTTTCGGGAAAATATTTGGCATTTTCGCGCGTGTAAACAAAAGAAATTTCTTTTTTCTTGTTATTCATCCTTTTCTCATTTTCGATTTCTAACACTTGCTTTTCATTCATCCAATCAATTTTAAATTGAGGAGCATATTTAGCACGAGTTAGATTATCGTATTTATATAAAGTAGGGGATTTTTCTATAGCATTGTTTAAACAATGAGGATTTTCAAAACCAAGTCCCCATTTTTCTTTTATAGACTCATAACTCTGTGGTTTGTTCAAATAAATAGTTTGTTCAGTTTGATTCCTTCGATATAATTTTTCTTCCAACTCATTTATTTTATCTGAAAATTTATCTTTTAATTTGGTAATTTCAGTCAAAGAATCAAGATAAGTCATATTTGATTTTTTTAAATCATCTAATTTCTTTTGAAAGATGTATTTTGTATGATCCAAAATAGATTTTTCATCTTTCAAAGAAATTTGTAACTTGTCAATCAAATTTGACTTTTCTGAATTTAATTGTTTGTCAGATAATAACTTTGAGCGAAGATCATGTAAAGTAGTTATAAAAATATTCATCTGTGAAGAAATAAAAGTGTAATCAAACTCAGAAATTACCTCATCTTCATCAGTTGAGGATTCATCACTTTGATCATCTCCGATAAAGCACATATGAGCAGTCTCCACATTATCAGCTTCATCATTGGAGTGATCTAGCCAGAATTCTTTTTCGGCTAGCAAAGCAGTTCCATTCTCCCTCTTTTCGGCCAGTTCCAATTTGTTCCGATAATACGCCGAATCCCAAACTTTCTTCATTCAACACTCCTTAGAGATGTGACCTGGTTTTCCACAGTTGAAGCATGTAGCAGGTTTCTTAGTCTCGGGCACTTTGACATTTTGAGACCCATAAGTGAAGCGAAGATTGTTGGAACCCAAACGAGGTTGGAACTTCTTCTGATAGTGTTGAGAGAGAAGAATCATAGCTTTTTGAAGAGCCTCATCATCATCATCAGTGGCCCCGTCCTAAGTATTATCAGACAATGCTTGATCAGCCAGATGGCTCGTTAGAAGTGCAACCGGGTCCGCAGTTTTCTTATTCTTCTTGTCAAGTTTGGCCTTCTTCTCTGTGACTATGCACTCATCTGTCATCAGAATTTCATACATCTCTTGGATTTTCATGGTAGATATTCTGACATCATTCCTCAATCTGTGGCAAGATTTGTTCCATTCTGGTTGCAAAGCATTGAGGAACTTCAGATTTGTCTCTAGCTCAGTCTTTTTCCACTTTTATCTTTCTCAGATCATTTATCACCGCACAGAATCTGTCATAAACATTTTTGAGTGACTCCCCATCTTTGGCTATGAATTCTTCAAAATTGTTCATGAAACGCGTATGCCGAAGTTGTGTTGCAACTATAGACCCAAGCATAATCTTCTCTAGCTGTGCCCACATTAGTTTAGGATTGTTTTTGAAACAATCAATCCTGTTGTAGATAGAATTTGGCAAGACTAGCATCAGATTTGCTTTTATATCACGATCGACTTTATTTTGCACCAACTCATCGGGTGTGTACTCGGCAGTAGGCTTCGATAATCAAGAAGCCAGAGTGGGTTTTACAAAAGATCCTTCAGAGAGAATCTTCATCATGTCATCTCCGTTCTTTTGACGCTCGAGGAAATTCAGAAACCGATCTTGCCACTGAGTGAATTCATTCTCATCAACCAGAACTGGAGGACAAGTTTCTGTGCCTAATGACATCATGAGATCACTTTTGTAGAACTGAGCTTGAAACGTAAACTTTTCAGAATCCATATATGAAAAACTTCAGAAAATGCTAAGTCCGAAACAGAGGAACTGACGCAAACTAGAGTTTTGCGTGAACAGAGACTAACGCAAACTTTCTTTTGAGCTTGATGAAGATGGCGCAAACTTAGATTTGCACGAAGCGTTGATGGCACAAACTTAAACTTTGCGTGATGTACTGATGACGCAAAATAAACTTTGCTTGAGATGATGATGAGAACTTTCCCTTTGCTTGAGCAGAAGATGGCGCAAAGGTAACTTGCGCTAGTAAGAGATGGAGCAAAAATGATTTGCGTGAGCTGTTAGTAGCGAGAATATTTCTTTGCGTGAGACTAAGAAGACGCAAAGATATCTTTGCGCGAAAAGCTGATGAAGAAAACTTGAACTTTTCATGAGCAGAGATCTGAACTTGATGAAAACCAATTGATAAAGCTCGCGCAAAGTTGAGGATGAACTGGCGCAAATCTTGATGAACTCGCGCAAACTTCAGATCTGGCGCAAAACGATGAAAATCAAGAAAAACCTCCAAAATCGATTACTGAACTGAATGTAATAAAATTTTCTTTCACAAATATGATCGAAAACTACTTTCTAACAACTTTGAATCACACAAACCGATCAAAATTTGCAAAAAACTTGAAATCGTAAATCCAACAGTACGTTCAAAGACTTTTTTCAGAAACTCGAAAAAATTGAAATTGAAGATCAAAACTCAATTTTCTTGCAATCTGATGTGAATCAAATATGTTTTTCTATTAAAATCGAATCCAACAAACCAGAAAACATGGAAATTCGTTCAAAAACCAGACCGAAGTTGATTAAAAATCAAAAAATGAGATTTTCTTGAAAAAAATCAAGAAAATCGATCAAATTTTCTGATTTAATCACAAATTCAAAATCGAAAAACGTTTCTCTCAATCCTCTCAGATTTAGAATAGCTCTGATACCAATTGATAATCCAAGATCAACTAAATCGTAGAGAGAGAAAGTTTGAAAGCGTAAAGTATGATTTCTATTCCAAGTATACGTGAGTTCCTTACAAGACCCAAAGCCACAAGGGACTTAAATACCCTGGCCAATACTACACAGTATATGCAACCTCAACACAGTCTTAGACCAAACCTATAAATACAATGATTACTATAAAATCAGACCTAACACTAAAGAATGGAATGGATTTTTTAAGTTGCGAACAAAATGATAGAGTTGGATGAAACAAACTTAGAAATTGATAGAGTACGAAAACAATCGGTTCAACATTAAAATTAAGATGATTACGACAACATTAAAAATGACAACATGGTTCAATGGAAACATACGGAGAAACAATAACAAGTACAACAAAGCAACGTAAAAAGAACATTCACTCTAACGATAGAGTGATTTCAACTGCTCGAGCAGTGTCGTTTTCTTCAGATACTGCTGAAAAAACTTTGGAATATTTTTGCTCATCTCTTTGGCACGTGTGTCATCTTTTTCAATCTCCTTGTACAACTTCGCAACAGCTTTGTGTTTTTCGTCTATTGAGGCAAGAACTGCATCTTTTGCTGCAAGAGCGTTCGTCTACTTCTCGTTTATTTCTTCTCTCTCCGCTTCAACTTTTTGGATTGCTTCTAAAATCTTTGTAGGAATACCCTGGGAAGAGGGAGAGTTTGAAGACTATGCGTTCCCAGCCATGTTTTCTGCTTAGTAAGTAATAAGAGAAATTTTGCTTTGCTATGTGAACGTTGTTAATTGTTGCGATACATGGATCTCAAATGCCATCTTATATATACACAAACCACGGGATGCTCCTAGACTTTTTGCAGGTTAATCTTTAGGCTTTACAGATGAATCTGTAAGTCTTTTTACAAGAGAGTCTGAAAGGCTTTTTTTTTACGTAGAGGGGCTGAAAGTGTAAATATTTCTTATTTGTTGCATGAGTTCGTAAATACAAACGTTTTTCACCAGGAGAATCTTGAACAATACCATGTTAAAATTCTGGCCCATATTCGTGAAAGGAGAACTTGGGTGAAAAGTGTAATATTATACTTTGCAGGAATCTACTCATCATATCTTACAATTTTGGCCCATATTCGTGAAACGAGAACCTGGGTGGAAAATGTAATATTTGCCGTTTCATGAACTAACTCGTCATATCTTACAAAATAAATTAAACAGTTTTGTTAAAACACAGTCTCATTGGATTCAAGATCATCCAAATACGAAGATCGCAATCTGAAGATAAAGCTGAAAGTTACTCTCAACCAAAGTCTAGGGTCTATTCTGTAATAAAGTCAAAGTTGTTTTATTATTTAGATATTATGTTTTAGATATTATTTGTTATTATATTAGTTTAATTATAATATCTAGATATTATAGATATCTAGATATTATGTTTAATATTAGTTTAGTTATATCTCTCTCTCTCTCTTAGAACATCATATCAGTTCAACAAGAACACACACAAACACATATTCAAGGTGTAGAACATCAGAGAGAGCTCAACACTGTAAACCATTATCAACCCTTTGTAATCCGCGTTTATAATCTAAACAGGTTGGTAATCGTTATATGTTTGTTATTTGATTTATCTAGTAACGATCACGGACTAACAATTGGTATCAGAGCCTGATCCAGATTGAAAATCAAATTTTCAACTCTCTGTTTTCTTCATTTTTGAAGAACACTGTGCTATCAATCTAAATTTTGATTTTGTGCTTGTTTTCGAAATTAAATTGTTGTATCTTGTTCTAATTGATAAGGAGATCGTTGTGTCAAAGTTTGGTGTGGTAAATCGACCTCTAGCTGGGTTAATTTTAGAGTTACAGTTGATTTAATCGGAGAAGACGACGTATCGGTCTTAAGCGTACCGGTCGAACCTTAGTTTTTACATTCTATCGGTCTTAAGCATTCGACCGGACTCTTGCAAATTTCGGTCGAAGATCACTTTTTATCGGTCGAATCTCACAAACCAAGCCCCGGTCTTCCTCACTTCCCCGGTCAAAGTAAACCTCAATTCCGGTCGAACCGCACTTTTTCACTACACTTCCCCGGTCTTACCTCTTCCGGTCTTCACACTTCCCCGGTCGAACTTGAAAACAGCCCCGGTCTTAGCAACCTTCCGGTCGAATCACACAAAACCAAACTCCGGTCAAACACACAATTGGTTCCGGTCGAACTTGAAAACTACTTCCGGTCTTCATCATTTCCCGGTCAAACCCTCTCTTCCGGTCGAATCACATTTCAAACACTCACACTCTTTGAAATCTCACACTTACTCTCACATACTCACGTGATTTTTTCACACCTTCGGTCCACTCACATTACACTCCCACGTGATATACTATTTCATTTCTTTGTCTCATTTCGGTCCACTCATATTCATAGAATTCTCACACTCACATTACATACTCACGTGATATATTACGTACCGGTCGAAGTGAAACTTGGAAATTGACTTAGTTTGGAAATTTGGCAATTGATTGTAGTTTTTGAACTTTGGAAATTTTTTTTCCATAACCTCAACTCAAGTTTGGTACTTGTTTTAAATTTTCTGGAAATTTAATTTCTGAAAGTCGATTGTTTTTCACTTACTTCTAAACAGACTAACGGTCGAATCAGTTCTTGTTGCACATCTAACGAATCAGGATGACTTCAAAAGACGCACTTTCCATTGGTACGGATGTCAAACCCCCAGTTCTGTTCAAAGGGGATTACGAACAATGGAAAGACAGATTTCTTGACTTTGTGGATCGACACTCAAACGGAGATAACATTCTTTTATTAATAAAAGAAGGTCCCATGGCACCACTTTCTGTCCAAGTACCTGATGATGATGATGATGATGATGATGATGATGATGCTGAAGATGATTTTTCTGACAGCGAGGACGGGAACGTGGAAAGAGAACAAAAGATGAAAACTGTTACGCTAGAGTATGCCCAATTTTCTGAAGAACAAAAGAACCGTTTCAAAGCTGATAAACAAGCAAGATCTTTACTTCTTCAGAGTATCCCGAATGATATCTACATCAAAATAGACAGCTACAAAGCTACTGCTAAGAAGATGTGGGATCAACTTCAGATGATGATGATGGGATCTAAGGTTGGGAACCAGATGAAAGTCACAAACTGTATAAACAGTTACGAAGAATTCAAAGCCTTTGAAGATGAAAGCCTAGCTGACACTTATGAACGATATGTTCTGCTTCTGAACGAGCTGTCAAAGAATAAAGTTAAAAAGAAACAGATAGAGAACAACGTCAAGTTTCTCAGTGTCCTTCAACCAGAATGGAAGAAGCATACACGAAGAATGAAATAGATGAAAGATCTGTCTGACATTCCACTCCACGAAGTGTATGAGACACTAAGGCAGAACGAAGAGGAAGTAGAAGAGAAAAGGAATGGAAAGAAGAAAAAGGAAGTTGAGAAAGTTCCTGATTCTGTTGCACTTGTTGTGAAAGATAAGAAGAAAAAGAAGAAAGTAATTACAAGTTCTGAATCAGAAACTGAATCTGATGGAGATGATGGAGAAAGTCTCAAGCAAGCACTACAATTACTGACCCGTGCATTCCAAAAGAAATTCTACAAGAAACCGGGATCAAATACACAGAGATATTGTTCATCAAGCTCCAAGAACCGTGAGCATAGAGAAAGAATAGAAGGAAGTAGATCTCAAGAGAAGAAACCAAGAGAAAGGAAACAATCTGGGAATGACTACACCAGTACAGACAAGAAAGCTGATGTCCCAATCATATGCTACAACTGTGGCATGACTGGACATTACGCCTCAAACTGTCGAAAGCCAAAGGTTCGCAATTCGGCGTATTACCAGAACAAACTAATGCTAGCCAAGCAACAAGAAACCGGCAAAGCGTTAATGGCTGAAGACGAATTCTGGTTAGATCATTCTGAAGAGGAAGAAGAAGAAGAGAATGAAGAAGCTGCTAACATGTGCATGATGGCCAATCATGCAAAGTATGATGATTCAGATAATGAACCAGCTGAAGAGGTAATGAACTTAACCGAGAATAATATTATGATTAAAATGGATGCGATGATGGTCGAACTTTAAGACCTTCAGTCAAAACTGAAAAGAGAAAAAGGCAGAGTTGCTAGGCGTAATCAAAAGATATTTAAGCTAAATACGTCAGTTATAGGGAATAAAGATCTCATGGATTCCCTACGCAAATCTGCTTCTGATTTTAATCTTGAAAAGGTTTGTTTTGAAAAGAAGATTTCTGATCTTGTTTCACAATTATCTAAGTCTGATTCAGAAAAGCAAGAATGCGTTCTGAAAGCATTTAAACTTCATATTGAGAACAAGACTTTAGAGAAAAAGGTAACTGGTCTGGAAGCCAAACTCTATACAAGAGGCCAAACAGATCAAACTATTTTCTTGAATACACCTATTGAAGAGGCTGATTTTAAAGCAAAATGGGGATTAGGTTGTAATAATCCTCATTACCTGAAACATGTTATCAGAAAATAACCTGGTTTATATAATGTTGATTATATGTATGCTGCTCGTAAACTTTCTCATTTGAAACCCAAATTTGTTACCAAAGCATCAGAAGAAGTTGAGGCAAAAGAAGATACAAAAAGAATGAATTTGAAGAAAATGCAACTATCATTCTGTTATGAAAGACTGAATGATAGCTATCTTTCTGAAAAACCAAGACATCATTCAAACGGTTATGTTGCTACATATTCTTCTACTGATATGGAGGCAAAACCTGTTCGAGCTAAAACTTATGCACCTCCACTCGTATTAGAAAACAACATAATTGACTTAGAAAATATTCTATCTGCTGAACGAATTTTGAATGATCTATCTCAAAAAGTATTTTCTACAGTCTTAAAGAACACTATTTTTCTTTGTAAATCCAAAAAGTGTTCTAATTTTTCAAAAGTGCCTCAAACTTCGACTGATAGTTTTGATGATTTATTTAATTCCACAAATGAATTTCTTAATTCTGATGGAGGGTTTATAGAAGGAGTAGATATGGTTGATTTCAATGCTTCACTTCCAGATCATTCTCCTTTTCTTGAAAAAGGAAAAGCTTTACCAAGTGTTTCTAAACATCAGCGTTCAAAGAAACAGAACACCTCTGGTAATAGCAAGAAAAGCCAATCTCAGAAATCTGATTTTTCTGATAAATCTAAATCTTCAAATCAGATTCGTACTACTAACCTTCCTTTTCACAGAAAGTTAGATGGTTCAGGTTCACCTCAGAGACGAGGGAGCTACAAGGTAAAAAATCTTTTCTGGAAGAAGAAACCAGTTAAAGATGAAAGCTCGTGTGTACATACACATAATGAAACGAAGAACAATGTGCTGAAAAGTAAACCTGCTCATGTTTACACGAGAGATCAAATGATCAGGTTATCAGGTAAGGAAAATTCTTGTTCTTACTGTTGTACACATGATCCTGTTCATAAGACCAAAGATCATTACTGGTATGGTTCTTATTCCATAACCCCCATATGAACTGCAACTAACACATATGGACCCAAATGCCAGTGGGTACCAAAGAAAATTAATTCTGTGTTGCAGGCACCTACTGTCAAGGGGAGTAGAAAAAGAAAGGCTTCTGAATACTTCAGTTCAGAACCCGGACTTCAATGTCAGAACAAAGATTCTTGAATAACACAGTTCAAGACCCGCACTTCAAAGAAGAATGGTTCTTGAGTAAATCAGCTCAAGACCCGGACATCAATGTCAACAACGACTTCTGATTATGTACAGACCAGGACTCGTTCTTCAAAGATCAAAAGAACTTACTCCAATGTTGATATGAGAGATTGTACTCCGATAATCCAACGAGGAAATCAATCTTCAAGGGGGAGTACATATTTATTTCTGAAATTTTAAATGCATATATTTTCAAATGATAATTTTTTCAAATGCATAATTTCAGGGGGAGTAAGAGAAGTTATTTGTTTTACTGCTTTTTGTCTTTTTAATTTAAGTGAATAAATTTGCTTTGACTTAGACTTAAGACTTTTGCAGAATTTTTGAGAAGAGCTTACACGATCATATGTTTATGACTTTAACCTAAGCTTCATGAGATGTAAGATCGCACTTAAAGGTATATTCCTTTATCTTAATCTCATATGTGATTGAAAGAAGGACAACTTTCAATCATTAAAAACATATTCTTAAACGTTCAAACCACTTCCTAATTTTTCATAAGATTTTATATTTCGGGAGTGTACTTTAAATGTTCTACATGAGCTTACATGATTATAAATCATTTTGAGCAACATATTCTTTATAGGATATACGGGATCAGTGTGCTAGGACTTAACACAACTTCTATGGAATTACGTTAACCAGTAACTTTTACCCATGAAGTTAATCCATAGTGATTGCGTGTGAGAATTCAAAAGAAATGAGTCTGGATTGGATAATGAGCTATCATGAAAAAGAGAGTTCGGCTAGCAGTGAGCTAAATGTTTAAAAGAAAGAGGGTGTGAGAACAGAGTTAAAAGAATATCACAACTCTGCACCAACTTTTTCTGAGCCGGGCAGCCACATTTCTAGTGTTTCACAATTCTTTTGTGATCATTATTGAAACAGGCAACTAGCCCATGCCAACTCTTAAAATTACCCCACCAGCTACTCATTTTCTTCTCAACAAGAAAGTATTTCACATTTTCTAAGGGGATGCAGCACATTTGCTATTTGATTTTCATTTGGAAAATCTAGATATTGAAAAGAAGGAAGTATGCCCCACTTTCGCACTTCAATCATGCACATTGAGTCTGTGTTTAACCTACTGTTGTCTCAGTGGTTTACACAATTCCGAGCCTAAAAGCGATCATCAAATGCTTAATTCTTTCTATCACAAGCACGAACACACAAGGAATTTGTTTCTTTGTCATAACGTTTATAGAAATAACCTTTGTGGTGTTTCGATGATTAAATGGAAGCCCTGGGGGAGTCAACATCAAATAGCTCCTTTCCGTTGTGTATTCGTTACACACAGTGACTTAGTGTTACTGACAGGCGTTTCTAACTGATTTGTTTATTGCTACAGGTGTTACATGACTATTTTGTCTAGATTTGCAAAGATCTGGATAAATATCTATTGCATTGACGAATCAGAGGCTCCTTATGAACAACATTTCTTGTCATCAATTTTTGATGAAATCGTTACACTTCTCATCAAAAAAGGGGAGAAGATCTACCCAAGAAATGGAGAAGAGCTAACCAAGAAATCACATGTTTCAAGAATCACGTCCAAGATTGAATTCTTCAAAGAGTAAGTATTCTGAAGATATGCTGATTCGAGAGAAATTTTCTTTTGAAGATACTTTGCTGAAGAATTTCGAGCTGAAACTGAAGATAATTTCTTCCCAACATCCAAGAAAGATAATCTACATCTTTTGGGGAGTTTACTAAATCTTGAAGACTAAGAGAGAGATTGCATCTTCTTCTGTGCTGAAAGAGAAGATCGTATTGCCAAATCATTTTCGTAATGATCTTGATCCAAAGGGGGAGATTGTTAAGACACAGTCTCATTGGATTCAAGATCATCCAAATACGAAGATCGCAATCTGAAGATAAAGCTGAAAGTTACTCTCAACCAAAGTCTAGGGTCTATTCTGTAATAAAGTCAAAGTTGTTTTATTATTTAGATATTATGTTTTAGATATTATTTGTTATTATATTAGTTTAATTATAATATCTAGATATTATAGATATCTAGATATTATGTTTAATATTAGTTTAGTTATATCTCTCTCTCTCTCTTAGAACATCATATCAGTTCAACAAGAACACACACAAACACATATTCAAGGTGTAGAACATCAGAGAGAGATCAACACTGTAAACCATTATCAACCCTTTGTAATCCGCGTTTATAATCTAAACAGGTTGGTAATCGTTATATGCTTGTTATTTGATTTATCTGGTAACGATCACGGACTCACAAATTTTATTCACGAACCTGGGTGGAAAATGTAATATTTGTCTAAAGTTGAATCTGTAAGGCTTTTTCAGGCGAATCTGTAAGGCTTTTCAGGTGAATCTGTAAGGCTTTACAGACGAATCTGTAAGGCTTTTGACCAAACTTTGTGAAATACTACACTCCATCCTTCAAACTTGACTGAAACTTAGTGAAATATTACACTTTAAACATTTTAACAAAATGTTTTCCCCGTTTAGGCACCCAAGTTAAGGATATTATATAACCTAACATTATATACATTATTATAGTATTGTGTAATCCACCATCAAGGGTTCGTGTTAGGATAGTGGACGTCTAAATCGGACGTCGTACGAATGAGAAATTAGTCATCAAAGTAGGCAACTTGAATGGTTTATAAAGTGGTTTGGTTTCGTACCCAATACCTGTTAAATTCGGTTCTTCCCTTTTGGAACGCAAACTATGTTTAAAAATAGCATCTAACATTATATAAAATGTTCCAATTGTTGGAAACGTAAAAAAAAGGAATGTATTTTTAAAATTGCGAACATGGTCCCTAGAGTTTCAAATATTACGCTTAAATAACTTTGTCCCCTATTCTTGTTTTGTAGTAGTTAAAAATAATATTTGCCTTTTCACGAACTAACTTGTCATATCTTGCAAAATCAACTAAACCATTTTATTCATGGACAAAGTAGAACATGATACAATAACATAAATATTGGAACAAATACACCACTAAATACCAGAAGGGGTGCTCCAATACGGAAGGGGTTCAAAATACACTTCAAGAATGGTTTCACCGTCAATACAATTATGCATTTCTAGAAAGTCTTCATCAACCACCGGTTCTTTTAATCCAGTCTCTAAGTCTTCGTCTGGTCTTTTAAAATACATTAAGGTTCCACGAAGAGAAAAGTCGTCATAACCAATTACATTAGCTATTTGCTTCATGTGTGCGACACAAAGATCGTCACCCTCTATTAGGTCAACAAAAACTTCTATGCCACAGACATAAGAATTATTCGGCGGCCCAGTGAAATATCCATTATGGTATACCTTCATAATGAAGAGTAGTGGATAGCCAACTGTTAGATGGAAGAAAAAAGTTAGAATTTAAAGTAAGATAATATATTTATAAATTGAAACATAATTACTTACTAATCAAGTCTTCGATCCATTTCGGAACCGGTTCAGATGGACCTCTAAGCCTCCATAGGCGTCCTCTTGTAATTGGCGCAAGTGGCATCTTTAATTGTTACTAATATCAAGAAAATGCAAGTTTAGTGATGACAGTGGCAGAGGATAAGTTGGGCTACCAGGGGCCCTGGTCCTGTGGTTTAAAAACTTGCAAGAGGTAGTCATAATTTCTGTAGTGTGAATTTTTTATTTTTTTTATTCCCCCCCCCCCCCCAATCCCCATGTCAGTCCAGTAAGGGAAAGTCCAGTCCTAAAGTGAGAACTCCATGTCCATCTACGTTCAAAATTATCAAAAATTGATTCAAACCCAGGCATCGTACTTCGATAGTTCGATTAATCGATTTATCTAACTGCAACTAGGACCTAGTCCAGTAGTCCATCGATTCATCAACCAGCGATGTGTTCTACTTAGGCATTCAACCGTCGGCGGTCGGCGACCACTCAAGCACTCAACCAGTCGCCGACAGCCGACTCCCCTCCCCTGCTTCTCCTCCTGATCTCAGCAGCCATCGGTAAGCAGTACTCTATACTCCATTTGTTTTCTATAAAAACCCTCTTGAGTCTTGAAATCATCACATTTTTCTGTGCAAATCCATTGTTTTATTTCTTCGAAAAGATTCATGATCTTGTCAAGATAAAACTGTAAATGATGGGTTGTTTGAATGGTTAGGTTTTCTTGAAGTTGACATCAATTGAAATCAGTTGTTTGAATGTTTTTTCTATGCAAATCGATTGGAAAAGATTCATAATCTTGAATGATTTTTATGTGCAAATTAATTGATGGGTTTCTTCAAATTGTAACTGTAGTAAATGATTTTCACATAATCTAATTTTCTTGATTTGCTTCTCTAACTAACAGTATCAACCAATAAACCCAAAAACGTCTCTCAAAATTGATGAAAAAAAAACTAAAAAATCCTTGAAATCAAGCAAAAAAAACATTAAAAATTCCTCGAAACGGTGGAGTCAGGCTAAAAAGACATTGGACGATATTAAACGTCGGTAAATAGATGACACATTGATAAAAACCGTATGGATCAAAATTGATGAAAAAAAACTAAAAAATCCATGAAATCAAGCAAAAAAAACATTAAAAATTCCTCGAAACGGTGGAGTCAGGCTAAAAAGACATTGGACGATATTAAACGTCGGTAAATAGATGACACATTGACAAAAACCGTATGGAGCTGTTTGTTTTCTTTGTGCTTCTGTGCTAGGTTGCTTTTCGCAAACTCTTGTTTAGTTTAGGTTCGTTCTATTTGTTCTTGTTCGGTGTTGTTTTGTTTGGTTTTGATCTGTTTCGGTTTTGCACCGTTGTAAAACTTGTTGTTTATTTTTTTGGTTGGGTATAAAAGTTTAGGTTCGTTTTGTTTCGAGTCGGTTTTAGAGTTGTCCGTCTTCTCTGTGTTGGGTTGCTTCTCGCAAACTCTTGTTTAGTTTAGGTCCATTATGTTTGTTCTTGTTCGGTGTTGTTCGGTTTGGTTTTGATCTGTTTCGGTTTTTCCCCGTTGTAAAATTTGTTGTTTGATTTTTTTGGTTGGGTATAAAAGTTCTACTGCTGTTAAAAAAAAACGTATGGAGACCGGCCCCTGCGGTTGGAAGACTTGTGTTCCGCCCCTGAGTGAAGATATTAAATATGAAAATGTTGTGACTTTAAAGTTTGAAATAATGGGACTATTTATAGCCAGAATGGAACCACCTTCGCAGAATTGGTCAAGATAAACTTGCTACTTATCAGAAGAATCTTGCAGCTTTTTTCAGACGAATTTGCTTTTTCTGTATTATTTCATCCTATTTTCCCATTTTGGCCCATGTTCGTGAAAGGAGAACTTGGGTGAAAAGTGTAATATTTTCCTTTTCAAGAATTTACTCATCATATCTTACCATTTTGGCCCATGTTCGTGAAATGAGAACCTGGGTTAAAACTGTAATATTTGCCTTTTCAAGAATTTACTCATCATATCTTACCATTTTGGCCATGCTCGTGAAATGAGAACCTGGGTTAAAACTATAATATTTGCCTTTCCTTTTGTTTTAAATGTTGTTGGTTTAAATCGTGGCTAAAACACTTTTGTTTATTTCATTTAACAACGACCACTTAACATACACGATTTACTCGTTAAAAATCAACATTGTGGTCATTGGTATCATATCTTAGACTTCCATGTGGTTCTAGCTCTGATGATGCCTGCGATCGTCTTCTTTGGCTACCTGAAGCTCTACTCCTAGGCACGCTTGATTCAACAGGATTTGGACATTTTGCACGAGTATGTCCTACGGCTCCACACTTAGAACATTTTCTCTGGATGGAACCTTCACCACGAGATGGACGTCGGTCGTTGTTACTGGGTCTCCCGGCACGTCTTTTAGTTATTAAGGGTGGATAGCATGGCATAAGGGGGATGTCTGGAGACAACCATGATTCTGGAGGTCCAACCGGCACGATTACCTACCGATATGTTGCCCGGTAATTCTCGGACGTGAAGTAACCTATTGCCAAATTGCTGCAATCTCTGGAACCTTCTCTTCTTGCAACAGCAATGGCATGACCACAAGGTAACCCAAAAAGTTGCCATTTCAGACATTCACAACTGTAGCGGGGCATATAGACCTTCGAGATTCTACGCTCATCCCGAACCTCATACACACCATAGCAATTCGGTGTACCTTCCATGTGGCAGACTTGCTCCGCCTTTTCTGAATCTTGGCCTTTGCCCACGGTGTGAGCGCAATTTGCATTTGACCTAAAAAAATGTGTATATTGTGTTACAATATAAAAAGAACACGAACATACAGATATATATATAACTTTAAATTTTCATAGTTTTTTAACCTCCTTTATCCCGTCGAACTAGGTACCACTGTTGTTGAAAAGCTCAGAAGTACTCCATAAGTCCGACAATAGGTAATCTACGCGCAAAACGGGACATTGTATTTACCGACTCGGCACTATTTGAGGTCATAATATTGTATCGTATACCAGGAAAATGGGCCCTTGAACACCTCTCTTTGCCAACCTGGTCCATCACTTGAGCACCGACAGGTATAGCAGTTCGTAGTGCCATCATGTACCGCTCAAACTCCTGCACCGTATAAGCTTTTCATGCCTTCCAGTATTCCGTCTTATATATTTTTATCCGTTTGTCCCTACTTTTCACGTTAATCACGGGATGTCGACAACATAGAGCATGGTAGGCCATTGGGAACACGACCCTTCAACTTATGGAAGCAACTCTGTCGGACATAAATACCAACCCTTCCGGTTGTCTGATACATTCCCTTAACATGGACAAAAACCAAGTCCACTCCTCTCCGATCTCGGACATGCCCACTCCGAAAGCAATAGGCACAATGTTATTATTTGCATCCATGGCAACCACCAAGAACATTGTACCCAAGAAACGACCCTTCAAATGAGCGGCGTCTATTACAAGGACACGACACAAGTTTGTCAAAAAATCTGGATCTGCAAAAAAATATATGGTTTACGTTTTTAAAGGTTATAGTTTATAATAAGCAAAAAATATATGACTTAGCAATACGTACCGCGCAACCAAGGGCGACAAAACACTCCTCAAACCGGCCGCAAGAATCTGTTCTTATTCTGGTACGTGTACCTGGATTTTGCAGCTCCAGATTATATAAAAATGTAGGGAGTCGGTTGAACAAATCCTCGGGAGTGCCCCTCACCAACAGTATTGTATTACATCTCGCCCTCCAACCTTGGTGGTAACCAATAGTAATATCGTACTGCTGGTTTATATCGTGCACGATGACTTTTGGACGAAGCGCCCTACTAGCATCTATGAATTTTTCTTTCAGTATATGGCCTAGAACCTTTTGTTTGCTTGGCGGTGGTTGCGAATCAATTGGGTCTTCGAACAAGTGTGTACGTCCACCAATTCTTTAAAATGGAACATAGGGAATTTCCCATGACGCCTGCCGTCATACGCCAACTACAATGATCTCCGCGGTACACGGCCTCGAATCTGGTTTTGCTAGATCTCTTCGTGAAATACTCGAACCCCTACTCAAGAAACTTTGTACCGAGCTCTATCATCATTTCATCCTTCATATCAAATATCTGTCCGGATGCTATTCTTGCACTACGATTATAAGGTATTGGTTGGTTGGCTGTTATATAGGGCTCTGGGTTGGAAGGAAAGGAGGCATATCAAAATAATCATTTAACCTGTGAAATGATTTAGGGGTTACTGTTTCTACTTCTTCTTTGTCTTCATCTTTATCCGTTTATGATAATTCAACATCAGACATACCCAATGTAAAAACATAGGCTTCGTCATCATCAAATCCGGAAAACCGTCTTTCTTCTTCTTCATCATCATCTTCTTCTCCTACTTGTTGTGTCTCATGAACAAAATCGGGATAATACTCACAACGACCATATGTATGCTCTGGAATAGAAGTGGTGTCGTAGGAGGGCAGAAACTGAGAATCAAACTTCGGTTGAGGAATATACATTCCTTCAGTCTAATATTGATCTTTAGATTCACGGTTTTCAGGGTTGGAACTACCACCGGCATCACCTCCACCTCACATCGAATCATCAACAAACACAATCAGTGTAATCAGTTTGTTAGACTCGACTGCAAATTCCAGGAAACCTTGAACATCTTCATCTTCGGTTAACTCAAGCAGTGAACCTTCATTCTTGTACAATATCTTGGTTACAGCCACTACAAAAAGAGGCCTATCAGCGACGGAAAATTCCGTCCCTAATCCGTCGCTAAAAGTCAATTCCGTCGCTAATCCGTCGCTGAAAGTCTGTCACTAAGTACGTGGTAGCTAATGCTTATCAGCGACGGATTAGCGACGGAATTATTAGCGACGAAATGATACGACACAAGCTCTAGAAGATGAACAATTTAGTGTGGAAGAAATCGAGATAGAACCTGTTTGGGAAGAAGTTGCAGGTCACAACAATGGAGAACTTGTGAGGCGATGATGGGTTTAGCGTCGATTGCAGGTCACAACAGGTAAGAAATCGATGGGTTTAGCGTCTATTTACCTGAAACAAGCAGAAGAAGAGATCGATTTCTGGACCATGGAGGCGACGATGAATGGAAACAGAGAAGAGAGTGAAAGTTGAAAAGTAAATTTTAGGGTTATAAAAAATTTACTTTGATAGCGACGGAATACCGACGGAAATTCCGTCGCAAATTACCGACCTTTGCGACGGATTTCCGACGGTATCCATTTTTAAATTAATTATATATATGTTTTTTATTAATATCATTAACTAAAATTAAATAATTCGTATTTTTATTTATAAAAATATTTTTAGATTCACTAATTATTAAATATTTAAATAATTAAATTTATTTATTAAATTATTTTTTATTTATTATTAATTAAGTTATCTAATTATTAAAAATTATATAATAAATATTTTTATTTATTAAATCATTCTGTAATGTTGTATGCATGTATCGAATCGAGCTGTCTAATTGAAAAGAACCACTAGATCAACGCTAATAAGATATACTAGATCAATTTTCTTATAAATCGAGGGATGGGGTTTGTGGCCGGGTTTAATTTCCTATATGCTTCCAATAGAAACTTTTTAAGTCTGATATATCCATTAAGGTCCTATGAAACTCATTAAAGGCCAATATAATCGATGAAATCCTTTAAAGCCCTATAGGCCCATTAGGGCCCAATGAAACCTTTTAAAGTCTGATTGAACCCTTTAAAGCCCGATAGCTCCAATGAAACCCTTTAACCCTGATTTAACCATTTAAAGATCTATAGTTCCATTAAGGCCCAATTAAACCCGTTAAAGCCCGATAAAACCCTTTAAAGCCTGATAGATCCATCAAGGCCCAATGAAACCATTTAAAGCACAATATAACCCTTTAAAGCCCTATAGATCGGTTAAGGCTTAATGAAAACCTTTAAAGCCCAATAGAACCGATTAAAGTCCAATATAATTAATTAAAGCCCAATATATCCATTAACACCCAATGAAACCTTTTAGAGCCCAATATAACCCTTTAAACCCCGATAGATCCATTAAGACTCAATAAAACCCTTTAAATCCCAGTAGAACCTTTTAAAGCCTGATAGATCCATTAAGGCCCAATGATACACTTTAAAGCCCGATTGAACCCTTTAAAGCCCAATGTATCAATTAAGACCCAATGAAACCCTTTAAATCCCAATAGATCTATTAAGACCCAATGAAACCATTTAAATCCCGATTGAACCCTTTAAAGCCCAATACATTTATTAAGACCCAATGAAACCATTTAAATCTCGATTGAACCCTTTAAAGCCCGATAGAACCATTTAAAGCACAATAGAACACTTTATGACTTATTAAGGTACAATAACAACACACACACACACACACACATACTATCGATACATTAACATGTACACATGCATACAACACATTTATACATCATATGCGATTACCAAACAACGTACACACACACATTATCTATAAATTCATATCAACATATATATATATATACACACACATATACAACAATATACATAGATCCATCGCGGGTTAGCAAACAACACATGTATACATATATATATATACACACACATATAACACAGACTCGTGGATATATATATATATATAACACACATATATAAATATATATATACACACACATATAACACAGACCCGTGGATATATATATATATATATATATATAACACAATCATGAGAAAAAAAAAGAAAAATTTAAAAATTCCGTCACTAATTAGAGACGGATACTAAATCCGTCGCTAATTAGTGACGGATTAGCGATGGAATTTTTAAAAAAATAAATAAAAAAGAAATTCCACGTGTCCGTCGCTAATCCGTCACTAATTAGCGACGGATTAGCGACGGGCACGTGGATTTTCTTTTTCATTTATTTTTTAAATAAATTCCGTCGCTAATCCGTCACTAATTAGCGACGGAATTAGATCCGTCGCTAATCCGTCGGAAATTAGTGACGGAAATTTCCGTCACTGATTTCCGTTACTGATACCCCTTTTTTCTAGTAGTGAGCAGCAGACCGCTCGATTCCGAATTTTTTCTCAACATAACCAATCAGGTTTCGATGTGTATGTTCTGTTCACACTCGTACTTTAATCTCGACGGAATCATCAGAACGAACATAATCCCACACCCCATTGTTGTCTTCAACCCTTTCAACCCATTGACCACCGTAATGAAGACATAGTTTCACTTTTTCAGGACCTGAAGTCATTTTCAAAGGAATTGAAGGAGGAAAAAAATTTGTGGACAAAGAAAGCAAGAACTAGTTGATATCGTATACAGGGGTAACGTAGTCGTTCGTCTTTCTTTGATCTTTATAGATGGCATGCATTAAACTCATTCAACCAATTGGATGACAATAGTACAATAATTGTACTGGATCCTTGAAAAAAATAGTGTACATTCGTAATAATTATGGAAAAAACACGTGAAAAATACAAAATATTAAAAAATTGCGAAGATACATGTAAAAAAGCTTGGTCTTTACGAATAGTTGATGAAATTGTGAAAAATTCAAAGTTGAGGAGGGTGGAAATGTAATATTTTTTTTGGAAATGTAATTGAGACCAACAAATGAAGAGAACAGGGGGCCAAAATAGTAATTTACTTGAATTATCTTCCAAAGATGAGGGGCCAAAATAGTAACTTGCTTAACTTTTTCCATAAAATGTGTTCGTATATGGGAGATCACGAAGTGGGGCCAAAAACATAAATTGTTTGAATTATCTGCCAAAGATGAGGGGCCAAAATTGTAACTTGCTTATTTTTTCCATAAAATGTTTTCGTATATGGGGATATCACGATCAGGGGCCAAAAACGTAACTTTCAGGTTCGTATATACAAACCATTTCACGAACAGGGGCCAAAAACGTAAATTTTTTTAACTCCTTGAATTTTCCACGAACCATTTTACGAAGTTATGATTTTTTTTATGAGTTTTTAAATTTTGTTCGTATATCCGAACATATATTACGAAGATGCATCAAGTTTATGAGTTCTAAGGAGGTGTACGTATATACGGACTCCTTTCACGAACGTAGCGGCTATTTTAATAAACTAAGGGAGAGAATGGCTAGGAGATAAACCCGATTTTCTGAAATGGTTACTTTAATTAATTTCCCTGAAAAATGCTAAAAAGTGGAAATCAAATATCATATATTAATTAAATCCCAGTACGATTGTTCGGGTGGGATAAATACAAATTGTCCAATCAACTATATAAAAGTATGATTGTTCGGTGACAAAAGTTCATAAATATACAACCAAATATATCAAAACTCTGGGGAGAGGGCGGCAAATTATGTTGACATGGAGACTGTTGAGTTTGGGTAAACCTCCTCAACAACTCCATCATCTCCTCATGCTCCTTCTTGCAGATCTCTTCTCGTTGGAGCATGTCCTCGAGTTGGCTCTGTAATTGTTGATATACAAAAAGTCAAGAAACGTTAGAATTTTTAATAAGAATTATAAACGAAATAGATTAAAATCAAAGGAAAAAGAGGTACACACCTAGACATCATAACACGATGTATCACTCGGGTTTCCATGTGCGAGTGTCCCGGTCAAGACCTAATTGTGATCTTTGTTGTTCCAAAGCTGAATAGTTGGCCTTTCTTGCTTCTCCCAGTCGCCTGCTGCCACAAATATGTATCAACTAGGGGATACGAGGAGGCATCATCGCCATACTTTTGGGTGAGATTGGTTGAATAATCATCGTTTGGTTTAAAAAATACTGCAATTCAATTTCGATAGTATACGACTGTAAATGAGACGTTCCCAAATAAAACAATCCTAACGTTTGCCTAACAAATGGCAATCCAAACTAGATAGAGACATATACGAACATTCATGCTAAAGTTTTTTAATGTTTTCCCAACAAATGGCAACCCATACTAAGATGGAGATATATATACGAACATTTTAACTAAACAATCTTATTGTTTTTCCAATAAATGGCAACCCAAACTAGATACAGATAGATATATACTAACATTATAACTTAAATGTTAATCCTAGTTACTGATCAATGAACAATTGAACAATATCTGGGATTAACAATTGGTATCAGAGCAGAAGACTTCAATTTGAAAGTTCTTTACAAGCAAATTATCAAGAATCCGTTCGATTTGAAGAAATTCAAAATTCTTGAATACTTTTTTTTTTATCAAACATTGATCAATTTTGATCAAATTGCTTATGCTACATTCTGATTTTCTGAGTGATCAATTCTTGATCATATTCATTGATAAAATCAAATTATGCCGAAGGTCTATTAAAATTACTGATCAAACATGTTGAAGGAATACATTAGCATCAAATCAAAGAAAAAACCACCTGCCTTATTCGTTGGTGGATATCATCGATGGCGAATCTGAATGTTCTGATTCTTGGACGATATTGATGAAGATTTGATGAAATCAATTACTGAAGGGACATATGAGTTTTTTTTTATTGAAATTCATGTTATTCCTGAGACTGCAAATACACCTGTTGTTCCTGCATCTAGGATCAAGAAAGATCCAAAGAAGTATAATGCTGAAGAAATGAAGAGAGCAAGTATTGACAAGAGGGCACTTGTTTTAGTCACAATGGCACTTCCAAATGTGATATTCAACATAGTTAATATTCTCAAAACTGCTAAGGCAATGTGGGAGGAGGTTGAAGCTGCAGGGTGGACAAAAGGCTCTTTAGATTAAACTAAATGCATGTATATGAGCTTATGAAAGATTCAAAGCCACATAAGGAGACTTGGTAACTGAATCTTATACAAGATTAAATGATATTCTAAATGATTTGAGAAGGAATAGAGTTTAAAAGATAAATTTAGAGATAAACTTAAATTTCTGGAAAAAACTTACACTAGAATGGGACAGTTTCACTTTCAATCTTTAGATGAACAAGAATCTAAACAAAAAAGATATCCATGACATATATGATATTCTAAATTAGCATGAGGAAAAAGTTAAGGAATCCCTTGTAGAAAATAAGAAAGTTATAGATTTGTTGGCCTTGGTTTCTTAAAGAAGATTTAAAGTCAGTTCTAAGAGTTCAAGATCTTCCTTTCTAAAAGTAGTTGACTATTTAGAGTTAGAAATTGGCTCCTCTAATGATGACAATGATTCAGATGCTGAGATGAAGAAGATAGTTGAGAACCTTGCACTATTAACCGGGGATTTTTTAATAAGAAGTTTGGGAAAAGGTTTAATTTAGATAAACCCAAATCAAGTTAATACAAAAGGGTAAAAGTGCTAAGAAGTACAAATCTGAATCCAAGGTTAGTGAAAAGGAAAAGAAGAAGGAAGAAAAAGATGGGATTGAAGATGTTCCTAGGTGCTTCAAATGTGGAAAACTAAGACATTTTGCTAGAAAAATGTAGAATCAAAAAGGTTAAAAAATCTGATACTATTCAAGGAAGATGCAGTTGACCAAGAAAAAAGAAGATGGTCAAAGGTTGATGGCATAGAAGGAAAATTGGTGTAACGATCGTAAAACCTTGGAATTAAGTGAATTTTTAGTAAATGGGGTAAAAGTGTGAAAATAAGGAAGTTGGGGGACTTGATTGTAAATAAGGTCATAAAAGGGCTAAAAACCCTAGACTATTCATTAGTTGGATCAGTCTTCTGTGTGTGCGGTGCAAGAACAGAGAAGAAAGTGCTATTGACGCTTTTTGGAGAAATTGTTGGAATCGTGAAGGAGAAAGGGAAATCTATATCACTTAGTGAGGTTCTTCAAGAGGTAAGAACTCAAATCCCTGTTTATGGATTGAAACCTTTTCTATTTTGAAGTTTGGGGTGGGGCGATTTTCTGTTTATGTAACCTGAGATTTTCTCTAATCTAAAAGTCGATTAGGTTGGGAGGCTTGAGGTTAGAATTTTTTAGAGATTAGAGGTTAATCGGTCAAGTTTAATCCTGTTAATCTCATCGATTAGTGGAGTATGTGTTGTTGCCATAGTCTTCTCTATATGAATCTGGGTTCAATCATCAGGGTCGCCCGGTGTTAATGGACCGGGGTCACCCGATAGTAGGGAATCAGGATCTCCCGGGGTTGTGTCACCCAGGGTCACCCGGTGTGGTGTCTCCCGGGGGTGTGCCGACCGGGGTCACCTGGGGTATTGGCGACCGGGATCCCCCGGGGAGTAGAGACCGGGACCGGGGCCCCCCGGGAGGTCAAAGCTCGGGGACACCCGGGGTTTTGGATATAGACTGTGATGGACTTTAGGATCGAATCCGCTTAATATTTTAGTCGAACCTTGATCTAGAGAACCCAGTAAATTAATGGCCTTATTAACTGGAATGTAGGGAGTCAATCTTTGCAAGGCTAGTGTTCATGTGTGAGCCAAGACATTCCAATCAGGTGAGTTTCCCTTATTCTAAAAATCTTGAAACTAGAAATGGTATTATTGATGATTTTTCTATGCTTATTGCTTTCCGTTAAATATAACTTTGAACTGTATTGAATTGAGTTTTATTTCAATATCAAGCATACATACTTTCTTGTTGTTTTACCTTATGATAAATTGGTATTGTTGTATGAAGTGAACGCCATGGATTATCTTCAATCATCGTCGATGGTTGAATCGTGTGCTTGGAATTCGTTTCCTTGCCCACGGTAACAACATCGACTAGGGGGCCATATGGGGATCTACTGGGGGGCCCGAGGACGTGTAGTTCTGTCTTTTGGCAATGGATTTCAATGTGAAACTAGTCACTCCTGTGACACGGAGTTGTGAGACTAATCTTGTGAATTTGATTGTGTTTCTGTAGTGATAAAATGGATGAGGTTGGAAATTCACTATACCTTTCGGTCTAATCCTTGTTTCCACTTTTCTTAAAACCCATTTTCAGGTAGCAGGGTTGTTGTTAGAGCTTCAAAGGGTAAAGATAAATGTTAGGAGCTAGATCTGGAGAGCGGGCCTTAGAAGTGGCATAGATGCAACTTTATTAATAGTTCTCGGTTGTAATAGAATTGATGTTAGATGATGAAATTCCTTCCTAATCAAATAATGTATTGGGACCCAAATTTAGGAGCTTGATCTTATCTATTTGTTATGTTATTTTTTGGGTTGTTACATTTGGTATCAGAGCCATAGTTTAAGGGATTTAGGCGACCGTTGGGCCTAAACTTAAACTATAGGACATGGGACGCAACCGAGAAATAGGATGTCCTAGGGGTCACCGCTATAGGAACATGTGTTTTAAGAGGTGGAGACTGACATGTGAGGTAAATTTGGAATTACATCTGGCCAATTTAATTGCGAATTTACAGGCACATGTGTGTGCTCGGATTACACCTCTATGCGTAGAAGTCAATAGAATGTTGAGTACGCGTGGATGGTTTAGTCCTCGTCGCGGTCGGAAGGTTATTACTGAGAGGTTTCTCTATGACGGGGTGACAGAAGGGAATAAAGTTCTAGCCATGCGTTGTTGGCAATAGTTTGGTGTGGTGCGTGAGGTTGCTTGTGGTGAAATTGATGATAAACTCTAGGAAGAGTATTACTCAAAGCAATAAAAGACCGACCAAGGAAGAACTTTATGTGTTTGAAATGGGTGAAGGATGGATTTGAGGGAACTTTTAGTGTCAAGTAAGTTCTCATGATGATAGTTGGTGTATTTGTCTGTTCGGACAGGAGAAAAAGGTTTGGGTTGGGATTCTGAAAAGGTTAAATTCAAGGTTAGGGGAAAGATGAAATCTCATGACTTCCCAAATCGGGATTGAAGTAAATTATTAGAGGAACCGATCGACGAGAAAATGTGATTGGTTTATTGGCCTGTAGGGGTCAAAATTTGAAATTGTACGAATTATACATCAGGGCTCAAGGCGAGAACTTGGTGGGGTAATCAATTAGCTAGGGAGTGAAACACCTGAACTACAGTTATTGTTGTTATGAGAAAGTGAACGGTAGCTAAAGGTTGGATGCCATGATGATTGGGTGAATGTAACAATTGACTTCGATTGAGTGAATAGACTTAAATTGCAAGTGAGTTCATGCATTGTGTCTGTAAAGGTATCTCGAGAGCTCAGTCATGATTTAAAGGTTGATGCACACATAACGAATTTCATGTTTTGGAAATAATTCGATGCATGCAAGAGGGTATTTAAAGAGGAAAGAGAAACCTATCTTTGTTGCGTAATAAAATTTTTCTTAAACTTAGTGATTTGTGAAGTATATCACTTCTTTTCATGTTGAGATAAATTTGTTGCGAAACCCATGAACACATTTTGTCAACAAGCCTTTATAACCTAAATGAGTTTGAGACGATATCTTATAAAAGTGTCTGAGAGCCGTTTGTTTTATTTCGTAGTTTGAAAAGTCCAAAGAGCGCAGACTAGCCACGGAGCTTGTGTTTCGTTCAGAACTTTTCCAGTCGTATAAGGAAGTTTTCTCTCCATATTACGATTTTCGCAACGTCGTTTTAGTTGATGAAGGTGATGTTTTACCAAAAGATTGCGCGCAAACGATTCTTGAGATCGTTGTGCATGACTTTGAATTTATGAGAGTGTTGAGTCATGTGTGCTCAAAATGTTTTCAAGTGTTTTCCCCATTGAGTGTTCAATTGTGAGAAATGATTTCTATTTATTTATCGAGTCATCATGCAAGAAGGCTATGAAATCATGAAGTCGTGAAAGTTATTGGATTAGGGACAGGGAACGGTTCGAGCGTGGGGAATGTGTCGGTCAAGATAATGTTAAATGATTTATGTATTTGGTGTTTTTACTAAGGAATAGGTGGGGGATATGGAAAATGTCGAAAATGGACTGTGACATTGATGGTATTATAGGAGTTCGAAATCTTGCTTGGTAAATTTGGCAGGTTGTTGTAGGTGAATGGTCGTAATTGGGGTGAAAGACTCGAAGTCGTTGAAATGCCGATGTTAGTGAATAATAATACTTGAAATGTTAAAGAGTATTGAGCCTAATCTGGTTGGAATGGCCCTGTAAGTTATACCTTGCATCATGTAGATCTTGAACCTCCTTTAGATAAGGATGGGGAAGTGTAAAACTAAATACAGTGTGTTTGGGAAAGGAAGATGGCATTATAAATTCTTGTTGCCAGAGATACAATGGGAGTACTATCATGTCTATTATTTTTACGATTGAAGTAGAAGATGCTTGAAATGTGCCGAGATAAGGGCGTCGACAGGAGTTGGATTTTACGAGTTTATCTTCGTAATTCATTCGGATTGGAGAAGAGATGGAACAAGGAGATGGACTGGGTCTTACATGTGAGTAACTGTATATGAAAGCAGGTTTGGTTATGTATGCGGATGACCGTGAGGGCTTGGACTCGCCTCCCAATATATTCAAGTGTAACTGTGTTTTATGTTGAGCATGAGGGGGTGTCTAGGTTATATAAAGAGGATCGTGAAGGACGAGTTAATGGTATGATCAAGAGGGTGATATGTTGTTAGAGCATAAATATGTTGGATACAAGATCAAGAAGACTGAAAGTCAAAGTGTAAGAAGTCAAAGCTGAGAAAGTCAACACTCTTCAAAGTCAAAGTATTTGTAATAAAAGTCAAAGTCAACATTTGTATTAGTTTTGTTTCCTTGTTTTAGTTGTAGGTATAAATACCTTGTATTTCTTTTTTTAGTAAGTAACAAGTTGTCTGATTGATAATCTGAGAGAGAGAGAGAATTCGTTTGAGAGTATCTTGTAGAGAGAGAGAGAAAGAGAGTTCTAGAGAGAGAAAGTTTGTATTTGAGGAATTAAAAGTGAAATCAAACAGGTAATTGATTTGTTAAATCTTGTTTGTTTGATTATCTTGTTTTAGAAACTAGAATCTGGAACACACAATTGGTATCAGAGCAGATCCAAAAATGAAATCAAATCAAGAAATGGTCGACACTGTGTTCGTGAAAGATCAGATCGATTTTTGAGTGTTTGTGCAAATTTCAAGTTGTAATTGATTAGAATTTGTAGGTTAAGTGTAATCGATAGAGTTTGTTTAGTTAATTTCACGAATTGCACTGTATTTCATCTTAAATTTGTTGTAATTGATGTTTTTCTGTTCACGAGTTCTTGAGTACTGTAAATCGCACCAATATGTTACAATTTGAGTTTGTTTTTGTAATTCTTGTGTTGTAATCATTTCTAATATTGTAATCGAGCATTCATACAAAGTTTCAAGTCAATTGGACAAGGTTTGGATCGAAATTTGTGAGAAAAGTGAAGTTTTTGCTCGATATTCTGAAGAACGCGCTAGATCCAAGAAACGCGCAAGTTCTTCGTAAGAACACGCAAGTGGAAGATTTTGGTCAAAACGCGCAAGTAACAATATGCGAGTTCTAGAAACTCGCTGATCGAAGTCTGCGAGTTTGGAAAAGTTGGAAAATTTTTTAAGGACCAGAACGCGCACGTAGTGGTTAGCGAGTTCTTCAAACGCACTAATCGAAGGGTGCGAGTTTGAAGAAGAATAGTGTTTTGCGAGTTCTTTCGACGTGCGAGTTTGAAATATCAGGAAAAAGTTCTAAGTGTGGAAACGCGCAAGTATAGCTAGTGAGTTTGATTCAAAACGCGCAAGCATTGACGAGCGAGTTTTGGAAACACGCACGCCTCAGTTAGCGAGTTTCATCGTGAATAGTATTCTGCGCGTTTAGGCGTTAGCGAGTTTCAGAGGAAATAGTCACTTGCGAGTTTCAGTATCAAGCGAGTTTGGTTGATCTGCGAGTTTCAGCAAGTTTATATGATCTGCGAGTTTATCAGAACACGCAAACTTGTGTTTGCGAGTTTCCCTAACGCGCATGTCTTGATCTGCGTGTTTATCAGAGAATAGGGATTTGCGAGTTTAAGCACTTGCGAGTTCAATAGTGACTTGCGAGTTTTGATACTTAGTCATTGTTTTCGAAATTTCTGATTTGTCTAAATTTCAAGATTTTTGTTGGGATTTCATATTTGGACTAACGATCAGTTCTAGTTTCTTATTGGATATATTTTTCAAACAGGTTTAAACAAGATGACTTCAAAAGATGCACTTTCAATTGGTATTGATGTCAAGCCTCCTGTTCTATTTAAAGGAGAGTATGAGCAGTGGAAGGATAGATTCCTGGATTTCGTAGACCGACATGCAAATGGGGAAAATATTCTGCAGTCAATTACAGATGGTCCTATGAAACCAATCATAGTTCACGTACCTGCTGATGATGATTCATCTGATAGTGGACATGGTGATGAGGAAAAAGAACAAAAGACAAAACCAGTTAAAGTGAATGTATCACAATACTCTGAAGAACAGAAAAGTCGTTATAAAGCTGACAAGCAAGCAAGATCTCTTCTACTTCAAAGCATTCCCAATGAGATTTACATCAAGATTGATAGCTACAAGGATGATGCTAAATAGATGTGGGATCAATTGCAAAAGATGATGATGGGATCTAAGGTAGGGAATCAGATGAAAGTGGCTAACTGCATCAATAGCTACGAGGAATTCAAAGACAAAGAGAATGAAAGTTTGGAAGACACATATGAAAGGTTTACTTTGCTTCTGAATGAACTAACAAAGAACAAAGTGACAAAGAAGCAGCTGGAAAACAATGTCAAATTCCTGAGTATCCTACGACCTGAGTGGAAGAAACATACACGTAGGATGAAGCAGATGAAAGACTTAAGTGAGATACCTCTTCACTAAGTCTATGAGACTTTACGTCAGAATGAAGAAGAGGTGGAGGAGAAAAGAGCTGAAAAAAAGAAGGCTGAAAAGGTTCCTGATCCGATTACTTTGATTGTTGGAGAAAAGAAGAAAGAAAAGAAACAAGAGATAGAGAAGAAGAAGAAGAAAGTACTGACAAGTTCTGAGTCAGATTCTGAAACGGATGGTGATGATGGAGAAAGTTTGAAACAAGCCATGCTGTTGTTGACCCGTGCCTTTCAAAAGAAATTTTATAAGAAGCCGAGATCAAATTCTCAACGATATTCTTCATCAAGTTCTAAGAATCATGAACACCGAGAAAGAGTTGAAGGAAAGCCACATGAAGAGAAAAAATATGTTGAGAAGAAACACGATGAAAAGAAGAAGTTTGTGAATGACTACATTGTTGCCAAAAAACCAGCAAGTGATCCAGTCAAATGCTACAACTATGGCAAGATTGGTCATTTTGCAAAAGATTGTAGAAAGCCAAAAGTTTGTAATTCTCAGTACTATCAGAACAAATTGCTATTGGTAAAACAGCAAAAAACATGAATAGCTTTAATGGCTGAGGACGAATTTTGGCTGGATCATTCCGAAAGTGAAGATGAGGAGAAGGAAGAAACAGCTCATCTCTATCTCATGGGCAAAGAAGTAAAGTATGATGAGTCCGATGATGAGACATATGATGATGTATTAAACTTAACTCAAAAAGATTTCATTACCAAAATGGAAGCCATGGTGATTGAGCTTCAAGATTTACAAAATAAACTGAGAAAGGAAAAAGAAAGAGTTGCTAAAAGGAACAAGAAGATCTTCGAACTTAATTCATCTGTTATTGGGAACAAAGATCTGATTGATTCTTTACGCAAGTCTGCTTCTGATTCTAAATCACAAGTAGATTGTTTTGAAAAGAAGATTTCTGATTTTGAAATTAAAATTTCTAAGTATGAGTTTGAGAAAAGAGAATCTGCACTAACTGTTCATAAATTGCAGGTTGAGAACAAGCTTTTGAATAAGAAGGTAAATGGTATGGAAGCCAAACTTTATGCAAGAGGAAAAACAGATCAAACCATTTTTCTTAATGTACCTAACGAAGAGGCTGGTGTTAAAGAAAAATGGGGTCTTGGTTTTCAAAACCCCCATTACTTAAAGAAAGCCATCAGAAAACAACCAACATTATATAATTTTGATTTTCTTTCTTGTGCTGGTAAACATACTCATTTAAAACCCAAATTTGTTACCAAATTACCAGAACAAGTTGAGGTCAAAGAAACTGAAAATAGAAAGAATGTAAAGAAAATACAACTACCATTTAACTATGCAAAGTTAAATGATAGTTATATTTCTGAGACATCAAAAGTTCTTTCAAATGATTATTTTGCTAGTTATTCTGTTTCTGAGATGAAGGCAAAACCTGCAACTACAAAGGTTTATGTTCCTCCACTCATTCGTGAAAGCAAAATAGTTTAGCTTGAAAATATTGTTTCTGATGAAAGACTTTTGGTAGATATTGAACAAAGTGTGTTTTCTACAGTTTTAAAGAACACTGTTTTTCAATCCAAATCTACAAAGTGTTCTACAGTTTCAAAGGCACCTCAAACATCGTCTGATAATTTTGATGATTTATTTGAGTCTGCAAATGACTTTCTTAATTCTGATGATGGGTGCATAGAAGAAATTGATATGTTTGACTTCAATGCACTTCTTCCTGATCATTCTACTTGTCTTTTAAATGAAAAAGTGTTACCAAGTGGTCTTAATATTGGTGAATCATCAGCTAAGGTTGGTGAATCGGTTTCTGTAACTGCTGATTACTATGCTCAAGGTAAGAAACATAAGAAACAGCGATTACAGAAACAGAAATACACTGGTACATAAAAGAAATATCAATCTCAAAAATCTGTTTTTCCTAATAAATCTACATCTTGTGTTTCAGATATAACCAAGAAAAGGTCGAAAGCTCAAACAGAATGGCGACCAAAACGGAAGGACAATGAGATAGCTGGATCAGTTTATGATAATTCTTGTACTAGATCAGTTAGTAGTGATACTGATGTGGTTGATCAATTTGCTTCAAATAAACAAAACCTTGTAACTTCTTACAAGCGTTATTCAATAAAGCAGTTGATTCAATTATCTCCTATTACTACTACATCTCATTATAATTATCGGAGAACTGATTTTGCTTAGTCTCATAATTCTTCTGATTGGTATGGATCTTATCATGTGTATTCTTCAAGATCAAATGTTTTTAAAAGTTTTCAAAAGAACAGAGGGTCCTTTTTCAAATGGATACCAAAATCTTGTGCTAATTTGTTAGGACCCATTTTTAAATGGGTACCTAAAGTTATTGTTTCCTGATTTCTCTTGCAGACCCGGCATATGTAGTACTTGGACAGTGGATGTTCCAAGCATATGACTGGGCAAAAAGCTTTATTGTCTAACTATACAGAGAAATTCAGTGGAAATGTCAAATTTGGAAACGATCAGCTTTCACCTATCTTAGGATATGGTGACATTATTCAAGACAACATAACGATCAGTAAAGTGAGTTATGTCGAAGGCTTGGGCACAACTTATTCAGCATTGGTCAATTTTGTGATAAAGGGTTAGAGGTCAAATTCAAAGCTAAGAGATGTTCGGTTCATACGGAAGATGGCAATGAACTCTTAGTCGGAAATCGAAAGACGAACCTCTATACCATCAATCTTTCAAAGGTACAGAATGAAAATCAAGTTTGATTGATGACAAAGGCTTCATTGAAGCAAAGTTGGCTCTGGCACATTTTATCTCACTTGAACTTTCGTTATATCAATAAGCTGGTTAGTGGGAAATTGGTAAAAGGACTTCCTGAGCTGAAATACAAGAAAGAACACTTATGTGCTGCATGTGAGAAGGGTAAGATGAAGAGAGCTCCGCATAAACCGAAGCCTGAACCAAGCACTAGTTCTCCGTTATAATTGTTACATATGGATTTATGTGGTCCAATGAGAACTCAGAGTTTGGGTGGAAAGAAATATGTGTTGGTTATTATGGACGATTACTCAAGATACATATGGGTCAAATTTCTTCGATTAAAATATGAGATGCCCGAAGTTCTCATTACTTTCTTAAATACGACCCAGGTGAAAATGCAGCGACAAGTCAAGTTTCTTCGAACGGACAACGGCACAGAGTTCAAAAACAAGATAGTTGAAGAATATCTCGAATTGGTTGGGATATCACATCAGTACTCTGCTGCTCGAATGCCTGAACAAAATGGAGTAGTCGAAAGGCGAAATCGGACGCTAGTCGAGGCCGCTCGGACTATTCTTAGCCAATCGGACTTACCTCTATTCTTGTGGGCAGAAGCTGTGTCGACTGCATGCCATACTCAAAATCGATCCATGATACACCGCCGTTTTCAAAAGACTCCATATGAGCTGATCAACAACAGAACACCAACAATCAAGTATTTTCACATATTTGGGTGTAAGTGTTTCGTGCTTAACGACAGAGAGAGTCTGAATAAATTCAGTGCTAAGGCGGACGAAGGTATCTTCATTGGTTATTCTTCAACATCGGCAGCATATCGTGTTTATCTGAAAAAGTCAAAGACAGTTGTCGAGAGCGTTAATGTTACATTTGATGAAGATATGGCTTCTGAACAACTCAGTTCAGAACCCGTTATCAATGAAGTATTAGCTTCTGGGCATATCAGTCCAGAACCTGCTCCTACAGCGAATAATTCGAATAAGCTTCTACTTCTATTTCACATTTAACTGATTTAGATTTGTTATTTGAATTCTTTTATGATGAGTTTCTAGGATCTAATGTATCTAAATCTGCTGTGATTGACAGGTCTGAAGACACAAGTTGCAATCATCCAGTCACTTTAGAAGTTATAACTGAACTTGTATCCCCCGTTCAGTCAGAAACTCATATTCCAACATCTACTCCTACAGTTGAAGATACACAAGTAACTGCTGAGCCAGAAGTAACTATATGAGTTGGGTGTGATATAATGTCTACTCAACAGCCAGAGTCTGTTGTTCCAACTGATGCTTCTGCACCTGAAACTTCAACTTCAAACCTCCCTCCTATTATTCAAATTGAAGAGTCTGATAGTCGATTTCTAGATGATGATCATGTTCAATCAGTATCTACTCCAATCCCTCATGATCATCGCTGGACCAAAGAGCATCCTTTACATCAAGTAATTGGAGATCTTAACAAGCCTGTACAAACTAGGTCAGCGACTTTGAATCAATGTATTCATGACTCATTCCTCAGCAAGATAGAGCCCACGCGAGTATCAGAGCCTTTAGCAGATTCGGATTGGGTATCTGCCATGCAAGAAGAATTAAATCAGTTTGAAGCCCTGAAGGTCTGGAGATTAGTTCCAAAACCGGAAGGAAAATCCGTGATTTGCACTAAATGGGTATTCAAGAATAAAAAGTATGAAGATGGTATCGTCATTAGGAACAAAGCTAGACTTGTTGCCAAAGGCTACCGGCAAGAGTAAGGCATAGACTACGATGATACATATGCTCCTGTAGCGCGTATAGAGGCAATCCGCATGTTTCTAGCCTACGCAGCTCACAAGAATTTCACAGTCTATCAGATGGATGTGAAAACAGCCTTTCTGAATGGCATTCTTAAGGAGGAAGTCTACGTGTCTCAACCAGAAGGGTTCGTGAATCCAAATAAGCCAGATCATGTATACATCTTGGACAAAGCACTGTATGGTTTGAAACAAGCCCCTCGAGCATGGTATGATGTTCTTTCTAAATTTTTGGTCAAGTCCGGTTTTTCTAAAGGTAAGGTTGATACCACTTTATTCATCAAAAAGGAAAAATCCGATATCATCCTTATTCAAATATATGTTGATGATATAATATTTGGCTCTACAAATCCTAAATATTGCAAAAACTTTTCTAACCTCATGGTGTCACGTTTTCAAATGAGTATGATAGGCGAGATGAATTTCTTTCTCAGATTACAAGTTAAACAGTTTTCAACGGGGATTTTCATCAACCAATCTAAGAATATTTTGGATATTCTTCGGAAGTTCAATATGGAAAATTGTAAACCAATTGGAACCCCGATGGCACCAGGTACTAGCACTGATCCTTCGGGTAAAAGTGTTGATGTTAGAACTTATAGAGGTATGATAGGATCATTAATGTATCTTACTTCAAGTAGGCCAGATATTATGTTTTCAACATGCTTATGTTCTAGATATCAGGCTGCTCCTAAAGAATCCCATTTGGCAGCTGTCAAAAGGATTTTTAGATATCTGAAGGGGACTGCAGATCTTGGTCTGTGGTATCCTAAAGATACTGATTTTCAACTGACTGCCTATTCAGATGCAGATCATGCAGGTTGCATGTTGGACAGAAAGAGCACTTCAGGTCACGTTCAATTTCTTGGAGACAATTATGCGTTTCCACATCGACTGCTGAAGCAGAGTATGTAGTTGCTGCCAGTTGCAGCTCTCAAGTTCTGTGGATGCGAACACAGCTGCAAGACTGTGGATTCAAGTTTGATCAAATTCCAATATATTGTGACTCGAAGAGTGCAATCGCGATATCTGTTAATCCTGTCCAGCATACGAAAACTAAACACATTGATGTCAGGTATCATTTTATTAAAGATAATGTAGAAAAAGGAACAATTGAACTTTATTTTGTAAAGACAGATTATCAACTTGCAGATTTATTTACCAAACCCTTAGATGAAAAGATATTTAATTTTCTTGTCTCTAAGCTTGGTATGTTAAATCTTAAGACATAATCGGTTGTTACCTAATAAAGTTATGTATTGTTATTTTTCATCATTTTCTTTATCTTTATGTCTGAACGATATCTGCACTTTAATTGTTTGCTCATGTTCTCAGGGGGAGTAAGAGAAGATTAAAGATGAATCATTATTCTTTTGAGGGGGAGCATATCTAATTTCTGCATTTTTCATAATTGACAAAATTTTTGTAATGCATGATTTTAGGGGGAGCTTATATGTTATACCAAAAGGAGTAAGACTATGATTTCTGATTATTTCAAATCAGAACTCGTACTTTAATCGTTTTACTGCTTTATGTCTTTTACATTTGAATAAATTTTGTGAATAAAGTTGCTTTGACTAGACTTTGAGATTTTTGCAGGATGAGAGAAGCTGACAAGATCATATCTTAATGACTTCAGCTTGACTTCATGAGATTTAAGATTGGGCGAAAAGGTAAATTTCTTATCTTAATCTCAAATATATCTGAAAGAAGGACAACTTTCAGATATAGAAAACATGTTCTGAAATGTTCAAACCACTTCCCGATTCTTAAACAGATTTTTCATGAATTGGAAGTGTGATTTTAAATGTTTTCATTTTATTTGTGATTAAATGACTACAAACCGTGTGTTTCCAAAGATAAATACTTGTGTATTGTCTTTTCTTTATACTTTCAAGTATTCACACACACCGGTTTGACTTTTTGTTCACTTTGTTCTTACCATGTCTTATATTGAAACATATTTTCGATGGTAAGACATCTCGCTTGTACTTCAATGAATTTTGAGTGTCATTTCATTTCGAAGCATTCATTTCAAGAATGTCTATATTTTTGTTTCATATAGACTATATCCGTTATTCTTGACCATAAGCCTAAATTGATATATCATTTCATTTCTGATCATTTTCATACAATGTCATATTTTCAAACAAGTCTTTTGCATTCATATCTATTCTTTCAATATACTTGTTTGAAAATACTTCAATGTTTAAAAAAAAATTATCATATCTTCATGATTATATCATCTGAGCATTCACTTTATCTGACATTTGTATATGAGTTTTAACTGATATAGTTAAACCATTTGAGCAACACATGCTTTCTAGGATTATATGGGTTATTTGTTCTAGGACTTAATTGAACTTCTATGGAATCATGTTAACCAGTGATTTCTACCCAAGAAGTTAAACCTTTAGTGATTGAATGTGAAGTGTCTAAAAGAAATGAGTGTGGGATGTGCGTTGAGGTAAAATGGAAATGAGAGTTTGGTTAGATGTGAGCTTAATGATTAAAAAGAAAGAGGGTGTGAGATTAGAGTAAAAGAATATCAAACTCTTCACCAACTACTTTCTGAGCCGGGCAGCCACATTACTAGCGTTTCACAAATCTTTGGTGAACGTTATTGAAACAGGCAACTAGCCCATGCCAACTCTTGCTAAAACCCCACCAACCACTCATTTTCTTCTTAAAAAGAAAATGTTTCATATTTTTCTGGGGATGCAGCATATTATCTATCTGGTTTCATTTGGAAAATCTGGATATTGAAAAAGAAGGAAGTCTGCCCCACCTTCGCACTTCAATCATGCACATTGAGTCTGTGTTTATCTACTGTTGTCTCAGTGGTTTACACTATGTTGAGCCTTAAAAAGCAATTTTTCGTGCTTAAATCTTTCTACACATACACGAACACACAAAGAATTTGTTTCTTTGTCATAACGTTCATAGAAATTGCCTTTGTGGTGTTTCGATGATTGGATGGAAGCCCTGGGGGAGTGAACATCAAAAAGCTCCTTTATATTGTGTATTCGTTACACACAGTGACTTCGTGTTACTGACAAGCATTTTAACTGATTCATTTGTTGATTCAGGAGTTACATGTTCTTATTTTGTCTGGATTTGCAAAGATCTAGATGAATACTTGGTTATGGATCACAGAATCAGAGGCTCAGTTTGACAGATCAGAATGGTTAAAGACATTTCTTGGAAGAAAAGTTTTTTATGATATAGATGCTCAAATCATCAAAAAGGGGGAGATGGTATCAAGAAATGATAAAGTTTTGAGAGATGATTTTAAAAGAATGTCTAAGTCAGAAGATTCAAAAGTAAAGATTTGAAGAAGATCAAAGAATTTCTAAAGATTTGAGGAAATTTTCTTTGAAAATTATCTGCTAAAGCATTCCGAGCTGATTCTGAAGATAATTTCTTTCCAAAGTCTGAAAGTATTTTGTGAAAGTTTTGAGAAGGTTGTTAATCATTTGAAGACAGTTTTGGAAAGAATACAATCAAAGAAAAAGGGGAGATTGTACTGACAGAGCTTAAAGTGAAGACTGAATTGCTAGATATTTTAACAGTGATCTTGAATCCAAAGGGGGAGATTGTTAGAGCATAAATATGTTGGATACAAGGTCAAAGTGTAAGAAGTCAAAGCTGAGAAAGTCAACACTCTTCAAAGTCAAAGTCAACATTTGTATTAGTTTTGTTTCCTTGTTTTAGTTGTAGGTATAAATACCTTGTATTTCTGTTTTTAGTAAGTAACAAGTTGTCTGATTGATAATCTGAGAGAGAGAGAGAGTTCGTTTGAGAGTATCTTGTAGAGAGAGAGAGAGAAAGAGTGTTCTAGAGAGAGAAAGTTTGTATTTGAGGAATTAAAAGTGAAATCAAACACGTAATTGATTTGTTAAACCTTGTTTGTTTGATTATCTTGTTTTAGAAACTAGAATCTGGAACACACATATGTTATGCCAGATTAGACGTGTAAGTCCGCAACGTGATAATGGACTGTCGTTATAATTGGATTATGAATTTTAGATCGTAAAGTATGGCAAGGATAAGAGTAAATTTTGATTGGGAGATTTAGGAGGAAGACTAACTCGTATTCTTCTCGGCTGCGGTGAACTCCGGGTGAGTTCATCTGTTTCCAACAAATCATTGATGAGAAAGTTTTATGTGGTTGGTTGTAGTGCCTAGTGTGGATTGAAGTTCGACTGAGGAGGTGAAGCATTCTTGAAGATAAGTAAATCCCGGTAGTCAGATCGAATCTGTTAGTGAGAAAATGAAGCTAGAATGTCACAATAAGGGAGTAAGATGGAACTGAGAAGCTCGCCCAGTGGAACAAAAGAATGTGGAGTATGGCTAAGAGGGTCAAATTTGCGAGCAAATGAATAGCACGCGAGAATATGTGGAAGGTTTCGGTTATGATTTGGGCTATTATCATTTCCGTGTGTGTCTGGTCCAAAGCTTGCAACCTTGAGTAAGCCTTTCCCTGAAAGTGGGTGATCTATGTTTTCTTAGAAACAAAGTAAAGTGATTGATCGAGATGCTCGAAGGGAAGGATCGGAGGATGTAAGGATTAGCGTGATAAGCATTTTGGGTGAGCATTGAATTTGACGTCGGGAAAATTAAACTGGTATTGTGAGAAAGTATTACTCCTCTTGTAGGGAAATTGAACCCGGAATAAGACTAGGAGAATTATGAATATGGGTAGGTTCGGTAGTAAACGGTTATGTGTATGGGGGGAGCTAAACTCTCCGGCGGACTGTTCGGGCAGTGAACATGTGGAAAGTTTACGTTCCTAAGTATATGAAAATATGCAAAAGGATAGGTGGAAATGATATTTCGGTCGAGATGTCCATAGTATGGATAAATTGGTTATCATCAAAGTATTAGTAATCGATGTTGGGGATGGGAGTAGGTACTAAAGCGATGTATATTTCCAGGGAGTGTTGTGGTTAATATTGTGTAAATTGGGATATTGCGTGCGGTTGTGTTACTTTACGTTGTCAAGAAGCATACGTTGAAGAGATTATAAATTTATGGGATTCAAGAGATTCAGTGGTGTACTGTTTGTGCCCGTGGGACTGACTCAACTTGACAGGGGAATAAATTGGCAACAGACCGAAAGTTGGTGTAAGGTTAAAAATAAATATATGGATATCCAAAGGAATAAGTGGGTATGATGTTTTGGTTGATTGGTGCACTGTGCGGTTGAATTGTTACCATCAAAAAAATTAGTGATCGACATTGTGTTATAAGTCGATGTGTTAGTAGGGTTGGGTGCGATTATAGAGGGCCTTGCTAAGTATTATGTTATTGAATACAAGAATTCTTACCAGTAGCCTTAGGGGGAAGATCAAGAGTGACCCTGTGTCAAGTTGGCGAGGTGGGTATTTATTATTTTAGTCAGGAAAGGTTGAAGGTGACTCGTGTTTGTCATAAGAGCTATGCGGTTAAACGGCAGGAAGACGTAGGATTTTGGGTCGGAGTTGTATGTTGCTTAAAGTATCCCCTTGGGAAAGGGTGGTGCGAGTTGGAAATAAGGGAAAGTTGAGTTTGCATTACATCAGACCGTTCGCGAGAGTGAGAGAAGTGGGGAAGTGTTGAACAAACTTGACCTACATATAAATTGCGAAGAAATCCGCAGACTTTCCATGTACCCCGTCTGAGAAAGTGTCTAGCAGATGTTGATATGGCTGTACCCCTACAAGACATACGGGTGGATGAGAAGTTGAACTTCGCCGAAGAAACCTGAGTCTATTGTGGATCGTAAATTAAAGCGATTGAGGACAAAAGACATCATTTTAGTTAAGGTTGAATGGTAATTCCACAAGGGACGAGAAGTCATGTGGGAACTGGAATCGTAGATGAAATCCAAATACACAGACTTGTTTGACAAAAGATTCCAAGGACGGAATCCCTTTAAGGGGGGAAGTGTTGTAACGATCGTAAATCCTTGGAGTTAAGTGAAATTTTAGTAAATGGGGTAAAAGTATGAAAATAAGGAAGTTGGGGGACTTGATTGTAAATAAGGTCATAAAAGGGCTAAAAACCCTAGACTATTCATTAGTTGGATCAATCTTCTGTGTGTGCGGCGCAAGAACAGAGAAGAAAGAGCTATTGACACTTTTTGGAGAAATTGTTGGAATCATGAAGGAGAAATGGAAATCGATATCACTTAGTGAGGTTCTTCAAGAGGTAAGCACTCAAATCCTTATTTATGGATTGAAACCTTTTCTATTTTTAAGTTTGGGGTGGGGGTTAATCGATTAAGTTTTCTATTTTGAAGCTTGAGGTTAGAATTTGTTAGAGATTAGGCGTTAATCGGTTAAGTTTAATCCTGTTAATCTCATCGATTTGTGGAGTATGTGTTGTTCCTATCGTCTTCTCTATATGAATCTGGGTTCAATCATCGTGGTCGTCCGGTGTTAATGGACCGGGGTCGCCCGGTAGTAGGGAACCGGGGTCGCCTGGGGTTGTGTCGCTCGGGGTCACCCAGTGTAGTCTCGCCCGGGGGTGTGCCGACCAGGGTCACCCGGGGTATTGGCGACCGGGATCCCCCGGGGAGTAGAGACCGGGACCGAGGCCGCACGGGAGGTCAAAGCTCGGGGACACCCGGGGTTTTGGATATAGACTGTGATAGAGTTTAGGATTGAATCCGCTTAATCTGTTAGTCGAACCTTGATCTAGAGAACCCCAGTAAGTTAATGGCCTTATTAGCTAGAATGTAGGGAGTCGATCTTTGCAAGGCTAGTGTTCATGTATGAGCCGAGACCTTCCAATCAGATGAGTTTCCCTTATTCTAAAACTCTTGAAACTAGAAATGGCATTATTGATGATTTTTCTACGCTTATCGCTTTCCGTTAAATATAACTTTGAACTGTATTGGATTGAGTTTTATTTCAATATCAAGCATACATACTTTCTTGTTGTTTTACCTTATGATAAATTGGTATTGTTGTATAAAGTGAATGCCATGGATTATATTCAATCATCGAGGATGGTTGAATCGTGTGCTTGGAATTCGTTTCTTTGCACACGGTAACGGCATCGACTAGGGGGTCGTATGGGGATCTACTGGGGGGGGGCCCGAGGACGTGTAGTATTGTCTTTTGGCAATGGATTTCGATGTGAAACTAGTCACTCCTGTGACACGGAGTTGTGAGACTAATCTTGTGAATTTGATTGTGTTTCTGTTGTTATAAAATGGACGAGGTTGGGAATTCACTAGACCTTTCGGTCTAATCCTCGTTTCCACTTTTCTTAAAACCCATTTTCAGGTAGCAGTGTTGTTGTTGGAGCTTCAAAGGGTAAAGAGAAATGTTAGGAGCTAGATCTGGAGAGCGGGCCTTAGCAGTGGCATAGATGCATCTTTGTTAATAGTTCTCGGTTGTAATAGACTTGATGTTAGATGATGCAAATCCTTCCTAATCAAATAATGTATTGGGACCCGAGTTTGGGAGCTTGATCTTATCTATTTGTTATGTTATTTTTTGGGTTGTTACAATTGGTTAGATGAATCTAATGATGATGAAGATGCACATTTTCTCAAATCTCCAATTTTTGCATCATGGGGTCTATGGATAAAAATTTACAACTATGGATCTTCCCAAGTTGAATCAGACGCATAGGTTGAGGTATCCCATTATCTTGAAATAGATCTTCAAAATAAAATTGAATCAATGACCTCTGAATTTGTTGATTTGAAAAGAAAAGACTCAAAGGATAAAAAAATATTAGTCAACAAAGTCAGAGAAGAAAAGGAAATCTTCAAAGTTATGTATGATGATTCAGAGAAAGATAGAGATTGTTTGAAAAATGAAAAAGCTAATTTAACTGAAAAGATTTCTATATTAGAAAGAGATATTAAGAGGGTAGAAGATGAAAACACAAGTTTTCAAATCAATTATGATTTTCTTTTTGAAGAAAGAATTGATTTGTACAAGAAAATAAAACAGCTTGAGGACTTCAATTTTGAAAAAGGTCAGACTGGGAAAACTTTAAACTTATTGACAGGCAATCCTAAAGATGCGAAGTTTTATAATTCAAAAATGGGATTAGGCTTGAATGAGAATTCTACTTTAAAAAATGCTCCAACAAACTTGTATGACTTTACTAAAATGGGAAATTTGGAAACCAAATCTGAAAGTTTAATCTCAAAGCCTATAAATGAAAATTTTGTTGAAAGGATCCCAATTAATAAGAATTTTGTTAAATCTTATACCTCTACATCAATTTCTGAATGAAAAGGAAAGGAGAAAAGTGATGAAATAATTCTGATGAGACTTCTCAGACTTGTGAAATTAAAATTCATCCTAAATATAATAGTGTGGATTTTGGTTGTACAAGTTTAAATCAAAGATGTAAAACTAGAAATCCATATTATTCTTATAAAGAATATGATTTCATGTTTCAACAAGAAAATCCTAAAAACAAGTCTGAAGATGCTAAATGTTCCAACTCTGAACCTTGTTTCCAGAGTTCCAAACCTTATATCTATATTTCTAAAGAAAAGTCTGATAATATTGTTCAGATTTCTGAATCTTTTTCAACTAACTCTGATTCAAAAGTTCAAAGTAACGATGACAATAAAAGTTCAGAATCTACATCAAGTTGTGTCAAGAATCAAGAATCTGAGAAATTATCAGATTTTATAGAAAATATGTCTGAAAATATTTTTGATAAAATGGTCATCTTGTTTACAAGTCTGTTGAGATTATGGTTGATGGTGATAAATTAAATCTGAAACTAAACTACCTGATGAGCACTTTGGTCTTTATTTTCAAAAATAAACAAAAAGAGGGTCCATATTCTAATGGTTTTGCAAAATTAGACCAAAGTGTTTGGAAAGTTCACTCAAATCCAGTGTTTGTTGAACAAGTAATAAGCCAAAAATACCTTCAATTCCTATCTTTTAATTCAAGTTCAGAGCTCGTACTTTTGAAAATGGTGAAACTTCGGGAACTAAAACTATTGAATCTCATGGAAGTTTCACTAAATCTGAAAAGCATAACTCTGTTAAATCTTCTACTAACACAAAATGTTTGTCTACTACAGATATCGAAAGCAAACAAAGTTTAAATCTGGAAGGAAAAGAAAAGAGATTCAATACAGAAGAAATTTTTTGTTCTAAAGAAAGATTATGCTCTTCATAAGAAATCAAATGTACACAATGATTCAATCAATAAAAAGTCAAAGTTTGTGACTAAAGTACCAATTGTTTAAGCAGTTAATCATTTTGTTGTGCATAAATCTTATAATTGTTTGTGTTCTGACTTGATATCTTTAATCCAAAAGCATTTACATTGTAATCATTGTCAACAAAATGATTTCATATTAAACTCTGAACTTTTCTAATGGAATAGGAAATACTAGTATAAAGCCATGTATTACTCTACAAAGTCTGAATCTAACTGGAAAGATATTTCAAAGACTGAAAAGAGTACAAGTTTAAAATAAAAAGCTTTATCAAGTCATTCATCGCCTGCTAAAGCTAAACATGTGAGGAAATGGAAAGTTAAAAGTCCTAAATTTGACTCTGAACTTGTTAAAGTCTAGAGACCAAAAGTAAAAAACTGTAGTTCAACAAGTCCAAAATCCTTTTCTTTTACTAACATCAAACGAATCATTCAATGACGGGTACCTAAATCAAAGTAATTGTTCTTGCATGAAAGTCATGTGTGGTACTTAGATTCTGGATGTTCTAGAGATATTGCAGATGATTGAGCTTAGATCGCAAGTTTGAAGAGGTAAGCCTTTTGAACATTTTGAGATCTATATTTGGGATTTTTAGTGGATTTAAAGTTTGCACTAATATTTGGTATCTTCTAGCTTCCTTGGTGGTTATGAGGAGTTTTCTTAGAGATCTTGCATGAGGATATCTAATCATCAACTTTGATAAACTAAAGCTTGGATTTGAATTCTAGTTTTAAATTAACCTATCAAAGTGAGTTCAAGTTGCTTTGTGAAAACTAAATGCATTCCAAAAATGTCTATTTTGAAGTATTAATGTGTTTTACTTGATATTTCTCAAATATATAGGTTATTTAGTGAGTTTTGCATATTTGGTACATTTGATTTTATAAATCTTGTGAAATACTCGTATTTGGGATTTTTGGACATTTTGATTAATAAATCATGAGTGTGGATTCTTTTAATGATTTATATTATAAATGAGGATTATTAATTTGTTGAAAATGCATTTTAGTGTATTTGTTTTGGAAATTGCATATTGTTGGGTTATGGGTCATTTTGAAATAAAAATGCTATGATTTCAATTGGAAAATGATTTGTCCCAACCAATGATGGGTTTTTGCGTTAATCATGCATTTCGAGCATGTATTTGCATAAACGTTGGTTAAATAGGTTTTTATTTTTTTTAAGATGATGTTGATTGAATAGTTAATTGCATTGTTGAGCTTGTGGCTCGGTTTTGACTCAAATGAGTTTTGGGGACATTTGTCCAATTTAACTTGTTCAATGTTGAGCTTTGAAATGAGATATGTAGTTATGGCATATTTATTTGGAAATTACATGTTTTGAGTGTGTTGTTCATTCAATAGAAATGATGTGATTTGGACTATAATGCAATGGATCCATAAGCATAGGAGTCATTTTGTTGGTTTTTCGATGGGATATTTATCCCAGACATGTAGCTAGAAATATTTAGGATCACCGGATAACTCAAAGGTTTGTATACACCGTGGGTGGTTGAACTTGATGACTGTATGATCCATAGCAGCGGACTCAAGGTACAGACTATGAGTGGTTGAACATCATGACCGTGTGAGTCGTAGGAAGGACTCAAACTTTAGACAGTGGGTGTTGGAACTTGATGACCGTTAGGCCATAGTGGTTATTATTTCTAATGAATAAGTATATCTATGATCAATAGAGGACTCAAGTTATAGACCATCGGTGGTTGAACAAGATGACTGTGTGATTCGTAGTGAAACTCATTAACATAGACGTGTGGCTTACTTTTATGTTCACCACATTCTATAGATACAAGTCTTCCCCGTCACCGAAAGGTGTATTTCTGGATAGTGTATTATCCATGTTTTCGGTGTTGATCTTGGGTATGGGGTGTATCCATTATTTATTGTTTTTATATCTTCAAACTTATCTATGATTTGTGGTTTTGGGGTATTAAACCTTACCCACGTTTTGATGTTTTGGATAATATAGTTTTATTCATTGTTTCTTTATTTGATTATTAAACCTCATTCACATTTTGGGTGAGCATTGGGTTTGATTTCATATTTGAATGGGTGCTTCCGTCATAGAGTTTTCATTACGAAAATGGTGGGTTTTAGAAAGATATTGCTTTTACGATAAAGAAATTTTATTTGAGAAATTATGATTTAAATGCATAAGCATCCTTTCGGTTTTAGTGTTTTATATTAATAATGAAAATTGTTTGAACTTACTAGGAGTTAAGCCTAACCTTTTTTATTTGTCGAGATGGGCATCGGGTCCTCGTTGGGGAGTGATACTAGCAACACTATGATGAGATGAGTTCTAGTTAGAGGCATGAGAACGAATTAGCTATCGAGGATATCTTCATATGTTGCAGATAGCAATCGTTGTTGTGTATTAGTAACACTTTTCCCTGATATAGACTTGTTTAAGGTTTGGTTTGCCATTTTTGTTGATGTCAAATATAGGCGTATTGGTTAAGGCCATGGGGGATGTGGTGGAATATCCCATCTGATGTAACACCCGAAAAATTAAGGTAAGTATTTATAAATTTCTTCGTGTTTGCATCAATCAAAATTGTTGGAATTCTACTTGGGTTAAGATCTCATTATGTCATTTTACCTGTTAACTTTACTTGGATTCCGTACATGTTGAACATTATCGAAAACGACGAAAAATGGGATTTTTGGAGTGTTGGGCGACTGTGACCAGCGACTATGACAATGGTCATAGTCGCGAAGCACTATCGCGGGCCGGGGGGTGGTCTCGGTACACCCCCGGCGACTATGATCTGTGAGAGTGACAAGGGCAATGTCGCCCTGTCACAATCGTTGAACTTGTACCGCGGGCATCAAGACACGCGCGACCATGCCCTCGCGACTATGCCCATGGCACAATCGTCGGGCAATGTCGTCGTCGAGGTCTGAGAGTATAAAAACTCAGTTTTGACCATTTAGATTCCACTTCCTCATCTCACACGTTTTGGTTCCGGTCAAGAGCTCATTTAGGGCGATTTTCTTCATCCCAAAACCCTCCCACACTTACTAAAAACCTAGTGGTAGTTGGGAACATTTATTGGCGGATTAGGGAAGCTTCAAGAGTCATCAAGTGAAGCATTTAAAGCACCTTCAAGTTCTCACCCTCTCATCTTCTCATCCAAGTTTTCTAGGGTTTTGTGTGAAACCCTAGATAGTGAGTTTCTTACATTATTTTCAAATGAGATACATATTTTATATGCTTTCATACTTAATGTGTCATTTTTATGAGAAGATCTGATCATCTGATAAGTTTGACCTAACTGCTAATTTTGGTATTGTTGGTATCTTAGCCTTGAATATGGTTGTGGACATGGAGGAGGTTATTATTTCGATGTTTGAGCATATTTACATATTTGTCTTGTGAGCCATGGATAACATTGAGCAATTGCATGTCTTAGAGTTTTGTACCTAAGTTATGCTTGGGATTGTTGGAGTCTTATACATGTATCTTATGGGTATGAAATTATGTATAGAGACGGACATTGTAAGTACACAGAACGAACCATGAGTAAGTGCTAGGAGGATGTATTCTTAGGTGCCACTATAATGGTATGCGCCTAGACCTCCGCCATTTGGAGTAATGCCTGGGAGGTAGTCTTCAAGTGTGTCGGGCCTTCGGGATGTTGCTCAAGCGAGTGAACATCAAGGTACATTGACTCGAGGTAAAACTCATTGGTGTGATGGGTCTCCCCCATGGTTTGACCCCGTAAGGACTTTGGTGATTGAAGTGTCATAATTGTTCAATAATATGTTTTATGTGAATATGCCATGTTTTTATGTAACTCACTAGACCCGTTTGGTCTAACACTTGATTGTTGGTATGTATCTCAAGTTCTAGTGGCGCGAGCGCCAAGGAAGCTTAATCGACTGTAGTGGTGAGCTTGGGAGCATTTTTGGGATGCCAATATTGAAGACAATCTTTTGGACATAGTTGACAACCTTTTTGTAATCTTGTGTCTAGCGAGACTTAGATTAGGGAGTTGTCATCTATTACTATGTCTTATTGCAAACTTGTAATTAACAAGCAATTGTTGTTCCCTTTTGTATGTGCTCATGATTTAGCATTTTACGTATACCAATTTTCACTTTCCGGAAATTTTGTTAGTCCCATTTTTGGGGTGTTACAAGTTGGTATCAGAGCTCTAGTTTAAGTGAACTAGGTGTTGACCTTAATATACCTAGACTTAGACTAGTTATGCTTATAGGATCACTGTCCAATTGGGTAGAGCAATCCTAGGTGGGGAGAGTACTAGAATTTCGGAAATTGCATTGATTGAGACTTATAATGATGATAACAAGAATTCTTGTGTAAAATACGTTCACAATCTCACCTGGCCAGTGTTGTTCTGAATATATGATTACGTAAGCATGCTTGAAGTTGGTATGATGATTGGTCTTTGTAAGTAGTACGTATTGAACCGGTTATCTTTTAAAAAAATTAACCGGTATGATTTTATCATGTGAAAAAGTTCATAATGGTAAACACGAGGAGTCGAGTCGGAATGATCGAGGATGCGAACGAGGCAAGTGTAACCGCCCCGGGGGAAAATCGTCAAGCGAATCCATCGGCGGGCCGAGTCATCCCGCCGATACCCCCAATGCTAGAGGGAATTGTAGACGCGATTCCTCAAGGGAACTTGGAAGCTGAGGAACCGGTAATTCAAGAGGCGGACCCTCAGTCGGTCCTATTGACTAGTATAATGCAGATGATGAACTCTGCAATGGACAAGCGGGGTGAGAAACTCCTGAAAGTTCTGGAGGATCGAGATGCAAGTAATCGGAGACATGAGACGGTGGAGGACAACGTTGTGTTGGGATCCGGTGGTGCTGATAATGCAGTTGGGACAGAGGAACATGCGACCAGGGCTGACAAGAGGAAAGAAGGGGGTTGTTCTTTCAAGACCTTCCTATGCATTCGAGCTCCGGAATTCACTGGAACGACCGACCCATTAGCCTGCATGAAGTGGATTCAGGATGTGGAGATGGCTTTCGAGTCAAGAGAGTGCGCGGACTCTCAGAGAGTCAAGTTGCCTCTCAACTACTTAGAGGGGATGCTCTGAGTTGGTGGAACATCACCCGAAGAGCGCTCACACCGGAGGTTTTGTCCAAGCTCACTTGGCCAACATTCAATAAGAAAATCATGGAGAAGTGTTGTAATGAGAGAGCGCTTGACAAGATAGAGGAAGAGTTCCGAAGTCTGAAGAAGGGTAACCTGTCGGTCGCCGATTACCCAAAACAACTTTTGGACAAGCTCAGTTTGGTCGAGCATTTGGCAACGGACGAAGGGTCCAAAATAAAGTCTTTTGTGAAGGGACTACCGGCGGATTTGAAGACGGGCGTGAGGAACGCCCAAAAGGCTACTTTGCAGGAAGTGATTGAGAAATCTTAGTTGGTGGAAGATGATCTTCTACAAGAGAGAGAGGAGAGGAAATTGCAAGGAGAAAAACGTAAATGGGAGGGGCCAACCGGGCCCTTACGATCTTCCAAACCCTTCAACGGGGGGAGGAGCACTGACCCGTGACGAGAGGCAAGGTGGTGCCCCAAATGTAAGAGTAAGCACTTCGGGCCTTGTAATCTGAGGCCATTTTCTGGAGCTATGGAATGTTTCAAGTGTGGACGAAAGGACCACATGAGTCAGGATTGCCCTTCGCGGGGAGTTTGTTACGAGTGTCGGGAACCGGGGCACATCATGCGCGATTGCCCTAAGTTAGCAAGGGGTAACCAAGGGGCGCCAAGTGGGGCCTTACCGAAGAAAGAAGTTCAACCAAAGGCGCCAAGTCGGGCCTTCCAGATGACAGCTAGTGAAGCAAAGGAAGCGGCGGGCGTAGTACCGGGTACGTTTCTAGTGAACTCTCTACCTACCCGTGTTTTATTCGATTCCGGTGCGAACTGATCTTTTGTGTCTACCTCTTTTTGCAAGAACCTCGCTACTCCTTGTAGTTTGTTGAATGATGCTCTAGTGGTAGAGGTAGCCAATGGGGAGCATATGGTTGTTCAGAATTGTTATCTAGGATGTACCTTAGAGATAGGTGGGGAGCCTTTCTTCATAGATTTGTTGCCAGCCAATATTGGGGGATTTGATGTAATAGTGGGAATGGATTGGTTAGCTAAGCACGACTCTGGCATCTTTTGTTCTAAGAAGTTGATTCGAGTACCCTTGTCTAAGGGTGGTGAAGTTTTAGTTTACGGAGAGAAGAACCGAGGAACCAAAATGATTATATCGTTACTCAAGGCACGCAAGAGCCTAGCCAAAGGATGTGAGTCGTACCTAGCCTATGTGATCGACGCGAAGCTAGAGAATAAGAAGTTGGAAGAAGTGGAGGTGGTGCGCGACTACCCGGACCTGTCTGGACTTCCACCGGAACGACAAGTGGAATTACACATCGACCTTTCTCCGAGAGCTGCTACAATCGCTCGTGCTCCCTACCGTTTAGCCCCGACAGAAATGCAAGAGATGATGTCGAAGTTCCAGGAACTAATTGAGAAAGGATTTATACGACCGAGCTCGTCGCCTTAGGGAGCGCCGGTGTTATTCGTGAAGAAGAAGGATGGGTCTATGCGAATGTGTATAGACTGCCGCGAACTCAACAATGTTCCCGTGAAGAACAAATATCCACTACCCCGGATCGATGATCTCTTCGATCAACTCCAAGGAGCAGGATGTTTCTCCAAAATAGATTTACGATCCGGCTATCATCAAGTGCGGGTGAGAGAGAGCGATATACCGAAGACGGCGTTTCAGACGAGGTACGGTCACTATGAGTTTTTAGTCATGCCATTCGGGTTGACTAATGCTCCGGACGTGTTCATGAACTTGATGAACCGAGTATGCCGACCCTTTCTAGATAAGTCGATCATAGTCTTTATCGACGACATCTTGATCTATTCGCGGGATGAAGAGGAGCATCGGCAACATTTGCGGGAAGTTTTAGAGATCCTTCGATGAGAGAAATTATTCGCCAAATTCTCGAAGTACGAATTCTGGCTACAAGAAGTGCAATTCTTGGGCCACGTGGTGTCAAAGGATAGAGTAAAGGTGGACCCCGCCAAGATCGAAGCAATGATGAATTGGGAACCACCGATGAGCCCAACGGAGATAAGGAGCTTCTTGGGTTTAGCCGGTTACTACCGACGGTTTATCCAAGACTTTTCGAAGATTACGTCTCCACTCACGTCTCTGACAAGGAAGAATGTAAAGTTCTCATGGACTGAGGCGCAAGAGAAAGCCTTCCGAACCCTCCAAAGGAGATTATGCGAAGCACCAATCCTATCCTTGCATGAAGGATCCGAATATTTTGTGGTTTATAGCGACGCCTCCAAGCTTGGACTCGGGTTTGTTTTAATGCAAAGGGGGAAGGTGATCGCGTATGCATCGCGACAACTCAAGGATCACGAGAAGAATTACCCCACGCATGACTTAGAGCTAGCGGCGGTGGTTTTTGCCTTAAAGCTATGGCGGCATTACCTGTACGGGACGAAGTGTACATTGTTCACCGATCATAAAAGTCTGAAATTCATCTTCGACCAAAAGGATCTCAATATGCGACAAAGGAGATGGTTGGATCTCTTGAAGGATTATGATTGTGAATTGCTTTACCATCCCGATAAAGCCAATATGGTAGCGGACGCCTTAAGCCGAAAGAGCTACGGAGGGGAAAGTAAAGCAACGTTTGCTAGAATCGAAGTGATGTCAAGTCTTGTGGAGGACATCAAGAGGAGCCAAGTCGAAGAACTCCGTGAAGAAAATCTCAAGGCCGAAGTCATGGTGAAGCAACGGGAGTTGTTATCGTAGGATAGTCGCGGCCTTAAGTTATTCCAAGGAAGAATTTGGGTGCCAAAGATCGGGGGAAACCGCCAGTTGCTTTTAGCGGAAGCACACAAGTCCAAATATTCTATACATCCCGGTAGCACCAAAATGTATCGAGACTTAAAATTGCACTATTGGTGGTCGGTGATGAAACTCGACGTGGCCAATTATGTGGAAAGGTGTGTCACTTGCCTTCAAGTCAAGGCGGAACATCAGAAGCCTTATGGGAGTTTGCAGCCGTTAACCATTCCGGAGTGGAAGTGGGAGCACATCACGACAGATTTCGTCACTAAACTACCGAGGACCTTGAAAGGCCATGATACTATTTGGGTAGTGGTGGACAGACTTACCAAGAGTGCACATTTCTTGGCAATGCGGGAGATGTTACCGATAGACAAATTAGCTATGCTCTATATTGATGAAGTGGTGTCTCGTCACGGTGTTCCGTTATCCATAGTCTCGGATAGAGATAGTCGGTTTACTTCCAAGTTTTGGGATGGATTGCAAAGGGAGTTAGGCACGAAGGTCAAGTTGAGTACGGCATATCACCCTCAAACCGACGGACAGAGTGAGAGGACGATCCAAACTCTTGAGGACATGTTTCGATCGTGCGTCATAGACTTCGGAGGGACTTGGGATTCACACTTGCCATTAGTAGAGTTCGCCTACAATAACAATTACCATTCGAGTATCGGGATGGCTCTATTCAAGGCACTTTACGGGCGTAAATGTAGGACACCGGTGTGTTGGCTCGAGGCGGGAGAAAAGCAATTTACGGGTCCAGATAATGTGCAAGGAACGGCGGATAAAGTGAAGGATATTAGAGAGCGATTGAAGGCGGCCCAAGACCGACAAAAGAGCTATGCGGACAAGAAGCGAAGACCGCTTGACTTTCAAGTGGGAGATTGGGTTATGCTGAAGGTGTCACCTTGGAAAGGAATCATCCGCTTCGGAAAGCGCGGGAAGCTTAGTCCCCATTTCCTTGGGCCCTTCACGATTTTGGAAAAGATCGGGCTTCAAGATTATCGGTTGGACCTACCGCCGGAGATGGACGGAATCCATCCTACTTTTCATGTCTGTTACCTCCGCAAGTGTTTAGCCGAAGAGGAAAGTGTTATCCCTTTGACAGAAATTCGGGTGGACAATGGGAATCGATGTGTAGAAGAGCCGGAAGCTATTCTAGAGTCAAAGACAAAACAGTTGCGGCACAAAGAAGTCACTATGTTGAAGGTTCAATGGAAGCACCATCCAGATGCTAATGTGACGTGGGAATCGGAGGAGGACATGAGGAAGAGATATCCTCATTTAATCAAGCGTTTAAGATTTCGAGGATGAAATCCTCATTAGGTGGCGAGGATTGTAACACCCGGAAAATTAAGGTAAGTACTTATAATTTTCTTCGTGTTTGCATCAATCAAAATTGTTGGAATTCTTACTTGGGTTAAGATCTCATTATGTCATTTTACCTGTTAACTTTACTTGGATTCCGTACATGTTGAACGTTATCGAAAACGACGAAAAATGGGATTTTTGGAGAGTGACAAGGGCAATGTCTCCCTATCACAATCGCTGAACTTGTACCGCGGGCATCAAGACACGCGTGACCATGCTCTCGCGACTATACCCATGGCACAATCGTCGGGCAATGTCACCGTTGAGGTCTGAGAGTATAAAAACTCAGTTTTGACCATTTAGACTCCACTTCCTCATCTCACACGTTTTCGTTCCGGTCAAGAGCTCATTTAGGGCAATTTTCTTCATCCCAAAACCCTCCCACACTTACTAAAAACCTAGTGGTAGGTGGGAACATTTATTGGTGGATTCGGGAAGCTTCAAGAGTCATCAAGTGAAGCATTTAAAGCACCTTCAAGTTCTCACCCTCTCATCTTCTCATCCAAGTTTTCTAGGGTTTTGTGTGAAACCCTAGATAGTGAGTTTCTTACATTATTTTCAAATGAGATACATATTTTATATGCTTTCATACTTAATGTATCATTTTTATGAGAAGATCTAATCATCTGATAAGTTTGACCTAACTGCTAATTTTCGTATTGTTGGTATCTTAGCCTTGAATATGGTTGTGGACATGGAGGAGGTTATTATTTCGATGTTTGAGCATGTTTACATATTTGTCTTGTGAGCCATGGATAACATTGAGCAATTGCATGTCTTAGAGTTTTGTACCTAAGTTATGCTTGGGATTGTTGGAGTCTTATACATGTATCTTATGGGTATGAAATTATGTATAGAGACGGACATTGTAAGTACACAGAACGAACCATGAGTAAGTGCTAGGAGGATGTAGTCTTAGGTGCCACTATAATGGTATACGCCTAGACCTCTGCCATTTGGAGTAATGCCTGGGAGGTAGTCTTCAAGTGTGTCGGGCCTTCGGGATGTTGCTCAAGCGAGTGAACATCAAGGTACATTGACTCGAGGTAAAACTCATTAGTGTGATGGGTCTCCCCCATGATTTGACCCCGTAAGGACTTTGGTGATTGAAGTTTCATAATTGTTCAATAATATGTTTTATATGAATATGCCATGTTTTTATGTAACTCACTAGAACCGTTTGGTCTAACATTTGATTGTTGGTATGTATCTCAAGTTCTAGTGGCGCGAGCTCCAAGGAAGCTTAATCGACTGTAGTGGTGAGCTTGGGAGCATTTTTGGGATGCCAATATTGAAGACAATCTTTTGGACATAGTTGACAACCTTTTTGTAATCTTGTGTCTAGCGAGACATAGATTAGGGAGTTGTCATCTATTACTGTTTCTTATTGCAAACTTGTAATTAACAGGCAATTGTTGTTCCCTTTTGTATGAGCTCATGATTTAGCATTTTATGTATACCAATTTCCACTTTCCAGAAATTTTGTTAGTCCCATTTTTGGGGTGTTACATCTGCCCATGGTTCGAATCCAGGCGTACACAACAATTGTGGCCACTAAGCTTTAATCAAGGTTGATGTCTTACAGTCATAATTTACCAAGGGATTAGTCTAGGCATAGCCTAGGACACCCTTTTCAAAAAAAATCTAGGTTTGTTATTTAAGGAAATCAAATATTGACTTATAAAAAGGAATGTTTTCTTTAATTGATGTTCTATCGAAAAATTTAAAATTAGTTGTTTTTTCAGATTTGAGGGTGTTATAATATGTATGCCTATATATATATATATATATATATATATATATATATATATATCTTGATTTTTCAAAAACAAACTTCACTCTCAATCATATTAAGGTGTTGTTCGGTTCGTTTTCTGTTAAGACCTAAATGCATATAGTTGTCTGTATTGATAATGTTGTCTGTATGTTAGCAGATAAGTTATTGTTCGGTTATTGTGCTGAATAAACAGTCTGAATGTCATAAATGACCATTTTACCCCCAGCTTGCTAGATTTATGATATATAGGAAACAGATCGATATGTTGGCCTAAAAAACGAGAATCATGAAAATTGATGGAGAGGAACATGAATATTAACAGCTTGATAGGTACACCGGACAAAATCGATGGTGAGAAACTAATGTATGCAAACCAGAAACATGAAAATCAATCCACGAAATCCACAAAGCAATACACAGAATACACAGAAAACTACTGTATGGAACCATAAAAAATATTACCAAATCGATAAACAGAAAATCGATCCCACAAAATCCAAAAAATCGATCCCACAAAATATGCACAGGTCGATCAATATCACAACAAAAAAATTGATATCACCGAACATTTACCGTTTGATTTACATCAACATGAAGAACCCATATATTATCAGATTGAGAACCCAAACAGATGAAGAACCCAAAAAAATCACCCCTAAGTACAAGAAAACCCAAATTGATAGAGAACCAGGTCTTCAATTGTTCTTCGACTAGAAAGGTGGAAATGATAACCCATGAAGAAATCGATGGAGATAGAGAGGATATCCAGGAAAAGATCTGCTAGAGAACGAATCCATGGAGATAGAGAGGATAACCCATGAACAAATCGTTGGAGATAGAGAGGAGATCCAGGAACAGTTAGAGAACGAATCGATGGAGATAGAGAGAAGAATCCATGATTGATTTTGACGACGGTACTTTAATAGTTCTTCGATCGGAAACAAATTTGTTTGGTCATGGAGCTTCAAATTGATGGAGATAAAGAGGAGAACCCAGAAAACAGATGTATTTGGTCATGGTGCTTCAAATGGTGGGTGGCGACGAGATTAGGTCTAGAGGATGGAGATGGTAGATGACAGGTTAAGGATGGTATTTTTCTTTCTTCCAGAAATGGGTTACGATAAGGAGGGGTAAAGGTGGAAAATGGGTGGCTGAATGTAAAGGAGTAGAAATTTCTAGCTGACCGATTAAACCACCAGTTGAGCGAATAAGCCACAACCGAACGGCTTTTTATGGCTGACCGAATAAGCCATATGGGCTATACAGCCCATTAAGCAACAACCGAACAGCCCCTAAGTTTCTTGTTGGATAGATGAACAAACCGTTAATGCCACACACGTAAGGAAACATTATTAACCTTTACCAAATCGGGTTCTACTTCCAAAATATATTGTCCTTTCTTGGAAATTAACCTTGTCAACCGCCTTCCTATTCGTGTTCTTGTTCTGATGTATTAAAGCAAGATTGTAACAAAAGTTGACCATAATATTTTGATCCATTGTTGAGAACAATTTTGAAAAATAACTCATCATTGAATTTAATATTTCCCATTGTGTACCATAATGATCTCGCAATTAGGTAACACCACCCTGATATTGAAAACTTTTTGACTATCAACAAGTAAACTTTGATCATTGCAAACACTACAAAACAAATTACTATCAGCGACGAAATAATCCGTCGGATCCGTCGGTAATCTCTGTCAGATTAAACGTCGTCGGCGATGATATCACTGACATATCACCATGGAATTACCGATAGATTACCGACGGATCTATCGGTATTCTGTCGGTAATCCATCGGTAATATCCGGATTCCTCGGTAATCCGTCGATAATATCTGGATTTGTCAGTAATCCATCAGTAATATCAAGATCCGTTGAAATTACCGACGGATTTCGACCGTCGGAAATATTTCGTGGGATTTGCTCATTTTTCTAGTAGTGAAATATGTTGGGTTGCTCCTGAATCCAAGACCCAAATATTTGATTTAGACACTCCCAAATTAAATATCAAAACATGACAAGTACCTCGTTATTTCAGTAGAAGTGGTTGCGACATTCACAAAAGCCAATTTTCCTTGGAGTGTTGCTATCGGTTATTGACACTAGACGCGCAACTTAATTCCATGAACATTATCATCAACAATCTTTTCATTGTTAGAGTTCCAAATCAATTAGCATGGGTATGTTTCCCCTAAGACTTTGGTTTCAAAATTCTCCATTAAAATGCACTAATTATTAAATACACTTTAAGTATTTAATATTTTAGTTTGTGACACCCACTTTTCCAAGTTGTCACTTACACCATAACATAGCAAGAACTATAAAATGATATGATCTTAAGGTCAAAACCTTACATTTTAGCGGAAACATCTTAACTTAAACATCTTTGGTCCCCTCTTATAAATACATACACATGGAGGACTTCAACCCTTCCGCTAAGCTTTAGATCTTCTCCTTATCTTTTGAACTTTCTTGGATACCCGGTACTGAGATACATGCAAAATTTTTAAAATAAAAAGAGTCAACCAAAAAGGCTTGTGAGCGCATGAGTTTTGTTAACATGCATATCGTAATCATAAAACATATCATGCAACATTTAAAAAAAATCATAAACATTTTCGTGTCTTAAAATCATTTCATTATTGAGATATCCCTTTTGTGTTGTATGCACCATGTGGATCAAATTGACAGTGATTATAAAATCACTCATTATGTTTCAAGTGTCGGAACAAATCACATACATTAAAAACCCTTTCATTACGGTTTCCTGTTCTTTAACTTTGACCCCGGCGTCCCGAGCATTTCCAAAGGTGGCAACAAAACGTTTCATGCATATCATTTAAAATATTCATGTATACAGATTTCATAACCTTTCGTACATACAAACGATATATAGCATAAATCTTATAAATGCATGAATATAAACTTGAACTTTTGCATATATCTCATTTTTCATAAAAACATCATGAAACTCACCTTCATAACCTTTGTGCTTACAAATATGTCACCCATCAGGATTATCCCTAAATCGTAGCTTGAACCCGTCCGTTTACAATCATCGCTTCCCTTGTTTCTTCATTTTATCTCAAATCAACCATTGCATTTTTATTTGTTTAAGTGAGAATTATGTTTTTATATAAAAGATTTACATTCATGCCACGTATCATTAATTGATACACCTTTCAACCTCTTGCAATTACACCTCCTTGCAATTACACGTATCATTACTTGTTTTTAATATAAATTTACAGAACAAGTCCTTAGAGATTAGGACTTGATTCACTAATTAAAACCAAGTCTCTCTAAACACATAAAAGCCCCCTTGACTTTAGTCTATACTTTATTTCAATTATTATATATATATATATATATATGTGTTTCTTTTTGGTGTTATCTGAAAATCGGGATGTTACAAATCCTCCCTCCTTATAAAAATTTCGTCCTCGGAATTTGTACTTTCTTTGATACCCGAAAAGTGTTCATATAACTTATACTGCAATATCTTCAAGCAACACATTTGTTGTCTAACTACTATTGCAACTAGAAAATCATAATCCTTTCGTTGCGCACTCTAATTCAATACATCGTCCTGAGATATTTCGTCTTCACAACATATATAGACTACATAATTTTTTTTAACTATTCCATTGAAATTACATACTTGAGATGTTCAACTTCAATGACCTGGGGTCATTATTAATTTGACATCCATCTTGACCATCATCTTTTTTTTTAACATAATAACTTCAAATTCGTGCATGCTAGCATTTATTTATTGTTTGGTTACTACATAACCAATCTATCAACCAATTTTATATGCTCCAAGCTTCTCATTTCTTATCTCTTCTCAAATAAGTTTGTCATTCATTTTTTTTTTTTGCACTTTTAACCAATGCCGCCTTACTTTACATGTCTAATATCCTTTAATGATATCCGCTTATGGCGATCATTTTTTCTCCGAACATCTCACTTATTTCTAGTATCTCCCTCTTTGGACATTTAAAAGAAACATATATACTACTTTTATTGATTGAGAGTACTTGTTCACATAATTGGGATACCTCATCTCTAAATGAGTTAGGACTTCTTTCTTTCTATGACCAGATTACGAGCTGCAAGATCCAAGCACAAAAGAACGATCACTTGTGCTAATCTACGGAGAAACACTTTTTGTTATGAGTTATAAAGGCTAAGATACTATCATCTCTGAATCTTTGTTAGGGAGAAAGAAAGCTATTGAATAGGGACATTTAAGGCCAACTCTTTCTCGTCTTTAAAAAAATATCAAAATGCAGTTATATAAGTTATCACTTTTGCAATTAAAGATCGGCTCATCAAAAGTGAGAGTATCAAAATGCAGTTATATGAGCATCGACCAGGAGAAGCTTAAGCTTCTAGCACTGGTATCATTTTTAATCGAATACCCATATATATTTGGATATATAACATTTGAACATTACCTTTGAGCCATTCCATCATAATACTGTATCATGTAAAATATCATGTAACGACTAGGCAATCAACTTTTTTTATTTATTTATCCCATTTGAATCTACCCTAAATTTGGACACCATCTTTACATTGAGCACTTAATACTTCCTCGTTTTTTTATTGCACATATGATATCTTCTTCCAAATATCATCACATCATACTTTGCTCATACCTTACTTTTTTTTGTTTGCTATAATATATGTGTATATCTTATATTCATACTTCATACACATCAATTGACATCATTTTTAAGGTTCATTTCTCGAATCATATATATATATATATATATATATATCAATTTGACTTACATATAAGGTGCCAAAATGGTTAATATTATGCTTTTGTCATAACTCCATGTCACTTGTATGCCCTCTTAATATCGACATGAATGCCTTCATACTTTGCTTTGTCAACCTTCACGACTGGCATTTTCTTTTGTGACCCCACGATCACCTAATTGATCATCATGATCAAATTATATTTTCAAACTTTTTCTTAACGACATATATTTTACAATAGTGCGTCCATTTCAAAATTTTGAGATTGCATACCTATTAAAGGCACAATCCCCTTGTACTACTTCGGACACTAATCATAGTGCCTTTTTGAAGCTTTTTACACAATATTTCATTTGCACCTTATAGAAAATTTTCTATCTCCATGATGTTTACGGTGTCTTACTCATTGCTATACATATTTGACTTGAAAGTTTTTATATATATAGAATTATACTTAAGGTTTCAAGTCATCTAGTACCCGTACAATCTGATGAAAATGATATTTTTACCATAGGCTCCTTTTATTTTGCAAAACCTATTGTTGATCTTCCACCAACTTATATACTAGATAATAAGTTTGTCTAACAATGCTTTTCACTTTAAAGTATAACACATCCACATTATAACATATACTAAACTTATTATATATTTTTTTATTCCTCATTCATACTAGACATGATTCTCAATGTCATATTATCTCGTTATTTTAACTCCACTCATCTTGTGACTCTTCTTCTTATATACAGACTAAGTTTAGATATTCAAACCAAAATCACATAAAGCAATAGTTAGAAAGCTATCATATATCTTTGTCTCCAATAATTAAAATTAAAATGGGTTTATAACTTGGACTAGATTTAACCGATAATCACCCCAAAATACCATCATATTTTCCTAAATTTCCATACCATAATGTTGGAACAATTAGTATTGTCACCAGATAATAACTTAAACTACTATTGGTTTAAGCTTAGGTATTCTAAAATAACACCTAAGTCCCTTAAACCATTGCTCTGATACCAACTTGTGACACCCACTTTTCCAAGTTGTCACTTACACTATAACATAGCAAGAACTATAAAATGATCTGATCTTAAGGTCAAAACCTTACATTTTAGCTGAAGCATCTTAACTTAAACATCTTTGGTCCCCTCTTATAAATACATACACAAGGAGGACTTCAACCCTTCCGCTAAGCTTTAGATCTTCTCCTTATCTTTTGAACTTTCTTGGATACCCGACACTGAGATACATGCAAAAATTTTAAAATAAAAGCAGTCAACCAAAAAGGCTTGTGAGCGCATGTGTTTTGTTAACATGCATATCGTAATCATAAAACATATTATGCAACATTTAAAAAAAATCATAAACATTTTTGTGTCTTAAAATCATTTCATTTTAGAGATCTCCTTTTTGTGTTGTATGCACCATGTGGATCAAATTGACAGTGATTATAAAATCACTCATTATGTTCCAAGTGTCGGAACAAATCACATACACTGAAAACCCTTTCATTACGGTTTCTGTTCTTTAACTTTGACCCCGGCGTCTTGAGCATTTCCACAGGTGGCAACAAAACGTTTCATGCATATAATTTAAAATATTCATGCATATAATTTAAAATATTCATGCATACAGATTTCATAACCTTTCGTACATACAAACGATATATAACATAAATCTCATAAATGCATAAATATAAACTTGAACTTTTGCATATATCCCATTTTTCATAAAAACATCATGAAACTCACCTTCATAACCTTTGTGCTTACAAATATGTCACCCATCAGGATTATCCCTAAATCGTAGCTTGAACCCGTCCGTTTACAATCATCGCTTCCCTTGTTTCTTCATTTTATCTCAAATCAACCATTGCATTTTTATTTGTTTAAGTGAGAATTATGTTTTTATATAAAAGATTTACATTCATGCCACATATCATTAATTGATACACGTTTCAACCTCTTGCAATTACACGTATCATTACTTGTTTTTAATATAAATTTACATAACAAGTCCTTGGAGATTAGGACTTGATTCACTAATTAAAACCAAGTCTCTATAAACACATAAAAGCCCCCTTGACTTTAGTCTATATTTTATTTTAATTATTTTCTGTATATATATATATATATATGTGTGTGTGTGTGTGTGTTTCTTTTTGGTGTTATCTGAAAATCGGGATGTTACAAGTTCTTGTTCTCCGTTGTGGTAAAAATGTTTGTTAAGTTTTATATTCTGCTATGCTCTACGGATACACAACTAGTTTTTTATAATAAAAAATATAATTTCATAAGTCATAGGGTTGAATTATAAAAACTTTTGTTAATTATGGAGAAAGAGGATCGTCTTTTAACATGTTAAATGTGGGATTCCGGACATGGTCCTCAAAATTTTGTGGACCATTTTTCCATCTATTTAGACTTTAGATTTCTTGAATCTTGATTTGAGTTGGGGTCTTCTAGTCTTTCTGTTTTTTATTTGGTATTCTTCTTTTGGCAATTTGACTTTATTCTTTTTAAAGTTCTTTATTTTTGTTACGTAATAATAACCAAGACAACTAAATTTGATTTTTTTGTTGGTGGGTTTTTTCCTAATCTTTTTTCTTATTTTTTTCTCTTACATGTTAGGGTTTCAACTTTGTACATCTCGTCCTTGTTTTTCACGTCAACATTGTAAGTCTTTGATTTATTTTCATCATATGAGCTTATTTTTTACGCCACTGAAGATTTCGATCTTTGAAAGCAAAGGTATGATTTTGAATATCTTATAAAGTCGTTTGTCTTTTAATTAGGTTTTAGAATAGTAGAATTCAAACTCAAACCTTTCTCTCTCTTTTTTGGGATTTGGCTTTAATGTGAATAGGCTAAGCTTTTTGTTGTTGATAATATAAGTCTTGAATTCCTTTGACCAAATTTCATTCTTTCATTTGGTTCATTATTTTTTATGGTTGAAATCTTCAAAATCCAATGAATTCCACAAATAAAGGATTTGAACATTCTTTGGCAATATGGTGGATTTAAATAATTTAAATAAAGGATCTACTTTATGCTCGATTTCAACTCTCTCGATTTAAAATTTAAATAATTTCCTTAAAAAATTAAAATTCAATGAACCATTTCGATTTTTGTTGTTTATATTTATGACAGTTTTTTTGAAGCAATCCTTTATTTTAAATGTTAGAAAATAATAAAATTAAAATTAAAGAAATTGGTGTAATTACTATAATTATTAAAACATATTTCTATAACTAATAATCAAGTATTATTATAATTAGAATCTGATTTAATTTCGGAAAGAGAAAATATACGTTTGTTGGGATCTGAAAAATTCATCTGAATCATATGCATTATTTTAATAAAGTATATTTAGTTAAGATAAAAAATTCAATATTTTCAAAAAGGGGTAATTTGGTCATTAATCGATATTTTATTCCAATTCCAAAGTTGTATTCTATTAATCGATATTTTATTCCAATTCCAAAGTTATATTCTACGAACCAAACAGATATATTACAATTCCTAAGCAGATTCCATTCCAATGTCTACTAACCAAACATGTGGTCAAAACTGATAACATTCCATTGCAATACCTCCAAAGTCAAATTCCTTTGACATATTTCATTTCATCCAAAAATATTTTGTAACCCAACCGCCACCTAAAAGATTGGGTGTAGAATGCTAATTTGCTAATTATTGATTGTCTTGACACATGTGTAATAGAGCCTTTAAAAAGATTGAAAGTCTCATATGGCTTAATGTGTGATTGTAATATAAATATTTAAAACAAATAGATGCATTAGTTAAAGTACTAAAATATATTATAATACTATAGACGTGAGAAAACAAAAAAAAAATGGATTTGCTTAAATCATGCACAAAACGATCAATGAACACATTTCATGACAAGAACATATGCAATATTACTAATAACGTGGGTGGATGAACCTTTTTGGAATCTAATTCCAATCCTTCCTATTTTTCATGTTTTTGTTTTCTAGTCTATAAAAACATGGTCGTTACCTTTCAGATTTTCTACATCGATCAACCGTTTGATATTATCATATAACTACCACTTAATTTCCCGATGGCTGCCCACCAAGGAGCACCAACCCGTCGACAATTGTTACGATTACCCCATATCGGTCATCCACTGCCATCACCAACCCAACACCCTCATCCACCAACATTAACCCCACCGCTTTTTACTCCAAAATTTCGATCCACACCACCGGGACACATGAATCCAGGAACACATTACCCAAAAAGTGAGGCAACCAAAAACTTAGAATATCCTAAGAAGCAGTTGGATTCCGAGAATCATGGGACAAGAATTACAACAATTGAAGATGAGAATACAGGAACTACGATCACAATCACAGATCAGTTGAGTCCTTGCGGCAAAAAGACTCGCAAGCATTCCCAGTGGTGGTCATGTGTCTTTTCCTCAATGACCGCAAGGATCACATAAAATAGAGAGAAAGAGAAGGAATATCATGAAGTTGTTGTCTTTTGTAGGAATTAATAATATTGTGAATGTTTTATTCACAACACATTAATTATGCATCGATTCCTATTATATGTGGAATAGTGTTTGCAAAGAAGTTTAGTTCTATATATATATATATGTATGTATGTATGTTTGATGTGATGAAAAAATTAATATGCAAGGTGAATAATGAATTAATATACAATCTTTTTTTTTTTTCTTTTGGGTATGTTTGAGTCTTTGTTTGCAGATTGGCCTCTCTTTTGCATAATTTCGTTTTTTTTATTTCTTCTATATTTTGAGTTAAAGATGGATCACACTAGTGCATGGTATAAGAAGGATGTCACTTTGAAAGATGAGGTATCATTAGCTATCATCATGTAACATCTATTTAAACTTACCCTTGACTTGAAACCTAATTAAAAAGGCTGATCTTACCATTTCGGAGGTCTTATACAAGAAATTAAATCTTATTCTATATAATTCTTTTCGAAAAAAAAGTTTGCTATGTTAAAAAGTAAATCGTTTTAGTTTAAACATACATAGCTATTAAGACTTTGAATTTGAAATAATTGTTCATATTTAATCACTTTTTGGCATTTAAAATAATTAAAAAAGTAAACATTGAAATTCAAACTTTAAAAAACAAAATGTGACTAAATTGCCCTTAATAACTAAAATCAAATGAAGCATAAAAAACACTACCTAAAGAAAATAAAAATCACAAATTATAAAATATTAATGGGATTTGAGCGCAGTAAATAAGATGATAGATAGAATGATCAAACATCTTTCATCACAACTTAGTAAAATATTTTTTTTATATTTTATATTTAAACAGGGTCGTGCTTTAGGGTGTTCCGGGTGGTGTCGTCGCATAGGACCTCCGATCGTCGAGGGCCTTGGAATTTATTTAGAATTTTTAATTATAGTATAATTAGATATAAGAAAGAAAAAACATTTCCTTGACACAAATTACTCCTGGGTTAGATGGTTAGTGCCTCTTCTTCTTTAGAGTTTGAATCCTCCGGCATGATAGGGGAAAGTACATATATTTTATAGATTTCAACTAATTTATTTTATCTAAAATAAATTATTTCTTATTTCTATTAACATCGCATAATTTTTTTAAAAGAAAAAGTAAAATAATAATATAAAAAAATGTAAACCTTTAAGATAATTTAATTATATAAAACGTTTAATTAGCTTTTTATTTTTTATTTATCTATCCATTTTCGTGATTTCTTTACCTAAATTATCTTTAAAAAACTAAAATTTCCAATTTTTTCTTTCGTTTTACCTAAATTATCTTTAAGAAACTAAAATCCCAATTTTTTCTTTCGTTTTTCTTTGATTGTCGTCATCATAAAAAAATCGTAATGTTTTTCTTAAGTTTCTTCTATCTTTGAGGTACAAATTATATTCTCCATTTTCACCTTTAAAATACAAATTTCAATCTATAAGTATGTATTAAATGTTTTTCTTTCTTTATTTTATTTTTTCAATGATTTTATTCTATGTTTCTTATTTGATTATTTCTATGTTTTTCTTAATTATGTTCAAAATTGAAAATTCATTTGCAATTGACTGTCTCATGAGTAAACATAACTTAAATGTTTTGAGATCGATTTCGATTGGAAATGAGTTCTTGACAAATTTTGATTATAAAGAATATGAAATTATAATATATAATTTTGCTTTTATTAATGATAGAAAATCAATCGTCAAAACATAATAATGTCTAGTTATTTGTCTTCTTTTTGAAAAATGTATATTGTAAATTGTACTTATTGTGTCATCACATTTAAATATGACTCATATCACCGGACTAATCGTATTAGATTTAAGAGCATTAATTTAACAATATAAATGTCATTTTGATTTTTTTTGGTTTATAATTAGTTTATACTTCCATGTATATTCTACACTCAAAGAATTTGTTTCCGAATTTAGTAATAAAAAAACTTAATAAAAATATAATTGGAAAAAGTATAAAGTTAGGTTTTGACACAGAACAACATGGTATTTAAATTTTAGTATCTATTAAAAAGACATGAAAGAAAGTGTTTTAATTACCAAATATAATTAAAAATATCTTAAATAAATATGGTTGAAAATAAAAAAATAGGTATTTTAAAATACCTTCTTCCTCTCATTACCTCGAACTTGTGACCTTATATTACAAACTAAAAGGACGTTTGGTTCACAGGATTACAACGAAATATAAAAGAATTGGAATGACTAGGCATTTGGTTTACCTATGGAATGGAATTGAATTCCACATATTCCATCATTTATGGATTTGGTCATTCTATCACAATTGTGAATGAACTCAATTCCATTCCATCCCATTTTCTCAAAAATACAAAACTATCCCCATCTAGCTTACTTGATTTACCCAGACACATATGAACTATCGTCGACCACCGTTCTGAAACACCACCGACCAACACTGATATGAACCACCACCAACCACCATTTTGAACCATCGTCAATCATCGCCGATCACTGTCGATCACCACTGATCTGAACCACCGCTGACCACCACGAAGATGAACCACCAACTGCCACCATCGATCTGAACGACCGTCGACCACCACCGATACGAACCACTAATGATCTAAACCATCATCGACCACTACCCATCTTAAACCATCATTGACCACCATTGATTTGAATCATTCGGAACCATCACCGACCGCCACTATCGACCACCACCGATCTGAACCGCCACTACCCTACCACCACTGATCTGAACCACCATTCTAAGCCACTATCTAAACCACCGCAACCACCGACCAGCACCATTCTGAACCACTACCTCCAACCACCATCGTTCTGAACCACTACCTCCAACCACCACCGTTCTGAACCACCATCGTCGACCACCACCGTTCTGTACCACCACAACCAACCACCACCGATCTAAACCACCGTTTTGAACCATGTTGATCACCATCGGTCTGAATCACTGTCGACCACCACCGATATGAACCACCGTCGACCACCACCGATCTCAACCTCAGTAGTTGGATTTTGGTGTAAAAACATTCAAAAAGGATACTTTCGTCATTTACAAATATTTCATTCCAATTCCAAAGCTACCTTATGTGAACCAAACAGATAACTCAAATTTCTTTAACAAATTTCATTTCAATATATTTCAACCAAACAGGTGGTCAAACTTGATAACATTCCATTCCAATTCCTTCAAAATCAAATTTCTTTGACAAATTCTATTACATCCAAAAACATTCTGCAAACGAAATGCCCCCTAAAAGTTTGAAAACAATCAAGCCACAAGGAAGATGAATTAAACTCTTTCTTCCAAAAACAATTATTTATGTAATAAATGTATAGAGCCTATATTCCAATTTTTTTTAAAACCCTATTATTATTTTATCAACACTATAGAATATATCGATTGGACAGATAATAAATAAAAACAAAATATAAAATTTCATATTCAATAGTATATCAATAGTCTTATAAATTAAAACAATATAAATGTCTTAAAAATTTATTATTAACATTTTCTACTATTAAACTTTTTCTTGAATGATAAAATAATTTTTATTACATCGCTATTTAAAAAAAATATATTAAAATGGAGCAAGGCCCACTTTTGTTTTAGTTCCATGCATTCAAAATACTATGGGTGTGTTTGTTACGCCAACAAGATACGATAGGACAGGACGAAACAAGACAAAACAGAACATGTTAGAACAACTGTTTAGTGTTTGGTAAAACAGAACAAATAACATAACCAATTTACCCCTAATAAGTTGTTTATATATTATATATTGTTTAATAATGTAATTTATTAAATTATAACGAAATAAATATTTTTTAAAAGAAAATATAGTATTAGAAAGTTCTTTTCAAGATAGAATAAAGTGACATCAAAATAAAAAGTTCATATAGTTTCAAATTTTTATTTTTTTAACCTTTTATATATATTTTTTACTATTATTATTTAATAATTTAAATAAATTAATCAATATTTTCTATTATTTCATAAATGAACACAATACACTTATTTATATTTAAACATTAGCTAAATTTTAGTTACATAGAGCACTAATTAACTATAATTAACATCTAACCATCGTCTAACAAAACACTAACTAGCTACTAAGAAATTTTGTATGAATAGATAAATCTATCATTTTACGCTTAACCATCGTAATACTCCCTCTCAAGATGGACAAAGACAAATAAATGTTCTTTAATGCCATCTTCGATATTAAATATTGAAGCTTGGACAATGGAAACAACTTATAGAAGATATATGCAAGTTGGAATGCAGATTGAAAAGGTATATCAAGTGTGTTGGGTCATCTAAGATTTTAAGATGATCTCTCCTTTAGTTTGTGTTTACTCATCTGTAAATGTTTGTACATCTTAGAATTAGTATGGTTCTTTGTAATAGCTTAGTTACGCATGAACAGATCGGTGAGTCGAGGAACTACCGAATTCAACATGAAGAAGTCTACCTTGCGGATTGAGGTGAACTTCAAGGGAACTAAGTCCTATCTGCGGATTGAGGTGAACTTCAAGGGAACTAAGTCCTATCTCCCATCTACCAACCCTCTTTGTGTTCGGCATTCTTTTGCCACTCTTTCGGCAATCTCTATCTTTGCTGAACCTTATTCGGTTCGGTAAACAACCCCTTATGCCAAACCCTCTCGGTTTGACATACTTCATCTTTCCCAATGTACTTCTGACAATGGGAATGGAAGCTTCCTTCTCCTAGAAGTTATTCACTTGAGTTCTGATTTGATTGAGACGCATATTTCTTAAAAGATCTCAAAAAGATTTGAGTCAAGTATATTTTATTAAGATATTATACTTTCATAGTACAAAAGTTACCTTTTGTATTGTGATAAGTCACCTCAAATATCTTATAATTTATTGACAATATCTCAACCACCCATGCTTTAAATGATCACTGTCCTTTGCACTCATTGCTTTGGATAGTATATAAAGGGTGGAGCTATCTACTTGCTCCTCACGCTTTCAGCTCAAGATTTCTCCTTTGCAAGATATCAAACAGGTTGTCAGTTATTCTCTCTAAGATTTAGTCTTTGTGTTCTTTAAGTCTTCTTTGTGTTAGATTGTTTGAGTAGTTCTTAGTTATTCTTTTCCGCAACAATCTTTGTTTCCTTTGTGTAATTCTTGATAGTTATATCAATAAAAGAATTAAAAATTAAGTAAAATTTGAGTATTGTATTCACCCCCCCCCCTTCTACAATACTTATTTTGCTAACTTGGGACCAACAAGTGGTATTAGAGCGGTTGATTTAACGTGATAAATCAGATCCGTGATGGCATCTTCGTCAAAAGGTGATCCTTCTTTTTCTTCTCAAGATGATAATGGCTCTATGGTCAAACCTCCTAGGTTTAATGCTAACAACTTTTCTCTCTACAAAAGTAGAATGATGCTTTTCCTAGAAGGAGCTGATAGCCGTTATCTGACCGTTCTTCGTGAAGGTCCTCTTGTTCCTAAAGTATGGGACAAGTTTATCAAATCTTCTAAAAAGAAAGACAAAGAAAAAGATTCTCTTTTTCATGTTTCCGATGACTCTTCTGATGAGAAAAAGAATACACTGATGAAGATAGACGCACGATTTGACTTGGTTCCAAAGTGCGAGCAATTATTGCTCAGTAGCCTCCAGATGAAGTGTACCACTCTCTTGTAAACTTTACTACTGCAAAAGATATGTGGACTATCCTATGTGTTCTGTACGAAGGTACAAATGAAGTCAAAAAGTCTAGAAAAATTTCTCTAGTTCGCAAATACGAACTCTTCTCCCATGAAAAGGGAGAATCTCTTTCTAACTACTACAATCGTTTTAACAGCCTATTAAATGATCTAAAACTTCTCGGAAAGCTATATGATAATGAGGAAATCTTGTGCAAATTCATGGACGGTCTTCCCGATTTCTGGGAAAACCTCTGTACATGCATTAAGACAACCAAGGACTTGGAAAGCCTTCCACTTACTTCTCTCTATGGAACTTTCTTCAATTACGAGCAAACTCGTCTTCAAAGGAAGACCATCATTAAAGAAATAAGAGCTCCTTCTATGGCTCTTATCAGTGATGGCTCCAAGAAATCTGCGTGTATTCCTTGAATAACCTACCCATCTGATGACTCAGAAAGAGAAAGTCATGATGACATAAGTCACTCTTCAGAGGCTTATCTCAGTGAAGCCGATGATCAAGGGGAAGACATCTTTGTTGATCAGATGACGGAGGAGATGGGCATGCTTGCTAACTTCTCTAAATTTAGAAAGAACCCTTCCTCCAACAATTGTCTAAACAATTGAAAATTTTCTTCCTCTTCCTCTAGAAATTATTTGAATAAATCCAAGGAGGATTGCTATGCATGTGGCAAGAAAGGCCACTTTGCTTCTAAGTGTAGAAGCAATCCTCCTAGGATCTCTAAATCCAACTCCTCTAATTCTTCTAAGAGAAGAAATCTCAGACCTATTTCTACAGGTAGATCGCATCCTCAAAAACCTTCTCCGTCTTCCTCCTTCAAAGAGCTCTCTGATAAAGCCGATAAGTATAAAGCCATGTACAAGAGAGAGAAGGAAAGAAATTTCAATTCTCAACGAAGAGGAAAAGGTTTAATGGCAGAAACTCTCGACTGGGCTGATGAGCCTACCTCCGACAGCGAAAAGGAAGTATCAAGTAAATGCCACATGGCTAAACTTGATGAAGATGCTAAAGACTCCTGTTCTAGGATGGACTTTACAGCTGAGTGCTCCTCCTCTTCGTCTCATGTACATCCCTTCTATTCTCTTTCTGATGAAGAAAAGATTGAGGCATATGACTCTCTAACTGTACTTTTTCATAACGAAAAAGATGCAAAGAAAAGAGCCAATGCTCAAATCAAGTCTCTTTCTTCTCAACTCTAGGCTTCTCTAACCCAGCTAAAGCACTTTGATAAACTAAAAGCTGAGTTAAAAGACTTGAAGACTATAAACTATGTGTTAGCTAAAGAAAAGAATAAACTTTTCAAGCGTCTTCAAAAAGAACAACAAATTGTAAGCAAATGGAACACCTCTTCCAAAAACCTTTAGAAAATTTTTAAATACCAAGTTGTTGGTGATGAAAAATTTGGTTTAGGTTACTAGAAAGAGGACGTTGACTATGCTTCTTCAGATGACATTCCTTCTCCTTCTCAAAACCTTCCTCTATCTTTTAAACCTCCCTCATATTCTTCTGACTGAAATGACTCTAACTCAGAAGAATCTAACTCTGTATATTCCATGGATCTTCGTGATTCAAGGAAGTTGGGCATCTTTGTGTCCGACAAACCGACTAAGCCTCTTCTAAAAGAAGATCAAGACTCAAATGAGTTTGTCAAACCTGTGAATGATCTTCTTAAGACCTTAAAACTCAAAGAGGTTTCTTCTTCCTCTTCTTCTCTTTCTTCTCCTTCTCCTAAGAAAGCTCCTCTCCTTGCTAAAGGAAAATCCGTTGTTGTTAACCTTCCTAACAAAAGAAACATTACACCTTCTTCAAAAGGTAAATCTCCCATGAACACAACTGAATTTATCCCTAGAGGTTTAAAAATAAAGAAGTCTAAATGAATCTCAATAAACCCTTCTTCCTCCTCTGAAAAGGGAATCCTTGGACCAGTGCCTCATACCCCTCACGTTCCGTACATCTATCCCATCCTTCCTCACTCTTCCAAACCCCTAAAGTCGAAAAACCACAAAAAAGTGAAAGCCTCTTCTCTTGAACCAAAACAAAAGTTCATCTACAGAAAGTGCTACAACTATGGTGATACTTTTCATCTTGCCAAGGACTGTCCGAAGGACTGTCCGAAGGACCGTATTGAAAGATATGGTCAAAATAAACCTTCTTCTTCTTCTTCTAACCCTAAAGGACCCACCTCACAATGGGTTCCAAAGGACTAATTTGTTTGTGTCTACATGTCTTTGGGCATCATCATACATGGTATCTTGATAGTGGATGCTCACGACATATGATGGGAAACAAAACTCTTCTTCTAGACTTTGTGAAAAAAGGGACCAACTGTAACTTTTGGTGACAACTCTTGTGGTTCCACTAAAGGTTATGGAACTCTTTCTAATGGTTCCATTACTTTCAACAAAGTAGCCTATGTGAAAGGACTAATGCATAATCTTCTGAGCATTAGTCAACTGTGTGATTTAGGTTACTACGTGATTTTCAGAGAGCACGATTGTCTCATTTCTGATTAAAAATCTCACACTGTCCTATCTGGATTTAGAAAGGAAAATGTGTATGTCATCAATATGAGTGTCAAATCGAATGAAAACGAGAGCATATGTTTCATTTCTGAAGACTCTGAAAAGAAGAACTGGCTCTGGCGTAAACATCTCTCTCATCTCAACTTCAAGACGTTGAATGCTCTCTCTAACAAAGAGCTAGTTGTCGGCTTGCTGAAAATCTCTTTCTCTAAAAAGAAGCTATGTGCTGCATGTGAGAGAAAGCACATAGCTTCTCTTTCAAAATCCTCTTTCAAGTCAAAGCAGTGTTTCTCTATCTCTACTCCTCTCCATATGCTGCATATGGATCTTTGTGGGCCAGTCAGCACACCTAGTCTTGGTGGTAAAATGTACATTCTTGTCATTATTGATGAATTCACATGTTACACTTGGGTATTCTTTCTCAGGTACAAAAGCGATACATCTGAAGAAATCATCAATTTTATCAAGAAATCTGAAGTTCTCAACGGTCAACTAGTAATATCTATCAGAAGTGACAATGGGACCGAATTCAGAAATGCTACCTTAGATGCCTTTCTCAGTGACAAAGGTATCTCTCAAAACTTTGCAGCAATTAGAACTCCGCAACAAAATGGTGTTGTGGAAAGGAGGAATCGTACACTATGTGAAGCTGCAAGGTCTATGCTAAGTGAATCAAATCTACCTACCTACATCTAGGCTGAGGCTGTCAATACAACCTGCTTTACTCAAAACCGATCTATTATTGTGAAAAGACACAACAAGACTTCCTATGAAGTCTTCTATGGCCGAAAACCAAACATCGGTTTTCTTCATGTTTTCGGTTGCTTGTGTTTTATCTTGAATGATCGAGAACATCTTGGGAAATTCGATCCCAAGGCTGATGAAGGTATCTTTATGGGCTATTCTCTATCTTCTAAAGCCTATAGAGTATACAATCTAAGGAGAAAATGTATTGATGAATCAATACATGTAAAGTTCGATGATCATAAGACATCTTCCTTATCTTGTGATGATAATGAACTTCATGAGTAGATCACTTCGTGTGATGGAGAAGATTCCCCAAATCTTTTGTCTACAGGACCTCCCTATGTTCCATTTTCGGCAACTTCAACTTCCTTTAACCATAGTTCGGCAGTTCCCCTACCGGTTGCTGAACCTATTGCCCCTGCCGAACCAACCTTGCATTCTTCTCCTCTTCATCACTCTCATCCTATACCTACCGTTCCTTCACCCTCATATTCTCCTAGCCTATTTCCTGTACCTCTTCCTCCAGCTCTAAAATGGACCAAGGATCATCCAATTGATCAGATTATTGGTGATCAGCAAGCAGGTGTTCAAACAAGAAGAGTGTAACAACCCAACCTTAAACCACAAGATATCAACTTAAATCTTAAATAAAAATTCCAAACGGCACAATACAACACCCAAAATATGAGATTTGCGGAAAGATAACCTAGTACACAACTGAGAATACAGAGACAACAGTCTACAATGGAGGTCCTCTAATTTAGCTCCAGCGCACATCTTCTCTTAAAACATAACCGCTCCTTCTAGTGCCACTCTTTACCTGAAAAAGATTTTAGATTTGAAAAGAGCGAGGGTTAGACCGAAAGGTCTAGTGAGTCCACTCTTGCAACAGCTTTATAACTCAACAAAACATTCAATAAACCATCATCAAATAAACCATTTTCAGCTTCCAGGAAAACATTAACTTTCAGTAAACTTCTCCACTCACACTACCACCACCCTAAGGTGACAGCGTGTCTGTGACTCACACTGCCTTAGATGGGACACACCCCCCATAAAGTATAAACGGGACACACCCCCCGGTATGAGCACAGGCGGCCCACACCCCCCGACTTTGAGCCTTCTCACTTAGGACCATGTATGCATACATTTCCACTTTATCAGCAATAAGGAAAACATCTTTAGCTTTAAATAAACTCGCAAGTAAGTACGGAAGCAACATAAATTCAAACTTTGCATATAATTTTCATAATACTCATGCCATCATATATAAATCAAGTTTAAAATAAAACTTTCGCATGCTTTCATTAACAAAAGGATTTAGTTCAGAAAACTCACATGTATCAAATAGCCTTCGAAATCGCAACAGATTTAGTTTAAAAGACTCACCTGACGTCCTTAGCTCAAATCTTGCGTCTACTCTGAAATTCGGTCCGAAACCTATAAAGGAAACATTGACCGGTGATCTCACTAACTTTCTAGTTTAAAACGAGAATGACCTTAACACCTTAATCCCACATCCTATTTTCTATACGCAACTTAGCCACCCCTCCAAAACAGTATCTTGAGATAAAACACTTAAAGTTCAAACACTAAAATAAAAAGAATGGGTCGGCCAACCAAAACAAGCCCAACATTTAAAATGAACAATAAATTGGATTTGGGATTCGGCCCACCTTGCAACCAACCGAGGACCGGTGCCTTGACCAGAGTCTCCCTTCACATAAGCCGACCGGTGCCCTGACTGGAGTCTCCTTTCCCATATGCCGACCGATGCCTTGACCGGTGTCAAGTGGTCGACCGGTGTGTCTTGGCGACCGGGACTATGGCCGACCGGTGTGAACCATAGTCGACCGGTGTCCCATCCGAGGACCGGACCACCTCATCGACCGAAGTCCATGCCGACGAACAACACCAACAAGAAAAATCGATTCTACATATTCACAGGATCACTTGGATTCCATAAGTTATTAACTATTCACTCACTTAATTAATATTCAACGAAATTCTAATACTAACATATATATATAACCAACATCGACTCTTAGAAATCTCAAACCCAGAAAACTAAATCTTCAGGAAATTCACAATAGATACAGATCCCACTAAAGCTTTGAAAACAAATGCTAATCATTTACTAATAAGAAGAACGGGATTTGAATTACCTTATGCATTTGAAGAACTCCCAACTTCAGCTTCTTTGCTTCCTCTTGATCGAGCCGCTGCTCTCCTCCTTTCCTTTCCAACTTATCGGACGCCAACGCAAAGCACAAAATTGCTAGGGTTAAATCCCTATTTTCTCACTTCGCACTCTACTCCCTTCTCTTATGGATTTTCCACTTTCTTACCCGAGCTTTTAATCCCTTTACTTTTTATCCCGATTATTACAATATCCTCCCCTCAAAAGAATTTCGTCCCCGGAATTCCTTCGTCGAACGAACTGGGGTATTGGTTCCTCATAACTGATTCCAACTCCCCAAGTCGCTATTTGACCTTCGTGGAATTGCCACCGAACCTTTACCAATAGGATTCTTCACATTACAATCTAAAATGGACACATGATCCTCGACATAACATAGCTTATCTTCTCATCTACACGGACATCCTCTAAAGGTATAACGACAACTCTTTCTACTAACATTTCTTCAGATTTGATATATGGAAAACGGGACTCACTCCTCGCAGATCAACAGGTAGATTCAATCTATACTTTACCTCCCCTAACGCGTTTCACGATAGCAACAACCCAACATATCTAAGTCTTAACTTCCATTTCTTTCCGGATCGAGTCACACCCTTCCAATGCGAGACTAGTAACTTTACATTTGCCTCGTCCGTTCGGTAAGACTATTATCGACACTAAGTGGGTCTTCCGAAATAAGATGGATGAAGTCGGTACTATTATTCGGAACAAAGCCAGACTTGTTGCTCAAGAATATAGACAAGAGGAAGGTATCGATTATGACGAAACCTTTGCCCCTGTTGCTAGACTTGAAGCAATAAGGATCTTTCTTGCTCATGCTGCTTACAAAAACTTTCGGATTTTCCAAATGGATGTTAAGAGTGCTTTTCTCAATGGCAAACTTGTTGAAGAAGTCCATGTGAAACAACCTCATGGTTTTGAAGATCACTCTCATCCTTACTACGTGTTCAGACTTGACAAGGCTCTCTATGGTCTATAACAAGTTCCTCGTACCTGGTATGACACTCTATCTGACTTCCTTCTCTCAAACCGATATACCAGAGGCAAAATTGATAATACTCTTTTTCTCAAGAAAACCAAAGGTAATATCATTCTTGTTCAAATCCATGTGGACGACATCATCTTTGGTGCCACTGATGAAACTCTTTGTTAGGTGTTTTCCTCTCTCATGAAAAGCAAATATGAGATGAGTATGATGGGTGAGCTCACCTTCTTTCTTGGTCTTCAAATTAAACAAACTTCTGAAGGTATTTTTATAAATCAGAGTAAATATATTCGTGATTTATTAAAGAAGTTTGATTTTGAAAATTGATCTCACATGAAAACTCCAATGGCACCACCTCTTAAAATTCACGTTGATCCTGCTGGTAAGTCAATTGATATCACGAATTATAGAGGGATGATAGGGTCTCTTCTTTATCTTACTGCCAGTCGACCTAATATTATGTATGCTACGTGTCTGTGTGCACGTTATCAAGCCGATCCCAAGGAATCTAACTTGGCGGTTGTGAAACGTTTCTTTAGGTACATAAAAGGTACTATGAATCTGGGTCTTTGGTATCCCAAGGACTTAGGTTTTGATCTCATTGGCTATTCAGATTCTGATTTTGCAGGGTCTAAAGTAGACAGGAAAAGTACAACTGCCAGCTGTCAATTACTAGGTGGAAATTTGGTCAGTTGGTCAAGCAAGAAACAAAATTCGGTATCTACCTCTACTGCCTAAGTTGAATATGTTGCAGCTGGAAGTTGTTGTGCTCAGATCTTGTGGATGAAAAATCAACTACAAGATTATGACAAGTTCTATTCTCATATACCGATTCTATGTGACAATTCTAGTGCTATAGCCATTGCCAAAAATCCAGTGTTGCACTCTAGATCTAAACATATTGATATTCTATATCACTTTATAAGAGATCATATCTCTAAAGTTGATATTAAACTACAGATCTTCAACTCGCAAACCACTTCACAAAACCACTGGATGAGGCACGATTCAACTTCCCTGTGGGATCCTTAGGTATGTTAAATTTTTGTTAAAATATATATATATATATATATATATATATATATATATATTTTTTTTTTCTCTTATGCCGAAAATCTTTCGGTATACCTCACAATTACCGAAACTACCATCCTGTTGGTAGAAACTTCCCTTCGGTATCTTCTATTTTCGGCAATTGCCTCGTGTCTTCGGTATTCCGCACAAGTACCGATTTCTTATTTTTCGGTTTCTATCACTCTTACCGAATTATACCTTACCAATTTCCCTATTCGGTATCTCTAATGCCGAATACATTTTGCCGAAATATCTCTCATATTTCTGTACTTATCACTTTTCGGTATAGTGAATGATGTGTCATCCTTATCTACATCTTTCATGCCGAAAATCTATCGTCACCTTTTCTTCCTCTTATCAAATTATGCCACGTGGCATCACAGGGTTAGTGTGTCAGTTGATGGGACAACCACGATCTGACAATTAGCCGTTTTTCGGCCCTTCCACTTCTCCATGACGCATGTTTGCATCGTACCATCATTACCATTTATGATTATTTAATTGGTTTTGAAAACCCATATTTCCCTCCAAGTTTCTTAACCTATATATACATCATCTTCTTTTTCATTTCTTACCTTTTTACTCTCTCCATGTTCTCTCTCTCGTGCAAACCTGCAACCATATTTGATCTCTCTTTCTTCTTCAATAGTGACTTCCAAATCATCAAAGGCTTCCAAGACTACTCCTCTCACTAGGGAATCTCTTGTTTTTCCTACATGCAACCAGGTTGCACGTCTATCTGCTGATGTGGATTACCCGAAATTCAACCAGGTTTCTCTCTTTCTTCAGAACACCCCTCTCCAACATGCTTTTACATTATCTATCAAGATGAGCAAGATGCTCCTTGGAAGTTTTTGTCTTACTTGCAAGTACGATTCAGAAACTCATCAGGTTTCAACTTCTATTCTTTCTTCTGAAGAACACCCAGACCTTTCTTTTGGGGTCGAGGATGTTCATTCCATCCTTAAAATTCTGGAGTTCAATGTATACGCTCCTTTCCCTACTAATCGGGAACATGAGGAGGTCGTTGCCACTCTTAACTATGTGCATGAGGGGAAGTCTAAAGGTTCTGGTACTCTTCTACGAAAGAATATGGGTGTTGTTTGGAATTACTTTTTCTCCCATCTTCTCTACTGTATCTCCCACAAAACTTCTGGGTGGGACCAATCGCCTGCTGCAATCACCAGGCTGGCTCATGCCCTCATTTTTATGAGGCGCATCGACTTTGCCCAGGTGATTTTTGATTCGCTGGTCATTGCCATTTCGCCACCTAGGACGCACAACGTGGCACTTCCTCGATTCATTTCTCTCATCATCAATGAGAAACTGTCTGAGCAACTTCGTGCCGATGCAGGTCGGTACGAACCGACAATCGTCTATGACTTGCCTATCTCTCAGATAAGCAAGCAGACAATCTTCAAGCTGATCAAACCTACTGACACTCCACTTACCTCAGGTATGATCTCTTTCATTTCTTCTCCCAATCCGATTTGGGGTACTCTCTTGGAAAGTGGTACCGAAAAGGCCTCACTTTCTCAAGGTGCTTCCAAATCGGTGGACCCTTCTGCCCCCAAAACTACCCGAGCCAAATCGGTGACGATTAAAAAGAAAAAGTCCACCGGTAACGTCGCACTTGCGTCAATGACTATGCCACCGAAACAACCTTCGGTAGTTGCCCCGGTCATTTTCTATCCTTCTTCTAAGCGAACAAGCTCAAAATCCCCACCTAGGTCTCATCCTAAGAGGCTTAGGAAACCTTTGGCCGAGCCTCACTCACCTTCTACCGATTCTAAAAAATCGGCAGAAGTTAAAATTTCCCCAATTGGGCCACAGGGATCTGCTGAAGCCCATCCTACCTCCTCTAAATCCTCTCCAAAGGGTTCGGTTGCATTTTCGGAGACCTTTATTATTCCTTCTCCTTAATTTCAATTGAGGGATGAAGATGAGTTGGTTTCCTCTCTGGACCAACACTCCTCTTCTCCACAGCACAACTTAACACCCGGGTTCATACCCGAAGATTTTGCACACAACGGTAGTAATACCGAGGACATGTTTGATCGTTTATTTTCGGATACAGGGGATGTCTCCCCCCCAAAGAAAACCCCTTCCCCTAAATAATCACCCCCACCTTCACCGAAGAAAACTCTTTCCCCATCTCCTATCCACTCGCCCTCTTCCTCAGATTCCTCTTCGGATGGCTTCCATCCAGACTGTCCACCGAAGAGGCAATCTCCACCGAAAGAACGCATCTTGCCCCATTTCCCCCTTCTCCAACTACCGAAAGGGCTAGGCCTTCAGCCTCTTCTTCTTCAGCATCGCGGGTGCCGATCTCCGTACTTGCCGATTTCTTTGCCGAAATTTGTGATACCAATCGGCAAGTAAGGATGCTCGGTACTCAGTATGAGTTACTATGCAAGTCTTTGCGTGAGCCTAAGATACTCAAATTTCTGGACATAACCAACTCTTCCCTAGCTGAGCTCGTGCAACTCATAAAAGAGCAGAATTCTGAGTGCCTCGATCTGAACAGAGATATCTTTCTGTGCTTGGATGTTTTTCATCGAGAAGTTAATGGTCTTCGTGCCCCTCTCTCCGACGCCCTGGATGTTGTTCTCAAGGAGTTTATCAAGCTAATTGATAAAAATACCTCCTTGACTCTTTCTGTTGCCGCTCTCAAGGTTGCGTCTGATGCAAGGGATCAGGATCTTATTCGCCTGCGGTAACATGCCTCCGATCAAAATTCTGTTAACTCTCAGATTCTAAGTGCTCTGCAGAGTATAAACAAACGCCTAGACTCGATGCCTGCCGATGTGGCTCAGTACTGTGCTGGGTCACTTGATATAGACATCTCTGAGTCAACCATCACTCCAGACGACTGAACTACTCTTGACCGGATTGATAGACGTCTTGGCCTTGTGTCGGCTAAGGCTGGCCTCTCTTCCCCGAAACGTACTAAGGGAGAGAAACAATTTGAGGGGGAGCAAATTACCCCTCAAATTATTATTTCTATTACGAGTCGGGGAGAACCTTCTAATGTTGCTGCTGCTCCCACCGAAACCGACACTGCCAAAGCATCGGCTTCCACCGAAGAGAATGAAACCGATCACCCTAAGGTGGTCGAAGAATCTGAGGGGGAGAAATTGCCCAAGAAAGATAAGGGCAAAAGAAAACTAACACCAGATGAAGTAGCTGCAGAAGAAAAGCGTCGTAAAGATGCCTTGATAAAGAAAGCTGCCGATGGTGGTGGAATTCACCTTCCTTCCCCAAAGATTACCTTTCCTGATTTGGGCTTATCTGAGGAAGAACTGAATGCTGCTAAATTGGCCCAAATAGCTCATGATAAAGATACCGAGTTGGCTTTAAAGTTGGTCGAGGAAGAAGCTGAAATCACAAAATCTCCTACCGATGCCATCAAAGCTCAGCGTAGTGCTCTGGAGGATTCAACAAAGAAAAATGAAGAGATAAATTTATTGTGTATCGATTGGTACCACAAAGCTCTCACCTGACGCCGATCCTCTACAAAAATGACAGATGTTAAAATCATAAAACCGTCTTCAAGCTACAAAGTCATTCGGCTAATGATTACTAGGGATGATGCTTCAAGATCAGTTGACAGACTGGATTCTCTTGTTCGGTTTGGAGTCTCGGAATGGATGGAAATTGGTGTCTGATTGGTAAACAGCCGAAATTCCCTCAAGCCTGAGGTGGACAAATATCTTACAGGTCTCCAAACTAAGTTCAGGACATACCGAATGACGTACATTATTTTCCACACTCCAGCCGAAGAAGGACTTATCGAGAATTTAAGGTCTGGTCTTCCTTCTCCCAAATCTAATCCGAGATCTAAAAAGGAGGACGTGTTTGTTAAAATGGCAAGAGAAGGAAAGGTTCGAAATACTTCAAATCTCGATCTGACTCTACTGACTCTGGTTCCTCTTCCTTATACCACTGTGATTAATGAGCCTACTCACGGGATCTTCTTCAACGATGCATTTGGGCAGATCAGTTTCTTTAGATCAAGTCAGATCCCTCTTGCCGATACTATCTTTCTTCATGGGATTATTCAAATAATCCCACTTTCTGTAAAGGATCTCTATGTGGTTGCTACCGATGAACTCAAGAAAAGAGATGCTGATCGTCATTTGCCTTTTGAATAAACTTGGTGTAGTTATGTTTTTCTGTACAAATTTTCTTTTATCTTGTATACAATGAGCATTTCTAGTTAAACGTAAATAGCTTGTACATTTCATTATTTCATTCTTTTATACTTGTAAATGTCGGATACTCTAAAAAATCCCAAAAATAAACAAAAAGAATGGTCTATGTGAAAAAGAACCCAAAAGAGATAAACAAGGGTCAAAATGCATTTATTCATGTTTTATCTCCATATTTCTAAGTATGAGATGTCATCATCAAATAGGGGGAGATTGTTGGGTCATCTAAGATTTGAAGATGATCTCTCCTTTAGTTTGTGTTTACTCCTCTATAAATGTTTGTACATCTTAAAATTAGTATGGTTCTTTGTAATAGCTTAGTTACGCATGAACAGATCGGTGAGTCAAAGACCTACCGAATTCAACATGAATAAGTCTACCTTGCGGATTGAGGTGAACTTCAAGGGAACTAAGTCCTATCTGCAGAACTCTATTCGGCACCTCTCCCATCTGCCGAACCCTCTTTGTGTTCGGCATCCTTTTGCCACTCTTTCGGCAATCTCTATCTTTGCGGAACCTTCTTCGGTTCGGTAAACAGCCCCTTATGTCAAACCCTCTCGATTTGACATGCTTCATATTTCATAATTTACTTCTGACAATGGGAATGGAAGTTTCCTTCTCCTAGAAGATATTCACTTGTGTTCTGATTTGATTGAGACGTTTATTTCTTAAAAGATCTCAAAAAGATTTGAGTCAAGTATATTTTATTAAGATATTGTACTTTCATAGTACAAAAGTTACCTTTTGTATTGTGATAAGTCACCTCAAATATCTTATAATTTATTGACAATATCTCAACCACTCATGCTTTAAATGATCAATGTCCTTTGCACTCATTGCTTTGGATAGTATATAAAGGGTGGAGCTATCTACTTGCTCCTCACGCTTTCAGCTCAAGATTTCTCCTTTGCAAGATCAAACAGGTTGTTAGCTATTCTCTCTAAGATTTAGTCTTTGTGTTCTTTAAGTCTTCTTTGTGTTAGATTATTTGAGTAGTTCTTAGCTATTATTTTCCGCAACAATCTATGTTTCCTTTGTGTAATTCTTGATAGTTATATCAATAAAAGAATTAAAAATTAAGTAAAATTTGAGTATTGTATTCAACCCCCCCCCCCTTCTACAATACTTGTTTTTCTAACTTGGGACCAACAAAGTGAATAACTTTGACAACTACTTTCTCCCTAACAAAGTGATAATCAATCTCTATATGCTTGGTAAGCTCATTGAACATAGGATTGGTAGCAATCCATGATGTTGATCTATTATCACAGTCTTTTGCTCTCGTCTGTAATTTTGTTCTCTAAACTTGAAAATAAACATACCAAAAATCTGGGTGTTACAGGATGAAACCCTTTAGTGACACAGATGAAAACCATTTGTACAAAATATTAAAAACATCTTCGGTCGTGATCCGTCTATTAATTGCCAATGGAAAAATCGGTTAATAGAACTTTGTCGTTGATCAATGTCTGTTATCTAGTATTGAATTTGGACGAGTTCATACCTTTTTAAATTTAGTCAACATTCGCCATTTTTGTGGAGCAAGTAAACAGCTTGTCGGGTAATAAACGTCTGATAATTGTTTTGTTATCTCGTAAAAAAATCTTAACATAAGACTAAACATTCCACAAAATGTAGCTCTACCGTAGTTTTTAGCGGATAACCCCAATTTAGGTTTAATAGTACATCCCAACATGGGAAAGAAATATTAAGGTTGAACATAAACCTAATAAGGACCAAAAATTGGATATAAGAAAACAATATTTTTTATTATTTATTCATTCGAATTTTTTGCCTAAAAAGGATGTTTTATAGAATGATTCCTATGTGGCTGAGAGCCCTCACAACCCAGGCACAACGACACAATTATTTAGACATTGAAATATGTCGTCGATAATCAAATTATAAATAGAGATGTCCATGTTATTTGTTTAACAAAACATTCGAGCATTTTAAAGATAGAATTCCATTTAACTAGCATACATGCTTACCACTTCAAAGACCAAAAAAACTGGCTTGTGTCTTAAAAAACGTAACATACTTGTTAGAAATAGATCATTTACTTTGTCTAAAAACAAATTTTCCGAGTTCTTCTAAGCTAACGAGTTCAACTAATTGTAAATAGGCCCGACCTTGGCTAAAGGCCATGGGGGCGATGACCTAGTGCAGCAGAAAGCCCGGAGGCATTACCTGCTCAAGACCGTTTGTATATGGGCAGGCTCATTTTTAGGCTTAAAAAAAAGTTACCTTTTACGTTTATGCACTACCCTACCTTACGCCCCATATCCTCTCTATCTTTCTCCTCGCTTCACTGTTGAAATCTGCCACAAGTAAATCTCTGTCGCCTCTCGCCCTCTCGAACTCGAATTATGTTGCTCTGACTCTCTGCCTCTCTTAATCTACGCTTACATATATCAAGAAAGTCTCTCGATCACTCTCTCTTAATCTATGCCTCCCTACGTAGCTATGTTGTCCTCTCGAAGTCTCTAGCTACACCTCTATTAAGCAACCAATTTAAACTTCTAGTAAACTTGTAAATTCTATTGTTTATGTCTTTTGTAGATTAAGGACGTTCTAATTTGTTCTAATACACTACAACAAAATTGACTTTATAAGACTCCTAAAATATCTAAGTGTCATAATAAAATACTTTCTAGGACTTAAGTTTATAGGCAAGCCAAAAACCGTACTATCTAAAAATGTTGCAATATGTTTATAGGACACTTTTAGGTGTTCCAACAATTTTTTTAGGTTACTTTTAAAATAAATTGTCGTATTAGCTATTTTATACGACACTATTTGAAAAGTGTCCTATAAAAAAAGGGTTTATAGATGCGTCCTATAAAAAATCTAATATGACGCTTTTTTTAAAAGTCTCCTAACGAAACTTGTTGAAACGTCTAAAAACGTACTATAAACCTATTATAACACTTTTAGATAAAAGATTTTATATTTTGGTGGTATAAATTTTAAAATCTATAAATTATTCTATTAGGACGCTAAGACCATCCTATAAATTCAATATTATTTTAGTGTTATTTGGACATTAGATTAGGTTTATTTGTTAACTATTTAGATTGAGGTTTATTTTATTTCTGTTTATTATTTAGAATATAGATTAGGTTTGTTTACTTATTTGTTTACTATTTATAAGTAATCATTTTAGCTATGTCAAAAAAAAGTAATCATTTTATTTGTTATCTATTAGAAATAGAGATACTGAGATGGATGCTGAAACAAAATTAGATTGTTATTTTAGTCTTTTACTGTTTAGACTCTAGATTACGTTGTTGTCTTTGTTATGATTGTAGAAACAAAAAATTTCAAATTTGAAGTTGCAACCGGTTTCGCAAAATCATGACTAAATCAAGTGTTATCTTTATATTTTCCATATTGTATCGCTTATTTAAGATATGTTTCCTCGATCCCCGATCATATCAACTTAAATAATTTAGGAAGAAATTTATACCTTTAAGTAGTTTTATAGAGAAAGAGAAGTTTTAGAGAGAAGTTTGTAGAGAGAAGTTTGAAAGTTTTATAGAGAAAGAGAGATAAATGATGATGGCGGTGATGGTATGACAAATGAAGAAGACGATAACATTGATTTACTCTAATATGGATTTGGTTGATTTTTTTTATATAATTATAATTTGTTTGTTTAATTGACGATTTTAACCCCTCAACTATATTTAGTTATCATTTTAATTACACGTTTTTTTAACGGAGTCTTACATTTGGTTCGTTATTTTTTAAGTTTGAAATCTTCAAAATCCAATGAATTTCACAAATAAGGTATTTGAATGGAAGGTTCATTATCTAATTTATGCTCGATTTCTACTCTTTCGATTTAAAATTTAAATAATTTCCTTAAAAAAATAAAATTCAATGAACCATTTCGATTTTTGTTGTCTATATTTATGACAGTGTTTTTGAAGCAAGCCCTTATTTTAAATGTCAGAAAATAATAAAATTAAAATTAAAAAATTGATGTAATTACTATAATTATTAAAACATATTTCTATAAGTAATAATCAAGTATTATTATGATTAGAATCTGATTTAATTTCGGAAAAAGAAAATATATGGTTGTTGGGATCTGAAAAATCCATCTGAATCATATACATTATTTTAATAAAGTATCTTTAGTTAAGTTAAAAAATTCAAAATTTTCAAAAAGAGATAATTTGGTCATTTATCAATATTTCATTCCAATTCCAAAATTATATTCTACGAACCAAAATGACATATCACAATTTCCTTGAGCAGATTCCATTCCAATGTCTACTAACCAAACATGTGGTTAGAACTGATAACATTCCATTGCAATACCTCCAAAGTCAAATTCCTTTGACATATTTCATTTCATCCAAAAATATTTTGTGACCCAAACGCCACCTAAAAGATTAGGTGTAGAATGTTAATTTACTATTTATTGATTGTCTTGACACATGTTTCACAGAGCCTTTAAAAAGATTGAAACGGTCATGTGAAGAAATGTATGATTGTAATATAAATATTTAAAACAAATAGATGAATTAGTTAAAGTACTATAGTTGCTTAATTAATTAACCACATGCACAAATAAATGAATTAAGAAACCAAAAATATATTATAATACCATAGACGTGAGAAAACAAAAACTTCGATTTGCTTAATTCATGCACAAAACGATCAAAGAACACATTTCATGATAAGAAAACATGCAATATTACTAATAAAGTGGGTGGATGAACCCTTTTGGAATCTAATTCCAAATGTTCCTATTTTTCATGTTTTTGTTTTCTTGTCTATATAAACATGGTCGTTACCTTTCAGATTTTCTACATCGATCAACCGTTTGATATTATCATATAACTACCACTTAGTTTCCCGATGGCTGCCCACCAAGGAGCACCAACCCGTCGACAATTGTTACGGTTACCCCATATCGGTCATCCACTGCCATCACCAACCCAACACCCTCATCCACCAACATCAACCCCACTGCTTTTTACTCCCAAATTTCGAACAACGCCACCGGGACACATGGATCCAAGAACACATTACCCAAAAAGTGAGGCAACCAAAAAATTCGAATATCCTAAGAAGCAGTTGGATTCCGAGAATCATGGGACAAGAATTATCACAATTGAAGATGAGAATACAGGAACTACGATCACAAATCAGTTGAGTCCTTGCGGCAAAAAGACTCGCAAGCATTCCCAGTGGTGGCCATGTGTCTTTTCCTCAATAACCAAGGATCACATAAAATAGAGAGAAAGAGAAGGAATACCATGAAGTGGTTGTCTTTTGTAGGAATTAATAATATTATGAATGTTTTATTCACAACACATTAATTATGGATCGATTCTTATTATTTGTGGAATAGCGATTGCAAAGAAGTTTAGTTCTACAATCACAGATAAATGTTTGATGTGATGAAAAAATTAATATGCAAGGTGAATAATGAATTAATATACACTCTTTTTTTTCTTTTGGGCATGTTTGAGTCTTTGTTTGCTTATTGGCATCTCTTTTGCATGCCAATTTCGTTTTTTTTATTACTTTTATATTCTGAGTTAAAGATGGATCACACTAGCCCATGGTATAAGAAGGATGTCACCTTGAAAGATGGGGTATCATTAGCTATCATCATGTAACATCTATCTAATTAAAAAGGCTAGTCTTACCATTTCGGAGGTCTTATACAAGAAATTAAATCTTACTCTATATAATTATTTTCGAAAAAAAATTTGCTATGTTAAAAAGTAAATTATTTTAGTTTAGAACATACATAGCTATTAAGACTTTTAATTTGAAATAATTGTTCATATTTCATCACTTTTTGGCATTTAAAATAATTAATATTTTACAAATCAACAAACTCAAGTCTAACATAAACGACATAGTTACAAAATCATCAAAACTAAAGAAAGTAAAAGGGGAAGATCCATACATAAAAAAGTAAACATTGAAATTCAAACCTTAAAAAACAAAATGTGACTAAATTGCCCTTAATAACTAAAATCAAATGAAGCATAAAAAACACGTAGCTAAAGAAAATAAAAATCACAAATTATAAAATATTAATGGGATTTGAGCCCAGTAAATAAGATGATAAATAGAATGATTAAACACCTTTCATCTCAACTTAGTAAATTATTTATTTTATATTTTATATTTAAATTTTAGTATCTATTAAAAAGACATGAAATAAAGTGTTTTAATTACCAAATATAATAAAAAATCTTAAATAAATATGGTTGAAAATAAAAATAGGTATTTTAAAATACCTTCTTCCTCTCCTTACCTCGAACTTGTGATCTTATATTACAAAATAAGGGACGTTTGGTTCTATGGAATGGAATTGAATTCCACATATTCCATCATTCATGGATTTGATCATTCTATCACAATTGTGAATGAACTCAATTCCATTCCATCCCATTTTCTTAAAAATACAAAACTATCCCCATCTTCCTTACTTAATTTACCCAGACACATATGAATTATCGTCGACCACCATTCTAAATCATCGTCGACCACCGTTCTAAACCACCACCGACCAACACTGATATGAACCACCACCAACCATCAACATTTTGAACCATCGTCGACCACTGCTGATCACCACTGATCTGAACCACCGCCGACCACCACGAAGTTGAACCACCAACGGCCACCACCGAGATGAACCACCGTCGACCACCACCGACTTGAACCACCGTCGACTACCACCGATCTAAACCATCGTCGACCACCACTGATACGAACCACCACCGATCTGAACCATCATCGACCACCACCCATCTAAAACCATCATTGACCACCATTGATTTGAACCACCGCCGACCGCCACTATCGACCACCACCGATCTGAACCGCCACTGCCTACCACCACTGATCTGAACCACCATTCTAAACCACTATCGATCTCCACCGATATAAACCAACGTTCTAAACCACCGCAACCACCACCGACCACCACCATTCTGAACCACTACCTCCAACCACCATCGTTCTGAACCACCACCGTCGACCACCACTGTTTTGTACCACCACAGCCAACCACCACCGATCTAAACCACTATTCTGAACCATGTTGATCACCACCGGTCTGAACCACTGTCGACCACCACCGATCTGAACCACCGTCGAGACACATTGGGTTACCTATGGAATGGAATTGAATTTCACATATTCCACCATTCATGGATTTGGTCATTCCATAACAATTGTGAATGAACACAATTCCATTCCATCCCATTTTCTCAAAAATACAAAACTATCCCCATCCTCCCTACTTGATTTACCCGGACCCATATGAACCATCGTCGACCACCGTTCTAACCACCACCAACCAACACCATTTTGAACCATCGTCGACCACCACAAGCGTCGCCGATCACCACTGATCTGAACCACCGTCGACCACCATGAAGTTGAACCACCAACGGCCACCAGCGATCTGAACCATCGCCGACCACCACCGATTTGAACCACCGCCAAGTACCACCGATCTAAACCATCGTCGACCACCACCGATACGAACCACCACCGATCTAAACCATCATCGACCACCACCCATCTTAAACCATCATTAACCACCATTGATTTGAACCACCATTCTGAACCACCGCCGACCGCCACTATCGACCACCACTGATCTGAACCGCCACTTCCTACCACCAATTATCTGAACCACCATTCTAAACCACTATCGACCTCCACCGTTCTAAACCACCGCAGCCACTATCGACCACCACCATTCTGAACCACTACCTCCAACCACCATCGTTCTAAATAACCACCGTCGACCACCACTGTTATGTACCACCACAGCCAACCACCACCGATCTAAACCACCGTTCTAAACCATGTTGATCACCACCGGTCTGAACCACTATCGACCACCACTTATCTGAACCACCGTCGGAACACAATGGGTTACCTATGGAATGGAAATGAATTTCACATATTCCACCATTCATGGATTTGGTCATTCCATAACAATTGTGAATGAACTCAATTCCATTCCATCCCATTTTCTCAAAAATACAAAACTATCCCCATATTCCCTACTTGATTTACCCAGACCCATATGAACCATCGTCGACCACCGTACTGAACCACCACCGACAACCACTAATATGAACCACCACCAACCAACACCATTTTGAACCATCGTCGACCATCACAAGCACCGCCGATTACCACTGATCTGAGCCACCGTCAACCACCACGAAGTTGAACCCACCAACGGCCACCACCGATCTGAACCACCGCTGACCACCATCGATCTGAACCACCGCCGACTACCATCGTCAACCCCCACCAATACGAACCACCACCAATCTGAACCATCATCGACCACCACCCATCTTAAACCATTATTGACCACCATCGATTTGAACCACCATTCTGAACCACTGCCTACCACCACTCATATGAACCACCATTCTAAAACCACTATCGACCTCCACCGATCTAAACCACCATTCTAAACCACCGCGACCACCACCACCGACCACCACCATTCTGAACCACTACCTCCAACCACCATCGTTCTGAACCACCATCGTCGACCACCACCGTTCTGAACCACCACAGCCAACCACCACCGTTCTGAACCTCCATGTTTATCACCACTGTCGACTACCACCGATCTGACCCACCGTTGACCACCACCGATCTCATCCACCACCGACCACCACCAATATTAACCTCAATAGTTGGATTTCAGTGTAAAAACTATCAAAAAGGGTATTTTGGTCATTTTCAAATATGTCATTTCAATTCCAAAGCTATCTTATGTGAACCAAACAGATAAACTCAAATACCTTTAACAAATTCCATTCCAATATCTGTCAACCAAATAGTTGTTGATAATATTTCATTCCAATTCCTTTAAAGTCAAATTTATTTGACAAATTATATTTTATCTAAAAACATTTTGCAAACCAAATGCCCCCTAAAAGTTTTGAAAACAATCAAGCCACAAGGAGGAGGAATTAAACTCTTTCTTCCAAAAACAATTATTTATGTAATAAATGAATAAATTCTATATTCCAATTTTTTAAAAACCCTATTATTATTTTTCAACACTATAAACTATATATCGATCGTACAGATAATAAATAAAAACAAAATATAAAATTTCATATTAACTAGTATATCAATAGCCTTATAAATTAAAACAATAAGAATGTCTTAAGAATTTACTATTAAAAATTTCTACTATTAAACTTTTTCTTTAATGATAAAATATTTTTTTATTATATCGCTATTTAATAAAAAATTTACAATTAAAATGGAGCAAGGCCCACTTTTGTTTTAGTTCCATGCATTTAAAACACTATAGGTGCGTTTGGTACGTAAACATGATAGAACAAGACATGACAGAACAAGACAGGCCATAACAGAACAAAATGGTTTAGCGTTTGGTAAAACAGAACTGAACAGAACAAATCAGATAACATGACCAATTTACCCGTAATAAGTTGTTTATATATATATATATATATATTGTTTAATAATGTAATTTATTAAATTATAACGAAAAAAATATTTTCTTAAAACAAAATATAGTATTAGAAAGTTCTTTTCAAGATAGATTAAAATGACACAAAAATAAAAAAGTTTATATAGTTTCCAATTTTTATTTTCTTAACCTTTTCTATATTTTCTTTACTATTAATATTTAATAAGTTCAATAAATTAATCAATATTTCTATTATTTCATAAATGAACACAATACACTTATTTATATTTAAACATTAGCTAAATTTTAGTTACATAGAGCACTAACTAACTATAGTTAATATCTAACCATCGTCTAACAAAACAGTAACTAGCTACTAAGAAATTTAGTATGAATAGATAAATCTATCATTTACGCCTAACCATCTGTAATACTCCCTCTCAAGATGGACAAAGACGAATAAATGTTCTTTAATGCCATCTTCGATAGTAAAGATTGAAGCTTTGGACAATGGAAACAAATTAGAGAAGATATATGCAAGTTGAAATGCAGATTGAAATGGTATATCAAGTGAATAACTTTGACAACTACTTTCTCCCTAACAAAGTGATAATCAATCTCTATATGCTTGGTAAGCTCATTGAACATAGGATTGGTAGCAATCCATGATGTTGATCTATTATCACAGCCTTTTGCTCTCGGCTGAAATTTTGTTCTCTAAACGTGAAAAGTAGAAGCGAAAGTCAAACATAGGAAAGAAAGTTTTGAACAATTTGGTCGCATGTTGTATAGCTTTTGATAATTAAAATCATCACCCATAATCCACAAAGGAGTCATGTTTATATAAAAAAAAATGAAGAAGTAGCAGCCATTTATAATCTACTGTGACCAAAATTTAGTTGGTATAGTGGATTGATAATACAAAGCTATTGCAATATTTAACAAATGTTGAAGTTTGCATTCAACAATTGAGGCCACTGAACATATGAGTGTTGGTGTAACACACATTTGTCTTGAAAGAAATCACTGAACATCAATTTTTTGGCATTCTCTGATCTGAATATATTATTTTAGCCTCAAACAATGCATTCTAACGAAAATCCATCGGAAATGTCTTTAAATTTTCGATGAATTTCCAATGGATTATCTGTCGAAAACTCTGAGAAATTTTCCTTGGAAACATTAACTCGTTTTAAAAAATAACTTTTAATTAACTTTAAAATCCATTGGAAATGTCTTTAGAATTTTGGACGGATTTCTAAAGTTAATTAAAAGTTACTTTTTTTTATGAAATAATGTTTTCCGTTGAAAACACATGAAAATTTTCTTAGGGTGCGTTTGGTTTTTGGATTGGATTGGATTTCATGTAAGGATTTGGATTTTGAGGGATTTGGAATTCCTTCATGTGTTTGGTTTATAGGATTTCGAATTGATTTGGAGTGAAAGTCGATTGATGTCTGAAGCGAGTTTTGAGTTTTCAACAGGTTTTTTATGGCTTTTCAAAATGAACTAAAAGTTATTTTCTAAAATGAAATAATGCACTACCTGTCAAAAAGTAGACCTGGCAAACGTGTCGTGTCGGGTTCGTGTCGGGTTCAAAGTTAAACGGGTTGAAAGTGTCTAACCCTAACATGACCCGTTTAATAAACGGGTCAGAAAATCCCAACCCTAACCCTACCCGCCTAACCCGCCACGACCCGCCTAACCCGTTTAACATTTATAAAATTAAAATTAAAAATCGAAAATTCACAAAAAAATACAAATACAAAATTCAAATGAAAGCATTAGAAATCCAAAATTTATAGTTCAAAATTATAATCAAATCTAACACATTAAAAATCCAAAGCAATAAAAGGAAAACTTATATATATATATATATATATGTATGGGTTATTCGGGTCATTTTCGAGTTAAAATTTTTGACCCTGACCTTACCCATTTAATTTTCGTGTCGTGTCGTGTCAACCCGTTTACTTAATCGGGTTGAAATGTATTACCCAAACTCGTTTATTTCGTGTCGGGTTACCGTGTCGTGTCAGTTTTTATCAGGTTTATCAAAATGTAACTAGAAGTTTATACAAGATATAGTTTCATACATATATACAATAAAAATAGGTTTTAAAGGATATCGAAACTATAAAACATTGCACTTTTTATGGCGGATGAAAAAGGTATTTCTAGCAGATTTTCCAGCCGAAAAACACTTTTCTGACATAATTTCCAACGGATTAACCGTTTTTGGCGGATTACAGCCCCCGAAAATCCAGCACTGTTTTTTGTTAATTTATTGACTTAATTAATTAAATAAGATTAAATTACCGGCATATAATTAATCTTTTTAAAATTAGATTTTAGTTGTTAAAATTAAATTACATTACTGGTGGATAATTCATCGGAAATCCGCTGATAAAATGAGCAGGTAATTTAATTATTTAAACAATTAATTTTCAATAAATTAATTTTAAAAAAAATAAAATCATTAATTATGACTTTTTTATTACAAAAATAATTGAAAGTAATATTCATTTTATTCGATTTTTTATATACAAATACACACTAAAAATAATTGAAAACTTTTATTCATTTATAACTCTATTTACATCAACATAATCTAATTAAAATTATAAAAGAAGTGATATTTGCCTTGAATATTATGAGGCTTCAATTAAGCAAATAGAAAATGAATGTTATGACTAGTAAACAAAGGGCTTTTTCCGGCTGATTTTTCGTCGGAAATCCGTCGGGACATTTTTTATTTTTATTTTCTTTAAATTAAAATTTTTCGGCGAATTTCCGACGGCATTTTTTTCGTATTAATTATAATTAATTAATTAATTTTGGCGGATTTCAGGTGGAATTTAATTTCAGGCGGATTCCACCGAAAATCCGTGAAAAATAATTAATTAATTATTTTTCTTAAAAGAATTTAAAAAAATAAAAAAAATTAAATTTCCGCCGGAAATTATAAAAATATTCCGGCGGATAGTTTGTAATTTTTAAAAATTAAAAAAAATTAAAATATCTGCCGAAAATACAAAAAATTAATTAAATATTTATTTTCTTAATAGAATTAAAAAAATAATTTTTTTTAATTTCCACCGAAAATCCGCTGGAATTTATAAAAATATTCCGACGGATTTTTGGCAGATATTTGTATTTTTTAAAAAATAAAAAATTAAGATATCCGTCGAAAATCCATCAAAATTACAAATAATTAATTAAATATTTATTTTCTTAAAAGAATTTTAAAAAAATTAAAATTTCGCCAAAAATCCGCAGGAAAAAATGAAAAAATGAAAAATTATTATTTTATTAAAAAAATTAAAATAGTTAAAAAAATTTGAAAAAATGGGCCCATTTGGGTTTTAATGGATCCAATTGGCTTTAATGAATCCGGTTGGCTTTAACGTACCTAGTGGGGCTTTAATGGATCCGATTGGCTTTAATGGATCCAGTTGGGCCTTAATGGATCCAATTGGGCTTTAACGTACCAGTTGTGCTTTAATGGATCCAGTTGGGCTTTATTGGATCCTATTGGGCTTTAATGGATCCGGTTGGGCTTTAACGTACCTAGTTGGCCATTAATAGATCCTGTTGGGCTTTAACGTATCCAGTTGGGCTTTAATATACCCAGTTGGGCTTTAATGTACCCAGTTGAGCTTTAATTTTTCCGGTTGGGCTTTAATGAATCAAGTTGGACTTTAATGGATCCAGTTGGGCTTTTAACATATCCAGTTGGGTTTTAACGTACCCAATTGGGATTTAATGGATCCAGTTGGGCTTTAATGGATCTAGTTAGACTTTAATGGATCTAGTTAGACTTTAACGTACCCAGTTGGCCTTTAATGGATCCAGTTAGGCTTTAATGGATCCAGTTGGGCTTTAACGTACCCAGTTGGGCTTTAAGGGATCCGGTTGGCTTTAATGGATCCAATTGGGCTTTAATTAATCAAGTTGGGCTTTAACGTACACATTTGGGCTTTAATGGATCCAGTTGGGCTTTAATGTACCTAGTTGGGCTTTAATGGATCCGGTGGGGCTTTAACGTACCTAGTTGGGCTTTAATGGATCCCGTTGTGTTTTAACGTACCCTGTTGGGCTTTGATGTATCCAGTTGGACTTTAATGTACCGAGTTAGGCTTTAATGGATCCAGTTGGTTTTAATGGATCCAGTTGGGCTTTAATGTATCCAGTTGGGCTTTAATGGATCCCGTTGGACTTTAAGGTACCTGGTTGGGCTTTAATGGATCCGGTTAGGCTTTAAATAACCTGGTTGGGCTATAATGGATCTAGTTGGGCCTTAACGTTCCCAATTAGGCTTTAATGGATCCAATTGGTCTTTAACGTACTCAGTTGGGCTTTAATGGATCCGGTTGGCTTTAATGGGTCTAGTTGGGCTTTAACGTATCCAGTTGGGCTTTAACGGATCCAATTGGGCTTTAATGGATCCAATTGGCCTTTAATGGATCTGGTTGGCTTTAATGGATCCAGTTGGGCTTTAATGTATCCAGTTGGGCTTTAACGAATCCAGTTGGGCTTTAACGTACGATGTTGGGCTTTAACGTACCCAATCAGGCTTTAACACCTAGTTGGGCTTTAATGGATCCGGCTAGGTACGTTATAATAATAATAATAATAATATTATAAAAAAAATTTAAAAAAAGAAATTTTGACGGATTTCCGACGGATAGGATTTACCGGTGGACCTATCCGGCGGAAATTCAAAAAATTTCAAAAATTTTGAAAATTCGGCGGAGTTGTCAAAAAATTTAGTTTTCGGCGGATATCGCCGCCGGTAATCCGCATAAAATTACGCGAATTTAGGGTTTACAGATTAGGTTTCTCTTTCATTTTCACGCCTCTCCTCTCCACACCTCTCCTCTACACTGCCTCCTCCCTCCCACCACCGGCGACCTCTGACCAACCCACTCCGCCACCTCCGCCGTCGCCCCACCACCCACCTCCACCACTGCCACCACCCGCTGCCACCACCAACTAAACCCACTACCACCATCGATCTCCACCACTGCAACCACCCGCTGCCACCACCAACCTCCACCACTGCGACCACCCCACTGCCACCACTACGACCACCCACTGCCACCACCGACCACCCCACTGCCACCACCGACTGCCCCACTGTAAGTCTTTTTTATTCTTAATCCGCTTTTTTTGTGATATTTTGCTTATTTTATTTGTGATGTATTGCCTTTGATGTCTGGATTGATGTCAATAAGTTATGATCATTTGCATTGTGATGTATCTAATTACACTGTATTCATTAATGAAGTCTTATTGATTATGCTTGTTAAAATTGATGTGAAGTTAGAAGATAAAACTGAAGTCGCCTTCACAAAATAGTTAATCTTTTTTATCATGGATGTGAAGTCTTATAGATAAAACTGAAGTTGTCTTATTGATTATGCTTGTGAAGTCTTATTCATCGATGAAGTCTTATTGATGAAGTGTTATTGATGAAGTCTTATTGTTTATGCATATTTATATTGAAGTTTTTTTACATGATATAATAAAGTTAGTTTGTGATTAGTTGTATATCTAAAGTCAAGATTGATCAAAATAGCTAATATTTTGGTAAAATTGATCAATGTCTCTATGTGTGTATATGTAAATGTGTATTTATATCTAGATAATTGTAGTAGATAATCTCGTATGTTTGTATATGTAAAAAACATATGTGTATAATGTATCGTATATATGTATGCATTGTTGGGTAAATTGTTTTAGACAAATTGTTGGGTAAACTGTTTTATAAATTATACACAAGTCTATTGATTTGTACAAGTTATAAAAATGACAAAACATATATTTACGAATGAGTCATGCCGAATTTTTCTTAGAAATTCTAGTTTAAGAAACGGGTGAACTTAGAGCTTTCAAACGCACAAACCCAACCTTATTTTCTTCTATATGCATGGTTTGACTTCCAAAGAGTCAAACAGGTGCACTTAGAGCTTTCAAGGGCACAAACCCAACCTGAGTATCTTCTATTGCATGGTTTGACTTCCAAAGAGTCAAACGGGTGCACTTAGAGCTTTCAAGCGCACAAACCCAATCTGGGCTTCTTCTATATGCATGGTTTGATTTCCAAAGAGTCAAACGGGTGTACTAAGAGCTTTCAAGCACACAAACCCAACCCGGGTTTTTTCTATATGCATGGTTTGATTTCCAAAGAGTCAAACGGGTGCACTTAGAGCTTTAAAGAGTACAAACCCAACCCGGGTTTCTTCTATATGCATGGTTTGACTTCCAAAGAGTCAAACATGTGCACTTAGAGCTTTTAAACGCACAAACCGAACCTTTCTATATGCATGGATTGGCTTTCAAATAGCCTAATAGGTGCACTTACAGCTATCAAGTGCACAAACCCAACCTGGGGTTCTTCTATATGCATGGTTTGACTTCCAAAGAGTCAAACGGATGCACTAAGAGCTTTCAAGCGCACAATCCCAACTCGGGTTTCTTCTATATGCATGTATTGACTTCTAAAAAGTCAAACGGGTGCACTTAAAGATTTCAAGAGTAAAAACCCAACCCGGGTTTCTTCTATATGCATGGTTTGACTTCCAAAGAGTCAAACAGGTGCACTTAGAGCTTTCAAGAGCACAAACGTAACCCGGGTTTCTTCAATATGCATGCTTTGACATCCAAAGAGTCAAACGGGTGCACTTAGAGCTTTCAAGAGCACAAACCCAACCGAGGTTTCTTCTATATGCATGGATTAACTTCTAAAGAGTCAAACGGGTGCACTTAAAACTTTCAAGAGCACAAACCTAACCCGAGTTTCTTCTATACGCATGGTTTGACTTCCAAAGAGTCAAACAGTTACACTTACAGCTTTCAGGCACACAAACGTAACCCGGGTTTCTTCTATATGCATGGTTTGACTTCCAAAGAGTCAAACGGGTACACTTAGAGCTTTCAAGCGCACAAACCTAACCCGGGTTTCTTCTATATGCATGGTTTGATTTCTGAAGAATCAAACGGGTGCACTTAGAGCATTCAAGCGCACAAACCCAAACCCAAACCATGTTTCTTCTATATGCGTGGTTTGGCTTCTAAAGAGTGAAACGGGTGCACTTAGAGCTTTCAAGTTCACAAACCCAACCCGGGTTTCTTCTATATGCATGGTTTGACTTCCAAAGAGTCAAACGAGTGCACTTAGAGCTTTCAAGCGCACAAACCCAACCCAGGCTTCTTCAATATGCATGGTTTGACTTCCAAAGAGTCAAATAGGTGCACTTAGAGCTTTCAAGCGAACAAACCCAACCTGGATTTCTTCTATGTGCATGGTTTGACTTACAAAGAGTCAAACGTGTGCACTTAGAGCTTTCAAGCACACAAACTGAAACTTATTTGTTCTATATGCATGGTTTGGGTTTCAAATAGCCTAATAGGTGCAATTAGAGCTATCAAGCGCACAAACCGAACCTTATTTGTTCTATATGCATGGTTTGACTTCCAAAGAGTCAAACGGGTGCATTTAGAGCTTTCAAGCGCACAAACCCAACCCAGGTTTCTTCTATAAGCATGGTTTGACTTTCAAACAGTAAATGTTGAATTCCTACCTAACTACAATTTATATTTAATTTTTAGCTATGTCGACTAACACTGATAGATGATGGATGTATAAACGAGTAAATAAGAGTGGTGAAATAAATCCTGTTTTCAGTGTTGTGGTTGAAACTTTTTTGGATTTTGCTATCACCAATGAGCAATCTAGGCTACCGAGTGGAACATACGATGGGGTTGAAATATTTATAAAATGTCCTTGTAAGAAATATCTTCTTCTTAAGTATAAAATGTGATAGGCGGTTCATTTAGATTTGTTAAGAAAAGGATTCATGCTTTGTTATACTCACTGGTATGCATACAGAGAAATAGCATCATCAGTTCAACCACCACAACAGACAATAGTAGATGATGATTATAATGAGTTTGATGGTGTTCAACAAATGGCGATGAACCAAAATATTCCCGGTACTCAAGTATGTGGGAGGAGCAAGAACCGAATCTACATGCACGCCATTTCTATTAGATGTTACAGGTTGCGGACCAGCCATTGTGGGAGGGATGCCAGAGATTTTCGATGTTAGAGGCAGCGTCAAGGTTTCTGAATTGGAAGGCAGATTGCAATGTACCAGAGACAACCTTCAATCGTAACATTGCTATGGTGAAAGAAATGCTACCTGACGGTGAACAACTGGTTGGAAGTTTTTACGAGACAAAGAAGATGTTGAAACAACTCAATCTTCCGAAAGAGAAGATCCATGCTTGCAAAAAACATTGCATGCTATTCTATAAGGAATATGTCGATGATGAAACTTGTTGAGTGTGTGGGGAGCCTCGTTACAAGACAACTAGCCGAAATAATAAGGTGCCTCAGTTGGTATTGACGTATTTGCCGGTTACACAAAGATTACAACGATTGTATATGTGTAAGAAAACAACAAATGAGATAACTTGGCACCGTGAACGTTAAACTCAGTCTGGAAAGATGGTACTTCTGAATGATGGGGAGGCTTGGAAACATTTCGACAGGCTACATCCTGATTTTGCTCAAGAGATCGGGAATGTTCGTCTGGGCTTATGTACCGATGGTTTCAACCCCAATAACTCGAACTCAAATCCGTTTTCACTATGGCCCATCTTTCTTACAAACTATAATCTGCTGCTTTGGATGTGCATCAATGAGTCGTACGTCCACCTCGCCTTGCTAATTCCCAGCAATAAGAGTCCCGAACAGAACTTGGATATATTTCTTCGGCCCTTGATCGATGAGTTGAAGACGTTATTCTTCGAGGGTGTCCATACCTATGATGCTTTCGTAGGATGAATTTTACAATGAGGACAATACTTCCCTACTTATGCTATGCTTTCTGGTTGGAGCACGCATGGAAAGTTAGTTTGTCCATAATTTAATTATATTAAATTAGTGGGTTAGAATGGATCTCATAGATGTTACATATTTTGTAGTTCTCGAATGATTAAGCTTTTGTATTTGTATATGTGTGTGTGTATATATATATATATATATATATGTATATGTATGTAACTGATATACGTATGTGATATGCATTATAAGTATATTACACATATATAAATATAGAATATGTAAACAAAATGACAATAAGTATTTGCGGGTAGAAAAAAACAAAAAGAATGCATACGTAAGTAAAAAGTATATCACAAATCCACCACAAAAAAGAAAAAAATGATAATAAGTATTTACGGATAGAAAAAATAACCAAAAATACAATTTTAAGTAAAACAATTCGTCAAAAATCTGCCACAAAAAAACTTAAAAATTAATTTTCCATGCAATTGATTGATTTTCTATACTTGCTAAAAATTTTAATTCTTTAAATTACTGGCGGATCCTCCAATCCGCCACTAATCTGCCGGTAGATATAAAAAAATGATTTTCTTGAGTTTTTTATAAAAAATTAATGATAAAAAGTGGTGAACTTGCGGCAGAAAAATCCATCAGAAATTAAAAAAAAAATAATTTTATAAATTAGCGGGGGATTTCAGGCGGATCCTCCAATTTGTCACTAATCCACCGGTAAATATATAAAAAACGATTTTCTTGATTCTTAAAGAAATTAGTGGGGATTTGTGGTAGAAGTCAACGAAAGTTGACTTTTTCCTAATTTGGCGGTAATTTTCTAATTGAAATCCGCCGGTGAAAGTGTATTTTAGTAGTACGAATATGTTTAAAAATCTTAATAGACTATTTCATATATAACTTAACTTTATAGGATCAAATAATAACGTCTTGGGTAAAAGTGTTACAATTAGCTAGTTGATATAATGATTTTGGTTGTACTAACTTCTTTAGATTTTTTTTGAAATAAAGTGTTCTACTAGCTAGCACTTTCATATATTTTTGGGAAGTATCATATATACACAACTTTTTATACGATATTTGCATTTATAAAATGTTTTTAAAATAATGTCATATAAAAATACTAGTACCACGGTTTATTTAAAAAGTCTTTTAGAAACTTGTTATAACATTAAAAATTGTCATATCAACTTATTATAACACATTTACACATAGCATATAATTATTATAATATATTTACACGACATTTAAATATATTTAATGTCCTATAAAAGGGATTTCACTACTAAAATAAATTGTATTACCGACGGCTGAAATAGTCGGTAAACCGTCGGAAAAAGGCTTTAGCGACGGTTTTGTGACGGGAATGATCGTTCGTAAAAAGCTGGTAGGTAATATTTAGCGACGATTTTCCGACGACAACTACCGACAGCTTACCGACGGTTCCAGTTACCGACGGTTTTCCGACGGTATTTACTTATTAAAAATAAATATAAAATAAAATGAAAAAAATAACCGTCGGTAAGCCGTCGGTATTTCACTACTTTTTCCGACGGTTTTCCGACGACTTATTAAAAATAAATAAAAAATAAAATAAAAAAGATACCATTGGTAGGCCGTCGGTTTGCCGTCGGTAAATACCGACTGTTTTTTGCCGTCGGTAATTGTCGTCGGTATTTCACATTTTTCTAGTAGTGTTTTAATTGTTACAATAAATCATATTGTTGAATTAAATCCTTTATGTGAAAAGGAAAAAAACGTTATGCACGAGCGAAAAGGAAAAAAAAGTTGATTTGCTTAATTCATATATTCTCTTTGAAAGACAAAGCAAAATCATTTATGCGAAAACAATATGGAAACAAGAGGGAATGATGACAACATCTTGTAGAAATAGAAAGAATGCTTAATTCGTATTTTATTGACGCCATCAAACAATAAATTTTTTGGTAAATAATTGAAAATGCATTGCATTTCAATCATATGCTAAGATACCGTGCAACAGTAATTAATCATTGGGAGACAAACCTTCTTGGAATCTAATTCCAATCGACCATGTTTTTCATGTTTTTTGTTTTTGTTTTCTAGTCTATAATACATCATCACTGTCACTCAGATTTTCTACATCGATCAACCATTTCATCTTATTCTTTTACCAATAGTTGGCAACCAAGAAGCTTCGACCCTTTCATGGTCACGGTTACCCCACATTGCTCGCTCACCACCGTCACCAATGTAACACCCTAAAATCTGTAAATAACAACTTATTTAAAATTTTCTAAATACATCAATAATTGAATCATCTACAACCACAAATTAGATTCAACTTCAATACACAAACATTCAATCTTTACATACAAACTATAAAAGGACGAGTGCTACTAAAACCTAAAAATAGTCACTATCTCCAACTTGCGGAAGACTTCACCAATTACTTACTTTAGTGTCTAGCTAAGGCTCTACGCTTCATAGAACTGCTAGAACCCAACTCCCAACTGGAACCTGATGCACATGCCTACAAATAAAAGGGTTAGGCTTAACGCCTAGTGAGTTCAAGAGTTTTCAACACATATAATTTAATCATTTAGAAAGGAAGGATGCGAATAAAATCATAATCTTTCAAAATCATATGCATCACTTATGAAAACGACTCGTTTATCAAAACTATGCATTTTGTACGAAAGAGACACCGAGTTAATTGTTAACCAGACCAAATTCTTTAAGAGGCGAGACCCTCAATTTTATGAAATGCGGATAACACGTTATAACTAGAAATACCCAACACGGGTGGAACATTTAACCCAATCCATAAATTGTAGATGAAAATTTACACAATTAAATGTTTCCATAAACACGACATTAGACCCAAAACTCACACGACCATGAAATGGACTAAAATAAATACCGACACATGGAAACGACACATTCCATTCAAACTTTAATATACTTGGGAAGAACCCCATATTAAAGCCATCATTTACCGTCGACCACTTAAAAGCCCAATTTGGTCAAATACAACATTACCCTTTAAAGATACCACGAATCAACGATGAAGAGATTCGTATACACTGAGAATAGAGTAACACGCAAGTAGGCCGTTCACGCGACTTCCTTGCATGTCATCTAAACGTTTCCATCTTGGGTGGCGAGAACACGTGAATGGGGCCACCCGCGATGTTATTGGATTTCACCACACATCCCGACATCCTAGTTCCCATGCCACCACCGACATCACAATCCTCGGACCGTTTAATGCCTCTGGCCATACTCCGTCGAGTTCCACCTCAAGGACTTACAGACGTGGGTGCCTATCCAATCTAGACGAGTTTCCCCCTCCGCAGCTCGTGCCACTCGTTGTCCACTCGCTAGCAAACCCGAGCGGTCACTAAAAGTAACCCAAAACCTCAGGCCTTACATAACCGATAGACTTACGTGCCTATGGATCCATTACGACACTGTCTAACATTACATGACTCCAAATGAATACCAAAGCATGTAACTCACCAATGACACAAATTAAGCGTCATCATACTCAAAACCATGACGATTATAAATCCGGACAATGTCCACACGACTCATTTAGTCAAAACCGAGCCAAAGGCCCAACACTTTACGTAAATACCCAAATAAAAACCGATATAAATATTGGAACCCGTTTGACCATCTAATATGCAAACACGACCAAACGTATAAATAAATAAAATCTCATCGTTTGTTGAGACAAACCATTTTCCCAAATGAACTCATACCCTTATGTTTTCAAAATGCCTCATAACACATTAATATGCATTTTCTGAAAAGGTTTATAAGATCAAATACATAAAATGACACTTACGTCAATTAAACTCCAATTATATATGTAAAGTCATCAAATAAACATTTCAACATGATTTAATTACCAAAATATCCAAAGATCCCAAAATGGGTGTCTCGACATGCTTATAAAACTACACATTTCAAAATAACTAAAACTTATCAGCAGTTAACAATTTGAGGTAAAACACAAACATTTTAAAATAAAATTTTTGGCATGTACACCATTTTCTCAAATCAACTTGAACTCACCTTGCTAGATTTAGGCTAAATCTAGATTTCCCCCAACGAGCTCTTTTGAAGACCACTTGAATCCTCAAGCCGGAAACTTCCAAAACCTAGATCCAAACATTTCAAACCATAAATACCCATACTTAACCATCTAGAAGCATTTCCCCCAAACAATATGCCAAAAACCCCAAACGAGATCAAAACCCTAGTTTTCTCCAAAACTTACCAAATCCGAGATTTGAGAAACCAAACACTAAGAAACCATCAATGGAGCATTTATAACCTTAATACAAGAAAACTTACCCTTGAAGACGATGAGACTTCTGAGAACACCCAATCGAACACTTCAACCCGAACTCCCAACCGTTGAACTTGATGAGGAAGATGAAGATGGAGCTTCTAATCTTTGTTGGGTGGAGGAGAACACTTGGAACATGATAGGTTTGGTGTCTTGGATGTATAGAAACCGATTTTAGGGTTTGGGTTCGGTTTCTAGAGAGAAAAGGGTGAAATGGGGGAAGGATGAAATGAAAAGGGAGCTGAAATTCGCGATTTATGCAGGTCTGCATCCGCCGGCGACATTGCCACGCGACTATGCCCTTGGCATAGTCGCTGGGCATAGTCGCCCGAAGGGGGATGCCCGCGGTACCGATCTCGCGACTGTGACATGCGACTATGACACTGTCATAGTCGCCGGTCATTGTCGCAGAATCCTTCCCAAGCCCCGAAACTCGACTTTTCCAATGCCAACACTCCCGAAACTCCAAGGGACTTTAAACAATACGTATCCTAACGAAACCCTACCGTTTACAAGTCACAGGAATGTCCGGTTGACAATTACTTACCGAAAATTACGGGTGTTACAATCCTCCCAACCTTAGAATGATTTCGTCCTCGAAATCAATCCTTCTCGATGGAACGCCGCCATTTGAAAAGGTTGTCCCTAATCCAATTGCCAAAACCGCTAATACGACCCTTACACCGATATTCACGTGTGCTGCTCCTCTTGGGCACAACATACTCATGACTGAGCGAACACTGAACTCTCCAAAGTAGCCTTTACTCACCGGATTACGGTCATCTCCCAACCTTGGGTGACAATTACCACCTCCAGGTAGTTTGTGATCCCAACTTTCCACCGATCGATTTCCTTCGGATCTACACGGTCCCAAACCCAACATCAAAGATCATAACCAAACTTCCAAAACCCTCAGATTTCAACTGATCCATTCCTAATATTTATAAAGACATTCTTCCAAGGCGCACTAAAATGCCTTTCATGCAACCGGTTAACACAGATTCGGCTGTCACTCAACACCAATCTCACAACATTCCTAAAGTAACATCCTTATCACCACAGGAATGCTTGGGTACCTCGATACTCAATCCTCAATACCCAAACTCCTTTCAAAATCCATTACCGAAAGGTCACTATTTTCCATAATCCAACCGGGTTACATCCATCCATTCCAAGATCCATTAACCTCAAGAAAACAAGTCGATGCCTAGGACTAGACAGTGACCTCAAAAATGTTGACATCTCCCCCAAAATCCCATTCCAGACGGGTTGTCGCACTAAGGTTGACGCCTAATTCGAGAGCTAAAATTTCAAATCTTACAACTCTAGCAGACAGATCACCAAAATTTCCTTTAATCGCGGAACCTGCTAAGACGGTACATCGACCACATAAGCCATGGTGTCACACTGACGAGCAAAACACAAAAACGAAACCCAATCTAATCGCAGGTAATCACTTAAGACTTCATCCCGCATGATTACCGAGGTATGAAATTACTTCCTTAGTTAACTGGGAAGATTTAAATCTACTATTTCCATTAGTACAAACGCGCGCAGATTCACAAACCGAAACCTCAAACATTCAAGTATGACCGCAAGTCGGATCATCCGACGCTTCAATTCTCAAGGACTCCCCTAGTCCCTTAATTGCAACTCCTTTCCATGACAGGGGGTTAAACCTATAGGCCTAATGAGTTCAAGGTTTTTCGAATAATATGCCAAATCGAAGTTATAAAACTTTCAAATACATAAACGGTTAAACGATTAGACGTGCGGTAAAATACCCTACCGTACAACCGATAGGTTTTAAGATTGGTTAACAACACAACGCACATGAAATTATTTCAAAAATCCATTTGTGCAACACTTATGTTAATAAGGATAATAATAAAGCATGCGCGACAATTTACACTATAGACGTGAAAATAGGTTCTTGCACCACAACACGTGCAATATAGGTTTGTACAACTCAAAGGAGGACTCAAAATCTAAATTTTAAAATTCTGCCCCTTTTAAACGAAAGGCATTGAGACATAAAGATAAAAACAACTCTATATGCCATAGTTCTTCCCCAAAGCTCAAAAGAATTATGGGAATGCCAATGAGATTTCAAACCGAGTTTAGGCTTTAATCCAAAAAGATAAACACATTTGACCCCAACAGAAGTTTTAACGACAAAAACGCCGTTAACTCGATAAATGCATTGTAGAAGTTTCTATCAGTAAAAAGTGGATGATTGAATTACGATCAGAACAAAAGTCTTGTTTGAAATAACGAAGATCTTTTTCATGTTTACACACACCGACGTTATAACTAAATCCAAATGCAAAAAGCATGCAACGAATGACATTTGTATAAAATTCAACATTTAACGCACACAATGATACATATGCACATGTTCTCAAAATTATTTACGCAACGCAAAATGACGTAAGACGAGACACCCTAAACCCAACTGAATTCTTGCAAAACTCAATAATGCTAAAATCATGCAGTGACAAATTTTCATTTCTCAACAAGAATCTAAAACGACAATATGGCTAAAACATTAAGCCTTTAAGAGTTTCCTCTTTTAATACAATGAAAGGTAAAATGACACCTTTAACAACATCCACGTGGGACACAACGCCAAATAACTCGCAAGTTATCATGGAGCAAAAATTAAAACTCACGCAAAAAGGACGCCGCAAAACAACACTCCATGAAATTTAGCAAACTAGCACAACTAAAAATTCTCAAGAAATTCCGACTCAAAATATAGGAATAACTTTTCCTTTAAAACCATTGACATACGTGGAGGAGATCCAATGCCTAGGTTAAAATCTCATAGTTACTTGCCCATACCCCAAATGACATTAAAATATGGATATTACAATACCCGAAAATAGCGTTAAACACGAGACTTAAATAAAGAGATTTTTGATAATAATTTGAAATTATGTGCAACAAAACAATTTCATGTATGCTCACAGTTCAAAATCTAATGAATGCTACATGCTTTACCAAAACCTTATAATGCAAAACACTTTATGTTTTACGAACATAAGAAATAATTTATGCAAATTTATTTCAGAAACAAATTTAGTGCATGGAATTGATCGGCACTTGGCATCATAGGACTACATTTCCCAATAAACCGACATGCTATTGTCATCCGGATGCATCAGACATCTTAAAGCCAAAATCTCAATAATTTGATAAACTTACGAATTCTCCTTGAGATAGAATCGGTCTAACAAACTCAAAAATCTAATCCAACCAAGATTTCCGACCCAAGAGGATCAACTTAGTGACCTCCTCGCACTTAGCTATCACTCCCAGGTGACCTTGATATGCACATCAATCCTTCCTTAGCTAACTCGCTTAGGAACTTCTCGCTACCCCAACGGTCATCCTCCCGAGGTGGTTCAAGTATATATATGTAGCATGTAGGTTCACCATGACACTGGCCAGGTGCCATTATGAACATACCATGCACAATCATCCTTGCGACCCTCGACGAGTTTTCCGTTTCTAACGACTTGGTCAACCTCAAAACATCTTATCTTAAGGTTCCTAATGTCCAACTCCACTTATCTTTGCTTATAAGAACGCTAGCTTGAGTCTAGGCATCCTAAAATCAATACCTAAATCTCTCAAACTTAAGCTCTGATACCAACTTGTAACACCTAAAATCTGGAAATAACAACTTATTTAAAATTTTCTACATACATCAATAATTGAATCATCTACATCCACGAATTAGATTCAACTTCAATACACAAACATTCAATCTTTACATACAAACTATAAAAGGACGGGTGCTACTAAAACCTAAAAATAGTCACTATCTCCAACTTGCGAAAGACTTCACCAATTACTTACTTTAGTGTCTAGCTAAGGCTCTACGCTTCATAGAACTGCTAGAACCCAACTCCCAACTGGAACCTGATGCACATGCCGACAAATAAAAGGGTTAGGCTTAACGCCTAGTGAGTTCAAGAGTTTTCAACACATATAATTTAATCATTTAGAAAGGAAGGATGCGAGTAAAATCATAATCTTTCAAAATCATATGCATCACTTATGAAAACGACTCGTTTATCAAAACTATGCATTTTGTACGAAAGAGACACCGAGTTAATTGTTAACCAGACCAAACTGTTTAAAAGGCGAGACCCTCAATTTTATGAAATGCGGATAACACGTTATAACTAGAAATACCCAACACGGGTGGAACATGATACCCAATCCATAAATTGTAGATGAAAATTTACACAATTAAATGTTGCCATAAACACGACATTAGACCCAAAACTCACACAACCATGAAATGGACTAAAATAAATACCGACACGTGGAAACGACACATTCCATTCAAACTTTAATATACTTGGGAAGAACCCCATATTAAAGCCATCATTTACCGTCAACCACTTAAAAGCCCAATTTGGTCAAATACAACATTACCCTTTAAAGATACCACGAATCAACGATGAAGAGATTCGTATACACTGAGAATAGAGTAACACACAAGTAGGTCATTCACGCGACTTCCTTGCATGTCATCTAAACGTTTCCATCTTAGGTGGCGAGAACACGTGAATGGGGCCACCCACGATGTTATTGGATTTCACCACACATCCCGACATCCTAGTTCCCATGCCATCACCGACATCACAATCCTCGGACCGTTTAATGCCTATGGCCATACTCCGTCGAGTTCCACATCAAGGACTTACAGACGTGGGTGCCTATCCAATCTAGACGAGTTTCCCCCTCCGCAGCTCGTGCCACTCGTTGTCCCTTTGCTAGCAAACCCGAGCGGTCACTAAAAGTAATCCAAAACCTCAGGCCTTACATAACCGACAAACTTACGTGCCTATGGATCCATTACGACACCAAATGAATACCCAAAGCATGTAACTCACCAATGACACAAATTAAGTGTCATCATACTCAAAACCATGACGGTTATAAATCCGGACAATGTCCACACAACTCATTTAGTCAAAACCGAGCCAAAGGCCCAACACTTTACGTAAATACCCAAATAAAAACCGATATAAATATCGGAACCCGTTTGACCATCTAATATGCAAACACGACCAAACGTATAAATAAATAAAATCTCATCGTTGGTTGAGACAAACCATTTTCCCAAATGAACTCATACCCTTATGTTTTCAAAATGCCTCATAACACATTAATATGCATTTTCTGAAAAGGTTTATGAGATCAAATACACAAAATGACACTTACGTCAATTAAACTCCAATTATATATGTAAAGTCATCAAATAAACATTTCAACATGATTTATTTACCAAAATATCCAAAGATCCCAAAATGGGTGTCTCGACATGCTTATAAAACTACACATTTCAAAATAACTAAAACTTATCAGCAGTTAACAATTTGAGGTAAAACACAAACATTTTAAAATAAAATTTTTGGCATGTACACCGTTTTCTCAAATCAACTTGAACTCACCTTGCTAGATTTAGGCTAAATCTAGATTTCACCCAACGAGCTCTTTTGAAGACCGCTTGAATCCTCAAGCCGGAAACTTCCAAAACCTAGATCCAAACATTTCAAACCATAAATACCCATACTCAACCATCTAGAAGCATTTCCCCCAAACAATATGCCAAAAACCCCAAACGAGATCAAAACCCTAGTTTTCTCCAAAACTTACCAAATCCGAGATTTGAGAAACCAAACACTAAGAAACCATCAATGGAGCATTTATAACCTTAATACAAGAAAACTTACCCTTGATGACGATGAGACTTCCGAGAACACCCAATCCAACACTTCAACCCGAACTCCCAACCGTTGAACTTGATGAGGAAGATGAAGATGGAGCTTCTAATCTTTGTTGGATGGAGGAGAACACTTGAAACATGATAGGTTTGGTGTCTTGGATGTATAGAAACCGATTTTAGGGTTTGGGTTCGGTTTCTAGAGAGAAAAGGGTGAAATAGGGGAAGGTTGAAATGAAAAGGGAGCTGAAATTCGCGATTTATGCAGGTCTGCACCCGCCGGCGACATTGCCACGCGACTATGCCCTTGGCATTGTCGCCGGGCATAGTCGCCCGAAGGGGGATGCCCGCGGTACCGATCTCGCGACTGTGACATGCGACTATGACCCTGTCATAGTCGCCGGTCATTGTCACAGAATCCTTCCCAAGCCCTGAAACTCGACTTTTCCAATGCCAACACTCCCGAAACTCCAAGGGACTTTAAACAATACGTATCCCAACAAAACCCCACCGTTTACAAGTCACAGAAATGTCCTGTTGACAATTACTTACCGAAAATTATGGGTGTTACAACCAACCCCACAACCTCATCAACCTCCCACCACCAAGCTCATTACTTTTTACACCAAGATTTCGTGCCACACCAGTTGGACCTCCTCTTGTAGATACTAACATTGTTGCACCACCATCACTGCTAACTGCACCCACAACCGAAGTCCTACAATAGGAAGCAGGCGCCAAAATACGATTAGAAGACTCTGTTGGTACAAGAAACAAAAGAAGAACCTCAAAAAGTGTCGGACATGAGTCTAACTACAAATTACCTAAAACGTGATCAGACAACCAAAAGTTTAGAAACTTCAAAGAACCACTTGGATTATGAGAATCTTGGTTACAAGATTATAACTATTAATTGAAGGAGAAAACAATGGTGCTACCATGGACTTGAGGCCTTCTAGAAAAAACGACTCACAAGCAATCCCAATGGTGGCCGTGTGTTTCATCGACAAGGTCAGCGAGGATCACGTACGTAAACTATAGAGGAAGTGAACAAACCATCAACTTGTTGTCTTTTTTAGGTATTAATGTGAATAATGTGAATGTTGTATTTACAACATTATGAATGGATTCTAAGTCTTTGTAGCATGGCGACTACATAAAAGTTGTCTTATGCAAAGCACTATATATATGTCTGTGTTATATGTGATTAAGCAGATTTGAAAGTTGTTATGATGTTCCGTATAGAAGCTATATATAATCGTTTCTTTCCTATTCGTTGTTATGATGTATTGATGTTCCATATTCATATAGCAGATATTCGCAAAGGAGTATTGAACTATTTATCGGTGTGTGGTAATGGAGATGCTCTAATTTTGATTATAACCTGTTTGGTTGGCGACAACTAGCATATGGGTAAGATAAGGGTTATTCCGTTACCATGTCAATCATCAATATATATATATATATATATATATATATAGAGAGAGAGGGGGGGGGGGAAGTTATTTTGTTAACAACTTTATTAACCATCTCTAACCAATAGGAATTCATCTTGAGTTTTGGTTTTTAATCCATGTGTAATAATTAAATGGGGGGTAGGATTGGAATTTTTATTTAGATATTTGTAACATTCATTCATTTGAGGAGTTACAAATAATTTATGAACCATGATTTTAGCCATATTATTAATTTTAAAAAATCTTCATGATTCATGTTTGATGGTGTTCTTAGTGAGGATGAAATGAACTTTTGACCACTCATGATGTCAAATTTGGGAATTCTTATTAGGATATTATGCACATTATTCTATATATGTCGAAAGACAACATGTTATGGTTGTTATGAAGTCAGAGTACAAGACTATCAAAAATTAATGGTAGGTTGGTGATCAATATTATAGCAAAACATTTGATTGTATTATGTCTCATGCCTAACTTCGGGTCTGGCTTTTTTTTGCACTTCTATGAGGCAATCAAATGTTCTCGTTGTGATTCCTTGTTCTTTTCACGTGGGTCTCCATTTCTCTATATGTTCTTATTAGTTCATTCTCATTTTACCAACCATGAACAATTATGAACCCATAAATATGTTATGAACATATATGAAATGACATTAGTGGAGTGAGATGAAGACATATGAACAATAATTAAAAGAGATTAAACTTGATTGTTGCTGGATGGTTTAATCAGTTCACACACCGGCTATGCAAACATTGGGGTTTTAAGAAATTGGGTCAATATTGTTCAAATATTTACCAAACATAAACAATTATGAAACAACTAATGTGCACTTTCACATGAATGGGTTCATCAGTTGATTGTCCAAAACATGAACAACTATGAAACCAATCATATGTCATGCACATATATGAAGAATCATTATTGGTTTGATATGAATACACATGAACAATAATGAAAGGGATACACTATCTTTGTGATTAATGCAGGGGTTATTGATATCCCTCAATTTTTAGAGTTATTTGTCACTCTTTTAACCCATTTTATAACCTTTTTCCGTACCCATTTTAGCTTTTCTCGTTTCTTTGGTCTAAAATGTTCCAAGATTTTCTAAATAACTAATGAGATCAAAAAGTCGAATTTTCGTGAAATTTTCATGCGCTGCTGTGGCCACAGTGTCACCACTGTGGCAAGTACTGTTCATGCGATTTTCTGCAGATTTTGGAATGCCATTTTGGTAAAAGTTCAAGGCTTGCTTGTTGGAGTTAACACCTAACCTCGTGCAAAAGAAGAGGCAAGATGAAGACAAAAACTTTGGAACAAAGCAACATGAGAGGTCACTCTCATGTTACTATTCACATCTCTTTTTCTTCCCTATAAATATCAAGGGTGTTTGGCTTTGGAGAATCATACTTAACATCCGATATATCACAACACTTGGAATCAGTAGTTGTAGAGCTTTGCATTGTATTTTTAGTTCTTGTAGTAATTTTATTTAGTTTCATTTACTTTATGTCCACCACTGTGGTGAGCTTGTGACCACAGTGGTACGTTTACGTTTTACGAAATTTCAGTTTATGCATTTCTTCTTCTTCTTTACTATGTCTTTTAATATTATGAGTAGCTAAACCCCCCTTTGGGTACGGGTGTAAGCCAACCCGAGAGGTTAAAATGTAACACTTGGGTGTTACCGCATTCGGCTAACTTCTCGGTTTGGTCATCCAAGTTGAAGCTTCATCTCAACGCGGACAAGTCGATCACTTGTGTGTGTTAATATTTGATCTTAGACCTCGAGAGGGGCGGATCCGAATACGGCTTGGGTGATGCAAGGAGGTTTGAGAAAATCTTCAATAATCGCATAGAGATATGGATTTTTGCATAATCAAACTAAGGTCTAGATGTCGGTCGAGTTGGTGTGTCATAGAGTATGCGCGTCTCTCCATATTGACGAGGCTAAGATCTTCGAGATCTACTTAGTGAGATTGGTAAACCGAAAGTTAGCAAGTGTGGTAATTTTATAATAAAACCGTTATCGCAACCGATACGACATCGCTTCGAGAGGAGGAAATCGTGTGGGGTCCATTGCGACTGGTTTTGTTAACCATTTAAGTTATTAAAATACTCTCGGGGAAAACTTACACCCGTACCCGCTTTTTATTATCTTGTTTATTTAATATTTAATATTTAGCTAAAAATCAACCCATCAATTTTATAAATCTAACTTTGCACCGGAAGTTCGTGGAAATCTCTGATTCTTAGTTAAGTCCAATCCCTGTGGATACGATATTTGGTCCTTACCATTATATTACTTGAGAAGCGAACGCAATACGTGGTGTATACTTGCGCCATTATTGTGCCACATTTTACACGCGTGCATTTTTGCCATAAGTTACAAATTGTAAATGAAATGAGTTTCACCAAATTCCCCCAAACACACATGTTCATTATTTTAATTACTCAATTTACTATTTTATAACTAATTTTTCTAGGTCTGATTAATCTCCACATTAATGTTAAGATCAATGGTTGTTATTTGGGTTAATAAGGTTAATACAATAAATTGGGCTAACAAAATAACTCAACCCTATATATATATATATCATTTATATATAAAAGGAAGAACCACATATAATGATGTGGCAAAGTGAGGGTGCATGATTGCTTCTAAAAACTTTCTAAATTTTTTGATTTTAAAAGATGATTATTTTGTTAAAGACTTTTGGGTCCCTATATGAATATTTTATGCTATATTATGTGAGGGGGTCTTTTTGTAATTTTACTAACATTATGTAACTCTCCAACCTATTCATCTTCACCCTACCTATTTATCTTCATCTCCCCCACCCTCTCAAATAATATCTCTATTTCACTTTTGATATTCTTTATTTATTCATTGTTATTTTTACTTCTCCCATAATTTTATACATGTTCGTATCGTTATTTAGATTGCATAATAGTATTTATGTATTAGGTCATGAAGATTTGAAGGTCAATATGTGATTTCTTGGTTGCAATATTATGTAAGAATTTTATATATGCTTTTTTTTGGGAAGGGTGTCGTAGGTTATTCCTAGACTTATCCCTTGGCAACTTATGACTATAAGATATCAGCTTTGATTAAACTTCAGTGGCCATAATTATTGTGTACACCTAGATTCGAACCCTGGGCAGATAGAGAATTTTATATATGTTGGTTTCGTGATTTTATCATATTATAGTTTTATATATGTCTGTATCGTGATTTTGTTTGCATTATAACTATTAAGTATTGTGTGTTCCAGATTCTAGTTTCTAAACAAGATAATCAAATAAACAAGATTTAACAAATCAATTACCTGTTTGATTTCTTTCAAATTCAACGTTTACACTTTCTCTCTCTAGAACTCTCTCTTTCTCTCTTTACAAATCTCTCTCCAACGTATTCTCTCTCTCTCTCTCTCTCTATTATCAGACTTCTTCATACTGTTAACTCACTCTACAAAACAGAAATAGAAAGCTATTTATACCAACTCCTAAAACAACAAGGAAATAAAATACAAATACAAAATACAAAGACACTTTGACTTTTATTACAAAAGACTTTGACTTTAATGAGATTTGACTTTTCCAGCTTTGACTTTCTTGACCTTGACCTTCAGTCTTCTTGATCTTGTATCCAACAGATTTATGCTCTAACAATCTCCCCCTTTGGATTCAAGATCACTGTTGAAAGATCTAGCAAATCAGTCTTCACTTTTAAGCTCTGTCAGTACAATCTCCTCTTTTCTTTGACGGTATTCTTTCCAAAACTGTCTTCAAATGATTAACAATCTCCCCAAAACATTCACAATAATACTTTCAGACTTTGGAAAGAAATTATCTTCAGAATCAGCTCGAATTGCTTTAGCAAATAATCTTCAAAGAAAATTTCCTCAAATCTTCAGAAATTCTTTGATCTTCTTCAAATCTTTATTTTGACCTTTTATGACTTGGACATTTCTGAAAATCATCTCTCAAAACTTTATCATTTCTTGATACCATCTCCCCCTTTTTGATGATTTGAGCATCTATATCATCAAAACTTTTCTCCCAAGAAATGTCATTGACCAATCTGATCTGTCAAACTGAGCCTCTGATTCTGTGATCCATAACCAAGTATTCATCTAGATCTTTGCAAATCCAGACAAAATAAGAACAAGTAACTCCTGAATCAACAGATGAATCAGTTAGAATGCCTGTCAGTAACACGAAGTCACTGTGTGTAACGAATACATAATATAAAGGAGCTTTTTGATGTTCACTCCCCCAGGGCTTCCATCCAATCATCAAAATACCACAAAGGCAATTTCTATGAATGTTATGACAAAGAAACGAATTCTTTGTGTGTTCGTGCAAGTGTAGAAAGAATTAAAAACGAAAAATTGCTTTTTAAGGCTCAACATAGTGTAAACCATTGAGACAACAGTAGATAAACACAGACTCAATGTGCATGATTGAAGTGCGAAGGTGGGGCAGACTTCCTTCTTTTTCAATATCCAAATTTTCCAAATGAAAAACAGATAGATTATATGCTGCGTCCCCAGAAAAATATGAAACATTTTTCTTTTTGAGAAGAAAATGAGTAGATGGTGGGGTTTTATCAAGAGTTGGCATGGGCTATTTGCCTGTTTCAATAACGTTCACAAAAAAGTTGTGAAACGCTAGTAATGTGGCTGCCCGGCTCAGAAAGTAGTTGATGCAGAGTTTAATATTCTTTTACTCTGTTCTCACACCCTCTTTCTTTTGATCATTAAGCTCACTACTAACCAAACTCTCCTTTACATTTTACCTCATCACACCCACACTCATTTCTTTTAGACTCCTCACACTCAATCTCTATGGATAAATTCTTGGGTAGAAATCACTGGTTAACGTGATTTCATAGAAGTCAGTTAATTCCTAGCACAAAGAACCCATGTTCCTATGAAGCAAAATGTTGCTCAAATGGTTTAACTTTAGCAGTTAAAGTTCATATACAAATGTCAGATGAATGTATGCTCAAAATATAATCATGAAGATATGAGCATTTTTAAAACATGGAAGCATTTTCAAACAAGTATATGAAATGAATGAATATGAATGCAAAAGACTTGTTTGAAAATCTGACATTGTATGAAAATGATCAGAAATGAATGATATAATAATCAAAGCTTAAGGTCAAGAATAATGGATATTGTCTATACGAAACAAAAATATAGACATTTTTGAAATGACGTTTCGAAATGAAATATCGCTAAAAAATTCTTTAAAGTACAAGCGGAGTGTCTTACCATCGAAAAAATTGTTTCAATTGAGAGACATGGTAAGAACATTTTAAACAAAAATTGAAACCGGTGTGTGTGAATACTTGAAAGTATATAGAAAAGACAATACGCAAGTATTAATCTTTGGAAACACACGGTTTGTTTATCAATTAAGCACAAAAATAAAATGAAAACATTTAAAATCACACATCCAAATTATAAAATCCGTTTAAAATTCGGGAAGTGGTTTGAACATTTCAGAACATGTTTTCTATATCTGAAAGTTGTCCTTCTTTCAGATATATTTGAGATTAAGATAAGAAATTTACCTTTTAGCTTTGTCTTAAATCTCATGAAGTCAAGCTGAAGTCATTAAAATATGATATTGTCAGCTTCTCTCATCCTGCACAAGTCTCAAAGTCATGTCAAAGCAACTTTATTCACAAAATTTATTCAAATGAAAAAGACATTAAGCAGTAAAACAATTAAAGTACGAGTTCTGATTTGAAATAATCAGAAATCGTAGTCTTACTCCTTTTGGTATGACATATAAACTCCACCTAAAATCATGCATTACAAAAAAAAATTTCATTTAAGTAAAATGCAGAAATTAGTTATGCTTCCCCTCAAAAGAATAATGATTCATCTTTAATCTTCTCTTACTCCCCCTGAGATCATGAGCAAACAATTAAAGTGCATATATCCTTCAAACATAATAATAAAGAAAATGAAGAAAAATAACAATATGTAACTTTAGTAGGTAACAACCGATTACGTCATAAGATTTAACATACCAAGCTTAGAGACAAGAAAATTAAATCTCTTTTCATCTAAGGGTTTGGTAAATAAATCTGCAAGCTGATAATCTATTTTTACAAAATAAAGTTCAATTGTTCCTTTTTCGACATTATCTTTAATAAAATGATACCTGACGTCAATGTGTTTGGATTTCGTATGTTGGACAGGATTAGCAGATATTGCGATTGCACTCTTCGAGTCACAATAGATTGGAATTTTGTCGAACTTGAATCCATAGTCTCGTAGCTGTGTTCGCATCCACAGGACTTGAGAGCAGCAACTAGCAGCAGCTACGTACTCTGCTTCAGCAGTCGATGTGGAAACGCATAATTGTTTCTTTGATGCCCAGCTAACGAGCTTGTCTCCAAGAAATTGAACATGACCTGAAGTACTCTTTATGTCCAACATGCAACCTGCATGATCTGCATCTGAATAGGCAGTCAGTTGAAACCCAGTATCCTTAGGATACCACAGACCAAGGTCTGCAATGCCCTTAAGATATCTAAAAATCCGTTTGACAGCAGCCAAATGGGATTCTTTGGGAGCAGCCTGATATCTAGAACATAAACATGTTGAAAACATAATATCTGGTCTACTAGATGTAAGATACATTAACGATCCTATCATACCTCTATAAGTCCTAACATCAACACTTTTACCCGAAGGATCAGTGCTGATCTTAGTAACTGGTGCCATCGGGGTTCCAATTGGTTTACAATTTTCCATATTGAACTTCCGAAGAATATCCAAAATGTACTTAGATTGGTTAATGAAAATCCTCATAGAAAACTGCTTAACTTGTAATCCGAGAAAGAAATTCATCTCTCCCATCATACTCATTTGAAAACGTGACACCATGAGGTTAGAAAAGTTTTTGCAAAATTTTGGATTTGTAGAACCAAATATTATATCATCAACATAAATCTGAATAAGAATAATATCAGTTTTTTCCTTTTTGATGAATAAAGTGGTATCAACCTTACCTTTAGAAAAACCAGACTTGACCAAGAATTTAGATAAAACGTCATACCATGCTCGAGGGGCTTGTTTTAAACCATAGAGGGCTTTGTCAAAGATGTAGATGTGATCTGGCTTCTCTGGATTGACGAACCCTTCTGGTTGAGACACGTACACTTCCTCTTTAAGAATGCCATTCAGAAAGGCTGTTTTCACATCCATCTGAAAGACTGTGAAATTCTTATGAGCTGCGTAGGCTAGAAACATACGGATTGCTTCTATACGCGCTACTGGAGCATACGTCTCATCGTAGTCTATGCCTTCCTCTTGCCGGTAACCTTTGGCAACAAGTCTATCTTTGTTCCTTATGATGATACCATCTTCATCCTTTTTATTCTTGAATACCCATTTAGTGCCTATCACGGTTTTACCTTCTGGTTTTGGAACTAATCTCCAAACCTTTAGGGCTTCAAACTGATTGATCTCTTCTTGCATAGCAGATACCCAGTCCGAATCAGCAAGAGCCTCTGATACTCGCGTGGGCTCAATCTTACTGAGGAATGAGTCATGCATACATTGATTCAAAGTCGCTGACCTAGTTTGTACAGGCTTGTTAAAATCTCCAATTACTTGATGTAAAGGATGCTCTTTGGTCTAGCGATGCTCATGAGGAAGTGGATTAGATACTGATTGAACATGATCATCATCTTGAAATCCACTATCAGAATCTTCAGTTTGAATAATAGAAGGGGGGTTTGCAGTTGAAGTTTCAGGTGCAGAAGCATCAGTTGGAACAGCAGAATCTGGCTGTTGAGTAGACAATGTATGACACCCAACTGAAACCGTTACTTCTGGCTCAGCAGTTACTTGTATATCTTCAACTGTAGGAGTAATTGTAGGAATTTGAGTTTCTGACTGAACGGGGGATACTTGTTCAGTTATGACCTCTGAAGTGACTGGATGATTGCAACTTGTGTCTTCAGACCTGTCAGTCACAGCAGATTTAGATACATTAGAACCTAGAAACTCATCATAGAAGAATTCAAATAACAAATCTAAATCAGATAAATGTGAAATAGAAGTAGAAGTGTTATCCGAATTTTTCTTTGTAGAAACAGGTTCTGGACTGATATGCCCAAAAGCTAATACTCCAGTGATCACGGGTTCTGAACTGAGTTGTTCAGAAGCCATCTCTTCATCGAATGTTACATTAACGCTCTCGACAACTGTCTTTGACTTCTTTAGATAAACACGATATGCTGCCGATGTTGAAGAATAACCAATGAAGATACCCTCGTCCGCCTTAGCACTGAATTTATTCAGACTCTCTTTGTCGTTAAGCACAAAACATTTACACCCAAATATGTGAAAATACTTGATTGTTGGTGTTCTGTTGTTGATCAGCTCATATGGAGTCTTTTGAAAATGGCGGTGTATCATGGACCGATTTTGAGTATGACATGCAGTCGACACAGCTTCTGCCCACAAAAATAGAGGTAGATCGGATTGGATGAGCATAGTACGAGCGGCCTCGACTAGCGTCCTATTTCGCCTTTCGACTACTCCATTTTGTTCAGGCGTACGATCAGCAGAGTACTGATGTGATATCCTGACCGATTCGAGATATTCTTCAACTACCTTGTTTTTGAACTCTGTGCCGTTGTCAGTTCGAAGAAACTTGACTTGTCGCTGCATTTTCACCTGGGTCGTCTTTAAGAAATTAATGAGAACTTCCGGCGTCTCATCTTTTGATTGAAGAAATTTGACCCACGTGTATCTTGAGTAATCGTCCACAATAACCAACACGTATTTCTTTCCACCCAAACTCTGAGTTCTCATTGGACCACACAAATCCATATGTAACAATTCTAATGGAGAACTAGTGCTTGGTTCAGGCTTCGGTTTATGCGGAGCTCTCTTCATCTTACCCTTCTCACATGCAGCACATAAGTGTTCGTTTTCGTATTTCAGCTCAGGAAGTCCTTTTACCAATTTCCCACTAACCAGCTTGTTGATATAACGAAAGTTCAGGTGTGATAAACGTTTGTGCCAGAGCCAACTTTGCTGCATTGAAGCTTTTGTCATTAAACATACCTGATTGTCAATCTGAACTTTGGACAGGTTGATGGTATAAAGGTTTGTCTTTCGAACCGAGCAACTCTTAGATTTGAAATTGACCTCTAACCCTTTATCGCAGAATTGACCAATGCTAAATAAGTTGTGCCCCAAGCCTTCGACATAACTCACCTTACTTATCGTTATGTTGTCTTGAATGATGTCACCATATCCTAAGATTGGTGAAAGCTGATCGTTTCCAAATCTGACATTTCCACTAAATTTCTTTGTATAATTAGACAATAAAGCTTTTTGCCTAGTCGTATGCTTGGAACATCCACTGTCCAAGTACCACATATGCCGGGTCTGCAAGAGAAATCAGGATACAATAGATTTAGGTACCCATTTAAAAATGGGTCCTAACAGATTAGCACAAGATTTTGGTATCCATTTAAATATGGACCCTCCTTTTCTTTGAAAAATTTTAAAAACATTTGATCTTGAAGAATAAACATGATAAGATCCAAACCAATCAGAAGAATTATGAGAGTAAGCAAAATCATTTCTCCGATAATGATAAGATTTAGTAGTAATAGGAGATAATTGATTCAATTGCTTTATTGAATAACGCTTGTAAGAAGTTACAAGGTTTTGTTTATGAGAAGCATATTGACCAACTACATCAGAATCACCACTATCAGATCTAGTACAAGAATTATCAGAAATTGATTCAGTTATCTCATCATCCTTCCTTTTTGGTCGCCATTCGGTTCGAGCTTTCAACCTTTTCTTCCTTTTATCTGAAACAAAAGATTTAGATTTATTAGGAAAATCAGAATTCTGAGATTGAGTTTTCTTTTGTGTACCAGTGTATTTCTGTTTCTGTAATCGTTGTTTCTTATGTTTCTTACCTTGAGTATAGTAATCAGCAGTTACAGAAACCGATTCACCAACCTTAGCTGATGATTCACCAATATTAAAACCACTTGATAACACTTTTTTATTTAAAATACAAGTAGAATGATCAGGAAGTGTAGCATTGAAGTCAAACATATCAATTTCGTCTATGCACCCATCATCAGAATTAAGAAAATCATTTGCAGACTCAAATAAGTCATCAAAATTATCAGACGAAGTTTGAGATGCCTCAGAAACTTTAGAACACTTTGTAGATGTGGATTGAAAAACCGTGTTCTTTAAAACTGTAGAAAATACACTTTGTTGAATATCAACCAAAAGTTTTTCATCAGATAAAACATTTTCAAGCTCAACTATTCTGCTTTCAAGAATGAGTGGAGGAACATAAACCTTTGCAACTGCAGGTTTTGCCTTCATCTCAGAAACAGAATAACTAGCAAAATAATCGTTTGAAAGAACTTTTGGTGTTTCTGAAAGATAACTATCATTTAACTTTTCATAGTTAAATGGTAGTTGCATTTTCTTCACATTCTTTCTGTTTTCAGTTTCTTTGGCCTTAACTTCTTCTGGTAATTTGGTAACAAATTTGGGTTTTAAATGAGTATGTTTACCAGCACAAGCAAGAAAATCAAAATTATATAATGCTGGTTGTTTTCTGATGGCTTTCTTTAAGTAATGGGGGTTTTTAAAACCAAGTCCCCATTTTTCCTTAACATCAGCCTCTTCATCAGGTGCATTAAGAAAAATGGTTTGATCTGTTTGACCTCTTGCATAAAGTTTGGCTTCCAGACCATTTACCTTCTTATTCAAAAGCTTGTTCTCAACCTGCAATTTATGAATAGTTATTGCAGATTCTCTTTTCTCAAATTCATACTTAGAAACTTTAACTTCAAAATCAGAAATCTTCTTTTGAAAACAATCTACTTGAGATTTAGAATCAGAAGCAGATTTGTGTAAAGAATCAATCAGATCTTTGTTCTCAATAACAGACGAATTAAGTTCAAAGATCTTCTTGTTCCTTTTAGCAACTCTTTCTTTTTCCTTTTTCAGTTTATTTTGTAAATCTTGAAGCTCAACCACCATGGCTTCCATTTTGGTAATGAAATCTTTTTGAGTTAAGTTTAATACCTCATCAGATGTCTCATCATCGGACTCATCATACTTTACTTCTTTGCCCATGAGACAGAGATGAGCTATTTTCTTCTTTCTCCTCATCTTCACCTTCGGAATGATCCAACCAAAATTCGTCCTCAGTTATTAAAGCTATTCCTGCTTCTTGCTGTTTGGCCAAGAGTAGTTTGTTCTGATAGTATTGAGAATTCCGAACTTTTGGCTTTCTACAATCTTTTGCAAAATGACCAATCTTGCCACAGTTGTAGCATTTTACTGGATCACTTGCTGGCTTTTCGGCAACAGTGTAGTCATTCACGAACTTCTTCCTTTCATCAGGTTTCTTCTCAACATATCTATTCTCTTCATATCTCCTTCCTTCCACCCTTTCTCGATGCTCGTGATTCTTAGAACTTGATGAAGAATATCGTTGAGAATTTGATCCCGACTTCTTATAAAATTTCTTTTGAAAGGCACGGGTCAACAACAGCATGGCTTGTTTCAAACTTTCTCCATCATCACCATCTGTTTCAGATTCTGACTCAGAACTTGTCAGTACTTTCTTCTTCTTCTTCTCTATCTTTTCTTTCTTCTTCTCTCCAACAACCAAAGCAATCGGATCAAGAACCTTTTCAGCCTTCTTCTTTTCAGCTCTTTTCTCCTCTACCTCTTCTTCATTCTGACGTAAAGTCTCATAAACTTCGTGAAGAGGTATCTCACTTAAGTCTTTCATCTGCTTCATCCTACGTGTATGTTTCTTCCATTCAGGTCGTAGGATACTCAGGAAATTGACATTGTTTTCCAGCTGCTTCTTTGTCACTTTGTTCTTCGTCAGTTCATTCAAAAGCAAAGTAAACCGTTCATAAGTATCTGATTCCCTACCTTGGATCCCATCATCATCTTTTGTAATTAACCCCACATCTTTTTAGCATCATCCTTGTAGCTATCAATCTTGATGTAAATCTCATTGGGAATGCTTTGAAGTAGAAGAGATCTTGCTTGCTTGTCAGCTTTATAACGGCTTTTCTGTTCTTCAGAGTATTGTGATAAATCTACTTTAACTGGTTTTGTCTTTTGTTCTCTTTCTTCATCACCATGTCCACTATCAGAAGAATCATCATCATCAGGTACTTGAACTATGATTGGTTTCATAGGACCTTCTGTAATTGACAAAAGAATATTCTCCCCTTTTGCATGTCTGTCAATAAAATCCAGAAACCTATCCTTCCACTGTTCGTACTCTCCTTTGAACAGAACAGGAGGCTTGACATCAGTACCAATTGAAAGTGCATCTTTTGAAGTCATCTTGTTTAAACCTGTTTGAAAAATATATCCAATAAGAAACTAGAACTGATCGTTAGTCCAAAATATGAAATCACAAGAAAAATCTTGAAAATTAAAAAAAATCAGAAATTTCGAAAAAATGACTAAGTATCAAAACTCGCAAGTCACTATATAACTCGCAAGCCCTTAAACTCGCAGACACTGAGAAACACGCAGATCAAAACATGCGCATTTAAGAAACTCACAAACACAGACTTGCGTGTTCTGATAAACTCGCAGAGTTCAAACTCGCAGATTATTGAAACTCGCAGATCTCAAACTCGCAGATTGTTGAAACTCGCAGAGCTCAAACTCGCAGATTGTTGAAACTCGCATAGCTCAAACTCGCAGATTGTTGAAACTCGCAGATCGATGAAACTCGCAAGACACTATTTCCTCTGAAACTCGCTAACGCCTAAACGCGCAGATTACTGTTTACTATGAAACTCGCTAACAGAGGCGTGCGCGTTTCCAAAACTCGCTTGTCAAAGCTTGCGCGTTTGAATAAAACTCGCTAGCTTTACTTGCACGTTTCCAATACTTAGAACTTTTTCCTGATATTTCAAACTCGCACGTCGAATGAACTCGCAGAACACTGTTCCTCTTCAAACTCGCACCCTTCGATTAACGCGTTTGAAAAACTCGCTAATCACTACGTGCGCGTTCTGGTCGTTGGAAATTTTCCAACTTTTCCAAACTCGCAGACTTCGATCAGCGAGTTTCTAGAACTCGCAGATTGATACTTGCACGTTTGAGACCAAAATCTTCCCTTCGACTTGCGCATTCTAACGGATGAATCTTGCGCGTTTGAACGATGAACTTGCGCGTTTTGGACATCTAGCGCGTTCTTCAAAAAGTCGAACCGAATCTTGACTTTTCCATCTGATTGTCAACCAAACCTTTACCAATTGACTTGAAATTTTGCAGAAATCTTCTAAATCATGATTCGAACCAATTACAGTGCAAAGATTACAAACAAAAACAACAAAAATACAAGATTGATCTATGTAACAGTGCTTTAAAAACTCATGAACTAAAACTCAATAAAATCCAAAAATTCATGAAAATTACAATGCATTTCGTGAAATTTTCTATAAAACTCACTCTATTACATTCATCGATCACTAATACACCAATTACAACTCAAAAATCACATTAATACTCAAAAACGAATCTGAACATTGAAAAACACATTGACGATGAACAGTATCTTGATTTCTTGATATGATTTCGATTTTGGATCTGCTCTGATACCAATTGTGTGTTCCAGATTCTAGTTTCTAAACAAGATAATCAAACAAACAAGATTTAACAAATCAATTACCTGTTTGATTTCTTTCAAATTCAACGTTTACACTTTCTCTCTCTAGAACTCTCTCTTTCTCTCTTTACAAATCACTCTCCAACGTATTCTCTCTCTCTCTCTCTCTCTATTATCAAACTTCTTCACACTGTTAACTCACTCTACAAAACAGAAATAGAAAGCTATTTATACCAACTCCTAAAACAACAAGGAAATAAAATACAAATACAAAATACAAAGACACTTTGACTTTTATTACAAAAGACTTTGACTTTAATGAGATTTGACTTTTCCAACTTTGACTTTCTTGACCTTGACCTTCAGTCTTCTTGATCTTGTATCCAACAGGTTTATGCTCTAACAAGTATTAGGTGAAGATTTGAAGTCTTCAAGTTCAATATGTGAAATTTTTACTTATGTTGAGCTCTTTTTGGTTTACTGACTCTTGGGTTTTTTAACTTTTATGTATTAATTCGTGAAGAATTGAAGGTTTAAAGTTTGGGTTGTGGGAGTTTGTGGATTATCTAATGGAATGATTTTATGTAAGTCTGTTTAGTGATTTAGATTGTATTATAATGTTATTTATGCTTGTGTCATGATTTTGATTGCCTTATATTTTTAAGTATATTAATCTTATCGTAATATTGATAGAATGATAATTTTATGTATGTTCATGTTGTGATTTTATAACATTTTTATCTATCAGGTCATGAAGATTTGAAATCTGCAAATTTGGTATGTGATTTTTTTACTTATTGTGATATGGTTGGTCCACTCACTATATTGTTTTTAAATTCCAGGTGTGTGTTGAGGATGATCTAATGGTACATGTACACCATCCTTCTTGGTCCTTATAGATCGTAATCATCATCATAGAAAACTAAGTTTTTGTCGCCAAAACAAAGACAATAATAATGGCCATGTCTGTGGTAAATCCAATTTAAATTTAAATTTAAATTCTTTGGTTTTTTGCTAACCATGATTAGGTATTGCTATATAACAACCGGTAAATATCTCTAATATATCGCATTTTATTACTTATCTACTATGCATTGTACAGTTCCTTAAAATAAGAGGATATTACATTTCATTTCAACAATTAATAAAATACTCTTATTTTATTTTGTATTGTTTAATTGTATTATAAATTTAGTTATATCACTTTTTTGATAGTGATTGCACATGATCTAATTATTCAGATGACTATATGTTTTGCATTAACCCGCCATAAATCCATTATGCTAAATTGAAAATATTAAGCATACTCTTGCGGCTAACAATGTCTATACAAATTGAACTTAATATCGAATCATTATTTTACATCCAAAAAATATAAAATTGTATGAAGTTCTTTAGTTACAAGAAAAAAATAATTTGTGTTAATGATAAAATCCCAATCTATCAAGCAATTCTCATCAAGATTAAGCAATTAAGATCAAGAACTAGAGAGAGAGTCTAGAGAGAGAAAGTAGATCTTGCATTAGTCACAAATCTCACACATCTGAATGTTTACAATGACGTACTTACAAGATTACAAAGTAAAAACCCTATTTATACTACCAACACTATTACAACGCTTAAGGACAAAGGAACCAAATACAACTTTGACTTTTACAGTACAATGACAATGTTGACTTTCTAACTTTGACTTTCCTATTAAATCTTGGATACAATATTTAGACTTAACAATCTCCCCCTTTCTATTCAAGATTTAATAAAAATTTGATATTGATCTTCAGCTCTTGATTCTTCAACTTTTATCTCTAGCAGCTTTGAAACTTTCACAATCTTCACACTTTCAGCCATTTGAAGAATCTTGAAAAGTCTTTTTAATCTTTGAAGCTTTGAAAGTCAACATGTCTTGAAAGCGAAACTTGAACGCGAAACAGAATTGAAACTTTGAGTTTTAAACATTGAAACAACATTGAAGAAACTTTGAGATATACTTTGAAACCTTGAGAAATCTCTGAAATTGTATCTTCATCACTTTGATCTCAGAACCATCTTTGGAAGAACAAACTTTCACGAATCATCTTGATTTAACATTGAACATTCTTTCTTCAGAAACTTTTGACAATGAAATAGCGGAAGCATTTTGAACTTTGACAAACTTTGACAACTCTTCATAACTTTGAAATTGATCTTTGAATAATTCTCCCCCTTTTTGATGATTGAGAGCATCATAATCATCAAAATATCTTCAATTTCAGCACAGACTTTGATTTCTCCCTTTGATCAACTAACAATCTCCCCTTTGACATTTTCCACACTTTGATCTGAAGAGCCGAATCATGAACTGTATATATCCGAATCTTTTCAAATTTAGACATAATGAACGTGTAATCCTAATTCAACAAATGAAACAGTTAGGAATGCCTGTCAGTAACACAAAGTTACTCTGTACAACGGATGTACAATATAAGGAGCTGGTTTGATGATGACTCCCCAGGACTTCCATTCAATCATTGAAAAACACAAGGTTTATCTATGGATGTTCTGACAGAAAAACAAATTTTCTGTGTGCTCGTTCTTATGTATGAAAGAATTTAGCACAATGATTGTGTTTCATAAAGGCTCAAATTGTATAAACTGTTGAGACAACAACAGATAATACACGGACTCAGTGTGCATGAAAGAGGTGCGAAGGTGGGGCAACTTTCCTTCTTTTTCAATATCTAAATCTTCTGAGTGAAGATTAGATAGCATATATGCTGCGTCCCCAATGAAAATGAAACATTTCTTTGTTAAGAAAGAAATGAGTGGTTGGTGGGGTAAAATCAAGAGTGGGGATGAGTTATCTCCCCCACTCTTTGATTTTGACCCCTCACCTCTCAATCACTCAAAGATAACTTTCTGGGTAGGAAACACAGGTTTACGTGAATCCATGGAAGTTCTGTTTAAGCTCACACACGAATCCCATGTTATTCCTAAAAAGCATGGTTGCTCAACAATTTAACTAAACAAATAAGCTCAAAAAGATAACAATGTCAGAATGTATGCTCATTTAAAAATATGAATGAAATTTGAGCAATTGAACTTTGAAGATTTCTCAAAACAAGGATATTGAATGAATGAAATAAAGTCAAGAGAATTGTTTTGAAAATCTGACAATGAATCAATCAGATCAAATCAAAAGGTTAGGGTATCAAAGAATTGGAAAATTTGTTTATATGAACGAATATAAACAATTTATCAGTGAAAGTACAAATATGAAAAAGGTGAATGATGCTCAACAACTTTGAAAGCAAACGGGGGTATTACCATCGAAAAATTGGTTCTTTTTGAGACATGGTAATAACAAGTTCAAATAAAATACTGAACCGGTGTGTGAATACTTTACAGTATAAAGACAAGATAATACACAAGTATTGATCCTTGGAAACACACGGTCAGTTAAACATTAAAGCTCAAAATTTGAAAAACATTTAAAGTCACACTTCCAAATTCATGAAATCTTTTGAGAATCAGAAGTGGTTTGAACATTTAGGAAACTGTTTTTCATGCTTGAAAGTTGTTCTTCTTTCAAACAATCAGAGATCTAGGATCAGAAGATATTTACCTTTTTAAGCTCCCCCTCAAATCATGATAGAATGATTTATATCTTTTAAGATCCCCCTGGATATTAGCATAATATCCTTCTCTGATCATTGAAAAACGGGTCCTGATCTGTCATGTGATCAGAAGCCATTTTATTTAGAACATTTATTAAAATAAAAATAAAAGAAAGCAGTAAAACAGTTTATAGTATGAGTTATGATCTGAATTAATCAGAAGTCATCACCTTTACTCCCCCTTAAATTAAGCATCTGAGATATATCAGTTAAAATAGGATAGAGATCAGACACTCCCTTTAGAATTGTAGACCATCATATCAGAAAAATCTATCAATGAAACAGTATAGGATAAAGATCAGATCAATTCTTTTGGGATGTAGACCATCATATCCATTGGATGCAAAAACAGGAGTAAGGTCTTTTGATCGCTGAGATCCGAGTCCTAAACTGTTGTGTTTAGAAGTCAAACTCTGTTGAATAACGGGTCCTAAGCTGTGTACTTAGAAGCCATTGTCTTGTCATTGAGGTTCAGGTCTTGAACTGTGTTATTCAAGAGCCATAATCTTGACATTGAAGTCCGGGTTTTGAACTGCTATGTTCAAAAGCCATTGTTCTTTTACTCCCCCTTGACTTGAGGTGCCTGCAACACAGAATCAGTTTTCGGCTTTGGTACTCACTGGTATTTGGGTCCAGAAATGTTAGTTGCAGTTCGTGTGGGGGAAATGGAGTAAGAACCATACCAGAAATGATCACTGGTCTTGTGGATATGATCATGTGTACAGCAGTAAGAACAACAAAATTTATCACCTGAAAACCTGAATAATTGATCTCTTGAGTATATAAGGTCAGGTTTACCTTTATGCTCTTTGTTCTTCTTTGCTTTGTGTGTATGTACACATGATGTCTTCCCGTTCAGCTCATTTGACATCTCATCTTTAACTGGTTTCTTCTGCCAGACCAATTTCTCTTTCTTGTAACTTCTTCTTCTTGGAGATGTACCTGAACCATCTACATATCCATCATAGAAAATGTTAGTTTGACGAATCTGATCAAAAGATTTAACTGACCTTTGTGAAGAGACATATTTCTGATTTGAACTTGAAACAGTCTTTTCAAGCTCTTTGATCATTAAAGCGAATTGATCTCTTTCTTTAACAAGCAGGTCAATCTTCTTCGCGAACTCAGACTTCGTTTTTCTGCTCTTTTAGTGCATTAGCAGATAGTTCAGATAACTTGGAAGTCAACTTTTTTATTTCAGTCTCAAAGATACACCTTTCTTCTTCAAATCCTTTCTCTGAATCATTTCTTTGGCTGGATAGTTCTTTGAAGAATCCCACATTCTTTTGTTCAACGTCCTTCTTCTCTTTGGAAAACTTTTCTCTTTCCAGAATGAGCACTTTCTCAAAATCGAAAACTTGTTGAGAAAGCTTTATGCATTTAAGCTCAACTGACTTCTTCTCTTCAAAACACTTTCTTGAGAAATCTGAGAACTTCTTTGAAAACCTTTCTTTTCACTTTCAAAATTAGCTTTATCTTCAGTAATCTTTTGCTCCAAATCAGATATATTCTTTCTAAACTCAGCATTCTCAGATTCCAATTTCTTAACTTTCTGCTCATTGCTCTCAACAGAGAATGTCTGCTGAATTTTAGCTTCCAACTCAGAAATCTTTCCTTTTAGATCTGACACAACCGTTGGCCCTAACATCGTCCATTCAAGATAGTCCCATATCTCCTTTCTTGTTGACTTGTATAAATCTTTTCCTGTCAACTGATAGGTTTTTATGTGACCATTAATATCATGACGAATATCGTTAAACACAAAAGTTCGGGCTAAAATATCAGCTTTCTTTCTTTTCTCCCGATCCTCAGTACAATCTTCTGTTGGAGTAAGAGGCTTCATCTCTCCTTCAGTCAACGACAATCTGATATAACAACTCAGCTCATGTGTATCTACAAATTTGAAAAAATCAGCTTTCCACTGCTCGAATCTTCCTCTGAGCAAAATTGGTGAACTCATCCTGTTTCAAAAAGAATTTGACAAAATTATCGTGAGTTGAAATGAATTCAAAAACAAAATACGAACAATCTAAAATTTTCTCTCTCTCAGAAAACTTTTGAATGAGAAACAGCTTGATAAAAAAATGATCGTTCCCAAACTGTAAATCAGAAAATCAAAAATCAGATCAAATTGAAATCTTGAAAAAATATAGAAAAGTTGAAATAAAAAAAATTCAGATATTCTAATCACAAAAAGAACTTTTGACCCCCTTGCGGGGTCGAGGGGCAGCGCCCCTAGAGAAAAAAATTTCACACTTAAAAGACATATTACAGATTTGAAAAATTTGACTAAGTATGAACAGACACTGTTTGCGCTAAGGAAAGTTCTCGGGATAAGCGTGTTGCGCAAAGTAAGTTTGCGTAGGAGCCTTGATGCGCAAAGTGAACTTTGCGTGTTAGCCTTGATGCGCAAATGTGACTTTGCGTATTTGCCTTGAAACGCAAAGTAGCTTTTCGTGAAGAGTACAAGACGCAAAGTGCAATTCTCTTGATCAATGTATTGCGCAAAGTACACTTTTCGGAACCCGTGGAATACGCAAACTGGACTTTTCATAATAACTTAGATGGCACTCGATGATTCTTGCGCAAACCAGATGAACTTGCGCAAACCAAAGATGAACTTGCGCAAACCAAATATGAACTTGTGCAAATCAAGTTCTTGACTGATTCTTTCTCAAATCGATTCAAACCTGCAAATTTGAACTCAAAAACTTATAAGTAACAACGATAAACAGTACTAAACACACGAATACAATCAATTTTCGATTAAAAAACCAATTCACATGAATTCGAACTAGAACAGAGTTCGAAGTCGTTATTTCAAGAAAATTCAAAAATCGAAAATTGACATTGAAAATGAACGAATTACGATATGAAATCAAACAAGAATCAATCACCAACATAAATCGAAATCAATGATTCCATTTTCTTGCACTAAAAACGATTTTACACACAAAATTCAGATGAACAGTACCAATACTCGTTTTCTTGAAAAAAATTCGAAAATATTGATTTTCGATCCAAAATACTCTAGATTTCAATTCAAATCATGATCAAATCATTTCTAAAAAGTTTAGTTCAGCTTTGATACCAGTTGTTAATGATAAAATGCCAATCTATCAAGCAATTCTCATCAAGATTAAGCAATTAAGATCAAGAACTAGAGAGAGAGTCTAGAGAGAGAAAGTAGATCTTGCATTAGTCACAAATCTCACACATCTGAATGTTTACAATGACGTACTTACAAGATTACAAAGTAAAAATCCTATTTATACTACCAACACTATTACAAGGCTTCTGGACAAAGGAACCAAATACAACTTTGACTTTTACAATACAATGACAATGTTGACTTTCTAACTTTGACTTTCCTATTAAATCTTGGATACAATATTTAGACTTAACAATTTGCATAAAAAAACATCCAATATAATCGTTTTATATTGCAATTTAGTATGAAATTACGTTTCATCTTAACTTAATTACGTATTTCCTAACAAAATAAATTTCGTCACCGCGCAACGCGCGGTGTGATACACTAGTATATATATATATATAGAGAGAGAGACTTAGGAGAGAATCAAGGAGAGACCACTTTACCTATTGTAACGACCGTAAAAATTTTTGTTTTGCAGGTTAAGTGGCCAAAATGAGAAAACGAGTTGTTAAGGGGCCACTTTCGGTAATAAGGTAATGGGTTTGGAAATTAAGGGTAAATGTAACGATCGTTAGTCTTTGGTGTCAAAATGGTAAGTTAAGAAATGGTGTAAAAATTTTAAAATAAGGAAGTTGGGGGACTTATGTGCAACTGTAGTCATAAAGGGCTAAAACCCTAATTATTCCCTCACTTTGGAATTATCACTGTGAGTGTGTGGGTGTGTGTGCGGCGACATATAAGAGAAGGAGGAAAAGAGGAAAACTGATCGATTCGTGGGAAAGAAATAAACCAAGGTCAATGGGTGGAAATCATTCTTCAAAGGTAAGTCTCAAATCCCCTTTAGGATTAGGAATCCATTCTAATCTTCTTCAAGATTTCTGGTTGGGTGAGATTTAGAGAAGTTTAATTTTACCCTCTATTGAATCGAGTTTGGGCCTGATCAGTTGGGACTGGAAATGAGATATTGAATGAAATGGCAAGTGTTAGCTAAGATTGGGTAGCAATCGATGGTTCTTAACATCTCTGGATGGTGTCGCCCTGAACCTCCCGGGGCCGTCTGGTAGGGGAGCGACCGGGGCCACTCGATAGGGGAGCGACCGAGGCCGCCCGGTGTGAAGTCGCCCGGGATGTGGTCTACCGATCGCCTGGGGTCTGTGTTCTTTAGAAAATTTGCATTTACCCTGATGTCGATTGGTCCGTGAACCTAGTAATCTTTAGAACAGTGGTAATAATTATATCGTCTTCTTAATGTGGAATGTAGGAGTTCGTTTCACCCGAGGATAGAGTTCGTGTGTGTTGACTTTCGTTCAACCAGGTGAGTTCCCTGATTCAATATTTTATAATTGGAAACAGTTGATCTGTTATTGTTTTAATCATGATATTGATATGAGGGTTTAAGGTTTGATAATTATGAAATCAATTTATTATCTTGTATACTTTTATCTAACGGATAATATATGCATGGAATTATGTTTGTACTGTGAGGCCATGGCTTATGAGGTACCATCAGGTATGGTTAGACCGTGTGGCCATAATTCATTTATGGTGCACACGAAAACAACATCGACTAGGGGGCCATATGGGGATCTACTGGGGGCCCCGAGTGTGGTTGTTCGTAAAATATTCCGGAAACCGATTACGGGTACATGCTTGTTTGTGGCTTGTTGAATACGGAGATTGGTATTTGTAAATTAATTAATTTTGACTTGATTTTCTTACTTTATTGTAAAACTAACCGAGGAGTGGGAATTCACTAGACCTTTCGGTCTAACCCTCGTTTTCAATCTTCTTAAATCCCATTTCCAGATAAGGGAGCCGTTGGGGTTTCGTTTGAAGAGAAGAAGAATGTTGATAGCTAGAGGGAGTCGATGATGGTCGGCTTAGAGGTGGTACTCGTGGCGAACCGTAGTATCTCGGTTGTGATAGAACTAATTTTGTTTAAGTTATGTTAATCTTTCTTTTTCTGTTGACTCGCATTGTGACCTATTTTGTGAGTTTGAACTATGTTATGGTCTGTTTGTTTTTGGGGTGTTACAAATTGGTATCAGAGCCGTAGTTTAAGGGATTTAGGTGACCAGATGGTCCTAAACTTAAACTGTGGAGTAGAGTTAGGGACACAAACGAGATGTAAGATGCCTTTAGGAAAATCATGCTAAGTGCACTGAATATAAGGTAGGGAGTGCTATCATGTAAAGTAAATTTACATTACACCTAGCCAGTGTAATTGTGAATTTACGGGTACATGTATGAACTCAAATTTCCTTTCTATGAGTAGTTATCTATAGAGTGTTGGTTTGTGCGAATAGTTGGTTTTCGTCGGGGCAGTGTTATCGACGAGGTAGTCAATGGAGGGGGGGGGGGGTAACATAGAGTAAAGTTCTGGTCTTGCAGGGTTAGCAGAAGTTACTGTATGATGCGTGATATTGATCATGTTGTATTTGACGACGCTCTAGAAGGAGTATTTTTAGGGCGTTATTAGATCGCCAAATGGTAGAATTTCAAGAGTTCGGATCGCGTGAATGGATGATTACGGGTAAACTTTTAGTTCTAGTGAGTCTCATGCTGGGAGTGGTTATGCCGATCGTTTCGGATAAGAGGTGAGGATTGTATTAATATTTTGAGAGTTTTAACTCAAGAATGAGTAAAGGAAGTGAGTCTCTACCTCTCAAATCAGTGTTAGCGCGACATGGTGGTTGGAGAGATGTTATCGGGATGGATTAAATTAATGGAAGGGCAAAATGCAATGAGAAATTGGTGGCCTATCGATCTGTTGGGGTCAAAGGTTGAAAACATATGATATGTAAATCATTGCTCAAGATGAGAACTTTGTGAGTGATCAAATTGGTAGGTTGTGAAGCATCTGTATGGCAAATGGTTGCTAGGACGAGAAAGTGACTTTTAGTCAAAAGTAGGGTGAAGTGATAGCTGTGTAGACGCAGTGATTGACCTCAACTGAGTGAATAGCCTTCAATTGCAATTGAATTAATGCATTATGTCTTTAAAGGTATTACGAGGACTCGTTCATGATTTAAAGGTAGATGCATACATAACGATTTTCATGTTTTGGGAAATAGTTCGACGCGTGCAATAGTGTGTTTAAAGAGGAGAGACAAACTTATCTTTGTCGTGTAATAAAATTTTCCTTAAACTTACTAATTTGTGAAGAATATCATTTATTTTCATGTTGAGATAAAATTTGTTGCGAAAACCTTGAACACCTTAGGCAACAAGCCTTTATAACTAAAATGAGTTTGAGATGGTATTTTATAAAAGAGTATGAGAGCTGATTGTTTTATTTCATGCAAGCAGTTTCGTTCAAACTTTTCTAGTCGTATAAGAAAGTTTTCTTTCCATATTATGGTTGTCACGACATCGTTTAAGTTTATCAAGGTGATGTCTTACCAAAAGATTGTGCGCAACCGATTCTCGAGATTGTTGTGCATGACTTTGAAGTTATCAGAGTGTTGAGTCATGTGTGCTCAAGATGTTTTTAAGTGTTTTGCCTTTTGAGTGTTCAATTATGAGAAATGATTTTCAATTATTTATCGAGTCATCATGCATGAAGGCTATGAACTCATGAGGTCGTGAAAGTTATTGGATTAGGGACAAGGAACAGTTCTAGCGTGGGTAACGTGTAAGTCATTGTTGTGTAAATTGGTTATTGTTGTGTTGAGTGATGAGGCATATGATGATATGGGATGAAGGTAAGTGTAGAATTTGGTGTTCGAGATTTTGGGAGGAGGTTCAATTGTGGCAAGTGTGTGGGATAAGCTGTTGCGTCATTGCGTTTTTATGTTCCAAGGGGAGATGATATGTGACGATCACCTACAAGGAGAACTCGTGCTCTTCTTGGATGCGTTGAATTTCAGAGGAGCTTATAATAAGCTAATAAGAGTGTTCGGCGGTTGGTTGTGGTGCTTTGTTGTAGATTGGAAGTTGACTGGGAAAGTTGAGGTATTCGCGGAGTAGGAATGGGACCGAGAGAATAGGCGAACTCTGTATGAAGAATGATAAAAAGGCTTGGTACATTGTGTCTTTGGGTTGCATGAGCTGTTGGGCGAGTTTATTTTTGATCATTGAAATATTGATGGAAGAATTTGACTAGTTAGGGTACTCTAGGGTGTAGTAGGAGCATAATCTAGATAGAATGTGAATTGTTCTAGGTGTACGAAGGGTTTTCTGGAGAAGGCAACAATTTAGGGGAAAACAAGAGTGGGTAGTGGTTCCGAACATCGATGTTATTTCGGGATGACGTGGGGAAATTCTCGAGTGGGAATTAAGAGGAAATCATTAGTTAGACATAGTCGGGGTCATGATTTACCGGCAGGTGAGGTGTCGTCTACTAGTTGTGGTAGAGATGGTATGTCGAGATAAGAGAGTAATTGGAATGTGGACATTCGGTAAGTCACACCGAAAGGGTGGAGCAACGTTTATGAATTGTCATTGTCAGAAGTGGGTACCTAAACTTCTAATGAAGGCATGAAAAGGAAAGGGTATAGGTGATAGTATGTCCGAAGGCGTACAATTACTAGTGAGCGATTATGTGAAAATAAGATGTATGTCCACGAGAAGGGTATGGAAAGATAGCTGAAGGTAGTGTTGGAAGGAAGGATCATTGGTTTAAACTCGATATTGTCGTGGAAGCAGTCCCAAGAAAGATCCTTCGATCCATATTAAGCCAGTGAGAGTAGAGTGCACGAGCAAGTCACTCTTCTTTGTTGAGCGATTGAAACTTGAATTTATTTAAGGTATGGGTGTATAACTGTTTGAATGCATCGAGAATGCGAGCGGGTTTTCACGATTGATTCAACGAGGTTGGCGGATACTTCAGATTATCAGTGGTGGAGTTTTACTCAAGTTAGTGTGCATAAGTGTTGGGTATCGATGTGGCAGAAACATGTAAATTTTTGGTTGACGTCACTAGGTCGTAGCCTTTCCAATTCGGGAAGGAAAGTACTTTTGTGTAGACATAAATCGTATTGTGGGAAAAATCTAGAATTGCATGCCATCCAATGAAGGAACTCTCGATTGGGAGTCAAATGGAATATTCAAGGTTGATTTTGTGCTAAGTTGGCAAGATAAGTGGCAAAGTTTCCCCTTCTAAAGATTACGTGTAATTGTGGGTTGTATTCTTGGCTGTATAGTGGGTTGTATTGTGGTGTGGGGTATTATAGAGATTTGTTTGGGTTATGGCGGATGATGGTACTGTTGGTGCAGTCCATCAGAGTGGTTGCATGTATACGTTACGAAATGATCCGACATAAGAAAATGGTAGTAAATCACTGACTCGCTAGAGGAATTGGGAACTGCCCATAACACGTTCCATGTTTTCAACTTGAGAAAGTGCCTAGCGGAAAATGATACGGAGGTGCCACTGCAAGATGGGCGAGTGGATGAAAATTCTATTTTCATGAGGAACCTGAGGCATTCATTGATCGTAAGATCAAACGTTTGAGGACAAAAGAAATAAGTTTAGTGAAAGTCTACTGGAAATTTCATAAAGAGCAAGAAGCAACGTGCGATCTAGAATCGGAGATGAGGTCCAAATACCCGCATCTGTTTGACAAAGGAATTTCAGGGACAGAATTCTTTAGAGGGGGGAAGTGTTGTAACGATCGTAAATTTTTTCGTTTTGCAGGTTAAGTGGCCAAAATGAGAAAACGAGTTGTTAAGGGGCCACTTTCGGTAATAAGGTATTGGGTTTGGAAATTAAGGGTAAATGTAACGATCGTAAGTCTTTGGTGTCAAAATGGTAAGTTAAGAAATGGTGTAAAAATCTGAAAATAAGGAAGTTGGGTGATTTATGTGCAAGTGTAGTCATAAAGGGCTAAAACCCTAATTATTCCCTCACTTTGGAATTATCACTGTGAGTGTGTGGGTGTGTGTGTGGCGGCAGAGAAGAGAAGGAGGAAAAGAGGAAGACTGATCGATTCGTGGGAAAGAAATAAACCAAGGTCAATGGGTGGAAATCATTCTTCAAAGGTAAGTCTCAAATCCCCTTTAGGATTAGGAATCCATTCTAATCTTCTTCAAGATTTCTGGTTGGGTGAGATTTAGAGAAGTTTAATTTTACCCTCTGTTGAATCGAGTTTGGGTGATCAGTTGGGACTGGAAATGATATATTGAATGAAATGGCGAGTGCTGGCTAAGATTGGGTAGCAATCGATGGTTCTTAACCTCTTTGGATGGTGTCGCCCTGAACCAAGGTTCTAAATGGCGTGAGGCGTGGCGTGGCCGCAAGGTCAAGCCTCAAGCCTTACGAGTTATGGCGAGGCCATGGCGTTTTCCAAGGCGTGGCTTAAGGCGACAAATCTGTATATAATTTATATGTATATATGTGTATGTGTGTGTTTTTATTGGTGTCTTGAACAATAATGAACGAGTTATTAACAATTTAAATTCATATAAAACGATAAACAAAAAAATTTCTAAGCTATAATCGATACTAATAGGTAAATTCCAATTGAATTTCGAAGTACACAAATTCGAAGTTGTAATGCCATAACGCGCCATTGCGTGCCATGACGGGCCATGGCGGGCCATGACGCGCCATAACGAGCTCGACGCCTTATCTCGACGCCAAAGGGGTAAAACGTGGCGACAAGGCCACGCCTCGACGCCATGGCGGCGCCAAGGCGTGTTTTTTAGAACCTTGCCCTGAACCGACCGGACCGCCCGGTCTGGGTACGACCGGGGCCGGCCGGTAGGGGAGCGACCGGGGCCGCCCGATAGGAGAGGGACCGGGGCCGCCCAGTGTGAAGTCGCCTGGGATGTGGTTTACCGGTCGCCCGGGGTCTGTGTTTTTTAGAAATTCTCCATTTACCCTGCTGTCTATTGGTCCGTGAACATAGTACTCTTTAGAAAAGTGGTAATAATTATATCATCTTCTTAATGTGGAATGTAGGAGTTCGTTTCACCCGAGGATAGAGTTCGTGTGTTTCGACTTATGTTCAACCAGGTGAGTTCCCTGATTCAATATTTTGTAATTGGAAACGGTTGATCTATTATTGTTTTAATCATGATATTGATATGCGGGTTTAAGGTTTGTTAACTATGAAATCAGTTTATTATCCATTATTATCTTGTATACTTTTGTCTAACGGATAATAAATGCGTGGAATTATGTTTGTACTGTGAGGCCATGGCTTATGAAGTACCATCGGGGATGGTTAGACCGTGTGGCCAGAATTCGTTTCTGGTGCACACGAAAACAACATCTAGAAGTCATACTTCGTTGAAGTACGGGTTCTAAGCTAAATTGCTTAGAAGCCTCCATCTTGACATTTAAGTCCGAATTTTGAACTGTTGTGCTCAAAAACCTAAGATCTATGCTCCCTCTTTAAACGTTGAGTGCCTGCAACACAGATTTAGCTTTTGGTACCCACTGGTATTTGGGTCCAACTTTGTTAGCACATGTTTTAGGTACCCATTGAAATTTGGGTCCGTTTTGCTTTTGAGAATCAAATGAAGAATTAGTATGATAAGAGTGAACATTATAAGTGCCATACCAAACATCAGAATCTTGACAAGAAGCATAAGCATGTTTATCATAATATGAAGACTTTCTAGCAGATATAGATAACTCGAATAATTGCTTCATAGAGTACTTCTTGCGATAAACGACAAGTTTTGGTTTCAAAATAGTAGCAACATTCGCATTCAAAACATCTTTACTAGGCATAGTCTTATTACAATCAACACTACAAAAAGATTTATTTGTCTTGTCAATCTCCTGTTTTGGTTGCCATTAAGATTTAACTCCTATCCTTTTCTTGCTGAGATCTGAAACATTTTGAAACTTGTGAGTTAGACTTTTGAGCAACAAACGAACGCATCTTCTTTGGGTTACCAGTAGTGATCGGTTTCTGTGAATGCTGAGATTTATTATTCATACCTTTTGCATTCTTAGTTTTCACAGAAACTGATTTATCAACTTTCGTTGATTTTGCACCTTTTACAAACATACTGGTTTTTCCCAAGGATTTCACAATAAAAGATGAATGGGTAGGAAGTTTGGCATGAAAATCAAATTGATCAATACATTTATCTAAAACACCATCGGTGTTTAGAAAATCAAGCCCTCCATTAGTTAAACCAAACAGATCATCAGATTCTGAAGCCTTTGATGATATAGAAAGAACAGTACATTTTAGCATAGTTAAAAAAACTTTTTGTTCAATATCAATCAAAAGTCTTTCATCTGTTAAAGAAGTCTCAAGTTCAGAAATTTTACTTTCCAAAACGAGAGGAGGGACATATAGTTTACCTTTAATAGGCTTTGCCTCAATTTCTTTGACAGAATAACTCTGAAAGAAGTCATTTGAAAGAGATTTATTTTGATATTTTGGATCATTATAACTATTATTCAGCTTCGCATAATAAAATGGAAGGTGAACTTTAGATGAGTTCTTTCGTTTTTCAGTTTCCTTGGCTTCATCCTCTTTAGACAGTCCAGTAATTAAAACTTTAAGATTAGGAAATCGGTGAGAAAGTTTCATAAAAGTAATATCATAAAGTGCTGGCACTTCAGATATACCCTTTTTAAGGTAGTGAGGATTCTCATATCCGAGTCCCCATTTCTCTATTTCCTCTTTGGGTTTGTTTAGATGAATGGTTTGTTCAGTTTGACCCAATTTGTATAACTTCTCTTCCAAAGCTTTTAATTTTGCATGTAAAGATTCGTTTTTTTTGGAAGTTGAAGAATGCAATTTTGTAAGCTCTTTGAAATCAAACTCACTTTTTCGCAATTTAGTCTTTGTTTCAGTAACCTCTTTAAGAATTATGGTCTGTTCTTTTACGCTGGTGTCATTCTTTTTGTGTAAAGTCTCAATCAATACTTTCTTCTCAGCAAGGTCATTGCTAAATTTCTGTATTAACTGGTTTTGTTCAAGAATAACACCCTCTTCGCTCTTAAGCTTCGACTCTAATTCTTGGAGTTTTAACATCATGGCATGCATTTGATTTAAGAAATCTGATTAAGTTAAATCACATACCTCATCGTTTTCATCATCATCCGAATCAGCTTCAGCTCCTGCTTCTATGTTGCCCATTAAGCACATGTTTGTTTTCTCGTCATTCTCTTCATTGTCATCTTCCTGGTCTGAATGATTAAGCCAGTACTCATCTTCTGCCATCAATGCCTTACCAGCCTCTTGTTGCTTGGCAAGAAGCATTTTATTCTTGTAGTAGTCTGAGTTTCTGACTTTGGGTCTTCGGCAGTCTCTGGCAAAGTGACCTATTTTTCCACAGTTGTAGCACGTTCGAGGTTCTGACTGACTGGATCCTTCAGCTTGATACCGTCTCTCTTCCGGATTCCTTTCCTCTATTCTCTTTCCTTCATACCTCTTTCCTTCAACCCTCTCCTTGTGAACATAGTTGCTTGGACCAGAAGAATACCTCTGACTGTTTGAACTTGGCTTCTTGTAGAACTTCTTCTGAAAAACCTTTGTCAGCATAAGCATAGTCTGCTTCAGATTGCAAACTTCAGATTGGATGATCTTGAATCCAATTAATCTGTGCGCTAACAGGGTTTAAGGTTTGTTAACTATGAAATCAATTTATTATCCATTATTATCTTGTATACTTTTTTCTAATGGATAATATATGCGTGGAATTATGTTTGTACTGTGAGGCCATGGCTTATGAAGTACCATCGGGGATGGTTAGACCGTGTGGCCATAATTCGTTTCTGGTGCACACAAAAACAACATCGACTAGGGGGCCGTATGGGGATCTACTGGGAACCCGAGTGTGGTTGTTCGTAAAATATTCCGGTAACCGATTATGGGTACGGATTTGTTTGTGGCTTGTTGAATACGTAGATTGGTATTTGTAAATTAATTAACTTTGACTTGATTTTCTTACTTTATTGTCAAACTAACCAAGGAGTGGAAATTCACTAGACCTTTCGGTCTAACCCTCATTTTCAATCTTCTTAAATCCTATTTCCACGTAAGGGAGTCGTTGGGGTTTCGTTTGAAGAGAAGATGAATGTTGATAGCTAGAGGGAGTCGATGATGGTCGGTTTAGAGGTGGTGCTCGTGGCGAACCTTAGTATCTCGGTTGTGATAGAACTAATTTAGTTTGAGTTATGTTAATCTTTCTTTTCTGGTGACTCGCATTGTGACCCATTTTTTTGGGAGTTTGAACTATGTTATGGTCTGTTTGTTTTTGGGGTGTTACACCTATTCATCTGTTTTCTCCCATTTTTGATTTATTTTTAAATAATATCATCACATTAAATGCTATAACTTTTCATTTTTCTTTTCATTTAAATCAAAATAAAAATCACCAATATAATTAAAAATATTAATTTATTTACTTTAAATTTTATTTTATTTTTAATAACAACTAATAAAATCAAAAGTTATAACTTAAATAGTTTTGTTTTATTACTTTAAATATGTTTTTGTTTCAATTTTTATTTATTTATATGATCTATAACTTATTTGAATAATCCAATGCTTATAAATAAAACATTTTATTGAATAAACTAACAATACTTATAAATAAAACCTTTTATTTCAATAATCAATCAATGATTATAAAAAACCTTTTATTCAATAAGCTAACAATACTTATAAATAAAACCTTTTATTTTAATTTTTATATTTTATTAAGAACCTAACAATCAATCAATTAATCTATCTATATCTATATATTTAAAAGGAAAAACTAGAGTTTCTTAGATGGCAAAATGAGAAGACTACATTGTCATTTTTCCTTTTTATCATAATTTTCATTTTTTTTAAATAAAAACATTTTTCCTTCAATTTACCAACAATGCTTATAAACAAAACTTTTTATTGAATAAGCTAACAATACTTATAAATAAAACATTTTATTTCAATTTTTTGTATTTTCTTAAGAACCTAACAATCAATCAATCTATCTATATCTATATATTTAAAAGCAAAAACTAGAGTTTGTGACACAAAAGACTCCATTCCCATTTTTCTTTTTTCATAATTTTTCTTTTTTTAAATAAAAAATTTTCCTTCAATTAACCTATTTTTGTTAATTTCTCATTGATAAATATTAATTAACTATTTATGATTTACATTTAATCATTGCGAAATCCTTCATTTCTATTTTCTCCATACACAGTCGGTTGTACTCCCTCACCGACATACTCCCTTTCTTGAGGTTTCGAAACTTTTCCTCAATTCGGTCCATCGCCCATTCATTACAGTATTCTTCTAGAACTATCGTTTTAAATGTGGCCCAGTTCATTTTGGCCAGTACGGTGGCCTCTATAGTAGAGGTAAGAACTGTGGATTCCAGTTTTGTGTTCTAATAATGATTAACCAAACAACTACAAAACTGAGATATATATGCGGAAGCGATTTAACTGTAGATGAATGGTTTGGTTTGGTAGTAAATGCACAAAGAAGTAACAAAGATATCATTGAATAAACTAGAATTGGTCACAGAAGGATAATCTTTATTCACTTGCCAAATTACACCAAGAACACACACTTGTGTGTGTAGAAATGCCCTCTACAGATTTGAAATACAAGACAAAGCGTGAGTGAATTTGTGTGTGCTCTCACTTTACAATTTAGGAGGTGATCCCAACATATACAAGGGGAGATCACACAATCGTACAAGACAAGGGCTGACATTCCACAAGCGGAATGCCACCTGGAAAGTAAAGCAATCGTGTGTGTACTATTGATCTTGAGGATCTTCGTACAGTAGGGAGGTACGTGATCTGCATGTGACCTTGTCTTCTCCAAGAATGGTTCAAGTATTCAAGTCTTCCATCCTCCAGAGCTTAGCCACCACAGACGCTCTGTGAAGGGTTACAGTGGCTCTGTGGTCAGAGCATCATCTTCAGGTTAAGTTCTTCTCGGGTAGACGGTCGACCGAGCTTATGAGCTTGACACTTCTGTGGTAGTCTTGGTGTATGGTAGATGTCTTCTGAGAATCCTATACTTAGCCTATTTTTCAATACTTCTATACGATGTATGGAGCTAACAATCTCCCCCTAAGTATTGAAAAATAAAAAATATGAAGAGTGAAGTGTTTGGCTAAGTAGGAAACATAAGAGGTGAAAGGATCTCATGCTCTGAAAAAAATTTCATTCATATATAAAGTATGCCAAAAGGCATTTAGAGAACATTGAAAGTATAAGACATGAATGAAAAAAAAATACAAAAGATTACATAACATCAGAGTCTATATTTTGGCGTCTGGAAAATCGTTAATCTTCTTTCCAAATCTTTCATCTTTCTTCAGAGCTCTGTAGAAGATGGCACACACATTTCGGAATCTGATGGTCACATCTATGTTTTCCATAAGTTGATCCGCGACCTCATGGTTAACGAGTGGAGTGCCCCTGTGCTTAGTAATTTCTTCTCGGATGTACAATAGAGATTGAGTGGAATATTTTTGGCTCTTGATACCTAAGATCTTTTTTTCGCCCTGTGGGTTCAGTTATACATAGACAAATTTTGGATTGATGATGATGGAGTTTGGTGCAATGGAGGCAGAGGCAGGGCAAGTGTCGTCAGGGGCTGTCAAGCTAATCTTTTTCACTCCAAGGTCAAGAGCGACTTGAAAGTCGACTAGACTGTAGTAAAAAAGTTTTTCCCTCATGAATTTCTTGATGGCCAAGTGTGCACTTTGATTTTCCTGACTCCAGCCGAACCTTTCCTCTGTCCATGAAAAGAGCTCTGTGAGATCGTAGGGGTGAAGGTTTCTCAAGTCAGCTGTTAGTGCACAAATATGTTGGATCCAGGATCATGAAGTTCAAAAGTCAAAGCCTTTTAAAGCAAAGTCAAAGTCAAATGCTCAAAGGAAAAGTCAAAGTATTTAATTTAGTTGTATTTGTCTTTGTATTGTAACTAGGTATAAATATCTTGTTTTTGTTAATAGACTCATATGACTAAGAGAGAGATTATTTTTGTAGTGAGAGAAATATTGAGAGTTGAAGAGCGTATTTGTAATTGGTTGACTTGAGAAATACATATGACTTCTTGATCGAATTTCTTATTCATCTTGATTAATTGCACATAGATTGGGACACACAAAATTGGTATCAGAGCAAACCAATCAATTCATATTACTTGGTCGAATTTTTCAAGAACTCGCAAAAGCTATCTGTCAAGAATTAATTTCAAGTTTTAGTGAGTTTTTTGGAATTGTAATCATTGTTTTGTATTTGTTTTTGAAAATAGAACAAGTATTGTTTGTATTGCTTAGCCTGATTCACAACAATTCTGTGTGAATTTTGGATTTTATTGTAATTTTGTTCGAGTTTTGAAAACGTACTGTATCTACATCTAATTGTAATTTTTGGTGTTGTTGATCAAAATTAATTGTTTGTAATATGTTCAGAATATGATCTAGGACAAATCTTCAGAGTTTCAGAATCTATTTCGAAGCTTTGGATCGAATTCAGGCTGAAAAAGTGAGTTTTTGGTCGAAGTGGTAATGAACACGCAAGATGTGAAGAACACGCAAGGTTCATTGGAAGAACACGTAAGCTGAAGAACATGCAAGCCTGGAAGAACGCGCAGATTGAATTGTTTTGTGTTTTTGTGCCTCCTGCGAGTTCTTGACAAGAACGCGCAAGTTTAGTGATTTGTTCTCGAAAGTTTTTTCTAAGGACAGAACGTGCAGAGTACTGTTTGCACGAAGTGAGAACGCCCAAAGGCCTATCTGTGAGTTCTTGTTTTCTAGTTTCTTTGATCCGCGAGTTCTTAATCTGCGTGAAGTGTTTTTGCGAGAAGTAAAGTTGTGAAAAATATTCTAAGTATAGAACGCACAAAGTGATTGCGCGAAGTACTTCTTCAGAATGCGCAAGCCTCTTTCTACACGAACCAAGAACGCGCAAGCCTCTTTCTGCGCAAACCTAGAATGCGCAGACCTCTTTCTGCCCGAAGTGGATTTCTTTGTTCTACGAGTTCTGACACTTGGAACTTTTTCTGAGTTTTTCAAGTGTTGATCAAGTTTGAATTTTTAAGTTAAGTTTATTTCTGAATTGTTTGGACGATCACTTCAAATCAGTGCAAAGTTCAAGATGACTTCTAGAGATGCTTTTGCTATCGGTACAGATGTCAAACCACCTGTCTTATTCAAAGGGGAATATGAGCAATGGAAAGATAGATTTTTGGATATCATTGATAGACACGACAATGGATAATTCATCAAACAGTCTATTGATGAAGGTCTCATGAAACCTGTCATAGCTATTGTACCAGATGAGGAACTGGAGAGTTCTGACAGCAAAGATGGTACGGAGCCACGAGTGCCCAAGACCAAAGAGATTATTGTTGATGTTGCAAGTTATACACCTGAGCAAAAGAAAAGATATAAGGTTGATAAACAAGCAAGGTCATTACTTATTCAAACCATACCTAATGAAATATACATCAATATAGATAGCTACAAGGCCACAACCAAGAAAATGTGGGACCAGTTAGAGAATATGATGATAGGTTCTAAAATTGGAAATCAGATGAAAGTGGCTAACTGCATCAACAGTTATGAAGAATTAAAAGCCAAAGAGAATGAAATCCTGGAAGAAACTTATGAGAGATTTGTCTCTTTGTTGAATGAACTGGCTAAGAACAAAGTAAAAAAAAAGCAGATTGAAAATAATATGAAATTCCTCAGTGTGTTACAACCAGAATGGAAGAAGCACACAAGAAGTATGAAACAGATGAAGGATCTTAGTGACATTCCTTTACATGAAGTATATGAGACACTAAGATAGAATGAGGAGGAAGTTGAAGAGAAAAGAGGAGAAGAGAAAAAGAGTGCAAAGCCGGTAGCTGATCCTGTTGCTCTGTGGTGGATAAGAAGAAAGAGAAAGAAAAGAAAGATAAGAAGAAGAAGAAGAAAGTTGTGATTTCTGAATTTGCTGATTCTGATAGTGATGACTCTGACTCTGATGATGGAGAAAATGTGAAGCAAGCTATGCTTTTGCTGACCAGAGCTTCCCAGAAGAAATTTTACAAGAAGCCGGGATCTAATAGCCAGAGGTATTCTTGAGGGTCGAGAAATTTTGAACATAAGGAAAGGATGGAAGGCAGAAGCTATGAGGAAAAGAAATTTGATGATAGGAGGTCTGATGAGAAGAAGACAGAGAAGAGATATTTGAATGATTATGGAGAAAAGAAAGTTGATCAGCCAGTCAAGTGCTACAATTGTGGCAAGTTAGGTCATTTTGCCGAAGAATGTCGGAAGCCAATTGTAAGGAACTCGGATTACTACTAGAACAAGATGCTTTTGGCTAAGCAAAAAGAAGCAGGCAAAGCACTGATGGTTGAGGATGATTTCTGGCTGGACCATTCAGATGATGAGGATAAAGAAGAGACTGCTCATATGTGCTTAATGTGCAAGGAAGTCAAGTATGATGAATTTGATGAGGAGACTTGTGAGGAAGTAAATAATTTCTTTGAATCTGATTTTTTAAATAAAATGGAAACCATGATGGTTGAGCTTCAAGACCTACAAGCTAAGCTTAAAAAGAAGAAAAATAGAGTTGCGTAAAAGAGTCAAACAATTTTTGATCTCAACATTGAAATTGCTGGGAACAAAAACTTGACTGACTCTTTGAACAAAGCTGCTACTGTTTTTGAAAAACAAAAAACTTGTTTTGAAAATCAACTTTCTGAGGCAGTGTCCAAGTGAAAAAGTGTGAACTTGAGAAACAAGAGTTTGTTGTGCAATATAATAATTTGAAATTTGAAAACAAATCATTGCTTAAAAAGATTAATGGTTTGGAAGCTAAGATTTATACTCGAGGTCAAACGGATCACACCATTTTTCTAAACACACCAAAGGAAGAAACATATTTTAAAGATAAGTGGGGTCATGGTTATGATAACCCTCATTATCTGAAGAAAGCTATAAGAAAGCAGCCCACTTTATATAAATTTGATTTCTTACAAGTGGCTGACAAATGTTCTCATTTGAAACCCAAATTTGTTACAAAATCATATGATGAAGTTGAGGCTAAGGAAGATGAAAATAGGAAAAACATAACGAGAATGCAACTACCATTTTGCTATGACAAGCTGAATGATAATTATCGCTATGAACAACCTAAATTTATTTCAAATGATTATTTTCACAGTTATTCTACTATGGAATTGGGGGCTGAACCTGTTGAAGGTAAAATCAATGTACCTCTACTCATCTTGGAAAGTAAAATTTCTGAGCTTGAGAATACCTTAGTGGATGAAAGGATTTTGGATGATTTAGAAAAGATTATAATTTCCACTGTGGTTTTTAATTCAGATTTAAAATCTTTTAAGGCTTCTAAATTTGATGATGATGGTGTAAACTTATTTGAGGATGAAACTGATTTTTTGAATTCTGATGGTTGTTTTGTTGAAAGTGTTGAGAAATTTGATTTCAATGCTAAACTTCTAGATCATTTAACTTTCGTGATTAATACTGATGATTTACCCAGTGTTTTTGAAAAAGGTGAATCATCAACTATGGTTAATGAATTCGTTCTTGTGAGTACCTATTATGCTAAAGGTAAGAAGCAAAAGAAAAGGCGCTCACAAAAACGGACAAGCACGGGTAAACATAAGAAAGCACAAACTCTTAAATCTCATGGTTCTTACAAATCTAAATCTTCTGTTTCAGATTGGAAAAGTAAAAGGTCTGAGGCAAAGATTGAATGTCGACCTAAGAAGAATGTTGAATAGTTGATAAAATCATTGTTTGATTTGGAATGTAATAGAACTGTTGTTAGTGTTTCTGATGTAATTGGTCATATTGCTTCTCATAAACCAAAACTTGTACCTTCCTACAAGACTTAGGTGCTGTTCGGTTCGTTTTCTGTTAAGATCTGTATGGATATAGCTGTCTGTATGGATATAGTTGTCTGGTTGTTAACAGATAAGTTGTTGTTCGGTTATGGTGCTGAATAAACAGTCTGAATGTTGGAAATGACTATTTTACCCTTCAGTTCATTTTTTTGTCTAATTGAAATAACAATTTAATAAAAATGATGAAAAGATACAGTTCAAATTATAAACTTGTAATTGAACAACATTGAAAAAATCTCAATGAACTTTTAATATTTGATTAATAAATGAATACTTTCTTTTCCATCGATAGTTGATAACAGAACATCAACAAGAAAATGACTAGAATTTTTGAAAATCACAATCAGACAAATTAGGGCTACCACCATCTGAGAGGCGCACGTTACAACCATGGATCGCAACGCCATCTTCCTCACTGCATTCATCTGCATTGTCTTCTCCAGTGTTGGCGGTCAATCTCCCTCTTCTTCCCCCACCGCCACCCCTGCTCCACCAACCACCACCACTCCACCACCCACCACCACCCCTCCTCCCACCGTTTCCCCACCCCAAGTTGCATCTCCACTAGCATCCACTCCTCCACCACCAGCCACTCCACCTCCCGTCGCTTCACCACCACCGGCCACTCCTCCGGTTGCATCGCCACCGCCAGCCACTCCCCCACCCGTCGCATCACCACCACCAGCTACTCCTCCTCCCGTCGCTTCACCACCTGCTCTAGTCCCAGTCTCATCTCCACCTGCTCTAGTCCCAGTCTCTACCACACCTGTGGAGAAGTCTTCTGTGGAAACGATGGGGGAAGACGACCCCTTATGTGGATACGCAGATGTGGAATCCATGGAGAAGAGATGGAATCACAGATGTGGAATTGGTTTAATGTTGGGTTGGGGAGAAGGGTAGTTGGGGAAAAGTAATAAAATGTATTGGCTGAGTCTATATGACTTGGTTTTTGTAGCTGATTTGCTCAGCCATCGGCTGAGCGAATAAGCTCCTACCGAACAGCTAGATATGGATGAGCGAATAAGCCATATCTACTATACAGCCCAATAAGCCGTTACCAAACAACCCCTTACTCAATAAAGTAATTGATCCAATTATCTCCGTCTACTACTCAGTTTTCTAGTCGAAATGATTTTGTGTCTCGACAATATTATGATAATTGGTTTGGATGATATCACGCCTACTCTAATAACATTGTTTCAAAAGCTTTTCAAAAGATCAAAGGGTCCAAATTTAAATGGATGCCAAAATCATGTGCTAACTTGCTAGGACCCATCTATAGATGGGTACCTAAACCTGTTGTTCCTTGATTTCTCTTGTGCAGATCCGTCATATATGGTACTTGGATTCAGGTTGTTCCAAGCATATGACTAGGCAGAAAGATATTTTATCTAATTATACAGAGAAATTTTGTGGCAACGTGCGATTTGGTAATGACCAGTTTCACCAATCTTGGGATGCGGAGACGTAGTTTAAGAGAATGTAACGATAAAGAAGGTGAGTTATGTTGAAGGCCTAGGACACAATCTTTTCAGCATCGAACAGTTTTGCGACAAAGACTTAGAGGTAAATTTTAAGGCCAAGAGATGTTGTGTAAGAACTGAAGAAGGTAAAGAACTTTTGGTCGGGACGCGAAAGTCAAACCTCTACACGATCAATCTGTCAAATGTCAAGACTGATAATGCGGTGTGTCTACTTTCTAAAGCCTCTATGCAACAAAGTTGGTTATGGCATAGAAGGCTATCTCACCTCAACTTAAGATACATTAATAAGTTGGTGACTGGAAATTTGGTAAGAGGACTTCTAGAGCTGAAATATGAAAAAGAACATATGTGTGATGCATGCGAGAAAGGAAAAATGAAGAGAGCTTCTCATAAGCCTAAGCCTGAACCGAGTACAAGTACTCCTTTGGAACTGCTGCATATGGATCTTTGTGGTCCAATGCAAACTCAAAGCATAAACGGCAGATAAATGTTTTGGTGATTGTCGACGATTATTCAAGATACACTTGGGTTAAATTTCTAAGATCGAAATATGAGACGCCCGATGTCGTCATCTCATTCTTAAGGACCGTTCAAGTGAATTTGTAAAAGACAGATAAGCTTCTCAGAACTGATAATGGCACAAAGTTGAAGAACAAGACTATAGATGATTATCTCGAATCAGTCGGGATAACAAACCAATTTTCTGCTGCCACAACACCAGAACAGAATGGAGTCGTAGAAAGACGAAACAGAACTCTAGTTGAGGCTGCTCGCACTATTCTTAGTCAATCTGACCTACCTCTACTTTTGTATGCTGAAGTTGTGTCAACTTCATGTTATACACAAAATCGTTCAATCATTCATCACCGGTTTGGTAAAACGCCATATGCTTTGATTAATAATTGAATACCTAGCATTAAACATTTTCACATCTTTGGATGCAGGTGTTTTGTGTTGAACGACAAAGAGAACTTGAACAAGTTCAGTCCAAAAGCTGATGAAGGTATTTTCATTGGTTATTCTCAGTCATCTGTAGCATACAGAGTTTATCTAAAGAAGTCGAAGATTGTGGTGGAAAGCGTTAATGTTACATTTGATAAAGAAATGGCTTCTGATCAAATCATTTTTAGAACCCGTTATAACAGGAGTTTTAACTTTTGGACAAATCAGTCTAGAACCTGCGGTTAATGTTTCTAATTTTGATAAAGTGTCAACGTCTACATCTCATTTATCAGAATTAGACTTATTGTTTGAATTTTTCTCTGATGAGTTTCTTGGTACTAAATTGACTAAACATGTTGTGATTGACATATCTGAAGATTCAAGTAGTAGTCATCCAATCACATTAGATGTCTCAACTGAATCTGATCCCTCGATTCAGGAAGAACTCAAATTCAAACACCTACTCACACAGTTGAAGTTGCTAATGAAATTGCTGAGCCATAAGTTTCACAATCAGTTGGATGTACGGTAATGCCTACTCAACAAACATCAAATGTTGAATCCACTGAAACTTCTGCATCGATTACTTCAACTGAACCCCATACCGAACAATAAGAAGAAAGTGGATATCTAGATGTTCAACATGATCAATATGCATGTAATCCACTTCCTCATGTATACAAGTTGACCAAAGAGCACCCGGTTCATCAAATTATTGGAGATCCATCAAAGCCAGTGCAAACTAGGTCTGCAACAGCAAATGAATGCTTATTTGATTCTTTCCTTAGCAAAATAGAACCAACAAAAGTTTCAGAAGCTCTTCGTGATCCGGATTGGGTTACAACCATGCAAGAAGAGCTTAACCAATTTAAAGCATTTAAGTTCTGGCGTTTGGGGCCTCGACCTGAAGGAAAAACAATTATTGGCACTAAGTGGGTATTCAAAAATAAGAAGGATGAAGATGGTGTTGTTATTCGAAACAAATAAAGACTTGTAGCCAAGGGATACAGACAAGAGGAAGGCATTGATTATGATGAGACGTATGCACTAGTTGCGCATATTGAAGCCATTAAGATGTTCCAAGCTTACGCTGCACATAAGAACTTTACAGTCTATCAGATGGATGTCAAGACAACCTTTCTGAATGTATTATTAAAAGAAGAGGTGTACGTTTCTCAAGTTGAAGGATTCGTAAGTGCGGTATCAAACTTTTCTCATAAGACTGTGAGTGATCAAACTCTTGGTGATCCCGATGCAGGTATTCAGACTCGACGAAGTACAGGTAATATTTGTCACTTTGTTAACTTTCTTTCTTTATTAGAGCCAAAAAAGACTGATGATGCCCTCAGAGATCCAAACTAGGTCAGCGCTATGCAAGTAGAGCTGGCTGAGTTTGCTCGAAATAAAGTTTGAAATCTCGTTCCTAGACCATCTGATAAAACTGTTATAGGAACTAAATGGGTGTTTAGAAACAAATTAGATGAACATGGGACTGTAACCCAGAACAAGGCTAGACTTGTTTCTCAGGGATACAAACAAGAGGAAGTCATAAACTATGATGAAACCTTTTACCCTCGTGGCTAGGCTCGAAGCGATTCGACTCTTCTTGGCTTATGTAGTTTACAAAGACTTCATAGTATATCAAATGGATGTAAAATCAACATTCCTTAATGGAAAGCTGAATGAAGAAGTCTATGTTGAACAACCTCCAAGGGTTCTTGGATCCTAAGAATCCAGATTTTGTATATAAGTTGGAAAAGGCTCTTTATGGTCTAAAACAAGCCCCTCGTGCTTGGTATGACACTCTCTCATCTTTTCTTATCTCTGAAAATTTTGAACGTGGTAAAATTGATAATATTTTGTTTCTCAAAAAGATAAAAGGTCACATTATTCTTGTGCAAATATATGTCGATTACATTATATTTGGTTCTACTAAACCATATCTGTGTACTCGTTTCGCTGAAAGAATGAAGAAAGAATATAAAATGAGTATGATGGGTGAACTAACTTACTTACATGGACTTCTGTCAAGATCGAAAAATTCTAATGAAGAATTTAATTAACACACTCAGAAACAATGTTAAAGAAGTTGCGGAAAAACACTTTAACACTCAATCAATGAAACAGTACTTGAATGCGAATCACAAGTTATATTGATTAACTTAATGATTACAAACTCAACCTCAATCTGTTGAACAGACTCAACAGACGTTCTACACTTCTCTATAGAAAGGATCAATACTAGTCTTGAGGTTAATTCTCTAAAAAAAACAAATCTATCAATGTATATTCTAAACTATGCATTCTATACAGTATATATACAAGACAGATTAAAAGATAATTATAAAAGAAACATTATTCTTCAGAATCCAGTCCATAATTATATTCATCTCCTATTCTTCCGCATCAATCCATCTTTATCTTCAGAAGCAGCATTAATTCAATAGCAGTATTAACTTTGTCCCTGGCAGTACTAACCATGCTTGCAGTATTAATCTCTTATGGCAGTAGTAATTTCAAAGAAGTATTAACTACTAGCAGTAGTAACTCTCCAAGCAGTACTAACTATTAAAGTAGCAGCACTAACTCTTCAAGCAGTATTAATTCTACTAGCAGTAGTAATATTTCATCACCTAGCAGTACTGTTGGATCATAATTGTATTCAAGATTAAAGGGTCTAAACTGTATTTATTTGATAGTTAAAGTTAAGGGTTTAAACTGTAATTGTTTGATAGTTATAGTTAAAGGGTTTAAAGTGTAATAAGCTAATAGTTTTAAGCTATTGGGCCCAAGCCCATTAAGCATTAGGAAGCCCATAAGGCCTAGGTATTTAAAGTTTTGTTTTAGTTTAGTTTTAGGTTAACTCTGATAATTTTCTAAATAGTTAGCCGTATTATTCTCTGTATTCAAGGGTATCAAGAACACTCAAGGTTTCATTGTTTATTCAAGGGATTGGTATGTTATTCTGATTTATATATCTCTTGATTATTATTGTGTTGCTTGATTACTTGATTGATTATTTACCAACTAGATTAAACTGGGATAACAAGTGGTATCAGAGCCTAAGAATCAATTTTTTTTACTGTTCATCGAATATTACTGTTCACCGAAAATCACTATTCATGCGAGTACTGTTCATTCGATTTCATGAATCTGTGTTATCGCATCCGGTCGATTAGTTTCTGATTATTTGTTTTCATTCGATCGAAGGATTGATTAATTGTTTTCTGATTACTGTTAGTTTAATTGTGTTCATCGGTCGATTAAAATTTCTGGGTTTGGTTTCGGTCGAATCCCAGAAATTCATCGTGTTCTTCGGTCGATTCATCGTGTTTATCGGCCTTATGAGTTAATCGATCATATCTGTTACTGTGTTTATCGATATTATTGCTTTGACCGATAGTTATTCGACCTGAGCCTTCGACCGAGAGTTTGTAAACACCGGTCCTTACTTCGACCGGGTAGTTGTGATCTCCGGTCATTCTCTTCGATCGGACCTTAGCATTCCCCGGTCTTCCCTTCGACCAGGAAGGTGCATCGACTGGACCTCAGTGGTTTCCGGTCTACCATTCGACCGGGTACTTGCTACTCCGGTCTGACCATTCGACCGGATACTTGTATTCTCCGGTCTTGCCATTCGACCGGGTACTTGTTACTCCGGTCTTACCATTCCACCGGGTACTTGCTAGTCCGATCTTACCCTTCGACCGGGTACTTGCTTACTCCGGTCTTTCCTTCGACCGGTACGGTTCATTCTCTGGTCTTACGTTTGACCGGTCGAAGCACTTTTTCCAGACCTAGACAAATTTTTGCAAACTGTAATATGGCCTCTCAAAGTCAAAAAAAATTTCTCTAAGGGCGAAGGGGGACAAAGTTCTGTTCGAGATCAACTGTTTCTTTTTGTTCAGTATTATTTGAAGCTTTACACTGATTGAAAGGACTGCATTTAATTATTTTCGGGAATTTATTTTTTTGAAAATTTTTGAGTGTGGTTTTCATTTTGATTCTAACGATCTCATCTAGTTGGTTGTCTTGGTACAGATAAGTTTAATTACTAACAAGTGGTACAGCTAAGATGTCGAACCAGCTTCTCTCGATGGGCTCTCAGTCCAAACCGCCTGTCCTTATGGCTAATAAGTATCAGCAATGGAAGACCAGAATGATTCAGTTTCTGAATCACAAGAACAGAGAATTCATGACAGCAATCATTGAAGGTCCTAAAACTCCAATGATCACAGTAAAGGGTCAACCTGCTACAGATTCCTCTCCTGAAATCCCTGACAGAGAGATTCCTAAACCTGTTCAGTTCTTCACTGAAAAGCAGAAAGAACAGCTCAAGTTAGAAGAAGAGGCTCTAATCTATCTGACAATGGAAATTCCAAACGACATCTACAATCATGTCGACAGTCAGAGCACTTCTAAAGGAATCTGGGATGAACTAGCAAGGCAGTTTGAAGGAAGTGAAGCCTCTATACAAGCTAAGCAGAATCTGTGCATAAATGCTTACGAGGGATTTCATGCAAAAGAAGGAGAGCTGATATTAGACACCTACAATAGGTACAACATTATTCTCAATGACTTGCGGAGGAACAACATCGCGAAATCTGCTTCTGAGATAAACTACAAGTTCATCAAGAATCTAAATCCAGAATGGAAGAACTTTGCTATCAACCTCCAGATGTCGAAGAATATGGCTCGAGAAAATGTCACCGATATCTTCTCTACTCTAGCTCAACATGAGGATGAGGTGAGATCTATGAATAATGAGTCTAATCATCTGAAGGATTATGTGGCTCTCATAGCTGGCAAAGGTTCTGTATCCTCTGCAAGGTCGAAAAAAAGGCGTCTAAAGCTCTAGTTACTGAAGTTACTGACTCTGACTCTGATTCGAGCGATGAAGAACTGGAAGTTGATTCAGATCCTGATATTCAAAAGTTCTCTGAAGACTTGGCTCTCATTACACGACGATTCAAGAAGAGCTTTGGCAAGAAAAGATTTTACTCAAAGCCAAAGTATGATGGATACAAGAAAGAGAAGTCTGAGATGCGATACAAGCCGAGGCATGGATAGAGAGAGGAAGGACGAGAAGATCGGAAGGAAGATAGAAGAGAAGGAAAGAGAGAGGAGAAGCGAGAAGAGCAAAAGGATGAACCAGGAAGATGCTACAACTGTGGCAAATTTGGGCACTTCTCAAGGGACTGCAAATTCAAGAAAGTGAAGAACTCAGAGTACTACTCAAGAAAGTCACTAATTGCCAAGAAAACTGAAGATGGAAAAGTACTAATGGCTGAAGAAGAGAACTGGTTGTTCCAAAGTTCTGATGACGAGGAGCAAGCACATTTCACCCAAGTTTCTTACATGGAAAAGCTGGAAGGTGACGATGAAGACTCTGAGACACAATTCGAAGAAGCAAACTCTGAGGTTAGTGAAAATTCTGAACTTATTGAATCTTTAATGGCCCAAATACATGGTATGAAAGATGAATTTGCTTTACTAAAAGGCAAACTTAGCTCTGCACATCAATCTGTTTTAAGCTTTCGTGATGAAAATGCTATTTTAAAAGTTGTTGTAGAAGAAAAGGAAAAGGAAAAAGATGATTTAAAAGCCGAAAAAGCGTCTTTAAAAGAAAAAATATCTGGTTTAGAAACAGATCTTGTGAATCTTAATGCTGAAAAGGGTGAGTTTCAAATAAAATTTGAAGTTTGCTATAAAGAAAGAAATGAAGCTTTTACCAAAATCAAACAACTGGAGGACATTAATATGAAACGAGGCCAGACTGAGCAAACATTAAATATGCTGACCAATAAACTCCAAGACGAAAGGTTTTACAAACTAAAACCAGGTTTGGGTGTGCCAACTAATGAAATTTTGAAAAAGGCACCGGAGCATTTATATAATTTTGATAAATTCGGCTCCGCAATTAGACCCATTCCTGACATTCGTGCAACTTTTGTTGAAGCAAGTACTCCTACACCTTTATCTGAGACCAAAGGTCAAGAAGAAATGAGAAAAAACAAGTCTGGTGACACTGATTCTCAAAATCTTTTTAAATCAGTTGGTTTTCAATATGGTGATTTAAACAAAAGTTATGCGACTCGAAAGATAGAATTTACTGCGTTTGAATCACTATTTACCACACCTTCCAACGAATCAGTCTCAAATCCTATTGCTTCTAAACCTTTACTTGTTGAAGAGGTTGAAGAAGAACATGCTATCACGAATGGCTCTTGTTCTCAAAATGAAAAACTGGAGTTTATTGAGTCCATGACTGAAGATATGTTTTCTGAAATGTTGAATGCTTCAGACTCTGGTCCTGTTTCTAATTCAAAGGGATCAAATTCTGTGAATGATCATACATCTGAATTGATGAAGCAAATCGATTTGTTGCAACAGTCTCTTGATGAGGTTGAAGATGAAAACTTTGATCTCAAACATAAGCTTGAAAAATCTTTCAAAGAAAATCAAGAGCTTTGCATAGAGATCAAAGATTTGAAAGTTACTTTGTTTAAAAATGCTTCAAGTGATAAACAGATGTTCAATGATCCAAGCTGGAAGGTAAGAACCAATCCAGAATTTGATGCTCCTGCAAAACCTACAGTTGTTTACTCTGATTGTCCTGAATATCCTCCGAGTATTTTTGAAAAGGGTGAGACTTCAAAGAGCACTAGAAAAGAACCACCTTCTAAGTTAGAGACTAACAAGGTTCCTGTTTCTGTTTCAGATATAAAAGGAAATGGAGTTGGGAGGAGTAAGAAGAATAAAGATCTTAGTTTGAATAAAAAGAATAGTTTGAATTCTAGTAGTTGTCCTACAGACAGTGTTATTTTGAATAGTACTTCTTTTGATAAACATGAATGTAAGATTTGTTCCGATAAATCTAGGTTTATGAATTTTGCTCGAAAGAATCTTTATTGCAAACACTGTTGGGATAATTCATTCAAATACTACTCCCCTCCTAAGTCCAAAAAAAATAAAAGCAAAGCTAAGCTGAACTCTAAGTCTAATTCTAATTCTGATTCTTCTACACAACCAAAAGTGTATCGTGCTAAGGTTGCCAATCCTACTTCTAAAAAGCACTTTCAGGAATTAAATGTTAAGATGGTTTGGAAATGGGTTCCAAAACCGCGTTATGAATGGAGAGTGAAAGTCAAACCAGATGATATTCCTGAGTTGCTTGATGCTAACCGCGAAGGACCCATCCTGATATGGGTGCCTAAGCAAAACTAATTGTCTCTTTTGCAGGCCTGTCGATTGTGGGTAATAGATTCCGGATGTTCACGCCACATGACAGGATTCAAGCACCTCTTGCATAACTATGTGGAGGAGCCTGCCGGAGCAGTTAGATTTGCCAATTCTGAAGCCGAAGGCCACGTCAGAGGATATGGAATGCTCGATAACGGTGTTGTGAAGATTCAAAAAGTGCTATATGTTGAAGGACTTGATCACATCCTGTTCAGTACCAGTCACTTCTGTGACATGAAATATCAAGTCCGCTTCACAACCACTCATTGCTATCTAGAGGATCCCGATGGTTACGAAGTCTTCAAAGCTGAGCGCCATGGAAATCTATACTATGTAGATTTTCCTACACTGTCACCTAAACGTCCAGTATGCCTACTAGCCAAAGCTTCCAAAGCACAATCGTGGACGTGGCATCGACGCTTGTCTCATCAAAATTTCAGATCTATAGCGAAACTACAGAGACAAGGTCTGGTCAAAGGTCTACCAGAAATGAGGTTCGAAAAAGACTCACTCTGTTCCACATGTGAGTTGGGCAAAATGAAGCATAGCTCATTCAAGTCCAAATCTGAATCATCGACCTCATCTGCACTGGAACTTCTTCATATGGACCTTTGTGGCCCAATGCGCACAACATCTATCAACGGAAAGAAATATGTGTTGGTAATGATATATGACTACTCAAGGTATACATGGCTCGAGTTTCTTCGCAACAAGTCAGATGCGCCAGAGTTGATTATCGCTTTCATCAAGCGTATTCAAGTACGACTTCAACTGCCAGTCAGAACCATTCATAGTGATAATGGCACGGAGTTCAAGAATGACACCCTGAAGAGTTATCTTACTTCCGTGGGTATTTCACATAATTTCTCCGCCGCCTACAGTCCGCAGCAAAATGGCATTGTTGAACGGAAGAACCGCACTCTGGTTGAAGCAGCTCGGACTAAGCTTGCTTACTCAGATCTACCCATGTACCTTTGGGCTGAGGCAGTCGCCACAACATGTTTTACACAGAACCGTACCATTGTCGTCAAGCGCTTTAATAAGACAGCATATGAGTTGATCAACAATCGTACACCTAACATCAAGTTCCTTCGTGTATTTGGTTGCAGGTGTTACATTCTAAAAGAGCGTCAAGGATTATCAAAGTTTGATAAGAAAGTGAATGAAGGATATCTCGTTGGATACTCTCTGACATCCAAAGCTTATCGAATTTACATTATTCGAACCAAGACGGTTGTTGAGAGCATGAATGTCTCCTTTGATGAGAATTCTACAAGGACTTCTGGACACAACAATTCAGAACTCGTAATTCAGGACAAAGCTTCTATTCAATCCAGAATAGAACCAGCTGCTAAAAGATCCAATTCTTCAAACACTAACTCTACTTCATCTGAGTTAGATTTACTGTTTATTGATGCCTTTGATGATATATGTGCAGATTTTGAAAAAGGCATATCAACATCAATAACAAGTGGTATAGGCTCGGAGGTCCCTACTATATCTGAAGACATGTCTGGACCTTCCGAAGAAGTCACTGACACTTCATCTCCATCAGGTACGAGTACAAAGTTAGTTTCTGACTCTACTAATGTTGAATCTATCTCTACAGATAATTCTTCTGGAATCGATGTCCCGAGCACTTCAACTGTTAGTCCAGAAGCTTCAGTATCATAAATACCAGTACAAGATGTCTCGAGTACATCTATGGAGCAAACTGCCGTGCATGATGAAAACGATGCGTCGAATACGCAACAAACAGTTGAAGCTCTACCAAGCACACATCGTTGGACTAAGGATCACCCCCTGACCAATGTGATAGGTGACGTACAATCTGGTGTCACGACAAGGTCAGCAACAGCTAACTTCTGCATGTTTTCAAGCTTCCTCAGTTCCCTAGAACCAAAGAAAGCGTCTGAAGCTCTACGTGATCCCTTCTGGATTTATGCTATGCAAGACGAGCTTCTACAATTCGAAAGGAACAAGGTATGGCGCTTGATCCCACTACCTAAAGGTAAATCCGTTATTGGAACAAAGTGGGTTTTCAGAAATAAGAAAGACGAAGCCGGAGTAGTAGTGAGAAACAAAGCTCGTTTGGTCGCAAAAGGGTATTGTCAACAAGAGGGCATTGACTATGATGAAACATTCGCCCCGGTTGCAAGGATCGAAGCCATCAGAATCTTCCTAGCCTATGCAGCGCACAAAAACTTTATAGTCTATCAAATGGATGTAAAGTCGGATTTCCTGAATGGCGTTTTGCATGAGGAGGTCTACGTGGCTCAACCTGAAGGTTTCGTTGATCCTCATCACCCTGATCATGTCTATGTTTTAGACAAAGCGCTTTATGGTCTTAAACAAGCACCACGAGCCTGGTATGAAACTCTCACTAAATTTCTACTTGCTTCTGGTTTCAAGAAAGGTACTGTTGATACAACCTTATTTCTTAAAAGGCAAGGTGAGGACTTGATTCTTATTCAGATTTATGTTGACGACATAATATTTGGGTCGACAAAATCCGAAATTTTGCAAGAACTTTTCAAAGATAATGGAAACAAAGCTTGAAATGTCGATGATGGGTGAATTGAATTTCTTTCTTGGTCTTCAAGTAAAGCAATTACCCGAAGGCATATTTATTAATCAAGCTACATATATAAACGATATTTTGAAAAAGTTCAATATGTCAGATAGTTCAGTCATGAAAACACCAATGGCTACTGGTACACTCTTAGACGCGGATCCCTCCGGGAAACCTGTTGATCAAAAGGTGTATCGTAGCATGATTGGTTCTTTACTTTATCTGACTGCCAGTCGCCCGGATATAATGTTTGCCACATGTTTTTGTGCGAGATATCAGTCTAATCCTAAAGAGTCGCACTTATCTGCTGTTAAACGAATCCTTAGATATCTCAAAGGTTCTCCTAATCTAGGCCTTTGGTATCTAAAGGATTCTCGTTTTGAACTAACTGCCTTTACAGATGCTGATCATGCAGGATGTAAGCTAGATCGGAAGAGCACCTCTGGATCATGTCAATTCATAGGTGACAAACTTGTGAGTTGGACTTCAAAGAAACAAAACTGTGTTTCAACATCCACTGCCGAGGCTGAGTATGTAGCTGCTGCTAGCTGCTGTTCTCAAGTCCTCTGGATGACGACACAATTAGGGGACTTTGGATACAACTACAAGCGTGTTCCTATTTATTGTGATTCCAAGAGCGCAATATCTATAACTGCTAATCCGGTACAGCATTCGAAGACCAAGCATATCGATGTACGCTATCACTTCATTAAGGATCATGTTGAAAAAGGTAATATTGAAATGCACTTTGTTCAAACTGACTTCCAGTTAGCTGACCTTTTCACCAAGCCGTTGGATGAAAAGCGTTTTCAATTTCTAATCAACAAACTTGGTATGTTGAACATGTCTTAAACCTTCATCATGATTCTAGGGGGAGTATTCCAAGTTTTGATCTTGTGTGTTATTTTCCAACTGTTGTTAACGAGAGAGGAATCATTTTCATAAATGATTACCATTATTTCTTTCATTTATGCAGGTTTGGTCAAGTGACTATGGCTTCTAATCACATCGGATTAGAACCCGCACTTCAGTGCCTTATTTTTCTGTTTATTTTCTTAATCTTTATATAAAAAAAAACAGGTTAACGGAGAATATCTGTGATATTAACAGATTTTTGGATACTTAAAAGATTATCTGACCGTGTGTTCTTAAAGATAAATACTTGCGTTTTATCTTGTCAATATACTTTGTCAAGTATTCATACACATAACGGTACGGAACATTCTATTTTGACTTTTTTATTACCATGTATCAAAAGTTAAATCTTTCTATGGTAATACTCACGTTATTTGTATTCACTGTTGTTTGAATCAAACGTCATTTCATTTGCTTTCATTGAAAATATGTTTATATATTGTTCATATAAACAACATTCGTTTTTGATTCTCCAACATATTATTCTTCATGACAAAACTCCTATGAGCTTAATTGTCAAACTCTTTTAGTTTGAGGGGTAGAATTGCATCGTCAAACATCTTCTGTTTTGACATCTCCGAATATTATATTCTTCATGTAACAAGTGTTATTTGTGCTTACATGTACAAAAAAAGCTTGTTGAACACTATGTTCTTTTAGGAAAATAATGGGATTCAGTGTGAGAACTTAACAGAACTTCCATGGATTCACGATAACCAGTGTTTCCTACCCAGGAAGTATTCCCTGAGTGATTGAGGGGAGAGGGGTCAAAAGATTTGAGTGTTGGTATGTGAAAAGAGGTAAAATGGAAAAGATAGATTGGTTAGACGTGAGCATTAAAAGAAAGAGGGTGAGAGAACAGAGTAAAAGAATATTAAACTCTGCACCAAACTTGTTTCTGAGCCGGGCAGCCACATAATCTGATTGGATCACATTCTTTGGTGACCATCATTGAAAAAGGCACCTAGCCCATGCCATCTCTTGCATACAACCCCACCAGCTACTCATTCTTTTCTCAAAAAGAGAATGTTTCACATTTTCTGGGGAAGCAGCACATATGCTATTGGTTCTTCATTTGGAAGATACTAATATTGAAAAAGAAGGAAAGTTTCCCCACCTTTGCACCCTTTCTCATGCACATTGAGTCTTTGTATAATTTGTTGCTGTCTCAACAAGTTTACATACTTTGAGCCTATATTGAAAAGCAATCATCTATACTTAATTCTTACATACACATGGACATGCACACAGAAATTTGTTTTCTGTCAGAACGTTCATAGATAACCATGTGTTATTCGATGGTTGAATGGAAGACCTGGGGAGTCTACATCAAACCAGCTCCTTATATAGTAACTTTGTGTTACTCAGTGACTTTGTGTCATTGACAGCCATTCTAACTGAGTCATTTGTTGATTCAGGGTTACACTTATTAACTGTTTAAATTTGAAAAGATTCGAATGGTTACTACTTTCTATTTTAATCTGAAAAGATTGAAATAATCACTCTTTCCATCTGGGAATACTGCTCTTATTTCCATACAGGGCTCGTTAATGATGAAGATTGTGCTTACGTAATCATACACAATGGGGGAGATTGTCTTGAAAAGGGGGAGATTGTTTTGCAAAGTTTTGATGATGATGATTCTCACCACTCATCAAAAAGGGGGAGAATAATCAAACAAGGGAGAATACAAGAAGAATTGTTGACTGAAGATATCAAATATCAAAAGTGAAGAAAACCAAATGAACGTCATATCTGAAGAAAAGTGAAGACCCGAAGACAATTGCAAATTTTTTTTAATCTTGAATCCAAAGGGGAGATTGTTGGATCATAATTGTATTCAAGATTAAAGGGTCTAAACTGTATTTATTTGATAGTTAAAGTTAAGGGTTTAAACTGTAATTGTTTGATAGTTATAGTTAAAGGGTTTAAAGTGTAATAAGCTAATAGTTTTAAGCTATTGGGCCCAAGCCCATTAAGCATTAGGAAGCCCATAAGGCCTAGGTATTTAAAGTTTTGTTTTAGTTTAGTTTTAGGTTAACTCTGATAATTTTCGAAATAGTTAGCCGTATTATTCTCTGTATTCAAGGGTATCAAAAACACTCAAGGTTTCATTGTTTATTCAAGGGATTGGTATGTTATTCTGGTTTATATATCTCTTGATTATTATTGTGTTGCTTGATTACTTGATTGGTTATTTACCAACTAGATTAAACTGGGATAACAAGTACTAACCAGACTTAGTTATTCCTGACCCAACAATCTCCCCCTAACTTAACTTTTCAGATTGAGAAGTTAAGTTCTTCAAGTTGTGTTCCTCCATGATGCTTTCAAAACTCCATCTTAGTTGCATAGATTAGGATCCAGACCCAAACTCTGATTGATAGTTCTACTGACTACTACCTTGGCCATTTCTGAATACTTTGAACACACCAACTTAGCATTCAACATACCTTGCAATTTGGCTTTGCTGTGATCATAAATTCTATCCACCAGGTAGTACTCATGATAAGATCTGTCAATAGTGATGACATAGACTCCACACCTTTCAAATAGCATCCAATTGTCTATTCTTTGGAATTTATTCTCCAAATGCAGATCTCTGACAACATGTTAAACTTTGCTAGGATCAAACATCATGCACAAGTACTCCATGACCAGCTTCTTTATGTTCATTCCTGCTTCTTTCAGAGTATCACCATATAATCTCATCCCAACCTTGAACATTTCTTCTAAGTCAGATCTGGAACAGCTCCTGATGATTTTGCCCCATGTAGCATATATTTCATAGTGATCACCCAATCTCTTGATCCTGAAGTATTCTTTGCCTTGGTCTTTCAAAATATCATAATGAATGATTTCAGGAGCATTCACTGAAATAGGATCAACCTTCAGAGGTTCTTTATCAGATACTGTCATGTACAAATCAAATTGCACATCAGATTGTCTTGGTTGACTTGTAGGATATGCTCTAGCACATGTTCTGTTGATTCTGCTTCTGCTCTTTTACTTTCATTCTCCTTTTCAATTTCATCAATTCTTGACCTCTTTGCCTGTTTCTTGGTAGCAATAGATTTCTTTCTTTTTATAGCTCCGATTTTCTGAGCTAAGGTATCTTCTTCCTTCACTTTTGCCTTGTCTTTGGTAGGAGTGCCTTCTTCACTGTTAGAGAAAGTTTGTTTTATGTTAAGATAATGTCTTTCTTTCAACTTTCTTTCAACCTCAACCCTTTGAATGAAATCCCCTTTCAGCTTGGCCATCTCCTTCTTGTATAGCTCTTCTATCCTTCCAAATGGCATGCTAGTAAACATTCCTTCAGGAACCCCAATAGCTCCTTTCAGAAAGTTTATCATTTTCCTTCTTTCTTGATTGGCCAGGAAGGTTTTAGATGGCTGTCTTTGTCTTGTCTTTAATAGCATCCTTTGCCTTGATGCCTTCGTTGTAACTTTAGCAGCAGCTGCAGACTTCAGACTCTTTTGATATTCTTCATTAATCTTCTTGGCCAACTCCAATGCAATCTTTTTGTCTTTGGAAGATTGAATCTCATTTTCCTTTTCAAGGTCTGCTTGCATCTTCCTTGCCAATTCTTCATCCAAAGCTATTTGACTTTGTTTCTTTGATGCTTTTACAGATTCAACCACCATCTCTTTGCCTTTACCCATAATCTCATCAATACTAGCTTCTTTTCTTTTCTTTGCTATACCACCTTCTTTGATTTCCACTCCCTTAGCCTTTTGAGTAGCCTTGGGAGTGTCAGCTTTGGCCTTTACTAGTGTTTCTGCAATCTGTATTTCCTCAATAGTCAGCCCTGTTTCTACTGCTACTTTTTCAGTTTCTACTGCAGCCTTCTCAGTTTCTGCTGCTAGCTTAAAGGTTTCTGCTGCTTTGTTACCTTCTGCTTCTGTACCCGACTCCCCCTCAAATTTAGATTCCATGCCAGCAGGACTTTGTTTTTCAGTTTCAGCTTCAGTTCTCTCCCCCTTTTTGGAAGCATCATGATCTATGCTCCTCTTCTTTAGCACAAATTTGGTTTTTCTTCTTTGTGTGCACTAGCCGCAGAAGCATCTTCTTTAGTTTGGTGATCTGAAGTTGTTGGGAAAGTATCACTTGTTGCATATCTTTTATCTCTAGTGCTTGATCATTAATTTCTTGACGTAAGGTACCAAGTGTATCCATCAATTCATCATAACTATATCTATCCTCACCTCCTTTGGGTGTGTTGAACACCCTTGAAGGATCCTTTGAAGTTTTAGTAGGAGTCTTTTGCCTAGCGGAAGCACCCTCTACCCCCTTGGTTTCTTGGCACCTGGGACCTTTGGATGATTGCTCACCCAAAGTTGTTGTAGAGAAGGTCTTAAAGATGTTCATACTGTCCTGCCCTGCACTTTGTGCAAAGTCAGTAGTGTGAGCCTCACTGCCCACATGCTCTTTCTTATCCTTATTGAGCACCTTCTTGGGGTTGGGAGACACCCCTGTGGTTTCCCTTTGGATATTCTCTGATGGAAAATTCTCCATCAAAGGGCTTTTAGGCTGTGGGGGTGAAGATACTAGAAGGGAAGGAACCTTCTATACCTTTTTCTTTATATATGTATGAGTAATTGTTGATCCAAACTCTCATAGTGATTTTATAACGATCCTTTTCTATACTTAGTGAAAATTACGTTTAATATGTATTAGTGTTGTTATTTCAAGATCACAAGATCTGTAGAGAGAGAATCTAGAAAGAGAAAGTGTTCATTCGAATGAAACAGTAACTTGTATTCAATATTGTGAAAAGTTCTTACAAACAAATAAGCCAAGGGGACTTAAATACCCCAAGGCACTAACAAGACAGAAAAGAACTAAAAGTACTGAAAGATAAAGTAAATAAATACAATGATTACTATAAAATCAGATCTAACAATCTCCCCCTTAGTAATCATTGGCGCCGAGGTCTTAAAAAAAATCTTCAAAAACAGCATTGACCATCTAGGCGACTTTGAAGGATCATTGACGATCTTCTCGTTGACGTAGTCTGTTCAGCCCAACTAACACTTCCAAACGTCGCAGAGTTGAACGGAGATTCAGTCTATCTTAAATAGTGACCAAAGTTCTACGGATCAGACGAATTTCATCATTTTCAAAAAGATATGACTCTCTTCTTGTTTCCAAAAACTTTCTTCTAGCTTCTTGTAGACGATGCTCCAACTGAAGTTTGATCACCATATAGCAATTCAGCCTCTTTTGTATCTGATGCATCCATGAAAACAGTATCATCCTCTGTATCAGATAAGATGATGATATTGTTGCAATCTTCTTCTTTAACTTGAGCAACTTTCTCAAATCTAACTTCTCCATCATCATCTGAAGTTATCTCTATGAAGTTCGCGAAGAAAGATCTCATGTCATTTGCGGCTTCCGACTCTTCATCTTCATAAGCTCTACCTGAGACATCTGGATCCACATACACTACAATTTGCATATTATTAATATTTGCTTCAGACATATTAAATTCATTATGCAAAGCAGTTACATCAACATTGTCAACCATGACATTCACTAAATCTTGGATACTGTAATCTTGAACTGTATCAGCTGTCTTTTCTCTATCTCCAGCCACTTCTTTTTGAACAATTTCTCGTGCTTCAGAAGACCCTTCCATTCTTTGTCTCTTTGCCATCTCCCCCTCATGGCCTTGATGATCGGGATCATCTTGGTCATGTCGGCGTTTAAGAGACGGGCCATCCTCAGTCCTGCATGATTGCTCTAGATGATCAATCTTGTTAGATAGATCAGAGAAAGCTTGTGACATAAAAGAACGAAGATCAGATAAACTGGATCTAACTTCCGATCTGAATTCCTGAAATTCATGAGATAAAGCATTAATGCGATCAGAATCGGAAGAGGAAGAAACTGGAGGCGGCGTTGGCTGGAAGTTCCTCAGAAGAGAGATTAAATCTTGATCTTGATGTTGTGGCGGAGACATAGATAGAAGACGCGCATAAAGAAGATCAGATAGCTCAGAAATCGGAGAATCATGAATAGAAGCCCTGGAAGAAGTATCAGTCGGAGCAGACATGGAAATACCCGCAGACTGAGTGAAGATTGACGAAAAAGGAGGAGATACAATCGGTGATGTAGTAGAAGACACTGCAGAAGAAGGTTCCCGAAGAATCACCCTTGAAGGACGACGGAAAGGAATCTCAGGAGGAAGAACCGAAGTATCTATCTCTGGCATTTTCCCTTTGAAAAACGACTTCGGCTTGTTAATATCTTCTTCTTTTTGAGCATCCACCCTTTCTGAGAACTGATGAATTACCTCATTCAGAGTTGTAAATTTCTCAGAAGAAAGAAGTGCAGGAACCATAGAAAGCTCAACAGCAGAGACAGTGGTAGCAGTAACATCAACAGTAAAAGAAGCAAGAGCTTGACTCTGTGTTTGAGTGTAGGTTTGAACAAATGAGATATCCAGTTCATCAACGTTTAAACGAGCAGCAGAGGGATCAATAGACACCGATTCATCTTCTGAAACATCTTCTGAGACAACAACCACTTCCGGTGTTCTTATTTTCTGTTCAAACACTTTCATGTTGGGTTGATCGACATCATCATCACCATTGTCTGAATCACTTGTTGTATTTTCATCATCATCAGAAAGATCAGCATTTGTTGCATCATCATTAGCAACTCCAGTTTCATCAGGATTGGTATCTTCTCCAATATCAGAAGTAACAGTAGTGGCTTCAGCTTCGATAGCAGCAATGACAGATTCCACTTGATGAGTAGCAACATCTTGTGGTGCTGCAGAAAGATCAACATCTGTCTCTAGTGTAGTTGCAACGGCAGTAACTATTTCCTGAATAGTTGCTTCAACTTGCTCTTCATGAGTAGTACCAGCTGGAGTGCCATGAGAAGGTTCTTCCTGTTCAGCCTCTTCAAATTCATTTTCTAAACAATAATCGATGACACTGTCATTGGGCATGTCAGCATAATTGGCAATAAGACCATAAGGAATGGTCATAGAAAAAGTGAATGACTTCTTCTGTTTCTGAAGATAAAGCATCTCGAAATCCTTAACTTGCGGCCAAGATAATCTACGTGGAATGGTCGGATTGCTTCGAAACATGCTTCTAATAATCAGCTTGAGAAACCTGATAAAAGGAATGAACTTTCGTCGCTTGTTGGTTAACTTGTCTTTCACTACTTCAGAGAGCTCGGTCCAGAAAATAATCGTATAGTCGACATGCAGGTCATAGACTACTGCATGGAACAGTCGAAGATAGTGAAGACTAGAAATATCTTTGCCGGTATGTTTAGAAGTTAAGCACCTGTTGATGACTGAAAATAAAGAATACCAGACAGGAGGAAGATTAGACTTGTCAAAGTCTACAACCTTTTCCAGTGAACCAACATAGCCTAGTCGCTTGATGCCCTCAAAAACTTCCTCTTCGGATGGAAAGTTATCATACGTTGTCCTTCCAGGTCTAGAAGTAGGCTCAGGAAGCTCAAGAATCAACCGTAAACGCTTATAAGAAAGATATGAATCAAATTGATCAATTTTGAGATCAAATCGACGAGGACGTGTCAGTTCGTTCTTAGTGATGGTGTGCCAAACTTGCTGAACATAGACTTCCGGAACATCAGCAACTGAACAGAGAGATTGAGAAAGCGGATGTCCACGAAGAATGGAGAGTATGACATGATGAATCTTGATGCGATCAAAGTCAACAAAGTAGTTGTTACGCTTATAAGGCATGTACATGATGTTAGGAAACACATTATTTGGAGTTTGCCTAGATATAGAAAGATCAACCCCAACAGATGGTACAGACGGCATAGGTGTATCATGAGATGCCTGATCAGTCGGATCCTCAAGAACAACATTCTCGTCTTGAATCATTGGATCATTATTTGTTTGAGAAGACATGATAACCTGAAACACAAAAACAAAACAAAGTTAAACATTCAACAGAAAACATGAAAAAAAAATTCCAAGTATGGTTTGCGGTTTCTTAAGGGAACGCAAAGGACAAAATGCGTGTCCTGAAGGGAACGCATAGGAAGGAATGCGGGTCCTTAAGGGAACGCATAGGAAGGAATGCGTGTCCTTAAGGGAACGCATAGGAAGGAATGCGTGTCCTTAAGGGAACGCATAGGAAGGAATGCGTGTCCTTAATGGAACGCAAAGCATACATTGAAACAAACGAAACACTCAAAGAGTTTGCGTGTCACTAAGAAGACGCAAGATAGACTTTGCGTGTTCTTAGTGAGACGTAAACTACACAAAGGAAACAAAACAAACTAGAGGAATGCGGGTTACAAGTGAAACGCAAAGTTCACTATACGGGTCTAAAGAGACACGTAAAGCACACTATGCGGGTCTTGTTAGAAACTCATAGTATTCTTTACGGGTCTAGTAAGACACGCAAAGAACACTTTGCGGTTCTAACAGGACACGCAAAGTAGCCTTTGAGGGTCTCAAAGACTTGAACACAAAACCCTAGAACACGCTAGGTTCGAACCCGAAAACCCCAAAACACTAAATCTAAGCACAAAACAACGAAATTAAACCAAAATAAAACATACCTGAGTGTCGATTATAAGGTCTAAACAAAACCCAATACGCAAATCGATCAAAATCAACTCAAATCTGAGTTTTTAGAAATCGATGAACAGTGAAAAAATCACAAATCAGTAAAAATACACAGTAAGAAACCAAAAAAAAATGAAATCAAAACAAAGTAAAGGAACACTAATTAAACTACAAACATATAACGAAAAATACAAAAACATACCTGAAATTCCAAAGCCACAATCTGAAATAAATCAGATGAGAAAACAAGAAGAAAATACAGAGAGAATGGAGGGAAGATGAATAGTCAAACAAGTTCAAAGGGAATAAATAAAAGAAAATACACACTCTTACTTCTATATATTCTAAAAACAAAAAAAAAAACACTTAAAAAAAATAACTATGAGAAAAATTACCTGATAAGCCCTCATTCACTCCCCCTACACAAATGCACAAAATTTATCAAATTAGTTTAGCATTTGCATAGTAATTTCAGAAATACTTACGTAATGAATTTCTGATCATCACAAGAAGTAATTAATCAACAACATTCACTCCCCCTCAAAAATAGTATATTAGCAGATATGGAAATCAGATATACACTCCCCCTCGAAAAAAGCACATACCATATGAGTAAACACAGATAACAATCATAAAGACATCAATATGAAAGATGATCTTATGGAATATAAATTTTGTAACAACTGAATATATAAAATTTTAAACACTAAACAAATTAAAGTCTACTCAGTAAAATTTCTCAGATTTATCAATCAGATGAAATCAAACATGAGTTGTTGGATACAAAAACAAATTTCATTGCATATCAAGTTAAGACATGTTCAGCTTCAAACACATGCAGGTATCTATTCAGTGTGCTCGCATGCGATCTTTGATTAGCTTCAAGAAAAATGCAATTCTAAACATAAAATGGAGAACTTTGCATTTACATACACTAAGACATCAAGAATTAAGATTTTCACAAAATTAAAGATTTATCGCAACTCAAAATATATCACCAAATATCAAGAGATGTGTGCTCATTGGCATCTTTTAGCAGTGTGCTCATTGGCATCTTCACATGAGTGTGCTCTTTGGCATATATTAAGCATTGTGCACTTTGGCATCTTTTAATCAAAGAGCTTATTAAGTAAAGAACATGCCGTAAACGTAACTTTCTATCTGACCCTATTGCAGGATTTGGGTTAGCCGCTCCCAGACCAGTTGGCCTTTGGGGACTAGGTGTCAAGCACCCCTTGGAACTTACTTTCCCGAATCAGAAAGGCTACATCGACATATTCTAAACCCATTCATACCAGTAAAACATGACTTTCGATCTGGTTCTATAGAAGGATTTCTGTTCGATCACTCCCAGATCAATTGACCTTGGGGACCAGATGTCGAGCATCCCTCGGAACTTACTTTCCCAAACCATAAAGGTCACAGGTACAAACTTTTAAACTCAAGGATTTCTGTATTTTAAATGCTTAAAAATAAAATCATCTCAATAACTCAGATCTATATCGAATAGCTTAGCCCATATTTTCATTACGATCTACAATTCTGATCACTTAGGATGTTTATGCAAAGTAAACCATAAATATGCCGACTTACATATATTTAAAGCAGTATCTAAAGCGTCAAGCATGTTGCTGACTTTTTGATGTTTGTAAGATTTGAAAATTGAACATATAAAACTTTAATATAAACAAAGTGACTTGTAAAAGATCCTAGAAACACATTCTATTCAAAAGAGAGAAAATCTGAAAGATTTTACTTTATAGAGTACAATTTGTAAAGATTTAAACTTTTAAGTTCAACATGCCAATTTTGGAAAGCAAAAAGTTAAAACGTTTTTCATCCAAAGCTTTTGTAAATATATCAGCAAGTTGATATTCAGTTGGGACAAAATATAACTCAATAGTACCTTCTTCCACGTGATGCTTTATAAAATGATATCGCATGTCTATGTGCTTGGTCTTGGTGTGCTGGACAGGATTGACCGATATTGCAATCGTGGACTTGCTGTCACAATAGATTGGCACCGTCTTGTATAGCATTCCGTAATCACGAAGTTGCGTTTTCATCCACAGTACTTGAGCACAGCAACTAGCTGCAGCGACGTATTCAGCTTCGGCTGTTGATATTGACACGCAGTTTTGCTTTTTCGACGCCCAGCTTATCAGTCTGTCACCCAGAAACTGGAGATGACCAGAAGTACTTTTCCTGTCCAATTGATTACCACCATAATCTGCATCAGAGTAAGTAATCAAACTATAATCAGAACTTTTAGGATACCATAATCCTAAATAAGGAGTTCCTTTGATATATCTGAATATGCTCTTGACTGCTAATAGATGCGATACCTTAGGATTTGCTTGAAATCGGGCACAAAGACATGTGGAGAACATGATATCTGGTCTACTTGCTGTCAGATACATTAGTAATCCGATCATCCCCCGATATGTCTTGATATCGACAGCTTTTCCATTTGGATCAAGTCCGATCTTTGTTCCATGATCCATGGGCGTGCCAATCGAAGATGATTTGTCCAAATTGAATTTCTTCAAAAGGTCAAATATGTACTTCAACTGGTTGATAAAAATACCATCTGGAAGCTTCTTTACTTGTAAGCCGAGGAAGAAGTTGATTTCTCCCATCATGCTCATTTGAAACCTGGAGGTCATTAGAACAGAAAACCAAGTACATAGAGATTGATTAGTAGCACCAAATATTATGTCATCTACATAAATTTGAACTAAAAAGATATCCAAGTTAGAACTATATATAAACAAAGTGGTGTCGATGGTTCCTTTGGTGAAGCCGGATTTGAGCAGAAAGGCAGACAACTCATCGTACCATGCTCGAGGTGCTTGTTTCAACCCGTATAAAGCTTTATCGAGGAAATATACGTAATCTGTATGATCTTTGTCCACAAACCCCTCTGGTTGAGATACAAATACTTCTTCTTTCAGTTTACCATTGAGGAAGGCAGTCTTGACATCCATTTGATATACAGTGAAGTTTCGATAAGCCGCGAACGCGAGAAACATCCTAATAGCTTCTAATCTAGCAACCGGTGCAAAGGTTTCGTCGTAGTCAATCCCTTCTTGCTGTCGATATCCTTTGGCTACCAATCTGGCTTTGTTGCGAACAACGATACCATCTTTGTCCTTTTTGTTCTTGAATATCCACTTGGTTCCTATGATGCTTTTACCCTTTGGCCGTGGAACAAGTCTCCAAACTTTTAGCGCGTCATACTGATTGAGCTCCTCTTGCATTGCTAAAATCTAGTCTGGGTCTTCCAATGCTTCAAATACTTTGGTAGGTTCAATCTTGCTTAGGAAGCAAGTGTACAAACATTCGTTGGAAGAAGCTGTTCTGGAGCGAGTAGAAACACTTGCTTGAGGATCCCCAATAATTTGATGGATTGGATGAGATCTTGTCCATTTTGTTTTATGAGGGAGAGGATCAATAACTTCTTGAACCACTTCTAATTGTTGAGTAGGATCTTCATATGAAATAATGTCAGAAGATGACACAGATATGGTTTCAACAGGAGGAGGAGGTATTTCCATGACATCAGATTCATGCTCTTGTTGACCAGACATAGCTTGTACTTCTTGTTGAACATTTTCTTCTGGAACAGCTTCATCTTCTACAGACTCCTCATGAACAGTTTCAGCAATTTCTGGTTCATGTAAGAATTGATCCGGATGATGTTCAGAATGTATGTCTTGAATTTCAGGAGATACTCAAGCAGCATCAGGTTCAGAGTTTGATACAGCGGAAGTAGGATTAGATGCACTCACAGATTCCTGATTCAAGACATTTGACACATAATCAGTGTTTGGTTTAGGAACATCATCATAAAAATTTTCAAACAGAAAATCAAGATCAGAAAGATTAGACAGAGAAGTAGAAGGATCCTGATTTGTCGACTGAAGTGCAGGTTCTGAACTAATTTGCTCAGAAGCTGAGTTTCCAGTAATAGCGGGTTCTGAATTTTGTTGTCCAAAAGCCAAATTAGCAGCTTCATCAAATTTGACATTCACTGACTCTATCACTTTTATTGCAGAGAGGAGAAAGACTCTGTAAGCAGCAGAGTTAGAAGAATAGCCCAGAAATACGCCTTCATCTGCCTTTGGACTAAATTTATTCAGATTATCTCTGTCATTCAAAACATAGCATTTACACCCGAAAGACTTGAAATATTTGATGTTGGGTTTGATACCGTTCATCAATTCATATGGAGTCTTGTTGATCCGTCGGTGTATAATTGATCTGTTTTGAGTATGACAGGCAGTTGATATGGCTTCGGCCTAGTGGGACAAAGGGAGACCTGAATAAGCAAGCATAGATATGGCAGCTTCCACAAGCGTTCTGTTTCGGCTTTCAACAACTCCATTCTGTTGCGGTGTTCTTGCAGCAGAAAACTGTTGTTGCATACCTTGATCATCATAGAATGCTTGAAGAGTTGAATTCTTGAATTCTGTGCCATTATCTGATCTTACAACTTTGACGTGCTTTTGCTTATTTGTCTGAATGGTTTTGATGAGGTTGATGAGAATTTCGGGTGTCTCGTCTTTAGATTTGAGAAATTTCACCCATGTATATATTTGGAGTAATCATCAACAACAACCAAAACATATTTCTTCTTACCAATACTCTTTGTCTTCATTGGTCCGCACAAATCAACATGAATTAGATCTAGGATATCCGCAGTGCAATGTTCAGGCTTAGGCTTATGAGATGCTTTCTTCATCTTTCCTTTCTCGCAGTCCTGACAGAGATGGTCTTTCTGGAAAGGGAGGATTAGAAGACCTCTCACGGAATCATTCTTGACCAAGCGATCCATATATTTGAAATTGAGATGAGCTAGACGTCGGTGCCACACCCAACTTTCATGAATAGAGGCTTTTGATAGAAGACAAATATGTGATGGAACCTTTACTTCGGAAAGATTAATGATATAAAGATTTGATCGTCTCTTTCCAAGAAGTAAGTCCATGCCGCTATTATTCTTTACAGCAACTCTTTTAGACTTCAAACTGACTTCAAGATCTTTATCGCAGAACTTTCCGATACTGAATAGATTGTGACTTAAACCTTCGACATAGCTTACTCTTTTGACAGTTATATTACCTTGAACAAGATCACCATAACCAAGAATGGGAGCCGTCTCGCAGTTTCCAAATTTGACACGACCGCAACATTTTTCTTTAAAATTTGAATGCAAAGATTTGTTGCCAGTCATGTGTTTGGAACACCCCGAATCCAGATACCATAATTGATTTAGCTGCATAATCAAAAATTACTCAGATTTAGGTACCCATATGAATATGGGTCCCTTCTTGTTAGTCCTTTCCTTTTTCTTTTTCAAACATTTATTTTTCCAAAAAATCTTAGACTGATCAAATAAAGCATGAACATCATCACATATTAATGAAGAAACGGAATCATCAAAATTAGAACTAGAGAGACAATATGAGATATTCTTCAAAATTTGAAACATTTGCTCTACAGAATATTTTGTAGTTTTATTACAAAAGGCAAATGAGTCTTGTTTACAAAAAAAATCTACACATTTATCCTCTACAGAAACAAATTCTTCAGATCTCTGTTTCTTTAGCCAAACAGACTTTACAGACTTCTTCAAAGACCTATCTGAAATATAGGAATCAGAAAAATTAGAATTTTCTGAAATATCAAACTCTTTCTTCTTTTTCTTCTTTGACCTTCTTCTTTTACGCTTTGTTTTGTAGAAATGATTATTTAACGTAAAAGTGTCATCAATAATTTCAGATATAATATTTGACTTAGAAGAAGAAGATTTATCAATAAAACCAAACTGATCAGTTAATTGATTTGGACAAACCTCAGAGCAAGAAACATTAGATGAACACAAATTGATGGAAGATTTGAGAAGACCAGAATTATTTTCTTTGAAACTCGATGTCATAAAAGAAAAAATGACATCGTTTTCAATTTTTCTCAAAATCTCTTGTTCTTCCATTTGTTCTTCTAGATCAAAGATTTGGCACTCTAATACTAATGGAGGTATATATCCCTTAGTATCATAAGGTACTGGAGATATATTGTCCTTATTAGAATTAGCTGCATTTAAATCAAAGAAGTCATTTGATATAGAAGATTTAGTAGAAGAAACAATGTTTAACTTTTGTCTTCTCTTCTTTACTTTTTCAGGAAAATATTTTGCATTTTCTTGAGTGTAAACAAAAGGAACTTCCATTCTCTTGTTGTTTATCCGTTTTTTATCTTCCTCAAATGTAGTTTCTTTAGCACTTGTCCAAAGAGGTTTGTATTGAGAACCATATTGTGAAAGACCAAGACATTCGTAATCATAAAAATTGGGAATCTCAAATTTATCTTTCTTTAAAAACTGAGGATTTTTAAATTCAAGACCCCAATTTTCTTTTAACGACTCATAGCTCCTTGGTTTATGCATATGAATTGTTTGTTCAGTTTGTTTTTGTTTATAAAGTTTTTCTTCTAATTCAATTATTTTATCCGAAAACTCTTGATTTAAAATTGACAATTCAGACAAAGTATCATGAGAAGTCTGTTTTTCAATTTCTAAATCTTCTATTCTTTCTTGAAATTTCTCTTTTGTAAACTTTAAAATAGCTTTTTCATCTCTCAGAGAAATCTTCAATTTTTCAATTTGAACAGACTTTTCTTGATTTTCACGTTTTTCGGATAGAAGCTTTGAACGAAAGTCATGTAAAGCATTTTTAATGACATTCATTTGCGATGAAATGAAATTAAAATCAAATTCAGATGGTACCTCAGATTCATCGGTTGAAGTCTCCTCATCCTCATCATCACTGTTGTCGTCTCCAATAAAACACATAGCAGCAGTCTCTTCATTATCAGCTTCATTGTCTGAGTGGTCTAACCAGTATTCCTCCTCAGCCAACAGAATTGTTCCACTAGCTTTCTTCTCAGCCAAAGCTAATTTCTTCTTATAGAAATCAACATCTTTCACAATCTTCGTTCTGCACTCCTTTGAAATATGCCCGGGTTTGCCACAATTGTAGCAAGTCACATTCTTCTTATCTTCTTTCTTTGGTTCAGCTGCAGTAGCAGGCTCATATTTGGGAAAGAAAGGCTTTGATGTAGTATAGGGTTCTACCTTCTTTGATCCAGATGAGAAACGAAGATTGTTTGAACCTGACCGTTTTTGATATTTCTTTTGATAGTGCTGACTTAGAAGAATCATGGCTTTTTCCAATGCTTCGCCATCGTCATCTGTTGACCCGTCATAAGCAGACTCAGTCAAGGCTTGCTCAGCCATTTGGCTAGCTAAAAGAGCGATTGGATCCACAGTCTTTGGCTTCTGCTTATCCAGCTTAGCTTTCTTCTTCAGTACCATGGCTTCATCAGACATCAGAATTTCAAACATTTCCTGAATGGGCATTTTGGAAATTCTAGGATCATTCCTCATCCGATGACAGAATTTTTCCCATTCAGGTTTGATTGCATTGAGGAACTTCAGATTTGTCTCCAGCTCATTCTTTGTTACCTTGATCTTATACAGATCATTAATAACAGTCCAAAACCTGTTGAAGACACTTTTCAGACATTCCCCATCCTTAGCCTTGAACTCTTCAAAGTTGTTCATATATCTTGTCTGACGAAGCTGGGTAGACATTGCAGTACCAAACATGATTTTCTCCAGTTGTGTCCACATCAGCATAGGATTATGTTTGAAACAATCGATTCTATTATAGATGGAATTCGGTAGAGCAAGAATCAAATTCGACTTGGCTTGATTGTCAGCTTGGTATCTTAGAAGTTCATCAGCCTCATATTCTCTCAGGGCTTTTTCTACAGTAGTGGCTGGAGTGTTTCCAATAGCTGGTATCACTTTCATTGGCCTGACCATGGGACCTTCAGTCAAAGCTTTCATCATATTTTCCCCATTTGGTTGCCTTTCGATGAAGTTAATAAACCGGTCCTGCCATTGTTCAAATTCGTTCTCATTTATCAGCACAGGTGGACGAGTATCAGACCCCAACGACATCATGAGGTCATTCTTGTAAATTTGAGCTTGTAGAGACATTTTGATGAAATATGGTATTCAGAAAAAATAACCAATTCTTGAAGACCCGAACACCCAAGGTATGCGTTTCTGACTTGAATCACAAAAGAAACTATTCGGGTCCTTGATGATACGCAAACAAGGACTATCCGGGTGATAGGAGGACTATGCGTGTTCTGAGAGATACGCACTTGATACTTTGCGGGTTCAGAGTGACACGCACTTGAAGCAATGCGTGTATAGAGAGATACGCAAGATATACTATGCGTGTTCAACAGGGCACGCACTATATGTTATGCGTGTTAAAAGAGACACGCACTTGATGATCTGCGTGTTCAGAATGACACGTACTTGAAGATTTGCGTGTGTCGAATGACACGCACTTGAAGATCTGCGTGTGTCGACAGATACGCACAAGAGTTTGCTTTTCCAAGAGAGACCCGATAACCTGAGACAAACACTAACACCCAAAAGTTAGTTACACAATGAATATATGATAGAGGCGCATACTAATAATATGAATATGAATAACCCGCGTACTTCATTAATCACACGCATACTTCAAAATCTATGACTAACATGCAAACTACAATATCAACCCGCACAATCATATGAATCACACGCACAGTAAGATGAATGACCCGCATACTACTTGAATCACACGCATACTTACACTCGATGATAAATCTGCAATATCAATCATATCAATGAAATTACACCCAAACACATTGCACACAATCGATCGAAAACAAGTTTTTAATACAATTCTATTAACAAATTCGATCAAAACACTCCAAATCTCAAAAACTCAATTAGAACAAAACACAGAACTCGACTTTATCAGAACATATTCAAACTCAAAATCGAAGCACCAAATCACGTTTTTATGCAAATCAGCAAGAAACAAACTAGATAGATTATCTAAAATACATCTAATAACATCAAATTCAAAGCAATTCGATCACTAAATTGACTGAAATTGGTGAAAATCCAGAAAACGAGATTTTTCTTGAAAAATCAACAAAAATCGATCAAATTTTCGAATTATCCACACAAATCAGAAACAAAAATACACTAATCTCAATCCTCTCAAGATCTTGAAGGCTCTGATACCAATTGTTATTCCAAGATCACAAGATCTGTAGAGAGAGAATCTAGAAAGAGAAAGTGTTCATTCGAATGAAACAGTAACTTGTATTCAATATTGTGAAAAGTTCTTACCAACAAATAAGCCAAGGGGACTTAAATACCCCAAGGCACTAACAAGACAGAAAAGAACTAAAAGTACTGAAAGATAAAGTAAATAAATACAATGATTACTATAAAATCAGATCTAACAAGTGTTTCACCATCAACGATCAGACTGAGTCTGTTCAGTTATCGCTGATAGTCTTCTTATAAACATTTAGTATGTATTAGTGTTTCACTATCAGTGATCAAACTGATTCTGTTCAGTGTCGCTGATAGTTTCTAATGTAAACAGTAACGTAATCCCTGAAGACAAGTCTCGCGTCAACAGATGTTCATAGCTGAATCGAAGATGAAGCTGCTGAACAAAGAGAAGTCTACTAGTGACCTGATGCGGATATCAGTGAAGCAAAGACAACTCTACTTATACGCGAAGGAACATGAGTAAAGCTTCAGTGATCGCTGAACTCTTGATATCTCTGCAGAATGAGATATTCAGCGATTAAATGATCACAAAGCTTATACCTCAAGTTTCTATTTGTCTTACCTTGCACAACTCAGTACGATGTGTCAGACAGGACATGCCTCTGCCATAATTCGTACAACAACTCTGTCAACTACACTGTTCATGATCCGGCCGAAAGAATGTCTCCCAAAGTCAGACTTCCAAAGCTAATCAGTGAACGCCACGTGTAAAGTGCCCTGCCATGCATTTAATGCATAGGGTATAAATAGGAAGTTCACCCCTCCATATGAGGGTGTGCTCAATCCTTGAACCCCAAATAGAAACCTTTGTTTTCTAAATTCTAAATCCCCCATTCTCTGAAATTCTTGTGCAACCATCTTAGTGTTTTCTTAAGTTTGTTTAGATTGACTCTTACTTAATCTTATTCCGCAACAGACTTGTAAATTGTGTTTGATTTATCAATAAACAATTTATTAAACTTTAAATTCTGTGTTTGTATTCAACCCCCCCCCCCCTTCTACAAACTTATTAAGCACCTTAGGGACCAACAGTAATGGGTGATGTTGGCTTCTGTAGAAGGGACTGAGGGATGTGCTTTGTAGTGGAATGTGTGGGTAGGTCATCAGTGGGTTGGTCTAATGTGGGCTTTCACCCTGATGCCTCACCTTGAGAGTGGGACATAACCATCATTGTGGAGAACAATGGTGTGTTTAGACCTGAGAAGTCCTTACTGGGCCTCTTCATATTTGAGAACACTTTCCCCTTTGGGATTTTTGGTACATATACCTCCTTGAAGGTAGGTAAATCCGTCAATTCCTTATTAAGTACTTCTTGTACAAACCTTGGATACATATAAAAGCTTTTTGATTTGGTATCCAGGTTTGACATTAAATCGTTTAAGGTCATTTGAGAGAAATTAAACTGTCTAGAGGTCGCTAAGCAGACCAAAGCATAGGCTATGGTGCTGCTGAACTCACTCCAGCCAGTTGTTTTTCTTGAAATGCAGTGTTGCATGGTATGAAGAAAGAATCTCCACTAAGGTGAAAATCTGTTCTTGAAAAACTTATATACGTTAGTGGGACCTTCATACCCCATACGACTAAGAGCTTGGAAGAGATCTTCCTTAGGAAGAGAGGTAATACCTGAGGCATCATCTAAGCGTAGATAGATGCGAATACACTCTTCTGAGATGGTCAGGGGTTTATCACACACCCTTGTTTGATGACATGAGTGCCATCTTCAGTGTGGATGGTAGCATTTGCCCAAAATTGTCGCAAATGTTCCACATAGATTGTGGGATTGACAGTGAGGGCATAAACAATGTGTGACGATTTGAGGAAATCCACAATTTCATGAAAACCTTCAACCTGTTTGGGTTTTTGCAGCATAGCAACCTCATTGTGTTCATTAAAGAATTCTAGTCCTGCCATCGTTCTGATTGATTCTAGGGATCGAATTGCAACTAGGGTGTACACTCGTGAGCAAGAAATCGAGAGAGAGAGAGAGAGAGAGAGAAAGAGAAGCAATGGAAGTTCAAAGAGCCGTTTGTATTTTGGCGGTCACAAAGGGGTATTTATAGGTGGAGGGTTTCAGTTAGAAACAGTAGTAAGTACCCTAGCAGTATTAATCAGCTCGCGGTATTAACTCATATTAGCAGTAGTAACACATACTGGCAGTACTAACACAGACTAGCAGTATTAACACATGCCAGCATTAATAACACTGATTAGCAGTAGAAACAAGGTAAGTAGTAGTAACTTTGCACTGGCAGTATAAACTGCCTAGCAGTAGTAACCATACTTAACCATATTTGAACTGTTAACATGAGTAATATAGAGAGCAGTATTAACATAACCACGAGTACCAAGTATCCAATTTATGCAATCTGAAACACTTAAACACACAAGGTTAGCAGCACCATGCACAATACAATATGAGAAAGTAGACAGGAAATAATCTATACAGAAATGGTACATAAAGCAGATCAAAGGAGGCTTATTCAGTGTTTATCATGCCCACACTTGTGACCAAGAATGTGAATCTACCCATATCAAAATCTTTGGTGAATAGATCAGCAAATTGGTTACTTGTATGGATTTTCACAACCTGAATTAGCTTCTTTTCATTACAGTCTCTGATGAAGTGGTACCTGATTTCTATATGCTTTGTTTTGGAGTGCTTGACTGGATTATTAACAATGCTAATAGAGCTGTTATTGTCTATGAAGATTGGAGTGTGAAGAAAAGTCATACCATAGTCTAGCATTTGATTCTGAATCCAGAGTACTTGTGAACAGCAACTTGCAGAAGCTATATACTCTGCTTCTGTTGTAGAGGTGGACATTGTGGTTTGTTTCTTGCACTGCCGTGACACTAGTCTTGCACCCAAAAACAGACATCCCCCTGAAGTTGACTTTCTATCCAAATTTGCACCACCCAAGTCACTTTCTGAATAAGCAAGTAGGTCAAATGGTGAGTCATGAGGATACCAAAGACCTAATCTAGGTTGCCCTTTGAGATATCTGAATATCCTCTTGACTGCTTGAAAGTGTGACTGCTTAGGCCTGACTTGAAATCTTGCACACACACAAACAGGAAACATGATATCTGGTCTTGAAGCAGTGAGATACATGAGGGAGCCAATCATGGATCTATATTGATGAACATCCACATCCTCCCCCTCAAGATCTGTAGTGATCTGTTTGTGTGTCTTCATGGGTGTGCTTGCAGGCTTTGAATATGAGATTCCAAACTTAGTAAGAATGTCCTGCACATACTTGGATTGGATTATAAATATCCCATCTTTCTTCTGCTTAACTTGTAGCCCAAGGAAGAAAGTAAGTTCACCCATAGAACTCATCTTGAATCTCTTGTGCATCAAATCTTCAAAATCTCTGCACATTTGATCTTTTGTGGATCCAAAGATAATATCATCCACATAGATTTGCACTATTAGGATGTCCTTCTTCTTCCTCTGAATGAACAGAATCTTGTCTATGATTCCTCTTTGAAAACCATTTTCCAAGAGATAGGTAGACAAAGTGTCATACCATGCCCATGGTGCTTGATGTAGCCCATAGAGTGCCTTCTTCAATTTGTATACTCTGTCAGGATAATTTGGATTCTCAAACCCTGGAGGCTGACAGACATACACTTCTTCTTCAATTCTCCCATACAGGAAAGCACTCTTTACATCCATCTGGTAGACCCTGAACTTCATGAAAGAAGCATAGGCTAAAAATAGCCTGATTGCCTCAATCCTGGCCACTGGTGCAAATACCTCTTCATAATCAATTCCCTCTTCTTGAGTATACCCTTGTGCCACTAATCTGGCCTTGTTCTTTATTACTATTCCTCTCTCATCTTTCTTGTTCCTGAAGATCCATTTAGTGCCTATAGCTCTGTGTCCTTTTGGAAGGTCAACCAAATCCCATACATCCTGCAGCACAAATTGCAGTAGCTCTTCTTGCATTGCTTCTATCCAACTTGGATCCTTCATTGCATCATATGCCTTTTTGGGTTCAACTTGAGATAGAAAGCAAGAAAGTAAACCTGATTGTATATCTTTCAATCCTCCCAACTTACTTTGATTCCTTGTAATTATAGGTGAATTAATGTCACCAATCCCAAATTGAGGTGGATGATTTTCTGAACTCTTGTTTGATGAACAACCTCTTCATTAATATCTGCTTCCAGATTAGAGTCATTCTTTTCAGAAGTGCTGCCACCAAAAACTGAAGAGTTATCATCATCTGTGTCATCTTCTTCCAAACATGGCATCTCAGGACCTTTGATTCCTGAATCTGAGGGTTGATCTTCCTTTTCACCTCTATCCTTTTCATTCTGATCTGGTTCAGTGTCCTTTTAATCTGAAGTATCTTTCTTATCTTGGTCACAAAATTCAACAGGATCAGCAGTAGGTGTTGGGAAAAGCACAAACTCTTGTCTTTGTACTTGTACCTTTTCTGTCCATGTTCTTGCATTTTGCTCATTACTGAAACCCAAAGAATTAGATAGTGAATCAATGTCAAATAGCCAATCAGGACCTGAACCAAGTTGATTTGGTGTGTTCTCATTGCATTTGACATTGTCACTTTCCTCAATAATCCTAGAAGAGGTGTTGAAAACTCTGTAGGCCTTACTTTGAAATGAATATCCGACAAGAAACCTATCCTCAACTTTGCTATCAAATTTGCCTAGGTGAGTTTTGGTATTGAGAATTGTGCAAGGACACCCAAATGGTTTGAAAAACCCAATAAATGGTTTCTTCTTTTTAAAAAGCTCATAAGGTGTCTTGTCTTGGGATTTCACTACTAGAACTCTGTTTTGAACATAACAGGTAGTATTAACTGCTTTTGCCTAAAAAGTAACTGGAAGATTTGAATCTGCCAACAGAGATCTAGCAGCTTCTATCAGAGTCCTATTTCTCTTTTCAGCAACACCATTCTCCCAATGCCTTTTTCCTCACAGAAGTTGTTTAGGTCATTGTTTTTAAATTCAGTGCCATTATCAGACCTGATGACTTTAACTCTTAGATTTGTTTGGTTTTCAACTCTAAGAACAAAGGATTTGATCAGTCCACTTGTCTCATCCTTAGTCCTCAGAAAATAGACCCAAGTGAATCTAGAGAAATCATCAACAATAACCAAGCAGTAGGATTTGTTACCAATACTCATCACATTTGTAGGTCCAAACAGATCCATATGCAGTAAATTAAGAGGTGAAGAGATTGTATTTATCTCTTTGGAGTTATGAGAAGTTTTGTGCTGTTGGCCTTTAAGACATGCAACACAATGATCATCACATGAAAATACCTTTTGTGGCAAACCTCTTACAAGGTTGTTTTTCACAAGTTTGTTCATTGTTTTAAAGTTCATGTGACACATACTTCTGTGCCTAAGAGATGATTCATCCAATGAAGCTTTTGAAAATAAACAATTTAAAGATGAATCAGAAGATACACTCTCCAAGTCTAAGCAATAAACATTGTCCTTTCTAGGAGTTCTAAGTAGTATCATACTTTCATCAACTACCTTGAACCCTGGAGCAAGGATAATACATTCAGTATCATTGAATAATATGTTATGTTTCTTGTCACAAACCTATGATACACTTAACAGGTTGTATCTCAATTGCTCAACATAGTATACATCCTCAAAGTTCATCTTACCTTTTGACACATTACCTTTTCCACTTATTTTTCCACCTGCTGGATTATCACCAAAAGCAACATGTCCTCCATCAATTCTTTTGAAGTTTTGAAGGCAGGCCATGTTACCTGTCATGTGACTGGAACAACCACTATCAATATGATAAATGCTCCTTCCCTTGAGCTGTTGGTTGCCCTGCACATATAATAAAACAGTTAGTTTTTAATAGGAACCCAAGCCAAAGTGGTCTTGGGTTTCCCATTCTCATCAACATATTCATATTCAGACTTGATGAGGAATCTTATTCCTTGAATACTTTGTCAGAAGAATGGGCCTGTCACTGGAAGCAGTACTAACTTGATTGGTAGTACTAACTTTGTTAGCAGTACCAACATCATTAGCAGTACTAATTGGGTTAGCAGTACTAACATCATTAGCAGTACTAATTGGGTTAGCAGTACTAACTTTGTTAGCAGTATTAACTGGGTTAGCGGTAGTATTGCTTGCAGCACTATTTCTGTCAACAGTACTATTTGAAGTAGCAGTACTAACACATTTCTTTACTTTTGGAACCCAAACCTGGACAATGTTGTTTGCTTTCTTTTTCTTTAAAATACTTCTTGGCTTATTTGTAGTATTTTTATTTGAATTAGCAAACTTATTCTGAGCATGAGATTTTATAGGTGCCCTTATCACATTCTCAGCCATATGATTCCTTATTTGATTCCTATAACCAACAGGATTTTGTATATTTCTTTGAAAAGTGATCCTTTGGTTAATAGGATTGAAATAACAGTGTTTGGCTAGATGATTTAACTTGCCACAGATAAAACAAGGCATTGGTCTGTTAATTTTTCTCAGATCAATTCCTTGTTTTAAAGCCCACTGATTATTTCTGTTTCTTTGATTTCCCCTGGTTTTATCATGTTGTTGGGGCTGATTCTGTTTACATGTACAGGGATTAAAAATAGCGGTTTGCATGTAATGGACTCCCTGTACCTTTCCGTTCCCTCTCTTAGAATTATCAGCCTTCTCACTCTTTACAAAAGGTTTACCCCCCCTTTCATTAGTAAGGATATGATTTTCTAAAGGGATTTCTTTAAGGTCATCCTTATTCTTACCCTTAGTGGTCTCTTCTTCAACCTCTTCCTCAATCACTACACTGTCAAGAGGATCTACATATGTGGCTCATGCAGGTAAGTCTATTTTCTCTTGTCTTTCTAAGAGGTCTGAAGTGGGAGGGATATAGTTATTGTTATAGGGTGGAGGGTACTGTTGTATCATAAACCTCTTTTCTGGTTGTCATGGACTTGAGATTTTAGAAGTGAGTCCATTGCTTTAGAGGCATTGGAAAACTTTTCAATGTCCAACTTGGCTTTCTCAAAATCACTCCTTATCTTCTCACATTCCTCTTCAGACTTTTTAAGCTTAATTTCTAACTGATTCTTTTCCCACTTCCACTAGTTAGTATCATACGTGTGTTGAAGTTCAATGGCTTTGTATGCCTTAATCTGTTATTCCAAATTTTCAACAATCACAACATACTCTCTTCTATCTTTTTCTAACCTTCTTAGGTCATCACGCATGCTTTGATTGTGATCCCTATACTTTTTAACAGTTTCTATGCATGATTTTGAGCAAAGGATAGATTTTACCTCTGTGGGAATATCAGTGCTTGCTGACTCTGAAACTTTAGCCATTAAAGCAAGATTCTGAACTGCTGCTTGGTCACTCCAATCAAATCCCATTCCTTCTTGGGAAACAAGAGCTTGAGAAGAGTTTCTGTTGTTGAATCTAGTAGACTGTGATGGTTGATGGTTGCTAGTATGCTGTTGAGGCATTCCACTTCTGCATTCTCTTGCAAAGTGCCCTAGCTTGTGACATTTGTAACATTTCACCTTGGATTTATCAAATCCAATCCCATCTTCTCTTTTCCGAGCAAAGTTGTTCCTTCCAGTCCTTTTGATGAACCTTTTTACCCTCATTGTGAGCATAGCCATCTGCCACTTGATATCCATCTCTTCCAGATCATCAGCATTTATCTGTTCTAAGTCATCATTAATTAGAGTGGAATTAGCATGACTGGCTAAAAAAGCTTCTAACTGATTCTGTTCTAAGTCATCTAACTGATTCTAAGTCTAACTGATTCTGTATCATTAAAAGAGTCATTAGATCCATCTTGCTTTCATCCATAGGCAGCACTAACTGATTCTGTATTAGCAGCAGAATCAGTAGAAGATGATAAAAGAGCAGCATTGTATGAGAATCTAGAAGGCCTCTTCTTTGCTTCTACCTCTGCTTCAAACACCCTAAGGTCATTATAGAGGTCATCCAGTTCCTTGTCCTCGAGTTGGTCATTCTGTCTGAAGGAGATAGTGTACATAGTTCATTCGTCACCAAGAGATCTTAGAAATTTTCTGTTGACATCATCTTGATCTATCTATACACCAACAGTAGCCAATTCACCAATTAACTTATTAAATCTATCAAAAGTTTGAGTCATGGACTCATTCTTTATAGACATGAAGTTTTCATATTGCTGCTTCAGGATGGCCTTCTGATTTCTCTTGGTACTTTTGGTACCAGAAAATCTTTTCTCCAGTGCATTCCATAGAATTTGAGCATTCGTGCAGTTGCATAACTGGTGTTGGTATTCATTAGGTATATCCAAGAGCAGAGTGCTCAAAGCTTTCATCTCTGTCCGCCTCATCTTTCTTTCTCCATCAGTCTTTGGTGGAGGTCTCTTTCGTTCTGCGTCCATCTTTCCTCCATCTGAGGGACCATTCTCAATGATGTCCCACATTGAGAAGTCTGTGAGAAGAATGTATTTTTTGATTCTGATCTTCCACATGTCAAACTCATTGGGTTTGAGCATGGGAACCTTTGATACCAAAACGTTGTCGCTTGAACAGTCCATGATTATTGGTTTCTGAGTTTTCTTGCTCTGATACCACTTGTCAAGATCGAAAAATTCTAATGAAGAATTTAATTAACACACTCAGAAACAATGTTAAAGAAGTTGCGGAAAAACACTTTAACACTTAATCAATGAAACAATACTTGAATGCGAATCACAAGTTATATTGATTAACTTAATGATTACAAACTCAACCTCAATCTGTTGAACAGGCTCAACAGACGTTCTACAATTCTCTATAGAAAGGATCAATACTAGTCTTGAGGTTAATTCTCTAAACAAAAACAATTCTATCAATGTATATTCTAAACTATGCCTTCTATACAGTATATATACAAGACAAATTACAAGATAATTATAAAAGAAACATTATTCTTCAGAATCCAGTCCATAATTATCTTCATCTCCTATTCTTCCGCATCAATCCATCTTTATCTTCAGAAGCAACATTAATTCAATAGCAGTATTAACTTTGTCCCTGGCAGTTGTAACCATGCTTGCAGTATTAATCTCTTTTGGCAGTAGTAATTTCCAAGCAGTATTAACTACTAGTAGTACTAACTCTCCAAGCAGTACTAACTATTAAAGTAGAAGCACTAACTCTTCAAGCAGTAGTAATATTTCATCACCTAGCAGTACTAACCAGACTTAGTTATTCCTGACCCAACAACTTTAGATCAAACAAACTTAAAAAGGTACATTTATTAACCAAGGAAAGTATGTTAAAGACATGCTGAAGAAGTTTGATCTCACTCAAACTTCAGCGATGAAAACTCATATTGCACCTCCTCTGACATTAAACAAGGATCCAACAGGAAAACTGTTAATGTCACTTCCTATAAATGAATTATAGGCTCCCTACTGTATCTTACAGCGAGCCGACCTGACATCATGTACTCTACATGTCTTTGTGCACCCTATTAGTCTGAACCCAAGGAATCCCATCTGATCGTTGTAAAGCGAATCTTTAGATATCTGAAAGGAACTCCTAACCACGGTCTTTGGTATCCCAAAGATTCAGGGTTCGATCTAACTTGATATTCATATAGTGATTTGCATGTTGCAAACTCGACAGAAAAAACACCACTGGTGGATGTCAACTTCTTGGAGGAAAACTGGTAAGTTGGACAAGTAAAAAAGCAAAATTCAGTGTCCACTTCCATAGCTGAATACATAAGTTGGACAAAGTAAAAAAGCAAACAATCCAGTACTACATTCAAAGACGAAACACATAGATATCATATATCATTTTATCAGAGATCATGTGATGAATGGTGATATTGAACTTCACTTTATCCCTACTGACTATCAGCTCGCAGATCTTTTTGCCAAACCTCTTGATGAGACAAGGTTCAACTTTCTCATCAGTGAGCTTGGAATGCTGAATTTTGAAGATTGACTCTTCATCTTTCACGCATTATGTTAGTAATACAGAGTTCCCCTTCATCATCTGCTCTCTGTCCAAATATCTCTGACTCTCAGGTATGTTCTCTTAAATCACTGAATATCTCATTCAGTAAGACATTTTTCAAAAAATCAAATCTTCAATCACTGATTTTCTTCAAGTGGTTAAAAGCTTTTTGATAAACAAATCTTATCACTGATATTTCTCGTCAGTGATCCTTTGGAAAGAAATATTATCTCTGAATTTCTATCAGAGATTCTTTCAGAAGAAAACCTATCTCTGACTTTTCTTCAGAGATACATTCTAAAAGTCAAATAAAACGTTTTTTTTCTCTCTCCAATGACGTCATTTAAACCAACAATCCATGACATGCCTTTTTCTCTGACACGTTCATCTGTTGCCCTTCTATCCAATCAACTTCGTATGACGTGTCCATGTCATGATGAGCATTTGTTTTCCCGCCTCATTCCTTCTCTCTCCTCATATAAAAGGAATGCCTTTTTTTCATTCTTATCTTTTACGCTCACTTAAACTTCCTAAGCAAGAAAAATCATTCAAGGCATTCAAGCAGACAAAAACACTAATCTTCATATCTTCAAAACTTCAAGATTATCAGGTTTTTGTTCTTCCCAATCTTTCATCTTAAAAACACTCTTAAATCCTAAATATTCTCTTAAATCCAAAATATTCTCTAAAAACATTTGGTTTTTCAAAATGTTTTTTCTTTCTCATAAAGAACACCGTTTACTCTAAAAACACAACTTTATTTTTTCATGTTTCTTTCATAAAAGAGAAACTGGTAAAACATTTTAATTGGCCCAAGCTACTCTCATTGCTTCCAAAAATGTCAAGTTCACAATCACTGAATCTGAAATCCCAAAGAACAACCATCCGGCTCGGTTGGACTTTGAAGCTGTCAAATACCCACATCTGGTGGAAGCTGCTGCTTTTCTGAAACAGTCATGCATAGCCTATGCACTCACTATTGATCCCAAGCCCTCCAAGACACTCCTTCAACAGTTCTGGTTTACAGCTGACAAAAGCTCGCTCACCAACAAGAAAGGTGAAGTGGTCCCTGCCATCTCCTTCGTTACTGAAAATGGCCCTGGATTACTTACTGCTTTTGGTCTCCGCAAGGCTCTCCAATTCCCTGCAAATACCAACGTTGGTTTTGAATCCCTACCCACTAATACTGAGCTCATCTGTTTCTTCGCTCCCAGATTCCCAACAAGAAGCTGACCAAGATTCAGAAGGCGAACATGCCTTCACAGATCAACTACATCTTCACTCACATTATTCAATGTATGAGTGGAAAAATAGGATCGTTGAATCAGGTCAGCAAAATACAGCGGCAAATGGGCTACCCAATGATTGCCAACAAGCACTACGACTATGCTGGTGCAATCTTTTATGATCTCTTACCAAAGATTGAGAAGTCTGAGAGGGATCCCAAGATCATTTACATTCGTTTCATCTGCGCCTACCTCCATTTTCTCTACGTAGAGAAGTACCCCACTTCAAATGATGGTACTTTCTCAAAGGTGGGCCAACGAGCGCTGGAGATCAAGCCTGCTGACAACGAGGTAATTCTCTCTACCTTATGTTCTCACCTCTCTCTCTCTCTACTCTTCTACTTCAGTAGCCACGCAAGAGGTTCCTTCTTCTGCTACCCCTGTAGCTACCACCCCTTCCAACCGTCAATCAATTGTTCTCTCTGGTCCTTCTAAAAAGGCCAGAAAGACCAAGGAGTCAACCCCTTCGGGAACAATACCTGAAGTAGTTTCACAACAAACTACTTTGGATGCTTTCGTGGGTATCTCCTCGACATCAACTACTACAACAGCCATGTCAGTGATGACAATTAGATAATTTGAAATTTCTTCACAACGACTGTTCCATCGAACCAACTTGATCTCGATCGTACAAAGAATGATTTCTTCGTTAGGCTATGATACCAATTGTTATGTCCATGGGATCATAATTGATTGATTAACAAAGATAGACAAGGATAATTGGGGTAGAATCTGTAGTTTTATTCAACACAGAAAGTAAAACTACAAGCTATAGAGAGCAAAATTTGTATGGCTACATTGTTGTAATGAAACTTACAAAACAAACTAACTACAAGATTCCTATTTATACCCAACACCCTTGTACACATTAAGCCCAAACCCAAGTACAAGGCCCAATACACAATACAATAGGATTACTTTACTAAACTTCTAAACAAAAAGAATGAAAATATCACTTCATCAGTTGATTATTATTCAAAGAAATATCATGATGAAAAGTGGTTGCTACGGGAAGAAGTCAATATGTGTTAAAGAAGACAAATGAAGATCTTCAGAAGCATATTTGTGGTTTGGAAGAAGAAAAGGTACTTAGCTTGGAAACTGAAAATACTGAATTGAACATGAAGATTTCAGATTTGGAAGCTGAGATTGTCAAACTCAAGAAAGAAGATTGTGTCAAGAAGAACGAAGAGACAACAAAGGATTTAGAAAGTGCTAATGCAAAACTGAGAAAGATGATTTCAGAATTGGAATAGAAGATTACCAAAGACAAAGATGAATTTGAAAAAGAAAAGAAAGGGTTTGCACATAAATTAATTGAATTCTCTAGAAAGACCTTTGAAGAAAAGAAAGTGGTTGATCTTAAATGTGCAACACTTTCTGAACAAGTGATGGATTTTGAGAAAGTGATCATTATGGACAGGGACAAGTTTGCAAAGGAGAAGAAGGTAGTTGAGAAAAAAAATGTTGGAGTTTTCAAAGAAATATCTGATCAAAGAAAGAATGTTGAGAAGGATTTTGAGGAAGAAAGGAAGATTTTTTAATCAGAGATTAGGAAGCTTAAAAAGTCATTATCTAAACTGTCAACAATGGCAATGAAAGAGCAGAACACAAAGTCTGAATTTTAGAAAAAGATTGACCTGCTTACCAAGGAAATAAACAGTTTATCTTCCAAGATAACAGAACTTGAAGATATTGTCTCTAAGGTAGTTTTGACTGAGCAGAAGACTCTAGATTCAATTCTTTAAACATATAGAGATGATTCAGCTGATTCTGAATGCCCAATGAAGACAACATTAAGTTCACATCATAAAACTGTTTCTACAAAAAGGTCAGTTAATTCTAAAGATCATATTCGTACTACTAACCTTTTCTATCATACGAATGTTGATGGTTCAGGGCCATTTAGAAGAAGAAATGGTATTGAGAAGTTAGTATGGAAAGTGAAAGCAACTTCTGATGAGAAAAATGGTCAAAAATCATTTGTGCATACACTCAATGCCAAAAAGAACAATGTGCAAAAAGGTAAACATGATCCTGTTTACACTGTCAATCAATTAATCAGGTTAGCTCAAAATAAAATTAACTGTTCTTACTCTAGTTCAAATGATTTTGTTAGTAAAAACTATGTTAATTACTGGTATAGTTCTTATTATATTACTTCTCAAAGAACTGCAACTAACAAACCTGGACCCAAATACAAGTGGATACCAAAGCCAAAGGACTTGTTTGTGTTGCAGATACCTCAAGTCTAGGGGGAGTAAAAGAACTTAGACTTCTGAGTAAATCAGCTCAAGACTTGGACTTCAATTCAAAGAGTTTGACTTCTAGACAAAGCAGTCTAGGACTCGTGCTTCAAAAATCAATTTTGACTTTTAAACACAACAATTTAGGACTTATACTTCAATGATCAAAATAGATGATCAATCTTCAAGGGGGAGTATACATATTACCTCTACTGATAATATTGTGAATGCATATTTTCAGGGGGAGTAAATGACTTCTGATTATTTCAGATTGGAACTCGTGTTTCAAAGTTTTTCTTTGACTAAGACTTTTATACTTTGATGATTTTTTCACTAGGTGTAGATTTTGAGGGGGAGTTTACATGATCATATCAATCATGACTTTGAGAATGACTTTATGAGATTCAAGCTGAGCGTAAGGATAATTCTAACCTTAATCTTATTGTGATTGAAAGATGGACAACTTTCAGACATGAAAACATGTTTCTAAATGTTCAAACCACTTCTCGATTTTTGAAAAGATTTCATGAATTCTAGAAGTGTGATTTTTAATGTTTTCATTTTTATGTGATTTCATGACTAACAAACCGTGTGTTTCTAAAGATAAATACTTGTGTATTATCTTTTCTATATACTATTAAATATTCATACACACCGGTTTAGTACTTTTATTGACTAGGTTCTTACCATGTCTTAGTTTGAAACTAATTTTCGATGGTAACACACCCCGTTTGAAATTCATTGTTTATTGAGCGTTACTTCACTCAAAGCGTTTCAAGTAAGAATGTCTATACTTGTTCATATAGACAACATCCAATTTTTCATGACCTAAGCTTTTATTGATAAATCATATTTGATCTTTTCCATACATTGTTAGATTCTCAAAACTTATGTATTGATTTCACTTTATTCTTTCAATTTCCTTGTTTTGGGAAAATCTTCCATGTTTTAAAATGCTCAAATCTTCATGATTTCATATTGAGTGTTGATCCATACTCTCTCAGTGATTTGATAATGATCTTTTTCTATACTTAGTGAAAGTTACGTTTAACATTATGTATTAGTGTTTCATCATAAACGATCATACTAAGTATGTTCAGTTATCACTGATGATCTTTCTTGTAAACATTCATATGTATAAGTGTTTCACTATTAGCGATCAAATACTGAGTATGTTCAGTATCGCTGATGATTTCTCATGTAAACAGTTAGACGTAATCCCTGAATACAAGTTTCGCAACAAAAGATGTTCATTGTTGAATCGAAGACAAAGTTGTTGAACAAAGACAAGTCTACTCATGACCTGATGCAGATATCAGCGAAGCCAAGACAAGTCTACACACGCGAAGAAATCTGAGGAAAAGCTTCAGCGATAGTTGAACTTCTTTATATCTCTGAAGGAAGAGATATTCAGCGATTGACGATCACTTAGTTTATGCCTCAAGTATCTTTTGTCTTACCCTTGCACACATCGTACGATTGTCAGAACAGATATACCTCTACAACAATTCGTACAACAACTCTGACAACTACACTATTCATCATACGGCTGAAAGCATGTCTCCTAAAGTCTTTGAGAACCTGATGGAGGTGTCGTTCTTGATTGCAGTGACATTGTCAGAGGAAGAGGAGGCAGGCTTTCTTTTGGATTGCTTTGGCTTTGGGGGAACAGCAGAAGGCACCTTTAATACAGCAGTGACTCTGTTGAGGAGGGATTCAACGATACCTTCAACATAGCCCCTGTAGGTTGACTTTGATTTCTTCAGTGCTTCCTTGAACCCTAACCATTCCATGTAGCCAAAGCTTTCAAGTCGTGATACGAACATTGCCTTTAATCTTTCATCCTCTCTGTTACCTCCATTGTTAATGAAAGTCGGTCCTTCTTCTTTCTCCCAGAGATGACAACAACTATGATCTTCATTGGGTCAGAGCGATAATCAATCTTCTGTTTGCACCATTCAAGTGTTTTATCGCTGACCTGTTTTTCTTTTGTGCGTTCCTATTCAATCTCTTTTAACAGTGCAGCTTGAACCTTCACTGGATTTTTCTTAAGTTTCTTATCTTTGAACTAAGATGACTGAACTTTGAGAGTTAAAGATGTGTCTTGTTGGCATTCAGAAATTAGCTTCTCAGCTCTGACAGATTCTTTGATTTCAGCTTGAGTCAGGAACTCAAGCTCTTTTGAGGAGGATTGAAGAGTGATCATTAGCCGCTGACTCTCTAGGTGAGAGATAATCTCTTTTCTTCTTGTGAGTTCATCCTCTGACCATTGGGCTGGTTGCGAGGGTCTTCTTGGATGGAATAGGGGTTCTTCTTCTTCTTCTTCATCATCAAACTCATTGGAGGAGGTTGGGATTATTTGGTCTTCAGATGATGAAGCTGGGATTATTTGAAGTTCAGTTCCCTTAAGCAAGGGAGAGAACAGACTGATCAAAAAAGAAGAAAGGAGTTAGTGTTTACTTATATGGAAGAAGAAAGATAAAGGTTAGAATGAGAGAGGGGTTTGGTAGGTATAGAAGGAAATAGGGACAATGGATAGGCATACCTGAGAAGGATTATCCCCCTCTGATGGTGAAACGAGTTTCAGGTTTCCCTCAGTAGCTATTCCCTTCTGCTTTCCTTGGGATGGAGCACCTGAAGCTGCTTCCCTTCTCCCCCTTGAGAGGGAGTTTCCTCCGTTTCCTGTTCATCAGATGTGATTTCTTCAAGTGATCTCTCCCCCTCTTTGTCATTATCAGCGTGGGGAAAGTTAGCGTTAGTGGCGATAGCATTAGCGGCAGGAGTTGAACGGGCATCAACCTCTAACTTTTCCAGACATCCTTCAATTCCTGGAAGTTCTGAAGTAGCCTGATAAATGAACTGAACGGCTATATTCAGTGAAGTCCTGTCAGTGTCCGTGAATGTCAAGATCGAAAAATTCTAATGAAGAATTTAATTAACACACTCAGGAACAATGTTAAAGAAGTTGCGGAAAAACACTTTAACACTCAATCAATGAAACAGTACTTAAATGCGAATCACAAGTTATATTGATTAACTTAATGATTACAAACTCAACCTCAATCTGTTGAACAGGCTCAACAGACGTTCTACACTTCTCTATAGAAAGGATCAATACTAGTCTTGAGGTTAATTCTCTAAACAAAAACAATTCTATCAATGTATATTCTAAACTAGGCCTTCTATACAGTATATATACAAGACAGATTACAAGATAATTATAAAAGAAACATTATTCTTCAGAATCCATTCCATAATTATCTTCATCTCCTATTCTTCCGCATCAATCCATCTTTATCTTCAGAAGCAGTATTAATTCAATAGCAGTATTAACTTTGTCCCTGACAGTACTAACCATGCTTGCAGTATTAATCTCTTACGGCAGTAGTAATTTCCAAGCAGTACTAACTCTCCAAGCAGTACTAACTATTAAAGTAGCAACACTAACTCTTCAAACAATATTAATTCTACTAGCAGTAGTAATATTTCATCACCTAGCAGTACTAACCGGACATAGTTATTCCTGACCCAACAATCTCACCCTAACTTAACTTTTCAGATTGAGAAGTTAAGTTCTTCAAGATGTGTTCCTCCATGATGCTTTCAAAACTCCATCTTAGTTGCATAGATTAGGAGCCAGACCCAAACTCTGATTGATAGTTCTGCTGACTACTACCTTGGCCATTTCTGAATCCTTTGAACACACCAGCTTAGCATTCAACACTCCTTGCAATTTGTCTTTGTTGTGATCATAAATTCTATCCACCAGGTAGTACTCATGATAAGATCTGTCAATAGTGATGACATAGACTCCACACCTTTCAAATAGCATCCAATTGTCTATTCTTTGGAATTTATTCTCCAGATGCAGATCTCTGATAACATGTTGAACTTTACTAGGATCAAACATCATGCATAAGTAATCCATGGCAAACTTCTTTATGTTCATTCCTGCTTCTTTCAGAGTATCACCATACAATCTCATCCCAACCTTGAACATTTCTTCTAAGTCAGATCTAGAACAACTTCTGATGATTTTACCCCATGTAGCATATATTTCATAGTGATCGCCAATCTCTTGATCCTGAAGTATTCTTTGCCTTGGTCTTACAAAATATACCAATGAATGATTTCAGGAGCATTCACTGAAATAGGATCGACCTTCAGAGGTTCTTTATCAGATACTGTCATGTACAAATCAAATTGCACATCAGATTGTCTTGGTTGACTTGTAGGATCTTGATGCTGCTCTAGCACATGTTCTGTTGATTCTGCTTCTGCTCTTTTACTTTCATTCTCCTTTTCAATTTCATCAATTCTTGACCCCTTTGCCTATTTCTTGGTAGCAATAGATTTCTTTCTTTTTATAGCTCCAATTTTCTGAACTAAGGTCTCTTCTTCCTTCACTTTTGCCTTGTCTTTGGTAGGAGTGCCTTCTTCACTGTCAGGGAATGGTTGTTGTATGTTAAGATCATGTCTTTCTTTCAACTTTCTTTCAACCTCAACCCTTTGAATGAAATCCCCTTTCAGCTTGGCCATCTCCTTCTTGTATAGCTCTTCTATCCTTCCAAATCGCATGCTGGTAAACATTCCTTCAGGAACCCCAATAGCTCCTTTCAGAAAGTTTATCATTTTCCTTCTTTCTTGATTGGCCAGGAAGGTTTTAGATGGCTGTCTTTGTCTTGTCTTAAATAGCAGCCTTTGCCTTGATGCCTTCTTTGTAACTTTAGCAGCAGCAACAGTCTTTAAGCTCTTTTGGTATTCCTCATTAAGCTTAGTAGCCAATTCCAAAGCTATCCCTCTATCTTTTGCAGATTGGATCTCTTCCTCCTTGTTAGATCACAAATCTATTGGATTCAAGATCATCCAATCTGAAGATCCAATTTGAAGCTAAAGCCGAAACGTCGACTCTCGTTATTAAAGTCTATGTTTGTTTGTAATAAATGTCAAAGTATTATTATTGATATTTAGTTTACTTAGTTAGTTAGTTATTAGTTAGATATAATATCTAAATGTTAGATATTATGTAGGTTTATTGTTTAATGTTGCAACTTGTTGATGCAAGTGGTTTAGGTTGAGTGTCTAAGAAGCTTGAAATAAGATCAGATCTCAACACAACAACTCTCATAGATCAGATAATATCTACACACAGAACACACACAAGAGGTGTAAGAGAGAAAAAAACAGAGAACACAATCTAGAGCTTAAATCGATCAATCCTGTAACCGTTGTTATAATCAATACAGGTTGGTAATCATTTGTGTTGTTGTTTCTATAAAACTTGATATAGTATTGCTGGACCGACAATTGGTATCAGAGCCTGATTAAGATCAAAATCAAGTTTTTAAAGAAAACGACTCTGTGTTCTTATTGAAAAATCGTTTTCGAGATTTGAGTGTTTTAAGTGTTAAAATCGATCAAGTTGTGATCGATTAGGTTGCTAGATAGAGTTGTGAGTGTTTGATTTCTGTTTAAAGCTTAAATCGAGTTCCATTTTGTGATTTTTGTGGTCGAAAAGTCGAGTTTATAAAGTTATTGTGCCATCGATTTAAATTTTAAAAAGTGATTTTATCGAGATCGAGTGGTCACAATCAGTTCTAGAAGTGTTTGTAGTCATATTGGTAGAGTTTGGGTCTGTTAATCTTGGAAAAACAGGTTGAAAAGTCGAATTTATCAAAGTACAGACGAACTTGCGCAAACCAGAGGAAGAACACACGCAAAGCTCACTTTGCGTAACCTACTTTGCGTAATCAACGTGACACGCAAAGCTTACTTTGCGCAACCAACGTCATACGCAAATTCCACTTTGCGCAACGCACTTGATACGCAAAGCTTACTTTGTGCAACTCAAGGAACACGCAAAGTCCACTTCTCGCATCCAACGGCTTACGCAAACATCACTTTTCGCAACACTCTTGAAACGCAAACCTCGAACACTACTTCTGACAACAAGAAAGAAACGCAAACCTCAATTCAAGTGATCTTCTCTTCACGAAAAGCTCAAGTCAAGTTTGCGCAACCCACTCGAAACGCAAAGCTCACTTTGCGCATCCATCTTGAAACATAAAGTTCACTTTGGGCAACCCTCTTGAAATGCAAAGCTCACTTTGCGCAACCCACGTGATACGCAAACCTAAGTTTGCGCAACCCACTTGACACGCAAACCTCACTTTGCGCAATCAACCTCTCGCGCAAACCTTCTCAAAACGCAAAGTTTTTCCAGACTTAGAATTTTTCATCAGAATGACATCTAGAGAAGCCCTTGCAATTTGAACTGACACCAAGCCACCAGTTCTCTTTAAAGGAGAATACGAACAGTGGAAAGATAGGTTCCTGAACTTTGTTGACAGACATGAGCTGGGTGATTTCATCAGGAAATCTATAGAAGAAGGTTATGAAACCAGTCATGACGACTCGTTTGGTTGGAACCGTGTCGACTCAGGTTGAACTTAAGTATCATGAGCTAGAAGATGATAACCTCAGAAGAGCTAAAGGTGACAGATTAGCTAAGTCATACATTCTACAAGGAATTCCAAACGAAATCTATGTAAAGATTGACAACTACAATTCCTCTGGCAAAGAAATGTAGGATCATCTTGAGAAGATGATGCTGGGTTCAAAGGTTTGGAATCAGCTTAAAATCTCCAACTGCCTGAACAATTATGAAGAATTTAGAGGCAGAGTGGGAGAATCTTTAGAAGAAACCTATGACAGGTTTGTGACCTTGCTGAACGAACTAAGCAAGAACAAGGTCCACAAATCTCAAATCGAGCTGAACGTCAAATTCCTGAGTATTCTACAACCGGAATGGAAAAGATTTGCCAGATAGATGAAGCAGATCAAGGATCTGAATGAGATTCCACTTCATGAGGTGTATGAAACCCTCAGACAAAATGAAGAAGAGGTGGATGAAATTCTAGATGAGAAGAGGCAGAAAGGAAAGACAGTTGAAGACACAGTTGCTTGTTGTTAGGATGAAGAAGAACAAGACGATTGTTTATGATTCAGAAGAAGATGAAGGTTATGCAAACTCTGACATGAATGAAAATGAACAACTGAAGCAAGCAATGATTCTGCTATCAAATGATTTTCAGAAAAAGTTCTACACGAAGCCAAGTTCAAACAGTCAGAGATATTCTTCGGGTCCGAACAACTACATCCACAAGGAAAGGGTTGAAGGAAGTAGATATGAAGGAAAGAGATTTGAAGGGAAAAGAACAGAGGAGAGGAAACCTGAAGAGAGAAGATATCAGTCTGAAGGAAAAAGAATAGAGGAGAGGAAACCGGAAGAGAGAAAGTTTAAAGCTGAAGGATCCAGTCAGTCAGAACCACCAACATGCTACAACTGTGGCAAAACAGGTCACTATGCCAGAGACTGCCAAAGGCCAAAAGTCAGAAACTCCGATTATTACAAGAACAAGATGCTTCTTGCAAAGCAACAGGAGGCTGGTAAGGCACTGATGGCTGAAGATGAATACTGGATTGATCATTCAGACGAGGAAGAAGAGGAAGAAGAAAGAGATGAAGCCGTCAACATGTGCTTGATGGGAAAGCAAGAATCAGATGATGAAGAAGAGAAGGTATGTGATTTATCGTATTCAGATTTCATGAATAAAATGCATGCCATGATTTTAAAACAACAAGAGTTAGAGTCGAATCTTGAGTGAGAAATTGGTGTTATAACTGACAAAAACCAACTGATACAAAACTTAGCAATGAAATTGCTGAGAAGAAAGTATTGGTTGGGGTTTTACATAGAGATAATGACACCAACGCAAAGGAAAAGACAATAATTCTTAAAGAGAATTCTGAACTCAAGTCTAAACTGACAAAAAGTGTGATTGATATATATGAGCTTACAAAATTGCATTCTTCATGTACCAAAGAAAACTTTTCTTTACATGGTAAATTAAAAAGTTTGGAAGAGAAGTTGTACAAAATGGGTCAAACTGAACAGACTATTCATCTGAACAAACCCAAACAGGAAATAGAGAGATGGGGAATCGGTTATAAGAATCCTTACTATCTTCAAAAAGGGATGTCTGAAGTGCCAGCACTTTATGATCATCTTTCTATGAAATTAGCTCGACGAATCCCTGAGTTTAAAACTTTCTGGACTAAACTATCAGAAGAGGATGAAGCCAACGAAACTAAAAAACGTTTGAAATCATCTAAAGTTCACCTTCCATTTTATTATACGAAGATGAAAAATAGTTATAATGAAAATCCAATATATCAAAGAAAGAAAACTCTTTCAAGTGATTTCTTTCAAAGTTATTCTGAAAAAGAAATGGAGGCGAAGCCTATTCAAGGTAAACTATATGTCCCTCCTCTTGTTTTAGAAAGTAAAATTTCTGAACTCGAGAATTCTTTATCAGATGAAAGACTTTTGATAAATATTGAACAAAAAGTTTTTTAAACTGTGTTAAAAAATGTTATTATTTCTAAGGCTTCAAACTCTGAGGATATGTTTGGTTTAGCAAATAAAGGGTTTGATTTTCTGAACGCTGATGGTGGTTTAGATGATTGTTCTAATCAATTTGACTTTAATTCAAAACTTCCTAACTATTCATCTTTTATTAAGAAATCTTTAGGAAAAACCAGTATGCCTGTTAACAGTGCAAAATCAACGAAAGTTGATAACTCAGTCTCTGTGAAAGCTAAACATGCTAAAGGTAAGAATATATCTCAGCATTCATAGAAACCGAACACTACTGGTAATCCGAAGAAGAAGCATTCGTTTGTTGCTCAACAGTCTAACTCAAGAGTTTCACATGTTTCAGATCTGAGCAAGCAAAGGCCAGACGTTAAATCTCTGTGGCAACCGAAACAGAAGCTTGACAAGACCGTTAAATTGTTTTCTAGTGTTAATTGTAGTAAGACTTCGCCTAGTAAAGATGTCTTAATTGCTGATGTTGATATTTTGAACTCAAAACTTGTTGTTTCTCGTAAACAATATACAATGAAGCAATTATTTCAGTTATCTTTATTTGCTAGAAAGTCTTCTATTTATGATAAACATGTTTCTATCTCTTGTCAAGATTCTGAAGATTGGTTTGGCAATTATCATGTGCATTCATTTCATTCTAATTCTTCAAATGCATTTCAAAAGAAAAGAGGACCTAATTTGAAATGGGTACCAAAATCTTGTGCTAACACAGTAGGACCCAAATTCCAGTGGGTACCTAAGGCTAAATCTGTGTTGCAGGCACACAAAGTTTAAACAGGGAGCTTACAGATATGATTTCTAGACAAATCAGTCTAGGACTCGTTCCTCAAAGAAACTAGGTTCTTGAATACAAGAGTTCAAGATCCGCACTGCAAAGATAAAACGATGGTTTCTTAACACGTCTGTTCAGAACCCTTGCTTAAGAGAAATAATGGCTTTTGAACACATCAGTTCAAGACCCACTGTTCCATGCTCAAAAGTCTTAAATTTTGATTTATGACTATCTAAATCTCTTGTTTTGTTATTTCTCTTGTGCAGATCCGTCATATGTGGTACTTGGATAGCGGATGCTCCAAGCATATGACTGGAGAAAAAGATATGATGTCCAATTTTAAAGAGAAGTATTGCGGATCAGTCAGATTCGGCAACGACCAGTTTTCTCCAATAATGGCATACGGTGATGTACAACATGACAATGTCACGATAAAGAAGGTGAGCTATGTTGAAGGCTTACGACGCAACCTGTTCAGTATTGGTCAGTTCTGTGACAAAAGCTTAGAGGTCAATTTCAAAGCCAAGACGTGTTCATTTCGCACTGAAGAAGGCGAGGAACTCTTGGTCGGCACAAGAAAGTCAGACCTCTACACAATTAACTTGTCAAAAATCCAGAACGACAAGCAGGTTTGTCTATTGACGAAAGCCTCGAAGCAACAAAGTTGGCTATGTCATCAAAGGCTCTCTCACCTCAACTTCAGGTACATCAACAATCTGGTCAGAGGAAAGCTCGTCAAAGGACTTCCAGCGCTCAAATATGAAAGAGAACATCTTTGTGCATCATGTGAAAAGGGAAAGATGAAGAGGGCACCTCATGAACCAAAGCCTGAACCAAGTACAAACGTTCCGTTAGAGTTATTGCATATGGACTTATGCGGTCCGATGCGAACTCAAAGTCTAGGCGGAAAGAAGTACATACTCGTGATCGTGGACGATTACTCGCGATACCCATGGGTCAAGTTTATACGTTTAAAGGATGAGACACCAGATGTTCTCATCAAATTCCTAAAGACGACCCAGGTGAATCTGCAGAAACCGGTCAAGTTTCTAAGAACAAACAATGGTACAGAGTTCAAGAACCAAAAGGTTGAAGAATATCTCGAATCTGTCGGGATTTCACATCAATACTCTGATGCTCGTACTCTTCAACAAAATGGAGTGGTTGAAAGAAGAAATCATACGCTAGTCGAGGCTGCTCGTACTATGCTAAGTCAATCAGACCTACCTCTATTCTTGTGGGCTGAAGCTGTATCGACCGCGTGCTATACACAGAATCGCTCCATGACACATTGCAGATTCAAGAAGACTCCTTATGCTTTAATCAACAACCGAACACCGACAATAAAATATTTCCATATATTTGGGTGTAAGTGTTTCGTGCTAAACGATAGGGAAAGTCTCAACAAGTTCAGTGCCAAGGCGGACGAAGGGATCTTCATTGGTTATTCCACGACATCAACTGCATTTCGTGTTTATCTGAAGAAGTCAAAGACGGTGATTGAAAGCATCAACGTCACGTTTGATGAAGAGATGTCTTCCGAACAACACAGTTCAGAACCCGTTATAACCGGAGTACTAGCTTCTGGGCAAATCAGTCCAGCACCTGTGTCTCAACAGAATAAATCAGATGAAGCATCAACGTCAACTAATAATATATCTGATCTAGACTTATTATTTGAATTGTTTTATGTTGAATTTCTTGGATCTAATGTAAAGAAATCTGTTATGGTTGACAGGATGGAAGACTTAACGACTACTCATCCAACCAGTTCAGATGTTCCTATTGAATCCAACGCCCCGATTCAACAAGAAGTTCCAATTCAAATGCCGAATCCAACAGTTGAGGAAGTTCCATGTGATGAAGAGATAAAAGTAGTTGAACCAGTAGGATGTTCTGTACAGATCCATCCATAGCCGGAACAAGCTGTACCTGCTGAGCCTTCTGAACCTACCACTTCAACTGCAATCATAATTCCTCCTGAACAACCTGAAGAAGGTACAAGTGGATTTATTGATGATACAACTGACATACATTCATATAATCCACTGCCTCATGAACATAAATGGACCAAAGAGCACCCGATAAGCCAGATCATTAGCGATCCATCAAAACCGGTGCAAACTAGGTCAACATCAATGAATATGTGCATGCATGACTCCTTTCTGAGCATGTTCGAGCTAACACGCGTATCAGACGCACTTGTTGATCCAGAATGGGTGATCTCAATGTAAGAAGAGCTGAATCAATTTGATGCACTTCAAGTCTGGAGACTCGTACCAAAGCCTCAAGGTAAAACAATAATAGGTACGAAATGGGTTTTCAAGATAAAGAAAGACGAAGATGGTACCGTTATCCGAAACAAGGCAAGACTAGTAGCCAAAGGATACAGACAAGAGGAAGCAATTGACTATGACGAGACATATGCTCCTGTGGCGCGTTTAGAGGCAATTAGAATGTTTCTAGCCTACGCAGCACACAAGAACTTCACGGTCTTTCAAATGGACGTGAAGACATCATTCCTGAATGGAAATATAAAGGAAGAAGTCTACGTCTCTCAGCCAGAAGGTTTTGTCAATCAAGAGAAGCCGAATCACGTCTACATTCTCAACAAAGCACTCTACGGTCTGAAACAAGCTCCTCGAGCCTGGTATGATGTCCTTTCCAATTTTCTAGTCAAGTCTGGTTTTTCAAAAGGAACGGTTGATACCACTTTGTTTATCAAAAAGGAAAAAGAAGATATCATTTTAATTCAAATCTATGTAGATGATATTATCTTTGGCTCTACAAATCCTAAGTACTGTAAGAATTTTGCAAACCTTATGGTGTCTAGATTTCAGATGAACATGATGGGAGAGATGAATTTCTTTCTCGGTTTACAAGTAAAACAATTTTCATCGGGTATTTTTATCAATCAATAAAAATACATTATGGATATTCTTCGGAAGTTCCAAATGGAAAATTCAAAACCGATTGGTACCCCAATGGCACCAGGTACTAAGATTGGCACCGATCCTTCGGCAAAGGCTGTTGATGTTAGGACTTATCGAGGGATGAAAGGTTCTTTAATGTATCTTACTTCTAGTAGGCTAGATATAATGTTCTCAACATGCTTATGTGCACGATATCAGGCCAATCCTAAAGAAATCCATATGTCTGCTGTGAAGCGCATATTTAGGTATCTAAAGGGCACTACAGATCTTGGTCGGTGGTATCCTAAAGATACTAGTTTTGAACTAACAGCCTACACAGATGCAGATCATGCAGGTTGTATGTTAGACAGGAAGAGCACGTCGGGTCATGTACATTTCCTCGGTGACAAGCTCATAAGTTGGGCATCGAAGAAACAACTTTGTGTTTCAACCTCTACGGCTGAAGTAACTTTAATTCAACTTATGGATGAGAACTCAATTGCGCGACTACGGTTTCCACTTCAACAAGATCCCGATATACTGTGACTCCAAGATCACCATCGCAATATCAGCGAATCCTGATCAACACACCAAGACTAAGCACATAGACGTCAGGTATCATTTTATTAAAGATCATGTTGAAAAAGGAACAATTGAACTTTTCTTTGTAAAAATTGATTATCAGCTTGCCGATTTGTTTACCAAACCTTTAGACGAGAAGAGGTTTACCTTTCTTGTCTCTAAGCTTGGTATGCTAAATCTAAAGATTTAATCAGTAGTTACCTATCAAAGTTTTCTAAATTGTATAGTTTTTCATCATTTCTTCATTCTTAACTCTGATTGATATCTGCACTTCTCTATTCTATTCATGAACCAAGGGGGAGTATGAGAAGAAATTGACAAGTGGTCAATATTACTTCGAGAGGGAGCTTATAAAATTTTGCATGTACCTTTTAATGCCAAATTTTTTTTGTAAAGCAAGAATTTAGGGGGAGCTCTTCAAGACAAAAGAGGAGTACGGATATGACTTCTGATTATTTCTGATAAGATCTCGTACTTTAAAAGTTTTACTTCTTTTTGTCTTTTCAATTTAAGTGAATAAATTTTACTTTGACTTCACATAAGACTTTTGCAGAATTTTTGAGAGATGCTTACACGTTCATATGTTTATGACTTTAAGCTTAGCTTCATGAGATGGAAGATCGTACGTAAAGGTATAATTCTATATCTTCATCTCATATATGGTTGATAAGTGGACAACTTTCAATCATAGAAAACATTGTTTTCAAATGTTCAAACCACTTCCCGATTCTTCAACCAGATTTTATAATTCGGAAGTGTGATTTTTCAATGTTTTCTTATTCATTTGTGCTTTAACTGAAGTAGTTAAACCAATCTGAGCATCATATGCATACTAGGAAAATAAGGATCAGTATGCTAGGAATTAACACAACTTCTATGGAATTACCTTAACCAGTGATTTCTACCCACGAAGTTAATCCATAGTGAATGAGTGTGTCAAACAGAGAAAGAAAGTTTGATTGGAGTGAGCTTACTGTTTAAAAGAAAGAGCGTGTAAGAACAGAGTTAAAAGAATATCACAACTCTGCACCAACTTTTTCTGAGTCGGGCAACCACAATTCTAATCTTTCACAATTCTTTGGTGATCATTATTTAAACAGGCAACTAGCCCATGCCAACTCTTGATCAAACCTCACTATCTACTCATTTTCTTTTTAACAAGAAAGTGTTTCACATTTTCAAAGGGGATGCAACACTTTTTCTATCAGATTTTCATTTGGAAAATCTGGATATTGAAAAGAAGGAAGTCTGCCCCACCTTCGCACATCAATCATACACATTGAGTCTGTGTTTAACTTACTGTTGTCTCAGTGGTTTACACAAATTTTGAGCCTATTAAGCAATCATCAAGTGCCTAATTCTTTCAACACAAGCACGAACACATAAGGAATTTGTTTCTTTGTCATAACATTTATAGAAATAACCTTTGTGGTGTTTCGATGATTAAATGGAAGCCCTGGGGGAGTCAACATCAAACAACTCCTCTCCAATGTGTATTCGTTACACACAGCGACTTAGTATTACTGACAGGCATGTTAATTGATTCATTAGTTGATTCAGGTGTTACACGACTACTTTGTCTAGATTTGCAAAGATCTGGATGAATATCTTATAAATTGACGAATCAGAGGCTCCGAAAGATAGACATTTCTTACAAAATAGTTTTGATGAAGTCGTTGCACTTAACATCAAAAAGGGGGAGAATGACTACACAAGAAATGGCAAAGATCACATGTTTCAAGAATCACGTCTTCTAGAATCACGTCCAAGATTGAACTCCTCAAAAGCAAGTATTCTGAAGACATGCTGATTTCAGAGCTAGAGAAAGAGATTGCATCTTCTGAGTTGAACAAGAAGACCGAATTGTTAAAATCTTTTTGGTAATGATCTTGATCCAAAGAGGGAGATTGTTAGATCACATATCTATTGGATTCAAGATCATCCAATCTGATGCTAAAGCCGAAACGTCGACTCTCGTTATTAAAGTCTATGTTTGTTTGTAATAAATGTCAAAGTATTATTATTGATATTTAGTTTACTTAGTTAGTTAGTTATTAGTTCGATATAATATCTAAATGTTAGATATTATGTAGGTTTATTGTTTAATATTGCAACTTGTTGTTGCAAGTGGTTTAGGTTAAGTGTCTAAAAAGCTTGAGATAAGATCAAATCTCAACACAACAACTCTCATAGATCAAATAATATCTACACATAGAACACACACAAAAGGTGTAAAAGAGAAAAAAACAGAGAACACAATCTAGAGCTTAAATCGATCAATCCTGTAACCGTTGTTATAATCAATACAGGTTGGTAATCGTTTGTGTTGTTGTTTCTATAAAACTTGATATAGTATTGTTGGACCGACACTCCTTTTCCAATTCCTCTTGCAAGTTCTTAGCCACCTCTTCATCCAATTCTATTTGAGTTTGCTTCTTTGATGCTTTTACTGGTTCAACCATCTTTTCTTTTCCTTTCCTTTTGGCCTCAGCAACACTGACTTCTTTTCTTTTCTTCTCTGTTCCACCTTCTTTGATTACCACTCCCTTGGCCTTTTGAGTAGACTTGGGGATGTCATTCTTTGCTTTGACCAAAGTTTCAGCAATCTCAAGCTCCTCTACAGACATACCAGTTTCTGCTGCAACTTTTTCTGTTTCTACAGCTTTTGCAGTTTCTACTTCTGGTGTAGTTACTGCTGCTGGCTCAGTTTATTCTTCCTTTTCAGTTTCTGCTTCCTCTATTGTTTCTTCTGCTTGTTTCTTTTCTGCTTTTGTACCCGACTCCCCCTCAAATTTAGATTCCATGCCAACAGGACTTTGTTTTTCAGTTTCAGCTTCAGTTGTCTCCCCCTTTTTGGAAGCATCATGATCTATGCTCCTCTTTTTTAGCACAAATTTGGTTTTCTTCTTTTTGTGAACTAGCCGCAGAAGCATCTTCTTCAGTTTGGTGATCTGAAGTTGTTGGGAAAGTATCACATGTTGCATATCTTTTATCTCCAGTGCTTGATCAGTAATTTCCTGACTTAAGGTACCAAGTGTATCCATCAATTCATCATAAGTATATCTATCCTCACCTCCTTTGGGTGTGTTAACCACCCATAAAGGATCCTTGGAAGTTTTAGTAGGAGTCTTCTGCCTAGCAGAAGTACCCTCTACCCCCTTGGTTTCTTGGCACCTGGAACCTCTGGATGATTGCTCACCCAAAGTTGTCGTGGGGAAGGTCTTAAAGATGTTCACATTGTCCTGCCCTGCACTTTGTGCAAAGTCAGTAGTGTGAGCCTCACTGCCCACATGCTCTTCCTTCTCGTTATTGAGCACCTTTTAGGGTTGGGAGACACCCCTGTGGTTTCCCTTTGGATATTCTCTGATGGAAAATGCTCCATCAGAGGGCTTTTAGGATGTGGGGGTGAAGATAGTAGAAGGGAAGGAACCTTCTGTACCTTTTTCCTTATATACGTATGAGTAATGGGTGATGTTGGCTTCTTTAGAAGGGACTGAGGGATATGCTTTGTAGTGGAAGGTGTGGGTAGGTCATCAGTGGGTTGGTCTAATGTGGGCTTTGACCCTGATGCCTCACCTTGAGAGTGGGACACAACCATCATTGTAGAGAACAATGGTGTGTCTATACCAGAGAAGTCCTTACTGGGCCTCTTCATATTTGAGAACACCTTCCCCTTTGGGGGTTTTGGTACATATACCTCATTGAAATGAGGTAAATCCGTCAATTCCTTATTAAGTACTGCTTGTACAAACCTTGGATACATATAAAAGATTTTTGATTTGGTATCCAAGTTTGACATTAAATCGTTTAAGATCATTTGAGAGAAATTAAACTTTCTAGAGGTCGCTAAGCAGACCAAAGCATAGGCTATGGTGCTACTGAACTCACTCCAGCCAGTTGTTTTTCTTGAAATGCAGTGTTATATGGTATGAACAAAGAATCGCCACTGAGGTGAAAATCTGTTCTTGTAAAACTTATATACGTCAGTGGGACCTTCATACCCCATACGAATAAGAGCTTGGAAGAGATCTTCCTTAGGAAGAGAGGTAATACCTGAGACATCATCTAAGCGTAGATGGATGCGTATACACTCTTCTGAGATGGTCAGGGGTTTATCACACACCCTTGTTTTGATGACATGAGTGCCATCTTTAGTGTGGATGGTAGCATTTGCCCAAAATTGTCGCAAATGTTCCACATAGATTGTGGGATGAACAAATAATGTGTATGCGACGTGGGAGGCTTTGAGAAAATCCACTATCGGATGAAACCCCTCTGCTTGCTTGGGTTTCTGTAGAATTACCAACTCGTTGTGATCATCAATGAACACTAGACCTGCCATTAGTGCTTGAAGCGACTGAGCAAATAGGGTTTAATCACTAGAGAGCAAGAATGTTAGAAAGAAAGAGAAGATGAATAAGCAATAGAAATTCAAAGAGCCGTTTGTATTTTGCGGGTCACAAAAGGGTATTTATAGGTGGAGGGTTTCAGTTAGAAGTAGTACTAAGTACCCTAGCAGTATTAACCAGCCCGCAGTATTAACTCAGAATAGTAGTAGTAACACATACTGGCGGTACTAACACAGACTAGCAGTATTAACACAGACTAGCAGTATTAACACCTACCAGCAGTAGTAAAACTGATTAACAGTATACATAAAGCAAGCAGTAGTAACCATACTTAACTCTTTTTAGACTGTTATCATGAGTAATATAGAGAGCAGTATTAACTAAACTAGAACTACCAAGTATTCAATTTAAGCAATCTGAAACACTTAAACACACAAGGTTAGCAGCACCATGCACAATACAATATGAGAAAGTAGACAGGAAGGAATCTATACAGAAATGGTACATAAAGCATATCAAAGGAGGCTTATTTAGTGTTTATCATGCCTACACTTGTGACCAAGAATGTGAATCTACCCACATCAAACGCTTTGGTGAATAGATCAGCAAATTGGTTACTTGTATGGACTTTCACAACCTGAATTAGCTTCTTTTCATTACAATCTCTGATAAAGTGGTACCTGATATCTATATGCTTTGTTTTCGAGTGCTTGATTGGATTATTAATGCTAATAGCACTGTTATTGTCTATGAAGATTGGAGTGTGAAGAAAAGTCATACCATAGTCCAACATTTGATTCTGAATCCAGAGTACTTGTGAACAGCAGCTTGCAGCAGCTGTATACTCTGCTTCTGTTGTAGAGGTGGACACTGTGGTTTGTTTCTTGCACTGCCAAGACACAAGTCTTGCACCCAAAAACTGACATCCCCCTGAAGTTGACGTTCTATCCAAATTTGCACCACCCAAGTCACTGTCTGAATAAGCAAGTAGGTCAAATGGTGAGTCATGAGGATACCAAAGACCTAATCTAGGTTGGCCTTTGAGATATCTGAATATCCTCTTAACTGCTTGAAAGTGTGACTGCTTAGGCCTGACTTGAAATCTTGCACACACACAAACAGGAAACATGATATCTGGTCTTGAAGCAGTGAGATACATGAGGGAGCCAATCATGGATCTATAGTGATGAACATCCACATCCTCCCCCTCAAGATCTGCAGTGATTTGTTTGTGTGTCTCCATGGGTGTGCTTGTAGGATTTGATTATGAGAATCCAAACTTAGTAAGAATGTCCTGCACATACTTGGATTGGCTTATAAATATCCCATCTTTCTTCTGCTTAACTTGTAGTCCAAGGAAGAAAGTAAGTTCACCCATAGAACTCATCTTGAATCTCTTGTGCATCAAATCTTCAAAATCTCTGCACATTTGATCTTTTGTGGATCCAAAGATAATATCATCCACATAGATTTGTACTATTAGGATGTCCTTCTTCTACCTCTGAATGAACAGAGTCTTGTCTATGATTCCACTTTGAAAACCATTTTCCAAGAGATAGGTAGACAAAGTGTCATATTATGCCTTTGGTGCTTGATGTAGCCAATAGAGTGCCTTCTTCAATTTGTATACTCTGTCAGGATAATTTGGATTCTCAAACCCTGCAGGCTGACAGACATACACTTCTTCTTCAATTCTCCCATACAGGAAAGCACTCTTTACATCCATCTGGTAGACCCTGAACTTCATGAAAGAAGCATAGGCTAAAAATAGCCTGATTGCCTCAATCCTGGCCACTGGTGCAAATACCTCTTCATAATCAATTTCCTCTTCTTGAGTATAACCTTGTGCCACTAATCTAGCCTTGTTCTTTATTACTATTCTTCTCTCATCTTTCTTGTTTCTGAAGATCCATTTAGTGCCTATAGCTCTGTGTCCTTTTGGAAGGTCAACCAAATCCCATACATCCTGCAGCACAAACTGCAGTAGCTCCTCTTGCATTGCTTCTATCCAGCTTGGATACTTCATTGCATCATATGCCTTTTTGGGTTCAACCTGAGATAGAAAGCAAGAAAGTAAACCTGATTGTATATCTTTCAATCCTCCCAACTTACTTTTATTCCTTGTGATTATAGGTGAATTGATGTCACCAATCACCATTGAGGAGGAGGATTTTTCTGAACTCTTGTTTGATGAACAACCTCTTCATTAATATCTGCTTCCAGATTAGAGTCATTCTTTTCAGGAGTGTTTCCACCAAAAACTGAAGAGTTATCATCATATGTGTCATCTTCTTCCAAACATGGCATCTCAGGACCTTTGATTCCTGAACTTCAGGGTTGATCTTCCTTTTGACCTCTGTCCTCTTCATTCTGAATTGGTTCAGTGTCCTTTGAATCTGAAGTATCTTTCTTATCTTCGTCACCAAATTCAACAGGATCAGCAGTGGGTGTTGGGAACAGCACAAACTCTTGTCTTTGTACTTGTACCTTTTCTGTCCCTGTTCCTGCATTATGCTCATTTCTGAAACCCAAAGAATTAGTCAGTGAATCAATGTCAAATAGCCAATCAAGACCTGAACCAAGTTGATTTGGTGTGTTCTCATTGCATTTGACATTGTCACTTTCTTCAATAATCCTAGAAGAGGTGTTGAAAACTCTGTAGGCCTTACTTTGAGATGAATATCCAACAAGAAACCCATCCTCAACTTTGCTATCAAACTTGCCTAGGTGAGTTTTGGTATTGAGAATTGTGCAAGGACACCCAAATGGTTTGAAAAACCCAATAAAAGGTTTCTTCTTTTTAAAAAGCTCATAAGGTGTCTTGTCTTGGGATTTCACTACTAGAACTCTGTTTTGAACATAACAGGCAGTATTAATTGCTTCTGCCCAAAAAGTAATTGGAAGTTTTGAATCTGCTAACAGAGATCTAGCAGCTTCTATCAGAGTCCTATTTCTCCTTTCAGCAACACCATTCTGTTGAGGAGTCCTAGGAGCATTGTATTGTCTCTCAATGCCTTTTTCCTCACAGAAGTTGTTTAGGTCATTTTTTTAAATTCAGTTCCATTATCAGACCTGATGACTTTAACTTTTAGATTTGTTTAGTTTTCAACTCTAAGAACAAAGGATTTGATCAGTCCACTTGTCTCATCCTTAGTCCTAAGAAAATAGACCCAAGTGAATGTAGAGAAATCATCAACAATAACCAAGCAGTAGGATTTCTTACCAATACTCATCACATTTGTAGGTCCAAACAGATCCATATGTAGTAAATTAAGAGGTGAAGAGATTGTATTTATCTCTTTGGACTTATGAGAAGTTTTGTATTGTTTGCCGTTAAGACATGCAACACAATGATCATCACATGAAAATACCTTTTGTGGCAAACCTCTTACAAGGTTGTTTTTCACAAGTTTGTTCATTATTTTAAATTTCATGTGACACATCCTTCTGTGCCAAAGAGATGATTCATCCAATGAAGCTTTTGAAAACAAACAATTTAAAGATGAATCAGAAGATACACTCTCCAAGTCAAAGCAATAAACATTGTCCTTTCTAGGAGTTCTAAGTAGTATCATACTTTCATCAACTACCTTGAACCCTGGAGCAAGGATAATACATTCAGTATCATTGAATAATATGCTATGTTTCTTGTCACAAACCTGTGATACACTTAACAGGTTGTATCTCAATTGCTCAACATAGTATACATCCTCAAAGGTCATCTTACCTTTTGACACATTATCTTTTCCACTTATTTTTCCACCTGCTGGATTATCACCAATAGAAACATGTCCTCCATCAATTCTTTTGAAGTTTTGAAGGCAGCCCATGTTACCTGTCATCTGCCTGGAACAACCACTATCAACATGCCAAATGCTCCTTCCCTTGAGTTGTTGGTCGCCCTGCACATATAATAAAGCAGTTAGTTTTTAATAGGAACCCAAGCCAAAGTGGTCTTGGGTTTCCCATTCTCATCAACATATTCATATTTAGACTTGATGAGATTATCAAATTGAGGAATCTTATTGCTTGAATACTTTGTCAGAAGAATGGGCCTGTCACTTGAAGCAGTACTAACTTGATTGGTAGTACTAACTTTGTTAGCAGTACTAATATCATTAGCAGTACTAACATCATTAGCAGTACTAATTGGGTTAGCAGTACTAACTTTGTTAGCAGTATTAACTGGGTTAGCAGTAGTATTGCTTGCAGCAGCACTATTTCTGTCAGCAGTACTATTTGAAGTAGCAGTACTAACAGATTTCTTTACTTTTAGAACCCAAATCTGGACAAAGTTGTTTGCTTTATTTTTCTTTAAGATACTCCTTGGCTTATTTGAAGTATTTTTATTTGAATTAGCAAACTTATTATGAGCATGAGATTTTATAAGTGCCCTTCTCACATTCTCAGCCATATGATTCCTTATTTGATTCCTATAACCAACAGGATTTTGTATATTTCTTTGAAAACTGATCCTTTGGTTAATAGGATTGAAATAACAGTGTTTGCTAGATGATTTAACTTGCCACAGATAAAACAAGGCTTTGGTCTACTAATTTTTCTCAGATCAATTCCTTGTTTTAAAGCCCACTGATTATTTCTATTTCTTTGATTTCCCCTGGTGTTATCATGTTGTTGGGGCTGATTCTGTTTACAAGTACAGGGCTTAACAATAATGGGTTGCATGTAATGGACTCCCTGTACCTTTCCCTTCTCTCTGTTAGAACTTTCAGTCTTCTTACTCTTTACAAAAGGTTTACCCCCCTTTTCATTTGTAAGGATATGATTTTCTAAAGGGATTTCTTTAAGGTCATCCTTATTCTTACATTTAGTGGTCTCTTCTTCAACCTCTTCCTCAATCACTACACTGTCAAGAGGATCTACATATGTGGCTCCTGCAGGTAAGTCTATTTTCTCTTGTCTTTCTAAGAGGTCTGAAGTGGGAGGGATATAGTTATTGTTATAGGGTGGAGGGGTACTGTTGTATCCTAAACCTCTTTTCAGGTTGTCATGGACTTGAGATTTTAGAAGTGAGTCCATTGCTTTAGAGGCATTAGAAAACTTCTCAATGTCCAACTTGGCTTTCTGAAAATCACTCCTTATCTTCTCACATTCTTCTTCAGACTTTTTAAGATTAATTTCTAACTGATTCATTTCCCACTTCCAGTAGTTAGTATCATATGTGTGTTGAAGTTCATTGGCTTTGTATGCCTTAATCTTTTCTTCCAAATTCTCAACAATCACAACATACTCTCTTCTATCTTTTTCTAACCTTTTTAGGTCATCACACATGCTTTGATTGTGATCCCTGTACTTTTTAACAGTTTCTATGCAAGATTTTGAGCAAAGGTTAGATTTTACCTCTGTGGGAATATCAGTGCTTGCTGACTCTGAAACTTTAGCCATTAAAGCTTGATTCTGAACTGCTTCTTCTGCTTGGTCACTCCAATCAAATCCCATTCCTTCTTGGGAAACAAGAGCTTGAGAAGAGTTTCTGTTGTTGAAGCTAGTGGACTGTGATGGTTGCTAGTATGCTGTGGAGGCATTCCACTTCTGCATTCTCTTGCAAAGTGCCCCAACTTGTGATACTTGTAACATTCAACCTTAGATTTATCAAATCCAATCCCATCTTCTCTTTTCTGAGAAAAGTTGTTCCTTCCAGTCCTTTTGATGAACCTTTTTACCCTCATTATGAGAATAGCCATCTGTCACTTGATATCCATCTCTTCCAGATCATCAGGATTTATTTTTCTAAGTCATCATTAATTAGAGTGGAATTAGCATGACTGGCTAAAAAAGCTTCTAAAACTGAGTCATTAGATCCATCTTAATTTGATCCATAGGTATCACTAACTGATTCTGTATTAGCAGCAGAATCAGTAGAAGATGATAAAAGAGCAGCATTGTATGAGAATCCAGAGGGCCTCTTCTTTGCTTCTACCTCTGCTTCAAACACCCTAAGGTCATTATAGAGGTCATCCAGTTCCTTGTCCTCCAGTTGGTCATTCTGTCTGAAGGAGATAGTGTACATAGTTCATTCGTCACCAAGAGATCTTAGAAATTTTCTGTTGACATCATCTTGATCTATCTATACACCAACAGTAGCCAATTCACCAATTAACTTATTAAATCTATCAAAAGTTTGAGTCATGGACTCATTCTTTATAGACATGAAGTTTTCATATTGCTGCTTCAGGATGGCCTTCTGATTTCTCTTGGTACTTTTGGTACCAGAAAATCTTTTCTCCGATGCATTCCATAGAGTTTGTGCATACATGCAGTTGCAGAACTGGTGTTGGTATTAATTAGGTATAGCCAAGAGTAGAGTGCTCAAGGCTTTCATCTCTGTCTGCCTCATCTTCCTCTCTCCATCAGACTTTGGTGGAGGTCTTTTGCCATCTGGTCCTATCTTTCCTTCATCTGAGTGACCATTCTCAAAGATATCCCAGATTGAGAAGTCTGTGAGAAGAATATATTGCTTGATTCTGATCTTCCACATGTCAAACTCATTGGGTTTGAGCATGGGAACCTTTGATACCAAAACGTTGTCGCTTAAACTGTCCATGATTATTGGTTTCTGAGTTTTCTTGCTCTGATACCACTTGTCAAGATTGAAAAATTCTAATGAAGAATTTAATTAACACACTCAGAAACAATGTTAAAGAAGTTGCGGAAAAACACTTTAACACTCAATCAATGAAACAGTACTTGAATGCGAATCACAAGTTATATTGATTAACTTAATGATTACAAACTCAACCTCAATCTGTTGAACAGGCTCAACAAATATTCTATACTTCTCTATAGAAAGGATCAATACTAGTCTTGAGGTTAATTCTCTAAACAAAAACAATTCTATCAATGTATATTCTAAACTATGCCTTCTATACAGTATATATACAAGAGAAATTACAAGATAATTATAAAAGAAACATTATTCTTCAGAATCCAGTCCATAATTATCTTCATCTCCTATTCTTCCGCATCATTCAATCTTTATCTTCAGAAGCAACATTAATTCAATAGCAATATTAACTTTGTCCCTGGAAGTACTAACCATGCTTGCAGTATTAATCTCTTATGGCAATAGTAATTTCCAAGCAGTATTAACTACTAGCAATACTAACTCTCCAAGCAGTACTAACTATTAAAGTAGCAGCACTAACTCTTCAAGAAGTATTAATTTTACTAGCAGTAGTAATATTTCATCACCTAGCAGTACTAACTAGACTTAGTTATTCCTGACCCAACAGTGAAGGAAGGCGTCGGCAGTGGAGCTGGTTCATTCAACTTAGACAGGATCTGAGTTAGTAGGTCTGTGCAGGCATTGATCTTTGAAGATAGATCCCTAACCTCAGTTTGCAGAGAGTCAAAATGTCCCTGTAGAAGTTGGACTTGTTGATGGTTTGTAACCAAGTTCTCCTTCATTTTTACAATCTCTCCTTGAAGAGCAGTGACCTGAGAAGATTCAACTTTTAAAGTAGAAGTAGTTGTAAGTCTTTTCAACTCTTCACGAGCTTGATTGACAGCGCTGGTGGTGATGTTGAGGGAAGTGGAAAGAGATTCCACTTTGTCAGCAAGCATGTTGACGTTGACGTCAACCGTTCCCAAATTAGGACCTGAAAAAAAAGTCAGTGATTGAGCCAAACGTTGCTCAGGCTTATGTGGAGAGATGGGAGATGTCTATATGGGTTAAGGAATACCTGATAGATCAAAAATGTTGTAGAATTGCATATATCCTTCAAAATTTTGAGGAGTTGTTTGAGTATCAGGTCCTAAGTGTGCAGCACGAAAAGGTTGCTACAAAATTGTTGGAGGGTTATTGAGCAAAGAAATAGTAGAAGAAGGAGTAATGGGGATAGAAGTAGAGATAACACTTGTGATAGTAGGATTTACCTCAGTTTGTGGAGCTTGAGGAACTAAGAAAATGGGTGTTGTCACAGGTGCGGTGTTAGCAATCATCACTGACATGGTTGTTGTAGTAGCTGATGTGGAGGAGATACCCACGAAAGCATCCAAAGTAGTTTGTTGAGAAACTACTTCAGGTATTGTTCCCGAAGGGGTTGACTCCTTGGTCTTTCAGGCCTTTTTAGAAGGACGAGAGAGAACAGTTGATTGACGTTTGGAAGGGGTGGTAGCTGCAGGGGTAGCAGACGAAGGAACCTCCTGCGTGGCTGCTGAAGTAGAAGAGTAGAGGGAGAGGCGAGAACATAAGGTAGATAGGCTTACCTCGTTGTCAACATGCTTGAGCTCCAGCGCTCATTGGCCAACCTTTGAGAAAGTACCATCATTTGAAGTGGGGTACTTCTCAACGTAGAGAAAATGGAGATAGGCGCAAGTGAAACGAACGTAAAGGATCTTGGGATCCCTCTCAGACTTCTCAATCTTTGATAAGAGCTCATCAAAGATTGCACCAACGTATTCATAGTGCTTGTTGGCAATCACTGAGTAGCCCATTCGCAGCTGCATTTTGCTGGCCTAATCCAACAATCCTATCTTTCCACTCATACATTGAATAATGTGAGTGAAGATGATGTTGATATGTGAAGGCATGTTTGCCTTCTTAATCTTGGTCAGCTTCTTGTTAGGAATCTGGGAGCGAGGCTTGTTGTCCCATAAGTATCCCATGTCATCTAAGAAACAGATGAGCTCAGCATTAGTGGGTAAGGAGTCAAAACCAATGTTGGTCTTTGCAGCGAATCGGAGAGCCTTGCGGAGACCAATAGCAGTAAGTAATCCGGGGCCATTTTTAGTAACGAATGAGATGGCAGGGACCACTTCACCTTTCTTGTTGGTGACCGAGCTTTTATCAGCTGTAAACCAGAATTGTTGAAGGAGTGTCTTGGATGGCTTGGGATCAACAGTGAATGCATAGGCTATGCATGACTGTTTTAGAAAATTAGCACCTTCCACCAGATCTGGGTATTTGACAACTTCAAAGTCCAACCGAGCCAGATGGTTGTTCTTTGGGATTTCAGATTCAGTGATTGTGAACTTGACATTTTTGGAAGAAATGAGAGTAGCTTGGGCCATTTCTGAATAGAGAGAAGTAGAATAGAATAAATGGTTTAGAGTCTAAAAACAATTAAAATGTTGTGTTTTTAGAGTAAAACAGTGTTCTTTATGAGAAAGAAAAAACATTTTGAAAAACCAAATGTTTTTAGAGAAAGTTAAAATCAAAAGAAATGATTTTAATGTAAGAAACACTTTAAAGTCCAAAATAAGAGAATATTTAGGATTTAAGAGTGTTTTTAAGATGAAAGAATGGGAAGAACAAAAACCTGATAATCTTGAAGTTTTGAAGATTTGAAGATTAGTGTTTTTGTCTGCTTGAGTGCTTTTTCTAGCTTAGGAAGTTTAAGTGAGCGTAAAAAATAAGAATGAAAAAAAGGCATTCCTTTTATATGAGGAGAGAGAAGGAATGAGGAGGGAAAACAAATGCTCATCATGACATGGACACGTCATACGAAGTTGATTGGATAGAATGGCAACGGACGAACGTGTCAGAGAAAAAGCCATGTCATGGATTGTCGGTTCAAATGACATCATAGGAGAGAGAAAAAAAATGTTTCATTTGCCTTTTAGAATGTATCTCTGAAGAAAAGTCAGAGATAGGTTTTCTTTTGAAAGAATCTCTTGTAGAAATTCAGAGATAATATTTCTTTCCAAAGGATCACTGACGAGAAATATCAGTGATAAGATTTGTTTATCAAAAAGCTTTTAACCACTTGAAGAAAATCAGTGATTGAAGATTTGATTTTTTAAAAAATGTGTTACTGAATGAGATATTCAGTGATAGAAAATAAGAGAACATACCTGAGAGTCAGAGATATTTGGACAAAGAGCAGTTGATGAAGGGGAACTCTGTATTACTAACATAATGCGTGAAAGATGAAGAGTCAATCTTTAAAATTCAGCATTCCAAGCTCACTGATGAGAAAGTTGAATCTTGTATCATCAAGAGGTTTGGCAAAAAGATCAGCGAGTTGATAGTCAGAAGGGATAAAGTGAATTTCAATATCACTATTCATCATATGATCTTTGATAAAATGATACCTGATATCTATGTGTTTCTTCTTTGAATGTAGTACTGGATTGTTTGCTATAGAGATAGCACTAGTGTTGTCGCAATAGATTGAAATCTTTGATAGTTGAAGGTCATAGTCTAATAGTTGATTTCTTATCCATAAGACTTGAGCACAACAACTTCCAACGGCTACGTATTCAGCTTCAGCTATGGAAGTGGACACTGAATTTTGCTTTTTTACTTGTCCAACTTACCAGTTTTCCTCCTAGAAGTTGACATCCACCAGTGGTGCTTTTTCTGTCAAGTTTGCAACCTGCAAAATCACTATATGAATATCAAGTTACATCGAACCCTGAATCTTTGGGATACCAAAGACCGTGGTTAGGAGTTCCTTTCAGATATCTAAAGATTCGCTTTACAACGATCAGATGTGATTCCTTGGGTTCAGACTGATAGCGTGCACAAAGACATGTAGAGTACATGATGTCAGGTCGGCTCGCTGTAAGATACAGCAGGGAGCCTATCATTCCTCTATAGGCAGTGACATTAACAGGTTTTCCTGTTGGATCCTTGTTTAATGTCAGAGGAGGTGCCATGAGAGCTTTCATCGCTGAAGTTTGAGAGAGATCGAACTTCTTCAGCATGTCTTTAACATACTTTCCTTGGTTAATAAATGTACCTTTTTCAGTTTGTTTGATCTGAAGTCCAAGGAAGTAAGTTAGTTCACCCATCATACTCATTTTATATTCTTTCTTCATTCTTTCAGCGAAACGCGTACACAGAGATGGGTTAGTAGAACCAAATATAATGTCATCGACATATATTTACACAAGAATAATGTGACCTTTTATCTTTCTAAGAAAAAAGTATTATCAATTTGACCACGTTCAAAATTTTCAGAGATAAGAAAAGATGAGAGAGTGTCATACCAAGCACGAGGGGCTTGTTTTATACCATAAAGAGCCTTATCCAACTTATATACATAATCTAGATGCTTAGGGTCGAAGAACCCTAGAGGTTGCTCAATATAGACTTCTTCATTCAGCTTTCAATTCAGGAATGCTAATTTTACATCCATTTGATATATAATGAAGTCTTTGTAAACTGCATAAGCTAAGAAGAGTCGAATCGCTTCGAGCCTAGCCACAAGGGAAAAGGTTTCATCATAATATATGCCTTCCTTTTGTCTATATCCCTGAGCAACAAGTCTAGCCTTGTTGCGGGTTACAGTCCCTGTGTGTCCCAGTGGTTAACAATTCAATCAAGCAAACATATAAGCAACACAATTATGCAAACCTGGTATTGATTAATCAAACGAATTGAGCGATTACAATTGTTCTTGATGAAGAAATCTATCTCTTTCTCTTCTATCTCTCTCATGGCTCTGCTCTCTTTTTGTCTCTCTGTGTGCACAACGCAAACACCAACAGCTAGCCTCACAATTATTTCTTAATTTTCCAACTTAGCTCCCTTTACCTAATTAACACTAAAACAACTTAATTTATACAAAAGCCTTATTAGACTAATGGGCTTGGCTTGGCTATGCTTGGGCCCAACAACAAATAACAAATTAAATAAAGACTAAAAATGAAAATACGTAAACATACTTTAACTATTTATTACAAAAGGACCCTAGACTATTTATTGAGACGACTTTATCAGCTTTGACTTCAGATTTCCATCTTCACATAATGATGATCTTGAATCCAATAAATATGTGCTTTAACAATCTCCCCCTTTGGATCAAGATCATTCTTTAAGCTCAGAAAATGAAATCTTCCTCTTTGTCTTCAGAATGTAGCAATCTCTCCAATCGATGATGATAAAATTAAATCTCTTGGAAAGAAATTATCTCCAGTTTCAGCTCGGAATGCTTCAGCAAAGCATCTTCAAAGAAAATTTCTTCATTTCAGCATATCTTCATAAATTCTTTCATTCTTTCAAAAACTTGTGATCTCCCCATTTCTTGATTGAAATTGACGCTTCTCCCCCTTTTTTGATAAAAAGAGCAAAGAGTTCATCAAAACTTTTCTTCAAGAAATGTCGTCCACCACTGATCTTGCAAACAGAACCACTGATTATCCGTCAAATCATAAAAATGTGCATCCAGATCTTTGCAAATCCAGACAAAATAGAACGGTAACACCTGAATCAACAAATGAACCAGTTAAAGATGCATGTCAGTGACACGAAGTCACGGTGTATAACGAATACACATTATAAAGGAGCTTTTGTGATGTTCACTCCCCCAGGACTTCCATTCAATCATCGAAACTCCACAAAGGCAATTTCTATGAACGTTATGACAAAGAAACAAATTCTTTGTGTGTTCATGCAAGTGATAGAATAAATTAAGCATAAGATGATTGCTTATAAGGCTCAAAAAGTGTAAACCACTGAGACAAGTAGTGAAACACCGACTCAATGTGCATGAATGAAGTGTGAAGGTGGGGCAGACTTCCTTCTTTTCAGAATGCAGTTGTGTTGCGTCCCCTTTGAAAATGAAACATTTTCTTGTGGAGAAGAAAATGAGTAACTGGTGGGGTAATGTCAAGAGTTGGCATGGGCTAGGTGCCTGTTTCAATAATGTTCACCAAAGAAATGTGAAGCATTAGAAATGTGGCTGCCCGGCTCAAAAAGTGGTTGGTGCAGAGTTTACAAATTCTTTTACTCTGATCTCACGCCCTCTTTCTTTTATCATTAAGCTCACAGCTAACCAAACTATTTTTTAACATTTTCTCTCATCACACTTCACACACTCATTTCATGGAACTCCTCACACTCAATCACTAAGGATTTACTTCTTGGGTAGGAGACACTGGTTAATGTGTGAAAGTCCAAGATCACAAAATCTCTAGAGAGAGAAAGTCTATACGCTCCAAAGTAAACTGATATTCAAATAAGGTTCCAAAAGTTACAAAACAAAGGACAAAGGGGACTTAAATACCTCTTGCCTTAACAATACAGAATACAACTTTTAAGCACAGTTAGACAAGGAAAATAAATACAATGATTACTACAAAATTAGACTTAACAATCTCCCCCTTAGTAATCATTGGTGCAGTGGTCTTCAAAAATAATCTTCTGAATCAGCATTGACCAACTAAGCGACTTTGGAAAATCATTGATGCTCTTCTCTTTGACGAAGTCTATTCAAACCAACTAAAACTTCCAGTCGTCTTAGAGTTGAGCGGAGGTTCAATCTTTCATGAATTGTATTCAAAGTCCTCTTGAGATGTCGAATCTCATCATTATCAACCAGAAAAGCTTTACTCTTGTTTCCAAAAATCTTCTTTGAGCTTCTTTTAGACGTTGTTCCAACTGAAGCTTGATCACCTTCAAAGTTCCATCTGAGTAATGAGCAATTTCTTCAAATCTGACAAAGTATTTTTGACTTGAGCCATTCTTGTAGACAACTCCATATAGATCTTGAATTAAGGTCAATAAAGGATAAGAATCTAAGTCTGGCAAGCTTCGATTGGGCGTTAGAAGATTTACAACTGGTTGAAAGCTTTCAACGGCCATCTGGAAATCAAAAACTCTGAAGAATCGGATTTGTCGTCGAATGAATCTTTTAATGACAAAAAGTGCTTGAGAAACATCCTGAGTTCTATGATAAATATTCCTGAAATGATCATATAGAAACTCAATATCATCCATAGAAAGATCAGAAAAATTTGCCTCTGAGAAGGTATATCGGTTGCAATCTCTTCTTTCCACTACGAATTCCGGATACCAAAGATTAACTAACTTGTTTATTGTGACGCTAATAACTCGGACAATCAGATGTGGAGAAGAAACGCTATTGTTTCTACGGTGCTGGCACTTGATTAGCATCAATTATTCATATTGATATGCCTATGCCTCCTTTTCAACACCAAGAATAGCATAAATGTTGATCGGCCTTATTCTAGAAACGAAAATATTTCTCTGAGTGTCTTCTAGAAAAGCTGATCTTACCTTTAAGCCATATATCTTTGTTGCAAACTTCTTTGTCTCTACTGCCTAGACAAAGTTGGACCCTCTCCTAAGATAAATGGAGGAATGACAGGATCAGAAGGAGTAGCATCAGCTTGAGCTCTAGACGACTGACCACCTTCAAATGAGCTTGAAGGAATAGTGGTAGTCGGAGTTGAACTAGTAGCAAAAGAAGATGTATCTTTAGCAGTTTCAGGAATCTCACCATGAGCAGGAAGATCACTGTATAACAATTCTGCCTCTTTTTCATCTTTTGCATCCATAAACACTGAGTCATCTTCTGTATCAGAAATGATAATGTTGTCATCACAATCTTCTTCTTTGACTTGGCTTATTTTCTCAAATCTGACATCTTCATCATCGTCTGAATTAATCTCTATGAAATTCGCAAAGAATGATCTCGTGTCATTAGCAGCTTCTGAATCCTCTAAATCAATTGGCTGTTGAGCAAAGTTAGGATCAACATACACAACAATTTGCATGTTATTTTCAATATTTTGTTCAGAAAAGTTCATAACATTTGACATGGATGATAAATCAATATTTTCAAGCATAACATCCACTAGATCTTGAACACTGCAATCCTGGACATTATCAGTGCTCTTTCCTTTGTCAGATGCCTCTTCTTGTGTCTGATCTTCTCTTGCTGACGACCCTTCCACTCTTTGTCTCTTACTCATCTCCCCCTCATGACCTTGATGATCGGGATCATCCTGGTCATGTCTTCATTTCAGAGACGGACCGGCTTCAGATCTGCAACTTTGTTCATGAAGATCAAGCCTGGTAGATAAATCAGAGAAGGTTTGAGACATAAAAGATTTGAGATCAGAAAAACTTGTTCGAACTTCAGATCTAAAAGCATGGAACTCGTCAGATAGCACAGAAATCCTATCAGAATCAGAAGTGGGAACTGGAGGCGGAGTAGGTTGGAAGTTCCGTAAAAGAGAGATCAGATCTTGATCTTGATGTTCAAGCGGTGACATAGAGAGAAGTCCAGCGTAGAGCAAATCTGTCAACTCTGAAATAGGAAGATCATGAAGATTAGACCTTGAAGATGAACCAGGAGGAACTGAGGTAGATCTTTGAGGCATAGAAATCGATGCAGAAATACTAGTTTTCTGAGTAAACAATGGAGGCAGAGAAATAGACATAAGCGCAGGAGCAAAAGATTGAACAACAATAGACGGGTCTCTAATAACCACCCTAGATGGGCGTCTGAAAGGAATTACTTCAAGGATCGAGGATGTATCAATTTCCGGCATTTTTCCCTTAAAGAAAGCACGCAATTTATGAATCTCTGCTTGCTTGTGCTCTTCAAATTGATCACTCATCTTCTGAGTCAAATCATTCAAAGTGGAGAATTTAGTAGAAGAAACCTGAGCTTGAACAGAAGACAGCTCTACAGCTGAAACTTTTGTAGATTGAATAGTCGCAAGAGAAGTTGTTGGAGCTTGACTTTGTACCGAAGCTGAGGCTTGATCAAAAGCTATATCCAATTCATCTGCTTGAAGACAAGCAACAGAAGGATTAACAGGAACAGAATCATCTTCAGAAACAACTTCTGTTGAAACAAGAATTTCTGGTTCCTTGGAATGTCTTGCATAGACCCGAAGACATGGTTGATCAGCATCATCACCATCATCACCCTCAGAATCATCATCATGCACATCTTCATCTCTAGGAAAAACATCACCAATATTGACATCTCTATCACCATCACCAGCAGAAGCATCAACAGCAGCATCAGAAGTATCAGAAATATCATGGACAGAAGCAGCAGATTCAGAATGAATAGAAGCAAGTACATCATCAATATGTTGAATAGCAACAGCTGCTTGAACCTCTTGATCATCAACTTCTACTTCAACTTCTTGTTCAACAGTGGTTTCAACTGCAACCTCTTTGTCAGTAACAACTACTTCAACTTCAATCTCTTGAGTAGCAGAAGCTTGTGTGTCATGAGATGGCTCATCTTATGCAGCCTCCATAAATTCATTCTCCATGCAATATTCTATGATGTTATCATCAGTCATGTCGGCGTAGTTGGCGATTAGAGCATACGAAATGGTCATAGAATAGTTGAAAGACCTCTTCAGCTTATGAATATAAGTCATTTCGGTGTCTGGAACCTGAGGCCAAGATAACCTGCGTGGAATTGACGGATTGCTTCTGAGTACACTTTTAACGATCAGCTTCAAGAATCTGATAAAAGGAATGAATTTACGCTTCTTGTTTGTAAGCTTGTCTTGTACCCTCTCCGAGAGTTCTGTCCAGAAAATGAAAGTGTAGTCGACATGCAAATCATAGATGATTGCATGGAACAAGCGGAGATAGAGTAGACTGGCGCTGTCCGTTCCAGAATGTTTGGCCGAAAGGCACCTGATAATAACAGAGAATAGAGCATACCAAACTGGAGGAAGGTTCGACTTATCAAAATCACGAACTCTGTTCAATGTACCAACATAGCCAAGATTTCTTATTCCTTCAAAAACTTCCTCTTCAGACGGAAAGTTATCATATGAAGTTCGGCCTGGTCTGGAGTTGGGCTCAGGAAGCTCCAGAATCAGTCGTAAACGCTTGTAGGAAAGAAATGACTCATATTGATCAATCTGCAAATCAAATCTGTGTGGACGAGCCAGATCATTCTTTGTAATAGTATGTCAGGCCTGCTGAATATAAACTTTTGGAACTTCAGCACATGAGGTAAGAGCCTGTGCAAGTGGATGACCTCGGAGAATTGCACGTATGACTGGATGATATTTGATTCTAGGGGGAGATTGTTAAGTCTAATTTTGTAGTAATCATTGTATTTATTTTCCTTGTCTAACTGTGCTTAAAAGTTGTATGATGTATTGTTAAGGCAAGGGGTATTTAAGTCCCCTTTGTACTTTGTTTTGTAACTGTTGGAACCTTATTTGAATATCAGTTTACTTTGGAGCATATAGACTTTCTCTCTCTACTTTCTCTCTCTAGATATTTTGTGATCTTGGACTTTCAATTGGTATCAGAGCCTTCTGAATCTTGAGAGGACAGAGAGATTGTGTTTTAGACTCTAAATTTGTGGATTGAAGCAGAAAACTTGATTGATTTTCTTGGTTTTTTCAAGAAAATCTCGTTTTTTGGTTTTTTCATCAAATTTGGATAGGATTGTGGTCGAATTTGTATGTAATTTGTTTCTTTAGATTCGTTTTTGATAATCGATAATATTTTATTTGTTTCATTCTGGAAAACTCGTGTTCTCGTACTGTTTCATTCATCGAATCTATGATTTAGTGGTTGTTAATAGAAATTGTTGTTTGAAAAGTGTTAAAAATTGGTTTTCGATAATCAGTGTGTGTTTTTCTTGGTTTAATTTCTTTGTTTCATTCGATCTTGCAAAAAATTTCTTGATTTTTACGCTTTGCGCAAGTTCATGTAGGTTTGCGCATGTTCTTAGTGGTTTGCGCAAGATTCATATTACTTTGTGCACGTTCATATAGTACTAATCTTTGTGTTAGTGCATTTCAGGGTTTTCTCATCAAGCCACATACGCAAAGTTCATTTTGCGTATCAAGTACAATCCGAAAAGCAGCTTCACGTATCATCAAGGTTCCGTAAAGTTTGATTCTCACATCTCTTAGGTTACGCAAAGCCCAGTTTGTGCAACCTTCTGGTTTTTCCGCAAAGTACAGTTTTCCCATCACTCAGCATACGCAAAGATCATTTTGCGCATTACTCAGGATTCGCAAAGATCATTTTACGCATCACTAAGATTACGCAAATCTAAGTTTGCGCAACCTTCAGGACCCGAAAATTTTGATTCACGTATTACTCTGCCTACGCAAAGTTCACTTTGCGGATCTCTCTTGTTACGCAAACCTTCAGTTTACGTGTGTTTCAGACTTAGAGTTTTTCTGAACTTCTAAATTTTTCAAAAATGTCTCTGCAAGCTCAAGTGTACAAGAATGACCTGATGATGTCATTGGGGTCTGACACACGTCCACCTGTACTGATTAATGAGAATGAGTTTGAACAGTGGCAGGATCGATTTATTAACTTCATTGAAAGACAACCGAATGGGGATAATATGATGAAATCACTGACTCAGGGTCCTATGGAGAGACCAATGAAAGTTATTCCAGCTACTGCAACCACTGCTGCTACAACTGTTGAGAAAGCATTAAGGGAATATGATGCTGATGAGTTGTTACGATATCATGTTGATAGCCAGGCCAAATCAAATCTGATTCTTGCTCTACCCAATTCGATATACAACAGAATTGATTGTTTCAAACAGAATCCTATGCTGATGTGGACTCAACTGGAAAAGATTATGCTTGGTACATCTATGTCAACTCAGTTGCGCCAAACAAGGTATATGAATAATTTTGAAGAGTTCAAGGCTAAGGACGGGGAAAGCTTGAAGAGTGTATTTGACCGATTTTGGGCTGTCATCAATGATCTGTACAAAATCAAAGTTACAAAGACTGAGTTGGAAGCTAACTTGAAGTTTCTGAATGCACTACAACCAGAATGGAACAAGTCATGCCATAGGAGGAGAAATGATGTTCGAATATCTACTATGCCAATTCAGGATGTGTATGAAATTCTGATGTCAGATGAGACAATGGTGATAGAAAAGAAGGCAAAGCTGGATAAGAAGAATAAGACTAAGCCAGTGGATCCAATTGCTCTTCTGGCTAGACAACTGGCTGAGCAAGCTTTAACTGAATCTGTTTATGATGGATCAACGGATGATGATGGCGAAGCTTTAGAAAAGGCCATGATACTTCTCACTCAGCATTATCAGAAAAGATTCCAACATAGATCTGGGTCAAACAACCTTCGGTTTACTTCCGGTTCAAAGCAAGTAGAACCTGGTGCTCCATCAAAGGCTTACACTCCAAAGTATGAACCTGTTAAGGTGGCTGAACAGAAAAAGGAAGAGAAAAAGGTGATGAACTGATTCAGCTGTGGAAAACCAGGGCACCTAGCTAAAGAGTGTAGAGTGAAGGTAGTCAAGGATTCAGCTTTCTACATAAAGAAGATGGAACTGGCTGAGAAGAGAGAAAACGGAACTATTCTGATGGCAGAGGAAGAGTATTGGTTGGATCATTCAGACAACGAGGCTGAAAATGAAGAGACCGCAACCATGTGCTTCATAGGGGATGACAAAAGCGATGATGAAGAAGATGATACATCCACAGATGAGTCTGAGGTAATTTCTGAGTTTCATGTTAACTTCGTTTCTTCTCAATTGAATGTTATTGTCAATGCTTTACATGATTTTCGTTCTAAGTTCATATCTGAAAAGCTTGATAATCAAGAAAAGTCTGTTTTGATCGAAAAATTGAAAATCTCTTTGAAAGATGAAAAGACTATTTTAACAGACACAAAAGAGAAGTTTCAGAAGAAGTTGGATGATTTAGAAAATTCAAATCAGACTTATCGTGATTCTTTGACTGAACTGACCTCTTCAAATCAAACTCTTTCTGATAAAATAGTTGTTTTAGAAAAGAAATTGTATAAGAGAGAACAATCTGAGCAAACCATTTACATGAACAAACCAAGGAGTGAAGAAGCTATAAAAGAAAAGTGGGGACTCGGTTTTGAAAATACGCATTATTTAAATCTTGGTAAAACAGAAGTTCCTACTTTATATGAATATGATTATCTTGGTCTTGCAAGATATGCCCCTCAGTTTAAATTCTTCTGGACTAGTGAAAAACAAATTTTAGATGAAGAAAATGAGAGAAGAATTACAAACAAGAGGATGGAAGTGCCATTTGTTTACACTTCTGAAAATGCCAAGTATTTTCCTGACCAATCAAAGAAATCCAGAAAATCACAAAATATTTTAAATGTCAAGTCTTCCAATAAATCTTCATTACCAACTGAATTTGTTGATATATTTGCTAATGCTAATAAGAAAAATGCATCTCCGGTGTCTTATGATTCTAGGAGATACATTCCCCCATTAGTGTTAGAAGATAAGATAGTTGATCTTGAAGATAAATTGTAAGAACAAAGTCTTTAAAATGATTTAGAAAACGACTTATTCCTTTTTATAATAAAAACAAGTTTTGAAGACAAAATTTCTACTGGATTTTCTAAAGATTTTAAGGAAAATACTCAAGTTTTGAAAAATAGTGTGCATTTGCGCAACCAGTTGGTTACGCAAACCGACACTTTGCGCAAGCCGTTGATAGCGCAAAGTTTAGTTTGCGCAACCAATGGGATGCGTAAACCTCCTCCTGACTTGTGCATTTTTGAAAATTTACACTCCGAGGCTAGTTCTTCAATGTCGAATGCTCAGGCTGATTTCTTAGATAAAGTTTCTTCTTCTGCTTCAATTATTGATGATTATTTAACGCTAAATGTTCAATATTATAAAAAGAAGCGTAAAAGAAGAAGATCTAAGAAATCAAGGAAACATGATAGTGTCTTGTCTGAAAATTCTAATTCTTCGGATTTTTCTGTTTCAGATCGGACTGTAAAGAAGTCACCAAAGCAGATATGGAGGGTTAAACAGCAAACAGCAGAGTCCGAATTATTAGTAGTTAAATGTGTAGAAAGTCTTTGTGAATCTGATACATTTGCCATTTGTAATAAAAATACAAAATATTCATTTCAACAAATTATTCATATTACAAAGAGTGTCTCATATTCTTCTTCTAATTCTGATTCTGATGATTGTGTTTTTTCCTCTATGGATGATTGCTTTCATGTTTATATGAATGATAAATTTGTGAAAAATAAAAGACACAAATCTAACAAGAAGGGACCCATAAGCATATGGGTACCTAAAATTGTGTAATTTCTGTATGTGCAGCTTAGTCAATTATGGTATCTGGACTCGGGGTGTTCTAAACACATGACTAGCAACAAATCACTTCTGTCCAATTTTAAAGAAAAATGTTGCGGTCGTGTTAAGTTTGGAAACTATGAGACTGCTCCAATTCTTGGTTATGGTGATCTAGTTCAAGGTAATATAACAGTCAAGAGAGTCAGCTACGTCGAAGGTCTAATCCACAACTTATTCAGCATCGGACAGTTCTGTGATAAAGATCTTGAAGTTAGCTTCAAATCTAAAAGAGATGCTGTGAAGAATGATAGTGGCCGAGATCTACTAGTTGGAAAGAGAAGATCCAATCTGTATACTATTGATCTTTCCAAAGTCAAGATCCCATCAGACATATGTCTACTTTCTAAAGCTTCAGTTCATGAAAGTTGGATTTGGCATCGTCGACTAGCTCACCTCAACTTTAAATATATGGATCGCCTTGTCCAGCATGATTCCGTGAGAGGTCTTCCAGTTCTCCGTTTTCAGAAAAACCACCTCTGTCAGGATTGTGATAAAGGAAAGATGAAGAAAGCATCTCATAAACCAAAGCCTGAACCCTGCACGTCGGACATTCTTGATATTTTGCATGTTTATTTATGCGGACCGATGAAGACAAAGAGCATTGGAAAGAAAAGATATGTCTTGGTTGTTGTTGATGATTACTCTCGATATACATGGGTAAAGTTTCTCAAGTCTAAAGACGAGACTCCTGAAGTCCTCATCAACCTCATCAAAACTATTCAGACAAATAAGCAAAAGCAAGTCAAGATTGTCAGATCCGACAATGGCACTGAATTCAAGAACAACACTCTTCAAGCATTCTACGAGGATCAAGGTATACAACAACAGTTTTCTGCTGCCAGAACACTGCAACAGAATGGGTTTGTTGAAAGAAGAAACAGAACGCTTGTAGAGACTGCCAGATCAATGCTTGCTTATTCAGGACTTCCTTTGTCTCATTGGGCTGAAACCGTGTCAACTGCCTGTCATACTCAAAACTGCTCAATTCTGCATCGTCGTTTCAACAAAACACCATATGAGCTGATGAACGGTATCAAACCGAATGTCAAATATTTCAAGTCTTTTGGGTGGAAGTGTTACGTTCTGAATGACAGGGATAATATGAACAAGTCTAGTCCGAAGGCATATGAGGGTATTTTTCTGGGTTATTCTTCTAACTCTGCTGCTTATAGAGTCTTTCTGATCTCAGCAAGAAAAGTGATAGAGAGTGTAAATGTCAAATTTGACGAAGCTGCTGATTTGGTTTCTGGTCAATCAGATTCAGAACCCGCACTTACTGGAAATTCAGCTTCTGAACAACTCAGTTCAGAACCTTCGCCACAACCGTCAAATCAGGATTCTTCTTCTTCTTCACTTAATATTTCTGATCTTGATTTTCTATTTGAAAATTTTTACGATGATGTGCCTAGATCTAACTCTGAAAATGTCTCAAATGTTTTGAATCAGGAAACTGAGAACACATCTACTTCCAATTCCGCTGCATCTATCTCTGAACCTGATGCTGTTCCAATTCATCCTGTTGATCAGACACAATCAGAAACTGAGCATATTCATGAAGAACATATTCATGCAGAATCTGAACATGAACAATCTGTTCAAGAGGAATCAGTTCAGGAAGAAGAACAGAATGATGTTATTCAACAAACTCTTATAGAATCTGATCCAGATGTTGTTGAGTTACCTCCTCCTCTAGTTGAAATTGTGTTTATCTCTTCAACTGACTTTGAAGCTTCTGAACCTCCCTCTCAACAATTAGAAGTGGTTCAAGAACTTATTGATCCTCTCCCTCACACCACAAAATGGACAAGATCTCATCCAATTCATTAAATTATTAGAGATCCTCAAGCCAGTGTGTCTACACGTTCTAGGACGGCTACTTCCAACGAATGTCTCTTCACTTGCTTCTTAAGCAAGATTGAACCAACAAAAGTTTCTGAAGAGTTGGAGGATCCGGATTGGATTATAGAAATGCAAGAGGAGCTCAATCAATTTGACGCTCTCAAAGTTTGGAGACTTGTACCACGGCCGAAAGGAAAGAGTATAATTGGAACAAAATGGATATTCTAGAATAAGAAAGACAAAGATGGCATCGTTATTCGGAACAAAGCAAGATTGGTAGCCAAGGGTTATTGACAAGAAGAAGGAATTGACGACGATGAAACGTTCGCGCCGGTTTCCAGATTAGAAGCTATTCGGATGTTTCTTGCCTTCGCTGCTTATCGTAATTTTACTGTCTATCAGATGGATGTCAAGACAGCTTTCCTCAATGGCAAACTGAAAGAAGAAGTCTATGTCTCTCAGCCAGAGGGGTTTGTTGACAAAGATCGTCCTGATCATGTCTATTTTCTCGATTAAGCATTGTATGGACTGAAACAAGCACCGCGCGCATGGTATGATGAGTTTTCAGCCTTCTTAATCAAATCTGGCTTCACCAAAGGATCCATAGATACCACTATTTTCATTTATAGATCAAACTTGGATATCTGCTTAGTTCAAATATACGTAGATGATATTATCTTTGGTGAGACTAACAAATCGTTATGTACTTGGTTTTCTGATTTAATGACTTCTAGGTTTCAGATGAGCATGATGGGAGAAATCAATTTCTTCCTCGGCTTACAAGTGAAGCAGCTTCCAGATGGAATCTTCATCAACCAGTCAAATTATGTATTTGACATCTTGAAGACATTCAAGATGGACAAATCTACTTCAATCGGAACGCCGATGGCTCATGGTGCCAAAATTGGACTTTATCCAGATGGAAAAGCTGTAGATCAAAAGACATATCGAGGAATGATCGGATCACTAATGTATCTCACTGCAAGTCGCCCGGATATGATGTTCTCCATGTGCCTATGTGCTAGATTCCAAGCCAAACCGAAAGAATCTCATCTATTAGCAGTCAAGCGTATTTTTAGATATATTAAAGGAACTCCTTATTTATGTTTATGGTATCCTAAAAGTTCTGACTATAAGTTGATTGCTTATTCAGATGCAGATTTTGGTGGTAATCAATTGTACCGGAAGAGTACCTTAGGACATCTTCAATTCTTGGGAGACAGACTGATAAGTTTGGCGTAGAAGAAGCAGAATTGTGTTTCTATATCAACTGCAGAGGCAGAGTACGTCACCGCAGCTAGTTGTTGCGCTCAAGTCCTATGGATTAAGACACAACTTCGGGATTACAGGATGTTGTACAAAACAGTGCCAATATATTGTGACAGCAAGTCCGCAATTGCCATATCAGTCAATCCGGTCCAGCACACTAAGACCAAGCACATAGATATGCGGTACCATTTCATAAAGCATCATGTGGAAGAAGGTACTATTGAATTATATTTTGTACCAACTGAATATCAACTTGCTGATATCTTTACAAAAGTTTTAGATGAAAAACGTTTTAACTTTCTGCTTTCAAAACTTGGCATGTTGAATTTAAAAGTTTAAATCTTTACAAATTTTATTCTATAAAGTAAAATTTTACAGATTTTCTTTCTTTTGAATAAAATGTGTGTCTAGGATCTTTTACAAGTTCTTTGTTTATATTAAAGTTTTATATGTTTAACTTTCAAGTCTTACAAAAGTTGAAAAGTCAGCAACATGTTTGTAGCTTTTGATTTTGCTTTAAAGATATGTGAGTCGAGATTTTTATAGTTTACTTTGCTTAGACTACCTAAATAATCAGAATTATAGATCGGAATGAAAATATGGGCTAAGCATTTAGACGTTGATCTGAGTGATTGAGATGAATAATAAATTCTTAAAAATACAGAAATCTCTGAGTTTAAAAGTTTGTACCTGTGACCTTTCTGGTTTGGGAAAGTAAGTTTTGTGGGATGATTGTCATCTAGTCCCCTAAGGTCATTTGGTCTGGGAGTGATTGAACCAAAATCCTTCTATAGAACTAGATCGAAAGTCATATTCTGCTGGTATGAATGGGTTTAGGATGTGTCGATGTAGTCTTTCTGATCCGGGAAAGTAAGTTCCAAGGGGTGGTTGACACCTAGTCCCCTAAGGCCAACTAGTCTGGGAGCGGCTGACCCAAATCCTGCAATAGGGTCAGATAGAAAGTTACGTTTACGGCATGTTCTTTACTTAATGAACTCTTTGATTAAAAGATGCCAAAGTGCACATCGCTTAAAAGATGCCAAAGAGCACACTCATGTGAAGATGCCAATGTGCACACTGCTAAAAAGATGCCAATGAGAACACATCTCATGATACTTGGTGATATGTTTGAGTTGCGATAAACCTGTAAATTTGTGAAAGTCTTAATTTTTGATGACTTAGTGTCAGTACATGCAAAGTTCTCTATAAGATTTTTAGAATTGCATTTTTCTTCAAGCTAATCGAAGTTCACATGCGAGCACACTGAATAGATAGATGAAAGTTTTTGAAACTGAACATGTCTTAACTTGATATGCAATAAAACTTGTTCTTGTATCCAACAACTTATGTTTGATTTCAACTGATTGATAAATGTGTGAAATTTTACTGAGTAGCCTTTAATTTGTTTAGTGTTTAAAATTTTATATGTTCAGCTGTTTCAAAATTTATATTCAGTATAATTTTCTTTTTACACTAATGTTTCTTATAATATTGATTACTAATGTTCCAAAATTTATGTTCAGTTTGCGCATTTTCTTTTTACACTTATCCATAGAAGTTCAGATAAGTCCTAGCACACTGATCCCATGTTATCCTATGAAGCATATGATGCCCAGGTGATTTAACTTGATCTGTTAAAGGTCAATGATTAATCAGAAAACATTTAAAAGCACACTTCCAATTCAAGAAATCTGTTTGAGAATCGGGAAGTGGTTTGAACATTTAAGAACATGTTTTCTTATGATTGAAAGTTGTCCTTCTTTCAACCATAGATGAGATGAAGATAAGGAATTATATCTTTTGAGTGCAGTCTTACATCTCACGAAGTCAAGCTTAAAGTCATAAAGATATGATCTTTGAAGCATCTCTCAACCTACAAAAGTCTAAAAGATCTAGTCAAAGTAACTTTATTCACTGAAATTGAAATGACATAAAGCAGAAAAACAATTAAGGTACGAGTTCTGATCAGAAATAATCAGAAGTCATCGCCATACTTCTTTGACTTTTACGTTCCCCCTAAAATCATGCATCATTAGTAAACACAATGCATTTAAATTATGCTCCCCCTTAAAATAACATTGACCATCTATAAGATACTTCTCACACTCCCCCTGAGATTATGAACAAACTATTAAAGAGTAGGTATCATGCGGAAATAATAATAAAGAAATGATAAAGAGACACAATAAGAAACTTTAATAGGTAACCACCGATTAGGTCTTAAGATTTAGCATACCAAGTCTTGAGATAAGAAAATTAAATCTCTTTTCGTCTAAAGGTTTGGTAAACAAATCTGCAAGTTGATAATCAGTTTTTACAAAGTAAAGTTCAATTGTTCCCTTTTCTACATTATCTTTTATAAAATGATACCTAACATCTATGTGTTTGGTCTTAGTATGCTGAACAGGGTTAGCGGTAATCGTAATAGAGCTCTTCGAATCACAATAAATCGGGATTCTATTGAAATGAAATCCATAGTCTCGCAGTTCTGTTCACATCCACAAGACCTGAGAACAGCAGCTAGCAACAGCTACATATTCTGCTTCGACCGTTGATGTGGAGACACATAATTGCTTCTTCGAAGCCCAACTGACAAGTTTATCTCCGAGGAATTGAATATGACCCGAGGTGCTCTTCCTGTCTAACATGCAACCAGCATGATCTGCGTCTGAATAAGCTGTTAGTTCAAAGCTTGTATCCTTAGGATACCACAGACCAAGATCTGCAGTCCCCTTCAGATACCTGAAAATCCGCTTTACAGCAGACAAATGGGATTCTTTAGGAGCAGCTTGATATCTAGAACATAAACATGTTGAAAACATAATATCTGGCCTACTTGAAGTAAGATACATTAATGATCCTATCATACATCTATAAGTCCTAACATCAACACTTTTACCCGAAGGATCAGTGCTAATCTTAGTACCTGGTGCCATCGGGGTTCCAATTGGTTTACAATTTTCCATTTCAAACTTCCGAAGAATATCCAAAATGTACTTAGATTGGTTAATGAAAATCCCCGTTGAAAACTGTTTAACTTGTAATCCGAGAAAGAAATTCATCTCTCCCATCATACGCATTTGAAAACGTGACACCATGAGGTTAGAAAAGTTTTTCCAATATTTAGGATTAGTAGAGCCAAATATTATATCATCAACATATATTTGAATAAGGATGATATCGGCTTTTTCCTTTTTGATGAACAAAGTGGTATCAACTTTACCTTTGGAAATACCTGACTTGACCAACAATTTAGATAGAACATCATACCATGCTCGAGGGGCTTGTTTCAAACCATACAGGGCTTTGTCCAAGATGTAGACATGATCTGGATTATCTGGATTCATGAATCCTTCTGGTTGAGACACGTATACTTCCTCCTTAAGAATGCCATTCAGAAAGGCTGTTATCACATCCATCTGATAGACTGTGAAATTCTTATGAGTTGCGTACGCTAGAAACATGCGGATTGCCTCTATACGCGCTACTGGAGCATACGTCTCATCGTAGTCTATGCCTTCCCCTTGATGGTAACCTTTGGCAACAAGTCTAGCTTTGTTTCGTATGACGATACCATCTTCGTCCTTCTTGTTTTTTAATACCCATTTAGTTCCTATCACGGTTTTGCCGTCTGGTTTTGGAACTAATCTCCATATCTTTAGGGCTTCAAACTGATTCAACTCGTCTTGCATGGCAGATACCCAATTCGAATCAGCTAAAGCCTCTGATACTCGCGTGGGCTCTATCTTGCTAAGGAATGAGTCATGCATACATTGATTAAGAGTCGCTGACCTAGTTTGTATAGGGTTGTTAAAATCTCTAATTACTTGATGTAAAGGGTGCTCTTTGGTCCAGTGATGCTCATGAGGGAGTGGAGTAGATGAGAATTGATCATGATCATCATCTAAAAGTCCACTATCAGGCTCTTCAGTTTGAATAGTTGGAGGGGGTTTGCAGTTGAAGTTTCAGGTACAGAAGCATCAGTTGGAACAACAGACTCTGGATGGTGAGTAGACAATGTACCACACCCAACTCATACAGTTACTTCTGGATCAGCAGTTACATGTATATCTTCAACTGTAGGACTAGATGTTGGAATGTGAGTTTCTGACTAAACGGGGGATACAAGTTCAGTTAAAACTTCTGAAGTGACTGGATGATTGCAGCTTGTGTCTTTAGACCTGTCAGTCACAGCAGATTTAGGTACATTAGACCCTAGAAACTCATCATAAAAGAATTCAAACAACAAATCTAAATCAGATAAATGTTAAATTGAAGTAGAAGCGTTATTCGAATTATTCGCTGTAGAAGCAGGTTCTGGACTGATCTGCCCAGAAGCTAATACTCCAGTGATAACGGGTTCTGAACTCAGTTGTTCAGAAGCCATTTCTTCATCAAATGTAACATTAACGCTCTCGACGACTGTCTTTGACTTCTTCAGATAAACACGATATGCTGCAGATGTTGAAGAGTATCCAATGAAGATGCCTTCGTCCGCCTTAGCACTGAATTTATTCAGACTCTCTCTATCGTTAAGCACGAAACACTTACACCCAAATATGTGAAAATATTTGATTGTCGGTGTTCTGTTGTTGATCAGCTCATATGGAGTCTTTTGAAAATGACGGTGTACCATGGATCGATTTTGAGTATGACATGCAGTCGACACAGCTTCTGTCCACAAAAATAGAGGTAGATCGGATTGGCTGAGCATAGTACGAGTGGCCTCGACTAGCGTCCGATTTCGCCTTTCGACTACTCCATTTTGTTCAGAAGTACGAGCAGTAGAGTACTGATGTGATATCCCGACCGATTCGAGATATTCTTCAACAATCTTGTTTTTGAACTCTGTGTCGTTGTCCGTTCGAAGAAACTTGACTTGTCTTTGCATATTCACCTGGGTCGTCTTTAAGAAAGTAATGACAACTTCGGGCGTCTCATCTTTTGATCGAATAAATTTGACCCACGTGTATCTTGAGTAATCGTCCACAATAACCAACACGTATTTCTTTCCACCCAAGCTCTGAGTTCTCATTGGACCACAGAAATCCATATGCAATAATTCTAACAGAGAACTGGTGCTTGGTTCAGGCTTCGGTTTATGCGGAGCTCTCTTCATCTTACCCTTCTCACATGCAGCACATAAGTGTTCTTTCTCGTATTTCAACTCAGGAAGTCCTTTTACCAATTTTCCACTAACCAGCTTGTTGATATAACGAAAATTCAGATGTAATAGTCGTCGGTGCCAAAGCCAACTTTGCTGCATCGAAGCTTTTGACAATAAGCAAACGTGATTGTCATTCTGTACCTTTGAAAGATTGATGGTATAGAGGTTCGTCTTTCGATTTCCGACTAAGAGTTCATTGTCGTCTTCAGTACGAACAGAACACCTCTTAGCTTTGAAGTTAACCTGTAACCCTTTATCACAGAATTGACCGATGCTAAACAAGTTGTGCCCTAAACCTTCGATATAATTCACCTTCTTAATCGTTATGTTGTCTTGAATAATGTCACCATATCCTAAGATTGGTGAAAGCTGATCGTTTCCAAATCTGACATTTCCACTGAATTTCTCTGTATAATTAGACAATAAAGCTTTCTGCCCAGTCATATGCTTAGAACATCTATTGTCCAAGTACCACATATGCTGGGTCTGCAAGAGAAATTAGGAAATCATAGATTTAGGTACCCATTTAAAAACGGGTCCTAACAGATTAGCACAAGATTTTGGTATCCATTTAAAAATGGATCCTCCTTTTCTTTGAAAACTTCTAAAAACATTTGATCTTAAAGAATACACATGATAAGATCCAAACCAATCAGAAGAATTATGAGAATAAGTAAAATCATTTCTCCGATAATGATAAGATTTAGTAGTAATAGGAGATAATTGAATCAATTGTTTTATTGAATACCGCTTGTAAGAAGTTACAAGGTTTTGTTTAGGACAAGCAAGTTGATCAACTACATCATTATCACTACTAACTGATCTATTACAAGAGTTATCAGAAACTGATTCAGTTATCTCATCATCCTTCCTTTTTGGTCGCCATTCAGTTCGAGCTTTTGACCTTTTCTTGCTTATATCTAAAACAAAAGATTTAGATTTATTAGAAAATCAGATTTCTGAAATTGATTTTTCTTTTGTGTACCAGTGTATTTCTGTTTCTGTAATCGCTGTTTCTTATGTTTCTTACCTTGAGCATAGTAATCATCAGTTACAGAAACTGATTCACCAACTTTAGTTGATGATTCACCAATATTAACAACACTTGGTAACACTTTTTCATTTATAAGGCAAGTAGAATGATCAGGAAGAGGAGCATTGAAGTCAAACATATCAATTTCTTCTATGCACCCATCATCAGAATTAAGAAAGACATTTGCAGACTCAAATAAGTCATCAGAGTTATCAGTCGAAGTTTGAGGTGCCTTTGAAACTTTAGAACACTTTGTAGATTTAGTTTGAAAAACCGTGTTCTTTAAAACTGTAGAAAACACACTTTGTTGAATATCAACCAAAAGTTTTTCATCAAATAAAACATTTTCAAGCTCAACTATTTTGCTTTCAAGAATGAGTGGAGGAACATAAACCTTTGCAATCGCAGGTTTTGCCTTCATCTCAGAAACAGAATAACTAGCAAAATAGTCGTTTGAAAGAACTTTTGGTATGTCTGAAAGATAACTATCATTTAAATTTGCATAGTTAAATGGTAGTTGCATTTTCTTTACATTCTTTCTATTTTCAGTTTCTTTGGCCTCAACTTCTTCTGGTAATTTGGTAACAAATTTGGGTTTTAAATGAGTATGTTTACCAGCACAAGCAAGAAAATCAAAATTATAAAGTGCTGGTTCTTTTCTGATGGCTTTCTTTAAGTAATGGGGGTTTTCAAAACCATGTCCCCATTTTTCTTTAACATCATCCTCTTCGTTAGGTGCATTGAAAAAAATAGTTTGATCTGTTTGGCCTCTTGCATAGAGTTCTTATTCAAGAGCTTGTTCTCAACCTGCAATTTATGAATGGTTAGTGCAGATTCTTTCTTCTCAAACTCAGAGTTAGAAGTTTTAATTTCAAAATCAGAAATCTTCTTTTCAAAACAATCTACTTGAATTTTAGAATCAGAAGCAGACTTGCGTAAAGAATCAATTAGATCTTTGTTCCCAATAATAGACTTATTAAGCTCAAAGATCTTGTTGTTTCTTTTAGCAACTCTGTCTTTTTCTTTCTTCAATTTTACTTGAAGATCATTAAGCTCAACCATCATAGCTTCCATTTTGGTTATGAAATCTTTTTCAGTTAAGTTTATTACCTCATCTGCAGTCTCATCGTCTGAATCATCATACTTGACCTCTTTTCCCATTAAGTAGAGATGAGCAGTTTCTTCTTTCTCTTCCTCTTGATCAGAATTATCCAACCAAAATTCGTCTTCGGCCATTAATGCTATGCCAGCTTCTTACTGTTTGGACAATAGAAGTTTGTTCTGATAATATTGGGAGTTGCGAACCTTTGGCTTTCGACAATCTTTAGCAAAATGTCCAATCTTGCCACAGTTGTAACATTTGATTGGATCATTTGTTGGCTTTTCAGTAACGGTGTAATCATTCACAAACTTCTTCTTTTCTTCCAGCTTCCTTTCCATATACCGGTTCTCTTCATGTTGCTTTCCTTCAACTCTTTCTCGGTGCTCATGGTTCTTAGAGCTGGATCAAGAGTATCTCTGAGAATTGGATCCCGGCTTTTTGTAGAATTTCTTTTGAAATGCTCGGGTCAGTAAAAGCATAGCTTGTTTGAGACTTTCTCCATCATCACCATCTGATTCAGATTCTGATTCAGAACTAGTAATCACTTTCTTCTTTTTCTTCTTCTCTTTCTTCTTCTCTCCGGCTACCAATGCAATAGGATTGGGAACTTTTTCTGCCTTCTTTTCTCAGCTATTTTCTCTTCCACTTCTTCTTCATTTTGCCTTAGAGTCTCGTAAACCTCATGTTACGGAATGTCATTCAAATCCTTCATTTGTTTCATCCTAAGAGTATGCTTTTTCCATTCCGGTTGTAGGATACTCAGGAATTTGACATTGTTCTCAAGCTGCTTCTTTTTCACTTTCTTCTTTGACAATTCATTTAACAGCAAGACAAACCGTTCATAAGTATCTTCTAAGCTCTCATTCTCTTTGGCTTTGAATTCCTCATAGCTATTGATGCAATTGGCTACTTTCATTTGATTGCCAACTTTGGAACCCATCATCATCTTTTGCAACTGATCCCACATCTTTTTAGCATTTGCCTTGTAGCTGTCTATTTTGACGTAGATGTCATTTGGGATACTTTGAAGAAGAAGGGATCTTGCTTGCTTTTCTGCTTTGAAACGACTCTTTTGCTCTTCAGAATACTGAGCATATTCAACTGGAACTGTTTTCATTTTCTTATCTCTTTCCTCAGTACCATTTTCACTATCAGATGAGTCATCATCAGGTATTTGAACTGTGATTGGTACCATAGGACCTTCTGTAATTAACAGCAGAATGTTTTCCCCATTTGCATGTCTGTCTACAAAATCCAGAAATCTGTCTTTCCACTGTTCGTATTCTCCTTTTAACAGAACAGGAATCTTGACATCAAAGCCAATGGAAAGAGCATCTTTAGAAGTCATCTTGATTAAACCTGTTTTGAAAAATATATGCAATAAGAAACTAGAACTGATCGTTAGTCCAAATATGAAATCACAAGAAAAACTCTTGAAATATAGAAAAATCAGAAAATTTAAAAAAAATTGACTAAGTAACCAAACTCGCAAGTCACAGTAGAACTCGCAAGTAACTATTACTGAAAAACCGGCAGACTAAGGCTTGCGAGTTTGTGTAACTCGCATGCAAAGACTTGCGTGTTCTGATAAACTCGCAGATTGCTAAAACTCGCTAAACGTTGAAACTCGCAAGTGACTATTCTTGAAGAAACTCGCTAATGCCTGAACACGCATATCACTATTCACTGATAAACACGCAGGCTGAGGCGTGCGTGTTTGAGAAACTCGCTAGGCACTACTAGCGCGTTTTGAACAAACTCGCTAGACAAGGTTAGCGCGTTCCGACACTTAGAAAATTTTCAAAGAATTTCAAACTCGCACGATGTATGAACTCGCAGAACCCTGTTTCTGATGAAACTCGCACACTTAGACTAGCGCGTTTGTAGAACTCGCTAATCACTATGTGCGTGTTTTGGTACTTAGAAAATTTTTCCAACTTTCCAAACTCGCAGATAACAAACTAAACTCGCAGACTTCAACCAGCGAGTTTCTAGAACTCGCTAATAACCCCTTGCGCGTTTTGTCCAAAAATGAGATTCTTCAGCTTGCGCGTTCTATTGAAGAACTTGCGCGTTTCACAGATCTAGCGCGTTCTTCAGACTCCCTTGCGTGTTCTTCAGAAAGTTGACCAAAACTTCACTTGATCCAAACCTTGTCCAATTGACTTGAAACTTTGTAGGGATACTTGATTTCAATATTAGAACAAGTTACAATGCAAGAATTTCAAAAACAAACATTCTCAATACAGAATGACTGATGATACAGTGCTTATGAACTCGTGAAAAAAAATTCAACAAAATCCGAAATTACCTATCAATTACAGTGCAAATTACAAATTTGAATATACTGACTCGATCAAATACACTCTGCGATCATAACCTGATCAATTTCAACACCTAATTCGCCCAAAAACTCAGAATTTGATTCTTCGGCTCAAGAACACAGTGTCGCACATTTTCTTGATTTGATTTCGATTTCGATCTGCTCTGATACCAATTGTGTGTCCTAGATTCTAGTTTCTAATCACAATTAATCAATCAAACACAAACAAGAATTCAATTATCTGTTTTGATTCAATCTCAAATTCAACAATTACAATCTTTTCTCTCTCTTGAACTCTCTCTCTTTCTCTACAATTTCTCTCTCAATCGTATTCTCTGATTCTCTAAACTAGACCACTACTACAAAATAGAAAATACAAGGCTATTTATACCTACAACAATTATAAGGAAAAACAAAATACAAATACAACAACTTTGACTTTTTATTACAAAAAGACTTTGACTTTAATGAAAGTTGACTTTCAGCTTTGACTGCTTACACTTTGACCATCAGTCTTCTTGATCTTGTATCCAACAGATTTATGCTCTAACACCTTGGCAACAAGTCGTGCTTTGTTACGGATAACGGTACCATCTTCATCTTTCTTGTTTTTGAACACCCATTTCGTACCAATGATGGTTTTACCTTGAGGTTTGGGTACGAGTCTCCATACTTTGAGTGCTTCAAATTGATTCAGCTCATATTGCATCGCAGTTACCCAATCTGAATCGACAAGGGCCTTAGATACGCGAGTAGGCTCGATCTTGCTCAGAAAGGATTCATACATACATAGATTTGATGTTGCAGACCTAGTTTACACCGGTTTAGAAGGGTCTCCAATAATTTGATGTACTGGATGCGCTTTGGTCCACTTATGTTCATGAGAAAGTGGATTAGATGTAGATTGATCATGTTCAGCATCTAGAAATCCACTGTTATCTCCTTCAGATGGTTTAGAATTAACGGGGGTTTCAGTTGAAGTAGTCGTTGCAGAAGTGGCAGTAGGTACATCTTGGTCAGTCTGTAAATCAGTCCTTACAGTAAATCCTACTGAGTCAGCTACTTCTGTGTCGTCGATGTTGGTCACAACTTCAACTGTCGGAGTAAGCTTTTGAACTGGAACTTCTTACTGAATCGGGGAATTGGATTCAGTAGAGATATCGGAAGTGATTAGATGAGTAGTCATCGAGTCTTCCATCCTGTCAACCACAACAGATTTAGGCACACGAGATCCAAGAAACTCATCATAAAACAGTTCAAATAATAAATCCAAATCAGATAATTGAGAAGTAGACAATGAAGCGCCATCTCATTTGTTCTCTTGAGGGGCAGGTCCTGGACTGGTTGGCCCAGAAGCTAATACTCCGGTAATTACGGATTCTGAACTGACGTGCTCAGAAGCCATGATCTCATCGAATGTAACATTGACGCTCTCTATCACAGTCTTCGACTTCTTCAAGTAAACCCGATATGCAGTAGATGTAGAGGAATAACCAATGAAGATGCCCTCATCCTCCTTAGCACTGAACTTGTTCAGATTTTCTCTGTAGTTTAGAACATAACACTTACAACAAAAAACATGAAAATATTTAATGGTTGGTGTTCGGTTGTTGATCAACGCATACGGAGTCTTCTAAAATCGGCGGTGTATCATGGAGCGATTCTGAGTGTGACACGCAGTCGATACAGCTTCAGCCCACAAAAATAGAGGTAATTCAGATTGGCTGAGCATTGTTCGAGCGGCCTCGACAAGTGTACGATTTCGCCTTTCGACGACTCCATTCTGTTGAGGCGTACGTGCAGCAGAGTATTGATGTGATATCCCGACTGATTCGAGATATTCTTCAACTATCTTGTTCTTGAACTCTGTGCCGTTGTCAGTTCTGAGAATCTTGACCTGTTTCTGCAGATTGACTTGGGTCGTCTTCAGAAATGTAATGAGAACTTCGGGCGTCTCATCTTTAGACCGTAGGAACTTGACCCAAGTGTATCGCGTATAGTCATCCACGATAACCAACACATACTTATTTCCTCCTAAGTTTTGCGTTCGTATAGGACCGCATAAATCCATATGCAACAACTCTAATGGAGAGCTGGTACTTGGTTCAGACTTTGGTTTGTATGGGGCTCTCTTCATCTTTCCTTTTTCACATGTTGTACATAGATGTTCTCTTTCATACTTCAGCTCAGGAAGTCCTTTCACTAGCTTTCCACTGAACAGCTTGTTGATGTACCGAAGGTTGAGGTGAGAAAGTCGTCGATGCCATAACCAGCTTTGTTGCATCGAGGCCTTTGATAATAGACATACCTGGTTGTCATCCTGGACCTTTGACAAGTTGATGGTGTAGAGGTTTGACTTGCGAGTGCCGACCAAGAGTTCTTTTCCTTCTTCAGTGCGTACTGAACATGTCTTGTCCTTGAAATTAACCTCTAAGTCTTTGTCACAGAACTGGCCAATGCTGAATAGGTTGTTTCCTAAACCTTCAACGTAGCTCACCTTGTTAATCGTGAGATTTTCGTGTACAACATCACCATATCCCAGAATTGGTGAAAACTGATCATTTCCAAAACGAACTGTGTCGCAGTATTTGTCCGTATAATTAGACAACATACTCTTCTGCCCGGTCATATGCTTGGAACACCCGCTATCCAAGTACCACATATGACGGGTCTACACAAAACGAATAAGGAAATGAGAGGTTTAGGTACCCATTTATAAATGGGACCTTCACTGTTAGTACTTGATTTTGGCACCCATTTAAATTTGGGCCCGCTTTGTCTTTGAAAACCATAAGCATGATAAGACGAATGATAACGATAAGATGAAACATTATATGAACCAAACCAAACATCAGAACACTTACGAGAAGCATAATCACATTCACCACAGTTTAAAAACTTTTTATTAGATGGTGCTAACTGGAATAATTGCTTTATGAGTATTTCTTGTGAGAATCAACAAGATTAGATTTAAAAGTAGCAACATTCACAATCAATTCATCTTTACTAGAAGTCTTTTTATTAAAACTAGAACTAGATTTAGCTTTCTCGTCTATCTTCTATTTTGGTATCCATGCAGTCTTAACTCCAACCCTTTGCTTTCTCATATCTGAAACATTTTAAACTTTCGAGTTAGAATGATGAGAATTAAAAGAATGCTTCTTCTTTGGCTTACCCGTGGTGATCGGTTTCTGTGAATGCTGAGATTTTCTTTTCTTACCTTTCGCAATCTAAGATTTCACAGAAACTGATTTGTCAACTTTCGTTGATGTTTCACCTTTTTCAAACACACTGGGTAATCCAAAAGAATTAACAACACAAGATGAATGATCAGGAAGTTTAGAAGTAACGTCAAATTGAGCAACACAATCATTTAAAACACCTTCAGAGTTTAGGAAATTAAGCTCATTATCAAGTGAACCAGACCTGTCATCAGAATTTAAAGCCTTGGAGAATTTAGAAAAATCCGTATTTTTGAACACTGTGGAAAATACAGTTTGTTCTAAGTCCATCAAAATTATTTTTTCTGTAAGAGTATTCTCGAGTTCAGAAATTTTACTTTCCAAAACTAGAGGAGGGACGTAAAGCTTACCTTCGATGGGTTTAGCCTCCAATTCTTTTACAGAATAACTCTCAAAATAATCATTTGAAAGAAATTTTGATTTATCAGAACTATAACTGTTATTCAACTTCTCATAGCGAAATGGAAGTTGAACTTTAGCTGTGTTCTTTCTTTTATCATATTCCTTGGATTTATCTTTTTCAGACAGACTAGTCCAAAAGGGTTTGAGTTCCTAATGTTGAGGAGCCAATAACATAAACCCAAAGTCATAAAGTGCAGGTACTTCAGATATACCCTTTTTGAGATGATGTGGGTTCTTGTAACCAAGTCCCCAAGTATCAGGTTTCTCTTTAGGTTTGTTCAAATGAATAGTGTGTTAATTTTGACCTAAAGTATATAATTTATCTTCCAAAGCATTCACCTTGTCTATTAAAGATTTCTTTTCTTTTGAAGTAGAAAAGTACCTTTTAGAAAGCTCTATAGACTTAAACTCACATTCTCTATATTTAGAAACAGTTTCAGATAACTCTTTATGAATTGTTGTCTTTTCTTTAGCGTTGGTGTCTATATTTTTGTGCAAAGTTTCAATTAATACATTTTTCTCAACAATATCATTACTAAGTTTATGTATAGATTGATTTTTCTCATTCATGACACCTTTCTCACGTTTCAGTTTCGACTCTAATTCTTGGAGTTTAGACATCATGGCATGCATTTGGTTCAGAAAATCACATTCTGTTAAGTTACATACCTCATCATTATATCCATCATCAGAATCAGCTTCAGCTTCTGACTGCTTCTTCCTCATCAAGCACATGTGTGCTGTCTCGTCCTTCTCTCCTTCTTCAGATTCTTGGTCGGAATGGTCAAGCCAGTATTCATCCTTGGCCATTAATGCTTTTCCAGCCTCTTGTTGCTTGGCTAGAAGCATCTTATTCTTGTAATATTCGGAGTTTCGGACATTTGGTTTTCGGCAGTCCTTGGCAAAGTGACCGAGTCTGCCACAGCTGTAGCATTTCATCGGTTCTTCCTTCTTGGGCTCTTCGGCTCCATCCTTATTCTTTTCTTCTGGTCTCTTTTCTTCAACTTTCTCCTTGTGCTTGTAGTTATTCGGACCAGACGAGTACCTCTGACTGTTGGAGTTTGGCTTTTTATAGAACTTCTTTTGGAAAGCCTTCGTAAACATTAGCATGGCTTCCTTTAGTTGTTCACAATCGTCAGAGTCAGACTTTGCCTCACTATCAGCTTCTTCTGATTCAGATGCTATCACCTTCTTCTTCTTAGATTTCTTCTTGACCACAAGTGCAACTGGATCAGCAACTTATTTGTCAGCCTTCTTCATCTCAACCTTGATTTCATCCACCTCTTCCTCATTTTGTTTGAGGATTTCATAAACTTCATGAAGTGGAATGTCATTCTGATCTTTCAACTGCCTCATCTGTCTGGTGAATCTCTTCCACTCGGGCTGAAGGTTGCTGAGAAATTTCACATTCAGCTCAACTTGAGATTTGTTGATCTTGTTTTTGCTGAGCTCGTTCAACAATGTGACAAATCTGTCATAAGTGGCTTCTAGTGATTCTCCAACTTTGGCTTTGAATTCTTCATAATTATTCAAGCAGTTTGAAACTTTGAGTTGGTTGCCGACTTTAGATCCGATCATCATCTTCTCCAACTGATCCCACATTTGCTTGTCGGTAGCATTGTAGCTATCAATCTTGACATATATTTCATTCGGTATGCCTTGGAGAATTAATGATCTTGCCAGTTTGTCACGCTTGTGTCTCTTCACCTGATCTTCCGAATATTCACCAATCGGTAATTTATACTCTGTCTCTTCTTCTTCACCATTTTCTCCAGCTACAGTAAGAACCTTGGTTGGAGGTGTCATGATTCCTTCTTTTAGAGATTTTCTGATGTAATATCCCAGATCATTTCGATCGATGAAATTCAAGAATCTGTCCTTCCATTGCTCGTACTCTCCCTTGAAGAGTATGGGTGGCTTCACATCTGTTCCAATAGCGAGAGCTTCCCGAGATGACATCCTTACTGATATGATTAATAATCAAACTTATTTGGTATTGAGACAATCAATTGGATGAGATCGTTAGAATCAAAAGTTGGATAAAACTACACTCAAAAATTTTCAGAAAATAAATTTCTAAAAAATAATTTAATTGCAGTACTAGCACAATATGATTCACAGATAAAATAATCAGAGAAGCTGGCGCAGAAAGAGAACCAAGACAGTGACGCGAAAAGACAGTTCACACTAGAGATAGGTCGCGCAAAGTGAGATTTGCGCTAGACACGGGTGGCGCAAAGTAGAAGTTCTTGCGAGCAATTGGTGACGCAAAGGGGAAATTCTCGCAAGACTTGGGTCACGCAAAGGAAAGGTTTGTGTTACAAGGCAATGGCGCAAAGTACGGTTTGCGTGAGCCTCGGGTGGCGCAAAGTGTCAGTTTGCGTGAGATGTGGGTTGCGCAAAGTAGGATTTGCGCGAGCCTTGGGTAGCACAAAGTTTAGTTTGCGTGACAAGGTTGTGGCGCAAACATTGAGAGGGACCGGTACCTTGCTTCGACCGGGGTATTGCAACGACCGGTACCTTGCTTAGACCGGTAAAAAAAACGACCGATATCACACGACCGGTATTGAAAGCTGACTGGGATCAACTCGACCGATAAGATGCTACGACCGATACTTTGCTTGACCGGTAAAATGATTGACCGGAAAAGAAAATGGACCGGTTTGAGAATTCGACCGGAATTGACTTGAACCGATAAAATGTCGACCGGTAAATTAGTAAGGCAGATGTCCGGTCGACCGATATGAACTGAGAGAAGTCCGAACGACCGATATCGAAGTTGAACTGAGAGAAGTCTGAAAGACCAGAATTTACTCGACCGATATGAAGACCGAAATAATGCAGTCGACCGGTACGAGGTACTGACCGATGTTGACTGAGTTTACCGGGTGACCGGTATTAAGTATTTGACCGATATTAATTCAACCGATATGATAACCGATGTATGAATCGGTATCGATTATATAGGTCGACCAATAAGAACTGATAGTTTACTGGGCGAACGGTATATCAACCGGTATTATGCGGTCGACTGGTATGATTCGGTCGACCGGTATCTTCTTGATGCTTACGACCCAGAAAACACAAATCAACCCATAAACCAATCGAAAACACCAAATTAAGCTACAAAACTTTGCCAAAACGATCTTTTAAACAACTAGAACTGACTGCAAATGATTAATTTCAAGAACTAGCACTTTTATGACAAATCAAAGAATGACACAGTGTTGTGCTCGAACGACCGGACAGATCCAAAATCATCAAATAAGCGAACAAAATCGATGAAATACCCAAATCAAATAGTACTCAATCAAGATAATATGCTAATCAAACACAATCAAAACAATAACAACTTGAATGAACAATCACACAATAATAAATTTTGAATCTTTACAGATAAGCAGAACCGAAAAACCATTCAATTCAATCTGTAACTTGCTCTGATACCAATTGTGTGTCCCAGTGATTAACAATTCAATCAAGCAAACATATAAACAACACAATTATGCAAACCTGGTATTGACTAATCAAACGAATTGAGCGATTACAATTGTTCTTGATGAAGAAATCTATCTCTTTCTCTTCTATCTCTCTCACGGCTCTGCTCTCTCTTTGTCTCTCTGTGTGCACGGCGCAAACACCAACAACTAGCCTCACAATTATTTCTTAATTTTCCAACTTAGCTCCCTTTACCTAATTAACACTAAAACAACTTAATTTATACAAAGGCCTTATTAGACTAATGGGCTTGGCTTAGCTATGCTTGGGCCCAACAGCAAATAACAAATTAAATTAGACTAAAAATGAAAGTACGTAAACATACTTTAACTATTTAATTGAGACGACTTTGTTAGATCAATTAATTGTATTCAAGATTAAAGTTAAATTAGAGGGTTTAAACTGTATTTGTTTGATAGTTAAAGTTAGAGGGTTTATTATGTAATATGTTAATAGTTTATTAGCTATTGGGCCCAAGCCCATTAGAAAGCCTGTTAAGCTTAAAGCCATATGGCCTAGGTATTTAAAGTTTTGTTTAGTTTAGATTTAGGGTTAACCTTTGATAATTATTCTAATCTGAAAACCTATTATTCTCTGTATTCAAAGGGTATCAAGAACACTCAAGGGTTTCATTGTTTATTCAAGGGATTGGTATGTTACTCTGATTTATATATCTCTTGATTATTATTGTGTTGCTTGATTACTTGATTGATTATTTAGCAACTAGATTAAACTGGGACAACAAGTGGTATCAGAGCCAAAAAGAATCAAATTTTTTTTGAGTTTACTATTCATCGATTACTGTTCATCGATCACTATTCACGCGAAAGTTACTGTTCATCGAAAAAAAAATTACTGTTCATCTGATTTCATGAATCTAGGTGCGTTAATGTTTAAAGTTGATCTGATTAGTTGAGGTTCATGCTTCTGAATGCTATCTGATTGATTAATCGCAGTATAGATTAACAAGTGATTGAATTTGTTGATTTTGTGTTTTCTGAGTTCATAAAGGAGTCGACTCTGCTTCTTAAAATCAAGTGATAAAAAGTGATTTTTACTTATTATGTTTAATTGATTGCTGATCGATATCTGTTTTGGGATAAAAAGGACTGATTTTTTGCATCTGATTTTGAGACTGTATTGATTTCTGGGTTGATTGTTGCTTCTGCTTATCGATGTTCTAGGTTGTGTAATAAGAACATATCGGTCGAATAGTTGTATCGGTCTTTACCTTTTATCGGTCAAAGCATACCATCGGTCTTATCACTTTACCGGTCCTAAGCCATTTTCGGTCGAACTCATTTTACCGGTTCTTACATTATACCGGTTGAAACCTTATTCCGGTCAAAAACTATATCGATCGAAGCCTTATACCGGTACAAGACAATACCGGTCGAAGCTTCAAGCATTCTATCGGTCTTAGGCTATATCGGTCAAAGCAAAGTACCGGTCTTACATCCTACCGGTCAAACGTGTTACCGGTCAAAGCAACTTATCGGTCGAAACAGGTTACCGGTATTTACATCGTTCCGATCGATTTCAGCTTTGTGCATCGGTCGTGAAGCGCAAACCTCCGCTTTGCGCTTCGGTCGTGACGCGCAAACCTCCGCTTTGCGCTTCGGTCGTGACGCGCAAACCTCCGCTTTGCGCTTCGGTCGTGACGCGCAAACCTCCACTTTGCGCATCGGTCGTGACCCCCGTGCTAAGTCTGCGAAGGGGGACAAAGTTCTGTTCGAGATCAACATTTTCTTTAGTATTATTTGAAGTTTTATACTGTTTGAGAGGACTGCATTTAATTATTTTTGGAAATTTATTTTTCTGAAAATTTTTTAGTGTGGTTTTCATTTTGATTCTAACGATCTCATCTAGTTGGTTGTCTTGGTACATATAAGTTTAATTACTAACCATACAGCTAGGATGTCGAATCAGCTAATGATGTCTGAAGGTTACAGCCTTGATTTAGAAAAGATGACACATTCTGAAGTAAAAGCAAAGGCTAAACAACTTGTTGGACGGTTATCAACATCATGTCGCATGATTGATGAGTATGACAAAGAGGACAAAATGCTCAAAGCTGAGAACATGGCTTTACAGATTCAGAACTCATCTCTTTTTATTCAGATCAATGCTTTAAAAGAAAATTCAAAAGATTCTGATTCTTTAATTGACTTTGCAGGAATAATTGAGTCTAAAGAAAAAGAGATCTTCGATCTTCAAGTAAAGTTGAAAAGATCTGAATCCAGCTCTACATGGTCTAAGAAGGATGCAATGCAAGTGGTTTGTATTTAGGATCCAAAGGCTGAACCCCTTTTTCATCTTGGTCAAGTGCATGCTTCAACTTGTCTTTCAGCAGCATCAATGTGCCGTCGCAGAATCTGGCAATCTGATTAAAACGAATGAAACGCATAATACCTTTGTTGTTTAAGTAGGCCATGCCGAATTCTGGAATCTTTATCACAATAAATGCAGGTACACTCTGGGCATCAGACAGCTTTGACTTCAGATTTCCATCTTCAGATAATGATGATCTTGAATCCAATAAATATGTGCTTTAACAGTCCCATTTTCTTCTAATTTGTTTCTAAACACCCATTTAGTGCCTTAACAGTTTTATCAGATGGTCTAGGAACGAGATTCCTAACTTTGTTTCGAGCAAACTCAGCCAACCCTTCTTGCATAGCGCTGACCCAGTTTGGATCTCTGAGGGCATCATCAGTCTTCTTTGGCTCTAATAAAGAAAGAAAATTGACAAAGAGACAAATATTACCTGTACATCGTCGAGTCTGAATACCTGCATCGGGATCACCAAGAATTTGATCTATAGGATGATCTTTGGTCCATCGCTGAGCTAAAGCATAATCGCTCACTTCAGAAGTTGGATCAATAATAGGGATGTTCACTGATGAAGAATATTGAGGTTCATCAACTATTAATTGTTGAGTGTCTGATAGATCATTGTTCACAGATAGGTTTTCAGACGAGGGAAGATCTGATAAAGGGAGTGTGTTTAGAGGCTCAGCTGAAACCCATGAGGTGGATTCAACATTAGGTGGAATGATGTTTGGATGATCATCATCGATTGAATGATTTGTGTGCTTTGTGAAGAAGGGTTTTGTTTCTCTATAATGTCAGAACATCCAAACATTTAACTCTTCATTGACAGCGATAGGTTTAGAGTTTGCTGAACGGGATTCGTCAAAGGTGACATGAATTGTTTCTTCTACAGTTTGTCTTCTCTTATTGAAGACTCTATAGGCCTTAGAGATGGAGGAATATCCAAGAAATATTACATCATCAACCTTTGGGTCGAACTTTCCAAGAGAATCTTTGTTGTTTAAAATATAACACTAACAACCAAAGATGTGAAGAAAACTGATAGATGGTTTCCTTACATGAAACAGTTCATAAACTGTCTTTCCAAATCGCTTTACTATCAGAGACCTGTTTTGAGTAAAGCAAGCAGTGTTTACAGCTTTAGCCCAGAACTGAGTAGGGAGATGAGAATCGCTGAGCATTGATCTAGCAGCTTCAATGATCGTTCTATTTCTTCTTTCAGCGACTCCGTTTTGCTGAGGAGTTCTTATAGAGGAGAAATTGTGAGAAATTCCATGATCACTTCTTCTTGTGCAAACAGTAAGATTATTCAGTACTTCCATCTTTTTAACAAAAGATATCAGTTCTTCTTGAGTGTCACTTTTGCAGTGAAGAAAGATAACCCAGGTGTAGCGAGAGTATTCATCTACAATGACAAGTGTATATTTCTTTCCAGCTACGGATTGGATATTGACAGGGCCAAACAAATCCATATGCAAGAGTTGAAGAGGACTTGTCACTGAGGAAACTTGTTTAGATTTGAAACTAGCTTTAGTCTGTTTTCCTTTCTCACATGTTGAACATAGAGATTCCTTGGCATATGAGTGCTGAGGGAGACCAGAGACTAGTTCCTTAGAAAAGAGAGAATTCAGGGTTTTGAAATTTAGATGAGAAAGCCTTTTATACCATAGCAGTTGACATCAGAGGAGGCTTTAGAAAGAAAACGCACATTTTCAGTGGTAGTAGAGTCCATGTCTATTACATAGACATTTTCGATACGGTAACCACTGAGATCAATTTTTCCATTCTCATTTACCACTGAACATGCTTTCTTAGTGAAGCGAACTTTGTAGTCTTTGTCACAAAGCTGACTGGTGCTTAGAAGATTGTGCTTCAGTCCATCTACGTAAGCGACTCTTCTGAAGGTATTTGTCTCATTGCTGAGGAAACCAAACCCTCGGGTATATCTTTTTCAATTCCACCAAAGGTCACTGAGGGACCTTTCTCTTCCTTCTTTTCAGTAAGCAGGTTTTTTTATCCAGTCATGTGTCGAGATCATCCGCTATCTAGATACCAGATACCCTTCGATCCCTGCAAACATAAGGAAGATTAAGTTTTGATTGGTACCCACTTTTCAATGGGTCTAGTGGGGTTAGTGGAGATGGAAGGTTCAACAATCTTCACGTCAGATGAAGATTCAGCTTCAGTGGTAACCTTCACTTTGGTTCATTTCTTAACCTTAGTGGTATTTTTCACCTTGGTAGATTCATCAGCTTTGGTGACCTTCTCAGCTTTGGGGGCATTCATCTTCACTTTAGCTATTTTATCAGCTTTTGTGGCATTAGTACATTTACTTGTGTTAGAGCATAACTATGTTGGATACAAGATCAAGAAAACTAAAGGTCAAAGTTCAAGAAAGTCAAAGCTGAGAAAGTCAACTTTCATCAAAGTCAAAGTCTTTTGTAATAAAAGTCAATGTCTTTGTATTTGTTTGTTTCCTTGTAATAGTTGTAGGTATAAATAGGTTTGTATTTATGTTTTTAGTGTAAGTGTAGGAGATCCAACAGAGAATACGTTTTCAGATTGAGAGAATTGTAGAGAGAGAGAAAGAGAGTTCTAGAGAGAGAAAGTTTGTAATGTTGAATTTGAAAGTGAAATCAAACAGGTAATTGATTCTTTTTTGTGTTTTGTTTGATTAATTGTGATTAGAAACTAGATTCAGGGAATAACAATTGGTATCAGAGCAGATTCAAATCGAAATCAGATCAAGAAATTCAAGAAATTTTTGGTTCTTCACTGTTCTTGAGCCGAGAATCAAATTTTTGAGTTTTAGGGTGTTTTTTGGAGTTGTAAATGATTAGGTTTTGTTAGAAAAGTGTTATCGATTGAGTCTGTATAAGTTTTAGATCAATTTGCACTGTAATCGATCGTTAATTTTGATTTTAGTTGAGTTCGAAGTTTACTAATCCTGTGCACTGTAATTGAGTAGATTTATACATTTTTTTGTGTATTTGATCGAAATTAGTTGTTAAGATTGTGTTCTAGTTGTTTAAACGGTCAAATTGTTGAAGTTTCGAGTTAGATTTCTAGGTCTGGATGAGTTTTTGGTGTGATTTTGATCGATTTTAGAGGTTTGCGCGTGTTCATCAAGGTTTGCGCGTGTTCATCAAAGTTTGCGTTTCATTCATCAAGTTTTGTGTAAGTTCTTCAGAGGTTCGCGTATTCAATGAGAAATGCAAAGTGATGTTTGCGTCTTCAACGAGAACCGAGAAACGAGCTTTGCGTCTGTAACTACAAATGCAAAGTTGTGGTTTGCGTTAGTATCTTGAAAGGCAAAGTAAAGGTTTGTGTTTGCCTCTTGAATCGCAAAGTAAGGGTTTGCGCTTCCCACTTGAACCGCAAAGTAAGGGTTTGCGCTTCCCACTTGAACCGCAAAGTAAGGGTTTGCGCTTCCCACTTGAACCGCAAAGTAAGGGTTTGCACTTCCCTCTTGAACCGCAAAGTAAGGGTTTGCGCTTCCCTCTTGAAACGCAAAGTAAGCGTTTGCGCTTCCCACTTGAACCGCAAAGTAAAGGTTTGCGCATCATACTTGGAACGCAAAGTAAAAGTTTGCGCATCATACTTGGGACCCCCGTGCTAAGTCTGCGGAGGGGGACAAAATTTTGATTGTGATCAAAATTCCTAAATTTCTATTTCAAAGAATTATTGTATTTTTGTGATTTCATATTTTGGACTAACGATCATTTTTGTCAAGTTCTTTTTGTTATAGGTATTCAAGATGGGATATCTTTCTGATGGTGATGAAAAGAAGATTCACAAGCTCAAATTAGAAAACAAAAATCTTGCTTCCTCAGTTGACTACTACACAAAGAAGTCAAAGAGATATTCTGATGAAAGGAAGCTACTGAGAGAAGAAGTCAGTGTGTTAAAGAAGTTAAATGAAGATCTGCTGAAACAGACTTCTGGGCTTAATGAAGAAAAGGTCTTGTTTTTAGAAGCTTAAAACACTAAACTAAAGAACAAGATTTCTGAATTAGAAGATCACATTGTTAAGATTTCTGAATTAACTGGGTGTGCTAATGAAATGAAAATATTTGAATTAGAACTGCAAATTGTTGAAGAAAGATCAGTTTTTGGAAAAGAAAAGAAAGAGTTTGCTAAGAAATTCTCCGAGTTTTCCAGAAAATATGGTGACGAGAAGAAAGTGATTGAGTTTAAATGTTCTAAGCTTTCTCAGCAAGTGTCTGACTTTGAGAAAGTAATCATCCTGGAAAGAGAGAAGTTTGACAAAGAGAAGAAAATCATTGAGCAGAAGAATGTTGGATTTTTTAAAGAAATATCTGATGGAAGAAAGAATGTTGAGAATGGATTTGAAGAAGAAAGAATTATATTTGAGAAAGAGATAAAGAAGCTTACTGAGAAGCTATCTGAGCTATCTACAAGTATGCTTAAAGAGCAGAAAACGAAGTCTGAATTCAAGACAAAGATTGACCTTCTTGTAAAATAAAGAGACAGTTATTCTTCAAAGGTAAATGAGCTTGAAAACATTGTTTCAAAGGTAGTGGTGACTGAGCATACGACTCCAGAGTCCAAAATCCACTCACCTAGAAATAGTTCAGTTGGTTCCTTCAAGACAGTTGCAAGCTCACATCAGAAAACTGTTTCTTCAAGAAGGTTAGTTAATTCATTTGATCAGATTCGTACATCTAACATTTTCTATGATTGGAAAATAGATGGTTCAGGTACACATAGAAGGAGAAGAAAAAGATATGAAAAAGAGAAGCTGGTTTGGAAGGTAAAACCAGTTCAAGATGAGAAGAATGATGAGAAGAAGGAAGAAAAGAAAGGAAAGAAAGGAAAGAAGAAAGAGAAGATAGGTAACAAATCATTTGTATCTGCCTCAAATGCAAAGAAGAACAAAGTGCTGAAAGGTAAACCTGATCTTGCTTATTCGAGAGATCAATTGATCAGGTTATCTAAAAAGAGGTATTGTTCTTATTGTCATACATATGATTTTGTTCATAAAGCTAGTGATCATTTCTGGTATGGTTATTATTCAGTACTAACAATTATGGACCCAAATACCAGTGGGTACCAAAGCCGAAAAGTGAATCTGTGTTGCAGGCACCTACAGTCAAGGGGGAGTAAGAGAACCAAGGCTTCTAAGTACATCAACTTAGAACCCGTACTTCAACGAAGTGTGGCTTCTGAATACTACAGTTCAGAACCCGTACTTTAACGAAGTTTGACTTCTAAACACAACAGTTTAGGACTCGCTCTTCAATGATGAAAAAGAAATGCTACTCCCGGGCTGATAAGAGAGTGTAGTCAGATACTCAGAAGAGGAAATCAACCTTCAAGGGGGAGTACATAAATTTTTCTGGAAATATGTATTCGGAAGATATGATGAACTACACTTCAAAAGGAGTTGTAGATCTCTATCATGTGTTTTTTCACTGATAAATTTCAGATGCATATTTTCAGGGGGGAGTAAGAATTATGATTTCTGATCATCTCAGATCAGAACTCGTACTTTAATCGTTTTACTGCTTTATGTCATTTTAATTTTTGAATAAATTTGTGAATAAAGTTGCTTTGACATGACTTTCAGACTTGTGCAGAACGTATCTTAATGACTACAGTTGACTTTATGAGAACTAAGATTGAGCGAAAAGGTAAATTTCTTATCTTAATCTCAAATGTATCTGAAAGAAGGACAACTTTCAGATATGAAAACATGAATTTCTTAAATGTTCAAACCACTTCCCGATTCTTAAACAGATTTCATGAATTGTAAGTGTGATTTTAAATGTTTTCATTTTATTTTTGTGCTTCATTGATAAACAAACCGTGTGTTATCCAAAGATTAGTACTTGTGTATTGTCTTTTCTATATACTTTCAAGTATTCACACACATCGGTTTGACTTTGTTCAAAATGATCTTACCATGTCTCATATTGTAACCAATTTTTTCGATGGTAAGACACCCCACTTGTACTTCAAAGAATTTTGAGTGTTATTTCATTTCGAAGCGTTAATTTCAAGAATGTCTATATTTTTTGTTTCGTATAGACACATATCCATTATTCTTGACCATAAGCTTTGATTGTTATATCATTCATTTCTGATCATTTTCATACAATGTCAGATTTTCAAACAACTCTTTTGCATTTATATTCATTCATTCAATATACTTGTTTGAAAATACTTCCATGTTTTAAAATGCTCATATCTTCATGATTATATTTTGAGCATACATTCATCTGACATTTGTATATGAGCTTTTACTGATAAAGTTAAATCATCTGAGCAACATTATGCTTTTATAGGAAATATGGGTTCTTTGTGCTAGGAATTAACTGAACTTCTATGGATTCACGTTAACCAGTGTTTCCTACCCAAGAAGTTAATCCTTTAGTGATTGAGTGTGAGGAGTCTAAAAGAAATGAGTGTGGGATGTGTGATGAGGTAAAATGTAAAAGAGAGTTTGGTTATATGTGCGTTTAATGATTAAAAGAAGGAGGGTGTGAGATCAGAGTAAAAGAATATCAAACTCTGCACCAGCTACTTTTTGAGTCGGGCAGCCACATTACTAATGTTTCACATTTCTTCGTGAACGTTATTGAAACAGGGAAATAGCCCATGCCAACTCTTGATCAAATCCCACCATCTACTCATTTTCATCTCAAAAAGAAAATGTTTCATATTTTTCTGGGGATGCAGCATATTATCTATCTGGTTTTCATTTGGAAAATCTGGATATTGAAAAAGAAGGAAGTCTGCCCCACCTTCGCACTTCAATCATGCACATTGAGTCCGTGTTTATACTACTGTTGTCTCAGTGGTTTACACTATGTTGAGCCTTTATAAAAGCAATTATTCATGCTTAATTCTTTCTAAATGTGCACGAACACACAAGGAATTCGTTTCTTTGTCAAAACGTTCATAGAAATTGCCTTTGTGGTATTTCGATGATTGGATGGAATCCCTGGGGGAGTGAACATCAAAAAGCTCCTTTATATTGTGTATTCGTTACACACAGTGACTTTGTGTTACTGACAGGCATTTTAACTGATTCATCTGTTGATTCAGGAGTTACATGTTCTTATTTTGTCTGGATTTGCAAAGACCTAGTTGAATACTTGGTTATGGATCACAGAATCAGAGGCTTTTGGACAGATCAGAATGGTCGAAGACATTTCTTGGAAGCAAAGTTTTGATGATATAGATGCTTAAATCATCAAAAAAGAGGAGATGGTATCAAGAAATGATAAAGTTTTGAGAGATAAATTTTAAAGAAATGTCCATGTCAGAAGATTCAAAGTAAAGATTTCAGGAAGATCAAAGAATTTTTGAAGATGTACGGATTTCAGTGAAATTTTCTTTGGAGATTATTTGTTGAAGCAAGTTGAGATGATTCTGAAGATATTTTCTTTCCTAAGTGTGAAAGAATTTTGTGAAAGTTTTGGGGAGATTATTAATCATTTGAAGACAGTTCTGGAAAGAATGTTGTTAAAGAAAAAGGGGAGATTATTTTGACAGAGCTTAAAGTGAAGACTGAATTGCTAGATCTTTCAATAGTGATCTTGAATCCAAAGGGGGAGATTGTTAGAACATAAATATGTTGGATACAAGATCAAGAAGACTGAAGGTCAAAGTTCAAGAAAGTCAAAGCTGAGAAAGTCAACTTTCATCAAAGTCAAAGTCTTTTGTAATAAAAGTCAATGTCTTTGTATTTGTTTGTTTCCTTGTAATAGTTGTAGGTATAAATAGGTTTGTATTTCTGTTTTTAGTGTAAGTGTAGGAGATCCAATAGAGAATACGTTTTCAGATTGAGAGAATTGTAGAGAGAGAGAAAGAGAGTTCTAGAGAGAGAAAGTTTGTAATCTTGAATTTGAAAGTGAAATCAAACAGGTAGTTGATTCTTGTTTGTGTTTTGTTTGATTAATTGTGATTAGAAACTAGATTCAGGGAATAACAACTTGCAATATGGTCAGTGAGTCCACAATGATAGCATTTTCTATATTTAATGGTCGCTTTAGGACCATGAGAAGTAAGATTAGAAAACTTGAGATGTGCAGGGCCAGCTCCAAGAATACCTTTTGCATAAGATCTGGGAGAATTTTTAGTTCTTCAGAATTCTTAGGCTTAAGTTCAATTTTCAGCTTTGGAGGACAGATATCAAAGATTTCTGTTTCAGAGTTATACGATCGATTTACTGAAGGTTTGAGAGGATCTTTCATTTTTGCTTTCTGTAACACCCTGGATTTTCATTATATTTATTGTTGTATTCTTGCGTTTACCTTTTGTCGTAAACGCCGAGTCTTGATCTGAGAGTTAGTGTTTGGGTTTTGGTTGAAATTATGGGAAAGAGAGAGTTACGCGGGCTATGCCGCGACTTGTAGGCCGCGAGGTAAGTCGCGTAACCCTCTGGAGGATTCTCAGATTGTTGACACGCGCGGGCTATGACGCGGCTAGTAAGCCGCGAGCTAAGCCGCGTGGCCCACTGGAGTATTCCAGTTTTGTGGCACACGTGACTTTTCCCAAACCGCGCAACCCTCTGGCCGACTTAAGAGAATTTCAGCCCAAAATATCTCATGTTGGATCTCTCTCTCTCTTCTTCTTATCTCTCAATCTCAAACTCTCTCAGTCTCTCTCTTTTGCTTCTTCGATCTTTGAAGCTCCGTTGATTGCTAGTATTAAGTGCATTGCTCGGGGTGTCGGTATAGAAAGCTTCACCTCTTCGTCGTGGTCGATATCTGGTTTTTCGGGTTTTCGTATAAACCTGTTTGGTGGGTTCCTACTATCATTTTAAAAACTGTGTACATATCAAAAGCTACCTTTTGGAACTCCTATATATCTCCATGGTTTCAGATCTAAGTTTTCTGCATATTTGATATAACTTGAGTTTTGGGAGATTTTAGGGTTCCCGATCATTTTGACTAAAATGATGGATTCTATATTATTTGAAGTAAAAGGATGTTTTACTTGCAGATTATGCAGCTTATGCGAAAGAATGTTTATGAACTCATTTTTATGATTTTCATACTTACCAGAAGTTGAACTTGAAAAGGCATTTTGTTTATAAAATGTTTTGTATACCATATGGTTATATATGGTTGGTCACGAATGATGTTGTGACAAGTCTAGAATATTACTAGTGGATCCCTAGGTTTTGAGTCGACTTATATTATTTGGAGGTTACCAAGTAAAATAAATATAGAACTACATGTGCATTAAATTGTGAGGTTCTGGCCATTTAAGAATATAGAACTACATGTGCATTAAATTGTGAAGTTATGGCCATTTACGAATATAGAACTACATGTGCATTAAATTGTGAGGTTCTGGCCATTTATGAATATAGAACTACATGTGCATTAAATTGTGAGGTTCTGGCCATTTACGAATATAGAACTACATGTGCATTAAATTGTGAGGTTCTGGCCATTTACAAATATAGAACTACATGTGCATTAAATTGTGAGGTTCTGGAAAGAAGGTGTATGACCTTATTTTTAATGGATTATATTCTTATCAACGGTTAACATGGAAATGCTTGTTTGAAAGATTTCCGTTTGGATGCAAATGTTTATATCTCTTGAAATTTATAAGTTGTATGGTCTCACTAGGCTTTTTAAGCCTAACACTTTTTCTCAAATGATATGTATTCAGGTTCTCGTTAGCGGCAGGTTGCCAAGGGTTTGAGTGTTGGGACTGATCTCGAGGGTTTTTGAGATGTTTAGTATTGGATTGTTGGGCATTGTTAAGTCCCACATTTTTGGATGATTCTGGATCAACAACTTATGTAATCTAGATAGTATATGTTTAGATTAGTTTGTTGTTGGGATCTTTATCCGTATTCAGGTTTTGTAAAGGTTAAGTACAGTTCCCCTTTTTGGGAGGTTTATACCTTTGGATGATGCTTAATTGTGCAGTTTCCGCAGTTTTAAATTTACCCTGGTTTTTAGGGTGTTACAAGTTGGTATCAGAGCTCTAGTTTAAGTGAACTAGGCATGAATATAAGATGTCTAGACTTCGACTGAGTATGTTAAGCATTGATTCGTGAGTTTGGGTAGAACTCTAAGATGGGTTGGTCTTAGAGTCGACGGAAATTATAGTTATCGAACGTTGTGGCGACGGTATTAAGAACCTTCATGTATTGTATATTCATAATCTCACTTAGCTAATGTTATTATGAGAATATTTATACGTGATGGTGCTTGAGGTACCGTTACTGTGACAATTGGTAATGTTGTAGTACGTTCTCTTGTGCTTGGTTGCTAATGTTATGATATTTGGTAGACGTGGTAGTACGTTTCCTTCGTGTTCAATTCTGTTAATCTCCTTTTTATCCATCCTCGTACTTGTATGAACGACCTTGGTTTGTCGACCGTTGGGGTAGTAAGAAAGTTTCTGAATGGGTAACTTTTAGAAAAAGTTAACGATGGTAAGTATGGTGATTGCGTTAAGTGATCAGTTCGAGTCGGATTAATTGGTTGGATTAGAACCATAGACTTTTTGAATCGATGTATTCGAGGAGAGATTGTAAGGTGAACCTATGAGGTCCGTGATCTTTTCCTTAAGATGTTGAGCATCAGGTTGACTATAGTGTAACTAGAGAAATCGAGGAGCGTGAGTTCAAGTTGATTTGTTAAAACGGTGTACATGCCAAAATATCCATTTTTTTTAAAAGTTTTTATGTGTTTTACATGAAATTATCAAATGTTGGGTTAGTTGGTAATCTTTGATTATTTGAAGTATTTACCTTTATAAACTTTGTATAACACCACCTTTGGGATTTTTGGGCATTTTGATAAAGGGTCACAAATCAATGTGTTTTAATGTTTTATTGCATAAAATCACCTTTGGTCAGAGAAATGTACTTCTGAATGGTTGTCGGTTTTCATACTTCATTCATGAAATGGAATGTTTACGAAGCATTACTTGCATATTTATGTAAAGTATTTGAAAGTATGTATATAGTCTCATTTTATGATTTCTATTCTTATCAGCAGTTACACTTGGAGATGCATATTTGAAAATAAATGTGTCTTTAAGACTTCGGTCCGGTTAGCCCAATTGTGAAATACCAAGTATGATGGTGGTTAATGCGCATCTTTTGAGAAGTACATGTTTTGAGTGTGTTGGTCATTCAATTGGAGCCATGTACTATCTAGACTGTAATGCAGTGGATTCATATGCATATGAGTCGGTCTGTATTATTTAAAAAGAAAATGGGCTATTATTTATAAGTTGCTTATTTTAAAGTGCTTGTGTTTTACATTAAATTGTTAACTGCTGATAAGTTTTGGGTTATTTGGTTATGTTTAATTTTATAAACTTATGTAACATACATCTTTGTAATTCTTTTTTTGGGCATGTGATAAATAAATCATTTTGATATATTTCTTTTACGATGTAATATATAAATGGAAGTCATTTTATATAATTGTTCATTTGGTGCATACGATTTTATAAACCGTTGGAAAATGCATATCATTGAACTATGAGTCATTTTGGTTATTTTGAAATGTTTAGTTTTATGAACATGTTGAGATTTCCATTTTGGGATCTTTGGGTATTTTGGTAAATAAATCATGTTGAGTTGTTTCTTCGATGATTTTACATATATAATTGGAGTTCAATTGACGTAAGTGTCATTTTGTGTATTTGATCTTATAAACCTTTTTCAGAAAACACATATTATTGTGTTATGAGGCATTTTGAAAACATAAGAGTATGAGTTCATTTGAAAAATGGTTTGTCTCAACCAGCGATGAGATTTTGGGTTAATTACCTTTTGGGTCGTGGTGTTTGCATAATTGTGGTCAAACGTACTTCGATGTCTCTACTGGCTTTCATGGGGTATTTATGTAAACTATTGGGTCGTTGACTCGGTTTTAACCAAATGGGGTCTTGAGGAAAGTTGTCCGGTTTAAAAACAGTGGTGGAAATTTTATTGGCATCCAGTGGTATTATTTTCCGTTTGAGTTTAGTGGGAGCAGTTTAGTTACACATGTCACGTATGCATATTTTATTGGAAATTTCCGTTATGGTATTTCAACCAATATTTTAGAACGATGAGAGCATGTTTATTTTTGGCTTTGAACTCGAAAACGACATAAATTATTTCATGTTTTAACCGGGTGCATACGCATATCAATCTACTAGTTTTGCGAAATAAACGGTCGCATGCAAGTTTTGTTGTGAAATCTTATTTCGTGCCGCATTGTGACTAAAAGAGAGAAAACTTTAAGAGTTCGATATTATGAGCATATTGTCTCGGGTTTTGCAAAAAATTTATTTATACAGTCTGGAATTAAACTAAATTACTCTTGAAATTGCTCAAATCGCATGCATAGGTCTTTACTAAATTTTGGGGAATAACCAGATGTGTGCGAGTCACGATGGGAAGTTTTATTTCATGACATTTCATGGCTAATTGCAGAAATTTTGGGGTTCGATTTTGTGAATTTCCATTCTGTAGTTTTGTACGAACGTCTTGTTATACACTATTTCAGTACGTAAAACTATTTCTCATTCATTACATAAATTATACTGTTGGTGTGAGTAATCGTATGAAAAAAATTTATGTTATTTCGGATGGAACTTTTGCCCAGAACATATTTCAGTTGTTGATTTTACAGATAGGAGTTGTCCGCAATGCATGAAATGAATTTCCGGTTTACATGTCATTGTAATTACGATTTTGGGTAGATACGTTTTATCGGTGAGGCCCAAATTTGAAACGCGAATAATATATATATATATATATATATATATATATATATATATATTTACGTTCCTATTGTGTTGCTACATTTGGGAAATGATCGGACGTATATTGGTCTTGTTAAAAATTTTATCTTCCGACGTTTTGTGTCAAAGTGAAAGATTTTAAATTTGAAGTTGCAAAATCCTCTTTTGAGAGTTGTACAAACTTTTATTACGCATGATGGGACGGAAAGTTATTTTCATACGCATAGCATAATTTGATGCTTGCTAAGACCCTGGTAACCCGTTTGAAAATTTTGTTACGCATCTTTCGTTATCGTTTTATTAGCGTAAGTACTGATCAAATGATTTTTGAAAATGGTTTTATATGTGTGGCATTGGTGATCAATTTTGAAACCTATCGAATGCACGATAGTGTATTTTCACCGCACGTTTAATTGTTATAAAACTTATGTATTTGCGAGTTTTATAAATTTCAAAGTGGCATAGTAGTGTGAAAAACCTTGAACTCATTGGACTATAGGTGTAAGCCCCCTCGTGTTAGAAGTCGATATTAAGGATTAAAAGAGTCCTCGGAGTTTGAGGCGTTAGGCATGTGCTTTCTCCCAGTTAGTTAAGTAACGATCTCTATGCTTCGTTGAACCTACAGATTAAAATCGTGTTCGGTTGTTTGGTTACGGTTGGTTTTGGAATTGTGAGAATTTGGTACGACGGCATGCTATGTGTCTGTGGTGTACTATATTGTTTGGTATTCTTGTATGATGATGATGTTATGGTTGACCGGTAAGGATGTTAGTTTTGGGTGACTACTTCCAAGAGTAGGTGTCAACTTTGAATCGACATTGCTAATCGGGAATGAAATATTTGGTAGTATAACCACGGTTGCATAATGGTCATTCCGAGGATAGGTGTCAATACTCTATTTTGAGGACAATAACTGTTGGTGTGCTTCAATGTTTTTCCGTTAGATCTGGTGCGTCTGCAGGACGAGCGGTAAACATAAGGAAATTAGATGTTGATAATTAAGAAATCAATCATCAGTATTTTGATAATTGTCAGGACTTTCGTTGATTTGGAAATCGATGCTTGAGTGCATGGTGGGAGTTTGGTGGTAATGTTTATTCGATACATTTGGTGAGAATGTCGAGGTGGACTATAAGTACAAATCGATTATCAAGGAGACCTTGATGCGTCGTATTTAGAGGTATCTAAGGGAAATATTTGCTTTGGGGTATTCTTGGTGAATATGACCGACTAAGATAGTAAGTTGTCCTAGAGGCAATATGAACAACATAAGGTTGGGAGGCAACCGAGATTTAATGTTAAGAATGTTTTTAAGCCAAAACTTAACATTCATCCCGCTTTGGGGTGAGTTATAGGGAAAGTTGAAGTTGAGTTGGCGATGGTTCGTTATAAGGAACGCAATGACAACCTCAACCAGGATGTAATCGGATTCGTATATGAGGTAAGGTTTAGTGAAGGTATTCCTTTTGAATAGGGAATCAATTGACCTCGCCAAGGGCGATATTGGGTGATTGTTTGGTGCTAGATTTCGAGGATGAAAACATTCCCAAGTTGGGGAGGATTGTAACACCCTGGATTTTCATTATATTTATTGTTGTATTCTTGCGTTAACCTTTTGTCGTAAACGTAGAGTATTGATATAAGAGTTAGTGTTTGGGTTTTGGTTGAAATTGGGGGAAACAGAGAGTTACGCAGGCTATGTCGCGACTTGTAGGCCGCGAGGTAAGTCGCGTAACCCTCTAGAGGATTCTCAGATTGTTGACACGCGCGGGATATGCCGCGGCTAGTAAGCCGCGAGCTAAGCCGCGTGGCCCGCTGGAGTATTCCAGTTTTGTGGCACGCGCGACTTTTCCCACGGCTTGAAGGCCGCGGTGGAAGTCGCGCAACCCTCTATCCGACTTAAGAGAGTTTCAGCCCAAAATATCTCATGCTGGATCTCTCTCTCTCTTCTTCTTATCTCTCAATCTCAAACTCTCTCAGTCTTTCTCTTTGGCTTCTTCGATCTTTGAAGCTCCGTTGATTTCTAGTATTAAGTGCATTGCTCGGGGTTTCGGTGTAGAAAGCTTCACCTCTTCGTCGTGGTCGATATCTGGTTTTTCGGGTTTTCGGATAAACCTGTTTGGTGAGTTCCTACTATCATTTTAAAAACTGTGTACATATCAAAAGCTACCTTTTGGAACTCCTATATATCTCCATGGTTTTAGATCTAAGTTTTCTGCATATTTGATATAACTTGAGTTTTGGGAGATTTTAGGGTTCCCGATCATTTTGACTAAAATGATGGATTCTATATTATTTGAAGTAAAAGGATGTTTTACTTGCTGATTATGTAGCTTATGCGAAAGAATGTTTATGAACTCATTTTTATGATTTTCATACTTACCAGAAGTTGAACTTGAAAAGGCATTTTGTTTATAAAATGTTTTGTATACCATATGGTTATATATGGTTGGTCACGAATGATGTTGTGACAAGTCTAGACTATTACTAGTGGATCCCTAGGTTTTGAGTCGACTGATATTATTTGGAGGTTTCCAAGTAAAGTAAATATAGAACTACATGTGCATTAAATGGCCATTTACGAATATAGAACTACATGTGCATTAAATTGTGAGGTTCTGGCCATTTACGAATATAGAACTACATGTGCATTAAGTTGTGAGGTTCTGGCCATTTACAAATAAATAACTACATGTGCATTAAATTGTGAGGTTCTGGAAAGAAGGTGTATGACCTTATTTTTAATGGATTATATTCTTATCAACGGTTAACTTAGAAATGCTTGTTTGAAAGATTTCCGTTTGGATGCAAATGTTTATTTCTCTTGAAATTTATAAACTGTATGTTCTCACTAGGCTTTTTAAGCCTAACACTTTTTCTCAAATGATATGTATTCAGGTTCTCGTTAGCGACAGGTTGCCAAGGGTTTGAGTGTCGGGACTGATCTCGAGGGTTTTTGAGATGTTTAGTATTGGATTGTTGGGCATTGTTAAGTCCCACATTTTTGGATGATTCTGGATCAACAACTTATGTAATCTAGATAGTATATGTTTAGATTAGTTTGTTGTTGGGATCTTTATCCGTATTCAGGTTTTGTAAAGGTTAAGTACAGTTCCCCTTTTTGGGAGGTTTATACCTTTGGATGATGCTTAATTGTGCAGTTTCCGCAGTTTTAAATTTACTCTGGTTTTTAGGGTGTTACACTTTCCTATTAGCCATCTGAGGATGGGTAATGGATTTCCCTTTAGCAGCGAGCTTAGAGCTAACTCCTCAGGAGTAGGATTAGAGGAAGAAGAGCAGCGAGTAGAGGAGGTGTCAGGGATAGAAGAGACAAACATTCCAAACTTAAGCATGTAACTGCCTTCTTTAGGTTCATCCTGTTCTTTCCAAAATCCAAGACCGGTTTTATCACTGGCAGGAATTTGAGACCCGATGATTTCAGTGATTTTGGTAGAAAAGTTACGCCATCCCTCAATAGTTGCCTTTTCTGCTTTTAAAGTATCTATGGCGTGTTCGCGTTCAATGATGATAATTTCGTTGACAATGACTTGATCTTTCAAACTTTCCTCTAAATGAGTCAGTTCTCTGATATTTTCATGACATTTTTCTAGTTGTTCAGTCAGTGATTTGATAACGACCCTTTTCTGTACTTAGTGAAAATTACGTTTAATATGTATTTGTGTTTCACCATCAGCGATTAGACTGAGTCTGTTCAGTTATCGCTGATAGTCTTTCTTATAAACAATTAATATGTATGTGTTTCACTATCAGTGATGAAACTGAGTCTGTTCAGTTATCGCTGATAGTTCTGATGTAAATAGTAACGTAATCCCTGAAGACAAGTCTCGCGTCAACTGATGTTCATAGCTGAATCGAAGAAGAAGCTGCTGAACAAAGAGAAGTCTACTAATGACCTGATGCGGATATCAGTGAAGCAAAGACAACTCTACTTATACGCGAAGGAACATGAGGAAAGCTTCAGCGATCGCTGAACTCTTGATATCTCTGAAGAAAGAGATATTCAGCGATCGAATGATCACAAAGCTTATACCTCAAGTTTCCTTTTGTCTTACCTTGGACAACTCAGTACGATGTGTCAGAATGGACATGCCTCTGTCACAATTCGTACAACAACTCTGTCAACTACACTGTTCATGATCCGGCCGAAAGCATGTCTCCCAAAGTCAGACTTCCAAAACCAATCAGTGAACGCCACGTGTAAAGTGCCCTGCCATGCATTTAATGCATAGGGTATAAATAGGAAGTTCACCCCTCTATCTGAGGGTGTGCTCAATCCTTGAACTCCAAATAGAAACCTTTGTTTTCTATATTCCTTAATCCCCATTCTCTGAAATTCTTGTGCAACCATCTCAGTGTTTCTTAAGTTTGGTTAGATTTAGTCTGACTTAATCTTATTCCGCAACAAACTTGTAAATTGTGTTTGAGTTATCAATAAACAATTTATTAAACTTTAAATTTCTGTGTTTGTATTCAACCCCCCCCCCCTTCTACAAACTTGTTAGAATTATAGTTGCAGTTCCCGCTACTGCCACCCTGAAGCTGTCCCTGCACGCTATGTCGTTAAGGAAATAAGACAGTGGAGTGATGAAGACAAAAAGAAGATAGGCATAGATGCAAAAGCAAAGACCATTATCTCAATGGCTCTGCCTGATGAAGTTTTCCATTCCATCATGCATCTAAAAATTTCTAAAGAAATGTGGGAAACCATATGTGTTCAATATGAGGGCACCACTGAAATCCAAGAGACTCGAAAGATTAACTTGGTAAGACAGTATGAAAGTTTCATCGCTGGTAAGAATGAATCTTTGTCTGACGTTCATCAGCGGTTTAACTGCTTAATCATTGATCTAAGAATCGTTGGTAGGACCTATTCTAATTCTGAGGTCCTAACAAAATTCTTAGAATGTCTTCCTGAAAGCTGGGACAATTATTCAATATGTCTTAAGCTGACAAAAGACTTAAATTCTCTTTCTCTCAGCACTCTGTATGGAATATTGCTCAACTATGAGCAATCGAATCTCTTAAAGAAGAATCTTGTAAAATATTCTAAAGACTCCAAAAGCACTCCTGTTGCTTTAGTCTCTTCAGAGATAATTCCATCTCAGCGATCTACTCTCACCATCACTGAGTTAGATTCTGAATCTGAGGATCTATCAGACCCTGATCTTTCAGAGTTCGATAAGTCCTTAGCACTCTTGACAAACTCTTTTAAGAGATTTGCAAGAAAGAGCAATTTCCGAAGAAATAAGCTTCTCTCTCTCACTGAAAAGCCAAAATCAACTCCTGTTGATAAGGCTACTACCACTTGCTATAACTGTGAAAAGATTGGACACTTTTCTAGTGAGTGCAGGTCTAAAAAGGTCTTCAAGCCTTCTACCTCAAGAAGATCCAGTGATGACAAATACCTAAAGATGAAGAACAAATATCAAAAGTTGAAAAGCTACAAGCGAAAAGGTAAAGGTCTCATCGCTGAAGAACATGACCGGGCTGAATCAGAAGAATCAAGTTCTGATGAAGAAGAAGTCGCTAATCTTTGCCTCATGGCTGAGATTAAAGAAGAAGCGGAAGAACCATCTGAACCTTCTATGAGCTACATATCATCTCAGGTATCTATTTCTACTAATCCCTCTCTACCTGAAGCTGAGAGAAGTCGCGTTGTTGATGTGCTGACTATTGATCTTTATAATGCTCTAAACGACAAAACTCAAGCTGAGAACAAAAATGTTCATTTAACTCAAGAGCTAGAGAAATGTCATGAAAAGATCAGAGAACTAACTCTTTTAGAAGAGAAGTTAAAATATCAAGTCATTATAAATGAAATCATCAACATTGAACGCGAACAAGCCATCGCTGCTCTAAAAGCAGAAAAGTCTCATGTTGAAAAATGGTGCAAATCATCAACAAAGATCTCTGAGATAATAAATGCTCAAACTCTTGAAAGTGATAAAACTGGTCTTGGCTTTTGGACACCACAGGATGAGCCTAAAGAAGAAAGTTTCATGCTTAAGTTTGGAACGTTTGTCCCTCCTATCTCTGACACTTCTTATGATCAATTTTATCCTTCTTCTTCAAGTTCTATCCCTGAGGAAAAGTCCAAAGGCTCTAAGTCTGCGGATAAAGGAAAATCCATTCTTCGTCCTCAGAAGGCTACCAAGAAAGCAAAGCTGAAAGTTCCTTCTAAACCTTCAGTGAATCAATCCTCTAGATCTGTGATAGAAATCTTCGATCTCTGTCCCCCAAAGATAAAGATTGACCTTAAACCCACGAGATCTGAAGAAATAAAAATTCCTCCCAGATCTCATGATGAAGGCATTCTTGGAGCTGAACCTGCTCATCTTAAACTTGCAAAACCTTCTACTTCTGGTCCTAAAACCATTTTCAAATATAGAAAATGTTATCACTGTGGTTTTACTGACCATATTGCAAGAAAATGTCCAACTGCCACTAAAGATGATAAATCAGCTAAAGTGAAGATGAATGCCTCCAAGGCTGAAAAGGTCACTAAAGCTGAAAAATCGACCAAAGTGAAGAATACCACTAAGGTTAAGAAATTAACCAAAGTGAAGATTACCACTGAAGCTGAATCTTCATCTGCTGTGAAGATTACTGAACCTTCCATCTCCACTAACCCAAAAGGACCCATTAAAAAGTGGGTACCAAACAACTCTTAATCTTCCTTATGTGTGCAGCGATCAAAGGGCATCTGGTATCTCGATAGTGGATGTTCTCGTCATATGACTGGACAAAAAGACCTGCTCACTGAATACAAGGAAGAGAAAGGTCCCTCTATGAGCTTTGGTGGAAATGGAAAAGGATTTACCCGAGGGTTTGGTGTTCTCAGCAATGGAACAACTACCTTTCGAAGAGTCGCTTATGTAGATGGACTGAAGCACAATCTTCTAAGCATCAGTCAGCTATGTGACAAAGACTACAAAGTTCGCTTTTCTAAGAAAGCATGTTCAGTGGTGAATGAAAAAGGAAAACTTGCTCTCAGTGGTTATCGCAGAGAAAATGTCTATGTAATAGATATGGACTCTACTACCACTGAAAACTTATGTTTTCTCTCTAAAGCCTCTTCTGATGTCAACTGGCTGTGGCACAAAAGGCTCTCTCATCTAAACTTCAAAACCCTGAATTCTCTCTTATCTAAGGAAATGGTTTCTGGTCTTCCTCAGCACTCATATGCTAAAGAATCTCTCTGCTCAGCATGTGAAAAAGGAAAACAAACAAAAGCTAGTTTCAAATCTAAACAAGTTTCCTCAGTGGCAAGTCCTCTTCAGCTCTTACATATGGATCTGTTTGGCCCTGTCAATATCCAATCTATAGCTGGAAAAAAATATACACTTGTCATTGTAGATGAATTCTCTCGCTATACCTGGGTTATCTTTCTTCGCTACAAGAGTGATACTCCAGAAGAACTAATATCTTTTGTTAAAAAGATGGAAGTGCTGAATAATCTTATTGTTCGTTCAATAAGAAGTGATCATGGAACTGAATTTAAAAACAGTTCTCTGAACAATTTCTTTGAGAACAAGGGAATTTCTCATAATTTCTCTTCAGTAAGAACACCTCAGCAAAACGGAGTCACTGAAAGAAGAAACAGAACGATCATTGAAGCTGCTAGATCAATGCTCAGCGATTCTCATCTCCCTACACAATTTTGGGCTGAAGCTGTAAATACTGCATGTTTTACTCAAAACAGATCGCTGATAGTAAAGCAATTTGGAAAGACAGCTTATGAACTCTTTCATGGAAGAAAGCCCTCTATCAGCTTTCTTCATATCATTGGTTGTCAGTGCTTTATCTTAAACAACAAAGATCATCTTGGAAAGTTCGACCCAAAAGCTGATGATGGAATATTTCTAGGATATTCCTCCATCTCCAAAGCCTACAGAGTTTTCAACAAGCGAAGGCAAACTGTGGAAGAAACAATTCATGTCACGTTTGATGAAACTCGCTCAGCGAACTCTAAACCAATCGCTGACAATGAAGAGCTACATGCTTGGATGTTTTCTCATTACAGAGAAACAGAACCCTTCTTTTCAAACTATCAGCACACAGATCCATCTACTGCTGATGATGATCCAAACATCATACATCCTAACGTTGAATCCAACTCATGGGTTTCAGCTGAACCTCTTAACACACTGCTACCATCAGATCTACCTTCGTCTGAAAACCTCTCTGATAACAATATTCTATCCACTACTCAACAGCTAATTGCTGATGAACCTCAAATGTCTTCATCAGTAAACATCCCAATTGTTGATCCAACATCTGAGTTAAGCGATTATGCTCCTGCTCAGCGATGGACCAGAGATCATCCAATAGATCAAATTCTTGGCGATCCAGATGCAGGTGTTCAGACACGACAAAGTTCAGGTAATATTTGTCTCTTTGTTAACTTTCTCTCTTTAATAGAACCAAAGAAGACTGATGATGCCCTCAGAGATCCAAAATGGGTCAGCGCTATGCAAGAAGAGCTGACTGAGTTTACTCGTAACAAAGTTTGGAATCTCGTTCCTAGACCATCTGATAAAACTGTTATAGGCACCAAATGGGTGTTTAGAAATAAGTTAGATGAACATGGAATTGTAACCCGCAACAAGGATAGACTTGTTGCTCAGGGATACAGACAAGAGGAAGGCATAGACTATGATGAAACCTTTGCCCCTGTGGCTAGGCTCGAAGCAATTCGACTATTCTTAGCTTATCCAGTCTATAAAGACTTCATCGTTTATCAAATGGATGTAAAATCAGCGTTTCTAAATGGAAAGCTGAATGAAGAAGTCTATGTAGAACAACCTCCAGGGTTCTATGACCCTAAGTATCCAAATTATGTTTATAAATTAGATAAGGCTCTCTATGGTCTAAAACAAGCCCCTCGTGCTTGGTATGACACTCTCTCATCTTTTCTTATCTCTGAAAATTTTGAACGTGGGAAAATTGATAATACATTGTTTTTCAGAAAGATAAAAGGTCATATTATTCTTGTACAAATATATGTCGATGACATCATATTTGGTTCTACTAACCCATCTCTGTGTACTCGCTTCGCTGAAAGAATGAAGAAAGAATACAAAATGAGTATGATGGGTGAGCTGACATATTTTCTTGGTCTTCAGATTAAACAATCTGACAAAGGTACTTTTATTAGCCAAAGTAAGTATGTTAAAGACATGCTGAAGAAGTTTGATCTTACACAAACTTCAGCGATGAAAACTCCTATGGCGCCTCCCCTGACTCTTAACAAAGATCCATCTGGAAAACCTGTTAATGTCACTACCTATAGAGGAATGATAGGGTCCCTACTGTACCTTACAGCGAGCCGACCTGACATCATGTATTCTACTTGTTTATGTGCACGCTATCAATCTGAACCCAAGGAATCCCATCTGATCGCTGTCAAGAGAATTTTCAGATATCTGAAAGGAACTCCTAACCTCGGTCTTTGGTATCCCAAAGACTCAGGGTTCGATCTAACTGGTTATTCTGATAGTGATTTTGTAGGTTGTAAACTTGACAGAAAGAGTACCACTGGTGGATGTCAACTCCTAGGAGGAAAGCTGGTAAGCTGGACAAGCAAGAAGCAAAATTCAGTGTCCACTTCCACAGTTGAAGCTGAATATGTCGCCACTGGAAGCTGTTGTTCTCAGATCTTATGGATGAGAAATCAACTATTAGACTATGACCTTCAACTATCAAAGATTCCAATCTATTGCGACAGCACTAGTGCTATCGCTATAGCAAATAATCCAGTGCTACATTCAAAGACGAAATACATAGAGATCAGATATCATTTTATCAGAGATCATGTGATGAACGGTGATATTGAACTTTATTTCATCCCTACTGACTATCAGCTTGCGGATTTATTCACTAAACCTCTTGATGAGACAAGGTTCAACTTTCTCATCAGTGAGCTTGGAATGCTGAATCTCGAAGAATAATTCTTCAGAGTTCATGCATTGTGTCAGTAATCATAAGTTCCTTGTTTATCATTCTCTGATAAACATTCTGACTCTCAGGTATGTTCTCTCCATCCCTACAACTGAATCTTCATTCAGTTACGATGTTTTTCAAAATATAAACTTTAATCACTGAACTTTCTTCAAATGATTAAAAGCTTTTTGAAAATTAAATTTATCACTGATATTTCTAGTCAGTGATCCTTCTTAAAAGAAAATTCATCCTTAACTTTACCATCAGGGATACTTTCAAAAAGAAAATTCTCTCGCTGACTTTTCTTCAGCGATAATTTCAAAATGGACAAATGAACAGTCTCTCTCTCTCTTCTATGACGTCATTTGAACCGACAATCCACGACATGCCTTTTCTCTGACACGTTCGTCCGTTGCCCTTCCATCTAATCAATTTCGTGGGACGTGTCCATGTCATGATGAACATTTGTTTTCCCGTCTCTCACACACTCTCTCTCCTTCTCTCTCACGTATAAAAAGAATGTTTTCCCATTCTTATCATTTTACGCTTTCTGGAAATACTTTCAAGGCAAGAAAACTTTCTCAAAAGAATTCTAGCATTCTCAAGCATTTGCATCATCTTCTTCAAGATCAACAGGTTATTCTTGATCTTATTCTTATTCTTGTTCTAAATCTTTTTATATAATACTCCATTTATGGACTTCCATTATGGGTTTATAAGATTCTTTTTAATAAAATCATCTTTCTTTTGATTTTATTCATTCAAAACCATTTTTTTTTTATTATCTTCATTCAAAATCTTTGGTTTTTCTTCTTGTTCTTATATCTTACATTAAGAACACCTTTTTAATCTTCAATTATGTTGATTTTTCTATGTTTCTTTCCTAAAATAGAAACTGGGAAAACCTTCTTTATTTTTAGACTAAAACTTTTCTTCTATTCTTCTATCTGTTCATATTCAGAATGTCTCAATCTGCACTTGTCGTCTCTAAGAATGTCAAGTTCGCCATCGCTGATTTTGAGCTTCCCAAAAACAATCATCTTGCTCTCCTTGACTTTGATGGTGTCAAATACCTACATCTTGTGGAAGCCACAAAATTTATGAAGCAATCCTGCATTGCCTATGCTATCACTGTGGATCCCACACCTTCCAAAGCTCTTCTCCAACAATTCTGGTTTACCGCTGATAAGACCTCTCTCACCAACAAAAAGGGTGAATTAGTTCCTGCTATCTCCTTCAGCACTGAACTAGGAACAGGGATGATGACAGCCTTAGGGCTGAGGAAATCTCTGCGATTTTCCGACAAACCCAGGAATGGATTCGATGCCTTACCCACTGATGCTGAACTCATCCAATTCCTGGATGCTATAGAATACTCTTGGGAACCCAAGCCAAGAACGACAATACCAGACAAGAAGCTGACTCTGGTGAAGAAGGCGCTCATGCCTTCTCAGCTTAACTACATCTTCTCTCACTTCATTCAGTGTATGCGTGGGAAGAGTGGGTCACTGGACCAGGCCAGCAAGATTCAGGTCCAGATGACTTACTCGGTGATCGCCGGAAGAAATTTCGACTACGCAACAACTATCTTTGACGATCTAAGGTCAAAGATAGAGAAGACCGAGAGGGATCCTAATATTCCCTATGTACGCTTCATTTGTGCGTACCTGAAGTTTCTATACCCAGCTACTTACCCCACCAATGTTGATGCTTCTTTTCCCAAGGTAGGTCAGCGCTCCCTGGAGGTCAAGCCGCTTCCCAACGAGGTAAGTATCTCTGAACTTCGCTCCCGACTCTCTCTCCTCACTTCTTCGTCTTCAGCGGCCATGTAGGAGGTTCCTTCTTCTGCTATCCCTGCCGCTAGCCCTTCCAAACGACCATCAACTGGCTCCCTTGGTCCTTCGAAGAAGGCCAAGGTGACCAAGGAGAAAGCTACCTCTAGCACTATACCTGAGGTAACTACCCCAATCCCTACTTCTTCTATCCCCATCTGTAGTTCTTCTATTTCTTTGATCTCTAACCCTCCATCTATTTCTACTCAACCACAGTTTGAACCCATAGGACCTGAACATCAATATTTTGAGGAATCTCTGCAATTCTACAAAATGTTTGATAATTCAGGTACCCCTATAACCTTAAACACTACTCCCAACTCACCATATAAGCCTGTTTCTCAAAAACTAACTTATATTTCAGGTCCTAGTTTGGCGACTGTTGACACCAATGTCAACAGTTTAAGTGCAAAGGTGGAATCTCTGACTGAGGTAACTACCCCAATCCCTACTTCTTCTATCCCCATCTCTAGTTCTTCTATTTCTTTGATCTCTAACCCTCCATCTATTTCTACTCAACCACAGTTTGAACCCATAGGACCCGAACATCAATATTTTGAGGAATCTCTGCAATTCTACAAAATGTTTGATAATTCAGGTACCCCTATAACCTTAAACACTACTCCCAACTCACCATATAAGCCTGTTTCTCAAAAACTAACTTATATTTCAGGTCCTAGTTTGGCGACTGTTGACACCAATGTCAACAGTTTAAGTGCAAAGGTGGAATCTCTGACTGCCTCTCTCAACTCTCAGGTGCATGAGTCAAAGACAAGAAACTGAAGAAGAAACCAGTTGAAGTCCAGGCTGCTCTTTTGAAAGATATTGAAGAGGAACGCTCAAAAGCTCTAGTGGTCAGCGATAGTTCAGTCGACTAGTGCAAACATAAACTCGACTATCGCTCTAACCCAATGAAGATTGTTTCAGTCGCTATCTCTGGAAGAAAGAAGAAGGATAAAGTTTCTGTCACTATGGAGATTACCAGAGAGGCTGGAAGCTGCAAGGCAATGTTTGTTTCAAAGCTAGAAAGCCTCGGCTATATGGAATGGCTTGAGTTCAAAGACGCACTGAAAAAATCAAAGTCAATCTATAGAGGCTATGTTGAAGGGATAAATGATGCTCTCATCAACAGAGTCGCTGTAATATTAAAAGTGTCGTCTACTCTTCCTTCTATGTGAAAGCAGATCAGAAGAAAGCCTGTCTCCTCTCCCTCTGAAAATGTCGCGGTGATCAGAAATGAAACCTCCATCAAATTTTCAAGAGAAGCTCTGTTCGGTCCTCCTCCTGATCTTTCAGTTCTGGATCTATCTCTGCCTCCTGGTGGACCATATGTTGCGGGACAAGTACTTGAAGAACCTTTTGGAATCTTCTTCAGAGATGATGAGGAACAGCTCAGATTTCAAAGAATCTCTGAAATCCCTATCTGTCCCCTCGGCCTTCTCAAGGATCTCATGTGCTTATGGTGTGATCTCTCTCCTGCTGCTGAGCAAATCAAAGTGATAATTAGCAAAGAATCTTTAGAGCGAAAGCAAAAAGGAGAAGATATACCTGAGTATTTGATCAATCCTCTTAAATCCTCTTTAGATAGCTGATAGATTAGATTTCTTCTTGTAATCTATTAGTTTAAACTTACAGTAGTTAGTACATCACTTGTACTTGTAATTTTCATACCTTGTAATTCTTTTCCAGGATTAATGAAAAATTCAGTGAACTACTTAACTCTATCAGTACTGTAAAAGATCCCTCAAAATAGTAATTAGGACATGTATGTCATGAGTCCTGATTATTCCATCATTTTGAATTATAAAGTAATTTTCTTCAGTTACTTTGTCATTATCAAATAGGGGAGATTGTTGATCCAAACTCTCTCAGTGATTTGATAATGACCCTTTTCTGTACTTAGTGAAAATTACTTTTAATATGTATTAGTGTTTCACCATCAGCGATTAGACTGAGTCTGTTCAGTTATCGCTGATAGTCTTTCTTATAAACAATTAATATGTATGTGTTTCACTATCACTGATCAAACAGAGTCTGTTCAGTTATCGCTGATAGTCTTTCTTATAAACAATTAATATGTATGTGTTTCACTATCACTGATCAAACAGAGTCTGTTCAGTTATCGCTGATAGTTATGATGTAAACAGTAACGTAATCCCTGAAGACAAGTCTCGCGTCAACTGATGTTCATAGCTGAATCGAAGACGAAGCTGCTGAACAAAGAGAAGTCTACTAATGACCTGATGCGGATATCAGTGAAGAAAAGACAACTCTACTTATACGCGAAGGAACATGAGGAAAGCTTCAGCGATCGCTGAACTCTTGATATCTCTGAAGAAAGAGATATTCAGCGATCGAATGATCACAAAGCTTATACAGCAAGTTTCCTTTTGTCTTACCTTGCATAACTCAGTACGATGTGTCAAAACGGACATGCCTCTGCCACAATTAGTACAACAACTCTGTCAACTACACTGTTCATGATCCGGCCGAAAGCATGTATCCCAAAGTCATACTTCCAAAACCAATCAGTGAACGCCACGTGTAAAGTGCCCTGCCATGCATTTAATGCATAGGGTATAAATAGGAAGTTCACCCCTCTATCTGAGGGTGTGCTCAATCCTTGAACTCGAAATAGAAACCTTTGTTTTCTATATTTCTTAATCCCCATTCTCTGAAATTCTTGTGCAACCATCTTAGTGTTTCTTAAGTTTGTTTAGATTGAGTCTGTCTTAATCTTATTCCACAACAAACTTGTAAATTGTGTTTGAGTTATCAATAAACAATTTATTAAACTTTAAATTTTTGTGTTTGTATTCAACCCCCCCCCCCCCTTCTACAAACTTGTTAAGCACCTCCGGGACCAACAAATCAATATTTTTGTTTTCATCTAGAGTTTTGCCATTCAGTGCATTATACAGATCAATTGTCAGCACATCAACAGCGCGACTTCTCTCAGCTTCAGAAAGAGAGGTATTGGTAGAGATAGATACCTGAGAGGAGATATAGCTCATGGAAGTTCCTGTTGGTTCTTCCACTTCTTCTTTAATCTCAGCCTTAAGACAGAGATTAGCAACTTCTTCTTTATCAGAACTAGATTCTTCTGATTCAGCCCAGTCATGCTCTTCAGCGATAAGACCTTTACCTTTTCTTTTAAAGTTTTTCAACTTTTGATATTTCTCTTTCAGCTTAAGGTATTTGTTATCGCTGGACTTTCTGGAGGTAGAAGGTTTGAAGACTTTCTTTGACCTGCAGTCACTTGCAAAATGTCCAATCTTTTCACAGTTATAGCAACTAGCACTAGCCTTATAAACAGGGGTTGATTTTGGCTTGTCAGTTATAGAGAGAGGCTTATTTCTTCTGAAATTGCTCTTTCTTGCAAACCTTTTAAAAGAGTTTGTCAAGATTGCTAAGGATTCATCAAACTCTGAAAGATCAGGGTTTGATAATTCCTCAGAGTCAGAATCTAACTCAGTGATAATAAGAGTTGATCACTGAGATGGAATGATCTCTGAAGAGACTAAAGCAACAGGAGTGCTTTTGGAGTCTTTAGAATCTTTTACAAGATTCTTATTTAGGAGATTTGATTGCTCATAGTTGAGCAATATTCCATATAAAATGCTAAGAGAGAGAGAGAATTTAAGTCTTTTGTCAGCTTAATACACATTGAGTAACTGTCCCAACTTTCAGGAAGACATTCTAATAATTTAGTTAAGACCTCAAAATTAGAATAGGTCCTACTACCAGTTCTTAGATCAATGATTAAACAGTTAAATCTCTGGTAAACATCTGATAGGGATTCATTCTTACCAGCAATAAAACTTTCATACTGTCTTACCAAGTTAATCTATCGAGTTTCTTGGACATCAGTGGTACTTTCATATTGAACACATATAGCGTCCCACATTTCTTTGGCAGTTTTAAGATGTATGATGGAATGGAAAGCTTCATCAGGCAGAGCCATAGAGATAATGGTTTTTGCCTTTGCTTCTAATCCAACCTTCTTTTTGTCTTCATCACCCCACTGTCTTATTTCCTTAATAGCATAATGTTCAGGAACCACAGGAGTGGTGGCAGTAGCTGGAAAGACAACTATGATTGTGAAAGGTTCATACGGGCCATTTGCTACGTATTTAGGTATAGTAGGATCTACACCTTCTAGAAATAGCATCATTCAATTTTTCCAGAGAGCAAAGGTATCTCTGCTAAAACGAGTAGGTTTTGAGAGTGAACCATTATCATAGTAGTTTGTATTTGTATTGAGTGCCATATTAAGAATAACAAGGAAGAGAATAAAGCAAGATATTGTTTATGATATTAAACAATTTACTCTGATACCACTTGTTGGTCCCAAAAGTGCTTAACAAGTTTGTAGAAGGGGGGGGTTGAATAAAAACAATGAATTTTAAAGTTTAATAAATTGTTTATTGATAAATCAAATTACAATTTACAAGATTGTTGCAGAATTAGATTAAGTAAAATCTAATCTAAACAAACTTAAGAATCACTAAGAAGGGTTACACTTGAAGTAGAGAATGGGGGATTATGAGAGTATAGAAAACAAGGGTTTCTAAATTTTTAGAAAGATGAAGGCATAGGGGCAACTCTCAGATGGAGTTGAAATCTTACAATTTATACCCGATGCATTAAATGCATGGCAGAGCACTTTACACGTGTCCTTCATTGATTGTTCGGGCCTCCTCCTTATCTCTCGGTTCTTGGTCTATCCCTACCTCCTGGTGGACCATTCATCGCAGGACAAGTGCTGAAAAATCCTTTTGGAATCTTCTTCAACAATGATGAAGGTCAGCTCAGTTTCCAAAGAGTCTCTGAGATTCCTATCTGTCCTCTTAATCATCTAAAGGATCTCATGTGCCTATGGTGTACCTACTCTCCTCTAGCTGAACCGATCAAAACAATCATCAGACAAGAATCAGTTGATCGAAGGAAAAAAGGAGAAGAATACCTGATTACATGATCAAGGTCCTACAATCCTATCTAGATAGCTGATAGATTCTCTTCTTACATCTTGTAATATGTTAGTTAGACTTACAGTAGTTAGTTCTTCACTTGTAATTATCATTCAATCAATTATGATAATTTGGACCTAACAAGTGGTATCAGAGCCTAACGAATAAATCATTCTTTGCACGATCGAGATCAAATTGGTTTGGTTTGAATAGTCATTGTGATTTTTTCGAATTCTAGAATTTGATGTTATATTGGATGTTATTTATTGCTAAATTGATTCTATGTACATAGTCAAACCTTTTGTAATCAATTACTTTGTGTAATTTCATTAATTCTAGTCGAATTGGATCGATTTTGAGTGTTTTTTGTTGGAAACATTTCATTCACTGTGGTTGAGATCGAGTGTGCTTTAGAGACGTTTTTGGACTATATCATCAACTACAATTGTGCTCCATTGTGATTTTCGAACCTGCTCACAAAGTATCAACTCAAAATTCGAAGTATTGAGGTTGAATTCGAAGAAAATCTGCAAAAACATTCGAGATCCACAGAATTCGCATGATCAATGAAGAACTCGCATGAAAAATTCGCTTGGAGAATTCGCATGGTAAAAATGTTAGAGATTTTGCATGATTAGATTTCGCATGATGAAGGACTTTGAAGATGAAACTTTTGTAGTATAGATTTCGCATGACAGAGAGATGCGAAAAGTGCATAATTCGCATGCCAGTCTTATGAGAAAAGTTTGATACGACTTCTATGTGGTTAAAGAAAATTCTAAGTTTAGAATTCGCATGGAGTCGTATGCGAGAAGTAAATAATTCGCATGTGTGAGTGATGCAAAAAGAAGGAATTCGCTTGTTAGAGATATACGAGTTCCTGCATCGGGATCACCAAGGATTCCCAGAAATTTATTGCACAATGTGATAGATGTTATAGAATGAGAAAAATCACGAAGAAGGAAGAGATGTCGATGCAAGTATTTATGTAGGTGGAACTGTTCGACATGTAGGGTATCGACTTTATGGGCCCATTTCCACCATTTTATCGGAATGAGTACATATTGGTCAGTGTCGATTACGCCTCCAAGTGGTTAGAAGCTATTACTACCCTGAAGAATGATTCAAAGGTGGTAATTAAATTTTTCAGGTAAAACATCTTCACAAAACTTGGGGTCCCGAGAGCATTGATCAGTGATGGTAGAAGTCATTTTTGCAACAAGTATTTGGAAGTGGTCCTCAGGAAATATTCGGTGAATCATAGAATGATAACGCCATATCATCCCCAAGCAAATGGCATGGTGGAAGTGTTGAATAATATATTGAAGCAAATCCATGAAAAGACGGTGAACACTTCAAGAAAGGATTGGTCATTAAAGCTAGATGACGCTCTATGGGCATACCAAACGGCATATAAAATGCCAATTGGGACTACTCCTTATCGGTTGGTATTTGGTAAATCTGGTCACTTGCTGGTAGAACTCGATCACAAAGACTATTGGACAATAAGGAAGTTGAACATGGATTTGGGTAACGGGGAAACACAAACTGCTACAATTGAATAAGTTCGAAGAGCTCCAACAAGATGATTATGAGAATGCGGCCATTTACAAGGAGCGAACAAGAAAAATCCATGATCAACGACTATGTGAAAATATACTACATCCTGGAATGCAAGTTTTATTATTTAATTCACGTTTGTGTTTTTTTCCAGGTAAACTGAAGTCGATGTGGTTGGGACCATTCAAGGTAGTAGAAGTTTACCCAAACAATGCGGTAGAATTGCAAGGAGCGAATGGGCAAACATTTAAATTAAATGGTCGGAGGGTCAAGCCATACATAAAAGGAGAATCGTTGGGAACGTCAAGACTTTTCCTCGATAGGTCCACGGATTGATTGAAGATGAAAGGTCGTGCGACAACACAAAATAAGGTGTTGGGTGGGAGACAACCCATCGTAGGTCAATTTTATTTTCGCTATTTTCTTATTTTTGTTGATGTTTTGTTTAGTTTTTGTGTGTTATGTTTCTCTCTGGGAGTTTGGTGGTTTTAAGTTGAAAAGGGAGGCATTGCAAACGAGTAAAATCAGTGAAAAACAGTGTTTTGGGCGAGTTTTAAGCGGGTAAACCCGCAAGGAAACCACTTAAGACACTGTGGTTGGAAGGTTCAAAAAGTCTCGGGCGAGTTCCAAGAGGCTAAACCCACCTAGAACCCGCATTAGACATTGTGGTTTGAGGCTTAAAATTCACATACCTCGAGATGATTAAGCTGATTCTGGATGTTCATTCAAGACAGCTGCAAGCTCACATAAGAAACTTGTTTCTACAAAAAGGTTAGCTAACTCATTTGATCAAATTTGTACTACTAATATTTTCTTTAATGAAAATGTAGATGGTTCAGATAAATACAGAAAAAAAAAGTAGAAGATATCAAAAAGAAAAGCTGGTCTGGAAGGTGAAATCAGCTGATGATGAAAAGGATGATGAGAAGAAGGAAGAAAATAAAGGAAAGAAGGAACAAAAGAAAAGTAACAAATCATGTGTCCATGCATCAACAGCCAAGAAGAACAAAGTGCGAAAAGGTAAACCTGATTTTTCTTATTCGAGAGATCATTTGATCAGGTTGTCTAGAAAAAGGTATTGTTCTTAATGTAATACACATGATTATGTTCATAAAGCTAGTGATCATTACTGGTATGGTTCTTACTCGGTTACTCCTATTAGAACTGCAACTCATAAACATAGATCCAAATACCAGTGGGTACCAAAGCCGAAGGATGATTCTGTGTTGCAGGCACCTACAGTCAAGGGGGAATAGGAGAACCAAAGGCTTCTGAATAAATCAATTCAGGACTCGTACTTCAACGGAGTTTGACTTCTAAACACAGCAGTTTAGGACTCGTACTTCAACGAGGAAAGAGATGATACTCCCGAGTTGATAAGAAATTGTACTCCGATACTCAGATGAGGACATCAACCTTTAAGGGGGATTACATATGTTTCTGGAAATATGTATTCGGAAGATATGACGAACTACACTTCAGGAGGAGTTATAGATCTCTATCATGTGTTTTTTCACTGACAAATTACAGATGCATATTTTCAGAGGGAGTATGAATTATGATTTCTGATTACTTCAGATCAGAACTCGTTCACTCAATGTTTTACTGCTTTCTGTTGTTTACTTTTCAATAAATTTGTGAATAAAGTTGCTTTCTCATGACTTTGAGACTTTTGCAGATTGAGAGAAGCTATCAAGATCATATCACTATGATTTTAAGCTTGACTTCATGAGATTTAAGACTGAACGACAAAGGTTAAATTTCTTATCTTAATCTCATATATGGTTGAAAGAAGGACGACTTTCAATCATAGAAAACATATTCTTAAATGTTCAAATCACTTCCTGATTCTTAAACAGATTTCATGAATTGGAAGTGTGATTTTAAATGTTTTCATTTTATTTGAGTTTGAATGTTTTACAAACCGTGTGTTTCCAAAGATAATTACTTGTGTATTGTCTTTTCTATATACTTTCAAGTATTCACACACACCGGTTTGACTTATTGTTCAAAATGTTCTTTCCATGTCTCAAATTTTGAAACATATTTTTCGATGGTAAGACACCCCGCTTGAACTTCAACGAATATTGAGTGTTAATTCATTTCTAAAACGTTCCATTCAAGAATGTCTATATTTTGTTTCATATAGACAATATCCATTATTTTTTACCATAAACCTAAACAGCTATATCATTTCTTTCTGATCATTTTCATATAATGTCAGATTTTCAAACAAGTCTCTTGCATTCATGTCTATTCATTCAATTGTTTGTTTGAAATATCTTCAATGTTTAAAATGTTCATATCTTCATGATTATATTCTGAGCATACAAACATCTTACTTGTATTTGAGCTTTAATTGTTGAAGTTAAACCATTTTGAGCAACATATGATTCATAGGAAAATATGGGTTCTTTGTGCTATGACTTAAATGAACTTCTATGGATTCACGTTAACCAGTGTTTCCTACCCAAGAATTTAATCCATAGTGATTGAGTGTGAGGAGTGGAAAATAAATGAGTGTGGGTTGTGCGTTGAGATAAAATGAAAAGGAGAGTTTGGTTAGATGTGAGCTCAATGATTAAAAAGAAAGAGGGTGCGAGAACAGAGTAAAAGAATATCAGACTCTGCACCAACTTTTTCTGAGCCGGGCAGCTACAATTCTAGTGTTTCACAACTTTTTGGTGAACATTATTGAAATAGGCAATTAGCCCATGCCAACTCTTGATAAAACCCCACCAGCCACTCATTTTCTTCCCAACAAGAAAATGTTTCATATTTTAAGGGGACGCAGCACATAATTTATCTGACTTTCATTTGGAAAATCTGGATATTGAAAAAGAAGGAAGTCTGCCCTGCCTTCGCACTTCAATCATGCACGTTGAGTCTGTGTATATCTATTGTTGTCTCAGTGGTTTACACAATGTTGAGCCTTTTATAAAAGCAATCATCATATGCTTATTCTTTCTAACACTTGCACAAACACACAAGAAATTTGTTTTCTTGTCATAACATTCATAGAAATTTCCTTTGTGGTGTTTCGATGATTGGATGGAAGCCCTGGGGGAGTAAACATAACAAAAGCTCCTTTCCAATGTGTATTTGTTACACACAGTAACTTTGTGTGACTGACAGGCATATTAACTGATTCATTTGTTGATTCAGGTGTTTCACGTTAATTTGTCTAGATTTGATAAGATCTAGATGAATATCTTTATAGATTGCTGGTGAATCAGAGGATCTTGAGTTTAAAATATCAGTGGTCAGAATTGATAATGACATTTCTTGGAGAAAGTTTTGATGATATCGATGCTCTATTCATCAAAAAGGGGGAGATGGTATCAAGAAATATTAAATATGGGAGAAAATGTTCAAGAATTGATTGTTAAAGAAAGATTGTTGTTCAAAGCTGAAAGAGGTTAAATATTTCAGATTTGTTGAAGATAATTTGCTAAAGCAATCAGAGCTATGTCTGAAAGAGTTTTGTTTATAACCTTGGGAGAGAATGCTAGTATTCTTGAAAATCATATTTTGGGAAGATTGTTGAAAGTTTTTGAAGATACTATGTTTATCAAAGAAAGGGAAGTATGTCAAATTTTTCATATGGATAGGAGGAGAATGTTGATTGATTGAGAAGATCATTTTTTTACTACAAAGAGGGAGATTGTATTATTTGTACAGATAGGGGGAGAAAATTCAAATTGAGCTTAAAGAGAGAAGATCGCATTGCAAAATCTTTTAGAGATGATCTTGATCCAAAGGGGGAGAATGTTAGAGCACATATTTGTTGGATTCAAGATCATAAAGAATGAAGATTAAAGTCAAAGCTCAAAGGTCAACTCTCAAGCATCCAAGTCAAAGTCTTTGTAATAAATGTCAAAGTCAAAGTTTGTACTTTGTTTCTTTGTAATTGTTTGTAAGTATAAATAGGTCCCTTGTCTCTGTAAGTCTTGGTAACAATCACGAAGTAAGATCATTCACAGAGCATATGAGAGAAGAGCATATTAGAACATTATTCAAGAGAGAAAGTGAGATTTGTAATTGTTGATATTTGTATCAATGATATGTGATTACGATTGTTGAATCATCTTGATTGTTTTGTTACGATAAGAACTTGATCAAATTTGGAAAAAACAAAAATGGATTCAGGCGAGTTCCAAGCGGCCAAACCCGCACCAAACTCGCCTTCAACACTATGGTTCGATTTTCAAAATGGGTTCGGGCGACTTCCAAACGGTTAAACCCACAAGGAAGTCACGTTTGACGCTGTCCATCAAAGAGAAAAAGCGTTCGAGCAACTTCAAAGAGGGTTCACCCGCACTGAACCCGCATTAGACACTATATTCTTAGAACAAAAGGTACGCGGGCGACTTACCACGTGGGTTTACCCATGCCAAACCCGCTTTCTCTGTTGTAAGTTTATTCTAAACAGGGGTTGTGCGATTTCTTTATTCCTCCTAACCCTAATTCCTAAATCGCACACCACTACCACTACCACCACCACAAGAGCCGACTTCAGCCACTCTCCTGCCAAAATCTGTCGACTTTTAAGATTTTCACCGGCAAAACCCTCTTCTTCTCTACTTTTTCCTCTGTGCATCAAAGGTATGCATCTATGTTCCTATTTTGCTTCCATACGAATTGGGGATTGATTCAAGTGTCGTAAAAGATGAAATCCAACTTCTTGATATTTAATCTTTGGTTAGGAATGATTGCTATATTATTCAAGATCTTGGTGGGTTTATTTAAAATGTGTTGAAGTTGTTCTTGCATGTCCCAATTTAGGGCTCAAAGTTAAAAATCACAAAGCAAAATTGTATGGGGATTGTGGGTTCTTGTTGCTTGTGTACCTCTGGGGGGTATTTCATGATTTTGTGATTACATCAAAGTTTTTGTGCTAATTTTTTACTTTTCAAAATGGGTCCCTTGTAGATATTTTTGTTGAACAATGTTATGTTCTGAGCTACATGCCATTGATTCCTGTATTGAATTGCTAATCGGATGTGGTGAATATTTGTTACTAAGTGTTACTAGGTTAACAAATATGGATAATTGTGTAACATGTGTGTTGGGTGCAAAATGAGTTGCATGACTAAAGAACAACCAAACCTATGTTCACCAATGTTTGGGGTTTTCAGGATTTTACACAAATACAACCCTCATCACAAACCCCGGGTTTTACTAAGGTTAGGGGTTTCATTTATTGAATTTTTGTTCCTATTTGCCAGACCTCGCATCCTCTTTAACCTAGACCACGGTCTAGGTTTGGGTTGATAATTGGTCATGAGTATTTTTATCCACAAACGTATTTGTTCTAAAAAGGAACAATGGTGCGATCACGACCAGACACTGAGAGAAGGTGGCATGCCTATGAGAATCTACGTCCAGCACAAAAACAGGACCTCAGAAAGAGGTCAAATCTCGATATGAAGGCCCGTATGCGCGCTTTTAAGGATTGAATAATCTAGTCGGAGAAGGGAATCAATCTTGCCGACATTCCAATCTTGGGTAGAATACATAAAAACTCCTGGCCCTTATGACCCTATTTTGGTGTGGGATTCTATGTCGCCATGATTTCGGTCGTGTTTAATCAATATTACACGGTGGTTGTGAGAGGGGTAGTCTTCAGCTTGTCGATGCAGGAAATTTGTGATCACTATCAGGTACACCGTCCACTGACTTTGGGTTTGACATTTGGGATATCACCTATCTCCGGAGTGGAACCACGCTACACACATAGCCCCATTATTGCAGCATCACTCCGGAGGAATAGCAATGGGTATTGGGTGAAAAATGACGCTGAGCTACAGAAAAGCGAACTCCACTATCAACTAGAATTGTGGATGTTATTCATGAAGTGTAGCCTAAAACCATCCACCCACAACACCTATGCTGACCCACATGTTGTCCGAGTCTTATACTCCATTCAGCACAACCTTCCCCTCGATATTGGCCATATCATTCAATTGGAGATGCTAGATGTGGGCGGACCGAGGAGTAGGGGCATCCTCCCATTTCCATCACTTATCACATCAGTTTATCGTGCAGTGGGGGTGGAAGTGAGGAAGTTACTTCCACCTACTCCATCTTTTGACCATCGCACATAATATGCTCAGCTTTCCACGGCCAGATCAAGGGAGAGGCAAGTTGTAGTGGAGCAGAAAAAGTTAGAAATTCCAGAATATGCTGATGATGATGACGTGGTCGACATTGATTATGGACATGATGAGGAGCGCGCACAGCAGCCTACTGACGATCAGAGCATTGGTCTGTTTGGGAAACTGCCCTGACCTCGAGGTTGACCAACTTTGAGAAATTTGTGTGCAGCGAACTGACTAACTTGCGTCGTCTCATCATTGATGGACCACCAGCATCAGATCATGGAGTCGGCCCCTCTACACGTCCACCAGCGCATCGAGTGCGAGATCGTCATTCAGGATCATCTTCCTCGTCAGCACGCCAGTACCGAGACGACTGAGGTTTGGGTTTATTTTCTATAGTTCCTTTTTTTCCCTTTTAATTAGTACTATTCAGTGAACCGTGATTTCTCCTTTTGCATATTTGGATGACTGTACTTAACTTTTATTATTTGCATATTCGTGTTGGATGACTGTATTACACTTATTATTTTGCACCCATTGGGGACAATGTGTAAGTTAGGTTTGGGGTGGTCATCGGTGACCATCATTGACTAGTGCTATGAATGGCAAGTAATTTTCATGCAAAATGTTGATTGGATTGTTTGTGATATTACTAGTGTGTTGGTTTGAAGTATTGTCATTGAGAGAATAATTTGTAAAAGATAATATAGCATTGATGAAAACTTAGGTGACGCATAACTATGAGACATTAGTGGAGATCACCCGAGAGTATCATTACTTGAGCCACTACTTCTGTGAGCATTTTTTTCTCTGAGAGCTATTTTTCTTTGTGCAAATCTTATACACTTATCCGGTCCTTGATTGATGTGATTGTAGGATGATCTCACTATAGTCTTGCATTAAGAAGTATAGACATCATCAAAAAGATCTAACAAGAGCTAGCATGCAGATTCTGTAAACCTTGAGAAGTGACTATAGGATATATCTACCAAACCCCGTGAATAATCATTCTCAACTTCTGTCTAATCTCTCTCTTTAAAGAGAGAGAGAGAGAGAAGACAACAAGCTTAGCAGAACAGAGGGGTACGGGACACCATAACAGGGGTGAAGGCAATGAGACTCAGAGGCTTGTATAACCTCATCATTGCATGTTGGTATTTGTTAGATGTTTCTGTCATACTTCTTAATTTCCTTCAGAGATCCTTGTCTTTGTTACACTGGTGCTGTTTCAAGATCTACCCTGCAGATTTAAATTAAGAATTCTTTGTTCATAACTTCCCACTGCATGGGTTGTATTGTGTGACACCTTAGGATTCAAGAGTGTAGAGAGATTTTCGTGAGGTAGGGTCACGGAGAAATCCTCTCTAGGCTTGAGTAACTTAAGTTGGAATCAATGTGGTGTAGTCGAATTCAGTTCATTCCTAAATGATGATGATCATTTAGATACTTCAATGTGAATGTATTGCAGTTTGTTTTTATCCATCATACCTTTATGATTGTCAAGCATTGGGGTGTAGTCAATAGCGTCACCGATGGGGTGAATATGCGAATATAGTTTGTGGTTTGCTTTGTCTCTTTTATTATCACTATTTTGCTTGAGGACAAGCAACGCTCGATTTGGGGTTGTTGATAAGGTCGGATCTCGACCTTACTAATGATCTAGAATCTAAGTGAAATTGCATGTTCTAAAGGGAAATAGCGATGTTTTTAACCAATTGTTGAAAGTAAGTACAGGTTGAGAATAATTGAAGAAAAAGGGAGAATCATAGTGAATTCAAGCCAAAAATAAAAGTCGATAGAAGAATGGGTTGATGCCCGAGTCGGAAGGGAATTTTAAAGGTTAAATGGGCGATTATTGGAGGAGACAAGCCTCAATGCGAGTCCCACACGAGTTTAGGCACCCGCGTGAGTTACTAGACGCAGAATACTTTCTACGTGGGTTTACCCGCACCAAACCCGCAATCAGGTCTGTTTTGAACCTAATCGATTTTGAAGTAAAGGTTTTGGGGGGTTACACAACACTTGACGGCTAGAGACTTAAGAAGGGCGATTTTTGAGAGGGCAAAAAAAGATTTTGAAGGTAGAAACTGGGGAAGAACATATTGGCATGAGATTTTGATGTTATCATCAAATACGTGTGCGTGGAAAAGGCACATATCAGGGAGTTTCAATTGCTTTTTAGATTTTCGTTGGAAAACAAACTTTGATATAAAGTGATCTAGAACATAAGTCGATCACAATTCCATCATTTTTACATCTAAAACACAACTATACACAGTGAAATCGAACAAAACAGTAAACTCAGAATACGTTTCTACGTGTTCTTGAAATTTTTAAGAAATCGATCTTTTTCAAGCAATGAAATCTTCTCTGAATTTGATTGGGTTCAGCTCTGATACCAATTGAAAATGTATGATCCCATTATTGAAGCACAAATCAACCAAGATTATGATATGACAATTTAAATTCTAGAGAGACAGTAGAGAGAGAATCACAAGTCGTATGTATATTGATGTGAAAGTTACAATGCTTGACTCTGTTGGTTGCTTGCAACTCTAACAACACAAGGACTATTTATATGAAAGACAAACTCTCAAAACACTAAACTCTCACAAGCTTACAAGCTTCACAAACTCGCATAAGACTAAACTCTCAAAGACAACATTGTTGACTTTACAGACTTTGACTTTTCACATTAAATCTTGGATACAATAAAATACACTAACAATCTCCCCCTTTGTATTCAAGATTTAATAAAAATTTGACAATCGTCTTCAGTGCTTGATTCTTTAAACTTTAACTCTGATATCTTTAAACTTTGAAGCTTTGGCAATCTTCAAACATTTGGTTTTTGAAGAATCTTCAGATAAACTTAAAAAGTCTTTCACTTTGTCTTTGAAAAGTCATCAAATCTTGAACATTAAATCTTTGAAACTTGAAACTTCTTTGCAACTTTGAAACTTTAAAGCATCTTTGAGGAATCTTTGATCTCGTATCTTCGTCTATCTGATCTCTGAATCGTCTTCAGAAAAACAAACTTTCTCGAATCATCTTGATTTGTCTTTGAAACACAATCTTCAGAATCTATTGACTTTCATCTGTCTTGAAATTGAAATTCCATAAAATATCTCTCCTTTTTCTTCAGAAAATCTCTTCCATTTACGCTTTGAAATTGAAATCTTTAAAATATCTCCCTCTGTTTGATGATTGTGAGCATCATGATCATCAAAACTTCTTCAATTTCATCATTGTCTTTGAATAATAATCTCCCCCTTTGTGAAAAACTAACAATCTCCTTTTTTATAGTAATGTTGACAATCTCTGCCCTTTGATCTGAGTATCCGTCAATTCATGAAATGTATATACCCCAATCTTTTCAAATTCAGATATAATAAATTTGGTAACCCTGATTCAACACATGAAACAGTTAAAATTGCCTGTAAGTAGCACGGAGCCACTTTGTACAACAGATGTACATTGGAAAGGAGATTTTGTGATGTTCACTCCCCCAGGGCTTCCATTCAATCATTGAAAAACCACAAAGGAATTTTCTATGAATTTTATGACAATAAAACATATTCCTTGTGTGTACGTGAAAGTGTAGAATGATTGAAGCTACTTAAGCTTTTTCAGGCTCAAAATGTGTAAACTGTTGAGACAGCAACAAGTATTACACGGACTCAGTGTGCATGAAAGAGGTGCGAAGGTGGGGCAAACTTCCTTCTTTTTCAATATCTAAATCTTCCAAGTGAAGATCAGATAGCAGATATGTTGCGTCCCCAAGAAAATGAAACATTTCTTTGTTGAGAAAGAAACGAGTGGTTGGTGGGGTAATTGCAAGAGTTGGCATGGGCTCACTGCCTGTTTCAATGATGGTCACCAAAGAATGTAAACCAATCAGAAGATGTGGTTGCCCGGCTTCGAAAGTGGTTGGTGCAGAGTTTTGATATTCTTTTAACTCTGTTCTCACACCCTCTTTCTTTTTAACATTTAAGATCACTTCTAACCAAACTCTCATTTCCATTTTACCGCTCAGCACAATGAGAAAAACTCAATCGGATGAGTTATCTCTCCCACTCTTTGATTTAAGACCCCTCACCCCTCAATCACTCGAGGATAACTTCTGGGGTAGGAAACACAGGTTAACGTGAATCCATGGAAGTTCTGTTTAAGCTCTCACACTGATCCCATGTAACTTTTCCTACAAAGAATGGTTGCTCAACAATTATCTTGAACAGTTAAGAACAAATATGGTAACATTGTCAAAATGTATGCTCATTAAAAATATGAATGAAATTTGAGCATTTGAACAATGAAGATCTCTCAAAATAAGGGAATTCAATTAATGAAATGAAATCAAGAAAATTGTTTTGAGAATCTGACAATGTATCAATCAGATCAAATAAAATGGTTAGTGTATCAATGAACTTGATAGTTTGTTTATATGAACGAATATAAACAATTTCACAATGAACGTAGAAAGATTGAAATGATGAATAATACTCAACAACATTTGAAAACAAACGAGGGTATTACCATCGAAAAATTGTTTCTCTTTGAGACATGATAATAACAATTTCGAATGAAGTACTGAACCGGTGTGTTTGAATACTTGACAGTATATAGACAAGATAATGCACAAGTATTGATCTTTGGAAACACACGGTCAGTTAAACATTAAAGCACTAATATTGAAAAACATTTAAAATCTCACTTCTAAATTCATGAAATCTTTTGAGAACCAGAAGTGGTTTGAACATTTAAGAAAACGTTTTTCATGTTTGAAAGTTGTTCTTCTTTCAAACAATTAGAGATCTAGATCAGAAAATTCTTACAAACATTTAGGCTCCCCCTCAAATCATGATATAATGATTTAGATTCAGTTAAGCTCCCCCTGGATATTTGCAAAATATCCTTGTCTTAAACATGAAAGACCAAGTCCTAAACTAATGTGTGTAGAAGTCTAAGTCCTTTAACATTTAAGAACGGGTCCTAATCTGTTGTAATCAGAAACCATACTCTTGACATTGAAGTGCGGGTCTTGAACTGTTTTGTTCAAAAGTCTTTATCTTGCTCCCCCTTAAACCTTGGGTGCCTGCAACACAGATTTAGCTTTTGGTACCCACTGGTATTTGGGTCCTGATGTGTTAGTTGCAGTTCTTTTAGGGGTTACATAATATGAACCATACTAGTAATGAACAAAATTATTACTTACAAAGTCATTTGCTCCATAGTAAGAACAGCAAATCTTCTTTTGAGCAATCCTGATCAAATGATTAGTAGAATAAAACATATCAAGTTTATCAAAAGATTTTACCTTTGTGTGCATTGTTCTTTTTGGCATTGGATGTGGATGCAGATGCTTTGTCATTCTTCTTTTCATTCGAAGAACCTTTAACTCTCTAGACCATCTGTTCTTTCTTTGAATGCTTTCTGTTAAGTCTAAATATTGTATCCAAGATTTAATAGGAAAGTCAATGATGTAAAAGTCAATATTATCTAAGTCAAAGCATGTTTAGTTTCCTTAGCCTTTAAGGCTTTGTAATAGTTAGGTAGTATATATATAGGGTATGTCTTGTAATCAAAAAACAACGATCTAGAGAGCTACTCATACTTGTAATTCAGAGACATATGAATATGAGATCTACTTTCTCTCTCTAGACTTTCTCTCTCTATAAAAATAAAAAAAACAACGATCTAGAGAGCTACTCATACTTGTAATTCAGAGACATATGAATACGAGATCTACTTTCTCTCTCTAGACTTTCTCTCTCTAGTTCTTGATCTTTAATGTCTAAATCTTGAGTAATTGCTTGATATGTTTGGGATTTTTTGATTAACAATTGGTTTCAGAGCAGAACCAAACTTTTCAGGAATGAGTTAATCATGATTTGAATTGAAATCTGTGTGTTTTTGATCGAAATTTTGAATTTTTCGAAAGTTTTTCAAGAACACGAGTTCTTCCCTGTTCAATATGATTTTTGTTGGTAAAATCATTTTTAGTGCAAGAAAATGAAATCATTGAGTTCGATTTTTGTTGGTGATTGATTCTTGTTTTGATTTCATATTGTAATTCGTTCATTTTCAATTTCAATTTTCGCTTTTTTGAGTTTTTCTTGAAAACGAGTTCGAACTTTGTTCTTGTTCGAATTCGTGTGAATTGTTGTTTTAATCGAAAATTGATTGTATTTGTGTGATTAGTATTGTTTGTCGAAGTTACTGATAAGTTTTTGAAATCAAAATTGCAGGTTTGAATCATTTTGGATCGAAATGTTCAAATCAGTTACCATTTTGCGCAAGATCCATGGTTTGCGCAAGTTCATACACTTTGCACAAGATTATCACAAAGTCACATTTGCGCATCCTTCGGTGTACACAAAGATCACTTTGCGCATCAAGGAAAATACGCAAAGTTATATTTGCACATTCTTCAGCATACGCAAAGCTTACTTTGCGCATCCAGTGACTCAAGAAAACCATACTTTGCGTATTCACCGTGACACGAGAATCCTAATTTGCGTATTCTACGGGTTCCGAGAACCATTCTTTGCGCATCTCGTTGGTTCCGAAAAGATTGGTTTGCGCAACACACTGCTTTCGAGAAACTCTACTTTGCGCAAGTTCAAGTGTTGTTCAAATTTTAATATTTTTCGAAAATTTTCAATTCAATCTGATTTTTGATTTTCTGATATATAGTTTGGAACGGTCATTCACATCAAGCTGATTACTTTTTCAAAATGTCATTTTTGTACAAATCTGAGATATCTGTTATTAAAGCTGAACGAAATGATCTGAAAATGAAAAATTCAGAATATCTCAAAAGGATTCAGGAGTTGCAACTTAAATTGTTTAACTGTGTTAAAACTCCTGAATGTATACAGTGTACTAATAATATTTCTAAATTTTCAGGCATCGTCTATGAGAAGGAAAAAGAGATAAAAGAGAAAGAGAGAGAGATTATAAATCTTCAAACCCTACTGAAGACAACTGAAGAGAAATTACCTGAGCTACAAGCAGAATCAGTTGAGCTTCAAAACAAGTTGAAGGCTTTCAAAGAAAATATCTCTGTATTGGAATCTGAGAATGCTGATCTTAGAAAGAATATATCTGGCTTGGATCAACAACTTGCTGAAAATAAAGCTGATTTTGAAAAAGAAAAGAAAAGTTTTTCAAAGAAATTCTCAGATTTCTCTAAGAAGTGTTATGAAGAGAAGAAGTCAGTGGAGCTTAAATGCATTAAGCTTTCTCAACAAATCTCTGATTTTGAGAACGTTCTGATTTTGGAAAGAGAGAAATTCACTAAAGAGAAGAAGGCCATAGAACAGAAGAGTGTGGGATTTTTTAAAGAATTATCCGGCCAGAGAAATGAGTCAGAGAAAGGATTTGAAGAAGAACGTTCAAACTTTGAAACTGAAATCAAAAAGTTGACTTCAAAATTATCTGAATTATCTGCTACTGCACTGAAAGAGCAAAGGACGAAGTCTGAGTTCTCAAAGAAGATTGACCAACTTGTGTAAGAAAGAGACATTTTTGCATCAAAGATCAAAGAGCTTGAAAAGTCTGTTTCAACTTCTATTCAGAAATCTGCCTCTTCATAAAGGTCAGTTAAATATTTTGATCAGATTCGTCAATCTAACATTTTATTTGATGAATATTTAGATGGTTCAGATACATATCCAAGGAGAAGAAGTTACAAGAAAGAGAAAATGGTCTGGATGAAGAAATCAGACAAAGATGACAAGAAAGATGAGCTGAAAAAGAAGACATCATGTGTACATTCTGACAAAGCAAAGAAGAACAAAGAGCATAAAGGTAAACCTGACCTCATATACTCAAGAGACCAATTACTCAGGCTTTCAGGTACTAAATATTATTGTTCTTACTGTTGTACACATGATCATATCCATAAGACCAGTGATCATTTCTGGTATGGATCTTACTCCATTACCCCCACACGAACTGCAACTAACATTTCTGGACCCAAATACCAGTGGGTACCAAAGCCGAAAAATGATTCTGTGTTATAGGCACCTCAAGTCAAGGGGGAGTAAGAGAACAATGGCTTTTGAACACAACAGTTCAAAACCTGGACTTCAATGTCAAGATTATGGCTCTTGAATAACACAGTTCAAGACCCGCACCTCAATGTCAAGATTAAGGCTTCTAAGCACATCAGCTTAGGACCCGTTCTTCAAAGGAGTTTGACTTCTAAACACAACAGTTTAGGACTCGGACCTCTGTGATAAAAAAGACCTTACTCCTATGTTTCTGCATCCGATGGATATGATGGTCTACGTCCCAAGATAATTGATCTGATCTCTATCTTATACTGTTTCACTGACAGATTTTTCTGATATGATGGTCTACAATTCAAAAAGGGAGTGTCTAATCTCTATCCTGTTTTAACTGACATATTTCAGATGCTTAATTTAAGGGGGAGTAAAGATCAGGACCCGTTTTTCAATGTTCAAAGAAGGATATTATGCTAATATCCAGGGGGAGCTTAAAAGACATAAATCATTATATCATGGTTTGAGGGGGAGCTGAAAAGGTAAAAAAAGAAAAACATCTTCTGATCCTAGATCTCTGATTGTTTGAAAGAAGAACAACTTTTGAACATGAAAAACGCTTTCTTAAATGTTCAAACCACTTCTTATTCTTAAAAGATTTCATGAATTTAGAAGTGTGCTTTTAAATGTTTTTTCATTTTTGAGCTTAATGTTTAACTGGCCGTGTGTTTCCAAAGATCAATACTTGTGTATTATCTTGTCCATATACTGTCAAGTATTCACACACACCGGTTCAGTATTTTATTTGAAATTGTTATTACCATGTCTCAAATTCGAACCAATTTTTCGATGGTAATACCCCCGTTTGCTTTCAAAGTTGTTGAGTGTTATTCATCGTTTACATATTTTTGCTTTCATTGATAAATCGTTTATATTTGTTCATATAAACAAATATCCAATTCTTTGATACCCTAACCATTTGATTTGATCTGTTTAATTCATTGTTGAGTAACTTTGTGTTACTGACAGGCATTCCTAACTGTTTCATTTGTTGAATCAGGGTTACACGTTCATTATGTCTGAATTTGAAAAGATTCGGATATATACAGTTCATGATTCGGCTCTCAGATCAAAGCGCGGCAACTGTCAAAAGGGGATATTGTTATTTGTTCACAAAGGGGGAAATCAAAGACTGTGCTGAAATTGATGAAGTTTTGATGATCATGATGCTCTCAATCATCAAAAATGGGGAGAATTTTACAAAGTTCAATTTCAAAACTATGAAGAGATGTCAAAAGTGAAAAATGCTTCTGTTGATTCAAAGGTTGATTCAAAGACAGTTTTACAAAGTTCAAAGCCTGATAAAGATTATTCAGAGATTCAAGAAAGTTTGTTCTTTCAAAGACAGTCCAGAGATCAAAGAGATGAAGATACAATTTTCAGAAGTATCAAAGTTTGTTTCAAAGATATCAAAGTTTGTTTCAAATATTTCAAAGATGTTTCATAGATAAAGTTTCAAGTTCAATGAAGTTTCAAGAATTCAATTTCACATCCAAGGCATGTTGATTTTAAAAGCTTCAAAGAGAAAAAGACTTTCCAAGATTCTTCAAGAGCTGAAAGTTTAAAGATTGTGAAAGCTTCAAAGAGACAAAAGCTGAAGAATCAAGAGCTGAAGATCTGTATCAAATTTTTATTAAATCTTGAATACAAAGGGGGAGATTGTTAAGTCTAAATATTGTATCCAAGATTTAATAGGAAAGTCAATGATGTAAAAGTCAATATTGTCTAAGTCAAAGCATGTTTAGTTTCCTTAGCCTTTAAAGCTTTGTAATAGTTAGGTAGTATATATATATATATATATAGGGTGTGTCTTGTAATCAAAAAACAACGATCTAGAGAGCTACTCATACTTGTAATTCAGAGACATATGAATACGATATCTACTTTCTCTCTCTAGACTTTCTCTCTCTAGTTGTTGATCTTTAATGTCTAAATCTTGAGTAATTGCTTGATATGTTTGGGATTTTTTTATTAACACTTTCCAAGAGATTTGACATAGAAGCTTGTTGGACTATCAACAGACTTGTCATAGAAAAGATTAGATGGACGAATATGATTTGATTTGACAATGTTTGGTTTGACACTTTTCTTTTTGAAAACATTTTTTTCATGAATGGAACTTGAAGCTGTTTTGAAAGAACAAATTGATTTTGTTGAATTATCAACAGGTGTTGATCAATCACATCAGTTGAAATCTTTTTTGACAATTCACTATTTGCAGCTTCCAAGTCCTTTATCTTTTTGGACAAAATATTTCTTTCATCAGAAAGTGTGTCAAACTTGTTTTTCAAATCAGTTCTAACCATCTGTTCTTTAAGAATATCTGATGATAGAACAGATATCTTGGATGTGAGCTTAAATATTTCATTTTCAAAGTTTTGACGTTCTAGCTCAAAATCTTTTTCCAAGTTCTTGGTTTTCTCATAAATTTCTTTGAAAATCCCAACATTTCTCTTTTCAGCACTTTTCTTTTCAGCATCGTAAGACTTTTTCTTTTCTTGAAATGATTTTCTTTCTTTTTCAAGTGAGTCTTGCAAAACTGAGATTTGTTTGGGAAGTTCAATCATTTTATCTTCAAGAACTTTTCTCTCTTTAGCAAACGTGTCTCTTTCAATAATTAATATCTTTTCAAACCCTGACACTTGCTTCGAGAGTTTAAGACATCTTAGCTCAAGATCTTTTTTCTCTTGGATAGCTTTCTTTGAAAAGTCAGACAGCTTTTGAGTATAATCTTTCTTCAGATTTGCTTTTTCATTATCTACTTGAAGGCTTTTTATCAAATCAACATTCTTTGTTTCCAAAGCAGATATCTTTTCTTCAAAAGCCTTAAACTTTTGTTGAAGCTCAACTAATTCAGCTTGCAGTTCTAATGATTTTTGCTCAGTTGTCTTCAGTTGGCTTTGAATATTCATTATCTTTCTCTCTTTCAGCTTTATTTCTTTTTCACATGTCTCAATAATATTTTCTTTTAAAGCAATATTTTTCTCCTTCTCTTTGATTTCTTTCTCTCTTGCTCTGATGATACCTGCAAAATCAGATTTAGCATTATTAGCACATTTTGCACAATCAGAAGTTTTATCAGAATTTGACAACTTATATTTCAACTCCTGAATTTGTTTAAGAAGAACTGAATTCTGATTCTTCAGTTTATCTCGTTCAGCTTCTATTGTCGATATCTCAGGCATGTACATGATAAAACAGTCTCTCCCTGATAAAATTGTAGACATATTTAATTATAAATTGGCTTGATATGAATGATCGTTTCCCAATTCAGAAAAGTTGACTGAAAGTCAAACTTAGATCACCACTTGAAAAACAATCTCAGAAAAATTTTAACTCAAGAACTCGCAAACCACAAGAACTCACAGACCAAAGGATTCGCAAAGCACTGTTCACAGAGCTTCTCGCTAACAGTTATGTGCACGTTTGTAGAACTCGCACGCTATTACTTGCGCGTTTTAAAGAACTCGCAGGCCTTGATGTGCGCGAAGTGGCTTCTCGCAAAGTATTATGTGTGCGTTTTAGCTTCTCGCACACTATTTCATGTGCGTTTTGGACTTAGAAAAATTTTATCACTTGTACTTTTCGCAAATGAACACAAACTCGCAGATCAAATACCCCTTACGCGTTCCATACTTAGACAGAATTTGAAAAAGTAGAACTCACTAAATAGAAACTCGCATGACTATTAAACTCGCAGATCATTGTTCAAATTACTTCTCGCAAGATAGCTTGTGCTCGTTTTTTACTTCTCGTAACCACTTTATGCGCGAACCACACTTAGAATATTTTCAACAATCCAAGAACTCGCAGAATGAGCTTTGCGCAAACTAACTTCTCGCAAGACTCCCTATGCGCAAACTTAGCTCAAACTCGCAGAAAACATAGCAAACTTCATCTTGCGCGTTCTTGATTTTGGCGTGTTCTTCCTTAGTGCGTTTTGTGGATCTAGCGCGTTCTTGACTCTGGTTGACAAAATCGATCCAAATTATCAAACAACCTGCAAATCACTTCACAATCTGATCCAATATGTTCAAAAATTGAAATCGAACACTTTCCTAATACAATACAACAACTAAAAACTTGAAATTACAGTGCCCATTCGAAGAAAATACAGTATTCGATATTTTTCAAGAAAAATTTCAAGAAATCAAAATTGCAATTTACAAAATGTAGCCTTTTAAGAATTCTCTCTCTCATTAGTGTAGTTTTCCATTTCTAATAAATGTTCAATAAATCCTAATCCTATCTCATCCTACTTAATCAATTACAAACACTTGAGATGTCTAGATCTAGGGTCCTACAATTGGTATCAGAGCCTCACGAAGAAATTTTTCTCGTAACGATCGGATCTCGACATTTTCAAGCGTTTTGAGCCCGATCTAATCGTAAGTTCATCGAATTCTTAAATCCTCTTGAAGTATTGTTCTTAATCGTATTCCAGATCTACCTCAATTCGTAGAATCTCATTTCGATAATTTTTGAGATTTTTCGATATTTTCGGTATCGTTTTTCGCGTCAAATCTATCGATCCGAAAAATCGTTGCATGAATCAATTTAAATTGTCAAGATCTATTCTTTATTGATTTTCGAGCGATCTACATGTTTCGGATCTGAATTTCGTCAAAAAATGAGAGAGATATGAACATTTTGTGTCGTTTTGCCGGAGAAAAAGTAGATCTCGCCGGAATTCGACCAGAAAACCGAGGTATGTGCATTGATATTGTCACATCTCTTCCAGATCTGTTCTAAATGTTTATATCGATTGTTTGATGCAATTTTGATCAACAAAATCGAGTTTTTTGATCGGAAATTCGAGTCTCGCCGGAAAAACGTATTGGCCGGATTTTCACTGTTCACTCGCCGGAAATTCGAGAAATCTGTTGTGATCTTATCAAATTTGTGTACAAATCTATTCCTAATGTATATATCGATCATTTCTGATTTGTTTGACAAAAAATCAAGCATCAATTCGAGTTTTTTTTATCTGTTACATGCTCGCCGGAATACCGCTGATGGCCGGAAAACTAGATCTGAGTCGTCGGAGTTCATTCAAAATCGTCCAGATCTGTTTTTGTTTAAATTTGTGATCATTTGGCATATGATTAACAACGATTTACAGCAGTTATTCGAAGTTTTTGTGCTGTTTTGAGCTGTTGTAACAAACTCGCCGGAAAGTTCAAACTGTTGCCGGAATCTGGAAATTTTCACCGGAGTTCTTATGAAATTTCGATCCAGATCTGGTCTATACATTATTTTAATCATGGTTATGCTAAGAAAAGGAAGAAGAAAAGTCAAAGTTTCATGATTTTATGTGAGGAAGAAGATGAATAGTACACTTAACGGTTCCGTTAGTGCCGTTAGATTTTTTAACAAAATTGGTCCAAATTTGTTAAATTTGACCAAGTTTTGTTCCTCATCCCTTGGTGCACGATCCATCGTTCCCTCTTCGAGCGACAAGTTTACGACTCTCAAACGGAAATTCCTATTCGATTCGCGTTTTAACGACGAATTCGTGGTTAAAAACTAAGTTTTGCACTCGGTTGTCATGTCATAATCCACGCATATCATTCTTGTGGGCGTTAAGGAATGTGTTGGGTTTACAAAAGTCAAAGATGTCTTGGTGCACTTAGTCGAGCTTATAGACTACCTCGAATTCGGTTTTAAAATCGAAACCGCAAGAGTGAGAGCAACAACAAAGGGGGAGCCGAGCCTTTGATTGTCAAAGTTGCGCCAAAGTTCGTCAAGTAAATCAAGGGGGAGAGGATTTAATACTTCAAGAAGGATGATTTACTTTCACAAACTTTAGGGGGAGAATGTTAGTGCATTGAAAGTTTGGAAAGTAAATGTATTATAAATTGTAATTGTATAGAGCTTAAAGTGTAAGGGCTTGTGCTTACATGTTGTAGAAAAGGTGGTAGGTAGGATTAGTGACTCTATAAATAGATGGTTAAGGCCTTGTAATCATTTGATAATTGCAATTTACAAAATGTAGCCTTTTAAGAATTCTCTCTCTCATTAGTGTAGTTTTCCATTTCTAATAAATGTTCAATAAATCCTAATCCTATCTCATCCTACTTAATCAATTACAAACACTTGAGATGTCTAGATCTAGGGTCCTATAAATCTGATTCTGAGAATAATTCGTGAAACAATGTGAATACAAAGTGATCTAGAACATAAGTCGATCACAATTCCATCATTTTTACATCTAAAACACAACTATACACAGTGAATTCGAACAAAACAGTAAACTCAGAATACGTTTCTACGTGTTCTTGAAATTTTTAAGAAATCGATCTTTTTCAAGCAATGAAATCTTCTCTGAATTTGATTGGGTTCAGCTCTGATACCAATTGAAAATGTATGATCCCATTATTGAAGCACAAATCAACCAAGATTATGATATGACAATTTAAATTCTAGAGAGACAGTAGAGAGAGAATCACAAGTCGTATGTATATTGATGTGAAAGTTACAATGCTTGACTCTGTTGGTTGCTTGCAACTCTAACAACACAAGGACTATTTATATGAAAGACAAACTCTCAAAACACTAAACTCTCACAAGCTTACAAGCTTCACAAATTCGCATAAGACTAAACTCTCAAAGACTTAACATTGTTGACTTTACAAACTTTGACTTTTCACATTAAATCTTGGATACAATAAAATACACTAACACAATTAAGCCCTAGAATTTGATTAATCCTGTGTTGAATGCTTTTTGGAGATTAATTGTTGAGATCGAGTGATGAAATGTTTCTTTCCAATTATTAATGTTATTATAGGTTGAGAAAGTGTAATGACTATTTCCGTAATTATTTGTATTGATGTATGAACTCGGTCTCTTTACAATTACAATGTTTTGTGTAAGATGAACCCAAGAGGATTCCAACCCCCCAACAGCCTTTTACCCAATCGGAATTTGGTTTTCTTCAGTTTTCAAAAGTTGTTAGTTTTGTGTTTTTAGTTAATTCGAGTCAATTCAATTTCAATTGAAATCAAAGTTTGATCGTCCAATTAATAATCAATATAGTCATTATGATACTCAATACCTGGTTCCTTTTGTTCGATACTCGTACTGCTATACTTATTATTTAAATCGATACCATACACTTGCGGTTAGAATTAGGTGGGTGTAAACCCGCCTATCAGAAAAAAAAAAGTTTTTGCTTAATTCATGCCCAAAACGATCAATAAACTCCTTTGGAATCTAATTCCAATTGTTCCCGTTTTTCATGTTTCTTTCTTTTGTTTTCTAATCTATTTATATATTGTCGTTGCTTCTCAGAATTTCTGAATCGATCAACCATTTAATCCTATTATATAATTACCACTTAATTTCCTGATGGCTGCCCACCAAGGAGCACCAACTCGTCGACAGTTGTTACAGTTTCCCTACACCGATGCCCACCACCATCACCAACCCCACACCCTCATCCCCTAACATCAGTCACACTGCTTTTTAGTCCCAGATTTCGAACACCATCACTTAGACACATGGGTCCACGAATGCATTACCCACAAAGTGAGGCAATCAAAAAATTAGAAACTTCTAAGAAGCAGTTGGATTCCGAGAATCACAACGGTTATAAGAATTGAAGATGAGAACATTGGAGCTATGATCACAAATCAGTTGAGCTCTTTTGGAAATAAGCATTCCTAGTGGTGGCCATGCGTCTTTTCCTCAAGGACCGCGAGGATCACATAAAGTAGAGAGAAAGAGAACGAATACCATCAGTTCGTTGTCTTTTGTAGGTATTAATAATGTGAATGTTGTATTCACTACACATTACGGATGGAATCTTATTCTTTATGGTATGGCGATTAAAAAAAAGTTTAGTTCCATGCACACACGCCATATATATGTGTGTGTGTGTGTGTATGTATGTATGTATGTATGTATGTATGTATGTATGTATGTATGTATGTATGTATGTATGTATGATGTGATGAGAAGTTCAATAGCCAAGTTAATGGTATATTAACATAAAATCTTTTTTCTTGCTGGTATGTTTCAATCGTTTTTGTTTGGTAATTACTAGAAATTTGAGTTTTAGCGACGTGCCTTTGGCGATAACATATTTCAGCAAGGAGCTATAGCGACGACATGTTGTCTTTATAACCGTTTCTGACGATAAATTGACGTTAGTGGAAGACAAAAATCGTTGCTAAAATCCCCATCTCTCGTAGTTGCACACCACTTTGGCTTGGTTTTGGATATTACTATTTTGAGTTAAGATGCATCATTGTAGCGCTTGGTATACAAAGGATGACACTATGAACGATGGGTATCTTTAGCTACCATCATGTAGCATCTATCTAAACTTCTTGTAGACTTGAAACCTAGTTTAAAAGGGTCAATATTAACATTTCGAAGGTCTTGTATAAGAAATTAAATCTGATTCTATAAAATAATTTCCCAAATACTTTTACTATATTAAAAGATAGATCATTTTAATTTAGAACATACATGAGATAATAAGACTTTGAATTTGAAATAATTGTTTATATTTCATCACTTTTGATGTTTAAAAATAATTATTTTTTTACAAATCAACAAATTTAAGTAATAATTAATCATCAAAATTTCAGAAAATTAAACAGGTGAACATCCATATAAATATAAACTTTGAAATTCGAAGCTTAAAAAACAAGATGTCATTAAATCGTCTTTAATAAATAAATAGAAATGGAAAATAAAAAAACGTTACCTAATCTAAACAGAATCACAAAAATTAGAAATATATCAATGGGATTTGAGCCCCTTGAATAAGATGATAAATAGAATGATTAAACATCTTTTAATTCTGCTTGAGTAATTTAATTTATTTTATATTTTATATTTTGTTGTTAGTATTTATTATTAAAGAAGAAAAAAGGTGTTTTAATTACCAAATATAAATAAATAAAGTTTTAAATAAATATGGCTAAAAATAAAAATTGGTATTTTAGAATACCTTGTTCTCAACTTTCTTCTCTCCACCAACCTCGAACTTGTGACCATGGGTTACAAACCAAAAGCTTGAAAACCTTCAAGCCACAAGTTGGAGGTATTAGTTTTTTCCAAAACAATTATTTATTTAAAAGTTGGTTAATGATTAGGATCCACACTCCCTTTTTTCTATAAGACCACTTCATATCATTTTCAAAATTATACTAGAAGCGTACTCGCGCAATGCAGCGAGATACATCACGATTTTAATGTTTCATTTTATTTTTTTGTCGATTTACAGTACGATTTTGGATGGTTTTGAGAAAGTGATAATGTTTTTTTATAAATTTGTTTAATTTATGCTTTAAAATATAATGTTTTTTATAAAAATAAATTAAGTATTTTGTTAGAATTCAATGATTATTTTATATATTTTAATGAAATTTAGAAAAAACAACCAATTACATATTTAATAATATAATTAAAACAAATTTATAGTAATATAATATATTAATTAATAGTGATACATGGAAATGTCTGCATAAAAGGAAGGTCTTGCACATACCAAAATGGTGGGTGTTAGAAGCATTCAGTAATAATATGTATCTTGTGCTTTGATACTTGTAAATTGAGATATTTTTAAAATCTTGCATAAAATGATGGTACCTTGTGCCAAATAATTTGTATATAAGAGTTTTTTATCCGTGTTTTATAATATACAATAAATTAAGAGTCATTTTATTATACTTTTGGTCCCTTTGACTAACTTCCATTGAAAGAAGAGATAACTTAGGGAATGTTTGTCCTTTTCACTTTTTATTAGATTTATTTTGTGATTTGTATCGTACTATCTCTTCTCCTTTCCCTTCACAGCTTCACCGGCCACCTCCTCCCTCTCCGGTAATCTTCTCTAGCAAAACAAACCCAAATCCAATGTACGACAGGATGAAACCTCAAATAACTCACAACTCACCTTCGTGCACAAAGCTACCTAAACTAACTAGTTGGCATTTTCCTGAAAAACCCAAATTAACGACCCCTCTCCCAACTTGATCTTTGTTTTTTTTTCAAAGTCATATCAGCGTCAAAAGATGGAATCCAATCTTTTGCATCTGCTGGATCAACTAAACAAATTAATAATGTGAAAACTCCATGATAGTTAAGTAGATAAGAGATATCGAGAAAGATTGATAGACAGAGAGAGAGAATATAAAACAGTAGTTGTAATAAAATTTTGAAATGGGTTTCAGGTTAGATTGACCGGAGAAGATGGGGAGGGATTAACAGTGATTGTTGATTGAAGACATAGCAAATTAGCAGTGGCTCTATCTGTATTGCGATGAAAAATGTTGGAAAAAGTGGAAAGAGATGGAAAGGGTGTAACACCCGTAATTTTGGAAATTCCCTTGATGGTAATACGGGAGTCGTTTGACTCTTGGAATGTAAAGATATTGAGAAATCAAATAAGTTTTATAATTGAACCATCAAGAGTTGAATCGCGCGCGAAAAACGCGAGAAAACAGGACTTTTGGAGGGTTGCAGGTTGGTGCGCGACCCTGAGCCGCTGCCCAGGCCACGTAACTCGCTGGAATCGATTTGTGGGAAACAAGCGGCTTGCCCCATGACTTGCAAGTCGCGGGCAAGGCCGCGGGAACCAATCTGAGAGTTTTAAACTCGATTTTTGAGATCTAACTTCACTTTCTCATAACTTTCTCCTCCTAAATCCGATCTGAGTGATTCTTGAACCTAGAGTCTCGTCTTTTGGAGCTTTTCAAGTAGAGAAAAAAGGGGATTGAAGACATTGTGTGGATCCAAGGGTTTATGATCAAGGTAATCTACCCATCTTTCCATCAAAAAAGTTAGAGATTGGTGTTCTTTATCTTCTTTTGTATTCTTAAGGTTTGGTAAATCTTTGTGAATGTTGTGGTAAGGAAACCTTGTGGAGACCTTGGATCTAGTGGAAGGATTCAAGATCTCATCAAAGAAGATTCAATTTTTGGGGGTAAAATCTAGATTTAGCTTAAATCTAGCAAGGTGAGTTCAAGTTGATTTGTGAAAACGTTGTACATGCCAAAATGTTCATTTTAAAGTATTTATGTGTTTATCATGAAATTATTACTTGTTGAGTTATTTGGTGGGTTTTGATCATTTGAGCTTTATAAATCTTGTAAAAACCCCCACATTTGGGATTTTGGATATTTTGAAAAGTAAGTCATTTCAAAGTGTTTTGATGATTTATTGCTTAAATGGAAGTTATTTGGTATAAAGACACTTTTAATGTTTGTTTGAAAAAAAAGGGTTTGATTTCGTGTTAAGTGACGTTTTGAAAGGATAAAAAGTATAGATCTAATTGGAAAACCATTTGTCCCAACCTAAACAGTATTGGAGTTTATCCTAGTATTTTTCGAGCATGTGTTTGCATGATGTGGGTCGAGTGCGTTTTTATTTGGGAATCATTAATTATTGGTCAAAAAGGATTTTGAGTGCTTTAGCTCGGTGTCGACTTAAAAGAGTCTCGGGAACAATTGTCCGGTTGTAATGGCTCAAGGTAGAGTCCGGTTACGATTTACATATGAATGCACCGTGTTGCATATTGATGTTAATTACATGCTTGAGTGCGTTGGTCATTCCTGTGTAGTCATGTAATGTTAGACTGTGTTGCATTGGATCCATACGCACATTAGTCAGTCTGTTTTGATGGTCAATTGGGTGTTGCGGGATTTGACTCTAGAACCCATGTTTTATGACCTTAACCTTTTAAGTGGTCACTAGGAGGGTTGAGTCTGGGGTGGTGCTACCCTGTGTGGGTAGGCATTGGGACCTCCGTCATTTGGGGCAATGACATGGTTGTAACCCTCGAATGTTGTCGAGCCTTTTGGTAAAAATCCACGAGGATAGAAACTAAGGACAACCGACTCTTTGGGTGAAACTTGATGAGGATTCGCAAGGACATTGGACTTCGGGTCGGACGTGTCATGCGATTAACGTTGTACAAGTGGCATACTTTTGTATTCCTCCACTCTCAATGGATACGGGTCTCCCCCGCCGTCGGCCCTCGGTACTTTGGATATTTGATTGTCCATGTTTTTACATTTGGATTTCATTCCATTTCATGGTCGCGTGAGTATTGAATTTAGTCCCATGTTTTCAGTGGAAAATTATAGTTATATGGAATGTATTCCATAATTTATGAGTTGAGTTTCATTCCCCGCCCGTGTTTTGGATGTTTGGGGATATAAAGTTTATCCTCATTTTTATAACTTGGGAGCCGATTTCTATTCTCCTTTTGAGTTAGCTTTGGGTTGCATCTTTTTATAAAGAATGTTTTGTATTGAGGTGTTAATCTTTGAAAATATATTATAGGAAAACGAGTCGTTTCGTATTTAAAGTAAAGCATTTGGAAAGATCATGTTTTAAATTGCATTATTTCCTTTTAACTATGTTTGTTCATGTAAAACTCTTGAACTCACTAGGCGTTAGCCTAACCTTTTATTTGTCGGCATGTGCAACAGACTACGTTTGGGAATAGTTCTAGTGACACTATGAAGAGAGAAGTGTTAGTTGTGTGCTCGTGAAGTGAATAGCTTGGTGAAGTCTTCCGCGTTAGTTTGTGAAGAGCAACTTGTATTGGGGTTATATAGTACCCGACTCCGGTCTAGCCTTTGTATCTTATTGGAAGTTATATTTATTGAGGTTAATTATAGAATTTGTATTTGAGGCACGTTAAGTTTTGATTTATTGAAGGAAGTTTTGTCCCTTACTTGATGTTATATCGAAATCTTTAATTAGTTGCTCTTACCAAATTTGAGGGCGTTACAAGTTGGTATCAGAGCTTAAGTTTGAGAGAATTAGGTGTTGATTTTTAGCGCCTAGACTCAAACTAGTGTTCTTTAAGTATCTGAGAGAGAGAATGGCACTAATAGGCACTTTAAGATTGAATGTTTTGAGTTTGGAGTCACTAGGAACGGGTGTCACGTCGAGGGTAGCAAGGATGATCATGTACAGTACGTTCATAATGGCATTTGGCCAGTGTTATTGTGAACCTACATGTTACATTTGTATACTTGGACTACTTTGATGTGACGACCGTTGGGGTGGTGAAGAAGTTTCTAAGTGAATAACCGTTAGAAGAAGTTTATGACGTTAACATTCGTCACTTGGAGTGACAGTAAGCAGGAGGATTGTGTTAAGTGAACCATCTTGGGTCGAAATTAATGGTTGGATTAAAACCATAGAACTATGGGATCGACATTATTCGAGGAAAATTTGTAAGGTAAACCGGTGGAATCTTCGCTTATCGCCTTAAGATGTTTAAGCATCTACATGACGATAGTGTGACTGGGAGACTGGGGAGCGTAGTTTCTAGACGTTGAGTGTCGATCAAACTCACGAAATTTATTTCTAAAAACAATATGTATCAATAATTTCTCATGTTTCCAAATCATCATGTGGATTATATTACGAAATCTTGGAAAAATGTTTAGTACACACAAGATTTTAAACCACGATTTTAAACATGCATAAAATCATTTAATTGCACGTGGTTGCAGACTTGGTTGGGACTCTCTTTATTCTCGTTGTTGTCCAACACTATTTTCGGATATTGTGATGTCCGTATTTTGATGTTGTTTAGGGTCTTGGACAAGTAACTGTAACCTACGACTCTAACATTGGATCTCCTCCACATATGTTAAGGTTTTGGACAGAAAGTTATTTCCATGTTTTGGTTTTTTTGAGTTTTGTTGGGAATTTTATTCCGTATGAGTTTCGTTGAGTATTTATGGAGTCCTATTTTTTTGCGAAGTTTTGCGACGCGTGAGTGAACCTTGAACTACGTAGACTAAGTTCTTTGCATGTGTTGGTTTATAGGTTATTGAGAAATTTATTTCATAAGAGTTTTGTTGGTGGATGTCACCCCATATGCTATTTTGGGAAGTTCAATGTCGTGTGGGTTCACTTTTGAGTTTTATACGAGTATACTTTGTTGTACACAACTTAGTAGGTGAGTTGATTTAAACTTTTGGTATGAGCAAACTTATGAAGAAAAAAAATCTACGATGGTTCGTGTTATACTTTTGCTTTGAACGTCCTTTGGTTGTTGATTTTACTGTCTTAGTCTCACGCAATACACTATATTGATTTACTCATATGCATGGCATAATAGCCACCATTTTGGGTCAAAGAGCGTTTTATCCGCGCGGCTAAAAGTTGAAGTCGATTTAAATTATTTTATGTTTGACCAAATCGCAAACACTTATCGTTTTACTAAGTTTGAGAAATAAACTGGTGTATGTGGGTCATGTAGGAAATTTGACACCATGTCATTTTATGGGTTAAAAGAAAGAATTTTGGGGTTTGAAATCATGAAGTTCCTCTTTCGGAGTTTGTGCAATTATTTGTCACACATTGTTTTAGTACATAAAACTATTTTACGTACACAACATGATATGATGAATGCTAGTATCATAGTGGTCTATTTGAAAATTTTGTTGTGCATCTCCTATTATCGCCATTATTAGCGTGAGTAGTGATCAAATGTTTTCGAAACGTTTTCTTATCTGTGTGACGTTGTGACCCCTTTGTACACCTACCAAGTGAACGGTAGTGAATTTTTACTCGCATGATTAATTGTTATAAAGCTTGTGTATTTGAAATTTTTATAAAATGTTAAATTGACATATTAGCTTGAAAACCCCTTGAACTCATTAGAACCATAGTTTTAAACCCCTCTTTGTGAAGGGACTTGTTAACAAGGGCTAGAGATGTCCTTGGGAATTGAAGCGTCGGATGAGACGACTAGTGGCCAGTTTCGAATTTTGGATTTAGTTTCATGAACTGGTTCACGCAAAAGTATTTGAGGCGTTAGATTCATGCTTTTCCCAGTTAATTAAGTGATGATCTTTCCGTTTCGATAAATCCTTGGGTTAAAACCTTGTGCAGTTGCTTATGTGTGGTTTTGAATTTGTGGGTTAATGGTACGGCATCATTCTATGTGTCCATGGCCTACCACCTTGTGAGTCCGTGATCGTTACCAGATAATCAAAACAACAAACAATAGATGATAAACCAACCTGTTTGGATTACAAACGCGGATTACACGGTTGAGTTCTTTGAGTTTTTGCTCTGTTTGTTTTCTCTCTATTTCACCTTGTATTATATGTTGTGTGTGTGATTGTTTTACTGATGTTGAGAGCCCAATCAACCAATATCTAACAAATAAACATAATATCTAGATATTAATAATATCTAGATATTATATTAAAACTAATATAATAATAAACTAATAACTAATTAAAATACTAAAACATAACTTTGACTTTATTACAGAATAGACCCTAGACTATGGTTGAGAGTAACTTTCAGCTTAAACTTCAGATTGCGATCTTCGTATTTGGATGATCTTGAATCCAACGAGACTGTGTCCTAACAATCTCCCCCTTTGGATAAAGATCATTACTAAAATGATTTAGCAATACGATCTTCTCTTTCAGCACAGAAGATGCAATCTCTTTCTCTAGCTCAGAATGCTTTAACAAAGTATCTTCAAAGAAAATTTATCTGAAATCAGCATGTCTTCAGAATACTTTGATCTCGCAGTTCTTGGTCTTGTAATGAAATGGACTGAACATTTCTTCAAGCTTTAGATTCTCCCCCTTTTTGATGGAAAGTGCAACGACTTCATCAAAACTTTGAGTAAGAAATGTCAACCACTTGTAGTCTCTGATCCGTCAATTCAATAGTTATTCATCCTGATCTTTGCAAATCTAGACAAAATAATCATGTAACACCTGAATCAACTAATGAATCAGTTAGAATGCCTGTCAGTAACACTAAGTCACTGTGTGTAACGAATACACATTGGAAAGGAGTTGTTTGATGTTGACTCCCCCAGGGCTTCCATTTAATCATCGAAACACCACAAAGGTTATTTCTATAAACGTTATGACAAAGAAACAAATTCCTTGTGTGTTCGTGCTTGTGTTAAAAAGAATTAAGCACGGATGATTGCTTATTGGCTCAAAATTGTGTAAACCACTGAGACAACAGTAAGTTAAACACAGACTCAATGTGCATGATTGATGTGCGAAGGTGGGGCAGAATTCCTTCTTTTCAATATCCAGATTTTCCAAATGAAAATCAGATAGCAAATGTGCTGCATCCCCTTTTGAAAATGTGAAACACTTTCTTGTTGAGAAGAAAATGAGTAGTTGGTGGGGTAATTCAAGAGTTGGCATGGGCTAGTTGCCTGTTTCAATAATGATTACCAAAGAATTGTGAATCACTAGATTGGTGGCTACCCGGCTCAGAAAAAGTTGGTGCAGAGTTGTGATATTCTTTTAACTCTGTTCTCACACGCTCTTTCTTTTAAACGTTTTGCTTTCTCTAATCACACTCATTTCTATTCTCTTTGCACACTCAATCACTAAGGATTAACTTCTTGGGTAGAAATCACTGGTTAAGGTGATTCCATTGAAGTTGTGTTAAGTCCTAGCACAATGATTCTTTGTTTTCCTAGATGCACGCGATGCTCAGATTGGTTTAACTATCTCAATTAAAGCACAAAATTGATTTTGAAAACATTTAAAATCACACTTCCATAATATAAAATATGTTGAAAAAATCGGGAAGTGGTTTGAACGTTAAAAACAATGTTTTCTATGATTGAAAGTTGTCCTTCTTTCAACCATATATGAGATGAAGATATAGAATTATACCTTTACGTACGATCTTCCATCTCATGAAGCTAAGCGTAAAGTCATAAAGATATGATCTTTTAAGCTTCTCTCAAACTTCTGCAAAAGTCTTAATCAAGTCAAAGAAAATTTATTCACTTAAATTGAAAAGACAAAAAGCAGTAAAACTTTTTAAAGAACGAGTTCTGATCTGAATTGATCAGAAGTCATATCCGAACTCCTTTGACGTGAAGAGCTCCCCCTAAAATCTTGCATTACAAAAATTTGTCATAAAACGTAAGTGCAGAAATCTTATGAGCTCCCCTTCAAGTTAATATTGACCAAGTATGAGTTTCTTCTCATACTCCCCCTAGAATCATGAACATTAACATATGAAATACAGATATCATTCACAATTAAGCATAAAGATATGAGGAAAAAGTAAACAATAGTGAACTTTTATAGGTAACTACTGATTATGTCTTAAGATTTAGCATACCAAGCTTAGAGATAAGAAAGTTGAATCTCTTTTCATCTAACGCCTTGGTAAACAAATCTGCATGTTGATAATCTGTTTTTACAAAGAAAAGTTCTATGTTTCCTTTTTCTACATGATCTTTGATAAAGTGATACCTGACGTCGATATGTTTGGTTTTTGTGTGTTGAACAGGATTCGCTGTTATTGCGATGGCGCTCTTGGAGTCGCAGTAGATCGGGATTTTGTTGAAGTGGAAACCGTAGTCGCGAAGTTGTGTTTGCATCCACAAAACCTGAGAACAGCAGCTAGCAGCAGCTACATATTCTGCTTCGGCCGTGGAAGTTGAAACGCAAAGTTGCTTCTTCGATCCCCAACTTACTAGTTTGTCACCGAGGAACTGTACGTGTCCTGACGTGCTCTTCCTGTCTAACATACAACCTGCATGATCTGCATCTGTGTACGCTGTTAGTTCAAAAGTAGTATCTTTGGGATACCACAGACCGAGATCTGCGGTGCCCTTCAGATACCTGAATATACGCTTGACAGCAGTCAAATGGATTTCTTTTGGATTAGCCTGATATCGGGCACAAAGACATGTTGAAAACATTATGTCTGGTCTACTACTAGTAAGATACATTAAAGAACCTATCATTCCTCTGTAGGTCCTAATATCAACAGACTTTCCCGAAGGATCGGTGCCAATCTTAGTTCCTGGTGCCATTGGGGTACCAATCGGTTTTGTATTTTCCATTTGGAATTTCTGGAGAATTTCTCTAATGTACTTAGATTGATTGAGAAAGATACCCGTAGAAAATTGTTTTACTTGAAGCCCGAGAAAGAAGTTCATCTCTCCCATCAAGTTCATTTGAAATCTAGACACCATAAGGTTTGCAAAATTCTTACAGTACTTAGTATTAGTTGAACCAAAAATAATATCGTCGACATAGATTTGTATTAAAACGATATCGGCTTTTTCTTTCTTTATGAACAAGGTGGTATCCACCGTACCTTTTGAAAACCCAGACTTGACTAGAAAAGTGGAAAGGACATCATACCAGGCTCGAGGGGCTTGTTTCAGACCGTAGAGAGCTTTGTCGAGAATGTAGACGTGGTCCGGCTTCTCTTGATTGACAAATCCCTCTGGCTGAGAGACGTATACTTCCTCCTTCAGAATTCCGTTCAGGAATGCTGTCTTCACGTCCATTTGAAAGACCGTGAAGTTCTTGTGGGCAGCGTAGGCTAAGAACATTCTGATTGCCTCTAAACGCGCCACAGGAGCGTATGTCTCGTCATAGTCTAATCCTTCCTCTTGTCTGTATCCTTTGGCTACTAGTCTCGCCTTGTTTCTGATGACGGTACCAGCTTCGTCCTTTTTAATCTTGAAGATCCACTTCGTACCGATGATTGTTTTACCTTTAGGCTTTGGTACGAGTCTCCAGACTTGCAGTGCGTCGAACTGGTTCAATTCTTCTTGCATAGAGACTACCCAATCTGGATCCGCAAGAGCCTCTGATACTCGAGTTGGCTCAATCTTGCTTAGAAAGGAGTCGTGCATGCACCAGTTGATTGACGCTGACCTAGTTTGAACCGACTTGGATGGATCACCTATGATCTGACTTGCAGGGTGCGCTTTGGTCCATTTACGTTCATGAGGCAGTGGATTATAGGAATGAATGTCAGTTGTGTCATCTATAAATCCACTTGCACCTTCTTCAGTTTGATTGGGAGGAGATATGATAGTTGCTTCAGTTGAAGTTGTTGGTTCAGAAGACTCAGCAGGTACAGCTTGGTCCGGCTGTAGTTGGATCTGTACGGTACATCCTGCTGGTTCAGCTTCTTCTGACTCTGCATGACTTGGCACTTCTTGAACTGTAGGAGTTGGTATTTGAATTATGACGTCTTGATGAATCGGGGTACTTGATTCATTTGGAATGTCTGAACTGGTTGGATGAGTAGGCGTTGGCTCTTCTATCCTGTCAACCAAAACAGATTTCTTTATGTTAGTTCCAAGAAATTCGTCATAAAACAATTCAAATAATAAATCTAAATCAGATAAATGGTTAGTTGATGTTGAAGCTTCATCTGATTTGTTCTGTTGAGACGCAGGTTCTGGACTGAGTTGCCCAGAAGCTAGTACTCCGGTTAAAACGGGTTCTGAACAGTATTGTTCGGAAGCCATCTCTTCATCAAAGGTGACGTTGACGCTTTCAATCACCGTCTTTGACTTCTTGAAGTAGATTCTGAATGCAGTTGATGATGAGGAGTATCCAATGAAGATTCCTTCATCTGCCTTGGCGCTGAACTTGTTGAGATTCTCCCTATCGTTTAGAACGAAACACTTACATCCAAAGATATGGAAGTATTTGATTGTAGGTGTTCGGTTGTTGATCAACGCATAAGGAGTCTTCTTGAATCGTCTGTGAATCATGGACCGGTTCTGCGTATAGCATGCGGTAGATATAGCTTCTGCCCATAAGAATAGAGGTAGGTCGGAATGACTTAGCATAGTGCGAGCTGCCTCGACTAGCGTCCGATTCCTTCTTTCCACCACTCCATTTTGTTGAGGCGTACGTGCAGCAGAGTACTGATGAGTTATCCCTTTAGATTCGAGATATTCTTGAACAGTTTTGTTCTTGAACTCTGTGCCGTTGTGTGTTCTTAGAAGCTTTATCGGTTTCTGCAGATTCACCTGGGTCGTCTTCAGAAAAGTGATGAGCACATCAGGTGTCTCATCCTTTGATCGTAGGAACTTGACCCAAGTGTATCGTGAGTAGTCGTCCACGATCACTAGAATGTACTTCTTGCCTCCTAGACTCTGAGTTCGCATTGGACCACAGAGATCCATATGCAATAGCTCTAGCGGAGCGCTTGTACTTGGTTCAGGCTTCGGTTTATGCGGAGCCCTCTTCATCTTGCCCTTCTCACAGGCTGCACACAGATGATCTTTGTCATATTTGAGCTCTGGAAGTCCTTTGACTAAGTTGCCACTGACCAGTTTGTTGATGTAGCGAAAGTTGAGATGAGAGAGCCGTCGATGCCATAGCCAGCTTTGCTGCATCGATGCTTTAGATAGTAGACAAATCTGCTTGTCAGTCTGGACTTTTGATAAATTGATCGTGTAGAGGTCTGACTTTCGAGTGCCGACCAAGAGTTCTTCGCCTTCTTCTGTGCGAACAGAACACCTCTTGGCTTTGAAGTTGACCTCTAGGTCTTTGTCACAGAACTGACCTATGCTGAACAGGTTGTGTCCTAATCCTTCTACGTAGCTCACCTTCTTGATCGTTATATTTTCCCGTTGTATATCACCGTAGCCTAATATTGGTGAAAACTGATCATTTCCGTATCTGACTGTTCCGCAGTATTTCTCTGTAAAGTTTGTCAGCATATCTTTCTGTCCTGTCATGTGTTTGGAGCAACCGCTGTCCAAATACCACATATGACGGATCTGCATAAGAGAAATAACGAAACACAGATTTAGATTTTAAGCATTATAAATGAGTAAGACGTTGGAGCGTTAATATTAAAGTGCGGGTTTTGAACTGATGAACTCAAAAGCCTATTTTTCTTAAGCACGGGTTCTGAACAGACGTGTTCAGAAACCATCGTCTTGTCTTTGAAGTTCGAGTCTTGAGCTGTCTTACTCAAGAACCATTTTCTCTATTGAGGTACGGGTTCTGATCTGTGTAATCAGAAGCCATATGTTTTGCTAAACATTGGGTGCCTGCAACACAGATTTAGATTTTGGTACCCACTTGAATTTGGGTCCTGCTGTGTTAGCACAAGGTTTTGATTTTGGTACCCATTGCAAATTGGTTCCTCTTTTCTTTTGAAATAGATATGAAGTAGGATAATGATAAGAATGCACATGAGATGATTCAAACCGCATAGCAGAATCTTGACAGAAATTAGAAGCATGTTTATCATAAAAGGAAGACTGTCTAGCAGTTTTAGATAACAGGAATAGTTGCTTAAAAGAGTATTTCAGTTTAGGAGCAACATTCATATTCAATGTATCTGAACTAGACATATTCTTATTACAATAAACAGAATCAAAAGATTTAAAAGTCTTGTCAAGCTTCCGTTTGGGTTGCCATTTCTTGGTCATATCTGAAACAGTTGAAACCTTTGAGTTAGATATTAGAGAAACAACTAAATGCATTTTCTTTGGGTTACCAGTATTGATCGGCTTCTGTGAATGCTTCTTGCCTTTAGCATTTTTAGCTTTCACAGAGACTGAGTTATCAACTCGCGTTGATTTTGCACTGTTAACAGGCTTACTGGTTGATCCAACAGATTTCTTAAGAAAGGATGAATGGTTTGGAAGTTTTGCATTAAAGTCAAATTGTTCAAGACAATCATCTAAACCACCGTTAGAGTTCAGAAAATCAAACCCTTGATTTGATGAACTAACCATATTGTCAGAGTTTGAAGCCTTAGAAAGAACATAATTTGTAAACACAGTTGTAAAAACATTATGTTCAATGTTTATCAAAAGTCTTTCATCTGACAAGGAATTCTCGAGTTCAGAAATTTTACTTTCTAAAACGAGAGGAGGGACATATAGTTTACCTTGAGTAGGTTTCGCCTCCATTTCCTTTTCAGAATAACTTAGAAAGAAGTCATTTGAAAGAGTTTTCTTCTTTTCAGGTTTCTTATCATAGCTATTATTCAGCTTCGCATAATAAAATGGAAGATGAACTTTAGATGATATTAAATGTTTTTCTGTTTCTTTGGCTTCATCCTCTTCAGATAGTTTAGTCCAATAAACTTTAAGTTCAGGGATTCTTCTAGCTAACTTCATAGAAAGAATATCATAAAGTGCAGGCACTTCAGACATTCCCTTTTGAAGATAGTGAGGATTCTTATAACCGATTCCCCATCTTTCTTTGTTCTCTATTGGTTTGTTAAGATGAATGGTTTGCTCAGTTTGACCTAATGAGTACAACTTCTTTTCCAAAGCATCCATTTTTGCAATTAAAGATTTGTTTTCTTCGATAGACGAAGAATGCATTTGTGTAACCTCGTATAAGTCAATCTCACGTTTTAGCAATTTAGACTTGAGTTCAGAATTCTCACTAAGAATTATTGTCTTCTCCGTTGCGTTGGTGTCATTGTTTTTATGTAAAACCTCAACCAGTACTTTCTTCTCAGCAATTTCATTGCTAAGTTTCTGTATTGATTGGTTTTTGTCAGTAATGACACCCTTTTCACGCTTTAGGTTCGACTCTAACTCTTTGAGTTTATCATTCATGGCATGCAATTGATTTATGAATTCAGCATACGATAAGTTGCATACCTCTTCTTCATTCTCTGAATCAGCTTCATCATCTGATTCATGCTTTCCCATCAAGCACAGGTTGACAACTTCATCTTTCTCTTCATCTTCTTCATCATCATCAGAATGATCGAGCCAGAAAACGTCTTCAGCCATCAATGCCTTCCCAGCCTCTTGTTGCTTTGCAAGCAACATCTTGTTCTTGTAGTAGTCCGAGTTCTTGACTTTTGGCTTTCGGCAATCTCTGGCATAATGACCGGTTTTGCCACAGTTGTAGCATGTTATAGGTTCTGTCTGACCTGATCCTTCTGCTTGAAACCTTCTCTCTTCAGGTTTCCTTTCCTCTGATCTCTTTCCTTCAGCAAGATCTCTTCTATCTTCTGGTTTCCTCTCCTCCATTCTCCTTCCTTCAAACCTTCTTCCTTCAAATCTACTTCCTTCGACCCTTTCTCTATGAGCGTAGTTGTTTGGACCAGACGAATACCTCTAACTGTTTGAGCTTGGCTTTGTGTAGAATTTCTTCTGGAAAGCCTTAGTCAACAAAAGCAATGCTTGCTTTAGTTGTTCACATTCATCTTCGTCAGAGTTTGCTTCAGCTTTATCTTCATCTGATTCATACACAGTCGCTTTGTTCTTCTTCTTCTTGACAACAAGAGCAACTGTGTCTTCAACCTTCTTTCCTCTCTGCCTTTTCTCTTCTAGAATTTCATCCACTTCTTCTTCATTTTGTTTGAGGGTCTCATACACCTCATGAAGTGGAATCTCATTCAGGTCTTTAATCTGCTTCATCTGCCTCGCAAATCTCTTCCATTCTGGCTGTAGAACGCTTAGAAATTTGACGTTTAGCTCAATTTGAGATTTGTGGACCTTGTTCTTGCTTAGCTCATTCAGCAAGGTCACAAACCTGTCATGTACTTCTTCTAAGGTTTCTCCGGCTCTGCCTCTAAATTCTTCATAGTTATTTAGGCAGTTGGAGATCTTCAGTTGATTTCCCACCTTAGAACCCAGCATCATCTTCTCCAGCTGATCCCACATTTCCTTAGCTGAGGCCTTGTAGCTGTCAATCTTTATGTAGATTTCATTGGGGATCCCTTGAAGAATGTATGACATAGCTAGCTTATCACCTTTAGCTCTGTTTAGGTTGTCATCGTCAAGCTCATGATACTTCAGTTCAACTTGTGTTGGCAGTGTTCCAACCAGACGAGTTGTCTTTATTGGTTGCATATTTCCTTCTGCAAATGACTGTCTGATGAACTCACAAAGCTCATGTCTGTCTATGAAGTTTAGAAATCGATCCTTCCACTGTTCGTATTCACCTTTAAATAGAACTGGTGGTTTGGAATCAGTTCCAATGGCAAGAGCTTCTCTGGAAGTCATAATTGAACAAGATTTAAGATGCGAGAGGCTTTGAGATGCGTGAGGCTTGAGATGCGAGAGGCTTTGAGATGCGTGAGGCTTGAGATGCGAGAGGCTTTGAGATATGAGAGAATTTTAAAATTCAAAAGTTTGCGCGAGATGTTGATTGCGCAAAGTGAGGATCGACCGATAAAATTTTCGACCGGTAAAACTAATTGACCGGTAAAAAGATTGGATCGGTAAAATGCTCGACCGGTAAAGAATTATCGATCGGATTAAATACCACGTGAACTTTCTTTTTGAATATGAACTTTAGAATTCTTTAAAATGGACACGTGGAGAGGATTGGTTTTGCATGAGGTTTTGCATGTGGAATAAGGACCGAAAGATGGTGAGAAGGACCAATATAGAATTGTTTCTAATTAGACCGATATTACAAATGATCTTTTAAGTAGGGGACACGTGGGTTTGCATGGGTTTGCATGAGATTGGTTTTAAAATAGAAGTGGACACGTGAAATAGAAATAGAATTGTGAGTGGTCACGTGAGGGTGTGATGAATGTGTGAGATGTAAGTGTGAGATTTCAAAGAGAGTGAGTGGAGTGTTTGAAATGTGATTCGACCGGAATTTGTTTTGTATTTAACCGGAGGTGGTGTGTGAGATTCGATCGGGAAACAAACAATTCGACCGGATTTGTTTTGGGTTTCGACCGGAAGAGATGTTTGACCGGGGAAGTGTAGTGGAAAAGTTTTATTCGACCGGGGAAGTGAGGAAGACCGGAAGAAGTGGAAGACCGAGAGAGAAAAGACCGGATGTGGGTTTAGAAAAATTGTGGTTTGACCGGATGTGGGTTTAGATAAGACCGGATGTTAATGAGGAGTTCGACCGGGGAAGTGAGGTGGAAAAGTTTTATTCGACCGGTGAAAGGTAGTGGAAAAGTGGGGTTTGACCGGATAAAAAAAAATATTCGACCGGATAAAAAAAATATTCGACCGGTACAAAGTTTGTGAGATTCGACCGGGGAAGTGAGGGTCCGGTCGAATGCTTAAGACCGATAGAATGTAAAAACTAAGGTTCGACCGGTACGCTTAAGACCAATACGTCGTCTTCTCCGATTAAATCGACTGTAACTCTAAAATTAACCAAGCTAGAGGTCGATTTACCACACCAAATTTTGACACAACGATCTCATTATCAATTAGAACAAGACACAACCTTTTGATTTCGAAAATAACCGTAAAATAAAGTTTTGATTTATAACACAGTGTTCTTCAAAAATGAAGAACACAGAGATGAAATTTTTTTTTTTTTATTTTGATCCTGGTATACGGCTCTGATACCAATTGTGAGCCCGTGATCGTTACCAGATAATCAAAACAACAAACAATAGATGATAAACCAACCTGTTTGGATTACAAACGCGGATTACACGGTTGAGTTCTTTGAGTTTTTGCTCTGTTTGTTCTCTCTCTATTTCACCTTGTATTATATGTTGTGTGTGTGATTGTTTTACTGATGTTGAGAGCCCAATCAACCAATATCTAACAAATAAACATAATATCTAGATATTAATAATATCTAGATATTATATTAAAACTAATATAATAATAAACTAATAACTAATTAAAATACTAAAACATAACTTTGACTTTATTACAGAATAGACCCTAGACTATGGTTGAGAGTAACTTTCAGCTTAAACTTCAGATTGCGATCTTCGTATTTGGATGATCTTGAATCCAACGAGACTGTGTCCTAACACACCTTAATGGGTATTTGTTAATAATGATGATGTTATAGTTGGCTAGTAAGGTTGTTTGATTTGAGGTGTTATTTCCAAGAGTAGGTGTCAACTTTGAATCGACATTGCTAATTGGGAATGGAATATTTGGTAGTATATCCTCATTGCAGATAGTTGTTTTGAGCATAGGCGTTGACATTCGTTTTTTAGGACAATAACCCTTGGAATGATTCGGTGCACTTTCGATGAATCCTGTGCGGTTGCGATTAAGTGGTAACTTTAAGGATATTGGACGTTGGCAATTAGGGGATCGATCATTGGTATTCCGGTAAGTGGCAAGGCTTTCACTGATTTGTCAATCGATGCGTGAATGCATTATGGGAGTTGTGTGACCTTGGAGTTTGGGGATAATTGTCTATCTGTAAAATATGATGGTATGTTTTGGGTGAAACGCCAGACCGATGCGTTGTTTAAGGGAAGTTTAAGAACCCTTACAGATGTTGTGCTTGTGTCAGCTTGAGGAACAGAATTGTCGTTATGTTGAATCGGACCAAACTAGTGCTAAGAATTTCGTCAAGGAAAGGACGATAAATCCTTCATGGTACTATTTTTTAGAAGAATTGGTGTGAAGGTCAAGGTAGACCTTGATTAGAAATTGATTGTTGAAGAGACCTTGACTTTTCGAATTCAGAAGAAATTAAGGGTAAAGTTCACTTTGGGTACACTTGGGGGAAATGATTGGTCAAGGTCGTAAGTTACTTTTGAGGTAACATGTACAATCTAAGGTTGGGAGGCAACCGAAATTTTATGATAGGAAAATGAGTTGATAAGAACACGACGTTCATTCCATCATCGGTAAGGTACATTGAACCTTGGAATAAGTTTGTGACGGCTCGTTAAGAGAAATTCAGTGACAACCTTAATTGGGAGGTAATCGGTTTCGTATAGGAGGCAAGGTATCGTGAAAGCATCCCTTTTGGATAGAGAACCAAATGGTCTCGCAAAATACGACATTTGGGTGTTTGGTCGGTGCCAGATTTCGAGGACGAAATCTCTTTTAAGGTTAGGAGGATTGTAACACCCGTATTTTTGGAAATTCCCTTGATGGTAATACGGGAGTCGTTTGACTCTTGGAATGTAAAGCTATTGAGAAATCAAGTAAGTTTTATAATGGAACCATCGGGAGTTGAATCGGGCGCGAAAAACGCGAGAAAACAGGACTTTTGGAGTGTCGCGGGTTGGTGCGTGACCCTGGGCCGCGGCCCAGGCCGCGTAACTCGTTGGAATAGAGTTGTGGGAAGCGGGCGGCTTGCCTCGCGACTTGCAAGTCGCGGGCAAGGCCGCGGGAACCAATCTGAGAATTTTAAACTCGATTTTTGAGATCTAACTTCACTTTCTCATAATTTTCTCCTCCTAAATCCGATTTTAGTGATTCTTGAACCTAGAGTCTTGTCTTTTGGATCTTTTCAAGTAGAGAAAGAAGGGGATTGAATATATTGGGTGGATCCAAGGGTTTGTGATCAAGGTAATCTACCCATCTTTCCATCTAAAAAGTTAGGGTTTGGTGTTCTTCATCTTCTTTTGTATTCTTAAGGTTTGGTAAATCTTTGTGAATGTTGTGGTAAGGAAACCTTGTGCAGACCTTGGAGCTAGTGTAAGGATTCAAGATCTCATCTAAGAAGATTCAATTTTTGGGGGTAAAATCTAGATTTAGCCTAAATCTAGCAAGGTGAGTTCAAGTTGATTTGTGAAAACGTTGTACATGTCAAAATGTTCATTTTAAAGTATTTATGTGTTTATCATGAAATTATTACTTGTTGAGTTATTTGGTGGATATCTTGTAAATCTTAATGTTCATTTTAATGTTCATTTTAAAGCCCATTTTAATGTTCATTTTTGATCATTTGAGCTTTATTAATCTTGTAAAAGCCCCCACATTTGTGATTTTTGGATATCTTGAAAAGTAAGTCATTTCAAAGTGTTTTGATGATTTATTGCATAAATGGAAGTTATTTGGTATAAAGACACTTTCAGTGTTTGTTTGAAAAAAAAGGGTTTGATTTCGTGTTATTGGACGTTTTGAAAGGATAAAGAGTATAGATCTAATTGGAAAACCATTTGTCCCAACCTAAACAGTATTGGAGTTTATCCTAGTATTTTTGGAGCATGTGTTTGCATGATGTGGGTCGAGTGCGTTTTTATTTGGGAATCATTAATTATTGGTCAAAAAAGATTTTGAGCGCTTTAGTTCGGTGTCGACTTAAAAGAGTCTTGGGAACAATTGTCCGATTGTGATGGCTCAAGGTAGAGCCCGGTTACGATTTACATATGAATGCACCGTGTTTCATATTGATGTTAATTACATGCTCGAGTGCGTTGGTCATTCCTGTGTAATCATGTAATGTTAGACTGTGTTGCATTGGATCCATAGGCACGTAAGTCAGTCTGTTTTGATGGTCAATTGGGTGTTGTAGGATTTGACTCCGGAACCCATGTTTTATGACCTTAACCTTTCAAGTGGCCACTAGGAGGGTTGAGTCCGGGGTGGTGCTACCCTATGTGGGTAGGTACTGGGACCTCCGCCATTTGGGGCAATGCCATGGTTGTAACCCTCGAATGTTGTCGAGCCTTTTGGTAAAAATCCATGAGGATAGAAACTAAGGTCAACCGACTCTTTGGGTGAAACTTGATGAGGAGTCGCAGGGACATTGGACTTCGGGTCGGATGTGTCATGCGATTAACGTTGTACGAGTGGCATACTTTTGTATTCCTCCACTATCAATGGATACGGGTCTCCCCCGTCGTCGGCCATCAGTACTTTGGATATTTGATTGTCCATGTTTTTACATTTGAATTTCATTCCATTTCATGGTCGCGTGAGTATTGAATTTAGTCCCATGTTTTCGGTGGCAAATTATAATTATATGGATTGTCTTCCATAATTTATGAGTTGAGTTTCATGCCCCGCCCGTGTTTTGGGTGTTTCGGGATATAAAGTTTATCCGCATTTTTATAAATTGGGAGCCGATTTCTATTCTCCTTTTGAGTGAGCTTTGGGTTGCATCTTTTTATAAAGAATGTTTTGTATTGAGGTGTTCATCTTTGAAAATGCATGTTATCGGAAAACGAGTCGTTTCGTATTTAAAGTAAAGCATTTGGAAATATCATGTTTTAAATTGCATTCTTTCCTTTTAACTATGTTTATTCATGTAAAACTCTTGAACTCACTAGGCGTTAGCCTAACCTTTTATTTGTCGGCATGTGCAACAGGCTACGTTTGGGAATAGTTCTAGTGACACTATGAAGAGAGAAGTGCTAGTTGTGTGCTCGTGAAGTGAATAGCTTGGTGAAGTCTTCCGCGTTAGTTTGTGAAGAGCAACTTGTATTGGGGTTATATAGTACCCGACTCCGGTCTAGCCCTTGTATCTTATTGGAATTTATATTTATTGGGGTTAATTATAGAATTTGTATTTGAGGCACGTTAAGTTTTGATTTGTTGAAGGAAGTTTTGTCCCTTACTTGATGTTATATCGAAATCTTTAGTTGGTTGCTCTTACCAAATTTGAGGGCGTTATAAAGGGATTTTTTCGTTGATGGGACTATGAAAGACAAAAGTGTAATATAATAATATTTTATTTGCTTTTAAGTTTTAACATAAAAATTAAATTTTTATTAGAAGAAGAGTAAAGTGCCCTTGAGTTAATAGATTTTTTAACAAAAGTTAATCAGAAAGACCAAAAGCATAACAAGGTGGCAACCACAATGATTAAAATTGTAATTACTTTGATTTCGGACGAGACTTGATAATATGTGTCAACTACAAGGACCAAAAATGTAATTTATTCTATTATATATCAAATTTCTTCTTCACAGTTATATTTCACATTATTTTGATGTTATGAATAACAGAACACCAAATTTAATATATTGTAATTCATTTTTGTCAACAAATTTGATATAAAAATATGGTGTTAATAATGAATTTTAAGTTGCATAAAAAAAACATGTCGTTTTGATACAAAAAAATGTGTTGTAATAGTTGATACAAAAAATTGTGGTGTTGTCCTCGAAACGAAACCATTGGTTTATATATGATTTTATAGTTGGTAGAAGTAGGTTGAGGTACTGTTTAGTTGATTTTCCATTAAGTCATGTATAGACAAAATTGTCTGTCAAGATTAAACGAGCCAAGCCGAGTCAAGTAGCAAGTTATTTGAGCTCGGATCGAAAAATAATATCAGGCTCAAGCTCGACTCGAGCTTGATTAACTTTTTCATAGTCGTGCTCGAGCTCGAATATTTTTCGAGAATTCGAGATCAATTAACTCGTTTATTTACTCAAGCTCGATGATTATTATATTTTGATTATATAATTTTTAAACATATAAATAATTCTAGCTTGAAAAAAGTGTATGCTCGAATGGCTCGACTCGTAAAGTTTAATCGAGCTTGCGAACGAGTCGAGTCGAACATTGGTGTTATGAAGTTTGACTCGTTAAGTTAAGTGAGCTTTATTTTGTGTTCAAGATCGACCCGAGCTCGATAATTATTAGGCTCGAGTTCGAGATATTCGAGCTCGAGTAGCTCGTTAAAAGCTCGCTCATTTACACCCCTAGTCAAGATTAATCTCTATATATAGATTGTAAAGGTTTTTGTCTGAAAGGGTTTTTCCATGTATAGATTGTAAAGGTTTTTGTCTGAAAGAGTTTTTCCATAAATAGGAGTAAGGATGTCTTCTTGATAGCTGGGAAGCCTTCAAGAATGGGATACAGATTGACCGGCACAAAAAGCGGAAGGCTCCAAGAGATCTCCAATAGTGCACCGAAATGGGCCGGAGAGTCGGTAACCTTGTTCGCCATAAGCAAACTACCTTAATGAAATATGAAAGCAATACGTCTTTTAATTGAGAGAGGCAGGTTTGAATGCCTTTCTACATAAAGCTTCCCCCTAAAAGCTTACTAAATAAGTCATTTTTTATATTATTAAGCCACAACCAAACAATCATGTATACCTAACCGAATAAGTTGTGAATCTCATTAAGCTCGTTAACCAAATAAGTTATTCGTCCCATTAAACTCGTTAAAAGAAACAAGCCACAAGACTCTACACAAGCATAAATTTGGACCAAAAACGGTTCCGAACCACTGAAGTTGTGTGCAAGCACACCTTTTACGGGTATAAATGTTGCACTAGATTCGATCAGAAAAGCATGGTATTTTCTAAAAATTATTCGAGGGTTTCTAGTCTTTGAACACAACAACGTTATTTTATATCTGAGGGCAATGCAAATAAATGCAAAGAAAGCCAAAGTCCCATCACACAAACCAATCAACAACGCAGCATCAGCAGCTGCCAAATCAAATCAAATGGCAACTCATTTCAAAGGCCATTCAAGCCTTTGCAACTCAAAAGCAAAGCCTCCAACTGTTGTTACACTTACATCCATCATTTTTCTTAAAACACTTTCACCAGTTGGTTGGTTGGTACCAAATAAGTTTTCCATCTCATCATAATTGGTTCATCGAAACCCGAATAAACAACCCTTTTACGACCGATAATGACCTTGAGACGGACTTCTCTCTGAACTGTGCCTCTGTCGAAACACCCCACCCCCAGACTGGTGAAAACCCCATCCTGCCCCTGGGTGTGCCAAATCTCTTTCCCATGCATGCTGGAATGGATTTGCCATCGAGCTTTCTGCTTCTTGAAAGCTTCTACCGCCAGATGAACCTGATGTTGGTAAGAAATAGACGCCACCACGAATCTGATTCTGATCTGAAGACGAACCCACCTGACCAATTTGCCCCTGATTGTTGGATCTCCGTGATCCAGATACATTAACAGGTGTGCGTAACCCTGGCAGATTGCTAGGTTGCTGAAAATAAGCCTGAAGGGCCTGGGACCGCTCGCGTGCCCGTGCAGCACTCCCAGGATAAGGATGAATCATTGAAGACCCAACCGAGCTGGGAGCTCTTGCACCAGAACTGCACAAACCACACAAAACATCACTCTAGGTAAAAGTACAAAATAACAACGAAAATAAAATGAAAACATCTTCAACAATCCTCCCGCCTTTCTTATGACTAAATAATCTATACTTATACGTAAGCATTTAGCTAAAAGTCTAAAAAAAACTTATTAAGGTATTGCCTAGTGCAGTGTAATTCCCTAAATTTCAAGTTTACAAGTAATTACTACACACGTACAAATTTTAATACTCTTTGAACTTCATAAAACTAACTAATTACCAACTGAGAAATACACTTAAATACAAGATAATCTTTGGGTTCTACTAATACGACATGGTACTCCATTAAAACTAAAATAAATTACATCTTTATTTTTAAATCTAAAATACCTAAATTATAATACAAATTTTCAATTAAACAAATTATACAAAAGAAGAGAATTTTATAACCTTTAATTTGACACCAATATCAATATATATTTTTTGGGCTTTTCTAATGGGTTTTCAAATTATCAAAGATATGTTCAACCACCACTTGTAATTTATAATTTATTCAAACATATATTTCGGATTTTCTTTACAATAAAATCTTAAAAAAAGCGAAAAATAAAATTTAGAAGACAGCGAATTAAGTGGTTTACCTTTGGCCAACAACGAATGGATGCATATACGACCCTGATCTTGGCATATCAGGGTTAGTCCTTACTGGCCTTCGCGGCATAACAGATGGCATGGAGGGTTGGTCAGCACCACCTACACGGCTGCCTGACGTTGGAATGAGGGTGTGATAACGGACATCCATGGTGGGCAAAGCATAAGAATTTGGTATCTCACTTGACGCTGATTGGCTGTTCCATTGATTATTGTAAGTAGGACCATCAGCAATACTTGCACTAGAAGTTGAGGATGATGATGAGGGGTGAACTGGTTGAACATAGGCAATATATGGACACAGATGAGTAGCAGATGATACAGCTGCATGTTCAGTAAAAATTGCATGTTGTCCAAGAAGATCATGGTCTACAAAAAAGAGATGTCAAGAATGAAAGAATTTCCATCATTAATAAAATCTGGTGTACTTGAGGTTAAACATATAAGAAGGAATAAAATCCTACATGCAGTTGTTGGAAAGTCCCCTTCACTGCAAAAAAAAATGAAAAATACAAGCAGTCAGCGAGATTTCACATTCATACTGGAAGTGACATGTACAAATGCACAGTTCCATGACAATGTAGGACAATATACACAATTAAGAATGGACTCCTAATCCTAAACAAACCCATCTAAAACTGTAAAACTATTAATTTCTGATCCAAAAATTAAAAACAGATAGGGTGTTCTAAGAAAACTGTGTTCTGCTTAATATAACTACAGAAAAGATCGACTGTTTTCCTGTAATATGAAGCAAGATTGGGGTTTGGAATCATCAGATGTGACTTTCTATAAAATGTGTTCTTCCCAAAATGACCATAAAAGACAGATGCTTTTAAGTAATGCAAAGGCCAGAAAGGGTTTAAATCATCTCTGTATCTTCTTAACAGCCGCTTATTCTCATATCTTCCCTAATCCTACACTTCCTAGTCATGCCTACATCATCAGTTATCATTCTATGCAATTATTCAATAATAACAAAAAATCTTTCTTCCGTCTTCACTAATATCAAGTCGCTGATTTTCAATATCGAATTGTTTAAATACAAGCTTCAAAGTGAAGTTACTGTTATGTTGTACATCACACAGCTCGCATTGTCCAATTGCCAATGTCATACAGAACAGTTTGAAACACAGTGAATGTTGTTTAATTGACAAATCTGGTTTGGCATGGGTCAACCGTTTGTGGTTGAGCAAAAAGAAGAAAATGATGAGCCTACAAGCATGTGAAGAGCTTGCAAGCTTAAAAAGTGAATTGTGACGTTGAACTAAAATCATGAAGTCACAACTAAGAAGAAACAGAGCAGGTGTGTAGAAATGACACTGTTGATGAGAAGAGAAAAGAGAATTCTTTTAAAACATTATTAGAAACAAAAGGCTATCTGATACTAAAAGACCAATACAACCATCCTTTAGAAAAGAGCAATTTTGTCATATCAGATTTATCTATGGAAACAAAATTGTTTCGCTAGCATTCAAAAATTTCATTGAAACATACAATGCAAAGTGACGAATTTAAGATGAGTTGAGGGAAGCAACCCCATCAAGCTCACAGGCTGTGTGTTTATAAGAAAACGAGTTGAAACATAGGCAAGACTAAAATAAGAAGTAGTGCATCATAGCAAGACTACCAGAAGAGGTGAAACAAAGTTCTTATAAATAAAAGCAGGATAAGAGATGAAATATCATATGTATGAAAAAACATCAAAAAAGCAAGAAATCATGATAAATGTTGTTTACACAAATCAAAATTAAAACATATGAAATACCCAACAGTTGCACTTGACAAGGGGCATGTACTCGGATATAATTGGTAGAACTAAAATAGCTTTCTGAAACATGTTTGCATGTAGTCAAGTTCAAAGTTAGACATGAAGTAATTGCTGATCACTCACGCAGTTCTAGTTCACTTTACATTTGTAGGTCTTTTTATTTCAAGAAAAGGTTCCTATTTTCAACATTTTGCTCATAAATATTATAAACGTGCTGCGGTGCTGTTACGAACTAAGCAAACATCATTAAGCCGTTAAATTGATTGTGAGGTAAAACACCTGATTGAGTAAACATATCATAACAATCTCATGTTCACGATAAAGTGCTATTCAGCTTATACAAATTTGTAGTAAATTAAAAAATTCATACATTCTTTGCCCAAAAGCTATGATAACAATGACTTACAAAATTAAACAATTCCATGATGCAAGCTACAAACATGAACAATATTAGGAAACTACAACAATCTTTTTTGGCAAAACTAAATTTGGTGCGTTTGGGCGTCAATCCCAGGTTGACATGATGTACTTGCTATTTGGACCTATTTTGAGGGTGTAGGCCTTTAGGTTATTATACTCATCTGGGTATCTCTTCACTTAGCTCACAACAATAACTACTTTTTAATATATTATTTGGTGTATCCACGAAAGAAACAAAATTTATGATGCACTGAAAACGACTTTAAACCCCTGGATTTCAATAGACACATCAAGTTAAAGATAGATGGACCTTTTTATAATCTCAGTTCACCTATAAGTATTAAATGATACACGGCGCTAAAAGATTGCCTTCTATAAGTACTAAAAAGACAAATTACGCAGAAACTTCAAACTCAATGCATAGACCAACAACTCTCAATATCACTTCTCATGAAAATACTTTATGCAAAAAAAAGTTCGATTCAGAGGGAAAAAAGAGGCAAAAATTGGAACAGAAATATCATTTGATTCGTCGATCCTCAAAAAAATAAATAAGCAAAGTTCCATCGTTGAGTGACAAATGGGAAATTTATGGAAAGTTACAATCCCCAAGGCGGAATAGTGCACCTACACGCCCTCCTCGACGTTGTTTTTCGACTGGAAGGCCGAGAGCTAACTATCGAGACTTTGGACTATCCGGACAGATACTTCATGAAAATTCTCCTTTCTCAAAAAGAGGGGGACGTTAAACAAACTTAAAGGATTACTTCGTTCTTGATAGTTATTTACTTAATCGGTGAATAGAAGTATATACTCTGGATCGGAATCGTGGGAAGTACTCCTTGATCATTTCTACCAATTTAAAGCGCCAGTTAGAATTCTTTCTGTATGCAGAAAAATAGACTTACATAATCTCTATTACGAATCCTTTGTGTACCTTAGTGTTCCTAGCTATCCACTCTTTTTTAACAATCTATTTTAGGGTAATACATATGGTAATGGATAGTAAAAACCCCATAAAGTTGATCTTTTGAACCCGCTTCAAGTCGTTTATTTATTTCTATAGTCACTGAGTATCACGATAAAAGTACGATAAAATATTATTAATACTACTCATCCAAATAACAGTTGGTACTAAGATATCAATTTACAATCATGAACTGTGGTAGCCTCATTTGACAACACTTCTATTTTCTGTTTTCTTGTTCATATTTTTAAAAAGTCAAAACTACACTAAAAACAGTGTTAGGGTAACTTATTTGTCTTCACAGAAGCAAAATTAATTTACAAATTTTTTTGTTATTGAGCTTTCAGACCTTGTAAAATAAGATTTCTATTTTTTATTTTAGATTTCATCTTTTTCTATAAGAGAGAAACCATATTGTTATACACATGATTTTTTTGTCAAACAAAAATCACAACTCCATATACATTAAAGAAAAATGTGTTTGAAACAGAAAATGTAGGTGTTACCAAACAGGGGCAGAATCATCAATATTTGAGATGGTGCTCAAGGCAGTGCTTACATTATTCCATTGCTAATTATTAAAATAAGAGCCCCAAATACTATTCAAACGTTCACATAATTCAACATATTCGCAACCCAACACTGAACCAAGCTTAGAGAGATTGCCGGTTCAATTTGGTTGGCTAAGCATGCATTTTGCACTTCAAATTTCGAGTTTAGTTGAGATCATGGAAGTTACTAAATATCTGGTAATTTGCAAGTCCAAGAGATGATAAAATAAAAGGGTATATGTGCTTACTCAAAAGAAGCAGCAAGTCGAGTAAATCCACCAAAGGGGCACCACATAGACTGCAAAAAGAAAAAGGGCTGGTGAAAATTGCAGCATAAGTGGCAGAGTAAAATATGCACCAACATTAATTTGTATGGGCATATGGGGAATAAGGGGATGAGATATACAGCAGTATTCAACCACACATCTGACTAATTCTAATAATGGGTAGCATAACCGCACATCTTTCTAATATTGATTTATAATAACAGCCAATACTCCATTCCCCAAAAATATTGCACATACAAAATATGCAATTATTAGATTTGATACAGAAGTCAACAGCTTCCCTTGCATCGTTTTACAAAAAATTTCCCCAGAAATACATGAGTGTTATCTATGTGTTAGATATCCCCCAATATGTTTCACGTATAACAGAAGGAAGGGTGCACGTAGACTCAATGAGGAGGGGACCACAAGTAATGAGGAAATGGCATCATCAGACGGTTAGCAATTCTGTTGCTAAGGGCAGTTTTGGGATTTACTTTCTTGCTGATGGGTGGAAGTTCAACTATAAATAAGAGAGGGAGTAGGGGGGTTAATCATTAAGATATTTTCTCACTTTTGTAATAGGAGAGTCTAGCCTCTCGAACTGCTAGTTTCCCTTTCGTTTTGTTGCTTAATATTTTCCAAACCTGTTGAATTCAGTTCCAATTTGCCGAGTCCCTCTGTAATTGAGTTTGATTCATAACAAATTGGTATCAGAGCCCTCGGTTCCTGTTATGGCGCCCCCTAGAACAGATCTTGTAGCCCAACGAGTAGGAAGTGTGGAAGGAGATGTAGCAGCAGTTAAGTCCTCTCTGTTAGACTTACAGCAGGCCTTACAAAAGCAATTTAGTGAACAAATGGCGCTCATAACCCAACGCTTCACGGAGATGGCAGCAGAGAACTCCCAACTTCATTCTTCTATAAGAGATGAGGTCAGGGAAACGTTATCTGAAGCTAATCGATTCAATGGAGGTCCTTCGCCGCTGGAAGCCCTAGTAATTCCGTTGGTGGAGCAGGAGCAGGACAATTGGAGGTAATGTAAGTTGGACATGCCATTATTTGATGGCAGTAACCCTGATGGATGGATCCTGCGAGCCGAAAGGTATTTCACGTTTTATCGTTTGGGGGAATCGGAGAAGCTCGAAGAAGCGGTTGTGGCTCTCGAATGAGATGCTCTACTTTGGTACCAGTGGGAGCATCGACGGCGGCCTATTAATCGATGGGAGGAGATGAAGATGATGCTACTTAGACAGTTCCGACCAACGAGCTCTGGATCTCTGTACGAGCAATGGTTAGCGGTGACCCAGGTTAGTTCGGTGGTGGAATATCAGAGACGATTCATTGAATTAGCAGCCCCATTAACTAATATTCCTGATGAAATAGCCTTGGGCCAATTTATTAATGGGCCTAAATCAGAATTGAGGGCTGAGGTCCGTGTCCTTGGGCCTCGCAACTTAGACCAGGCTATGGACCTGACTGGAGGATAAGCTAAAGTCCACTACAGGGAGACGAAATGAGTCACGGTTATCTCCAGCCCCGTTTGGGTCGTACGGCACAAGTACAAGAGCTTTCTCCTTCCAATTGGCACCAGTACCACCAGCTACACGATCGACAACCTCCTCCACCACTCACACCGTCCCTAGTTCACCGAGTGTGCCTGGGGCAAATATTATGGGAAGGCCGTTGGGAGAGGTGTGTCGCTTGACCGATAAGGAGTTACAAACAAAGGGAGAATGAGGTCTCTGTTTCCGATGTGACGAAAAATGGAACGTAGGGCACCGTTGCAAGCGTCGGGAATCGAGTGTTCTCTTAACTCAGGAAGAGGACGAGCAGACAGAGGAAGGGCCAGGAATAGAAGGATTGGTTGAGAACACACAGACCGAGATTTGTTTAAACTCAGTGCTTGGGATCACTAATCCAAAACACTGAAAATGAAAGGGTTATTGGGTGATGCAGAGGTAGTAGTCATGATCGACCCAGGGGCCACACATAATTTCATCTCTTCAGCAGCTATTCAACGATTGGGTGCTCCCGTGAACAACACAGGAGAGTTCAGGGTGTCCTTGGGAATAGGGGAGGCGGTGAAAGGACAAGGAGAGTGCCATGGAATTCGATTACACATCCAAGGATTAGAAGTTTGCGAAGATTTCCTTCCGTTAACGTTGGGAAATTCGGATGTGATTTTGGGAATCCAGTGGCTAGAGAAGTTGGGGCCTGTAACGACGAATCGGAAGACGCAGGTTATGAAATTCATGGTCAACGGGGTGCCGGTTACGCTAAAGGGGGATCCCTCTCTGAGCCGCTCAAAAGTGACGCTGAAAAACATGATACGATCCATCGTTCAGGAAGGGGGAGTGTTGATACTCCAATTAAACCAGGTGGAACGGGAACCCTCTGTAACGAATCTGCCGGAATCCCCAGCCTTCTTGAAGGAGGTCATCACGACTCATCGGGACGTTTTTGAGTGGCCTAATGAGTTACCACCAAAGCGGGGCAAGAGAGCACTCTATTATTCTCAAGGGGGGGGGGGGGGGGGGGGGCAAAACCTTAATCGGTACGTCCTTACCGATACCCTCATGCGCAGAAAACAGAGATTGAAAGGCTGGTTCAAGAGATGCTTCGAGCTGGGATTATACAGCCGTCCAGTGGGCCTTTTTCTAGTCTGGTGCTTCTTGTTGAAAAAAAAGATGGCTCGTGGAGATTTTGTGTGGATTACCGAGCCTTGAACAAAGCTACTATACCGGATAAATACCCTATTCCAATTATTGACGAATTGTTGGATGAGCTCTTTGGATCACGAGTTTTTTCTAAACTTGACCTCAAGTCTAGGTATCACCAAATCAGGGTCAAAGAGGAAGACGTGCCTAAAACTGCGTTTAGGACCCACGAAGGACATTATGAATTTTTGGTTGTGCCATTTGGGCTAACCAACGCTCCCGCGACTTTTCAGTCTGTGATGAATGAAATTTTCCGTCCCTATCTTCGAAAATTCGTCCTTGTGTTTTTCGATGATATTTTAGTTTATAGCTCCAGTGAGCAGCAACATGTAGAACACTTGACAACCGTCTTGGCGCAACTATCCCGACATCAGTTTTATGCCAATCCAAACAAGTGTGCGTTTGGTAAAACCCAAGTGGCTTATTTGGGCCATGTAATTTCAGAAGTTGGGGTGGTTGTTGATCTGGAGAAGATTAAAGCAATTACCGAGTGGCCTTTACCAAAGAATCTACGAGAGTTGCACAGATTCTTGGGCTTAGTCGGTTATTACCGACGTTTCATCAATGGGTTTGTTAAATTGGCCTCGCCTCTAACTGACCAGTTAAAGAAAGACAGACAGCTTTGCGTAGTCTGCCAAAGCTACAGAAGCCTTTCAACCGGTCAAATCAGCATTGACAACAGCCCCGATATTGGCAATGCCAGATTTTACACAAATATTCATCGTGGAGGCCGATGCTTCGGGTTTTGGGATTGGAGCCGTCTTGTTGCAAAATGCTCACCCTATAGCATACTTCAGTCAAGTGTTGGGAACAAGGAACCGATTGAAATCCAAATACGAGAAAGAGCTTATGGCGATAGTTCTTGCGGTGCTCCGATGGCGTCACTATCTGTTGGGACAACATTTTGTAATTCGGCCATATCAAAGGAGCCTCAAATATTTGATGGAGCAGCGGGTGGTCGGGTCTGATTATCAAAGATGGTTGAGTAAGCTTCTTGGGTTTGACTTTGAAATTCAATTCAAACCAGGATCGACTAACAAGGTGGCAGATGCTCTGTCTCGAGAATTTCCAACAGATCGGGAACTTGGTAGCTTAATAACCTCATGGTCAATTAATACAACAGAGCTGATAAAGGAAATTGAAGCTGATTCCTTCATCAAACAGGTTACCAGTGAGGTGTTGAACGAAGGCAAGACCCACATGGGGTATTCCGTGGACCCGGGGCTACTGAGGTATAAAGGAAGGTTGGTTATTCCTCACAATTCTTCTTTCATTCCTCGGCTGTTACGGGAATACCACGATTCCCCAACTGGGGTACATTTGGGAGAACTAAAGATGTACCATCGATTGGCATCGGAATGGTTTTGGATCGGCATGAGAAGGATGGTTCAAAGTCATGTTAGAGCTTGTGCAGTCTGTCAACAACAGAAGGCCTCTACTACTCATCCAGCAATCATAGCCTTCTTGTCTGTAGCCGTCGAGTTTCGCTGTGGGCTACCGAGTCGGGATAAGACTACCTAACCTTATGTACTCGGTGAATGCTATTCCTCGCCGGGTTCTTGTTCCTGACGCAAGATCCTGTAAGCTACAGTTTCTATGATCACATACGCAAATACAAAACACGATAAACTCAATAACTACATGCCTCAGAACATAGTTTGAACCCATCTCTGAGAGCTCTAGTCTCAGCCATCATGTTAGTACCATTGTGATAGAATGAAGAGAAGGAAAAAATAAAAAATTTGACAACTCTTTCTCAGGATACCACCACCTGCACTCTCTCCCATAGCAGTTGATCCATCTATGTTGAGTTTGGTACATTTTGGGGGAGGAGGATTTGATCCATATCCCGCTGTCTCTTACAGCCTTTACCAATACCATCTGAGGTATGGGAGGACGTGTCTATGGATTTCATAGAAGGGTTGCCCCGTTCCTATGGATTCGATAGCATCTTGGTGGTCGTTGACAGGCTAACCAAATATGCCCACTTCTTAGCATTAAAACACCCCTTTAATGCCAATTCTGTCGCTACATTGTTTGTCAAGGAGGTGGTCCGACTCCACGGGTTTCCATCCACCATTGTTTCAGACCGCGATAAAGTTTTTATGAGCATTTTTTGGTGGGAGTTATTTCGTCTTCACGGGACTACCTTATTGCGGAGCACGGCGTATCACCCGCAAACCGATGGGCAATCGGAGATTGTTAACAAGACGGTCGAGACATATCTCCAATGTTTCATTCAAGGGGTTCCCCGGAAATGGGTGCAATGGCTGCCTTGGGCCGAGTTCTACCACAACACGGCCTACCACACCTCGATCAAATGCTCACCGTTTAAGGCGTTGTATGGTCGTGATCCCCCCCATTTGGTGAGGTTTGAACAAAGGTCTCGACATTGGAAGAAAGACTGCTGGAAAGGGATGCAATTTTGGATGAATTACGTGCCCATCTATTACAAGCTCAACAACGAATGAAATCTATGGCAGATAAGACACGCAGGGCTGTTATTTTTTACGTGGCTGATTGGGTGTACTTAAAACTCCAGCTGTATCGACATAAATCATTGGTTGGTAGACCATTTCAGAAGTTGTCTGCACGTTATTACGGACCATTCAAGATCATTAGCGTATAGGGGAAGTCGCCTACAAGCTTCAGCAGCCGGAATCAGCGTGTATTCACCCAGTGTTCCACGTGTCACAACTTAAGAAAGCTATTGGAGAATAGCAGGTGGTTCCATCCGTTCCTCCCTATATGACCCAAGAATTAGAACTCGAAGTGGAACCGGAATACTTACTTGGGGTCCGCACTAAAGATGTGGCTGGAGGGCACCAGTTGGAGGTTTTGATCAAGTGGAAGGGACTCCAAGATTTTGAAGCCACGTGGGAGGATTTTGCAACCATCCAACAAGTTTTTCCGCAATTCCACCTTGAGGACAAGGTGTATGTTTGGGAACGGGGTAATGTTAGATATCCCCCAATATGTTTCACGTATAACCAGGTGGATGTTTGGGAACGGGGTAATGTTAGATATCCCCCAATATGTTTCACGTATAACAGAAGGAAGGGTGCACGTAGACTCAATGAGGAGGGGACCACAAGTAATAAGGAAATGGCATCATCAGACGGTTAGCAATTTTGTTGCTAAGGGCAGTTTTGGGATTTACTTTCTTGCTGATGGGTGGAAGTTCAACTATAAATAAGAGAGGGAGTAGGGGGGTTAATCATTCAGATATTTTCTCACTTTTGTAATAGGAGAGTCTAGCCTCTCGAACTGCTAGTTTCCCTTTCGTTTTGTTGCTTAATATTTTCCAAACCTGTTGAATTCAGTTCCAATTTGCCGAGTCCCTCTGTAATTGAGTTTGATTCATAACACTATGCTAGTATTTGTTACAAAGGGTTGCCATGTAGCATGTATGATCATCTGTTATGAGGTCCAAAATCCTGAAAAAGGCACAGTCTGAAATTCCGAATGTATGTGACAGCATATTGCCCTCGGCTAAACATAAAACCCTTAGATTGCAAAGAGTCTCCCTAGGCTCTAGATTTGCATATAGGAGTGAATTGATGGAGCTTCAAACACTCAACCTCACACAAACTTTGCCTCAGACTAGAGATTAGGGGATAAAATAGGCAAGTTGGGCCACATTGAGTAAATGGTTGAAAATGGTTGGGTTAAAAAGGCCAGGTTAAATTAGGTGAATTTTTCAAAACAGGTCATTGAACGGGTATGCCCATTGGGTCAAATACTTTTTTATTCCCATATCTTTGATTTATTGGAAATATAGATATATATATACACACACACACACATTTATATCATAAAGCTTCCACTTAAAAAGGGCAAACCTTCATTTTTGCATCCCCACCCTCAAACATCTCCCTGTGAATCTTGTCGTTGCCATTTTCCCTCTTCGCTTCCTCTGCGTAGCAAGTTGAAGATTTGTATTTTTTTGTTCAGTTTGAGTTCTCAATTTTTCGGATTTGAATCCATTTTATCTTGGTTTGAGTTTTCTATTTTTTTGGTTTAAAATCGATTTTCTTGGTTTGAGTTCACAATTATTTGGGTTAAGAATCCACTTTTATTGGTTTCGGTTCTCGAATTTTGGGTTTTAAAATAAATTTTTTGGTTTAAAAATCAATTTCTCTAGGTTTGTTTAGGTTCTAGTTTTGGAGCAAAGGAGATGATTGACGAAAGGATTGGGCGAAGAAGATGATGAGCTGATGTCTGGATCTGGAATGAAGAAGATGATGCCACATTGGAGTTTTGTGTGAATGACATTAGGTTTGCGTTTAGGGCGAAAATTTGACCCACATGGCCCATACCACCCATTAAATTGTATAAGTTTAGCCCGTTGGACCTTCCAAACAACCCAAGTAGCTAAAAGATCACTCAAGTTGACTCATTATTATGAATTTGGAATTGCTACTGCTACTAGAAATGGTACAAACATGACACCTTAGGAAATTTCAATGAGATAAAAAATATGGACCACTCTAGAAATAGATCTCCTCACATTGCATAAGCATTCATTCACCCTCTCTTATCTGATCGATGCCAAGTCCTTAGTTTATTCTGAACTCTTAGGTACCCGTACTTCAGAGTTGTACGCTAAAAACGATTGTAAGAGGTTTGTTCCCTCAGTCTTATGATAGTGAAGTCAACTTTTAAGATACTAATAAAAAATTTATGCAACACCATTTAGAGATAGCATTATTGAAATTTATTATGTAGGAATAACAAAGGATAATTAAGATAAGCATTGTAAGAGAAAGCATACACGACCATTAGTGAGCTTGGCTCTCATGGCTAATCCCTTGGAAGGGTAAAAGTTTCTCTCTCTGTCCTTTCACCGTCTTTGTTCTTCAACCCAGTCATTACCCTTCTGTAGTTCTATTTTCATCCTCCAAAGTGACATCACAGGTAAACCATGAATTTACATTTTACAAGCATTATGACTCTCACATTTTGAAAATAGAACCCTGTGCCTTACAAGAACCTAACTACTTCCTCTTATTCATCCTTCAGAAACCCTAATTCCAACGTAAACAACAATTTCTAACAAAAGTCGTAAGGGTTTGTGGCAAAAGACGCTTGATGCCTTACCTAATGTCCAAGCATAAATGGTTTACTTTTGAAGTTCCTGGAATAAAGATTTGGATAATCTTTGTAATTTGGTAAGGCTGCCAAACTCAAAATCCATACAACTGAATGTAAAGAAGGAAGAATGTTAAAATACGATTATGGATGAAAAGAAAAGACATGACATTGGATATACAACTAAAATCTTGGAAGTTCACAGGATGGAGCACGTTATTTGAGTAACCAGCAAGACAACATTTTAATGTTGTTCCAAGAAGTGTCCTAGAACACACAAGAGCTCATCAAGCTCCTAGTGGTGCATAAATGTCATGGTACTTCATTTGCCAGTTTACCACAGTGAAAGGACAGTTATGGGGAAGACAGGGGCGCAAATACAAATACTAAGAATTGATAGTTGGAAATCATGTATCCTTATTTAGAGATAAGGTTGTAAATATTTACTCAGTACATATAATGGCAGATAATTCGGATATTGCAGTTTAAGAAAATATTCAAGATAACTACTAATTTTAACTTCTATCCTTGCTGCTGAATTTATCAATTACCATTATGAAAGTGCTGTTTTCCTTCCATTCAACTGTTTCCTAGTTCTATTTGGTGTTCAACACTAGAACTTTGACACTCTTATGAACACAACTGATGCCATGCCGAATCTTGCAAAAATAGAGTGATTCATGACTTGATTATGTTGGAAGCTTGCCTCTCATGACCAGTCTATAACATGGGTAGGGATTGTAGTTTATTCTTCCACAGATCTGCTATTCTCACCCAATCTATTACCCTTCTCAATCAGACCCCACATCACTCCTCAATTGATGCCTTTAAGATATCCACATGTGTGTCCAAATGATTATCATGTTCCCCACATATATACCTCATCATATGCATTCTCGAAATTACTGACGCAAAGTACAATTGAAGTATATAATGTTTTAGAGCATCTCCAACGTGACGCTATATTTACGTTTTTGGCGGCTGTGGGTGTCCAACCGGCCGGCAATTCATTTATTTTTTTGCCGGTCACCAAAAAACTCCGGCAAATATGCCGGTCCATCTTTGGCCGCTAAAAATGTTTGGGCCCACTGCTTTCCAATTTTTTTTTGTTTTTCAATTATTTTAATTTAATTCTTGTTTTGATAATATATATGTAAATGTAATTATAGTATAATAGTAAATAAAATATGTTATTTTAATGTGGGATCCACAAATTTGGTGTTTTTTTTAGAGGATGGTTGGAGTTGAATTTTTTTTTGGTGTTGATGGGCCCACCATATTTGGTGTTTTTTTTAGTGCCAAGGTTGGAGATGCTCTTATATAAGGAAAAACTCTCACACACTCCTCACCTTTGGTGAGGTTTGAACCCTTGACCCCCAGGGAGGTTGGGCTCTACCAGTAACCCAGATACCGGCGGGCCAATGATCCTTTGGTTACACAAAGTGCAATGTGTCATCATAACTTGCCCTTCAAACCTTTCAACGAAGTTTTATTACACCCTCCTTCCAATTTAGGTGTCCCCTTTCACCAAAAAGATTCTGCTTAAAGCTAGACAATTTTCAGGAACCAAATGCTGATTGCCCCAGAGAACAGGTATATTATTTCACTTCTATTTAGGTCCTTGCCAAAAATAGCATGAGTTAGGATTTTGGTTTCATCTTCTTCTAAAGATCATATCGAGAGAAATCTGTAACTAGAAGATTAAAAGACATTGAATAATTTTTGAGTCACGTATATAGGTGATCAAATGTAGTCCAATCAGATTTGGTAGTCCTAGTGATAATTTCCAATAAAAAAAGATTTAACCACTCCATATATATAATGCAAGAGGGGCTATATATCAACTAAAGCCATAAAACAGATTCATCTTACTGATTCAGAATAACTTAGATCATAAAGATCTTCATCATGGGCCCAGTCATCCATGCTGAACTCCGGATATGGTCGACAACCATTCGCATAAAGCCATTGACCTTTTTCGATTTTCCTACAGTTGGGGCACTGCATCACTCCCTTGACATTAAATGCAGAACCAATGCAATCTGCAACCAACACAAGTAAGAAATCAAATATGAGTTCTGCTGATTTTACACAACAATTTTAGACATCAGTAAAGGTAAGCTTGATCATTAAATTGAAATAGAAACATATGTACAATCCTCATAGTAGAACAGTAAAACCATGGAGAAGGCTTCCACAAGAGCCTTCCACCTCTTCCAAAAGACAAATTCTGTAGCCCCCTCCTAAATTAGATATACGATTTGAGCTTTTGAAGTTAGTTTCTGCAACCCAAAGATCTATATATTATGGATTCATCTAATCAGGGGTCGCTATATGAATTGCATGAATCATAAATCATACTGGATCTTATACTGGCATCAAATTTTTGTTAATGAATAATATTTATATATGTAACACAAAAAGTAGACATTCAAGCCACTTATAACAAGAATATACGTGTATTAACCACGAAAATGTTGTCTTATATCATTAGTCATTGATCATGACTTCACCAAACACCAACAAAGAAACCTTTCCCTTCATGTGGCTACCTATAGCTTTTTGGATCAAGTGACCCTGCATACAGATTTATAAATACAATATCATCTGGCGATGCCAGGATGATTTGCCAATATGATGGCAATTAAGACGGGATACTGATATGCTGACGGGGTACCCTCATTTACTTCATGAACCGAATCGAATCAAATCATAAGCTTCAAATTTTGATTTATATGATTTCGACAACTACAGTAGTTGCAATAGTCGAACATAGTGATATCTAACTAAATAAACTTCATGGTTTCACAATTCATGTCGAAGGGGTGTCTCTAATAATGAAAAGGAGGCAGTGATGTTACTGAAAGAAAGAAAATTAACTTTATTGAACAGGACATTGCACAAACTTAAATGCTATTCAGCTAGCAGTAAACAAACATTCCAGGGGTTTAATGACTCCTAAATCCAAATATTGGAATTCAAAAGTTCAGCTGTTGAACTGAATATGTTTCTGGCTCAGAAAGATCCAGCAAGGCTATCCAGGTTTATGAATCAGTGTCGAAGTGATGACCTACACAAATGCTATGTCACTGGAAAGTCTTCTTCGTTATGACATTACCAAGACTAAAGACCTTACTGAGCATGAATGCACTCAACGAGGATCGCTGAATTGGATTAAAGAATACAAGTTCTACGTATCACGAACACGATGCTCAAATAGGTCCAACTCTGCAATGTTCTAGAAGTAAAGAGAGCTTTCTCAACGAACTTCTATAAATGGGAGATCTGTACTCTGTTGCACTGAGCAATGTTATACCACCTCAAGATATAGTTTTACAAACAATTAGGGTACACTAATCATCAAACACCAACATTGATCAACTTGGCTAAACATTGATAATCCATAGAGATTATGTTAATGGAGAAGAGGAAGCAAATGTCCAATCGCAAGAAACAACCAACTACACCCCCACCTTACAAACTAAGGGGAAACAAAAAAAGGTCGGGAGAAGAGTTTGTTAGTGTTTAGATTCAATAGAAGGTATGTGTCACTCACATACAGACCCTGACTATGTAATGTAATATAATAGATGGGCCCATGGAACTTATATAAACACAACAAACCTTACTTTTCACCTTATTTGCATATTTATCTTCTATGCCACCTAATTTCAAAGAGTAGATGATATCTACTGTGCCTAACTTGCCAAAAAGAACATAAACAGAAATTTGAGCTTCAAAACAGAAACTCTTTTTCTCATGTTTGAATCATAGAGAAAGCCAGAGTGTGAATGACCCAGCAAATTCCTCTGTTTGAATAGCAGACAAAAGACAAAGCCAGAGCATGATACGAAGCACAAGACAAAATCCAGCAATCAAAGCAAAATACAAGTAGCACAAGTTCACAGAGTATCAAGTGAGTCCATCAAGTGTAACTAATGCCAAGTGGCAGATAAAACAAAGCCATGCACAGCCAAACAAGTAACCTATGTAGAAAAACCAAGTCAAGGAGAGTCACCTGACCAAACATCTCAAGCACGAGCTAACAATAGCCCACCTAACCAACATAAAACTTGACATACTCGGGATCAACCATCTAAACCACCAAAAGGAGGGAGTCAAACTAACGAGACAAAGCAAACAGAGTGAGTCAACCATAAGTTCCATCAATCATGAAGGGCCCATGCAGAGACTCCTCAACACCACATACCAATCATATTGACATCAATGGATGTTAACCTCGTCATGGTGGGAAAATATGGGTCCATATATTTCCAGATAAACCAGTTACAGTAAGACCCGCAGAAACTACCATTGAAGAAATCTATTTGCTTAACCCAGACCTTTCAGATCGCAGTTCGAGGTGCCAAACCTTCCCATCGACATGAGCTCTTGGGGAAGATCAGCCTTTTCGTGTTGTTGATTCCTAGGTGTAATGCTTCTTCCCGTCTGCTGCCAAGCACCTCCTCTAAGCACTACTACTCCCCTATAAGCGTATGTACCTGCACCCCCAACAAGACCACTATCGAGCACGCAAAAATCAAAACAAAGGTCTTTCCTCCTCAAGAACAAGTATGATATGATCACCTTAAAATGTCTGTCAATGACGTTCTTGGCATTCAAGCAACAAAATTGCCAACACATAAAAACAGAAAAAAGAGAACAAATTTTCCTGGATAACCTATTAAACTTCCCCAAAATCTGCAAATTATAGACTAATTACAAGACCACTCAATGTCAGCTAATAATAAAAAGCTCCTGCAACTACAACTGAACATCATAACCCCAGGATTTTCAAAAATAAAAAGCAGATCCTCAAGTGTATGAACTACAATCAGCCATCCTCAACTTTCAAAAGTATCCAAAAAGTACTTGAATTTTTAACAATTTGCAAATTAGACCATGAAGTTATATAGTACCCATGATCCTGAAATGATAAAAACCCTCAAACTTTCTTCAATTTCAAAATTGTACTAAGAATTTCTCAAGTTTCTCCAGTATTTCAAACTTAACAAAATATCATCATGGCACAAAATAACATGGGAAGCCCAAATTATCAAAATATGATCAAAATATTGTAATATGATCAATTTATCACGAGCACTTGGTAAGAAATATCTCAAAAATATTATCTCCACAAATAGAACAAACCGACAATTCATAAATTGATGAACCACTGTTTAAAATCCCTGCCTACGGTTGCTTAAGCATCTAGTTAGGCAATAAGTAGCCCCCACTGCTCAATTAGTTAGGGATGCTTAATTGGCTGCCAAGAATGAAGCACCCCTAACCACCTTGATTAGTAATTAATTGTTGAATTAAGCTTACTTCTTTACAAAAAGAAAAACTCCTTATTTATTGCTCCAGTGACACAATGAAACTAGAAATTTTGAAAAGCAATTGTAACAAATCAAAATTGTACTTCTCACACTTTTACATACTCTAAAAATAATTATACTCTATCTATTTAAATCAACTGTTTATGCGTTTGCATAATTATCCAGTTAATCCCCACTTAGGTGATTAAGAACAAGATCACTCAACCGCATAGCTCCCCAGTTGACGCCTTTTAGAACATTATGAACATTAAGAAGATGGAGAAGAAAAGAGAATCATAAACAGAAGAACATGTTGGAACCACTCAAAATTTTCAGAAAGCACAGGAGATGATTCGACATCCAAGTTGGACATGAGATGATTTCATGCCAAAAAATACTCGAGATGAAAGATGAACAATGTTAAGAACATGTACAGCAATGAGAAAAGGAAAGCCATTGCGCTCACGAGACAGCTATTATTATATTCATCGTAACAGCAAAACCAATAGTAACAACATCAAGAGACTGCAAAGGGTAAAGGCAATGGCAGCACTCCTGTTAAAGGTCAAACCAATATTAGGAACATTTTACAAAGCTCCAACTACATCAAATCGACTAAAGGAAAAGAAGAAGAGTAGCAAGTGATATGAAACCTAAAACTGAAGATTATGTTCCTAGATGGCAAACCAAAAGCTTTGGTGCCAGTTGTGGTACTATGTTAATGTTTAGAGATAACATAGTGTATATGCAATAAAAACCCCAAATATATAATACAATTGATGGACTCATGTGCCTAAATGTATAAACATGATGACTAAACCATAATGAAACCTTTATTCTAACCTATTTCTCAGATCTCACAAGTCTATCTGCTATGATTTCAAAAGTCTTTCATATATTACTTATTATCCTACAAGACCTACACACATCTCTGTTATGAGGAAACCCAATGATCCATTCATAAAAGTATAATTCTTGGTGTTCTTCATGTACCAACACCTGCCTATAAAAGAGGTTAGCTTCTACTGTCATGCCCCATCAAAGTCGTTTTGACATATTTTGTTTAAGAAAATAAAAGACAACTAGTGATACTCGTTTTTTTATTAGAAATGTTGTATTTGCTACCGCATTATCACAAGAAAATACATCCCAAGCTTCCATGATTAGGTCTGTGTGCACAACATATTAGCTAACTTGCAAACTATATACAAGCTTCCCTGGTTAACTTTACATGAACAACCTATTAGCTACCTTTACACTTCAGTTCTAAACTCATTCTATGCTTTCACATGCACCTTGTATCCACTAAGATATATGCTTGAATTCAAGTTTCAGACACATAACTTCAGATCAACTAAATCACATTTTCAATCATGATTTTTCGTAGTTCTCACCATACTCGTACTGAAAACTATATGGTAAGCTTCCATATAAAGGCCTTATGCAACAACAGGCACAGAACTCTCATTTTTAACCTTAATATAAATAACCTAGCAAACGCATTCACACTCGGTCAAATAGCAGGAATGTTACCATGCTTTAACAAAACAATTTGACTCGATGTTGTTTGACATGAACTACAGAAAAAGGCCATGCTTTTCCCAGTTTTATTTCTCCAAAACGTATCCTCCACATGGATCAACCTCAAATAAGAAGCTGAGAACCTAAGCTACTCACTTTCAAGTTCCAACTACTACCATTATTGTGATCTCAAGAACAAATGATCTCAGAAGATGTATAAACATATCCTATAGAAAATTTGCTGCAGCCAACTTGTAAGAAGATCTTACATAGACCCAATATATATGCAGACCAAGTGGGCATGCCTCTAAGTTTAGGTATGTATTTGATACTATCCACCAAAAGATGCAATGGTTCATATATTGAGACTTTGCACTCAGTACACGAGACACCCCCAATTCAAATAGAAGCATTAGGGTTTAGTGAAGGCAGCCAGAAAAGCAATAATTGAGTATCAAAAAGGCATTCACATATATTACTAAATTTAAGAGGAAAATAAATGCCAAAACTACTTTTAGATCGCTGGATGTCCAAGTATTCCATACAAATCGATCATATCTTCAAAGTAACTCCCCAAAACACCTTAAACTGCTCAATTTCAAAGTGACCCTCCTTTTCAAACATACTATCTGATAATCTCCAGTCACAAGAAATCAATAACAACGACCACCCAATAACTCATGCTACCACTAAAAAAGTTTATAGGTGAAGAGATAATCAGCGATTCCCCAGGTTAACATCAAACAAAATACCAAAACGAGTTGAATTGGCATACAGGCAACTACTTCCTGAACAACAATTTCCAATCACAATCAATTCAATTTACTAATCAACAAAAACAAAAGAAGTTACTGACTGACCCAGATGGAATTGATGACCGCATTGGAGCTTTGCCCATGCACGATCTCCATTATCGGTGACAACCTCGAGGCAAATCGAGCATGAAACCGAGACAGCAGCTTTGCCTCCTCCGGTAGCATCCCCGTCATCTACAAGATCTGCATCCTCTAACCCCATATATCCTCAAGCACACAAATCCCTAACCCTATCCTATGTGATAATTACAATTATAACTTGTACCACAAGAAAAATCTCCCTTAAATTCCTTACTTGCCCAACAAACTGCTTTCGGAAAATCAAGAATCCCCTTTTTGAGGTCTTCGTTTCTTAAATTAATCAATAAAATGCGAAAAACAGAACCGATTACAGCTCTCAAAGTCTTAGGGTTTCAGAGTTGAAGCAGAAAATTAAAAAAAAAAATCGCAAGTGCCGACGAGAGAGAATGAGAAAAACGAAAGATCATTTCACGATCGTATGAAAGGAAACTGAACCTTAGCGCATTTTCTCTTTCCTCTTTTTGCTTGTTTTACGGCCGTTGGATTTGGTCCGTACCAGATAATTTTACCCATGTTTGTTGTAATAGTTTGCTTTCGACGGTCAGGATTTTGCCGATGTGTGACGTAACATAGATTTATAGATGAGATGACACAACACGTTACGTACACCCCCGGATCCTCCGTTTACCTTTTTCTAAATGTTATAAGAGAAGACCTTCAAGAATGTCATAATGTCTCGATTTGTCCTTTCAATGTTTCTTCTTATTTTTTGTTTTACCACAAAAGAATATGGAAAATATTGCTTTGGTCCTTCAACTTCCTTGTTTTTGCAATAAACCTTCTATCGTACATCGTTGACTCTCATGGAGCAAACGAAACTTTCATGAATTACCATTTGAACCCTCATCTTTGAATTATTCATCTTATGCCCCTTTATATGTTTTATTAGTTACAATAGAAATCTTTGTTGAACAACATTACAAATCATTATTATTTCAACAAAAGAACCCTTTATTTTGCATCTTACCGGGCATAAGGCATTGTAGATCCAGGAACTTGATTGGCTAGGAGTTCTAGGGGTATAAAAAACAAAACCGAATAACTCAGTCAAACCAAAACGGTTTCAAATTATTCGGTTTGCGGGTTAAACGGTTTGGTTAACCAAATAAGGTAAGTTTGGATTTTGATTTTTTTTTACCATATCAATTAATCGAATAGCAAATTATACTATTATTTAATTCATATAATTTCCTTCCAGATGAATTGGTTTGAGAATATATAAAATTAACATTAGGTGAAATGATTTATCTTTAAACTAAAACAATAAGAAATTAAGATATATTTAACAAAACCATCAACTAACGTTTATCATTGTAACATTATTGCAAGAACTAGTTGTAGCTATATACAAGGAGAACAACTATCAAGCGAGGGAGTAGAGGGGTTTCGTCAAAACGGATCGGGCCAGTAGGGGAAACTATCGAAAATGATCGAGGAAATTATGAACATAAGAAATAAAGAAAATTACATAGATTATTTAGAAAAATGACATTTGAGTGGGGCCTTTCCACCCATCTTTCTTGGTGTAAGTCCGCCTCTGCATACAAGAGTCTGTCAATTGGTAAGACACTCGATTAATCTTCATAAATTTGCTATCATGGTTATTCGATAAATATGAATGTTATTAACAAGATAACACGATACTATTCTCTAGTCTTTTTTTACTATTCTCTCCATGTATTTCAAACTTGTAACTACAACATACGAAATTATGCAAATTTCTCAAAATCAAATGTTCGAGGCAATTTATGCACACCTAGACGAACCCCGTATGGTAGTCAACAATCGTGAAAACCTCCGGTGACATTAAAGAGACTTGAACGAGTGACCAGTGGAAAGCAAACCCAAACCCAATATCTAACCAGTTAAACTACCCAATATTTTTTTTGGTAAAATGTATGTAGATCATGTGTTTGAAAGGTTGCATTTAACCAATTCATAAGCTGAAGTACTCAACAATTGGGATTGAGAGCTCCATGAAAGAAAACTGCAATCCATCAATATTGTTTACCAAAAGTTTTGTATTTCTTTAACTAAACATCACCAACCAGAACAGTCATATACCATAAGGCAAACACCGTAGCCATATGAGAGTAAAGGGTCAACATGATATCCATCATGAAAGTCGAGCATTTCGTGTCTCGAAATTCCATTCCACATGCAAAATTTGCCGCTAAGCGAAATGCAAACTAACATTATATGAAACCAATAAGTGTTTGAAGGATGCATGATTAAAAAAAAGAGTCAGATTATCCACTTTCAGTGTAGGCTTCTCGAGTCTTCTAACAGATGGGAGATTTGAGGTCCCATTTAGTCTTTGTGAGAGTTAGGATCGAGGAACTTGGCATATCGTTCAGATTTTGCTCCTGATTTGTGATCGTAGTACTCAACTACTACAGCTCTATCTAATGCAGCCAACGTGAGAGCCTATGCATGCAACCTAAAACCATCACAAGTAGCTAGAAGTTAGCCAAAAGTGCAATTAAAACACAAAACCAAATATCGCATCATTACTGATCCAAACCATCTTTGGTTGCCAAATATGGTCATTGACCAATCAAAGCATGAGATAGGATATATAGATGGTATTGTAAGAAAAGTTTTAAACAAATGAAATAAAGTTATTAACAGTACATAACAGATGAACACTTTTAGTGCACATATTTGTTGGATACAAGATCATGAAGACAGAAGACTGAAGTCAAAGCTCAAGACAAACTCTCAAGCAGAAAGTCAAAGTCATTTTGTAATAAAATAGTCAAAGTCAAAGTGTTGTAATTTGTTTTGTGTTTTGTAGTGTGTTGTGTGTGCGTATAAATAGGGATATGGCTAGAAGGAGTTAGTAAGCGTGTGTTAAAAGTGTAAGACTTATATTGTACGCATGCATAGATTCTAGAGAGAGAAAGTGTTAGTGTGTGTCCCACATTTATAGATCAAGATGCTAACATTTAATTTCCAAAATCAAACTGTTTTATTGATCTCAGTTTCAATGTACAATATTTCTCTTTCTAACTCAAGAACATGCTCAACAATGAATCTGATATTCTCTCAACATTACACGCACAACAAGGTACCATATACCTATTTATACACAAGCCACAAACTCTCACGACACTAAAAACTCATACAACAAAACACGCATAACACTAAAAGAAAGTAAAATTAGAACTTTGACTTTGACATTTATTACACAAGACTTTGACTTTGATGCTGAGAGTTGACTTTAGCTTTGACCTTCAGTCTTCAGTCTTCTATGATCTTGTATCCAACATATTTATGCTCTAACAATCTCCCCCTTTGGATTCAAGATCATGTTTGAAAGATTTAGCAATTGAATCTTCTCTTTAAGCTCAAAAAGTACAATCTCCTCCTTTGCAACAAATTTTCTTCTTTAGACACAAACATTGTAAACTCTCCCTTCTTTGATTGTATTCTTCCCAGTCTATCTCTTTGAAAGATATTAACAATCTTCCCCAAATATGATAGAAACGATCTTCAATAATCTCCCCAAAACTATCACACAACTCTTTCAGACTTCGGAAAAAAATTAACTTCAGATTTAGCTCGGATTTGCTTTAGCAACAAACCATCAAAGAAAATTTCTGAAAAATCAGCACAACTTCAGAAAACTTTGAACTTTGCATCCTTCTTTCACAATTAACCTTTGATCTCGAACAATTCTTTAACTTTGAAATTTCTGACACAGACATTTCTGTAATTCATCTCCCCCTTTTTGATGAATAGAGCATCTATAGCATCAAAACTTTCTCCAATAAATGTCTTTATATGTTCTGACCACTGATCTTACAAACGGAGCCTCTAATTCGTTGCCAATTCGAACAAAGTATTCATCTATATCTTTTCAAATCCAGACAAACTATGAAAGTAACACTTGAATCAACAAATGAATCAGTTAATATGCCTGTCAGTAACACAAAGTTACTGTGTGTAACGAATACACATAGGAAAGGAGCTTTTTGATGTTCACTCCCCCAGGGCTTCCATCCAATCATCGAAACACCACAAAGGAAATTTCTATGAATGTTAGGACAAGAAAACAAATTCCTTGTGTGTTCGTGCAAGTGTAGAAAGAATTAAGCATATGATGATTGCTTTTAATAAGGCTCAACATTATGTAAACCACTGAGACAACAGTAGATAAACACAGACTCAATGTGCATGATTGAAGTGCGAAGGTGGGGCAAACTTCCTTCTTTTTCAATATCCAAATTTTCCAAATGAAAACCAGATAGAGTATATGCTGCGTCCCCAGAAAAATATGAAACATTTTCTTTTTAAGAAGAAAATGAGTGGCTGGTGGGGTTTTTATCAAGAGTTGGCATGGGCTAGTTGCCTGTTTCAATAACGTTCACCAAAGAATTATGAAACATTAGTAATGTGGTTGCCCGACTCATAAAGTAGTTGGTGCAGAGTTTGATATTTTTTTACTCTATTCTCACACCCTCTTTCTTTTAATCATTAAGCTCACATCTAACCAAACTCTCTTTTCCATTTTACCTCAACGCACAACCCACACTCATTTCTTTTTTACTCCTCACACTCAATCACTATGGATTAACTTCTTGGGTAGGAAACACTGGTAATCGTGAATCCATAGAAGTTTTCATTTAAGTCATAGCACAAAGAACCCATATTTTCCTATGAAATATATGTTGCTCAAAATGGTTTATCTTGAACAGTTAAAGCTCAAATACAAGTCAGATGTGTATATGCTCAGAATATAATCATGAAGATATGAGCATTTTAAACATTGAAGATATTTTCAAACAAGTATATTGAAAGAATAAACATGAATGCAAGAGACTTGTTTGAAAAATCTGACATTGTATGAAAATGATCAGAATCAAATGATATAGCAATCAAAGCTTATGGTCAAGAATAATGGATATTGTCTATATGAAACAAAATATAGACATTCTTGAAAGAACGTTTAGAAATGAAATAACACTCAAAATTCATTGAAGTGCAAACGGGGTGTCTTACCATCGAAAAATATGTTTCAAATTTGAGACATGGTAAGAACATTTTAAACAAGAAGTCAAACCGGTGTGTGTGAATACTTGAAAGTATATATAGAAAAGACAATACACAAGTATTTATCTTTGGAAACACACGGTTTGTAAAACATTCAAACTCAAATAAAAATGAAAACATTTAAAATCACACTTCCAATTCATGAAATCTGTTTAAGAATCGAGAAGTGGTTTGAACATTTAAAAATATGTTTTCTATGATTGAAAATCGTCCTTCTTTCAACCATTTATAAGATTAAGAAAAGAAATAAATCTTTCCGTTCAGTCTTAAATCTCATCAAGTCAAGCTTAAAGTCATAATGATATGATCTTGTAAGCATCCTCTCAATCTGCAAAAGTCTCAAAGTCATTTCAAAACAACTTTATTCACAAATTTATTGAAAAGTAAACAACAGAAAGCAGTAAAACATTGAGTGAACGAGTTCTGATCTGAAGTAATCAGAAATCATATCCTTACTCCTTTTGTTGTACTCATAGACTCCCCCTAAATTCATGCATCACAAAAATTTGGCAGTTAAATTAATGTAAAAATTCTATAAACTCCTCCTCAAAATAATGTTGATCATCTTAACATCTTGTCTCACTCCCCCTGAGATCATTAACAAACATGTTAAAGTGCAGATATCCTTTCAGAATTAATGATAAAGAAATGATGAAAAATTACAATAAAAGAAACTTTAATAGGTAATATCTGATTAGACCTTGAGATTTAGCATACCAAGTTTAGATACAAGAAAATTGAATCTCTTTTCATCTAAAGGTTTGGTAAACAAATCTGCAAGCTGATAATCAGTTTTTACAAAGTAAAGTTCTATTGTACCTTTTTCTACATTATCTTTGATAAAATGATACCTGACATCAATGTGCTTTGTTTTAGTATGCTACACAGGATTAGCTGATATTGTGATAGCACTCTTCGAGTCACAATAGATCGGTATTTTGTCAAACTTGAATCCATAGTCTCGAAGCTGTGTCCTCATCCACAAGACTTGAGAGCAGCAACTGGCAGCAGCTACATACTCTGCTTCAGCAGTCGAGGTGGAAACACAAAGTTATTTCTTTGACGCCTAGCTAACGAGCTTGGCTCCAAGGATTTGAATATGACCCGATGTGCTCTTTCTGTCTAACATACATCCAGCATGATCTGCGTCTGAAAAATCTGTTAGTTCAAAACCAGTATCTTTAGGATACCACAGACCAAGATCTGCAGTCCCCTTCAGATATCTAAATATGCGCTTGACAACAGACATATGGGATTCTTTAGGATTGGCCCGATATCTAGCACATAAACATGTAGAGAACAAAATATATGGCCTACTTGAAGTAAGATACATTAAAGAACTTATCATTCCTCTATAAGTCCTAACATCAACAACTTTTCCCGAAGGATCAGTGTTAATCTTAGTACCTGGTGCCATTGGGGTTCCAATTGGTTTGCAGTTTTCCATTTTGAACTTCCGAAGAATATCAAAAATGTACTTTGCTTGGTTTATAAAAATCCCAGTTGAAAATTGTTTTACTTGTAATCCGAGAAAGAAGTTCATCTCTCCCATCATACTCATTTGAAATCTTGACACCATTAGATTAGAAAAGTTCTTACAGTATTTAGGATTTGTAGAGCCAAATATTATATCATCAACATATATTTGAATAAGAATGATATCGGTTTTTTCCTTTTTAATGAATAAAGTGGTATCGACTTTACCTTTTGCAAAACCCGACTTGACCAAGAATTGTGATAATACCTCATACCAGGCTCGAGGCGCTTGTTTTAACCCATAAAGTGCTTTATCCAAGATGTAGACATGATCTGGTTTATCTGGATTCACAAAGCCTTGTGGTTGTGAGACATAGACTTCCTCCTTAAGTATGCCATTCAGAAAGGTAGTCTTCACATCCATTTGATAGACAGTGAAGTTTTTGTGAGCAGCGTATGCTAGAAATATGCGGATTGCTTCTATACGTGCCACTGGAGCGTAAGTCTCGTCGTAATCTATGCCTTTCTCTTGCCGGTAATCTTTGGAAACAAGTCTTGCTTTGTTTCGAATGACAATACCATCTTCATCCTTCTTGTTTTTGAATACCCATTTTGTACCAATAATGGATTTACCTTCAGGTTTTGGTACAAGTCGCCAGACTTTCAAGGCTTTAAACTAGTTTAGCTCCTCTTGCATAGCAGATACCCAATCCGAGTCAGATAGAGCCTCTGATAGACGAGTGGGCTCTATCTTACTCAGGAATGAGTCATGTAGACATTGATTTAAAGTTGCTGACCTAGTTTGCACCGGTTTGTTTAGATCTCCAATGATTTGGTGAAGAGGGTGCTCTTTGGTCCAGCGATGTTCATGAGGAAGTGGAATAGATGAAGATTGATCAGGGTGGTCATCTAAAAATCCACTATCATCTTCTTCAGTTTGTACAGTATGAGGGAGGGGTTCAGTTGAAATAATTGGTGCAGAAGTTTCAGTAGGTACATCGTGTTCAGTCTGTTGATCAGTCCTTATAGTACACCCTACTGATTCAGCAACTTCTGGCTCTTCGTTAGTAGTTACAACTTCAACTATCGGAGTAGGCATATGAACTGGAATTTCTTGCTGAATCGGGGAATTTGATTCAGTGGATATATCTGATGTGATTGGATGATTAGTCGTTGAATCTTCCATCCTGTCAACCACAACAGGTTTAGTCACGTTAGATCCAAGAAATTCATCATAAAATAGTTCAAATAAAAGATCTAAATCAGATAAATGAGTAGTAGATGATGATGCAACATCTGATTTATTCACTGTAGATACAGGTTCTGGACTGATTTGCCCAGAAGCTAGCACTCCGGTTATCACGGGTTCTGAACTGACTTGTTCAGAAGCCATCTCCTCATCAAATGTGACATTTACGCTCTCAATAACAGTCTTCGACTTCTTCAAGTACACTCGATATGCAGCAGATTTAGAAGAATATCCAATGAAGATGCCCTCATCTGCCTTAGCACTGAACTTGTTCAGGCTCTCTCTGTCGTTTAGCACAAAACACTTACAACCAAAAATATGAAAATATTTGATGGTTGGTGTTCGGTTGTTGATCAAAGCATACGGAGTCTTTTGAAATCTGCGGTGTATCACAGAACGGTTTTGAGTGTAGCACGCAGTCGAAACAACTTCTACCCACAGAAATAGAGGTAGGTCTGATTGGCTGAGCATAGTGCGAGCGGCCACGACTAGCGTTCGATTCGCCTTTCGACTACTCTATTCTGTTCTGGCGTATAAGCAGCAGAGTATTGATGTGATATCCCGACCGATTCAAGATACTCTTCAACAGTTCTGTTTTTAAACTTTGTGTCGTTATCCGTTCTGAGAAGCTTGACTGGTTTTGCAGATTCACTAGGTCGTCTTCAGAAATGTAATGAGTACTTCGGGCGTCTCATCTTTTGATCATAGAAATTTGACCCACGTGTATCGCGAATAGTCGTCCACGATAACTAGAACATATTTCTTTCCGCCTAAGCTTTGAGTTCGCATCGGACCACAGAGATCCATATGCAACAATTCGAGTGGAGAACTGGTACTAGGTTCAGGCTTCAGTTTATGTGGAGCTCTCTTCATCTTCCCTTTTTCACACGCTGCACATAGATGTTCCTTTTCGTATCTCAGCTCAGGAAGACCTTTCACCAATCTGCCTTTGACCAATTTGTTGATATAACGAAAATTCAGGTGTGACAGTCGTCGGTGCCAAAGCCAACTTTGCTGCATCGAAACTTTTGTCAGTAAGCAAACCTGATTGTCAGTATGGACCTTTGAAAGATTGATGGTGTAGAGGTTGGACTTTCGAGTGTCGACTAAGAGTTCTTTGCCGTCTTCAGTATGCACCGAGCAACTCTTAGTTTTGAAGTTTACCTCTAATCCTTTGTTGCAGAACTAGCCAATACTAAATAGGTTGTGCCCTAATCCTTCTACATAGCTCACCTTCGTTATCGTCAGCTTATCTTGAATGATGTCACCATATCCAAGAATTGGTGAAAATTGATCATTGCCAAAACGAACATTTCTGCTGAATTTCTCTGTATAATTAGACAATAAATCCTTTTGCCCAGTCATATGCTTGGAACAGCCGCTATCCAAGTACCACATATGATGGGTCTGCAAGAGAAATCAGGGAACAATAATTTTAGGTACCCATTTAAAAACGGGTCCTAACGGATTAGTGCAAGATTTTGGTATCCATTTAAATATGGATCCTCTTTTCTTTTGAAAACTCTTTGAAACATTTTGTTTAGAACAATAAACATGATAAGATTCAAACCAATCATTAGAATAATGATGATAAGAAAAATCATTCCACCGATAAGTATAAGATTTAGTAGTAGTAGGAGATAATTGGAACAATTGCTTTATGGAATATCTCTTGTAAGAAGTTACAAGGTTTTTATTAATAGAAGCAACAGAACCAACTACATCAGATACACTACTATTTGATCTATTACAAGAATTATCAGTAAGTGATTCTGCCTTGTCATCAATCTTCCTTTTAGGTCGCCACTCAGTTCGCTTTTCCGACCTTTTCTTTCTTAAATTTGAAACAAAGAATTTAGATTTATTAGGAAAATCAGATTTCTGAAATTGATTTTTCTTGTGTTTACCAGTGTTGTTCCATTTCTGTGAGCGTTGTTTCTTATGTTTCTTACCCTTAGCATAGTAATCAACATTCACATAAACTGATTCACCAACCTTAGTTGATGATTCACCTTGTTCATGAACACTTGTTAAAGCTTCTCCATTAATCACAAAAGTAGAATGATCTGGAAGTGGAGTATTGAAGTCAAACATATCAATTTCCTCTACACACCCATCATCAAAATTAAGAAAATCATTTGCAGACGCAAATAAGTCATCAAAATTATCAGTTGAAGTTTGAGGGACTTTAGAAAAATTAGAACTCTTTGTAGATTTATTTTGAAAAAACAGTGTTCTTTAACACAGTTGAAAATACACATTGTTCTATATCTACCAAAATTCTTTCTTCAAATAAAACGTTTTCAAGCTCAATTATTTTGCTTTCTAGAATGAGTGGAGGAACATAAACTTTTGCAGTTGCAGGTTTTGCCTCCATCTCTGAAACAGAATAGCTAGCAAAATAATTATTTGAAAGAACTTTTGGTGTTTCAGAAAGATAACTATCATTCAGCTTTTCATAGCGACATGGTAGTTGCATTTTCTTTACATTCTTTCTATTTTCAGTTTCTTTGGCCTCAACTTCATCTAGTAATTTGGTAACAAATTTGGGTTTTAAATGAGGATATTTACCAGCAGCAACAAGAAAATCAAAGTTATATAACGGTGGTTGTTTTCTGATGGCTTTCTTTAAGTAATGGGGGTTATCGTAACCGAGCCCCCATTTCTCTTTAATATCAACCTCTTCAATTGGTGCATTTAGAAAAATAGTTTGATCTGTTTGGCCTATAGCATGAAGTTTGGCTTACAAACCATTTACCTTCTTAGTCAAGCTCTTGTTTTTAGCCTGCAATTTAAGAGATTTTAGTACGGATTCTTTATATTATAAATCAGACTTAGAAATTTTAGATTCAAAATCAGAAATCTTATTTTCAAAACAATCTTTTTCATGTTTAAAATCAGAAGCAGAATTGCGTAGATAATCAATTAAATCTTTGTTCCCAATAACTGATTTATTAAGCTCAAAGATCTTTTGATTTCTCCTAGCAACTTTGTCTTTTTACTTTTTCAAGATTAAAGGTCTTGAAGTTCGACCATCATGGCTTCCATTTTGGTCATAAAATCATTTTCAGTTAAGTGCATTACCTCATCAACTGTCTCATCCTCAGAATCATCATGCTTATCTTCTTTACCCATTAAGCATAAATGAGCTGACTCTTCTGTCTCTTCCTCAACGTCCGAATGATCTAACCAATATTCATCTTCAACCTATAATGCCTTGCCAGCTTCCTGTTGCTTGGCCAAGAGCATTTTGTTCTTGTAGTATTCCGAATTTCGAACCTTCGGCTTCCGACAATCTTTTGCGTAATGTCCAACCTTGCCACAGTTGTAGCATTTGATCAGATCATCAGCTTTCTTTTCAGTACTGGTGTAGTCATTCACATACTTCTTCTTCTCATTTGGCTTCTTCTCAACAAATCTTGTCTCTTTAAATCTTCTACCCTTAACTCTTTCTTTGTGCTCATGATTCTTTTATCCCGTAGAAGAATACTTCTGTGAGTTTGATCCTGGTTTCTTGTAAAACTTTTTCTGGAAAGCTCGGGTCAGTAAAAGCATTGTCTGCTTGAGGTTCTCCCCGTCATCACCATCAGATTCCGAATCAGACTCAGAACTAGAAATAACAATCTTCTTCTTTTTCTTCTTCTCTTTCTTTTCTTTCTCCTTCTCTCCAGCTACAAGTGCTATGGGATCTGCAACCTTCTCAACTTTCTTTTTTCTCAGATCTTTTCTCTTCCACCTCTTCCTCATTCTGTCGTAAATTCTCGTAGACTTCATGAAGAGGTATATCACTCAAGTCTTTCATCTATTTCATCCTGCGTGTATGTTTCTTCCATTCTGGTTGCAAGATGCTGAGGAACTTCACGTTGTTCTCAATCTGCTTCTTCTTAACCTTGTTCTTTGACAGATCATTTAGAAGAAGAACAAATCTTTCATACGTGTCCTCTAAGCTCTCATTATCCTTCGCTTTGAAATCTTCGTAGTTGTTTATGCAATTTGCTACCTTCATCTGGTTGCCTACCTTTGAACCCAACATCATCTTCTGTAGCTGATCCCACATAGATTTGGCATTATCTTTGTAACTGTCAATCTTGATATAAATCTCGTTTGGTATACTCTGAAGCAGAAGAGATCTGGCTTGTTTATCAGCTTTTAACCGATTTTTCTGAGCATTAGTGAGCTGAACAGGTTCTATCTCAATTGTTCTCGTCTGAACTTGATCATCATCTGATCCATTATTTGGAGCAGGTATTTCAGCAGTAGGAATCTTGAAAGGACCTTCTTTGATAGACAAATGACGGGTGTCGAGCCCGACAAATAATAATTGTTCCTTTTTACCTCAAATTAAAACCTAAATTGTAATAGTGGTAAGTAGGGTCGAATCCACAAGGATTGGCCGTGAGCGGTGTCAAACTTCTACGCTTTATTTAAAGGGGGGGGGGTGGATTGATAAACTAAACATATTAAATTAAAGCGTAAAACAAAGAATTATAAACTAGCAATGAGTTCAAATAATTGACCGGACCGTGTATCATAGACTTGTTCTTAAAAGATTTTTCTCATTTTATTCCAGAAAGGCTATGAGCATCGATACGCACCGACACTCTGTTTGTCTGTAAAATTAAACTAGCATGAGACGCTCAATAAACTAGTTCCTAATAAGCTAATTAAATCTAGTTACGAACATAGACTCAACTGCTAATTGCATTAGGCTTAGACAAACGCCATTCCTAGCCAATGATCGGACGCCGACCATTTAGACTAGATTAAGCAAACTCACAACATTAAAATTAATCAGACGCCCAATCAATTGTAGTATTATTTGCTACTAAAATAGAACTTGGAATAATTACGGATTCACAACTCTATCTAGCAATTCACAATTAGGCAAAACTATTCAAGGGTACCAACTTAAATAAATAACCCAACAATGATAATCGATTAAATTAAAGTTTGCATAAATGGAAATCAAATGATATGAAATGTTTCAACAAGTATCAACACAATCCGAGCCAAATGATTATAAAATCATTGCTCGATTGAAAAAGATTGAAGACGAAAACAAATGTTAAACCCTAAAATCTAAAATTACCTAATGGATTAAAGAAATACCAAAAGCTTTCCCAAAATCGTCTTATTCTCCTTTCTTTAATTTCTCGTGCGATTTCTTCCCATCGATCTCCTCTCCAAACGGTTCTTTCGAAGTCGTCTAAAAATCCCCTTGAATCAGGCGTTGCTGGCTTTTTTTAGGACGTGAATCGATCTGCACCTCTTCTAATTTGGGCTTCAATTATTTTCTTCCTCTATTGGATTGCACTTTGGCCATGATTGATTTTTTTTCCCTCTATTTTTTTTTCTCAGCCCACGTAAAGACCAAATAGCAATATCAATTATTGCTTCCCTTGCTTTTCTTTTTTTCTTCTTCACATTCCACTGCAGAATGTCAAACAAATATTATTAAGACTTTTTTCTTCTTTTTCTTTTGAGGCATCATTTTAAATCTATGTTCAACCAAAGTCCTATTTCAAAAATATGCCCAGTCTTACAATTACTAAAATATATGCTCTTTTTATATTTAAATCCATCTTTTTGCATCTATCAATAACCAAGATTAAAGGGAAATATTAGCTATTAAATTATGATGAAATGCAAGGAATTTGATATATAAAAATGAGTTCAAATATGCATTTATCAAATACCCCCACACTTAGATCATTGTCCGTCCTCGGCAATGACTTACGTTAACATGTAGTGGTAATTTTTTTTTGAATCAAACAAGAACGTTAACACGCATAGCATTTCATGAACTCGAGATTTGCAACAAGGCATCAAAAAGTGGGCACATATGCAATCAAGTAGACACAAGCTAATCACGAGAACTCTCACGAATGGGAAAATAAAACAACACTCAATTCACTCCTTTGGGTTAAAGTGTATCACTCAAGCCGTCACTACACTAGCATGCACCTTCCATAAGCTTAAAAAATCTCTCACTCTTCACTACTTGGATAGAATACATGCAAATAAATCAAAAGGACTTTCATGGGTGTAATATAAAACAAGGCTTTGGGTAAGGTAGGGATATATTTTGGGAAAAAGTGACTAAGGACCTTACACCAAATAGGGAACCCGGTTGACTATCTTGAAGTTTTGAGCGAATGGTATCTTGATATACATTCTTTATACACATACACATTGGATGATAAGTAGAGATGAAACACATATTTGGCTCTATCATCCTTTTCGTCGTCTTACTTTTTTTTTCTTTCATTTCTTGACGACTTCTTTTCTCATAGATTTTTTTTTCTTTTTCTTTTTTTTCTTTTTGGAATTTTCTTCCTTTTTTTCTTTTCTTTCCCAACATATAAGTTCTACTTTTGAGCATATGGGGATACCGGGACCATTCCATTGGTGATTGGTCGGGTGGGTTGTGTTTGGATTGATTTATGATGTGGGTGACAAAAGAAATAGGTTAAGGCTCAAAGTGGTATGCAAAAAGGATAATCATGATATAAAGGGTAGGCTTAAGGCTAATTGGCTTTAATAAAAATGAGAAACGACGGCCTTTATCATATTTATTAGCATGTAAATATCATGTAATCTTAAGGAGAGACAAATCAAGTTCTAGAGATACATAACTAGGCATGACGTAATCACACAAGAAATGAAACAGAGACTAATATCAAGTGTTTAGTCTAGTAGGCTCAAAGTCTCACGGTGTTAAAAGCTAGTTCAAGAGATTAGCAAAAGTCTAACTTTGACCAACATATTATCACTAATCGACTCTAAGTGTTATCAATCAAATTCAATCATGCTATACATGCATCCAAACTCATCATCATCAACAATTTAAGCTCATTAAAACATGCTAACACATCGCCAAAAACGGACAACGACCCACATTTAAGCACAAAGTTTGCAAAAAATTTACCCCTAAAAGCATTTATATACCCAAATAATCTCAAATCATGCAAATGATCCCCACCCCCATACTTAATTCATACATTGTCCTCAATGTATTCAACTTATAGGGGGCACTCTAATCAATAAAAGAAAGGGGGAGCAGAAAACTCCCCTGATTAGGTGAGTGGCCTCCAATGTATGAGCTAGCGAGGTGAGTGCATCCATTTAAATTCCATACTGGGGGTAGGAAATTCTGAAAGATATAGAAAAGAGCTTAGACGACGAAATGAGGAAACTATAAAAAGAAATAAATAAAGACAAATGCATAAATTTAAAAACACATGGGTTGCCTCCCATGTAGCGCCTTTCTTTTACATCTTTGGCTAGACGTCTTCCACACTTCTATCCGGTGTCCAATAAACCAATGCCCCACACATGCTTCTTCTCTACATATTGGGGCGCCTTGAAGTCCATCCGGATTTCAAGTGTAGGGCCTTTGCATTTTAGTGATACTTCTCTTTGTAGCTCGGCAAAGGCATCATCACTCGGGGTCACCTTCTTATCTTCAATCATCGGTTCTTCAAGCTTTGTGAAGGTTCCCCAAATATCTACGCTTTCCTCCTCTTCCTTGATGAGATCAACTATTGGCATATGAAAAGGAGGAGTCACCACCATCAGATTTTGAATTCCAACGTCTTCTCCCTTGGTGTCACCGACATGTGAACTAAATGTACTTAAGATCATTCCTTCGTCATCTTCTTCGATGGAGCTCTCTATTTTCCACTTATCAACCACTCCTAGCTCTTCATCTTGAGCTTCCCACCGGTTTTGAGAAGATATGTATGCACTAATCTGATCCTTCAAACTCTGAATTTGAGCCCTTGTCTCCTCCTGGAACTTGAATGTTTCCTGCTGAAATGAATATAATTGTGTGTTAAGGGCTATTAATTGGACCATCTCTTCAAGAGACATACCTGAGTTCTCAGAATAGTGTTGTATTGTCGGTGGTGTCTGTTCATAGCCAGGGAATGGATGCTCTTGCCATCCGTACTCGTACTCATTCGGATTTGGATGGTCTTGCCATCCTGGATAGTAGGTGCTTGAGTATGAGTTGAAAGAATCTTGGCTCGGACTGTAAGGGTAGACCGAACCGGTGTTGTAGTGGAAAGTGGGGCATGTGTCCATTGGATAAGAATTGTGATGGTACATCCCAAACATTCCCACTTGCGGTTCCTCTCTACTAACCATCTATTTCACAATATCAGTTAAATCTGAAATTTTTGACTCAAGGGAGGAAAGACGTACCTCAATTGGATCGCATCCCATGGTGGTGTATCGTGACCCGTAATCATATGGATGAAACGCCATGATAAATATAGAAAACACTTAAAACCACTTGGCGTTAGGCACACGATTAGCTTACAATGGAAACTAAAAGTTAAAGACTAAAAAAAATTAACAATAAATAAAGCGTAAAAACTAACAACTATCAACGATGCCAATTCCCCGGCAACGGCGCCAAAAATTTGACGGGTGTCGAGCCCGACAAATAATAATTGTTCCTTTTTACCTCAAATTACAACCTAAATTGTAATAGTGGTAAGTATGGTCGAATTCACAGGGATTGGCCGTGAGCGGTGTCAAACTTCTACGCTTTATTTAAAAGGGGGGGGGGGGTGGATTGATAACTAAACATATAAAATTAAAGCGTAAAACAAAGAATTATAAACTAGCAATGAGTTCAAATAATTGACCGGACCGTGTATCATAGACTTGTTCTTAAAAGATTTTTCTCATTTTATTCCAGAAAGGCTATGAGCATCGATACGCACCGACAATCTGTTTGTCCGTAAAATTAAACTAGCATGAGACGCTCAATAAACTAGTTCCTAATCAGCTAATTAAATCTAGTTACGAACATAGACTCAACTGCTAATTGCATTAGGCTTAGACAAACGCCATTCCTAGCCAATGATCGGACGCCGACCATTTAGACTAGATTAAGCAAACTCACAATAATTAAATTAATCAGACGCCCAATCAATTGTAGTATTATTTGCTACTAAAATAGAACTTAGAACAATTACGGATTCACAACTCTATCTAGCAATTCACAATTAGGCTAAACTATTCAAGGGTACCAATTTAAATAAATAACCCAACAATGATAATCGATTAAATTAAAGTTTGCATAAATGGAAATCAAATGATATGAAATGTTTCAACAAGTCTCAACACAATCAGAGCCAAATGATTATAAACTCATTGCTCGATTGAAAAAGATTGAAGACGAAAACAAATGTTAAACCCTAAAATCTAAAATTTCCTAATGGATTAAAGAAATACCAAAAGCTTTCCCAAAATCGTCTTATTCTCCTTTCTTTAATTTCTCGTGCGATTTCTTCCCATCGATCTCCTCTCCAAACGGTTCCTTCGAAGTCGTCTAAAAATCCTGTCGAATCAGGTGCTGCTGGCTTTTTTTAGGACGTGAATCGATCTGCACCTCTTCTAATTTGGGCTTCAATTATTTTCTTCCTTTATTGGATTGCACTTTGGCCCATGATTGATTTTTTTTTCTTCTATTTTTTTTTCTCAGCCCATGTAAAGACCAAATAGCAATATCAATTATTGCTTCCCTTACTTTTCTTTTTTTCTTCTTCACATTCCACTGCAGAATGTCAAACAAATATTATTAAGACTTTTTTTTTTCTTCTTTTTCTTTTGAGGCATCATTTTAAATCTATGTTCAACCAAAGTCCTATTTCAAAAATATGCCCAGTCTTACAATTACTAAAATATATGCTCTTTTTATATTTAAATCCATCTTTTTGCATCTATCAATAACCAAGATTAATGGGCAATATTAGCTATTAAATTACGATGAAATGCAAGGAATTTGATATATAAAAATGAGTTCAAATATGCATTTATCAACAAATGAATGTTTTCTGCATTTGTGTGCCAGTCCACAAAATCAAGGAAACGATCTTTCCACTGTTCATATTCACCCCTGAATAGAACAGGAGGCTTGACATCAGACCCAATAGCCAGTGCTTCTCTGGAAGTCATCTTTGATCTATACAACTTTTTATGATCGTCAAAATTCAGATAACAAACTGGATCTACACAAATCAAACTTAGTTAAATTTCAGAAAAATTGACTAAGTATGAAACTCACATATCAAGTAAACCAAAATAAAAACGCGCAAATGCCTTCGTGCGAGTTTGAGAAACGCGCACAATGAAGGCTGCGTGAAGTCACTTCTCGCACACAATGTTGTGCGAGTTTGTGCTTCGCGCACAACACTACTTGCGAGAACCAAGGTTCACGCACGTGTACTCTGCGAGTTTCTACTTCTCGCACACCACAATGTGCGAGTTTTGAAACTTCTCGCAAGACCTTTGCGAGTTCGAGACTTAGAATATTTTCTAAGAACGACTTCTCGCTAAACACAAACGCGCAAGAACAGGGACTTGCGAGTTCTAGACTTAGAAAAAATTTAAGCAAGGATACTTCGCGCAAAACTTAAACGCGCACGGTACACACTTTTCATAGAGACCACTTCACGCACAAAGAAGACTTTGAACAGTAGAAACTCGCACCTAGGGTCGTACGTGTTTTAGCTTCCCGCACGTCTCTGTTTGCGAGTTCTTTACTTCAAAACCAAAATTAGTCTTCTGCGAGTTCTTTGATGTCTGCAAGTTCTTTGCTTAGCAAGTTCTTCATCTGCGAGTTCTATAGATCTAGCGAGTTCTTGCCTTCACGAACAAAACTTCAAAAATTTCCATCGATTTCGATCCAATTCTTCACCAATTTGCTTGAAACTTTGCAGACATGATTATAGACATATTTCGAACACAATCCTATCAATCTATTACAACCAAAAACACAAATTGATACATTTTGATACAGTTACAGTGCGAACTAATACTTCGAACAAAAATTCAAGAAATTTCAAAATTCAGATCGATCTAGTGTCAATTAGACAAAGCTATTCAAACAGAATTCAATCTAGATGAAAAAACGAACATAATGAAACAAAATTCTAATCAAATACATCACTAAAATTCAAAAATAAATTGTCCACAGTTCAGAAAACGAGTTCATCCAGTTTCAAGTTCAAAAACTCAAAATTGTCCCTGTTTTTCTGAATCTTGGCTGCTCTGATACCAATTGTGTGTCCCACAATGTGTATATATCAAGATGCTAACATTTAATTTCCAAAATCAAACTGTTTTATTGATCTCAGTTTCAATGTACAACATTTCTCTTTCTAACTCAAGAACACGCTCAACAATGAATCTGATATTCTCTCAACATTACACGCACAACAAGGTACCATATACTTATTTATACACAAGCCACAAAACTCTCACGACACTAAAAACTCATACAACAAAACACGCATAACACTAAAAGAAAGTAAAATTACAACTTTGAGTTTGACATTTATTACACAAGACTTTGACTTTGATGCTGAGAGTTGACTTTAGCTTTGACCTTCAGTCTTCAGTCTTCTATGATCTTGTATCCAACATATTTATGCTCTAACAGTCAGAGAGCTTTGTATACGAATTTTGGAATCAAAGTGTATCACAGGTTGATTGTTTGATTGTCCTCATCTTGTTATTGTTAGTAAACTGTAATTAGAACTTAAATCTTGGGATTAATAATTGGTATCAGAGTAGAGTTCTAATTGAAATCAATCAAGAAAAATGGTTTTCGCACTGTTCATTGAGCTTCGATCGAGTTTAGATTTTTAGAGTGTAATTGTGGTTGTAATTGAGTCAATTGTGTTCGTATATTGTTTTAGAACCATCTTGTATAGGTTTGTTGAAATCTTGCACTGTAATATTGATTCAATTCATGGGTTTTTATGAGTTTTAGTTTTCACGAGTTCGAGAGCACTGTAATCACTCAATTTGTATGTGTAATTGAATTTATGTGAAATTCAGTGATTGTAATAGATTCTAGATGTATTGGTGATCAAATTGTCAAAGTTACAGATCGAAAGTTGAAGATTTGATGGGTTTTTGAGAAGCTCAGAGTGAATTTTTGTCGAGATTCGAAGAACTCGCATAAGCATCAAGAACTCGTACCAATAACTCGCATCAAGAAGTTTTCGCATAAATTTTGTGTCTGAAAATTTCAAGTATAGAATTCGCATGTTGGTGTTATGCGAAATGTGATGAATTCGCATATGTGTGTTATGAGAATTCCTCTAAATTTGCATGTGTGTGTTGTGAGAATTCCTCAGAATTCGTATTAGTTTGTATGTGAAAAGTCAGAATTCACATAGGTCCTTTATACGAAAAGTTTTGTAAGAAAAATTTTCCAAGGAAAGAATTCGCATGATGCTTGCATGCGATAAGTGAAGAACTCGTATATAGTTACATACGAATTCCTAAGAATTCACATTGTGCTTTATGCGAATTGTTCAGATTTCGCATAAGAGTGATATACGAATTCCTCAGAATTCGCATAAGAAGTGTTTGAAAAGTTTTCTAAGTACATAATTCGCATGATTCTGTTATGCGAAAAGTTTATGCGAAAAGTTTATGCGAAAAGTTAATTTTCAAAATTTTTCTAAGTCTATTTTTTGCATAGTTTTGTGTGTGAATTCCTAGAACTCGCATATAGCTTTTGTTGGTGTGCGAGTTCTGAAGTTTGTAAGTGTGCGAATTGTGCTTGTCTTAGTGTGGTGTGCAAATTCCATACTTAGGAAATTTTTGGAATTTTTATTTTCTGAAAATTCTTTCTAAGATTTTCTGTATTCTGATTTCAGTTGAACTAACGATCATTTCAAGTTCATATTGTACAGTTTTCTTGAAAACAGGATGACTTAAAGGGAAGCATTAGCCATTGGTACGGACATAAAGCTTTCGGTGCTATTCAAAGGCGAATACGAACAATGGAAGGACCGCTTCCTGGACTTCATAGACCGCAACGATCTGGGTGATTATATTCGTTTGTCTCTGAAGGAAGGTGTTATGAAAACTCCCACCAAGATTTTATCTACTGAAGGAGAAGATGGTGAGGAAGAAGTCAACAAGGAGTACCCACTGTCACTGGATGAATACACAGATGAACAGAAGAAAAGAGTTAAAGCTGACAGACTGGCTAGGTCATTCATCTTACAGGGGATTCCAAACGAAATCTATGTGAAGATTGACAGTTACAATGCCATGGGCAAGGAGATGTGGGATCAACTAGAAAAGATGATGCTAGGATCGAAGATCGGTAACCAACTTAAAGTCTCTAACTGCCTGAGCAACTACGTGGAATTCAAGGCCAAGGAGGGTGAATCTCTTGAGACTACTTATGATAGGTTTGTGACTTTGCTGAACGAGCTAAGTAAGAACAAAGTCAGGAAATCACAGATTAAGCTCAATGTTAAATTCCTGAGCATACTGCAGCCTGAGTGGAAGAGATTCACAAGGCAGATGAAGTAAATGAAGGATCTGAACGAGATACCACTCCACGAGGTGTACGAGACTTTAAGACAGAATGAAGAAGAAATGGAGAAGTTTGATCAAGAAATGTGGGAAATGATAAAGGAATGTTGGAACTTAAAGGAGTTAGTAAGTGTGTGTTAAAAGTGTAAGACTTGTATTGTACGCAGACATAGATTCTAGAGAGAGAAAGTGTCAGAGAGCTTTGTATACGAATTCTGGAATCAAAGTGTATCACAGGTTGATTGTTTGATTGCCCTCATCTTGTTATTGTTAGTAAATTGTAATTAGAACTTGAATCTTGGGATTAATAATTGGGATTAAGACAGAATTGAAGAAGAAATCTGAGAAGGTGGTTACTGATCCAGTTGCTCTTGTGGTGAAAAAGAAAGAGAAGAGGCCAGTAAGCTTAAAGAAGAAGAAGAAAGTCGTAGTTTCAGAATCTGAGGAAGTTGACAGTGAAGAAGGCTCTGACTCAGATGACTGTGAGAATCTAAAACAGGCAATGCTATTATTGACTAAAGCTTTCCAAAAGAAGTTTTACAAGAAGCCTGGATCTAACAGTCAGAGATATTCTTCGGGTTCAAGAAACTACGAACACAAAGAGAGAATTGAAGGAAAGAGAATTGAAGAGAAAAGGCCTAAGGAGAAGAGGTACAGAACTGAAGAGAAGAAGAAAGAACCCGAGCCAGTGAAATGCTACAACTGCAGAAAACTCGGTCATTTTGCAAAGGATTGACGGAAGCCTAAAGTCCGAAACTCTGAGTATTACAAGAACAAGATGCTTTTGGCCAAGCAACAAGAGGCTGGCAAAGATCTTATGGTTGAGGACGAATACTGGCTCGATCATTCGGAATATGAAGAAGAGAAAGAAGAAAAAGCCCACATGTGTTTTATGGGTAAGGAAGAGAATGAAGTTGAACCAGATTCTGATTGTGAAGACAACGAAGAGGTATGTGATATGTCTGAATCAGATTTTCTTAATCAAATGCAAGCCATGATGGTTCAACTCCAGGAATTAGAGTCTAAGCTTAAACGTGAGAAACATATCATTAAAGAGAAAAACTTGTCAACATTGAAACTTAGCAAGGATATTGCTGAGAAGAACGTATTGATTAAGGCTTTGCACAAAAACATTGATACCAGCGCTAACGAAAAGACTATAATTCATAATGAACTATCTAAAACTACTTCAAAATATAAACTGTGTGAATTTGAGGCTAAAGAAATTGGGAAAAAGTGTTCATCACTAAAGAAGGAAAACAAATCTTTATCTGAAAAGTGAATGTTTTGGAGGAAAAACTTTACACTTTGGGTCAAACTGAGCAAACCATTCACCTGAACAAACCTAAAGAGAGTAGTGAATGTTGGGGTCTTGGTTACAAGAACCCACACTATCTCAAAAAGGGTATTTCTAAAGTGACTGCCTTATATGATTTTGTATTTTTAAAACTGGCTTATATGCTGGTCAGGGGAAATTTAGTAAAAGGACTTCCAGAGCTCAAGTATGTTAAAGAACATCTATGTGCAGCATGTGAGAAGGGCAAGATGAAAAGAGCCGCTCATAAGCCGATGCTTGAGCCGAGTACAAGTTATACCTTGGAGTTACTGCATATGGATCTCTGTGGTCCAATGCGAACACAAAGCATAAACGACAAGAAATATGTGTTAGTGATTGTGGACGATTACTCTAGATACACATGGGTCAAATTTCTGAGATCAAAAGATGAGACGCCCGAAGTCATCATCACATTCTTAAAGACCACTCAAGTGAATTTGCAGAAGACAATAAAGCTTCTTCGAACGGATAATGGCACAGGATTTAAGAACAAAATTGTTGAAGATTATCTCGAATCGGTCGGGATAACACACCAGTTTTCTGCTGCCAAAACGCCTGAACATAATGGAGTTGTAGAGAGACGAAACAGAACGCTAGTCGAGGCCGCTCGAACTATGCTAAGTCAATCAAACCTACCTCTATTTCTATGGGCTGAAGCTGTGTCGACTGCTTGCTACACTCAAAATCGCTCCATTATCTACCGCCGGTTCGGTAAAACACCGTATGCTTTAATAAATAATAGAATACCTAGCATTAAACATTTCCATATCTTTGGATGCAGGTGCTTTGTATTGAACGACAAGGAGAACCTAAACAAGTTCAGTCCAAAAGCTGACGAAGGCATTTTTATTGGCTATTCTCAAACGTTTGCAGCTTACAGAGTATATCTAAAGAAGTCGAAGATAGTTGTTGAGAGATTTAATGTCACATTCGATGAGGAGATGACTTCTGTTCAAGACAGTTCAGAACCCGTTATTACTGGTGTATTAGCTTCTGGACAGATCAGTCCAGAACCTGTGATTAGTGACAATAAATCGGATAAAGCGTCATCGTCAACATCTCACTTATCTGATTTAGATTTACTGTTTGAATTGTTTTATGATGAATTTCTTGGTACTAGACTGACTAAACCTGTTGTGGTTGACTGATCAGACGATTCAAGAAGAAATCATCCAAACACTTCAGATATCTCAACTGAATCCAATTCCCCGGTTCAGCAAGAAGTTCCAATTCAAATGCTTACTCCATCAGTTGAATATGTACAAATTATTGAAGAGCCAGAAGTTGCTGAATCAGTTGGATGCACGGTAACGTATAATCAACAGACAGAAAATGTCCAACCAGCTGAAGCTTCTGCACAGAATACTTCAACTGAACCCCTACCTAATCCTGAACAAAATGAAGAAGATGAAAGTGGAATTTTAGATGAGCATTATGATCAATCTACATCTAATACACTCCCTCATGAACACAAGTGGACCAAAGAGCACCCGATAAGCCAAATTATTAGAGATCCATCCAAACCGGTGCAAACTAGGTCTACTACATTAAACATGTGCATGCATGATTCATTCCTGAGCAAGATAGAGTCAACTCGAGTATCTTAAGCTCTAGCTGACTCAGTCTGGGTAACCGCAATGCAAGAAGAGCTTAATCAATTTGAAGCGCTTAAAGTCTGGAGACTTGTGCCTAAACCTGAAGGAAAAACCATAATCGGCACGAAATGGGTTTTCAAGAACAAGAAAGACGAAGATGGTATCGTTATCAGAAACAAAGCAAGACTTGTGGCTAAAGGATATAGGCAAGAGGAACGTATTGATTACGATGAGACTTATGCTCCAGTTGCGCACATAGAAGCAATCCACATGTTTCTAGCTTATGCCGCACACAAGAACTTCACTGTCTACCAGATAGACGTGAAGACTTCTTTTCTAAACGACATTCTCAAGGAGGAAGTCTACGTATCTCAGCCTGAAGGTTTTGTCAATCCAGAGAAACCAAATCATGTATACATTCTAGACAAAGCTCTTTATGGTCTAAAACAAGCCCCTCGCGCCTGGTATGAAGTTTTATCCAAATTTTTAGTCAAGTCGGGCTTCTCGAAAGGTAAAATCGATACTACTCTTTTTATTAAAAAGGAAAAAGCCGATATCATTTTAATCCAAATATATGTGGATGATATTATATTTGGCTCAACTAATGCTAAATACTGTAAGAATTTTTCTAACCTTATGGTGTCAAGATTTCAGATGAGTATGATGAGATAGATGAATTTCTTTCTCGGATTACAAGTCAAACAATTTTCCATGGGGATCTTTATTAATCAAGCAAAGTACATTTTCGATATTCTTAGAAAATTCAAAATGGAAAATTGTACTCCTATTGGAACCCCGATGGCACTGGGAACTATGATTGTCACTGATCCTTCTGGAAAAGCGGTCAATGTTAGAACCTACCAAGGTATGATTGGTTCTTTAATGTATTTAACATCTAGTACGCCAAATATAATGTTTTCTACATGCCTTTGTGCAAGATATCAGGCTAGTCCTAAAGAATCCCATTTGTCTGCAGTCAAGCGTATTTTTAGATATCTGAAGGGTACTGCAGATCTTGGCTTGTGGTATCCTAAGGATACAGGTTTCAAGCTCACAACATATTCAAATGCAGACCATGCAGGGTGTATGCTTGACAGGAAGAGTATGTTGGGACATATACAATTTCTTGGCGATAAACTCGTGAGTTGGGCTTCAAAGAAACAACTCTGTGTATCTACTTCAACAACCGAGGCAGAGTACGTAGTTGCGGCTAGCTGCTGTTCTCAAGTGCTGTAGATGAGAACGCAACTCTGAGATTATGGCTTCAAATATGACAAAATCCTGATTTACTGCGATTCCAAGAGCGCAATTGCCATATCAGCAAACCCTGTTCAACATACTAAAACCAAGCGCATAGACGTGAGATATCATTTTATAAAAGACAATGTCGAAAAAGGTACAATCGAACTTTACTTTGTAAACACAGATTATCAACTTGCAGATTTATTTACGAAGCCACTTGATGAAAAGAGATTTAATTTTCTCATTTCTAAACTTGCTATGCTAAATCTCAAGACTTAATCTGTTGTTACCTAATAAAGTTTAGTTTTGTTATTTTTTTTCATTTCTTTATTCTTTATTCTGAAAGATATCTGCACTTAAGTTTGTTCATGATCTCAGGGGGAGTTTATGAAGATGATAAGATAATCTACATTTTAGGGGGAGTTGATATAATTTGCATATATTCTATAACTGACAAATTTTCTGATGCATAATTTCGAGGGGAGTTAAGGAGTTAGTGTTATCCCAGTTTAATCTAGTTGGTAAATAATCAATCAAGTAATCAACCAACACAATAATAATCAAGAGATATATAAATCAGAGAAACATACCAATCCCTTGAATAAACAATGAAACCCTTGAGTGTTCTTGATACCCTTTGATTACAGAGAAAATTCACTTGACTATAATCTCTAAACAATAATTATCAAAGGTTAACCTAAACCTAAACTAAACATAACTTTAAATACCCAGGCTTTTAGGCTTAATGGGCTAATGGGCTTATGGGCTTGAGGCCCAATAGCTAATAACTATTTACTTATTACATAATAAACCCTCTAAATAACTTTGACACAATTGCAGTTTAAACCCTGAACTGTAACTATCAAACAAATACAGTTTAGACCCTTTAATCTTGAATACAATTATGATCCAACAATCTCCCCCTTTGGATTCAAGATTACAAAAAAAATTGCAATTGTCTTCGGGTCTTCACTTTTCTTCAGATATGACGTTGATAGCTTCAAAACTTGATATCTTTGAAATCTTCAGCAGTTAGTCTTCAGATTATATTCTCCTTCTTTGATAATTCTCCCTTTTTGTATCTTCTCCCCCTTTTTGATGAGTGGTGAGAATCATCATCATCAAAACTTTGCAAAACAATCTCCCCCTTTTCAAGACAATCTCCTCCATTATGTATGATCACGTAAGCACAGTCTTCATCATGTAACGAGCCCTGTATGGAAATAAGAGCAGTCTTCCCAGATGGAAAGAGTGATTATTTCAATCTTTTCAGATAAAAATAGTCAATTGTAACCATTTAAATCTTTGCAAATTCAAACAGTCTAAGAGTTGTAACCCTGAATCAACAAATGACTCAGTTAGAATGTCTGTCAGCAACACAAAGTTACTGAGTAACACAAAGTTACTATATAAGGAGCTGGTTTTGATGTTGACTCCCCAGGTCTTCCATTCAATCATCGAATAACACATGGTTATCTATGAACGTTCTGACAGAAAACAAATTTCTGTGTGCTCGTGCATGTGTATGAAAAAAATTTAAGCATAGATGATTGCTTTTTAATATAGGCTCAAAATATGTAAACTTGTTGAGACAGCAACAAATTATACAAAGACTCAATGTGCATGAGAAATGGTTCGAAGGTGGGGCAACTTTCCTTCTTTTTCAATATTAGTATCTTCCAAATAAAGAACCAATAGCATATGTGCTGCGTCCCTAGAAAATGTGAAACATTCTCTTTTTGAGAAAAGAATGAGTAGCTGGTGAGGTTGTATGCAAGAGATGGCATGGGCTAGGTGCCTTTTTCAATGATGGTCACCAAAGAATGTGAACCAATCAGATAATGTGGCTGCCCGGCTCAGAAAGTGGTTTGGTGCAGAGTTTGATATTCTTTTACTCTGTTCTCTCACCCTCTTTCTTTTAATGCTCACTTCTAACCAATCTCTCTTTTCCATTTTACCTCTTTTCACACACCAACACTCAAATCTTTTGACCCCTCTCCCCTCAATCACTCAGGGAATACTTCCTGGGTAGGAAACACTGGTTATCGTGAATCCATGGAAGTTTTGTTAAGTTCTCACACTGAATCCCATGTATTTTCCTAAAAGAACATGTTGTTCAACAGGCGTTTTGTACATGTAAGCAAAATACCACTTGTTACATGAAGCATAAAAATTTTGGAGAAGTCAAAACAGTTGTGTTTGACGATGCAATTCTCCCCCTCAAACTAAAAGAGTTTGACAATTAAGTTCATATCATTTTATCATGAAGAATAAGATATTGGAGAATCAAAAACGAATGTTGTTTATATGAACAATATATAAACATATTTTCAATGAAAGCACATGAAATGACGTTTGATTCAATCAACAGTAAATACAAATAACGTGAGTATTACCATAGAAAGATTTAACTTTTGATACATGGTAATAACAAAGTCAAATAGAATGTTCTGAACCGTTATGTGTATGAATACTTGACAAAGTATATTGACAAGATAAAACGCAAGTATTTATCTTTTAGAACACACGGTCAGAAACATTTAAGTATCCAAAAATCTGTTAATATCACGGCCAGACAAGTTTTTTTTTTTTTTTTTTGGAAAAAACAGAAAAATAAGGCACTGAAGTGCGGGTTCTAATCCGATGTGATTAGAAGCCATTGTCACTTGTCCAAACCTGCATAAAGAAAATTATAGTAATCATTTGTGAAAATGATTCCTTGATCATTAGCAACAGTTGGAAAATAACACACAAGATCAAAACTTGGAATACTCCCCCTAGAATCATGAGTAAGGTTTAAGACATGTTCAACATACCAAGTTTGCTGATGAGAAATTGAAAACGCTTTTCATCCAATGGCTTGGTGAAAAGGTCAGCTAACTGGAAGTCAGTTTGAACAAAGTGCATTTCAATATTACCTTTTTCTACATGATCCTTGATGAAATGATAGCGTACGTCGATATGCTTGGTCTTCGAATGCTGTACCGGATTAGCAGTTATAGATATTGCGCTTTTGGAATCACAATAAATAGGAACACGCTTGTAGTTGTATCCAAAGTCCCTTAACTGTGTCGTCATCCAGAGGACTTGAGAACAGCAGCTAGCAGCAGCTACATACTCAGCCTCGGCAGTGGATGTTGAAACACAGTTTTGTTTCTTTGAAGTCCAACTCACAAGTTTGTCACCTATGAATTGATATGATCCAGAGGTGCTCTTCCGGTCTAGCTTACATCCTGCATGATCAGCATCTCTAAAGACAGTTAGTTCAAAACGAGAATCCTTTGGATACCGAAGGCCTAGATTAGGAGAACCTTTGAGGTATCTAAGGATTCGCTTAACAGCAGATAAGTGCGACTCTTTAGGATTAGACTGATATCTCGCACAAAAACATGTGGCAAACATTATATCCGGGCGACTGGCAGTCAGATAAAGTAAAGAACCAATCATGCTACGATACACCTTTTGATCAACAGGTTTCCCGGAGGGATCTGCGTCTAAGAGTGTACCAGTAGCCATTGGTGTTTTCATGACTGAACTATCTGACATATTGAACTTTTTCAAAATATCTTTTATATATTTAGCTTGATTAATAAATATGCCGTCGGGTAATTGCTTTACTTGTAGACTAAGAAAGAAATTCAATTCACCCATCATCGACATCTCAAACTTTGTTTCCATTATTTTTGAAAAGTTCTTACAAAATTTCTGCTTTGTCGACCCAAAAATTATGTCGTCAACATAAATCTGAATGAGAATCAAGTCCTCACCTTGCCTTTTAAGAAATAAGGTTGTATCAACAGTACCTTTCTTGAAACCAGAAGCAAGTAGAAATTTAGTGAGAGTTTTATACCAGGCTCGCGGTGCTTGTTTAAGACCATAAAACGCTTTGTCTAAAACATAGACATGATCAGGGTGATGAGGATCAACGAAACCTTCAGGTTGAGCCACGTAAACCTCCTCATGCAAAACACCGTTTAGAAAAGCCGACTTTACGTCCATTTGATAGACAGTAAAGTTTTTGTGCGCTGCATATGCTAGAAAGATTCTGATGGCTTCGATCCTTGCAACCGGGGCGAATGTTTCATCATAGTCAATGCCCTCTTGTTGACAATACCCTTTGGCGACCAGTCGAGCTTTGTTTCTCACGACTACTCCAGCTTCGTCTTTCTTATTTCTGAACACCCACTTTGTTCCAATAACGGATTTACCTTTAGGTAGTGGGATCAAGCGCCATACCTTGTTCCTTTCGAATTGTAGAAGCTCGTCTTGCATAGCAAAAATCTAGAAGGGATCACGTAGAGCTTCAAACGCTTTCTTTGGTTCTAGGGAACTAAGGAAGCTTGAAAACATGCAGAAGTTGGCTGTTGCAGATCTTGTTGTGACACCAGATTGTACGTCACCTATCACATTTGTCAGGGGATGATCCTTAGTCCAACGATGTGTGCTTGGTAGAGCTTCAACTATTTGTTGCGTATTCGACGCATCGTTTTCATCATGCACGGCAGGTTGCTCCATAGATGTACTCGGGACATCTTGTACTGGTGTTTCTGATACTGAAGCTTCTGGACTAACAGTTGAAATGCTCGGGACTTCGTTTCCAGAAGAACTATCTGTAGAGACAGATCCAGCATTAGTAGAGTCAGAAACTAACTTTGTACTCGTACCTGATGGAGATGAAGTGTCAGTGACTTCTTCGGAAGGTCCAGACATGTCTTCAGAAATAGTAAGGACCTCCGAGCTTGTACCACTTGTTATTGATGTGGATATGCCTTTTTCAAAATCTGCACATATATCATCAAAGGCATCAATAAACAATAAATCTAACTCAGATGAAGTAGAGTTAGAGTTAGAAGAAGTGAATCCTTTAGGTGCTGGTTCTATTCTTGATTGAATAGAAGCTTTGTCGTTAAGACCGAGTTCTGAACTGTTGTGTCCAGAAGTCCTTGTAGAATTCTCATCAAAGGAGACATTCATGCTCTCAACAACCGTCTTGGTTCGAATAATGTAAATTCGATAAGCTTTGGATGTCAGAGAGTATCCAACGAGATATCCTTCATCCGCTTTCTTATCAAACTTTGATAATCCTTGACGCTCTTTTAGAATGTAACACCTGCAACCAAATACACGAAGGAACTTGATGTTAGGTGTACGATTGTTGATCAACTCATATGCTGTCTTATTAAAGTGCTTGACCACAATGGTACGGTTCTGTGTAAAACATGCTGTAGCAACTGCCTCAGCCCAAAGGTACATGGGTAGATCTGAGTAAGCAAGCATAGTCCGAGCTGCTTCAACCAGAGTGCGGTTCTTCCGTTCAACAATGCCATTTTGCTGCGGAGTGTAGGCGGCGGAGAAATTATGTGAATACCCACAGAAGTAAGATAACTCTTCAGGGTGTCATTCTTGAACTCCGTGCCATTATCACTGTGAATGGTTCTGACTAACAGTTGAAGACGTACTTGAATGCGCTTGATGAAAGCGATAATCAACTCTGGTGCATCTGACTTGTTGCGAAGAAACTCGAGCCATGTATACCTTGAGTAGTCATCTATCATTACCAACACATATCTCTTTCCGTTGATAGATGTTGTGCGCATTGGGCCACAAAGGTCCATATGAAGAAGTTCCAGTGCAGATGAGGTCGATGATTCAGCTTTGGACTTGAAGGAGCTTCGCTTCATTTTGCCCAACTCACATGCAGAACACAATGAGTCTTTTTCGAACCTCATTTCTGGTAGACCTTTGACCAGACCTTGTCTCTGTAGCTTTGCTATAGATCTGAAATTTTGATGAGACAAACGTCGATGCCACGTCCACGATTGTGCTTTGGAAGCTTTGGATAGTAGGCATACTGGACGTGTGGCAGACAGTGTAGGAAAATCTACATAGTATAGATTTCCATGGCGCTCAGCCTTGAAGACTTCGTAACCATCTGGATCCTCTAGATAGCAATGAGTTGTTGTGATGCGGACTTGATATTTCATGTCACAGAAGTGACTGGTACTGAACAGGTTGTGATCAAGTCCTTCAACATATAGCACTTTTTGAATCTTCACAACACCATTATCGAGCATTCCATATCCCCTGACGTGGCATTCGGCTTCAGAATTGGCAAATCTAACTGCTCCGGCAGGCTCCTCCACATAGTTATGCAAGAGGTGCTTGAATCCTGTCATGTGGAGTGAACATCCAGAATCTATTACCCACAATCGACAGGCCTGCAAAAGAGACAATTAGTTTTGCTTAGGCACCCATATCAGGATGGGTCCTTCGCGGTTAGCATCAAGCAACTCAGGAATATCATCTGGTTTGACTTTCACTCTCCATTCATAACGCGGTTTTGGAACCCATTTCCAAACCATCTTAACATTTAATTCCTGAAAGTGCTTTTTAGAAGTAGGATTGGCAACCTTAGCTCGATACACTTTGGGTTGTGTAGAAGAATCAGAATCAGAATCAGAATTAGAATTAGACTTAGAGTTCAGCTTAGCTTTGCTTTTATTCTTTTTGGATTTAGGAGGGGAGTAGTATTTGAATGAATTATCCCAACAGTGTTTGCAATAAAGATTCTTTCGAGCAAAATTCATAAACTTAGATTTATCGGAACAAATCTTACATTCATGTTTATCAAAAGAAGTACTATTCAAAATAACACTGTCTGTAGGACAACTACTAGAATTCAAACTATTCTTTTTATTCAAACTAAGATCTTTATTCTTCTTACTCTTCCCAACTCCATTTCCTCTTATATATGAAACAGAAACAGGAACCTTGTTAGTCTCTAACTTAGAAGGTGGTTCTTTTCTAGTGCTCTTTGAATTCTCACCCTTTTCAAAAATACTCGGTGGATATTCAGGACAATCAGAGTAAACAACTGAAGGTTTTGTAGGAGCATCAAATTCTGGATTGGTTCTTACCTTCCAGCTTGGATCATTGAACATCTGTTTATCATTTGAAGCATTTTTAAACAAAGTAATTTTCAAATCATTGATCTCAGTGCAAAGCTCTTGATTTACTTTTAAAGACTTTTCAAGTTTATGTTTGAGATCAAAGTTTTCATCTTCAACCTCATCAAGAGACTGTTGCAACATATCAATTTGCTTCATCAATTCAGATGTATTATCATTCACAAAATTTGACTCCTTTGGAACAGAAACAGGATCAGAGTCTGAAGCATTCATCATTTCAGAAAATAATTCTTCCGTCATGGACTCAATAAACTCCATTTTATCATTTTGAACACAAGATTCATTCGTGATAGCAGTTTCTTCTTCAACCTCTTCAACAAGTAAAGGTTTAGAAGCAATGGGGTTTGAGACTGATGGTATAGTAGATGGATCAACATCCGATTCATACTCATCATATTTGCATGCAGTCTCAGGTGGAACTGTGTTGGTGCTTACTGATTCTTTGGAAGGTGTGGTAAATAGTGATTCAAATTCAGTACATTCGATCTTTCGAGTCTCATAGCTTTTATTCAAATCACCATATGTAAAACCAACCGATTTAAAAAGATTTTGAGAATCAGTGTCACCAGACTTGTTCTTTCCCATTTCTTCTTGATCTTTGATCTCAGATAAAGGTGTAGGAGTACTTGCTTTAACAAAAGTTGCACGGATGTCAGGAATGGGTCTGATTGCGGAGCCGAATTTATCAAAATTATATAAATGCTCTGGTGCCTTTTTCAAAATCTCATTAGTTGGCACACCCAAACCTGGTTTTAGTTTATAAAACCTTTCGTCTTGGAGTTTATTGGTCAACAGATTTAATGTTTGCTCAGTCTGACCTCGTTTCATATTAATGTCCTCCAGTTGCTTAATTTTGGTGTAAGCTTCATTTATTTCTTTATAACAAACTTCAAATTTTATTTTGAACTCACCTTTTTCAGCATTGATATTCACAAGATCCTTTTGTAAATCAGATATTTTACTTTTCAAAGAATCCTTTTCAGCTTTTAAACCATCTTTTTCCTTTTCTTTTTCGTCCACAACAACTTTCAGCAAAGCGTTTTCATCACGAAAACTCAATATTGATTGTTGTGCAGAGCTAAGTTTGCCTTTCAATAAAGCAAATTCATCTTTCATGCTATGTATTTGGGTCATAAGAGATTCAATAAGCTCAGAATTATCACTTACCTCAGAGTTTGCATCTTCAGATTGTGCCTCAGAATCTTCATCGTCACCATCCAGCTTTGCCATATAAGATACTTGGGTGAAGTGAGCTTGCTCCTCGTCATCGGAACTTTGGAACAGCCAGTTCTCTTCTTCGGCCATAAACACCTTTCCTTCTTTAGCTTTCTTGGCGATGAGTGACTTTCTTGCATAATAGTCTGAGTTCTTTACCTTCTTGAATCTGCAGTCTCTGGAGAAGTGCCCAAATTTGCCACAATTGTAGCATCTTTCTGGTTCATCAGCTCTGTCTTCTTTCTTTTCTTCTCTCTTATCTTCTCTTCTGTCTTCTTTTCTCTCTTCTCGTCTTTCCTCTCGCCGTCCTTGCCTTGGCTTGTATCTTAATTCAGCCTTCTCTTTCTTGTGACCTTCGTACTTAGGCTTTGAATAAAACTTCTTCTTGCCAAAGGTCTTCTTGAATCTTCGAGTAATAAGAGCCAAGTCCTCAGAGAACTTCTGAATATCTGGATCAGAATCAATCTCCAGTTCTTCATCACTTGAAGCAGAGTTAGAGTCGGTAACTTCAGTAACTAGAGCTTTTGTCACCTTTTTCTTTGACCTTGCGGAAGATACAGAATTTTTGCCGGCTATGAGAGCCACAGAATCCTTCAGTTTATTGGACTCAAGATTGATGGTTCTCACCTCATCCTCATGCTGAGAAAGAGTGGAGAAAATATCAGTGACGTTTTCCTGAGCCATGTTCTTTGACATCTGAAGGTTGATGGCAAAGTTCTTCCATTCTGGATTTAAGTTCTTGATGAACTTATAATTAATCTCCGAAGCAGACTTAGAGATGTTGTTCCTCCGCAGGTCATTGAGAATGATGTTATATCTGTTGTAGGTCTCTAGCAGCGTCTCTCCTTCTTTTGCATGAAACCCCTCGTATGCATTTATGCATATATTCTGCTTAGCTTGGATAGAGGCTTCACTTCCTTCAAACTGTCTGGATAGTTCATCCCAGATTTCCTTTGCAGAGTTCCGATTGTCTACACGGTTGTAGATGTCGTTCGGGATTGCCATGGTCAGATAGATAAGATCCTTTTCATCTGTCTTGTACTGTTCCTTCTGCTTTTCAGTAAAGTACTGATAAGGTTTAGGAACATATCTGTCTGGGATTTCTGGAGAGGTGTCAGTTGCTGCTTGGCCATCAACTTTGATCATCGGATTGACAGGACCATTGATGATTGATTCCATGTAGTCTCTGTTTTTATGATTCAGAAACTGGACCATTCTCTTCTTCCATTGTTGATATTCATCAGCCATAAGGACAAGCGGTTTGGACTGAGAGCCCATCGAGAGAAGCTGGTTCGACATCTTAGCTGTACGGTTAGTAATTAAACTTATCTGTACCAAGACAACCAACTAGATGAGATCGTTAGAATCAAGAGTAAAGACTACACTAAAAAATTTTCAGAAAAATAAATTTCCAAAGATAATCAAATGCATTCCTCGCACACAGTATAAAACACTAATATCTATGAATAAAATACTGAAAAATCAAGAAGATTTTGATCAAGAGCAAAACTTTGTCCCCCTTCGCAGCGCCCCTAGAGAAATTTTTTTGACAATTAGATGCCCTATTACAGTTTGCAAAAAATCGACCGGGGATGTGTTTCGACTGATATTGAGTCGACCGGGGTTTTGCTTAGACCGGTACCTTGTTTGACCGGTAAGATGCAACAACCGGTATTATGCTCGACCGGTAAACGACTAAGACCGGTAGAGAGAGTTTGACCGATAAGTTGCTTGTACCGGTACTTTGTTCGACCGGGAATATGGTTGACCGGTATTGACAATGGTTCGACCGATAGAGTAATGACCGATGCTATGTGTTCGACCGGTAGGATACTAAGACCGGTATTCCTTTCGACCGGTGAGATGTTTGGACCGAGAATCTACTTCGACCGATACTGATGTAAGGACCGATATGGTGAACTCGACCGATATAGTGCTTAGACCGGGTGGACTGTGTGTGTACCGGTCGAATGCTATAGACCGATAGAATGTGTTCGACCTATATGGTGTTCGACCGATAAAAGGTAAAGACCGATACAATTATTCGACCGATATGTTCTTAAATCCAGCCCAGATTGTCGATGAACAGAACGAATACTCGACCCAGAAATCAGTCACGAATTCAAAATCAGATGCAAAAATCAGTCCTTTGTACTCAGAAACATAAACCAATCACAATACAATCAAACTCAGAGATCAATTTCAACTTTTAGGCATTCGATTTGATAAACACAGTAACAATCGATAGTTAGCTTTTGTCGAACCCAGAAAACTTAAAATCACAAATTCACTCACTTTGTTAATTCTCAATGCAATTAATCAATTAGATGGTATTTAGAAGCGTAAATCTCAACTAATCAAATCAACTTTAAGCATAAAAGCACATAGATTCACAAAAAAAAAAATCGATGAACAGTGATTATCGATGAACAGTAGTCGATGAATAGTAATCTCAAAATTTTTTTTGATTCTTTAGGCTCTGATACCACTTGTTATCCCAGTTTAATCTAGTTGGTAAATAATCAATCAAGTAATCAACCAACACAATAATAATCAAGAGATATATAAATCAGAGAAACATACCAATCCCTTGAATAAACAATGAAACCCTTGAGTGTTCTTGATACCCTTTGATTACAGAGAAAATTCACTTGACTATAATCTCTAAACAATAATTATCAAAGGTTAACCTAAACCTAAACTAAACATAACTTTAAATACCCAGGCTTTTAGGCCTAATGGGCTAATGGGCTTATGGGCTTGAGGCCCAATAGCTAATAACTATTTACTTATTACATAATAAACCCTCTAAATAACTTTGACACAATTGCAGTTTAAACCCTGAACTGTAACTATCAAACAAATACAGTTTAGACCCTTTAATCTTGAATACAATTATGATCCAACAGTTAGGAATATGACTTCTGATTACATCTGATCAGAACTCGTTCTTAACATGTTTTATTGCTTTATGTCTTTATTTTTCAATAAATGTTGTGAATAAAGCTTTGTACTTTGACAGATTTTTGATTGTTTGCAGATTTGAGAGGGAGCTTAACCGATCATAGAAAACATGTTCTTAAATGTTCAAACTACTTCTTATTCTTAAAACGATTTCATGAATTTAGAAGTGTGATTTTAAAATGTTTTCATTTTCATGTGCTTAAATGTTAATAAACCGTGTGTTTCCGAAGATAAATACTTGTGTTTTATCTTTTCTATATACTGTCAAGTATTCACACACACCGGTTTACTATTTTGTTGATCAAGTTCTTACCATGTCTCAAATTTGAAACATATTTTCGATGGTAAGACACCCCGATTGAAATTCAGAGTTTGAGCATGATTTCATTTCAAAACGTTTCTTTCAAGAATGTCTATATTTGATTTGTATAGACATATTCCAATTTTTCTTGACTTAAGCTTTAATTGTTAAATCATTCATATTTGATCTTATTATACAATGTAAGATTTTTAAACAAGTTTCTTGTATTCATTTCATTCATTTAATATACTTGTTTTGAAATATCTTCCATGATAAACATGCTCAAATCTTCATGATTACATTCAAGAGCATACATACATCTGACATGTATTTCACATTATGATTTAACTACAAAGTTAAACCGTTTGAGCAACTTATGCTTATAGAATTACATGGGTTCATTGTGTGAGAACTTAATAGAACTTCTATGTGATTAGAAAAAGATATAAAAGACTATGTGAGGATTGTAGAGAGGTTTGAAGATCAGATCAAAGGTTTTCAAGCCAATGAACTCCAACACTCATATGACACCAATTACTGGCAGTGGGAGAAAAAGGATTTAGAACTTAAACTGACCAAATCTAAAGAGGAGAGTGAAAAACTGAGAGAGGAGCTAACCAAGGTTAAGCTTGATGTAGAAAAGTTTTCCAATGCTTCTAAAGCAATGGACTCTTTACTACAAAATCAGATTCATGATAAGCTGAGAAGAGGAATTGGGTACAATGCCACACCTCCACCATATAACAACAATTACATTCCTCCTACTTCAGACCTGTTGGACACCAAAGATGAGGAATTGGGAAGGACTTGCCTGAGGGAGCCACTGAAATAGATCCCTTAGATGAGGTAGTTGTTGAGGATAAGACTGAGAAAGAGGTTGGCAAGAGTAAGGAGAACAAGGTGAGTGGTGAGATTCCTCTAGAGAATAACATTATCACCAATGAGGACTGTGGAAGGGCTTGGATCAAATCCAAGGACATAGAGAAGACAGAAGGAAAGTCTGGTAAGGTCCATTACAAACAGACCATAGTTGTGAATCCAGGTCCTTGCAAACAGTGTGCATGTAAGAAGAATGACCCCTAAAAACATGATAAAAAGAGGGGAAATCAAAGAAACTGGAATAACCAGTGGGCACAAAAACAAGGGGTTGATTTGAGTAAAATCAATAGACCAAAACCTTGTTTTATCTGTGGCAAATTGAATCATCTTGCCAAATACTGTTATTTCAATCCTATGAACCAAAGGATGAATTTTCAAAGATCTATGCAAAAACCCTTTGGTTATAGGAAGGTTGAAAAGAACCATGTGGCTAAGAAATCTGTTAAATCTAAAAGCCACATGAAGAAAAAGTCTGTTAAAGAAAGTGTCAATATGTGGGTTCCTAAAAGCACTAAAACTGTTGGTACTGCTACTATAAATAGTGCTGCTGACAATGATAGTGCTGCTAGAAGTAATACTACTGCTAACAATGTTAGTGCTGCTGACATTGTTAGTACTTCTTTGAAAGTTAATACTGCTAACTCTGTTAGTGCTGCTAACAAGGTTAGTACTGCTAAACCTGTTAGTACTGCTACCTCTGTTAGTACTTCTAAGGTTAGTACTGCTTCTAGTGGTTGTGCTGCTAAGCCAATCATATTGACAAAGTACTCTAATAAAGAGTGCTCAGAGTAAGGCTTACAGAGTTTTTAATACTTCGTATAGGATAATTGAGGAAAGTGACAATGTCAAGTGCAATTAGAACACACCAAATCCTATTGGGTCTGGTCCTCAGTGGCTATTTGACATTGATTCACTAACTAACTCTTTGGGTTTCAGTAGTAATTATCGTGCAGGTTCAGGAAGTGGAGGATCAGGGGATGAACAAGTACAAGTACAAGACATTTTACCTCAATCTGTGATATTTCCCATACCTATGATAGAGCCTGTTGAGGTTTGTGAAAAGGAGAATGCTACTGAACCAATTCAGAGTGCAGAAGAAAGAAGAGATAAAGAGAATCAAGTGCATGAAGAACCAGAAGCAGCTGATGAGATCCCATCAGCTGACTTAAATGATTCCAATCTGGATGTGGAAATCAATGAAGAACCCAGTCATCAGACTAGAACTCAAAAGAATCATCCTTCAGAGTTGGTCATAGGAGACATCTCTTCTCCTATGATAACAAGGAATCAAAGCAGACTTCAAGAGCTGAAAGATCAGCAACACACAGTACTCTTCTGCTTTCTATCTCAGATTGAGCCTAAGAAGGTTTTTGAAGCAATGAAAGATTCCAGTTGGATAGAAGCTATGCAAGAAGAGTTACTGCAGTTCAAGTTGCAAGAAGTCTGGGACTTGGTGGACCTTCCAACAGGTCATAGAGCTATTGGCACCAAGTGGATTTTCAGGAACAAAAAGGATGAGAGAGGCATTGTGATAAGAAACAAAGCAAGGCTGGTGGCACAAGGGTACACTCAAGAAGAAGGCATTGACTATGAAGAAGTGTTTGCTCCAGTGGCAAGGGTAGAGGCAATTAGGCTATTTCTAGCCTATGCCTCATACATGAAGTTCAAGGTATACCAAATGGATGTGAATAGTGCCTTTCTGTATGGTACAATTGATGAAAAAGTATATGTTTGTCAGCCTCCTGGATTTGAAAATCCATCATATCCAGACAGAGTATACAAACTGAAGAAAGCACTTTATGGTCTGCATCAAGCCCCAAGAGCATGGTATGATACACTGTCTACCTATCTCTTGGAGAATGGGTTTGAAAGAGGAATAATTGACAAGACCTTATTCATCAAAAGAAGTAAGAAGGACATCCTATTGGTTCAGATATATGTGGATGATATCATCTTTGGATCCACAAAAGATCAAATGTGTAGAGACTTTGAAAAGTTGATGCACAAGAGCTTTAAAATGAGTTCAATGGGTGAACTTACCTTCTTCCTTGGGCTTCAAGTGAAACAGAAGAAAGATGGGATCTTCATAAGCCAATCAAAATATGTGAAAGACATCCTGGACAAATATGGACTATCAGACTCAAAGCCAGCAAGCACACCTATGGAAACTCATAAACAGATCACTACTGATCTTGAGGGGGAGGATGTTGATGTCCATCTATACAGATCAATGATTGGATCACTCATGTATCTCACAGCCTCAAGACCAGACATCATGTTTCCTGTGTGTTTGTGTGCCAGATTCCAAGTCAATCCAAAGCAATCACATCTTCAAGCTGTTAAAAGGATTTTCAGATACTTAAGAGGACAACCTAGATTAGGTCTTTGGTATCCTTATGAATCCAACTTTGACTTGATTGCTTATTCAGATAGTGACTTGGGAAGTGCTAACATGGACAGAAAGTCTACTTCAGGTGGATGTCAACTTTTGGGTGCAAGACTAGTATCTTGGCAGTGTAAGAAACAAACCACATTGTCCTTATCAACAACAGAAGCTGAGTATATTGCTGCTGCAAGTTGCTGCTCTCAGGTTCTATGGATTCAGAATCAGATGCTGGACTATGGGGTAACCTTTCTTCACACACCAATCTTCATTGACAATAGCAGTGCTATAAGCATTGTTAACAATCTAGTCAAGCACTCCAAAACCAAACACATTGAGATCAGGTATCACTTTATCAGAGATTGTAATGAAAAGAAGCTAATTCAAGTTGCTAAAGTTCATACTGACAACCAATTTGCTGATCTATTCACTAAAGCTTTTGATGTGGGTAGATTCACTTTCTTGGTCACAAGTGTGGGCATGATCAACTCTGAATAAGCTCATTTTTCTTAAAAGTGTTTTCATACCTGTTATTGGTTTATTCTTTGGTGCTACTAACATCTTTTTCAGGAAGTTATTACCTTGCTCAGAGTTCCTCAAGCTTCAAGAAGTGTAAGTATAGTTAATGCTGCCAGTGCAGTTTTAATACTGCCAGTGCACAGTTAATACTGCTAGTGGTTAATACTGCTCTCAGTTAATACTTCTAGTTAGTTAATACTGCTAGTGGTTAATACTGCTAGTGGTTAATACTGCTCTCAGTTAATACTGCTAGTGGTTAATACTGCTCTAAGTTAATACTGCTCTAAGTTAATACTGCTTATGTCCCGAATCGTATAAATACCCTGTTTGCCCGCCCAAAAGTTCATAACGACTCTTTGCTTTCTATTCATCTGCTCTCTAACCTTTTCTCTCAAGAACCAAGTGTTCCAGTACAGATTATTCAAGCTCAATGGCGTCTATGGCATTTATTGACGAGCATAATGAAATCGCGATGCTACAAAAGCCAAAGCAAGCTGCAGGATTTCATCAGATAGTGGATTTTCTGAAATCTAGCCATATCGCCTATGCTCTGACAGTGTCTCCATCAATCTATATCGAGCACCAACAACAATTTTGGGCTAATGCCACCATTGTTACTGAGAATGGTGTGCAAGTGATCAAGACAAGGGTGTGTGGCAAACCCTTGACAGTGACTGAAGAGGTAATTCGCATCAGTCTACGTCTAGACGATGCCTCTGGTATCTCATCTATCCCTAATGATGAACTGTTTTCCACTCTTACAAGAATGGGGTATGGAGGCCCATTGGGTGTTTTCAAGTTCTCAAAAGCTAAATTTTCACCCCAATGGCATTTCTTTGTCCATACCCTTATGCATTGTATTTCCAAAAAGACTACTGGATGGAGTGAGTTCAGTAGCACCATTGCTTATGCTTTGGTGTGCTTGGCCACTTCCAGAAAGTACAAATTTTCAAGAATGATTTTCAGTGATCTTATATCAAACTTGGGAAGCAAAAAGAGTTTTTATATGTACCCAAGATTTGTACAAGAAGTTATAACCCACGAATTGACGGATATGCCTCACTTTGATGGGGTATATGTACCAAAAATCCCCAAAGGTAAGGTCTTTTCCAACATGAAAAGATCTCCATTGGACTCGGAAGGAGTTGACACCCCATTGTTCTCTACAATGATGGTGGTGTCCCAAACTGAAGAAGGTATGGCAGCAGGGTTAAGGCCCTCATTAGACCATCCCACTGCTAGCCAATCCCAACCTTCCATCTCTATATCAATCCCTCAGTCCCTAATTCATAAGCCAATTTCACCAATCACCCAAACTTATACAAGGAAAAAGGTAAAGAAGGCTCCTTCCCTTCTTGTACCATCACCCACTGAGCCTTTAAGCCCTCTAATGGAGAATTCTCCATTAGAGAATACCCACAGGGAAACCACAGGGGTGTCTCCCAACCCCAAGGAGGTGCTCACTGCGGAGATGTTTGAGCATATGGGTGCTAAGGCTGCCACTACTCCTGCTAGCACAGAGGAGGTCAGTGGTAACATAAATAAGACCTTCCCCATGGCAACTTTGGATGAGCAATCATCCAAAGGTCCCAGGTGCCAAGAAACCACGGGGGTAGCAGGTGCTTCTGCTAGGCATAAGACCTCTACTACAAAAAGATCCCATGATCCTTCAAAAGAGGGTAATACTTCTGGAGAAGGTGAGGACAGATATAACTACTTTGAACTGATGGAAACCATGGGAAACATAAACATGGATGTGATCAAGCAGGGGAAAGAAATAGAAGAGCTGAAACTGATAGTTCTGTCTCAACAAGAACAGATTGTCAGCTTGAAGCAAATGGTGAAGAAATTGATTCTACAAAAGAAGAAGAAACAATTTGTGCTAAGAAGGAGGAAACCAGTGACTGATGCTCCCAAAAAGGGGGAGTCAGAAGCTGATGTCAACATGGAAGATGCCAAAGCTAAGGGGGAGCAAGAGAAAGTGAATGTTGAGGGGGAGCAACAAAAAGTGGAAGCAAAAATGGTACAAGAAGCAGAAATAGAGAAAGAAGCAGTAACAATTAATACTGTTGAGTCAAGCCAAGCAGCAGAAACTGTTACTACTGCTGACCTAAAAGAAGCAGCAGAAACAGGGCAAGAAGTACTAACAGATCTTGAAATTGCTGAGACCTTAATCAAAGCCAAGCATGATACTCCCAAGGTCATCTTAAAGGCCAAAGGAGTTGTCATCAAAGAACAAGGTGAAGTGATCAAGAAAACAAATGTAGAAAAGAAGGTGAACAAACACAAAGGCAAAGAAAAAATGGTGGAATCTGATCAACCAATCAAAAAGCAAAGGTTGGTTGAATCAGATGAAGCTTTGGCCAGGAAGATGCAGACAGATATTGAAAAGGAAGAAAGGGTTCAGGTTGAAAAGGACAGAGAGATGGCAAAGGCTCTAGCTGCTGAACTGAATGAAGCCTATCAACAAAGTCTGGCAACAGAAATTGCACAGAAGAAAGCAACATCTTTGAAGAAATCTGTGGTGATAAAAACAGATGCAAAGAAGAGACAACCCTCAAAGACTTTCCTTGGTACCCAAGAGAGAAACAAGATGATAACTTTTCTCAAGGTGCTGTAGGAGTCAGAAAGGAGATGTTCTCCAAGATGACATTTGAGCAGATCAAAGAGCTGTACAATTCTGAAATGACCAAGCTTCAAGGGAATGAAACTGCTAGGGTGGAGATGGAGAAGAGAATGAAAGAAAGCAATGATTTAATGATAGAAAAACCATTTCCAGATGAGCAAGAAACACCACCAAAGAAAGAAGCCACTCTGGGTGAAAGTCTAAAGACTTTAAAGAGAACCAAGATGATGGCAAGGAGAAAGTCATCCAAGAAGGCTAGAATAGATGAAGGAGAGGCCGAGAAGGTTGCTGAAGAAGAAGGGGCACCTGAGTTATCTGAACAGAAAGAACCAGCAAGGACTGATGATGTACATCTATACATGGTAGTGATGGACAAAGTGCCTGAACCAATTTCAGCAGAACCTGTTGGTGTGAAGCCTCCTGAGGTTTTTCTCTGGGATACATTGACAGTGGATGGAAAGGAATACATAAGGCTCAAGAGGAAGGATGACAAGTATGAGGTATTCAACACTTGGGCAAAGATTGTCAGAACATGCTCCAGGTCAGATATAGAAGAAATGTTTGAAATAGGGATGAAGTTGTATGCAGATAAACTGAAAGCTCCAGGGATTTCAATTACTAAACTGGTGATGGAGTATCTGTGTATGATGTTCAAACCTGATGAAGTAGAGCATGTGATCAGGAATGTGTTCCAAACAGTCAATAAGTGGACTCTATATGAAACTAGTGGAGTATATGCACTAACTATGGACTTAAATCACATAGAGTACTTCCAAGTGGATAGAGTGTACAATCACAGTAGACTAAAGCTTCATGCAATGCTGAAGAAGAAGCTAGGATGTGTTCCAGATTCAAAAATGGCTAAATATTTGATTCAAAGAACAATCAATCAAAGCTTGGGGATGAATGTGGATACAGGGGTATGAATCATGAAGTTTTGGGAGCATCTAAGAAGAACTTCTGAAGAACTTGACTTCTTTTCCTAAAAGTTAAGTTAGGGGGAGATTGTTGGGAAATTCAGAAATGCTTAAGTATGGTTAATGCTGCTACAACAGAATTACTACTGCCAGTACATCATGATTACTACTGCTAGTAGATTTTAATACTGCTTGACAAGTTAATACTGCTACTTAAATAGTTAGTACTGCTTGAAGAGTTAGTGCTGCTAGTAGTTAGTACTGCTGGAGTTAGTACTGCTAAAGAATTAATGCTGTTGGATGTTATTAATACTGCTCTTGAACTTAGTGCTGCTTATGAGATGATGAAGACTTCGCATGGCAAGGATGATAACTGGATTATTTGAAGATAATATGGAAAGCTTGAAGATAAATTTGGAAGATTATTTTGAAGATCTTTTATTATATGTAATTATCTTTTATCTTTAGTATATATAGAATTAGTCAGAATAGTTTAGAACTAATTTTTTTTAGAATTCTGAGTTATTGTTTTCATAGAGAGAATCAACCTCAAGGTTTGTAATCCTAATTCTAGAGAAGTAGAATTCGTATTGGTGAGCCTGTTCATCAATATTGAGGTTGAGTGTTGAATCTTGTAACTTTATAATCATTTAATAAAGTTTGCAAGTTGTTCTTTTGATTCACTGTTTTATTGATTATTGAATATTGAAGTGTTATTCCGCAAACTTCTTCAATATTGTTTCTGAGTGTGTATTCTTGTTTAGAATTAAGATCCTGACAATGAGGAAAAAGATTCACTCAATTTGGACAAGAATTGAGGGAGTTATGTCCCTTGGGAGTTGGATGTATGAATCTGCCATTTCTGGACAGATTGCACCATCTTTTTCAAAAATTCAATTGGATGACCAAATCTCCACCATTTTGAGTGATTCTTGACTCTATGGATTGATAACACATTAAACTGAAGTTTAGTAGCAAAATACCCAATTTTTGATGAGTAGAACTTGAGTTATGCATCATGAAAGTAGGTGCATTTTTCTGGACAGCAACTGTGATAAAAATTAAACTTGTAAAAATGGTAAGATGATCATTTTTTTGCACTTGGTTTATGATATAACCACATGCTCTCACATCTTAATCATATATAAAATAACTTTGTTATGAAAATTATACTTTTTGGGACTCATAGCAACCTATGATGCTCATCCAAATACATGCAAGACAACAAAATTACTAATTAAGTGATATTACACTACTTTAGAAACTCTTAATCATATGAGATTGAACAATCTCATCCAAAGAGTTTATTTATACTCAAAATTAATGCAAACACATAAATTTAAATTTAAGATCATCAAAATTTCGTGGGTAATAATACCACACTTCACAAGATTGAGTTTTTGGTAAAAATCTCAAAGATTACACTCAATCCCCAATTTTTATTGGAAGATCATGCAATGGTTTTACTTTGCAATGGTATAATCTACCAAATGCATCCCATTTCACTTCCAAAAACAAGGTTATGCAACCATTACAAGAAATGATGAAGAACATATAAACTTTTGATAATAAACTTGAAAAATGAGAATATTAAGATGATTACCTTCACAAAAAGAGATGAAAACTTTGAATTGTTGATGTAATAGAGTGTTAAACTCTTATTTTCTCCTTGATAATTTTCTGAAAATAGATGGGGACAATGGTGGTGGTGGTGGCCGGTTTTGGGAAGAAGAGAGGAGAGAGAGGGAGATGAAGGGTTGATTATAATTTTGAAAATGAGATAACTCCTCTAATTTGGTTTTTTAAAAAAAATATAATAGAGAGAGAAGTCTTAAATTTCGGCCAAGTGTCCATGACTCACCAACATAAATTTTTATTTAAAAAAAAATTATAATAATGATGCAATCTTGGTTAAAAAATCAGATAAGTTTGAGAACCGTAACTCTCAATTCTCAGTTTAGGTTAAAAATGAATTTTATAAATTAATAAATATATTTTATTTTAAAAATAATGAAATCCTATTATTTTATGTATTTTAGACTTCCAACATAAATTTCTGGCATTTCTGAGATGTAATGGTCAGTTATCAGTCCAAACCAGGTATTCTACGCGACTTCCGAAATTTCTCGGGAAAACTTTTAACTTAATGATTTTAATTAAATTCTAGGGGTGAAAATACTATAATATATTTTCAAAGGATGCTAACCTTAAGATTCAGATTTTGACAGGTGTCACAGTCACCCCTCCTTCGAAGAATTTCGTCCCGAAATTAATGGCTGTTATTTCCGGACTGACTCTTCCTTAAATAAATGAGGGTACTTGCGTTTCACATAATTTTCTCTTTCCCAGGTGTATTCAGGCCCATGACGTGAATTCCAGCGGACTTTTAAAATTGGAATTTTACTGCGCTTTAGACGTTTAATTTCACGATCAAGAACCTCGACAGGTTCCTCTCTAAAACATAGGCGCTCATCAACTTTGACTTCGTCCGGAGACACTATCATTGATTCGTCTGTCAGACATTTCTTTAGATTTGACACGTGAAAAGTGTCATGGATAGCACTTAACTCTTGAGGTAATCTTAGCTTATAAGCTACCGGTCCAATTCTTTCTAGTACCTCAAACGGGCCAATATATCTTGGACTTAGTTTACCTCTTTTCCCGAATCTGACCAATCCTTTCCATGGTGATACTTTCAGAAGGACTTTGTCACCTTTTTGGAATTCTAACGGTTTTCTGCGGTTATCAGCGTAACTTTTCTGACGATCTCTCGCAGCTTTGAGTCTATCCTGAATAGTTGATATCTTACCGGTGGTTTCTTGTATAATGTCGGGCCCAAACAATTGACTATCACCAATTTCCACCCAGCTGAGTGGGGATCTGCACTTACGTCCGTATAGAGCTTCGTATGGTGCGCATTGAATACTGGTGTGATAGTTGTTATTGTAAGAGAATTTAACTAACGACAGATGCTTATCCCAACTACCTCCAAAATCTATAGCACAGGCGCGTAACATATCTTCCAATGTTTGAATGGTCCTTTCTGTTTGTCCATCTGTCTGTGGATGATAAGCGGTACTCAGATCCAACCTGGTACCCAGCGCTTTCTGAATTGCTCGCCAAAATCGGGAAGTAAAACGACTATCTCTATCGAAAATGATAGATACGGGTACTCCATGCCGGGAAACGATTGCATCTATGTACAACTGTGCCAATTTTTCTATTTTGAAGTCCTCTCTTATAGGAAGAAAGTGCGCAGATTTTGTAAGTCAGTCCACAATGACCCAAATTGCATCATTACCTTTTCCAGTTCTGGGTAGTTTGGTGATAAAATCCATCGATACCTGATCCCATTTCCATTGTGGTATCTCTGGTTGTTGTAGAAGACCAGAAGGTTTTTGATGTTCTGCTTTAACCTTCGCACATATCAGACACTTGCCTACATACATAGCAACGTCCTTCTTCATTCCCGGCCACCAGTAATATTCCTTCAATCCTTTGTACATTTTATCGACTCCCGGGTGAACCGAGTACCTCGATCGGTGCGCCTCTTCTAAAATTGTCGACCGCAGGTCATTAACCTTTGATACCCAAACTTTATTTTTAAAGTAACGCACTCCATCTGATCGGGTTTCAAAATGCTTTTCCATGAGGTAAAGAGTCTCGTTTCCCAGATTCTCCTCTTTTAGTGCTTCTTCTTGAGCTTCACAAATTTACGTTTTGAGGCTTGTCTGAACCAACATTCCCATAGCTCGCACCCTTGTTGGTTTTATCCTTTCTTTCCTGCTTAATGCATCTGCTACTATGTTAGCTTTACCGGGATGATACTTTATTTCGCAATCATAATCATTAAGTAGCTCAACCCATCTCCGTTGTCTCATATTCAACATTTTCTGATCAAAAATATGCTGAAGACTTTTGTGATCAGTATAGATGGTACATTTAGTGCCATAAAGGTAATGTCTCCAGATTTTCAGTGCAAATACCACTGCTCCCAGCTCCAAGTCATGAGTGGTGTAATTCTTTTCATGAACCTTGAGTTGTCTTGATGCATAAGCTATGACCTTATCCCTCTGCATTAATACACATCCCAAGCCTTGATGTGATGCGTCACAATACACCACAAAATTATCCGTGCCTTCCGGTAACGCTAAAATTGGTGCGTCACATAACTTGTGTTTAAGCATTTGAAATGCCTCCTCCTGCTTTTCTCCCCAAATAAACTTCTTATCTTTTTGAGTTAGTGCTGTCAGTGGTTGAGCGATTTTGGAAAAATTTGCAATGAACCGTCGGTAATAACCTGCCAGACCAAGAAATTGACGAATTTCCGTTGGTGTCCTCGGAGTTTCCCATTTCTTGATGGCCTCAAATTTTGCCGGGTCAACTTGAATTCCCTTCTGATTGACTACATGACCAAGAAAATGAACTTCACGAATCCAAAATTCGCATTTGAAAAGTTTTGCATACAATTTCTGTTCCTTGAGTAATTCGAGCATCAGCTTCAGATGCTACTCATGATCTTCTTTGCTACGAGAGTAGATGAGTATTTCGTCAATGAAGATGATTACAAACTTGTCTAAATACGGTCTGCAAACTCTGTCCATCAGGTCCATAAATACTGCCGGTGCGTTTGTCAATCCGAAAGGTATAACTAGAAACTCGTAAGGTCCATATCGAGTTCTGAATACTGTTTTGGGAATATCTTTTTCGCGAACTCTCATCTGATGATAACCGGATCGAAGATTGATCTTTGAGAAATACATAGCTCCTTGCAACTGATCAAACAGGTCATCGATTCGAGGAAGTGGATATCGATTCTTGAGAGTTAGTTTATTAAGCTCTCTATAGTCGATATACATTCGAAAGGTTCCGTCTTTCTTTTTGACAAAGAGCACTGGGGCTCCCCATGGCGAAGAACATGGTCTGATAAATCCTTTGTCGAGAAGTTCTTGAAGTTGTTTAGACAATTCTTTCATTTCCGATGGTGCCTAACGATATGGAGATTTTGCTACCGGTGCAACTCTAGGAATTAGATCAATGCGAAATTCAACTTGTCTTGGTGGAGGTAATCCGGGTAATTCATCGGGAAATACTTCCGGAAAATCTCGGACTATTGGGATGTCCTGAATGTGCTTCCCTTTTATCTCCTTATCTACTATATGCGCCAGATATGTAACACACTCCTTCCTTAAATACTTCCGCATCCTCAAACACGATACTATTTTTAAGTCTCTCCTTGACTTTTCTCCATGAACTAGATGCATTCCTCCTTCCGGTAGTGGGATTCGGAGTATCTTTCAGAACAACAAATTTCTGCTCGGTTTTTGGATAACCAATCCATACCCACTACTATGTCGAAACTTCCTAATTTAATTGGAATCAGATCTATGCTGAACTCCTTTTCAGCCAATTCTAAGGTACAGTCAGGAATTTAATTATTTGCCTAAACCGACAATCTATCTATGCGTCGCGCATTAACAATACCCATCTAATAATTAAATCATGCATTCGACGTAATATACAATGATAATATACATTTCAATCATACAAAATACTAAAAATTGCAATAAATGACAAACTTTTAACCATTAGAATGCTAAAATGAATGTTGAAATCACAAAATGCTTATGCGAACTCACATATTAACCATGCTTTTTATTTTTGGAACAAAAAGTTTCAATATTTAGCAACTCATAATATAACCATTTCAAGTCCCTTCTTATGCATACCAAATTAGACATAGGTGATCAAGCTTTGCCTAATTGTAATATGCTAAGCCGCCACTCGTCTTAGTTATACTAGTAGTGTGCTTAAGCTCAAGATTTGTTTGCGAAAATAATTTTTTTGAAAATAGTGGTTATAGTGTATGGGTTTATAGCAAAAACCGGTATTCTCTATAACCTATGGCTCTGATACCAAGTCTGTCACACACCGCTAAAGCGGAAACACGGAATATGACAGTTCGATAAACATAGCACTAGGAAATGATAAAATACCACCATACATTTCAACCAAAAGTTACATCAAGTTCTCAGAATAAACAACTCAATACATCCAAAAGCTTGTTTACAAGATCACTTATTAAAAACACGCGGTAACATGATTCTAAAATCTTAATCATTTCCCGCAACCTTCTTGTTCCCTGAAAAGCATGTTCAAATAAAAAGAATCAACTACGAGAGTTGGTGAGTTCACAGGTTTTTAAATATGCACAAAACCATTTTATATGCAAGTTGTCATTTGTAAAACATACGTATAAACCAAACTTCAATTCTTTGATTCATGAGTATCACAATTTAGTTTATATGACAAGAGGTATGCATTGATACAACCACGTTGAGCCACTACTAAACCTTTCCGGACCCAATCCACGCCCCATGATCTACCTCAGAGGTGGGCTTTAACCACCTGGGTAGTCATATTTCTCTAGTACAGTGCACCCTTACTCGTCAGTATAAGGTGGGCTTGTCAGATCAAATAGCGCTATCCACTAATACTATAGGCCCATTTCTGGGTTAACTAGTAGTGTACCCGGGGACTTAACTAATGAAAAACTCAACATATCATTAGCATATATGTCATATAACTTCTACACCAATCGCTTTACAACAAAGCCTCATGAATTTCAATACGTAACACTTTATAACAAAGCCTCATGAATCTTTAAATAATCAATTTTAACATGCTTTCCACCCCAAGTTTGGTATCAAAACAATAAAAGTGGGGCTGTGAATACTCACCTTGAATGATGATGATACTTAAGAAATAAGTCAATGCAATTCTCTAACCCGGATCCTTTATCCCTATAGAGTAATTTGCATAAAGGAACACCACAAGGTCAATAACCATCTATAATCCTAACTTAACCATTTCTACATCTCAATATATGCCTTTATGTTTGTATAGTTGTCTAAAATAGAAATTTAGAATTAAAATACCAAAAATGAACACCAAAACATAAACCTTTAAGGCTTTAAGATCAACTTTCTGGATTCAGCACTTGCTGTCCAGAATTTGTGATCACAAAGTGGGCTGTCAAAAGATACTTCCAAAATATCAAAGATAACCAAAATTTTATAGGAACTAATACACTGAGTTATGAACTAATCTGCAAAATTTCATGATTTGGAGAGGTGTTTTGATATCCCAAAACAATTCCACAAAACAGAATGTCACTGATTTTCAGATCAATGACACACTTCACTTGCATCTTATATTTGGGATACCAAAGCTCAGAATTATGCAATGAGCCATATATGGTTGCAAAGCTAACTCCAAAACCTAATATGAAGAAAAAGATTCACTCAATTTGGATAAGAATTGAGGGAGTTATGTCCCTTGGGAGTTGGATGTATGAATCTGCCATTTCTGGACAGATTGCACCATCTTTTTCAAAAATTCAATTGGATGACCAAATCTCCACCATTTTGAGTGATTCTTGACTCTATGGATTGATAACACATTAAACTGAAGTTTAGTAGCAAAATACCCAATTTTTGATGAGTAGAACTTGAGTTATGCATCATGAAAGTAGGTGCATTTTTCTGGACAGCAACTGTGATAAAAATTAAACTTGTAAAAATGGTAAGATGATCATTTTTTTGCACTTGGTTTATGATATAACCACATGCTCTCACATCTTAATCATATATAAAATAACTTTGTTATGAAAATTATACTTTTTGGGACTCATAGCAACCTATGATGCTCATCCAAATACATGCAAGACAACAAAATTACTAATTAAGTGATATTACACTACTTTAGAAACTCTTAATCATATGAGATTGAACAATCTCATCCAAAGAGTTTATTTATACTCAAAATTAATGCAAACACATAAATTTAAATTTAAGATCATCAAAATTTCGTGGGTAATAATACCACACTTCACAAGATTGAGTTTTTGGTAAAAATCTCAAAGATTACACTCAATCCCCAATTTTTATTGGAAGATCATGCAATGGTTTTACTTTGCAATGGTATAATCTACCAAATGCATCCCATTTCACTTCCAAAAACAAGGTTATGCAACCATTACAAGAAATGATGAAGAACATATAAACTTTTGATAATAAACTTGAAAAATGAGAATATTAAGATGATTACCTTCACAAAAAGAGATGAAAACTTTGAATTGTTGATGTAATAGAGTGTTAAACTCTTATTTTCTCCTTGATAATTTTCTGAAAATAGATGGGGACAATGGTGGTGGTGGTGGCCGGTTTTGGGAAGAAGAGAGGAGAGAGAGGGAGATGAAGGGTTGATTATAATTTTGAAAATGAGATAACTCCTCTAATTTGGTTTTTTAAAAAAAATATAATAGAGAGAGAAGTCTTAAATTTCGGCCAAGTGTCCATGACTCACCAACATAAATTTTTATTTAAAAAAAAATTATAATAATGATGCAATCTTGGTTAAAAAATCAGATAAGTTTGAGAACCGTAACTCTCAATTCTCAGTTTAGGTTAAAAATGAATTTTATAAATTAATAAATATATTTTATTTTAAAAATAATGAAATCCTATTATTTTATGTATTTTAGACTTCCAACATAAATTTCTGGCATTTCTGAGATGTAATGGTCAGTTATCAGTCCAAACCAGGTATTCTACGCGACTTCCGAAATTTCTCGGGAAAACTTTTAACTTAATGATTTTAATTAAATTCTAGGGGTGAAAATACTATAATATATTTTCAAAGGATGCTAACCTTAAGATTCAGATTTTGACAGGTGTCACAATACAGAACTGTTTTTGAAGATAAGAAGAGATTGTATTATGACAAGGGGGGATTACTTAAGTGGTTGCATTTCTGAAGTTAATTCTATTTGACATAAATTGCGCAAGGGGGAGATTGTATTGCAAAATATTTTTGGAGATGATCTTGATCCAAAGGGGGAGATTGTTAGTGCGCATATTTGATGGATACAAGATCATGAAGACAGAAGACTGAAGTCAAAGCAAGTCAAAGCTCAAGTCAAACTCTCAAGCATAAAGTCAAAGTCATTTTGTAATAAAATAGTCAAAGTCAAAGTGTTGTAATTTGTTTTGTGTTTTGTAGTGTTGTGTGTGCGTATAAATAGGGATATGGCTAGAAGGAGTTAGTAAGTGTGTGTTAAAAGTGTAAGACTTGTATTGTACGCAAACATAGATTCTAGAGAGAGAAAGTGTCAGAGAGCTTTGTATACGAATTCTGGAATCAAAGTGTATCACATGTTGATTGTTTGATTGTCCTCATCTTGTTATTGTTAGTAAATTGTAATTAGAACTTAAATCTTGGGATTAATAGACACTCAACACATTTCGTACACTTCTCACGAGACAAGGGGTCTTCACCGAAATAACTGTCACTCTCTTTGAGGGCACAAGTCATGTCTACATACATCTCAACCCCCCACCCCACCCCACTTTGGGTCATATATTCTGGGTTTGATTGATTTAGTTAGGTTTGTACTGGTGTTATAAAAATGGTGCATCAGAGTTACAGATAGATCAAGCCCACAAAAACAAATACAAATAATATAGTTGGAAGGAAGAAACAAAACAAGTGGTCTTATAACAACCAAATTCAATGATAGCTAGTCTCGTAATGGCATACTTTTGTCATCAAAGACATGATAGTGACAGACTCAAGTTTTACACAAGTTGTATACTAAAGACCCCTACTCTAAAAGTTCCATTAGCAACATATCATTTATTGCTATGTTTTTATAGCTTAATTATAAGGTTAAGGTCCCCATTATACGATAGTAAAAATATGTTGAGTTGCACTCATAAACTAACTCTCTTGCTAGAAGGTCTTGATCCATGTGATAACCGTCTTTGAACCTAGTGATTGTAGCTTCAAGACTCTATAAGTAGAGTGTGTGTATTTTCTTTGCTTATCCTTCCCCTATAATTTTTTTAAAAAAAGATTATTCATATGACCACCTCTAAACCAATGATTTTGGGGACATAACATGAGATGGGATGTGCTTATTAAAATTCATTTAGATAAAAGGGGTGCATGGCACCAAGTCATTTATCCTAGAAAGTCCACCATGTCAACTGATTGGTTCGAAAATAAATCATGGCATAAAAATATGTGATTTGAATCATAAAATGGAGTATTATGCTCACATATTGGGCATGTTCAGTGCCTCCTAAAAACCAACATTATGTTGTGTATCAGATGTGATTAACAAGGAACAAAGGAAAAATGTCAAATATAACACTAAAGAAACAGACGTATGTAATACATAAAACCAAGTTCCACTCACTTGATTCTTCTGAGGAATAGGGTAAAAACTGAAATTTCAAGGATTTTCAAATTTCAGTTTTCTCTATCAATCATATGCCTATTCTGCATAATGGTTCTTTGGCATAAGGAGGGGTTCTACCTCCTCTTAATTGTTTTGACTTTTGACACTGAATGTTGATGAGACTTCCCTCAAGGATCTCTGCTATAGAAGAGACCTCTAAAGAACTCATGATGGTCAAGTCCTTTTTGCTTTCTCTTATTAGTATTTTGAATTGAAGTTACAATGCACAGGGGAAATAAAGTCCTTGCTTAGGGCATATATAACTCTATTTGTATGGACTATGCCAACTTCAATATGAAGTGTGATTTAGAACTGGAAAACGTGTCGTGTCGTGTCAGGTTCGTGTAGGGTTCAAAGTTAAATGGGTTGAGAGTGTCTAAACCTAACCCGACCCATTTAATAAAATGTCAGAAAATCTCAACCCTAACCCGACTCGCCTAACCCGTTAAACCCGTTTAACATTTATAAAACTAAAAATTAAAAATCGAAAATTCACAAAAAGTACAAATCCAAAATTCAAATGAAAGCGTTAGAAATCCAAATTTTATAGTTCAAACTTATGAGTTCTAATCAAATCTCAAACAATAAAAATTCAAAGCATTAAAAAGAAAACTTATAATATATATATATATATATATATATATATATATATATATATATATATATAAACGGGTTATTCGGGTCATTTTCGAGTTAAATTTTTTGACCCTGATCTTACCCGTTTAATTTTCGTGTCGTGTCAACCCGTTTACTTAAACGGGTTGAAATGTATTACCCAAACCCGTTTATTTCGTGTCGAGTTCGTGTCTTGTTAGCGTGTCATGTCAGTTTTTACCAGGTTTAGTGTGATTCTTTGCTAGTGGTAAATTTGGTTAATCATGTTAGGAGTCATTCTTGGGAACTATTAACTTTCATCTACCAAGTTCGGGATGTTCTTATACTAATTGTAAATTAAGCATTGTCTTGCAATATGTTAGCTATTGATCTCACATCCATAAATCCAAGAATCTTCACACTTCGCAAGAATTTAGGGGTTATTCCTCCCTACATACTACACGTTACAGAGATAGTGAGAACTCAAATTAGGCCACCTTGATTTGCATTGATGTAAGGCAATCATATATAGTTGATCTAAACATGGATTTAGTGTTCTAATATTTCAAACCAACCATTTCTATGCGAGTTTCTAATCTTTGGATTTCAGTGTTGGGGCTACGATTCTCTTGTGTAGTCCTTTACATAGAATTTAGTTATGATATTTGATGCTTGAGTACTAGGATTATAACAAGGTTTATTTGTAATATTGGGGTTCATCCACTCGGTCCTAGCCTGTCCCACTCTGATATCACACCCAACATCGGACAAACCGTACCAAATGCACCCTAAAGAACAAGATCGAGGATTCATTACAAAACCATGTACCGAATGAAATCACTACAACCAGTTGATGCCATGGAACCCTAATGGTCTAAAGATCAAGGCAATCACCAACTAACTATAAATATGGATCCCAAATCCTCTCATGTCGTAATAAGAATACAAAAATAATAATTATATGACAATTTTATAACCGCCATGTATCAAAGCAAAGCTTCATTACAGAAGTGTGCAATTAACAGAAAGAAGCAGACAAAAAAATGAAATGTGGTGGCAATAAGATTCAATTTCACAAAAACCGTGGTTAGATGATCTAGAATTCATCAACTTACGACACATAAATAAGATCAAAGCTTTGAACGAAAACAAAGGGATCATATCAAAAGCATTAAATAAGATCAAATGATCATATCGGAAGTATTAAATAAGAAAGGAAACAAAAGACTTTATTAGAAAATCAGAAGAGATTTATAGGTAACAATACCTAGTGTGAATGATCCCGACACTGGTTTTCATGTCGGGCTGAGACCAATTGTATGCGATTGATCCAACAATCCCACTCAACCACAAGCATCCTAATCGAATTTCCAAAAAACAATAACAAATTTCATGAAGTCTGTCATAATTAAGGAAAACACAAAGCATAAAAAAGAGGAAATGAAAATCACCAACAGAACGAAGCTTATGCTCAACAATCCACTCCCTCATGTTATCAATTTTGGAGTTGGTGTTGGAATTAGTCATCTTTGGTTGTTTCTTCAAGGGAGAGTTGAGATGAATGTGAGAAAAGTGCATGAGATAGAGAAGAAGAGGGTGGTGTCAAGAAAACGGGTTATTGGGGCCATGAACGGTGTTGGGAACAGGTTCAGACAGGCCGCATGCCAAACGACGCCATTTTTTGTACACCGCTTAAAGCATCACAATGTTAGAGGTTTGTTATGAAGTTTCACAACTTTTTTCCTTATACATTATCGGCACATTAACAACTTAAAAATCTTTACATACCTCCACTATGTGAGAAACCTCACCCAAAGTTTTTATAGTTATTTCAAACTTTTCAGGGTCCCACCAATTTAACTTTATATCATTTATATTTTATTTATAAAAATAAATATTAAAATTTATACAAATACATATTTATTTATATCGAGAAAATATTAAACAATACTTTATATTACAACTAGGGGTGACAATTTTGTACCAATCCAAACCAGCCAACATGTGTACCAGCCGTACCAATTAAATTGGTACCAATTAAATCGGTACCAATTTAAATTGGTTGGTTGTACCATACCAACTGTTTGAACTTGGTTGGTACATGGTATTGAATGTTGTGTACCATGGTAGTACCATGGTACCGACTTTTTTTTAATAATTTAATTAATTATTAATTTTATTAATCAATGCTATTATTAATTTTGAGTTTAAAATTTGAAAATCCAAAAAAACATTTAGTTTTCACCTTACCACCTAAAGGCCCAAAAAAGTGAAAAACCTAATTAGAAACCCAAACTCCAAATTGGCAAATACCAATTTGATCTATTCATCTTCATCTCTCTTACTATCTTCTAAAACTCTTCTATTTCTTCTTCTTCATCACAGGTTACTTCATCGCAAAACGTGTAGGTTACTTCATCTCTCTTTTGCATCTATTCATCTTCACCTCTCTTCTTGAATGCACTGAAGTTGTTCATGGTATACACCAAACCCTTCTTCAAGAAATGCTTGAACTTCGACACCAAATTCTTCCAAATTATTGTAGCTATTAGGGTCCCTGAAAATAAGATGAAAAATAAAGTAAGTTGGTATAAAGCCTTATATAGAATATTGGTTAAACTTGTGGACACACATTGATCCATATTATAAAGTGGGCATACCATTTCAATAAAGACTATATCCAAACTAATTAGTTCTTTGTCTTTTTTTAGTTCATCAAAGACTCCAAAATCGGCAGACTCTTACCTTAATTGCTCAACATTCATTATCTTCTCCCAAGTTTTTCAAATTTATACAATCCATTAAGTATCGAGAATATAGACGATAAAACCTACATTTCCCACAAATGTTTAAAAAAATTATCTTTTATGCATATAAATAAGAATGTATTATGTATTCATGATAAGTACTCACTTTTGAGTACTTAAGCACTTTGTTTCTATCCTTTTAGACTAGATTTTACATTTTATAATCCCAACTTTGAGTCATTTATTTCATAATTTTCCACTTTCTTGATTTGGAGCTTAGGTTTATGATTTTCTTGTTTACATGGGGTTGTTTAGGCTAATTTTAATGTATTTTGGAAAATCTTTTTGGAACAGGTCATGCTGCAGCATTGTCGTAGCACTGGACGTGCTCGCATAGAGGGAATTGGAAGTTGATTAAAATGGAGTGGAAATAGCCTTTTTGTGGACTGATGGACAAAGCTTGGTTTCAGCTGATGTGAAGTTATTAGTTGTAATTTGATTAAGCCTTTTGTACTCCTTAGTTGGGAGACTTAACTAGTAGTTTAATCCTCATGGATTTAGTTGCTTATTACACTTTTATCCCCTCTCTATCTCTATAAATAGAGGGCTTTGGGGCATTTATTGTACACTCACTTCTACTTACGACTAGATACTCTCACCCACTCATCAATAACTGATCTTAATCAGCTCTAATTCCTCTCTTAATTTCAATAATCTTTAGTACATTTTGTTCTTCATTTATTGCTTTAAATCTTCTTCAAATCTTCATCCTAGTGTATGAATGATTGTAGCATCTCTATAGCACTGGGGATTTTCATTTTTACTTTACTTTTACTTTTACTTTCATCTTACATCTCTAGCCTTTCCATTTACTTTACGCCTTTAATTTTTATGCACTTAATTTCAGTACTTTACATTTATGTACCTACATTCCATCTTACAATTGTTCTTACATTCTTGTCTTTTTATTTAAGGTCATTTATAGTCATTTACTTTAAAAGTCATTTACATTTCAAGTCATCAGCGTTACTTTTTATAGTTCTTAGTATTTGTATTTCTTTATTTATTGTAATGAGTAGCTAATCATATTAGCTTGGGTGTGAGGCAAAGGGTAGTTATGTTAATCTAAAGAAAATGGACTTTTTCTTACATTAATGAGGTTTTATTATTCCAACTCAAGTTTTATCAAGATAATACAACTCCTTGACAAATTGATCACTTCGATAGTGTTAAAGTGTCATGGACCTAGAGATTGGCCATTGAATAGCACGTCAATTTGAATGATATGAGAGGTAATATCGAAAGAGTTACTAGCAACGAGAGTTGTTACTTGTGTTTTTCAAAGGGTTAAAATGGAATAGGCTTAGAGATAAACTATTTGGATTACATCAACTTGGTAGGTATGGGGGTTATATCGAAAGAGTAACTTTTAACAAAGAGAACTGCACTCCCATCATTTCTTTATCTTGAACTCTGCTCAGAGATGAGATTGTTTGTAGCTAGTAGAATAATGGTATGGTGAGAGTCCGAGAGGAACGTGTCTCAAAATAGATAATAAAACTAGTTATTGTCACAATCATGGTGCAACATCCCTATAGCATCATGTTGTAGAATTTCTGCAGCATTGGTCTGCTGGACCTTGGGTAACATATCACCACAAGTCTTACACCCTTGTTTCTCTTTTATTCTTGTTTAATTAGATATGTGTTAACCAACCAATCAAAAATATCGCTTCAAAATCACCATATGAAATTGTTGATCCATACTCTCTCAGTGATTTGATAATGATCCTTTTCTACTTAGTGAAAATTATGTTTAACATTATGTATAAGTGTTTCATCATCAGTGATCATACTGAGTCTGTTCAGTTATCACTGATGATCCTTCTTGTAAACATTCATATGTATAAGTGTTTCACTATCAACGATCAAATACTGAGTATGTTCAGTATCCCTGATGATTTCTCATGTAAACAGTTAGACGTAATCTCTGAAGATAAGTTTCGCGACAAAAGATGTTCACTGCTGAATCGAAGACAAAGCTGCTGAACAAAGACAAGTCTACTCATGACCTGTTGCGGATATCAGCGAAGCCAAGATAAGTCTACACACGCGAAGAAACCTAAGGAAAAGCTTCAGCGATAGCTGAACTTCTTTATATCTCTGAAGGAAGAGATATTCAGCGATTGACGATCACTTAGCTTATGCCTCAAGTCTCTTTTGTCTTACCCTTGCACACATCGTACGATTGTTAGAAAAAGACATACCTCTGCATCAATTCGTACAACAACTCTGATAACTACACTCTTCATCATACGACCGAAAGCATGTCTCCTAAAGTTAGACCCATGCAGCCAATCAATGAAGGATACGTGTAAAGTGCTCTGCCATACATTTAATGCCAATCAATGAAGGATACGTGTAAAGTGCTCTGCCATGCATTTATGCATCAGGTATAAATAGAAAGATTTCAACTCCATCTGAGAGTTGCCCTAAGCCTTCATCTTTCTAAAAATATAGAAACCCTTGCTTTCTATACTCTTAGAATCCCCCATTCTCTACTTCTGGTGCAACCCTTCTTAGTGATTCTTAAGTTTGTTTAGATTAGGTTCTACTTAATCTTATTCCGCAACAAACTTGTAAATTGTAATTTGATTTATCAATAAACAATTTATTAAACTTTAAATTCAGTGTTTGTATTCAACCCCCCCTTCTACAAACTTGTTAAGCACCTTCGGGACCAACAAGTGGTATCAAAGCTGATTGTTTAATCTCATAAACAAGATCTTACTTTATTCTCTTCCTCGCTATTTTTAATATGACACTCAATACAAATACAAACTACTATGATAATAGTTAACTCTCAAAACCTTCTCGATTTAGCAGAGATAACTTTACTCTCTGGAAAAATCGAATGATGCTATTTCTAGAAGGTGTAGATCCTACTATACCTGAATACGTAGCAAATGGCCCTTATGAACCATTTACAATCATAACTGTCGTTCCAGCTACTGCCACCACTCCTGCTATTCCTGAACGTTATGCTATTAAGAAAATAAGACAGTGGAGTGATGAAGACAAATGGAAGGTTGGTTTAGATGCAAAGGCAAAAACCATTATCTCTATGGCTCTGCCTGATGAAGCTTTCCATTCCATCATGCATCTTAAAACTGCCAAAGAAATGTGGGACACTATATGTGTTCAATATGAAGGTACCACTGAAGTCCAAGAAACTCGAAAGATTAACTTGGTTAGACAATATGAAAGTTTTATCGCTGGTAAGAACGGATCCCTCTCTGATGTTCACCAGAGATTTAATTGTTTAATCATTGATCTAAGAACTGCTGGTAGGACCTATTCTAATTCTGAGGTCTTAACTAAATTCTTAGAATGTCTTCCTGAAAGCTGGGACAATTATTCAATGTGTCTCAAGCTGACAAAAGACTTAAATTCTCTCTCTCTCTTAGCACTTTATATGGAATATTGCTCAACTATGAGCAATCAAATCTCCTGAAGAAGAATCTTGTAAAAGATTCTAAAGACTCCAAAAGCACTCATGTTGCTTTAGTCTCTTCAGAGATCATTCCATCTTAGCGATCTACTCTTACTATCACTGAGTTAGATTCTGACTCTGAGGAATTATCAGACACTGATCTTTCAGAGTTTGATGAATCCTTAGCACTCTTGACAAACTCTTTTAAAAGGTTTGCAAGAAAGAACAATTTCAGAAGAAATAAACCTCTCTCTATAACTGACAAGCCAAAATCAACCCCTATTAATAAGGCTACTGCTACTTGCTATAACTGTGAAAAGATTGGACATTTTGCAAGTGAGTGCATGTCAAAGAAAGTCTTCAAACCTTCTACATCCAGAAAGTCCAGCGATAACAAATACCTTAAGTTGAAAGAGAGATATCAAAAGTTGAAAAACTTTAAAAGAAAAGGTAAAGGTCTTATTGCTGAAGAGCATGACTGGGCTGAATCATAAGAATCTAGTTCCAATGAAGAAGAAGTTGCTAATCTCTCTCTTATGGATGAGATTAAAGAAGAAGTGGAAGAATCAATAGAAACTTCCATGAGCTATATCTTCTCTCAAATCTTATGTTAAAGGTATTCTTAGAGCCGGCCCTGCACATCTCAAGTTTTCTAATCTTACTGCTCATGGTCCTAAAGACACCATTAAATATAGAAAATGCTATCACTGTGGACTCACTGACCATATTGCAAGTAATTGTCCTAATGCCACAAAAGCTGATAAAATTGCTAAAGTGAAGATGAATGCCCCCAAGGCTGAGAAGGTCACCAAAGCTGAGAAATCTACCAAGGTGAAAAATACCACTAAGGTTAAGAAATTAACCAAAGTGAAGGTTACCACTGAAGCTGAATCTTCAACTGCCATGAAGATTGCTGAACCTTCCATCCCCACTAACCCCAATGGACCCATTAAAAAGTGGGTACCAATCAAAACTTAATCTTCCTTATGTTTGCAAGGATCGAAGGGTATTTGGTATCTAGATAGCGGATGCTCTCGACAGATGACTAGACAAAAAGACCTGCTTACTGAATACAAGGAAGAGAAAGGTCCCTCAGTAACCTTTGGTGGAAATGGAAAAGGATATACCCGGGGGTTTGGTGTCCTCAGCAATGGGACAACAACCTTCAGAAGAGTTGCTTACGTAGATGGACTGAAGCACAATCTTCTAAGCATCAGTCAACTATGTGACAAAGACTACGAAGTTCGCTTTAATAAGAAAGCATGTTCAGTGGTAAATGAGAATGGAAAACTTGCTCTCAGTGGTTACCGTATGGAAAATGTCTATGTAATAGACATGGACTCTACTATCACTGAAAATGTGTGTTTTCTTTCTAAAGCCTTATCTGATGTCAACTGGCTATGGCATAAAAGGCTTTCTCATCTAAATTTCAAAATTCTGAATTCTCTCTCTACTAAGGAATTGGTCTCTGGTCTCCCTCAGTACTCATATGCCAAGGAATCTCTATGTTCAACATGTGAGAAAGGAAAACAGACTAAATCTAGTTTCAAATCTAAATAAGTTTCCTCAGTGACAAATCCTCTTCGGCTCTTGCATATGGATTTATTTGGCCCTGTCAATATCCAATACATAGCTGGAAAGAAATATACACTTGTCATTGTAGATGAATACTATCGCTACACCTGGGTTATCTTTCTTCGCTTCAAAAGTGACACTCCAGAAGAACTGATATCTTTTGTTAGAAAGATGGAAGTGCTGAATAATCTTACTGTTCTCTCAATAAGAAGTGATCATGGAACTGAATTAAAAAATAGTTCCCTGAACAACTTCTTTGAGAGTAAGGGAATTTCTCATAATTTCTTCTCTGTAAGAACTTCTCAACAGAACGGAGTCGCTAAAAGAAGAAATAGAATGATCATTGAAGCTGCCAGATCAATGCTCAACGATTCTCATCTCCCTACTCAGTTCTGGGATGAAGCTGTAACCACTGCTTGCTTTACTCAAAACAAGTCTCTGATAGTAAAACGATTTGGAAAGACAACTTATGAACTATTTCATGGAAGGAAACCCTCTATCAGTTTTCTTCACATCTTTGGTTGTCAGTGTTATATTCTAAACAACAAAGATTCTCTTGGAAAGTTCGACCCAAAGGCTGATGACAGAGTCTTCAATAAGAGAAGACAAACTGTAGAAGAAACAATTCATGTCACCTTTGACGAATCCCGTTCAGCGAATTCTAAACCTATCGCTGACAATGAAGAGTTAAACGTTTGGATGTTCTCTCATTATAGAGAAATAGAACCCTTCTTCACAAACCATCAGCACACAGATCATTCAGTCGCTGATGATGATCCAAACATCATTCCACCTAATGTTGAATCCACCTCATGGGTTTCAGCTGAGCCTCTAAGCACACTCCCTCTATCAGATCTTCCCTCGTCTGAAAACCTATCTGTGAACAATGATCTGTTAAACACTCAACAATTAATAGCTGATAAACCACAAGCTTCTTCATTAGTGAACATCCCTATTGTTGATCCAACTCCTGAAATCTCTGGCTCAGCAATGGACCAAAGATTACCCTATAGATCAAATTCTTGGTGATCCCGATGTAGGTATTCAGACTCGACGAAGTACAGGTAACATCTGTCTTTTTGTCAACTTTCTTTCTTTATTAGAGCCAAAGAAGACTGATGATGCCCTCAAAGATCCAAACTGGGTCAGCGCTATGCAAGAATAGCTGACTGAGTTTGCTCGAAACAAAGTTTGGAATCTCCTTCCCAGACCATCTGATAAAACTGTTATAGGCACTAAATGGGTGTTTAGAAACAAATTAGATGAACATGGGACTGTAACCCGCAACAAGGCTAGACTTGTTGCTCAGGGATACAGACAAGAGGAAGGCATAGACTATGATGAAACCTTTGCCCCTATGGCTAGGCTCGAAGCGATTTGACTCTTCTTAGCTTATGCAGTTTACAAAGACTTTATTGTATATCAAATGGATGTAAAATCAACATTCCTGAATGGAAAGCTGAATGAAAAAGTCTATGTTGAACAACCTCCAGGGTTCTTTGACCCTAAACATCCGAATTATGTATATAAGTTGGATAAGGCTCTCTATGGTCTAAAACAAGCCCCTCGTGCTTGGTATGACACTCGCTCATCTTTTCTTATCTCTGAAAATTTTGAACGTGGTAAAATTGATAATACTTTGTTTTTCAGAAAGATAAAAGGTCACATTATTCTTGTGCAAATATATGTCGATGACATTATATTTGGTTCTACTAACCCATCTTTGTGTACTCGATTCACTGAAAGAATGAAGAAAGAATATAAAATGAGTATGATGGGTGAACTAGCTTAATTCCTTGGACTTCAGATCAAGCAAACTGAAAAAGGTACATTTATTAACCAAGGTCAGTATATTAAAGACATGCTGAAGAAGTTTGATCTAACTCAACTTCAGCGATAAAAACTCCTATGGCATCTCCTCTGACATTAAACAAGGATCCAACAGGAAAGCCTGTTAATGTCACAGCCTATAGAGGAATGATAGGCTCCCTGCTGTATCTTACAGCGAGCCGACCTGGCATCATGTACTCTACATGTCTTTGTGCACGCTATCAATATGAACTCAAGGAATCCCATCTGATCGCTGTAAAGCGAATCTTCAGATATCTGAAAGGAACTCCTAACCTCGGTCTTTGGTATCCCAAAGATTCAGGGTTCGATCTAACTGGATATTCAGATAGTGATTTTGCAGGTTGCAAACTCGATAGAAAAAGTACCACTGGTAGATGTCAACTTCTAGAAGGAAAGCTGGTAAGTTGGACAAGTAAAAAGCAAAATTCAGTGTCCACTTCCACAACTGAAATTGAATACGTAGCCGCTGGAAGTTGTTGTGCTCAAGTCTTATGGATGAGAAATCAACTATTAGACTATGACCTTCAGCTATCAAAGATTCTAATCTATTGCGACAACACTAGTGCCATCGCTATAGCAACCAATCCAGTTCTACATTCAAAGACGAAACACATAGAAATCAGATATCATTTTTGAAAGTCCAAGATCACCAAATCTTAGAGAGAGAAAGTAGAGAGAGAGTAGGAGTGCCAAATGTAAACCGTTCTATTCAAAATGATCTCCAAAGTTACAAAACAAAGGCACCAACGGGACTTAAATACCCAGGGCCTAAACTAATACAGAAAAACATGCTAAACACAGTTAAGACCACTGAAAATAAATACAATGATTACTATTCAAAATAGACTTAACAATATCCCCCTTAGTAATCATTGACGCTCTTCTCTTTGACGAAGTCGATTTAATCCAAGCAAAACTTCTAAGTGTCTTAGAGTTGAACGGAAGATCAACCTCTCATCAATGATAGTCAATACTTTCTTGAGAAGTTGAATCTCTTCATTCTCGATCTTATACAGTTCACTTCTTGATTCCAAAAAGCTTCTTACAGTGGCTTTTAAACGTTGCTCCAACTGTAGCTTGATCACCTTCAAGGTTCCATCTGAGTAATGATTGATCTCTTCAAATCTAAGGAAACAATTTTGACTTGAACCATTCCTGTAGATAACTCCGTATGGATCTTGAAGAATGGTGAATAGTGGATAAGAGTCTAAGTTCGACAAGCTACAGTCAGGTCTTTGAAGGTTTACCACTGGCTGAAAGCTTTCGACAGCCATTTGAAAGTCAAAAACTCTGTAGAATCTAATTTGGCGTCGAATGAATCTTTTAATCACGAAAAATGCTTGAGAGATATCTTCAGTTCTGTGATAAAGATTCCTGAAATGATCATATAGAAACTCAACGTCATCAATGGATAGATCATTAAAATCAGCCTCCGAGAAAGTATACAAGTTGCAATCTCTTCTTTCCACTTCAAATACAGGATACCAGATATTAACAAACTTCTTTATCGACACGCTGATAACCCGTACTATCAGATGAGGAGAAGAAACGAGATGCTTTCCACGGTGTTGGCATTTGATGAACATCAAGTATTCATACTGATAATCAGTAGACTCCTTTTCAACCCCAAGAATTGCATGAATGTTGATCTGTCTTCTTCTAGAAACAAAAATATTGCTTTGAGAGTCTTCTAGAAAAGCAGATCTTAGCCTTGAAGCCATATGCCGTTGTTGCAAACTTCTTTGTCTTTGCTGCCTAGTCAATGTTGGCCCTTCTTCTAAAATAGTAGATGGAATCACAGGATCAGAAGGAGAAACATCAACTTGAGCTCTGGACGACTGACCAACTTCAAATGTACTAGAAGGAGCATTGGTAGTCGGAGCTTGATTAGCAACAGGATTAGAAGTATCAGGAGTAGCTTCATGAATCTCATCTTGTGAAGGAAGATCTCCATACAAAGTATTTGCAACTTCTTCATCCTTAGCATCAATATAGAAAGTATTATCTTCAGTATCAGACAATACAATAATATCCTCATACTCTTCTTCTTTTACTTTGCAAAGCTTCTCATATCTGATGTCATCGTCATCATCTGAGTTGATCTCTATGAAGTTTGCGAAGAAGGATCTCATGTCATTTGCAATCTCAGAATCATCTAGCTCGATTGACCTTGTCGCTGTGTCTGGATCAACATATACAACTATCTGCATATTGTTTCAATATTTTGTTCAGAAATGTTCAACACATTAGACATTGCAGACAAATCAACACTTTCTAACATATTGTGTACAAGATCTTCAACATTACAATCCTGGACATTGTTAGTACTCTTTTCTCTGTCAGCCGCCTCTTCTTGTGTTTGATCTTCTCTAGCTGAGGAACCCTCCAGTCTCTGTCTCTTAGTCATCTCCCCCTCATGACCTTGATGATCTGGATCATCTTGGTCATGTCGCCTTTTGTGAGACGTACCTGCTTCTATTCTGCAACTTTGTACGTGACTATCAAATCTGTCAGAGAGAGCGGTTAAAGCCTATGTCATAAGAGATATGCCTTCCTTGAGTTCAGAAAAATTAGTTCGAGCTTCAGATCTGAAAGAAGTAAACTCCTCATATAATGCAGAAACTCTGTCAGGTGCAGAAGTAGAAGCTGGAGGCGGTGTTGGCTAGAAATTCCGTAGCAAAGAGATCAAGTCTTTATCTTGTTTCTCTGGCGGCGACATAGAAAGAAGACGAGCATAGAGCATGTCTGATAATTCTGAGATCGGAATGTCTTGAACTGGAATGCTGGAAGAAACCGGAGGAACGGATGTAGATAAGCCGACAGACTGAGTAAATGACGGAGGAATCGGAATAGAGACAATCACTGGAAGAGTAGAAGAAACAGTTGTAGATGGTTCACGGATGAATACCCCAGATGGTCTTCTGAAAGGAATCTCTTGTGGAATCGAAGTAGCATCAATCTCTACCATCTTACCTTTGAAATGAGCCTTTAACTTCTGAACTTGTGCCTCTTTCTCAGCATCAAAACGAATAGTCAATTGTCGGATGACCTCATTCAGAGTTGTAAATTTCTCCGTTGTATCACGTACTTCAACTGAAGAAGTATCGACAATAGAAGTAAGCTCGGGTGAAGAATGAGAACATGTTGTACCTTGAACCCGATGCTGAGTTGTAGCTTTGTCAAAAGCTATATCAAGCTCATCAACTTGAATATCAGCCACTTTAGGATTAATAGAGACAGATTCTTCTTCAGACAAAACATCTTCTTGAACTTGCACTTCTGATTCCCTGGACTTCCTTTCATAAACAAGAATATTAGGATGATCACCATCGTTTCCATCATTGTCATCATCATCACTACCAACATCTGCATCTCTATCTCCATCTCCATCAGTAGCATCATCAGTAGTAGCAGAATCATCATGGACAGCAGGTTCAGTGTCAATAGCTACAATTACATCACCTATTTGTTGATTGACAACAGTTGCTTCAACATCTTGTTCGACAGCTTCTTCAACCTCTTGTTCGTCATGAAAAGATGCAACTTGTTCATCATGAGACGGTGCAGCTTGATCAGCGTCCAAAGAAAGATCATGCTCTAGACAGTATTGAATTATGCTATCATCAGATGGATCAACATAATTCACAATGAGCTCATGAGGAATTGGCATGGAGTAGTTGAAAGACCGCTTCTGTTTCTGAATGTAAGTCATCTCAGTATCTGGAACCTGAGGCCAAGACAGTCGACGAGGAATAGCAGAGTTACTTCGTAACATACTCCTGACAATAATCTTCATATATCGAACAAACGGAATAAACTTTCGCTTCTTATGAGTAAGTTTGTCTTGCACTCTCTCTGAAAGTTCGGTCCAGAAGATATACGTGTAGTCGACATACAGGTCATAGACAACTGCATGGAACAATCTGAGATAGTGAAGACTCGCATTGTCCGTGCCAGAATGTTTCGATGTGAGGCACCTGTTGAGGACGGAGAATAAAGCATACCATACCGGAGGTAGATTGGATTTTTCAAAGTCACTTACTCTATCCAAAGAACCAAGATATCCCAGATTACGACTACCCTCTAATACACCCAATTCAGAAGGATAGTTGTCGTAAGAAGTTCTGCCAGGTCGAGAGTTTGGCTCCGGAAGCTCCAAAATCAGGCGAAGTCGCTTATATGATAGAAAAGATTCAAACTGGTCAATCTGCAAGTCGAAACGATGTGGTCGAACTAGCTCATTCTTTGAGATCGAATGCCAGGCCTGCTGAAGATACACTTCAGGAACATCAGCGCAGGAGGTAAGAGCCGAAGCAAGTGAATGACCTTTGAGAATGGCTCGAATTACTGGATGTATCTTTATCTTGTCAAAGTCCACGTAGTAATTGTTTGGCTTGTATGGCAACATGTACATCATAGTAGGAAATACGTCGTTTGGTGTTCGCCGCTGAACTGAAAGATTCGCACCCGTAGAAGGTACAAACGGCATCGGCGTATCATGTGATGCACGATCAGATGGGTCATCGTGAATGACATTCTCGTCTTGAACCATTGGATCAGTAACGTTTTGAGAAGCCATTAGAATACCTATGAAACAGAAAATAAGGAAAATTAGACAAGGAAAGAGAAAATGAAAAACACAAAAAAATGAAACATTTTCTAAGTATGGTTTGCGTGACAAGTGTGAGACTCAAACTGAGGTTTGCGCGATGAACTTGAGGCGCAAAGGAAGGTTTGCGTGACATACGAGTGGCGTAAAGCAAAGTTTGCGTAGCAAGTACATGGCGCAAAGCAAAGTTTGCGTGATGTACTCGTGACGTAAACTGAACTTAGTAAAAATTTCATTCATAAGAGAAAACACTTAGGTTTGCGTGACACAAAGGAAACACAAAGGTAACTTTGCGTGACCAACAGGTAGCGCAAAGTTAACTTTGCGTGACCTACCGGTAGCGCAAAGTTAACTTTGCGTGACCTACCGGTAGCGCAAAGTATATTTCGCATTATCAACAGAATACGTAAACCCTAGAAATACGAAAGATGTCGCGAGTTCATCTCTGATTTTCCAAAACTTCAAAGAAATCGATTATAAAACAAGATAAGTGTTCAAAATTCATTAAAGAAAGACTAAAAGCATATTTCGACCACTTTAAGACTGATTAAAATCAGTATTCAACTCAAAGATTTTGAAAATTTTGAAACGCAGAAATGAACATCCGCGACTTAGAATCTTCAAAAACAAAGCAAAATACAACAAAATACGAGTAGAAATCATATACCTGGGGATCGAATTAGGCAACTAAATCAAACCCAATCGTTGATTTTAACAATAAAGCTCTCGATTCTGATGTAGATGATGAAGAACAGATCGAACAAAAACACACAGTAAAAAATCGTAAAATGAAACCAAAATCAAATAAGAACAATGAAATACTAATCAGAACCACACATCGAATACAAAAAGAGTATAGAACACATACCCAATTGAAAAATAAGGCTGAAATCAACAAATGAAAATCGCACAGAGAGAGAGAGGGAAAATGAAGAGCGAAAGTCAGTTTCAAAACAAAGAGAGAGAAAAAGAGACAAATGAATAGGACACACACTATTTATACTAAAAACAAAGAATACTAAAAAAAAAAATAACACTCTAAAAAAAATACAACTAAGAACACAAAAAAAATGAAATTTTACCTGCAAAACTCTTTTTACTCCCCCTACACAAATGCACTAAATTTAACAGATCAGTATAGCATTTGTATAGAAAAATAAAAAATACATACCTGATGAATTGCTGATCTGATCGTTAAACACTGTATCAGATATGTACCTGACCATTTTATTTACTCCCCCTCAAAATCAGAAGATATCAGATTTCATTCAGATATTCTCTCCCCCTCAAAATAAGCACTTATCAATTTACAAAGATATGGATACACAACCATAGACACATCAGTGTAAAAAGAAAATTATACTGAATATAAATTTTGAAACATCTGAACATATAAAAATTTAAACACTAACCAAATAAAATTCTACTCAGTAAATTATCACAGATTTATCATTCAATTGAAATCAAGTGTATGTTTTTGGATACAGATACAAGTTTCATTGCATATCAAGTTAAGACATGTCCAGTTGCAAAAACTTCCAGCAATCTATTCAGTGTGCTCGCATGCGAACTTTAATTAGCTTCAAGAAAATGTAATTCTAAAAATATAATAGAGAACTTTGCATGTACTTACACTAAGCCATCAAAAATTAAGACTTTCACAAATTTATAGGTTTATCGCAACTCAAACATATCACCAAGTATCATGAGATGTGTGCTCAATGGCATCTTTTAGCATTGTGCACATTGGCATATTCACATGAGTGTGCTCTTTGGCATCTTTTAAGCTTGTGCACTTTGGCATCTTTTAATCAAAAAGTTTGGTAAGAAAAGAACATGCCGTAAACGTATCTTTCTATCTGACCCTATTGCAGGATTTGGGTCAGCCGCTCCCAGATCAGTTGGCCTTAGGGGACTAGGTGTCAAGCACCCCTTGGAACTTACTCTCCCAGATCAGAAAGGCTACATCAACACATCCTAAAACCATTCATACCAGTAGAACATGACTTTCGATCTGGTTCTATAGAAGGATTTGGGTTCGATCACTCCCAGACCAATTGACCTTAGGGGACCAGATGACAAGCATCCCACGGAACTTACTTTCCCAAACCAGAAAGGCCACAGGTACAAACTTTTAAACTTAGAGATGTCTGTATTTTATATATAATATTCATCTCAATCACTCAGTTCTAAATCTAAGTGCTTAGCCCATATTTTCATTACAGTCCATAATCCAGACTTTTTAGGATTTCCAAGCATTGTAAACTATAAATATTCCGAATCACATACCTTTAAAGCATAATGCAAAAGCTTCAAACATGTTGCTGACTTTTCGACTTTTAAAAGATTTGAAAATTGAACATATAAAGCTTTAATATAAACAAAGCAACTTGAAAATTTATCCTAGACACACATTTTATTCAAAAGAAAGAAAACCTGTAAAGCTTTTACTTTATAGAATCAAATTTGTAAAGATTTAAACTTTTAAATTCAACATGCCGAGTTTTGAAAGCAAAAAATTAAAACGTTTTTCATCTAAAGCTTTTGTAAAAATATCAGCAAGTTGATATTAAGTTGGGACAAAATATAATTCAATAGTACCTTCTTCCACATGATGTTTTATGAAATGGTACCTCATATCTATGTGTTTGGTCTTTATGTGCTGAACCGGATTGACTGATATCGCAATCGCGGATTTGCTGTCATAATAAATTGGAATAATTTTGTACAGCATCCCGTAGTCACGAAGCTGTATCTTCATCCATAGCACTTGAGCGCAACAACTAGCTGCGACGACATATTCTACCTCTGCAGTTGAGATAAAAACACAATTCTGCTTTTTCGACGCCCAGCTTATCAGTCTGTCACCAAGAAATTGAAGATGACCTGAAGTGCTTTTCTGGTCTAACTGATTTCCACTGAAATCTGCATCAGAATAAGCAATTAGTTTATAGTCAGAACTCTTAGGATACCACAAACCTAAATACGGAGTTCCTTTGATATATCGAAAGATTCTCTTGACTGCTAAGAGATGCGATTCCTTTGGCTTGGCTTGAAATCTGGCACATAAGCAAGTAGAAAACATGATATCTGGCCGACTTGCAGTTAGGTACATTAGTGATCCGATCATTCCTCGATAAATCTTGACGTCCACAGCTTTTCCATCTGGATCGAGTCCAATTTTAGCACCATGAGCCATAGGCGTGCCAATTGAAGAAGATTTGTCCATCTTGAATTTCTTCAGGATGTGAAAAACGTACTTCGACTGGTTAATAAAAATTCCATCTGGAAGCTGTTTCACTTGTAAGCCGAGGAAGAAATTAATTTCTCCCATCATGCTCATTTGAAACCTGAAGGTCATGAGATCAGAAAACCAAGTACATAAAGATTTATTAGTCGCACCAAATATAATATCATCTACGTATATTTGAACTAAGCAGATATCCAAGTTAGAACGATAAATGAAAAGAGTGGTATCTATGGATCCTTTGGTAAACCCGGATTTGATCAAGAAGGCCGACAACTCATCATACCATGCCCTTGGTGCTTGTTTCAGGCCGTACAATGCTTTATCGAGAAAGTAGACATGATCAGGACGGTCTTTGTCAACAAACCCCTCTGGTTGAGAAACATAAACTTCTTCTTTCAGTTTCCCATTGAGAAAGGCTGTTTTTACATCCATCTGATACACAGTAAAATTGCGATAAGCAGCAAAAGCGAGAAACATTCGAATAGCTTCTAATCTTGCAACCGGCGCGAAAGTTTCATCGTAGTCGATTCCTTCTTCTTGTCGATAACCCTTGGCAACTAGTCTAGCTTTGTTACGAACAACTATACCATCTTTGTGTTTCTTGTTCTTGAATATCCACTTTGTACCGATTATGCTCTTTCCTTTTGGCCGTGGTACAAGTCTCCAAACTTTTAATGCATCAAATTGATTGAGCTCCTATTGCATTGCTATTATCCAATCCGGATCCTCCAATGCTTCAGAAACTTTGGTTGGTTCAATCTTGCTTAGAAAACAAGTGAATAGACATTCATTGGGAGTTGCCGTCTTGGAACGTGTAGAAACACTTGCTTGAGGATCACCAATAATCTGATGAATAGGATGAGATCTTTTCCATTTGGTGGTATGAGGGAGAGGATCAATAACGTCTTGAACAACTTCTAATTGTTGAGATTGAGCTTCAGTTACGTTCATGTCAGATGAAGAGATAGAAACAGTTTCAACTGGAGGAGGAGGTAACTCAACAATATCTGAATCAGATTCTGGAGTTGTTGGTTGTATAGTAGCAGTTTGTTCTTCTTCCTGAACTGATTCTTCTTGAATAGATTGTTCTTGAACATATTCTTCTTGAATAACTTATTCTTGAACAGATTCTTCTTGAATAGGCTCAGTTTCTGACTGTGCTTGATCAGATTCAAAAATACTGTTTTGAGTAACAGGAGGTACGGGAACAACATCAGTTTCAGAGATAGATGTAGTGGAATTATAAGTAGATGCACTCATAGTTTCCCGATTCAAAACATTTGAAACATTTTCAGAGTTAGATTTAGGCACATCATCATAAAAATGCTCAAACAGAAAATCAAGATCAGTAAGATTAAGCAAAGAAGAAGAAGAATCTTGATTTGACGACTGTAGTGCAGGTTCTGAAATGTTTTGTCCAGAAGCTAAATTCCCTGTAAGTGCGGGTTCTAAGCCTGATTGACTAGAAACCAAATCGGCAGCTTCGTCAAATTTGACATTGACACTCTCTATCACTTTTCTTGCGGATGAAAGAAAGACTCTGTAAGCCGCAGAAGTAGAAGAATACCCAAGAAAAATACCCTCATCTGCCTTTGGACTAAACTTGTTGAGATTGTCTCGGTCATTCAGAACATAACATTTACACCCAAATGCCTTGAAATATTTTACATTCGGATTGATACAATTCATAAACTCATATGGTGTTTTGTTGAATCGGCGATGCATAATTGATCTGTTCTGAGTATGACAAGCAGTTGAGACAGCTTCAGCCCAATGAGACAAAGGAAGACCAGAATAAGCAAGCATCGATCTGGCATCCTCGACAAGCGTTCTGTTTCTTCGTTCAACAACCCCATTCTGTTGCAGTGTTCGAGCAGCAGAAAACTGTTGTTGAATACCTTGATCTTCGTAGAAAGCTTGAAGAGTGCTGTTCTTGAATTCAGTACCATTGTCTGATCTGACAACTTTGACTGCTTTTTGCTTGTTGGTCTGAATTGTGTTGATGAGGTTGAGGAGAATTTCGGGAGTTTCATCTTTAGACTTGAGAAACTTAACCCATGTATATCGTGAGTAATCATCAACAACCACCAAGACATATCTTTTCTTTCCGATACTCTTTGTCTTCATCGGTCCGCATAAATCAACATGTAATAAATCAAGAATATCCGAAGTGCAGGGTTCAGGCTTTGGCTTGTGCGGTGCTTTCTTCATCTTTCCCTTCTCACAGTCTTGACAGAGGTGGTCTTCTGAAAACGAAGTAATGGGAGACCTCTCACTGAATCAGTCTTGACAAGGCGATCCATATATTTAAAGTTGAGATGAGCTAGTCGTCGATGCCATATCCAGCTTTCATGAACAGAGGCTTTAGAAAGCAAGCAGATATCTGATGGGATTTTAACCTCGGAAAGATCAGTGGTATATAAATTGGATCTTCTTTTTCCAACCAGTAAATCCCTGCCACTGTCATTCTTCACAGAAACGCGTTTAGATTTAAAGCTGACTTCAAGATCTTTATCACAAAATTTCCCGATGCTGAATAAGTTGTGGCTAAGACCTTCAACATAGCTCACTCGCTTGACAGTAATATTGCCTTGAACAAGATCACCATAACCTAGAATGGGAGCAGTCTCGTAGTTTCCAAACTTAACACGATCGCAACATTTTTCTTTAAAATTTGAAAGCAGTGATTTGTTGCCCGTCATGTGTTTGGAACACCCCAAATCCAGATACCATAAATGACTAAGTTGCACATACAGAAACTACACAGATTTAGGTACCCATATGCTTATGGGTCCCTTCTTGTTAGATTTGTGCCTTTTATTTTTCGAAAATTTATTTTTAGAAAACTCATAAATGCTATCATCAATAGAGAAAGAAACATAATCATCTGAATCAAAACTAGAAGAAGAATATGATACATTCTTTGCAATGTGAATCATTTGCTGTATTGAATACTTTGTGTTTTTATTACAAAAGGCAAATGTATCCTTATCACAAAGATCATCTACACATTTATCCTCTAAAATTTCAGATTCATTTGATGTCTGCTTGACTCTCCATATCAGCTTAGTTGACCTTTTCACAATCCGATCTGAAACAGAAGAATCAGAAGAATTAGAATTTTCAGAAAAGACATTATCTTGTTTCTTTGACTTCTTTGACCTTCTTCTTTTACGCTTTGGTTTATAATACTGATCATTTAGCATAAAAGAGTCATCAACAATTGAATTAGAAGAAGAAATTTTATCTAAGAAATCAATCTGAGCATTCATCATAGTTGAACTAGCCTCGGAGTGAAAATTTTCAGAAACACACAAGTCAGGAAGAGGTTTGCGCGACCCATTGGTGGCACATACCGAACTTTGCGCTATCAACATCTGGCGCAAGTTGACAGTTTGCGCTACCAAAGGTTGGCGCAAATGCACACTGTTTGATACTTTTCGAGTATTTTCCTTAGAATCGATAGAAAATCCAGAAATTATTTTATCTTCAAAACTTGATTTCATGATAAAAAGAAATAAACTGTTTTCAAAATCAGTTTGAAGACTTTGTTCTTCCAATTTATCTTCAAGATCAACTATTTTACCTTCTAACACTAACGGGGGAATATATCTCCTAGAATCATAAGAAACCGGAGATACATTTTCCTTATTTGTTTTATTAGCATATATATCAAAATAATCATTTGATAATGAAGATTTATTAGAAGAATTGACATTTATAACATTTGTAGATTTTCTGGACTTCTTCGATTGTTCAAGAAAATATTTGGCATTCTCAGAAGTATAAACAAATGGCATTTCCATTTTCTTGTTTTTCATTATTTTCTCATTTTCATATTCTAAAACTTGCTTTTCACTCGTCCAAAAGAAATTGAACTGAGGAGAATATCTTGCAAGACCTAGATGATCATATTCATATAAAGTAGGAACTTCTGTTTTAGCAAATTCTAAAAAATGCGGATTTATTCATAAAAATGGTTTATTCTTATAGAATCATCACTCCTTGGTTTATTCATAAAAATGATCATATTCATATAAAGTAGGAACTTCAAGTCCCCATTTTCCTTTATAGAATCATCACTCCTTGGTTTATTCATAAAAATGGTTTACTCAGTTTGTTCTCTCTTATATAATTTTCCTTCTAAATCAATTATTTTATCAGAAAGATTTTGATTTAAAGTGGTCAGTTCAGTCAAAGAATCACGATAAGTCTGATTTGAAGTTTCTAAATCATTCAACTGCTTTTGAAATTTCTCTTTTGTATCTATTAAAATAGATTTTTCATCTTTCAGTGAAATTTGCAGTTTTTCAATCAATACAGACTTTTCTTGATTATCAAGCTTTTCAGGTATGAACTTTGAACGTAAATCATGTAAAGCATTGATAATAACATTCATTTGAGATGAAATGAAATTGTAATCAAACTCAGAAATTACCTCAGATTCATCAGTTGAAGTATCCTCTTCTTCATCTTCACTCTTGTCATCCCCAATAAAGCACATTGCAGCCGTTTCCTCATTTTCGGCTTCATTATCTGAATGGTCAAGCCAATATTCCTCCTCAGCAAGTAGAATTGTTCCATTCTCTCTCTTTTCTGCCAGTTCCAACTTCTTTCTGTAGAAAGCAGAGTCCTTGACAACCTTCACGCGACACTCCTTTGCTATATGTCCCGGTTTTCCACAATTGAAGCAGTTCATTACCTTCTTCTCTTCCTTTTTCGGCTCAACCACTTTAGCAGGCTCATATTTTGGAACATATGGCTTTGATGGAGCACCGAATTCCACTTTCTTTGAACCAGAAGTGAAACGAAGGTTGTTTGATCCTGATCTGTGCTGGAACTTTTTCTGATAATGTTGAGAGAGAAGTATCATAGCCTTTTCCAAAGCCTCACCATCATCTTCAGTTGACCCATCATAGGCACTCTCAGATAAAGCTTGTTCTGCCAGCTGAATAGCCAGGAGAGCAATCGGATCAACAGTCTTTGGCTTATTTTTCTTGTCAATCTTAGCTTTCTTTTCCATTACCATGTTCTCATCAGTCATCAAGATTTCATACAGTTCTTGAATTGGCATTGTGGAAATTCAGACATCATTCCTCATCCTATGACATGACTTTCTCCATTCTGGTTGAAGAGCATTTAAGAACTTCAGATTGGCTTCCAGTTCAGTCTTTGTCACCTTTATCTTGTACAGATCATTGATTACTGCCCAAAATCTGTCAAACACACTTTTCAGACTCTCTCCATCTTTTGATTTAAACTCCTCAAAGTTATTCATGTATAGAGTCTGACGGAGTTGAGTAGCCACAACTGATCCAAGCATTATCTTTTCTAGCTGAGTCCACATTAGCATCGGATTCTGCTTGAAACAGTCAATTCTATTGTAGATTGAATTGGGTAGAGCAATAATCAGATTAGATTTTGCCTGGTTATCAGCTTGATATCTCAAAAGTTCTTCAGCATCATACTCTCTTAAAGCCTTCTCAACTCTTGTAGACAGAGTAGTTGCAGTAGCTGGTATTTCTTTCATGAGCCTCTCCATAGGACCTTTAGTTAAAGATTTCATCATATTATCACCATTTGGTTGTCTCTCTATGAAATTGATGAATCTGTCCTGCCATTGCTGAAACTCATTTTCATTTATCAGAACTGGAGGGCGAGTATCTGATCCCAAAGACATCATTATGTCGTTCTTGTAAAATTGAGCTTGTAGAGACATATTGACAAAGTCAGAAAGTTCTAAGTCTGAAAACTGGTAAACTGGCGCAAACTGAAGGTTTGCGTGAGCAGTGAATGACGCAAATGAAACTTTGCGTGAGCTGTGGAAGACGCAAACTAGGATTTGCATGAGCAGAAGATTGCGCAAAACAAACTTTGCGTGACTCGCTGATGGCGTAAACAAACTTTGTGCGAGAAGCTAGTGACGCAAACTGAAACTTCGCGTGAGACAATGGTGGCACAAAGGTAACTAACACACAAAACTGAATTTCTCGTGAACTGTAGGAGACGCAAACTGTACTTTACGTGATGCAAGAGTGACGCAAAGTTCACTTTGCGTGATGTACCCAAGGCGAAAAGCTGAACTTTTCGTGAAGTAAACCTGAAGACTAGCACATTCGCTGGAAGAACTCGCGCAAATCTAGATGAACTAGCGCAAACCTGTGATGAACTGGCGCAAATGTCAGATCTGGCGCAAAGCTCACAAAATCAAGAAAATCCTTCTAAAATCCATTAGAAAAACGAAATTAATGACTTTCTCACACACAGATATGATTGAAAACAAGTTTCTAACACATTTTAATCAAAAAATTCGATCAAAAACAACAAACACAAGAATTTGAGAATAGAACAGTACGTAAAAACGAGATTTCCAGAAAATCTAAATTTCTCAAAATCGAAGATCAAACAATGATTTTCTTGCAAAATGATGTGAATCAAAAGTATTTAACTACTAAAAGCGGATCCAGCGAACCAATTTACAACAAAAAACGATCAAAAAACATTCCAAATTTGATAAAAAAATCAAAAAACAAGATTTTCTTGAAAAAATTCAAGAAAATCGATCAAATTTTCTGATTTAACTACAAATTCAGAATCGAAAAACAGATTCTGTCAATCCTCTCAGATTCATAATAACTCTGATACCAATTGAAAGTCCAAGATCACCAAATCTTAGAGAAAGAAAGTAGAGAGAGAGAGAGAAGGAGTGCCAAATGTAAACCGTTCTATTCAAAATGATCTCAAAGTTACAAAACAAAGGCACCAACGGGACTTAAATAACCAGGGCCTAAACTAATACAGAAAAGCATGCTAAACACAGTTAAGACCACTGAAAATAAATACAATGATTACTGTTCATAATAGACTTAACAATTTTATCAGAGATCATGTGATGAATGGTGACATAGAACTTCATTTTATTCCAATTGACTATCAGCTTGCTGATCTGTTCACCAAACCTCTTGATGAGACAAGATTTAACTTTCTCATCAGTGAGCTTGGAATGATGAAACTTGAAGATTAACTCTTCAGCTCTCATGCATTATGTCAGTGATAATATGTTACACTTCAACATATAATCTATGATTAAATATTCTAACTCTAAGGTATGTTTTCTAAATCTCTATCACTGAATATCTCATTCAGTAAGGCGTTTTTCAAAAATCAAATCTTCAATCACTGATTTTCTTCAAGTGGTTAAAAGCTTTTTGATAAACAAATCTTATCATTGATATTCTCATCAATGATCATTTGGAAAGAAAAATTAGCTCTGAATTTCTATCAGAGATTCTTTAAAAAAAAAACAATCTCTGACTTTTCTTCAGAGATACTTTCTAAAAGGCAAATGAAACATTTTTTTCTTCTCTTGTTGGATGTATATTGTATTCAAGATTAAAATAGAGGGTCTAGTTTGTAAATGTTGAATAGTTAAGGGTTTTGAGTTGTAAAGTCAACTATGTTGACTTATTATAAATAGGTTGGTTTCTTTGTTAGATAGATAGACACGCGTATTAGATTCATTCAGAGATTGTGGTAAGAACTCTCTCTCACACACACACACACATATAGTGAATACGTGAGACATGTGATTACGAGTTAGATCTGTGGTTAATTGTAAATCTTGTATTTGATCAATAATATTGTGTTCTTAATTTGTGTTGTGTGAATTATATGCTAGTAATCTAGGTCACAATTGGTATCAGAGCAGAGATCAGGTAAATCAGAAAGTTCAATTTTTTTTTTCAAGAAAAAGTCACTGTTCCATTGAAAGTGATTTTGTGAAAGAGTGATGATTTGAATGTTCAATTTGACCGTATAATTGGTATCAGAGTAGAGATCAGGTGAAGCAGAACATTTCTTGTTCAGGTTGAATGTTCAATTGATCAATAGATTCGAAGAATTTGATCAATCTGTCAAGTTTCAGAAACTTTTTGCTCGAAGACTGCCGTGGATCAATTTCTACTTCAATAGTTATTCTTAGAAAAATTGCTTACACAGGGTTGTTCACGATGTTACTGTGATCATTTGTACAAAATTTCAGAGTCAAACATCAAAGTTTGATTGGATTTCAGTGGAAAAGTCAAGAAAAAATGTCAAGATTCATAGAATTCGCAGATATGATGAAGAACTCGCAAGTAGAACTCGTAGACTGAAAGAATTCCTACATTATAGGGATTAAAAATTGTTAAGGATAGAATTCGCAAATTGGGTTGAAGAATTCGCAGAAGAGACATGTACGAAATTCTTAGAATTCACAAGAGAGACATATACGGATTGTGTTGAATTCGCATATGAGTGTTAGAATATTCCAAGGGAGGAATTCGCACTCTACTATCTGCGAAAAGTTCAGGATTCGCACTCTGCTATCTGCAAAAAGCTCAGGATTCGCACATCAAGTATATACAAAAAGCTTAGAATTCGTATCCTTTATTGTATCCTTTCATGCGAATTGTGTCTACGAATTCTATACTTGTGAATTTTTGCTTGAGTGTCTTACGAATTGTGATCATACGAATTCTAATTCTTACGAATTCTTGCATGTGAGTGGGTTGAGAATTTTTCTATATGAACTGTGTTTGTTGTGAGTGTCATACGAATTCTTGTCTTGCAAATAGTGCTATACGAATTCTTGACTTGTAAATCATTTTTGAGCGATTTTTCTGTATTTTTCAAGTGATTTTTCTGATTTTCTGATTAAAGATCATTACTAGCTAATTTTTTGTGTTGTGAAGATATCAAAATGCCATACATTGATAAGAAGGGAAATACTGTGCTGACAAAAAGGGATTGTGCTTTAGCATACATGCCAGAAATTCCTGCTATGGAAGCTAAAATCAAGGATCTAAAGATTCAGAATGCATCTCTTCATGAACAAATTAATAAATTGAAAGATAATAAAGATTTTGTTTGTTCAGAATGCATATCTAACTCAAAGATTAATTTTGTAGGAATAATTGAATCCAAAGAGAAAGAGATCTTAAATCTTCAAGACAAGCTGAAAAGGTCTGAAAGTCTTAATTCTAGCTTAAGCTGGTCAAAGAAGGAATCAATACATAGAGAGCTAGATGAACTGAGAAGAAGATGAAATATTGCCAGTGAGACATCAAATGCACTTAGAAAGTCAAATTCTTTACTCTATGCTGAAACAGATAAACAGAGAGATAAATTGTTCAGTTTGGAAGTTGAGATAAACATGCTAAAAGAGAAAGCGATTAAAGAGAAGAAAATTTCAACAAATCAAGATGAGATGAAAAAGTTTGAGAATAAGAGAAAGGAAATTGAAAAAGATAATGTTGAGCTGAAAAAGAAAGTTTCTGAACTGGAAGATCAAGTGAATAAAAAGAAGAAAGAAAGAGTTGATTTTGAGAAAGAAAGAAAATCTTATGCTCAAAAGTTTTCTGAATTTTCAAGAAAAGCTTTTGAAGAGAAGAAATCAGTGGAGCTTAAATGTGTAAAGCTTTCTCAACAAGTTTCAGACTTTGAGAAAGTAATCATAATGGAGAGAGATGATATTCCCATATTCTAGTTTCTATTCAAGATTAATCAAACAAAACAAGAAATCACAAACAATTACCTGTTTGATTTCAATTCAATTCCAATATTACACTTTCTCTCTCTACAATCTCTCTATAATGAACTCTCTCTCTTTCTCAGATATTTCTTTCTCTAAACTTACTGAGTTCGGTATTTCACTTTGATACTCCCCTCTAATTACAAAGGAAAATAAACTATTTATACCTACAACTAAAACAAGGAAACAAATACAAAATACATTTGAATTTTATTACAGAAGACTTTGACTTTGATGAGATTTGACTTTCTCAGCTTTGACTTCTTGTATTTTGAACTTCAGTCTTCTTGATCTTGTATCCAACAGATTTATGCTCTAACAATCTCCCCCTTTGGATTCAAGATCACTGTTGAAAGATATAGCAATTCAATCTTCACTTTTAATCTCTGTCAGTACAATCTCCTCTTTTTTTTAAGGTATTCTTTCCAAAACTCTCTTCAAATGATTAACAATCTCCCCAAAACTTTCACAATAATACTTTCAGACTTTGGAAAGAAATTATCTTCAGAATCAGCTCGAATTTGCTTTAGCAAAAATCTTCAAAGAAAATTTCCTCAAATCTTCAGATATACTTTGATCGTCTTCAAATCATTACTTTTGAACTTTTCTGACTTGGACATTTCTGAAAATCTTCTCTCAAAACTTTATCATTTCTTGATACCATCTCCTCCAAACTACAAAACTTTAACATTTCTTGATATCATCTCCCCCTTTTTGATGATTTGAGCATCTATATCATCAAAACTTTTCTTCCAAGAAATGTCATTGACCATTCTGATCTGTCAAACTGAGCCTTTGATTCTGTGATCCATAACCAAGTATTCATCTAGATCTTTTCAAATCCAGACAAAATAAGAACATGTAACTCCTGAATCAACAGATGAATCAGTTAATATGCCTGTCAGTAACATGAAGTCACTGTGTGTAACAAATACACAATATAAAGAAGCGTTTTGATGTTCACTCCCCCAGGGCTTCCATCCAATCATCGAAATACCACAAAGGCAATTTCTATGAATGTTATGACAAAGAAACGAATTCTTTGTGTGTTCGTGCATGTGTAGAAAGAATTAAGCACGATGATTGCTTTTCAATAAGGCTCAAAGTTGTGTAAACCACTGAGAAACAGTAGATAAACACAGACTCAATGTGCATGATTGAAGTGAGAAGGTGGGGTAGACTTCCTTCTTTTTCAATATCCAGATTTTCCAAATGAAAATCAGATAGATTATGTGCTGCGTCCCCAGAAAATATGAAACATTTTCTTTTTGAGAAGAAAATGAGTGGTTGGTGGGGTTTTAGCAAGAGTTGGCATGGGCTAGTTGCCTGTTTCAATAACGTTCACCAAAGAGTTGTGAAACGCTAGTAATGTGGCTGCCCGACTCATAAAGTAGTTGGTGCAGAGTTTGATATTCTTTTACTCTGATCTCTCACCCTCTTTCTTTTAATCATTAAGCGCACTACTAACCAAACTCTCTTTTCCATTTTACCTCATCGCACAACCCACACTCATTTCTTTTAACTCCTCACACTCAATCTCTATGGATTAACTTCTTGGGTAGAAATCACTGGTTAACGTGATTCCATAGAAGTTCATTTAAGTCCTAGCACAAAGAACCCATGTAATCCTATGAAAGCATAATGTTGCTCAAAATGATTTAACTTTATAAGTTAAAGCTCATATACAAATGTCAGACAAATGTATGCCCAGAAAATATAATCATGAGGATTTGAGCATTTTTATACATTGAAGTATTTTCAAACAAGTATACTGAATGAATGAACATGAATGCAAAAGACTTGTTTGAAAATATGACATTGTATGAAAATGATCAGAAATGAAATGATATAGCAATTAAGGCTTATGGTCAAAAATAACGGATATTGTCCATACGAAACAAAATATAGACATTCTTGAAATGACGTTTCGAAATGAAATATCGCTCAAAATTCTTTAAAATACAAGCGGGGTGTCTTACCATCGAAAAAATTGTTTCAATTTAGAGACATGGTAAGAACAATTTGATCAAAAATTAAACCGATGTGTGTGAATACTTGAAAGTATGTAGAAAAGACAATACGCAAGTATTTATCTTTAGAAACACACGGTTTGTTTATCAATTAAGCAGAAAAATAAAATGAAAACATTTAAAATCACACTTCCAAATTATAAACTCTGTTTAAGAATCAGGAAGTGGTTTGAACATTTCAGAACATGTTTTCTATATCTGAAAATTGTCCTTCTTTCAGATATATTTGAGATTAAGATAAGAAATTTACCTTTTAGCTTTGTCTTAAATCTCATGAAGTCATGCTTAAGTCAAAATAATATGATCGTGTCATCCTCTCTCATCCTGCATAAGTCTCAAAGTCTATTCAAAGCAACTTTATTCACAAATTTATTTGAAAAATAAAAGACATAAAGCAATAATATGTTGATTGTACGATTTCTGATCTGAGATAATCAGAAATCATAGTCTTACTCCTTTTGATATGACATATAAGCTCCCCCTAAAATCATGCATCACAAAAAATTTGTCAGTTAAGTAAAATGCATAAATTAGTTATGCTCCCCCTCAAATGAATGTAGATCATCTTAAAATCTTCTCTTACTCCCCCTGAGATCATGAGCAAACAATTAAAGTGCAGGTATCTTTCAAACATAATGATAAAGAAAAATGATGAAAATTAACAATACGTAACTTTAGTAGGTAACAACTGATTACGTCTTAAGATTTAACATACCAAGCTTAGAGACAAGAAAATTAAATCTCTTTTCATCTAAGGGTTTGGTAAATAAATCTGCAAGTTGATAATCTGTTTTTACAAAATAAAGTTCAATTGTTCCTTTTTCTACATTATCTTTGATAAAATGATACCTTGCATCAATGTGTTTGGTTTTCGTATGTTGGACAGGATTAGCAGATATGGCAATTGCACTCTTCGAGTCACAATATATTGGGATTTTGTCGAACTTGAATCCATAGTCTCGTAGCTGTGTTCGCATCCACAGGACTTGAGAACAGCAACTGGCAGCAGCTACGTACTCTGCTTCAGCAGTCGATGTGGAAACGCATAATTGTTTCTTTGATGCCCAACTAACGAGCTTGTCTCCAAGAAATTGAACGTGACCAGAAGTACTCTTTCTGTCCAACATGCAACCTGCATGATCTGCATCTGAATAAGCAGTCAGTTGAAACCCAGTATCCTTAGGATACCACAGACCAAGATCTGCAGTGCCCTTCAGATATCTAAAGATCCGTTTGACAGCAGCCAAATGGGATTCTTTAGGAGCAGCCTGATATCTAGAACATAAGCATGTTGAAAACATAATATATGGTCTACTAGATGTAAGATACATTAACGATCCTATCATACCTCTATAGGTTCTAACATCAACACTTTTATCCGAAGGATCAGTGCTAATTTTAGTACCTGGTGCCATCGGGGTTCCAATTGGTTTGCAATTTTCCATTCTGTACTTCCGAAGAATATCCAAAATGTACTTAGATTGGTTAATGAAAATCCCCGTAGAAAACTGTTTAACTTGTAATCCGAGAAAGAAATTTATCTCTCCCATCATACTCATTTGAAAACGTGACACCATGAGGTTAGAAAAGTTTTTGCAAAATTTTGGATTAGTAGAACCAAATATTATATCATCAACATATATTTGAATAAGGATAATATCAACTTTTTCCTTTTTGATGAATAAAGTGGTATCAACTTTACCTTTAGAAAAACCGGACTTGACCAAGAATTTAGATAAAACGTCATACCATGCTCGAGGGGCTTGTTTTAAACCATAGAGGGCTTTGTCCAAGATATAAACATGATCTGGCCTCTCTGGATTGACGAACCCTTCTGGTTGAGACACGTACACTTCCTCTTTAAGAATGCCATTCAGAAAGGCTGTTTTCACATCCATCTGAAAGATTGTGAAATTCTTATGAGCTGCGTAGGCTAGAAACATGCGGATTGCTTCTATACGCGCTACTGGAGCATACGTCTCATCGTAGTCTATGCCTTCCTCTTGCCGGTAACCTTTGGCAACAAGTCTAGCTTTGTTCCTTATGACGATACCATCTTCATCCTTTTTATTCTTGAATACCCATTTAGTTCTTATCACTGTTTTACCTTCTGGTTTTGGAACTAATCTCCAAACCTTTAGAGCTTCAAACTGATTGATCTCTTCTTGCATAGCAGATACCCAGTCCGAATCAGCAAGAGCCTCGGATACACGCGTTGGCTCAATCTTACTGAGAAATGAGTCATGCATACATTGATTAAGAGTCGCTGACCTAGTTTGTACAGGCTTGTTGAGATCTCCAATTACTTGGTGTAATGGATGATCTTTGGTCCAACGATGCTCATGAGGGAGTGGAGTAGATGAAGTTTGAACATAATCATCATCTAGAAATCCACTATCAGAATCTTCAGTTTGAATAACATGAGGGAGGTTTGCAGTTGAAGTTTCAGGTGCAGAAGCATCAGTTGGAACAGCAGAATCTGGCTGTGGAGTAGACAATGTATGACACCCAACTGAAACAGTTACTTCTGGCTCAGCAGTTTCTTGTATATCTTCAACTGTAGGAGTAATTGTAGGAATGTGAGCTTCTGACTGAACAGGGGATGCTTGTTCAGTTATGACATCTGAAGTGACTGGATGATTGCAACTTGTGTCTTCAGACCTGTCAGTCACGGCAGATTTAGATACATTAGAACCTAGAAACTCATCATAAAAGAATTCAAATAACAAATCTAAATCAGTTAAATGTGAAATAGATGTAGAAGCGTTATTCGAATTATTCGCTGTAGAAACAGGTTCTGGACTGATCTGCCCAGAAGCTAATATTCCAGTGATCACGGGTTCTGAACTGAGTTGTTCAGAAGCCATATCTTCATCGAATGTTACATTAATGCTCTCGACAACTGTCTTTGACTTCTTCAGATAAACACGATATGCTGCCGATGTTGAAGAATAACCAATGAAGATACCCTCGTCCGCCTTAGCACTAAATTTATTCAGACTCTCTCTGTCGTTAAATACAAAACATTTACACCCAAATATATGAAAATACTTGATTGTTGGTGTTCTGTTGTTGATCAGCTCATATGGAGTCTTTTGAAAACGGCGGTGTATCATGGATCGATTTTGAGTATGGCATGCAGTCGACACAACTTCTGCCCACAAGAATAGAGGTAGATCGGATTGGCTAAGCATAGTACGAGCGGCCTCGACTAGCGTCCGATTTCTCCTTTCGACTACTCCATTTTGTTCAGGCATACGAGCAGCAGAGTACTGATGTGATATCCCGACCGATTCGAGATATTCTTTAACTATCTTGTTTTTGAACTCTGTGCCGTTGTCCGTTCGAAAAAACTTGACTTGTCGCTGCATTTTCACCTGGGTCGTCTTTAATAAAGAAATGAGAACTTCTGGCGTCTCATCTTTTGATCGAAGAAATTTGACCCATGTGTATCTTGAGTAATCGTCCACAATAACCAACACATATTTCTTTCCACCCAAACTCTGAGTTCTCATTGGACCACACAAATCCATATGTAATAATTCTAACGGAGAACTAGTGCTTGGTTCAGGCTTCGGTTTATGCGGAGCTCTCTTCAACTTACCCTTCTCACATGCAGCACACAAGTGTTCTTTCTCATATTTCAGCTCAGGAAGTCCTTTTACCAATTTCCCACTAACCAGCTTGTTGATATAATGAAAGTTCAAGTGAGATAAACGTCTGTGCCAGAGCCAACTTTGCTGCAATGAAGCCTTTGTCATCAAGCACACTTGATTGTCATTCTGTACCTTTGAAAGATTGATGGTATAGAGGTTCGTCTTTCGATTTCCGACTAAGAGTTCATTGCCATCTGCCGTACGAACCGAACATCTCTTAGCTTTGAAGTTGACCTCTAACCCTTTATCACAGAATTGACCAATGCTGAATAAGTTGTTCCCCAAGCCTTCGACATAACTCACCTTACTTATCGTTATGTTGTCTTGAATGATGTCACCACATCCTAAGATAGGTGAAAGCTGATCGTTTCCAAATCTGACATTTCCACTGAATTTCTCTGTATAGTTAGACAATAAAGCTTTTTGCCCAGTCATATGCTTGGAACATCCACTGTCCAAGTACCACATATGCCGGGTCTGCAAGATAAATCAGGAGACAATAGATTTAGTTACCCATTTAAAAACGGGCCCTAACAGATTAGCACAAGATTTTGGTATCCATTTGAAAATGGACCCTCTGTTCTTTTGAAAACCTTTAAAAATATTTGATCTTGAAGAATACACATGATAAGATCCGAACCAATCAGAAGAATTATGAGAGTAAGCAAAATCATTTCTCCGATAATGATAAGATGTAGTAGAAATAGGAGATAATTGAATCAATTGCTTTATTGAATATCGCTTGTAAGAAGTTACAAGGTTTTGTTTATGTGAAGCAAGTTGATCAATTACATCATTATCACTACTAACTGATCTAGTACAAGAATTATCAGAAACTGATTCAGCTATCTCATCATCCTTCCTTTTTGGTCTCCATTCAGTTCGAGCTTTCGACCTTTCCTTGCTTATATCTGAAACACAAGATTTAGATTTATTAGGAAAAACAGATTTATGAGACTGAGTTTTCTTTTGTGTACCAGTGTGTTTCTGTTTCTGTAATCGCTGTTTCTTATATTTCTTACCTTGAGAATAATAATCAGCAGTTACAGAAACCGATTCACCAACCTTAGTTGATGATTTAGCAATTTTAAGAACACTTGGTAACACTTTCTCATTTGTAAGACAAGTAGAATGATCAGGAATAATAGCATTAAAGTCAAACATATCAATTTCGTCTATGCACCCATCATCAGAATTAAGAAAATCATTTGCAGACTCAAATAAGTCAACAAAACTATCAGACGAAGTTTGAGGTGCCTTAGAAACTTTAGAACACTTTGTAGATGTAGATTGAAAAATCGTGTTCTTTAAAACAGTAGAAAACACACTTTGTTCAATATCTACCAAAAGTTTTTTATCAGATAAAACATTTTCAAGCTCAATTATTTTGCTTTCAAGAATGAGTGGAGGAACATAAACCTTTGCAATTGCAGGTTTTGCCTTCATCTCAGAAACAGAATAACTAGCAAAATAATCGTTTGAAAGAACTTTTGGTGTTTCTGAAAGATAACTATCATTTAACTTTGCATAGTTAAATGGTAGTTGCATTTTCTTTACATTCTTTCTATTTTCAGTTTCTTTGGCCTCAACTTCTTCTGGTAATTTGGTAACAAATTTGGGTTTTAAATGAGTATGTTTACCAGCACATGCAAGAAAATCAAAATTATATAATGCTGGTTGTTTTCTGATGGCTTTCTTTAAGTAATGGGGGTTTTTAAAACCAAGTCCCCATTTTTCCTTAACATCAGCCTCTTCATCAGGTGCATTAAGAAAAAAGGTTTGATCTGTTTGGCCTCTTGCGTAAAGTTTGGCTTCCAGACCATTTACCTTCTTATTCAAAAGCTTGTTTTCAACCTGCAGTTTATGAAAAATTAGTGCAGATTCTTTCTTCTCAAACTCATATTTAGAAACTTTAACTTCAAAATCAGAAATCTTCTTTTCAAAACAATCTACTTGAGATTTAGAATCAGAAGCAGACTTGCGTAAAGAATCAATCAGATCTTTGTTCCCAATAACCGACTTATTGAGTTCAAATATCTTATTGTTTCTTTTAGCAACTCTGTCTTTTTCTTTCTTCAGTTTTAATTGAAGATCATTAAGCTCAACCATCATAGCTTCCATTTTGGTTACAAAATCTTTTTCAGTTAAGTTTAATACCTCATCAGTTGTCTCGTCATCTGACTCATCATACTTCACTTCTTTTCCCATGAGACATAGATGAGCAGTTTCTTCCTTCTCTTCCTCTTCACCTTCTGAATGATCCAGCCAAAATTCGTCTTCAGCCATTAAAGCGATGCCTGCTTCTTGTTGTTTGGATAATAACAGCTTTTTCTGATAATACTGAGAATTGCGAACTTTTGGCTTTCTACAATCCTTTGCAAAATGACCAATCTTGCCACAGTTGTAGCATTTAACTGGATCACTTGCTGGCTTTTCTGCAACAGTGTAGTCATTCACGAACTTCTTCCTTTCATCAGGTTTCTTCTCAACATATCTGTTCTCTTCATTTCTCCTTCCTTCCACCCTTTCTCGGTGCTCATGATTCTTGGAACTTGATGAAGAGTACCTCTGTGAGTTAGATCCCGACTTCTTGTAAAAATTTTTCTGGAATGCACGGGTCAATAACAACATAGCCTGTTTGAGGCTTTCTCCATCATCACCATCTGATTCAGATTCAGACTCAGAATTGGTAAGCACTTTCTTCTTTTTCTTTTTCTCTTTCTTTTCTTTCTTATTCTCTACGACTACCAATGCAATAGGATCAGGAACCTTTTCTTCCTTCTTTTTCTCAGCTCTTTTCTCTTTCACTTCTTCTTCATTCTGTCTCAAAGTTTCATACACCTCATGTAATGGTATGTCATTCAGATCCTTCATCTGCTTCATCCTATGTGTATGCTTCTTCCATTCTGGTTGTAGGATGCTCAGGAATTTTACATTGTTCTTAAGTTGCTTCTTTTTCACCTTATTATTGGACAACTCATTCAGAAGCAAGACAAACCGTTCATAAGTATCTTCTAAGCTTTCATTCTCTTTGGCTTTGAATTCCTCATAACTGTTGATGCAATTAGCCACTTTCATTTGATTGCCAACTTTGGAACCCATCATCATCTTTTGCAACTGATCCCACATCTTCTTAGCATTTCCCTTGTAGCTGTCTATCTTGATGTAGATGTCATTTGGAATGCTCTGAAGAAGTAAAGATCTTGCTTGTTTATCTGCTTTATATCGTCTTTTCTGTTCTTCAGAATACTGAGAGATATCCACTGCCACTGTTTTCATCTTTTGATCTTTTTCCTCAGTACCATCTTCACTATCGGACGAATCATCATTTGGTATTTGAACCATGATTGGTGCCATAGGACCTTCTGTGATTGACAGCATAATATTCTCTCCATTTGCATGTCTGTCTATAAAATCAAGGAATCTGTCTTTCCACTGTTCGTACTCTCCTTTGAACAGAACAGGAGGCTTGATATCAGTGCCAATGGAAAGAGCATCTTTGGAAGTCATCTTGTTTAAACCTGTTTGAGAAATATATGCAATAAGAAACTAGAAACTGATCGTTAGTCCAAATGAAACAATCAAGAAAATACAGAAAACTTGAAATATAAAAAACAGAAATTTTGATCACAACCAGAAATATGTCCCCCTTCGCGGTTCAAGAGGGAAACGCAAACCACTACTTTGCGGTTCAAGAGGGAAACGCAAACCACTACTTTGTGTTTCTCGTTACAAACGAAAGATACACTTTGCGTTTCTAGTTGCAAGCGTAAACCACACTTTGTCTCTGATCCCAAACACTTCTACTTTGCGTTTGTCCTTTTGCGTTTGTTTAAAAACGCAATTCTTACTTCTCGATTCTTGATTGCAACGCAAAACTGTACTTCTCGATTCTCAAATGAAACGTAAACTTGAACTTCTCGATTCTCAAATGAAATTCAAACTTGAACTTCTCGATTCTCAACTCTCAATGAAGGAAACGCAAACTTTTATGAACACACTCAAACCTTGATGAACACCCGCAAACCTGATGAATGACCCGCAAACCTCTAAAATCGAACAAAATCGCACCAAAAACTCATTTAGACCTAGAAATTCAACACTATACTTTGACAATTCACTCGTCTAACTAATTCGAACACAAAACTAACACAAAAAATCGATCAAATAAGCAAACGATACAAATTTGATACACATACAGTGTCAAGAACTCGTGAACAGAAAAAACCACAAAAATTCAAAAATTTGAATTGATTACAGTGCAATTGACAAATCTTTCTATACAAACTCAATCGATAGCACTTAGTAAACAAAACCTAATCGATTTCAGCACCTAATTTGCACTAAAACTCGAAATTCGATTCTCGCTCAAGAACACAGATACGAACTTTTTGAATTTTTTGATTTTCGATTTGGATCTACTCTGTTACCAATTGATATTCCCAGATTCTAGTTTCTATTCAAGATTAATCAAACAAAACAAGAAATCACAAACAATTACCTGTTTGATTTCAATTCAATTCCAATATTACACTTTCTCTCTCTACAATCTATCTCTAATGAACTCTCTCTCTTTCTCAGATATTTCTCTCTCTAAACTTACTGAGTTCGGTATTTCACTTTGATACTCCCCTCTAATTACAAAGGAAAATAAACTATTTATACCTACAACTAAAACAAGGAAGCAAATACAAAATACATTTGACTTTTATTACAGAAGACTTTGACTTTGATGAGATTTGACTTTCTCAGCTTTGACTTCTTGTATTTTGACCTTCAGTCTTCTTGATCTTGTATCCAACAGATTTATGCTCTAACAAGAGATAAGTTTGATAAGGAGAAAAAGATAGATGAGCAAAAGTGTGTAAAGAAAGATTTTGGAGAAGAAAAGAAAGCATTTGAAGCTGAGATAAAAGAGCTGAACGGAAAGCTATCTGAGCTGTCAACAAACATTCAGAAGGAGAAGAATGCAAAATCTGAATTGCATAAGAAGTTTGACATACTGTCAAAGGAAAGAAACTGTCTGTCTACATAGATCAAAGAACTTGAGGAGATCATGTTCAAGGTGAAGCTGAGTGAGCACAAAACGCCAGAATCAATTGGTCAATCACCAGGAGATGATCTAGCTGCATCCGAATGCTCATTAAAATCAGCAGCAAGTTCAATTTTCACACATGTTTCTATTAATCCTTTATTTGATTCAATTGACAGTCATACTTCTAAATCAAATGATAAGATTCGTCCTTCTAACTTTTTGTTTGAAAAAAAATGTTGATGGTTCAGGTCACATCAAAAGGAATAAAACTCAACAGAAAATGACCTGGAGAAAGAAAGATGAGAAAAATAAAAAAAATGGATTTGGATAGTGAAAGGTTCCTTTAAGGAGAAGAAGGAACAAAAATCATCTGAGCATGCATCTAATGCAAAAAGAAACAGTGCTCATAAAGGTAAAACTTTTGGCAAACCTGATCTGGTTTACACTATTAATCAATTGATCAGGTTAGCACAAAAGAAAATTAGATGTTCATACTGTGGTTCAAATGATTTTGTTAATAAAAATTATGAAAATAGCTGGTATGGTTCTTACTATATCTCTCCTAATAGAACTGCAACTAACAAACCAGGACCCAAATACCAGTGGGTACCAAAAGCTAAATCTGTGTTGCAGGCACCCAAGGTTTAAGGGGGAGAAAGAACTATGGCTCTTGGATAAAACAATTCAAGACCCGTTCCTCAATGTTTCAGAACTATGGTTTCTGGTTACATCAGATCAGGACCCGTTCTTCATTGGTAAATCTGTAAATTACTATTCTCACCGGAGAATATGTAATCATGGTTTCTGAATACTACCATTCAGAACCCGATATCAAATGTTTTTCTTCTGACGGATGCTTACATGATAACATCTTTTCAAGAAGTTTTTTAATTTGAGGGGGAGTTACTGGTTTTACACTGCTATTTCTTTTAGGGGGAGGAGATATAAGAAGTTTATTATATTTTCATTGTTATACTTTTCTAATAATTTGAATTGTTACAGATTTCAAGGAAGCTTAAAAGAGAACATTCGTTTTAGGGGGAGCTTACAGGTATATCTTTCTATATCTTAATCTTTAACACTTGTTGAAAGATGACCGTGTGTTTCTAATGACAAATACTTGTGTAATTGTCATGTCTTTATACTGTCAAGTATTCATATACACATCGGTTCAATATATTTTTCTTGAACTTGTTATTACCATGTATCAAATGATAAATCTTTCTATGGTAATACTCCCGGTTGTACTCAATGTTGATTGAGATAAGACGTCATTTCAAAACTAAAATGTGCTTTCATTGTTAAAATGTTTATATATTGTTCATATAAACAACATTCGTCTTTGATATCCCTTATTATTTTTCTTCATGATATTTTTGATCTGATTTTATCATTGTCAGATTCTCAAAACATTTCTATTCTTTCATGATTATTCATTCATACAAAGTTTTGAGAAATCTTAAATGCTTAAAATGCTCACATTTCATTCTGATTTTTGATGAGCATACATATACTGACAAATGATTTCTTGTGCTTAAATGTCAAGAAAATCATTGAGCAACGCATGTTTTTAGGACAAAAATACATGGGATTCAATGTGTGAGCTTAACAGACTTCCATGGATTCACATTAACCAGTGTTTCCAACCCCGGAAGTAATCCTTGAGTGATTGAGGGGAGAGGGGTCAAAAGATTTGAGTGTTGGTGTGTGAAGAGGTAAAATGGAAATGAGAGATTGGTTACAAGTGAGCTTCAAAGATTAAAAGAAAGAGGGTGTGAGAACAGAGTAACAGAATATCAAACTCTACACCAAAATCTTTCTGAGCCGGGCAGCCACATAATCTGATTGGTTCACATTCTTTGGTGACCATCATTGAAAAAGGCAGTGAGCCCATGCCAACTCTTGCAAACACCCCACCAGCTACTCATTTTTTTCTTAAAAATAGAATGTTTCACATTTTCTGGGGAAGCAGCACATATGCTATTGGTACTTCACTCGGAAGATACTAATATTGAAAAACAAGGAAAGTTGCTCCACCTTTGACTCTTTATCATGCACTTTGAGTCTATGTATAATCATTGTTGTCTCATTGATTTACATAATTTTGAGCCTTAGCAGCAATCATTGTGCTTAATTCTTTCATAACACAAGCACGGACACACATAAAATCTGTTTTTCTGTAAGAACATTCATAGAAAATACCTTGTGTTTTTCAATGATTGAATGGAAGTCCTGGGGAGTAAACTTTATCTCAAGCTCCTTCCATTGTACATTCGTTGTACATAGTAACTTTGTGTTACTGACAGACATTTCTAACTGTTTCATATGTTGATTCAGGGTTACAACTCATAATTTGTCTGAATTTGAAAAGATTCGGATAAATACATTCATGAATTGATGGCTCATTATCAGATCAATTGGGGAAGATTGTTTCTTTCACAATTGGGGAAGATTGTTTTTTTTCACATTTGGGGAGATTGTACATATTTCACCAAAAGAGATCATGAAGTTTGTGCTTATCAGATGATTTGGGATACATCATTCAAAGACCGATCTGACTTTGCAAAAGTTTTGATGATTCTGATTCTCACAATTCATCAAAAAGGGGGAGATATATAAAAGTTTCAAAGTCAGTTTACAGAATTGGAGAAAAGTTTGACAAAGTCCAAGTCAAGAAGGGGATAATTTAAAAGTCAGATACAAAGTTTCAGATTGTACAAGTTTAAGTCAGTTACAAGTTGTTTGACAAAGCTAAAAAGAAAGAAAGAGCAAAGTTCGAGGTTTCAAATTTGATTCTTTTGGAAACAAAGGGGGAGATTGAAATTAATGGTGTTTATTCAAAGATGTTTCAAAGGAGATGTAATGAAAGGGGGAGATATTCAAATTAGATAAATGGTTGTTTGAATCAATTGATTTCAATGTCAAAGTTTGAAAGAAAGTTTGAAACTTTTGAAGATTTGTCATAGTTGTTAAAATAAAGCCAAAGAGGGAAGATTCACTTCAGATGTTCAAAGATGAAGTTCATTCTAGTGTCAAAGATTTGAAGTTGTCAAAGCTGATAAAGATTTTTGTTGAAGATCATTTATGAAGATAAGAAGACCTGAAAATATTTGTAATTTTTTTTAATCTTAAATCCAAAGGGGAGATTGTTGATGTATAATGTATTCACGATTAAAATAGAGGGTCTAGTTTGTAAATGTTGAATAGTTAAGGGTTTTGAGTTGTAAAGTCAACTATGTTGACTTAGTATAAATAGGTTCGTTTCTTTGTTAGATAGATAGACACGCGCATTTGAAAATGTATTCCCTAATCACAATCAAGCACAATCAAACAATCTAAATCAAGATTTAAGAATATGACATTCAAAGTTTAGAGAGAGAGTGTAAAGAGAAAAAGTCATCTGTATTCATATGTCTGACAGTGAATGCTTGGTTACAAGATTTACAAAGCAACATGTATTTATACCAAGATATAAAATCACATGCTTAACAACAAAGTAAATGAACTCTAAGATAGACTTAGCTAACTTTGACGTATCTAGACTTTGACATTGTTGACTTTTCTAGACTTGACTTTTCACACTAAATCTTGGATACAATTTTATACACTAACATTCTCCCCCTTTGTATTCAAGATTTAAAAAAAATTGACACTAGTCTTCAGCGCTTGATTCTTCAACTTTTGTCTTTGACATTGAAACTTCAGTCTTTTAGTCTTTGAAGAATCTTGAAAAGTCTTTTACACTTTGTATCTTTAAGGAGTCAACAAGTCTTGAACAAATCTATGAAAACTTTGAAAAACTTTTGAACTTCGAGAAACTTTTGAAACTTCGAGGAATCTTTGAACTTTGTAGATTCTCCCTCAAGTGTTTTTCACTTTAACATCATCTTGATGTCTTTGAAATTGAACTTCTTTCAGAATTTTGTCCCTTGAAATTGATCTTTGTTGATTTCTCCCCCTTTTTGATGATTGTGAACATCATAATCATCAAAACTTTCTCAATTTCAGCACTTTCTTTGAATCTCCCCCTTTTACAAATATTCTCCCCCTTTGAGATACAATTGACATTCTCTGCCCTTTGATCTGAATATCTGAATCATGAACTGTATATACCCGAATCTTTTCAAATTCAGATATAATGAACGTTGTAACCCTGATTCAACGGATGAAACAGTTAATATGCCTGTAAGTAGCACGGATCCACTTTGCACAACGAATGTACTTTGGAAAGGAGCTTTTGTGATGTTCACTCCCCCAGGGCTTCCATTCAATCATCGAAAAACCACGAAGGAATTTTCTATGAATGTTATGACAAGAAAACGTATTCCTTGTGTGTACATGAAAGTGTAGAATGATTGAAGCTACTTAAGCTTTTTCAGGCTCAAATTGTGTAAACTGTTGAGACAACAACATATATTACACGGACTCAATGTGCATGAAAGAGGTGCGAAGGTGGGGCAACTTTCCTTCTTTTTCAATATCTAAATCTTCCGAGTGAAGACTAGATAGCAGATATGCTGCTTCCCCAAAGAAAATGAAACATTTCTTTGTTAAGAAAGAAACGAGTGGCTGGTGGGGTAATTGCAAGAGTTGGCATAGGCTCACTGCCTGTTTCAATGATGGTCACCAAAAAAATGTGAACCAATCAGTAGATGTGGCTGCCCGGCTTAGAAAGTGGTTGGTGCAGAGTTCTGATATTCTTTTAACTCTGTTCTCACACCCTCTTTCTTTTTAACATTTGCTCACTTCTAACCAAACTCTCATTTACATTTTTCCACTCCACACAATGAAAAAAACTCAACCGGATGAGTTATCTCCCCCACTCTTTGATTTTTATGACCCCTCACCCCTCAATCACTCAAGGATAACTTCCTCGGTAGGAAACACTGGTTAACATAAATCCATGGAAGTTCTGTTTAAGTTCTAACACGAATCCCATGTAAGTCCTAAAAAGAATAGTCGCTCAGCAGTTTAACTTGAACAGTTAAGCACAGATAAGATACCACTGTCAAAATGTATATGCTCATTAAAGATATGAATGAAATTTGAGCATTTGAACAATGAAGATATCTCAAAACAAGGATATTGAATGAATGAAATGAAATCAAGAGAATTGTTTTGAGAATATGACAATGTATCAATCAGATCAAATAAAATGGTTAGGGTATCGAAGAATTGAATATTTTGTTTATATGAACAAATATAAACAATTTAGCAATGAAAGCACAAGATTAGAAATGATGATTGATGCTCAACAACATTTAAAAGCAAACGGGAGTATTACCATCGAAAGATTTGTTCGTTATGAGACATGGTAATAACAGATTCAAATGAAATACTAAACCGGTGTGTATGAATACTTTACAGTATATAGACAAGATAATACACAAGTATTGATCTTTGTAAACACACGGTCAGTTAAACATTAAAGCTCAAATATGAAAAACATTTAAAAGCTCACTTCTAAATTCATGAAATCTTTTGAGAATAGAGAAGTGGTTTGAACATTTCAGAAAACGTTTTTCATGCTTGAAAGTTGCTCTTCTTTCAAACAATCAGAGATCTAGATCAGAAGATACTTACATTTAAGATCCCCCTCAAATCATGATAGAATGATTTAGGTCAGATAAGCTCCCTCTGGATATGTGCAAAATATCCTTATCTGAACATTGAAGAACGGGTCCTGATCTGTCATATGATCAGAAGCCATAGTCTTGACATTGAGGTGAGGGTTTTGAACTGTTGTGTTCAAAAGCCATTGTTCTTTAAACTTTGAAGAACGAGTCCTAGACTGTTTTATCTAGAAGTCAAACATCATGCCTTTGAAGTCCGAGTCCTTAGTTGATTTACTTAGAAGTCAAAATCTTTTAACTTTGAAGTCCGGGTCTTGAACTGAATTATTCAAGAGCCATTGTCTTTGACATTGAAGTTCGAGTTCTAAGTTGTAGTACTTAGAAGTCAAAATCTTTTAACTTTGAAGTCCGGGTCTTGAACTGAATTATTCAAGAGCCATTGTTCCTGCTTCCCCTAGACCGGTGGTACCTGCAAAACATATTTGACAGGTTTTGGTACCCACTGGTATTTGGGTCCTGGTATGTTAGATTTAGGAATCCACTTCTCATTAGATTTACATCTTTTAAATCCAGAATTCTGAGAAGTAATTTTGTAAGAACGTACCAGTTATGAGCAGTTTCTTTCTGAATGAAGTCATTCTCTCCACAGTAAGAACAACAGATTTTCTTCTGAGCAATCCTGATCAAATGATTAGTTGAGTAAAACATATCAGAATTACCAAAAGATTTACCTTTATGCACACTGTTATTTTTGGCTTTGGATGTGGAATTGAATGCTTTGTCCTTCATCTTCTCTTCATCTGAAGAACTCTTCACTCGCCAGACCATCTGATTTTTTTTCGATTGCTTTCCAAGAGATTTAACATAGAAGCTCGCTGGTCCATCAACAGATTTGTCATAAAATAGATTTGATGGTTGAATCTGACTTGATTTGACAATTTTAGGTTTGACACTGTTCTTTTTGAAAACATTTTGATCACGAATAGAACTTGAAGCTGTTTTGAAAGAACAAACTGATTGTGTTGAGTTATCAACAGGTGATTGGCTAATCACATCAACTGTTACTTTATCAGACAATTCAATGTTTGCAGCTTCCAAGTCATTTATCTTTTTAGTCAAAATGTTTCTTTCATCTGAAAGTGTGTCAAACTTTTCTTTCAAATCAGATTTGGCCTTCTGTTCTTTTTGATAATCTGATGACAGAGCAATTAATTTGGATGTGAGCTTAGATATTTCAGATTCAAAATGTGAACGTTCTTGCTCAAAATTCTTTTCCAAGTTCTTGGATTTTTCAGAAATTTTATTGAAGATCCCAACATTTCTCTTTTCATATTTCTTCTTTTCAATCTCCAAAGACTTTTTGTTTTCTTGAAAAACTTTTCTTTCTTTCTCAAGTAAGTCTTGTAGAATAGAGATCTGTATGGGAATTTCAGAATTTTTATCTTCAAGAACTTTTCTTTCTTTGGCAAAAGTGTCTCTTTCAGTGATTATTATCTTTTCGAATTCAGACACTTGCTTAGAAAGTTTTAAACATCTCAGCTCCAAATCCTTTTTCTCTTGGAGAGTTTTCTTGGAAATTTCAGAAGTCTGTTGAGTAGAAAATGTCTTCACATTTGATTTTTCTTTTTCTGCTTGGAGGCTTGTTTTCAGTTCAACATTCTTCTTCTCCAGAGCAGATATCTGATCTTCAAAAGCCTTAAACTTGTTTTGAAGCTTGACTGATTCATCTTGCAATTCTGATGATTTCTGTTCAGTCGTCTTTAGTTGACTTTGAAGATTTGTAATTATAGTCTCCTTGACTTTGATTGCTCTCTGAAGAGACTGAATGGCATATTCTTTTATTTCAATCATTTTCTCTCCATATTTAATTTTTATCTCTTTTTCTCTAATTTCCTTCTCTCTTGCGCTGATGATACCTGCATAATCAGATTTAGCAATATCAGTACATTTTACACAAACAGGAATTTTATCAGAATTTGACAAATTTAAATTTAGCTTCAACTCCTGAATCTGTTTAAGAAACTTTGAATTCTGATTTTTCAGTTTCTCTCTTTCTGCTTCTATAACAGGTATCTCAGGCAGGTACAATACTGCCATATCTCTTGCTGACAATACTGTATTTCCCCTCTCATCTGTCTTTGGCATCTTGAATGATTAGCTTGATTGATATGATCGTTCCCAAACAATTCAGAAATGTTGATTAAAAAGTCAAACTTGGATCACCAAAAAAATTTAATTTCAGAAAAAAAATTTCTATCTCTGGAACTCGCAAATCACTGAACTCGCAAAGCACTAAACTCGCTAAGCACTATTCACTGAGAAACTCGCTAGTAGTTGTTAGCGCGAAACTAGAAACTCGTTAGACGTTGGTAGCGCGAACCTAGAACTCGCATGACGTTGGTATCGCGAAAGTATGAAACTCGCAGGACGTTGTTAGGGCGAAACACAAACTCGCAAGAGTGAGAAAGTAGAGATTTGTAACTTGTGATTACGATCAATGCATATGACTTTCTCATATTGATTGTTTGTTATGATTAGAACTTGATAAATTGGGAATAACAACATTGTTAGTGCGTTTTAACACTTAGAAAATTTTTCAAGAATTTCAAACTCGCAAGCCTATTCTAGCGCGTTTCTAAAACTCGTAAATCACTTCTTGCGCGTTTCTGAGAAACTCGCAGACCTCTGTTAGTGCGTTTTTCAAGAAATCGCAGATAACTTGAACTACTTGACCAAAACTCGCAAGCTTTGTCTTGCGTGTTTTTGAAACTCGCAAGCCACTATCTGTGTGTTTCTGACAAAAAACTTCAACTTGCGCGTTCTTGCGAAGAACTTGCGCGTTTCACAGATCTTGTGCGTTCTTCGGTTTTCCTTGCGTGTTCTTGGCCAGTTCAATCAAAAATCAAGTAAAACTTGATTTCTGATTCTGAAAAATACACAATTAGCCCTCGATACAATACAAAACAAGATTACATCACTGAAATTACAAACGAAATCGAAAATTACAGTGATTAATTCGAATTTACAGTGTTCGACTTTCTATCTTTCACGAAATCAACATTTTGATCAAATTGATCAATCTAAAGTCGAGATTAGCCTATGTGATCTAAACGAAAGTTGATCCTATGAATAAAACGTACACAATTAAATCAAGAAATCTTGATTTAATTGTGCAAAAACACGAAAAACTTAGATCAAACAGTGATTTTTCAGTCCGCCAAAAATATTTCAAAAAAAAATTCAAATCTGATCCGAATTTGATAATCTGATCTTTCTGAATCTGTTTGGTTTGCTCTGATACCAATTGAAAATGTATTCCCTAATCACAATCAAGCACAATCAAACAATCTAAATCAAGATTCAAGAATATGACATTCAAAGTTTAGAGAGAGAGTGTAGAGAGAAAAAGTATTCTGTATTCAGATGTCTGACAGTGAATGCTTGGTTACAAGATTTATAAAGCAACAGGTATTTATACCAAGATATAAAATCACATGCTTAACAACAAAGTAAATGAACTCTAAGATAAACTTAGCTAACTTTGACTTATCTAGACTTTGACATTGTTGACTTTTCTAGACTTGACTTTTCACACTAAATCTTGGATACAATTTTAGACACTAACAACATTAGATTCATTTAGAGATTGTGGTAAGAACTCGCACACACACACATACACACACACACACACACACAGTGAATACGCGAGACATGTGATTACGAGTTAGATGTGTGGTTAATTGTGAATCTTGTATTTGATCAATAATATTCTGCTCTTAATCTGTGTTGTGTGAATTATATGCTAGTAATCTGGGTCATATCTCTCTCCTATGACATCATTTGAACCGACAATCCATAACATGCCTTTTCCTCTGACACGTTCGTCCGTTGCAATTCTATCAAATCAACTTCGTGGGACGTGTCCATGTCATGACGAGCATTTGTTTTCCCGCCTCATTCCCTCTCTCTCATAGTATAAAAGAAATGCCTTTTTTTCCATTCTTATCTTTTACGCTCACTTAAACATCCTAAGCAAGAAAAAGCTTTCAAGACATTTAAGCAGACAAAAACGCTAATCTTCAAATCTTCAAAACTTCAAGATTATTAGGTTTTTGTTCTTCCCATTCTTTCATCTTAAAAACACTTTTAAATCCTAAATATTCTCTTATTTTCGACTTTAAAATGTTTCTTACATTAAAATCATTTCGTTTGATTTTAAGTTACTCTAAAAACATTTGATTTTTCAAAATGTTCTTTCTTTCTCATAAAGAACAATTTTTTACTCTAAAAACAACTTTGTTTTTCTATGTTTCTTTCTAAAAACAGAAACTGGTAAAATTTTAATTGTTTTTAGACTCTAAACCCTTTATTCTACTCTAATTCTTTCTATGCAGACATGGCCCAAGCTACTCTCATTGCTTCCAAAAATTTAAGTTCGCTTTGACTGAATCTAAAATTCCCAAGAACAACCATCTGGCCCGTTTGTACTTCAGCGCTGACAAATACCCACATCTGGTGAAAGCTGCTGCTTTTCTGAAACAGTCATGTTAGCTTAAATTAGCCCCAATTTAATTGAATGTTTTATAAAGAAATTGTATTTTGGGCTTTTAAATTAGTTGTATGGGCTTGAGCCTTTTCATTGTAAATGGGCCCTATATAAAGGTGCCCATGACTCATTTTCTCATTAGGTTTTTGGAGAGAACACAGATTACACACACAGACCAGGTTTTCCATGAGAGTCGATTAATGTTTAGTGTGGTGTTCTTCCCATTTTCCCCTCCATCAATGAATCAAAGCATATGAGATGAGATCTTGATTATTATGTTCTTAATTTTCATCTTATCTCTACATTTCTATGGAGTATCTTCAATTGTTTGTCTGTATTGGGATCTAACAATTGGTATCAGAGCCAAATGAAGAAACTCTTCTTCATTTCGGTCATCTATGGCAACAATTGAAGATTGGATGATTATTTTGTTGTTTTGGTGCTTTGATTGGTTAAATCACATGAGCCTTGACACAAATATCATATTTGTCATTTATTCACTATTTTGTGCTTATTGGAAATATATTTTTTTGATTTAGATGAGATTTGGATGAACTTTGATGTAGATTTTATTGATTTCTCACAAAATCTGAATTCTGCACACCACATGTTTGATGAAATGCCTATGAGAAGATTTGATTCTATTTGGATTAAATCTGATCATATTTGCTACATGTGTGTGTTCTGACCCTTTCTCATTCATTGGTCTAACATTTGATAAGCACTAAGTAGATGGTTGATCTATGATCCCATCCTTGTGTGTGCTTTAGTCCATAGCAATTTATTGCATCTTGGTAGTAAGGTTGTCGATCATTTGATCCGGCCTTTATATAAATCCGAGATTGGACTCTCATTTTACTCAGATTTTGGTTTGTGAGATTTTGGATCTGTTTGGTATTGGCCAATGCTTAAATCAGTCATCACATGTTACTCAATGTGGTCTCAATTTGTGTTTCTCAAAGCTTGGATTTCCATTTTTTATCAGATCTGAATTTTGGTTATAATAGTGAATAATTCTTTCAGACTTGAACATACTGCTAATTTGGTTTTGAGACAACAAGTTCAAACTGAAAAATCACACAATGTGCAGCAAATGCTTTTTGTGTTTAGTCAAGGTCGTCCAAATTTGATTAACTTGTTACTCTTGACAGATTCATGGCTGTCCAATTTCCTCACACAACTTATTCAGATTTCATTGACAGATCAGAGTTGTGTAGCAGCTCATTTGATTTCATAGTTATGAAACCGTCCTCTTGATTAACCAATGGCTATTACAATTGAAATATGTTTTCGTGTCAGCTCCACTCAAATCTTGGTGACAGCTGTTGTGGTTATCAATAAATCCACGGTTGTTATGGCAAATCAAATGATGGTCTTTTGTTCAGATAGCAGAAAATATACATAGAAGTTCAGAGGAAGAAGATGTGCACATCAGAAGTTGTGCAAAGCCTCTGTAAGGTTGTCCAGAAGCTACGCATATGTTGTACAGAAGCATATTACATAAAGCTGTTGTCCAGAAACGCGTTGTTATGCGCAGAGCCTCTGTAAGGCTTTCCAAAAGTTCATGCTCAGAGGCACGTGCAGAAGTTCAGAGGTAGAAAGTGCATATCAGAGGCTGATGCACAGAGCCTCTGTAGGCTGTCCAGATGTATGCATGCAGAAGTTGACATTCAAATGCTCTTAAGAGGCACAGAGGCTCTTAAGTTGTCCACAGAGCCTCTGTGGACCAAAAACTCTGAAGAGCAGCGACCAGAGGGGAGGACCAGAGTTAGACCCAAGCGCGCACATCAGAGTCCGATGGTCTAGAGGTTGCAATAAGCCAAGTGCCCGAAGCCCGAATTTTTCAGACTTTCTGACAGCATTGCGCTGTTTCAGAAACACGCACACAACTTTTTACTCGAAGCTCCGATTTACATGAGTCCAGTTGCGTTGGATTTCTAAAACAGAGACGTACGACTTTGATGTTTTGAGTTTTCTCAAATTCCGTGAGCTGATATGCCAGAATCAGTTTCAAAGTCTGCGTTAGAGTGCTCTTTCCGCCTTCAAGAACGGTGTTCTCTCGTCGGTTCTTCATGGTTTCAAGCTACAAGTGTGACATATTTATTGTCACTCCCTCCTCCGTTATTCAAGTTTAAGTCTCGATGCTGAACGCTTACTAAATAGGATCTTAAGAGTCAAATTTTCTGTTTTGACGACCGTTCTGCGCAACTGAGGGAAAACGTGCACAACTCACTCATTTTTCATCCAAAATGGATGAATCAAAGCTTGTTGGAAAGCTAAGAGGTTGGAGTTTAATGTTCAATCATCATGTTTTCTCTCAATCTGGCTCTTTGATGGTCAAAAACAACAGTGAAGTTGAGACATGAAAGCTCGACAAAATGGGGTTATTTGTCTAAGTCTTTCAAGAAGATGGGCCTACATTTGAGGGGGAGCTTGTGATCCTTTGAAGACTCGAAGAATGGCACACCAAAGTTTCTAAAGAAAGCAAGGGGGAGACTATATGATGATGCTTTCTTTATAAAACATTAGGGGGAGATTGTTAGCTGAAATTAGCCCCAATTTAATTGAATGTTTTATAAAGAAATTGTATTTTGGGCTTTTAAATTAGTTGTATGGGCTTGAGCCTTTTCATTGTAAATGGGCCCTATATAAAGGTGCCCATGGCTCATTTTCTCATTAGGTTTTTGGAGAGAACACAGATTACACACACAGACCAGGTTTTCCATGAGAGTCGATTAATGTTTAGTGTGGTGTTCTTCCCATTTTCCCCTCCATCAATGAATCAAAGCATATGAGATGAGATCTTGATTATTATGTTCTTAATTTTCATCTTATCTCTACCTTTCTATGAAGTATCTTCAATTGTTTGTCTGTATTGGGATCTAACAAGTCATGCATAGCCTATGCACTCATGGTTGATCCCAAGCCCTCCAACATGCTCCTTCAGCAATTCTGGTTCACAACTGATAAGACCACTGTGACAAACAAGAAAGGAGAAGTGGTCCCTGCCATCTCCTTCGTTACTGAAAATGGCCCCGGGTTTCTTACTGAAAATGGCCCCGGGTTTCTTATCAAAGATTTAGAAGACTGAAAGGGATCCTAAGGGGGCGTTTGGTTCGCTGGAATCCGCCGGAATCTGATGGAATTGGAATGGTCAATTCCATTGACCAAATTCCATCCTGCTGTTTGGTTTCCAAAGGAATGGAATTGAATTCCATGAAATCCTTCAATCAAGGATTTGGTCATTCCTTCTCATTTTGGATGGAATTGAATTCCATTCCATTGCATTTTCTCAAAATGACAAAAATACCCTCAAAACCCTCTTAACAAAATTAAAACCCATCAGATGTGGATTTGGTCTCCTCTCTCTCCTATCTCTCCTCTCTCTCTCTACCCTCTCTCTCCTCTCTCTACTCTCTCTCCTCTCTCTCCTCTCTCTCTCTTCCCTCTCTCCTCTCTCTATTCTCTCTCTTCTCTCTCTGTCCTCTCTCTCTCCTCTCTCTCCTCTCTCTCTCCTCTCTTTTTCCTCTCTCTCCTCCCTCTCTCTACCCTCTTTCTACTCTCTCTCCTCTCTACCCTATCTCTCCTCTCTTTTCTCTCTCTCCTCTCTCTCTATCCTCTCTCTCATCTCTCTCCTCAATCTCTACCCTCTCTCCTCTCTCTCTACTCACTTTCCTCTCTCCTTCTCCTCTTTCTCTCCTCTCTCCTCTCTCTCTACCCTCTCTCCTCTCTCTCTCCTCTCTTTTTTCTCTCTCCTCTCTCTCTCCTCCCTCTCTCTACCCTCTTTATACTCTCTCTACTCTCTCTCCTCTCTAACTTCTCTCTACTGTCTCTCCTCTCTCTTTCCTCTCTCTCTCTACCCTCTCTCCTCTCTCTCCCCTCTCTCTCTCCTCTCTATCTCCTCTCTCTCCTCTCTCTCTCGGATTTTAAAAAAATATAAATAAATAAATAAAAATAAAAGAAAGGGTATTTTTGTCATTTTTCAGAATTCCATTCCAATTCCTTTGCAAACCACACAGACATATTCCAATTCATTTGACTGATTACATTCCATTCCTGCCATCCTGCCAACCAAACAGTTGGTCAAACTTGAAAACATTCCATTCCAATTCCTTCCAGATTCCAATTCCATTGACAGATTCCATTCCATCAGAAATCATTCTACGAACCAAACGCCCCCTAAGATTCCCTATGTTCGCTTCATCTGCGCCTTCCTTCACTTCCTACTTGACAAGAAGTATCCTACCACTGATGATGGTAGTTTCTCAAGGGTTGGTCAACGAGCTTTGGAGATCAAGCCAACTGACAAAGAGGTAAGTATCTCTACCTTACGTTCTCGCCTCTCTCTCCACTCTTCTACTTCAGCGGCCACACAGGAGGTTCCTTCTTCTGCTATCCCTGCCGCTACCACCCCTTCCAAACGTCCATCAACTGCTCTCTCTGGTCCCTCTAAAAAGGACAGAAAGACCAAGGAGTCAACCCCTTCGGGAACAATACCTGAAGTAGTTTCTCGACAAACTATTTTGGATGATTTTGTGGGTATCTCCTCCACATCAGCTGCTGCTACAACAACAGTGCAAGTGATGACCATTGTTGACACCACACCTATAACAACACCCATTTTCTTAGTGCCTCTTGCTCCACAAACTGAGGTAAATCCTACAATCACAAGTGCTATATCTACTTCTATCCCCTTTACTTATTTTTCTTCTACTATTTCTTTGGTCATTAACCCTCCCCACATTTCGCAGCAACCTCTTCCTACTGCATCCTTAGGACCTGATACTCAAACAACTCCTCAAAATTTTGAAGGAGATATGCAATTCTACAACATGTTTGATCTATCAGGTATTCCTTAATCCATATACACTTCTCCCACCTATCCATATAAGCCTGAGCATCCTTATGCTCAACCACTAACTTTTGTTTCAGGTCCTACTTTGGGTACTGTTGATGCCAGCGTCAACAAACTCACTGACAGGGTGGACTCTCTCTCCTCCTCCATCAACACCAACACTAGCGCTATCAACTAAGCTGGTGAGGAACTGAAAAGACTTACAACTGCTTCTACGTCTAAGGCTGAAGCTTCTCAGATCACGGCTATTCAGGGAGAGATTGTCAAAATGAAGGAGGACTTGGTGGTTAATCATCAACAAGTTCAACTTCTACAAGGACGTTTTGGCTCTCTGCAAACTGAGGTTAAGGGTCTCTCTTCAAAGATTTACTCATGCACAACTCTGCTAAATCAGGTCTTGAACAAGCTGAATGAACCAACTCTTGCACCAACGCCTTCGTTCACAGATAATGATCGTACAACACTGAATGTCGCCATTGAATTCATTCATCAGGTTACTTCAGAGATTTCTGTTATTGAAGGTTGTCTAGATCGCTTGGAGGATGAAGTCCGTTCTAAGCCTGATGCTGAACTCCCCCAATCTGATGCTGACATAGAGGGGGATAAATCAAATGAAGAGAATATAGTGGCAGATGAGGTTTAATAAACGGAGAAGGTCGTTGACGTTTCAGCGGCATAAGTTCAAGCACCTCCCTCTTCTTCACTAGTTCTGGTTGATGAAGAAGAAGATGAAGAGGAAGAGGAAGAGGAAGAGGAAGAAGATGAAGATCTTGATCTCCCTGATCAAGATAAAGACAACACTGCTGCTGATGATGAAGATGACGATGAAGAGGACCAATCTCTTTGGTTCTCAGCTACAAATGCCCCATCAACACCAGCTGTCAAAGGCGTTGTTCTTTCTGAAGCAGGGGGGAGAAGGGAAGCAGCTTCAGGTAACTCATCCTAAGGCAAGCAGAAGGGAATAGCTGCCAAGGGAAACCTGAAACTTGTTTCACCATCTGAGGGGGAGAATCCTTCTCAGTCAGTTCCCTCCCCTGCTTAAGGGAACTGAACTTCAAATAATCCTAGCTCCATCAGCTGAAGATCAAATAATCCCAACCTCCTTAAATGAGGTTGATGAAGACGAAGAAGAAGAAGAAGAAGAAGAAGAAGAAGAAGCCCTACATCATCCAGGAAGGCCCTCTAGACCAGCTCAATGGTCAGAGGAGGAACTGAATACAAAAAGAACATAGATGATTTCTCACCTAGAGAGACAACGGTTAAAGATCCCTCTTCAATCCTCATCAAAAGATCTTGACTTCCTAACTCAAGCTGAGATCGAAGAATCTGTCAGAGATGAGAAGCTGATTACTGAATGCCAACAAGATGCGACTCAAGCTCTCAAGGTTCAGTGTTCTTAGTTTAAAGATAAGAAACTAAAGAAAAATCCAGTGAAGGTGCAAGCTGTACTTCTAAAAGAGATTGAAGAGGAGCGATTAAAAGAAAAAGAGGTCAGCGATAAAACACTTGAATGGTGTAAACAAAAGATTGATTATTGCTGTGACCCAATGAAGATCATAGCCGTTGTCATCTCTGGGAGAAAGAAGAAGTACCGACTATCAATTACAATGGATATAACCAGAGAGGATGGAAGCATAAAGGCAATGTTCGTATCAAGACTTGAAAGCTTTGGCTACATGGAATGGCTAGAGTTCAAAGAAGCGCTGAAGAAATCAAAGTCAACCTATAGCGGCTATGTTGAAGGTATCATTGAATCCCTCCTCAACAGAGTCACTGCTGTATTAAAGTGCCTTCTGCTCTTCCTCCAAAGCCAAGGCAATCCAAAAGAAAGCCTGCCTCCTCCTCCACTGATAATGTCGCTGCAATCAAGAACGACACCTCCATCAAGTTCTCAAAAGAAGCATTGTTCGGGCCTCCTCCTGATCTCTCAGTTCTTGATCTATCCTTGCCTCCTGGTGGACCATTCATTGCAGGACAAGTGCTGAAAAATCCTTTTGGAGTCTTCTTCAAAGATGATGAAGGTCAGCTCAGATTCCAAAGAGTCTCTGAGATTCCTATCTGTCCTCTTAATCATCTCAAGGATCTCTTGTGCTTATGGTGTACCTATTCTCCTTTAGCTGAACCGATCAAAACAATCATCAGACAAGAATCAACCGATCGAAAGAAAAAAGGAGAAGAAGTACCTGATTACATGATCAAGGTCCTACAATCCTATCTAGATAGCTGATAGATTTTTTTCTTACTTCTTGTAATATGTTAGTTTGACTTACAGTAGTTAGCTCTTCACTTGTACTTAAAATTTTCATCTTTCTTGTAATTCTTTCTTTGAATTAATGAAAATTTAGTGAATTAATTAACTCTATCAGTACTGTAAAATATCCCTCAAAATAGTATTTGGGACGTGTATGTTATAAGTCCTGATTATCCTTTATTTTGACTATAAAGTAATTTTCTTCATAGTTACTTTGTCATCATCAAATAGGGGGAGGTTGTTGATCCATACTCTCTCAGTGATTTGATAATGATCCTTTTCTACTTAGTGAAAATTACGTTTAACATTATGTATTAGTGTTTCATCATTAGCGATCATACTCAGTCTATTTAGTTATCATTGATGATCCTTCTTGTAAACATTCATATGTATAAGTGTTTCACTATCTGCGATCAAATACTGAGTATGTTTAGTATAGCTGATGATTTCTCATGTAAACAGTTAGACGTAATCCCTAAAGACAAGTTTCGCGACAAAAGATGTTCACTGCTGAATCGAAGACAAAGCTTGTTGATCCCAATAATGATGTTCTTAACTTGATTTGACCTTTCACTACACACAAATTAATTAAATAGAGTGTAGAAGCGTTTATATAGTGTATGAAAGGTAGAACATGCAAAGGTAGTAGACACACAATGTAATCAATAAACAAAATAGTAAAGTATTGCAAGCAATTACTCAAAGAACTGTTTCATTCATTATTGAAGAACACCAAGAACACGCACAAGTGTGTGTAAAATGCTCAGGGAAAATACAAATCTCTAATTCAGACTGTGTGTGCTCGTATTCGTGAAACTCTAAGGTGGTGCTCCCATAATATACAAGAAGGATGCACCCCTTAGTACAAGACAAAGGCTGACATTCCATAAACGGAGTGCCACCTGGAAAGTAAAACCATCGTGTGCCGCTCCATGGTGATCTGGAAATCTTCGTACAACAGACATCACATGATTTGCATGTGACCTTGTCTTGAACTGAGTTTGCACATCTTCGAACTGTCTCCAGAGGTTAGCCATCACAGAGGCTCTGTGAGTGATCACAGAGGCTCTGTGATCTGATGATCGTTCTCAGGTGTTGTGTCCTCTGGTAGAGTGTCGACAGATGTCTTCTGAGAATTTAAATTCTGCGGAGTACTTGGATGTTCTGCGACAGACTTCTGCGGTTCCTATACTTATCCTATTTTTCAATACTTCTATAGAATGTGATTAGAGCTAACAATCTCCCCCTAAGTATTGAAAAATAAAGAAATGGAAATATGGGTTTGGCTAAGTTAGAAACACAAAGAGGTGAAAGGAACTCAACCTCTGTCTACTTACATTCATTTAAAAGAAGTGCCAGAAGGAAATTACATTTGATTACAAAACATGAAAGTAAAAGAAGTGAAAATACATTTCTTCAGAGCCTATACTTTGGCGTCTGGAAAGTCATCTATTTTTCTTCCAAACCCTCCTTCCTTCTTCAACTCTCTGTAATAGAATACACACAAGTCCCTGAAGTTAAGAGTTGCACGTATATTTTCCAGAAGGACGTTTGCAGGTTCTGTGGGGACGAGTGGTGTTCCTCTGTGTTTGATGATGAGTTCTTGGATGAGCAGCAGAGACTGAGTTGAGTACTTGTAGCTTTCAATCCCCATGAATATCTTCTTTTTGCCCTTGGGATTTATGTACACAAATCCAAAGAAAGGTGAGTTGACTATTGAGTTCGGAAGTATTGTGGCAGAGGGTGGTAAACTATCTTCTGGTGCAGGAAAGTTCAACTTTTTGACCCCGAGGTCAAGTGCCACCTGAAAGTCCACCACATTGTAGAAGAGTAACTTTTCCCTCATAGATCTTTTAATCATGAGGTGGGCTTCTTGGTACTCCATCTTCCACCCGAACTTGTCTTCTGTCCATTTGAGCAGCTCTGGGAGATCGTGGGGATGGAGAGTTGTCAGATATGCATCTGTGAATGTCCATATCTGTCCATCCTCTCTCTTCACGGCATACACGCAGAACCAGAAGTTTTTGCATTTTGTGTGGCTAAGTTTTATTGACAGAACCTCTGCGATTTTGAACATAGAGAAGACTTGGTCCCTTGGTTTGGATTTATCTTTGTAGAATCTCCTCCTCTCTTCTGAGATGATTTCCTCTTAGAGTTTGATAGAAGGCTGATCATGGACCCCGCGGCTGTAGAGATACTTGTAGACATCTTCTTCTATGCTCTTCTTTTGAGGAATGGGGAAGGGTCTTCTCAAGCTCTCGAAGCCTTGTATTACCTCTGCAACTCTGTCCTTTGATGATTTTTCAATAGGGTCAAGGATGGGGAGTTTAGAGAGGGGTTGCAAGTCAAATGCCCAGTCTTCTTCTTCAGGTTTTATACCTCTCAGAGCCTCACTTCTGATGGCATCCATGGAGCTTTGGAGGAGCTTCTCTGTGCTAAGAGGTGCCTTCTTCTTCAGAGGTTCTGTGGCAATAGCTTTGCCTTTGTCTTTCAGGGTGGGTGGTGCTTTCATTTGGATTTTTGGGATTTGGATTGTGGGAGATGATAAAGCTGCAGAGGCTTGTTTTTTATCCGACTTCTGTGGTACAGGTCTGAGCTTGTAGGGACTTGGTTCAGGGGTTCATCTGAGATAGTCACTTTTGATGGCATGATCTCCCCCTCATGAGGACCAGAGGCATCAGGATCCTGGTCCTCATGCCTAGCCCTCTTCTGCGATGCCTCCGCTTGGCAAGTCGTAGGTGCCTTCCTCTTTCTTCTCTTGCAGAGATGCTCGTCAACATGCCTGGAGATCTTCTTCAGAACATCCTCTGTAGCCAACGATAGTCTATTTACTTCCAGATCAGACTTGAACCTAATCGTGGCTACAGTCTTCTTCAGATCTTCTGCTATTTTCTGGCCTTGTTGAGAAATGTCAGATCTAATGAGGTTGAGGTTGCTTAGAACCATTCTCCCCATTGTTTCTAATTCCTTCTTGGTTGCTAAGGCAGAGATGTCAGTGGTAGAGGTTGATGGTGGGGGTGCAGAAGTGGACGCCTGTGGTTGGAAAGGCACAATAACACTGCGAGTTATGTCCTTTATTTTGTCTCGAAGCTTGGTCAGGTCATCCACCCCTGACTGAACAACTTTGGCTGCAAACGTACCCATTTCCTCCATGCAGATATCCCCCAGAACTTTAACTGCATCAGTCTGGATGTTGATCGATCGTCCGCATTCCTGAAGGTCAGCTCGAGTTACAGAGTTCTCTGTCAGCTTCTTGATCTCTGTAGTATGTTGTACTGAAGACTGATGAAGAGCTTTTAGAGCCTCTGTGTTTGCTTGGAGAGCCTCTGCAAGGATGTTGGAGTTGGCTTGGGACTCCCTTGTGACAGAGGTTTTCAACTCATCAAATTTTTGGAGCACCATGTCAACAAAGGCTTTAAACTCGCCCTTTGTGACGAAGGTGTCCGAGGTGACCTCTGGAACAACACATGTTCCAGATTTATTCAACGAGCCTTTGGCACCTTCATAGCCTGTGATTTGGTTGAGCTCTGGAGGATTTCCTTCCAATCCTCGATTTCCCACAGAGGAAGCATCTATGAAAGTTCTGTCAGTAGGCTTCTTGAGGAAGGGTTCAGAGGCTTCCTCAATGGTCCTAGTGAATAAGTTTTGTGGTTGTTCTAGAACCACAAAACCAGTGTGATCTCGCACTGCCATCTCTGAAGCAGTTTGGTGGTCACTCGTGTGCGTGACAGAGACAACAAATGCCTCTGTGTGTGATGGAGTTGTGTCCTGGGGCAAATAGACACGAGAAACAACACCTTCACCCTTTTGAGAGGGTGAGGTGGATTTGGCTTCCCCGGATGGTGGTATAGAGGATGAAGGGATATCCTCTGTCCGGATGGCATGGGTAGGGATCGGACTGTACGGTCCTTCTTCAATACCATTCTGCACTAGAACTGCAGAGGTAGTGATGTGGGTTGCACGGGGAGTTGGTTTTGGTTGTGTGCCTAAGGCATCTTTTATACCTCTCTCCTCCTTCGATTTTTTATCCTCTACTTCCTCTTCTTCACTCTGTGACCTTCCTGTCACATCCTCCATCTCTATGTTCACGGTTTCACCTAGGTCCCCCGAGTACCTAAGAATGACCTCTCTTGCTATTCAGAGGCTATTTTTAGTGGGCTCTGAGGTTTATCCTCAGGGGATTCTTCAAATATTAGGACTCTTTTTGTCTTCTGCAGAGGTTTTTCACTCCCCTCTGCAGGTTCAGTTCTAGCACTGAGAGCCTCTATCTTGGCTTCAGCAGATCGTTCCTTCTCTGCAAGCGTTCCCAGTCTTCGCTTTTTCTTTTTCTCAGAGGATTTGACCTCTTTAGTCTCTTCTGCGATTTTTTCTTTTAGAACTGCTTCTGCGGTCCGCTTTTTCTTTGATTTCTTCTTCTCAGAGGACTTTGGAACCTCTACGTCTTCGGTTCTCTTTTTCTTACTTTTCCTTTTCTCCTTTTTCTCACTCCCCTCCCCTCTAACTATCTCTTCCTCTTTTACACTCTCTTGTGCCTTTACGGCCACAACCTCTATCTCCTTTTCTCCCTCTTCTCTCAAGTGAATAACTATATCACCTACCTGGAATCCTATGCGAGGGGGGGTTGCAGGACTTGGTTTAGGAGTCCTGTGCCCTTGTATGTAATCTCTAGTACCCTCTTCACTACCCAGATAGGTCAACATCTTTTGTTAGAGCATAAATCTGTTGGATACAAAATCAAGAATACTGAAGATCAAAGTTGAAGAAAGTCAAAGTTGAAGAAAGTCAAATCTCATTAAAGTCAAAGTCTTTTGTAATAAAAGTCAATGTATTTGTACTTTGTATTTTAATTTCCTTTGTATTAGTTGTAGGTATAAATACCTTGTCTTGTATTTTTTTTAAAGGAGAAGTTGTCATTTTCGTAACGTACGTATTGTAAGAATTGAGATTTGAGAGAGAATACGGTTTTAGAGAGAGAAAGAGTTCTAGAAATAGAAAGTGTAATCTTGTGAAAATCAAAGTAATCAAACAGGTAATTTATTGTGTTTTAATCTTGTTTGTTTGATTAATCTTGATTAGAAACTAGAATTTGGGAATAACAATTGGTATCAAAGCAGATCCAAATCGAGAAAAATCAAGAAATGCGTATGTTCGTACTGTTCATCGAAGTCCAGATTGATTTTCAGTTTTAGTGAGTTTTTGGAGTTGTAATTGATTAGGTTTTGTTAGGAAAGTGTAATCGATCGAGTCTGTATAGGTGTTATCAAGAATTGCACTGTAATTGATTCGAATTTTTGAATTTTGTGTGGTTTTTGTTTTCACGAGTTCTTGACACTGTTCTTGATTCAATTTTGTAATTCTTGTGTATTTGATCAAAAATTAGTGATAGTATTGTGTTCGAGTTGTATAGAAGATCAAATTGTCGAAGTTTAGAGGTTGAATTCTAGGTATAAATGAGTTTTTGGTGAATTTGAACGTTTTTCAAGGTGTGCAGGTGTTCATGGAATTGTGCGGGTTATTCATCAGATGTGCGTTTGACTCATCAAGATGTGCGTTTGATTCATCAAATTGTGCGGGTAATTCAGAGTGCGGATATATTCATCAAGACAAGCAAAGTGAGATATGCGTTTCTGTTAAGAAACGAGACTTTAAGATTTGAGTTTCTTTGAGAATCGAGAAGCTGAGGTTTTCGGGTCTAATGACAAACGCATAGTAGAGGGATTTAAGAAAAAGTGTGCCTTGCGGGTGTTTAGTGACACGCACAGAAAAGGTGTGCGGTTCCTTTGTGAAACGCATAGTTGACAAAATAGAAGGATAAGCAAAGTGTGCGTTTCATACCTGACACGCATAGTGGAGGTTTACGGCTCATGTGCGACACGCATAGTGGGATGTGCGTTTCATATGAGACACGCATAATTGTTGAATGCGTTTCCTGAGTGACACACAAAGTAGAGGTTTGCGTTCCCTGTGTGAAGCACAAAGTAGAGGGACCCCCGTGCTAAGTCTGCCTAGGGGGACATAGTTCTTTTTGTTATTAAAATTTCTGATTTTATATTTCAAGTTTTCTGTATTTTCTTGATTGTTTCATTTGGACTAACGATCAGTTCTAGTTTCTTATTGATATATTTTTAAAACAGGATTAAACAAGATGACATCCAAAGATGCACTTTCAATTGGCACCGATGTAAAGCATCCTGTTCTATTCAAAGGAGAGTACGAGCAATGGAAGGATAGATTTCTGGATTTCGTGGATCGGCATTCAAATGGAGAGAATATTCTTCTGTCTATCACCGAAGGTCCTATGGCACCAATAACAGTTCAAATACCTGATGTTGACTCCTCTGATAGTGAAGATGGAACTGAGGAAAGAGATCAAAAGATGAAAACAGTGGCAGTGGATATCTCTTAGTATTTTGAAGAACAGAAAAGCCGATACAAAGCAGATAAACAAGCAAGATCCTTACTTCTTCAGAGTATTCCGAATGAGATCTACATCAAGATTGATAGTTACAAGGGAAATGCTAAGAAGATGTGGGATCAATTGCAAAAGATGATGATGGGATCCAAGATCGGGAATCAGATGAAAGTGGCTAACTGCATCAACAATTATGAGGAATTCAAAGCCAAAGAGAATGAAAGCTTAGAAGATACTTATGAACGGTTTGTCTTGCTTCTGAATGAGTTGTCCAAGAATAAGGTGAAAAAGAAGAAACTTGAGAACAATGTCAAATTTCTGAGCATCCTACAACCAAAGTGGAAGAAGCATACACGTAGGATGAAACAGATGAAGGATCTGAATGACATACCGTTACATGAGGTATATGAGACTCTGAGGCAGAATGAAGAAGAAGTGGAAGAGAAAAGATATGAAAAGAAGAAGGCAGAAAAAGCTCCCGATCCTATTGCTTTGGTAGCTGGAGAGAAAAAGAAAGAGAAGAAGAAAAAGAATAAAGTGATTACCAGTTCTGAGTCTGAATTTGAATCAGATGGTGATGATGGCGAAAGTCTGAAACAAGCCATGCTTTTACTGACCCGTGCCTTTCAAAAGAAATTTTATAAAAAGCCGGGATCAAATTCTCAACGATATTTTTCATCAAGTTCTAAGAACCACGAGCACCGAGAAATGGTGGAAGGAAAGAGATATGAAGAGAACTGATATGTTGAGAAGAAACCTGATGACAGGAAGAAGTATGTGAATGACTACAATGTTGCTGAAAAGCCAGCAAATGATTCAGTCAAATGCTACAACTGTGGCAAGATGGGTCATTTTGCAAAAGATTGTAGAAAGCCAAAAGTTCGTAACTCTCAATACTATCAGAACAAGTTGCTATTGGCAAAACAACAAGAAGCGGGAGTAGCTTTAATGGCTGAGGACGAATTTTGGCTGGATCATTCAGAAGGTGAAGAGGAAGAGAAGGAAGAAACTGCTCATCTCTGTCTCATGGGAAAAGAAGTGAAGTATGATGAGTCAGATGACGAGACAGCTGATGAGGTATTAAACTTAACTGAAAAAGATTTTGTAACCAAAATGGAAGCTATGATGGTTGAGCTTAATGATCTTCAAGTAAAACTGAAGAAAGAAATAGACAGAGTTGCTAAAAGAAACAATAAGATATTTGAACTCAATAAGTCGGTTATTGGGAACAAACATCTGATTGATTCTTTACGCAAGTCTGCTTCTGATTCTAAATCTCAAGTAGATTGTTTTGAAAAGAAGATTTCTGATTTTGAAGTTAAAGTTTCTAAATATGAGTTTGAGAAGAAAGAATCTGCACTAATTGTTCATAAACTGCAGGTTGAAAACAAGCTTTTGAATAAGAAGGTAAATGGTCTGGAAGCCAAACTTTACGCACGAGACCAAACAGATCAAACCATTTTTCTTAATGCACCTGATGAAGAGGCTGATGTTAAGGAAAAATGGGGACTTGGTTTTAAAAACCCCCATTACTTAAAGAAAGCCATCAGAAAACAACCAGCATTATATAATTTTGATTTTCTGGCATGTGCTGGTAAACATACTCACTTAAAACCCAAATTTGTTACCAAATTACCGGAAGAAGTTGAGGCCAAAGAAACTGAAAATAGAAAGAATGTAAAGAAAATGCAACTACCATTTAACTATGCAAAGTTAAATGATAGTTATCTTTCAGAAACACCAAAAGTTCTTTCAAACGATTATTTTGTTAGTTATTCTGTTTCTGAGATGAAGGCAAAACCTGCAATTGCAAAGGTTTATGTTCCTCCACTCATTCTTGAAAGCAAAATAATTGAGCTTGAAAATGTTTTATCTGATGAAAAACTTTTGGTAGATATTGAACAAAGTGTGTTTTCTACAGTTTTAAAGAACATTGTTTTACAATTTAAATCTACAAAGTGTTCTACAGTTTCAAAGGCACCTCAAACTTCAACTGATAATTTGATGACTTATTTGAGTCTGCAAATGATTTTTTAAACTCTGATGGTGGGTGCATAGAAGAAATTGTTATGTTTGACTTCAATGCTTCTCTTCCTGATCATTGTACTTGTCTTATAAATGAAAAGGTGTTACCAAGTGTTCTTAAAACTGCTAAATCATCAACTAAAGTTGGTGAATCGATTTCTGTAACTGCTGATTATTATTCTCAAGGTAAGAAACATAAGAAACAGCGATTACAGAAACAAAAATACACTGGTACACAAAAGAAAACTCAGTCTCAGAAATCTGCTTTTCCTAATAAATCTACATCTTGTGTTTCAGATATAAGCAAGAAAAGGTTGAAAGCTCGAACTGAATGGCGACCAAAAAGGAAGGGTGATGAGAAAGCTGAATCAGTTTCTGATAATTCTTGTAATAGATCAGTTAGTAGTGATACTGATGTAGTTGATCAATTTGCTTCAAATAAACAAAACCTTACAAGCGGTATTCAATAAAGCAATTGATTCAATTATCTCCTATTTCTACTACATCTTATCATTATCGGAGAAATGATTTTGCTTACTCTCATAATTCTTCTGATTGGTTCGGATCTTATCATGTGTATTCTTCAAGATCTAATATTTTTAAAGGTTTCAAAAGAACAAAGGGTCCATTTTCAAGTGGATACCAAAATCTTGTGCTAATTTGTTAGGGCCCGTTTTTAAATGGGTACCTAAATCTATTGTTGCCTGATTTCTCTTGCAGACCCGGCATATGTGGTACTTGGACAGTGGATGTTCCAAGCATATGACTGGGCAAAAAGCTTTATTGTCTAACTATACAGAGAAATTCAGTGGAAATGTCAGATTTGGAAACGATCAGCTTTAACCTATCTTAGGATATGGTGACATTATTCAAGACAACATAACGATCAGTAAAGTGAGTTATGTCGAAGGCTTGGGGCACAACTTATTCAACATTGGTCAATTCTGCGATAAAGGGTTAGAGGTCAACTTTAGTCTAAGAGTTGTTCAGTTCGTACTGAAGACGACACAAAACTCTTAGGTGTACATCGAAAGACAAACCTCTATACCATCAATCTTTCCAAAGTACAGATTGACAATCAAGTATGCTTGATGACAAAAGCTTCAACGCAACAAAGTTGGCTCTGGCACAGACGTTTATCTCATTTGAACTTTCGTTATATCAACAAGCTGGTTCGTGGGAAATTGGTCAAAGGACTTCCTGAGCTGAAATATGAACGAGAACACTTATGCGCAACATGTGAAAAGGGTAAGATGAAGAGAGCCGCACATAAACCGAAGCCTGAACCAAGCACTAGTTCTCCGTTAGAATTGTTACATATGGATTTGTGTGGTCCAATGAGAACTCAGAGTTTGGGTGGAAAAAAATACGTGTTGGTTATTGTGGACGATTACTCAAGATACACGTGGGTCAAATTTCTTCGATCAAAAGATGAGATGCCGGAAGTTCTCATTACTTTTTTAAAGACGACCCAGGTGAAAATGCAGCGACAAGTCAAGTTTCTTCGAACGGACAACGGCACAGAGTTCAAAAACAAGATAGTTGAAGAATATCTCGAATCAGTTGAAGAAATACGTACGCCTGAACAAAATGGAGTAGTCGAAAAGAGAAATCGGACGCTAGTCGAGGCCGCTCGGACTATGCTTAGCCAATCAGATTTACCTCTATTCTTGTTGGCAGAAGCTGTGTCGACTGCATATCATACTCAAAATCGGTCTATGATACATCGACATTTTCAGAAGACTCCATATGAATTGATCAACAACAGAACACCAACTATCAAATATTTTCACATATTTGGGTGTAAATGTTTTGTGCTTAATGACAAAGAGAGTCTGAATAAATTCAGTGCTAAGGCGGACGAAGGCATCTTTATCGGTTATTCTTCAACATCTGCAGCATATCGTGTTTATCTGAAGAAGTCAAAATCAGTTGTTGAGAGCGTTAATGTCACATTTAATGAAGATATGGCTTCTGATCAAATCAGTTCAGAACCCGTTATCACTGGAGTATTAGCTTTTGGGCAGATCAGTCCAGAACCTGCTTCTACAGCCAATAATTTGAATAATGCTTCTGTGTGTTCCAGATTCTAGTTTCTAAATCAAGATTAATCAAACACACACAAAATTAGAATCAAATACCTGTTTGATTAATTTCTCAATTCCAAGATTACAAGATTATCTCTCTACAATCTCTCCAACGAACTCTCTCTTTCTCTCAAACTTTCTCTCTCTAAAATACAACTGAATAATTCTCCAATTAAGTTCTCTACAAAATACAAATAAAGAAAAACTATTTATACTACAAGGAAACTAAAAACAAAAACAAATACACCTAAGTTTGACTTATTACAAAATAGACTTTGAATTTTAATGAGATTTGACTTTAGCAGCTTTGACTTTCTCAACTTTGACCTTCAGTCTTCTTGATCTTGTATCCAACAGATTTATGCTCTAACAATCTCCCCCTTTGGATTCAAGATCATTGTTGACAGATCTAGCAATTCAGTCTTTACTTTAAGCTCTGTCAAAACAATCTCCCCTTTTTCTTTGACGGTCTTCTTTCCAAAACTGTCTTCAAACGAGTAACAATCTCCTCAAAACTTTCACAGAAAACTTTCAGTCTTTGGAAAGAAATTGTCTTCAGAATCAGCTCAAATTGCTTTAGCAGAAAATCTTCAAAGAAAATTTCCTCAAATCTTCAGAAATTCTTTGATCTTCTTTAAATCTTTCCTTTGAACTTTCTGACTTGAACATTTCAGAAAATCAACTCACAAATCTTTATCAGATCTTAATATCATCTCCCACAAACTTCAAAACTTTAATATTTCTTGATACCATCTCCCCCTTTTTGATGATTTGAGCATCTATATCATCAAAACTTTTCTCCAAGAAATGTCTTTGACCATTCTGATCTGTCATACTGTGCCTCTGATTCGGTGATCCATAACCAGGTATTCATCTAGATCTTTGCAAATCCAGACAAAATAAGAATAGGTAACTCCTGAATCAACAGATGAATCAGTTAAAATGCCTGTCAGTAACACAAAGTCACTGTGTGTAACGAATACACAATATAAAGGAGCTTTTGTGATGTTCACTCCCCCAGGGCTTCCATCCAATCATCGAAAAACCACAAAGGAAATTTCTATGAATGTTATGACAAAGAAACAAATTCTTTGTGTGCTCGTGCATGTGTAGAAAGAATTAAGCACAAATAATTGCTTTTTAATAAGGCTCAACATTGTGTAAACCACTTAGACAATAGTAGATAAACACAGACTCTAAGTGCATGATTGAAATGCGAAGGTGGGGCAGACTTCCTTCTTTTTCAATATCCAGATTTTCCAAATGAAAACCAGATAGATTATATGCTGCATCCCCAGAAAAATATGAAACATTTTCTTTTTGAGAAGAAAATGAGTGGTTGGTGGGGTTTAAGCAAGAGTTGACATGGGCTATTTGCCTGTTTCAATAATGTTCACAAAAGAATTGTGAAACATTAGTAATGTGGCTGCCCGGCTCAGAAAGTATTTGGTGCAGAGTTTGATATTCTTTTACTCTGATCTCACACCCTCTTTCTTTTAATCATTAAGCTCACTACTAACAATCTCTCATTTCCATTTTACCTCGTCAAACCCACACTCATTTCTTTTGACTCCTCACACTCAATCACTAAGAGATTAACTTCTTGGGTAGAAATCACTGGTTAACGTGATTTCATAGAAGTTCAGTTAATTCCTAGCACAAAGAACCCATATAATCCTAATAAGCATGTGTTGCTCAAGATGGTTTAACTATATCAGTTAAAGCTCAATAATACAAATGTCAGATGAATATATGCTCATAAAATATAATCATGAAGGTATGAGCATTTAAAAGTATTGAAGATATTTCAAACAAGTTAATTGAATGAATGAACATGAATGCAAGAGACTTTTTTGAAAATCTGACATTGTATGAAAATGATCAGAAATGAATGATATAACAATCAAGGCTTTATGGTCAAGAATAATTGATATTTGTCTATACGAAACAAAATATAGACATTCTTGAAATGATCGTTTCGAAATGAAATATCGCTCAAAATTCATTGAATACAAGCGGAGTGTCTTACCATCGAAGAAAAATTGTTTCAATTTTGAGACATGGTAAGAACATATTGAACAAAGATTCAAACCGGTGTGTATGAATACTTGAAAGTATATAGAAAAGACAATACACAAGTATTTATCTTTGGATACACACAGTTTATTTATCAATTAAGCACAAAAAAAAAATGAAAACATTCACACTTCCAATTCATGAAATCTTTTTAAAGAATCGGGAAGTAGTTTGAACATTTAAAAATATGTTTTCTATACCTGAAAGTTGTCCTTCTTTCAGATATATTTGAGATTAAGATAAGAAATTTACCTTTTCGCGCAATCTTAATTCTCAGAAAGTCAAGCTGTAGTCATTTAGATATGATCTTGTCAGCTTCTCTCATCCTGCAAGTCTCAAAGTCTAGTCAAAAATTTATTCACAAAATTTATTCTAAAAGAAAATGACATAAAACAATAAAACAATTAATGTACGAGTTCTGATTTGAAGTAATCAGAAATCATAGTCTTACTTCTTTTGACTTATAGGCTCCCCCTAAAATCATGCATCACAAAAATTTTGTCAGTTAAAATGTATAATGCAGAAATTAGTTTTGCTCCCCCTCAAATGAATGTAGATCATCTAAAATCTTCTCTTACTCCCCCTGAGATCATGAGCAAACAATTAAAGTGTAGATATCCTTCAGACATAAAGATAAAGAAAATGATGAAAAATAATAATACGTAACTTTATGAGGTAATGACCGATTATGTCTTAAGATTTAACATACCAAGCTTAGAGACAAGAAAATTAAATCTCTTTTCATCTAAAGGTTTGGTAAATAAATCTGCAAGTTGATAATCTGTTTTTACAAAATAAAGTTCAATTGTTCCTTTTTCAACATTATCTTTAAGAAAATGATACCTTACATCAATGTGTTTGGTTTTCGTATGCTGGACAGGATTAGCAGATATGGCAATCGCACTCTTCGAGTCACAGTAGAATGGAATTTTGTCATACTTGAATCCATAGTCTCGTAGTTGTGTTCGCATCCACAAGACTTGAGAGCAGCAACTGGCAGCAGCTACGTACTCTGCTTCAGCAGTCGATGTGGAAACGCATAATTGTTTCTTTGATGCCCAGCTTACGAGCTTGTCTCCAAGAAATTGAACGTGACCAGAAGTACTCTTTCTGTCCAACATGCAACCTGCATGATCTGCATCTGAATATGCAGTCAGATGAAACCCTGTATCATTAGGATACCACAGACCAAGGTCTGCAGTTCCCTTCAGATATCTGAAAATCCGTTTGACAGCAGCCAAATGGGATTCTTTGGGAGCAGCTTGATATCTAGAACATAAACATGTTGAAAACATAATATCTGGTCTACTGGATATAAGATACATTAATAAACCTATCATACCTCTATAGGTTCTAACATCAACACTTTTACCCGAAGGATCAGTGTGAATCTTAGTACCTGGTGCCATCGGGGTTCCAATAGGTTTACAATTTTCCATTTTGTACTTCCGAAGAATATCCAAAATGTACTTAGATTGATTTATGAAAATCCCCGTAGAAAACTGTTTAACTTGTAATCCGAGAAAGAAATTCATCTCTCCCATCATACTCATTTGAAAACGTGACACCATGAGGTTAGAAAAGTTTTTGCAATATTTTGGATTAGTAGAACCAAATATTATATCATCAACATATATCTGAATAAGAATAATATCAGCTTTTTCTTTCTTGATGAATAAAGTGGTATCAATCTTACTTTTGGAGAAACCAGACTTGACCAAGAATTTGGATAAGACGTCATACCATGCTCGAGGGGCTTGTTTTAATCCATAAAGGGCTTTGTTCAAGATGTAGACATGATCTGGCTTATCTGGATTGACGAACCCTTCTGGTTGAGACACGTACACTTCCTCTTTAAGAATGCCGTTCAGAAAAGCTGTTTTCACATCCATCTGAAAGACTGTGAAGTTTTTATGAGCTGCGTAGGCAAGAAACATTCTGATTGCCTCTATACGCGCTACTGGAGCATACGTCTCATCATAGTCGATGCCTTCCTCTTGCCGGTAGCCTTTGGCAACAAGTCTAGCTTTGTTTCTTATAACAATACCATCCTCATCCTTTTTATTCTTGAATACCCATTTAGTTCCTATCACGGTCATTCCTTCTGTCTTAGGAACTAATCTCCAAACCTTTAGGGCTTCAAACTGATTGATCTCTTCTTGCATAGTAGATACCCAGTCCGAATCAGCAAGAGCCTCAGATACTCGTGTTGGCTCAATCTTGCTGAGGAACGAGTCATGCATACATTGGTTAAGAGTCGCTGACCTAGTCTGTACAGGCTTGTTGAGATCTCCAATTACTTGATGTAATGGATGCTCTTTGGTCCAGCGATGCTCATGCGGAAGTGGAGTAGATATTGATTGAATTTGATCATCATCTAGAAATCCACTTTCAGAATCTTCTGTTTAAATAACAGGAGGAGGATTCTCAGTTGAAGTTTCATGTGCAGAAGTATCAGTTGGAACAGCAGAATAAGGCTGTTGAGTTGACAGTGTATTACACCCAACTGAAACTATTACTTCTGGCTCAACATTTGCTTGTACATCTTCAACTGTAGGAGTAACAGTAGGAATATGAGTTTCTGACTGAACGGGGGATTCTTGTTCAGTTATGACTTCTGAAGTGACTGGATGATTGCAACTTGTGTCTTCAGACCTGTCAGTCACAACAGATTTAGATACATTAGAACCTAGAAACTCATCATAAAAGAATTCAAATAACAAATCTAAATCAGTTAAATGTGAAGTAGAAGTAGAAGCATTATTCGAATTTGTCACTGTAGAAACAAGTTCTGGACTGATCTGCCCAGAAGCTAATACTCCAGTAATAACGGGTTCTGAACTGATTTGATCAGAAGCCATATCTTCATCAAATGTGACATTAGCGCTCTCAACAACTGATTTTGACTTCTTCAGATAAACACGATATGCTGCAGATGTTGAATAATAACCGATAAAGATGCCTTCGTCCGCCTTAGCACTGAATTTATTCAGACTCGCTCTGTCATTAAGCACAAAACAATTACACCCAAATACGTGAAAATATTTGATAGTTGGTGTTCTGTTGTTGATCAACTCATATGGAGTCTTTTGAAACCGGCGGTGTATCATGGAACGATTTTGAGTATGGCATGCAGTCGACACAACTTCTGCCCACAAGAATAGAGATAAGTCCGATTGGCTAAGCATAGTCCGAGCGGCCTCGACTAGCGTTTGATTTCGCCTTTTGACTACTCCATTTTGTTCAGGCGTTCTAGCAGCAGAATACTGATGTGAAATCCCAACTGATTCGAGATATTCATCAACAATCTTGTTCTTGAATTCTGTGCCATTATCAGTACGAAGAAACTTGACTGGTCGCTGCATTTTCACCTGGGTCGTCTTTAAGAAAGTAATGAGAACTTCCGGTGTCTCATCTTTTGAATGAAGAAATTTGACCCACGTGTATCTTGAATAATCATCCACAATAACCAGCACGTATTTCTTTCCTCCCAAACTCTGAGTTCTCATTGGACCACATAAATCCATGTGTAACAGTTCTAACGGAGAACTAGTGCTTGGTTCAGGCTTCGGTTTATGTGCGGCTCTCTTCATCTTAACCTTCTCACATGCAGCACATAAGTGTTCTCATTCATATTTCAGCTCAGGAAGACCTTTGACCAACTTCCCACGAACCAGCTTGTTGATGTAACGAAAGTTTAGATGAGATAAACGTCTGTGCCAGAGCCAACTTTGTTGCGTTGAAGCTTTTGACAATAAGCATACTTGACTGTCAATCTGAACTTTTGAAAGATTGATGGTGTAGAGGTTTGTCTTTCGATTTCCAGATAAGAGTTTTGTTCCATCTTCAGTGCGAACTGAGCAACTCTTAGACTTGAAGTTGACCTCTAACCCTTTATCGCAGAATTGACCTATGCTGAATAAGTTGTGCCCCAAGCCTTCAACATAACTCACCTTACTTATCGTTATGTTGTCTTGAATGATGTCACCATATCCTAAGATTGGTGAAAGCTGATCGTTTCCAAATCTGACGTTTCCACTGAATTTCTCTGTATAGTTAGACAATAAAGCTTCTTGCCCAGTCATATGCTTGGAACATCCACTATCCAAGTACCACATATGCCGGGTCTGCAAGAGAAATCAGGCAACAATAGATTTAGGTACCCATTTAAAAACGGTCCTAACAGTTTAGCACAAGATTTTGGTATCCATTTAAATATGGATCCTCCTTTTCTTTGAAAAACATTTGATCTCGAAGAATTAACATGATAAGATCCATACCAATCAGAAGAATTATGAGAATAAGCAAAATCATTTCTCTGATAAGGATAAGATGTAGTAGTAATAGGAGACAATTGAATCAATTGCTTTATTGAATATCTCTTGTAAGAAGTTACAAGGTTTTGATTATTAGAAGCAATTTGATCAATCACATCAGTATCACTACTCACTGATCTATTACAAGTATTATCAGAAACTGATTCCACTATCTCATCCTCCTTCCGTTTTGGTCTCCATTCGGATTGAGCTTTCAACTTTTTCTTCCTTAAATCTGAAACATAAGATATAGATTTATTAGGAAAAGCAGATTTCCGAGACTGAATATTCTTTCGTGTACCAGTGTATTTCTATTTCTGTAATCGCTGTTTCTTATGTTTCTTACCTTGAGCATAGTAATCAGCAGTTACAGAAACTGATTCACCAACCTTAGTTGATGATTCAACAATATGAACATCACTTGGTAACACTCTTTTATTTTTAAGACAAGTAGAATGATCAGGCAGTGTAGAATTGACATCAAACATATCAAATTCTTCCATGCACCCATCATCAGAATTTAGAAAATCATTTGCAGACTCAAATAAGTCATCAGAATTATCAGATGAAGATTGAGATGCCTTAGAAACTGTAGAACACTTTGTAGATTTAGTTTGAAAAATAGTGTTCTTTATAACTGTAGAAAATACATTTTGTTGTATATCAGCCAAAAGTTTTTCATCAGATAAAACATTTTCATGCTCGACTATTTTGCTTTCAAGAATAGATGTAGGAACATAAACCTTTGCAATAACAGGTTTTGCCTTCATCTCAGAAGCGGAATAACTAACAAAATAGTCAGTTGAAAGAACTTTTGGTGTTTTTGAAAGATAACTATCATTTAACTTTTCATAGTTAAACGGTAGTTGCATTTTCTTTTTATTCTTTCTATTTTCAGTTTCTTGGTCCTCAACTTCTTCTCACAATTTGGTAACAAATTTGGGTTTTAAATGAGTATGTTTATCAGCACAAGCAAGAAAATCATAGTTATAAAGTGCCGGCTGTTTTCTGATAGCTTTCTTAAGATAATGGGGGTTTTCAAAACCAAGTCCCCATTTCTCTTTGACATCAGCCTCTTCATTAGGTGCATTGAGAAAAATGGTTTGATCTGTTTGACCTCTCGCATAAAGTTTTGCTTCCAGACCCTTTACCTTCTTATTCAAATTCTTATTTTCAACCTGCAATTTATAAACAGTTAGTGCAGATTCATTTTTCTCAAACTCATATTTAGACACTTTACCTTCAAACTCAGAAATCCTCTTTTCAAAACAATCTACTTTAGATTTAGAATCAAAATCAGACTTTCGTAAAGAATCAATCAGATCTTTGTTTGAAATAACAGATGTATTAAGCTCAAAGATATTCTTATTCTTTTTAGCAACTTTTTCTTTTTCCTTTTTCAGATTATTTTGTAAATTTTGTAGCTCAACCACCATGGTTTCCATTTTGGTAATAAAATCTTTTTCAGATAATTTTAATACCTCATTAACTGCCTCATCATCTGACTCGTCATCCTTTACTTCTTTGCCCATGAGACAGATATGAGTTGTTTCTTCTTTCACTTCTTCTTATCCTTCTGAGTAATCCAGCCAAAACTCATCTTCAACCATTAGAGCGACACCCGCTTCTTGCTGTCTTGCCAAAAGCAACTTGTTCTGATAGTACTGAGAGTTGCGAACTTTCGACTTTCGACAATCTTTTGCAAAATGACCCATCTTTCCGCAATTGTAGCATTTGATGGAATCTGTTGCTGGCTTCTCGGCAACTGTGTAGTCATTCACGAACTTCTTCTTCTCATCCGGTTTCTTCTCCACATATCTATCCTCTTCATACCTTTTTCCTTCCACTTTCTGTCGATGCTCGTGGTTCTTTGAACTAGATGAAGAATACCTTTGAGAATTTGATCCCGGCTTCTTGAAAAATTTCTTCTGGAATGCACGGGTCAGCAATATCATGGCTTGTTTCAGACTTTCGCCATCATCACTATCTGTAACTGAATCTGACTCAGAACTGGTAAGAACTATCTTCTTTTTCTTCTTTTTCTTTTCTTTCTTCTTCTCTCCAGCTATTAAGGCAATAGGATCAGGAACTTGTGCTGCCTTCTTCTTCTCAGCTCTTTTCTCTTCAACCTCTTCCTCATTCTGCCTCAAGGTCTCAAATACCTCATGTAGTGGTATTTCATTCAAATCCTTCATCTGTTTCATCCTTCTTGTATGCTTTTTCCATTCCGGGCGTAGGATACTCAGAAATTTGACATTGTTTTCCAACTGCTTCTTTTTGACTTTATTCTTTGTCAGCTCATTCAGAAGCAATACAAACCTCTCATATGTATCTTCCAGACTCTCATTCTCCTTAGCTTTGAATTCCTCATAACTATTGATGCAGTTTGCCACTTTCATCTGATTTCCAACCTTGGATCCCATCATCATCTTTTGCAATTGATCCCACATCTTCTTAGCATTTGCTTTATAACTATCAATCTTGATGTAGATCTCATTCGGAATGCTTTGAAAGAGTAATGATCTCACTTGTTTATCTGCTTTGTATCGGCTTTTCTGTTCTTCAGAATATTGAGAAATATCCACTGTCACTGTTTTCATCTTTTGCTCTCTTTCCTCAGTCCCATCTTCACTATCAGAAGAATCAACATCAGGTACTTGAACTGTTATTGGAGCCATTGGACCTTCGGTGATAGACAGAAGAATATTCTCTCCATTTGAATGCCGATCTATGAAATCCAAGAATCTGTCCTTCCATTGTTCATACTCGCCTTTGAATAGAACTGGAGGCTTAACATCAGTACCAATCGAAAGTGCATCTTTGGATGTCATCTTGTTTAAACCTGTTTGAAAAATATATCAATAAGAAACTAGAACTGATCGTTAGTCCAAATGAAACAATCAAGAGAATACAAAAAAACTTAAAATATAAAATCAAAAATTTTAATCATAAAAAGAACTATGTCCCCCTAGGCAGACTTTGCGGTTCAAGAAGGAAACGCAAACCACACTTTGCGTTTGTAACATGGAACGCAAACCCTAACTTTGTGTTTGCAGTGTGGAACGCAAACCACACTTTGCGGTTCAAGAAGGAAACACAAACCACTACTTCTCTGATCAACCAATCACTTTGCGTTTCTAGATATACTTCTTCTTTTCGTTTGTCATGAACTTTGCGTGTCAACGGTATATAAACAGTAAACTTTACGTTTCACATTACAAACGCAAACCCAACTTTGCGTTTGTAGTTACACCCGCAAAACTCGCTTCTCGGTTGTTGATGAAAAACGCAAATATCACTTTGCGTGTCTCGTTGAATACACCCGCAAACTAAGAACTTACTCAAAACTTGATGAATGACCCGCAAACCTGTTTGAATGAAACGCAAACTTGAAGAACACCCGCAAACCTCTAAAACCGAACAAAATCACACCAAAAACTCATTTAAACCTAGAAATACAACTCTATACTTCTACAATTCACACGTCTAACCAATTCGAACACAAAACTAACACTGATTTTCGATCAAATACACAAAAATTGAAAAATTGATACAGATACAGTGTCAAGAACTCGTGAACACAAAAACCACAAAAATTCGAAAATTCGAATTGATTACAGTGCAATTGATAAATCTTTCTATACAAACTCGATCGATTTCACTTTCCTAATAAAACCTAATCGATTACAACTCCAGAAACTCACTAAAACTCAAAATCAAATCTGAACATCGAAGAACACAGATACGAACATTCTGACTTCTCTTGAAATTTCGATTTGGATCTGCTCTGATACCAATTGTGTGTTCCAGATTCTAGTTTCTAAATCAAGATTAATCAAACACACACAAAATAAGAATCAAATACCTGTTTGATTAATTTCTCAATTCCAAGATTACAAGATTCTCTCTCTACAATCTCTCCAACGAGCTCTCTCTTTCTCTCAAACTTTCTCTCTCTAAAATACAACTGAATAATTCTCCAATTAAGTTCTCTACAAAATACAAACAAAGAAAAACTATTTATACTACAAGGAAACAAAAAACAAAAACAAATACACCTAAGTTTGACTTATTACAAAATAGACTTTGACTTTTAATGAGATTTGACTTTAGCAGCTTTGACTTTCTCAACTTTGACCTTCAGTCTTCTTGATCTTGTATCCAACAGATTTATGCTCTAACAGTTTCTACATCTATTTCACATTTAACTGATTTAGATTTGTTATTTGAATTCTTTTATGATGAGTTTCTAGGTTCTAATATACCTAAATCTGCTGTGCCTGACAGGTCTGAAGACACAAGTTGCAATCATCCAGTCAATTCAGAAGTCATAACTAAACAAGAATTCCCTGTTCAGTCAGAAACTCACATTCCTACAGTTACTCCTACAGTTGAAGATATACAAGAAACTGCTGAGCCAGAAGTAACTGTTTTAGTTGGGTGTCATACATTGTCTACTCAACAGCCACAGTCTGTTGTTCCAACTGATGCTTCTACACCTGAAACTTCAACTGCAAAACCTCCTCCTGTTATTCAAACTGAAGATTCTGATAGTGGATTTCTAGATGATGATCATGTTCAATCAGTATCTACTCCACTCCCTCATGAGCATCGCTAGACCAAAGAACATCCATTACATCAAGTAATTGAAGATTTCAACAAGCCTGTATAAACGAGGTCAGCGACTCTTAATCAATGTATGCATGACTCATTTCTCAGTAAGATTGAGCCAACGTGAGTATCAGAGGCTCTTGCTGATTCGGACTGGGTATCTGCTATGCAAGAAGAGATCAATCAGTTTGAAGCCCTAAAGGTTTGGAGATTAGTTCCAAAACCAGAAGGTAAAAGCGTGATAGGAACTAAATGGGTATTCAAGAATAAGAAGGATGAGGATGGTATCGTCATAAGAAACAAAGCTAAACTTGTTGCCAAAGGTTATCGGCAAGAGGAAGGCATAGATTATGATGAGACGTATGTTCCAGTAGTGCGTATAGAAGCAATCCGCATGTTTCTAGCCTACGCAGCTCATAAGAATTTCACAGTCTTTCAGTAGACCAGATATTATGTTTTCAACATGTTTATGTTCTAGATATCAGGCTGCTCCTAAAGAATCCCATTTGACTGCTGTCAAACGGATTTTTAGATATCTGAAGGGGACTGCAGACCTTGGTCTGTGGTATCCTAAGGATACTGGGTTTCAACTGACTGCATATTCAGATGCAGATCATGCAGGTTGCATGTTGAACATAAAGAGTACTTCAGGTCATGTTCAATTTCTTGGATACAAGCTCGTTAGCTGGGCATCAAAGAAACAATTATGCGTTTCCACATCGACTGCTGAAGCAGAGTACGTAGCTCCTGCCAGTTGCTGCTCTCAAGTCTTGTGGATGCGATCACAGCTGCGAGACTATGGATTCAAGTTTGATAAAATTCCAATTTATTGTGACTCGAAGAGTGCAATAGCGATATCTGCTAATCCTGTCCAGCATACGAAAACCAAACATATTGACGTCAGGTATCATTTTATAAAAGATAATGTAGAAAAAGGAACAATCGAACTTTATTTTGTAAAAACAGATTATCAACTTGCAGATTTATTTACCAAACCCTTAGATGAAAAGAGATTTAATTTTCTTGTCTATAAGCTTGGTATGTTAAATCTTAAGACGTAATCGGTTGTTACCTACTAAAGTTACGAATTGTTATTTTTCATCATTTTTCTTTATTTTTTATTTTTGAAGGATATATGCACTTTAATTGTTTGCTCATGATCTCAGGGGGAGTAAGAGAAGATTTTAGATGATCTACATTATTTTAAGGGGGAGCATAACTGATTTCTGCATTTTACTTAACTGACAAAATTTTTGTAATGCATGATTTTAGGGGGAGCTTATCAAAAGGAGTAAGACTATGATTTCTGATTACTTAAGATCAGAACTCGTTCTTTAATCGTTTTACTGTTTTATGTTCTTTTATTGTTCGAATAAATTTTGTGAATAAATTTTTGACTAGACTTTGAGACTTATGCAGGATGAGAGAGGATGACACGATCATATCATTTTTTGACTTCAACTAACTTTATGAGTATTAAGATTGAGTGAAAAGATAAATTTCTTATCTTAATCTCAAATGTATCTAAAAGAAGGACAACTTTCAGATATAGAAAACATGTTCTTAAATGTTCAAACCACTTCTCGAATTTTAAACAGATTTTATAATTTGGAAGTGTGATTTTAAATGTTTTCATTTTATTTTTGTGCTTCATTGATAAACAAATCGTGTGTTATCCAAAGATTAATACTTGTGTATTGTCTTTTCATATACTTTCAAGTATTCACACACACTGGTTTGATTTCTTGTTCAAATTGTTCTTACCATGTCTCATATTGAAACATAATTTTTCGATGGTAAGACACCCCGCTTGTACTTCAAAGAATTTTGAGCGTTATTTCATTTCAAAACGTCATTTCAAGAATGTCTATATCTTGGTTCATATAGACAATATCTATTATTCTTGACCTTAAGCTTTGATTGATATATCATTTCATTTCTGATCATTTGCATACAATGTCAGATTTTCAAACAAGTCTTTTGCATTCATGTTCATTCATTCAGTATACTTGTTTGAAAATAATTCAATGTTTTAAAATGCTCATATCTTCATGATTATATTCTGAGCATACATTCATCTGACATTTGTATATGAGCTTTAACTGTTATAGTTAAATCATCTGAGCAACATTATGCTTTTATAGGTAACATGGGTTCTTTGTGCTAGGACTTAAATGAACTTCTATGAAATCACGTTAACCAGTGATTTCTACCCAAGAAGTTAATCTATAGAGATTGAGTGTGAGGAGTCTAAAAAGAAATGAGTGTGGGTTGTGTGATAAGGTAAAATGGAAAAGAGAGTTTGGTTAGTAGTGCGCTTAATGATTAAAAGAAAGAGGGTGTGAGATCAGAGTAAAATAATATCAAACTCTGCACCAACTACTTTCTAAGCCGGGCAGCCACATTACTAATGTTTCACATTTCTTCGTGAACGTTATTGAAACAGGCAACTAGCCCATGCCAACTCTTGACTAAACCCCACAAGCTACTCATTTTCTTCTCAAAAATAAAATGTTTCACATTTTAAAGGGGACGCAACACATAATCTATCTGATTTTCATTTGGAAAATCTGGATATTGCAAAAGAAGGAAGTCTGCCCCACCTTCGCACTTCAATCATGCACATTGAGTCTGTGTTTATCTACTGTTGTCTCAGTGGTTTACACAACTTTGAGCCTTATTGAAATGCTTAATTCTTTCTACACATGCACGAACACACAAGGAATTTGTTACTTTGTCATAACATTCATAGAAATTGCCTTTGTGGTATTTCGATGATTGGATGGAAGCCCTGGGGGAGTGAACATCAAAAAGCTCCTTTATATTGTGTATTCGTTACACACAGTGACTTTGTGTTACTGACAAGCATTTTAACTGATTCATTTGTTGGTTCAGGAGTTACATGTTCTTAATTTCTCTGGATTTGAAAAGATCTAGATGATTATCTTGGAGGATTGACAAAATCAGAGGCTCAGTATGACAGATCAGAATGGTCAATGACATTTCTTGGAGAAAAGTTTTGATGATATAGATGCTCAAATCATCAAAAAGGGGGAGATGGTATCAAGAAATATTAAAGTTTTGAAGTTTGTGGAAGATCATATCAAGATCTGATAAAGTTTTGTGAGTTGATTTTCTGAAATGTTCAAGTCAGAAAGTTCAAAGGAAAGATTTAAAGAAGAGCAAAGAATTTCTGAAGATTTGAGGAAATTTTTCTTTGAAGATTTTCTGCTAAAGCAATTCGAGCTGATTCTGAAGATAATTTATTTCCAAAGACTGAAAGTTTTCTGTGAAAGTTTTGAAGAGATTGTTCATTGATTGAAGACAATTTTGGAAAGAATACAGTTAAAGAAAAAGGGGAGATTGTATTGACAGAGCTTAAAGTGAAGACTGAATTGCTAGATTTTTCAACAGTGATCTTGAATCCAAAGGGGGAGATTGTTAGAGCATAAATCTGTTGGATACAAGATCAAGAATACTGAAGATCAAAGTTGAAGAAAGTCAAAGTTGAAGAAAGTCAAATCTCATTAAAGTTAAAGTCTTTTGTAATAAAAGTCAATGTATTTGTACTTTGTATTTTAATTTCCTTTGTATTAGTTGTAGGTATAAATACCTTGTCTTGTATTTTTTTTAAAGGAGAATTGAGATTTGAGAGAGAATACGGTTTTAGAGAGAGAAAGAGTTCTAGAAAGAGAAAGTGTAATCTTGTGAAAATCAAAGTAATCAAACAGGTAATTCATTGTGTTTTAATCTTGTTTGTTTGATTAATCTTGATTAGAAACTAGAATTTGGGAATAACATCTTTGTTGACAAAGGTCTGGCAGATGGGTAACTGGTTTGGAGAGTGGTGGGTTTGTGGGACTTCATTTCGTGCAGTTTGATTGTCTTTCCCTCTGCATGCAGCTTGTCCTCCCCTATCAAATCATCACCCAGTAGCAAGCCTAGCAAACGTCCAAAAACAATGTTTTTGGGCTCTGTGCCCCTATCTTGGTCTTGCTATTTGGTTATGACGGCATTCTTGATCCCCCTGATTATGAGCCCTGCATAGTCCAGTGGGAGATCATAGTAGATCCCATACATGATGGGCAAAATCGTGAGGCTAGACTGGTCTGGGCTTCCTACCTTTGACGTTAGGCATCAATTCAGGATTGAGAAGAGCACGTTCCCCAGAGGGGGTAGGTTTTGTCTTCTGAAGTTTGTATGTTTGGTGATTGGAACTGCATATCCAATGAACTTCAGAAAATCCAGTATTTCTTCCTCTGTGGGCTCCTCTGAGAATTTCCGCAGATTGAGGTCTGCCATATTGGGGAGTTTAAAAACCTCAGATAATTTTCTTCGGTTGATGCCTAAGTCCAGAATCTTTGTTGTCGATGGATGGGTGGCATAGCCAATGATACAATGACCATATTTACCCATCTTGGCATGACGAGCACTCAACCAGAACTGCTGAATATAAGATTCAGGGATGTCGTTTCGTTTCAGGGTTAGGGCTTTGATCAGAAAGTGGTTCGTGAGGATATTGATCAGGGGAGTGGCTTCAGCAGGGAATCCAGAAGGGTTCAAGGTGACGAAATGGTTGTTCAGCTTGTTGTTTATTTTAGTTAAGTGATAGTCATGTCGAGTGAAAGAGAGCATTCTGCTCGTAAGAACCTGTTCTTGTCCAATGGAAGTTGAATCAACTTTGTGAGCTGTGGACTGGTGGGACTTGTTGGAGTTCTTGGAGTCATTAGAGTTCTTTGAAAAGCTTGAGTGGGAGGCCATTGCAGAGAAAATGAAGAGTTATTTGCGAAGGGATTCTTGAGAGCAAAATTGCAGGTAAAAAAGAAAAAGAAGGTGTAGAGGTATTTATATACTGAGGGGGGGGGGGTAGAAAGAATTAGTGGTAAAAGAAAAAAATTTGAAATCCGTAATGAGTGCTAACGGATAAGTAGCCGTTTTCAAAAAGCGACGGTACATATACGAACAATTAAGAATGTGCCACGTCAGTATAGGCGGTGCACGACTGAGAACGTGCGCCTCCCTCCATTCTTACGCGCGTGGCAGTTACTATTCCCACATGACAGTGATTTTGATAAATAACCCGCACATAATAACCATGGTAAAAATGTTGAAGTCAAAATTGGCAGAAGCTCTGTGGGGCAAGAGCTTCTGAGGTCATTATGAGGTTTTAGGATACTCGAGATGACCAAGACTTTCAAAAGAGCATACGAGTTGATCGACCACAGATCCAATTAAGTAATGGATGAGACCTCTTTGAGGTACAGAGGCTCTGTGAAGGGACACAGAGGCTCTGTGGAGGACCTCAGAGGCTCTGAGATCCAAAACTTCTAATTTAGGAAATCATCTGAGTTGGTGATCACTCGATAGCTGTGAAAACATTTTTGAGGGGCAGAGTGACATGTTTGACAAAAGATGTCGAGCTCCCCCTTGAAGTGTCAAGGTTCTTTATCTCAGCTCCCCCTTGATCCGTGCTTGGGTTTTAAAATAGACGATTTGAGCAAGACACAGAGCAAGAGGACTATTTTAACAAAAAGGAGTTTATTCACAAGGGAGTATAAATGAATATACAGTATATACTTACAGAGGCTCTGTGCAAGGGTACAGAGGCTCTGTGGATCAACTCATGTTCAGCATGCCAATATTGCCAACAAGAAAAGTAAACCTTTTCTCATCTAATGCCTTCGTGAAGAGGTCGGCAAGCTAGTAATCTGTGGGAACGAAGTACCTCTCAACCGTCCCATGCTCCACATGATGTTTCAGAAAGTGGTACCTGATATCGATATGCTTCGTCTTAGAGTGCTGAACAGGATTGGCATAGATCGCAATGGCGCTTTTGGAGTCACAGAGGATGTGGATCTTCTCGATGTCAAATCCATAGTCTCTGAGTTGGGTTCTCATCCACAGAACTTGCGAACAACAACTAGGAGCAACAACGTATTCCGCTTCTGCCGTGGAGGTCGAGACACAATTCTGCTTCTTCGAAGTCCAACTTACTAGTTTCCCTCCAAGGAATTGACAACTCCCAGAGGTACTTTTTTTGTCTAGCTTGCATCCTCCGTAATCTGAATCTGTGTACGCCACTAAATCAAATCCAGAGTTCTCCAGATACCAGAGGCCAAGAAACTTGGTCCCTTTTAGGTATCTGAAGATCCTTTTGACAGCATGAAGATGAGATTCTTTTGGGTTAGATTGAAATCTTGCACAGAGGCATGTGGCAAACATTTTATCGGGTCGACTCACAGTTAAATACAATAGAGACCCTATCATGCCTCTGTAGAGTTTACACTCCACATACTTGCCATCTGGGTCTGCATGAAGCTTAGATCCAGTGGCCATAGGGGTTTTCATTGATGAGGAGTCAGAGGGCTTGTATTTTTTAAGTATGTCAGAGACATATTTGGATTGGTTTATAGAAATGCCCTCTTTGGTTTGTTTGACTTGGAATCCTAAGAAGAAGGTAAGTTCTCCCATCATGCTCATCTCAAACTCACTCTTCATCAAAGACTCAATTTTTTTGCAATAAGATTCATTTGTTGACCCAAAGATATCATCAACATAAATTTGTACAAGCAGAATCTCACCTTTTCTCTTCTTATAAAATAAAGTTGTATCAGTTGTACCTCTTTCGAAACCATTTGCAAGGAGAAAGTTTGAAAGTCTGTCATACCAGGCTCTGGGGGTTTGCTTGAGTCCGTACAGAGCCTTGTCCAAGAAGTACACATGATTTGGATACTTAGAGCTTTCAAACCCTGGTGGTTGTTGGACGTATACTTCTTCTTGAATTTTACCATTCAGAAAGGCTGACTTGACATCCATTTGAAATACCTTGAAACCTCTGTGGGTTGCGAATGCAAGAAATATTCTTATTGCTTCGAGCCTAGCCACAGGGGCAAAGGTTTCTTCGTAGTCAATTCCTTCTTCTTGGCAGCATCCCTTGGCCACCAGCCTTGCTTTGTTCCTGATCACCACACCATCCTCGTCCTTTTTGTTTCTAAAGACCCATTTGGTCCCTATAGCGGTTTTACCTTTTGGCAGAGACACCAGGGTCCATACTTCATTTCTTTCAAACTGGAGAAGCTCTTCTTGCATAGCCTCTACCCAGTTTGGGTCTTCAAGAGCTTCAGAGATCTTCTTGGGCTCGATGATACTCACAAAATTTGTATAGTAAGAAAAATTTGCGGTACTGGATCGAGTTTGGACCTTGTCAGAGGGGTCACCTATGATTTGGCTCTGTGGGTGACTTCTGGTCCACTTAGTCATCCGTGGTAGGTGATCATTTGAATTTTCTTGGAACACTTCTAGAGCGTGTTCAGTTTCTTGAACCTGATCACCCTCTGTGGAAGGGTGATCATTTGTACTTGTCACAGGACTTTGGTCATTGTGAGTTGATGTCTCAAGCTCCGTGGTGCCTTGTAAAGAGTTCTCTGATTGCTCTGGTGTTGACCCTTCAGAGATATGATGAAGTTGACTATGTTCTTGATTAAGCGAGGAGCCTTGGTCAAGATTTCCCTCTGAGTGCCCCCCCTCGACATTTGCATCTGCAAAAGTGTCGGAAGAAGGTGAAGTATTGCTAGGACCTGACAGAGAGGTACCTGATTGTTTTGCAGAGGCTTCAGCTCTAGAGGCTCTGTGGTAATCTTCTTAGGGTCCATCATCGTTGAACATCTCTTCAAATAGATGATGAAGTTCATTTGTTCTTGATGATCCACCAGTTTTCTTATCTTGGAGCTTGAGTCCTGAGCTGATTTGCTCAGAAGTCACCTGAAACGAGTCATCAAATGAAACATTAATACTTTCAAGTATATGTTTTGATTTTAGCACATAGACTCGATAAGCCTTGGAGTTTGATGAGTAGCCAACAAATTTGGCCTCATCAGCTTTGGGACTGAATTTCCCTATTTGCTCTCTGTCGTTCAACACAAAGCATCTGCAGCCGAAGACATGGAAGTACTTGATGTTTGGCTTTCTTTGATTGAGTAGGTGGTAAGGGGTCTTTTCATGTCTTTTTACTACCAAGGATCGATTTTGGGTAAAGCATGCCGTGGATATGGATTCTGCCCAAAAGGAAATTGGAAGTCCTAAGGCAGTGAGCATGGTTTTTGCGGCTTCCACAAGGGTTCGGTTTTTGCGTTCAACAACCCCGTTTTGTTGTGGAGTCCTTGCAGCAGAGAAGTTCTGTGAGATGCCTTCTGTCGTGAGATAGGCTTCAATTGTTGAGTTCTTGAACTCTGTCCCATTGTCACTTCGAACTCTCTGAACCCTGCAATCATGAAGAACTTGTATCCTCTTAAGAAGATTGATTAGTACCTCAGGAACATCTGATTTCTTTCGAACGAATTCCACCCAAGTATATCTAGAGATTTCATCTATGAGTACAAGGATGTACTTCTTGCCACCTAGACTCTACACAGATATAGGACCGCAGAGGTCTACATGAAGCATCTGCAGAGGTCTGGTGCAGGACATGTCTGTTTTGGTCTTATGGGCAACTCTTTTGAGTTTTCCCATTTCACATGCAAAGCATAGATGATCTTTGTCGAATTTTATACTTGGTATCCCCTTTACCAGGTCTAATTTCACAAGTTTGTCTAAAGAATGAAAGTTTAAGTGACAGAACCTGTTGTGCCAAAGCCAAGCTTCTTCATTCTTGCTTGAGACCAGACAAAGCTTTTCATCTCTGTTGATGGACTTGAAGTCCATGAGATACAGATCACCTCGTCTCTTGGCCCGTAGAAGCTCTGTGGTTGTGTCTTCCTTTAACAGAGAGCAGTATTTCTTTTTAAACATCACATTGAGTCCATTATCACAGAGTTGGCTAACACTTAGCAGGTTGTGCTTAAGTCCATCCACATATGCAACTCTGTTGACATCGATGTCTCCGTTGGCAATGACTCCATAGCCTTTGATTTGTCCCTTCTTATTGTCTCCGAAGGTTACAAAACCACCTCCAGATTTTTCTTTGTAGGCGGAGAGCAACCCTCTGTCGCCAGTCATGTGCCTTGAACACCCGGAGTCTAGGTACCAAATGGGCACATGCTGTTTCTTCTGCGGATAGATCAAGAAGATTTAGGTACCCATTTCCAAATGGGTCCGGGCTTGTTAGGATTTTTTAAAGATGCCTTAACATCTCTGATTTTGGTTTTATCCTCTTTAATAGAGATACCATTTTGTCCCTTTTCACCCTTGAATTTGGCATTCATTTGCTTTGGGTGAGATATAAGATAGGAAGGCCTAGAGAAGTGTTGATTTAATGCATGCACAAGATCAAAACATTTGCAATAAGGAACCTTGAAAGCAAACTTCTTAAATATTTCATTGAAATTGTTAAAGGAGTGTACAGAGCAATTTTTACAACAACCCATTTTAGATTCGGGTTTCTTTTTATAGAAAACTTTGTCTATTCTAGGTTGTCTTTTGTCAAAAACTCCACTTGAATGGCTCTCTTTGTGTACTCTCCCTCGACGACCTTCCCTTTGAGCATTCACTGCCACAGAAGCATTATTTTTGTCAATTTTGGGCCAATTTGCCTTCTGTTGCCAAGTGAGTTTTTCTTGAAAAGGTTTTGATGCAAAGACAAGTTTTCGAACTACGGGAGTTTGAGTGATCTTGATCTTTTCATTTCTCAATTTTTCAAGCTCAAGAGAAGTCTTTGCTTGGAGACACATATCCAGAAAGTCAGGGCAGATTGGTATTCCTGTGGTTTTCCTCTTGGGAGCGATTATCCTGTTAAGGATGCCAGAGTGTAACTTATTTTCCTTTGGACCACAGATGACCACTTCAAGTTCTACAGAACCTGTCTCTGTTTGGACAGAGGCCTCAGATTCTGATTCAGAGTCTGTGTCAAGAAAGTCCTTGTGAATGAGATCGTGACTTTCTGGAAATGCGTTGCTTTGTCCATATGTAGTGTCCTTTGAAGTGTTTAAGTCTTTTGAAATGCATGGAATAACCATAGGAACACTAAGACAACTTTGAATATCTTGCTCAAAGATTACTCTTATTTCATAGGTTAGATCAGGATGGTTGAGAAAATGATTTTCATAGGTTCTTCTCAAGTCACTTTCCAAAAACCTTTTAAAAAGTTTTTCTTCCATAGAGGCGGGAACAAATTCTGGTGCATCAGAGGATAGTTCCTTTTCAGGGACCATTATGCACATAAAAGCCATTTGAGTTTGGGTTTCTGGGTGACCAAATCTGATGACCCCTATCTATTTTTGAGACAGATATTTCTTTGGAATAAATTTTATTTTTGATGAGAGTGTAGATGGTAAATCATTGTTTTCATACCATACATTTGCCATCTGCAGAGGTTTCCTCAGATGTGGTCCTTCAGAGGTTCTGCGCCTCTTGAATGTGGATAATAGGTTTGGAAGACTTGGTTTTAAAAATTGTCCAGGGCAGAAGATGCTTGATAAAGATTTGTTTCTTTTATTTCCTGTGTAAGGGTCAATATCCTCGAACCCTAATCCTCTTCTGCCGATCTGGGTGTTTACCTTTTCATGAACCTTTTGAGCATCCTGATACCTCTTAATTTAGAGATCTCTGTCGAACAGATCTTGATGAAGGACTTCTCTTTCTTTTTGAAAAAAGTTTTTCAAGGAAATGGCATTTAATCGATCACTTTCACTATTCTTAAGTTCTTTCACCTTGTCTTTCAGGGTTTTGTCAAGTTTTGAAATCTTTTCTTTTAACCCATTCTTTTCACCAATATGTTCAGAAACAAGAGTTTTTCTTTCTTGATAGAGCTTGTCCTTTTCTTGAGTGAGAAGTTTTGTTTCTCTCTCAATGAAGGCCAATTTCTTTTCTAGTTCTGAACACATGGTTTTGTAAGAAAGAAACTCATTTTGTAGTGTAAGAAGTTTGTTTTCAGAGTAAGAGTCATAGGAGTTAGAAGTGGATACCTCACTCTTGTTGTCAGAAGAGTGTACTTCTGCCATTCCACAGAAGAGTGCGTTGTTGTCTACTTCAACAGAGGACTCATCAGTCTCAAGGTCTTGTTGCTCTGCCATCAAGGACCTTTGTGTGTAATATTCTGCCTTCTTTTAGTAGAAAGCAGCATCTCTAGTCGGCTTCCCTTTGTTGGCAGAGGACCTGAACTCTGCAGCAAAGTGGCCTGGTTTTCCATATTTAAAGCAACCTTCAGTTTGCTTTGGGGCTCTATCACCACTTCTGCCGTCTGGCCTCTGTCCGCTCCTCTTCTCTTCGTGTCTCTGCTCCTCGAAATCTTCTCTTCCATACTTTCTCACCTCACCAAATCCTATGCTTCTTTCATCTCTATCCTCTCTTCCTCTGTACTCTGGCTTTTTCTTGAGACCACGATTGAATTGTCGGGTCATTAATGCAAGAGTCTTGGCCAAAGCATCCATATCAATCTCTTCCTCCGATCCTTCCTCACTTTCGCTTTATGCCACTAGGACATTTTTCTTCTTTTTCTTCCTTTGAGCATCCTCTGCCGCTTTTTCTTTTCCTCTGTCCTGACTCTCTATGGTGCTTCCCATCAATGCTAGAGGACCACCGACAGGGGCCATCAGTTTTGATATCCTGTTTTCTTGACTTATCAAAGTCCCGAAGAGGTCTGAGATAGACCAAACATCGAGATCTAGTGTAGCTTGCATGGACATGGTTAGATGAAGCCATTCATCATTCAAGCTTTGAAGGAATCTGACATTGTTTTCTTCAGAAGTTCTGTGGATGCCATACCTTTTGCACTTGTTTAACAAGGAATTGTACCTATTGTATGTGCTCTGTATGGATTCACTTGGTAGAGCCTTGAATGCAAAATATTCATTGATGCATAGAGCCCTGTTGTTCTTGAGGGTTTTAGCACCACCCTCAAGTTGTTTCTCCAACTCCAACCATAAGTCTTTCGATGTTTCACCGGAATCAAGGGACTGGAAAATATCGTTTGGGATAGACATAATGATTAATCTTTTGGCTTTCTTTGCAAGTTCATGCAATGCCTTTTCCTCTTCAGTCCATTCGATGATTGGTTTGGGATGCTGGTACTCAGGAACTTCAGGGGTGTTTGCAGTGGCAGGAACACGAGGGACGGTAGTCATTGGGATGAAAGGAGGATTGTGAAGAAACTCAACCAGACCAGGATCCACACCTTCGAGAAAGTGCACCATCCTGATCTTCCACTGAGGATATTCATCCCTTAGTAGAGTGGGAGGTTTTGATTGAGATCCTGCACTGAAATAGTTAACAGAGTTCGCCATTTTTTAAATGAAGAGTAAAACAGAGTATGAGGAGTTCTTTAGAGAAAGATAGGGAATGTGTCTAGCAGGGATGATTTTCTGGTATGAGAAAGGTGACAACTAATAAACTGAGCTTTGAATCTGTCTTCAAAGAGTTAAACACACTTGCGTTTGAATCTACGTCAAACTAGTTGAAGTAGCTCCAGAAAACAGAGTATGTTTATGAGTGGAGATCAAGATAAAGAAACAAACTTCAAACTACTACCTGGAGCGTGGGAATCAAGTATAGAACAGGATCCTTTGATATTGAGAATCAAAGTTCACTCTGATACCAATTGTTGATCCCAATAATGATGTTTTTAACTTGATTTGACCTTTTACTACATACAAATTAATTAAATAGAGTACGCAAGCATTTATATAGTGTATGAAAGGTAGAACATGCAAAGGTAGTAGACACACAATGTAATCAATAAACAGAATAGTAAAGTATTGCAAGAAAGTACTCAAAGAACTGTTTCATTGATTACTGAAGAACACCAAGAACACGCACAAGTGTGTGCAAAATGCTCAGGGAAAATACAAATCTCTAATTCAGACTGTGTGTGCTCGCATTCGTGAAACTCTAAGGTGGTGCTCCCATAATATACAAGAAGGATGCATCCCTTAGTACAAGACAAAGGCTGACATTCCATAAACGGAGTGCCACCTGGAAAGTAAAACCATCGTGTGTCGCTCCATGGTGATCTGGAAATCTTCGTACAACAGGCATGACGTGATTTGCATGTGACCTTGTCTTGAACTGAGTTTGCACATCTTCGAATTGTCTTCAGAGGTTAGCCATCACAGAGGCTCTGTGAGTGATCACAGAGGCTCTGTGATCTGATGATCATTATCAGGTGTTGTGTCCTCTGGTAGAGTGTCGACAGATGTCTTCTGAAAATTTAACTTCTACGGAGTACTTGGATGTTCTGCGACAGACTTCTGCGGTTCCTATACTTAGCCTATTTTTCAATACTTCTATACAATGTGATTGGAGCTAACAAAGTTGCTGAACAAAATCAAGTCTACTCATGACCTGATGCGGATATCAGCGAAGCCAAGACAAGTCTACACACGCGAAGAAACATGAGGAAAAGATATTCAGTGATTGACGATCACTTATCTTATGCCTCAAGTCTCTTTTGTCTTACCCTTGCACACATTGTACGATTGTTAGAAACAGACATACCTCTGTAACAATTCGTACAACAACTCTGATAACTACACTCTTCATCATACGACCGAAAGCATGTCTCCTAAAGTCAGACCCATGCAACCAATCAATGAAGGACACGTGTAAAGTGCTCTGCCATGCATTTAATGCATCAGGTATAAATAGAAATATTTCAACTCCATCTGAGAGTTGCCCTAAGCCTTCATCTTTCTAAAAATATGGAAACCCTTGATTTCTATACTCTCAGAATCCCCCATTCACTACTTCTAGTGCAACCCTTCTTAGTGATTCTTAAGTTTGTTTAGATTAGGTTCTACTTAATCTTATTCCGCAACAAACATGTAAATTGTAATTTGATTTATCAATAAACAATTTATTAAACTTTAAAATGCAGTGTTTGTATTCAACCCCCCCTTCTACAAACCTGTTAAGTACCTTTGGGACCAACAGAAATCACATATTTCATTGTAGTTCTAAAGCACTTTTTACTCCAATCTCTGTAGGAAGATATCTAGTACTTTACCACTTTATTACTTGAAAGATGATATTAGATCTCATTATATACTTGCTTTAAGGTTTAATTAACACACGTCTGTAGGTGTTTTCTAAGCATTGTCAAGTTTTTGGTGCCGTTGTCGGGGCTTGGTAAGCTAAAAGTCTCTAAAAGTATTTTAAAATATTTTGTTTTTCTAACACCGTTGCGATTTTTTTTTGAAAGTGTTGTATGCCAAGAATACAACGTGGGGAGTTTTTCGAATTAGATTCAGATATTGAGAGAATCTTCCGTCAAAGAAGGAGAATTCAAAGAACAACACAAAACATGAACCTTCCCAATATGGATGGACCTCCCCCGGGTTTTGAAAATAGGCAACCAAGACCACCACTCTTGGAAAATCGACAACCGCCTTTGGAGAATCAAACGAGACCACCTTTAGAAATTCCAATTCGGCCACCACCAATTTTTGCAAATAATCCACCACTTTTTGGTAATCCACCACTTCATCCTTTTCAACAAAATCACCCAAATCATAATGAGGATGAAGATGATGCCGAATATGTTGGTAATCTTGAACCTCTTAACATCATTGATCTTGCAAACTCAAAAGATGGAAGAATTATGGACTATGCAATCCCTAATTTTGAGCAATTAAACTCAGGGATTGTTAGGCCACAATTGGAAACATTACATTTTGAACCAAAACCCATCATATTTCATATGTTGCAAGCCAATGGTCAATTTTCCGTATTACCATCGGAAGATCCACATTCACATTTAAAATCTTTTATGGAGATCACCGTTGTTTTTCTGATCCCTGGGTATCTGCTGATGCCTTAAGGCTCACTTTATTCCCATTTTCTCTAAGGGATAGGGAAAAAATTTGTTTCAATTCATTAGCACCCGGTTCTGTGCCATCATGGAGTGACATGGCTGAAAAACTTTTGCGAAAATATTTTCCACCTACCCGGAATGCCAAGTCCAGAAATGAAATTTGTATGTTTAAACAAATGGACGATGAAGCGATTCCTGATGCGTGGGAAAGATTTAAAGATTTGTTGAGAAAATTCCCTCATCATGGCATTCCCTACTGTATTCAACTCGAGACGTTTTACAATGGGCTTATTCCCAATGCTATACAAATGCTCGATGCGACGCCAGGAGGGGATTTTACATCTAATACCTACAATGCCAGGTATGATATTCTTGAAAAAATTTCAACAAACAATGGACATTGGGCTGATCCAAGGGCCCAAACTCAAAGGAAGACTGCTGGAATGCATGATGTGGATTTATACACTGCATTGACAGCTCAGCTTGCTTCCATGACCAACATGCTTAAAAATATAACTTCTGGTCAGGGAACACAACCGACTATCACCACAGCTGCTGCAGTTGTCTTCTCGGTGCAATGTGTGTGTTGTGGTGGGGAACATTCTTATGAACACTGTCAACATACCTCTGAATCTGTAAATTTTGTTTAAATTAGACCTAATCCCCACTCCACCCATTACAATGCTAGCTGGAAACAATACCTAAACTTCTCTTGGAACAGTCTATGTCTAAATCCACCAGCACAAAAGCAACAAGGGAATTCGAATTTTCAAATTCAAGCAAGTAGTTCTCAAAACCAGTAAAAAGGAAGTTTTCAAAACAATCATCAATAGAATAATCGTAATCAAGGTTTTCAACACGCTCAACCACCTTTTCAAAATCAACATCATTCACCTCCACAGGATGACTAAAATCTCTCTAGAAGCAATGATGAGAGGATTCATGAGTCAGACACAAGCTGCTCTCCGGAGCTTGGAAACACAAGTCAGTCAAATTGTACTTAACCAGACCAACAGGGCCTCAGGTACTTTTCCTAGTAACACATAAATACCCAAGGCCCCAGGAAAAGAACATGTGAAAGTTGTAACACTAAGGAGTGGTAAAGAATTACTTGATTCTATGGAAAATGAATTTGGAGCAATAACAAAAACAATTTTGAATATATGTCCAAACCCATTCCTATTCCAAAGATTCCTGTTGTTCTGAAACCACCAAGTCAACTAGAAACTGTTAGAGCACATATTTGTTGGATACAAGATCATTAATATTGAAGATGAAAGTCAAGCAAGTCAAAGCCTCAAAGTCAACTCTCAAGCATGGAAGTCAAAGTCTTTGTAATAAGTCAAAGTTAAAGTATCTTGTATTTTGTTTCTTTTTAATGTTGTTAGTATAAATAGTTCCTTGTCTTTGTAAGTAAGTAAGCAAGAAGTAAGTCATTGTAGAAGTGAACGGATGAGAGAAGAGTCCATTATATATCATTCTAGAGAGAGAGAGTGAATGTAGAGAGAGAAAATGATGTTTGTAATCTGTGATTTGAATCAATGACATATGATTTACAGATTTCTCATCTTGATTGTTTGTAGTGATTAGAACTTGAATTTAGGGACATTATCAATTGGTATCAGAGCAGAAGAAATTCGGAAATTGGATTAAATTTCAAGATTTGGTCGATGTTTGGAAGAACACGCAAATAGTTCTGTTAAAATTCGATTTTGAGCAACAGTGATGTTTTTGCTTTAAATTTAGTGTTTTTGTACTTGATTCTATGTCTAGAATAGATTTTATTTGAGTAATTTTTGTTCAATTTACATCAGAATTGTGTGAATTTTGGATTTTTGCAATTTTAGTTCGAGTTTATTAACGAACTGAGTCTAGATCGAAGTTGATATTTTGTTGTTTTAATCTGAAATTCATTGGTTGTAATGTGTTCGTGAGATGTTTTAGAAGGTTTCTACAGATTTTTAAATCAATTGTTGAAGGATTGGTTCGAATTCAAGTTGAAAGATTGAGTTTTTGTTCGAACAAGTCAAGAACACGCAAGATCCAACGAACTTGCAGATGAAGAACTCGCATATCGAAGGAATTCACATAGACTGAAGAACTCGCACAAGCCTAAAACACTCTAGAAATGAAGAACTCGCAAGTTGAAACATGCGAGAAGTAGAAACGCGCATAATCCTTTGTGCGTGTTTCTACTGTTCAACTTCTTTGGCGTGCGCGAAGTGGTTATGCGAGAAGTTGGGTTGCAAGAAGTGAAGATTAGAAATTTTTCTAAGTGTTGAACGCGCAGAAACTTTGCGAGAAGTGATTGGTTGCGAGTTTGCATTTAGCGCGAAGTGGTGTTTTCAAAATTTTCTAAGTCTCGAACTCATAAATTCGAGAACTCGCACAAAGTGTTTAGCGCGAAGTCAAGAACTCGCACGTTGTTGTGTGCACGAAAGAGAAACACTCAAAGCTCATCGTGTGCGAAGTGAGGAACACGCAATCTTTGATGTGCGCGAACTAGAAACTAGCACGACCCTTCTTGCGCGAAGTAAAGAACTCACATGCTCTTTGTGCGCAAACCTATGAATTCACACATTGTGTTCTGCGTGAAGTTCAAACATGCATAGCACTTTTTGCGCGAAGCTTGTTCCCGTATCCTTTAGTGTGCACGAAGTTTCAAATCTCGCAAGTTACTGTTTTTGCGCGAAATTAATATTCGGTGGTTTGAGAGTTTCATACTTAGAATAATTTCTGACTTTTTCAATATTTGACCAAGTTTGATTTTTTGTAGTACAGGTTGTTTCTGAATTTCTAACGGTCAAATTCAAGTTCTTTTTGTGATAACATGTATAAAGATCAAGATGTCATCAAAAGAAGAGATTACTAATCTGAAAGCCAAGATTTCCTCTCTTGAAAAGAAGATTGTACAAAATAATAAGAAACTTGAAAAGTTATTTATTGAAGTTATTGTGTCTAAAGATCATATTGAGTACTATAAGCAGAAAGAAAATGATCAAGTTGCTACTTTTATTAGTCTTAAAGAATGGATGTATTCACATATGGGCTTACTGAAAAAGGCAACTAGTTCAGGAAAAATTTCAGATTTCTTTGCTGCTTATAAAGAACATATAACTCAACTTGAAAAAGAAGTTCTTTATGCTTTGAAAGAAGATAAATGGTTGGAATATGAGAAATTAAAGACTAAGAATGCTGAGCTGATTAGAAAGATCTCTGACTTGGAAAATCAAATTGTCCAAATCCAGCAAGCAGCTTGTGTTGACAGTTATGAAGAGAAGATTAAGAATATGGAGGATGCTAATGCTGAGCGTCAAAAGAATATATCAGATTTGGAACAAAAGATAGTCAAAGACAGAGATAATTTTGAGATTGAAAAGAAAGCATTTGCAAAGAAATTCTCAGACTTTTCAAGAAAGAGTTGTGAAGAGAAAAAGATAGTTTAGCTGAAATGTATAAAGCTTTCTGAACAGATTTCAGATTTTGAGAAAGTCATCATTTTAGAAAGAGAAAAGTTTGACAAAGAGAAGAAGACCATAAAACAGAGGAATGTTGGAATCTTCAAAAAATATCCGGTCAAAGAACAAATGCTGAGAAGGTTTTTGAAGAAGAAAGGAATATGTTTAAGGAAGAGATTAAGAAACTAACTAAGAAGTTATTTGAACTATCTGAAGGTGCACTAAAAGTGCAGAAAGCGAAGTCTGAATTCAAGAAAGAGATTGACCTGCTTGTCCAAGAAAGAGACAGTTTATCTTCAAAGATAAAAGAGCTTGAGGACATTATTTCAAAGGTGGTGGTGACTGAGCAAACGACTCCAGAGTCACAAATCCACATACCTAGAGATGATTCAGCTGATTCTGAATGTTCGTTCAAAACAGCTGCAAGCTCACATAAGAAAACTGTTTCTACAAAAAGGTCAGTCAATTTATTTAATCAGATTCGTTCTACTAACATTTTCTTTGATGAAAATGTAGATGGTTCAGATACATACAGAAGAAGAAGAAGAAGAAGGAGGTATTATGAAGAAAAACTGGTTTGGAAAGTGAAACCAGTTGACGAGGAAAAGAACGATGAGAAGAAAGGTGAGAAGAAAGGTAACAAATCATTTGTACATGCATCAACAACTAAGAAGAACAAAGTGATGAAAGGTAAACCTGGTCTTGCTTACTCGAGAGATCATTTGATCAAGTTATCTAAAAAGATGTATTGTTCTTACTGCCATACTTACGATTTTGTTCATAATATTAGTGATCATTACTAGTATTGTTCTTACTCAATTACTCCCAATAGAACTACAACTCACAAACATGGACCCAAATACCAGTGGGTACCAAAGTCGAAAGATGAATCTGTGTTGCAGGTACCTCAAGTCAAGGGGGAGTAAGAGAACTGTGGCTTCTGAATAAGTCAGTTCAGGATCCGTACTTCAACGGAGTTTGACTTCTAAACACAAAAATTTAGGACTCGTACTTCAATGATCAAAATAGATAATACTCCCGGGCTGATAAGAGAATGTACTCCGATACATGAATGAGGAAATCAACCTTCAAGGGGGAGTACATATTTTTCTGGAAATATGCATTCGGAAGGTATGATGATCTACACTTCAGGGGGAGTTATAGATCTCTATCATGTTTTTCACTGACATATTTTAGATGCATAATTTCAGGGGGAGTAAGAAATATGATTTCTGATTACTTCAGATCAGAACTCGTACATTCAATGTTTTACTGCTTTATGTCATTTTATTTTTCAATAAAGTTTTGAATAAATTTTTGTACTTTGACGACTTTATGACTGATGCAAATTGAGAGGATGCTTACACGATCATACCATTATGACTTTAAGCTGACTTCATGAGATTTAAGACATATCGAAAAGGTTTATTTCTATTCTTAATCTCATATATGGTTTAAAGAAGGACGACTTTCAATCATAGAAAACATGTTCTTAAATGTTCAAATCACTTCTGATTCTTAAACGATTTCATGAATATAGAAGTGTGATTTTAAATGTTTTCATTTTATTTATGCTTCAATGATCAACAAACCAAGTGTTTCCAAAGATAAATACTTGCGTATTGTCTTTTCCATATATTGTCAAGTATTCACACACACCGGTTTAATATTTTGTTGAATATGTTCTTACCATGTCTCTAAATTGAAACAATATTTTCGATGGTAAGACACCCTGATTGTTATTCAAAGTTTGAGTGTGATTTCATTTCTAAACGTTCTTTCAAAAATGTCAATATTTTGAATCGTATAGACAATATTCAGTTTTTGTGGACCTAAGCCTTAATCGATAAATCATTCTATTTGATCTTTATCATACAATGTCAGATTTTCAAACAAATTTCTTGTATTCATTTAATTCATTCAAGATACTTGTTTGAAAAGTCTTCAATGTTTAAAAATGCTCAAATCTTCATGATTATATCCCTGAGCATACATATATCTGACTTGTATATTTTTGTGCTTTAACTGATATAGCTAAATCATTTGAGAAACAAGTTCTTATAGGACAATACATGGGTTCATTGTGTGAGATTTAAATGCAACTTCTATGGATTCACGTTAACCAGTGTTTCCTATCCAAGAAGTTAATCCTTGAGTGATCGAGTGTGATGAGTCAATATATGGGTGTGGGTGTGATGAGGTAAAATGAAAAAGAGAGTTTGGTTAGAAGCGAGCTTAATAATTAAAAAGAAAGAGGGTGTGAGATCAGAGTAAAAGAATATCAAACTCTGACCAACTTTTTCTGAGCCGAGCAGCCACATTACTAGTGTTTCACAATTCTTCGTGAACATTATTGAAACAGACAACTAGCCCATGCCAACTCTTGATAAAAACCCCACCAGCTACTCATTTTCTTCTTAACAAGAAAATGTTTCATATTTTCAAGGGGACGCAACACATAATCTATCTGGTTTTCATTTGGAAAATCTGGATATTGAAAAAGAAGGAAGTATGTCCCACCTTCGCACTTCGATCATGCATAATAGAGTCTTTGTTTAACTATTGTTGTCTCAATGGTTTACACAATTTTGAGCCTTATATAGGCAATAATCATGTGCTTAATTCTTTCTATAACTTGCACGAACACACAAGGAAATTTGTTTTTCTTGTCATAACGTTCATAGAAATATCTTTGTGGTGTTTCGATGATTGAATGGAAGCCCTGGGGGAGTGAACATAATAAAAGCTCATTTTTCAATGTGTATTCATTACACACAGTGACTTTGTGTTACTGACAGGCATCTTAACTGATTCATTTGTTGATTCAGGTGTTTCACTCATAATTTGTCTGAATTTGAAAAGATTCGGATAAATATCTTTTGGATCGACAAATAATCAGAGGCTCTTGTTAAAGATCAATGGTTAGAACAGCTTTCAGAGACATTTCTTGGAAAGAGTTTTGATGATTTCATGCCTCATTCATCAAAAAGGGGGAGATGAATTCAAGAAATGTGTGATTCAGAAATGTTATAGATGGGGAGATAGTTTCAAGAAATGTCAAATTGAAGAAAGTTTGAAGAATGATTATTGAAAGATGAAAGATAAAGTTCAAAGATTTCTGAAAGTGAGCAAGGATTACTGAAATTTTATTTGGAGATAACTTGCTGAAGCAATCAGAGCTATCACTGAAAGAGGTTCATACCAACCTTGGGTGAGAATGCTAATTTTATTGAAGAACAGATTTTGGGAAGATTGCTGAAAGTTTAAAGACAGAGTTTATCAAAGAAAGGGGAGAATGTTTTAAGCAGAAAAGGGGAGATTGTTTCTCATTGATTATGTTTATTTCTGAAGATGATTTGATTTGACAAATAATCAACAAAGGTGGAGATAAAGTTGATCAAAAGGCAGAGAATGTATAAACTGAGCTTAACGAGAGAATATTGCTTTGCAAAATCTTTTTCAGATGATCTTGATCCAAAGGAGGAGAATGTTAGAGCACATATTTGTTGGATACAAGATCATTAATACTGAAGATGAAAGTCAAGCAAGTCAAAGCCTCAAAGTCAGCTCTCAAGCATGGAAGTCAAAGTCTTTGTAATAAGTCAAAGTCAAAGTATCTTGTATTTTGTTTCTTTGTAATGTTGTTAGTATAAATAGTTCCTTGTCTTTGTAAGTAAGTAAGCAAGAAGTAAGTCATTGTAGAAGTGAACGAATGAGAGAAGAGTCCACTATATATCATTCTAGAGAGAGAGAGAGAGTGAATGTAGAGAGAGAAAGTGATGTTTGTAATCTGTGATTTCAATCAATGACATATGATTTACAAATTTCTTATCTTGATTGTTTGTAGTGATTAGAACTTGAATTTAGGGACATTATCAGAATCCAAGATCCTAAGATCACAAGTTCAAGTCCAACACTAACTGACCCAAGGACCACTATTGTGATTCCAGCCAATGAGACCAAGACCAATGGCATACTGGACCCATCTTGCCCAAAACAATTAAACAAATCTGTCATCAAACCAGTTCCCCCTTATGTTCCTTACCCCCAGAGGTTAAGGAATGAGAAGGAGGAATTGCAATTTAAAAAGTTTTTGGACGTTTTCAAAGCATTGCATATCAACAAACCTCTTGTTGAAGCAATTGAACAAATGCACAGTTATGCAAAATTCCTTAAAGCTATATTGAGCAAGAAAAATAAATTAAATGAATATGAGACTATTGACCTCACATAAGGTTGCAGAGCTCTCCCGACCAACAAAATTCCCCCTAAGCAAAAAGATCCTGGGAGTTTCACTATTCCTTGTTCCATAGGTGGGAAAGAAGATGGGAAAGCATTGTGTGATTTAGGAGCCAATGTCAACCTTATGCCATTGTCAATTTTCAAGAGCCTAGGCATAGGAGAGGCCAGACCTACCACAGTCACACTCATTCTAGTAGATAAAACCATTGCTTATCCAAAGGGAAAGATTGAAGATGTTTTAATCCAGGTTGATAAATTCATTTTTCCGGCTGACTTTATCATTTTAGACTTTGAGGCTGACAAAGATATTCCTATACTTTTAGGGAGACATTTTTTAGTCACTGGTAGAACTTTGATAGACATCCAGTAAGGTGAATTGAACATGAGACTTTAGGACCAAAAAGTCACATTTAATGTCTTCAATTCTTTGAAATACCCTAGTGATTTAGAGGACTGCTCAAGTTTAAGTGTCATTGAGTGATTGTGTCATGAAGAGGGAGTCAGACAATCCTGTAGGATAGAGGGGGATGAGGAAGACCTAACCTTAGGAGAGGATGATGATGATAGAGACTTTGCCTTAAGAAAAGAAGAGACTGTCCCCTTGGATGCTGCAACATTTGAGCTGCTGGAAAATAATGAAGAAAAGTCATTTACTCATTCCAGAATCTCACCACCTGACCTGGAGTTGAAACAAATCCCATCTCATCTGAAGTATGCCCTTCTAGGAGAAGAAAACAAATTACCTGTCATCATTTCAGCTACCCTAGAATTGCATCAAGAAAAGAAGTTAGTAGATATGTTAAAGTTGCACACAAAAGACATAGGGTGGACTATTGCTGACCTTAAAGGGATTAGTCCCTCTATCTGTCAGCATAAGATCATCTTAGAATACAAGAACTTCACGTCAATAGAAACTCAAAGAAGGTTGAACCCTGTCATGAAAGAGGTAGTGAAAAAGAAAATTTTGAAATGGTTAGATGCATGAATCATTTTCCCAATAGCCAGTAGTTTTTGGGTTAGTCCATTCCAGTGTGTCCCAAAGAAGGGAGGGATCACTGTCATTTCTAATGACAAGAATGAGCTCATCCCCACAAGAATAGTCTTTAGATAGGGAATTTGCTTGGACTACTGTAGATTAAACAAGGCTACCCAAAAGGACCATTTTCCATTATCTTTTGTCGATCAAATGTTGGACAAGTTGGTTGGAAAAGAGTACTACTGCTTCTTAGATGGATACTAAGGACACAACCAGATAGCCATAGCACCAGAAGACCAGGAGAAGACTACTTTCACTTGTCCTTATGGCACTTTTGTCTTCACAAGGATTCTTTTTGGACTTTGCAATGCACCGACCACTTTTCAAATATGCATGATGTCCATATTTTCTGACATGCTTGAGAAATCCATTGAGATATTTATGGATGAATTTTCTGTTTATGGTTCATCTTTTGATCAGTGTTTGGAAAACATAAAACAAAGTCTTAAAAGGTGTGAGGAGACTGACTTGGTATTTAATTGGGAAAAATGTCATTTCATGGTAACATAAGTGATTGTCCTTGGTCATTTAATTTTTAATAGAGGGTTTGATGTAGACAAAGCTAAACTTGAAGTAATTGAAAAACTACCTGAACCAACCACTGTTAAAGGAATCAGAAGCTTTCTTGGCCATGCTGGATTTTATAGACGATTTAGAAAAGACTTTTCAAAAATTTCAAAACCTTTACGTCTATTATTACATCATGACCAAAAATTTGATTTCAATGAAGAATGTAGAAATGCATTCCTCACTTTGAAGAAAGCTCTAGTAACTAGACTAGTGATTGTTGCTCCTGATTGGGACAAACCTTTTCAAATCATGTGTGACGCAAGTGATTGGGCTGTTGGTGCTATATTAGGTCAAAGAAAAGAGAAATTTTTTCATTCGATCTACTATGCAAGCAAAACCCTAAACGAAGCTCAAATTAATTACACAACAATTGAGAAAATATTGTTAGCTGTGGTATTTGCCTTTGAGAGATTTAGATCATGTTTTATGGGAGAAAAAGTCATTGTACATACCGACCATGTTGCCATTAGAAATTTGATATCAAAGAAAGATGCAAAACCTAGGTTGATAAGATGATTTTGTTGTTGCAAGAGTTTGACCTAGAGATTGTTGATAGGAGGGGAGTGGAGAACCAAGTGTCTAATCATTTGTCCATATCAGAGAAACTTGTTGAGAGTAGGGAAGGAGGAGACATTATAGAAATCTTCCCTGATGAAAATATTCTTATGACACAAGCACAACTCCCATGGTTTGCTGATATAGCAAATTATTTGCCTTGTGGCATCATACCTTCTGATTATACTAATCACATGGTTAAGAAATTTCTCCATGATAGCAAATTTTATTTGTGGGATGATCCTTTTCTGTTTAAACTTAGTACAGATCAATTTTTGAGAAGATGCATCCCAGAAACTGAAGCTGCAGCAATCTTGCAGCATTGCCATCAATCAGCTTATGAAGGACATTTTGGAGGTTAGAAAACAACAACTAAAGTACTTCAATCAGGATTTTATTGGCCAAGTCTCTTCAAAGATGCCCACAATTTTGCTCAAAGGTGTAATGAATGTCAGATAAGTGGTTCTATTTCTCAGAAAAATGAAATGCCTTTAAATGGGATCATAGAAGTTGAGTTGTTTGATGTTTGGGGAATAGATTTTATGGGACCATTTCCCCCATTAAACAATTGCCAATACTGTCAGGATCGAATTCTCAACAAGAATTAATTCTCAGAAACAATATCAAAGAAGTTTGCGGAATAACACTTTGATATTCAATGAAATAGTAAATCAATACAGTAAATATGAAGAACAAATTGTAAACTTGTATTGAATGCTTTGAAGTTACAAGATTACTCACTCAACCTCAATATTGATGAACAGGCTCACCAATACGAATTCTACTTCTCTAGAATTAGGATCTATGCCTTGAGGTTGATTTTCTCTAAAAGAATGAAAAACAAAAGTTATAAGTTATCTAACTATTCTAAACAATACAATATATATACTGAATACAAAGATAATTACAATAAATAAAATATCTTCAGTATATCTTCCATCATTATCTTCAAGCTTCCATGTATATCTCTAAGCTTCCATGTATATCTTTAGATTATCCAGCTGTTATCCTTTCATGCAGATCTCCATCTTATAAGCAGTATTAATCATAAGCAGCATTAATACTCTGAGCAGTATTAACTCTAGCAGTACTAACCATGCTCAGCAGCATTAATCTCTTCAAGCAGTACTAACTTTGAACTAGCAGTACTAATCTTGTTGAGCAACATTAACCATCAACTAGCAGCATTAATAACAGAAGTACTAACTAGAAGTATTAACAACTAGAAGTATTAACTGTTTTCTTCTAGCAGCATTAACTAGAAGTATTAACTAGAAGTATTAACTGTTTTCTTCTAGCAGCATTAACTTTGTTCCAGCAACATTAACTACAACTGGCAACATTAACCACAGAAGTAGTAACCTCAGAAGTATTAACCAAGTTCTTCTAGCAGCATTAACTTCAGAAGTAGTAACCATGTTGAACTAGAAGTAGTAACCATGTTGAACTAGAAGTAGTAACCATGTTTGGCATATTTCAGACCCAACAATCTCCCCCTAACTTAACTTTTCAAAACTGAGAAGTTAAGTTCTTCAACATAAAGTCTTTATGATAATTTCAAAACTTTCTGCAATTACTAGGTCTTCTTGATTCAGTTCCTGCTGTTATCTTCTTTTCTGTTTCTGCTGTAGTTGCTGCTTTGTTTCAGCTTCTTCACTTATCTCCCCCTCAAAATAAGATTTCATATCAATACAAACTTTAATTTTCTTCTTTTTCAGTACCAGCTTCTTGAAATGATCTATCTGCTAGTGATAAGAAGTGATTACCTTTTCATCTCTTTTATCTTCATAATTTGATTGTGAACTTTCAGACTAATTGTACCAAGTGTATCCATCAATTCTTTGTAGTTAAACTGTCCTCACCTCCTTTAGGTGTGTTTACCACCCTTGAAGGATCCTTGGATCTTTTAGTAGAGATCTTCTGCCTAGCAAAAGCACCTTCTACTCCCTTGGTTTCTTGGCACCTGGGACCTTTAGATAATTACTCATCTAAAGTTGCCATGGGGAAGGTCTTAGATATGTTCACACTGTCCTGTCATGCACTTTGTGCAAAGTCAGTAGTGTGAGCCTTACAACCCATATGCTCTTGCATCTCCTTATTGAGCACCTTCTTGAGGTTGGGAGACACCTCTATGGTTTCCCTTTGGATATTCTCTAAAGGAGAATCCTCCCTTAGAGGGCTTAAAGGCTTAGTGGGTGAAGGTACAAGAAGGGAAGGAGCCTTCTTTACCTGTTTTCTTTATCTGTTTTATTGGTGAACTTGGCTTATGAAGTAGAGACTGTGGGATAGATATAGAGTGGGAAGGTTGGGATTGGCTAGCAGTGGGAATGTCTAATGAGGGCCTTGACCCTGCTGCCATACCTTCTTCAGTGTGGGACACCACCATCATTGTAGAGAACAATGGGGTGTCAACTCCTTCAGAGTCCCTAGCAGATCTTCTCATGTTTGAGAAAACCTTGCCTTTAGGGGGTTTAGGTACATATACCTCATCAAAGTGAAGTATGTCCGTCAATTCATTATTAAGTACTTCTTGTACAAACTTTGGATACAGATAAAAGCTTTTTGATTGATATCCAGGTTTGACATTAAATCATTGAAGATCATTTTTAGGTATAGACAACTTACATTAGCAGTAGTAACACTTATCAGCAGCATTAACACAGACTGGCAGTAGTAACACATACCAGCAGCATTAACACAGTCTGACAGTTTTCTCTGAACTAGAAGTACTAACTACCTTTCAGTATTAGCAACCTGAAACACTTACAGACACAAGGTTAGTAGTACCATATACCATAAGATTTTCAAAAGTTACTTTATCTTTTGAAACTATACCTTTTTCACTTTTCTTACCTTCTGCTGGATCAAAAGTAACATGTCCTCCATCAAATCTTTTTAAAGAATTTGAAGGCAATCCATGTTCCTTGTTATGTGCCAAGAGCAATCATTATCTTCATTCCAAAATGCTCTTCCTCTTGAGCTTTTGATTGCCCTGCACACTTGATAAATCAGTTAGTCTTTGAGAGAACCCAAGCCAAAGTGGTCTTGGGTTGTCCTTTCTCATTTATATAATCTGTCAGTTTGGTCTGAATGAGTTGTTTAGGAATCTCATGGCTGGAATACTTTGTCAAGATTATAGGCTTTGCAACATTAATACTCGTAGAAGCACTATCCTTGTTAGCACTAGTATTGGTTGCAGCAACACTATTTCTGTTAGCAGTACTATCTGGGATAGCAGTACTAACAGGTTTCTTTACAATTGGAACCCAAACTTGAACAAAGTTGTTTGCTTTCTTTGTTTTTAAATTACTTCTTGGCTTATTTGGAGTATTTTTCTTTGGTTTAGCAAACTTATTTTGAACATGAGACTTTTTAGGTGCTCTGTTCTCAGCCATTTGATTCCTTCCTTGCTTCCTATAACCAAAGGAATTTTGAGTTTGTCTTTGAAAATTTACTCTTTGGTTTATAGGATTGAAATAACAGTATTTGGCAATATGATTAAGCTTTCCACAAATAAAACAAGGTTTTGGTCTATTGATTTTACTTAGATCAACCCCTTGTTTTTGTGCCCACTGATTATTCCAATTTCTCTGATTTCCCCTCCTTTTATCATGTTTTTGGGGCTCAGATTTATTGCAAGTACACTGTTTGCAAGGGACAGGATTCACAACTGTTGTCTGTTTGTAGTGGACCTTATCAGACTTTCCCTCTGTCTTTTCTCTGTCCTTAGATTTGACCCAAGTCTTTCCACATCCCTCATTGGTGATAATGTGATTTTCTAGGGGAATCTCACCACTCACAGTGTTCTCCTTACTCTTATTATTAGAGTACTCTCCTTCAGAGTCTGTTTCAACCACCACTTTGTCTAATGGATCTACCTTAGTGGCTTCATCAGACAATTCCTTCCTATTCTTGGTCTCTAGCAAGTCTGATATAGGAGGGATGTAATTGTTGTTGTATGGTGGTGGTGTGGTGTTATAACCTATTCCTCTTCTAAGTTTGTCATGGATTTGAGTTTGGAGCAAAGAGTCCATTGATTTGGAAGCATTAGAAAACTTTTCTACATCAAGTTTAATTTTAGCTAGCTCTCCTCTTAGCTTTTCACTCTCTTCTTTAGATCTGGTCAGTTGAAGCTCTAAGTCATTCTTCTCCCACTTCCAGTAATTTGTGTCATAAGAGTGTTGCAGCTCATTAGCTTGAAAACCCTTAATCTGCTCTTCAAATCTCTCAACAATCCTTACATAGTCTTTTATATCTTTTTCTAATCTCTTAAGGTCATCACTCATCTTCTGGTTGTGATCCCTGTACCTTTTAACAGTTTCCATACAAGTTTTAGAGCAAAGATTAGACATTACCTCTGTGGGGATTTCTGTGCTTGAAGAATCTGAAACTTTAGCCATTGATGATTTCTGATTTCAAGGAAGAATGATGATTGCAGGTTTCTGAGAATACTAGCTCTGATACCACTTGTCAGGATCGAATTCTCAACAAGAATTAATTCTCAGAAACAATATCAAAGAAGTTTGCGGAATAACACTTTGATATTCAATGAAATAGTAAATCAATACAGTAAATATGAAGATCAAATTGTAAACTTGTATTGAATGCTTTGAAGTTACAAGATTACTCACTCAACCTCAATATTGATGAACAGGCTCACCAATACGAATTCTACTTCTCTAGAATTAGGATCTATGCCCTGAGGTTGATTTTCTCTAAAAGAATGAAAAACAAAAGTTATAAGTTATCTAACTATTCTAAACAATACAATATATATACTGAATACAAAGATAATTACAATAAATAAAATATCTTCAGTATATCTTCCATCATTATCTTCAAGCTTCCATGTATATCTCTAAGCTTCCATGTATATCTTTAGATTATCCAGCTGTTATCCTTTCATGCAGATCTCCATCTTATAAGCAGTATTAATCATAAGCAGCATTAATACTCTGAGCAGTATTAACTCTAGCAGTACTAACCATGCTCAGCAGCATTAATCTCTTCAAGCAGTACTAACTTTGAACTAGCAGTACTAATCTTGTTGAGCAACATTAACCATCAACTAGCAGCATTAATAACAGAAGTACTAACTAGAAGTATTAACAACTAGAAGTATTAACTGTTTTCTTCTAGCAGCATTAACTAGAAGTATTAACTAGAAGTATTAACTGTTTTCTTCTAGCAGCATTAACTTTGTTCCAGCAACATTAACTACAACTGGCAACATTAACCACAGAAGTAGTAACCTCAGAAGTATTAACCAAGTTCTTCTAGCAGCATTAACTTCAGAAGTAGTAACCATGTTGAACTAGAAGTAGTAACCATGTTGAACTAGAAGTAGTAACCATGTTTGGCATATTTCAGACCCAACAAATACATTTTAGTTGATGTTGATTATGTATCTAAATGGGTGGAGGCAATGGCATGTGTTTCAAATGATGCTAAAACTGTAATTAAGTTTTTACAAAAGCAAATTTTTACAAGGTTTGGTACCCCCTGATGAGGGTACCCACTTTATTAACAATTTTTTGAGTAAAGCTGAAAAATATAATGTGAAACACAGGGTTGCCACTGCATACCACCCACAAACTAATGGATTGGCTGAACTCTCAAACAGAGAAATCAAAGGGATTCTGGAAAACGTTGTAAAACCAAACAGAAAAGACCGGGCTTTCAAATTTGATGATGATTTATGGGCATACCGGACTGCTTTTAAAACACCTTTGGTTATGTCCCCATACAAGCTAGTCTTTAGAAAAGATTGTTACCTCCCTTTGGAGCTGAACATAAAGCATATTGGGCTATAAAGGAATTGAACATGAACTTAGAAGAAGCTGGTAACAAAAGAAAATTGCAACTCTGTGAATTAGAAGAGCATAGGAACATGTCCTATGATAATGCCAAGATTTACAAAGAGAAAACAAAGAAGTGGCATGATAATAGGATCAGAGACAGAGAGTTGAGAGCTGGCCAGAAATGTCTTTTGTTCAATTATAGGCTAAAGTTGTTTCCTGGTAAACTTAAGTCTAGATGGTCATGCCCATTTATTATCCACAAAGTATATCCATATGGGGCTATAGACATATTCATTCTAGAAAACAATAGTGTGTTCAAGGTCAATGACTAGAGAGTGATGTTATTCCATGATACTATAGCATCCCCACAACATTGCTCTGTGGAGATGATCACTCTATGCTAAAAGCTTCAAACAAAGATGGGAACTATCTCAAAGTTCCAAAATCTGTATAAATATGCTTTTTATGTTTCTTTATTAGTTATAGTTAATGTGTGTGCTAGTGTGTAGCTAAAATCAGGAAACAAGGCAATACAATTGATGTTGGATCCATGCTGCAACATCAGAATCCCTAGATTTTTTTTTCTGGAAATTAAGATGGTTTGAGAGGGAACTTGGGTTAGCTATTTTTGAAATTGGTTTTAAGAATAGTACATTTATGGCATCAGATTGCATCACCTGAAAAAGAAGTACACTTCTATCCTAAGAGATGATTGCTTTTAGTACTTAGATGCTTCCATTTGATTGTCTTTTGTACCCTTAATTAAAACCAAAGGGTATTAACCATTAATAGTTGGATCCTTTCAAATAAGCCCATCAAAGATAAAGTCCCACCTCCATTAAAACTGACCTTTTTAGTTTCATCTCTTCCAAAAATCTAACTTCTAGAAACAAATCTTTCCCTCCCTCTCTTCTCTCCCAACGATCGACAACCACCATTCTTCTCCCCCTCCCCTTCATTCTTTATGATTTCAATGGTGAGAGTGAAAAGAGTGTTTCCCCAAGACCAAACACCCGAGGGGAATCGGCCCATGGTACGAAGGAGTCGCCAAAACCAACCCACAGTTCGACCTCCACCCTCTATTCCAAACCCAAACCCAGAACACATTGAACTCGAGGATGAGTCAATCCCTCCTCTGGTTTGAAGGACATCATCGTGCACAAAAACCTCTCAATCTAGGGCTGGAATCGAGTAGCGAGCAGTTACCAAGGGGGAGAGTTCGAAGGAGGTAACAGGGGAGAGTTCAAACAAGGCAACAGGGGAGTCTTTGAAGATTGTTACTGTGGAATCGCCTCTATCACCAAATCCATTTGCAATAATTGTGTACAAAGAAGCATCAACCATTCCTCTATCTACTGAGACTCCAAAGGTATCACCTTTTTCTTCTGAAAATGTGATTGAGGGGCAGTTCACATCATGTTCTGAGGATGACATTGATAAACCTATTGTCTCCACCAATATAGATGTCACACTCGTACAAACACATAACGAGGTTGCACCATTTGGTTTTCTATCTACTGAAAGAGATTTGGCCACGACCATCTCCAGTTGGGAAGCAATTCCCTCTCCACATGATGAGATAGACAATGAAAATCTCCCAAAACATGTGGAATTTGATAACACAAGCCTAGAAGAACCCTCTGATATTGATGAACCTGTGGCTAACTTGATAACCAAAACAAAGAAAAGAACCTTAGGAAAGACCCATACCACTAGGTCCAGAACTGAAACTCAAGAACCACCAAGAAAGAAAACAAGGAGAGTACAATTTAAGGAGGATGCACCTGGGGTAGAAGCCCTAGAGACCAACTGTCATCCTGCAACATCTGTGCAACATGAGCAGACAGTGAGAAAAAAGTGTAAAAAGGGAAAAGAGGCTGAGGTGTTCATTCTAAGACCAGAGAGGCAACACAATGGTTTTAATTCGAAGGCTGCTGCTAAGATGTAGACTAAGCACAATACTAGGGTGGTACTACATGATAAGGGATTTGATGCACAAAGTTTGGAAGAATTTCAATTCATTGGGGTGGTTGTAGGTACACAAGGGATTGAGAAAGTATGTGAGGTCCACTCTTCCTATAACCTTACATTGTTGAGAGTGTTTTATTGTGAGGTATATGTCAGCTCTTCACCCAAGATCCAAATTAGGGGAGTAACCATAAAGCTCACATCCAAGAAAATCAATGAGTTCTTTGGACTATTCCCACCCAAGCACACTGAATACCATAAGATAATGACCAATGCTAGCTCTAGAGACTTGGTAGAGGCTGTTGTAACATTGGGAAAGCTAAAATCAGTCTGGGAGCACCATCCCAACTTTATGCTCAACACTTTCAAAGCACTCAACCTCACAGCCAACTCCAATGTGTGGATTAATTTTGTAAGGCACTCTATCTCTCCTACCACACATGACAACACCATATCTGTGGATAAGATGTTCCTTGTTTATTGTCTTATCATAGGAAGGAGTGTAAATCTTAAGAGGATAATGCTAAGGAGCATTAGGGAGTGTGGAGCAAGGTAAAGGGGCAAGCTTTATTTTCCAAGGATGCTTACAAAGATGTTGGTGAAGGCTGGAGTTACTCAATATAGTGATGACCTCATTGTGAAGGAACAAAGAGAAAAATGGGAGATAGATATGAAGACAGTGACAAGGTTGAGCAATAGAAAGGAAAAGAGTGTGGGGGCTGCTGATTTGATGACCATGGTGCAGGATCTACTAACTCAAAAGAACACTGTGATGGAGGATATGAACAAGCAAAGGAATGAGAGCTTGGAGAAAATGGAAAGCATAAGGGAAGAATTGATTAGTTTGGCAAAAGGAAAGAAGAGGGTAGGTGAAGGATATGGGATTGAGAAGGAGATCTTCAAGTTGAAAAAGATGCTGAAAGCAAGGGATACAAGGATTGAAATATTGGAGGAAGAGAATACAAGATTGATGGCAGATGGTGTTGCCAAGTCAAGTGCTGTAGCATCCAGACAACCCACCACTAATGTTGTTGAAGGAAATTAGCCTACTCCCATGGGAGTAGGACAGGCTCACATCACACCCTTTAGCTCTATTTTATGTTCATTTTATTTACCTTGAGTCTGGGATTTCTTTTTATACTTTTTAGGTTTATTTTGCATGCATCGATGTTATCCCAGATAACAATGCGATCAAGATGACAAAATGTAACTCAATCAATTTCCATTTCTATATTTCAATCACAGATTACAACAAGTTCTCTCAGAGACTTTCTCTTTCTATCTCAGATATGCGCACACGACTATCACAAAGCTTACAAGCACATAACACAACAAAAACCTATTTATACAAAGAACTAAAACACGCACGCACTAGAAGCACGCAAACTACTAAACTCTTACAACATTACAACTTTGACTTTGACTTTTATTACATTAGACTTTGACTTTGATGCTTGAGAGTTGACTTTAGCTTTGACTTCAATCTTCGGACTTCTATGATCTTGTATCCAACAAATATGTTCTAACAATCTCCCCCTTTGGATTCAAGATCATCTGTAAAAGATTTTAGCAATTCAATCTTCCCTCTTTAAGCTCAAAAAATGTAATCTCCCCCTTTGTAGAACTTTAGCATTGAAAATTTTAGTCTTCTATTTATGCTTGAAACAATCTCTTCTTTCTTTGATCAACTATTTTCAAAACTTTTAGCAATCTTTCCAAAATCTGTTCTTCAAGAATAATAACATTCTCCGCCAAGGTTGTATAAACCTCTTTCAGACTTCAGAAAGAAATTATCTTCAGGTTTGGCTCAGTTCGCTTTAGCAGATTATCTTCAAAGAAAATTTCTAGAAAATCAGCTCATCTTCAGAAGTCTTTGAACTTTCTCTTTCAAGCTTTCAATCTTTGCTTTACCAAATTCCATAATTCTTGATCACTTTACAAATATTTCTTGATCTTATCCCCTATCTATGATATTTCTTGATTCTCTTTCCCCCTTTTTGATGATAGAAGCATGAAATCATCAAAACTTTACAAGAAATGTCACTTCATCGATTCTGATCACTGATCTTATCAAGAGCCTCCGATTCTTCGTCAATTCATAATAATGTATTCATCTAGATCTTTTCAAATCCAAACAAATAAGAGTGTAACACGTGAATCAACAAATGAATTAGGTATGATGCATGTTAGTAACACGAAGTCACTGTGTGTAACGAATACACATTGGAAATGAGCTTTTGTGATGTTCACTCCCCTAGGTCTTCAATTCAATCATTGAAACACCACAAAAGAATTTCTAAGAACGTTATGACAAGAAAAACAAATTTCCTTGTATGTTCGTGCAAGTGTTTGAAAGAATTAAGCACATGATGATTGCTTTGTATAAGGCTCAAAATTGTGTAAACCATTGAGACAACAATAGTTAAACACATGCTCGATTGTGCATGATCCAAGTGCGAAGGTGGGGCAGACTTCCTTCTATTTCAATATCCAGATTTTCCATTTGAAAACCAGATAGATTATGTGTTGCGTCCCCTTGAAATATGAAACATTTTCTTGTTGAAAAGAAAATGAGTAGCTGGTGGGTTTTTTTTTATCAAGAGTTGGCATAGGCTAGTTGTCTGTTTCAATAATGTCCACGAAGAATTGTGAAACACTAGTAATGTGGCTGCCCGGCTCAGAAAAAGTTGGTGCAAAGTTTGATATTCTTTTACTCTGATCTCTCATCCTCTTTCTTTTTAATCATTGAGCTCACATCTAACCAAACTCTCATTTTCTTTTTACCTCATCACAAAACCTACACTCAGTTGGTTTGACTCCTCACACATTCGATCACTCAAGGATTAACTTCTTGGGTAGGAAACACTAGTTAATGTGAATCCATAGAAGTTTCAGTTAAGTCCTCACAAAAGAACCCATGTAGTCCTAGAAGAACATGTTGCTCATAATGATTTATGTCAGGATCGAATTCTCAACAAGAATTAATTCTCAGAAACAATATCAAAGAAGTTGCGGAAAAACACTTTGATATTTGATAAAACAGTAATCAAACACAGTATATAATTATCAAACAGTAAACTTGTATTGAATGCTTAAAGTTACAAGATTACTCACTCAACCTCAATATTGATGAACAGGCTCACCAATACGAATTCTACTTCTCTAGAATTAGGATCTATGCCTTGAGGTTGATTTTCTCTCTAAAAGAAAAACTTAGAATGAATAATTTTTATCTCTATGTAAAACTATTCTATCAAATCTATACATATACTGAATAAAAAGATAATTACAATAACTAAAATATCTTCAGTATATCTTCCATCATTATCTTCAAGCTTCCATGTATATCTCTAAGCTTTCATGTATATCTCTAAGCTTCCATGTATATCTCTAAGCTTTCATGTATATCTCTAAGCTTCCATGTATATCTTCAAATTGTCCAGCTGTTATCCTTTCATGCAGATCTCCATCTTATAAGCAGTATTAATCATAAGCAGCATTAATACTCTGAGCAGTATTAACTCTAGCAGTACTAACCATGCTCAGCAGCATTAATCTCTTCAAGCAGTACTAACTTTGAACTAGCAGTACTAATCTTGTTGAGCAACATTAACCATCAACTAGCAGCATTAATAACAGAAGTACTAACTAGAAGTATTAACAACTAGAAGTATTAACTGTTTTCTTCTAGCAGCATTAACTAGAAGTATTAACTAGAAGTATTAACAACTAGAAGTATTAACTGTTTTCTTCTAGCAGCATTAACTAGAAGTATTAACTAGAAGTATTAACTGTTTTCTTCTAGCAGCATTAACTTCAGAAGTAGTAACCATGTTGAACTAGAAGTAGTAACCATCCTTGGCATATTTCAGACCCAACAATCTCCCCCTAACTTAACTTTTCAAAACTGAGAAGTTAAGTTCTTCAACATAGGGTCTTTATGATAATTTCAAAACTTTCTGCAATTACTAGTTCTTCTTGATTCAGTTTCTGATGTTATCTTCTTTTCTGTTTCTGTTGTAGTTACTGCTTTGTTTCAGCTTCTTCACTTATCTCCCCCTCAAAATAAGATTTCATATCAACTTGATTCTCCTTCTCAATTCTTCTCAAGTTCAGATGTTTAAGTCTCCCCCTTTTTGAAATAATCATGATCTTTTCATCTCTTTTATCTCCATAATTTGATTGTGAACTTTCAGACAAATTGTACCAAGTGTATCCATCAATTCTTTGTAGTTAAATCTGTCCTCACCTCCTTTAGGTGTGTTTACCACCTTTGAAGGATCCTTGGATCTTTTAGTAGAGATCTTCTGCCTAACAGAAGCACCTTCTACTCCCTTGGTTTCTTGGCACCTGGGACCTTTAGATAATTACTCATCTAAAGTTGCCATGGGGAAGGTCTTAGATATGTTCACACTGTCCTGTCCTGCACTTTGTGCAAAGTCAGTAGTGTGAGCCTTACAACCCATATGCTCTTGCATCTCCTTATTGAGCACCTTCTTGAGGTTGGGAGACACCTCTATGGTTTCCCTTTGGATATTCTCTATAGATGAATCCTCCCTTTGGCACAGAAGGATGTGTCACATGAATTTCAAGACTATGAACAATCTTGTTAAAAATAACCTTGTAAGAGGTTTACCTTCAAAAGTCTTTTCATGTGATGATCATTGTGTTGCTTGTCTTAAAGGCAAACAACACAAAACTTCTCATAAGACCAAAGAGTTAAATTCTGTTTCTTCTTGTCTCCAGTTATTGCATATGGATCTGTTTGGTCCTACAAATGTTATGAGTATAGGAAAGAAATCTTACTGCTTGGTTATTGTTGATGATTACTCCAGATTTACTTGGGTATATTTTCTAAGGACTAAGGATGAAACCAGTGGTCTTATCAAATCCTTTATTCTAAGAATTGAAAACCAAACTAATCAAAGAGTAAAAGTCATTAGATCAGATAATGGAACTGAATTTAAAAATCATGATCTAAACACCTTTTGTGAAGGAAAAGGTATTGAGAGACAATATAGTGCTCCTAGGACTCCTCAACAGAATGGTGTTGCTGAAAGGAGAAATAGGACACTAATAGAGGCTGCTAGATCTCTGTTGGCTGATTCAAAATTGCCAATTACATTCTGGGCTGAAGCAGTTAATACTGCTTGTTATGTCCAAAACAAAGTTCTAGTGGTCAAGCAAAAGAACAAGACCCCATATGAGCTTTTAAATCAAAGAAAACCTTTTATTGGTTTCTTCAAACCGTTTGGGTGTCCTTGTACAATTCTAAATACCAAATCTCACTTAGGTAAGTTTGATAGCAAAGCAGATGATGGATTTCTTGTTGGATATTCATCTCAGAGTAGGGCCTACAGAGTTTTTAACTCTTCTTCTAGAATAATTGAAGAAAGTGACAATGTCAAATGCAATGAGAACACACCAAATCCTGTTGGGTCTGGACCTCAATGGCTATTTGACATTGATTCACTAACTAACTCTTTTGGTTTCAGTAATGAGTATACAGGAACAGATGGTGGAGAATCAGAGATCACACAAGTTCAAGAAAGTATATCTAAATCTGTGATTTTTCCCATACCCACAGTAAATGAAGACTGTGAAAAGGAATCATTTACTGAACCAAGTCAGAGTGAAGAAGACACTAGAGATGAGGAGACTCAAGAATCAGAAGTGACATCTGAAACCACTTCAGTTGAGTTGCATGACTCTAATCTAGAGGCTGGACTGAATGAAGAACCTAGTCATAACACAAGAGTTCAAAAGAATCATCCTCCACAGCTGGTAATAGGAGATATCTCTTCTCCTATGATGACTAGACATCAAAGCAGGCTTCAAGAAATGAAAGATCAACAGCATACAGTCCTTTCTTGTTTTCTATCCCAGCTTGAGCCTAAAAAGGCACATGATGCTATGAAAGAATCTAGCTGGATAGAAGCAATGCAAGAAGAACTGTTACAATTCAAGCTACAAGATGTATGGGATCTAGTAGACCTTCCTAAAGGTCACAGAGCAATTGGCACAAAGTGGATTTTCAGAAACAAGAAAGATGAAAGAGGTATTGTTATAAGAAACAAAGCAAGGCTGGTAGCTCAAGGCTACACTCAAGAAGAGGGCATAGATTATGAAGAAGTTTTTGCACCTGTAGCTAGGATAGAAGCAATCAGACTATTCCTAGCCTATGCTTCTTACATGAACTTCAAAGTCTACCAAATGGATGTAAAAAGTGCTTTTCTCTATGGGTCAATTGAAGAAGAAGTATATGTCTGCCAACCACCAGGGTTTGAAAACCCAAGCTATCCAGACAGAGTATACAAATTAAAGAAAGCACTTTATGGACTACATCAAGCCCCAAGAGCATGGTATGACACCCTGTCATCCTATCTTTTGGAAAATGACTTTGAAAGAGGAGTCATTGATAAGACTCTATTTATCAAAAGAAAGAAGAAGGATATCTTGCTGGTCCAAATATATGTTGATGACATTATTTTTGGTTCTACAAGAAACAACATGTGCAAGGAGTTTGAGGATTTAATGCATCAAAGGTTCAAAATGAGTTCCATGGGGGAACTTACTTTCTTCCTTGGACTCCAAGTTCAACAGAAGTCAGATGGCATTTTTATATGTCAATCCAAGTATGTGCAGGATATTCTAACCAAGTTTGGTTTCTCAGAATCAAAACCTGCCAGCACACCTATGGAAACACACAAGCAGATAACAGCAGATCTTGAGGGGGAGGATATGGATGTGCATCTTTATAGATCCATGATTGGCTCTCTCATGTATCTCACAGCATCAAGGCCAGATATTATGTTTCCAGTCTGTGTATGTGCAAGATTTCAAGTTAGGCCAAAGCAATCTCACTTTCAAGCTGTTAAGAGGATATTCAGATATCTCAAAGGGCACCCCAGATTGGGACTTTGGTATCCTCATAACTCACCTTTTGACCTAATAGCATACTCAGACAGTGATCTAGGTGGGGCAAACTTGGACAGAAAATCTACTTCTGGAGGATGTCAGTTTTTGGGTGCTAGACTAGTCTCATGGCAGTGCAAGAAACAAACCACAGTATCCACATCTACAACAGAGGCAGAGTACATAGCAGCTGCAAGTTGCTGTTCTCAAGTCTTATGGATTCAGAATCAAATGCTGGATTATGGGGTAACCTTTCTACACACTCCAATCTTTATTGACAACAGCAGTGCTATTAGCATTGTAAATAATCCAGTCAAGCACTCAAAGACAAAGCACATTGAAATCAGGTATCACTTTATAAGAGATTGTAATGAAAAGAAACTTATTCAAGTTGTCAAAGTTCACACTGATAATCAGTTTGCTGATCTATTCACTAAAGCTTTTGATGTGGGTAGATTCACTTTCTTGGTAACAAGTGTGGGAATGATAAACTCTGAATAATCTTCTTCTCAAAACGTGGTTTTATACCTGTATATGTTTATTCTTGGTGTCACTAATCTTCTTTTCAGGATATGCATAGCAGTACTCAGTATTTAGCAAGTTTAAAAGGAGTAAGTCTAGTTAATACTGCTTGTGGTTAATACTGCTTTCAGTTAATACTGCTAGTAGTTAATACTGCTAGTAGTTAATACTGCTAGTGGTTAATACTGCTTTCAGTTAATACTGCTAATAGTTAATACTGCTAGTTCAGTTAATACTGCTCGCGGTTAATACTGCTAGTTCAGTTAATACTGCTCGTGGTTAATACTGCTCGTGGTTAATACTGCGTTCAGTTAATACTGCTCGTGGTTAATACTGCTCGCGGTTAATACTGCTAGTTCAGTTACTACTGCTCATGGTTAATACTGCTCGCGGTTAATACTGCTAGTTAGTTAATACTGCTCTAGGTTAATACTGCTTATATTCCGAATACTATAAATACTTTTTGCCCGCCTAAAAGTTCATAACGACTCTTTGCATACTGTTCTCTTGCGCTCAAAACCTTTTCTCTCTCAAGTTCGTAGTTTTCAGGCAAGTTTTCACTAAGACCAATGGCATCCATGACATTTATCGACGAGCACAACGAGATTGCGATGCTACAAAAGCCAAAGCAAGCTTCAGGATTTCATCAGATTGTGGATTTCCTCAAGTCAAGTCACATTGCTCATGCTCTTACTGTCTCACCTACAATCTACATTGAGCACCAAAGGCAGTTCTGGGCTAATGCAACCATTGTTGTGGAAAATGGTGTGCAAATGATCAAGACAAGAATCTGTGATCACTCACTTACAGTTACTGAAGAAGTCATTCGCATCAGTCTACGTCTAGACGATGCCTCTGGTATAATGTCTATCTCTAATGATGAACTGTTTACTAATCTTACTAGAATGGGGTATGGAGGCCCATTGGGTGTTTTCAAATTCTCAAAAGCAAAGTTTTCACCCCAATGGCGTTTTCTTGTTCATACCCTGATGCATTGCATCTCCAAAAAGACCACTGGATGGAGTGAGTTCAGCAGTCCAATTGCATATGCTTTGGTATGCTTGGCTACATCCAGAAGGTACAATTTCTCAAAGATGATTTTCAATGATCTTGTATCAAATATGGGAAACAAAAAGAGTTTCTTTATGTATCCCAGATTTGTTCAGGAAGTAATTAACCATGAATTGACGGATATACCTCAACCTGTTGGGGTATATGTACCTAAACCCCCAAAAGGCAAGGTTTTCTCAAATATGAGAAGATCTGCTGGGGACTCGGAAGGAGTTGACACCCCATTGTTCTCTACAATGATGGTGGTGTCCCAAACCACTGAAGGTATGGCAGCAGGGTCAAGGCCCTCATTAGACCATCCCACTGCTAGCCAAGCCCAACCTTCTCACTCAAAAACAATTCCCCAGTCCATTCTTACAAAACCAACCTCTCCAATTACCCAAACTTATCAAAGAAAACAGGTAAAGAAGGCTCCTTCCCTTCTTGTACCATCACCCACACAGCCTTTAAGCCCTCTAAGGGAGAATTCTCCCCTAGAGAATATCCAAAGGGAAGCCACAAGGGTGTCTCCCAACCCAAAGGAGGTGCTCTCTGAGGAGGAGGTAGAGCATATGGGCGATGAGGCTGCCACTACTCCTGCTAACACAGAGGAGGAAAGTGGTAACATCAATAAGACCTCCCCCATGGCAACTTTGAATGAGCAATCATTTGAAGGTCCCTGGTGCCAAGAAACCACAGGGGTGGATAGTGCTTCTGCTAGGCAGAAGACTTCCACTACTACAAGATCCAATGATCCTTCAATAGGGGGTAACACTCCTGGAGAAGGTGAGGACAGATATAACTATGATGAATTGATGGAGACAATGGGCAACATCAACATGGATGTACTCAAACAAGGCAAAGATATTGAAGAGCTAAAACTCATTGTACTGTCACAACAAGAACAAATCATCAAGTTGAAGCAAATGGTAAGGAAACTGATTCTGCAAAAGAAGAAGAAACAATTTGTGCTCAGAAGGAGGGAACCAGTGACTGATGCTCCCAAAAAGGGGGAGTCAGAAGCTGATGCCAAAGCTAAGGGGGAGCAAGAGGAAAAACATATTGTTGAAGGGGAAAATGAGCCAGCAGCAGAAACAATTAATACTGCCAGTTCAAGTAAAGCAGCAGAAATGGTTAATACTGCTGAGCTAAAAGAAGCAGCAGAACAAGTAAAAGAGGTCCTTACAGAGCTTGAGGTTGCAGAAACACTCATCAAAGCAAAACATGATACTCCCAAGGTCACCTCAAAGGCCAAAGGAGTTGTCATAAAAGAAAGAGGTGATGCAGCAAAGAACTCTAGCATTGAGAAGGAGATGGGTAAAGATAAAGGTAAGGCAAAGTTAGTTGAATCTGATCAACCACTCAAGAAGCAAAGGTTGGTTGAATCAGATGAAGCTTTAGCAAGGAAAATGCAGAAGGAGATGGAAAAAGAAGAAAGAGCTCAGGTGGAAAAGGACAGGGAAATGGCAAAGGCTTTAGCTGCTGAGCTAAATAAAGCCTATCAAAAGGGGCTTGAAACTGAAAAGGCTAAACAAAGGGCTATAAGTCTGAGAAAAGCTATGATGGCTAATACAAGTGCAAAGAAAAGAAGACCTTCACAAACTTACCTTGCCACTCAGGAAAGAAACAAAATGATAACTTTCTTGAGGAGTGCAATTGGGGTAAAGAAAGAAATGTTTGTGAAGATGAGTTTTGATCAGATCAGAGAGCTCTATGAAAAGGAAATGGGGAATCTGAAGAGCAATGAAAAGAAAAGAGTAGAGTTTGAAAAGAAGGCCAAGGAGAGTAATGATATAGATATGAATCAACCATTTCCTGAAAGTGAAGAGGGAACTCCTATCAAAGAAATGGCAAGGGAAAAGGAAGAAAAGAAGAAGGAAGCTACTCTAGTACAGGTTCAAAAGACTTTGAAAAGAACCAAGATGATGGCCAAAAGAAAGAAAGATAAGAAGCCTAGAATAGAAGAAGAACAAAATGTTGCTGAAGAAGAAGGGGCACCTGAGTCATCAAGCCAGCAAGGGTCATCAATCAAAGATGATGTAAGCTTATATATGGTAGTGATGGACAAAGTGCTTGAACCAATTTCTGCAGAACCTGTTGGAGTTAAGCCACCCGAGATCATTCACTGGGATGTACTGAAAATGGATGGGAAAGATTACATCAGACTCAAGAGGAAGGGTGATAAGTATGAAGTATTCAACACTTGGGTCAAGATTGTCAGAACATGCTCTAGATCTGATATAGAAGAGATGTTTGACATAGGAATTAAGCTGTATACAGATCATCTGAATACTCCAGGAATTTCTCTTACAAAACTGGTGATGGAGTATCTATGCATGATGTTCAAACCTGAAGAAGTGGACCAGGTCATCAAGAGTGTGTTTAAAGAAGTCACAAGTTGGACTCTATATGAAACTAGTGGAGTATATGCAGTGACTTTGGATAGAAATCACACAGAATACTTCCTAGTGGATAGAGTATATAATCACACCAGACTGAAGGTTCATGCCATGCTAAAGAAGAAGTTGGGTTGTGCACCAAATTCAGAAATGACCAAGTATCTAATTCAGAGGATAATCAATCAGAGTTTGGGACTGAATCCAGACTTAGGAGCATGATCTTGGAAGTTTTGGGAGCATTAAAAAGAGCATCTGGAAGAATATCTGAAGAACTTGACTTCTCTTCTAAAAGTCAAGTTAGGGGGAGATTGTTGGGAACTGAAGATTCTACTAAGTGTAGTTACTACTGCTAGTACAAGTGTGGTTACTACTGCCAGAACAAGTTGAAGATTAATACTGCTAAGTGTTACTACTGCTAGTAGAATTACTACTGCTAGTTGAAGTTAGTACTGCTTGAACAAAGTTAGTACTGCTTAGCTAGTTAGTACTGCTAGTAGTTAGTACTGCTTGAAGTTAATGCTGCTAGTTGAAGTTAATGCTGCTGAGCATTATTAGTGCTGCTAAAGAGATACGGATGGAAAGTACTACAGCTGGATATACTGAAGATATACATGGAAGATATACTGAAGATTTGTTTATTCTTTGTAATTATCTTTTTATCAGTATATGTATAGAATGTTTAGAATAGATAGAGATAACTTTTGATAATTGTTTTTCAAGAGAGAAAAACAACCTCAAGGCATAGATCCTAATTCTAGAGAAGTAGAATTCGTATTGGTGAGCCTGTTCATCAATATTGAGGTTGAGTGTGTAATCTTGTAACTTTAAGCATTCAATACAAGTTTACTGTTTAATAATTATATACTGTGTTTGATTGCAGGTTTCTGAGGATACTAGCTCTGATACCACTTGTCAGGATCGAATTCTCAACAAGAATTAATTCTCAGAAACAATATCAAAGAAGTTGCGGAAAAACACTTTGATATTTGATAAAACAGTAATCAAACACAGTATATAATTATCAAACAGTAAACTTGTATTGAATGCTTAAAGTTACAAGATTACTCACTCAACCTCAATATTGATGAACAGGCTCACCAATACGAATTCTACTTCTCTAGAATTAGGATCTATGCCTTGAGGTTGATTTTCTCTCTAAAAGAAAAACTTAGAATGAATAATTTTTATCTCTATGTAAAACTATTCTATCAAATCTATACATATACTGAATGAAAAGATAATTACAATAACTAAAATATCTTCAGTATATCTTCCATCATTATCTTCAAGCTTCCATGTATATCTCTAAGCTTTCATGTATATCTCTAAGCTTCCATGTATATCTCTAAGCTTTCATGTATATCTCTAAGCTTCCATGTATATCTTCAAATTGTCCAGCTGTTATCCTTTCATGCAGATCTCCATCTTATAAGCAGTATTAATCATAAGCAGCATTAATACTCTGAGCAGTATTAACTCTAGCAGTACTAACCATGCTCAGCAGCATTAATCTCTTCAAGCAGTACTAACTTTGAACTAGCAGTACTAATCTTGTTGAGCAACATTAACCATCAACTAGCAGCATTAATAACAGAAGTACTAACTAGAAGTATTAACAACTAGAAGTATTAACTGTTTTCTTCTAGCAGCATTAACTAGAAGTATTAACTAGAAGTATTAACAACTAGAAGTATTAACTGTTTTCTTCTAGCAGCATTAACTAGAAGTATTAACTAGAAGTATTAACTGTTTTCTTCTAGCAGCATTAACTTCAGAAGTAGTAACCATGTTGAACTAGAAGTAGTAACCATCCTTGGCATATTTCAGACCCAACAATTTAACTTTGCAATGACGCACAAAATATATAAAAGTCAGATGTATGTATGCTCACGGATATAATCACGAAGATTTGATCATTTTAAACATTGAAGACTTTTCAAACAAGATAATTGAATGAATGAAAAGAATACAAGAAAGTTGTTTGAAAATCTGACAATGTATAATAAAGATCAGAATCAAAATGATTTATCAATTAAGACTTAGGTCAGCAAAAATTGGAATTTGTCTATACCATTCAAGATATGGACGTTCTTGAAAGAACGTTTTGAAATGAAATCACGCTCAAAATTCATTGAAATTCAATCGGAGTGTCTTATCATCGAAAATTTGTTTCACTTTAGAGACATCGTAAGAACAAATTCAACAAAGATATTAAACCGGTGTGTGTGAATACTTGACAGTATATGGAAAAGATAATACACAAGTATTTATCTTTGGAAACACACGGTTTATAAACATGTAAGCACAATTAATCATGAAAACATTTAAAATCACACTTATATATTCATGAAATCGTTTAAGAATCAGAAGTGGTTTGAACATTTAAAAAAACATGTTTTCATATCTGAAAGTTGTTCGTCTTTCAGACACATATGAGATTAAGATTAGAAATAGACCTTTTCGCTTAGTCTTAAATCTCATCAAGTCAAGCTGCAAGTCATATAAGATATGATCTTGTAAGCATCTTCTCAATCTGTAACAGTCAGAAAGTCGTCAAAGTGCAAAATTTATTCACAACTTCGTTGAAAAATAAAAGACATAAAGCAGTAAAACATTGAATGTATGAGTTCTGATCAGATGTAATCAGAAGTCATAATTCTTACTCCCCCTGAAATTATGCATCTAAAATATGTTAGTGAAAAACATGATAGAGATCAGATACAACCCCCCCTGAAGTGTAGATCATCATATCTTCTGTTGGGTCTAAAATATGCTAAGTCCAGTTAGTACTGCTAAGTATTGAATATTACTACTGCTAGTAGTTAGTACTGCTTGAAGAGTTAATACTGCCAGTCAGAAATTACTACTGCAAGCATGGTTAGTACTGCTATTGATGATGAAAATACTGTTGAAGATTAATGCTTCTTATGATGATAATGATGGATTGGTTGCTTAGAGCGAAAGACAAGGAGATTGAAGATAATTATGGACTGGATGCTGAAGATCAATTTTATTTTCATATTTATCTTGTAATTTTTTTTGTATAAATAGTCTAGAAGACTTAAATTATCATATATAGAACACATAATAGATACAGAAATACAGAGATACATATTGTTTTGTTCTAGAGAGAATTAGCCTCAAGATTCTTAGTAGTCCTTTCTTTAGAGAAGTATTGAACGTCTATTGAGCTTGTTCAACAGATTGAGGCTTTGGTTGTAATCATTAAGTTAATTCAATATAACTTGTGATTTGATCAATATACTGTTTCATTGATTTACTGTTAAAGTGTTATTCCGCAACTTCTTTAACAAGGTTTCTGAGTGTTTACTTAAATTCTTGTTTAGAATTTCGATCTTGACATCTTCTGAATGCATATTTTCATTAAAAATATGTACTCCCCCTTGAAGGTTGATTTCCTCATTTGAGTATCGGAGTACATTCTCTTATCAGCACGGGAGCATAATCTCTTTTGATCATTGAAGAGCGAGTTCTAAACTGTTGTGTTTAGAAGTCAAACTCCTTATCATTAAGGTATGGGTCCTAAACTGTAGTATTCAGAAGCCTTGGTTCTCTTACTCCCCTTGACTTGAGGTGCCTGCAACACAGAATCATTCTTTGGCTTTGGTACCCACTGGTATTTGGGTCTATATTTGTGAGTTGCATTTCTAATAGGAGTAATTGAATAAGAACCATACCAGTAATGATCACTAGATTTATGAACAAAATCATATGTACGACAGTAGAACAATACCTTTTATTTGTAGACATCCAAATTAATTGATCTCTCGTGTAAGCAAAATCAGGTTTACCTTTCCGCACTTTGTTCTTCTTTGCATTTGATGCATATACAAATGGTTTGTTTTCTTTCTTCTCATCCTTTTTCTCATCATTCTTTTCATCATCAGCTAGTTTCACCTTCCAGACCAGTTTCTCTTCTTCATATCTTCTTCTTCTCCTTCTTTGTGTATCTAAACCATCTACATTTCGATCATAGAAAATGTTAGTAGTACGAATCTGATCAAATGAGTTAACTGACCTTTTAGAAGAAACAGTTGTCTGATGTGAGCTTGCAGCTGTCTTGAAGGAACATTCAGAATCAGCTGAATTATTTCTAGGTGTGTGGATTTGTGACTCTGAAGTTGTCTGCTCAGTCACCATCATCTTTGAAACAATGTCTTCAAGCTCTTTTATCTTTGAAGAATAACTATCTCTTTCTTTGATAAACAGGTCAATCTTTTCTTGAAATTCAGACTTCGCTTTCTGCTCTTTCAGTGCACTTATGGATAGTTCAGATAACTTCTCCGTAAGCTTCCTAATCTCTTCCTCAAACATCTGTTTTTCTTCTTCAAAGTCTTTCTCCACATTCTTTCTCTCATTGGATATTTCTTTAAAGAATCCAACATTTTTCTGTTCTATGGTCTTTTTCTCTTTGTCAAACTTTTCTCTTTCCAAAATGATCACTTTCTCAAAGTCAGAAACTTGTTGAGAAAGTTTTGTGCATGTAAGCTCAATAACTTTCTTTCCCTCAAAACTTTTCCTCGAGAATTCATAAAATTTCTTTGCCAGCTCTTCCTTTTCTTTCTCAAAATCATCTTTGTCCTTGGCTATCTTTATCTCCAAATCAGAAATCTTCTTATTCTGCTTTGCATTAGCAGTTTCCAAATTCTTCGTCATCTCTTCGTTTTTATCAATAGAAAGCACTTGTTGAATTTGAATAATTTGATCTTCCAAATCTGAGATCTGTCTTTTCAGTTCAAAATTCTCAGCTTCCAAAATATTTTCTTTATCTTCACCCAAACTAGAGATCTGCTTCAGAAGACATTCATTTATCGTCTTCAAAACACTACCTTCTTCTCGTAGCAGTTTCTTTTCATCGTGATACCTCTTTGATCTCTTTAAGTAATATTCAACAGATGAACTAAGATTTTTGTTCTCTATTCAGAGCTTGGCAATTTTATCTTCATCATCAGAAAAACTCATCTTGTTTTACACTGTATTGAATGATCGTCAAAAATTTAGAAATAAATTGGATCTACAAAAATCAAACTTGGTTAAATTTCTATAAAAAAATCAGAAAAATTTCTAAGTACATAACGCGCATATCAAATAAACCAAAAACTTCGCGCAAGAGCCTATGTGCGAGTTTTAAACTTCACGCACAAGACAAGCACTTCTTGCACACAATGATGTGCGAGTTTGTGCTTCGCGCACAACACAACTTGCGTGAACCAAGGTTCGCGCACGCAACTTTATGCGAGTTTTAGATTCTTGCACACAACTATGTGTGAGTTCTGAAACTTCGCGCAAAATCTTCCGAGTTTCAAACTTAGAATAATTTTCAAAACTTGAAACGCGCTAAATGTAAATGCGCAAGAACAAGGCTTGCGAGTTTTGGACATAGAAAAAATTTCAACAAGTTTACTTCTCGCTAAATGGAAACTCGCACGATGAACACTTCTTGCAGATTACACTTCTCGCACACCACAGAGAATGAACAGTAACAACTCGCACCTAATGTTGTGCGAGTTTATGCTTCTCTTACGACACCCTTTGCGAGTTCTTTACTTCAAGTAAATTCGTAAGTCTTTGCGAGTTCTTCCAACCTTGCGTGTTCTTGGTCTGTGAGTTTTCTGAATCTAGCGAGTTCTTGAGTTCATCGTTCAAAAATTCGATCTTTGTACAGATTTCGACTCAAATCTTTTCCGAATGGCTTGAAACTTTGCTGAGTTGCTAAAAAATAGATCTCTAATAGTTTACAACAATTGAATTTCAAATTAAAACAACAAAATTGAGACTTTGATCTAGAACAGTACGATTACAGACATCGAACTCAAATTCACCAAAAATCCAATATTTGTGTTTAAACAGTGTGAATTAAGGAAGGTGAATTGAATACAATTTGTTCTAGATACTAAATCGAACCTAAAACAAACAAATACATGTCCAAAACAACACAAAATTGAATAAATCAATCCCAACAGTCTCCTTGCGAGTTCGTCCAAAATTTTAAAAAAAATCTCAAATTGATCCTTGATTCTCTGAATTTTGTATGCTCTGATACCAATTGTTATCCCAAATAACAATGCGATCAAGATGACGAAATGTAACTCAATCAATTTCCATTTCTATATTTCAATCACAGATTACAACAAGTTCTCTCAGAGTCTCTCTCTCTATCTCAGATATGCACACACTACTATCACAAATTTTACAAGCACACAACACAACAAAAACCTATTTATACACAGAACTAAAACATGCATGCACTAGAAACACGCAAACTACTAAACTCTTACAACATTACAACTTTGACTTTGACGTTTATTACATTAGACTTGAGAGTTGACTTCAGCTTTGACTTCAATCTTCGGACTTCTATGATCTTGTATCCAACAAATATGTTCTAACAATCGGGATCATGATATGTTTGTTACATTTACTTGCATAGACCAAATAAAATTTGAAGTTCACACCACATCTCTATAACTCAATTATGCTAGAACTAGCCTTGAAATTACTTGGGACACAGTTTGGTCCACATTCCACTCATATTACAAAAATATGTTAAGCTTTAGGCCCTTTCTCACATTTTTATCCACCCAAAAATCAAGTGTCAAAACACATCCTTTCCTCCAATACAATGAGGCCATTGTAAATTTCTTAGTTTGGGGTGGGGGTGTCTAAAAATGGCAAGAGCAAAAGATCCATACACTTTAAAAAATTGCCATGGATAAATGATTAAAGCACCAAAAATGTCCCATAGGGACAGGTGTATGCATGCAACAAAAAGAGCACCAAAAGTGCCAAAAATTGAAAAAAAATTAATGTTTATGCATAGGGTGAGAAAAAGCTAGGTAAGGAACAACAAGTGCCAAAATAGAGAAACCCATTCCACCTATGGGCTTATTAATCTGTGATGCGGATTATTTTATCATAACAATGAGAATGCTAGGCTTGCATATGGTTCATAATAGCAAATAGGATGAAGTGTGATCACTTTTGTATTATAAAAGGCTACGCTATGTATTTTTGACACTTTCAAACTCATGATGTGCACTTAATGCTATCCTTTTGCATATTTTTCAAAAATTGAGTCTGTTCTTTTCTTCTTTGTATTGCTTGGGGACAAACAAAGTTTTTAGTTTGGGGTGGTGATAAGTACTCACTTTTGAGTACTTAAACACTTTGTTTCTATCCTTTTAGACTAGATTTTACATTTTATAATCCCAACTTTGAGTCATTTATTTCATTATTTTCCACTTTCTTGATTTGTAGCATAGGTTTATGATTTGCTTGTTTACATGGGGTTGTTTAGGCTAAATTTAATGTATTTTGGAAAATCTTTTTGGAACAGGTCATGCTGCAGCATTGCCGTAGCACTGGACCTGCTGGACATCGCATAGAGGGAATTGGAAGTTGATTAAAATAGAGTGGAAATAGCCTTTTTGTGGACCGATGGACAAAGCTTGGTTTCTGCTGATGTTAAGTTATTACTTGTAATTTTATTAAGCCTTTTGTACTCCTTAGTTGGTAGACTTAACTAGTAGTTTAATCCTCATCATTTAGTTGCTTATTACACTTTTGGCCCCTCTCTATCACTATAAATAGAGGGCTTTGGGGAATTTACTGTACACTCACTTATACTCACCACTAGATACTCTCACCCACTCATCAATAGCTGATCTTAATCAGCTCCAATTCCTCTCTTAATTTCAGTAATCTTTAGTACATCTTGTTCTTCATTTATTGCTTTAAATCTTCTTCAAATCTTCATCCTAGTGTATGAATGCTTGTAGCATCTCTACAGCACTGGGGATTTTCATTATTTAATTTACTTCTTTTATTTTCATCTTGCATCTCTAGCCTTTCCATTTACATTACGTCTTTAATTTTAATGCACTTAATTTCAGTACTTAACATTTATGTACCTACATTCCATCTTACAATCGCTCTTACATTCTTGTCTTTTTATTTAAAGTCATTTATAGTCATTTACTTTTAAAGTCATTTACATTTCAAGTCATCATGGTTACTTTTATAGTTCTTAGTATTTGTATTTCTTTATTTATTTAAATGAATAACTAATCATATTAGCTTGGGTGTGAGGCAAAGGGTGGTTATGTTAATCTAAATAAAGTAGACTTTATTATTCCCTAAAATCAAGTTCTAATTGCAATTCAATTAACAAGATGACAAAACAGAGATTAAACAATCAACCTGTTTACAATTCCAATTCAAATTTGTATACAAGCTCTCTGTGATATTTTCTCTCTCTAGAACAATACTCATACAACTCAACTTCTAATCACACGCTTGTTACACAACAAAAGCTAGCCATATCCCTATTTAAAAACACACGCGCACAACACTTACAAACACAATTAAAAACAAAATACAATTGACTTTGACTATTATTACAAAGAGACTTTGACAATATGCTTGAGAGTTGACTTTTGGCTTTGACTTGCTTGACTTTCAGTCTTCAGATTTCATGATCTTGTATCTAACAGATATATGTTGTTAGAACATATATTTGTTGGATACAAGATCATGAAGATTGAAGACTGAAAGCCAAAGCAAGTCAAAGCTCAAAGTCAACTCTCAAAGCAAAGTCAAAGTCCCTTGTAATAAAAGTTGTTAGAGCATAAATATGTTGGATTCAATATCATAGAAGTCTGAAGACTGAAGATCAAAGCTAAAGTCAGCTCTCAACATCAAAGTCAAAGTCTTGTGTAATAAACGTCAAAGTCAACATTGTATTTTTTGTTTTTATTATGATGTAAGAGTTTTAAGTGTTTGCGCATTTTAGTTTTGTTGTAGCTTGCGCGTTTCTTATATGGTGTATAAATAGCTTTGTGCGTGTATTAGTGTAAGTAATGAATCAGAGAGCCATACGAGTTTATACTGTTAGAGAGAGAAAGTTACTGTATTGATTCTTGAATGAAATAAAACATGGAGATTGATTGAAATTGATTGTCATCATTGATTTACATTGTTATCTGGGATAACAATTGGTATCAGAGTAGCCAAGATTCAGAAAATTAAGGATCAATTTCGATTTTTTAATCATTCTTTGAACGAACTCGCAATATGTACTGTTAGATTTGATTTCGTCGATTTTATGTTGTTTTGAATGCAAATTTGTTTGTAATAGAATCGAATTGATAGCTAGAACAAGTTTGATTTAGGTCCTATAGGCTAATTCACACAGATTTAGGGTCAATTTTGGATTTAAGTACGAATTTCGAGTGTGAGTTTGTTCGAACTGTTGTCTAGATTGAATTACAAAATTTGGTATTGTAATTTGTAATTGTTTGATATTAGTGTGATCGATTTGTGTTTTTATATACTTCTACAAAGTTTCCTGCAAAATGGTGAAGGATTGAACCAAATCAGAGGAAAAAATCAAAGTCTGGAATAGCTCAAACGAAGAACTCGCTAGATCTAAAATTCTCGCAAGTGAAGAACTCTCTAAGGAAAGAATTCGCAAGCCTCAAAGAATTCGCAGAGAACTATTTTTAAATTGAAGTAAGGAACTCGCAAGTAGGGTCGTGTGAGAAGCTAGAACTCGTAAATAACTAGGTGCGAGTTTCTACTGTTTAACTTCCTTGTTGTGCGCGAAGTGGTGTTTGCGAGAAGTAGTGTCGTGCGTGTTTTGGATTTTGCGCGAAGTTATTTTGTGAAAATATTCTAAGTCTAAAACTCGCAAGAGTTGAATCTTACGTGTTTACATTTAGCGCGTTTCAAGTTTCAAAATTTTTTCTAAGTGTGTAACTCTCAAGCTTTTGCGCGAAGTTCCAAAACTCGCACATTGTTATGTGTGAGATCTAAGAACTCACATAAGTCTTCTACGCGAACCTTGGTTCTCACAATCTTCATTGTGCGCGAAGTACAAACTCGCACATCCTTGTGTGCGAGAAGTGAGTTATATTGATCTTCTTTGTGCATGAAGTTCAAATGCGCATAGTACTGTTTGCGCGAAGCTTAGTTTCTTTGGTCTGCGAGTTTCTATACTTAGACAAATTTTTCTAAGAGGTGGACACAATTTTTCTTACTTAGTAATATTTTCTGATTTTATCTGAAATTTGACTAAGTTTGATTTTTGTAGATCCAGTTTATTTTATGAATTTTGACGATCAGTAAGCAGTGTAGATACAAGATGACTTCCAAAGACGCTCTTTCTATCGATACAAACGTAAAGCCTCCTGTTCTATTCAAGGGGGAATACGAAGTGGAAGGATCGATTTCTTGATTTTGTTGATAGACACGTGAATGGAGAAAATATTCTGCTATCAATTACTGAAGGTCCCATGATACCTCCTACTGTCCAAATACCTGATGATGAATCCTCAGACAGTGAGGATGGAGACGAGGACAGAGTGCAAAAGATGAGAACTGTTCCGATAGATTTTGCACAATATTCTGAGTAGCAGAAAAGCCATTTTAAAGCAGACAAGCAATCAAGATCTCTTCTACTCCAGAGTATTCCGAATGAGATTTATATCAAGATAGATAGATACAAGGCAAGTGCAAAGAAGATGTGGGATCGGTTACAAGAGATGATGATGGGTTCCAAAGTAGGCAATCAGATGAAGGTGGCTAACTGCATAAATAGCTACGAAGAGTTTAAAGTAAAAGAAAATGAGAGCCTAGAGGAAACCTATGAGAGGTTTGTGCTTCTTCTGAATGAACTCTCAAAGAACAAAGTGAAGAAGAAGCAGATAGAAAACAACGTCAAGTTTCTAAGCATTCTACAGCCAGAATGGAAGAAACATACCCGTCGGATGAAGCAAATGAAGGAGTTGAGCGACATACCTCTTCATGAAGTCTACGAGACTTTACGTCAGAATGAGGAAGAGGTGGAAGAGAAAAGAGCTGAAAAGAAGAAAGCCGAGAAAGTATCTGACCCCATAGCTTTGGTAGCTGGAGAGAAGGAGAAAGAGAAGAAAAAGAAGAAAAAGAAGAAGAAAATAGTAATTCCCAGTTCTGATTCTGAGTCTGCTTCGGATAGTGATGATGGTGAAAATCTCAAGCAAGCTATGCTTCTCCTGACCCAAGAATTCCAGAAGAAATTCTACAAGAAACCGGGTTCAAACACACAGAGGTATTCTTCATCAAGTTCAAAGGATCATGAACATCGGGAAAGGGTTGAAGGAAAAAGATATGAAGAGAACCGGTATGTGGAAAGAAAACCGGAAGAAAAGAAGAAGTATCTGAATGATTATGCTGGTGCTGAGAAGAAGACAGACGACCTTATAAAATGTTACAATTGTGGAAAGGTCGGTCACTACGCTAAAGACTGTCGTAAGCCAAAGGTCAGAAACTCAGAATATTACAAGAACAAGATGCTCTTGGCTAAGCAACAAGAAGTTGGCAAGGCATTGATGGTTGAAGACAAGTATTGGCTAGATCATTCAGATGAAGAGGAGAAAGAAGAATCAGCTCACATGTGTTTGATGGGCGACACAGTGAAGTATGATGATTCGGATGAAGAAACAACTGATGAGGTAATTAATCTTTCCAAATCTGATTTTATGGTTAAAATGGAAGCTATGATGGTCGAACTTCAAGATCTTCAAAAGAAACTTAGAAAGGAAAAGAGTAGAGTTGAAAACAAAAATCAAAAGATTTTTGATCTTAACAAGCAAGTTGTTGGGAACAAAGATTTAATAGATTCTCTACGCAAATTTGTTTCTGATTTTAAACAGGAAAAACATTGTTTTGAAAATAAGATTTCTGATTTTGAATCTAAATTGTCTAAGTCTGTTTATGAAAAGCAAGAATATGTTTTAAACGCTTATAAATTGCAGGTTGAAAACAAGAGCTTAGCAAAGAAGGTAAATGGTTTGGAAGCCAAACTTTATACACGAGGTCAAACATATCAAACTATTTTTCTTAACACCCCGAATGAGGAAGCTGATGTTAGAGAGAAGTGGGGTCTCGGTTACGAAAACCCACACTATCTAAAGAAAGCTATCAGAAAACAACCATCTTTGTATAATTTTGATTATATTTTTGTGGCTGGAAAATATCCTCATTTGAAACCCAAATTTGTTACCAAATCATCTGAAGAGGTAGAGGCTAAAGAGGATGAGAAAATAAAGAACTTAAAGAAAATGCAACTACCATTCTTATATCAAAAGTTGAATGATAGTTATATTTCAGATCAGCCAAAATGTCTTTCATATGATTATTTTGAAAGTTATTCGTCAAAGGAGTTGGAGGCAAAACGTGTTGAAGCTAAAATTTATGTTCCTCCACTCATTTTAGAAAGCAAAATAATCGATCTTGAAAATATTTTATCTGATGAAAGAATATTGGATGACATTGAAAAAGTTGTATTTTCAACAGTTATAAAGAACACAGTTTTTAAAGTTGAATTTAAAGAGTGTTCTACATCCTCTAAAGCACCTCATAATTCTGAATCTGATTTTGATGATTTATTTGAGTTTGCAAATGATTTCATAAATTTTGATGAAGGTTGTGTGAATGAGATTGATATGTTTGATTTCAATGCTAAACTTCCATATCATTCTACTTTTGTTATTAATGGTTAAGCTTTACCTAGTGTGCATTTTGTTGGTGAATCATCAACTAAGGTTGATGCAACAGTTTCTATGAATGCTGATTATTATGCTTAAGGTAAGAAGCAAAAGAAAAAGCGTTCACAGAAATAGACTAACACTGGTAAGCTTTCAAAAAGACAATCTCAGAAATCTCATTTTCCTAACAGTTCTAAATCTTATGTTTCAGTGAAAAATAAAAGATCTGAAAAACGAAAGGAATGGCGACCTAAAAGGAAGATCAATGAGAGTTCTGAATCATCTCCTCATATGGATTGTAATAGATATACTAGTAGTTCTTCTGATATAGTTGGTAGTGTTGCTTATAATAAACAAAACCTTGTAATTCCTTACAAGCGATATTCAATAAAGCAATTACTCCGATTATCTCAATCTACTACTATGTCATCTAATTATAGACGGAATGATTTTAGTTCTCACCGATTTTCTGCTAATTGGTTTGGTACTTATCACGTTGGTTCTTATAAGCCATATGTTTCAAACGTTTTTCAAAAGTTCAGAGGATCCATTTATAAATGGATACCAAAATCTTGTGCTAAATTGAAAGGACCCGTTTTTAAATGGGTACCTAAATCTATTATTCCCTGATTTTTCTTATGCAGACCCGTCATATGTGGTACTTGGATAGCGGTTGTTCCAAGCATATGACTGGGCAAAAGGATTTATTGTCTAATTATACAGAGAAATTCAGCGGAAATGTAAGATTCGGCAATGATCAATTTTCACCGATTCTTGGATATGGTGACGTGGTTCAAGTGAATGTGATGATAACGAAGGTGAGTTATGTAGAAGGATTAGGGCATAATCTGTTTAGTATTGTCCAGTTTTGTGACAAAGGGTTAGAGGTAAATTTCAAGGCTAAGAGTTGCTCGGTACGTACTGAAGACGACAAAGAACTCTTAGTCGGCACTCGAAATGTCCAATCTCTACACCATCAATCTTTCAAAGGTCCAGACTGAGAATCAGATTTTCTTACTGACAAAAGCCTCGATGCAGCAAAGTTGGCTATGGCACCCAAAGGCTGTCACACCTAAATTTTCGTTACATTAACAAATTGGTCAAAGGCAGATTGGTGAAAGGTCTTCCTGAGCTGCGATATGAGAAAGAACATCTATGTGCAGCATGTGAAAAGGGTAAGATGAAAAGGGCAGCTCACAAGCCGAAACCCGAACCTAGTACAAGTTCTCCGCTTGAACTTTTGCATATTGATCTTTGTGGTCCTATGTGTACTCAAAGAATAGGAAGAAAGAAATATGTATTGGTAATTATGGATGATTATTCGCGTTACACATGGGTAAAGTTTCTAAGGACAAAAGATGAGACGCCCGAAGTACTCATCACCTTTCTGAAGACTACCCAGGTAAACTTGCAGAAGACAGTTAAGCTTCTAAGGACAGATAATGGCACAGAGTTTAAAAACAAGACTGTTGAAGATTATCTCGAATCTGTCGGGATAACGCATCAATTCTCTGCTGCTCGGATGCCAGAACAAAATGGAGTAGTAGAAAGACGCAATAGAACGCTAGTCGAGGTCGCTCGAACTATGCTCAGCCAATCAGATCTACCTCTATTTCTATGGGCAGAAGTTGTCTCTACTGCATGTTATACGCAGAATCGATCAATTATTCACAGACGGTTTGGAAAAACTCCTTATGCATTGATTAATAATCCTACACCTAATATCAAGTATTTTCATGTCTTTGGATGTAGGTGTTTTGTGCTTAATGACAGAGAGAACTTGAATAAGTTTGAACCGAAGGCTGAAGAAGGAATCTTCATTGGCTACTCCCAGACATCTGCTGCATATAGGATTTATATGAAGAGCTCAAAGATTGTTATTGAAAGCGTCAATGTCACATTTGATGAGGAAATGGGTTCTGAACAACAAAGTTCAGAACCCGTTCTAACCGGAATCGTAACTTCTGGACATATCCTTCCAGAACCTGTGTCTACAGAGAATAATTCGGATAAAACTTCTACATCTACATCGAATTTATCTGAATTATATTTGTTGTTTGAATTTTTCTATAATGAGTTTCTAGGATCTAAACTTCCTAAATCTGTTGTGGTTGACAGGTCTGATAACTCCACGACAAATCATCCAACCACTTCGGATGTATCTACTGAACCAGTTCCCTCAGTTCAGAAAGAAACTCAAATTCAAACACATACTCCTACAGTTGAAGTTGTACTTGATCATGTTAAATCAGAAGTTTCTAATTCAGTTGCTTGCACTGAGAATGATAATCAACAGACTGCACAAGTTGTTCCAACTGCAACTTCTGAACAAGAGCTTTCAACTGCACCCCCAACATCTGTTGAACAACAAGCAGAAGAAAGTGGATATCTAGATGAGTTTTATGATCAATCTACATCGAATCCACTTCCTCACGAGCATAAATGGACCAAAGAGCACCCGATAAGTCAAATAATTGGAGATCCAAATTTACCGGTGCAAACTAGGTCTGCAACTATGAACATGTGTATGCATGATTCCTTTTTGAGTAAGATAAAGCCAACTCGTGTATCATAGGCTCTTGCCGACTCAGATTGGGTTACTACAATGCAAGAAGAGCTAAATCAGTTTGAAACCCTAAAGGTCTTGAGACTTGTACCCAAACCGGAAGGAAAATCTATAATCGGAACCATATGTTCCAAAGTATGAACCTGCTAAAGTGGCTGAGCCGAAAAAGGATGAAAAGAAGGCAATGAATCGCTTCAACTGTGGAAAACCGGGACACATAGCAAAGGAGTGTCGAGTGAAGGTTGTCAAGGATTCTGCGTTTTATAGGAAAAAGTTGGAGTTTGCTAAAAAGAGAGAGAATGGAACAATTATGTTAGCTGAAGAGGAATACTGGCTTGATCATTCAGACAATGAAGTAGAGACTGAGGAAACAGCTGCTATGTGTTTTATTGGGGATGATAAGAGTGATGATGAAGATGAGGACACCTCCACTGATAAATCTGAGGTACCTTCTGAGTTTGATTACAACTATATTTCTTCTCAAATGAACGTCATAATAACTGCTTTACATGACTTACGTTCAAAGTTCTTATTTGAAAAGCAAACTAATCAAGAAAAATCTGTCATGATTGAAAAATTGCAAATTTCATTGAAAGATGAAAAATTTATTTTGACAGATACAAAAGATAAGTTTCAAAAGAAATTGGATGAATTAGAAAATTTAAACAAGACTAATCTTGAGTCTTTGACAGAATTGACCAAATTAAATCAAGATTTTTCTGATAAAATAATTGTTTTAGAAGGAAAATTATATAAGAGAGAACAAACTGAGCAAACCATATATATGAATAAACCAAGTAGTGATGAGGCAATAAAAGAAAGATGGGGACTTGGTTTTGAAAATCCACATTGTTTAAACAATGTTATATCAAAAACCCCCACTTTATATAATTTTGATTATCTGAATCTTGCAAAATATGCTCCTCAATTTAAAATTGAGTGGATGAATGAAAAGCAAGAATTAGAAATTGAAAATCAGAAAAGAATGAACAACAAGAAAATGGAAATGTCATTTGTTTATACTCGTGAAAATGCCAAATATTTTCCTGAAAAATCAAAGAAGTCCAGAAAATCTCAAAATGTTTTAAATGTCAATTCTTCCATTAATTCTTCATTACCAAATGATTATTTTGATATATATGCCAATAGCACTAATAAGGAAAATATATCTCTGGTTTCTTATGATTCTAAGAGATATATTCCCCCATTAGTATTAGAGGGCAAAATCATTGATCTTGAAGATAAAATGGAAGAACAAAGTCTTCAAAATGAATTTGAAAATAGTTTATTTCTTTTTATCATGAAATCTAGTTTTCAACAAAGTCAAAATAAATTCTGGATTTTCTATCGATTCTAAGGAAAATACTCACAACGTACAAACAAGTGAAAGTTTGCGCCAACCACAGGTAGAGGAAACTGAAGGTTTGCGCCAGAAGTTGGTAGCGCAAAGTTCAGTATGCGCCACCAGTGGGTCGCGCAAAACGTCTCCTGACTTGTGTGTTTTTGAAAATCATGACTCCAAGGCAAGTTCAACAATGATGAATGCTCAGTTTGATTTCTTAGATAAAATTTCTTCTTCCAATTCAATTGTTCATGATTCTTTTATGCTAAATGATCAGTATTATAAACCAAAGCGTAAAAGAAGAAGGTCAAAGAAGTCAAAGAAACAAGATACTGTTATTTCTGAAAATTCTAATTCTTCTGATTCGAATATTTCAGATAACTCTTTGAGCACTCCAACAAAGTAGATATTGAGGGTCAAGCGGACATCTAATGAATTTACGACTGATGAGGATAGATATGTAGACAAAATCTATAAAAGTGATTCATTTGCTATTTGTAAGAAAATTTCAAAATATTCAATAAAGCAAATGATTCGAATTTCAAAAGATGTCTCATATTCTTCTTCTGATTCGAGTTGAAAAAATCAGAATTTCTATAAAATCTATAAAATCATATAAAAGATGTCTCACATTTATAGAATTTCAAAAACTCTATAAAAGCAGATAATTATGCTTTCTCTTTTACTGATTCTTATGTTCATTATTCTGATAATATTTCTCGTGATTTCAATGACAAATCTTACAAATATTCTCCCATAAGAACTGCAACTAACAAACTTGGACCCAAATATAAGTGGGTACCAAAATCAAATATTGATTCTAAGTTGCAGGCACCTAATGTCAAAGGGGAGTAAGAGAAAGTTGGCTTCTAAGTACATCAGCTTAGAACCCGTACTTCAATGGATTTCGACTTCTAAACATTTCAGTTTAGGACTCGTTCTTCAATGCATTTTAAGCTTCTGGACGAATGAGAAACTCTGAGTGCATCTACTTTATTCCGCTGCATTTATCTCTTACTATGATATTGTTCCAGTTTTGTCATATATTTCAAGAATCTGAGCAAGTTCAACCAAAATCTGAATTTGTACAATCCAAATCTTTCATATGAGTCAAAAATTCATTATACATTATGTAGAAGAAGATATTATTGAATTTTATTTTGTTCCGACTAAATATCACTTTGTCGAATTCTTTACATTTGTCTTAAATGAATTTTTTTTAAACTCGGCATGTTGAATTTAAAAGTTTAAATCTTTACAAATTTTATTCTATAAAGTAAAAGTTTTATAGTTTTTATTTCTTTTGAATAAAATGTGTGTTTAGGATAAATTTTCAAGTTGCTTTGTTTATATTGAAGTTTTATATGTTCAACTTTCAAGTCTTACAAAAGTCGAAAGGTAAGCAACATGTTTGAAACTTTTGCATTCTGCTTTAAAGTTATGTGATTCGGAATATCTATAGTTTACAATGCTTGGAAATACTAAAAAGTCAGAATTATGGATCGTAATGAAAATATGGGCTTAGCACTTAGATGTAAAACTGGGTGATTGAGATGAATTAAATATATAAAATACAGAAATCTCAAAGTTTAAAAGTTCGTACCTGTGACCTTTCTGGTTTGGGAAAGTAAGTTCCGTGGGATGCTTGTCATCTGGTCCCATAAGGTCAATTGGTCTGGGAGTGATCGAACCCAAATCCTTCTATAGAACCAGATCGAAAGTCATGTTCTACTGGTATGAATGGGTTTAGGTTGTGTCGATGTAGCCTTTCTGATCTGGGAGAGTAAGTTCCAAGGGGTGCTTGATACCTAGTCCCCTAAGGCCAACTGGTCTGGGAGCGGCTGACCCAAATCCTGCAATAGGATCAGATAGAAAGTTACGTTTACGGCATGTTCATTACTTACCAAACTTTTTGATTAAAAGATGCCAAAGTGCACAAGCTTAAAAGATGCCAAAGAGCACACTCATGTGAAGATGCCAATGTGCACAATACTAAAAGATGCCAATGAGCACACATCTCATGATACTTGATGATATGTTTGAGTTGCGATAAACCTATAAATTTGTGAAAATCTTATATTTTGATGGCTTAGTGTGAGTACATGCAACGTTTTCTATTATATTTTTAGAATTACATTTTCTTGAAGCTAATCGAAGTTCGCATGCGAGCACACTGAATAGATTGATGACAGTTTTTGAAACTGAGCATGTCTTAACTTGATATGCAATGAAACTTGTATTTGTATCCAACAACATACACTTGACTTCATCTGATGAACTAATCTGTGATATTTTTCTAAGTAGAATTTAATTTGTTTAGTGTTTAAAATTTTATATATTTAGTTGTTTCAAAATACATATTCAGTATATTTTTCTTTCTACATTAATTTTTCATTCCTTGTGTTCTCATATCTTTGTAAATGGGCTTATGCATTTTTCAAGGGGGAGTGAATAAGGAGAATTTTCGGAAAGATCATATCTCATATTTCAAGGGGGAGTATCTGTTTTTCTATACAAATGCTAATTTGAATTGTCATATTTAGTGCATTTGTGTAGGGGGAGTCAAAGAGCTTAATAGGTGAAATTTTCTGATTTCAAGTCAGCTTTGCGCCAACAGTTGGTAGCGCAAAACTCAACTTTGCGCCACTTTCAGCTAGCACAAAACTAAGTTTACGCCACCAACATGTAGCGCAAAACTTCCCTCTTTCTCTTTTATTCTGTTTTTGCAGATCTTAAGCTGTGTCGTCTCCAACATTTGCATGACCAAGTTGATCCAGATCATCAAGGTCATGAGGGGGAGAAGTTAAGGAGAAGATAAAGAGACAAAGAGTTCAAACGTTTATCTGCTGCTCAAGATTCGCTCAAGATTCTATTCTCTCAGCTACTAATTCTTTTGCTGTTCCAGCTCCGACCACCACAACTTATTCGAGTACATTTGAAAGAGGTGCATCGTCTAGAGCACAAGCTGATGAACCGATTGTTCTTTCAAACGTTTTACAAACAGGCCCAGTCTTGTCAAAGCAGCAAAGGAAACATAGATTGAAAGATGTTGAGAAGAATTTTTTTTTTATCAAGAAGCTTCTATAAGTCGCTTAGATGGTCTGTGTTGATTTAGAAGATGGATATTAAAGATCACAGCGCCAATGATTACTAAGGGGGAGATTGTTAAGTCAGATTTTATAGTAATCATTGTATTTATAGGCTTGGTCTAATACTGTGTTCTTAGTGTTTATACTGTGTAGTATTGGCCAGGGTATTTAAGTCCCTTGTGGCTTTGGTGTTTGGAAGGAACCTAACGCATATCTTAACACAATCCTACTTTGCGCTTTCTACTCTCTCTCTCTACTTTCTCTCTCTAAAGAGTTAGTTGATTTTGGGATTATCAGTATCATCATTAGGAACAAAGAAAGACTTGTTTCCAAAGGTTTCCGACAAGAGGAAGGCATCGATTATGATGAGACTTATGCTCCAGTAGCATGTATAGAAACAATCCGCATGTTTCTGGCGTCCGCTGCTCATAAAAACTTTACTGTCTATCAAATGGACGTGAAGATTGGCTTTCTAAATGGCATTCTTAAGGAGGAAGTCTACGTCTCACAACCAGAAGGCTTTGTGAATCCAGATAAACCAGATCATGTACATATCTTGGATAAAGCACTTTATGGGTTAAAACAAGCGCCTCGAGCCTGGTATGATGTTCTATCAAAATTCTTGGTCAAGTCGGGCTTTACTAAAGGTAAAATCGATACTACTTTATTCATCAAGAAAGAAAAAGCCGATATCATTCTTATTCAAATATATATTGATGATATAATATTTGGCTCTACAAATCCTAAATACTGTAAGAACTTTTCCAATCTAATGGTGTCAAGATTTCAAATGAGTATGATGGGAAAGATGAATTTCTTTCTCAGATTACAAGTAAAACAATTTTCAATGGGGATTTTTATAAATCAAGCTAAGTACATTTTTGATATTCTTCGGAAATTCAAAATGGAAACTTGTAAACCAATTGCAACCCCGATGGCACCGGGAACTAAGATCAGCATGGATCCTTCGGGAAAACCTGTTGATGTTAGAACCTATAGAGGCATGATTGGTTCTTTAATGTATCTTACTTCATGTAGGCCAGATATTATGTTTTCTACATGTTTATGTGCAAGATATCAGGCCAACCCCAAAGAATCCCATTTGTCCGCGGTCAAACGGATCTTTAGACATCTGAAGGGGACTGCAAATCTTGGTCTATGGTATCCTAAAGATACTGGTTTTGAACCGACGACTTATTCAGATGAAGATCATGCTGGATGTATGTTAGACAGGAAAATCACATCGGATCATATTCAATTCCTTGGAGACAATCTCGTTAGCTGGGTGTCAAAGAAACAACTTTGTGTTTCCACCTCGACTGCTGAAGCAGAGTATGTAGTTGCTGCCAGTTGCTGCTCTCAGGTCTTGTGGATGAGGACACAGCTTCGAGACTATGGATTCAAGTTTGACAAAATACCGATCTATTATGACTCAAAGAGCGCTATCGCAATATCAGCTAATCCTGTGCAGCATACTAAAAAACAAAGCACATTGATGTCAGGTATCATTTTATTAAAGATAATGTCGAAAAAGGTACAATAGAACTTTACTTTGTAAAAACTGATTATCAGCTTGCAGATTTGTTTACTAAACCTTTAGATGAAAAGAGATTCAATTTTCTTGTATCTAAGTTTGGTATGCTAAATCTCAAGGTCTAATCAGAGATTACCTATTAAAGTTTCTTTTATTGTAATTTTTCATCATTTCTTTATCATTAATTCTGAAAGGATATCTGCACTTTAACATTTTTGTTCATGATCTCAGGGGGAGTGAGACAAGATGTTAAGATGATCAACATTATTTTGAGGGAGAGTTTATAGAATTTTTACATTTACTTAACTGTCAAATTTTTGTGATGCATGATTTTAGGGGGAGTTTATGAGGACAACAAAAGGAGTAAGGACATGATTTCTGATTACTTCAGATCAGAACTCATTCACTCATTGTTTTACTGCTTTCACTTACTATTTTATGTTGTTTTCAATAAATTTGTGAATAAAGTTGTTTTGAAATGACTTTCAGACTTTTGCAGATTGAGAGGATGCTTACAAGATCATATCATTATGACTTTAAGCTAGACTTGATGAGATTTAAGACTGAACGGAAAGGTTTATTTCTTTTCTTAATCTTATAAATGCTTGAAAGAAGGACGATTTTCAATCATAGAAAACATATTTTTAAATGTTCAAACTACTTCTCGATTCTTAAACAGATTTCATAAATTGGAAGTGTGATTTTAAATATTTTCATTTTATTTTGAGTTTGAATGTTTTACAAACCGTGTGTTTCCAAAGATAAATACATGCGTATTGTCTTTTCTATATACTTTCTAGTATTCACACACACCAGTTTGAGTTCTTGTTTAAAATGTTCTTACCATGTCTCAAATTTGAAACATATTTTTCGATGGTAAGACACCCCGTTTGCACTTCATTGACTTTTGAGCGTTAATTCATTTCGAAACGTTCTTTCATGTCTATATTTTGTTTCATATAGACAATATCCATTATTCTTGACCATAAGCTTTGATTGCTATATCATTTATTTCTGATCATTTTCATACAATGTCAGATTTTCAAACAAGTCTCTTGCATTCATGTTCATTCTTTCAATATACTTGTTTGAAAATACTTCAATGTTTAAAAATGCTCATATCTTCGTGATTATATTCTGAGCATACTGTAACACCCCAGATTTTCATTTTGTAATCTTGTTATTCTTGTGTTTAAGCGTTTTCGTTAGCACCGCGTTTGGTTTGATGTTCGAGTTTGGATTTTGGTGGTTTTGGATTAACCACAGTGAACCACGCGAGTTGCACCGCGACTTGAAGTCGCGGCACAACCCACGTAACCCTCTGCTGTTTGGGTTTATGGAGCTACGCGAGTTGCACCCTGACTTGAAGTCGCGACACATCCCGCGTAACCCTCTGTTTTTTGGGTTTATGGATCTATGCGAGTTGCACCGCGACTTGAGGTCGCGGCACAACCCGCGTAACCCACTGGATGATATTGGGGTTTTGGACACGGGCGAGTTATGCCGCGAGTTGAAGTCGCGGCATAACCCGCGTAGTTCCATTGGCCGACTTAAAGCTTTTCAGCCCAAAATATATAATTCTTCAAATCTATCTCTCTCTAAGATTTTCTTGGGATCTTCAAGCTCCCGTAAGTTGCTATTATTAAGTGCATTACTCGGGGTTTCGGTGTAGAAAGCTTCGTCTTATCAAGGGAGTCGATATCTGGTTTTCCGGGTTTTATTCTAAAACCTGTTTGGTGAGTTCCTACTATCTTTTACAAACTTTATACATGTCAAAACTTACATTTTGAACTTCTATATATCTCCATGGTTTCAGATCTAAGTTTACAACATTTTTGACATAACTTGAGTTTTGGGAGATTTTAGGGTTCCCGATCATTTCCGACTAAAATGATGGGTTCCATCTTATTTGAAGTAAAAGGATGTTTTACTTACACATTTTTGTGGGTTACTTGAAAGAATGTTTAAAGTTGATTTTTGATGATTTTCATTCTCACCAGAAGTTAAACTTGAAAATGCATTTTTGTTTATAAATGTTATTTTATGCCATATGACGATCTATGGTTGGTCACATATGTGGTTGTGGCGAGTCTGTACCATTGCTAGTGGATCCCTAGGTATTGATTCTACTTACCCTTTTATGTGATTTTCTGGAAAGAAAGTAAAATAAGTACTACATGCATATTGAGTTGTGATGTACTAAAAGGGAAAGTAAAATAATTACTACATGCACATTGAGTTGGAGGTACAAAAAAGGAAAGTAAAATAAAGGACTACTTGCACATTAAGTTGTGAGGTTCTGGAAGAAGAATAGAAGAAAGAAGTACTTGCACATTAAGTTGTGAGGTTCTGGAAAGACTGTATATAGTCTCATTGTAATATTTCATTTTTATTAATGATTTGACTTGGGATTGCTTATTGAAAAGATCTCCTTTTGATGCAAATGTTTATATCTCTTGAAATTATAAACTGCATGTTCTCACTAGGCTTTAAGCCTAACACTTTTTCTCAAATGATGTGTATAACAGGTTCCCGTTAGCGGTGGGTTGCTAAGGGCTTGAGTGACGATCTTGGTCTCGGGGATTTTTGAGATGACTAGTATTGATGTTGGGTAGTTGTTTAAGTCCCATTCTTTTGGTGATATTGGATTAACAACCGATGTAATCTAGATAGGTTATGTTTAGATTAGTTTGTTGTTGAGTTCAATATCAGTATTCAGATGTGTAAAGGTTAAGTACATTTCCCCTTTTTGGGAGGTTTATACCAAGTGTTGATGTTTAATTGTCCAGTTTCCGCGTTTTAAATTCACTCTGGTTATTAGGGTGTAACAAGTTGGTATCAAAGCTCTAGTTTTAGTGATCTAGGCATGAATGTAAGATGTCTAGACTTAGACTGAGTATGCTAAGCATTGATTCATGAGTTGGGTATAACTTCTAAGATGGGTTGGTCTTAGAGTCGACGAAAAATATAGTTATCGAGCGTCGTGGCGATGGTGACAAGAACCGTTATGTATTATATGTTCATAATCTCACTTAGCTAATGTTATTATGAGAATATTTATACATGATTGTGCTTAATGTACCGTTACTATGACAATTGGTAATATGGTATTCGTTCTTTCGTGTTTGTTCTGTTGATCTGTCTCTTATTCTATTCGTGCTTGTGTGCCAACCATTACTTAGGTATGGTGAACACACGTGGTCGTCCGCCAGGCGGCGGAGATCTTCGCGATGTCCGTTTGCGTGAGCTGAACCCTGTGGTTAGAGTGTCAGCAGTCGTTCCTCCGGGCATGCCACCGATATTTACTGGGGAGGTAGAGCTGGGGCCAAGAGTAGATTTGGCATCCACCAGCCCCGTTGTTCAAGTGGGAAACCCTCAAGCTGATATGATGGCCAGTGTCATGCTGATGGTGATGTCGGCCATGGAGAAACAGCAAGAGGTTTTTCAGAAAATGTTGGAAGACCGGGACGCGAGCCTCAGGAGGCATGAGGCAGTGGAGGAGAATGTGTTGGTTGGCTCTAGGGGCACCGGAAACAGGATCAGATCTGAGGAGCACAGAGTGGTCGGTGCTCCGAAAAGTGGGAAGATTTGTTCCTACAAATCTTTTCTGAGTTGCGGACCACAAAGAGTTCTCTGGTTCCGAAGACCCAGTTGCGTGTGTTAAATGGATCCGAGCGGTCGAGCAGGCCTTCAGTTCATCCGAGTGTGGTGATGACCAGAGGGTAAGATTCGGTACTCAACTACTCAGGGATAAGGCATTGACGTGGTGGAATGTTATCCAGTCCACTCTCTCTGCTACTGTTTTGGCCCAACTGACTTGGGGAGATTTCAAGGTAAAGCTATTGGAAGATTACTGCAATGAGAGGGCTATGGATCGGATCGAGGAAGAGTTATGAGAGCTGGAGAAGGGGAATTTGACGGTGAGAGAGTATACCCGTCAATTCATGGAGAAGCCGGGGTTAGTGGGGCATGTGGCCTCAACTGAGAAGGAGAAGATTAAGGCCTATCTGAAGGGTCTACCGTCGGACATGATGACTATGGTCCGAAACTCGAAGGCTTCTAACCTTCGGGAAACTATCGAAGAGACGCAGTTTATGGAAGAGGTTTACGCGAGAGGTAAACCGGACAAGGTTGTGGCAGTTATTGAGAAGAGGAAATGGGAGAGCAGTTCAGTACCTCACAAGAGAACCCGACCTTTTGTCGGAAATCGAAGCTTCAGCAGTTATCAAGAAGCTAGGTGGTTCCAGAAGTGCAGAACCAAGCACCACGGTAATTGTAGCACCACTTCTCAACCTTGCAGCAAGTGTGGAAAGTCTGACCATACCACCCGTGATTGCCCGATCAGAGGACTTGTATGTTTCGAGTGTAAGGCACCGGGGCACATGAGGAGAGATTGCCCGAAGCTCATGTCGGGTAGCGCGCCAGTGAAGAAAGAGAATCCATCTAGGGTTCCGGGCCGAGCGTTTCAGATGACGGCCGATGAGGCCAAGGCATCAACTGATGTGGTATCGGGTACATTTCTTATAAACTCAGTACCTGCTCGTGTTTTATTCGATACGGGTGCCAGTTTCTCTTTTATATCTGAGTTGTTCCGTCCAAAGATTGTTATGCCCACTACTAGTCTTGAGGATGCGTTAGTAGTTGAGATAGCAAATGGTAGTCAAGTTTTGATCCGCGATGTTCTGAAGAAGTGTACTCTAGGAATCGAAGGGAGAGATTTCCCAATCGATTTGTTGTCGATGTTAATCGGGAGTTTTGATGTCGTGTTCGGAATGGATTGGTTAGCGAACAATCATGTCGAGTTCGTGTGTTCCAAGAAATTAATTCGACTTCCCAATCCCAGTGGCGAAGTTGTTGTGATTTATGGTGAGAAGAGGAAGGGAGATGTGGCAATAATCACCATGACTAAAGCACGTAGATGTTTGGTGAAAGGATGCTCGTATTTTCTAGCCTACGTGATCGATGCCATGCTAGAGAAGTTAAAGCTCGAAGATGTTAAGATTGTGCGCGAGTTTCCAGACGTCTTTCCGGACGACTTGCCCGGGTTGCCACCCGATCGCCAAGTAGAGTTTCAGATTGATCTCGTATTGGGAGAGGCTCCTGTTGCTAGAGCCCCTTACCGGTTAGTGCCAACGGAGATGCAAGAGATGATGACACAACTCCAAGAGCTTTTGGAGAAGGGTTTCGTAAGACCGAGCTCGTCACCTTGGGGAGCTCCGGTCTTTTTTGTCAAGAAGTAGGATGGCAGAATGAGAATGTGCATCGATTATCGTGAACTGAACAAAGCAACAGTGAAGAACAAGTATCCGCTCCCCAGGATTGACGACTTGTTCGATCAACTCCAAGGGGCGGGGTGTTTTTCCAAGATCGACTTACGTTCGGGTTACCACCAAGTGAAGGTAAGAGAAGAAGTCATGTCGAAGACAGCTTTCAGAACGCGTTACGGCCATTATGAGTTTCTTGTAATGCCTTTTGGCATAACGAATGCACCAGCGGTATTTTATGGATTTGATGAATAGGGTGTGCCGACCTTTCCTCGACAAGTCGGTCATCGTATTCATTGATGATATACTCATGTACTTTAAGAGCGAGCTAGAGCATGAGCAACACCTACGCGAAGTTCTCAATGTGTTGAGAAAAGAAAGATTGTACGCCAAGTTTTCCAAATGTGACTTTTGGCTTGAAGAAGTGCAATTCTTGGGTCACATTGTCACTCGAGACGAAGTGAAAGTGGATCCCTCTAAGATTGAAGTTATGATGAATTGCGAGCCTCCCAAGAGTCCGTCCGAGATCTGCAGTTTCTTGGGTCTGGCGGGGTACTACCGGAGATTCATTCAAGACTTTTCGAAGATCGCTTCTTCCTTGACAGTTTTAACTCGGAAGAATGTGAAGTTCGATTGGACCGAAATGCAAGAGAAGGTGTTCCGTATTCTGCAGAAGAAGTTGTGTGAAGCTCCAATCTTTTCGTTACCAGAAGGGCCAGAAGACTTCGTGGTCTATAGCGAGGCTTCGAAGATGGGATTAGGATGTGTGTTCATGCAAAGAGGCAAAGTAATCTCTTACGCCTCGAGGCAACTTAAGATACACGAGAAGAACTATCCTACCCACGATTTAGAGTTAGCAGTGGTGGTGTTCGCCTTGAAGCTTTGGTGACATTACCTCTATGGCACTAGATGTACATTCTATACAGATCATAAGAGTTTGAAGTACGTCTTTGATCAAAAAGAGTTGAACATGAGGCAAAGGCGGTGGCTCGAGTTGCTCAAGGATTACGATTGTGAATTGCTTTACCATCCCGGTATGGCTAACGTTGTAGCCGATGCGTTAAGTCGGAAGGACTATAGTGGAAGTATTCGGGCTAAACTTTAGAGAATCAAGTTAGTGTCTAGTCTTGTTGAGAAGATAAAGACATCGCAGGTTGAAGCTTTGTTGGAAGAAAATCTCAAAGAGGAAGTCATGACGAAACAACGTTTGCTCTTCACGAAAGATAGCTGTGGGGTAAAACTATTCAGTGGTCGTGTGTGGGTGCCCAAAGTTGGGGGTAACCGTGATCTATTACTAGAGGATGCTCACAAGTCCAAGTATTCCATTCATCCGGGAAGTACAAAGATGTAAAGGGACTTGAAGTTGCATTATTGGTGGCCAGTAATGAAGCTTGATGTGGCGCGTTATGTGGAGCGTTGTGTAACGTGCTCACAAGTTAAGGCCGAACATCAACGTCCGTATAGGAGTCTTCAATCCTTAGAAATTCCAGAGTGGATGTGGGAACATATTACCATGGACTTCGTGACGAAGTTGCCTAAAACTCTTCGAGGTCACGATACCATCTGGGTAATAGTCGATAGTGTTAGAGCATAAATCTGTTGGATACAAGATCAATAATACTGAAGGTCATAGTTGAGAAAATCAAAGCTGCTAAAGTCAAATCTCATAAAAGTCAAAGTCTATTTTGTAATAAGTCAAACTTAGTTGTATTTGTTTTTGTTTTTAGTTTCCTTGTAGTATAAATAGTTTTTCTTTTCTTTGTAATTAGAAGAGAACTTAATTGAAGCATTATTCAGTTGTATTTTTAGAGAGAGAAGTTGTCATTTTTCGTAATGTACTTATTGTAAGAATTGAGATTTGAGAGAGAATACGGTTTTAGAGAGAGAAAGAATTCTAGAGAGAGAAAGTGTAATCTTGTGAATTTCAAAGTAATCAAACAGGTAATTCATTGTGTTTATTCTTGTTTGTTTGATTGTTATTGATTAGAAACTGGAATCTGGAACACACAATTGGTATCAGAGCATATCCAAATCGAAATTTCAAGAAAAGTCAGAATGTTCGTATCTGTGTTCTTCGATGTTCAGATTTGATTTTGAGTTTTAGTGAGTTTTTGGAGTTGTAATCGATTAGGTTTTATTAGGAAAGTGAAATCGATCGAGTTTGTATAGAAAGATTTATCAATTGCACTGTAATCAATTTGAATTTTCGAATTTTTGTGGTTTTTGTGTTCACGAGTTCTTGACACTGTATCTGTATCAATTTTTCAATTTTTGTCTATTTGATCGAAAATCAGTGTTAGTTTTGTGTTCGAATTGGTTAAACGTGTGAATTGTAGAAGTATAGTGTTGTATTTCTAGGTTTAAATGAGTTTTTGGTGTAATTTTGTTCGGTTTTAGAGGTTTGCGGGTGTTCTTCAAGTTTGCGTTTCATTCAAACAGGTTTGCGGGTCATTCATCAAGTTTTGAGTAAGTTCTTCAGAGGTTTGCGGGTCATTCAAAGTTTGCGGGTGTATTCAACGAGACACGCAAAGTGATATTTGCGTTTTTCATCAACAACCGAGAAGCGAGTTTTGCGGGTGTAACTACAAACGCAAAGTTGGGTTTGCGTTTGTAATGTGAAACACAAAGTTTACTGTTTATATACCGTTGACACGCAAAGTTCATGACAAACGAAAAGAAGAAGTATATCTAGAAACGCAAAGTGATTGGTTGATCAGAAAAGTGTGGTTTGCGTTTCCTTCTTGAACCGCAAAGTGTGGTTTGCGTTCCACACTGCAAACGCAAAGTTAGGGTTTGCGTTCCATGTTACAAACGCAAAGTGTGGTTTGCGTTTCCTTCTTGAACCGCAAAGTGTGGTTTGCGTTCCACACTGCAAACGCAAAGTTAGGGTTTGCGTTCCATGTTACAAACGCAAAGTGGGACCCCCGTGCTAAGTCTGCCTAGGGGGACATAGTTCTTTTTGTGATTAAAATTTCTGTTTTTATATTTCAAGTTTTCTGGATTTTCTTGATTGTTTCATTTGGACTAACGATCAGTTCTAGTTTCTTATTGATATATTTTTCAAACAGGATTAAACAAAATGACATCCAAAGATGCACTTTCAATTGGCACCGATGTAAAGCCTCCTGTTCTATTCAAAGGCGAGTATGAACAATGGAAGGACAGATTCTTGGATTTCATAGATGGACATTCAAATGGAGAGAATATTCTTCTGTCTATCACCGAAGGTCCAATGGTTCCAATAACAGTTCAAGTACCTGATGTTGATTCTTCTGATAGTGAAGATGGGACTGAGGAAAGAGAGCAAAAGATGAAAACAGTGACAGTGGATATTTCTCAATATTCTGAAGAACAGAAAAGCCGATACAAAGCAGATAAACAAGCGAGATCATTACTTCTTCAAAGAATTCCGAATGAGATCTACATCAAGATTGATAGTTATAAAGCAAATGCTAAGAAGATGTGGGATCAATTGCAAAAGATGATGATGGGATCCAAGGTTGGAAATCAGATGAAAGTGGCAAACTGCATCAATAGTTATGAGGAATTCAAAGCTAAGGAGAATGAGAGTCTGGAAGATACATATGAGAGGTTTGTATTGCTTCTGAATGAGCTGACAAAGAATAAAGTCAAAAAGAAGCAGTTGAAAAACAATGTCAAATTTCTGAGTATCCTACGTCCGGAATGGAAAAAGCATACAAGAAGGATGAAACAGATGAAGGATTTGAATGAAATGCCACTACATGAGGTATTTGAGACCTTGAGGTAGAATGAGGAAGAGGTTGAAGAGAAAAGAGTTGAGAAGAAGAAGGCAGCACAAGTTCCTGATCCTATTGCCTTAATAGCTGGAGAGAAGAAGAAAGAAAAGAAAGAAAAGAAAGAGAAGAAAAAGAAGATAGTTCATACCAGTTCTGAGTCAGATTCAGTTACAGATAGTGATGATGGCGAAAGTCTGAAACAAGCCATGATATTGCTGACCCGTGCATTCCAGAAGAAATTTTACAAGAAGCCGGGATCAAATTCTCAAAGGTATTCTTCATCTAGTTCAAAGAATCACGAGCATCGACAAAAAGTGGAAGGAAAGAGGTATGAAGAAGATAGATATGTGGAGAAGAAACCGGATGAGAAGAAAAAGTTCGTGAATGACTACACAGTTGCCGAGAATCTAGCAACAGATTCCATCAAATGCTACAATTGTGGCAAGATGGGTCATTTTGCAAAAGATTGTCGAAAGCCGAAAGTTCGCAACTCTCAGTACTATCAGAACAAGTTGCTTTTGGCAAGACAACAAGAAGCGGGTGTCGCTCTAATGGCTGAAGATGAGTTTTGGCTGGATTACTCAGAAGGAGAAGAGGATGACAAGAAAGAAGAAACAACTCATATTTGTCTCATGGACAAATAAGTTAAGGATGACGAGTCAGATGATGAGGCAGTTAATGAGGTATTAAACTTATCTGAAAAAGATTTTATTACCAAAATGGAAACCATGGTGGTTGAGCTACAAAATTTACAAAATAATCTGAAAAAGGAAAAAGTAAAAGTTGCTAAAAAGAACAAGAAGATCTTTGAGCTTAATACGTCTGTTATTTCAAACAAAGATCTGATTGATTCTTTACGCAAGTCTGATTTTGATTCTAAATCTAAAGTAGATGGTTTTGAAAAGAGGATTTCTGAGTTTGAAGGTAAAGTGTCTAAATATGAGTTTGAGAAAAATGAATCTGCACTAACTGTTTATAAATTGCAGGTTGAAAATAAGAATTTGAATAAGAAGGTAAATGGTCTGGAAGCAAAACTTTATGCGAGAGGTCAAACAGATCAAACCATTTTTCTCAATGCACCTAATGAAGAGGCCGATGTTAAAGAGAAATGGGGACTTGGTTTTGAAAACCCCCATTATCTTAAGAAAGCCATCAGAAAACAGCCGACACTTTATAACTATGATTTTCTTGCTTGTGCTGATAAACATACTCATTTAAAACCCAAATTTGTTACCAAATTGTCAGAAGAAGTTGAGGACCAAGAAACTGAAAATAGAAAGAATAAAAAGAAAATGCAACTACCGTTTAACTATGAAAAGTTAAATGATAGTTATCTTTCAAAAACACCAAAAGTTCTTTCAACTGACTATTTTGTTAGTTATTCCGCTTCTGAGATGAAGGCAAAACCTGTGATTGCAAAGGTTTATGTTCCTACATCTATTCTTGAAAGCAAAATAGTCGAGCATGAAAATGTTTTATCTGATGAAAAACTTTTGGCTGATATACAACAAAATGTATTTTCTACAGTTATAAAGAACACTGTTTTTCAAACTAAATCTACAAAGTGTTCTACAGTTTCTAAGGCATCTCAATCTTCATCTGATAATTCTGATGACTTATTTGAGTCTGCAAATGATTTTCTAAATTCTGATGATGGGTGCATGGAAGAATTTGATATGTTTGATGTCAATTCTACACTGCCTGATCATTCTACATGTCTTAAAAATAAAAGAGTGTTACCAAGTGATGTTCATATTGTTGAATAATCAACTAAGGTTGGTGAATCAGTTTCTGTAACTGCTGATTACTATGCTCAAGGTAAGAAACATAAGAAACAGCGATTATAGAAACAGAAATACACTGGTACACGAAAGAATATCCAGTCTCGGAAATCTGTTTTTCCTAATACATCTATATCTTATGTTTCAGATTTAAGGAAGAAAAAGTTGAAAGCTCAATCCGAATGGAGACCAAAACGGAAGGAGGATGAGATAGTGGAATCAGTTTCTGATAATACTTGTAATAGATCAGTGAGTAGTGATACTGATGTGATTGATCAAATTGCTTCTAATAATCAAAACCTTGTAACTTCTTACAAGAGATATTCAATAAAGCAATTGATTCAATTGTCTCCTATTACTACTACATCTTATCCTTATCAGAGAAATGATTTTGCTTATTCTCATAATTCTTCTGATTGGTATGGATCTTATCATGTTAATTCTTCGAGATCAAATGTTTTTCAAAGAAAAGGAGGATCCATATTTAAATGGATACCAAAATCTTGTGCTAATCTGTTAGGGCCCGTTTTTAAATGGGTACCTAAATCTATTGTTGCCTGATTTCTCTTGCAAACCCGGCATATGTGGTACTTGGACAGTGGATGTTCCAAGCATATAACTGGGCAAAAAGCTTTATTGTCTAACTATACAGAGAAATTCAGTGGAAATGTCAGATTTGGAAACGATCAGCTTTCACCAATCTTAGGATATGGTGACGTCATTCAAGACAACATAACGATAAGTAAGGTGAGTTATGTTGAAGGCTTGGGGCACAACTTATTCAGCATAGGTCAATTCTGCGATAAAGGGTTAGAGGTCAACTTCAAGTCTAAGAGTTGCTCAGTTCGCACTGAAGATGGAACAGAACACTTATCTGGAAATCGAAAGACAAACCTATACACCATCAATCTTTCAAAAGTTCAGATTGACAGTCAAGTATGCTTATTGTCAAAAGCTTCAACGCAACAAAGTTGGCTCTGGCACAGACGTTTATCTCATCTAAACTTTCATTACATCAACAAGCTGGTTCGTGGGAAGTTGGTCAAAGGTCTTCCTGAGCTGAAATATGAACGAGAACACTTATGTGCTGCATGCGAGAAGGGTAAGAGGAAGAGAGCCGTACATAAACCGAAGCCTGAACCAAGCACTAGTTCTCCGTTAGAACTGTTACACATGGATTTATGTGGTCCAATGAGAACTCAGAGTTTGGGAGGAAAGAAATACGTGCTGGTTATTGTGGATGATTATTCAAGATACACGTGGGTCAAATTTCTTCGTTCAAAAGATGAGACACCGGAAGTTCTCATTACTTTCTTAAAGACGACCCAGGTGAAAATGCAGCGACCAGTCAAGTTTCTTCGTAGTGATAATGGCACATAATTCAAGAACAAGATTGTTGATGAATATCTCGAATCAGTTGGGATTTCACATCAGTATTCTGCTGCTAGAACGCCTGAACAAAATGGAGTAGTCAAAAGGCGAAATCGAATGCTAGTCAAGGCCGCTCGGACTATGCTTAGCCAATCGGACTTACCTCTATTCTTGTGGGCAGAAGCTGTGTCAACTGCATGCCATACTCAAAATTGTTCCATGATACACCGCCGGTTTCAAAAGATTCCATATGAGTTGATCAACAACAGAACACCAACTATCAAATATTTTCACGTATTTGGGTGTAAATGTTTTGTGCTTAATGACAGAGCGAGTCTGAATAAATTCAGTGCTAAGGCGGACGAAGGCATCTTTATCGGTTATTCTTCAACATCTGCAGCATATCGTGTTTATCTGAAGAAGTCAAAATCAGTTGTTGAGAGCGTTAATGTCACATTTGATGAAGATATGGCTTCTGATCAAATCAGTTCAGAACCCGTTATCACTGGAGTATTAGCTTCTGGGCAGATCAGTCCAGAACCTGTTTCTACAACGACAAATTCGAATAACGCTTCTACTTCTACTTCACATTTAACTGATTTAGATTTGTTATTTGAATTCTTTTATGATGAGTTTCTAGGTTCTAATGTATCTAAATCTGCTGTGACTGACAGGTCTGAAGACACAAGTTGCAATCATCCAGTCACTTCAGAAGTCATAACTGAACAAGAAATCCCTGTTCAGTCAGAAACTCACATTCCTACAATTACTCCTACAGTTGAAGATATACAAGAAACTGCTGAGCCAGAAGTAACTGTTTCAGTTGGGTGTCATACATTGTCTACTCAACAGCCACAGTCTGTTGTTCCAACTGATGCTTCTGCACCTGAAACTTCAACTGCAAAACCCCCCCCTGTTATTCAAACTGAAGATTCTAATAGTGGATTTCTAGATGATGATCATGTTCAATCAGTATCTACTCCACTCCCTCATGAGCATCGCTGGACCAAAGAGCATCCATTACACCAAGTAATTGGAGATCTAAACATGCCTGTTCAGACTAGGTCAGCGACTCTTAACCAATGTATGCATGACTCATTCCTCAGTAAGATTGAGCCAACGCGAGTATTAGAGGCTCTTGCTGATTCGGACTGGGTATCTGCTATGCAAGAAGAGATCAATCAGTTTGAATCCCTAAAGGTTTGGAGATTAGTTCCAAAACCAGAAGGTAAAACCGTGATCGACACTAAATGGGTATTCAAGAATAAAAAGGATGAAGATGGTGTCGTCATAAGAAACAAAGCTAGACTTGTTGCCAAAGGTTACCGGCAAGAGGAAGGCATTGATTACGATGAGACGTATGCTCCGGTAGCGTGTATAGAGGCAATCAGAATGTTTCTAGCCTAGGCCGCTCATAAGAATTTCACAGTCTATCAGATGGATGTGAAAACAGCCTTTCTGAATGGCATTCTTAAGGAGGAAGTGTACGTGTTTCAACCAGAAGGGTTCGTCAATTCAGATAATCCAGATCATGTTTATATCTTGGACAAAGCCCTCTATGGTTTAAAACAAGCCCCTCGAGCATGGTATGACGTTTTATCTAAATTCTTGGTCAAGTCTGATTTTTCTAAAGGTAAGGTTCATACCACTTTATTCATCAAGAAAGAAAAAGCTAATATTATTCTTATTCAGATATATGTTGATGATATAATATTTGGTTCTACTAATCCAAAATATTGCAAAAACTTTTCTAACCTCATGGTGTCACGTTTTCAAATGAGTATGATGGGAGAGATGAATTTCTTTCTCGGATTACAAGTTAAACAGTTTTCTACGGGGATTTTCATAAATCAATCTAAGTACATTTTGGATATTCTTCGGAAGTACAAAATGGAAAATTGTAAACCTATTGGAACCCCGATGGCACCAGGTACTAAAATTAGCACTGATCCTTCGGGTAAAAGTGTTGATGTTAGCCATTTTATTGTTTTCTTGCTTAAACCCCACCAACCATTCATTTTCTTTTCAAAAAGAAAATGTTTCATATTTTTCTGGGGATGCAACATATAATCTATCTGGTTTTCATTTGGAAAATCTGGATATTGAAAAAGAAGGAAGTCTGCCCCACCTTCGCATTTCAATCATGCACTTAGAGTCTGTGTTTATCTACTGTTGTCTCAGTGGTTTACACAATGTTGAGCCTTATTAAAAAGCAATTATTTGTGCTTAATTCTTTCTACACATGCACGAGCACACAAAGAATTTGTTTATTTGTCATAACATTCATAGAAATTGCCTTTGTGGTATTTCGATGATTGGATGGAAGCCCTGGGGGAGTGAACATCACAAAAGCTCCTTTATATTGTGTATTCATTACACACAGTGACTTTGTGTTACTGACAGACATTTTAACTGATTCATTTGTTGATTCAGGAGTTACATGTTCTTAGTTTGTCTGGATTTGAAAAGATCTAGATGAATACTTGGTTATGGATCACAGAATCAGAGGCTCAGTTTGACAGATCAGATTGGTCAATGACATTTCTTGGGAGAAAAGTTTTGATGATATAGATGCTCAAATCATCAAAAAGGGGGAGATGGTATCAAGAAATGATAAAGTTTTGAGAGATGAATTTTTTACAGAAATGTCCAAGTCAGAAAAGTTCAAAGTAAAGATTTGAAGATTTGATGAAGATCAAAGAATTTCTGAAGATTTGAGGAAATTTTCTTTGAAGATTATTTTGCTAAAGCAATTCGAGATGATTCTGAAGATAATTTCTTTCCAAAGTCTGAAAGTATCTTGTGAAAGTTTTGGGGAGATTGTTCATTGTTTGAAGATATTTTTGGAAAGAATACAGTCAAAGAAAAAGGGGAGATTGTACTAACAGAGCTAAAAGTGAAGACTGAATTACTAGATTTTTTCAACAGTGATCTTGAATCCAAAGGGGGAGATTGTTAGAGCATAAATCTGTTGGATACAAGATCAATAATACTGAAGGTCAAAGTTGAGAAAGTCAAAGCTGCTAAAGTCAAATCTCATAAAAGTCGAAGTCTATTTTGTAATAAGTCAAACTTAGTTGTATTTGTTTTTGTTTTTAGTTTCCTTGTAGTATAAATAGTTTTTCTTTTCTTTGTAATTAGGAGGGAACTTAATTGAAGCATTATTCAGTTGTATTTTTAGAGAGAGAAGTTTTTATTTTTCGTAATGTACTTATTGTAAGAATTGAGATTTGAGAGAGAATACGGTTTTAGAGAGAGAAAGAACTCTAGAGAGAGAAAGAATTCTAGAGAGAGAAAGTGTAATCTTGTGAATTTCAAAGTAATCAAACAGGTAATTCATTGTGTTTATTCTTGTTTGTTTGATTGTTATTGATTAGAAACTGGAATCTGGAACACACAGATAGATTGACTAAGAGCGCTCACTTCTTGGCTATGCGCGAGACTTTACCGATGGACAAGTTAGCGAAGCTTTACATCGATGAAGTGGTCTCGAGGCATGGAATACCCTTGTCGATTGTGTCGGATCGCGACAGTCGGTTCACTTCGTACTTTTGGGATGGGTTTCAGAAAGAGCTTGGTACGCGAGTTAAGTTGAGTACGGCTTACCATCCACAAACCGACGGGCAAAGCGAGAGAACGATCCAAACGTTGGAAGACATATTGAGGTCTTGTGTCATCGATTTCAAGGGTAGTTGGGACTCTCACCTACCTTTGGTGGAGTTTTATTACAACAATAGCTACCACTCGAGTATTGGGATGGCACCTTTTGAGGCATTGTACGGGAAGAAGTGCCGAACTCCCGTGTGTTGGCTTGAAGCGGGAGAGAAGCAATTCGCCGAACCTGAAATCGTGCAAGAGATGTCCGATAAGGTCAAATGCATTCGTGAAAGGTTGAAAGCGGCTCAGGATCGTCAGAAGAGCTATGCCGATAAGAAGAGGCGGCCGATGGAGTTCCAAGTGGGCGACCGTGTGTTGCTTAAGGTATCTCCTTGGAAGGGCATTATCAGTTTGTAAAAACGTGGGAAGTTGAGTCCCCGTTTCCTTGGACCTTTCAAAGTTCTTAAACGGGTAGGATTGCAGTTGGAACTGCCACCGGAGTTGAGCAGAACCCACAACACGTTCCACATTTGTTACCTTCGGAAGTGTTTGGCGGATCAAGAAAGCGTCATTCCCCTCTCAGAGTTAAGAGTGGACGAGGGTAACCGTTGTGTAGAATAACCTGACGCTATCTTAGAGAGAAAGTCTAAGAAGTTGCGTCACAAAGAGGTCACTATGGTCAAGGTGCAGTGGAAGCATCATCGGGGAGCCAACATGGCGTAGGAAGCTGAAGAGGATATGAAGCAAAGATATCCTCATCTTTTTGTATAGTTGGGATTTCGGGGACGAAATCATTCCCAAGTTGGGGAGGATTATAACACCCCGGATTTTCATTCTGTAATCTTGTTATTATTGTTTTTAAGCATTGTCGTTAGCACCGCGTTTGGTTTGATGTTCGAGTTTGGATTTTGGTGGTTTTGGATTAACCACAGTGAACCACGCGAGTTGCATCGCGACTTGAAGTCGCCGCACAACCCGCGTAACTCTCTATTGTTTGGGTTTATGGAGCTACGTGAGTTGCACCGCGACTTGTGGTCGCGACACAACCCGCGTAACCCTCTGTTGTTTGGGTTTATGGAGCTACGCGAGTTGCACCACGACTTGAGGTCGCGGCGCAACCCGCGTAACCCACTGGATGATATTGGGGTTTTGGACACGGGCAAGTTATGCCGCGAGTTGAAGTCGCGGCATAACCCGCGTAGTTGCATTGGCCGACTTAAGGCTTTTCAGCCCAAAATATCTCATTCCTCAAATCTCTCCCTCTCTCTTCAAATCTCTCTCTCTCTCTAAGATTTTCTTGGGATCTTCAAGCTTCCGTAAGTTGCTAGTATTAAGTGCATTACTCGGGGTTTCGGTGTAGAAAGCTTCGTCTTATCAAGGGAGTCGATATCTGGTTTTCTGGGTTTTATTCTAAAACCTGTTTGGTGAGTTCCTACTATCTTTTACAAACTTTATACATGTCAAAACTTACATTTTGAACTTCTATATATCTCCATGGTTTCAAATCTAAGTTTACTTCATTTTTGACATAACTTGAGTTTTGGGAGATTTTAGGGTTCCCGATCATTTCCGACTAAAATGATGGATTCCATCTTATTTGAAGTAAAATGATGTTTTACTTACAAATTTATGTGGGTTACTTGAAAGAATGTTTAAAGTTCATTTTTGATGATTTTCATTCTCACCAGATGTTAAACTTGAAAATGCATTTTTGTTTATAAATGTTATTTTATGTCATATGACTATCTATGGTTGGTCACATATGTGGTTGTGACGAGTCTGTACCATTGCTAGTGGAACCCTAGGTATTGATTCTACTTACGCTTTTATGTGATTTTCTGGAAAGAAAGTAAAATAAGTACTACATGCACATTGAGTTGTGAGGTACTAAAAGGGAAAGTAAAATAAGTACTACATGCACATTGAGTTGTGAGGTACTAAAAGGGAAAGTAAAATAAAGGACTACTTGCACATTAAGTTGTGAGGATCTGGAAGAAGAATAGAAGAAAGAACTACTTGCACATTAAGTTGTGAGGATCTGGAAGAAGAATAGAAGAAAGAACTACTTGCACATTAAGTTGTGAGGTTCTGGAAAGGCTGTATATAGTCTCATTGTAATATTTCATTTTTATTAACGATTTGACTTGGGATTGCTTATTGAAAATATCTCCTTTTGATGCAAATGTTTATATCTCTTGAAATTATAAAATGTATGTTCTCACTAGGCTTTAAGCTAGCCTAACACTTTTTCTAAAATGATGTGTATAATAGGTTCCCGTTAGTGGTGGGTTGCTAAGGGCTTGAGTGACGAGCTTGGTCTCGGGGATTTTTGAGATGACTAGTATTGATGTTGGGCAGTTGTTTAAGTCCCATTCTTTTGGTTATATTGGATTAACAACCGATGTAATCTAGATAGGTTATGTTTAGATTAGTTTGTTGTTGAGTTCAATATCAGTATTCAGATTTGTAATGGTTAAGTACATTTCCCCTTTTTAGGAGGTTTATACCAAGTGTTGATGTTTAATTGTCCAGTTTTCGCGTTTCAAATTCACTCTGGTTTTTAGGGTGTAACACATACAAACATTTTACTTATATTTGATCTTTAACTATTCAAGATAAACCATTTTCAGAAACATATGCTTCTTAGGAAAACATGGGTTCTTTGTGATAGGACTTAAATGAAAACTTCTATGGATTCACGATTACCAGTGTCTCCTACCCAAGAAGTTAATCCATAGTGATTGAGTGTGAGGAGTCAAAAAGAAATAAGTGTGGGTTGTGCGTTGAGGTAAAATGGAAAAGAGAGTTTGGTTAGATGTGAGCTTAATGATTAAAAGAAAGAGGGTGTGAGAACAGAGTAAAAGAATATCAAACTCTGCACCAACTACTTTCTGAGTCGGGCAACCACATTACTAATGATTCACAATTCTTCGTGAACATTATTGAAATAGGCAACTAGCCCATGCCAACTCTTGGTAAAAACCCCACCAGCCACTCATTTTTTTCTTAAAAAGAAAATGTTTCATATTTTTTTTCTAGGGACGCAACATATTATCTATCTGATTTTCCTTTGGAAAATTTGGATATTGAAACAGAAGGAAATCTGCCCCACCTTCGCATTTCAATCATGCACATTGAGTCTGTGTTTATACTACTGCTGTCTCAGTGGTTTACACAATTTTGAGCCTTTATAAAAGCAATCATCGAGTGCTTAATTCTTTCAACACTTGCACGAACACACAAGGAATTTGGTTTCTTGTCATAACATTCATAGAAATTTTATTTGTGGTGTTTCGATGATTGGATGGAAACCCTGGGGGAGTGATCATCAAAAAGCTCCTTTCCAATGTGTATTCGTTACACACAGTGACTTAGTGTTACTGACAGGCATATCAACAGCTTCATTTGTTGATTCAGGTGTTACATTCCTAATTTGTCTAGATTTGAAAAGATCTGGATGAATACTTTATTTTGGATCGCTGGTGAATCAGAGGCTCAGTTCAAAAGATCAATGGTCAGAATTGATGATGACATTTCTTGGAAAAAGTTATGATGATATCGATGCTCTAATCATCAAAAAGGGGGAGAAGAGTTCAAGAAATGTGTGAGAAGATCGAGAAATATTTGTATTCAAGAGTTATTTGTTTGAAGTTTAACAAAGGTTGAAAGACTGAAAGAGAAAAGTTCAAAGTTTTGTGAAGTTGTGTGCTGAAATTACAGAAATTTTCTTTGAAGATTAATTGCTGATGGTGCCTGAGCAAATTCTGAAGATAATTTCTTTCTGAAGACTGAAAGAGGTTTGAGATAACCTTGGAAAGATTTTGAAGAGCATATCTACTATTTTTGGGAAGATTGATAATTTGGTTAATTCAAGATTTTGAAGAAGTTACTGAAAATTGCTAAAGTTTGACAAAGGGAGAGATTGCTCAGATTGAACTAAAGAGGGAGATTGATTTGCTAAATCTTTTTGTGATGATCTTGAATCCAAAGGGGGAGATTGTTAGAGCATAAATATGTAGGATACAAGATCATAGAATTCTGAAGACTGAAGATCAAAGCTAAAGTCAACTCTCAGCATCAAAGTCAAAGTCTTGTAAAAGTCAAAATCAACATTGTATTTTTTGTTTTTATTGTGTTGTAAGAGTTTTAAGTGTTTGCGCATTTTAGATTTGTTGTAGCTTGCACGTTTCTTATATGGTGTATAAATAGATTTGTGTGTGTATTAGTGTAAGTAATGAATCAGAGAGACATACGAGTTTATACTGTTAGAGAGAGAAAGTTACTGTATTGATTCTTGAATGAAATAAAACATTGAGATTGATTGAAATTGATTGTCATCATTGATTTAGATTGTTATCTGAGATAACAAAAGTCAAAGTCAAAGATCTTTGTATCTTCTGTTTTGTTGTAAGTGTTTTGTAGTATAAAGTAGATCAATATAAATAGTTCTTTTTGTTCGTAGACTCATTAGGCTACGAGGATATAGTTTTCTAGTGAGAGAAATATCAGAAGAGAAACTGTACGAATCCTTTGTAATTGAAATTGAAAAACAAAGTTTGGTTTGAATTGATTCTCATCTTGTTATTGTGATTAGATTACGATTAGAACTTGATAATCTTGGGACATAACATATGCACTAACATTCTCCCCCTTTGGATTGAAGATCATCTCTAAAAAGATTTTGCAATTCATTCTCCCTCTTTGATAAATCTTTAGCAAAATAATCATTGAAGTTCGGTCTCCCCTTTATGCTCAAAACAATCTCCCCTTTCTTTGATAAATCTGTATTCTTCAAAAAACTTTTTGTACTATCCTCAAAGTTTGTCTTCAAAAATATTAACATTCTCCCCCAAGGTTATAAAAACCTCTTTCAGACACTGGAAAGAAATTTTCTTCAAATTCAGTTCGGTTTTCTTCAACAAATTATCTTCAAAGAAAATTTCAGTAAATTCATCTTGCTTTCAGAATTCTTTTAATCCGCTTTTTCAAACTTGTACAAACGACAACAAAACTTGCAATTCTTTGAACTTTCTCTTTCCATTTTCAACAAACTTTCTTCAAATTCATTGTCTTAACATAAATTTCTCCTTTAAGCTCCAACTTTTCTTTATCAAACCAAAACTGTTTCAAACTCATCTACAGTAAACATTTCTTGCCAAATAACTTCTCCCATATTCATTTATGACTCAAACATTTCTTGATCGCTTCTCCCTCTTTTTGATGATAAAGCACTGAAATCATCAAAAAATTCACAAGAAATGTAAGTGACCGGATCTGACCACTGATCTGTTACAAGAGCCTCTGACTATTCATCAATCCAAAAGATATTATTCCGAATCTTTGCAAATTTTGACAAATTATGAGTGTAACACCTGAATCAACAAATGAATCAGTTAAAAGGCCTGTCAGCAACACTAAATCATTGTGTGTAACGAATACATATTGGAAAGGAGCTTTTTGATGTTTACTATCCTAGGTCTTCGATTCAATCATCGAATAACACAATAAAAACGAATTTCCTATGTGTTCGTGCTTGTGTTTGAAAGAATTTAAGCACAGATGATTGCTTTTGATAAGCTCAAAATTGTGTAAACCATTGAGACACCAACAGTATAACACATACTCTATTGTGCATGACCGAAGTGCGAAGCTGGGGCAGACTTCTTTCTTGTTCAATATCCAAATTTTCCAAATGAAAATCAGATAGATTATGTGTTGCGTCCCCTTGAAATATTGAAACATCTTATTTTTGAGAAAAAAATGAGTAGCCGGTGGGGTTTTTTATCAAGAGTTGGCATGGGCTAGTTGCCTGTTTCAATGATGTTCATGAAGAATTGTAAAACACCAGCAATGTGGCTGTCCGGCTCAGAAAAAGTTGGTGCAGAGTTTGATATTCTTTTACTCTGATCTCTCACCCTCTTTCTTTTAATTATTGAGCTCACTTCTAACCAAACTCTCTTTTTCATTTTACCTCATCACACCCACACTCATTTATTTTGACTCCTCACACTCGATCACTCAAGGATTAACTTATTGGGTAGGAAACACTGTTTAACGTGAATCCATAGAAGTTCTGTTAAGTTCTCACACAATGAACCCATGTAATCCTAAAAGAATAATGTTGCTCAAAATGGTTTAACTTTGCAGTTAAATCACTAAAGATATGTCAGATGTCTGTATACTCATAAAGATAATCATGAAGATTTGAGCATTTTAAATATTGAAGACTTTGCAAAACAAGTATATTGAATGGATTAAATGAATACAAGAAACTTGTTTGAAAATCTGACATTGTATGAAAAGATAAAATAGAATGATTTAGCAATTAAGGCTTAGTGTAGCAAAAATTGAATATTGTCTATACGAAACAAGATATAGACATTCTTGAGAGAAATGTTTTGAAATGAAATCAACGCTCAAAATTTGAATATCAAGCGGGGTGTCTTACCATCGAAAATTGGTTTCTATATGAGATATGGTAAGCACATTTCCAAAAAAATATTAAACCGGTGTGTGTGAATACTCGACAGTATATGGAAAAGATAATACACAAGTATTTATTTGTGGAAACACACGGTTTGTTAAACATTAAAGCACATATAACATGAAAATATTTAAAAATCACACTTCTATATTCATGAAATCTTTTAAGAATCAGAAGTGGTTTGAACATTTAAGAACATGTTTTCATATCTGAAAGTTGTCCTTCTTTCAGACACGTATGAGATTAAGATTAGAAATAAGCCTTTTGCTCAGTCTTAAATCTCATCACGTCAGCTCTAAGTCATATATGATATGCTCGTTTAAGCTCTCTCTTAATTATGCAAAAGTCACAAAGTCTGTCAAAGAACAAATCTTTATTCACAAAATGTATTGAAAATAAAATGACATAAAGTAATAAAACTTTGAAAGTACGAGTTCTGATCAGATGTAATCAGAAATCATATTCCATACTCCTTCACTCTTACCCACCCTGAAAATATGCATCAGAAAATTTATCAATAATAAACATATGCAAAATTTAGTAACTCCCCCTTAAATGTAGATTCTCTTATCTTGTATCATCTCACACTCCCCCTGAGATCATGAACAGACTTAAGTGCAGATATTTTTCAGATTAAAAATAAAGAAATGAAGAAAAATAACAATAACAAAACTTTAGTAGGTAATCACAGATTAAGTCTTGAGATTTAACATACCAAGTTTAGAAATGAGAAAATTAAATCTCTTTTCGTCAAGCGGTTTGGTAAATAAATATGCAAGTTGGTAATCTGTGTTTACAAAATAAAGTTCGATTGTACCTTTTTCCACATTATCTTTGATAAAGTGATATCTCACGTCAATGTGTTTGGTCTTGGTATGTTGAACAGGATTCGCAGATATTGCAATTACGCTCTTCGAATCACAGTAGATCGGGATCTTGTTGTATTTGAAGCCATAATCTCGGTGTTGTGTTCTCATCCACAGCACTTGAGAACAGCAGTTCGCCGCAGCGATATATTCTACCTCAGTTGTTGATGTGGATACACAGAGTTATTTCTTTGAAGCCCAACTCACGAGTTTATCGCCCAGAAATTGTATATGCCCTGACGTACTTTTCCTGTCAAGCATACAACTGCATGGTCTGCATCTGAATATACTGTTAGTTCAAAACATGTATCCTTAGGATACCACAGACCAAGATCTGCAGTGCCCTACAAATATCTAAAAATACGTTTAACTGCAGACAAATGGGATTCTTTAGGAGAAGCCATATCGAGCACATAGACATGTAGAAAACATTATATCTGGCCTACTAGATGTTAAATACATTAAAGAACCAATCATCCCTCAGTAGGTTCTAACATCGACAGCTTTTCCCGAAGGATCAGTGCCAATCTTAGTTCCAGGTGCCATCGGGGTTCCAATAGGTGTACAATTTTCCATTTTAAATTTTCTAAGAATATCAAAAATGTACTTTGATTGATTAATAAGGATCCCCGTGGAAAACTGTTTGACTTGTAATCCGAGAAAGAAATTCATCTCTCCCATCATACTCATCTGAAATCTTGACACCATGAGGTTAGAAAAATTCTTACAGTATTTTGCATTAGTTGAGCCAAATATGATATCATCCACATAAATCTGAATTAAAATGATATCGGCTTTTTCCTTTTTGAGAAAAAGAGTACTATCGATCTTACCTTTCGAGAAGCCCGACTTGACTAGGAATTTAGATAACACTTCATACCAGGCTCGAGGGGATTGCTTCAGACCATAAAGAGCTTTGTCAAGAATGTAAACGTGATTTAGTTTCTCTGGATTGACAAAGCCTTCAGGCTGAGAGACGTAGACTTCCTCCTTTAAGATGCCATTGAGAAAGGCAGTCTTCACGTCCATTTGGTAGACGGTGAAGTTCTTATGGGCGGCATATGCAAGAAACATTCGTATAGCTTCGATACATGCCACTGGAGCATATGTCTTGTCATAGTCAATGCCTTCCTCTTGCCTATATCCTTTAGCCACTAGTCTTGCTTTGTTTCTGATAACGATACCATCTTCGACTTTCTTATTCTTGAACACCCATTTTGTGCCAATAATGGTTTTACCTTCAAGCTTAGGCACTATTCTCCAGACTTTGAGTGCTTCGAACTGATTTAGCTCTTCTTGCATCGCAGTTACCTAATCTGAATCGGCTAGAGCTTCAGATACGTGTGTTGGCTCTATCTTGCTTAGAAATGAGTCATGCATACACATGTTTAAAGTAGCAGACCTAGTTTACACCAGTTTAGATGGATCTCCTATGATCTTATGTATCGGATGCTCTTTGGTCCACCTATGTTCATGAGGGAGTGGATTTGATGTAGATTGATCATGATTTTCATCTAAAAATCCACTTTCAGCTTCATCAGTTTGCTCAGTATTTGGTAGGGGTGCAGTTGAAGTATTCTGTGCAGAAGCTTCAGTTGGTTGGACATTTTCTGTCTGTTGAGTAGTTCTTACAGTGCATCCAACTGACTCAGAAACTTCTGGCTCTTCATGGATGTTCACACCTTCAACTGTTGGAGAAAGCGTTTGAATTGGAATTTCTTGCTGAACCGAGGAATTAGATTCAGTAGATATGTTTGAAATGGTTGGATGATTATGCATTGAATCTTCCAATCAAACCGGCGGTGGATTATAGATCATTAGGAATGGCCAAAAGTAGGGTGCTTAAGGCTTTCATCTCCAACTGTCTGACTTTCTTCTCACCATCAGTTTTTGGAGGTGGTCTTCTGCCATCTTGTCCAATTCTACCTTCAGCAGAGGGACCATTCTCAACAATGTCCCACATAGAACAGTCTGTAAGGAGGATGTACTTCTTGATCCGAATTTTCCACATGTCAAACTCATTAGGTTTGAGCATTGGAACCTTTGAGACAAAAGTACTGTTTGATTCACCAGTGTCGTCCATGATGAATGAAGGTTTCTGAGAATACATGGCTCTGATACCACTTGTCAGGATCTAATTCTTAACAAGAATAATAACACTCAGAAACAATATTAAAGAAGTTGCGGAATAACACTTTAATATTCAACTATCAAAGTAACAGTGAATCAGAAAATCACAACTTGTAAACTTTATTGAATGATTAAAGTTACAAGTTTTCAAACAAAACCTCAATCTTGATGAACAGGCTCACCAAGACGAATTCTACTTCTCTAGAATTAGGATTATAAACCTTGAGGTTAATTCTCTCTCTAAAAACTTATCAATCAAAAGTTTATTCTATCAAAGACTTCTATACTATTTATACAAGACATAATACAAGATAATTATCAAAATACAATTGATCTTCAGTCCATAATTATCTCCTTTACTTTAGTAAGTCTTCTATACAGCTGTCTTCATTCCATACTGAGTCTTCATCTCATAAGCAACACTAACCTTCTTCAGAAGTATTAACCATCTTCAGCAGCATTAAACTCCTCAGCAGTATTAATCATGTTGGCAGTAGTAATCCCTTAGCAGTACTAACTACTAGCAGTACTAACTCTCCAAGCAGTACTAACTATTGAAGTAGCAGCACTAACTTTTCAAGCAGTATTAAATCTACTAGCAGTAGTAGTCATGATATACTAGCAGCATTAACCATACTTGAACAAATCTTAAATTCCCAACAATCTCCCCTAACTTGACTTTTAAGAAGAGAAGTCAAGTTCTTCAGATATGATCTTCAAGATTTCTTCAGATATAATCTTCAAGATTCTTTCAAAACTTCAGCGTAGTTTCCCAAATTTGGATCCAGTCCCAGACTTTGATTGATTGTCCTTCTTATCACAGTTCTGGCCAGTTTAGATCCTTTTGCACACACTAGCTTGGCTTTCAGCATTCCTTTCAGCTTCTCCTTGCTATGATCATACACTTTGTCCACTAGAAAATACTCATGATAGCAGTTATCTACTTTAATCATGTAGACACCACAGTTTTCAAAGAGCATCCACTGATTAATCCTTTTGAACCCATACTCATGATGCAAATCCTTGATCCTGTGCATCACTTTTTCTGGTTCAAACATCATACACAAGTATTCCATAGCAAGTTTTGGAAAACTTTCTTCAGTTCCTTTCATAACAGGCTCATATAGCTTTATTCTCACCTTGCCCCAAGTTATGTATACTTCAAACAAGCCACTAACTCTTTTGAGTCTAAAGTAATCCTTTCTGTTGTCCGTCAGAATATCCCAAAAGATGATTTCTGGTGCCTTCACAGAAATGGGAATAACTGTACTGGTTCTATTAAAGTCATGTAAAGACCAACATGCTCATCAGATTGATTTGGTTGTTGTGCACTTTGACTTGTTTGCTCTGTATGATCTGTAACAGATGGTTCTGCCTCTTTATCTGCTTCTTCAATCCTTGGCTTTTTGGACTGTTTCTTGGAAGCTATGGTATTTACTCTCTTTGCAGATTTGGCTTCTACATCAACTTGCTCTTCCTTCTTTTCAGCTTTTTCTTTTGAAGGAGTGGTTTCCTCAGGGAAGGGTTGTTGGATGTTGAGATCATGCCTCTCTTTCATCCTTCTTTCAGCTTCTTCCCTTTGAATGGAATCCCCTTGAAGCTTAGCCATCTCATTTTTATATAGCTCCTCAACTTTGTTGTATGCCATCTTAGCAAACATCTATCCTTTTACACCAATTGAGACTCTCAGAAAGTTTATCATTTTTTTCCTTTCTTGATTGGCCAAAAAGGTCTTAGAGGGTTGTCTTTTCTGAGTCTTTACAGGCATTCTGTGCTTGGTTTCTTTTACTATACTTTTCTTGGCCTTAGTTGCAACTTTCAAACTCTTTTGATATTCTTCATTGAGCTTTTTAGCCATATTCAGTGCAAGCTCTCTGTCTTTTTCTGATTAAAGTTGTTCCTCCTTTTCCATCTTTGCTTGAAGCTGTTTAGCCACTTCTTCATCTAGCTCTATCTGTTTCTGCTGCTTTAAAGGTTGTTCATGTTCAACCATCTTAGCCTTTCCTTTCTTCTTTAATTCTGCCTCACTGATTTCTTTGCTTTTCTGCTCAAGACCTCCTTCTTTAATGACCACTCCCTTGACCTTTTGAGAAGCCTTGGGAGTGTCATTCTTAGCTTTTACCAAAGTTTCTGCAATCTCTAATTCTTCAACAGATAGCCCTGTTACTGCTGCTTGCTTTTCTGTTACTGTTGCTTGTGCTTTCTCAGTTTCTGATGCTTTACTAGTTTCTGCTTCTTTGTTTTCTGTTTCCCTATTCTGCTCCCCCTCAAATTGTGCTTCCATACCACTAGGTCTGAGTTTCTCCCCATCATCTTGTTTCTCCCCCTTTTTCAAAGCATCTCCCCTCTTCTTTAACACATATTGTTTTCTTTTCTTTTTCTGCACCAACCTCTTCAGCATTTTCTTCAGTTTGGTAATCTGCACTTGTTGAAACAGAATAACCAATTTCATATCCTCTATATCTGCTCCCTGTTTGATGACATCTAGATTAATGTTGCCCATGGTATCCATCAATTCTTGGTAGTTATATCTATCCTCACCTTCTCTAGGAGTGTTACCCCCTTTTGAAGGATCATTGGAACATTTAGTAGTAGAGGTCTTCTGCCTAGCAGAAGCACCTGCTACCCCCTTGGGTTCTTGGCACCTGGGACCTTTGAATGATTGCTCATTCAAAGTTGCCATGGGGAAGGTCTTATTGATGTTACCACTGGCCTCCTCTGTGCTAGCAGGAGTAGTGGCAGCCTTTTCGCCCATATGCTCATGCATCTCCTCAGTGAGCACCTCCTTGGGGTTGGGAGACACCCCTGTAGTTTCCCTATAGATATTATCTAATGGAGAATTCTCCATTAGAGGGCTTAAAGGCTTTGTGGGTGAAGGTATAAGAAGAGAAGGAGCCTTCTTTACCTTTTTCCTTATGTAGGTATGGGTGATGGGTGAAGTTGGTTTTTGAAGAAGGGACTGAGGGATTGATATAGTGTTTGAAGGTTGGGATTGGCTCTCAGTGGGATGGTCTAGTGAGGTCCCTGACCCTGATGCCATACCTTCTTGATTGTGGGACACCACCATCATTGTAGAGAACAATAGGGTGTCAACTCCTTCCGAGTCCATGGCAGATCCCTTCATATTTGAAAAGACCTTACCCTTGGGGATTTTAGGTACATATACCTCATCAAATTGAGGCATATCCGTCAATTTAGTGGTGATAACTGCCTGGACAAATCTTGGATACATAAAGAAACTCTTTTTATTCTCCAAGTTTGACACAAGGTCATTGAAAATCATTTTTGAGAAATTATACTTTCTGGCAGTGGCGAAGCAGACCAAAGCATAAGCAATGGTACTACTGAACTCACTCCATCTAGTAGTCTTTCTAGAAATACAATGCATAAGGGTATGGACAAAGAAACGCCATTGGGGAGAAAATTTAGCTTTGGAGAACTTGAAAACACCCAATGGGCCTCTATACCCCATTCTAGTGAGAGTGGAAAACTAATCATCATTAGAGATGGATGTGATACCTGAGGCATCGTCTGGTCGTAGACTGATGCGAATTACCTCTTCAGAAACTGTCAAGGGTTTGTCACACACCCTTGTCTTGATAACTTGCACACCATTTTCAGTAATAGCGGTGGCATTGGCCTAAAATTGCTTCTGGTGCTCGATGTAGATTGATGGTGACACTGTAAGAGCATGAGCGATATGGCTGGACTTGAGAAAATCGACTATTTGATGAAATCCAGCAGCCTGCTTAGGCTTTTGAAGCATTGCGATCTCGTTGTGTTCATCAATAAACGTCATTGATGCCATCGAGCTTGAGGAGTCTTGACTAAAACACACTGGTTGCTTGAGAGAAAAAGGTTAGAGAGAAGATGAACAGTATTCAAAGAGTCGTTATGAGCTTTTAGGCGGGCAAAGAGGGTATTTATATGATTCGGGAAAGAAGCAGTATTAACCATCTAGCAGTATTAACTAACTAGCAGTATTAACTAAGAGCAGTATTAACCACTACCAGTATTAACTAACTAGCAGTATTAACTGAGAGTAGTATTAACCACTAGCAGTATTAACTGATACCTGAAGTAGTAACTTTGCACTGGCAACATTAACGATACTTACACTATTGAAGCTTGTGTTAGTCTGAGCAAGGCAATACACTTCCTGAGAAAGATGATTAGTAGCACCAAAAATAAACAAATAACAGGTATACAATCACTTTTTAAACATGAGCTCATTCAGAGTTGATCATGCCCACACTTGTGACCAAAAAGGTGAATCTACCCACATCAAAAGCTTTAGTGAATAGATCAGCAAACTGGTTGTCAGTATGAACTTTAGCAACTTGAATAAGCTTCTTTTCATTGCAGTCGCTTATAAAGTGATACCTGATTTCAATGTGCTTTGTTTTGGAGTGCTTGACTAGATTGTTAACAATGCTAATAGCACTGTTATTGTCAATGAAGATTGAAGTGTGAAGAAAGGTTACCCCATAGTCCAGCATTTAATTCTGAATCCATAGAACCTGAGAGCAGCAACTTGCAGCAGCAATGTACTCAGCTTCTGTTGTGGATAGGGACACTGTGGTTTGTTTCTTACACTGCCAAGATACTAGTCTTGCACCCAAAAGCTGATGTCCCCCTGAAGTAGACTTTCTATCCATATTAGCACCACCCAAGTCACTATCTGAATAAGCAATCAAGTCAAAAGTAGATTCATAAGGATACCAAAGACCTAATCTAGGTTGCCCTCTTAAGTATCTGAAAATCCTCTTAACAGCTTGAAGATGTGACTGCTTTGGCTTGACTTGGAATCTGGAACACACACACACTGGAAACATGATATCTGGTCTTGAGGCTGTGAGATACATGAGAGATCCAATCATTGATCTATAAAGATGGACATCAACATCCTCCCCCTCATGATCAACAGTGATCTGTTTGTGTGTTTCCATAGGTGTGCTGGTTGGCTTTGAGTCTGATAAACCATACTTATCAAGGATGTCTTTCACATACTTTGATTGGCTTATGAAAATTCCATCTTTCTGTTATTTCACTTGAGGTCCAAGAAAGAAAGTGAGTTCACCCATTGCACTCATTTTGAAGCTCTTGTGCATCAATTCTTCAAAGTCTCTACACATCAGTTCTTTTGTGGAGCCAAATATGATGTCATCCACATAGATCTGAACAAGTAGGGTGTCCTTCTTACTTTTTTTAATGAAGAGAGTCTTGTCAATGTTTCCCCTTTCAAACCCATTTTCCAAGAGATAGGTAGACAGAGTATCATACCATGTTGTTGGGTCTTGATGAAGACCATAAAGTGCTTTCTTAAGTTTGTATACTCTGTCAGGATATGATGGATTTTCAAAACCAGGGGGCTAACAGACATATACTTCTTCATCAATTGTTCCATATAGAAGGCACTCTTCACATCCATCTGGTATACCTTGAACTGCATATATGAGGCATAGGATAGAAACAGCCTAATGGCCTCTACCCTTGCAACTGGAGCAAAGACTTCCTCATAGTCTATACCTTCTTCCTGAGTATACCCTTGTGCCACTAGCCTTGCTTTGTTCCTGATTACTATTCCTCTCTCATCCTTTTTATTTCTGAAGATCCACTTGGTGCCAATTGCTCTATGACCTTTAGTAAGGTCCACCAAGTCCCAAACATCTTGCAATTTAAACTGAAGCAACTCTTCTTGCATAGCTTCTATCCAACTTGAATCTTTCATTGCTTCACAAGCCTTCTTAGGCTCAATCTGGGATAGAAAGAAAGAGAGTACTGTGTGTTGCTGATCCTGCACCTCTTGAAGTCTGCTTTGATTCCTAGTCATCATAGGAGAAGATATGTCTCCTATTACCAGCTCAGGAGGATGATTCTTCTGAGTTCTTGTCTGAAGACTAGGTTCTTCATTAATTCCCTCATCTAAATTGGTATCATTTAAGTCAGCTTAGGGAATCACATCAGCTGCTTCTGGCTCTTCATGCTCTGAATTATCCTCATCTCTTCTTTCTTCTTCACTCTGAATTGGTTCAGTAACAGTCTCCTTTTCACAGATTTCAACAGGGTCCATTGTAGGTAATGGAAAGATCACAGACTGAGGAATAATATGTTGTACTTGTTCTTCCCCTGATCCTCTACTTCCTGAACCTGCATGATCATCACTACTGAAGCCCAAATAGTTAGTTAGTGAATCAATGTCAAATAACCACTGAGGACCTGAACCAATAGGATTTGGTGTGTTCTCATTGCATTTGACATTGTCACTTTCCTCAATTATTCTAGAAGAAGAATTAAATACTCTGTAGGCCTTACTCTGAGATGAGTAACCAACAAGAAAACCATCATCTGCTTTGCTATCAAACTTTCCTAAGTGAGTTTTGGTATTGAGAATGGTACAAGGACACCCAAAAGGTTTGAAAAATCCAATGAATGGTTTTCTTTTATTTAAAAGCTCATATGGTGTCTTGTTTTTAGGCTTGACTACTAGAACTCTGTTTTGGACATAGCAAGTAGTATTAACTGCTTCAGCCCAGAAAGTAATTGGAAGTTTTGAATCAGCTAACAGAGATCTAGCAGCTTCAATCAGTGTCCTATTCCTTCTCTCAGCAACACCATTTTGTTCTGGAGTCCTAGGAGCACTGTATTGCCTCTCAATTTTTTTTCCTCACAAAAGGTGTTTAGGTCAACGTTTTTAAATTCAGTACCATTTTCTGACCTAATGACTTTTACCTTTTGATTTGTTTGGTTTTCAATTCTTAGAATAAAGGATTTGATCAGTCCACTTGTCTCATCCTTAGTCGTTAGAAAATATACCCAAGTAAATCTAGAGTAATCATCAACAATAACTAAGCAGTATGATTTCTTACCTATGCTCATAACATTTGTAGGACCAAACAGATCCATCTGCAACAACTGAAGAGAAGAAGAAATTGTGTTCACTTCTTTGGACTTATGAGAAGTTTTGTGTTGTTTGCCTTTGAGACAAGCAATACAATGATCATCACATGAAAAGACTTTTGAAGGCAAACCTCTTACAAGGTTGTTTTTAACAAGTTTATTCATTGTTTTAAAGTTCATGTGACACATCCTTCTGTGCCAAAGTGATGATTCATCCCAAGATGCTTTTGAAACAAGACAGTTTAGGGATGGATCAGTTGAAACATTTTCCATATCCAAACAATAGACATTATCTTTTCTGGGAGTTCTTAGTAGTATCATCTTTTCATCAACTACCTTGAATCCAGGAGCAAGGATAATGCATTCTGAATCAGTGAATAATATACTATGCTTTTTATCACAAACCTGTGATACACTTAACAGGTTGTACCTTAACTGCTCAACATAGAAAACATCCTCAAAGGTCATCTTACCTTTTGTTACATCACCCTTACCACTAATCTTACCTCCATCTGGAGTATTACCAAAGGCAACATGCCCTCCATCAATTTTCTTGAAATTCTTGAGGCAATCCATGTTCCCTGTCATGTGCCTAGAGCAACCATTATCAACATGCCAAATGCTCTTTCCCTTGAGCTGCTGGTTGCCCTGCACATTAGATAAATCAATTAGTATTGACTGGGAACCCAAGCCAAAGTGGTTTTGGGCCTCCCTTTCTCATCAAAGTATTTACATTCCTTTTTGATGAGATTTTTAAAATCAGAGCATTCTTTACTGGAGTACTTTATTAAGATGATAGGTCTAGTAGCACAAACACTAGAAGCAATACTAATTTTAGAAGTACTAACAGAGTTAGCAGTATTAACATTTGAAGAGGTACTAACAATGTTAGTTTTAGAAGTACTAATACTCCCAGCAGTACTAACATTGGTAGCAGCAGTATTGCTTCTAGCAGCACTATCTTTGTTAGCAGCACTATTTGTGGTAGCAGTACTAATAGTTTTAGTTTTTTTGGGAACCCACATCTTGACATTTTCTCTTACAGTCTTTTTCTTTATGTGGCTTTTAGATTTAACAGTTTTCTTGGCCACATGGTTCCTTTCATTCTTCCTATAACCAAAGGGTTTTTGCACAGATCTTTGAAAATTTATCCTTTGGTTCATAGGATTAAAGTAACAGTGCTTAGTAAGATGATTTAATTTGTCACATATGAAAGAAGGTTTTGGTCTGATGATTCTACTCAGATCAACTCCTTGTTTCTGAGCCCACTTATTATTCCAATTTCTTTGATTTCCCCTCCTTTTATCATGTTTTAGGGGCTCAGATTTATTACATGCACACTGTTTGGAAGGAACAGGATTCACAACTGTAGTCTGCTTGTAATGAACCTTTTTGGACTTTCCCTCAGTCTTCTCAACACCATTAGATTTTACCCAATCCCTTCCACCACCCTCATTGGTAAGAATGTTATTTTCTAAGGGAATCTCAACATTCACATTATTATCCTTACCCTTTCCATCTTCTTTCTCAGTCTTGTCCTTAACAACTACTTCATCTAAAGGATCTATCTTAGTGGCTCCCTCATGTAAGTCCTTCCTATCCTTTATCTCTAGCAAGTCTGATGTAGGAGGGATGAAGTTGTTGTTGTATGGTAGAGGTGTGGTATTGTATCTAATTCCTGGTCTAAGCTTATCATGGATTTGGACCTTTAGAATTGAATCCATGGCTTTAGAAGCATATGAAAACTTTTCCACATCTAGCTTAACCTTGTCTAGTTCTCCTCTCAACTTTTCATTCTCCTCCTTGGACTTTGTCAGTTGGATTTCTAGATCATTCTTCTCCCACTTCCAGTAATTTGTATCATATGTGTGTTGAAGTTCATTGGCTTGGAAACCTTTGATTTGTTCCTCACACCTCTCAAAAATTCTCACATAGTCTTTTCTATCCTTTTCTAACCTCTTAAGGTCATCACTCATATTCTGGTTGTGATCCCTGTACCTTTTAACAGTGTCTATGCAAGTTTGAGAACAGTGATTAGAAAGTACCTCAGTTGGGAGATCAAATACCTCTGCCATGAGAGCTTGATTTTGAATGGCCTCTTCTGCTTGATCACTCTAGTCAAACCCCATTCCTTGTTGAGAAACAAGAGCTTGAGCAGAGTTTCTGTTTTGGTTGAAGTTTCTAATCTGTGTTTGTTGGTGGTTGTTGTGAGACACTCCACTTCTGCATTCCCTGGCAAAGTGTCCCTTCATATGACACTTGTAGCATTCCACCTTTGACTTATCAAAGCCTGCTCCATCTTCTCTTCTTTGGGAGAAGTTGTTTCTCCCAGTCCTCTTGATGAATTTCTTCACCCTCATAGAAAGCATGGCCATCTGCCATTTGATATCCATCTCTTCAAGATCATCAGGATGAAGCTTCTCCAAGTCATCATTGATTAAAGAAGAATTACCATGGCTGGAAAGAAAGGCTTCAAAAACAGATTCATTGCCTTTTTTTAATTTACTCTACAGGCGACATTAACTGATTCAGGGTTAGCAGTAGAATCAATTGATGCTGATAGGAGTGCAGCATTGTGAACATATCCAGTAGGCTTCTTCTTTGCTTCCACCTCAGATTCAAACACTCTTAGATCTTTGTACAGATCATCTAGTTCCTTTTCTTCAAATTCATCATTCTGTCTGAATGAAACAGTGTACATGGTCCATTCATCTCCAAGAGATCTGAGTAACTTTCGATTGACATCATCTTGTTCCATCTGTACTCCAACTGTAGCCAACTCACCAATCAACTTATTGAACCTGTCAAAAGTTTGAGTCATAGACTCATTCTTTGAAGATGTAAAATTCTCATATTGCTGCTTGAGAATATTCCTTTGATTCCTCTTAGTGCTCTTTGTTCCAAAAAATATCTTCTCTAAAGCATTCCATAGAATCTGAGCATCTGTGCAGTGTTGAAACTGATGTTGATACTCATTAGGAATGGCCAAAAGCAGGGTGCTTAAGGCTTTCATCTCCAACTGTCTGACTTTCTTCTCACCATCAGTTTTTGGAGGTGGTCTTCTGCCATCTTGTCCAATTCTACCTTCAGCAGAGGGACCATTCTCAACAATGTCCCACATAGAACAGTCTGTAAGGAGGATGTACTTCTTGATCCGAATTTTCCACATGTCAAACTCATTAGGTTTGAGCATGGGAACCTTTGAGACAAAAGTACTGTTTGATTCACCAGTGTTGTCCATGATGAATGAAGGTTTCTGAGAATACTTGGCTCTGATACCACTTGTCAGGATCTAATTCTTAACAAGAATAATAACACTCAGAAACAATATTAAAGAAGTTGCGGAATAACACTTTAATATTCAACTATCAAAGTAACAGTGAATCAGAAAATCACAACTTGTAAACTTTATTGAATGATTAAAGTTACAAGTTTTAAAACAAAACCTCAATCTTGATGAACAGGCTCACCAAGACGAATTCTACTTCTCTAGAATTAAGATTATAAACCATGAGGTTAATTCTCTCTCTAAAAACTTATCAATCAAAAGTTTATTCTATCAAAGACTTCTATACTATTTATACAAGACATAATACAAGATAATTATCAAAATACAATTGATCTTCAGTCCATAATTATCTCCTTTACTTTAGTAAGTCTTCTATACAACTGTCTTCATTCCATACTGAGTCTTCATCTCATAAGCAGCACTAACCTTCTTCAGAAGTATTAACCATCTTCAGCAGCATTAAACTCCTCAGCAGTATTAATCATGTTGGCAGTAGTAATCCCTTAGCAGTACTAACTACTAGCAGTACTAACTCTCCAAGCAGTACTAACTATTAAAGTAGCAGCACTAACTTTTCAAGCAGTATTAAATCTACTAGCAGTAGTAATCATGACATACTAGCAACATTAGCCATACTTGAACAAATCTTAAATTCCCAACAGAGGTTCGACTTTCTAGTGCCGACCAAGAGTTCTTTACCGTCTTCAGTACACACATAACATCTATTGGCTTTGAAATTAACCTCTAAGTCTTTGTCACAGAACTGTCCAATGCTGAATAGGTTATGTCCTAGACCTTCAACGTAGATCACCTTCGTAATTGTCACATTGTCTTGAATCACATCACCAAATCCCAGAATTGGTGAAAACTGATCATTTCCGAATCGAACTATTCCGCAAAATTTCTCTGTATAATTAGATAATAAATCTTTCTGCCCGGTCATATGCTTGGAGCAACCAGAATCCAAGTACCACATATGACGGGTCTGCACAGGAGAAATCACGAAACAATTGGTTTAGGTACCCATTTATAGATGGGTCCTACAGTGTTAGCGCAAGATTTTGGCATCCATTTGTATATGGACCCTTTGATCTTTTGAAAAACATTTGAATCATGAGAATGATATGAATAGACATAATATGTTCCAAACCAAACATCAGAATATTTTCGAGAAGCAAAATCATTTCTATGAGAAGTAGAAAACTTTCTAGTAGACGAAGATAATTGGAACAAATGCTTTATTGAATAACGCTTCTAAGAAGTTACAAGTTTTGGTTTTTGAAAAACATCATTGCCAATTACATTAGTTGTACTATCAGTATTTCTATTATAATCAGAATCAGAATATGATTTAGCAGTCTCGTCAATCTTCTTCTTTGGTTTCCATTATGATCTAACTCCATATTTTCTCTTACTCACATCTGAAACATTTGAAACTTTAGAGTTAGAGCAGTGAGATTTGAATGATTGCTTTTTCTTTGGCTTACCAGTGGTTGTCTGTTTCTGTGAATGCCTAGATTTCTTCTTCTTACCTTTAGCATTCTTGGTATTCACAGAAACTGGTTCATCAACTTTCGTTGATGTTTCACCTTTCTCGAACACACTAGGTAATCCAAAAGAGTTTATTATAAATTGTGAATGATCATGAAGTTTAGCATTAAAATCAAATTGACCAACACAATCATCTAAATCACCTTTAGAGTTATGAAAATCAAACTCTTCACAAGTAGATCATTTAAATCATTAGATTTTGAAGCTTTGGAAGTTTTAGAAAAATCAGAATTTAGAAGCATAGTAGAAAACACATTTTATTCTAGATTAATCAAAATCGTTTCTTCTATCAAGGTTTTCTCGAGTTCAGAAATTTTACTTTCTAACACGAGAGGAGGTACATAAATTTTACCCTCAATAGGCTTAGCCTCCAACTCCTTTGAAGAATTACTTTCAAAATAGTCATTAGAAAGAAATTTTGATTTATCAAAACTATAACTAGAATTCAACTTCTCATAACGAAATGGAAGTTGCATTTTAGTTTTGTTCTTCCTGTTCTCTTTTTCCTTAGCTTCATCCTCTTCAGACGGTTTAGTCCACTTAACTTTGAGTTCGGGGTATTGTGGTGCCTGTTTTAAAAATCCAAAATCATAAAGCGCAGGCACTTTAGAAATACCCTTTTGAGGTAGTGTGGGTTCTCGTAACCAAGACCCCAATACTCACTACTCTCTTTAGGTTTATTTAGATGAATGGTTTGTTCAGTTTGACATAAAGTGTATAGTTTTTCCTCCAAAACATTCACTTTGTGGATTAAAGACTTGTTTTCATTCTTTAAAGAAGAATACTTTTTCGCAACCTCTTTTACTTTAAACTCACACATTCTGAGTTTGCAAGTAGTTTCAGATAATTCATTGTGAATTATAGTCTTTTCTTTCGCGCCGGTATCAATGTTTTTATGCAAAGCCTCAATCAATACGTTCTTCTCAGCAATATCCTTGTTGAGTTTCAGTATTGATTGTTTTTTCTCTTTATTGATACCTTTCTCACACTTAAGTTTAGACTCTAATTCCTAGACCATCATGACTTGCATTTCTTTGAGAAAATCTGATTCAGACATATCACATACCTCTTCCTTGTCTTCACCATCAGAATCAGGTTCAGCTTCAGGCTCTTCTTTACCCATAAAGCACAAATGAGCTTTGTTTTCTTTCTCTTCTTCTTCATCAGAATGATCAAGCCAGAATTCATCTTCAACCATAAGAGCCTTGTCAGCCTCCTGCTGCTTGGCCAAGAACATCTTATTCTTGTAGTATTCGGAGTTTCGGACCTTAGGCTTTCGACAATCCTTAGCAAAGTGTCCGAGTTTTCCGCAGTTATAGCACTTTAGTGGTTCTGACTCTTTCTTCTCTTCAGATCTCTATCTCTTCTCCTCAAGCTTCTTCTCTTCCATTCTTTTTCCTTCAATTTTCTCTTTATGTTCATAATTCCTTGAACCCGAAGAATACCTCTGACTGTTAGATCCAAGCTTCTTGTAAAACTTCTTTTGAAAAGATTTAGTCAGTAGTAACATTGCCTATTTCAGATTCTGACAATCATCGAAATAAGAATCTTCTTTACTATACATCTCCTCGGATTCAGAAACTACTACTTTCTTATTCTTCTTCTTCTTCTTCTTCTTTAAACTCACTGATTTCGTCTTCACCACCAGAGCAACTGGATCAACAACCATTCTCTCATCCATCTTCTTTTCATCTTTTATCTCCTCCACCTCTTCTTCATTTTGTCTAAGAGTCTCATATACTTCGTGAAGTGGAATCTCATTCAAATCCTTCATATGCTTCATCTGTCTAGTGAATCTCTTCCACTCTGGCTGCAATATGCTCAGTATTTTTACGTTCAGCTCGATCTGAGATTTCCTCACTTTATTCTTACTGAGTTCATTCAGCAGAGTCACAAATCTGTCGTATGTAGCTTCCAGAGATTCACCCTCCTTGGCCTTGAATTCCTCGTAGTTATTGAGGCAGTTCGAGACTTTGAGCTAGTTGCCGATCTTGGATCCTAGCATTATCTTTTCTAGTTGATCCCACATCTCTTTGCCCGTGGCATTATAACTGTCAATCTTGACGTAGATCTCGTTTGGAATCCATTGTAAGATAAATGATCTAGCCAGTCTATCAGCGTTGACTCTCTTTCTTTGCTCATCAGTGTACTCATCAAAAGAGAGTCGGTATTCCTTCTTTACAATCTCTTTCTCATTCTCTCCCTCAGTAGATAAGATCTTTGTGGGAGGTTTCATGACTCCTTCCTTTAGATATAGCCTGATGTAGTCTCCCAAGTCATTACGATCGATAAAATCTAGGAAGTGATCATTCCACTGTTCGTACTCTCCTTTGAATAATACCGGAGGCTTTACCTCTGTTCCGATAGCTAGTGCTTCTCTTGAAGTCATCCTGTTTACAAAATATACAATAAGAACTTGAACATGATCGTTAGTCCAAGTGAAATCACAAAATACATAAAATCTTAGAAAGAATTTTCAGAAAATAAATTCCAAAATCTCCTAAGTATGGAATTCGCACGTCACTGTTAGCACAACTAGAAAATCATTTGAAGTGACCGTAACTGTCACACACGTAAAACTGATCGATATAACACATCTTCTTTGACCAATAACAAAACAACAATAGATGAAGATGCATAAAATGAAACATGAACACGGACCATCTCAGTCCCATCATAAGATTACTCACGCTATGGGTGTAAATCAATTCATGTACTAAACAGTGTATAACAAAATATTTGCAAAAACTCAAAACAGAATTTACATGATAACTCCCCAAGTTTTCTCCCTTTAGCCACAACACGACACGAAATAAGATTCCACAACAAAAGTTGCATGCGTCAGTTTATTTTACAAAACTAGTAAGGTGATATGTGCATGCACTTTGGTTAAAACATAAAATAATTTATGTCGGTTTCAAGTTCAAAGCCAAATAACAATATGCTCTCATCGTTCTAAAATGTTGGCTAAAATACCTTGACGAAAATTCCAAATAAAATATGTATGCATACTATATACAACCTAATTGCTCACAGAAACTCAAGGGAAAACAATACAACTGGACGCCATTAAAATCTTCACATCAAATCAACAAAATCGCATGGAGTAAAATTCTCAATAGAACTCAAACACCAAAATAATGGAAATAACTCCTTCATTCAAAACTTTAACATATGTGGAGGAGATCCAATGTTAAAGTCGTAAATCGCATCTACTTGTCCAAGACCCTAAACAACATCAAAATAAGGACATCACAATATCCAAAAATAGTGTTGGAAAACAACGAGAATAAAGAAAGTCCCAAAAAAGTTTGCAACCACATGCAATAAAGTATCTTTATGCACGTTTAAAATCATGGGTTAAAATCTTGTGTGTGCTAGACATTGTTCCAAGATTTCGTAATATAATCCACATGATGATTTGGAAACATGGGAAGTAATTGATGAAATATATTTTAGAAATAAATTTCGTGCATCAATTTGATCGACATTCAACGTCTCGAAACTATGCTCCTCAATTTCCCAGTCACACTATTGTCATCCGGATGCTCAAACATCTTAAATCAAAAACCGAATGTTTCATCGGTTCACCTTACAATTTATCCTCGAATGATGTCGATTCCAAAAGTCTACGGATCTAATCCAACCAATAATTCTGACCTGAAACGGTCCACTTAACGCAATTATCATGCTTACTGTCACTCCAAGTGACGAATGTTAAAATCATCAATCTCTTCTAACGACTACCCACTTATAAACTTTTTCACTACCCTCACGGTTGTCACATCAAAGTAGTCCAAGTATACAAATGTAACTTGTAGGTTCACCGTGACACTGGCCAGGTGAAATTATGAACGTACTGTACATGATCATCCTTGCTACTCTCGAAGTGGTTTCCGTTCCTAGTGACTCTATCAACTTGAAAACATCCTATCTTAAAGTGCTTATTGGTGCAATTTTTCTTTCTCATTCACTTGAAAGAACACTAGTTTGAGTCTAGGTATCCAAAATCCACACCTAAATCTCTCGAAATTAAGCTCTGATACTAACTTGTAACACCCTCAAATTTGGAAAGAACAACTAATTAAAAATTTCGATATAACATCAAGTGAAGGACAAACTTCCTCTTACAAATCAAACTCAATGTTCCTGAAATTAAAATTCTATAATTAACATCAACAATTATGAACTCCAGTGATAAACAAGAGCTAAACCGAAGTCGGGTGTTACTTAACCCGGATACAAGTTGCTCTTCACAACAAATGCGGAAGACTTCACCAAGCTACTCAATTCTCGAGAACACAACTAGCACTCCTCTCTTCACAGAGTTAGTAGAGTTATTCCCAACCGGAACCTGTTGCACATGCCGACAAAAAGAATGGTTATGCTAACGCCTAGCGAGTTCAAGAGTTTTCAACAAGAATAAATATATCGCAAAAGGAAAGAATGAAACTTAAATGATAATCTTTCAAGACGATTTACTTTAAATATGAAAGCGACTCATTTCCAATAATATGCATGTTTTAAAGATGAATGCCCCAATGTGAACACATTATTTGGGGAGGTGATGCAACCCAAAACTTACTCAAAATGTGAAGAGAAATTGAACTCCGAAATTACGACACAACATGAATAACACTTCATATCCCGAAACACCCAAACACGGGTGGGGCATAGTACTCCGCACATAAAATCATGGACAATAATCCACACAAATAAGATGTCACCGAAAACATCAATACTAAAATCCAATGCCCAAAACAACACCTTTTGGTGACGGGGGAGACCCGATTCCATATAATGTGGTGGACAGAAAGTAAGCCACACACTATGTTAGTAATGTCAACACATAATATAATACACGCAAGGGATGTCAGGCTCAGTAGCTTTAAACGTACACCCACAGAAAGTCAACTTTAACCACATTGGGTCCTTACATTAAGTTCCTCATCTAATATCGTGTACTAACACGTAGGTATTATACCACATCCGATACCTAGTAGGACTTATACCACATCCGATGCCTATCCGTGCCTCAAAACATGTAAATCTCTAATAAATTTAAATTATGACCAAAGCTCTATGTTGAGCTATCAAAATTGGACAAATGTAACCAAAACCCGATATAATCAAATACCGAGCCACAAGCTCATTTAACCAAAAGACTATTTGTCAAAAGAAGTAAAATGCAATAAAACGAAATCGACCAACGTTTATGCAAACACATGCTCCAAAATGCATGAATAAACTCCAACCCAACTTAGATTGAGACAGATCATTTTCCAAACAAGTTTATACTATTGACTCTTTCAAAACGTCTCATAACACAAGGTTTCACATTTCTCCAAAATGCACACTAAAAGTGCATTTGGACGAAAGGATTTACACTCGTAGAATAAATCGTTAAAATGTCGATACCTAAGATTTACTCATCGAAATACTTGAATTATATCCTTTCATAAAACCAAAAAGATTTATTCCTGAAACATTCACAAGGTCGGGAATGACCAAAATCCAATGACCCACATGTTGGTATTTTCAAAACATCCCATAACACTATACATATTTTCAACAAAAACAAAAATGCTTCTTTAACAAATAACCCTCACTCATGCAAGAAATCACCAAAACACTTTCCCTTATGACTTATTTATCAAAACACCCAAGAATCCCCAAATGTGGTTGTTTTGCAAGGTTTATAAAGTTAAACACTTCAAATTATCAATACCCACCAAATAACCTAACAAATGATAATTTCATACAAAACACATAAACACTTTAAAAGGGGCATTTTGGCATGTACAACGTTTTCACAAATCAACTTGAACTCACCTCGCTAGGTTAAGTTAAACCTAGGTTCCAAACCCAACCATTAGCCTCCAATAGTGTATATTCCACCATTTTCAAGTCATCAGCAACAATAAGCTATGGTTTCCAAATAACCCATTTCTTCAAATCTAGAATAAACCATCAACAAGTAAAACCTTTAGATCTACAAAGATCCTTATACTAAAGCTTGGAATATTCAAGGAAACTTACCACTTTAAGATATTGAGACTCTCCACCCAAACCTATCCAAGGAAACCAACCCATTCTTTAACCCGAGCTTCCAAATACCAAACCATTATGCTTCCTTAGGATAAATCCACCATGGTGCTCCAAATCTGAGATAAGAATTCCCAAAAATCGCACCAATGGAGAGAAATGGAAAGTGTGGGAATAAGAATGAGAGAAACCCTAAAAATCGGGCATTTAAACGCCCACACTGTTTCTCGTGGCCTTGGTCGCGACCTCAAGTCGTGGGCCAAGCCGCACGTGTCCTCAAGTTGCTTGTTATGTCCAAAACAGAGTTCTAGTAGTCAAATCCCAAGGAAAAATACCTTATGAACTTTTCAAAAAGAAGAAACCTTTTATTGGTTTTTTCAAACCTTTTAGGTGTCCTTGTACAATCCTCAATACCAAATCTCATTTAGGCAAGTTTGAAAGCAAAATTGAGGATGGATTTCTTGTTGGATACTCCTCTCAGAGTAAGGCATATAGAGTATTCAATAGTTCTTCAAGGATTATAGAAGAATGTGACAATGTCAAATGCAATGAGAACACACCAAATCCAACTAGTACAAGTCCTGATTGGTTGTTTGACATTGATTCACTAACTAACTCTTTGGGTTTTAGTGATGTACAAATTGCAGGAACAAATTCAGAAGAGAAACAAGCACAAAAGCCAGAGTTTGTGTTGTTTCCTATACCTAAAGTTGATCCTGCTGAATTTTGTCAACAAGAACAGAAGGATGATTTAGAAAAAGAGGACTCTGAACTAGAACAGAATGAAGAGGATAAAGGTGAGAAAGAGGATGCTCATCCATCAGGAAACACAGGTCCTGAGATGCCCATACTGTCAGAAGATGATACTGATGAAGAAAATTCTTCAGTATTTGGTGGAAGCACTCCTGAAAAGAATGACTCTAATCTGGATGCAAATATCAATGAGGAGGTTGCACATCAAACAAGAACTCAGAAAAATCATCCTCCTCAGTTGGTGATTGGTGATATCAATTCTCCTAGGATCACAAGGCATCAAAGTAAGATAGGAGGATTGAAAGACTTGCAGTCAGGGTTGTTATCTTGTTTTCTATCTCAGATTGAACCCAAGAAGGCCTATGATGCAATGAAAGAACCAAGCTGGATAGAAGCAATGCAAGAGAAGCTGTTGCAATTTGAGCTGCAAAATGTGTGGGATCTAGTTGACCTACCACAAGGACAGAGAGCAATTGGCACTAAATGGGTTTTCAGGAATAAGAAAGATGAGAGAGGTATTGTGATAAAGAATAAGGCCAGGCTTGTGGCACAAGGGTATACACAAGAAGAGGGGATAGATTATGAAGAAGTGTTTGCACCATTATCCAGAATTGAGGCAATTAGGTTGTTTCTAGCCTATGCTTCTTTCATGCAGTTCAGAGTATCTCAGATGGTTGTCAATAGTGCATTTCTATATGGGAAAATTGATGAAGAAGTGTATGTTTGTCAGCCTCCAGGGTCTGAGAATCCTAATTTTCCTAACAAAGTATACAAACTAAAGAAGGCACTTTATGGGCTACATCAAGCACCAAGAGCATGGTATGACACTCTCTCCACCTATCTCTTGAAATATGGTTTTGAAAAGGGAATCATTGACAAGACTCTGTTCATCAAAAGGAAGAAGAAAGACATCCTACTTGTTCAAATCTATGTGGATGATATCATCTTTGGATCCACAAAAGATTATATGTGCAAGGAATTTGAGGAGCTGATGCACAAAATGTTCAAGATGAGCTCCATGGGTGAACTTACATTCTTCCTTGGGCTACAGGTTAAACAGAAGAAAGATGGTATCTTCATAAGTCAATCCAAGTATGTGTAGGATATCCTTACAAAGTTTGGATTTTCAGATTCAAAGCCTGCTAGCACACCCATGGAAACACACAAACAGATCACTGCAGATCTTGAGGGGGAGGATGTGGATGTTCATCATTATAGATCTATGATAGGCTCCCTCATGTATCTAACAGCTTCAAGGCCAGATATTATGTTTGTTGTCTGTGTGTGTGCCAGATTTCAAGTAAGACCTAAGCAATCTCATTTTCAAGCAGTCAAGAGGATCTTCAGATATCTCAAAGGACAACCTAGGTTGGGTCTTTGGTATCCTCATGACTCACCATTTGAGCTACTTTCATATTCTGATAGTGATTTGGGTGATGCAAACATGGATAGAAAGTCTACATCAGGGGGATGACAGTTTTTGGGTGCAAGACTAGTTTCATGGCAGTGTAAAAACCAAACCATAGTGTCCACCTCTACAACAGAAGCAGAGTATATAGCTGCTGCAAGCTGGTGCTCACAAGTGCTATGGATTCAGAATCAAATGTTGGACTATGGTGTTACTTTTCTTCACACTCCAATCTTCATTGACAACAACAGTACTATCAGCATTGTTAATAATCCAGTCAAGCACTCTAAAACCAAACATATAGAAATCAGGTACCATTTCATTAGAGATTGCAATGAAAAGAAGTAAATTCAGGTTTTGAAAGTACACACAAGTAACCAATTTGCTGATCTATTCACCAAAGCTTTTGATGTGGGCAGATTCACATTCTTGGTCACAAGTGTAGGCATGATAAACACTGAATAAGCCTCTTTTGATTTTCTTTATGTACCATTTCTGTATAGCTTCCTTCATGCTTACTTTCTCATAATGTATTGTGCATGGTGCTACTAACTATGTCTGTTTAAGTGTTTCAGATTACCATGCTGATTAGAAACTTAGTACTTCTGGTTAAGTTAATACTGCTCTCACTGTTAATCCTACTGACAGTTCAAATATGGTTAAGTATGGTTAATACTGCTTGGTGGTTTATACTGCCAGTGCAAAGTTACTACTTCTTACCTTATTTCTACTGCCAGACAGTGTTAATACTGCTGGTATGTGTTAATACTGCTAGTCTGTGTTAATGTTGCTGGTATGTGTTACTACTGCTAGTCTGTGTTAATGATGCTGGTATGTGTTACTACTGCTTATATGGGTTTATACTGCGGGCTTGTTAATGCTGCTAGGGTACTTAGTACTGCTTCTAACTGAAACCCTCCACCTATAAATACCCTCTCTGACCGCCAAAATCCAAACGGCTCTTTGAATTTCCTACGAGTGTTCATCTCTCTCTCTCTCTCTCTCTCTCTCTCATTCTTGCTTCCCAGTGCATAAACCCTAGAGTTGAATCGAACCCAAGAACGATGGCAGGTCTGAAATTTATGGACGATCACAATGAACTTCCAATGCTGCAGAAACCTAAACAAGCTGAGGGTTTTGAAGAAATTGTGGATTTCCTAAAAGCATCCCACATTGCCTATGCACTCACAGTCAATCCCACCATCTATGTGGAGCACATGCGACAATTCTGGACCAATGCCTCCATTCAAACTGTCAATGGCAATCAGGTCATCCAATCCAGAGTCTGTAATAAATCAATCACAATCACAGAAGGCTGCATTCGCACTCATCTACGTCTAGATGATGCCACAGGTATATCTTCTCTCCCAAAGGAAGATCTATCTCTTGAAATTGGTCGAATGGGGTATGAAGGTCCCACTGAAGTCTATAAGTTCTTCAAGAGCAAATTCTCACCTCAGTGGAGATTTTTGGTTCATACCCTTCAGCACTGTATTTCTCGCAAAACAACTGGATGGAGTGAGTTCAGCAGTACCTTAGCTTATGCTCTGGTCTGCTTAGCAACCTCCAGAAAGTTTAATTTCTCACAAATGATTTTGAATGATCTGTTGTCAAACCTGGATACCAAAACCAAAACAAAAAGATTTTATATGTATCCCAGGTTTGTACAAGAAGTACTTAACAAAGAATTGACGGATTTACCCTCTTTTCAAGAGGTGTATGTATCTAAACCTCCCAAAGGGAAGGTGTTCTCTAACATGAAAAGGCCTAGTAAGGACTTTTCTGGACAAGACACTCCATTGTTCTCTACAATGATGGGTGTGTCTCATTCCCATGGTGAGGCATCAGGGTCAAAGCCCACATCTGACTAACCCACTTATGACCTACCCACACCATTCATTTCTAATGATCCTTCTCAGATACCTATTGTTAAGCCAATTTCCCCCATCACCAAAACATATATAAGGAAAAAGGTACAAAAGGTTCCTTCCCAACCTGTATCTTCACCCCATACGCCTGCAAGCCCTTTGATGGAGCATTCTCTATTAGAGAATATCCAAAGGGAAACCACAGGGGTGTCTCCCAACCCCAAGAAGGTGCTCTCTAAGGAGATGGAAGAGCATGTAGGCGGTAAGGCTCACACTACTGATTCTTCACAAGGTGTGGATCAGGACAGTGTGAACATCTCTAAGACCTTCCCCACGGAAACTTTAGATGAGAAATCATCTAAAGGTCCCAGGTGCCAAGAAACCACGGGGGTAGCAGGTGCTTCTGCTAGGCAGAAGACCTCTACTAAAAGATCCAAGGATCCTTCAAGGGTAGTCGACACACCCAAAGGAGGTGAGGACAGATATACTTACGATGAATTGATGGAAACAATCGGCAATGTCAACCTAGATGTACTCAAACAGGGCTTGGAGATAGAGGAATTGAAAAAGGTGATCACTTCTCAACAACTGCAGATTACCAAACTCAAGAAGATGGTACTCAGTTTGGTGCATAAAAAGAAGAAAAAGCAATATGTCTTGAAGAGAAGAGGAAGTGCACATGATGCTTCCAAAAAGGGGGAGAGTTCAGAGGTAATGGAAGTTCAAGTTGAGGGGGAGTTTGATGCTGAATCTGAAAAGAAGGGTGAGAAGGAAACTGATAGAGCAGTAGAAACTCAGTCAGCAGTAGAAACAGTTAAAGAAGTAGAAACTTAACCAGAAGTAGAAACAGATAAACCAGCAGTAGAAACAAAAGAACAAGAAGCAGAAACTGAAATGTCCAGAGAAGAGATAGAGATAGCTGAAACTCTGGTTAAGGCAAAGCATGACACTCCTAAAGCCACACAAAAGGCTAAGGGAGTGGTGATCAAAGAAGAAGAAACAGAGAAGAAAAAGAAAGAGATAAGCATGTCATATGCAAAGAAGAAAGGAAAAGAGAAGGTGGTTGAATCTGAGAAACCAGTGAAAAAGCAAAAGCAAATTGACTTGGATGCAGAGTCGGCAAAGAAGCTGCAAGAAGAGCTTGAAAAGGAGAATGAGGCTCAAACTGCCAAAGACAGAAAGCTTGCATTAGAGTTGGCAAAAAGCCTCAATAAAGAATATCAGAAGATCTTGCAACTGGCTGCAAAGAAGGTAACAATGAAAGCTTCAAAGAAAATACAGTCTTCAAAGAACAGACAGCCTTCACAGACCTGCCTAGCCAATCAAGAAGGAAGAAAGATGATCAACTTCCTGAAAGGATCCATTGGAGTTCCTGACGGAATGTTCACCAACATGTCATTTGGCAGAATAGAAGAACTATACAAGAAAGAGATGGCAAGCTTCAAGGAGACTTCAGTCAGAGGGTTGAGTTTGAAAGAAAAATGAAAGAGAGACATGATCTGAACATTCAACAGCCCTTCCTTGACAGTGAAGAAGGTACTCCTACAAAAGATAAGGCAAAAGTAAAGAAAGAAGAAACTCTAGCCCAGAAGATCAGAGCTGTCAAAAGAATGAAGTCTATTGCTTCAAAGAAACAGGCAAAAAGTCCAAGGATTGAGGAAGTTGAGAAAGAGAAGGAAAGTGAAAGTATGGAAGCCAAATCATCAAAACCGATTGCTGAACCTCATGTAGAGCAGGAGAAACAAGCTGAGCAGGTTGAAAATCAAGAGAAGAGTCAAGCACAATCAAGACAACCTGAGCAGTTTGATTTGTACATGACAGTGATTGATGAAGAACCTCTGAAAGTTGATCCTATCTCAGTGAATGCTCCTGAAATCATTCATTGGGATACACTCTTGGATAAAAGAACAGAATACTTCAGAATAAAGAGAATGGGTGACAAATATGAAGTATACTCAACTTGGGGAAAGATAATCAGAAGTTATACCAGAGCTGATCTAGAAGAAATGTACAAATTGGGTTAAGCTTACATGGTGAAGTATTGAAAGGAGCTGGGATGAGTCTAATAATGATGGCCATGGAGTATTTATGCATGATGTTTGATCCTGTTCAGGTTGAACATATTATCAAAGATGTGCATCATGAAAATGGATTTAAAAGTATTGACAAATGGATGCTTTTTGAAAAATGTGGAGTTTATGTTATAACCCTTGACAAAAGTTTCCATGAATACTACTTGGTTGATAAGGTGTATGACCACAGCAAAGTAAAGCTGGAGAGGATGCTGAAAGCAAAGTTGGTGTGCCCTAAAGGTTCAGAAATGGCAAGAATAGTGATCAAAAGAACAATCAATCAAAGCCTAGGTTTGAATCCTGATCTAGGAATCTGAGCAGTTGTTTTTGAAAGCATCATGAAGACCACATTCTGAAGAACTTAACTTCTTGATTTGAAAAGTTAAGTTAGGGGAGATTGTTGGGTCTAAAATGTGCTAAGTCCAGTTAGTGCTGCTAAGTGTTGAAGATTAATACTGCTGAAGACTTTAGTACTGCTATTCAAAGGTATTACTACTGCTTGTAGGATTACTACTGCTAGAGGTATTAATACTGCTTGAAAGTTAATACTGCTAGTAGTTAGTACTGCTTGAAGAATTACTACTGCAAAGCATGGTTAGTACTGCTGAGGATGAAGTTAATGCTGCTTATGAAGATAAAGATGGACTGGTTGCTTAATGCGAAAGTCAAGGAGATTGAAGATAATTATGGACTGGATGCTGAAGATCAACTTTAATCTAGTAATTATCTTGTAATTTGTTTTGTATATATAGATGCATAGAGATACATAGAAAAACAGTTTAACATAAATTTATACAGAAGTATAGAGATACGTATTTTGTTCTAGAGAGAATTAGCCTCAAGGTTCTTAGTAGTCCTTTCAATAGAGAAGTATTGAACGTCTGTTGAGCCTGTTCAACAGATTGAGGTTTTGGTTGTAATCATTAAGTTAATTCAATATAACTTGTGATTTGATTCATATATTGTTTCATTGATTCATTGTTAAAGTGTTATTCCGCAAACTCCTTTAACAAGGTTTATGAGTGTTGAATTAAAATCTTGTTTAAGAATTTCGATCTTGACAAAGTTTTACAACAAGCCGAAGTATGATTACTACAAGTCTAGCAAGTACATAGACAGATATGAGGAAAAGAAAGAGAAAGAGAAAGAGAAGAAAAAGGAGAAGAAATAAGAGAAAAGAGAAGAAAAAGAAAAAGAGAAGTCAGATAAATGCTTCAATTGCGGAAAAAGTGTCCATTTCATCAAAGATTGCCCAGAGAAAAGAGTGAAGAATTTTGAATATTACAAGAAGAAAGGTCAACTAGCAAAAGCAATGGAAAAGGGCAAGGCATTGAAATCCGAAGATGAAATATGGTTTGAATATTCAGATGAGGAAGAGGAAGAAGCAAAGGTGAATCTGACTCAGGTGCATTATAATGTGATTGTGTTAGAGCAAAAATATGTTGGATACAAGATCATAGAAGACAGAAGGTGAAAGTCAATCAAGTCAAAGCTGAAAGTCAACTCTCAAGAAAAGTCAAAGTCAATGTAATTTTTGTTTTAAGCTTATAGTTTTGTTTTGTTGTTAGATATATAGTTAGTTTGTGTTAGATGTAAAAAAAAGTACTGAGAATCTGAGTAATTGTACGTAGATAGAGAGAGTTCTAGAGAGAGAAAGAGTTGTGACTAGAGTGAGAAACTGATAAACAACTTGTAATTTTTGATTTGTGAAATTGAAATTGAATCAGGTAGATTACATTTCTTGTTTGTTTTGATTGTATGTGATAAGAACTTGAATTCAGGGACTATCAATTGGTATCACAGCATATCCAGATCGAAATCAAGAAAATTAGAAAGTCGACACTGTTTCATCGAAGTCCATATTCGATTTTGAGATTTTTTATGTAATTCAAGTTGTAATCAATTGGTTTGAGTTTGATTTGAGTATTAGATTGAGTTTGTATATGATTTGTATCGAATTGCACTGTAATTGATCATCAATTTTGAGATTTTTAAAGTTTTATTTTCACGAGTTCTACGCACTGTAATTGGATCACTTTGTTTGTTTAAGTAAATTTTGTTGTAATTCTTTGATAGAAATTGATTCTAGATGTTCTAGTGGTCTAATTGTCAAAGTATTAGATCGAAATTCGAGGTATAGATAGATTTTTGAGGATTCCAGAGGTGTTTTTTTTAAGATTGAAGAACTCGCAAGCAGATCTGAAGAACTCGCAAGTTACCTTCAAGAACTCGCAAGGTCACTAAGAATTCGTAGAATTGTTCGGTTTCACAGGGTTCATATTAGATTTCACAGATCTCTAATATTTGCTTTTTCTTGTTTCAAAATTTTACAGGTGTAAAATTTGCAGGTGTATGTGTTGTGAATTGCAGAGAATTCACAAGACAGTGTATTACGAGTTCTTCAGGTTTCTCATTGCCTTATCTACGAATTATTCAGAATTCGTATAAGCCTGAGTTACTGAAAGTCTTTTAAGAATTCGCAGAAAGAATTCTTAGAAGTGTAGGATTCGCAAAGTGTGTAGGTTACGAATTCTTCATAATTCGCAGGGAAAGTTGATCTACGAATTCTTGTTTGATTCTTTTGATTGCAAATTCTGAAGTTTGGTTTTATATGAATTCTTATGAAATGATGTTTACGAATTCATCTTTTGCGAATTTCATTGCTTGAGAATTCTGAAGTGATTTGTCGTTGCAAATTCTATAAGCTCACGAATTCTGTTGCTTGGGAATTCTGTGTGTATGTTTCTGTGTTTTTGCGAATTTTCTGTAATTCTTTGTGTATTGCGAATTCTAAACTTGGAGATTTTCTAAAAATTTCATTTCTGATTTTCTTTCTAGTATTCTGCATTTTTTGCTTAATTTCAAATTGGACTAACGATTAGTTTCAAGTTTCTTATTGCATATTTCTGAATCAGGATGACTTCCAAGGACGCTCTCTCAATTGACACTGATGTCAAACCCCCTGTTCTTTTCAAAGGGGAGTACGAGTAATGGAAAAAAAAATAGATTCTGAGATTTTATTGACCGGCACGCAAATGGGGAAAACATTCTGCTATCAATTACAGAAGGTCCCATTATACCACCTACTGTTCAAATACCAGATGATGAATATTCAGACAGTGAGGATGGTGATGAGGACAGAGTAAGAAAGATGAAAACTGTTCCAAAGGACTTTGCCCAATATTCTGATGAGCAGAAAAGTTGTTTCAAAGCCGATAAACAAGCAAAATCTCTTTTACTTCAGAGTATCCCGAATGAGATATACATCAAGATATATAGCTACAAAGCTAATGCAAAGAAGATGTGGGATCAATTGCAAAAGATGATGATGGGCTCCAAGGTCGGAAACCAGATGAAAGTGGCCAATTGTATCAACAACTATGAAGAGTTTAAGACCAAAGAAAGTTAGAGCCTGGAGAAAACTTATGAGAGGTTCGTGCTTCTTCTCAATGAACTCTCAAAGAACAAAGTGATGAAGAAGCAGATAGAAAACAACGTCAAGTTCCTCAGCATCTTACAGCCAGACTGGAAAAAGCATACCCGCCGGATGAAACAAATGAAAGATTTGAGCGACATACCCCTCCATGCAGTTTATGAGACTTTGAGACAGAATGAGGAGGAGGTTGAAGAGAAAAGATATGAGAAGAAGAAAACTGAGAAAGTATCTGACCCCATAGCCTTGGTAGCTGGAGAGAAGGAGAAAGAGAAGAAAGAGATGAAAAAGAAGAAGAAGATAGTTATTTCTAGTTCTGATTCTGAGTTTGATTCGGATAGTGACGATGGTGAAAACCTCAAGCAAGCTTTGCTTTTACTGACCCGAGCATTCCAGAAGAAATTCTACAAGAAATCGGGTTCAAACACACAGAGGTACTCTTCATCAGGTTCAAAGAATCATGAACATCAGGAAAGAGTTTAAGGTAAAAGATATGAGGAAAACCGGTATGTGGAAAGAAAGTCGAAAAAAAATAAGAAGTATTTGAATGATTATGTTGGTGCTGAGAAGAAGACAGACGACCTGATCAAGTGCTATAACTGTGGTAAGGTCAGTCACTATGCAAAAGACTGTCGGAAGCCAAAAGTCAGAAACTCAGAATATTACAAGAACAAGATGCTCTTAGCCAAACAACAAGAAGCTGGCAAGGCATTGATGGTTGAAGACGAGTTTTGGCTAGATCATTCGGATGAGGAAGAAAGAGAAGAAACTGCTCACATGTGTTTGATGGGCAACACTATGAAGTATGATGATTCTGATGAAGATACAAGTGATGAGGTAATTCATCTTTCCAAATTTGATTTTATGACGAAAATGGAAGCCATGATGGTTGAACTTCAAGATCTACAATCTAAATTGCAAAAGGAAAAGAGCAGAATTGCAAAGAAAAATCAAAAGATATTTGAACTAAACAAGCAAGTTGTTGGGAACAAATATTTGATTGATTTTCTACGCAAATCTGTTTCTAATTTTAAACAAGAAAGAGATTGTTTTGAAAGTAAGATTTATGATTTTGAATCTAAATTTTCTAAGTCTGTTTCAGAAAAGCAAGATTGTGTACTAAAATCTTTTAAATTGTAGGAAGAAAACAAGAGCTTAACAAAGAAGGTAAATGGTTTGGAAGTAAAATTGTATGCTAGAAGCCAAACAGATCAAACTATTTTCTTAAACACCCCAAATGAAGAAGCTGATGTTAGAGAGAAGTGGGGTCTCGGTTACGAAAACCCACACTATCTAAAGAAAACTAATCAGAAAACAGCCAACTTTGTATAATTTTAATTTTTTTTTGTGGCTGGTAAATATCCTCATTTGAAACCCAAATTCGTTACCAAATCATCTGATAAGGTAGAGGCTAAAGAGGGTGAGAAAAGAAAGAACTTAAAGAAAATGCAACTACTGTTCTGCTATCAAAAGCTGAATGATAGTTATAATTCAGATCAGTCAAAATGTCTTTCAAATGATTATTTTAAAAGCTATTCGACAATAGAGCTGGAGGCAAAATCTTTAAAAGTTAAATTTATGTACCTCCACTCATTTTAGAAAACAAAATAATTGAGCTCGAAAATATTTTATCTGAGGAAAGAATATTGGTTGATATTGAACAAAATGTATTTTCTACTGTTTTAAAGAACACAATTTTAAATGTTGAATCTCAAAAGTGTTCTACATCCTCTAAGGCACCTCACACCTCTGAAGTTGATCTTGATGACTTATTTGCGTTTGCAAATGATTTTTTAAATTCTGATGAAGGGTGTGTAGATGAGATTGATATGTTTGACTTCAATACTAAACTTCCAGATCATTCTACTTTTGTCATTAATGGTCAAGCTTTACCAAGTGTACATGAAGTTGGTGAATCATCAACTAAGGTTGATGAATCAGTTTCTGTGAATGCTGATTACTATGCTAAAGGTAAGAAGCAAAAGAAACGACACTCACAGAAACAGAACAACACTGTAAGCTCAAGAACAGACATTCTCAGAAATCTAATTTTTCTAATAGATCTAAATCTTATGTTTCAGAAAAAGGGAAAGATCTGAAGAACGAAAGGAATGGCGACCAAAAAGGAAGATTGATGAGAGTTCTGAATCATCTCCTGATATGGATTGTAATAGATATACTAGTAGTTCTTCTGATGTAGTTGGTAGTGTCGCTTCAAATAAACAAAACCATGTAATTTCTTACAAGCGATATTCCATAAAGCAATTACTCCGATTATCTCAATCTACTACTAAGTCATCTAATTATAGAGGGAATGATTTAAGTTCTCACTGATTTTCTGATAATTGGTTTGGAACTTATCATGTATGTTCTTATAAGTCTTTTACATCAAAAGTTTTTCAAAAGTTCAGAGGATCCATATATAAATGGATACCAAAATCTTGTGCTCAACAGTTAGGACCCATTTTTAAATGGGTAGCTAAATCTGTTATTCCCTGATTTCTCTTATGCATACCCGTCATATGTGGTACTTGGATAGCGGGTGTTCCAAGCATATGAATGAGAAAAAGGATTTATTGTCTAATTATACAGAGAAATTCTGCGGAAATGTTAGATTCGACAATGACCAATTTTCACCGATTCTCGGCTATGGTGACGTGAGACAAGAGAATGTAACGATTACGAAGGTGAGTTACGTAGAAGGATTAGGGCATAACCTATTCAGTATTGGCAAGTTCTGCGACAAAGGATTAGAGGTAAATTTCAAGGCTAAGAGTTGCTCGGTGCGTACTGAAGATGGAAAAGAACTCTTGGTCAGCACTCGAAAGTCCAATATCTATACAATAAATTTGTCAAAGGTATAGACTGACAATCAGGTTTGTCTACTAACAAAAGCCTCGATGTAGCAAAGTTGTATTTGGCACCGAAGGTTGTCACACCTGAATTTTCGGTACATAAACAAATTGGTCAAAGGCAGGTTGGTGAAAGGTCTTCCTGAGCTTCAATATGAAAAATAACATCTTTGTGCAGCATGTGAAAAAGGTAAAATGAAGTGGGCATCTCACAAGCCAAAACTCGAACCGAGTACAAGTTCTACACTTGAGTTGTTAGACATGGATCTTTGTGGTCCGATGAGAACTCAAAGCATATGAGGAAAGAAATATGTCGTTACACATGGGTAAAGTTTCTACGGACAAAAGATGAGACGCCCGAAGTACTCATCAATTTTTTGAAGACTACCCAGGTGAACTTGCCAAAGACAGTAAAGCTTCTAAGGATGGATAACGGCATAGAGTTTAAGAACAAGACTGTAGAAGAATATCTTCAATCTGTCGGGATAACTCATCAATTTTCTGTTCCTAGGACGCCAGAACATAATGGAGTAGTTGAACGACGCAATCGAACGCTAGTCGAGGCCGCTCGTACTATGCTCAGTCAGTCGGATCTACCTCTATTTCTGTGGGCAGAAGCTGTCTCAACTGCATGTTATACACAGAATCGCTCCTTTATTCACAGACGGTTTGGTAAAACTCCTTATGCATTGATTAATAATCGTACACCTAATATCAAATATTTTCATGTCTTTGGATGTAGGTGTTTTGTGCTTAATGACAGAGAGAACTTAAATAAGTTCGGACCAAAGGCTAAAGAAGGAATCTTTATTGGATACTCCTAGACATCTGCTGCATAAAAGATATATATGAAGAGCTCAAAGACTGTTATCGAAAGCGTCAATGTAACATTCGATGAGGATATGGATTTTGAACAAAGCAGTTCAGAACCCGTTCTAACCGGAAATTTAGCTTTTGAACATATCAGTCCAGAACCTGGGTCTAATGCAACTAATTCGGATAAAGCTTCTACTTCTACATCTCATTTATCTGAATTACATTTTTTGTTTGAATTATTTTATGATGAGTTTCTAGGATCTAAATTGCCTAAGTCTGTTGTAGTTGACAGGTCAGATGATTCAACGACTACTCATACAACCACTTCGGACGTATCTACTGAATTAGTTCCCCCGGTTCAGAAAGAAACTAATATTCAAACACATACTCCTACAGTTGAAGTTGCACCTAAAAATGTTGAATCAGAAGTTACTATTTCAGTTGGATGCACTGTAATGGAGAATCAACAGACAAATCAAGTTGTCCCAACTGAAACTTCTGTACAAGAAACTTCAACTGCACCCCCAACAAATACTGAACAAGAAGAAGCTGATAGTGGATATCTAGATGAGAACTATGATCAATCTACATCGAATCCTATCCCTCACAAACACAAGTGGACCAAAGAGCACCCGATAAGCCAAATTATTGGAGATATATCTTTACCGGTGCAAACTAGGTCTGGAACTTTAAACATGTGTATGCATGATTCCTTTCTGAGCAAGATAGAGCCTACTCGAGTATCAAAAGCTCTAGCTGACTCGGATTGGGTTACTGCAATGCAAGAAGAGCTGAACCAGTTTGAAGCTTTAAAAGTCTGGAGACTTATACCAAGACCTGAAGGCAAATCTATCATTGGTACAAAATGGGTTTTCAAAAACAAGAAGGATGAAGATGGTATCGTAATTTGAAATAGAGCATGACTTGTCACAAAAGGCTATAGGCAAGAGGAGGGCATCGATTACGACGAGACTTACGCTCTAGTAGCACGTATAGAAGCAATCCGCATGTTTCTAGCGTACGCTGCTCACCAAAACTTCACAGTTTACCAGATGGACGTGAAGACTGCCTTTCTGAATGGCATTCTTAAGGAGGAAGTCTATGTCACACAACCTAAAGGCTTTGTGAATCCAGATAAACCGGATCATGTCTATATCCTGGATAAAGCACTTTATGGTCTTAAACAACCGCCTTGAGCCTGGTATGAGGTACTATCAAAGTTTTTGGTGAAGTTGGGCTTCACAAAAGTTAAAATCGATACTACTTTTTTCATGAAAAAAGAAAAGGCTGATATTATTCTTATTCAAATATATGTGGATGACATTATATTTGGTTCTACAAATCCCAAGTTTTGTAAGATTTTTTCAAACCTCATGGTGTTCAGATATCAAATGAGTATGATAGGAGAGATGAACTTCTTTCTTGGATTACAAGTAAAACAATTTTCAACGGGGATTTTTATAAATCAAGCTAAGTAAATTTTTGATATTCTTCGGAAATTCAAAATGGAAACTTGTAAACCAATTGATACCCCGATGGCACCAGGAACTAAGATCGGCATGGATCCTTCGGGAAAACCTATTGATGTTAGAACCTATAGAGGAATGATTGGTTCTTTAATGTATTTAACTTCAAGTAGGCCAGATATTATGCTCTCTACATGTTTATGTGCAAGATATCAGGCTAGTCCAAAAGAATCCCATATGTCTGCAGTAAAGCGCATATTTAGATATCTAAAGGGGACGATCTTGGTCTATGGTATCCTAAAGATACTGGTTTTGAACTGACGGCTTACTCAGATGCAGATCATGCTGGATGTATGATAGACAGGAATAGCACATCGGGTCATATACAATACTTTGGAGATAAACTCGTTAGTTGGGCATCAAAGAAACAACTGTGTGTTTCCACTTCAATGGTTGAGGCGGAGTATGTTGCTGCTGCAAGCTGCTGCTCTCAGGTGTTGTAGATGAGGACGCAACTACGAGATTATGGCTTCAAATTCGACAAGATTCCAATTTATTGTGACACTAAGAGCGCCATTGCAAATCCTGTGAAACATACAAAGACCAAACATATCGATGTAAGATATCATTTTATAAAAGATAATGTTGAAAAAGGTACAATAGAACTTTATTTTGTAAACATTGATTATCAACTTGCAGATTTATTCACCAAGCCTTTAGATGAAAAGAGATTTAATTTTCTTATATCTAAACTTGGTATGTTAAATCTTAAGACATAATTAGTGATTACCTACTAAAGTTTTTCTTATTGTTATTTTTATTCATTTCTTTAATTTTTAATCTGCAAGATATCTGCACTTTAAGGTATGTTCATGATTTCAGGGGGAGTGAGAGACGATGAAAAGATGATATATATCCAATTGAGGGGGAGTTTATATTTTTGGTTTATGCTTATCACTGATAAAATTTTCTGATGCATATATACAGGGGGAGTAAGAGTAAAAACAAGGAGTGTGAATTATGATTTCTGATTACTTCAGATCAGAACTCGTTCATTTAATGTTTTACTGCTTTATGTCATTTTATTTTTCAATAAATGATTGTGAATAAATTTTGTACTCTATGACTTTATGACTGATGTAGATTGAGAGATGCTTACAAGATCATATCTTTCTATGACTTGCATCTTGACTTCATGAGCTTTAAGACGGACCAAAAGGTTTATTTCTTTTCTTAATCTCATATATGGTCGAAAGAAGGACGACTTTCAATCATAGAAAACATGTTCTTAAACGTTCAAACCACTTCCCGATTCTTAAATAGATTTCATGATTTGGAAGTGTGATTTTAAATGTTTTCACTTTTAGATGTGCTTAACTGTTTTATAAACCGTGTGTTTCCAAAGATTAATACTTGCGTATTATCTTTTCCATATACTTTCTAATATTCACACACACCGGTTTATTATTTTTTGACTTTGTTCTTACCATGTCTCTAAATTGAAACATATTTTTGATGGTAAGACACCCCGATTGAATTCCAAAGAATTTTGAGCGTGATTTCATTTCAAAACGTTCTTTCAAGAATGTCTAAATATTGGTTCGTATAGACAACATTCAATTTTTGCTAACCTAAGCCTTGATTGTTATATCATTTGATTTGATTTTTTTTCTTTTCATACAATGTCAGATTTTCAAAGAAGTTTCTTGCATTCATGTTCATTCATTCAATTTACTTGTTTGAAATATCTTCAATGTTTAAAATGCTCAAATCTTCATGATTATCTTATAGGCATACATTCATCTGACATGTATTTGAGCTTTAACTGAACAAGTTAAACCATTTTGAGCAACATTGTGCTTTATAGGAAAATATGGGTTCATTGTGTAGGACTTAAATGCAACTTCTATGGAATCACGTTAACCAGTGTTTCCTACCCAGAAGTTAATCCTTAGTGATCGAGTGTGAGAAGTAAAAAAGAAATGAGTGTGGGTTGTGTGTTGAGGTAAAATGTATAGGAGAGTTTGGTTAGATGCGAGCTAAATGTTTAAAAAGAAAGAGGGTGAGAGATCAGAGTAAAAGAATATCAAACTCTGCACCAACTTTTTCTGAGTCGGGCAACCACATTACTAGTTTTTCACAATTCTTCGTGAACATTATTGAAACAGGCAACTAGCCCATGCCAACTCTTGATTAAAACCCCATGAGCCACTCATTTTCTTCTTAAAAAGAAAGTGTTTCAATATTTTCTGGGGACGCAACACATAATCTATCTGATTTTCATTTGGAAAATCTGGATATTGAATAAGAAGGAAGTATGCCCCACCTTTGAACTTCGATCATGCACATTGAGTCTGTGTTATACTACTGTTGTCTCAGTGGTTTACACAATTTTGAGACTACAAAAGCAATCATCATGTGTTTAATTCTTTCAAACACGTGCACGAACATACAAGGAATTTGTTTTCTTGTCATAACGTTCATAGAAATATCTTTGTGGTGTTTCGATGATTGAATGGAAGCCCTGGGGGAGTGAACATCTCAAAAGCTCCTTTCCGATGTGTATTCGTTACACACAGTAACTTTGTGTTACTGACAGGCATATTAACTGATTCATTTGTTGATTCAGGTGTTACACTCTAACTTGTCTGGATTTGAAAGGATCTAGATGAATATCTTATTTTGGATCGATGGAGAATCAGAGGCTCTTATGTTCAAAAGATCAGTGGTCAGAGATGATAATGACATTTCTTGGAGAAAGTTTTGATGATCTCAATGCCGAAATCATCAAAAATGGGGAGACAAAATCAAGAAATTTTTGTTTCAAGATATGTTATAAATGGGGAAGAAGATCAAGAAAGATTTGTGTTCAAAAGTTATTTGTTTGGAGTTTGACAGAGATTGAAAGTTCAAAAGAGCAAATTCAAAGTTTTCTGAAGATGTGCTGAATTTTCAAATTTTTCTGAAGATCTGTTGAATTTTACTGAAAATTTCTTTGAAGATTATTTGTTGAAGAAGTCTGAGTAAATTCTGAAGGTAATTTCTTTCTGAAGACTGAAAGTGGTTTGAGATAACTTTGAGAAGATTGTTGAAGAGCATTTCTACCATCTTTTGGAGAGATTGTTATTTTGGTTGAAGAAAGATTTTGGAAAGAATATTGAAGATTCTGTAGATTGCTAAAGTTGATGAAAAGGGGAGATTACTTTTATTGAGCTTAAAGTAAGAAGATTATACTGCAAAATCTTTTTGAGATGATCTTGATCCAAAGGGGAGATTGTTAGAGCAGAAATATGTTGGATACAAGATCATAGAAGACAGAAAGTGAAAGTCAATAAAGTCAAAGCTGAAAGTCAACTCTCAAGAAAAGTCAATGTCAATGTAATTTTTGTTTTAAGCTTATAGTTTTGTTTTGTTGTTAGATATATAGCTAGTTTGTTTTAGATGTAAAAAAACAAGTACTGAGAATCTGAGTAATTGAACGTAGACAGAGAGAGAGAGAGAAAGAGAGAGAAAGAGTTATGACTAGAGTGAGAAAGTGATAAACATGTTGTAATTTTTGATTTGTGAAATTGAAATTGAATCAGGTAGATTACATTTCTTGTTTGTTTTGATTGTATGTGATAAGAACTTGAATTCAGGGACTATCAGATGGCACATCTGAATGAGGAGTCATATTCCGAGGTAAATTCTACATCTGATAACTCTGATTCTTGTTATGAAAATGAAGAGGTACTGAACTTGATGTCCCAGTTAAATTTGATGAACTCTGAATTTTTGAAACTGAAAGAAAATTTTAAACAACAAAAGAGTACCATACAAGGACATCAAGATCAGGATTTCATTTATAAAACCTTGGCTGAAGAAAGAGAAGAAGAGAAAAATGTTCTGAAATTGGATATATCAAAGCTTCAAACAAAAATTACTGACTTGAAAAAAGAGATAGTTACATTAAAGGATAAGAATTTAGATCTGACACTTTAATATGACATTGTTTTGAAAGACAGGACTGAAGCTTACACCAAGATCAAAGAATTGGAAGATCTGAATTTCAAAAGAGGTCAAACAGAACAGACACTTAAGCTTTTGACCAATAATCAGAAAGACACAAAATTTTATAAGGCAAAACTTGGCCTTGGTCTATCAGATGTGGATGTATTGAAAAAGGCACCCGAAAATCTTTACAATTTTAAAAAATCGGGTGATGAACCTATCATTTTAATTCCCCACATCCTTGAGACGTTTGTGAAGCCAAAGTATTCTTTGCCTGAATCTCCAAAGATAGAGAAGGAAGAAACAGTGGAAATTAAGCCAGACATTGAAACTGAATCAGAAACTCAGGGTTTTAATTCAGTCAAACTTTCATACGATGAATTAAATTCTTCTTACGAAAGTAAAAAGAATACATTTGTCGAACATGAAATTTTTTTTACAAAATCACTTGAGTCTTCTAAAGCAAGTTCCAATTCTGACTCTAATGAAACTGTTATGACTTGTTCTATCTTGGAAGATAAAGATGAAGAAGAAATTTCAAACAAGTCTGTTTCTGTTAATTCTTTCAAATCTTCTGACCTCGACCATCAAACAACCCTTGACAAAATAGATGAGTTGGAAAGGAAGATTTAACATCTTAACAATTTAATTGTTGAATTGGAAAAAGCCAATGAAAACTTTGGGATGGAACTAGACTCGAGCTTTATTCAAAATGAATCTTTACAAAAAGAAATAAGAAGTCTAGAATCTCAAATTTTCAAACTCTCTAAAGGTAAAGAGGCTTATGTTGATAAAAATATTTCAATTTCTGAAGATCAAGGTGTTAAGGTTACATCCGATTCTATCAAAACAACTGAAAAAGGTGAATGTTCTTATTCTTTCTCATCTATTAATGTTTCTAAGTCTGTTTGTGTCGCAGATGAAAAGTTGAAGAATAAAAGCTTGGAGAAAAAGAAGACTGAAGTGGACAAGAATGTGAATGATTCCGATGGTTGTCAATGTAATAGAGTAGTTGATGCTTGTAATGATGTTAGTCAACTCAGTTTCAATAAAACAAAAATCTTTTCCCGAAAAGAGTTGTTGACACAAGCTACTATGAAGTTGCAATGTTCATACTGTCTCAAAAGTTCATTCTCTTTAAAACCCAAGTCTTCAAAGAAAAAGAAAAATATCCAATTAAAGAACAAGAACTCTTCTAATCATTTTAAAGTCAACAAAGCTGAAGTTTATTCTTTAAAGAAGAAAAATAATGTTTTTCAAGTAAATAAACTTGCTGATGTAAAATTTGTGTGGAAATGGATTCCGAAAGCTGAATTTAACACACAAACTTTACCAAAAGGACCAAGATTTGAATGGAGAATTAAAGGGTCATTAGCAAATTTAAAAACTGTCAAAGATACTAACAAGAAAGGACCCATATTCATATGGGTACCTAAAGTTAAGTGATTATTGATTTCAGGCGTGTCATATGTGGATCATTGACTCTGGAGCTTCAAGACACATGACAGCGCACAAACACCTGTTGTTCGACTACGTAGATCATTACGCAGGTACAGTAAATTTTGGAAACAAAATGAAGGGATACGTCAGAGGTTACGACACTATCAAGAACAATATGATTACTATATTAAAGGTTCTGTACGTGGAGAGTTTAGCTTACAATTTGTTCTTGATCAGTCAGTTTGCTGAGAAGAAATGTAAGATTGAATTTGATGCTGATTATTGCTACATCAAAGATCAAAGTAGAGCAGAACTTATCAAAGTCGGTAGAATGGGATTGTTATATGGTGTTCACTTTCCAACACTTAAAGCTTCAAAGCTAGTGTGTCTGATTTCTAAGACATCTATAGAAGAAAGTTGGTTGTGGCATCGGAGACTATCTCATCAGCACTTCCGTGATCTGAATAAGCTGAGGACACAACATCTAGCGACCGGACTTCCAGATTTGAAGATTGAACAAAATTCTCTTTGTTCAGCTTGTGAAAAAGGAAAGATGAAGAGAAGTTCACACAAGCTCAAGATGTTATCCAACTGCAACAAATGTCTGGAGTTTATTCATATGGATCTGTGCGAACCGATGAGGACTCAATCCATCAATGGAAAGAAGTACATCTTAGTTATGTTGGATAAATACTAACGGTATACATGGCTAGAGTTCCTATGGAAGAAATCTGAGGCTCCCGATCTGATAATCAAGTTCATCAAGAAAATCCAAGTTCTTCTGCAAAGCCCGGTACAACAACTGAGAAGTGACAACGGTACAGAGTTCAAGAACACAATTCTGCAAACTTTTCAGGACTCCGTTGGCATTTCACATAACTTTTATGCGGCAATGACACCTCAACAAAATGGGGTCGTTGAAAGGAAGAACAAAACTTTGGTAGAGGCTGCACGGATAATGTTGGCATATTCAGAACTACCTTTGTTCCTCTGGGCTGAAGCTGTAGCCACTGCTTGCTTCACACAAAACAAGACCATTATTAATAAACGCTTTAATAAAACTTCATATGAAATTATTAATGGTCGTAAACCTACGGTTAAATTTTTTCCTGTGTTTGGCAGCAAGTGCTATGTGCTTAATGATCGAGAGAACCTGTCCAAGTTTCAACCTAAAGTCGATGAAGGAATATTCATTGGATATTTTCTTCAGTCTAAAGCGTACAGAGTCTACAATACAAGGACAAAGACTGTGATTGAAAGCGCCAACGTGACCTTTGATGAACATAAGACCAGGACTTCTGAACACAACAGTTCAGAACTCATATCTAAGGATAAAGACAAAGCTTCTACATCATCAAGTGTAGAACCTGATCGTCAAGAGAATAAGAATTCTGAACCCAATATTGATTCTGATCTTGATCTGTTATTCTTTGATGCATTTAATGATTTATCTAATGAAGATAACAGTCAAGGAAATTTAATCAGTACCGACTCACATTCTTCAAGTGCAGAAATATCAGGCCCTTCTGAAGAAATTGGTGAAGCTTCAACAAGTAAAACTCAAGAGGTTTCTAAACAAGTTGATCCAGAAAATTCAGCTGAAATGATCTCACCAACGATTGAATCAGGATTGCTCAAAAGAAGATTTGTTGTTCTTACTGTGGAGCAAATGACTTTGTAAGTAATAATTTTGTTAATTATTGGTATGGTTCATATTATGTTACCCCCAAAAGAACTGCAACTAACACGCCATGACCCAAATACCAGTGGGTACCAAAAGCTAAATTTGTGTTGCAGGCACCGAAGGTTTAAGGGGGAGCAAGATCAAATGCTTTTGAACAAAGAAGTTCAAAACCCATACTTCAAAGTCAAAGAACAATGTTTCTTAAATAATTCAGTTCAAGACCCGCACTTCAAAGTTAAAGGACTATGACTTCTAGATAAAACAGTCTAGGACTTGGTCTTTAATGTTTAATGATAAGGATATTTTTAAAATATCCAGGGGGAGCTTAAATGAATAAAATCATTCTATCATGATTTGAGGGGGAGCAAAAATGTAAGTATCTTCTGATCTAAATCTCTGATTGTTTGAAAGAAGAACAACTTTCAAGCATGAAAAATATTTTATTAAATGTTCAAACCACTTCTAATTCTTAAAAGATTTCATGAATCTAGAAGTGTGATTTTAAATGTTTTTCATAATTAAGTTTTAATGTTTAACTGATCGTGTGTTTCCAAAGATCAATACTTGTGTATTATCTTGTCTATATACTGTCAAGTATTCACACACACACCGGTTCACTACTTCATATTGATTTTGTTATTACCATGTATCAAAAGTTTAATCTTTCTATATATGGTAATACTCCCGTTTGTTATTCATTGTTTGAATCAGACATCATTTCATCATTACATGTGCTTTCATTGTCAATATGTTTATATATTGTTCATATAAACATCTTTCGTCTTTGATATCCCAAAATATTATTCTTCATGAATTTTGATCTGATCTGAATCTTTGTCAGATTCTCAAAACATTTCTATTCTTTCATGATTATTCATTCATACAAAGTTTTGAGAAATCTTAAATGCTCAAAATGCTCAAATTTCATTCTAATTTTTGATGAGCATACATATACTGACAAATGATTTCTTGTGCTTAAATGTCAAGAAAATCATTGAGGCAATACATTATTTTAGGAAAATACATGGGATTCAGTGTGAGAGCTTAACAGAACTTCCATGGATTCATGATAACCATTGTTTCCTACCCAGGAAGTAATCCTAAGAGTGATTGAGGGGAGATGGGTCAAAAGATTAAGTGTTGGTGTGTGATGAGGTAAAATGGAAAAGAGAGATTGGTTAGAACTGAGCTTAAATGATTAAAAGAAATAGGGTGAGAGAACAGAGTAAAAGAATATCAAACTCTGCACCAAACTTCTTTCTGAGTCGGGCAGCCACATAAACTGTTGTTTCACAATTCTTGGTGAACGACATTGAAAAAGGCACCTAGCCCATGCTATCTCTTGCATAACACCCCACCAGCTACTCATTCTTTTCTAAAAAAGAGAATGTTTCACATTTTCTGGGAAGCAGCACATAATCTATTGGTTCTTCACTTGGAAGATACTGATATTGAAAAAGAAGGAAAGTTGCCCCACCTTCGATCCTTTTTCATGCACATTGAGTCTATGTATAACCTCTGTTGTCTCATTGGTTTACATAATTTTGAGCCTAAACAACAATCATTGCGCTAATTCTTTCATAACACAAGCACGAGCACACACAAAATCTGTTTTTCTGTCAGAACTTTCATAGAAAATACCTTGTATTTTTCAATGATTCAATGGAAGTCCTAGGGAGTGAATATCATTTCAAGCTCCTTACATTGTACATTCGTTGTACATAGTAACTTTGTGTTACTGACAGACATTTCTAACTGTTTCATATGTTGATTCAGTCTTACACCTCATAATTTGTTTGAATTTGAAAAGATTCGGATAAATACATTCATGAATTGACGGCTCATTATCAGATCAGTTGGTGGAGAATGTTCATACTTTAACAACAATAGATCATGAAGACTGTTCTACATTGATTAATTGGGGGAGAAGTTTAAAAGACTGAGCTGACTTTGAAATAAGTTTTGATGATTTTGATTCTCACAATCATTAAAAAGGGGGAGAAATTCTTAAAGTTCAATTTCAAAGTCACATTTTTCAAAGCCATAGAGAGATGTCAAAGTGGAAAAGACTTGGGGAGAAATTCTGAAAGTTCAATTCAATCAAGTCTGATGAAAAGAAATTATTCAGAAATGATTCAAAGACAAGTCAAGATGATTAGAGAAAGTTGGTTTTCTGAAGACGATCCAGAGATCACAGAAATGAAGATACGAGATCAAAGATTCCTCAACGATGTTTCAAAGATCATAGATTTCAAAGAAGCTTCAAAAAAATTCAAATGGTATGTTCAAGACTTCATGACTATTCAAAGACTTTGTGAAAGACTTTTCAAGATTCTTCAAAGCATCAGAAGATTGCCAAAGCTTCATCGTTTAAAGATGTCAAAGTTTAAAGTTTTGAAGAATCAAGCGCTAAAGACGATTGTCAAATTTTTATTAAATCTTGAATACAAAGGGGGAGAATGTTAGTGTATAAATTGTATCCAAGATTTAATGTGAAAAGTCAAGGTCTGTAAAGTCAACTTAGTCAAACTTAGTGGTTTGAGAGTTTTGGTATTGTGAGAGTTCTAATGTCTTGAGTGTTTTAGTAGCATGTGTATAAATAGTGTTTGTGTTGTGGGTGTTTGAAAAAACAAGTAGTATTGTATCTTTCATATCATAAATCATATGACTTGTGATTTCTCTCTACTCTCTCTCTAGAATTGATATTGTCAAATATTGATATTGAATTGTGTTTGAATCTGGGAATCATACATTCCAAATATACACAGAGTGGTAGGTGTTTTAACTGCGGGAAGAACAGACACTTTTCGAAAGATTGTCGGTTTAAGAAAGTCAAAAATTCGGAGTATTATGCGAAGAAATATCTATTGGTTAAGAAACAGGAAGATGGGAAGGTGCTAATGGCCGAATAGGAGAACTGGCTTGGTGAGACTTCCAATGAAGAAGAAGCTCAGTTCACAAAAGTGTGTATAATGGCCATGGTTGAAGAAGATGCACATCATGTTTCTGACAACTCCGATAATGAGTCTGAGGTAAGTGGGCAATTAGAAAACTCTGAGGTAGTTAAATCTTTAATTGCTCAAATTCAAAACATGGAAAAAGAGTTTAATGTGCTTAAAAGTAAACTTAGTCTTGAGAGACAAACAATGATGAATTTTCAAGATGAAAATGCATTATTGAAAGTTGTCATCGAGGACAAGGAAAATGAGAAATATGATTTAAAAAAAAAAAAGAATAGGATGATTTGACATCCAAGATCCCTGAGCTCCAAAAGGACTTGTTGAACTTGAATTCCGAAAAGGGTGAGTTTAAAATTAAATTCGAAGTTTGCTTTCAAGAACGCAATGAGGCGTACTCTAAATCTTCATACAAACAAATTATGTTAAGTCAGATTTTATAGTAATCGTTGTATTTATAGACTTGGTCTAATACTGTGTTCTTAGTGTGTATACTATGTAGTATTAGCCAAGGGTATTTAAGTCCCTTGTGGCTTTGGTGTTTGTTAGGAACTAACGCATATTCAATACAATCTTGCACTTTCAACTTTCTCTCTCTATTTTCTCTCTCTACTTTCTCTCTCTAAGATTTAGTTGATTTTGGGATTATCAAATTCCAAGATGTTAGATTTTATAATCCAAAATTGGGGTTAGGTTTGTTGGAAACTGATATTTTAAAACGAGCCCCTGAAAATTTATATAATTTTGATAAAATGGGTTCAACTGTTAAGAAGATTCCAGACATTCGTGACACGTTCGTCAAAGCTATGACTATAATATCTGATACTCCTCAAAAAGGTAAAGAAGTTATAGACGATGACCAATCAAGTTGTACTGATTCACAATCAAGTTTCAAATCTGTGGGATTCAAATATAATGATTTAAATAATAGCTACAAAAATCGAAAGCTAAAATTTGTAGAGTTTGAATCATTATTTTCCCCACCTGTTATAAATGATGAATCAGTCAATGATGATAAAGTCTTACCTGAAACCAAGTGTCAGTATGACGAGTATGAGTCAGATACTGATACTTGTGATCAGACCATCATATCTGAGTCTATTACTTATGATTCCCCAAATGGAGCTAAGATAGAAGAGTCTTCAAATGTCACGGATTCTAATGGAAAGTCTGAGTTTGTTGAGAAAATGTCTAAAGAAATTTTTGATCAAATGATGAACTCTTTAGATCCTGTCCCCATTTTGAATAAGCTTGAGTCTGACTCCGTGTTACATCAAACTTATGATTTTGAAAACCAAATTTATGATTTACAAAATCCGTGATCTTCGTTTTAAACTGGATAAATCTTTGAAAGAAAACCGAGAGCTTTGTAAACAGATAAATGAGTTGAAAAATGATTTGTTTAAAAAGAATTTATCAGATCAGAAAGAGTTTGATGACAAGAAATGGAATGTGAGATTTAATCCGGAGTTTGAGACTCTTGCCAAACCGACAATTGTTTATTCTTCTAGTTTTGAAAAACAACCGAGTGTGTTCGAAAAAGGTGAAACTTCCGGTGTCAAGAAAAGTAACTCATCCTCAAAGAATTCATCTAGTAACGTTTCTTTTGGTTTTTCAGATGTAAATGGAAAGGTGAAGGAAAAGTGGATAAGAAAAATTTATGAACAGAAAGTTGTTGAAAATGTTTCTGAAAAATGTATTTCTGTATTGAAAGGAGAGAGTATTGTGACAGATAGTGATTTTAGTATTGATTGTAATAGTTTTGAGACAAATAAATGTTAGTTTTGTTCAAATAAATGTAAGTCGTTTGATAAATCAAAAGTCATGACATTTGCTCAAAAGAACATTATTTGCAATCACTGTGGTAGCAATTTGTTCTCATTTCACTCCGCTATTCCTAAGCCAAAGAAAGTCAAAAGCTTTTCTCATACCAAAACATTTTCCAAAGGCTCGACTCAACGAATTCATATATTCAAGACTAAGCAAAACAAGTTTTCAAAGCAAAAGGATTTTCATGATTTAAATGTTAATATGGTTTGGAAATGGTTGCCTAAGCCCAGATATGAATGGTGTACTATTGGCAAGGTTGACGATTTCCAAAAGTTAAAGAATGCTAATATGAGAGGACCCATCTAGATATGGGTACCTAAAGCGAAGTAATCTGTTCATTTATAGGCCTGTCATCTGTGGATAATTGATTCTAGATGTTCAAGGCACGTGACAGGGTTTAAGCATCTACTGCAAAATTATGTTGAACATCCTGCAGGAACAGTTAGTTTTGCTAATTCTGAGCTAAAAGGTTGTCAGAGGGTATGGGATGCTAAAAAACAGCACTGTAACCATACAGAAAGTTTTATATGTGGAAAGGCTTGATCAGAATCTCTTTAGTACAAGTCAGTGTTGTGACAGCCTCTACCAAGTTAGGTTTACCATTACGCACTGTCATATAGAAGATCCGGTCGGTTTTGAAAATTTTAAAGCTGAGAAATACGGGAACTTATATGCAGTTAATTTTTCGACTCCATCTGCCACTTGATCAGTCTGTCTGATTGCGGAAGCTTCAAAGGAAGAGAGTTGGATATGGCATCGTCGTCTCTCTCACCAGAACTTCAAAGAAATAAATACTCTAGCGAGCAAAGGCATGGTCAAAGGTCTTTCAGAAATGAGATTTGAGAAGGATTCCTTGTGTTCAACATGTGAGATGGGAAAAATGAAATCGAGTTCCCACAAAGCCAAGATGGAATCTTCTTGTAAATCGCCACTCGAGATGATACATATGGATCTTTACGGCCCAATGCGTATTCAGTCAATCAGTGGAAAGAAGTACATACTTGTCATGATTGATGAATATTCAAGATACACGTGGTTACAGTTCTTGAGAGCCAAGTCAAATGCACCTGAGTTAATAATTGCTTTCATCAAGAAAGTACAAGTCTTACTACAACTATCAAACAAAAAGCTACGAAGCGACAATGGCACCAAATTCAAAAATGAGACTCTACAAGGATATCTTCATTCGTAGGAATTTCTCATAATTTTTCTGCCGCTCGTACGCAGCAACAAAATAGAGTTGTAGAGCGCAAGAATCGAACTCTAGTCGAAGCTGCGAGAACAATGTTGGCTTACTCAGGACTACCTTTGTATTTATGGGTCGAAGTCGTTGCTATCGCGTGCTTTACTCAGAATCGGACGATCATCAATAAACGGTTAAATAAGACAACGTATGAGATTATTAATAAAATAAAACCTAACGTCAAGTTTTTCCGTGTCTTTGGTTGCAGATGCTACATCCTAAAAGACCGTGATAATCTTGTTAAGTTCGACAAAATGGCGGACGAAGGCTACTTTCTTAGATATTCCTTGACTTCCAAAGCTTATCGTATTTACTACAGATGCACCAAGACTGTCATGGAGAGCATCAATGTATCTTTTGATGAGCATTCAACATTGACTTCTGAACACGACATTTCAGGACTCAAACTTAAAGGAAAGGTTTCTATTCAAGACCGAATAGACCCCGTTTCGAAAGAGACTATGTCTTTTGCCTCTAACTCTCAAACGTCTACATCTGAGTTAGATTTATTATTTTTTGATGCATTTATGGATATTTGTGCAGATTTTGATAAATCTAGTGCATCCGCATCAACATCAGAGGTCCCTGATACAGTTGTAGATATTTCTGGACCATCTGAACCTGTCACAACAACTTCTTCAGGTACTACAATGCCTACTGATTCTAATCAATGTAACATTGGTTCTGTTTCTACATATTCAAATTCTGGTAATGAAGTCCCGAGTACTTCTTCTGTCCTGCCAGAAGTACAACAATCAGAATCACCTGTGGAAGAAGTTCCCACATCAACAGAAGTTTTACCTGCAATAGTTGATGAATATAACGAAGAGAACAACAGAGTAAATGTTCAAACCCTTCCTAGTACCACAAGATGGACTAGAGATCACCCTCTACATAATATCATAGGCGACATCGACAGTGGTATTAAAACCCGCACTGCATCGACAAACTTTTGTTTGTATTCCAGTTTCCTTAGTTCCCTTGAGCCTAAGAAGGTTCGGAGGCGCTTCAAGATCCAGATTAGATTCTTGCAATGCAAGATGAATTACTCTAATTTGAAAGGAACAAGGTCTGGCGGCTAATCCCATGACCCAAAGACAAATTTGTTATAGGAACTAAGTGTGTCTTCAGGAATAAAAAGGATGAGGCTGGGATTGTTGTTCGCAACAAAACAAGATTGGTCGCTATAGGATATTGTCAACATGAGGGCATCGATTATGACGATACATTCGCCCCTATTACGAGGATAGACGCAATTCGGATATTTCTGTCTTATGTTGCCCATAAAAATTTCAAGGTTTATCAAATAGACGTGAAATCCGCGTTCCTAAATGGGATATTGCATGAGAAGGTATATGTTAACCAACCCTAAGGCTTTGTCGACCCTCATCATCCTGACCACGTCTAGGTTCTTGACAAGGAACTTTATGGTCTCAAACAAGCGCCAAGAGCATGGTACGAAACTTTAACACAATTCCTTCTTGCCTCCGGTTTCAAGAAAGGTACAATCAACACAACGCTTTTTTTGAAGAAACAAGGTGAGGATTTGATTCTTATACATATATATATGTAGATGACATTATATTCGACTCTACAAATCCTAAATTTTGCAAGAACTTTTCAAAAATAATGGAGACTCGGTTTGAAATGAGCATGATGGGCAAACTGGCATTCTTTCTTGGTTTACAAATAAAACAGTCCCCATATGGCATTTTTATCAACCAGTCTAAGTATATACGAGATATTTTGAAAAAGTTCAATATGACCGATAGTTCAGTGATGAAGACGCCCATGGCTACTAGAACTCTACTGGACGTAGATTTATCTGGTAAATTTGTTGACTAGAAGACGTGCAGGAGCATGATCGGCTCATTATTGTATCTGGCGGCTAGTAGACCGGATATTATGTTCGATACTTGTTTCTGTGCGAGATATCAAGCGAACCCTAAAGAATCCCATATTATTTCCGTAAAACGGATCCTTAGATACCAAAAAGGCACCCTAGAGTTAGGCCTTTGGTATCCAAAGGATTCTGGTTTTGATCTTACTGCTTTTACTGATGCTGACCACGCAGGTTTCAAATTAGATCGAAGAGCACGTCGGGTTCCTGTCAATTTTTAGGCGACAAGCTCATAAGTTAGACCTCAAATAAACAAAACTGTGTGTCTACATCAACTGTCGAAGCTGAGTACGTTGTTGCCACAAGCTGCTGCTCTCAGGTGTTGTGGATGATGACGCAACTCAAAGACTTTGGGTACACTTACAAGCGAGTTCCTATCTATTGCGACTCAAAGAGCGCTATAGCAATAACGGCTAATCCGGTTCAGCACTAAAAAACGAAACACATTGATGTTCACTACCATTTCATAAAGGATCATGTCGAGAAAGGTGCCATAGAAATGCATTTTGTCCACACTGATTACCAGTTAGGTGATTTGTTTACTAAACCTTTAGATGAAAAACGTTTTAAGTTTTTGATCAGCAAACTTGGTATCCTTAACATGTCTTCTTAAGTCTGTTGGTATTTCTTGCATGATTCTAGGGGGAGTTGATCTTACTTCTGCATATGTCTAGAGGGAGTTAGAATATCTACTTATATTCTTCTTATCTACTGACGAAGGTGGAATCATCTTAGATGATTACCAAAATCTTTCTTATTTTGTAGGTTATAAGCATGTGACATTGGCTTTTGGATAATTCCGTTCATAACCCGTACTTCCATGATTACATTCTTACTGAAGCTGAAAAGATTCATCTTATTCTGGAAGTAGTTGTTGTCTGTTTTAGGGGGAGATAGTTAAAGTTTTCACTGTCATATTTTAAGGGGGATAAAAGAAAAATAATTTTCAATGTTATATTCATATTGTACTTTTCTAATGATTTGACTTTTTAAAGATATTAAGGTGGAGAATATCTGATATTTTTGTCGAAAGGAAGCATAATGGATAAAATATTCATATCAAGAAGAATTGAGAATCCTATGCCGAATGTAAGTATTTCTGATTCTTTATCTTACATACTTTGAAAGAAGAACGACTTTCAGGTATGAAAAACGATTTCTTAAATGTTCAAACCACATCTTATTCTTTAAATGATTTTATGAATTTAGAAGTGTGATTTTAAAAGTTTTTCATATCAGTGCTTTCATGTCTAACTGACCGTGTGTTTCTAAAGACTAATACTTATGTATTGTCTTTTCATATACTGTCAAGTATTCTTACGCACATCGGTTCAGTATTTTTCATTGACTTTGTTATTACCATGTCTCTAAAAGATAATTCTTTCGATGGTAATACTCCTGTTTGAGTTCCACATTGTATGAGTATCAGACATTATTTCTAAACTTTTTGTGATTTCATTGTCAAATTGTTTATATTTTTTCGTATAAAGAACTTTCAATTCTTTTATATCCCAATATTTTTCTTCATGATATTTGATTTGATCGAATCACTGTCAAATTGTCAAAATATTTAACTTGACTTCATTTCATTCATTCAATTTCTTTGTTTTGAGAGATCTTAAATGTTCAAAATGTGCAAACTTCATTCTTATTATTAATGAGCATACTTTTTCTGATAATGATATCTTGTGCTCATCTTCCAAGATAAATTGTTAAGCAACATATTTTTAGGACAAAATTCATGGGTTCAGTGTGTAAGCTTATCATAACTTCTATGGATTTACGTTAACTTGTATTTCCTACCCAAGAAATTATCCCGAGTGATTGAGGGGAGAGGGGTCAAAATAAAATAGAGTGGGTGTGTGATGAGGTAAAATGTGAAAGAGAATTTGGTTAGAAGAGAGCTCAAATGATTAAAAGAAAGAGGGTGAGAGATCAGAGTAAAAGAATATCAAACTCTGGACCAAAATTTTTCTGAGTCGGGCAGCCACATAATCTGTTGTTTCACAATTCTTTCGTGAACTTCATTGAAACAGCCTGAAAGGTCCATACATACAAGATTTCAATCACGAATATGACTTTATTTCATTGATCTTGAATGTTTCACTCTCTACAAGTATTTCTCTCTCTGGAATCTCTCTCTCTCAAAAGATATGACAATGTCTAAGATCCTTACCTAAAGCTTAACAGCAAAGCAACCTAATATACTCCTAATTACAAGAAACTAAACTACCTTGACTTATACAAGACTTTTAACAACTTTGACTTTTGTTGACTTTTACACTTTTGACACTTACATTGACTTTGACAATCAATTACAACTTTGACCTTTTAATCTTGAATACAATAATTTACTCAACAATCTTCCCCTTTGGATTCAAGATTAAAAAAATTGACAATAATCTTCAGGTCATATTCTTGTTGCAAAATCTTCAAAATGAAATCTTTAATAGCTTCAAATCTTTAATAGTCTCTCACTTTTGAAAGTATTTTCATCACAAATACTTTGAAAATCTTTTCAGACTTTAAATCTTTAAAACTTTGACATTTTCTTCAATCTCCCTCTTTGCTCACAAATATGCAATAAATTTCCAGATAATCTCGTCAACATGATAATCATCAGACTTTGCTTTGACTTTCTCCGCTTTACAACTTTCTCTTCCTTTTTGATAAACATCAACCTGACTTTGAAATCTTGGAATATCTCCCCCTTTTTGATGAATTATGAGAAATCAGAATCATCAAAACATTTCAACGTCGGAACTGTCTTTGAAATATCTCCCCCAAATATCAAGATAAGCACAGTCTTCATGAGAAACAAAGATAATCTCCCCCATGTAGAAAAATGGACAATCTCCCCCAAAGAGAATATGATCTCCGTCTAATCTGATATTAAAATTTTGCCATCAATTTATAAAATGTATTCATCTGAATCTTTTCAAACTCAGACAAATTATGATTGGTAACCCTGAATCATCATATGCATCAGTTAATCTGCCTGTCAGTAGCACAAAGCCATTGTGTACAACGAATGCACATGGGAAAGGAGATTTTTGATGTTCACTCCCCCAGGTCTTCCATTCAATCATTGAAAAACCACAAGGGAATTTTCTATGAATGTTACAAGAAAACTTATTTCTTGTGTGCTCGTGAACGTGTAGCAATGATTGAAGCATTTAAAGCTTGATCAGGCTCAAAATATGTAAACCATTGAGACAAAAATAGAATTACACAGACTCAATGTGCATGATAAAGGGTCAAAAGTGGGGCAACTTTCCTTCTTTTTCACTATCAACATCTTCCAAATGAAGATTTGATAGATGATGTGTTGCTTCCCCTTTAAAATATGAAACATTCTTTTGTTGAGAAAAGAATGAGTAGCTGGTGGGGTTTAATACAATAGTTGGTATGGGCTAGTTTCTTGTTTCAATGAAGTTCATGAAAGAACTGTGAAACAACAGATAATGATGTTGCCCGGCTCAGAAAAAGTTTGGTGTAGAGTTTGATATTCTTTTACTCTAATCTCTCACCTTCTTTCTTTTTAACATTTGAGCTCACTTCTAACAAACCTCTCTTTTCATTTTACCTCAGCACACACCCACTCTCTATTCTTTTGACCCCTCTCCCCTCAATCACTCGGGATAACTTCTTGAGTAGGAAACACAAGTTAATGTGAATCCATAGAAGTTCATTGAAGTTCTCACACTGATCCCATGTAATTTTTCCTATATGTAATGTTGCTCAACAGTTTATCTTGACATATAAGAACAATATATCATTATCAGAAAGTGTATGATCATAAAAAATAAGAATGAAATTTGAGCATTTTGAACATTTAAGATCTCTCAAAACAAAGAAATTGAATGAATGAAATGAAGTCAAATTAAATGTTTTGAGAATCTGACAATGATTCGATCAGATCAAATATAATGAAGAAAAATATTGGGATATCAAAGAATTGAAAGTTGTTTATATGAACAAAATATAAACAATTTTGACAATGAAAGCACAATTAATAACAAAGGAGGTCTGATTTCAAACAATGTAGAATTCAAACGGGAGTATTACCATCGAAAGATTTATCTTTTTGAGACATGGTAATAACAAAGTCAATTAAAAATGTACCGAACCAATGTGTGTAAGATTACTTGACAGTATAAAGACAAGATAATACCCAAATATTGATCTTTAAAAAACACACGGTCAGTTAATCATGAAAGTATCCACATGAAAAACATTTAAAATCACACTTAGAAATTCATAAAACGAAGTGGTTTGAACATTTAAGAAAACATTTTTCACATTCGAAAGTCGTTCTTCTTTCAAAATGTGGTAGAAATTAAGATTTAAAGTGATATACCTTCAACGTAAAAATCTTAACTACCCTTAAAATAAATATTTATCATTTAAGCTTTCTTTGACAAAAACCTCAAATACTCCCCCTCTGTATCTGTAAAAAGTCAAATCATTAGTAGAGAACAATATGAATATATCGATTAATCTCATTTCTCTTTTCTACTATCTCCCCCATAAAAAATATGACATTGAAAATTTTAATGAACTCCCCCTCAAATAGACAACAAAAACTTCCTGAAAAAGATGGATCTTTTCAGCATCCTTAAGAAGAAAAACATTTAAGATCGAGTTCTGAACAAAATTATCCAGAAGCCATCGTCACATATTCTTCGGTGAGAATAGTAACTCCCCTTAACATTTGCATAATCCTTAATCATTAAACCGAGTTCTGAATTACTAGGATTGAAGTAAATTCATAAGTCAAACTCCCCATATTTATCATTGAAGACCGGGTCTTGAACTACCTTTTTCAAAAGCCAATGCCCTTACTCCCGCTAAACCTGCGGTACCTATAAAACATATTTGACAGGTTTTGGTACCCACAAGTATTTGGGTCCAGACGGGTTAGATTTTGGAATCCACTTCTCATTAGATTCAAATCTTTTAAGTTCATTTTGTTGAGAAGTGATTCTGTAAGTTACATACCAATTTTGAGCATAATTCTTATTAACAAAATCATCAGTTCCACAATATGAACAACAAATTTTCTTTTGTGCTATCCTGATTAAATGATTTACAGAGTAAACAAAATCAGGTTTAGCAAAAGATTTACCTTGTGAAGCATTGTTCTTTTTGTTTATTTGAGGTGTAGGAACAAATGACTTTGAATCATCTTTCCTTATCGAAACCATTTTCTGTTGAGACTTATTCTTTCTGATGTTACCTGAACCATCAATAGATTTGACATAGAAAAGGTTAGTAGGATGAATCCGATCTTCATGATTAGATACAATATCATTTGAATCAACAAATAAAGGACTGTTAGAAACATTTGCAAAAATTGAACTTGTAGCTGATTTAAATAAATATTCTAATGCAGCTGAATCATTCATGGGTGATTGAGCAATTATATCTGGACTTCTTTGTGCTCTCAAATCCACCTTGAAAATGATTCCTTCAAGTTCTGTGATCATGTTTGACAAAATGTTTCTTTCTTCAGACAATATATCAATCTTCTTTTGTAATTCATACTTCGTCTTTTGTTCTTTCAATGCATTTGTTGATAGTTTAGATAGCTTCTTTGAAAGCTTGTTAATCTCTGTCTCAAATACCTTTCTTTCTTCTTCAAAATCCTTTTCAACACTTTTTCTTTTATAAGATATCTCTCTGAATAATCCGACATTCTTCTGTTTTGTTAACTTCCTCTCTTTCTCAAACTTATCTCTTTCCATGATGAAGACTTTCTCAAAATCTGACACTTGTTGAGAAAGTTTTGTATATTTGAGCTCCACGACTTTCTTTTCTTCAAAATATTTCCTTGAAAAATCAAAAAAAATTTGTGCAAAAGATTTTCTTTCTCTTTTAAACTATTCTCTTTCTTTCTCAACCATCTTTGCATCTTGAGAAATCTGTTCTTTCATTTCTGTAATCTATCTTTGAAGCTCAACATTTTTCTTTTCAATCTTGCTTATCTACTCTTGAACTTTTGAGTTGTCTTTCTCTTGTGAGGCTTCCTCTTTTAACATGTTTATCTCAACCTCAAGACTAAATACTTTTTCTTTCAACTTGTCTCTTTCAGAAAAAGATCAGTATTCATCTTTCTAAGCGCATCGCGTGTGTCACCAGCAATATTTGCTCTTGTTCTGAGATCTTCTATCTCTCTTTGCATTAACTCCTTCTTTGACCACAGAGTATTTGTACTACTTGCTTTCAATATTCTGGATTCCTCTTTAGATTTCTTCAGTTTAAATTGAAGATTTGAAATCTCTTTCTCTTTTACTTCAATTATTTCTACAAAATTTATTTTAGAGTTAGAAATGCATTTTGAACATACAAATTTTTTATCTAAAACAGAAGAATTCTCTTTCAATTTCTTAATCTTATCAAGAAGAGACAAATTCTGAATCTTTAATTTCTCATTTTCAGCTTCCAGTGCAAGTATTTCAGGCATGTACGCAATTGCACAATATCTCTTGGTTAAGACCATATTTCCCTTCTTATCAGTATAAGACATTTTGAAATCTTTGTCGGTCCACAATACTTATCAAGTTCTTATCAAAACAACACATAAACGATTAACCAACCTGTTTAGATTAATAACAAAGATTACAGGATTGATCGATTGAAGCTTTCGATGTGTTCTCTCTGTTTTACACCGTGAGTGTGTGTTGTGTGTGTTTTCTGATTTCTTTTAGTTAGCTTCTCAAACACACTTTGCTATAATATCTAAACTTAGATATTAAAACAAATATCTAATTTAGATATTAACCAACTCATATCTAAAAACTAGATATTTAAACTAAGTTAAACTAAATACTAAATTATAATAAACATTAATTAACTTCGACATTTATTACAAAATAACATTAGACTTAATATCGAGAGTCGACTTTCCGGCATTAGCTTCAGATTGGATCTTCAGATTGGATGATCTTGAATCCAATAAGACTGTGCTCTAACAATCTGTAAAAGATGTGATCGTCAAAAGAAAACTTTGATTAGAAGTACAATTATGTGCACACTCTTACAAATATGAATACAACGATTTAAAATCAGAAATATTTTAGAAAATTAAAATCTCATAAACAAATTATAAAAATTGCCTTCCAAAAATTAATTATGAAAAATCAGCGCAGAAAGATTTGATCTTTAATCTCTAAACCTGCAAAAATATGAAAAATATATCAGATATGCTCAGAAACAGATGAAAACAACAAAAATCGACACAAAAATGACCAAAAATGAAAAAGAAACGAAAAACTGGGACTAAACACGACAAAGAATGAAACTAACACGAAAAATGAGGACTAAAAATGAAAAATACAAAATATAAAACTAAAAGTGTAAAAACACGAAACTTACAAACTAGAGGGACTAAAAATGACAAAATATAAAACTAAAAACTAGAGGGACTAAAACTGTAAACACTAGAAAGATAAAAACTACAAGGGCTAAAAATAACAGAAACTGAAAATACAAACTATAAGGGCTAAATCAGAAAAACACTGAAACTTGAACTAGAGGGACCAAATCTGCCAAAATTAGAAACTAATTAACGACACTAACAAATCTAACAGATTTAGACCAAAAATGTAAGAAAATTTAACAAAAACCTAACAAAGTTAATAAGAGGAACCAAAAATGACAACTTTTAAAAGAATCTAACGGACTTAACACAAACTAACTGGAAACTAACGAAATTTTGACTAGAATGTAAAGAAATTAACACCACTAACGGAACAGGGACCAAAATGTCACAAACTTAACGAACATAACGGGGGTCCATTAAGTTACTGTTCATCTTCCCTACCAATCGATCTTCATACTTTACACCTCGATATCTCCTTCGTTTTTCAACCAAAATTCACGAAATTTATTGCGTTGTGTTCCTTGATCACTCCTAAATCGAACCCAACGAAAAATTTCCAAGCATGCAACAAAACACGAGCTGGATATTAACGTGAAAAAACTTTGACGACTTTATTTTAAGGCGATCGTTTTTCGGTCTGTTAAAGAGCTTTAAACACTTGAAAAAATATGGGAATCAAGTAAGAACAGGATTAAAGAGATAAAATATCGAAAACATCAGCTAAAACGATGATTCCGGCGAATCCCGCTTTTCCGGCGAAACTCCGGCGAAACTTCAAATGGCAATATCTTGTTCAATTCTCAACGAAATTCAATTCTAAAAGTTGCGTTGTGCTCTAAAACGTCAAAGGAACCGATTAGGAGCAATGAAATCGATCAAAAACACTTAATCGTAGAACTACTTCAAGTCATCGACTGAAAAAAAATTCAAAATTTTCTTCAAAAAACTAAAGGAGGAATCCATATCGATGCGGATTTCTTGATATGTTCTCAAAAACTAAGGGAGTAATTTGCATATGAAGCTTTCTGCATGAAAAGGGATACGAATTTGAGAAATTCGTATGTAAAGTGATGCGTGAAGCTCAATTTCGCATGGAGAAGCATGCAAGAAGATTAGATTTCGTATCATGCATGATACGAGTTGTTTTATCTGATAGCGTGCGAATTCCTTGAAATCATGTACATTGAAATAATGTAGCATGCGAGTTCTTCTTCAAGTGATGCTTGTTCTTCATCCTTTATCATATGAGTTCTTCTTCAACAGTGTTCTTCATTGTTTGAATGTTAATGAGTTTTCCAAATTTGTTGCTTCTTCAAACAAAATGTATTAGATCACCTACAAAACAAATGCTTAAAACAATTGCCAAAATATGAATTATGGATTGCAATCATTCAAAAACACATTTTTGAAACAATCCACAACTTTTTTCGGATCAAAATCTAAAAATTTAACATGAACATCAAGAACAATCAAGAACACATTCAACCAAAAACTTCCAAAAAAAATGAAATTTAGCGTTTAAATCTTGAAATTTTCAATTGAAACATGTTTAAAACTTGTTTTTAGAAAAGATCTTACACAAAAATGGATCAAATCAACACATATTTGCAAAATCAATTCAGATCACGTAAAAATCTTCAAATTGATTCAAATCTTTGAAATATTTGACAATTCACCAACGAAAAATGAATCTAGTATAAAAAACGAAATCAAACAATGTACATTTTCATCAAATCAACATGAAATCGCCAAAATCAGAGAGAAATTTTCAAAAACAGATCACACAAATTTTTTTAGAAAAACATCCCTGGTTTCTTTAAATCTTGATGAAATTGTGAAAAATTGGTGCACAAATCTTTCTCCCAAGCTTTGATACCAATTGAAAGGTCCATACTTACAAGATTTCCATCACAAATCTGACTTTATTTCATTGATCTTGAATTTTTCTCTCTCTACAAGTATTTCTCTCTCTGAATATCTCTCTCTCTCTCTCTCAAAAGATATGACAATGTCTAAGATCCTTACCTAAAGCTTAACAACAAAGCAACTTAATATACTCCTAATTACAAGTATCTAAACTACATTGACTTATACAAGACTTTTAACAACTTTGACTTTTGTTGACTTTTACACTTTTGACCTTTTAATCTTGAATACAATATTTGACTCAACACAGGCAACTAGCCCATGCCAACTCTTGCATTAACCCCACCTACTACTCATCTTTTTCTCAACAAAAAGATGTTTCATATTTCTTTGGGGAAGCAACACATAATCTATCAGATCTTCATTTGAAAGATTTTGATATTGAAAAAGAAGGAAAGTTTCCTCACCTTCGACCCTTTATCATACACATTAGATATATGTAATACTTGTTGCTGTCTCAACAGTTTACATATTTTGAGCCTATTCAAGCTTTAATTGCTTCAATCATTTATACACATGCACAAGCATACAAGGAATATGTTTTCTTGTCTTAACATTCATAGAAAATTTATTTGTGGTTTTTCAATGATTAAATGGAAACCCTTGGGGAGTGAACATCAAAAAGCTCCTTTCTAATATGCATCCGTTGCACAAAGTGGCTCCGTGTTACTCACATGCGATATAACTGATTCATATGTTGATTTATGTTTACCATTCATAATTTGTCTGAATTTGAAAAGATTCGGATAAATACATTCATGAATTGACGGTTACATGTTCATATCAGATCACAGGGTGAAACTATTCTCTTCTAGGGAGATGGATTCTCATATTTGAATGGGGGAGATTGTTTCTGCTTATCATGAAGAGTATGCTTATTTTGATATATGGGGGAGGTTATTATCAAAGACGATGCTGACATTGAAATGTTTTGATGATTCTGATTTCTCATCGTTCATTAAAAAGGGGGAGACATTTCTAGAATTTCAAAGTTAGAATTATGCTGATCATATCAAAAAAGGGGAGATCATTCAAAGTTCTATTTCAGAAGAAATCAAAGTCAAGTGAAAGTCGTAAAGCGGAGAGAACTCAAAGTGAAAGAGAATTCAAAATGATTGTTAAAGTTGAAACTGAGAAAGTTTGAAGATTTCAACAATATTTCTGAAGAAAATTGTGTTTATGATCAAAGAGGGAGATTAAAGAAGATTTAAAGTTTGTGAAGAAAGACAGAGTATTCATGATGAAAAGAATTCCAAAGACGGATGCAAAGATTTAAAGTTCTCAAAGACTCTGTGTTGAAGATTTTGCAACTATGAGAAGACCTGAAGATTATCGTCAATTTTTTTTTAATTTTGAATCCAAAGGGGGAGATTGTTAAGTCATGAATTGTATTCAAGATTAAAAGAGGGGTCAAAGTTGTAAAGTGTTGTAAAGTTGTATTTTTTTGTTAAAAGCCTTGTAAGTCAAAGTGTTTGACTTTGACATTAGCTTGAGTTGTAAGGCCATGTTGCTTAAGAGTTTTATAAACCAAACCAATACAACCTTGAGGGCTTTCAAGACCCAACTTGGACAATTTGCTGTTGAACTCAAGAATAGACCACAAAGGACCTTGCCGAGTGACACTGAAAACCCTAAAGCCCTTCACAAGGAACAAGTCAAGGCTGTAAGTATAAAGGAAATCGAGAACATAGACGAGTCTAGAAAAGTCGAAAAAATCTCTCCCACGCCAAGGGTACAAAAGGACTCACATTTGTTTGATACTTCAAACTTTCCAGACCTGTTTCCTTCCCACAGTGAAGCATAAAAACCAGAAATCGTAGCCAAAATAGCAGGCCAAATCGTTTCGAGCTGTCCAACATAATCTTCCCACAATGGGCAGACTGTGCCCACTCTAGAACCACTCATCGCATGTGTTCCCGACAAGAACAAGTTTGCCCTAGATTTAAGGTACTTACTTTTTCCCGGGAGAATTAAAACCAAAAAATGTGGATGAACAATTCAAAAAGTTTTTGGACATTTTCAAACAACTCCACGTTAACATTTCTTTAGTAGAAGCTCTCGAGCAAATGCCAAACTATGTTAACTTTTTGAAAGATATTCTCAACAAAAAACCAAGGCTAGGAGAATTTGAAACTGTTGCTTTGACCAAGGAATGTAGTGCACTCCTTACTTGAAAAATTCCTCCGAAACTAAAGGACCCAGGGAGTTTTACCATCCCATGTTCTATTGGGGGACAAGAAGTAGAACATGCTCTATGTGATTTGGGGGAAATCATAAACCTCATGCCTTTTTCTCTTTTAAAAAGGTTGGGAATTGGTGAAGTTCGTCCCACCACAGTCACTTTACAACATGCAGATAGGTCTCTGGCCTATCCAAAAGAAAAAATTAAGGACATTTTGGTAAAAGTCGATAAATTTAACTTTCCCGCCGATTTTCTAGTTTTGGACTATAAAGCAGATAACGATGTCCCCATCATTCTAGGAAGAACATTTTTGGCAACCGGTAGAACCTTGATAGACGTGCAAAATGGTGAGTTAACTATGAGAGTGAACGACCAAGAAGTAATTTTCAATGTTTTCAAATCTCTTAAGTTTAATGGTGAAATTGAGGATTGCTCTTGCCTAAATGCCGTAGATGATGATTTTGAGTTGAGGTTGATTAGTTTATTAGGGGAAGATATTTTGGATGATATTTTAGTTGAGGTTATAAATGCATTTGAACAATTGGACTTCAAGGATAGAGCAACCCAAGTCCCCTCTATAATCAAGGCACCAAAACTCAAATTAAAACCACTTCCTAATCACCTTAAGTATGCTTATCTCATGGAAGAGGAAAAATTGCCCATAATTATTTCTTCCAATTTAAGTAGTGAACAAGAAGTGAAATTAATAGAGTTGTTAGAAAACCACAAGAAGGCCATAGGTTGAACAATAGCAGACATCAAAGGAATTAGTCATTCTCTTTGCCAGCATAAGATAATTTTGGAGGATAATAGAGTTGGAAAAGTGCAACCTCAATGAAGACTCAATCCAATCATGAAAGAAGTCATCAAGAAAAAAATTTAAAATGGCTAGATTCAAGTATCATTTATCCCATCTCAAGTAGTGGTTGGGTGAGTCCAGTACAATGCGTGCCGGAAAAAGGGTGGTACCACGGTTATCACCAATGAGAAAAAATGAGCTTCTGCCAACAAGAACCGTCACCAGGTGGACAATTTTCATGGACTATAGACAATTAAATCTAGCCACCAAAAAGGACCATTTTCCCTTGCCCTTTTATTGACAAAATGCTAGATAGATTGGTCGGAAAAGAATTTTATTGCTTTTTGGATGGATATTCGGGGTATACCCAAATTCACATTGCTTCTAAAGATCAAGAGAAGACTACCTTCACTTGTCTCTTCGGAACTTTTGCTTTTCCCCGATTGCCATTTGGTTTATGCAATGCAACCACTACGTTTCAACGTTGCATGGTGTCTATTTTCTCAGACATGATTGAAAACTCCATGGAAGTGTTTATCGATGACTTTTTAGTTATTGGCACGTCATTTGAAAATTTGAAAAAGAGTTTTGAAAGATGTGAAACACGCGATATAATTTTAAATTGGGAAAAGTGCCATTTTATGGTACAAGAAAGAATCGTGTTGGGTCATATGGTTTCGAAAAAGGGTTTAGAAGTGGATAAGGGTAAACTTGATGTGTGTCCCAATTAGAACGTATTAATCAAGATTAACAATAAGCATTCACCAAATCTCACAATCTTATTGATTTCCAAGAATTACAATCTCTCTCTTTCTCTACAATATTTATCTCACTTGAATGAATATTATTTATGATCTATATGCCAAATTACAAAGAAAAATGTTGGGAACTGAAGAAAAACTCAAGTGTGGTTAATGCTGCTAGTTCAGTGTTACTACTGCTAGAAGACTTAAAGGTTAGTACTGCTGAGTGTTACTACTGCTAGTAGTTAATACTGCTAGTTAAAGTTAGTGCTGCTTGAACAAAGTTAGTACTGCTTAGCTAGTTAGTACTGCTAGTGGTTAGTACTGCTTAGTAATTAATGCTGCTAGAAGGAAGTTAATGCTGCTGAAGATTAATACTGCTTATATGATGAAGATTCGTATGAAAGGATATACATGGAAGCTTAGAGATATACATAGAAGATATACTGAAGATATTTTATTGTAATTATCTTTGTATTCAGTATATATATTGTATTGTTTAGAATAGTAAGATAACATATAACTTTTGCTTTTCATTCTTTTAGAGAAAATCAACCTCAAGGCATAGATCCTAATTCTAGAGTAGTAGAATTCGTATTGGTGAGCCTGTTCATCAATATTGAGGTTGAGTGAGTAATCTTGTAACTTCAAAGCATTCAATAAAAGCTTACAGTTTGTTATTCATATTTACTGTATTGATTTACTATTTCATTGAATATCAAAGTGTTATTCCGCAAACTTCTTTGATATTGTTTCTAAGAATTAATTCTTGTTGAGAATTCGATCCTGACAAGTGGTATCAGAGCGAAACTCTCTCAGAAACAGTTATTCATCATGGAAAATCTTACAGAATCAAGCAATACTTTGGTCTCAAAAGTTCCAATGCTTAGATCCAATGAATTTGACATGTGGAAGATCAGAATCAAGCAATATATTCTCCTCACATATTACTCTATGTGGGACATCATTGAGAATGGCCCATCTGATGAAGGAAAGATTGGTGAAGATGGCAAAAGAACCCCTCCAAAGACAGATGCAGACAGGAAGACAAGGCAGACAGAGATGAAAGCCTTGAGCACACTGCTCTTGGCCATTCCAAATGAGTATCAACACCAATTCTGCAATTGCACTGATGCACAGATGCTCTGGAATGTTCTAGAGAAGAGATTCTCAGGTACCAAAAGTACCAAGAGAAATCAAAAGGCAATCTTAAAGCAACAGTATCAAAACTTCATCTCAACTAAGAATGAGTCCATGACTCAAACTTTTGACAGGTTTAATAAACTAATTGGTGAACTAGCTACTATGGGAGTACAGATTGATCAAGATGATGTGAACAGAAAGTTCTTAAGGTCCCTTGGAGATGAATGGACCATGTACACTGTGTCATTCAGACAGAATGATCAGTTGGAAGAAAAAGAACTTGATGATCTGTACAATGATCTTAGAGTATTTGAAGCTGAGGTGGAGACAAAGAAGAAGCCTTCTGGATATATTCATAATGCTGCACTCCTATCAGCATCAATTGATTCTACTGCTAACCCTGAATCAGTTAATGCTGCTAATGGAACAAATCAAGATAAAGGCACTGATTCTGTGTTTGAAGCTTTTCTTTCTAATCATGGAAATTCCTCTTTGATTAATGATGACTTAGAACAACTCCATCCCGATGATCTGGAAGAGATGGATATTAAATGGCAGATGGCCATGCTCTCCATGAGAGTTAAAAAGTTCATCAAAAGAACTGGGAGGAACAACTTCTCCCAAAGAAGAGAAGATGGAGCAGGATTTGACAAGTCCAAGGTGGAATGTTACAAATGCCATAAAAAGGGACACTTTGCTAGAGAATGCAGAAGTGGAATGTCTCAGAATAACAACCACCAACAAGCTCAATCTGGAAGCTTCAACAGAAACTCTGCACAAGCCCTTGTCTCTCAACAAGGTATGGGGTTTGATTGGAGTGATCAAGCTGAAGAGGCTATTCAGAATCAAGCTCTAATGGCAGAGGTGTCTGGTCTCACTACAGAGGTAACTTCCAATCTTTGCTCTCAAAATTGCATTAACACTGTTAAAAGGTATAGGGATCACAACCAGAACATGAGTGATGACCTTAAGAGATTGGAAAAAGACATAAAAGATTATGTGAGGATTGTTGAGAGATTTGAAGAACAGATTAAGGGTTTTCAAGCTAATGAGCTTCAACACTCTTATGACACAAATTACTGGAAGTGGGAGAAGAATGACTTAGAGCTTCAACTGACCAGATATAAAGAAGAAAGTGAAAAGCTAAGAGGAGAGCTAGCTAAAGTCAAACTTGATGTAGAAAAGTTTTCTAATGCTTCCAAAGCAATGGATTCTTTGTTACAAACTCAGATTCATGATAAACTGAGAAGAGGTATAGGGTACAATACCACACCACCACCCTATAACAACAACTACATCCCTCCTAGTTCAGAGTTGTTAGAAACAAAGGATAGGAAGGATCTACCTAAGGGAGCCACTGAAATAGATCCCTTAGATGAAGTGGTTGTTAAGGATAAAACTGAGAAAGAAGTTGTCAAGGATAAGGAAAATACTGTGAGTGGTGAGATTCCTAAAGAAAATCACATTATCACCAATGAGGGATGTGGAAAGCACTGGATCAAGTCTAAAGAGATAGAAAAGACTGAGGGAAATAACAAGAAGGTTCACTATAAGCAGACCACTGTTGTGAACCCTATTCCTTGCAAACAATGTGAATGCAATAAAGCCAAGAGCCTAAATTCTGGTTTAAAAAGAGGAAATCAAAGAAACTGGAATAATCAATGGGCTCAGAAACAAGGAGTTGATCTGAATAAAATCAATAGACCAAAACCTTGTTTTATATGTGGCAAGTTGAATCATTTGGCTAAGTATTGTTACTTTAACCCTATTAACCAACAGATGAACTTTCAAAGATTTGTGCAAAAATCTGTGGGTTATAGGAAGGCTGGAAAGAAACATGTGATAAAGAAATATGTTGAAAGTAAAGGCACTTTAAAGAAAAAGATTTTAAAAGAAAGTATCAAAATGTGGGTGCCTAGAAGTACTAACAGTATTAGTACTGCTAACAATATTAGTACTGCTAACACAGTTACTACTGCTAACAGTGTTAGTACTGCTAAAAATATTAATGCTGCTAATACTGTTAATACCTCTTCAAAAGTTAATACTGCCAACACAGTTACTGCTGCTAACACAGTTACTACTTCCAACAAAGTTAGTGCTGCTAAGCATGCAAGTGCTGCCAAGGTAGTTAGTACTTCTAAAACTAGTACTGATTCTAGCAAACATAGTTCCAAGCCTATTATTGTAACAAAGTACTCCAAGAATGAGGAGTTAAAGTTCAAAAATCTTGTCAAGAAAGAATGCAAATATTTTGATGAGAAAGGGGTACCCAAGACCACTTTGGCTTGGGTTCCTAAATCATACTAATTGATTTATCTAATGTGCAGGGCAACCAACAGCTCAAGGGAAAGAGCATTTGGCATGTTGATAGTGGTTGCTCTAGGCACATGACAGGCAACATGTCATGCCTTCAGGATTTCAAGAATATCAATGGAGGACATGTTGCATTTGGAGACAATCTTACTGGTGGTAAGATAAGTGGAAAAGGTAATGTCACCAAAGGTAAGATGACATTTGAGGATGTCTACTATGTTGATCAATTAAAGTACAACCTGTTAAGTGTATCACAGGTTTGTGACAAACAACATAGTATATTATTTACAAATACTGAGTGTATGATCCTTGCTCCAGGGTTCAAGGTAGTTGATGAAAGCATGATACTACTTAGAACTCCAAGGAAGGACAATGTTTACTGTCTTGATTTGGACAATGTTGATAGTGATTCATCTTTGAATTGTCTTGTTTCAAAAGCTTCTATAGATGAATCCTCTCTATGGCACAGAAGGATGTGTCACATGAATTTCAAGACTATGAACAATCTTGTTAAAAATAACCTTGTAAGAGGGTTACCTTCAAAAGTCTTTTCATGTGATGATCATTGTGTTGCTTGTCTTAAAGGCAAACAACACAAAACTTCTCATAAGACCAAAGAGTTAAATTCTGTTTCTACTTGTCTCCAGTTATTGCATATGGATCTGTTTGGTCCTACAAATGTTATGAGTATAGGCAAGAAATCTTACTGCTTGGTTATTGTTGATGATTACTCCAGATTTACTTGGGTATATTTTCTAAGGACTAAGGATGAAACAAGTGGTCTTATCAAATCCTTTATTCTAAGAATTGAAAACCAAACTAATCAAAGAGTAAAAGTCATTAGATCAGATAATGGAACTGAGTTTAAAAATCATGATCTAAACACCTTTTGTGAAGAGAAAGGTATTAAGAGGCAATATAGTGCTCCTAGGACTCCTCAACAGAATGGTATTGCTGAAAGGAGGAATAGAACACTAATAGAGGCTGCTAGATCTCTGTTGGCTGATTCAAAATTGCCAATTACCTTCTGGGCTGAAGCAGTTAATACTGCTTGTTATGTCCAAAACAGAGTTCTAGTGGTCAAGCAAAAGAACAAGACCCCATATGAGCTTTTAAATAAAAGAAAACCTTTTATTGGTTTCTTCAAACCTTTTGGGTGTCCTTGTACAATTCTAAATACCAAATCTCACTTAGGTAAGTTTGATAGCAAAGCAGATGATGGATTTCTTGTTGGATATTCATCTCAGAGTAAGGCCTACAGAATATTTAACTCTTCTTCTAGAATAATTGAAGAAAGTGACAATGTCAAATGCAATGAGAGCTCACCAAATCCTGTTGGATCTGGACCTCAGTGGCTATTTGACATTGATTCACTAACTAATTCTTTTGGTTTCAGTAGTGATGATTCTACAGGAACAGGATGTGGAGAATCAGAGATCACTCAAGTTCAAGAAAGTATATCCAAATCTGTGATTTTTCCCATACCCACAGTGCATTCTGGTGAAGACTGTGAAAAGGAATCATTTACTGGACCAAATCAGAGTGAAGAAGAAACTAGAGATGAGGAGACTCAAGAAAATAAAGAATCAGAAGTGGCATCTGAAAACACTTCAGTTGAGTTGCATGACTCTAATCTAGAGGCTGGACTGAATGAAGAACCTAGTCATAACACCAGAGTTCAAAAGAATCATCCTCCACAGCTGGTAATAGGAGATATCTCTTCTCCTATGATGACTAGACATCAAAGCAGGCTTCAAGAAATGCAAGATCAACAGCATACAGTCCTTTCTTGCTTTTTATCCCAGCTTGAGCCTAAAAAGGCACATGATGCTATGAAAGAATCTAGCTGGATAGAAGCAATGCAAGAAGAACTGTTACAGTTCAAGCTACAAGATGTATGGGATCTAGTAGACCTTCCTAAAGGTCACAGAGCAATTGGCACAAAGTGGATTTTCAGAAACAAGAGAGATGAAAGAGGTATTGTCATAAGGAACAAAGCAAGGCTGGTGGCTCAAGGCTATACTCAAGAAGAGGGTATAGATTATGAAGAAGTTTTTGCACCTGTGGCTAGGATAGAAGCAATCAGACTATTCCTAGCCTATGCTTCTTACATGAACTTCAAAGTCTATCAAATGGATGTAAAAAGTGCTTTTCTCTATGGATCAATTGAAGAAGAAGTATATGTCTGTCAACCACCAGGGTTTGAAAACCCAAGCTATCCAGATAGGGTATACAAATTAAAGAAAGCACTTTATGGATTACATCAAGCCCCAAGAGCATGGTATGACACTCTGTCATCCTATCTCTTGGAAAATGACTTTGAAAGAGGAGTCATTGATAAGACTTTATTTATCAAAAGAAAGAAGAAGGATATCTTGCTGGTCCAAATCTATGTTGATGACATTATCTTTGGATCTACAAGAAACAACATGTGCAAGGAGTTTGAGGATTTAATGCATCAAAGGTTCAAAATGAGTTACATGGGGGAACTTACTTTCTTCCTTGGACTCCAAGTTCAACAGAAGTCAGATGGCATTTTCATATGTCAATCCAAGTATGTGCAGGATATTCTAACCAAGTTTGGTTTTTCAGAATCAAAACCTGCCAGCACACCTATGGAAACACACAAGCAGATCACAGCAGATCTTGAGGGGGAGGATATGGATGTGCATTATTATAGATCCATGATTGGCTCTCTCATGTATCTCACAGCATCAAGGCCAGATATAATGTTTCCAGTTTGTGTATGTGCAAGATTTCAAGTTAGGCCAAAGCAATCTCACTTTCAAGCTGTTAAGAGGATATTCAGATATCTCAAAGGGCAACCCAGATTGGGACTTTGGTATCCTCATAACTCACCTTTTGACCTAATAGCATACTCAGACAGTGATCTAGGTGGGGCAAACTTGGACAGAAAATCTACTTCTGGAGGATGTCAGTTTTTGGGTGCTAGACTTGTATCATGGCAGTGCAAGAAACAAACCACAGTATCCACATCTACAACAGAGGCAGAGTACATAGCAGCTGCAAGTTGCTGTTCTCAAGTCTTATGGATTCAGAATCAAATGTTGGATTATGGGGTAACCTTTCTACACACTCCAATCTTTATTGACAACAGCAGTGCTATTAGCATTGAAAAAGAGAAAGCAAATCCAGCTGAGAGGGCATTTGAGGTTGAGGGGGAGAAAGAGGCAGAAAAAGAATCAGAATTTACTGAAGCAGAAGAAACTGTTAATACTGCTGAAGCAGCAGTAACAGAAGCAGCAGTAACAGGGTTTTCTGTTGAAGAAATGGAGATTGTAGAAACACTAGTCAAAGCAAAAAAATGACACTCCTGAGGCTACTCAAAAGGCCAAGGGAGTAGTCATCAATGAAGGAAAAGTTCAACAAAAGGAAACAGAAAAGGCAAAGGAGACAAAAGGAAAAGGAAAGGAGAAAATGGTTGAAGCTGAACTGCCTGCCAAGAAAAAGAGTCAGATTGAGTTGGATGAAGAAATGGCAAAGCTACTTCAGGCTGAAATGGAAAAAGAAGAACAACTTCAATCAGAGAAGGATAGAGAGCTTGCAAAGATCATGGCTAGAAAGTTGAATGCAGAATATCAGAAAAGCATCAAAGAAGCAGCTCAAGCCAAGAAAAGTTCTGTGAAAGTTTTTAAGCAAAGAATGCCATTCAAAAAGCAAAAGAGACAACCCTCCAAAACATTTTTGGCCAATCAGGAAAGAAGAAAGATGATAAATTTCCTGAAAGGTGCAATTGGTGTTAAGGGGGAGATATTCACCAACATGGCATACACTCAGGTTAAGGAGTTGTATCATAAAGAGATGCTTAAGCTTCAAGGTGATTCAGTCCAAAGGGAAGAGGCTGAGAGAAGAATGAAGGAAAGGCATGACCTGAATATTCAAAAGCCATTCCCTGAGGACACCACACCTTCAAAAGATAAAACTGAAGAGATGAAGGAAGAACATGAAGGTGTTGGTATAGAAGCTACATCTGTGAAGAGGGTGAAGTCAATTGCCTCCAAGAAGCAGAACAAAAGGCCAAGAGTTGAAGAAACGGCAGAAACAGCAGAACCTTCAGTTACTTCTACAACTGAATCTGTAAAGAACCCAGAACAATCCAATAAGCAATATAATCTTGATTTTTATATGACTACAACAGCTGATGAACCAGTTTCAGTTGATCCTATCTCTATGAAAGCTCCAGAAGTTATCTTTTGGGATATTTTGGAAGATCAAAGGAAGAAATACTTTAGGCTTAAGAGAATGGGAGATCTATATGAAGTGTACTCTACTTGGGGTAGACTCATAAGAAGTTGTTCAAGATCAGATTTAGAAGAGATGTTTAAAGTTGGGTTGGAGATATATGAAAAGGAACTGAAAGGAGAAGGAATGAGCTTAATCAGATTAGCTATGGAGTACTTATGCATGATGTTTGACCCTAGCAAAGTTCAACATGTGATCAGAGATTTGCATCTACAGAATAAATTCCAAAGAATAGAAAACTGGATGATATTTGAAAGGTGTGGAGTCTATGTCATCACTGTGGACAGAGCTTATCATGAGTACTACTTAGTTGATAAAATCTATGATCACAGCAAGGCCAAATTACAAGCAATGTTGAATGCAAAGCTTACATGTTCAAAAGATTCAGAAATGGCAAAGATTGTGGTTAGCAGAATCATTAATCAAAGTTTGGGTTTGGATCCTAATCTAGGAGTATGAATTGAGGTGTTGAAAGCATCTTGAAGAAAATTTGAAGAACTTGACTTCTATTCCTAAAAGTCAAGTTAGGGGGAGATTGTTGGGAACTGAAGAAAAACTCAAGTGTGGTTAATGCTGCTAGTTCAGTGTTACTACTGCTAGAAGACTTAAAGGTTAGTACTGCTGAGTGTTACTACTGCTAGTAGTTAATACTGCTATTTAAAGTTAGTGCTGCTTGAACAAAGTTAGTACTGCTTAGCTAGTTAGTACTGCTAGTGGTTAGTACTGCTTAGTAATTAATGCTGCTAGAAGGAAGTTAATGCTGCTGAAGATTAATACTGCTTATATGATGAAGATTCGTATGAAAGGATATACATGGAAGCTTAGAGATATACATAGAAGATATACTGAAGATATTTTATTGTAATTATCTTTGTATTCAGTATATATATTGTATTGTTTAGAATAGTTAGATAACATATAACTTTTGCTTTTCATTCTTTTAGAGAAAATCAACCTCAAGGCATAGATCCTAATTCTAGAGAAGTAGAATTCGTATTGGTGAGCCTGTTCATCAATATTGAGGTTGAGTGAGTAATCTTGTAACTTCAAAGCATTCAATAAAAGCTTACAGTTTGTTATTCATATTTACTGTATTGATTTACTATTTCATTGAATATCAAAGTGTTATTCCGCAAACTTCTTTGATATTGTTTCTGAGAATTAATTCTTGTTGAGAATTCGATCCTGACAAAAAACCTTTTTATACCTAATAATTACAAGGACAAACTAAACACAAGTAAACTAAAAGACATTGACTTCCTATCTTGAGGCTTTGACTTGAGGCTTTGACTCCAAGCTTGATGATCTTGAATACAACAAAATGTGCACTAACAATCCCCCCTTTGGATTCAAGATTATTCTTCAAAAGATAAACTGATAATCTCCACCTTTGTATTAATTTGCTCTTCTTAGGAAGTTAAGAACATTCTTCAAATGGATTTCGGCTTTAACGGACAATCTCCCCCATTGAGACGAATACTGATAATAACAATCTCCCCTTTTAAATAAACCTTTTCAAAGACATTCCCCCCCTTTCTTCTCTTTCTGGAAAGAAATTAATCTTTAAGACTCTCCTCAAAGTCTTTAGCAAAATTCCCTTTTCAGATAAACTTCAGTAAATTCATTTTGTTTCAAGTTTCAGAAACAATCTTCCTCTTTGTGATCAAAATTTATCTTTAACATTCTCCCCCAAAGACTTTAACAAACTTCATCATCTTCAACAAAGAAATTATCTTCAACTTTCGCTCACTTTTCTTTTTCAAATAACCTTCAAAGAAAAATTTCTGTAATCTTCAATGATCTTTAAGAAATCTATGACTTAGCACATTATGAACTGTCTTTCTTCCTTTGAGATTGCTTTATCTTTCTATATCTTCTCCCTATAAATTATTTCTCACTATCATCTTCCATTTACTTTGATGATCTTTCTTCAAAACTGCTTTTTCATTCTTGATTTTCTCCCTACAAACATGAAACTGAATCTTCACAAACTGTCATTTCTTGATAACTTCTCCCATAGACTGCTTTTTCATTCTGTTGTTCCATTTTTCAAGCAATATACATCAAAACATATGAATCAATCAAGAACACAAGTAAAATGTAGAGAGAGAGACTAAAGAGAAAAAGTCATATGTATATTAGTCACACGTCTTAATGGTTTCAATTCATGAATTAAATGAGAGTTACTTACAAAATACGCAGCAAGAAAACTATTTATATGGTCAAATATCCTTGATCACATAACAAGGAAACAAAAGCTAAAAAAGTACAAATTGATTCAAACTAACATACTCTAACAATCTCCCCCTTTTGGATCAATTTGTGAAACGTCTTGTTCTGGTATCTCTTATGCCCAAATATGTTTCAAAACACCCGATTACTTTTCTGAATTCTATTATGTCATCCCGCTTTTCAAGAGCACTTACCATATCCACCCTTTCTCTTCTAGGAACATGAACACCTCCAACTAGCCTTGAACTTACATTCTCATTAAGTTTGCATTGTAGTTGTAGCCTTATCAACTTCAATGTACCATCTGAAAACTTTGCTATATATGAAAACCTCAGGAATCTTTTTTCATTCTTGTAGACTACCTCAAACTCTGATTTTCTCAGAATAGTGAACAATGGATAATCTTCCAAGTCTGGTATTGTCAATTTAGGCTTCTTCATATTGATCTTCTTTTGGTTGCTTTCAATACCAAGTTGAAAGTCATAGCAGTAATTAAAGTTGATGTGCCTTCTCTGAATCCTCTTAATTGCTTCCAATGCAAAAGTGATATTCTCCTTCCTGATTGTCATGTTTTTGAATTGGTGGTACATGGTCTCAAAATCATCAACGTGAAAATGGTGGAAATCTGCTTCTGAGAACGAGTAGTCCAAAGTATTTCTTCTTTGAACCCCAAAGTATGGATACCATAAAATACCGTATCTCTTCAAGGCGACTTCTTTGACAACCACAGTCTTACTCTTTGATTTCGCAAGATCTTCTCGCTGTCATGAGCTCATTGATCATATAAATGTAGTGATCTTGGTATGCCTTGGACTTGTGTTAGAGAACAGATTTGTTGGATTCAAGATCATAAAGAATGAAGACTAATGTCAAAGTTCAAGAAAGTCAAAGCTGAGAAAGTCAACTCTTATTAAAAAGTCAAAGTCTTTGTAATAAAATGTCAAAGTCAAAGTCTTTGTATTTTGTATTTGTTTCCTTGTAATTGTTGTGAGTATAAATACCTTGTTTCCTTTGTAAGTCTGTGTGAATTCAGTGAGTATGTAAGTGTGTGAATTGAGATTGTGATTGAGAGAGCAGATTAGAGAAGAGATCATTGTATATCTTTCTAGAGTGAGAAAGTAGTGTGAGAGATTTTGTAATCTTGGTGTTTTAATCAAAGACTTGTGATTTCGATTCTTATCTTGATTGTTTGTAGCAATTAGAACTTGAATCTAGGACTAACAATAGGTATCAGAGCAGATAGAAATTCAGAAGATCGGATGAAATTTGAAATTTTGAAAACTGTTCATCGTCGAACGTACTGTAGCATTCGAATTTCTTGATTCAGTGTTGTTTTGATTGTAAATTTGCTTGTAATAGATTCGTTTTAGTGCATAGAATGAAGTGTATTCGATTCACTTAGACTAATTCACACAGATTGAGGGTGAATTTGTGGATTTTTTGTTCAAACTTGTTATCGAGTCTGCATTCACTGTAATTGGATTAAAATCCATCAATTTGTGATTGTTTTGTAAAATCAAGTATTGTAACATGTTCGAATTATGTTCAAGATGAGATCTGCAGATTTTCAAAGCAATTGGTGAAGTATTGGATCGAAATCTGATGGAAAAATCGATTTTTTGTTCGAAGAGCCCAAGAACACGCAAGATATGTGAAACGCGCAAGCTTCATCTGGAAGAACGCGCAAGCTGAAGAATTTTGTTTCTAGACGAAAACGCGCAAAGTGTGGTTAGCAAGTTCTAGAAACGCGCGGATCAAAGCCTGCGAGTTTTAGCTCCTCAGTCTGCGAGTTTGAAACGCGCAAGAAGACCTTTGCGAGTTCTCCAAACGCGCAAGACTAAGCTTGCGAGTTTCAGCGGAATAGTAATCTGCGAGTTCTTTTTGAACAGTGATTTGCGAGTTTAGGCTTCTACGAGTTTCAAGCAATTTTTCTGTGATTTGTGAGTTTCAATACTTAGACAAAATTTTCAAAACTGTAAGTTCTTATTGTGATCTATTACTTTTGAATTTGTAACGATCATTTGAAGTTCTTTTTGTGATAACAGGTGATAAAATCAAGATGTCATCAAAAGAAGAGATGACTTCCAGAGAAGCTTTTACAGTTAAAACTGATGTGAAACCTCCTGTTTTAGTTAAAGGAGAGTTTGAGCAGTGGAAGATTAGTTTTCTATATTTCATTGATAAACATGAGTTGGGAAAATATATCAGAAAATCTTTAAAGAAGGGAAATATGAAAATTCTAACAAAGATTTATTCTTCTACGGGTGCAGATGGATACACAGAAAGAGAAGAGTTTCCAATACCACTTAAGGAATACTCAGATGAGCAAAGAAAGAGATTTGAAGCTGATAAATTGGCCAAAGTTTTTATTTTGAAAGGAATTTCAAATGAAATTTCTATCAATTTAGATAGCAAAAAGGCTACTGCAAAACAGTTGTGGGATCAACTTGAAAATAAATCAAAGTTGACTTCAAGAGAAAAGGTAATGATTTTGGAATCTGAGAATTCTGAGATGAAAAGAAAAATCTCTGACTTTGAAAATCAGAATGTGCAACTTCAGCAAGAAGATTCTGTTGACAGTTATGAGATGAAGATTAAGAATCTGGAGGATGCTAATGATGAGCTTCAAAAGAAAATATCTGATCTGGAGAAAAAGATGGTCAAAGAAAGATCTGAGTTTGAGAATGAAAAGAAATCATTTGCAAAGAAGTTCTCATATTTTTTCAGAAAATGTGCTGACGAGAAGAAGACGGTTGAGCTTAAATGCATTAAACTTTCTTAACAAGTTTCTGATTTTGAGAAAGTGATCATTATTGAAAGAGAAAAGTTTGCAAAGGATAAAAAGGAGATTGAGCAGAAGAACGTTGGATTTTTTAAAGAAATATCTGATGGAAGAAAGAGTGTCAAGAAGGACTTTGAGGAAGAAAGGAATATCTTTGAGGAAGAGATAAAGAAGTTGACTGACAAGTTATCTGAACTATCAGAAAGTGTGCTTAAAGAGCAGAAAACGAAGTCTGAATTCAATAAGAAGATTGACCTGCTCATTGAAGAAACAAACAATTTATCTTCAAAGATAAAAGAGCTTGAAAAGATTGTTTCAAAGGTGGTGGTGACTGAGCACACGACTCCAGAGTCACAAATCTTCACACCTAGAAATAATTCAGCTGACTTTAAAAGGACAGCCTCAAGCTCACACATGAAACTTGTTTCTTCAAAGAGGTCAGTTAAATCTTCTAATCAGATTCGTAGTACTAATTTTTTCTATGGTAGAAATATAGATGATTCAGGTACACCTCGAAGAAGAAGGAGATACAAAGAAGAAAAACTGGGCTGGAAGAAGAAACCAGTTGAAGATGAAAAGAAAGATGGAAAGAAAGATGAGCTGAAAGGAAAGAAATCATGTGTACATGAGATAAAAGCAAAGAAGAACAATGTGCGTAAAGGTAAACCTGATCATATCTACACGAGAGATCAATTAATCAGGTTGTCAGGTAAGAAATACTATTGTTCTTATTGTTGTACACATGATCATGTTCATAAAACAAGTGATCATTTCTGGTATGGTTCTTATTCAGTTACTCCTATTCGAACTGCAACTAACACATATGGACCCAAATACCAGTGGGTACCAAAGACGAAAACTGATTCTGTGTTGCAGGCACCTACAGTCAAGGGGGAGTAAAGAGAACCAAGGCTTCTAAGTAAATCAGCTTAGGACCCGTACTTCAACGAAGTTTGACTTCTAAACACAACAGTTTAGGACTCACTCTTCAATGATGAAAAAGAAATGCTACTCCCGGGCTGATAAGAGAGTGTACTCAGATACTCAGAAGAGGAAATCAACCTTCAAGGGGAAGTACATAAATTTTTCTGGAAATATGTATTCGAAAGATATGACGAACTATACTTCAAAAGGAGTTGTAGATCTCTATCATGTGCTTTTTCACTGATAAATTTCAGATGCATATTTTCAGGGGGAGTAAAGAATTATGACTTCTGATTACTTCAGATCATAACTCGTACTATTAACTGTTTTACTGCTTTATGTCTTTTACATTTGAATACATTTGTGAATAAATTTGACTTTGACATGACTTTGAGACTTTTGCAGAATGAGAGAAGCTATCAAGATCATATCTTTATGACTCCAGCTGACTTTATGAGAATTAAGATTGAGCGAAAAGGTTAATTTCTTATCTTAATCTCAGATATGGTTGAAAGAAGGACAACTTTCAATCATAGAAAACATTTTCTTAAAATGTTCAAACCACTTCCCTATTCTTAAACAGATTTCATGAATTGGAAGTGTGTTTTTAAATGTTTTCAAGAATTACTTGTGCTTACATGATAACAAACCGTGTGTTTCCAAAGATAAATACTTGTGTATTGTCTTTTCTATATACTTTCAAGTATTCACACACACCGGTTTGATTTTTATTAAATTGTTCTTACCATGTCTCATATTAAAACATATTTTTCGATGGTAAGACACCCCGCTTGTATTCAAAGAATTTTAAGCGTAATTTCATTTCGAAACGTTCATTTCAAAGAATGTCTGTATTTTGATTCATATAGACAATATCCTTTATTCTTGACTATAAGCTTTGATTGCTATATCATTCATTTCTGATCATTTTCATACAATGTCAGATTTTCAAACAAGTCTCTTGCATTCATGTTTATTCATTCAATTTACTTGTTTGAAAATACTTCCATGTTTCAAAATGCTCATATCTTTATTATTATATTTTGAGCATATACATATCTGACTTGTATTCGAGCTTTAACTGATAAAGTTAAACCATATTGAGCAACATTATGCTTTATAGGATTACATGGGTTCTTTGTGCTAGGACTTAAGTGAACTTCTATGGATTCATGATTACTAGTGTTTCCTACCCAAAAAGTTACTCCATAGTGATTGAGTATGACGCGTCTAAAAGAAATGAGTGTGGGATGTGCGTTGAGGTAAAACGGAAATGAGAGTTTGGTTAGCTGTGTGCTTAATGATTAAAAGAAAGAGGGTGTGAGATCAGAGTAAAAGAATATCAAACTCTGAACCAACTACTTTCTGAGCCGGGCAGCCACATTGCTAATGTTTCACAATTCTTGGTGAACATTATTGAAATAGGCAACTAGCCCATGCCAACTCTTGACAAAAACCCCACCAGCCACTCATTTTCTTCTTAAAAAGAAAATGTTTCATATTTTTCTCGGGACGCAGCATATAATCTATCTGATTTTCATTTGGAAAATCTGGATATTGAAAAAGAAGGAAGTCTGCCCCACCTTCGCACTTCAATCATGCACATTGAGTCTGTGTTTATCTACTGTTGTCTTAGTGGTTTACACAATTTTGAGCTTTTATAAGCACTTGATGACTTAATTCTTTCTATCACAAGCACGTACACACAAGGAATTCGTTTCTTTGTCATAACATTCATAGAAATTGCCTTTGTGGTATTTCAATGATTGGATGGAAGCCCTGGGGGAGTGAACATAACAAAAGCTCCTTTACAATGTGTATTCGTTACACACAGTGACTTTGTGTTACTGACAGACATATTAACTGTTTCATTTGTTGATTCAGGTGTTACACGATTATTTTGTCTGGATTTGCAAAGATCTAGATGAATACATGGTTACGGATCAACGAATCAGAGGCTCAATTTGACAGATCAGAATGGTCAAAGACATTTCTTGAACAAAGTTTTGATGATATTGATGCTCTAATCATCAAAAGGGGGGAGAAGATATCAAGAAATGTGTGATTCAAAGAAATGTTAAAGTTGAAAGAAATGTCCGGAAATAAGTGTTTGTATTGGATATGGAGAGAGATATTTCAGAATTGAAGTTTGTTCAAAGTTGATAAGAGAAAGTTCAAAGAATCTCAAAAGCAAGCAGATTTTGGAGAAATTTTATTTGAAGAAAGTTGGATAAAACATTCAGAGCTGAAAATGAAGATAATTTCTTTCAATGTCTGAAAGAGGTTTCTTTATAACCTTTGGGAGAGAATGTTACTAATTCTTGAAGATCAGATTTTGAGGATGATTGTTGAAAGTTTTTGAAGATACAGAGCTTATGAAAGACAGGGGAGATCGTCAGAATTTTCATATGAATAGGGGGAGAATGTGCATTGTTTGAGAAAATTATTTTTGTATCAAAGGGGAGATTACAAGAGAAGATAAAGGTTGATCAAAGGGGGAGTTATTTCAATCGAGCTTAAAGAGAGAAGATCGAATTGCTAAATATTTTAGTAATGATCTTGATCCAAAGGGGGAGATTGTTAGAGCACAGATTTGTTGGATTCAAGATCATAAAGAATGAAGACTAATGTCAAAGTTCAAGAAAGTCAAAGCTGAGAAAGTCAACTCTTATTAAAAAGTCAAAGTCTTTGTAATAAAATGTCAAAGTCAAAGTCTTTGTATTTTGTATTTGTTTCCTTGTAATTGTTGTGAGTATAAATACCTTGTTTCCTTAGTAAGTCTGTGTGAATTCAGTGAGTATGTAAGCGTGTGAATTGAGATTGTGATTGAGAGAGCAGATTAGAGAAGAGATCATTGTATATCTTTCTAGAGTGAGAAAGTAGTGTGAGAGATTTTGTAATCTTGTGTTTTAATCAAAGACTTGTGATTTCGATTCTTATCTTGATTGTTTCTAGCAATTAGAACTTGAATCTAGGACTAACAACTTGTCTTTGATTCCCAAGACGAGACGAATATCAAGCTTCCAAATATGGTGCACATATATCTTGTTGTTTTCTTCAAGAAAAAGCATTCTGAGAGCTTTTCTATAGAATCTCTCATCAGCTTCAGAAAGGTCAGGCTCAGCAGCATTTGAAGGACCGACTTGATAGCTTCATTTGATTGATTGGCTTGACTAGAAGGTTGTGGTTCATCTGTAGATGGAATAGCTGGCTAAACAGGTTCACTTGGTGGAGTTGGTTGAGAAGCTGTAATCTCTTGACTTGTAGGCACAAAGATAGGAAAAGTAGAAACATCAGGAAACTCTGGAATCTCATCACGAAATAGGTATAACATGCATATCCTCTGGTGAATCTTGAACATACAAAGCATGTAGAACATCAATATCAATGTATTCAAATAAACCATCCAAAATTTTTTCTCCATGACAAATATCATCAGCAACTCCTTGATCTTGCTCATTATCTGTATAATCAATCAACTTCTCCATTTATTCTTCTTCTTTAACTTTCCAAAATTTATCATACTGAGATGCTTGATTATTAATATCCTCATCATCAGAACTAATATCAATAACATCATAGCTTCCACCAGTAATCCTTAAGATCTCATCATATGTAGCCTCAGGCTTTTCAACCATTGGCTCTGTGTTAGGATCAAATACAACACTAACTCCATGCAACTCTCTTTTCTTTGATTTTCACCTTGAGATTGATTTTGAGCTACATATCCTTTATCTCATTGACTAGTTGAGTCAGTACCATGCTCAAATTCTCCTAAAGTTCTCTGCCTCTTAGATCTCTCCCCCTCATGGTCATGATCGAAATCATGATCATGCCTCTTCCAAGAACTTTCTGCTTGAACCTTACAAGAAGTCTAAACAATATTTGCCAAATCTGAGAACTCTTGTTGCATAGCTTGAATAGATTGCAGAACATCGTGTTTGAAAGAATTAAACTCCACAGCACGAACATCTGTTGGGACCTGGGAACCACTGGTGAACCTTGTGGTTGTTGAGATCTTAGAAGACCAACTAAATCTGCATCAGTTTGAACCGCAGGAGCTTGAGACAAAAACTTTGCAAAGAGTAAGGACTTCACCTCATCAATTGTCAAATCAACTTGTTGAACAACTGGTGGAGGTGACGGTGGAGTAGGTTGTACTTGTTCATCAGATGGATCTTTCCCCTTTAACAATCTTTTGACACCAAAACTCTCTTCAGATATGAACTTACGTAAATTGGTTTTAACAGCCTTTAAGGCGCCGTCGAGATGTTCCTTAGACACAAAGTTTGGAAAATTAACACTGGAGCCACTTAGGCATTCCATTGACACAGGAGTTGACAAAGCAACCATATGGCATGTGTTCATTGCTAGAATATCGTTAACAATGACAGGAATTCCAACATATCCTCGTAGTACAATAGAAGGATCTACTCTGGGTATTTCAATCAGGTCACTAAAACTTCTGATGGTAGCAGTAGGAAATAAATGTGACCTAGGAATGAAAATATGTAATTCAAATGGCACTAGACTCAATTGTACACACAAAGAAGTCGAGAACCGGGGATGGTGTTCTCTATTTTCAATATCTAAACTCTCCGAGTGAGAGCTATATACCCGTTGTGCTATTTCCCCATGCATTTGTGAGACTATCACCTATGTTGTGAGGTGATAGAATGGCTGGTTGAGGTGTACAAGTGCATTAATGGGATACTAATGTCTGTTTCAATACTGGCACTCAACACATGAGTCTGAGTAGTGGATGTGGCTGTCCTTATGGATTGGTATGTCTGGTTACACACTCTCTCACCATCTTTTTTTCCTTCCTATCCACTTAGTCTCATATTTTCAATATTTTCGACTATATCTCCCTCAGTACTCTTTATATCTCCAACCACTTTATGAATTGTGGTATCTATGTCCATTTCAAGAACTTGATCAGTTTGATGATGATGATCATCATCATCATCAACATTGACAGAAGCATCATCATTATTCTCTTCTTCACCACTTTCAGCAGTAGCGGTGTGAACACTAACATTGTCATCATCATTGCTTGCCTCACGATCCGACTCAGTTTCAGAATCCGGACATTCCTCGGCGTTCTCTTCCTGATGGCCCGATTGATGAATGATAGCCGTTTCAGGTTGAGATGTGGAATGAACTTGACGTGTCGCAAAAGCCTGTGATTCCACAGCCTACGGTCCAGAAGTCTGATCCCCTTCTAATCACCTTTCGGTATTTTCTCTCTACACTCCCCGTTCAAGTACCCCAATGGTAACATGAACCCTTACCAACTTCGCTCGCTTAAGGATTGAGCCTTGGGTAGGAAATGTAGGAATAACCGGCTCTGGTCGTTCCATAGATTCTCTATATTCTATTACGCACTCAGAGTTTGGATCAGCGTATGATAATAAAGCTTCAGGAACTGGCATGCTGAAGTTGAATGTTCTCTTCTGTTGCTAAAGATATCTCATCGAGAACTCTGGGCATACTTCATGTCTAGATCGCCTTGGAATTTCTTTGTTGGTTCTTAACATGATTCGGACAATCAGTTGCAGAAATATTTGATATGGAACAAATATTGGTGCTTTGTAGTTCTCTTGGCCATTACCAGTTCGTAGAGTTCATTCCAGAAGATAAATGAGTAGTCGACGTATAGATCTTACATGACGACATGAAATAACTTTAGTATATGCATGTTGGCATTATCTGTTCCGGTATGCTTGACAGTTAAGCATCTGTTGATGACGGAGAACAGAGGATACCAAAAAGGTGGCAAGTTATTCTTCTTGAATTGGTTGATACAATTGAGATCACCAACATATCCCAGTGTTCTAATGCCTTCAAATACTTCAGCATCAGTGGGATAGACATCCAATGCAGTTCTTCCTTCTCTAGAATCTGCTTCCGGTAGTCTAAGAATAAGTCTCAGTATCTGGTAGTCAAGAATTGAGATGAAGTGACCAATCTGAATTTCAAACTGTGGTTCATCACCTTGACGAATGGATCTGATAGCTTTCCAGGCTTGCTGAACGTAAATAAGTGGCACAATTACTCTTCCAATCAGTGCATAGTATAGAGGATGATCCTTCAGAATTTCCAGCACAAGAGGCTCAATGTTGAGGTGATCAAAGTCAACATAATGATTGTTCTGAGATAGGAGCTAGTAGTCAGTAGGATGAATCAGGGCCAAATCAGGGTTCTCTCCAACTTGTGATTGATAGTTGTGGGAAGATGGCATCGATGCATCCCTTAAAATTTGGGGTCGGTTTTCATCCATCTGAACATTTTCTTGAACGGATTGATCATCATTCGCCATTGGAAACCTAAAAGTTGAAAAATTATGGACCGGTGTCCATTTTGTCAGTCAAAGCACAAAAATTGATTTTTGAAATTTTTTCAGAAATTTCTTAAGTCTAGAATCTCCAAAGCACATGAATGATGTGTGCTTTTCGCAGGCCAAAGGATTCGACACTTTTCGCAGGCCAAGGTTTGCGAAAAGTAAACTTAAGAAAAATGGCTTGACCTCTAAGAATCCGCAGAACACATGAACACTTGAACTTTTCTTATGATTAAGAACAAGACAAGGAACTCGCAAGATTCTTCAAATTGAAGAACTCGCAAGTTTCATCATTTGTAAAAATTTAAAGTCCAGATCTCATTATTCAAAAAAAAAATGTTTTAAGAACCAAATTCTTTTCACAGAAGTAGTCAAAATCATCTATTAAACATCCCATTTCATTTTATGCCCATTTTGATCACCAAAAATTCAAACTCAGTCTCAAGAACACATGAGGAGTTCGAAGAGTCGAAAAATCACAATCTGGCCATGATATGTTGATTAAGTCCAAATTAAGTCCACAGATGTGTTCGAAAATGATTTCCCACAACATTAAACAAGTTTGAATCAAAAGATTTGTCCATAATCACAGTCCAAGATCAATTATACAAGTATTCGGTTCAAATGGTTTAAGGAATATGAATAGTCCTAAATCAAAAAACCCTATATTTGAAATCGAGAATCAAAATTGAAGTTCAATAACAGGATATGATTAAGAATCGAACAATGAACATTCAACAAAAACAGTAATGACCTACCCTGAAATGGATTTATGATCTTGAAAGGAGACGTTCGTATAACAGTATTCGAAGAACAAAGAAAAATGCTATGTGCAAAATTCGTAAACAAGCTTGTGAGACAAGTAAGTAAACTGAAGATGTGAACACATATATATATATACTCAAGAGTGAGTTTGACACGTGGCACCAAAAGAGTGGACCTCTCACTTATTGCAAAGCATTGAAAATGAACTTGTCGCAAATAATAAACAAGGTTGGGTGTGAACTTGTTTCAAGGAACGATTCACGACAAATTGTGCCTAAGAGAGAATCCGCAGACCAAAGGGTATCGATTGGCACTTTTCGCAAACCGAAGGTTGCGAGTAGTGACTTTCGCAGACCGAAGGTTGCGAGAAGCACACTTTTCGTAGACCAAGGGTTGCGAATCGTAGACTAGCTTGCGGCAAGTAACTTTTCGCAGACCACTGTTTGCGAGAAGTGAACTTAGACAAATTTTCACAACTTTCAAAAAATAAGCTTTTTGACTTTTCAAGCTGTCCAAAAATAGAAACTTTCTCAAAATGGAAATTTTTAAGCTCAAACATGGATTTCTCACTTTTGAAAACTTCAGATTTTGAAAAGATTTGAACACACACACACACACATACTTATAGACATATCTTCCAAATACTCCCCCTTGAATTATGATCTGTAAATCCTGCAAAACAAGAAATGTCTAGGTACTCATATGAACATGAGTCCTTACTAATTAGAAGTATCTTTTTTAGATATTTGCCCCCCTTGACAAAATCATGATAAATATTATATTTGGACTTATCAGAAATACTTACACTCCCCTAGATGTAAGCATTCATTTTGAACATTTGACAAAAAATCAGAGATGCTCCGCCTTCATATCTGCAAAAAGTCAAAAACCTCATCAAAATACATTATAATTTATCCTTTTAAAAAATTAGAAATACTCCAATAGAAAGATTGATTAGTCAGTGTTTTCCAAGAAGACCAAAATCTTTAAAGTCCGGGTTCTGAACTGTAGTATTCATAAGCCATCATTCTTGATCTTTGAAGTATGAGTCCTAACCTATTGTGTTTCGAAGTCTACACTCTTACTCCCCCACAATTGATTCCTACAAAACAGATTTAATAGGTTTTGGTACCGACTTGAACTTGGGTCCAGATTGTTTAGTCTTTGGAAATTTGGTTCCAGATATGTTAAATGTAGTATCATAGGAAGTAATCCTGATTAACTGCTTTGTAGAATAAACAAAATCGGGTTTAGCAAAAGATTTACCTTTCTGAGTATTGTTCTTTTTATCCTTGGATGTAGAAGCAAATGATTTATGATATGCTTTGACATCAACTGAACCTTTAACAATCCAAACCATCTGATCTCCCTTAGATGCTTGCTTTATTTTGGATTTTGAAAAATAGCTAACTGAACCATCAATAGATTTATCATAAAAGAGATTTGAAGGACGAATATGATCTTATTTTAAAACTTTTAATTTGACACCTTTATTTTTGAAAACAACATTATGAAAGGAATTAGAAACAAATTTAAAGGAACATACTGATTCAGTTGACTCATCATATGAAGATATATCAATTGTCTCAGCAGAAGCTTTTTCAAACAAATCAACATTTGCTGCTTCCAGTTGTTTTACCTTTTCAGATAACTTGTTTCTCTCTTTAGAAATTATGTCAAATTTTTTTCAAATCAGATTTGACTTTCTGCTCTTTCAGAATATCTAAAGCTAGAACAGACAACTTCTTTGTGAGCTTTGAGTTTACAGTTTCAAAAATTTTCCTCTCTTGCTCAAATCTTTTTCCAAGTTCTTGTTTTCTTAGCATAAATCTCCTTGAAAATCCCATCATTCTTTTTCTCAAAAGTTTTCCTTTCAGACTCAAAATAAATTTTCTTTTCCTGTAAAAATTTTCTTTCTTTTTCCAATGAATCTTGTAAAGTACTGATTTGCATGGGAAGATCAACACATTTTTCTTCAAGAACTTGCTTTTCTTTACCAAAAATGTCTCTTTCAGAAATCAAAATCTTTTCAAATTCAGAGACTTGTTTTGAAAGTTTTGATGCATCTAAGCTCAATATCTTTCTTTTCCTCAACAACTTTCTTTGAAAGATCAAATAATTTCTGGTTAAAAATTATCTCTAAATCAGCTTTTTCTGTACGAAATTTATCTTCAGACATCATCATTAAATTAGCATTCTTTGATTTCAATGTAGATATTTTCTTTTCAAATTTCTTCAATTTTCTTTGAAGATCAACAATTTCAAATTTCAGCTCTGAATTCTGAATTTTCGACTTTTCATTCTCAGCTTCAAGAGCAGGTATCTCTGGCATGTAAGCAATAGCACAGTCTCTCTTTGACAAGACAGTATTCCCCTTACTATCAATACTAGGAATCTTTATCAGATTCAGAAAATATGCTTGAAAAAATGACCGTCTCGAAAAATTCAGATGAAATTTGACTTAGAAAGTCAACTTTGGTCAAAACTTGAAAATTTGTGAAAATTTTTCTAAGTCTTGAATTCGCAGATCACAATGAACAAAAAAGTCGCAGGCTGAAGATGGAACTATCCGAAGAAGAAAAATTCGCAAAGCACTAGACAAGAAAACCACGAATATGCAGACTGAAGAATGCGAATTCTAACTTTTCGCAGGCAACGACTTGCGAAAACCTACAATCCGTAAACAATGACTTGTGGATTCCGAGCTTGTCGCAGAATGTAGCTTACGAAATCTATACTTCAGAAAATAAGAACCACAATCCGCAAAACCCTTTGTACGAATTCTGAACAATCTACAGGGTGTAGCTTGTGAAAACTAAGAATCCTTGAGCTTTTGTTTGCGAGAAGTCCACTTTTCATAGGCTTCTATATACGGATTCTGTACTTGATGCTTTCAAAATATCACCTACACATGAATCTTGTGGATGCCTCTATGAAGCTTGCGAAAACATCAGATCTTGCGAGTTCTTCCTCGAAACTCATAAATTTGGCCATAAAATCTTCAAAAATGAAAATTTCAATCTGCAAATTTCCTAGGTTGCTCGATTTGTGTTCGTGAACACTTCTTTAGCACAAAATTTTGTCCAAAAATCACTAAATTACAAGAATCGATCTAAACACAGTGTTCATCAACCTTCGAACCAAAATTTTTAAAATTCCAAAATTCACCACTAAAAAGTGTGAATTTGATCTAGAAACCTGAATGAGAATTGATCTACAACCAATTTTGAATCAATTGTGATCAATCTTGAATCAAAAGTTCACCAAATTTTGAAAAATTTGACTGAAACAATAACTTTTCAAAATTATCTACGAGTTCTTCAAATCTTTCCAAATTTGCACAAATTCAACCAAATCTTCTTGATTCTGAAAGAATCGGTTTGCTCTGATACCAATTGTTGTTCCAGATATCAAGCAATATACATCAAAACATATGAATGAATCAAGAACACAAGTAAAATATAGAGAGAGAAATAAGAGAGAGAAAGTCACATGTGTATTAGTCACACGTCTCAATGGAAACAAGAGTTACATAAAAAATACACAACAAGGAAACTATTTATATGGTCAAACATCCTTGACCACATAACCAGGAAACAAAAGCTAAACAAGTACAAATTGATTCAAACTAACATACTCTAATACATTCTATTCATTCTCCCCCCTTTTGATGAATGCGAGCATTAGCATTATCAAAACTTTGCATGAAAAAGAACTCTTTCAATTTCTGACTAATATCCTCATCTGATCTCTCTCCTGATATAAAGGAACATCCGTTAACTCATAATGATTCTGAATCTTTTCAAATTTAGAATAGAGTTGTAACCCTTAATCAACAAATGAAACAGTTATAATGCCTGTAAGTAGCACGAAGCCACTTAATACAACATATGTACTGTATAAGGAGTTTTATTGATGTTCACTCCCCAGGGCTTCCATTCAATCATCGAAAAACACAAGGTAATTCTATGAATGTTCTGACAGAAAAACGATTTTTCTGTGTGTACGTGCTTGTGTATGAAAAAATTTAAGCATTTTATGCTTTATCAGACTCAAATGGTGTAAACTGTTGAGACACAACAAGTTTTCCACGACTCAATGTGCATGATAGAAGTGCGAAGGTGGGGAAAACTTCCTTCCTTTCAATATTCAAATCTCCAGAGTGAAGATCAGATAGCATATGTGATGCATCCACAAGAAAAATTGAAACATTTCTTTATTGAGAAAGAAACGAGTAGCTGGTGGGGTTAAGTCAAGAGTTGGCATAGGCTCACTGCCTATTTCAATGATGTTCATGAAATAATTGTGAAACAACAGTAATGTGGTTGCCCGACTCAGAAAGTAGTTGGTGCAGAGTTCTCATATTCTTTTAACTCTGTTCTCACACCCTCTTTCTTTTTATCATTATGCTCACTTCTAACGAAACTCTCTTTTCCATTTTATCGCTCAACACCCTGAAGTTGTTCAATTGTATGAACTTCCTCCCCCACTCTTTGATATAAGACCCTCACCTCTCAATCACTCAGGATAACTTCTTGGGTAGGAAACACTGGTTAACGTGCATCCATAGAAGTCTTTTAAGTTCTCACACTGATCCCATGAAAATTTTGTCCTAAAAAGAATACGTTCAACAGTTTATCTTGAACATTCAAAGCGTATTAATATGAAAGTACAATGTTAGATACATGTATGCCCATCAAGATTATCATGAAGATTTGAGCATTTTGAACTTTGAATTTTTTTTCAGAACAAGTATTTTGAATTAATGAAATGAATACAAGAAACTTGTTTGACAATCTGACAATGTATCGAAAGATCAAATATGAATTAAAATCAATTAAAGCATACTGAAAGTCCAAGATCTCTAAATCTTAGTGAGAGAAAGTAGAGAGAGAAAGTAGAGAGTGCCAAATGTAACAGTGTATTCAATATGAGTTCCAAAAGTTACAAACAAAAGCACCAAGGGGACTTCAATACCCCAAGGTCTAAACAGAACAGAAAAGCTAACCAAACACAGTTTAGACCACAGATAATAAATACATTGATTACTATTCAAAAAAGACTTAACAATCTCCCCCTTAGTAATAATGACGCTCTTCTCTTTGACGAAGTCTATTTAGTCCAAGCAATACTTCTAAGTGTCTTAGAGTTGAGCGGAAAATCAACTTCTCACCAATAATATCCAATGTCTTCTTGAGAAGTTGAATTTCATCATTTTCAAGCTGTCAAATCTAAGGAACCATTTTTGACTTGAACCATTCTTGTAGATAACTCCAAATGGATCTTGAAGAATGGTGAATAGAGGATAAGAATCTAAGTTCGACAAGCTACGATTGGGCTTTAGAAGATTAACCACCGGCTGAAAGCTTTCAACATCCATTTGAAAATCAAACACTCTATAGAATCTGATTTGGTGCTGAATAAACCTTTTGATCACAAACAGTGCTTGAGAGACATCTTGTGTTCTATGATAAAGATCCCTGAAATTATTATACAGAAATTCAATGTCATCAATAGATAGATCACTAAAATCTGCCTCCGAGAAAGTATATAACTTGCAATCTCTTCTTTCCACTTCAAAGTCCGGAAAATAGATATTAACAAACTTATTTATCGTGACGCTCATAACTCGGACAATCAGATGCAGAGAAGAAACGAGATTCTTTCCACGACGATGGCACTTGATGAACATTAAATATTCATACTGATAATCAGCAGACTCCTTTTCAACTCCAACAATTGCATGAATGTTGATCTGTCTTCTCCTAGAAACAAAAATATTGCTTTAAGAGTCTTCTAGAAAAGAAGATCTTAACCTTGAAGCCATATGACGTAGTTGCAAACTTCTTTGTCTCTGCTGTCTAGATAAAGCTGGTCCTTCTTCTAGGATAGACGGTGGAATCACAGGTTCAGAAGGAAGAACATCAGCTTGTGCTCTAGACGACTGACCAACTTCAAATGAGCATGTAGGACCAGTGATAGTCGGAGCAGAATCAGCAGCAGGAGTAGAAGTAGCAAGAGCAGCTTCAGGAATCTCATCTTGAGAAGGAAGGTCTCCAAACAGCATGTTTGAAATTTCTTCATCCTTAGCATCCATAAAAACAATATCATCTTCAGTATCAGACAATACAATGATATCCTCATACTCTTCTTCCTTTAATTTGCAAATCTTCTCATATCTGATGTCATCGTCATCATCTGAGTTAATCTCTATGAAGTTTGCGAAGAAGGATCTCATATCATTAGCTGCTTCAGAATCATCTAGCTCATGTTCCCTTGTTGCAATGTCAGGATCAACGTAAACGACAATCTGCAAATTGTTCTCAATATTCTGCTTAGAAATGTTTAAAGAATTAGACATCGCAGATAAATCTACATTTTCTATCATAATGTTCACAATATCTTCAACACAACAGTCTTGGACATTGTCAGCACTCTTTTCTTTGTCAGCTGCCTCTTTTTGCATTTGATCTTCTCTAACTGACGAATCCTCCACTCTCTGTCTCTTAGTCATCTCCCCCTCATAACCTTGATGATCTGGATCATCCTAGTCAAGTCATCGTTTAAGAAACGGACCTGCTTCAGTTCTACAGTACAATTCATGACGATCAAATCGGTCAGAGAGAGCGGTTAGAGCTTGAGTCATGAGAGATATGCCTTCCTTGATCTCCGAAAAATTCGTCCGAGCTTCAGTACGAATAGAAGTGAATTCCTCGTATAACGTAGAAACCCTGTCAGATGCAGAAGTAGAAGCTGGAGTCGGAGACGGATTCGGTTGAAAAGTCCGTAACAAAGAGATCAAATCTTGATTTTGCTGTTCTGGCGGCGACATAGAAAGAAGACGAGCATAGAGCAGATCAGTCAATTCTGTAATCGGAAGATCTTGAACATAAGAGCGTGAAGTAGAAACAGGAGGGACTGAAGTTGATACGTCAACAGATTGTGTAAATGGTGGAGGAAGCGGAATAGAAACAATCACAGGTGTAGTAGAAATAGTAGAAGACGGTTCTCGGATAACTATCCCAGATGGTCTTCTGAAAGGAATCTCTTGTGGAATCGAAGGAGCATCAATCTCTGGCATCTTATCTTTGTAGAGAGCCCGCAACTTATGAATTTATGCATTCTTCTATTCTTCATATCGTTCGCTCATCTGTCGGATTACCTCATTCAGAGTTGTAAATTTCTCCGTCGTATCACGTACTGCAACTGAAGAAGTATCAATAGTATAAGTAAGCTCAGGTGAAGAATGAGAACATGTTGTACCTTGAACCCGATGGTGAGTTGTAGCATTGGCAAAAGCTAGATCAAACTCATCAACTTGAATATCAGCCACTTTAGGATTCATAGATACAAATTCTTCTTTAGACAAAACATCTTCTTGAACTTGCACTTCTTGTTCCCTTGACTTCCTTTCATAAACAAAAGTACCAGGCTGGTCACCATCATTACCACCATTACCATCAATGTCATCATCATTCCAATCTTCATCTCCAGCAATATCATCACCATCATCAATATCATTACCAGGAGGGTCAGTGTCGATAGAGGCAATAACATCACCTATTTGTTGATTGGCAACAACTGCTTCAAACTCTTGATCGGCAACAGCTACTTCAACCTCTTGATCGGCATGAAAAGAAGCAGCTTGTTCATCATGAGACGGTTCAGCTTGGTCAGCTTCCAAAGAGAGATCATTTTCCAGACAATATTGAATTATGCTATCATCAGATGGATTAGCATAATTCACAACGAGCTCATGAGGAATCATCATGGAATAGTTGAAAGTCTGCTTCGGTCTCTGAATATATGTCATCTCAGTATCCGGAACTTGAGGCCAAGACAATCGACGAGGAATAGCAGGATTACTTCTGAGCATACTGCGAACAATCAACTTCATATATCGGACAAACGGAAAAAACTTGCGCTTCTTATGCGTCAGTTTGTCTTGCACTCTCTCTGAAAGTTCGGTCCAGAAGATATACGTGTAGTCAACATGCAGGTCATAGAGAACTGCATGGAACAATCTGAGATAGTGAAGACTCGCATTGTCCGTGCCAGAATGTTTCGATGTAAGGCACCTGTTGAGAACAGAAAACAATGCATACCAGACCGGAGGTAGATTGGATTTGTCAAAGTCACTTACTCTATTCAAAGCACCAAGATATCCAAGATTGCGAATACCCTCTAATACGTCCAAGTCAGAAGGAAATCTGTCGTAAGATGTGCGTCATGGTCTGGAAGTAGGCTCAGGAAGCTCCAGAATCAGTCTAAGTCGCTTGTAAGATAAAAAAGAATCGAACTGATCGATTTGCAAGTCGAATCTATGAGGACGAACGAGCTCATTATTAGATATAGAGTTCCATGCCTGTTGAAGATAGACCTCAGGAACATCTGCGCAATAAGTGAGAGCCGGAGCTAGAGGATATCCTTTGAGAATGGCTCGTATTACTGGATTGATCTTGATCCTGTCAAAATCCACGAAGTAGTTGTTGGGCTTGTACGGCAAGATATACATCATCGCGGGAAACACGTCATTTGGTGTTCGACGTGAAGCAGAAAGATTCTCCCCAACAGAAGGGACAAACGGCATAGGCGTCTCATGAGAAGCACGATCAGAAGGGTCATCGAGAATAACATTCTCATCTTGAATCACTGAATTAGTGTTGGTTTGAGAAGCCATAGATTTACCTGAGAATCGAATTAGAGAACTAAGACAAACCCAATAAGCAATTTCAGCACGGTAAGATAAACTCGATCTGATGAAGGAGACGATGAACAGTGAAATAAATCGCACAATAAGAAATCAGAAATGAAATCAAAAACAAACAAGAACAATGCAATACTAAGCATAACCACAAATCAAAATAAGGATAGAACACAAACCTGAGCGAAGAATAAGACTGAAATCAAAGAGAATAAAATCGGCACACAGAGAGAAGATGAACAGTTAAGAGTTCAAATGAGAAAGAGAGCGAGAAAAAGAAACATAAACTAAACAAACACTATTTATACTAAAAAAAACACTCTTAAAAAAATAAAAGAACATAACATTGAAATTTTACCTGCCAAGCTTCTTTACTCCCCTATACAGATGCACGAAATTTTAACAAACCAAAAATACATACCTGATGAATTTCTGATCATCACGTGAAGTATTTTATCAGCTATGAATCTGATCACTTTATTCACTCCCCCTCAAAAACATAAGATTGTCATATTGCATTCAGAAGTTCTCTCCCCCTCGAAAAATGCACAGACCAATTTGACAAAAATATGGATACACAAACATGAAGACATCAGTGTAAAAAGAAAAATATACTGAATATAAACTTTGAAAACAACTGAACATATAAAATTTTAAACACTAAACAAATTAAATTCTACTCAGTAAAATATCACAGATTTATCAATCAGTTGAAATCAAGTATATGTTGTTGGATACAGAGACAATTTTCATTGCATATCAAGTTAAGATATGTTCATTTTCAAACACTTCAGCAATCTATTCAGTGTGCACGCATGCGAACTTTGATTAGCTTCAAGAAAATGCAATTATGAAAATATAATAGAGAACTTTGCATGTACTCACACTAAGCCATCAAAAATTAGAACTTTTACAAATTTACAGGTTTATCGCAACTCAAACATATCACCAAGTATCATGAGATGTGTGCTCATTGGCATCTTTTAGCAGTGTGCACAATGGCATCTTCACATGAGTGTGCTCTTTGGCATCTTTTAAGTTTGTGCACTTTGGCATCTTGTGAATCAAAAAGTTCGGTAAGTAAAGAACATGCCATAAACGTAACCTTCTATCTGACCCTATTGCAAGATTTGGGTCAGCTGCTCCCAGACCAGTTGGCCTTAGGGGACTAGGTGTCAAGCACCCCTTGGAACTTACTCTCCCAGATCAGAAAGGCTACATCGACACATCCTAAACCCATTCATACTAGTAGAACATGACTTTCGATCTGGTTCTATAGAAGGATTTGGGTTCGATTACTCCCAAACCAATTGACCTTAGGGGACCAGATGACAAGAATCCCACGGAACTTACTTTACCAAACCAGAAAGGTCACAGGTACAAACTTTTAAACTTAGAGATTTCTGCATTTTAGATATATAATATTCATCTCAATCACTCAGTTTTACATCTAAGTGCTCAGCCCATATTTTCATTACGATCCATAATTCTGAATTTTTAGGTTTTCTAAGCATTGTAAACTATAAATATTCCGAATCACATATCTTTAAAGCATTTTCAAAAGCTTCAAACATGTTGCTGACCTTTCAATTTTTGTAAGACTTGAAATTTGACCATATAAAACTTTAATATAACAAAGCAACTTGAAAATTTATCCTAGACACACATTTTATTCAAAAGAAAGAAAAAAATATGTAAAGCTTTTACTTTATATAATAAAATTTGTAAAGATTTAAACTTTTAAATTCAACATGCCGAGTTTTGAAAGCAGAAAATTAAAACGTTTTTCATCTAAAGCTTTTGTAAAAATATCAACAAGTTGATATTTAGTTGGTACAAAATATAATTCAGTAGTACCTTCTTTCACATGATGCTTTATGAAATGGTACCGCATATCTATGTGTTTGGTCTTTGTGTGCTGGACCGGATTGACTGATATCGCAATTGTGGATTTGCTGTCACAATAGATAGGAACAGTTTTGTATAGCATCCTGTAATCACGAAGTTGTGTCTTCATCCAAAGCACTTGAGCGCAACAACTAGCTGCGGCGACGTATTCTCCCTCTGCAGTTGAGATAGGAACACAGTTCTGTTTCTTCGACGCCAGCTTATCAGTCTATCACCCAGGAATTGAAGGTGACCTGATGTGCTTTTCCGATCTAACTGATTTCCACCAAAATATGCATCAGAGTAAGCAGTTAGTTTATAATCCGAACTCTTAGGATACCACAAACCTAAATAAGGAGTTCCTTTGATGTAGCAAAATATGCGCTTGACTGCCAACAGATGCGATTCATTTGGCTTGGCTTGAAATCTGGCACATAAGCAAGTAGAGAACATGATATCCGGTCGACTTGCAGTTAGATACATTAGTGATCCGATCATGCCTCGATAAGTCTTGACGTCCACAACTTTTCCATCTGGATCGAGTCCAATTTTAGCACCATGAGCCATAGGCGTGCCAATTGAGGAAGATTTGTCCATCTTGAATTTCTTCAACATGTCAAACACGTACTTTGATTGGTTAATAAAAATGCAATCCGGAAGCTGCTTCACTTGTAAGCCGAGGAAGAAATTAATTTCTCCCGTCATGCTCATCTGAAACCTGGAGGTCATAAGATCAGAAAACCAAGTACATAATGATCGATTAGTCGCACCAAATATAATATCATCTACATAAATTTGAACTAAGCAGATATCCAAGTTAGAATGATAGATAAAAAGAGTGGTATCTATAGATCCTTTGGTAAACCCGGATTTGATCAAGAAGGCCGACAACTCATCATACCACGCCCTCGGTGCTTGTTTCAGGCCATACAATGCTTTATCGAAAAATAGACATGATCAGGACGGTCTTTGTCAACAAACCTCTCTGGTTGAGAAACATAAACTTATTCTTTTAGTTTACCGTTGAGGAATGCTGTCTTGACATCCATCTGATACACAGTGAAATTGCGATAAGCAGCAAAAGCGAGAAACATACGAATAGCTTCTAGTCTTGCAACCGGCGCGAACGTTTCATCATAGTCGATTCCTTCTTCTTGTCGATAACCCTTGGCAACCAATCTAGCTTTGTTACGAACAACAATACCATCTTTGTCTTTCTTGTTCTTGAATATTCACTTTGTGCCAATTATGCTTTTTCCTTTCGTCCGTGGAAAAAGTCTTCAAACTTTTAGTGCGTCAAATTGATTGAGTTCCTCTTGCATCGCTATAATCCAATCTGGATCTTCCAACGCTTCAAATACTTTTGTTGGTTCAATCTTGCTTAGAAAGCAAGTGAAAAGACATTCGTTGGAAGTTGCCGCCTTGGAACAAGTAGATACACTTGCTTGAGGATCACCAATAATTTGATGAATAGGATGAGATCTTGTCCATTTGGTGGTGTGAGGGAGAGGTTCAATACTTTCTTGTACAACTTCTAATTGTTGAGAAGGAGGTTCAGAAGCTTCTATGTCAGATGAAGGAACATCAATAGTTTCAACTGGAGGAGGAGGTATTTCAACAACTTCTGAATCAGATTCTGGAATTGTTGATGGAATATCAACATCTTGTTCTGCTTCTTGAACTGGTTCTGCTTGTACAGATGTTTCTTGAACATATGCTTCTTGCCCAGTTTCAGTATTCACATGCTCAGATTCTGATTGATCTTGAGGGAGTTCAGAAATAACTTGAACAACATCAGTATTAGAGATAGATGTAGCGGAATTAGGAATAGATGCGTTCATAGTTTCCTGATTCACAGATGAAGCATTTTCAGAATTAGATTTAGGTACATCATCATAAAAATTCTCAAAAAGAAAATCATGATCAGAAAGATTAAGCAAGGAAGAAGAAGGATCCTGATGTGACGGTTGTATTGCAGGTTCTGAAATGACTTGTCTAGAAGCTAAATTCCCTGTAAGTACGGGTTCTGAGCCTGATTGACCAGAAACCAAATCTGCAGCTTCGTCAAATTTGACATTGACACTCTCTATCACTTTTCTTGCGGAAGTAAGAAATACTCTGTAAGCTGCAGAAGTAGAAGAATACCCAAGAAAATACCCTCATCTGCCTTTGGACTAAACTTGTTGAGATTGTCTCGGTCATTCAGAACATAACATTTACACCCAAATGACTTGAAATATTTGACATTTGGTTTGATACCGTTCATAAGCTCATATGGTGTTTTGTTGAATCGGCGATGCATAATTGATCTGTTCTGGGTATGACACGCAGTTGAGATGGCTTCAGCCCAATGAGACAAAGGAAGACCAGAATAAACAAGCATTGATCTGGCTTCCTCGACAAGCGTTCTGTTTCTTCGTTCAACAACCCCATTCTGTTGCAGTGTTCGAGCAACAGAAAACTGTTGTTGAATACCTTGATCTTCATAGAAAGCTTGAAGAGTACTGTTCTTGAATCCAGTACCATTGTCTGATCTGACAACTTTGACTGCTTTTTGCTTGTTGGTCTGAATCGTTTTGATGAGGTTGATGAGAATGTCGGGAGTTTCATCTTTAGACTTGAGAAACTTAACCCATGTATACCGTGAGTAATCATCAACAACCACCAAGACATATCTTTTCTTTCCGATACTCTTTGTCTTCATCGGTCCGCATAAATCAACATGTAGTAAATCAAGAATGTCCGAAGTGCAGGGTTCAGGCTTTGGCTTATGAGGAGCTTTCTTCATCTTTCCTCTCTCACAATCTTGATAGAGGTGGTCTTTCTGAAAACGAAGTACTGGGATACCTCTCACTGAATCAGTCTTGACAAGGCGATCCATGTATTTAAAGTTTAGATGAGCTAGTCGTCGGTGCCATATCCAACTTTCATGAACAGAGGCTTTAGAAAGCAAGCAGATATCTGATGGGATTTTAACCTTGGAAAGATCAATGGTATATAAATTGGATCTTCTTTTTCCAACCAGTAAATCCCTGCCACTGTCATTATTCACAGCAACACGTTTAGATTTGAAGCTCACTTCAAGATCTTTATCACAAAATTGCCCGATGCTGAATAAGTTGTGGCTAAGACCTTCAACATAGCTGACTCGCTTGACAGTAATATTGCCTTGAACAAGATCACCATAACCTAGAATGGGAGCAGTCTCGCAGTTTCCAAACTTAACACGACCACAACATTTTTTTTTAAATTTGAAAGCAGTGATTTGTTGCCTGTCATGTGTTTGAACACCCCGAATCCAGATACCATAAATGACTAAGCTGCACATACAGAAACTACACAGATTTAGGTACCCATATGCTTATGGGTCCCTTTTTGTTAGATTTGTGTCTTTTATTTTTCGAACATTTATTTTTAGAAATCTCATGAAAGCAATCATCAATAGACGAAGTAACATAATCATCAGAATCAGAACTAGAAGAAGACTATGAGACATTCTTTGCAATGTGAATCATTTGTTGAATTGAATATTTTGTATTTTTATTACAAAAGGCAAACGTATCAGTTTGACAAAGATTCTCTAAACATTTATCCTCTAACAGTTCAGATTCTATTGATTTCTGCTTAACCCTCCATATCAGCTTCGTTGACCTCTTCACAGTCCGATCTGAAACAGAAAAATCAGAAGAATTAGAATTTTCAGACAAGACATTATCTTGTTTCCTTGACTTCTTTGATCTTCTTCTTTTACACTTTGGTTTATAATACTGATGATTTAGCATAAAAGAATCATCAACAATTGAATTGGAAGAAGAAATTTTATCTAAGAAATCAAGCTGAGCATTCGACATGTTTGAACTTGCCTTGGAGTGAGAACTTTCAGAAAAACACAAGTCTGGAAGAGGTTTGCGCGACCCTTTGGTGGCGTAAACTGAACTTTGCGCTACTAACGGTTGGCGCAAGTTGTAAGTTTGCGCGACCAATGGTTGGCACAAATGCACACTGTTTTGTACTTTGTGAGTATTTTTGCTTGGAATCGACAAAAAATCCAGAAGTAATTTTGTCTTCAAAACTTGATTTCATTATAAAAAGAAATAAATCGTTTTCTAAATCAGTTTGAATACATTGTTCTTCCAATTTCTCTTCAAGATCAACTATTTTACCCTCTAACACTAATGGGGGAATATATCTCCTAGAATCATAAAAAACCGGAGATACATTTTCCTTATTAGTATTGTTGGCATATATATCAACAAAATCAGTTGATAATGAAGATTTATTAGAAGAATTGACATTTAAAACATTTTTGGATTTTCTGGACTTCTTTAATTGCTCAGGAAAATATTTGGCATTTTCACTAGTATAAACAAATGGCATTTCCATTTTCTTGTTGTTCATTCTTTTCTGATTTTCAATTTCTAATTCTTGCTTTGCATTCATCCACTCAATTTTAAATTGAGGAGCATAATGTGCAAAATTTAGATAATCAAAATTATACAAAGTGGTTTTTTTTTTATAACATTGTTTAACCATTTTGGATTTTCAAACTCAAGTCCCCATCTTTCTTTGATTACCTCAACACTCCTTGGTTTATTCATATATATGGTCTGCTCAGTTTGTTTTCTCTTATATAATTTTCCTTCTAAAACAATTATTTTATCAGAAAGATTTTGATTTAAAGAAGTCAGTTCAGTCAAAGAATCATGTTAAGTCTGATTTGAATTTTCTAAATCATCCAACTGCTTTTGAAATTTCTCTTTTGTATCTATTAAAATAGATTTTTCATCTTTCAGAGAAAGTTGCAGTTTTTCAATCAAAACAGACTTTTCTTGATTATCAAGCTTTTCAGATATGAACTTTGAACGTAAATCATGTAAAGCATTGATAATAACGTTCACTTGATATGATATAAAGTTGTAATCAAACTCAGAAATTACCTCAGATTCATCAGTTGAAGTATCCTCTACTTCATCATCACTCTTGTCATCCCCAATAAAACACATTGCAGTCGTTTCCTCATTCTCGGCTTCATTATCTGAATGATCAAGCCAATATTCCTCCTCAGCAAGCAGAATAGTTCCGTTTTCTCTATTTTCAGCCAATTCCAGCTTTTTCCTGTAGAATGCAGAGTCCTTGACAACCTTCACTCGACACTCTTTTGCAATATGCCCCGGTTTTCCACAATTGAAGCAATTCATTGTCTTCTTATCTTCCTTTTTCGGCTCAGCCACTTTAACTGGTTCATACTTTGGAATAAATGGCTTTGAAGGAGTACCGGGTTCCACTTTCTTTGAGCCAGAAGTGAAGCGGAGGTTGTTTGATCCTGATCTATGCTGGAACTTTTTCTGATAATGCTGAGAGAGAAGGATCATGGCTTTTTCAAGAGCTTCACCATCATCGTCAGTTGATCCATCATAAGCACTCTCAGATAAAGCTTGTTCTGCCAGCTGGCTATCAAGTAGAGCAATTGGATCAACATACTTTGGCTTATTCTTCTTATCAATCTTTGCTCTCTTTTCCTGAACCATGTTCTCATCAGTCATCAAGATTTCGTAAAGTTCTTGAATTGGCATTGTGGAAATTCTGACATCATTTCTTATTCGATGACAAGATTTGCTCCATTCCGGTTGAAGAGCATTCAGAAACTTCAGATTTGCTTCCAGTTCAGTCTTTGTCACCTTTATCTTGTACAGATCATTTATTACTGCCCAAAATATATTAAACACGCTTTTCAGACTTTCTCCTTCTTTAGCTTTGTACTCCTCAAAATTGTTCATATATCTAATCTGACGGAGTTGAGTAGCCACGGCTTATCCAAGCATTATCTTTTCTAATTGAGTCCACATTAGCATCGGATTCTGCTTGAAACAGTCAATTCTGTTGTAGATTGAATTGGGTAGAGCAAGAATCAGATTAGACTTCGCTTGGTTATCAGCTTGGTGTCGCAAAAGCTCTTCAGCATCATATTCACTGATCATTTTCTCAACCCTTGTAGAAGCTATGTTTCCAATGGCAGGAATTTCTTTCATCGGCTTTATCATTGGTCCATTAGTAAGAGACTTCATCATATTTTCACCATTTGGTTGTCTCTCTATGAAGTTGATGAATCTGTCCTGCCATTGCTAAAATTCATTCTCATTATCAGAACTAGAGGGCGAGTGTCTGTTCCCAAAGACATCATTATGTCGTTTTTGTAAAATTGATCTTGTAGAGACATCTTGACTGAAGCAGAAAGTTCCAAGTTTGAAAACTTGAAAACTGGCGCAAACTGAAGGTTTGCGTGAGCAGAGAGTGACGCAAATGAAACTTTGCGTGAGTAGTTGAAGACGCAAAATAGGATTTGCGTGAGACGAAGATAGCGCAAACGAACTTTGCATGAGTCGTGGATGACGCAAATCAATCTTTGCGTTAGATGCTGAAGGCGCAAATGTAACTTTGCGTGATCTGAATATGGCGCAAACTAGGAGTTGCGCGAGATAAAAATGATGCAACAGGACTGAACTTCTCGTAAGCTGAGGAATGATGAATACGTAGTTTACTTTGCGTGATGCAAGGGTGACGCAAATTGCACTTTGCGTGATAAACCATAGACAAAAAGCTAAACTTCTCGTGAAGAACTCGCGCAAATCCAGATGAACTAGCGCAAACCTGTGATGAACTGGCGCAAATGTAAGATGTGGCGCAAACTGCTGAAAATCAAGAAAAACTTCCAAAATTTGATGATTAACACGAAATTCATGAAACTTAAGCACACAGAAGTGATCGAAAACAGTTTTAGAACAACTTTTAAACAACAAGATCGATTAAAAAAAACCACAAAAAACACGAATTCTTGAAAATCACAGTACGTAAAATGAGTTTTTTTTTCAGAAAATCGAAATTTCTCAAAATTGAACTTCAAATCGTGAATTTCTTGCAAAATGATGTGAATCAAAAATGTTCCTCTATCAAAAACGAATCCAACTAATCAAATTGCAACAAAATTCTACCAGAAAACAGTCTGAATTTGATGAAAAATCAAAAAACGAGAGTTTCTTGAAAAAATCAAGAAAATCGATCAAATTTTCTGATTTAAACACAAATTCAGATACTAAAAATGATTTCTCTCAATCCTCTCAGATTCAGAATAGCTCTGATACCAATTGAAAGTCCAAGATCTCTAAATCTTAGTGAGAGAAAGTAGAGAGCGCCAAATGTAACAGTGTATTCAATATGAGTTCCAAAAGTTACAAACAAAAGCACCAAGGGGACTTAAATACCCCAAGGTCTAAACAGAACAGAAAAGCTAACCAAACACACTTTAGACCACAAATAATAAATACATTGATTACTATTCAAAAAAGACTTAACACATACGTCATGTAAGAATTTGAATGTGTGTATATGAACAAATATAGACAATCATGAAAGAATCACTTAGTTTTGAATGAATGTAATGCTCAACAAACATTGGAATTCAAACAGGGTGTATTACCATCGAAAATTGTTTCAATTTGAGACATGGTAATAGCAAAATCAATGAAAAATACTACATCGGTGTGTGTGAATACTTGACAGTATATGGAAAAGATAATACACAAGTATTTATCTTTGAAAACACACGGTTAGTTAAACATTGAAGCTCATAAATGAAAACATTTAAAATCACACTTCTAAATTCATAAAAATATTTTGAGAATTGAGAAGTGGTTTGAATGTTTAGAAACATGTTTTCGTGTCTGAACGTCGTCCATCTTTCAAACATTATGAGATTAAGGTTAGAAAAATCTTTACGCACATCTTAAATCTCATAAATCTGCCTCAAATCAAGATTGAATGAATAAAATCTTGTAAGCTCCCCCTCAAAATCTGCACAAAGTCGAAAAGTCGTCAAAAAATCAAAGTCTTAGTCAAAGTCTTATTAAAAGTAAAACATCGAAAAATGAGTCATGTTCTGAATTTATCAGAAGTCAATATTTTTCACTAAAAAATTGAGTTCTAAACTGATTTGTTTAGAAGTAATTTACTCCCCCTAAAAATATGCATTCATAAAAATATGTCAGTACAAATCATATGCAAAATATCTAACTCATTCTAACTCCCCCTTGAAATATGATCATCTGTTCTTAGTACACTCTCCCCCTGAAATCATCAGCAAACCTTCAGTGTAGATATCTTTCAGAATGAAAAATAAAGACATGAAGAAAAATTATAAACCAAATGTACGACACAAATACGATTTATGTAAAGATCATGTTGTAAGATTCAACATGCCGAAATTTGAAATCAGAAAATTAAATCTCTTTTCATCTAACGGCTTAGTGAAAAGATCAGCAAGCTGAAAATCCATGTATACAAAGTACAACTCGATCGTACCTTTTCATCAACATGGTCTTTGATAAAGTGATATCTCACGTCTACGTGCTTTGTTTTGGTATGTTGGACAGGGATAGCAGATATAACGATTGCGCTCTTCGAATCACAATATTTCGAAATCTTTCTAAATTGGAAACCATAATCTCGAAGTTATGTCCGCATCCACAACACTTGAGAATAGTAGCTTGCAGCACCTACATATTATGCTTCCGCTGTTGAAGTGGATACACAAAGTTATATCTTCGATGCGCAACTAACGAGCTTGTCTCCCAAGAATTGTATGTAACCCGATGTACTATTCTTGTCTAACATGCAACCAACATGATGTGCATCTGAATATGCTGTCAGTTCAAATCCTGTATCTTTAGGATACCACAAACAAGGATCTTCGGTGCCCTTCAAATATCTAAAAATTCTTTTCACAACCGAAATATGAGACTCTATGGGCTTGGCCTGATATCTCGCACATAAACATGTAGAAAACATAATATAAGGTCGACTTGTCGTTAAGTACATTAAAAAACCAATCATACCTCGATAGGTCTTTTGATCAACAACTTTTCCATTTAGGTCAGCTCCCATCTTAGTCCCTGGTGCCATTGGGGTACTAATAGGTGTACAATTTTCCATTTTAAATTTCTTTAAAATGTCACAAATGTACTTAGCTTGATTTATAAAAATCCCCATGGAAAATTGACGGACTTGTAATCTGAGAAAGAAATTCATCTCTCTCATTATACTCATCTAAAAACTTGACACCATTAAGGCAGAAAAATTCTTACAGTACTTAGGATTTGTTGACTCAAAAATTATGTCATCAACATAAATTTAAATAAGAATAATATTGCCTTTTTCTTTCTTTATGAAGAGAGTAATGTCGATCTTACCTTTCGAAAACCCTGACTTGACTAGAAACTTTGAAAGAACATCGTACCAGGCGCGAGGAGCTTGTTTTAATCCATAAAGGGCTTTGTCTAGAATGTAGACATGATCTAGCTTCTCAACACTAACAAACCCTTCTAGTTGAGAAACATACTGCTCCTCCTTCAAGATTCCATTCAGAAAAGCCGTTTTCATATCGATCTGATAGACAGTAAAGTTTTTGTGTGGAGCATATGCGAGAAACATTCGAATCGCTTCGATGCGTGCAACTGGAGCATATGTCTCATCGTAATCAATGCCTTCCTCTTGCCAGTATCCTTTAGCTACAAGTCGAGCTTTGTTACGAACTACTACACCATCTTCATCTTTCTTATTTTTGAATACCTATTTAGTGCCAGTAATTGTTTTTCCTTCAATTCTCGGCACGAGTCACCATACTTTCAGTGCTTCAAACTGATTAAGTTCTTCTTGCATGGCTGCTATCCAATTAGGATCTTCAAGAGCTTCAAATACTAGTGTAGGCTCGATTTTTCTGAAGAAGGAATCGTAAAAGCACTTGTTTGCTGTCGCAGACCTAGTTTGCAACGGTTTCGAAGGATCGCCGATACTTTGATGTACCAGGTGCACTTTTGTCCACATGTTAACGCGAGGGACGGAACATAGTTAGATTAATCATGTTGATCATCTAAATAACCTTCAACTTAGAGTTCAGTTGAAGTTACAGGTGCAGAAGTTTCAGCTGGTTGACCACTTGTTGATTGTTGAATAGACAATTCCACATACCTAACTGATTGTGCAACTTCTGGCTGTTCAATTATTGTTGTATCTTCAACTGATGGAGTTTCCTTCTGAACTGATTGAGTTTCCTTCTGAATTGGGGGTAAACATTCAGTAGAGACATCTGAAGCAATTGGTTGATGTTCACTTGAATCGTGTGAACTGCCAATCACAACAAGTTTAGAAACTTTAGGTCCTAGAAACTCATCATAAAAATGTTCAAACAACAAGTCTAATTCTGTTAAATGCGATGTAGATGTTGAGACTTTACTAGATTTAGAAACATGAGAACCATGTTCTGGACTGATATGTCCAGAAGCTAAAACTCTTGTTATCATGGGTTCTGAACTAATTTGTTCAGAATCCATTTCCATTGCTTCATCAAATGTAACATTTATGCTTTCCACAACGATCCTTGATTTCTTCAAGTAAACTCTATATGATGTGGATGTTTGAGAGTAGCCGATGAAAATCCCTTCTTCAACTTTCAGACTAAACTTATTCAAGTTCTCCTTATCATTTAGGACATAGCACCTGCATCCAAAAATATGAAAATGTTTAATTCTGGGTGTTCTATTATTTATAAGAGCATATGGCATTTTACAGAAGCGACGATGAATGATTGAGCGATTTTGATTATAACATGTAGTAGAAACAGCCTCAGCCCACAAGAATAGAGGTAAGTCTGATTAGTTAAGCATCGTACGTGCAACCTCAACTAGAGTCTTGTTACATCTTTCAACTACCCCATTATGTTCAGGTGTTCTGACAGCAGAATATTGATGTGTTATCCCGACCGATTCGAGATAATCTTCTACGATTTTGATTTTGAATTCTGTGCCATTGTCTGTTCTAATCAGCTTCACTGTTCTCTGCATATTCACTTGGATACTTTTGAGGAACAAGACGATTACGTTAGGAGTCTCGTCCTTTGATCTCAAGAATTTTATCCAACTGTATCGCGAGTAATCCTCCACTATCACCAAGGCATATCGCTTACCATTGATACTCTACGTACGCATTGGACCACAAAAGTCCATGTGCAATAACTCCAAGGGATCGTTTGTATTCGGTTCAGGCTTAGGCTTATGCGAAGCTCTTTTCATCTTCCCCTTCTCACATGCATCACATAGATGTTCTTTTTCATATTTGAGCTCAGGTAAACCTTTCACCAAATTTCCCTTCACCAACTTGTTTATGTATCTGAAGTTGAGGTGAGAAAGCCGTCTATGCCACAACCAACTTTGTTGCGTAGAGGCTTTAGACAATAGACACACAACATTATCAGGCTTCACATTGGACAGATTTATCGTGTAGAGGTTTGACTTTCGAGTGTCGACCAAGAGTTATTTCCCGTCTTCAGTCTGTACACAACATCTCGTGGCCTTGAACATAACTCACCTTCTTTATCATTACGTTCTCTTGAACTACATCTCCATAACCAGGAATTGGTGAAAACTGGTCATTCCCAAAACGCACATTGCCACAAAATTTCTCTGTATAATTAGAAAAAATATCTTTTCTCCTGGTCATATGCTTGGAATAGCCTGAATCCAAGTACCACATTTGACGGGTCTGCACAAGAGAAATCAAGTAACAACATGTTTAGGTACCTACTTGTAAACGGTCCTGTTTGGTTAGTGATATTCCCAATTTCAAGTTCTAAATGTAACAACTAATCAAGATGAACAATTTCTAAAATCATATGTCATTGATTTTCAAATCACAAGTTACAAATCACACACTTTCTCTCTCTAGAATGATGTAACAGTAATCTCTTCTCTAATCTGCTCTCTCTCTACAATCTGAATCATACTCACAAAATGACTTACACCTTTACAACTTACAAAGACACAAGGTATTTATACCCTTGACAATTACAAAAAAAACAAAATATAAAACATTAACTTTGACTTTTATTACAAAATGACTTTGACTTTCACTGAGAGTTGACTTTCCAACTTTGACTTTTTGAATTTTCATCTTCAATCTTTATGATCTTGAATCCAATAAATATGTGCTCTAACAATCTCCCCTTTGGATCAAGATCATTAATAAAAGATTTAGCAATGCGATCTTCTCTCTTTAAGCTCATTTTGAATAAACTCCCCCTTTGATCAACCTTTATCATTTCTTGTAATCTCCCCTTTGATACAAAAATGATTTTCATTCTCCCCCTTAACACTATGAAATTCCTCTTTGATAAGCTCAGAAAATTCTCTCCCAAGGTCTTCAAAGTCTTTCAGTTCAATCAAATCTTGAACATCTCTCCCATATCTTGAACTTCGGACATTTCTTTTTCTTTATCTTCCCATTTCTGAATTAAACTTTCTTTTTCAAACATCTCTTGAAACAAATACTTGTAATGGACATTTCTTCAAACATTATCTTCTCCCCCTTTTTGATGATTAGAGCATCAATATCATCAAAACTTTCACCAAGAAATGTCTTTGAAATCTTTCTGACCACTGATCTTTCAAACTGAGCCTCTGATTCGTTGCCAATTCGAACAATGTATTCATCCAGATCTTTTCAAATCTAGACAAAATAGGTAGGTAACACCTGAATCAACAAATGAATCAGTTAATATGCCTGTCAGTAACACGAAGTCACTGTGTGTAACAAATACACATTGTAAAGGAGCTTTTATGATGTTGACTCCCCCAGGGCTTCCATCCAATCATCGAAACACCACAAAGGAAATTTCTATGAATGTTATGATAAGAAAACAAATTCCTTGTGTGCTTGTGCAAGTGTAGAAAGAATTAAGCACGGATGATTGCTTATAAGGCTCAAAATTGTGTAAACCACTGAGACAACAGTAATTAAACACAGACTCAATGTGCATGATTGAAGTGCGAAGGTGGGGCAGACTTCCTTCTTTTTCAATATCCAGATTTTCTAAATGAAAATCAGATAGATAATGTGCTACGTCCCCAGAAGAATATGAAACATTCTCTTTTTAAGAAGAAAATGAGTGGCTGGTGGGGTTTAGTCAAGAGTTGGCATGGGCTAGTTGCCTGTTTCAATAATGTTCACCAAGAAGTGTGAAACATTAGTAATGTGGCTGCCCGGCTCAGAAAGTAGTTGGTGCAGAGTTTGATATTCTTTTACTCTGATCTCACACCCTCTTTCTTTTTAATCATTAAGCTCACATCTAACCAAACTCTCATTTCCATTTTACCTCAACGCACAACCCACACTCATTTCTTTTAGACTCCTCACACTCAATCACTATGGAGTAACTTCTTGGGTAGGAGACACTAGTAATCGTGAATCCATAAAAGTTCATTTAAGTCCTAACACAAAGAACCCATATGTTCCTGTTAAATAGATGTTGCTCAAAAATGGTTTAACTAGAACAATTAAAGCTCAAATACAAGTAAGATGTTTGTATGCTCAGAAAATAATCATGAAGATATGAGCATTTTGAAACAAGGAAGTATTTTCAAACAAGTATATTGAATGAATAAAAAAGAATGCAAGAAACTTGTTTGAAAATCTGACATTGTATGAAAAATGATTAGAAATGAATGATATAACAATCAAAGTTTATGGTCAAGAATAATGGATATTGTCTATATGAATCAAAATATAGACATTCTTGAAATGACGTTCAGAAATGAAATATCGCTCAAAATTCTTTGAAGTACAAGCGGGGTGTCTTACCATCGAAAAATATGTTTCAAAATTTGAGAGACGGTAAGAACTTTTTGAACAATAAGTCAAACCGGTGTGTGAATACTTGAAAGTATATAGAAAAGACAATACACAAGTAATTATCTTTGGAAACACACGGTTTGTTTATCAGTTTAGCACAAAATAAAATGAAAACATTTAAAATCACATTTAGAAAATATAAAATCTGTTTAAGAATCGGGAAGTGGTTTGAACATTTAAGAACATGTTTTCTATGATTGAAAGTTGTCCTTCTTTCAACCATATATGAGATTAAGATAAGAAATTTAACCTTTTCGCTTCGTATTAAATCTCATGAAGTCAGCTGAAGTCATAAAAATATGAACTTGTAAGCTTCTCTCATTCTGCACAAGTCTCAAAGTCTAGTCAAAGCAACTTTATTCACAAAAATTAAAAGACATAAAGCAGTAAAACGATTAAAGTACGAGTTCTGATCTGAAATAATCAGAAGTCATAATTCTTTACTCCCCCTGAAAATATGCATCTGAAATTTATCAGTAAAAGGCACATGATAGAGATCTACAACTCCATTTGAAGTGTAGTTCATCATATCTTCCGAATACATATTTCCAGAAAAATTTATGTACTCCCCCTTGAAGGTTGATATCCTCTTCTGAGTATCTGAGTACACTATCTTATCAGCTCGGGAGTAGCATCCCTTTTTCATCATTGAAGTACGATTCCTAAACTGTTGTGTTTAGAAGTCAAACTCCGTTGAAGTACGGGTCCTAAGCTGATTTACATAGAAGCCTTGGTCCTCTTACTCCCCTTTGACAGTTGGTGCCTGCAACACATAATCACTTTTCGGCTTTGGTACCCACTAGTATTTGGGTCCATATGTGTTAGTTGTAGTTCTTATGGGAGTAACTGAGTAAGAACCATCGATTCCTCGAATTTATGTGTTTTTATGCTTAAAATCGAATTGATTAGATGTGTTTTATGCTATTGAACGTTATCTGATTGGTTAATTGCATTGTAATCATCTATTGATTGGCTGTTTGATGATTTTTGGACTCTGGGTTCGTATTTATATCGACCAATGTGTTTATCAAATTGAAGTTTGAAAGTTGATTTTAATCATTGATTTTGTTTGCATACTGATCGTTACATGTTTTTGGTCATTAAAGTCTGAGTTTTGCTCTTTAGTCGAACTACAAGAACATTCCGGTCGAAACCTTCAAGATAATACCGGTCGATATTCAAGACGACGGATTATCGGTCGAGTATCATACCGATCACCCCACAACACACAGTGCATACCGGTCATTCTTAATACCGGTCACTCTTAATCCCGGTTAACTCTCGATACCGGTCGCCCGAACAACACTGGTCTATACAGGTCGAACACTCTGGTCGGCAAAATACCGGTCAATACCCCGATCGATACATCATCCCGGTCGGTACCAAGTCCGGTCAAGGACTTCGTTCCATATCTGTTTAATCAGGTCGACACATTACCGGCCAAAGCATCAATCCGGTCGAAGACCATTACCGGTCAAAGCATCAATCCGGTTGAAGACCAATACCGGTCAAGCACTTTACCGGTCGACCCTACCGGTCGTGCAATATACCGGTCAACAAAGGTCCGGTCGGACAGCATACCGGTCGAGCAAGACCCCGGTCAAGCAAGACCTCGGTCGACATCAACTTTGCGCCAGTGCCTATTCGCGCAAAGCTTCTCTGTCCTTAGCAAATATCTCACTGTTGTGCCAGATTTTCTGTGATTAATTTCTGTTTTATACTGTTTGCGATATCTGCACTTAAATTATTTTCGGAAATTTATTTTTCTGAAAATTTTTACGTGTAGCTTTTATCTAATACTTGATTATAACGATCTCATCTAGTTGATTCTCTTGGTACAGATAAGTTTGATTTCTAACCATACAGATAAAGATGTCTGAAGGTTAGAGCCTTGATTTTGACAAGATGACTCTTTCTGAAGCAAAAGCAAATGTTAAACGTTTTGTTGGACAGTTGTCAAGATATACAAGCATGGTCTTTGATTGTGAAAAAGAGATTAAAAAGCTCAAATCCGAGATGTTACCTCTTAAAGCTGAGAACAACGATTTAAAGATTCAGAACTCATCTCTTCTTACTCAGATCAATGTTTTAAAAGAAAAGTCAAAGGACTCAGAGAAAGATTTTATTTGCTAAGAATGCATTAATGATTCTAAAATTAATTTTGTAGGAATTATTGAGAAAGAAAGAAAAGAACTTGCTAAGAAATTCTCTGATTTCTCAAGAAAAGCCTTTGAAGAGAAGAAATCATTAGAGCTTAAATGTGTTAAGCTTTCTCAACAAGTTTCAGACTTTGAGAAAGTTATCATTATGGAGAGAGACAAGGTTGAGAATGAGCAAAAGGATGTAAATGAAGAAAGATCTAGAGACTGAGATAGCTAAGCTGACAAGAGAGCTATTTGAGCTATCAACAATCATTCTGAAGGAAAAGAAGACGAATTCTGAATTGCAAAAGAAGTTTGATCTGATTGCAAAGGAAAGAAACAGTTTGTCTTCAAAGATAAAGGAACTTGAAGATATCGTATTCAAAGTGAAGCTAACCGAGCATAAGACGCCAGAGTCAATAGCTCAATCACCAAGAGATGATCAAACTGATTCAGATTGTTCACTCAAAAAGGCTTCAAGTTCACATTTTTCAAATGTTTTCTATAATCCTTTCTGTGATTTAGATGATGATCTTACTTCTAAATCTACAGATCATATTCGTCCTTCTAACCTTTTCTATGACAAAATTGTTGATGGTTCTGGTAACTTCACGAAGGACAAGTCTCGGAAGAAAAGGTTTTGGAGAAGGTAAGATGAAGAAAAAGAAAGAGGAAATTGGATCTGGAGAGTTAAAGAATCTCCAGAAGAAAAGAAGAAAGAAGAATCATTTGTGCATACATCAAATGCTAAATGGAACTATGCTTATAAAGGTAAAACTTTTGGCAAACATGATCTGGTTTACACTATCAATCAACTGATCAGGTTAGCACAAAAGAAAGTTAGTTGTTCCTACTGTGGCTCAAATGATTTTGTAAGAAAAGATTATGTGAATAACTGGTATGGTTCTTATTTTATATCTCCCACTAGAACTGAAACTAACCCATTAGGACCCAAATACTAGTGGGTACCAAAAGCTAATTCTGTGTTGCAGGCACCCAAAGTTTAAGGGGGAGAAAGAACAATGACTTCTGATTACTACAGATCAGGACTCTTGCCTCATTGTCAAAACAATGACTTCTAGACAATAAAGTCTAGGACTTGGACGTCAATGTCAAAGAGTTTAACATCTGCATTACATCGGTTTAATGATTGAGGATTATGCAAATATTAAGGGGAGATTATATGCTTAATATTTCTATTGATATATTATTCCGATTTAACTGACTTTTTACAGGTATCAAGGGGGAGGATATATGAGTTTTGTCGAGGATACTTCTTTGAACATATTCATTTCAGGGGGAGTTAAGGATTCTGATTTACAGGTATAACCTTCTAATCCTTACACTCTATCACTTGTTGGAAGATGAACAACTTTCACTTGTGGAAAATGATTTCTTAAATGTTCAAACCACTTCCTATTCTTCAAAGATTTTCATGAATTGTGAAGTGTGATTTTAAATGATTTTTGGGAGCTTAATTGTTAAAGTGCTTAATTGCCAACCACCTTTAGTTTGAGGGGGAGAATTGCATTGTCAAACACAAAAATGTTTTGACTTCTTCAAAAATTTTATTCTTCATGTTTGAATTCCTTTGTGCTTTCATGTACAACAAACTGTTGAACAACATGTCCTTTTAGGAAAATACAAGGGATTCAGTGTGTGATCTTAACAGAACTTCCATGGATTCACGATAACCAGTGTTTCCTACCCAGGAAGTATTCCCTGAGTGATTGAGGGGAGAGGGGTCAAAAGATTTGAGTGTTGGTGTGTGAAGAGGTAAAATGAAAAAGAGAGATTGGTTAGATGTGAGATTTAAAAGATTAAAAGAACGAGGGTGAGAGAACAGAGTAAAAGAATATCAGACTCTGCACCAAACTTCTTTCTGAGCCGGGCAACCACATAATCTGATTGGTTCACATTCTTTGGTCACAATCATTGAAAAAGGCACCTAGCCATGCCATCTCTTGCATACAACCCCACCAGCTACTCATTCTTTTCTCAAAAAGAGAATGTTTCACATTTTCTGGGAAGCAGCACATATGCTATTGGTTCTTCATTTGGAAGATACTAATATTGAAAAAGAAAGAAAGTTTCCCCACCTTCGAACCCTTTCTCATGCACATTGAGTCTTTGTATAATTTGTTGTTGTCTCAACAAGTTTACATACTTTGAGCGTAAATTGAAAAGCAATCATCTATGCTTAATTCTTTCATACACATGCACGAGCACACAGAAATTTGTTTTCTGTCAGATCGTTCATAGATAACCATGTGTTATTCGATGATTGAATGGAAGTCCTGGGGAGCCAACTTCAAAACCAGCTCCTTATATAGTAACTTTGTGTTACTCAATAACTTTGTGTTACTGACAGGCATTTTAACTGAGTCATTTGTTGATTCAGGGTTACCATTTTTTATTATTTGAATCTGAAAAGATTGAAATAATCACTCTTTCCATTTGAGAAGACTGCTCTTATTTCCACACAGGGATCTATACATGAAGACAGTGCTTAACTGAATTCTATAAAGACAAGGGGAAGATTGTTTTTTGCTATGTTTTGATGATGATGATTCTCACCACTCATCAAAAATGGGTAGAATAATCAAGAAAGGAAGAATATAAAAATATACAAAGGGGGAGAATATAATCTGATGACTGCTAAAGATTTCAAAGAATTTAAAGTGTCTGAACTTAATTGAAGTTTATTTCAAGTCTGACTGAAGATGATCGTCAGAGACACTTAGACACTTTATTTGAAGATGATTTGAAGATGAAGACTATGTAAAGATACAAGTTTTGAAGTTGTCAATGTTATATCAGATACAACTTTCAAACGTCATATCTGAAGTTCTAAAGTTTTTCAAGAAAAGTGAAGACCCGAAGACTACCGAAGACTATTGCCAAAAAAATTTTAATCTTGAATCCAAAGGGGAAGATTGTTGGATCATAAATTGTATTTAAGATTAAAGTTAAAGTTAAGGGTTTAAATTGCAATTGTGTTAAAGTTAATTAGAGGGTCTAATTTGTAATAAGTTAATAGTTATTAGTAGTTGGGCCCAAGCCCATTAGGCTTATACGCCTAAGTATAAATAGTTTTAATTAATTAGGTTTTAGGGTGAACTCTGATAATTCTAATAATTATTATTTAGAGTTGTACGTATTCTCTGTAATCACATTTAAGGTATCAAGAACACACAAGGTTTTCATTGATTAATCAAGGGATTGTGGTATGTTATTCTAATCTTATTATCTCTTGATCAGTATTGTGTTGTGTGTTAATCTATCAACTAGAATACTGGGTTTAAACAACTAGCTTTATGAACATGATCATGTGTATGGCAATAAGAACAATAGTATTTCTTACCTGACAACCTGATTAATTGATCTTTCGTGTATATATGATCAGGTTTACCTTTACGCGCTTTGTTCTTCTTTGCTTTCGTCTCATGTACACATGATTTCTTTCCTTTCAGCTCATCTTGCTTTCCATATTTCTTTTCATCTTCAACTGGTTTCTTTTTCCAGACCATTTTTTCTTCTTTGTATCTCCTTCTTCTTCGATGTGTACCTAAACCATCTATATTTCTATCATAGAAAAGCTTAGTACTACGAATCTGATTAGAAGATTTAACTGACCTTTTGGAAGAAACAGTCTTATGAAGTGAGCTTGCAGCTGTCTTGAATGAGCATTCCGAATCAGCTGAATCATCTCTAGGTGAGTGCATAATTGACTTTGGAGTCTTGTACTCAGTTACCACCACCATCTTAGAAATAATTTCCTCAATCTCTTTAATCTTTGAAGAATAACTGTCTCTTTCTTTGACAAGCAGGTCAATCTTCTTCTCAAATTCAGACTTCGCTTTCTTCTCTTTCAGTGCACTTGTAGATAGCTCAGATAGCTTGCCAGTAAGCTTTAGAATCTCAGCCTCAAACATTATTCTTTCTTCTTCAAATTCCTTCTCAACATTGTTTCTCTGGCCGGATATTTCTTTGAAGAATCCAACATTCTTTTGTTTAATGGCCTTCTTTTCCTTGGCAAACTTTTCTCTTTCCAAGATTATTACTTTCTCAAAATCAGAAACTTGCTGAGAAAGTTTTATACACTGAAGCTCAATCACCTTCTTTTCTTCACAACTCTTCTCGGAAAGTTCTGAAAACTTCTTTTCAAACTCATCTTTGTCCTTAGCCATTTTTATCTCCAAATCTGATATTTTCTTCTCAAAGCTCAGTGTTCTCAGTTATCAGACTTTATTCCTTGTATTCAATACTTTCACCATTAATGATAGAAGGACAATAATCTGGAAGTGGTGCATTGAAGTCAAACATATTAATTTCCTTAACACACCTATTATCAGAATTAAGAAAATCATTTTCAAACTCAAATAAAACATCAAAATCATCAATTGAAGTTTGAGGTGCTTTAGAAGATGGAGAACACACTTTAGATTTAAAATGAAAATTTGTGTTCTTCAACACTGTAGAAAATACATCTTGTTCTATATCAACCAAAATTCTTTCTTCAGATAAAACATTTTCAAGCTCAACTATTTTGCTTTCTAGAATGAGTGGAGGAACATAAATTTTTGCAGTTGCAGGTTTTGACTCCATCTCAGTCGAAGAATAACTAGCAAAATAATCATTTGAAAGAAATTTTGATGTTTTGGAAAGACAACTATCATTCAGTCTTTCATAACAGAATGGTAGTTGCATTTTCTTTAAATTCATTCTTTTCTCATCTTCTTTGTCCTCAACTTTTTTTGATGCTTTGGTAATAAATTTGGGTTTCAAATGAGGATGTTCATCAGCGGCATACATATAATTTGCATTATATATACCTGGCTGTTTTCTGATAGCTTTTTCTAGGTAATGAGGATTATCATAACCTAGTCCCCATTTTTATTTAAAATCAACTTCTTCATTAGGTGTATTTAAGATAATCGTTTGATCTGTTTGTCCTCTAATATATAGTTTTGCTTCCAGACCATTTACCTTTTTCTCTAAAATCTTGTTCTCAACCTGCAGTTTAAACGATTTTAGAACACATTCTTGTTTTTCGGAATCAGACTTAGACAATTGTTTTTCAAAATCAGAAATCTTCTTTTCAAAACAATCTTTTTCACGATCAAAATCTGAAGCAGATTTACATAGAGAATCAATTAGATCTTTGTTGCCAATGACTGACTTGTTAAGCTCAAAGATCTGTTAATTTCTCCTAGCAACTCTGTCTTTTTCCTTTTTCAATTTATTCTAAAGATCTTCAACTTCAACCATCATTTCTTCCATTTTGGTCATGAAGTCATTTTCAGTGGAATCTGTTACCTCCTTAGCTGAAAAACTCATCTTGAATATCTGTTACAAAAAGAAACTTGAAAAATGATCGTTAGAAATTCAGAAATTTTGATCACAATAAGAACTTTCTAAGTACAAAACTCGCAGAACAAAGAAAATTGAACTTCGCGCATAAACAATATCTTGCGCGTTTTGTGTTTCGCGCAAATCAAAGGATATAGAAATACACTTCTCGCAAATAGAGTCGTGCGAGTTCCAGGTTCGTGCACACCAAAGCTTGCGCGTTTCTCACTTCGCGCACGAGGTAGCTTGCGAGTTCTTGACCCTTTGCGCGTTCGAGACTTAGAAAAATATTGACAATCTTCACTTCGCGCTAAATGTAAACTCGCAGACTCCACTTCTCGCAGAACACGGTTCGCGCACAACACAGAAGATGAACAATATAAACTTGCAAGCAAGGTCGTGCGAGTTTCTACTTCTCGCACACCACTCTTTGCGAGTTCTTCATATCAATCATGTTTTAGGCTTGTGCGAGTTCTTGGTCGTGCGTGTTCTTCATCTGCGCGTTTCTTAGATCTAGCGAGTTCTTCACTCTATCGAACCAAAAACTTGATTTTTCAACTGAAATCGACCCAAATCTTCTTCAATTGACTTGTAAAACTGCAGATCACTTCGATTTCATGTCTGGAACATTTTTGTAGATCCCAGTACAGTGCAATTAGCAGCAAGTTATATCAAAGATGAACAGAATATGAATCACAACAACTAGTCATATGATTGATATGAAATCAAAGGGTTACAGGTTTACAAAAAGAATTTATGATCAGAGAGAGTAAACCTATCAACTAGTTGTTTTTCAAATAATGAGACTAAACTGTAAATGAAAGAAAAATAGCCTTTATATATCCAGGCTTTACACAGATGGGCTTATGGGCTTTTAGGCCCAACAAGCTAATAAAACTTTTAACTAATAACCATTTACACCCTGAACTTCTATTTAACATTAAATTCACCCTAACAATCTCCCCCTTTAAATAGAAGTTGATAGTCGCGCCAGTTAGGAACAAAAATCTTTCGGAAACCAAAGTTGATCTCGAAATATCTCATTTGAGTCCTGTACTCCAGTCGCTCTTCAATTTCACCCAGTGCTTCAAGAACAAGTGACTTGTATTTAGGATCCAAAAACTGAACCCCTTTTTCATCTTTATCAAGTGCACGCTTCAACTTGTCTTTCAGCAACATTAACGTACCGTCACAGAATCTGGCAATCTGATTGAGACGAATGAACCACATAGTTCCTTTGTTGTTTAAGTAGGTCATGCCGAATTATGGAATCTTTATCACAGTGAATGCAGGTACACTTTGGGCATCAGATGGAATCTTCAAATCAGGCTTCAGCAGATTAATCTTTGGCTGGTTGCTTTCTAACCCAATCTGAAAATCTTCCACCGAGGCAAGCTTCATTGCACACTTCATATATCTCTTTACTGTCTCGAGTGCATCAATGACTTCCCCAGGTCTGTTAGTTCTGGTCTTTAAGTCTCGAAGAATGAACAGCAGATCTTGTGGTTCAAGACACGGAAAGTCAGCTTCAGAAAAACAATACTTCTGACCATCTTCTCTCGTTACCATGAAGTTTGAATACTTTACTTTCATGAAGAAGGCAGATTGAATCCGGTCAACTGATGTAATCCTGAGCTTTGTCTTGGAGTGCTTGCCTCGAAACTTCTTATAAACGAATACAAGTTCATGCTGCTTTTCTTTGTTTTTCACAGACTGTAGACCATGAAGTACAACTTCATCATACTTACGTATCTAGTGGGCAAAGATCTTCTTTTGGCTTTCTTCAAGGAAAGGAACTTTGATTCTGACTCTTTCCCACTTGGATGGACGAACTGGTAGAGTACTTTCTGTTCCCATAACTGTTGATGCTGGAGGAGATCTGACGGGAATATCTGTTTCAGGAAGATCAGGGTTAACAACAGAATAGGTCAAAAGTGGAACCGCAACAGAAGTCTGATCGTCTGGCTGATAGTCCGGATGAAGAATCTCATCTATTTCGGCTTGCATGACTACCAGTGCTCGTTCAGTATTAGCACATTCTTCCGTCGGTTCATAAACTTCATTAGGATCAAGAATTAATGCCCAGTCTTCAGGGACTATCGGAGAACCTTCATCAAATTCCTCAGGCTTTTCAACCCTTGGAATATCAATCACCACTAAATCCATACATTGTTCCCGTTCCTGTCCCTGCCCTTCTGGTCGAGTACCAGAACCCGAACCCTGTTCTGTTCCCACTTGAGTTGTTTTCTAAAACTGTGTCTCCAGCTCTGTTAGGCGTTGGCGCTTCTCCCCCTTATGGTGATCGGGATCATCCTAATCATCATGCCGGCGCTTGAGCCTGTCTGTCTGGCTTCAGCAAGTGTCTTCCACGGCTGATAGGCGTTCAGTCAATACAACTACGGTTTGCTGCAGAGACTGAAGCATTGCTTGTTGAAGCTGGAAGGACTCTGGAGATATAATGGGTTAGGGGGTGTTGGGGTTGGTGTGGATGCTTGAGTACGAAGTAGTGACAGAAGATCGGCATCCCGGGAGGGTTCTGCTTGAGATTGGGCAAGGAGCTTTGCTAGGAGAATGGATTTCAGGTCTTCGATAGACATTTCGGTAACAGGAATGATAGGTGGTGGTGTAGGAGGTAGAGTTTCAGGCTCAGTCGCTGGACCTTTGCCTTTGATCATTCGCTTCAGTGAGTCTACCTCCTCTCTCATCATGGTTTGGACAGCCTTTAGGGCGATGTCCATATATTCCCTTGAGACGAACTCAGTTGGGGTAACTCCGGGGTCACTTAGACTTCCCGTTGTAGCTACGACTGTAGAAGTCGAGCCGCCTACGTTCACAGCTGGCGTGATGATAGCTGTGGTAGGACTTCCACCCAATCCTCGTAAACTACCCGAAGGCGGATTTACTATAGGTGTTCCGGCCGGGCCACTAAGGCGACTGGTAGTAGCCGAAAATGGTACTTGTGTCCTAGGAATGGGAGATATTACATCAAACGGCTCTAGACACTGTGCACCGAAAGAAGTCGAGAACGGGGGCGGCTGTTCTCTTGTTTCAATACCCGGTCTATCCAAGTGAGAGACGGGTAGTTTATGTGCTATGTCCCCGTGTGAACTTGAAACCACCATCTGTTGAGATATGGCGGAGTGGCTGAGTGGGGTGTGCAATTGCGTCGCTAGGTCCACGACGTCTTCTTCAATACCCTGTCTCAACACATGAGACTAGGTAGCAGATGTGGCTACCTGGATGGATGTGGCTAGGGGGGGCACAACCGTTGATGGTTGCCCCGTCACTCGTGAACGATCTTCATGCATCTTTGTTCTCCTTTCCTTTTCTCTACTCACCTCTATTTTTTCAACTGAAACTCCCTCCATTCTCCTTGTCTCTCCAGGCGAGGGCTGATTATCGTCATCATCGGAGTCAGAAGACTCTTCATTTGATGCCGATACGTTGGTGACTGGATCCGACTTACTGCCGGATTGATCGGCTGCTTCCTCAGAGTCGGTTGCAGCTTTCGACTGAGAGTCGGATGAACTTGATTCCGCCGCAGACTCGGATGCAGATTCAACAGCTGTGTCCTCTTCAGATGCGGTGGCAGAAGAGGACTGAACGATGGCGGTTTCAGTAGCTGTGTCCTCTTCTACCACTGGAAATGATTCCCGTGGGAGAGTAGGTGATCGTCGTGGAGTACTGGCTTGTCTCGATCCAACGACACTGCCCTCTCCAGTTCCCCTCACACCGATTGCTCTCGTCACACCCTGTCCGGAAGCCCCAGCTATCTGGACGCTACCGCCTCTCGTGCGGGGACGCGGACCCTCACGCCTCTCAGGTCGTGCTCCCGGGGCAGGTCCTACCGGTTCTGGTTGGACCATAGGAGCTGGAAGATTGTGTGTGTGCCTATAAGTTATAACACTCAGTTCCGAAGGGCGAGCATAGGCCAGCAACCCGATGGGGATTTGTCGGGCGACGACACCTTCTGGATCTGGGCGTACTGGTATTTTGCGAGTCGGGTGATGCGAACAAGTAGGGTGCGTGGAACGGCGAGGTATCTCGGGATACAGATCCATGTAGCTTCGAATGATGAGCTGGAGAAACCTCATATAAGGAATGAAGTTCTGTCTCTTCGTTGCGTTCGATCGAACTTTCTGAACCAGGTCGTACCATAGGAAGTCGGCAAAATCCGCGTGGCGATGGAAAGCCACTGAGTGGAATATGCGGAGAATGTTAATACTCGTCTGGTCTATGCCTTTCGTGATAGCCGAAATACATCGATTGAGGTAAGTGAACATGGTGTACCATAACGTGGACAGGTACTTGCGGTTGAAATGGGATGGATGACGAAGTGCCGCACCGTATCCTAGGGACAAGAGTTCAGCGCATAGAGTAGCGTCTGATACGAGCGGGTCAAAGCTGTTTCGCCCCTGGACTGAACCAGCAGTCGGCAGATTAAGAAATTGTCGGAAGAGATCACAGGTGAGGAGCACTGGTGTGATCTATCCGACCTTCCAGTTGGAATCCACCGTCAGCGTCCAAGGCACGTAGAGATCTCCAGAACTGCTGTAAGTATAATAGCGGCACTTCCGCTGTTTCCGTTAGAGCATATGATAGAGGATGCCCACCGAGGATCTCGATGATGACCTGATATTGAATGGCAGGTTGGGTGACATCGAGATGATAGTTGTTGGCTGTTAGCTGAATGAACTGATCCTCAGGAATCAGTTCGGCATCGGCGATTGGATCAATCGCTGGAGGAGGATTTTCCGCCATAGTACCTGGTAAGAGTGAATCGGTGAGAACGTAGGTACATTTGAAACAAGAAAGCCCGTGGAGTTACATTGCCATGGTGTCAACCACTAGCTATACTAACTCCAGTTTATTTGGAAAAAAAAAACAAACCCTTTTCGTGAAATAGGTTCTGTAACCAATTTGCGCACCACCACTTAAAATTGATACCACCACAATGCACAAACACCACATGAACAAACATGTATATATATAGATATAAGCAATTAAGACACAAACCCCTTAAACCAAGATTACACAGGAAGTACCAAATGACCGGAATAGGGAAAGGACCGGTACTGTCTTCGACCGGTATAACACATTCGACCGGTGAAACATTCGACCGGGGAAATCATTCGACCGGGGAAATATAATTCGACCGGGGAAATCATTCGACCGGTGAAATCATTCGACCGGGGAAATCATTCGACCGGGGAAATCATTCGACCGGTGAAATTAAGGTCGAATAAACGACCGGGGAAAACAAATCGACACCACAGAGACTGCAGGGTAGTCGACCGAGGTAGATGAACCTTCGATCGGGACGGGAGAGAGAACGATGTCACTCGAGAGATATAGTACCTTAGATCGAACGAGGATGGACAGCGAGAGAGACAAGATCGAGAGATTTCGGGCGCTCCGGTCGAAGGTTTGAGAGATAGATGGAAGAGAGAAATCGAAACTTATGGATTGTTGGGGAAGAAAGGTGAAGACCGGGGTTTTAAATACCCCGGTCGAAAGGAGTGGATCGCCCGGAGAAAGATGGGTCGGGCCGAGAGACACACCATGGGCCGGATCCTGATATGGGCCGGTCCACACAAACTGTCTAAACAGAACTTTAAACACTCAAAAAAAAATATTTTTAGATTTTTTTTTTATAAAGATAAAAACATTACTGAAAATAGTTTTGAATTTTTCTTATTAAGAAAAAATGAACCTAAGAAAAATAACTCCTAAGGGAGAAAAAGAAAATAAAATCTAAGAAAAAAAAAACTTGCTCCCCCTCGAACATTGAGTGGAGTACGAGAAACTTCTCCCCCTCGACGATATATACTAGAAACTTACCTGCTCCCCCTGGAAGGGAGGACTAAAGAACCTTACCAACCATCGTACAGTCGTGCTCCCCCTGAACACATGAACATCTTCTATCGACCACCACAAACGACTTACGCTTTCAGATATCAACCGGAGAAAACTGCATAAATAAACAGGAAAGCACCTCGAAGAAAAGAAAAATACACACGAAAAAAACATAGAAACAAACGAAATCTACTTTGTTGATACAGAAGTTTGAAATTGACACAGAACTTAGCGAGTAAAATGAAATAACCAAGGAGTGTGGATCGGAGCACCCAGAGACAAGTCACAGGGGTATTAGACACAGTCATTCGTTATTGAATGAAACTCGTGGAGAGCTGTGAGAGGATCAAACTTTCAGATTTAGCATACCTAGCTTGGACACAAGATAATTAAAGCGTTTTTCGTCCAAGGCTTTGGTGAACAAGTCTGCTAACTGATGCTCTGTATTAACAAAATAGAGTTCGATGATACCTCTTTCCACGTGGTCTTTTATGAAGTGATATCGCACATCGATGTGCTTCGTCTTCGTGTGCTGGACTGGATTGCTAGATATTGCAATGGCGCTCTTGGAATCACAGTAGATGGGGATCCTCGAGTAGTTGAAACCGTAGTCTTTCAGCTGGGTGCGCATCCAGATAATTTGCGAGCAGCAACTGGCGGCTGCTACATAGTCCGCCTCGGCGGTGGAGGTGGACGCGCAATTTTGGTTCTTCGAAGCCCAGCTGACGAGACGATCTCCCAGGAACTGGACATGGCCGGATGTGCTTTTCCGGTCCAGCATGTTTCCAGCATGGTCAGCGTCCGAGTAGGCTGTCAATTCAAAACCTGTCTCTTTTGGGTAGCACAAACCAAGATCAGCAGTACCTTTTAAATATCGGATAATACGCTTAACCGTAGCAAAGTGAGACTCTTTAGGTTTCGACTGAAATCTTTCACATAAAAATGTCGAGAACATAATGTCAGGCCGGCTAGCCGTCAAGTACATCAGAGAGCCTATCATAAGCAAGGGCGGCCACTTCGCGATATTGTGCCAATTCCAGTTTTGACCTACCGCAGACTTGTTTCATAGTTTTCAACTGAGCGGCAGACCCAACACGACTGACAGATAAGCCCCTCTATAAGTTGTAGCATTCACATCCTTTCCATCAGGATCGGAGTGTAGCTTTAAGCTAGTAGAAATGGGGGTTTTCATAGGTGAAGAGTTTTCCATCTGGTATTTCCGAAGAATATCTGAGATGTACTTAGATTGATTAATGAAAATTCCTGTTGCTAATTGTTTTACTTGAAGACCCAGGAAAAAATTCATTTGCCCATCATGCTCATTTGAAAATGTTTACTCATTAAGGCGGAAAAGTTCTGACAGTACTTGGGGTTTGTGGAGCCAAAAATTATGTCATCAACATAAATCTGTACAAGAATGATATCTTTCTTTTCTCTTTTAATAAACAAAGTAGTGTCAATTTTACCTTTAGAGAAACCCGATTTAATCAAGAAGGATGAGAGAGCGTCATACCAGGCTCGTGGCGCTTGCTTAAGACCGTATAATGCCTTGTCAAGAAAATAAACGTGATTCGGAGATTTAGAACTCACGAAGCCTTCGGGTTGCGAGACATACACTTCCTCTTTAAGAACGCCGTTCAAGAAAGCAGATTTCACATCCATTTGAAAGACGACGAAATTTTTGTTGGCGGCGTAGGCGAGGAACATGCGAATTGCTTCAATGCGGGCAACCGGGGCAAACGTCTCCTCATAATCTATCCTTTCTTGCTGGCGATATCCTTTAGCCACTAGACGAGCTTTGTTCCGGACAATTGTTCCATTTTCGTCCTTCTTGTTCTTAAAAATCCATTTCGTCCCAATCACCGTCTTGTTCTTTGGCCGGGGAACAAGGCGCCACACTTTGAGGCTCTCAAATTGGTTGAGTTCCTCTTGCATAGCGATCACCCAGTCTGGATCATTCAACGCTTCGGAGACGGTAGAGGGTTCGATACGGCTCAGGAATGAAGAAAACAAACAGTCGTTTGCAGTAGTAGATCGAGTTTGAACAGGCGTCTTGGGATCACCAATGATCTGATGTAGGGGGTAAGCTTGAGTCCACTTGGTGGTGTGTGGTAGCGGTTGATATGTCTGTGGAGAAGTATCGGGGTCCACATAACCACCGGGGGGTAAATCCTGAACTGCTTCGAGTGAGGATGGGCAATGCGGTGTGTATTCCTTAGTTGGAGTCGAGAATTCAGCAGAGGACGACTCAGCAGGAGATGCATTTAGAGCAGGATCCGGGAATGCCGGAATTGGAACTTCAGGAGGGTCATCCACAGGTGTCGGTTCAGGAGGGCCTACTGTTGTCGGTGCTACAGTAGGATCTTAGATAGAAGGAGGAGCACTTGAGCTTGGGGATGCAGAATCATTGTCAGTAGAAGAAGAAGCACCAGGTGAGGATGGGCCACCGGAGTCGGTTGGACCAGTGACTTGTGTCACTTCTGGTGCTTGAGCAGCATTCCTGTTACAAGTCATAGAATTAGACTTAATATTAAAAAAGTCATCATAAAAATACTCAAAAAGTAAATCCAAATCAGAAAGATGGGTGCTTGACATAGACGCATGATTTGGATCTACTGGATATTGTGTAGCTTATGAACGAACTTGTCCAGAAGCTAACACACCAGTTAATGCGGGTTCTGAACTGAGGGGGTCAGAAACCATGTCAGCGGCCTCGTCAAAAGTCACGTTCACACTCTCAACGACGGTCTTCGTTCGTTTGATGTAGACACAGTAAGCTTTGGCTTGCTGGTAATATCCAATGAACACTCCTTCGACCGCTTTGGGGCTGAATTTACCGAGATCATCCCTGTCATTCAATACGAAGCATGTGCACCTGAATGCATGAAAGTAGTTGATATTGGGGATGCGCTTGTTGATGATCTCGTACGGTGTCTTGTTGAACCGCTTGTTGATGATAGTGCGGTTTTGAGTGTAACAAGCGGTAGTAACTGCTTCGGCCCACAGAAATAGCGGTAACATGGACTGAGATAACATCGTGCGAGCTGCTTCGACAAGAGTTCTGTTCCGGCGATCTACAACCCCGTTTTGCTGAGGAGTGCGAGCAGCGGAGAAGGTGTGAGTTATCCCCACAGAAGTCAAGTAACCGGAGACCACTTGATTTTTTAACTCTGTGCCATTATCCGTCCTTATGGTCTGGACTGATAGGTTGAGACTGACTTGAATATTCTTCAGGAGAGAGATGATCAATTCGGGAGTTTCATCCTTTGAACGGAGGAATCTAACCCACGTGTAACGAGAAAAGTCGTCAACCATCACCAGGACATACTTCTTGTGATTAATGCTTTGAATGCGCATCGGTCCACATAAATCCATGTGAATGAGTTCAAGGGACCGTGAAGTACTAGGAGTGACTTTAGGCTTGTGAGATGCCTTTTTCATCTTGCCCATTTCGCAGGCAGCACATAAGTGATCTTTTTCGAACTTAAGATCAGGCATTCCCTTGACGTGTCCACCGAGCACCAACTTGTTTATAGTCTTGAAGTTCAGGTGTGAGAGTCGATGATGTCATAACCAGCTTTGTTCGGCCGAATCTTTAGACATCAAACACACTTCCTTGTCTGCTTTCAGGGACGAAAGGTGAATCGTATAAAGGTTTGTACGACGCGTTCCAGCTAATATTTCTTTACTGTCTTCAGTCCGAACGCTGCACCTTTTTGCTTTGAAGGTGACCTCTAGATCCTTGTCGCAGAATTGACCGATGCTGAAGAGATTGTGACCAAGTCCTTCGACGTAGGACACTTTCTTAATCGTTATATTATCCTTGACGATATCTCCGTAACCCCTGATGGGAGAGTAGTGATCGTTCCCAAACCTGACATTACCACAAAACTTCTCGGTGAAGTTTGTGAGTAGCTCCTTTCTTCCGGTCATGTGCGTGGAGCAACCTGAATCTAAATACCACACATGACCGTCCTACAAAACAAGTTATTTCTTTTTAGGTACCCATTCGTAAATGGGTCCTTTGGGGTTAGAGATAACACCCGATTTGGATGCCCGTTTAGACTTGGGTCTGTTTCTACGACGGGTAAGATCAAACTGAGAATGATAATTAGCAACATGATACGAGCCAAACCAATCAGATGCATAACGACGATCAACAAAATCATTCGATCCACAATAAGAGCAACAAATACAATCATGAGACAGTTGAAGTAAATGCGGAATAGAATAAACTTTTGAAGGTAAAGTTCCATTACATTCAACTAAATGTTTAGAATTAAAAACATCATGATTGTTATTGTTTTTCCTAGGCTTTAAAACTGGATCAACTAATTCTGATGTCGCCGAGCTGTCCTTGGACTTCTTAGCTACCCAAGCATATTTAACTTCTTTTCTCCGACCAAAACTATCTGAAATACCGTTAAACCCATAGTCAGAATATGTGAAACTTGAAGATTGTTGTCTTTTGGAGCGACCGGTCTTTTTCTTCTTTTGTGAACGCTTATTAGATTTAGATTTGGACGAATCGTTCACAGAAGGTTTTTGAGGGGCGGATGTGGAACATTCACCCTTATGAAATTGTACCGGAGGCTCACAAGAGGAGTTTAGAAAATCAACGTGACTTGGTAGAGACGGATTAAAATCAAATTGGGTCAAATCACTGTCTAAACACACCTCGGAATTCAAGAATGCTGAAAATTTCATTTCCTCATCAGAAAGGACCTCATCGCTTGAAGAATTTAGGACATCTGAAGAATTTGTTTGAAGCGGATCATAGGCGGAAGCATTTTTAAAAACAGAACACTGATCCGTTTCGAAAAGTTGAGGCTCTTTTTCTTTATTTGAAGGATTTGGTGACGAATCACCTAAAAATGCTTTACAGGAAGATGTGTCGGAGGCAGGATAAGAATTTTCAGACAGATGAGATATCTCTCTATGGAGAATTGAAGGCTTAGTTTGAGGCTCAGCCTTGTGAAGTTGCTCTTTCAGGCGATCTGCTGCCAAAGCAGCCAGTTGTGAATTTAACTTCTTTATTTCTGTCTGAAAGTATTCTTTCTCCTTGTCGGACACAGATTCCTTTTTATTGGAATGGAGGCACTCAATTTGGGATAAAAGTTCTTGTTTTTGCTTTTGAAATCTGTCCTTTTCTTGTTCAAACGACTCTTCTAGCTGAACAATTTTCTTTTCTAAAATCAAAGGTGGAACATAAACTTTATGGTCTAGTTGTTCCTCCTCAGTTTTAACGGTTTTAGCTTGAAGTTCAGCTTGAGTATAACTTCTAAAATAGTCATTTGGTAAGAAACAAGGTTTTTCTTCGTTGTAAGAGGCATTTAAAGAATCATAAACAAAAGGAAGTTTCATTTTAGTAGAGGTCTCCCTTCTCAACTTATCCTCTTCCCAGTCCTCATCCTCAATTGGTTTGGTCCAATTGATTTTGTATTCTGGATAGGTCTTGTCTAATCCAAGAAATTCGGACGCATACATCGTAGGAACTTTGGATAGGGCCTTTTTCAGATAATATGGGTTATCGTAACCGATTCCCGTATTCGCATACTTGGGTTCTTTTGGTGCAATTAGATTTACCGTTTGTTGTGATTGCCCAAGTCTATAAAGCTTCTTTTCCATCTCCTTTAACTGATTAGATAATCTTTCTTTTTCATTTTTATAAGCCACGTTTTGAGACACAATATCGATTTTCTCATTCTCGGACATTCGTAGATCATTGGTCAGATCATCTACTTTGGTTTTTAGCTCTCTTGAATCTTTTGAACAACTCTCACACTCTTCTTTTAAATTAGAAATTGTGCACAAGTTGCTTGAAATTTCTAAACTTTGATTTTCAATATATTCAGAATGTGTAGCAACTCGTTTTTCTAGAGATGAGATGAGTTGTTCTTTTTCTTTTATGAGTAGCTTGAAGGAGTCTAGTTTATTCATAGCAAGTTGCATCTGATCAATTAAAGCTTCTTGGTAAGGAGCACATACCTGACATGGAGAATTACGATATTCATCATCACTGTCAGACGGTGATGAATGCTTGCCCATGAAACACAAGTGTGCTTCGGCATCTTCAGGTTCTTCATCAGATACTTGTAGCCAGTAGTCATCTTCAGCCATGAGAGCCTTACCAGCTTCCTTTTCTTTGGCCAGTAGCAGCTTGGCTCTATAATAATCAGCGTTGCGCACAACAGGCTTGCGACAATCCTAGGCAAAATGACTCAACCGACCACAATTGTAGCATTTGATCGGCTCCTCTTTTGGCTTTTCTTCATGTCTCTTGTCAGGCTTCTTCCCATCTTCTACACGTCTCTTACCTTCAAACTTCTCTTGATGATCACGGTGAGTGGAGAATCTTTGCTTGTTAGACGACTTGTTAAAAAACTTTCTCTTCTGAAAAGCTTGAGTCAGGTACACCATAGCTTCTTTCATCTTAGTGTATTCTAGATCTGAGTCACTGTCAGAATATTCGGGTTCAGAATCACTTTGCACTGGCCTTTTTTCAGACGAACGGCTGACAGAATTACTTCTTTTCTCAGACACGAGTGCTAACGGATCAACTACCGTCTTTTCTTCAGCTTTCTGATTCCCCATTAGTTCCATAACTTCTTCTTCATCCTGGAGCAGCATTTCATAAAGTCTGTGCAGATAAAGCTTTTCCAGGGTTTGAGTATGACGAATATGAGAGACGAATGGCTTCCATTCAGGTTGGAGGTTGTTCATGAACTTGATGTTGTTCTCGGTATTCGTCTTTGTGATCTTATTCTTCTGGAGATCATTCAGAAGCAAGTTGAACCTTTCATAGGTTTCTGTCAGTGTCTCGCCTTTTCTTGCTTTGAAGCCATCATATCTGGTGATGCAGTTTGTCACCTTCAGCTGATTGTTGATGTGGCTCCCCATCATCATTTTCTCAATCTTGTCCCACATTTTCTTTGCAGACTCTTTATAACTGTCGATGCAGGCATATATGTCATTTGGTAGACTTTGGAGCAGATATGACTTTGCTTGCTTCTCAGCCTCATACATAGCCTTTTCTGGATTTGTAAGGTCACCGATAGTTTTCGGAATTGTACGCTCCGGTCGACCTTCGGCTGGGTCTCCAGGTATGACCTTCGTTGGCCATTCTTGTGGCCCCTCTGTCAGACACTTGTATATTGCTTCATAGTTCGATTTCGCTTCAATGAAGTTCATGAAACGATTGTGCCACTGAGGATATTCTTCCCGGTAGAGCACCGGGGGCTTCTGATCCGAACCAATAGCTAAAGCATCTCTTGAATTCATCTTAAATCTCTTAACTTAAAAAACACTGTAACGATCGTAAGACAAGCAGGATGATCCAAACACAATAATAAACAAAAAAAATAAATAAGCAGAATAGGACAAGGGTCCGGTCGAACTAAGTATCGGTCAAGCAAAAGACCGATATAGACAACGTATCGGTCGATTAAAGGACCGGTATTGACAACGTACCGGTCGAACCAAAGGACCGGTATAGACAACGTACCGGTCGAACCAAAGGACCGGTATAAACAACGTACCGGTCAAGCAAAGGACCGGTATAGACAGACTATCGGTCGAATCCAAATGACCGATAAACACAATGTACCGGTCAAAGGACAATTCTTATATCGATCAAACAGAAGGACTGGTAAAGCAGGGTACCGGTCGAACACAATGACCAGGAATTACAACTTCCCGGTCGAACAACCTATCGTTCGAACCTGATAAATAACAACTTAAGAAATAGATCGATAAAATCAAAAACCGATAAACAGATAAGCCCGATAAAATCAGATAAAGACCGATAAAAACGAACAGATAAATGGACCGAAGAACACGATGAATCTGGAATTCGATCGAGATCAAACCCAGAAACTTAAATCGATTAATCAACAAATAGTCAGGTCGAATAGCAGTAAACAGCGCCGATAATCAGATTTCAACACAACCAATCGACCGATAATTAGATTTCAACACAACCAATCGACCGATAATTAGATTTCAACACAACCAATCGACCGATAAAACTTAAATCCACAGATATGCAGTAAACACATAAGACCGGATCTAAGTTGCAAAAAAAATTCGATCGATAACCTTTTTCACAGTAACAATAAACCCAACACAGAACGAATTTCAATAGGACCGATAAAACAAATCAACCCAGATTGACAAAAATCTAATCGATCGACAGAAGCAGATAATCACTTAAAACAGATAAAAGCAATTAACACAGATTATTGAATATAGGGTTTTAGACAAACCTTTTTCTGGATCAAAACTTTAGTCTCTTTGCTCTGATACCAATTGTAGATCCCAGTACAGTGCAATCAGCAGCAAGTTATATCAAAGATGAACAGAATATGAATCACAACAACTAGTCATATGATTGATATGAAATCAAAGGGTTACAGGTTTATAGAAAGAATTTCTGATCAGAGAGAGTAAACCTATCAACTAGTTGTTTTTCAAATAATGAGACTAAACTGTAAATGAAAGAAAAATAGCCTTTATATATCCATGCTTTACACAGATGGGCTTATGGGCTTTTAGGCCCAACAAGCTAATAAAACTTTCAACTAATAACAATTTACACCCTGAACTTCTATTTAACATTAAATTTACCCTAACAATTTTACAAACAATGAATTTTGATCTAAAGCACTAAAACTACAACTTCGATCTATACACAGTTCATTTCAAAAACTCAAACTAAAATTGTAAAAATCCAAAATTCATACGATTCTGATATGAATTGGACTAAACAATACAAACTAAACATATTATATTTGTAAAATCGAATACAATGATGCCAAAAATTAGATCAAAAATATCACTGAAACTCGAAAATAGAATCTGAACAGTGATCTTGTGCGAGTTCTTGAAAAAACGATCAAAAATCTTCAATTCAATCCATTTTCTGAATTTCTTTTGCTCTGATACCAATTGATATTCCCAATTTCAAGTTCTAAATGTAACAACTAATCAAGATGAACAATTTCTAAAATCATATGTCATTGATTTTCAAATCACAAGTTACAAATCACACACTTTCTCTCTCTAGAATGATGTAACAGTAATCTCTTCTCTTATCTGCAATCTCTCTACAATCTGAATCATACTCACAAAATGACTTACACCTTTACAACTTACAAAGACACAAGGTATTTATACCCTTGACAATTACAAAGAAAACAAAATACAAAACATTAACTTTGACTTTTATTACAAAATGACTTGGACTTGCACTGAGAGTTGACTTTCCAACTTTGACTTCTTCAATTTTTATCTTCAATCTTTATAATCTTGAATCCAATAAATCTATGCTCTAACAGTTAGTCTCAGATTTTGGCACCTAACGAAATTTGGGTCCTCTTTTCTTTCCAAAAACATTTGATCTAGCATAATGATATATATGATATGAACCAAACCAATTATTAGAATAACTACGATCACCAATATCATTCCGGACACAAGTAGAACAGTGAATTGTAGAATGAGATAATTGAATCAGTTGCTTTATTGTATAAATCATGCATGGAAGTACAAGTTTTTGTTTACTCAAAGCAGATTGATCAACTATATCCCTACGTCTATCAGTAGTCCAATTACAATCAGACGATGAAAATGATTTTGTCGATTCTTCATCTCTCTTTGATCTCCATTCAAGCTTCAACTCAGATCTTTATATCTCATATCTGAAACTTCAATTTAGAGTTTGCTTTTTCTTAGACTTACCAGTGTTGTTTCGTTTCTGTGAGTGCTTCTTCTTTTTACCTTTAGCATAATAAGCACTTACAGGAACCGTGTCATCAACTTTAGTTGATGATTCACCAACTTTGAATACACTTGGTAACTCTTCATAATTATCAACAAAGTTAGTGTGATCTAAAAGTTTATCATTAAAATCAAATTTATCCAAATATTCACTAGAACATTCCTCAGAATTTAAGAAATCAACTTCATCAAATAGATCATCATCATCTAAAGATTGAGATGCTTTGGAAAATTTTGGATACATGAAATCATTAAATTCTTTTAAACACTGTTTTTGGTAAGGCGTTTGTTCAAAATCTAATGGTTTGACAGTACAAAAAATGTTTCCCATAAAATCTTTACAAGACGAAGCATCTGAATCATTAGAATTTTTTCACAAGCTCTTTCTGACTCTGATTTATATTCTGCTTTAAACTGAGATATTGAATCCATGTTCAATAAAACAGTAGAAAACACAATTTTTTTTAATTCAAAAAAAATTCTTTCATCTTCTAAAGTTTTCTCAAGCTGAGAAATTTTGTTTTCTAAGATGAGAGGAGGAACATAAATTTTTTCTTCAACAGGTTTAGCCTCCATCTCTTCAGTAGAATAACTTTTAAAATAATCATTTGAAAGAAATGTTGGATGATCAGAAAGATAACTCTCATTCAGTTTGTCATAACAGAATGATAGTTGCATTTTGAGTGTGTTTTTCCTGTTACTATCTTCCTTGGCTTCCACCTCTTTAGATGACTTTGTCCATCTGACTTTCAACTTGAAGTGTTTATCAACCACTTGTAAAAAATCAAAATTATATAAAGCAGTCTTTTTTGAAATTCCTTTCTTCAAATAGTGTGGGTTGTTATACTCAATTCCCCAATAAGCGTTGAAATAAGTAAATTCTTTCGGTTTATTTAGATGAATGGTTTGGTTAGTTTGGCCTCTGGCGTAAAGCTTTGCTTCGAAACCACTAATCTTTGCAACCAAAGATTTATTAAGAGATTTTAAATCTTTATATTTTCGAACAAACTCTTTCTTCTCAAGTTCACACAAGTTGAACTTGGAATTTGCTTCAGATATTTGATTTTCAAGAAAAGTCTTTTGTTTTTCAAAAGTACTGGCATAATTTTTCAAAGATTCAATCAACATTGTTTTCCCAACAATATCTTTGTTAACATCAAATATTGTTTGATGCTTTTTCGCAACGCCTTTTTTGTTTTTAAGCTTAGATTGTAAATCTTGAAGCTCAACCATCATGGATTCCATTTCTTTAAGAAATCAGATTCAGTTAGGTCACTTAGCTCATCAGATGTGTCGTCATCGGATTCGTCATAGGTAACCTTCTTGACCATCAGACACGTATGAGCAACCTCATCTCTTACACCCTATGAATATGTTAGATCAAGCCAATGATCATCTTCATCCATAAGTGCTTTCTCAACCTTTTTCTACTTAGCAAGAAGCATCTTATTCTTGTAGTAATCTGAGTTCCGCACTTTCGGCTTTCGGCAACCTTTGGTAAAGTGCCCAATCTTGCCACAATTGTAGCATTTCACTGGCTCATCTGTTTTCTTCTTCTCATACCTGTTTCAATATCACTTCTTCTCTGGCTCTCTTTCCTCAAACTTATTTTCTTCCTACCTCTTCCTTCCTTCTACCCTTTCTTTGTGCTCGTAGTTTCTAGATCCAAATGAGTATCTCTGGTTGTTTGACCATGGCTTTTTGTAAAAAAAAAATTCTAGAATGCCTTGGTCAATAGAATCATGGCGTGCTTCAAACTTTCACCATCATCTGAATCTAAAACTGCACTTCCACTATCATCATAATCTGAAACAACAATCTTCTTCTTCTTTTTTTCGTTCTTCTTCTCTTTTCTTTCTACCATCAATGCTACCGAATCTGGCACAGTTTTCTCAATCTTTTTTCTTTTCATCTCTCATCTCTTCTACCACTTCCTCATTCTGCCTTGGAGTCTCATAAACCTCATCAAGTGGAATGTCATTCAGATATTTCATCTGCTTCATCTGACGAGTGAATTTCTTCCACTCCGGTTGCAGAATGCATAGAAACTTGACATTATTTTCTATTTGCTTCTTCTTCACCTTGTTCTTTGATAGCTCATTCAATAATGATACAAACCTGTCATAAGTTGCTTCCAAGCTCTCTCATTCCTTATCTTTAAATTCTTTATAACTGTTGATGTAGTTTGCTACTTTCATCTGGTACCCGATCTTGGTAGTAGCTTTATTGTTGTCTATCTTAATGTAGATGTTGTTCGGGATACTTTGTAGCAGGAGAGATCTTGCTTGCATGTCAGCCTTATACCTCTTATTCTATTCAGCAGTATAGTTAGAAATATCAAGAGGTACTCTCTTTGTCTTAAGCTCTCTGGGTTCATTACCATCATCACTATCTGAAGAATCATCATCTTGAACTTCTGTAGTTATAGGATTCATCACACCTTCATCAATAGACTGTTTGACGTACTCACCATTATCATGACGATCAATGAAGTCCAAAAATCTGTCTTTCTATTGTTCGTATTCTCCCTTGAAGAGAAGTGGTGGTTTGACATCTGTACCAATTGCCAATGCATCCTTGAAAGTCATCTTGAAAATACTTGCAGTGATCGTTTACAAAAATTAGAAACTTTTCTCAAATTTTGGAAGCTTGTCAAAATTGAGTAAGTATTGAAGTCGCAGACCAAAGGACTAGCACTTGTAGCAAAGAACACTGAAGCCAAACTTGTCGCAAACAATTGTGTATGAGAAGAAGCTTGTCGCAAACCAGATGATACGAGAAGTTATTTGTCGCAAATCACTACACCCAAGAACTGAGAACTAGAAAACCACTGGATGCGAATTCTGAACTTCTCGCAGACCACACGAACCGAGAAGTAACAACTCGTAAACCACTTGACACATGTTTTGTGCTTATCGTAAGCCAAAGAAAACGAGTTCTACACTTAACACAATTCAAAGATACGAGAACTAGCTTGTCTCAAACCATTGGATCCGAGAAGTAAACTATTCGCACGAGGAAGGATGCGAGTTTCCAACTTGTCGTATGCTGAAGGATCCGAACAGTAACTTGTTGTAAGAAGAGACATGCGAGTTCTTCACTTGATGTACGTAACTATCTGCGAGTTCTCATTTGTCATAGAAGCCTAGTTACGAATTCTCACTTCTCGTATGCAGCTTTATACGAGTTCCACACTTAGAGAAATCACCAACAACACCAAAATCTTGCGACAATCAGGCTTGAATCTTACGAGAAGTCTGATGAACTTGCGAGTTATTCAGATCTTGCGAGTTCTTCAATAATTCGAACTCAGAACACTATTTCAGTCAAAAATCGATCAATACTCCAAATTAACTTCTGAAAACTTGCAGATTGATCCAAGACAAGATTGTGACCACTTCTTTAGTTGATCATTTCAACTAAAAACAATTACAATTGAAAATTCGATTCAAACTCAGTGGTTTACGGACTTCGAGCAAAATTCTACAAGAATCCAAAATTCACACTGAATTGATGTGAATTATACAATGAAATATAAATCAAACTTCTTCTATTAATCAATTTGAACACAAATCAACAACTTTTACATTCAAAAACACACAAATCAACCAAATTTGATTCTAGATAGTTTGAGACTTGCGACTTCTTGATTTTGCAACAAAACTTCAAATTTGATCCATAAATCTGATTTTTGGCTGCTCTGATACCAATTATGTGTCCCAGTTAGCAAGTATTAATCAAGATTAACAATCACAATTCACCAAATCTCACAATCTTATTGATTTCCAAGAATTACAATCTCTCTCTTTGTCTACAATATTTCTCTCACTATAATGAATATGAGTTATGATTTATATGACAAATTACAAAGAAAAACATATTTAAACCTAATGATTACCAAGACAAACTAAATACAAGTAAACTAAAAGACATTGACTTTGACTTTCTCTTTAAATGAATTGATTTTGACTTTCTATATTGAGGCTTTGACTTGAGACTTTGAGTTCAAGCTTGATGATCTTGAATACAACAAAATATGCACTAACACTGGAAGTAATTGTTCAATTACACAAACCTAGTTTGGTTAAGGGCATTAGAAGTTGTTTAGGGCATGCGGGGTTTTATAGGCGTTTCATAAAAGATTTTTCAAAAATTGCAAAACCCCTTTGTAACTTATTACATGCCAATCAAACTTTCAACTTTACTTCCGAATGTAAAACGGCCTTTGAAACGATCAAAGACGCCCTTGTCTTGGCACCCATAGTAATTGCCCCAGATTGGATATTACCTTTTAAGGTGATGTGCGATGCTAGCGATTGGGCCGTGGGTGTTGTTTTGGGACAAATACAGAACAAAATTTTCTACCCCATTTACTACTCAAGCAAAACTCTTATCAAAGCTCAAATAAATTACACAACAATTGATAATTAGTTACTTCTCGTAGTATTTGCTTTTGACCGTTTTCAATCCTATTTGATTGGCACAAGAGTCATCGTTCACACCGATCACTCCGCTATTAAATATCTCGTTAACAAACTGATGCAAAGCCATGACTTATTTGGTGGGTCCTTCTTTTACAAGAATTCGACATAGAGATAGTTGATAGAAAAGGAGTTGGCAATCAAGTTATAGACCATCTTTTGAGGATTAAAAATAACGTGTCAAGTGGTGGAGATCATGGGATAAAAGAGGTTTTTCCAGATGAGCAAATCTTGTCCATCCAACATCATTTTGAAAAAGATGTCCTATGGTACGCAGATATAGCAAACTATCTTGCGAGTGGAATCAAGCCATACCATATGCGAGGGCAACAATTCAAGAAGTTCATTCATGATTGTAAAAACTATTTTTGGGACGGTCCATTTTTGTATAAATTAGGTGCAGACCAAGTTTTGAGAAAATGTGTCCCAAATTTTGAGATGAAAAATATTTTGAGTGATTGTTATGCCTCACCTTACGGTGGCCATTTTGGTGGTCAACGTACGGCAGCAAAAATTCCTGAAGGCGGTTTGTAGATCCCAGTTTCAGTGCAATCAACAGATATATGAACAATGATGAACAAGATATTAGCCACAACAACTAGTCATATGATTAATATAAACTTCAAAGGGCTAAGGTTTACAGAGAGAATTTCTGATAATAGTATATAAACCTAACAACTAGTAAACTGAATAATGAATCTCTCTTCTCTAACAAATGAAACAGAAATAACTTTAAATACATGGGCTCGCAGGCCTAATGGGCTTATGGGCTTTAAGGCCCAACAAGCTTACAACTTTAATAACTTGTCATAATCTACCCTGAACTTCTATTTAACTAACAAAGTAGCCCTAACAATCTCCCCCTTTAAATAGAAGTTGATAGTCACGCCAGTTAGAAACAAAAATTTTCCGGAAACCAAAGCTGATCTCAAAATATCTGATTTGCGTTCTATACTCCAGTCGTTCTTCAATAACATTCAGTGCTTTAAGAACAAGTGCTTTGTATGAAAAATCCAGTAATTGAACTCCTTTTTCATCTTGACTCAGCGCACGCTTCAACTTGTCTTTCAAAAACATCAACGTACCATCACAAAATCTGGCAATCTGATCAAAACGGATAAAGCGTAGAACACCGTTGTTGTTCACATATGACATACCAAACTCTGGAAACTTTATAACTGTGAATGCAGGTACATTTAGAGCATCAGACGGAACACTCAGATCAGGCTTGAACAGATTAATCTTTGGTTGATCACTTTCTAACCCAATCTGAAAATCTTCCACCGAAGCAAGTTTAATTGCGCACTTCATGTATCTTTTCACTGTTTCTAGTGCATCAATGACTTCTCCGGGTCTGACGGTTCTGGTCTTTAAGTCACGTAATATGTACAGCAGATCTTGTGGCTCCAGACATGGAAAATCAGCATCAGAAAAGCAGTATTGTTGACCATCTTCTCTAGTAACCATAAAGTCCGTATACTTAACCTTCATGAAGTAGGCAGGTATAATCTTATCAACTGATACAATCCTGAGCTTTGTCTTGGAGTACTTGTGCTGGAACTTTCTGTACACGAATACAAGTTCACGTTGTTTTTCTTTATTTTTCACTGACTGTAGACCATGGATAACGACTTCATCATACTTTCTGATCCAGTGGGCAAAGATCTTTTTCTGACTTTCTTCAAGGAAAGGAACTTTGATTCGGACTCTTTCCCACTTGGATGGACGAACTGGAGTAGTACTAACTGGTTCTCTAACTGGTGAAGCTGTAGGAGATCTCTCGGGAAAAACTGTAGAAGAAAAATCAGGGTGATTAACTGGATAGGTCAATAAAGGAATCACGGCAGAAGACTGATCATTTGGATGCAGTATTTCATCAATTTCTTCTTGCATAACCACCAGAGCTCTTTCAGTATTGGCACATTCTTCTGTCGTGTCCGTCACTTCATACGGATCTAGTATTATTGCCCAATCTTCAGGAACTATCGGAGAACCATCTTCAAATTCCTCAGGCTTTTCAACCGTCGGATAATCGTATAGTATCAAGTCTGTCACCGGTTCCCGTTCCTGTTCCTGACTCTGTCCCTCTGTTCTTGTACCCGAACCCGTACCCTGTTCAACCTGTTCTGACTCCACTACATGTATCTCCGGCTCAGATAGACGTTGGCGCTTCTCCCCCTCATGGTGATCAGGATCATCCTGATCATCATGTCGGCGCTTGAGCCGTTCTGCCTGGTTACGGCAGGTATCCTCCACTGCTGAAAGGCGTTCAGTCAAAACAGCTACGGTTTGCTGAAGTGACTGAAGCATAGTTTGCTGGATCTGGAAGGCTTCGGTAGAGACAGTAGGCTGGGGTGTAGGTGGAGTAGGTGTGGATGCTTGAGAACGAAGTAGAGATAGCAAATCGGCATCTTGGGTGGGTTCGGTTTGAGATTGAGCTATAAGTTTGGCGAGAAGGATAGATTTGAGTTCAGGTATGGAAAGATCCGTGGCTGATAGAGAAGGTGGAATAGGTGTGGTCTCCGGCTCAATCGCAGGACCTTTGCCTTTGACCATTCGTTTGATGTTGTCCATCTCCTCCCTCATCATAGATTGGACAGCCTTTAGGTCGCCGTCCATGTATTCCCTTGAGACAAACTCATGTGGGGTAACTCCGGGGTCACTTAGACTTCCCGTTGTAGCTACGACTGTTGAAGTCGAGCCGCCTACGTTCACGGTTGGCGTGATGATAGCCGTGGTAGGACTTCCACCCAATCCTTGTAACCTACCCGAAGGTGGGTTTACTATGGATGTTCCGGCCGGGCCACTTAGGCTACCGGCGATAGCCGAAAAAGGAATCTGTGTCCTAGGAATGGCATGAATAACAAGTGGCTCTAGACTCCGTGCATGCAAAGAAGGCGAGAACGGGGGCAGCGGTTCTCTTGTTTCAATATCGGCACCCTCCAAGTGAGAGCCCGATAGCGTATGTGCTAAATCCCCGTGAGAATGTGAAACCACCATCTGTTGAGAGATGGTGGAGTGGATTGGTTGGGCGTGCAAGTGCGCCGCTAGGTCCACGGCGGCTTCTTCAATACCCTGTCCCAACACATGAGACTGGGTAGTAGATGTGGCTACCTGGCTAGACGTGGCTAGGGGGGGTACCACCGAAGATGGTTGTCCCGTCACTCGTGTACTCTCTGAATGCAGTTTACTCCGCCTTTCCCTCACACAGCTCACTTCTTGATTTTCAACTAAGACTCCCTCCGCTCTCCTTATCTCTCCAGATGAGGGCTGATCATCGTCACCATCGGAGGCAGAAGACTCTTCATTTGATGGCGATGATTCAAACTGAGTTTCTTCGGAGTCGGAATTGGCTGCCGTGTCTGTAGTAGTAGCGACAGAAGAGGACTGAACATGAATGGTTTCAGAATCTGTGGCCTCTTCTGCCATTTGAGTCTCGGTTGGTGGCGGTGACGGTGGTTGTCTTGAAGAACTAGGCTGGCTCGTTCCAACGGCACTGCCCACGCCAGATCCCTTTACAATAATAGCTCTCGACACACCCTGTCCGGAAGCCCCAGCTGTCCGGACGCTCCTGCCTTTCGTTTGTGGACGCGGACCCTCACGTCGCTCAGGTCTTGCTCCCTGGGCAGGTCCTGCCGGTCCTGGCCGGACCATAGGAGCTGGAATGTTGTGTGTGTGCCTATAAGCTATCACACTCAGTGCCGTGGGACGAGCATGGTCTAGTACCCCGACTGGGATTTGTCGGGAGACAACACCTTCCGGATCAGCACGGGAGGGAATCTTGCGCGTTGGATGTTGTGGACACGTCGGGTGGGTAGAGCGGCGTTGTATCTCGGGATACAGGTTCATGTAGTTCATGATAACGATCTGTAGGAACCGCATGAATGGAATGAAGTTTGATCGGCGAGATGCAGTAGAACGAACTCTCTGTATGAGTTCAAACCACAGAAAGTCGGCAAAGTCCACGTGGCGATTGAAAGCCACCGCGTGAAAGATGCGAAGAATCGGGGCGCTCGTCTGATCAATGCCCTTCGTTATAGACGAAAGGCACCGATTGATGTATGTGAACAACGTATACCATATTGTTGATAGATGTTTGCGGTTGAAGGTTGATGGAATGCGAAGTTCTGCGCCGTAACCCAAAGAGAGAAGATCAGCGCACAGTGTAGCATCAGTGACCATGGGGTCAAAGGTTTCGCGGCCGGCTACGGATCCGGCGGTCGGTAACCGAAGAAATTGACGGAAAAGATCACATGTGAGAAGCACTGGAGTGTGATCTATTCGTCCTTCAAGATGAAATCCTCCATCGGCCTCTAACGCATGGAGAGAATGCCAGAACTGCTGTAAGTATAGAATTGGTACGGTTGCAGTTTCCGTTAGAGCATAGGCGATTGGATGGCCCCTGAGTATCTCGATGATAACCTGATGTTGAATAGCAGGTTGGGTTACATCGAGATGGTAGTTGTTGGCTGTAAGAGGAAGGAACTGATCCTCGGGAATCAGTTCCGCATCTGCGATTGGGTCAATCGCTGGTGACTGGTTTTGTGCCATTGTACCTGTGAAGAATTGACAGATTAGTACGCAGGTTTGGAGAAAAAATAATAGCCGTTGGAGTTATTCAGTCATGATTTAGATCACACCGGATAGTAACTCCAAACATTGGAAGAGCAAACCCTACTCATGAATTAGGGTCAGTCACCAAGGCGCATAGACTTGCACCAGGACCAATAAAAATTTCCTCGTAAACAACATATATAAAAAAAATAAGCACCAAAAAAATTGGTTCGACCGGATAAGATTCAACCGGGGTTTTTCTAAGACCGGATACAAGCATGATCGGACAATGCATTCGACCGGAGGTTACTAAGACCGGATAAATGTTCGATCGGATGGGGTGTTCGACCGGAGGTCAATAAGACCGGATAGGGTCTTCGACCGGATGAGGTCTACGACCGGAGGTCACTAAGACCGGAGACATGTTAAGACCGGGGTTAGGTTAAGACCGGAAGTTAGTCGACCGGATGGGGTCTTCGACCGTAGGGCACCTAAGACCGGGGGTGCATTCGACCGGAGGTGACCTTAAACCGGAGGAACAATTTGACCGGGGGTGAATTCGACCGGGGCGAAACCTAGATCGGAGTAAAACCCCCGGAGAGTCGAATCGTCAACGACGCAGACTCATAGTCGTCGATTAAACACCGAAACACTCGATGAATTACAATCGATCGATGCAGATTGAACACATCTAAACAATGTAACACCTACCTTGTCGAATGAAGAAGATGGAGACGAGAGATTCGGTCGAATGTCGTTTCGGTCGAATGGAGTCAGGGCGAAAGAGAGATGGGAGAATACGATAGAAGGAATCGATCGAATGAGGACGACCACCGTTCGACCGGGGTTTATAAACCCCCGAAGGTTGTATGGGCTTGGGCCGAGTCTGGGATTGGGCCGGGGGGGGGGGGGGGGGTAGGCTATGGGCCGAAACAACCAACCAAACAAACCAAACCACAAAACAAAAACAAAGAAACAATCCTAAAAAAATCTTTTTGGAGATTTCGGAGATATATAAAACTACTAAAAAAAAATTCAAGGGAGGAAAAAAAACATAAAAATAAAATGACTTAAATAAACAGACACGAGACCTAGCTCCCCCTTGAATGATTACCATGAGGAGGTCCAAACACAGAACCCTTTTACCTGCTCCCCCTCGAATAGAGGATCCGTGAGACTTACCAACCAATTGATGCTAGTGGTCCTCCTGAACACATTACCGGGTTGTGGATCCACCACCCAAACCACCTTGCACTTTTCAGCGAACAAGAGATAAACTGCACACATAATCACAGAAACAGACATACGAACACAAAAGAAGCGGGAAAACACGAAATCTACTTTGTTGATACAGAAGTTCGTAACGGACACAGAGCTGAACGAGTGAAATGCAATACCCAAGGAGTGTGGATAATAGCAACCAGAGACAAGGCACTGGTGCATTTGTCACAGTCATTCGTTATTGAATGAAACTCGTAGAGAGCTGCGAACGGATCAAACTTTCAGATTTAGCATACCTAGCTTGGACACAAGGTAATTAAATTGTTTTTCGTCCAAGGCTTTGGTAAATAGGTCTGCTAACTGATGCTCTGAATTAACAAAATAGAGTTCGATTGTACCTTTTTCCACGTGATCTTTTATAAAGTGATAGCGCACATCAATGTGCTTCGTCTTCGTATGCTGGACGGGATTGCTTGATATAGCAATAGCGCTCTTCGAGTAGCAGTAGATGGGAATCCTGGAGTAATTAAATCCATAATCTTTGAGCTGGGTGCGCATCCAGATGACTTGCGAGCAGCAACTGGCGGCTGCTACATACTCCGCCTCGGCGGTGGAGGTGGACACGCAGTTTTGCTTCTTGGAAGCCCAGCTTACAAGACGATCGCCCAAGAACTGAACATGACCCGACGTGCTCTTCCGGTCCAGCATGTTTCCAGCGTGGTCAGCGTCCGAGTAGGCTGTCAATTCAAAACCTGTCTCTTTTGGATACCACAAACCAAGATCAGCAGTACCTTTTAAATATCGAAAAATTCGCTTAACCGCAGCTAAGTGAGACTCTTTAGGTTTCGACTGAAATCTTGCACACAAGAATGTCGAAAACATAATGTCAGGCCGACTAGCCGTCAAGTACATCAGAGAGCCAATCATACCTCTATAAATAGTAGCATTCACATCCTTACCGTCAGGATCGGAGTGAAGCTTTAGAGTAGTGGACATGGGGGTTTTCATAGATGAAGATTGTTCCATCTGGTATTTCCGAAGAATATCCGAGATGTACTTAGATTGATTAATGAAAATTCCTGATTGTAATTGTTTTACTTGGAGACCCAGGAAAAAATTCATTTGCCCCATCATGCTCATTTGAAAATGTTTACTCATTAAGGCAGAAAAGTTCTGACAATACTTGGGGTTCGTGGAGCCAAAGATTATATCATCAACATAAATTTGTACAAGAATGATATCATTCTTCTCTCTTTTAATAAATAAAGTGGTATCAATTTTACCTTTAGAGAATCCAGACTTGACTAAGAAGGATGATAGTGCATCATACCAGGCTCGTGGCGCTTGCTTAAGACCATAGAGGGCCTTGTCAAGAAAGTAGACGTAATTCGGATTTTCAGTACTCACGAAGCCTTCGGGTTGCGAGACATAAACTTCCTCCTTGAGCACGCCATTGAGAAACGCGGATTTCACGTCCATTTGAAAGACGATGAAATTCTTGTGAGCGGCGTAGGCGAGGAACATGCGGATCGCTTCAATGCGGGCCACCGGTGCAAATGTCTCATCGTAATCAATTCCTTCTTGCTGGCGATATCCTTTAGCCACTAGACGCGCCTTGTTCCGAACAATGATGCCGTTTTCGTCCTTCTTGTTCTTAAAAATCCATTTAGTCCCGATCACTGTCTTGTTCTTAGGACGGGGAACTAGGCGCCATACTTTGAGGGTCTCAAACTGGTTGAGTTCCTCCTGCATAGCAATTACCCAGTCCGGATCAGTCAGTGCGTCAGAGACAGTGGAAGGTTCGATACGGCTGAGGAACGAGGAAAATAAGCAGTCATTGGCGGTGGTGGATCGAGTTTGAACTGGTGTGGAGGGATCACCAATGATCTGATGAAGAGGATGTGCTCGAGTCCATTTGGTAGTATGTGGATGTGGTTGATATGTCTGATGGGAGGTATCGGAATCCACATGACAACCTGGGGGTAAATCCTGAACTGCCTCGAGGGATGATGGCTTGTGAGGTGTAAGCTTCGTAGTGGGAGTCGAACTAGGAGTAGAGGACGACTCAGCTGGAGATGAAACTATGGAATGTTCCGAGATTGCCGGAGAGGAAGCTTCGAGAGCACCTTCGACAGAAGTCGGTGCAGGAAGTTGTACGGAAACATGAGTTGGTTCAGTAGCACCGTCATCAAGAGCTTGAGCAAGATGGTGTCTATCACTTGAGCTCGGGGAAGCTTGAGCATTGGCAGTAGAGGGTGGAGCACCAGGCGAGGATGGACCACCGGAGTCGGTAGGGCCCGTGACTTGTGTCACTTCTGGTGCTTGAGCAGTATTCCTGTCACATGACGTAGTATTAGACTTAACATTAAATAAGTCAGTATAAAAGAATTCAAACAGTAAATCCAAATCAGAAAGATGTGCTCTTGTCGCATGATGTGGATCCACTGTAGATTGTGTAGCCTCCGTACGAAATTGTCCAGAAGCTAAAACACCAGTAAGCGCGGGTTCTGAACTGAGATGTTCAGAAACCATGTCAGGGGCCTCGTCAAAAGTCGCATTTACACTCTCAACGACGATCTTCGTCCTTTTGTTGTAGACACGGTAGGCTTTTGCTTGTTGAGAGTAGCCGATAAACACTCCTTCATCCGCTTTGGGACTGAATTTGCCAAGATCATCCTTATCATTTAAGACAAAACAGGTGCATCCGAAAGCATGAAAGTAGTTGATGTTCGGGATACGCTTATTGATGATCTCGTACGGAGTCTTGTTAAATCGCTTGTTGATGATAGACCGATTTTGAGTATAGCAAGCGGTAGCAACTGCTTCTGCCCAAAGAAATAGAGGTAGCTTGGAATGAGATAACATCGTACGTGCTGCTTCAACTAGAGTTCTGTTTCGACGCTCTACCACCCCATTCTGCTGAGGAGTACGAGCGGCGGAAAAAGTATGCGAGATACCCACTGAAGTGAGATAACCGGTGAGTATTTGATTCTTGAACTCAGTGCCGTTGTCCGTCCTGATGGTCTGAACTACTTGGTTGAGACTGACTTGGATGCTCTTCAGAAGAGAGATTATCAACTCGGGAGTTTCGTCCTTTGAACGGAGAAATCGGACCCAAGTGTAACGAGAGAAATCATCAACCATCACCAGGGCATATTTCTTGTGATTTATGCTTTGAACGCGCATCGGTCCACATAAGTCCATGTGGATTAGCTCAAGGGACCGAGAAGTACTCGGAACGGCTTTAGGCTTGTGAGACGCCTTTTTCATCTTGCCCTTTTCGCAGGCAGCGCACAGATGATCTTTTGCAAACTTGAGATCTGGCATACCTTTGACATGTCCCCCGAGCACCAACTTGTTGATGTTCTTGAAGTTCAAGTGCGAGAGACGACGATGCCATAGCCAACTTTGTTCAGTAGATGCTTTTGACAACAAACAGACTTCCTTATCGGGTTTCAAGGATGAGAGGTCGATTGTGTAGAGGTTGGTTTGTCGCGTGCCAGCAAGTATTTCTTTACCATCCTCAGTTCGAACGCTACACTTTTTAGCCTTGAAAGTAACCTCGAGATTCTTGTCGCAGAATTGACCGATACTGAAAAGATTGTGACCGAGACCTTCGACATAGGAGACTTTCTTGATTGTGATATTATCTTTGACAATATCGCCGTAACCCCTGATAGGAGAGGAGTGATCATTCCCGAACCGAACATTTCCACAAAACCTCTCGGTGAAGTTTGTGAGAAGCTCCCTTCTTCCGGTCATGTGCTTGGAGCAACCTGAATCTAGATACCACACATGACCGTCCTGCAAAACAGGTTATTTCTTTTTAGGTACCCATTCGTAAATGGGTCCTTTAGGGTTAGGGTTAACACCCGACTTAGAGACCCGTTTATAATTGGGTCTTTGTCTTTCACGGGAAACATGACTATGAGAATTATTAGTAGCAATATGATATGAACCAAACCAATCAGATGCATAACGGCTATCAACAAAATCATTTGATCCACAATGAGAACAACACAAACAATCATGCGACAGTTGAAGTAATTGCGGAATTGAATAAACTTTTAAAGGAAAAGTTCCATTACAATCAACTAGAGGTTTAGAAATAAAAACATCATGGTTGTTATTGTTCTTTCTAGACTTTAACACTGGATCAACTAATTCTGATGTTGCCAAGCTCTCTTTTGACTTCTTAGCTACCCAAGCATATTTCACTTCTTTCCGCCGACCAAACGTATCTGAAATGCCGTTAAACTCATAGTCAGAGGATTTGAAATTTGACGATTGTGACATTTGAGAGCGACCGGTCTTTTTCTTCTTCTGTGAACGCCTTTTAGATTTAGACTTGGAAGGTTTTGAAGAATTGTTCACTGAAGGTTTTCTCGAGGCAAATGTAGAACATTCATCTTTATAAAATTTAACCGGAGGCTCACATGACTCATTTAAAAAATCAACATGGCTAGGTAGAGAAGGATTAAAATCAAATTGGCTCAAAGTGCTATCAAAACACACCTCAGAATTCAAGAATGCGGAAAATTCAAGTTCCTCATCAGAAAGGACCTTATCACATGAGGACTGCAGAGCATTTGAAGAGTTTGTTGAGTGCAGATCATATGCGGAAGCATTTTTACAATCAGAACACTGATCTGATTTAAGACTTTGAGGCTCTTTTCCTTTATTTGAAATGATCGGTGACGAGTCACCCATAAAAGCTTTGTAGGAAGATGAGTCAGAAGAAGGATAAGAGTTTTCAGACAGAGACGATAACTCTCTTTGGAGAATGGAAGGCTGAGCATGAGGGTCAACCTTGTGAAGTTGCACTTTCAGATTATCTGCTGCCATAGCAGCCAATTGTGAGTGCAACTTCTTTATTTCTGTCTGGTAATATTCTTTATCTTCTTCCGACATAGTTTCCTTTTTGTTGGAACTGAGACACTCAATTTGAGATAAAAGACTTTGCTTTTCCTTTTGAAAATTTTCCCTTTCTAGTACATACGATTCTTCTAGCTGAACAAGTTTCTTTTCTAAAAGCAGAGTAGGAACATAAACCTTGGGAGCTAGAGGTTCCTCCTCAGTTTTAACGGTTTTAGTATTTAGTTCAGCTTGAGAGTAACTATGGAAAAAATCGGATGACAGGAAACGGGGTTTGTCAGTATTATAAGAAGCATTTAAAGTATCATAAACAAACGGAAATGTCCTTTTAGAAAGAACAGAGTTTTCTCTTCTCAACTTATCTTCAAGGTCTTCCTCCTCAGTGGGTGTGGTCCAATGTATCTTATATTCAGGAAAGATTTTGTCTAATCCAAAAAATTCAGATGCATATAAAGTAGGAACTTTGGATAAAGCCTTGTTTAAATAATCAGGGTTATCGTACCCGATACCCGCATTTCCGTACTTTGGTTCTTTTGGTGCGATTAGCTTTAATGTTTGATCAGATTGACCAAATTTATAAAGTTTCTTTTCAAGCTCTTCTAGCTGATTGGATAACCTTATTTTCTCATTTTTGTAAGCCACGTTTTGATTTAACAAATCAATTTTCTCGGACTCAGACATACGGAGCTTATCGGTCAGGTCATCTACTTTGGTCATTAGACTTTGTGACTCTGTTGAACACTTCACATTTTCTTCTCTTAGATTAGAAATAGTGCACATGTAGCTAGAGATTTCTAAGCTTTGATTTTCCATAAAGTCAGACTGCTTAGTGACACGGTTTTCCAGAGAAGAGAGAAGTTGTTCTTTTTCTTTTAACAGAAGCTTGTAAGAGTCAAGTTTGTTCATAGATAGTTGCATCTGATCAAGTAAAGCTTCATGAAAAGGGGTACATACCTGGCAAGGAGCATTGTTATCGTCTTCATCAGTATCAGATGGTGATGAATGGTTGCCCAAGAAGCACAGATGAGCTTCAGCATCCTCGGGTTCTTCATCCGACACTTGTAGCCAGTAATCGTCTTCAGCCATTAGAGCTTTACCAGCTTCCTTTTCTTTGGCAAGAAGCAGCTTGGCTCGGTAGTAGTCGGCGTTGCGCACAATTGGCTTGCGACAATCTCTGGCGAAATGACCTAACCGACCACAGTTGTAACATTTGATCGGTTCGTCTTTCTGCTTTTCTTCATTTCGCCTGTCAGGTTTCTTACCAGCTTCAAAACGACTATTACCTTCAGACTTTTCTCGATGATCACGTCGAGTAGAGATTCTTTGCTTATTAGAAGTCTTGTTAAAAAACTTCCTCTTTTGAAATGCTTGAGTGAGAAAAACCATTGCTTCTTTCATCTTGGAAAGTTCTGGATCCGAGTCGCTATCGGGATCTTCAGGTTCAGAATCACTCAGCACGGGCTCTTTTCCAGATGATCGGCTGACGGACTTGCCTCTTCTCTCAGATATGAGTGCTATTTGATCAATTGCTGGCTTTTCTTCTGCTTTCCCAATAAGTTCCATCACTTCTTCTTCATCTTGAAGCAGCATTTCATAAAGTTCATGAAGATACAGCTTCTCCAAGGTCTGAGTGTGACGTATATGGGAGACGAACGGTTTCCACTCAGGCTGTAAGTTGTTCATAAACTTTATGTTGTTTTCCGTGTTTGTCTTTGTGATCTTATTTTTTTGAAGATCATTCAGAAGCATATTAAACCTTTCGTAGGTTTCCGTCAGCGTTTCACCCTTTCGTGCTTTAAACCCATCATATCTGGTGATACAGTTTGTCACCTTTAGCTGGTTATTGATGTGGCTTCCCATCATCATCTTCTCTATTTGGTCCCACATCTTTTTCGATGAGTCCTTGAAACTATCTATACAAGCATAGATGTCATTCGGTAGACTTTGAAGAAGGTACGATTTTTCCAGCTTTTCTGCCTCGTACATATCCTTTTCTTCCTTAGTAAAATCACCAACAGATTTCCGAATCTGACGCTCTGGCCTTCCTTCAGCTGGGTTTCCCGGTACCACTTTCATTGGCCAATATTGTGGACCCTCAGTCAGGCATTTGTATATATCTTCATAGTTAGATTTTGCTTCTATGAAGTTCATAAATCGGTCATGCCACTGAGGGTACTCTCCCCGAAAGAGCACCGGGGGTTTTTGGTCAGAACCGATGGCTAGAGCATCCCTTGAGTTCATCTTTACTTCTTAACTTAAGAGCACTGTAATGATCGTTAGGCAAGCAGAATGATCCAAATACAATAAAATAGAAAAAAAAAAACACAGAAAACACTTGGTCTAATCAGAAAAACAGGTCAAACAATATCCGGTCGAAGGTATGCCTGGGAAGCAGGTATCCGGTCGAAGGACACGTCCGGAGATACACTTATCCGGTCGAATGATACGACCGGGGACACACGTATCCGGTCGAAGGACACGACCGGAGGAACTCTAATTCGGTCGAAGGGACAAGACCGGAGCACTCCTATTCGGTCGAAGAGACAAGACCGGGGAAACTCTATTCGGTCGAAAGAGTTTGACCGGAGCACAAGTGTCCGGTCGAAGGAGGAAGTCCTATTCGGTCGAAAGGACAAGACCGGAACACACGTGTCCGGTCGAATACTCAGGTCGAAAGACTTTAAAATAGATAACCACAAATAAAGATAATATCGAATAATCAAAATCGACCGAAGAACTCGAAGAGTTCGACCGAAGAACTCGAAGAATATCTGGGATTCGACCGAAACCAAAACCCAGATCTTCTCCTTCGATCGAAAGAAACAAACAAAACAACAATCAACAATTCGACCGGATGCGATAAAACATAGAACTCACCTAGACCGATGATTTGCAAAAAAAAAAAAATTAACTTTCCAGATTCGATCGATAGAAATTAATTTTCCAGAAAAAAAATCGATCGAATAACCAGATGAACAGAAAACGATTCAAGCAGATTAAACAGATACTTGATAAGGGATGTTTATTAAAATCAAATAAACATATAACGCAAACACTAACAATCAATTTAAGCAAATAAAGCAATTATCACAAGTAATTGATTTTAGGGTTTCAGTCAAACCTTTTTACTGGATCAAACCTTTTTGCCTATCAGCTCTGATACCAATTGTAGATCCCAGTTTCAGTGCAATCAACAGATATATGAACAATGATGAACAAGATATTAGCCACAGCAACTAGTCATATGATTAATATAAACTTCAAAGGGCTAAGGTTTACAGAGAGAATTTCTGATAATAGTATATAAACCTAACAACTAGTAAACTGAATAATGAATCTCTCTTCTCTAACAAATGAAACAGAAATAACTTTAAATACATGGGCTCGCAGGCCTAATGGGCTTATGGGCTTTAAGGCCCAACAAGCTTACAACTTTAATAACTTGTCATAATCTACCCTGAACTTCTATTTAACTAACAAAGTAGCCCTAACACGGTTTCTTTTGGCCCATTTTATTCAAAGATGCATTTGAGTTCGTCAAAGGTTGTGACCAATGCCAAAGGACGGGAAATTTATCCCAACGGAATGAAATGCCCTTAAATAATATCTTGGAAGTTGAACTTTTTGATGTTTAGGTCAGCGATTTCATGGGACCATTTTCAATGTCCTTTAATAACCAATATATTCTGGTTGCGGTTGATTAAGTATCTAAATGGGTAAAATCCATTGCGTGTCCTCGAAACAATGCTAAAACTATGGTTAACTTTCTTCATAAAAATATTTTTGTCCGATTTGGCACCCCTGGGGTTTAATTAGTGATGAAGGGACACATTTCAAAAAAAAATGTTAAGCACAGTACTTAGAAAATACAATATCCAACATAGAGTGTCCACGTCATACCATCCTCAAACAAACGTTCTTGCCGGACTTTCAAACCGGGAAATAAAATCAGTTTTGGAAAAAGTCATCAAGCCCGATAGAAAGGATTTGTCGCTCAAGCTGGATGATGCACTTTGGGCTTATAGAACAGCTTTCAAAACTCCTTTAGATATGTCACCGTACAGGTTGGTTTCGGAAAAGCATATCATCTATCTTTGGAACTCGAATACAAGGCTTTTTGGGCAATAAAAGAATTGAAACTGTGTGAAGATGCCAGGTGGAAAAGCAAAAACTTCAGTTAACTAAGTTAGAAGAGTTATTCAAGTTTGAAGTTTTTTCCCCAGAAAACTTAAATCATGTTGGTCAGGACCTTTCACCATCATGAACGTAAAAAACTTTGGCACAATTGATTTCTGGAACCCGCAGAATAATAGCCCAATCAAGATCAATGGACATCTAGTTAAGAACTACCTCCCAGATGGAGTGCCTAAACCCAATGAGCTAAAACCTTGAGCTGACTGAATCTATTTTTGTAAATAGTGTACAGGTAGGATAAATTTGTCTTGTCAAAAATAAATTTAAGTGCCCACTGTGGGCAGTTTGTGTCTACTAATTTTTGGGTGGGTGCTTTAAATAGAGAATCTTGGGGAAATCAATTTTTATAAAAGATTTAACCAATTTCTGAAAATGGATGGACACTTGGAGGACTAGGGAGTGGGGATGATCTTTTTAAAATATTTATTTGTACTTTTTAATGATTATTTGGATATTGCCTATTAGGTAATAGAAAGGGTGGTTTTCTTAAAGGAACCAACACAAAAACTACCTGGTGGTTTTTCTTTTCCTTATAACTGATTTCTTTAATGAAGGAATAGGAAGATTCTTCCCTTCAAATTTTTCAAAACAAAAAGACACAAAAAAAGAAAAAACACCCTCTATCTCTCCCATAGCTAAGGCAAAACGGCTAGTGCTGAACCCAAGCATCGTCCCATCTCGCCGGAGCAGGCGACTCCAGACGGTTGAAACAGGATCAACCACTGCTGCTACCGCTGGTTCCACTACGCCGCCACCACCGGAGGAGCCAACCATCTCCATTTCAGCAGGATCATCGATCTTTTGCATTCATACCACCATGGGGTCGTCGGTGGAAAACGTGGACGACGACCAGACCCAGTCATCGTCTCCAGCGGCGTTCATCCGCAGTTTCATCGAGTCCCATGAGGTATTAACTCGAGTTCTCTCTCCTTCTCCTCGTTCATCCTCACCGTTAACCACCATCGCCAGACCCACTACCACCGTAACCGAAACCCTTAATCCGCCACCACTATTTCCCCTTTTTCCACCACCACACTGATGACTACCCTTCCCCCCAAACCCCTTTTCATCCACCTCTCTCTTCCCCCCGTTACCACTACCGTACCACCAACAAACACCACTTCCACCACCATACCATCCCCTACTCCAAAAACCCCACCATTCCCAACCGCCGACCCATCTAAAACCAACCCACATCTCTTTGACCTAAACTAAAAAGAAGCCCTAGAAGAAGACATTTTGGCGGAAGAACTCCATTTCGATTTAGAAACCTCTACCCTATCAAAAAATTAGACTTCTTGCCATCTTCTCCACCAAAACATATGTCACCCACTCCCACCGTAAACCCCGATGACTCTCCAGTATCCTACCACAGTGGGGCTCCTCTCCATCTACCGAGGACCCCATTCCCACTGTGGACACTACCAAAAACCCCATACCCAATACTATGTATGTCCCGAGCTCCGAAGATGGGTCATCAGATTCTAGCAAACCACCGAAGAAAAAGAAACAGAAAAGGGGCCGAGAGTCCACTGTCACTACACGGGGGAAGGGTCGAAAAGAAAAAGGCAGTGGCTACCGGTGCCGAGACCCAAGAGACCCGATAGACCTGACAGTCCAAGAGGAAGAAAGAAGAAAATCACAATATCACAATTACCATGAGATACGATTCTATCAAAAACAACAAGGTTCACTTCGAAAAGGCTTTCGACCCAAGTTGGTCGAAGGCGTTATGCACGTAAAACATTATTTGGTTGCTTTGAAATAGGAAGGGATGGTGACTGTGCCATGTGTGGCAAATGTTACATGGATCCGGGAATTTTTTGCGATTGTCGGCATGTGTGAAGGCACCACCATCACCATTCAGTGTTGTGATGTGGACTTGTTCGGTGCCAAAATAAATACAGTTCTTGGTTTGTCAACCCCACTTTTTATGCTTTTTTAGTCAGTATTTGCAAGGACTCACCCCTATTACGGACGATGAGGTTGCGACTACTTTGGCGATTCCCGGCCACAGTTGGACCTTGGACAACCATAGACCCATCATTTTGGCCGGGAGCCTCACCCTACATGCAACGCTTGGGTTTCAATATTTACTCCATACCTTATCCCTACTGTCCATGTCAGTAGTCTGTCGAGGGATAAGTTCTTATTGTTACATTACATCCTCAAGGAGTTACCTGTTGACGTTGGGCCGATTGCTCACGCGGCCAACGGAGCAGCAGCCAGGGGCGGAGGCAGGATTCTACTTTAAGGGGGGTTCGAAAATTACAAACGAAATGAATTTAACTTGTTAATTTAAGGCATTTAAGCAAAATATTAACGTAAGATATATGATTATATGTTTGTTGTCACAAATCTCATGAGATTTTGAAATTAACTTTTACGTGTGAGTGTAGATAAGAAGACAAAAAAAACATGAATAGTGAGATAAAAAAATTTATCTTATAATTTTAATTGAAGCTTAAAGTATATTTTTATCATCAAACTAACACTTTTACTAATTTATAACTATAACATAAATAACGTTGATTTAAATATCAATATTGTATCATATACACAAGTGAAGAATAAATTTTACAAGTCCTTGATGAAAATGACATCATGAAAATCTATGATCCAAAAACAACAATATCAAATTTTATATGTTTTTGAACTTTGTATAATGATTAATGTATAATTAGTTTATTTTGATTTTCGATAAATAATGTTTTCTTAAAAGATTTGTAAATGTAAATACAATTAGAATTTTTTTGATAATAAAAACATAGATATAATAATGTTTTTATAAAATGTAAATATAATATAAATGTTTTTGATAATAAAAACATAAAGATTAAAATTTTCAAATAAAAAGATTATCAATTATATAAAAAAGAAAAAAAGAGGAAAAGCAAAAAGTGGCTACGAGGGTTCAAAGATTATAAGTTAAATAAAAAAATGAAAACAAAGAAATGGCTCCAAGGATTTGATCATGGGTCACCATGTCACATGCGTTTCTTATAAAATTTCATCTAACCAACAAGCCAATTTAGTTCTTTTATTAAGCATTCCTACTACATGTATTAAAGTGTTTTGGCTATTAGGGGGGGCTTGGCACCAGCCAGCCCCATACTAGCTACGCCACTGGCAGCAACTACATGCACGAGTAGTAGGCTCATATTTTCAGCAGTTATCACCAAACTCCTCTCGGCGACCGAAGTTCCTGCCTACGAGACAGATGAGGTGGTTTTGGTTACTTCTCCCTTTGGCATCTGTACTATCGAGAGGCGACAGCGTGCCATTACGCGAAGGCGCATTCTAGTTCGGGTTCCTGCCATTCCCTCTACCGCGTCGCCGACTACTGAGCCGAAGAGGCCTCCCTCTACAAAAGCAGCCCCGAGTTCTTGTACCGCAGACCCATCTGCCCTTGTGAAGCCCACTCAACAAGCTAGAAGCTATACTCAACAAGGTTTAGGGCCTCGAAGACCGACTCGATACTATACTGACTCGGTACTTTAGAGTGAAAATTGGAGCTTGTTTGGGCTTATAAGAGGGATTGGAACTGTGTGCATCGTTGGTTCCTACGTGATCAGAACATTCTACATGCTGCTAACCTACCACGGTTCCTTGGAGATGTGTGTCCACCCAAGTGTAAAATCCTGCCCCTGGGCATTACGAGACTGTTGCTGAGCCTGCTGCCCATGATCCCGCGACTGTGCCCACTGCTTCCCACAGTGGACAACCTCCTATGATCGACTGATCTAATGGTGTTATTCCTCTATTTTGCAAACTTTATATTTTGTGTCTCTTTTGGCTAGTAGGTATTGTGTTGGAAATCTAGACATTATGCTATTCATCTACTTTTGTACCCCATTCACGGTAGATTTTCAATACAATTTTTCGTATGCTTTTCTTTTGTGTTTCATTATTATTCATCTCACTTTTTTAGGTACATCTTACATTGCCAATCATGTGTTTTTGCAATTAAAATGAAGTAGGCCCTCTTTGATATCTTGGTTGAAACACTTTCCCTTATCACCTAGCCTTTCCTAAAGTTATGTTTTATTCACAAATGAGGACATTGATGCATTCAAGTTTTTTTTTTTTTTTGGGGGGGGGGGGTAGAACATTACGAGGCTTTGTAAAATATATGATCATTGCAAATTCTTGATCATTTTGAAAAAAAAAATTATATATATATATAATATTAGTATAGATATATAGATATAATATTAGTATAGATATATAGATATAATAAGTCTTCAAAAATATCTACAAGAACGGTATGAGAGAAGTTGGAGGAAGACATGTGGAACCCAATAAAAAGAAATTAATACATATGTAACAATCCTATTGGGTTCCAAGATCCAAAAAAAAAATTACTCAAGGGGATCCAATATTGAAACAACCCATACCCCTTTTGTAGTTTAGCACAAGTTTGGGGGAGAGAGGAATGAAAGATTATTTTTAGCCAAATACACAAGCCCAACTTAAAGCACTGCCGATTAATTGCAAAAGCGATGTTTTTTACAATGGAAGCATGTGCCTTATCAAGATTGAGGAAGATGCAACAATATCTTTGTAAGTTCTCTTCTGTTCTTTCCTCTCCTCATTGTAACATTCTTTTTGCTTTCATTTTCTTTTGTCACTTGAGGACAAGTAACACCTCAAGTTTGGGGGTGTGACAACTCTCATTTTTTAGATTTATTTGTTACTCTTTTCTTGCATTATATTCTACTTTCTACCCACTTTTGCTTCTATCTCATCCTTTTGGTCCATAAAGTTTGCAAGTTGGATGAAAACACCAAAGGATTCGGTTTTGTCAAAAATAATGTTTATTGTTTGGCTCAGGGCACTGTCTGCCCACTCCGGGAACCCCAGATCCATTGGGTGAAGAAGGAATTGTGCTATTATCCAATGGTTAAAGGTTGCAATGAGTTGGAATGAGCTGGTTACAATCATTAAAAATCTGGAAAATCATTGTACTCCTCTAACCATTGGGTATTAGGTTATTAACCTTTGGATATTAGGTTTTTAACCATTGGGTTTTAGGGTGTATTTCTATTATAAATAGAAGGGGTTGTAGGTATTAATCATGATCCAATCATCTCCATCTCTAAACTTTTCTCCAGGGAGAGTTAAGAGTTTGAGGTAGCATAGCTTTGAATTTTCTGCATTTATATTCTCGTATTTCAGTTTCTGCCCACAACTTCCCACTGTGGGCATCATTTGTAACTTTATTTTTAATGCAAGTAGTTAACAATTATTTACTTTCTTACTTTATGTATTTTATTATTATTATGAGCTAAGCACCTTTTGGGTGTGGGTGTGAGCCAACTTTAGACTAGTAGGCATCACTTGGGTGTGGTCATCGTTACTAGCCCTTAAGCTTGGTCACTTAAGTCGAGACTTAAACTCAATGCTGATAAGCCGATCACTTTGAAGTGTTAATATTAGATCTTGACCTCTAAAGGGATTATTCGAAATACGGCTTAAGGGATGCACAAAGATTTGAGAAAGTCTTTGATAACCCGTAGAGATACGGGTTTTGCATGATTTACTAAGGCTCAAACGTCGGTCGAGATTTATATCACAAAGAGATTTGAGTATAAATCTCTATACCGGTAGAACTTGATTTATTTCAAAATAGTTAAATCGACAAGATTAAGAGTCGGTAACAAGGGACACTTTATGGGCATTTTGTAGGACCGGTCTTTAAAAATCCACTTTCGAGAAATCGGGATTTTTATAGACATTTCGTACTACAAAAGGCCTAATCATTTTGTTACTACGTTTATCTCAAGAAAAACTTACACCCATACCCATTCTTTAATTATAAATTTCATTTCGTATTTTTAGCATTAATCCACCACCAAAACGATAATTTTTTCTCATAACCAAACTTGTGCAAGAAGTTCATGAAAATCTCTGCTTCTTAGTAAGTCACCCCTGTGGAAACGATACCCGCTTTTACGACCACTATATTACTTGTAGCGATCCCAGTGGTGGTATATACTTGTGTCCTCACTGGGAAATATTGTGCCCACGCTGTGCAGTACAGGATAAATAGCTACCAATATATATATATATATATATATATATATATATATATATAGAGAGAGAGAGAGAGAGAGAGAGAGAGAGAGAAGGGAAACTTTAAATGAAAACTCATTTTTTATTGTGAACATGAGGACTGATCTCAGTCATTCACCTCAATTAATTCAACAACTCACATTAAATTGAGATTGAATTAAATTTGTTAATTAATATGATTAGGGGTAAAAATGAAGTTAATAACAATATCACGCCTACCTTATTTGACATTTTAATTTCTTTTTTTTAATTAAAAACTTTTACCCCCTTAAAGTTTAAAATAAATTATCTTAAAAATTACTAATATTTTAATCAAATAAATTAAATAAAAAACGAGAATTTCATGATCTTCGATATGACATCCATCTCGATATAGTTTTTTTTTGTTTTAAGTGTTTTTTACGGGAAATGCTATATATGTGTTATATTTATTATGAATATTTATGTATGTTCAATTTTCTACAACACCTCGACACCATATGTCTGTAACATGACATCACATTCTTCAACACTTTCTTCAACGTCGTAAGGTATTGCATTCTACATTACTGTAACCAATACCCATTGAGACCAATTGAGAACCTGTCAAGATCGAGCGAGAACCTATCGAGACCGATCAAGAACCCATCGAGAATCTATCGAGAAAGATCGAGAATCCATTCATTGAACTGTGTTTTTATGTGTGTTAAAGTTAAACCATAACTTATCACCTTTATTTTCCATCGAGAACCTATCGATTGATCTACTATATATTTATTTGTGTAAAACCGTAGGCTACCACTTTTCTCTTTTATCGAGACGGATTGGGAACCCATCGAGACTAATCAAGAACACATCTGGATCCATTGACAACCAATTGGGACCGATCGACACCAATCGACACTACTTAAAAGCAGATCCATTGACTTGGTTTGTGGTTGTGTTAAAATCATAACATAACACCTTCATCTTTTATCGAGACTGATTGAGAACCTATTTATTAATTTATTGTGTGTTTGTTTATGTAAAACCATAACCAACCACTTTTAACTTTTATCGAGATGGATCGGGAAATCAATCTAGAGGAATTGGAACCCGTCGAGATCATCGAGAGCCCAATACAGAAAAAAATGTAGAGTTGAAACTGTTGTATATTAACGATGAATAATATGTATATGCATGATAATGTTATGGTGAAATATAATATTTATGATAAATATCATACTAATATAAATAGTAGAGAGTTATTCTATACACGTGATCATTCATAAACATTCATGAGGAATAATGTGTATATTGATGATGAATGTTATAGTGAAAATGTATATTCATGACGAATATCATATTAATCTATGAATGTTGAAAAGTTGTTGTATACACGTAAACATATACAAATATTCATGATGAATAATATGTATATTCATGTTGAATGTTGAATGTTATAGTGAAAATGTATATTAATGACGGATATCATACTGATGTATGAATGTTGAAAAGTTGTTGTATACAAGTGAACATAATAAATATTCATGATGAATAATATGTATATTCATGATGAATAGTATCTATATTCATGATTAATGTTATAATGAAAATGTATATTAATGACGAATGTCATAGTGATGTATGAATACTGAAGATTTGTTGAATACACGTGAAAATACATAAGTATTCATGATGAATGTTATACTAAGTTGTATATTCACAATGAATATCATACCGATGTATGAATACTAAAGAGTTGTTGTAAACATATGAACGTACATAAATATTCATGATGAATATCACACATATATACCATTTCACGTAAAAAAAACGGTAAAAAAAACTTTATCGAGATGGATGTCAATTCGAAGAGAATGAAATGCTTATTTTTCTATGTAATTTGTTTGATTAAAATATTCGTTATCTTTCAGATAATTTAGTTTAAAAATTAAGGGGGTAAAAAAATTAAATTAAAAAAAAAATAAAAAGTCAAATATGGGAGGCGTGTATTCAAACTTGCATTTTTGTCTCTAATCACTTCTCAATTAACCATTTTATGTTTTAACCATTGATTAATTTTTTAAATTTTGATCAATGGTTAAGATTGGTCCTCATGTTCACAATAAAAATTTGGTTTTTATTTGAACCTACCCCTATATATATGTATATATATATATAGAGAGAGAGAGAGACAGACAGACAGACAGAGAGAGAAAGAGAGAGAGAGAGAGAGAGAGAAAGATCTTTTGTTAACCATATATTTAGTGTTAACTTTGTGAACTTCTTGGACTAATAAGATTCATTTTTTAGTCATGGTTACTTTCAATATTATAATCAATGAAGAAGGGTAAATAGGTTATTTTTTAGTGTAAGTTACTTTATGGTATTAAATGGGATGTTATGTAACACCCTAAAATTTGGAAAGAGCAACTAATTAAAAAATTTCAATAATACATCAAATGAATGATAAAATCTCTTTCTACAATCAATACTTGCAATAACTCAAATGAAATTCAAGATTTAACCTCAACAAATAATAAATCAAATCTTATATAAAGACTAAATAAGGGTCGGATGTTACTAAACCCATGAACAACTGCTATATCCAAATGTGCGGAAGACATCACCCATTAGCTATATCATTCTGTGATTCCAGTTTCAAGATGTCAAACACATATTTAAACAACACACATTTTAATCACAAGTCATTTGTATTTGATAAGATTTGACTACAAACAACACTCACAGTATGCTCTCTGGATACAAGAATTTCTCTCTCTAAATCACAAGTATCTTACTCTCAAATGTGTGTGTATCTTTTTCGTGGTTACAAGATTTATAAGGACACAACTATTTATACTAGTCAACTATTGTTGACTTTACAACTCATTACAAGATAAGGAAAGTCAAACACATTGACTTTACAAGACTTTTCAACAATTACAAACAACACTTTACAACAAATACAACTTTGACCCTTTTAATCTTGAATTCAACATTTAGGCTCAACAATCTCCCCCTTTGGATTCAAGATTAAAAAAATTTTGACACGAATATTCAGGTCTTCTTTCTCTTGTAGATTTATCAGCAAAATGTCTTTCACAACTTTGAAGTATTCAACTCTTCATTGCTTTTAACAAACATCCTTGAACAAGATCACTTGTACTTCGAACATTCTCATCTCTTTAAATGAATTCTCCCTTTGAAATTCTTTACCACAAACTTGCTGTAACTTTCTTCACAAACTTTGACACTTCAAATCTTGAAACAACTGTTTATCTCTCTCTTTGGATCACCAAAACTTTGAAACTTCTTCATCAAATATCTTGCATTGACACTTTCAGAAATACATCAACATAATCTTCACAGACTTTGAAAAACTTTCTCCCACTTTCACTTGGAATTAAGCTTTGAATTCTCTCCCCCACTTTCTGACAAAAGCAATAGAGACCTGACTTTGAAACACTCAGAATTTCTCCCCCCTTTTGATAAATGATAAGATATCACAATCATCAAAACTTTTTCAATGTCAGCACGATCTTTGATAACATCTCCCCCATATACCAACAAGATAAGCTCTTCATGATTAATCTCCCCAAGAATGTAACATTAAGCACCATTTGATCTGAATAGTCATCAATTCATGAATGTATTCATTCGAATCTTTTCAAACTCAGACAAAATAAGAACATTGTAACCCTGAATTTAAGTATGAATCAGTTATCATGCCTGTAAGTAGCACGAATCCACTTTGTACAACGAATGCACATTGGAAAAGAGCTTTTTGATGTTCACTCCCCCAGGGCTTCCATTCAATCATTAAAAAACCACAAAGGAATTTTCTATGAATGTTACGACAAGGAAACATACTCCTTGTGTGCTCGTGCATGTGTTGAATGATTGAAGCTACTTACCTTTTTCAGGCTCAAGATGTGTAAACTGTTGAGACATCAACAAGTATTACACGGACTCTAAGTGCATGAAAGAGGTTCGAAGGTGGGGCAACTTTCGTTCTTTTTCAATATCCAGATCTTCCAAATGAAGACCAGATAGCATATAATTTGCGCCCCCAAAGAAAATGAAACATTTCTTTGTTAAAAAAGAAATGAGTGGCTGGTGGGGTTAATGCAAGAGTTGGCATGGGCTCACTGCCTTTTTCAATGATGGTCACCAAAGAATGTGAACCAATCAGTAGATGTGGCTACCCGGCTCAGAAAAGCTGGTGCAAAGTTTTAATATTATTTTAACTCTGATCTCACACCCTCTTTCTTTTTAACAATTAAGCTCACTTCTAACCAATCTCTCTTTTCCATTTTACCTCATCACACCCCCACTCTTTGATTTAGACCCCTTAACCCTCAATCACTTTATGATAACTTCCAAGGTAGGAAACACAGGTTAACGTGAATCCATGGAAGTTCTGTTTGATAGGTCCAATGAGATCATAGATTGAATTGAACATTAAAGATAACAAGGATTTAGGGAAGAAATCTGTAGTTTATTAATTGAAAGTAAACCTACAAACTACAGACACAAAGAACTCGTACGCTCTACATTTCTGAATGAAAACTTACACTACAAAATCACATACAAACTCCTTATATACACCATACTCCTTGTACACTATTAAATCCCAAACCCATATACAAGGCCCAAATACAATAATGTTGATTACTTTATAAAACTTCTAATAAGAACATAAAATATTTTCTAACATTCTCCCCCTAAGTTTTGTAAAGTAATCATTCTCTAATCAGCTCCAGCCTCAGCTCCTCTCCCCCTTGATTTCTTTATAAAACTTAGCATTGCATAATGTTGGGAACTGAAGATTCTACTAAGTGTAGTTACTACTGCTAGTACAAGTGTAGTTACTACTGCCAGAACAAGTTGAAGATTAATACTGCTAAGTGTTACTACTGCTAGTAGAATTACTACTGCTAGTCAAAGTTAGTACTGCTTGAACAAAGTTAGTACTGCTTAGCTAGTTAGTACTGCTAGTAGTTAATACTGCTTGCAGTTAATGCTGCTAGTTGAAGTTAATGCTGCTGAGCATTATTAGTGCTGCTAAAGAGATACGGATGGAAATTACTACAACTGGATATACTGAAGATATACTTAGAAGATATACATGGAAGATATACTGAAGATTTGTTTATTCTTTGTAATTATCTTTTCATCAGTATATGTATAGAATGTGTAGAATAGATAGAGATAACTTTTGATAATTGTTTTTCAAGAGAAAAATCGACCTCAAGGCATAGATCCTAATTCTAGAGAAGTAGAATTCGTATTGGTGAGTCTGTTCATCAATATTGAGGTTGAGAGTGTAATCTTGTAACTTTAAGCATTCAATACAAGTTTACTGTTTGATCATTATATACTGTGTTTGATTACTGTGTCATTAAATATCAAAGTGTTTTTCCGCAACTTCTTTGATATTAGTTTCTGAGTATTAATTCTTGTTAAGAATTCGATCCTGACAAGTGGTATCAGAGCTAATTCTCTCAGAAACAGTTATTCATCATGGAAAATCTTACAGAATCAAGCAGTACTTTGGTCTCAAAAGTTCCAATGCTCAGATCCAATGAATTTGACATGTGGAAAATCAGAATCAAGCAATATATTCTTCTCACAGATTACTCTATGTGGGACATCATTGAGAATGGCCCATCTGAAGGAGGAAAGATTGGTGAAGATGGCAAAAGAACTCCTCCAAAGACAGATACAGATAGGAAATCAAGACAGACAGAGATGAAAGCCTTGAGCACACTGCTCTTGGCCATTCCAAATGAGTATCAACATCAATTCTGCAATTGTACTGATGCACAGATGCTCTGGAATGCTCTAGAGAAGAGATTCTCAGGTACTAAAAGTACCAAGAGAAATCAAAAGGCAATCTTAAAACAACAGTATGAAAACTTCATCTCAACTAAGAATGAGTCCATGACTCAAACTTTTGACAGGTTTAATAAACTAATTGGTGAACTAGCTACTATGGGAGTACAGATTGATCAAGATGATGTGAACAGAAAGTTCTTAAGGTCCCTTGGAGATGAATGGACCATGTACACTGTGTCATTCAGACAGAATGATCAGTTGGAAGACAAAGAACTTGATGATCTGTACAATGATCTTAGAGTTTTTGAAGCTGAGGTGGAGGCAAAGAAGAAGCCTTCTGGATATGTTCATAATGCTGCACTCCTATCAGCATCAATTGATTCTACTGCTAACTCTGAATCAGTTAATGCTACTAATGGATCAAATCTAGATAAAGGCACTGATTATGCATTTGAAGCTCTTCTTTCTAATCATGGAAATTCCTCTTTGATCAATGATGACTTAGAACAACTTCATCCTGATGATCTGGAAGAGATGGATATTAAATGGCAAATGGCCATGCTCTCCATGAGGGTTAAGAAGTTTATAAAGAGGACTGGAAGAAACAACTTCTCACAAAGAAGAGAAGATGGAGCAGGGTTTGATAAATCAAAGGTAGAATGCTACAAATGTCATCTTAAGGGACATTTTGCTAGAGAGTGCAAAAGTGGAATGTCTCACAACAACAACCATCAACAAGCTCAATCTGGAAGATTCAATAACAATAGAAACTCTGCTCAAGCCCTTGTTTCTCAACAAGGAATGGGGTTTGATTGGAGTGATCATGCAGAAGAAGCTATTCAGAATCAAGCTCTTATGGCTAAAGTATCTGATCTCCCATCTGAGGTAAGTTCTAATCTCTGCTCTAAAACTTGCATAGACACTGTTAAAAGGTACAGGGATCACAATCAGAAGATGAGTGATGACCTGAAGAGACTAGAAAAGGATATAAAAGACTATGTGAGGATAGTAGAGAGATTTGAAGATCAAATCAAAGGTTTTCAAGCCAATGAACTACAACACTCATATGACACTAATTACTGGAAGTGGGAGAAAAAGGATTTAGAACTTAAACTGACCAAATCTAAAGAGGAGAGTGAAAAACTGAAAGAGGAGTTAACCAAGGTTAAGCTTGATGTAGAAAAGTTTTCCAATGCTTCTAAAGCAATGGACTCCTTACTGCAAAATCAGATTCATGATAAATTAAGAAGAGGAATTGGGTATAATGCCACACCTCCACCATATAACAACAATTACATTCCCCCTACTTCAGATCTGTTAGACACCAAAGATAGGAAGGACTTGCCTGAGGGAGCCACTGAAATAGATCCCTTAGATGAGGTAATTGTTGAGGATAAGACTGAGAAAGAGGTTGGCAAGAGTAAGAAGAACAAGGTGAGTGGTGAGACTTCTATAGAAAACAACATTATCACCAATGAGGATTGTGGAAGGGCTTGGATCAAATCCAAGAACATAGAGAAGACAGAGGAAAAGTCTGGTAAGGTCTATTATAAACAGACCACAGTTGTGAATCCAGGTCCTTGCAAACAGTGTACTTGTAAGAAGAATAAACCCCAAAAACAAGACAAAAAGAGGGGAAATCAAAGAAATTGGAATAATCAATGGGCACATAAACAAGGGGTTGATCTGAGTAAAATCAATAGACCAAAACCTTGCTTTATCTGTGGCAAATTGAATCATCTTGCAAAATTCTGTTATTTCAATCCTATGAACCAAAGAATGAATTTCCAAAGATCCATGCAAAAACCCTTTGGTTATAAGAAAATTGAAAAGAACCATGTGGCTAAGAAAAATGTTAAAACTAAAAGCCACATGAAGAAAAAGTATTCTGTTAAAGAAAGTGTCAATATGTGGATTCCTAAAAGCACTAAAACTGTTAGTACTGCTACCACAAATAGTGCTGCTGACAATGATAGTGCTGCTAGAAGTAATACTACTGCTAACAATGTTAATGCTGCTAACAAGGTTAGTACTGCTAAACCTGTTAGTACTGCTACACCTGTTAGTACTGCTACACCTGTTAGTACTGCTACACCTGTTAGTACTGCTAACTCTGTTAGTACTTCTAAGGTTAGTACTGCTTCTAGTGTTGATTCTGCTAAGCCAATCATATTGACAAAGTACTCTAATAAAGAGTGCTCTGAGTTTAAAAACCTCATTAAAAAGGAATGTAAATACTTTGATGAGAATGGCAGACCCAAGATCACTTTGGCTTGGGTCCCCAATCATACTAATTGATTTATTTAATGTGCAGGGCAACCAACAGCTCAAGGGAAAGAGCATATGGCACGTTGATAGTGGTTGCTCTAGGCACATGACTGGCAACATGTCATGCCTTCAGGATTTCAAGCAAATTAATGGAGGACATGTTGCATTTGGAGACAATCTTACTGGTGGTAAGATAAGTGGAAAAGGTAATGTCACCAAAGGTAAGATGACATTTGAGGATGTCTACTATGTTGATCAATTAAAGTACAACCTGTTAAGTGTATCACAGGTTTGTGACAAACAACATAGTATATTATTTACTAATACTGAGTGTATGATTCTTGCTCCAGGGTTCAAGGTAGTTGATGAAAGCATGATACTACTTAGAACTCCAAGGAAGGACAATGTTTACTGTCTTGATTTGGACAATGTTGATAGTGATTCATCTTTAAATTGTCTTGTTTCAAAAGCTTCTATAGATGAATCCTCCCTTTGGCACAGAAGGATGTGTCACATGAATTACAAGACTATGAACAATCTTGTTAAAAATAACCTTGTAAGAGGTTTACCTTCAAAAGTCTTTTCATGTGATGATCATTGTGTTGCTTGTCTCAAAGGCAAACAACACAAAACTTCTCATAAGACCAAAGAGTTAAATTCTGTTTCTTCTTGTCTCCAGTTATTGCATATGGATCTGTTTGGTCCTACAAATGTGATGAGTATAGGCAAGAAATCTTACTGCTTGGTTATTGTTGATGATTACTCCAGGTTTACTTGGGTATATTTTCTAAGGACTAAGGATGAAACAAGTGATCTTATCAAATCCTTTATTCTAAGAATTGAAAACCAAACTAATCAAAGAGTAAAAGTCATTAGATCAGATAATGGAACTGAATTTAAAAATCATGATTTAAACACTTTTTGTGAAGGAAAAGGTATTGAGAGACAATATAGTGCTCCTAGAACTCCTCAACAGAATGGTGTTGCTGAAAGGAGAAATAGGACACTAATAGAGGCTGCTAGATCTCTGTTGGCTGATTCAAAATTGCCAATTACATTCTGGGCTGAAGCAGTTAATACTGCTTGTTATGTCCAAAACAGAGTTCTAGTGGTCAAGCAAAAGAACAAGACCCCATATGAGCTTTTAAATCAAAGAAAGCCTTTTATTGGTTTCTTCAAATCTTTTGGGTGTCCTTGTACAATTCTAAATACCAAATCTCACTTAGGTAAGTTTGATAGCAAAGCAGATGATGGATTTCTTGTTGGATACTCATCTCAGAGTAAGGCCTACAGAGTTTTTAACTCTTCTTCTAGAATAATTGAAGAAAGTGACAATGTCAAATGCAATGAGAACACACCAAATCCTGTTGGGTCTGGACCTCAATGGCTATTTGACATTGATTCACTAACTAACTCTTTTGGTTTCAGTAATGAGTATACAGGAACAGATGGTGGAGAATCAGAGATCACACAAGTTCAAGAAAGTATATCTAAATCTGTGATTTTTCCCATACCCACAGTAAATGAAGACTGTGAAAAGGAATCATATACTGAACCAAGTCAGAGTGAAGGAGACACTAGAGATGAGGAGACTCAAGAATCAGAAGTGACATCTGAAGACACTTCAGGTGAGTTGCATGACTCTAATCTAGAGGCTGGACTGAATGAAGAACCTAGTCATAACACAAGAGTTCAAAAGAATCATCCTCCACAGCTGGTAATAGGAGATATCTCTTCTCCTATGATGACTAGACATCAAAGCAGGCTTCAAGAAATGAAAGATCAACAGCATACAGTCCTGTCTTGTTTTCTATCCCAGCTTGAGCCTAAAAAGGCACATGATGCTATGAAAGAATCTAGCTGGATAGAAGCAATGCAAGAAGAACTGTTACAATTCAAGCTACAAGATGTATGGGATCTAGTAGACCTTCCTAAAGGTCACAGAGCAATTGGTACAAAGTGGATTTTCAGAAACAAAAGAGATGAAAGAGGTATTGTTATAAGAAACAAAGCAAGGCTGGTAGCTCAAGGCTACACTCAAGAAGAGGGCATAGATTATGAAGAAGTTTTTGCACCTGTAGCTAGGATAGAAGCAATCAGACTATTCCTAGCCTATGCTTCTTACATGAACTTCAAAGTCTACCAAATGGATGTAAAAAGTGCTTCTTACTTTGAAAGAGGAGTCATTGATAAGACTCTATTTATCAAAAGAAAGAAGAAGGATATCTTGCTGGTCCAAATATATGTTGATGACATTATTTTTGGTTCTACAAGAAACAATATGTGCAAGGAGTTTGAGGATTTAATGCATCAAAGGTTCAAAATGAGTTCCATGGGGGAACTTACTTTCTTCCTTGGACTCCAAGTTCAACAGAAGTCAGATGGCATTTTTATATGTCAATCCAAGTATGTGCAGGATATTCTAACCAAGTTTGGTTTCTCAGAATCAAAACCTGCCAGCACACCTATGGAAACACACAAGCAGATCACAGCAGATCTTGAGGGGGAGGATATGGATGTCCATCTTTATAGATCAATGATTGGCTCTCTCATGTATCTCACAGCATCAAGGCCAGATATTATGTTTCCAGTCTGTGTATGTGCAAGATTTCAAGTTAGGCCAAAGCAATCTCACTTTCAAGCTGTTAAGAGGATATTCAGATATCTCAAAGGGCAACCCAGATTGGGACTTTGGTATCCTCATAACTCACCTTTTGACCTAATAGCATACTCAGACAGTGATCTAGGTGGGGCAAACTTGGACAGAAAATCTACTTCTGGAGGATGTCAGTTTTTGGGTGCTAGACTAGTTTCATGGCAGTGCAAGAAACAAACCACAGTATCCACATCTACAACAGAGGCAGAGTACATAGCAGCGGCAAGTTGCTGTTCTCAAGTCTTATGGATTCAGAATCAAATGCTGGATTATGGGGTAACCTTTCTACACACTCCAATCTTTATTGACAACAGCAGTGCTATTAGCATTGTAAATAATCCAGTCAAGCACTCAAAGACAAAGCACATTGAAATCAGGTATCACTTTATAAGAGATTGTAATGAAAAGAAACTTATTCAAGTTATCAAAGTTCACACTGATAATCAGTTTGCTGATCTATTCACTAAAGCTTTTGATGTGAGTAGATTCACTTTCTTGGTAACAAGTGTGGGAATGATAAACTTTGAATAATCTTCTTCTCAAAAAGTGAGTTTATACCTGTATATTGTTATTCTTGGTGTTACTAATCTTCTTTTCAGGATATGCATAGCAGTACCCAGTATTTAGCAAGTTTAAAAGGAGTAAGTCTAGTTGATACTGCTAGTGGTTAATACTGCTTTCAGTTAATACTGCTAGTAGTTAATACTGCTAGTTCAGTTAATACTGCTAGTGGTTAATACTGCTCTCAGTTAATACTGCTAGTAGTTAATACTGCTAGTGGTTAAAACTGCCTTCAGTTAATACTGCTCGCGGTTAATACTGCTAGTTAGTTAATACTGCTAGTAGTTAATACTGCTAGTTCAGTTAATACTGCTCGCGGTTAATACTGCTAGTTAGTTAATACTGCTAGTTCAGTTAATACTGCTCGTGGTTAATACTGCTAGTAGTTAATACTGCTAGTTCAGTTAATACTGCTCGTGGTTAATACTGCTCGCGGTTAATACTGCTAGTTAGTTAATACTGCTCTAGGTTAATACTGCTTCTATTCCGAATACTATAAATACTCTTTGCCCGCCTAAAAACTTATAACGACTCTTTGCATACTATTCACCTGCGCTCTAAACCCTTTCTCTCTCAAAGTTCAAAGTTTTCAGGCAAGAATCTTCAAGGTCTATGGCATCCATGGCGTTCATTGATGAGCACAATGAAATTGCGATGCTCCAAAAGCCAAAACAATCTGAAGGTTTTCATCAGATAGTCGACTTTCTGAAGTCGAGCCACATTGCCCATGCTCTCACTATGTCTCCAACTATCTACATTGAGCACCAAAGGCAATTCTGGGCACATGCCACCATTGTTACTGAGGATGGTGTGCGTATGATCAAGTCGACAGTATGTGGCAATCCATTGACAGTTACTGAAGAGATAGTTCGCATCAGTCTACGTCTAGACGATGCCTCTGGTATAACGTCTATCCCTAATGATGAACTGTTTTCTACTCTGACAAGAATGGGGTATGGAGGCCCATTGGGTATTTTTAAGTTCTCAAAAGCTAAATTTTCACCCCAATGGCGTTTTCTTGTTCATACCTTGATGCACTGCATTTCTAAAAAGACTACTGGATGGAGTGAGTTCAGCAGTACCATTGCTTATGCTTTGGTCTGTTTGGCCACTGCCAGAAGGTACAATTTTTCACAAATGATTTTCAATGATCTTGTCTCAAACATGGGAAACAAAAAGAGCTTTTATATGTATCCCAGGTTTGTTCAAGCAGTTATTAACCATGAATTGACGGATATACCTCAATCTGTTGGGGTATATGTACCTAAACCCCCAAAAGGCAAGGTCTTCTCAAATATGAGAAGATCTGCTGGGGACTCGGAAGGAGTTGACACCCCATTGTTCTCTACAATGATGGTGGTGTCCCAACCCAATGAAGGTATGGCAGCAGGGTCAAGGCCCTCAATAGATCAATCCACTGCTAGCCAAGCCCAACCTTCCCACTCTATATCTATCCCACAGTCCCTACTAAATAAGCCCACTTCTCCAATTACCCAAACTTATCAAAGAAAACAGGTAAAGAAGGCTCCTTCCCTTCTTGTACCATCACCCACACAGCCTTTAAGCCCTCTAAGGGAGAATTCTCCCCTAGAGAATATCCAAAGGGAAACCACAAGGGTGTCTCCCAACCCAAAGGAGGTGCTCTCTGAGGAGGAGGTAGAGCATATGGGTGATGAGGCTGCCACTACTCCTGCTAGCACAGAGGAGGAAAGTGGTAACATCAATAAGACCTCCCCCATGGCAACTTTGAATGAGCAATCATTTGAAGGACCCTGGTGCCAAGAAACCACAGGGGTGGATAGTGCTTCTGCTAGGCAGAAGACATCTACTAATAAAAGATCCAATGATCCTTCAATAGGGGGTAACACTCCTGGAGAAGGTGAGGACAGATATAACTATGATGAATTGATGGAGACCATGGGAAACATCAACCAGGATGTCATCAAGCAAGGAAAAGAAATAGAGGAGATGAAGCTGATTATTCTATCTCAACAAGTTCAGATCACCAAACTGAAGAAAATGGTGACAAGATTGTTACAGAAAAGGAGAAGGAAGCAGTTTGTGCTCAAGAGGAGGACAAATGTTCAAGATGATTTCAACAAGGGGGAGAATTCAGAGGCTGAAGCAGAAAAAGAAAGCATTTCTGAGATGGGATTTGATGTAAAGGGGGAGAAAGCTGCAGAAACAGAAGCACAAGAAGTAGAAACAGTTAATGTTCAAGCAGCAACAGGGCTATCTGTTGAAGAATTGGAAATAGCTGAAACCTTAGTAAAAGCAAAGAATGACACTCCTAAGGCTACTCAAAAGGCTAAGGGAGTGGTCATCAATGAAGGAGACCTTGAAAAGAAGACACAAGAAAGAAGTGAGGCAGGGTTGAAGGATACAAAGGGTAAAGCTAAGATGATTGAACCTGAACAACCTGCAAAGAAGAAAATTCAGATAGAACTGGATGAAGAAGTGGCAAAGCAGCTTCAGGCAGAAATGGAAAGGGAGGAACAACTTCAATCTGAGAAGGATAGAGAGCTTGCACTGAATATGGCCAGAAAACTAAATGAAGAGTATCAGAAGAGCATGAAAACAGCAGCTCAGGCCAAGCAAGTACAAGTAAAAAGAATGCCATTCAAAAAGCAGAAAAGACAACCCTCCAAAACCTTTTTGGCCAATCAGGAAAGAAGAAAGATGATAAACTTCCTGAAAGGTGCAATTGGTGTTAAGGGGGAGATGTTTACTCATATGGCATACTCTCAGGTTGAAGAGCTATACAGGAAGGAAATGACAAAGCTCCAAGGGGATTCCTCTCAAAGGGAAGAAGCAGAAAGAAGGATGAAAGAGAGACATGATCTCAACATCCAACAACCATTCCCTGAGAAAAACACACCTTCCAAAGAAGAAGCAGAAGAGAAGAAGGAAGAAACTGGAAATGTTGGTAGAGAAGCCAAGTCTGGAAAAAGAGTGAAAACAATTGCTCCAAAAAGGCAGTTGAAAAGGCCTAGGGTGGAAGAAACTGAAAAGGAAGCAGAACCTTCAATCACATCCCCAACAGAGCCAGTACAGAGCCCAGAGCAGGTCACTAAGCAGACTGATGAAAGTATGGATCCGTACATGACAATAGTGGAACCTTTGAAAGCTGTTCCAATCTCTATGCAAGCTCCAGAGATCATCTTCTGGGATATTCTGAGAGACAATGGAAAGAATTTCTTCAGAATCAAGAGAGCTGATGGTTCATTTGAAGCTTATTCAACATGGGGGAAAGTCATCAGAAGTTGTTCAAGAGCTGATATGGAAGAACTATATAAAGTTGGGATGAAACTTTATGAACCTGTGTTGAAAGGTACTGAAGAGAATCTTCTCAAAGTGACATTGGAATACTTGTGCATGATGTTTGAGCCTGCAAGAGTGCACCATAGGATTAAAGATCATATGCATGAGTTCATATTCAAGAAGATTGACAAATGGATACTGTTTGAAAACTGTGGAGTATACATGATTACTATTGACAATTGTTATCATGAATACTACCTGGTGGACAAGATATATGAGCATAGCAAGGAGAAGTTAGAAGGGATGCTTAAAGCTACACTGGTTTGTACAAAGGATTCAGAAATGGCCAAGATTGTGGTGAGAAGAACTGTAAATCAAAGTTTGGGCCTAGATCCAAATTTGGGCAACTAAATGTAAGGTGTTGAAAGCATCTTGAAGAAGATCTGAAGAACTTGACTTCTCTTCTAAAAGTCAAGTTAGGGGGAGATTGTTGGGAACTGAAGATTCTACTAAGTGTAGTTACTACTGCTAGTACAAGTGTAGTTACTACTGCCAGAACAAGTTGAAGATTAATACTGCTAAGTGTTACTACTGCTAGTAGAATTACTACTGCTAGTCAAAGTTAGTACTGCTTGAACAAAGTTAGTACTGCTTAGCTAGTTAGTACTGCTAGTAGTTAATACTGCTTGCAGTTAATGCTGCTAGTTGAAGTTAATGCTGCTGAGCATTATTAGTGCTGCTAAAGAGATACGGATGGAAATTACTACAACTGGATATACTGAAGATATACTTAGAAGATATACATGGAAGATATACTGAAGATTTGTTTATTCTTTGTAATTATCTTTTCATCAGTATATGTATAGAATGTGTAGAATAGATAGAGATAACTTTTGATAATTGTTTTTCAAGAGAAAAATCGACCTCAAGGCATAGATCCTAATTCTAGAGAAGTAGAATTCGTATTGGTGAGTCTGTTCATCAATATTGAGGTTGAGAGTGTAATCTTGTAACTTTAAGCATTCAATACAAGTTTACTGTTTGATCATTATATACTGTGTTTGATTACTGTGTCATTAAATATCAAAGTGTTTTTCCGCAACTTCTTTGATATTAGTTTCTGAGTATTAATTCTTGTTAAGAATTCGATCCTGACACATAAACTTCAAAGAATCCTCAAGCTCCCCCTAGAAAGTATCTCTTATCCTTGAAGTATCAACTGAAATATCAGATCTGATGTAGACCATAACCTCGACTGAGTGCACATAAAGACAACTTTTGACTTTAGTAAACCCAACACATTCCTTAACGCCCACAAAAATGATATGTGTGGATTATGGAGTGACATCCAAGTGCATCTTCAGTTTATAACATCTGATTTGTCTGTGAACCATGAGTTAAAATAAGAATTCAGCTTAAGAACATCATCTGATAAGCATACGGGCGGTAGCATCCGGTAGCAGCACTACAAGGCAAGGGTTAGAAGGCAAGCAATGTTCAACAACTGATAGAAGATACTCATATTGACTTCTCTCCAGAATACTGAATAATCAAACTCAGAAATCCTTTCTTCAAGAATCAGCTGGATGATTATAAGCACTTAAGATTCTGAATCACAACTCAAATAGAAGAACAATGATTGCAGTCGCTCACACTACTGAGTGATCAAGTTAGAAGAATGATAAAGTGCTCTCAATGGTCTAACCACAAAAGAAGTTCTCCAGACTCATGACTGCAGATGCTCAGGCAGGTAAATCAATCCAATCAGAGACCAAATCATTAAATCCAGAATCTGAAAATCTTGACAGACATGAGCACTCGTGAAATTTAGATCAGTTGCTAGAGATATGTGACCAACATATGATAAGAGTGATGTCACATATGCATTAAGCGTAAAAAGCTCAGGAACAGGGCAAACTTGTATGAAATAGGGTTCAAAACAGTCAATTTTCTCAAAAAGTCACAAACTTTTCGCAAATCACCAACAATCGCAGATCCTTGTAGCAATTGAGCACAATTCGCAAGATGGACATAGCCTAAACCTCCATAATTCGCAAAGGTTTCTTCTGCGAATTCTTACTTTACGCAAGCCTCATATTTGCGAATTCCTCGCATTTCGTAGAACAGTCTTCTACGAATTCTAACAATTCGCATCACACACACCTGGGAATTCTTTACTTTTAGCAATAATCTCATTTGCGAATTCCTTACTTAAACAAATTTCCTTTTCAAAGCCCATGCGAATTCTCAACTTTTCGCATCACACTGATCTGCGAAAACTATACTTTTCGCAACATACCTAAGTATGAATTCTATACTTAGTCAAAAAATATCAGCTTCAAAGGCAATACGAATTATTGTCATGCGAATTCTATGAAGCGAAATCTTCACTTTCTGCGAGTTCTTCCTTGAATCTTGCGAATTCTATGGATCTCGAACTGTTTTTCACAAAATCTTCAAATTAAACCATCAAAACTTCGAAATTTGAGCTGAAACTTTGACAACAGGTTCGAAAACATCATTGGAGCATAATTGTAGTTGATCACCAAGACTAATTTCAACTCTAATAACCAAATCGATCCAACCACAGTGAAAACTGTCTTCGAACAAAAATACTCAAAAATCGAAGAATTTGTCCAAATTAATGAAATTAAAACAATACAATCAATTCCAATTAGTTTGACTATATGCATAGAATCGATTTAGCATCAAAGAACATCAAAAACAACATTAATTGACGAATTCGAAAAATTTCAACATCGACTGTTCTTATCAATAACAATCTGATCTCGATCGTCGTAGAATGATTCTGTGTTCGACTCTGATACCACATGTAAGGTCCAATGAAATCATAGATTGAATTGAACATTAAAGATAACAAGGATTTAGGGAAGAAATCTGTAGTTTATTAATTGAAAGTAAACCTACAAACTACAGACACAAAGAACTCGTACGCTCTACATTTCTGAATGAAAACTTACACTACAAAATCACATACAGACTCCTTATATACCCCATATTCCTTGTACACTATTAAAGCCCAAACCCATATACAAGGCCCAAATACAATAATGTTGATTACTTTATAAAACTTCTAATAAGAACATAAAATATGTTCTAACACTGTTAAGCACTCACAAGAATCCCATGAAATTTTCTCCTATTTAGAGTAGTGTTGCTCAACAATTTAACTGTAGCAGTTAAGCACAAAATATGATAAAAATGTCAAATGAATGTAAGCTCCAAAGAAATAGCATTCATTTGTGAGCTTATTGAACGTTGAAGATCTCTCAAGACAAAGAAATTGAATGAATGAAATGAAATGAAGAGAATTGTTTTGAGAATCTAACACTGTAACAATTAGATCAACTATCATGAAATATGAATAGCTTGGGGTATCAAAGAATTGAAATTTGTTTTAATGAACAAATATAAACATATTGACAATGAACGCACAAAATTAAGAAATGATGTATGATACTCAACAACATTGAAATCAAGCGAGGGTATTACCACCGAACAATTAGTTCTTTTTGAGACGTGGTAATAACAAAGTCAATAGAAAGTATTGAACCAACGTGTGTGAATACTTGACAATATATAGAAAAGATAGTACACAAGTATTGATATTTGGAAACACACGGTTAGTTAAGCATGAAAGTACCAAACAAAAATCATTTAAAAACTGACTACTAGATTCATGTAATCTATTGAGAACAAGTAGTGGTTTGAACATTTAGAAAACAATTTTCAAACCTGAAAGTTGTTCTTCTTTCAAACATGTTGAGATTAACAATCAAGAATACTTACAATGAGCATGAGATTGTTATCTCCCCTAAAAATAAAGTTTTATCTCCCCCTTCAATTAAGAACAGGAAAATGAAATTTAATCAAGTAAGCTCCCCCTTGACAAAACAACAAATATGTTTTCTTTGATACTTGTAAAAAGTCAAGCATATTAGCACAAAAAATAATTATTTATCCCCCTAAAAAGTCAGCAAAAACTTCCTGATAAAGATTGATCGTTCAGTTTCCAGTAAAGCTCAAACACATTGAAATACGAGTTCTGAACTGAAATATCTAGAAGTTGTCGTCACATATTCTTCGGTGAGAACAGTAACTTTTCCGAAATAGCTTTGTAACCTGCAAAAGAATAAAGATTTTGGTAATAATCTTTGATGATTCCTCCTTCGTCAGTAATAAAAAGATATAATCAAATTTCTGAACTCTCCCTAGAAATTAGCATGAACAAGATAAACTCCCCCAAGATACATGTAGGAAAATGTCACATACTCATGAAGACATGTTGAGCATACCTAACTTACTGATCAAGAATTTGAATTGCTTTTCATCCAAAGGCTTGGTGAAAAGGTCAGCAAGCTGGTAGTCGGTCTGTACAAAATGCATCTCTACATCTCCTTTATCCACATGATCCTTGATAAAATGGTAGCACACATCTATGTGTTTCATCTTGGAGTATTGCACCGGGTTAGCTGTAATAGCAATGGCGCTTTTTGAGTCGGAGTAAATAGGCACGCGCTTATAAGTGTAGCCGAAATCTTTCAGTTGAGTCATCATCCATAGCACTTGTGAGCAACAACTCGCAGCAGCTACATACTCCGCTTCAGTTGTCGAGGTTGACATACAATTCTGCTTTTTAGATGTCCAGGTCACCAGTTTGTCGCCTAAGAACTGACAAGAACCTGAAGTGCTCTAACGGTCCAATTTTCATTTTGTGTTATCTGCATCAGTAAAGGTTTTAAGATGAAAACCGGAATCATTCGGATACCAAAGGCCTAGATCGGGAGTGCCTTTGAGGTATCGGATGATCCGTTTAACAGCTGCTAGGTGAGACTCTTTATGATTTGCTTGATAACGAGCATAAAAACATGTAGCAAACGTTATATCCGGTCTACTGGCTGTAAGATATAATAAAGAACCAATCATGCTCCTGTAGTTCTTTTAGTCAATAGATTTTCCGGATAAATTTGCGTCCAAAAGTGTTCTAGTAGCCATTGGCGTTTTCATTGAAGAACTGTCAGCCATATTAAACTTTTTCAAAATGTCTTTTATATACTTAGACTGATTTAAGAATATGCCATCAGGTTACTGTTTCACTTGTAGACCAAGGAATAAATATAGTTAACCCATCATACTCATTTCGAATCGAGTTTCCATGATTTTTGAAAAGTTTTTACAAAACTTAGGAATTGTAGAACTGAATATTATGTCATCTACATAAATCTAGATTAAAATTAAGTCTTCACCATGCTTTTTTAGAAACAAAGTAGTATCAATCGTATCTTTTTTAAAACCAAAAGCATGTAAGAAATGAATCAGAGTATCATTCCACACTTTCGGAGCTTGTTTTAAACCATATAATGCATTGTCGAGAACGTAGACATGATCCGGAAACTGAGGATCAGTGAAGCCTTCCAGTTGATATACATATACCTCTTCATGCAGAAACCCATTAAGAAACCAGACTTGACGTCCATTTGATATACCTTATGTGACCCAATTTATACTAGCATTATGAATAGTACAGATTAACAAACATATTATTATTGATTAATCACAAAGATTACAACGTGGTGATAGATCTAACAGTTTACCACAGATCTCACGTATGTGTAAAGTATGCGAGTTATTACCAAATTCTCTCTAAATATGTTTGTGCGTGCTTTTTTTAAGATTACAAAGAAACTAATCTATTTATACTAAGTCAACTTTAGTTGACTTTACAACCAAACACTCAAACTATACAACAAATACAATAAAGACCCTTACTTTTAATCTTGAATACAATATTAGTCTAACAATCTCCCCCTTTGGATTCAAGATTAAAAAAATTGACGATAATCTTCAGGTCTTCTTATCTTCACAAAAATCTTCAGCTTTGAATCTTTTTAGCTTTGACATCTTGAAAACTTTGACAACTTCAGCAAACTTTGAAACTTTAAACTCTTGAAACCTTTGACAGCTTTAGCAGAATCTTCATTTTCCCTCTTTGTTTACAACAAACTTTTGACAAAATCTTCTTAATCAATCAAGTCTTCAAACATTGACTAACTTTGACTTTGAAACTACTTGATTTAAACAACCATTAACTTCAATCTCCCCCTTTATAACAATCGTTGCTTCAGCTTTCACCCTCTTTTATCTCCCCAATTCTGATATAAACTTTTCATCTGAATTTGAATTTGATACATCTCCCCCTTTTTGATGAATTATGAGAATCAAAATCATCAAAACTCTTCAAGTTTAGATCTGTCTTTGGAACATCTCCCCCAAATGAACAAGTAAGCACAATCTTCATGATCTCTCCCTTTGAAAATAAATGAAAAATCTCCTTCAGATAGGAAAATTTGCAATCTCTCCCAATGAATAATAAGATAATCATTCATCTGATCTGAATGAGCCATCAATTCATGAATGTATTCATCTGAATATTTCAAATTCAAACAAATTATGAGTTGTAACCCTCAATCAACATATGAAACAGTTAGGAATGCCTATCAGTAGCACAAAGCCACTGTATACAACGAATGTACAATGTAAGGAGCTTGAAGTGATGTTCACTCCCCAGGACTTCCATTCAATCATTGAAAAACACAAGGTATTTTCTATGAATGTTCTGACAGAAAAACAAAATTTCTATGTGCTCGTGCTTGTGTTATGAAAGAATTATCATAATGATTGTGTTTCATAAGGCTCAAAGTATGTAAACCACTGAGACATCAATGATTATACATAGACTCAACATGCATGATGAAGGGTGGAAGGTGGGACAACTTTCCTTCTTTTTCAATATCAGTATCTTCCAAATGAAGAACTAATAGATTATGTGTTGCTTCCCCAGAAAATGTGAAACATTCTCTTTTTAAGAAAAGAATAAGTAGCTTGGTGGGGTTAAATGCAAGATATGACATGGGCTCACTGCCTATTTCAATGATTGTCACCAAAGAATGTGAACCAACCAGTAATGTAGCTGCCCGACTCAGAAAGAAGTTCGGTGCAGAGTCTGATATTCTTTTACTCTGTTCTCTCACCCTCTTTCTTTTAAACATTAAACCTCACTTCTAACCAATCGTTCATTTCCATTTTACCTTTTCACACACCAACACTCAATCTTTTTACACCTCTCCCCTCAATCACTCAGGGAATACTTCTTGGGTAGGAAACACTGGTTATCGTGAATCCATGGAAGTTCGTTTAAGCTCACACATCAAATCCCACGTATTTTCCTAAAAACATGTGCTGTACAATGATTATTTTGACAATTTAAGCATAAGTAATCATTTGTCAGTGAAAGTATGCTCATAAGAATAAGAATGAAATTTGAGCATTTTAAGCATTTAAGATTTCTCAAAACTTTGTATGAATGAATAATCATGAAAGAATATAAATGTTTTGAGAATCTGACAATGATTAAGATCAGATCAAAATTCATGAAGAATAATATTTTGGGAAATCAAAGACGTAGTATGTTTATATGAACAATATATAAACATTTTATCAATAAAAGCACATATCAGTATAGAAATGACGTTTGATTCAAACAACATTGAATACAACCGGGAGTATTATCATAGAAAGATTAAACATTTGATACATGGTAATAACAAGTTCAAGAAAAATGTACTGAACCAATGTGGGTATGAATACTTGACAAAGTATATGAAAAGAAAATAAACAAGTATTTTTCTTTAAGAACACATGGTCAGATAAGCTTTAAAGTATCCAACTAAACATCATTTAAAATCACACTTCTCAATTCATGAAAACATTTTAAGAATGTGAAGTGGTTTGAGCATTTAAGAAACCATTTTTCACAAGTGAAAGTTGTTCATCTTTCAACAAGTGATAGAGTATAAGGATTAGAAATATATACCTGTAAATCAAAATCCTGTACTCCCCCTGGAATGAATATATTCTTTTAAGTATCCATGATAAAAACATCAGATATCCTCTACCTCGATACCTGTAAAAAGTCAAATTATCATAAAAATATAACAATGAAAGTATAACCAACTATTATCTCCTCCCCCTAAAAGATATAACAGTTAACTCCCCCTCAAATCAAAAACTTCTTAGAAAAGATGTTTTCATTTAAGCATGCATTAGAAGAAAAACATTTGAGTACGGGTTCAGAACTGAGTATTCAGAAGCCATTATTAGATATTCTCAAGTGAGAACAATAATATACAATTTTACCAATGAAGATCGGGTCCTGATCTGATGTAATTAGAAAACAAATTTCTGAAAAATTGAGGAACGGGTCTTGAACTGTTTTATTCAAGAGTCATAGTTCTTTGAAGCACGGGTTCTGAACTGACTTATTCAGAAGCCTTAGTTCTTTCTCCCCCTTAGTCTTTATTTGCCTGCAACACATGTTTAGCTTTTGGTATCCACTGGTATTTGGATCCTGAATTATTAGTTGTAGTTCTAGTAGGAGGGATATAGTAAGAACCATACCACTATTTTCATAATTTTTACTTACAAAATCATTTGAACCACAGTAGGAACAACTAATTTTCTTTTGAGCTAACCTGATCAGTTGATTGATAGTGTAAACCAGATCAGGTTTACCAAAAGTTTACCTTTAGAAGCATAGTTCCTTTTTGCATTAGATGTATGCTCAGATGATTTATATTCATTCTTCTCCTTCGAGGAACCTTTCACTTTCCAAATCCACTTTTCTTTCTCATCTTTCCTTTTCCAAAACATTTTCTTCTGCGACTTGTCCTTTTTGATGTTACCTGAATCATCAACATTTTTGTCATAGAAAAGGTTAGAAGGACGAATTTTATCATTAAGTTTAGAAGTATGATTATCATTAGCATCAAACAAAGGATTATTAGAAACATTAGTGAAAATTGAACTTGATGCTAATTTGAATGAGCATTCATATTCAGCTAGATCATCTCTTGGTGATTGAGCTATTGATTCTGGATTATTTGACTCAGTCAGCTTCACCTTGAACATGATCTCCTCAAATTCTTTGATCTTTGTAGACAGACAGTTTCTTTCCTTTGACAGTATGTCAAACTTCTTATGCAACTCAGATTTTGCATTCTTCTCCTTCTGAATGTTTGTTGACAACTCAGATAGCTTTTCATTCAGCTTCTTTATCTCAGTCTCAAACACTTTCTTTTCTTCATCAAAATCTTTCTTTACATTCTTTGTATGCTCAATCTTCTTCTTTTCTTTCTCAAACTTGTCTCTCTCCAAGAGGATCACTTTCTCAAAGTCGGAAACTTGTTTAGAAAGCTTTATGCATTTAAGATCAACAGATTTCTTCTCTTCAAAAGCTTTTCTGGAAAACTCATAAAACTTATTTGCAAACTCTTTTCTTTCTTTCTCAAGCCCTTCTTTTTCTTTCTTCTCTTTATCAACTTGAACTTCCAATTCAGTTATTTTCTTCTTCAACTCAACATTGTCTTTCTCTAAGTCCTTTCTCTTCTTCTCAATCTTCTTTATCTCATCTTGGGCTTTTGTGTTGTCTTTGACTTGGGTTGCTTTTTCCTTCATCATATTTATCTCAACCTTAAGACTGAAGACTTTATCTTTCAGCTTATCTCTTTCAGCAAAGATTTGTGAATTTGTCTTTCTCTGCCCTTCACAAGTTTCACTTGTAATGTTTGCTCTTCTTCTCATTTCATCTAGCTCTCTTTGCATTGATTCCTTCTTGGACCATGTAGATCTAGAATTAAAACTTTCAGAACTTTTCAGTTTGCCTTGCAGATTTAAAATCTCCTTTTCTTTCGACTCAATAATTCCTGCAAAATTAATCTTTGAGTTAGAGATACATTCTGAACAAACAAAATCTTTCTTTAAATCTTTAGAATCTTTCAAATTAGTAATCTGATTAAGAAGAGATGAACTTTGAATCTTTAGATTCTTGATTTCAGCTTCCATAGCTGGAATCTCTGGCATATACGCTAAAGCACAATCTCTGTTAGTTAGCACCAGATTTCCTTTTTATCTGTATAAGGCATGATGATATCTGAACAAAATACTAAAAAATCAGAAATTTTAATCACACTAAGAAATATGTACCCCTAGGAAGACTTAGCACAGGGGTCCCGCTAATCAGATAATATGCTAGAAATATGCTAGAAATGATCTTTAATCAGAAAATCAGAAAAATTTGAAGTAAAAGTACAGAAAAATCACTTAAAATGAAAAACAAGGCAATAATTCGTAAGCTACTCACAACCTAGAATTCGTAAGCAACAATTCGTATTAGACAATTCTCAATACACTCACAAGCAAGAATTTGTATGAGCAATTCGCATGGCTCACACACAAATAAGTAAGAAATTTGTAAGCAAGCAATTCGTAAGAAGGATATAAGTAAGGATACGAATTGTGAGCTTTTCGCAATATGGCTTGTGCGAGTTCTTCACTTTTCGCAAGAAGGCCTATGCGAGTTCTTAGAATTCGTATAAGACACAGTTGCGAATTCTTCAGACTTCGTGTCTCACAATTGCGAGTTCTTGACTTTTCGTATAGAACACTTGTGCGAATTCTTCACTTAGTCAATTTTCTTCTCTGTGGATGCGAATTCCTAGTCTGCGAATTCTATTACTCTGCGAATTCTTTCCTTAAGAACAATAGAAATAGGTATTCTACGAATTCTTTCAGTCTGTGAGTTCTACTTGCGAGTTCTTCACGAAAGTTGCGAATTCTGTAGATCTCAGCCTTATTTTCGAACTTTCCACCCAAAATCCATCAAAATGATAATGTTTGACTCTGAAACTCTATAGGAATTATCACTTTGTCATCGATAACAACCGTACAGAGTGAATTTATCAACTAACAAATGTAGATGTGGTAATCAGATCTTGACAGTCCACGACTTGAAACTTTCAGAAACTTGACAGATTGATCAAATTCTTCGATTCTGTTGATCAATTTGATTTGCAACCAGAACAAGAAATGTTCCAAAACTATGAACGATCACAATGAACTCAAATTCCCATTCAAAACATCACTATTTCACAAATTCATCAATGGAACAGTGACTTTCTATTTCTTGAAAAAAAATCGATTTATCTGATTTACCTGATCTCTGCTCTGATACCAATTGTGACCCAGTTTATACTAGCATTATGAATAGCACAGATTAACAAACATATTATTATTGATTAATCAGAAATATTACAACGTGGTCATAGATCTAACAGTTTACCACAGATCTCACGTATGTGTACAGTTTACATAGATCTAACAGTTTACCACAGATCTCACGTATGTGTACAGTTTACATAGATCTAATATATTTATACTAAGTCAACTTTAGTTGACTTTACAAACAAACACTCAAACTATATAACAATTACAATAAAGACCATTACTTTTAATCTTGAATACAATATTAGTCTAACACCTTACAGTTCTTGTGGGTTGCATAGGATAAGAAGATGCAAATGGCTTCGACTCTCACCACCGGAGCAAAGGTCTCGTCATTGTCAATTCCTTCTAGTTGAAAATACCCTTTGTTATTCCCAGTTTAATGTGCAAGTGTTAGATTGATATTGTATTCAAGATTAAAAGTGAGGGTCTATTCTTTAATAGTTTGATAGTTTAAGTGTTTGGTTGTAAAGTCAACGTAAGTTGACTTAGTATAAATAGTTTTAGTTCCTTTGTAATCAGTAGACACGAACGCACATATCAGACTTCAATAGAGATTGGTAAGAACTCATATGCACACATAGTAAATACGAGAGACATGTGATTAAGTGTTAGACATATGACTTCGATGTAATCTGTGATTAAATCAATATAATTGTGTTCTTGATCTGTTTGTGTGAAATATATGCCAGTATACTGGGTCACAATTGGTATCAGAGCTTAGAAATCCATCGATTTGAGTTTTTAAAAAGTTCGAGTTCTGTAAAAGCTTTCTTGATCGATTTTTGCACAAAAAGTCAGTTTTTGTTGAAATTGGTGATTGTTTAGTGGTCGATTGATGATATAAAACAGTTCTTGTCAGGATCGAATTCTCAACAAGAATTATGAATACTCAGAAACAATATCAAAGAAGTTGCGGAATAACACTTTGATATTCAATGTAACAGTAAACAAACAGTAAGTATGATTAACAACTTGTAAACTTGTATTGAATGATTAAAATCACAAGATTACACACTCAACCTCAATCTTGAAGAACAGACTCTTTCAAGACGAATTCTACTTCTCTAGAATTAGGAACTATGCCTTGAGGTTGATTTTTTTTTCTTCTAGAACTAAAAACTTAGTATCAAAATTAATTAATTAAACTATTATGTATATTCTATACATATACTGAGTAAAAGATAATTACAATAAATAAAATATCTTCAGAATATCTTCCATGAATATCTTCAATCTATCCAGCTGTCATTCTTGTAATTCGGATCTTCATCTCATAAGCAGCACTAATCATCTTGGAAGTATTAACTGAAACTTGGCAGCATTAACTCCTAAGCAGTACTAACCTCTAGCAGTACTAACTAGCTAAGCAGTACTAACTTTGTTCAAGCAACACTAACTTTGACTAGTAGTATTAATTCTACTAGAAGTAGTAATACCTAGCAGCATTATCTTTGATATGCTCTGGTAGTACTAATTCTGAACTAGCAGCATTAAAGACTTGTTCACATCTTCAGTTCCCAACAATCTCCCCCTAACTTGACTTTTGAAAGAGAAGTCAAGTTCTTCAGATCTGATCTTTAAGATGCTCCCAAAACTTTGTCATGGCGTATATTCCAGTGTTTGCATCCAACCCCAAACTCTGATTAATTGTTCTTTGGATCAAATACTTAGCCATCTCTGAATTTTCAACACATCCAAGCTTCTTCTTCAACATTAAATGAAGTTTCAATCTGCTATGGTTGTATACTTTATCCACTAGGAAGTATTTAATGTGATTTCTATCCAAAGATACAGAATATACTCCACTAGTTTCATACAAAGTCCAATTGGTAACTGCTTGAAAAACACTCCTTATGATCTCCTCCACTTCATCAGGTTTGAACATCATACACAGATATTCCATCACCAGTTTTGTAACTGAAATCCCTGGAGCTTTCAACTTATCTGTGTACAACTTCATCCCTATATCAAACATTTCTTCAATATCTGATCTTGAGCATGTTCTGACAATTTTAGCCCAAGTATTGTAGACTTCATACTTTTCATCTTTTCTCTTCAGTCTAATATACTCCTTGCCATCTACTTCCAAAACATCCCAGTGAATGACTTCAGGAGGTTTAACACCTACAGGTTCTGCTGCAATTGGTTCAGGCACTTTGTCCATCACAACCATGTACATCTTGACATCCTCAGTACTTGCAGGTTCTTTCATTGTAGATGACTCAGGTGCCTCTTCTTCTTCAGCAACCTTTTCAGCCTCTTCTTCCACTAATCTAGGCTTCTTTGTAGGCTTTCTCCTGGCAATCATCTTTGTTCTTTTTAAAGTCCTTAGACTTTCACCAATTGTTGCTTCCTTCTCTGGAGTTTCTTGCTCATCAGGGAATGGTTTTTGTAAGAAATCATTGCTTTCTTTCATTCTTTTCTCCATTTCAACCCTTGCAAGATCATCCCCTTGAAGCTTTATCATCTCAGCATCATACATCTTCTTGAGCTTCTCAAAAGACATCTTTGAAAACATCTCTACCTTGACACCTACTGCACCCTTGAGAAAAGTAATCATTTTCTTTCTCTCTTGAGCACCCAGGTATGTCTTTGAAGGTTGTCTTTTCCTAGCAGCCATTTTAATCTTAGTAGGCTTCCTCAAAGATGTGGCTTTCTGCTTGGCTTGTTCTGTTGCTAAGCTTTGTTGATAGGCTTTGTTTAACTCTGCAGCCATTGTTTTAGCTATCTCTTTATCCTTTTGCACTTGCATGGTTTCTGCTTCTTCAAGCTCAGCCTGTATCTTCCTAGCTAGAGCTTCATCTGATTCAATCAACTTCTTCTTTTTCATTTGTTTATCAGATTCAACTAGCTTTGCCTTACCTTTCTCTTTACCCATCTCTTTCTCAATGCTAGAGTTCTTTGCTTTTTCACCTCTTTCTTTTATGACAACTCCTTTGGCCTTTGAGGTGACCTTGGGAGTATCATGTTTGGCTTTGATGAGTGTTTCTGCAATCTCAAGCTCTGTAAGGACCTCTTTTACTATTTCTGATGCTTCTTTCAGCTCAACAGTATTAACCATTTCTGCTGCTTTACTTGAACTGGCAGTATTAATGGTTTCTGCTGCTGGCTCTGTTTCTGCTGCTTGCTCATTCTCCCCCTCAACATCATGTTTTTCCTCTTGCTCCCCCTCAAACTTTGCATTCTCTTACTCCCCCTTAGTTTTTGCATCTTCCATATTTTCATCAGCTTCTGACTCCCCCTTTTTGGGAGCATCAGTCACTGGTTTCCTCCTTCTGAGGACAAATTGCTTCTTCTTCTTTTGGAGAAGAAATTTCCTTACCATTTGCTTCAAGTTGAGGATCTGTTCTTGTTGTGACAGAACAATGAGTTTAAGCTCTTCAATCTGTTGACCTTGTCTGATCACATCCATATTGATGTTTCCCATGGTTTCCATCAATTCGTCATAGTTATATCTGTCCTCACCTTCTCCAGGAGTGTTACCCCCTTTTGAATGATCATTGGATCTTTTAGTAGTGCAAGCCTTCTGCCTAGCAGAAGCACTATCCACCCCCTTGGGTTCTTGGCACCTGGGACCTTTGGATGATTGCTCACCCAAAGTTGCCATGGGGAAGGTCTTAGAGATGTTACCACTGTCCTTCTCTGTGCTAGCAGAAGTAGTGGCAGCCTTCTCACCCATATGCTCTATCAATCTCCTTAGAGAGCACCTCCTGAGGGTTGGGAGACACCCTATTGGATTCCCTGTTGATATTCTCTATTGGAGAATGCTCCAATAGAGGGCTTAAAGGCTCAGTGGGTGATGGTACAAGAAGGGAAGGAGCCTTCTTTACCTGTTTTCTTTGATAAGTTTGGGTGATTGGAGAAGTGGGCTTATGAAGTAGAGACTGGGGGATTGATATAGAGTGGGAAGGTTGGGATTGGCTAGCAGTGGGATGGTCTAATGGGGGCCTTGACCCTGCTGCCATACCTTGTTGTGGTTGGGACACAACCATCATTGTTGAGAACAATGGGGTTTCAACTCCTTCCGAGTCCCTAGGAGATCTTCTCATATTGGAGAAAACCTTGCCTTTAGGGGGTTTAGGTACATATACCCCATCAAAGTGAGGTATGTCCGACAATTCAGTAGTTATAACTGTCTGAACAAATCTGGGATACATGAAGAAACTCTTCTTGTTGTCCAGATTTGAGACAAGATCATTGAAGATCATTTCAGAAAAATTATATTTTCTAGTAGTGGATAAACACACCAAAGCATATGCAATGGGACTGCTAAATTGGCTCCAGCCAGTTGTTTTCTTTGAAATACAGTGCATCAAGGTATGAACAAAGAACCTCCATTGGGGTGAAAATTTGGCTTTGAAAAACTTAAAAATCCCCATTTGGCCTTCATACCCCATTCTTGAAAGATTTGAGAAAAGTTCCTCATTAGGAATAGAGGTTATACCTGCAGCATCATCTAGACGTAGACAGATGCGTAGTACCTCTTCAGTAACGGTTAGGGGTTTTTCACACACCCTTGTCTTTATCATTTGCACACCATTCTCAGTAACAATGGTGGCATTAGCCCAAAATTGCCTTTGATGCTCTATGTAGATAGTTGGTGATACAGTGAGAGCATGGGCAATGTGGCTGGACTTCAGAAAGTCGACTATCTGGTGAAAACCTTCAGCTTGTTTCGGCTTTTGGAGCATCACGATTTCATTGTGCTCGTCAATGAAAGCCATGGATGCCATTGAACTTGAGTGTTCTTGCCTGAAAACTTGGTACTTGAGATAAAAGGGTTAGAGCGCAAGTGAACAGTATGCAAAGAGTCGTTATGAACTTTTTAGGCGGGGAAAGGGTATTTATAGCTTGTGGATTATAAGTAGTATTAACCCTAAAAGTTTTGTGAAAGCAGTATTAACAGTGAATAGTATTAACTGAAGGCAGTATTAACTGAGAGCAGTATTAACTGAGAGCAGTATTAACTGAGAGCAGTATTAACTGAACACTGGCAGTAGTAAAATTGTACTGGCAGTACTAAAACTGTACTGGTAGTAATAATCATACTTATACTTTAAAGCTTTATGAAGGACTGAGTACTGCTATACTTTTCCTGAAAAAGAAGATTAGGACCACCAAGAATAAACAATATACAGGTATTGAACCACTTTTTAAGTAGGAGCTTATTCAGAGTTGATCATTCCCACACTTGTTACCAAGAAAGTGAATCTACCCACATCAAAGGCTTTGGTGAATAGATCAGCAAACTGGTTATCAGTATGAACTTTTACAACTTGAATAAGTTTCTTTTCATTGCAATCTCTTATGAAGTGATACCTGATCTCAATGTGCTTTGTCTTTGAGTGCTTTACAGGATTATTAACAATGCTGATAGCACTGCTATTATCAATAAAGATTGGAGTGTGTAGAAAGGTTACCCCATAGTCCAGCATTTGATTCTGAATCCATAAGACTTGAGAACAGCAACTTGCAGCTGCTATGTACTCTGCCTCTGTTGTAAATGTGGACACTGTGGTTTGTTTCTTGCACTGCCATGACACTAGTCTTGCACCCAAAAACTGGCATCCTCCAGAAGTAGATTTTCTGTCCAAGTTTGCTCCACCTAGATCACTGTCTGAGTATGCAAGTAGGTCAAATGATGAGTCATGAGGATACCAAAGTCCCAATCTGGGTTGCCCTTTGAGATATCTGAATATCCTCTTAACCGCTTGATAGTGTGATTGCTTTGGCCTAACTTGGAATCTTGCACATACACAGACTGGAAACATTATGTCTGGCCTAGAGGCTGTAAGATACATGAGAGAGCCAATCATGGATCTATAATGATGAACATCCATATCCTCCCCCTCAAGATCTGCTGTTATCTGCTTATCTGTCTCCATAGGTGTGCTGGCAGGTTTTGAATCTGAGAAACCAAACTTGGTTAGAATGTCCTGCACATACTTGGACTGACAGATAAAGATTCCATCTGACTTCTGCTGAACTTGGAGTCCAAGGAAGAAAGTAAGTTCCCCCATGGAACTCATTTTGAACCTTTGATGCATTAGTTCCTCGAACTCCTTGCACAAGTTGTCTCTTGTGGATCCAAAGATAATATCATCCACATAGATTTGGACCAACAAGATATCCTTCTTCTTTCTCTTGATGAATAGAGTCTTATCAATGACTCCTCTTTCAAAGCCATTTTCCAAGAGATAGGATGACAGAGTGTCATACCATGCTCTTGGAGCTTGATGCAGTCCATAAAGTGCTTTCTTCAATTTGTATACCCTGTCTGGATAGCTTGGGTTTTCAAAACCTGGTGGTTGACAGACATATACTTCTTCTTCAATTGAGCCATATAGAAATGCACTTTTTACATCCATTTGATAAACTTTGAATTTCATATAAGAAGCATAAGCCAGGAATAATCTAATTGCTTCTATCCTAGCCACAGGTGCAAATACTTCTTCATAATCTATTCCCTCTTCTTGTGTATACCCTTGAGCCACCAACCTTGCTTTATTCCTTATTACTATGCCTCTTTCATCTATCTTATTTCTGAAGACCCATTTTGTGCCTATTGCTCTTTGCCCTTTAGGAAGGTCTACCAGATCCCAAACATCTTGCAGCTTGAATTGCAGTAGCTCTTCTTGCATGGCTTCTATCCAACTGGACTCTTTCATAGCATCATGTGCCTTCTTAGGTTCAAGCTGGGATAGAAAGCAAGAAAGCATTGTATGCTGTTGATCTTGCATCTCTTGCAGTCTGCTTTGATTTCTAGTCATCATAGGAGAAGAGATATCTCCTATTATCAACTGAGGAGGATGATTCTTTTGAGTTCTGGTGTGATGACTAGACTCTTCATTGAGTCGAACCTCTAGATTTGAGTCATTCAACTCAACTGAGGTGATTTCAGCAGCTACTTCAGGTTCTTTATTTTCTTCACTCTCCTCAGCTCTTCTTTCTTCTTCACTCTGATTTGGTTCAGTAGATGGCTCCTTTTCACAGTCTTCAACAGGATCCACTGTAGGTATGGGAAAGATCACAGATTGAGATATGATGTCTTGAACTTGTGTAGTCCCTGATCCTCCACTCCCTGAACCTGCATAATCATCACTACTTAAACCAAAAGAGTTAGTCAGTGAATCAATGTCAAACAGCCACTGAGGACCAGACCCAATAGGATTTGGTGTGTTCTCATTGCATTTGACATTTTCACTTTCTTCAATTATTCTAGAAGAAGAGTTAAAAACTCTGTAAGCCTTACTCTTAGATGAGTAACCAACAAGAAATCCATCATCTGCTTTGCTATCAAACTTACCTAAGTGAGATTTGGTATTGAGAATTGTACAAGGACACCCAAAAGGTTTGAAAAATCCAATAAAGGGTTTTCTTTTATTTAAAAGCTCATATGGGGTCTTGTTCTTTGGCTTGACCACTAGAACTCTGTTTTGGACATAACAGGCAGTATTAACTGCTTCAGCCCAAAAGGTAATTGGCAGTTTTGAATCAGCCAACAGAGATCTAGCAGCCTCTATTAGTGTCCTATTTCTTCTCTCAGCAACTCCATTCTGTTGAGGAGTCCTAGGGGCACTATATTGTCTCTTAATTCCTTTTTCTTCACAAAAGGTGTTTAGATCAAGATTTTTAAATTCAGTCCCATTGTCTGATCTAATGACTTTTACTTTTTGATTAGTCTGGTTTTCAATTCTTAGAATAAAGGATTTGATCAGTCCACTTGTCTCATCCTTAGTCCTTAGAAAATATACCCAAGTAAATCTAGAGTAATCATCAACAATAACTAAGCAGTATGATTTCTTCCCTATGCTCATCACATTTGTAGGGCCAAACAGATCCATATGTAATAACTGGAGGCAAGAAGAAATTTTATTTAACTCTTTGGTCTTATGAGAAGTTTTGTGCTGTTTGCCTTTAAGACAAGCAACACAATGATCATCACATGAAAAGACTTTTGATGGTAAACCTCTTACAAGGTTGTTTTTAACAAGTTTGTTCATAGTCTTGAAGTTCATGTGACACATCCTTCTGTGCCATAGAGAGGATTCATCTACAGAAGCTTTTGAAACAAGACAGTTCAGGGATGAATCACTTGAAACATTTTCCATGTCAAGACAATAAACATTGTCCTTTCTTGGAGTTCTAAGTAGTATCATGCTTTCATCAACTACCTTGAACCCTGGAGCAAGGATCATACATTCTGTATTAGTAAATAATATGCTATGTTGTTTGTCACAAACCAGTGATACACTTAACAGGTTGTATTTTAGCTGATCAACATAGTAGACATCCTCAAATGTCATCTTACCTTTTGTAACATTACCTTTTCCACTTATTTTACCACCTGTAAGATTATCTCCAAATGCAACATGTCCTCCATTGATATGTTTGAAATCCTGAAGGCATGACATGTTACCTGTCATGTGCCTAGAGCAACCACCATCAACATGCCATATGCTCTTCCCCTTGAGCTGTTTGTTGCCCTGCACATAAGATAAATCAGTTAGTATGAATTAGGAACCCAAGCCAAAGTGGTCTTGGGTACCCCTTTCTCATCAAAATATTTACATTCTTTCTTGACAAGATTTTTAAACTTTGACTCCTCATTTCTGGAGTACTTTGTCACAATGATGGGTTTGGAAACACATTTGCTAGAAGCAGTACTGGTTTTAGAAGTACTAACTACCTTAGCAGCACTTGCATGCTTAGCAGTACTAACCTTGTTAGAAGTAGTAACTGTGTTAGCAGCAGTAACTGTGTTAGCAGTATTAACCTTTGAAGAGGTACTAACAGTATTAGCAGCATTAATATTTTCAGCAGTACTAACACTGGTAGTAGCAGTAATGCTTCCAACAGCACTATCCCTGTCAGCAGTACTAACAGTTTTAGTGCTTCTAGGCACCCACATTTTAATACTTTCTTTTAAAACCTTTTTCTTCATGGGGCCTTTGGTTTCAACAGATTTCTTAACCACATGTTTCTTTCCAGCCTTCCTATAACCAACAGGTTTTTGCACAAATCTTTGAAAGTTCATCTGTTGGTTAATAGGGTTAAAGAAACAGTGCTTAGCCAAATGGTTTAACTTACCACATATGAAACAAGGTTTTGGTCTGATTATTTTATTCAGATCAACTCCTTGTTTCTGAGCCCATTGATTATTCCAGTTTCTTTGGTTACCTCTTTTTATACCAGAATTTAGGCTCTCAGATTTGTTGCAAGCACACTGTTTACAAGGTCCAGGATTCACAACAGTGGTTTGTTTGTAATGGACCTTGTTATCCTTTTCTTTGGTCTTCTCTATCTCCTTAGACTTGACCCAGATCCTTCCACCTCCCTCATTGGTAACAATGTTGTTTTCTAAGGGTATCTCTTTACTCACAGCATTATTCCTATTCTCACTGACTTCTTTCTCAGTCATATCCTTAACAACTACCTCATACAAAGGATCTATCTTAAAGGCTTCCTCAGACAAGTCCTTTATCTCCTTGGTCTCTAACAAGTCTGAAGTAGGAGAGATATAGTTGTTGTTGTAAGGAGGGGGTGTGTTATTGTATCCAATACCAGGCTTCATCTTAACATGAATCTGAGTCTTTAGAAGAGAATCCATTGCTTTTGAAGCATATGAAAACTTTTCTATGTCAAGCTTAACCTTAGATAGTTCTTCTTTCAACCTATCATTCTCTTCTATGGACTTAGACAGTTTGGCCTCTAACTCATTCTTTTCCCACTTCCAATAGTTTGTGTCATAAGAATGTTGAAGCTCATTGGCTTGAAAGCCTTTGATTTGTTCTTCAAACCTCTCAACTATCAACACATAATCTCTTTTGTCCTTCTCTAATCTTTTGAGGTCATCACACATGTTTTGGTTGTGATCCCTGTACCTTTTGACAGTGTCTATGCAAGATTGAGTACAAAGATTAGAAATTACCTCAGAGGGGAGATCAGACACCTCTGCCATAAGAGCTTGATTCTGAATGGCTTCCTCAGCTTGGTCACTCCAATCAAACCCCATTCCTTGTTGAGAAACAAGGGCTTGAGCAGGGTTCTTGTTTTGATTGTAGGCTCCATTCTGAGCTTGTTGGTAGTTGTTATTTGGCACACCACTTCTGCACTCTCTAGCAAAGTGTCCCTTCATGTGGCACTTATAACATTCCACTTTTGTCTTGTCAAACCCAACTCCATCTTCTCTTCTTTGAGAGAAGTTGTTTCTCCCTGTTCTTTTAATAAACTTCTTCACCCTCATAGATAACATGGCCATCTGCCATTTAATGTCCATCTCCTCCAGGTCATCAGGGTGAAGTTGTTCCAGATCATCATTAATCAATGAATTGTTGCTGTGACTGGACAAAAAGGCTTCAAAGACAGTTTCAGTGCCTTTTTCTGAATTCATTCCACTGGCAGCACTAACTGCTTCAGGGTTGGCAGTAGTATCAGTAGATGCTGATAGAAGTGCAGCACTGTGGATATACCCAGTGGGCTTCTTCTTGGTTTCTACCTCAGTTTCAAAAACTCTTAGATCATTATATAGATCATCAAGTTCCTTCTCTTCCAGATTGTCACTCTGTCTATATGAGACAGTGTACATAGTCCATTCATCCCCAAGAGATCTGAGGAACTTCCTGTTGATATCATCTTGCTCCATCTTCACCCCTATAGTAGCCAGTTCACCAATGAGCTTGTTGAACCTATCAAAAGTTTGAGTCATAGACTCATTCTTTGAAGAAGTGAAGTTTTCATACTGCTGCTTTAGAACATCTCTTTGATTTCTTTTGATGCTTTTAGTTCCAGCAAATCTTTTCTCTAGAGCATTCCAGAGAATCTGAGCATCAGTGCACTTGCAAAATTGATGTTGATATTCATTGGGGATGGCCAAGAGCAGAGTGCTCAAGGCCTTCATCTCTGTCTGTCTGATCTTCCTCTCACCATCTGTCTTTGGTGGAGGTCTTTTCCCATCTGGTCCAATCCTTCCTGCTTTAGAAGGACCATTCTCAATGATATCCCACATTGAGTAGTCAGTGAGAAGAATGTATTGCCTGATTCTGATCTTCCACATGTCAAACTCACTGGGTTTAAGCATTGGAACCTTAGAGACCAGAGTACTGTTTGATTCTGCAAAGTTTTCCATGATGAAAGAATAGTTGTTTCTGAGAGAACTAGCTCTGATACCACTTGTCAGGATCGAATTCTCAACAAGAATTATGAATACTCAGAAACAATATCAAATAAGTTGCGGAATAACACGTTGATATTCAATGTAACAGTAAACAAACAGTAAGTATGATTAACAACTTGTAAACTTGTATTGAATGATTAAAATCACAAGATTACACACTCAACCTCAATCTTGAGGAACAGACTCTTTCAAGACGAATTCTACTTCTCTAGAATTAGGAACTATGCCTTGAGGTTGATTTTTTTTTTCTTCTAGAACTAAAAACTTAGTATCAAAATTAATTAATTAAACTATTCTGTACATTCTATACATATACTGAGTAAAAGATAATTACAATAAATAAAATATCTTCAGAATATCTTCCATGAATATCTTCAATCTATCCAGCTGTCATTCTTGTAATTCTACTAGAAGTAGTAATACCTAGCAGCATTATCTTTGATATGCTCTGGCAGTACTAATTCTGAACTAGCAGCATTAAAGACTTGTTCACATCTTCAGTTCCCAACAGTTCTGTCGGATTGAATTTCAAAGAAAAACATCCTTTGATTGTGAATTTGAGATTTTTATTGATTTTTGGACGAAAGAGTATCGAGTCACTATTTGATTGATTTGAATATGCAAATGTGTAAATTGGATTATCATATTGCATTGGATTCTTCTTTGGACTAACGAGATTGATTATGTGAAATTACAGATTTGAATTTGGAGTTTTGGATCAATTTCTGGACAAAAATCGATATTTTTGAACTTAGAAATCAAGAACTCGCAAGATCCATAGGATTCGTATGAAGAACTTGCTAATTTAATAGATTTCGCAGGATAATTTTTATTTTGAATTCGTTAAGTAAAGAATTCGCATCAGTGTATCTAACGAATTGAAGAAGAATTCGCATAAATCCTTGATAAAATCGTATAAGTACATAATTCGCATAACTCACTGTTATGAAAAGCATAAGAATTCGCATAAGTTTTTCTTTGAAAATGTTTAAGTCAGGAATTCGTTTCTGTATCTGTTACGAATTCTAAAGAATTCGTTTCTGTGTCTATAGCGAAAAGTGGGAATTTGCATCAGACTATCTTACGAATTCTGAAGAATTCGAAGAAGAAATTCTAAATTGCTTAAGGAAAGAATTCGCAATTGTATCTTACGAATTATTGAGAATTCGTAGTGCTTTTTGAAAACTTTTCTAAGTGAAGGATTCGTATCTCTGTGGTTTACGAATTCCTTTTGCGTATTTCTCTTGCGAATTATATTTTCAAAATTTGTCTAAGGACAAAATTCGCAGAAGTGCTTTTTACGAATTGTGTGTCTTGTGTTCACTCTTGCTTGCGAATTATTGTCTTTGCTAATTTCTAAGCTTGTTTTGCGAATTTCATAAGGTTTACGAATTCTAGTACACTTTAAATTGCGAATTGTTCTTGATTTAAAGCTGATTGCGAATTCTGAACTTTAAGATTTTAGAAATTTCATTTTCTGAATATTTTCAAGTTTTTCTCAAATTGTTGGGTTTAAAAGATTATTACTAGCTAATATCTTTGTTGTGTGCAGACTAATACATCTTCTCATCATGTCAAAAGAATTGCTCTCAATGGGATCACAGTCAAAGCCTTCGGTCTTATCAATAGGACAATATTCTCAGTGGAAGCGGAGGATGACCCAATTCTTAAATCACAAGAATAGAGATTATATGAAGTCTATAATTGATGGTCCAGTTCAGCCAGTGGTTGCAGTACCTGGACAAGCAGCTACAGAGACTTCTCCTGAAATCCCAGTGAGATATGTGCCAAGACTATATGAGTACTACAGTGAGAGGGAAAAGGAACTTCACAAGATAGATGAAGAGGCACTTATCTACCTCACTATGGCTATCCCAAATTACATCTACAACCGAGTAGATAGCAGGCAATCTGCTAAAGCTATGTGGGATGAATTGGAGAGACAATTCCAGGGTACTGAGAAATCCATTCAAGCCAAGGTGAACCAAAGCATTCATGCTTACGAAGGCTTTCATGCAAAAGAAGGAGAGACACTTCTGGATACTTACACAAGATTCAATGTTATCTTGATTTACTTGAGAAGGAATGGGATGAACAAGACCGTACCTGAGATAAACTACAAATTCATCAAGAATTTGAATCCTGAGTGGAAGAGTTATGCAATTAATATCCATATGACAAAAGACATGGCATTGTAAGACGTGAATGACATCTTCACAACACTATCTCAACATGAAGATGAGGTAAAGCAGCTTAATGATGAAAAGAAGATTGTCAAAGATTCACTTGCCTTGTTGTCTGAAAGAAAGAAAGGATCAAGTTCTAAATCCAGTTCCTCATCCAAGTACAAATCCAAGTCAAGAAAATCCAGAGCTCTTTTTACAGAAATTACAGAGTCAAGTTCTGATGACTCCTCCTCTGAAGCTGAAGAACATTCTGATGAAGACGTTCATAGGTTTGCTGATAATCTTGCTCTCATCACAAAGCAGTTTCAAAGAAGCTTTGGAAAGAAAGGATTCTCAAAGCCAAAGTATGAGGGATATAAGAAAGACAAGTACAAGCTAAGGTTCGAGAAGAAGTTTGGAAAGAAAGATGAGAAAAGAGATGAGAAGAAAGAAGAGAAAAGAGAGAAGAGAGAAGAGAGAAGAAGAGAGAAGGAAAGAAATAAGAAACTGAGCCAAAGTATGGCAGGTGCTATAATTGTGGAAAACATGGCCATTTCTCTAAGGAATACAAGTTCAAGCGAATAAAGAACTCGGAGTACTATGCTAAGAAATCACTGATAGCCACGAAGGTTGAAGATGAGAAAGAACTGATGGCCGAGGAGGAAAACTGGTTCTTCCAGAGTTCTGATGATGAAACAACACACTTTACTCAGGTGTGTGTGATGGCCAAAGTTGATGATGATGCTGAAACATCTTCTGATCATTCTGAGTGTGATTCCGATGTAAGTACTCTCTCTAACTCTGAACTTGTTCAATCTTTACTGGCTCAGATCAATTTTATGGAAAAAGAGTTTGAATCTTTGAAAGTCAAACTTAGTACTGAAAGACAAACAATGATGAATTTTTGTGATGAAAATGCATTATTGAAAGTTGTTGTTGAGGAGAAAGAATCGGAAAAATATGTTTTGAAAAAGGACAAAGATGTTTTAAAATCAAAGATAACTGAGCTTGAAAGAGATCTTGTTAATTTAAATGCTGAAAAAGGTGATTTTAAGATCAAATTTGAAGCTTGGTTTCAGGAACGCAACGAGGCTTATTTCAAAATTAAGCAACTGAAGGATTTAAATCTGAAAAGAGGACAGACTGAGCAGACATTGAATCTTTTAACAAATAAACTCCAAGATGTTCGTTTCTACAATGCTAAAACGGGTTTAGGTTTTGAGGAAAACGATGTTTTGAAAAGAGCGCCAGAAAATTTGTATAACTTTGATAAACTGGGCTCAACTCCTAAGAAAAACCCGGATATTCGTGATAATTTTATTACTTTCATTAAAGGAGAAACTCTTATGTCTAACATTTCTTTAAAAGCTAAAGAGGTGATTGATGATGATACATCAAGTTGTGCTGATTCGGTATCAAATTTTAAACCTGTTGGTTCTTCATATAAAGAATTGAACAAGAGTTACAAAACTAGAAAACCTGAATTTGTTGAATTTCAATCTCTGTTTTCTACTTGTTCACCAACAGAATCAGCCAATGTTGAGACAAATATTCATGAAACTCAGTGTCAGTATGATGAGTCTGACTCAGAAACTGATGTTGAGAATCCAACCCCAATATCTGAATCAGTCACTTCTGTATCACCAAAAGAGACTAAGACTGAAGAGTATGAAAATATCACGAATCAAAGCATTAAATCTGATTTTTCAAAGACTATGACTGAGGAGATTTTTACAGATATGATGAATGCTTCAGACCTTGTACCTATTATAGAGAAGTTGGAATCAAACTCTGAGCTGCATCAAACATCTAATTTTGAGAAACAAATCACAGATCTTCAAAAGATGATTGAAGAGTTGGAAGATGAGAACAATGATCTCGGATTCAAACTTGACAAGTCTTCTGAAGAAAACAAAGAACTCTCTAAAGAATCCAACCCCAATATCTGAATCATTCACTTCTGTATCACCAAAAGAGACTAAGACTGATGAGTATGAAAATATCACGAATCAAAGCATTAAATCTGATTTTTCAAAGACTATGACTGAGGAGATTTTTACAGATATGATGAATGCTTCAGACCTTGTACCTATTATAGAGAAGTTGGAATCAAACTCTGAGCTACATCAAACATCTAATTTTGAGAAACAAATCACAGATCTTCAAAAGATGATTGAAGAGTTGGAAGATGAGAACAATGATCTCAGATTCAAACTTGACAAGTCTTCTGAAGAAAACAAAGAACTCTCTAAAGAGTTAAATGCGTTGAAAGATGATTTGTTTAAACAAAACTTAAAAGAGAAAAAGATGTTTGAGTCTCAGAACTGGAATGTTCATTCTAACCCGGAGTTTGAGATCGTTACTTCTGAAACCTCTGTTGTTTATACGACTACTCCTGAATATCCTCCTAGCATCTTTGAAAAAGATGAAGCTTCTGCCATTTTAAAGAAAAAATCATCTTCTAAAAAGAAAACTGACAAGATTTCATTTCCTGTTTCAGATTTGAAAAAGCAGAATGTTAAAGAAGAATGGATGAAGGAGAAATGTGAAAATAAAGTAGTTGATAATAAATGTAATGTCATTGATAGTGTTAGTTTGAAATGTACAAGTTCAAATGATTTGCAATGTCAAAAGTGTATGAATGTTTGTATTCATAGTGATAAATCAAAGCTATTGACATTTGCTTGTAAGAACATTATTGGCAAACACTGTCATGACAACTCTTTCCAACTTCATACCATTCCTCCTAAATCTAAAGTTTCTAGAAAAGCATCTTGGGCTAAATCTGTCTTTAAATCCTTGACACAACATGCAAAAGTCTTTCATGTTAAGAATGATTATCTTTCTAGAAAACAAAAGTTTACTGAGCTTAATGTAAAAATGGTTTGGAAATGGATACCGAAGCCTCGCTATGAATGGCGAATAAAGGCTAAGGTAGATGATTTGAATAAATTGCAAAAAAGGCTAACCAAAAAGGACCCATCTGGATATGGGTACCTAAGAAGAAGTGATTTGTTCTTTTGCAGACCTCACATCTGTGGTATATAGATTCAGGATGCTCGCGCCACATGACTGGATTTAAGCATCTTTTACATAACTATGTTGAGGAACCTGCCGGAACAGTAAGTTTTGCAAATTATGAGCTTATCGGATTCATTCGAGGACACGGTTCATTAACAAATGGCACCATAACCATCAAGAAAGTATTGTTCGTAGATGGTCTTGATCATAATCTTTTCAGCACTAGCCAATTCCGCGACAGTAAATTTCAAGTTCGGTTCACTAAAGATAGCTGTTTAATTGAAGATAAGAACGATTTTGAGATTTTCAAAGCTGAGCGTCTTGGAAATTTATATGCAGTCCATTTTCCAACACTTTCTGTAACCAGATTTGTTTGTATGATTGCTAAAGCTTCAAAAGTTGAAAGTTGGATTTGGCATCGGCGCCTGTCTCATCAAAATTTTCAAAAGATAAATCAATTGGTGAGACATGGCATAGTCAAGGGTCTTCCAGAATTGCAGTTTGAGAAGAATTCACTTTGCCCCGCCTGTGAGATGGGAAAAATGAAACTTAGTTCACATAAAGCAAAGACATAATTCTCTTCCTCAACACCTCTCGAGCTTATACATATGGACCTTTGCGGCCCTATGAGAACTCAGTCTATCAATGGAAAGAAGTATATTCTAGTAATGATAGATGAGTATTCCAGATACACATGGCTATGGTCTACAACAGAAGAACCAAGACTATCATGGAGAGTATGAATGTGTCTTTCGATGAAACATCTAATTTGACTTCTGAACACTGCAGCTCAGAACTGAAGCTAAAACAGAAGGCTTCTATTTAAGACGGAATAGAACCCGAATCATCACAGACTAAGTTTTCTTACTCACAAACTATAACATCTGAGTTAGATTTATTATTCTTTGATGCATTTTTGGATATATGTGCAGATTTTGACAAATCAAACATATTCGCATCAGCTTCAGAGGTTCTAATTACAACTGAAGATATTTCAGGACCTTCTGAGAATGTCACTACATCAACCTCTTCAGGTACAATTATACATGTTCTTTCTGATGATACTAATTTGACTTCTGCTTCTGCAGATACAGTTTCTGGAAAAGAAGTCCCGAGTACTTTTTCTGTTGTTCCAGAACTACATCAGTCAGAAACAAATGTACATGATGTCCCGAGTACATCTGAGGTTGAGCCTGCTATATATGATGAATATGATGAAGATAACAAAAAGATTTTTGTTCAACCATTTCCAAGTACTACTAGATGGACACGAGATCATCCCCTATGTTGAACCCAGATTACTAGTTGATAAACAATCACACAACACAATAAGAACAAGAGATATATAAATCAGATTAACATACCACATATCTCTTGATTAATCAATGAATACATGTGTGTGTTCTTGGTGTATACAGAATACCTCGTGTGTACAGAGAGAATACGGCTGCCTCTCTTAATCACCAATTATGATTGTTAACCCTAAAACTAATAAATAAAACCTATTTATACCTAGGTCAACATGACCTAATTATTATTAGCTAGTTGCTAAAATACCCCCTAAGGTATTAAACACTATTACAAAATAAACCCCTTAGTTAACTTTAATCTTGAATACAATTTATGATCCAACAATCTCCCCCTTTGGATTCAAGATTAAAAAAAAATTGGCAATAGTCTTCAGGTCTTCTCTTCTCTTGAAAAACTTCAGATACAGTCTTCATGATCTTCCTTTTTCTTTAACTTAAGTGTCCTTCTGACACTCATCTTCAGTCAGACTCTTGATAGATCAAATAAGTTCAGACACTTTGATATCTTTGAAATCTTCAGTCAAAAATTCTTCTTGTATTCTCCCTTTCTTGATTATTCTCCCCCTTTTTGATGAGTGGTGAGAAACATCATCATCAAAACATAGCAAAACAATCTCCCCCTTGTTTTTATAGTCATCAATTAAGTGTTGTCTTCATGTATAGATCCATGTGTGGAAATAAGAGCAGTCTCTCCAAATGGAGAAAGTGATTATTTCAATCTTTTCAGATTCAAATAAAATAAATGTGGTAAACCTGAATCTACAAATGACTCAGTTTGGAATGCCTGTCAGTGACACAAAGTCAATGAGTAACACAAAGTTACTATATAAGGAGCTGGTTTTGATGTTGACTCCCCAGGACTTCCATTCAATCATCGAATAACACATGGTTATCTATGAACGTTTTGACAAAAAACAAATTTCTGTGTGCTCGTGCATGCGTATGAAAGAATTAAGCACCGATGATTGCTTTTCATTTTAGGCTCAAAGTATGTAAACTTGTTGAGACAGAAACAAATTATACAAAGGCTCAATGTGCATGAGAAAGGGTCGAAGGTGGAGCAACATTCCTTCTTTTTCAATATTAGTATATTCCAAGTGAAGAACCAATAGCATATGTGCTGCTTCCCCAGAAAATGTGAAACATTCTCTTTTTGAGAAAAGAATGAGTAGCTCGTGGGGTTGTATGCAAGAGATGGCATAGGTTAGGTGCCTTTTTCAATGATGGTCACCAAAGAATGTGAACCAATCAGATTATGTGGCTGCCTGGCTCAGAAAAAAGTTTGGTGTAGAGTTTGATATTCTTTTACTCTGTTCTCTCACCCTCTTTCTTTTTATCATTTAAGCTCACATCTAACCAATCTCTCATTTCCATTTTACCTCAGCTCACTCCCATACTCAATTCTTTTGGACCCCTCTTCCCTCAATCACTCAAAGGATTACTTCCGGGGTAGGAAACACTGATTATCGTGAATCCATGGAAGTTCTGTTAAGTTCTCACACTGAATCCCATGTATTTTCCTAAAAGAACATGCTGTTCAACAGCTTTTTGAACATGTAAGCACAAAGGAATACACATAAACATGAAGAATAGAAATTTGGAGAAGTCAAAACATAAAGTGTTTGATAATACAATTCTCCCCCTCAAACTAAAAGAGGTTGGCAATTAAGCTCTTTGACAATTAAGTATCCAAAAATCATTTAAAATCACACTTCACAATTCATGAAAATCTTTGAAGAATAGGAAGTGGTTTGAACATTTAAGAAACCATTTTTCACAAGTGAAAGTTGTTCATCTTTCAACAAGTTATAGAGTGTAAGGATTAGAAAGTTATACCTGTAAATCAGAATCTCTAACTCCCCCTGGAATGAATATTTTCATTTAAGTGTTCTCCCTCTTTATATCTGTAAACCAACAGTTTATTAGAAAAATATGACAATGATAGTAAAAATCATATATATCTCCTCTTCCTAAAAGATATAACAGTTAGCTCCCCCTCAAATTAAAAACTTTTATAAAAGATTTTATCATTTAAGCATCCTATCAGAAGAAAACATTTGAGTACGGGTTTTGAACTTAAGTATTCAAAAGCCATGATTACTTATTCTCCGGTGAGAATAGTATTTAATCTTTTCCTGAAAAAATCAGAAAATACATCAGTAAAAGTATAAAGCATATAAGCTCCCCCTTAATATGTGCATAATCCTTAATCATGAAACCGAGTTCTAAATTACTAGGATTAAAGTAAGCTCAGAAGTCAAACTCTTTGACATTGAAGTCCGAGTCCTAAGTTGTTGTACTTAGAAGTCATCTTTTTGACAATGAGGCAAGAGTCCTGATCTGTAGTAATCAGAAGTCATCGTTCTTTCTCCCCCTTAAACCTTGGGTGCTTGCAACACAGATTTAGCTTTTGGTACCTACTGGTAATTGGGTCCTAATGGGTTAGTTGCAGTTCTAGTGGGAGATATAAGATAAGAACCATACCAGTTATTCACATAATCTTTTCTTACAAAATCATTTGAGCCACAGTAGGAACAACGAATTTTCTTTTGTGCTAACCTGATCAATTGATTGATTGTGTAAACCAGATCAGGTTTGCCAAAAGTTTTACCTTTCGGAGCATTGTTCCTTTTAGCATTTGATGTATGCACAAATGATTTATCGGTCTTTTTCTCCTCGGAATATCCTTTTACTTTCCAGATCCAATTTTCTCTATCTTTTTCTCCATCTTCCCTTCTCCAGAATCTTTTCTTCTGAGACTTAGTCTTCTTTAAGTTACCTGAACCATCAACATTTATGTCAAAGAAAAGGTTAGAAGGAGGAATCTGATCAGTAGATTTAGAAGTAATACCATCATCTAAATCAAATAAAAGATTATAAGAAACATTTGAAAAATGTGAACTTGAAGCCTTTTTGAGTGAACAATCTTAATCAGCTTGATCATCTCTCGGTGATTGAGCTATTGACTCTGGCGTCTTATGCTCAGTCAGCTTCACCTTGAATACGATCTCTTCAAGTTCCTTTATCTTTGATGACAAACTGTTTCTTTCGTTTTCAATCAGATCAAACTTCTTTAGCAATTCAGATTTCATCTTGTTTTCCTTCTGAATGTTTGTTGATAACTCAGATAGCTCTTTTGTCAGCTTAGCTATCTCAGTTTCTAGATCTTTCTTTTCTTTAGAAGAGTCTATATTTACATTCTTCTGCTCAGCTATCTTTTTCTCTTTCTCAACCTTTTCTCTCTCAAGAATGATAACCTTCTCAAAGTCTGAAACTTGTTGAGAAAGCTTAACATATTTAAGCTCTAAGGAGTTCTTCTCTTCAAAGGCTTTTCTGGAGAAATCAGAGAATTTCTTAGCAAATTCTTTTCTTTCTTTCTCAATCTTCAACATCTCATCTTTGGCTTTTGTGTTGTCTCTGTCTTGGGTTGCCTTTTCTTTCAGCATATTAATCTCAACCTCAAGACTGAAAACTTTATCTTTCAAAGAATCCCTTTCAGCAAAAATTCGAGAGTTTGTCCTTTTAAGCCCTTCAGATGTCTCACTAGCAATGTTTGCTCTTTTTCTAAGCTTATCAATCTCTTTTTGCATTAACTCCTTCTTTGACCAGCTTGAGCTAGAATTAAGATTTTCAGACTTCTTCAACTTTGCTTGAAGATTTAGGATCTCTTTTTCTTTAGACTCAATTATTCCTGCAAAATTAATCTTTGAGTTTGAGATACATTCTGAGCAAACAAAGTCTTTCTTTAAGTCCTTATCATTTTTCAATTTATCAATATGTTCTAGAAGAAATGAGTTCTGAATCTTCAGATTTTCATTCTCAGCTTCTAGTGCTGGAATCTCTGGCATATATGCTAAAGCACAGTCTCGCTTGGTCAGCACTGTATTTCCCTTCTCATCTATGTAAGGCATGATAATATCTGTACCACTTAAATCAACTCGAAAGATCTTTAGAATCAAGAATTGGATAAAAACTACACTCAAAAATTTTCAGAAAAATAAATTTCCAAAAATAATCAAATGCAAAATTCGCAAACAGTATAAAACACAAAATAAATTAAGCAGAAAATCTGGCGCAAAAGTAAAGATTGCACTACAAGGAGGTGGCGCAAGAAGATATTTTCCGCGAGTAATGGGTCGCGTGAAATGAGTTTTGCACGAACAGTAGGTTGCGCAAAGTATGGATTCACGCGAAGAGTTGATGGCGCAAAGAAGGGTTTTGCGCGAGTAGGAGGTAGCGCAAAAGAGATGTTTGCGCGATGAGTGGATGGCGCAAACCTGGTCTTTGCGCGAACAATAGATGGCGCAAAAGAAATCAAATGATGCGACCGGTGTCTTGCTGACCGGACCTTTCGACCGGGGTCCTGCTGACCGGTGTTCCGTCGACCGGGTTGTGTTTGCGACCGGTGTCAAGTCGACCGGTGTGGACCGAAGTCGACCGGTGTCTTGCGACCGGGACCGGTGTGGACCGATGAGTTGACAGAACTACTGTAGCGACCGATATCGACCGGTATAGTGTGTGGCGCAAACTAATTTTTGCGCTAATAGAGGGTGGCGCAAAATTCACTTTTGCGTTAATAGGGACTGGCGCAAAATACCCTATGAATCTGGCGCAAAAGTAGAGTCCTTGAATAAACGCGCGAGTTCTTCACCAGCTTCGAAAAACGGCTCTGTTTTTGTCAAAAACCTATCTAGACTGTAATATGCAATCTCAAACTTTGATAATAACGCAATAAACACTTACAAAACAGATTGCAACCAATTAATTTCAGAATCAACCACTTTAAGAAGAATCGATTAATTGAGCAGTGACTTGACTCGTGAAAACCAAAACTTCAAAAACACCAAAAATACCAATCGATTTTAGTGTAGTATTGAAATTAATCAATACAGAACCAATTTAACACTAATTTCAAACACAACCCACTTAGTTTTTTATCAGATTTCACTCAAAAAGTCAAGAACAGATTTGGATATCTATGAATAGTATTCGACTATTTCAAGAGCAAAATTCTCAAAAATCAACAAAAGTCAATCGATTTATGAATTTAAATGCAATTAGGCAATCAGATGATACTCAATAACATAAAACGCACCTAATCAGATTGATTTTAAGCATAAAAACACACTAATTCGAGAAAGCGATTATCACACAGTGTGAGTTTTCGAATAACACTGATTGATCCAAAAACTCGATTCACACTGCTCTGATACCACTTGTTAAACCCATATTACTAGTTGATAAACAATCACACAACACAATAAGAACAAGAGATAGATAAATCAGATTAACATACCACAGATCTTCTGATTAATCAATGAATATGTGTGTGTGTTCTTGGTGTATACAGAATACCTCATGTGTACAAAGAGAATACGGCCTAATTATTATTAGCTAGTTGCTAAAATACCCCCTAAGGTATTAAACACTATTACAAAATAGACCCCTTAGTTAACTTTAATCTTGAATACAATTTATGATCCAACACCCTACACAATATAATTGGTGATGTCCACAGTGGAGTGAAAACACGGGCAACATCTGCTAATTTCTGTCTTTACTCGAGTTTCCTTAGTTCCCTTGAACCGAAGAAAGCATCAGAAGCCTTGCGTGATCCTGCTTGGATTTTGGCTATTAGCGGAACAAGGTCTGGCGACTTTTCCCACTACCAGTAGGCAAATCTGTAATAGGAACAAAGTGGGTCTTCAGAAATAAGAGAGATGAAGCAGGAGTTGTGGTTCGAAATAAAGCTCGCCTGGTTGCAAAAGGGTATTGTCAACAGGAGGGGATTGATTATGATGAAACATTTGCTCCAGTTTCAAGGATTGAAGCTATTTGGATATTTCTTTCGTACGCAGCCCACAAGAAGTTTACGGTATATCAGATGGACGTAAAATCTGCTTTCTTGAATGGGATTCTGCATGAAGAAGTTTACGTTACTCAACCCAAAGGCTTTGTTGAGCCAAAACACCTGGACTACATCTATGTACTAGAGAAGGCTTTATATGGACTCAAACAGGCACCAAGAGCTTGGTATGAAACGTTAACCCAAATTCAGATCTATGTGGATGACATTATTTTCGGTTCTACAAATCCTAAATTATGTAAAAACTTTTCAAAAATCATGGAATCTCGATTTGAAATGTCGATGATGGGAGAACTGACTTTCTTTCTTAGTCTTCAAGTAAAGCAGTTAGGCATTTTCATTAATCAGTCAAAATATATCCGAGATATCCTGAAAAAGTTTAACATGACTGAAAGTTCCGTGATGAAAACACCAATGGAACGGGTACACTATTAGATGTTGATTTATCTGGTAAATCAGTAGATCAAAAGATGTACCGTAGCATAATTGGTTCATTATTGTACTTAACAGCGAATAGACCAGATATTATGTTTGCCACATGTTTTTGTGCTAGGTATCAGGCTAAACCGAAGGAATCACACCTAGTCGCTGTGAAACGAATACTTAGGTACCTCAAAGGCACTCCCGAGTTAGGCCTTTGGTATCCTAAGGGTTCGAGTTTTGAACTAACTGCATACACAGATGCTGATCATGCAGGGTGTAAACTGGATCGTAAGAGCACCTCTGGATTGTGTCAGTTTTTAGGTGACAAGTTGGTAAGTTGAACATCAAAGAAATAGAATTGTGTATCCACATCTACCGCCGAGGCAGAATATGTAGCCGTAGCGAGCTGCTATTCACAAGTCCTGTGGATGCGGACACAATTAAAGGATTTTGGATATTCCTACCAATGAGTTCCTATCTATTACGATTCAAAGAGCGCGATAGCTATAACAGCTAATCTAGTGCAACACTCAAAGACGAAACATATCGATGTGAGATATCATTTCATCAAGGATCATGTGGAGAAGGGTGATATAGACTGATCTTTTCACCAAGCCGTTGAATGAAAAAAGGTTTACCTTTCTCGTCAGCAAACTAGGTATTTTAAATGCCACTACATGATTCAAGGGGGAGTATATCTTGCTTTGTGCTTTAATGGTTTATGTCTTGGAAATTATGAACAGTGTCTATTTTCCATCATCTACTGACAAAGGCGGAATCATTTTTTCAAATGATTACCAAAATCTTTTATTTTGCAGGTTATTTTTCATGTAACAATGGCTTCTGGTTACAACAGATCAGAACCTGTTCTTCATTGGTAAAAATGAACATTACTATTCTCACCGGAGAATAAGTAATCATGGATTTTGAATACTTAAGTTCAAAACCCGTACTCAAATATTTTCTTCTGAAGGATAATTAGATAAAATCTTTTCTAAGAAGTTTTTTATTTGAGGGGGAGTTAACTGTTATATCTTTTAGGGGGAGGAGATCATAGTTAGTTATACTATCATTGTCATATTTTTCTGATAAGTTGATTTTTTTACAGGTATCGAGGTAGAGGATATCTGATGTTTTTGTCATGGATACTTAAAGGAATATATTCATTTTAGGGGGAGTATAGGATTTTGCTTTACAGGTATATATTTCTAATCCTTATACTCTATCACTTGTTGAAAGATGAATAACTTTCACTTGTGACAAATGGTTTCTTAAATGTTCAAACCACTTCCTATTCTTAAAAGGTTTTCATGAATTGAGAAGTGCGATTTTAAACGATTTTTAGTTGGATACTTTAAAGCTTATCTGACCGTGTGTTCTTCAATAAAAATACTTATGTATTTTCTTTTCATATACTTTGTCAAGTATTCCTACACACACTGGTTCAGAATATTCTATTTGACTTTGTTATTAACGTGTATCAAAAGTTAAATCTTTCAATGGTAATACTCCTGTTTTCTATTCACTGTTGTTTGAATCAAACGTCATTTCATCATTATATGTGCTTTCATTGAAAATATGTTTATATTTTGTTCATATAAACATCTTACGTCTTTGATTTCCTTTATTATTTTTCTTCATGATAATTTGATCTGATCTTAATCATTGTCAGATTCTCAAAACATTTTTATTCTTTCATGATTATTCATTCATATAAAAACTTTTGAGAAATCTTAGATGTTTAAAAAGCTCAAATTTCATTCTGATTCTTAATGAGCATACACATACTGACAAATGATTTCTTGTGCTTAAATTGTCAAGAAAATCATTGAGATACATGCTTTTAGGAAAAATACATGGGATTCAGTGTGAGTGCTTAAAAGAACTTCCATGGATTCACGATAACCAGTGTTTCCTACCCATGAAGTATTCCCTGAGTGATTGAGGGGAGAGGGATAAAAAGATTGAGTGTTGGTGTGTGAAGAGGTAAAATGGAAAAGAGAGATTGGTTAGAAGTGAGCTTAAAAGATTAAAAGAAAGAGGGTGTGAGAACATAGTAAAAGAATATTACACACTGCACCAAATTTATTTCTGAGTCGGGCAGCCACATTACTGATTTCTTTTCTTAAAAAGAGAATGTTTCACATTTTCTGGGGATGCAGCACATACGCTATTGGTTCTTCATTCGGAAGATACTGATATTGAACAAGAAGGAAAGTTGCCCCACCTTCGACCCTTTCTCATGCACAATTGAGTCTATATATTATCATTGTTGTCTCAGTGGTTTACATACTTTGAGCCTTATGAAACACAATCATTGCGCTAATTCTTTCATAACACAAGCACGAGCACATAGAAAATTTGTTTTTCTGTCAGAACATTCATAGAAAATACCTTGGGTTTTTCGATGATTGGATGGAAGTCCTAGGGAGTGAACATCACTACAAACTCCTTACATTGTACATTCGTTGTACACAGTGGCTTTGTGCTACTGACAGGCATTCCTAACTGTTTCATTTGTTGATTCAGGGTTCCAACTCATAATTTGTTTGAATTTGAAAAGATTCAAATGAATGCATTCTGTTGGGAAATTCAGAAATGATTGAGTATGGTTAATGCTGCTACAACAGAGTTACTACTGCCAGTACATCATGATTACTACTGCTAGTAGATTTTACTACTACTAGTAGTTAGTACTGCTGGAGTTAGTACTGCTAGAACAAAGTTAATACTGCTGAGCATAGTTAGTACTGCTGACCTTAATACTGCTCAGAGTATTAATGCTGCTGAAGAATTAATGCTGCTTATGAGATGAAGATTATATGGCAAGGATGACAGCTGGGATTGAATTAATGCTGGATTATTTGAAGATATTCATGGAAGCTTGGAGATAAGGATGGAAGATTATACTGAAGATCTTTTATTATTTTGTAATTATCTTTTATCTTCAGTATATGTATAGAATAGTTTGTTTCTTTAGGGTAACAACAATTCTGAGTTTTTTATCTTTCATAGAGAGAATCAACCTCAATGTTAGAACCCTAATTCTAGAGAAGTAGAATTCGTATTGGTGAGTCTGTTCATCAATATTGAGGTTGTGTGTAAAAGCTTGTGACTTTCAATCATTCAATAAGAGTTTGCAAGTTGTGATTTTGATTTACTGTTTCATTGTTTTTCTGAATATTAAAGTGCTATTCCGCAGCTTCTTTAATATTGTTTTCTGAGTGTTTATTCTTGTTAAGCTTTTAAGATCCTAACAAGTGGTATCAGAGCTAGTACTCTAAGAAACCTTCAATCTTCATTCTTTCTTGAAATCAAAAATCATCAATGGCTAAAGTTTCAGACTCTTCAAGCACAGAAATCCCCACAGAGGTAATTTCTAATCTTTGCTCTAAAACCTGTATTGAAACTGTTAAAAGGTACAGGGATCACAACCAGAAGATGAGTGATGACCTTAAGAGGTTAGAGAAAGATATAAAAGACTATGTGAGAATTGTTGAGAGGTTTGAGGAACAGATTAAAGGTTTCCAAGCCAATGAGCTTCAGCACATGTATGACACAAATTACTAGAAGTGGGAGAAAGATCAGTATGAGTTTCAACTTAAAAAGAAAGAAGAGGAGTGTGAGAAGATATAAAGTGATTATGAGAAAGCTAAGCTTGATATTGAGAAGTACTCATATGCTTCTAAAACCATGGATTCAATTCTAAAGGTCCAAATCCATGATAAGATTAAACCAGGCATTGGGTACAATACTACACCACCACCATATAACAACAACTACATCCCTCCTACATCAGACTTGCTAGAGACCAAGGATAGGAAGGACTTGCCTGAGGGAGCCACTAAGGTAGATCCTTTAGACAAAGTGGTGGTTGAAACAGACTTTGAAGAAGAGAACTCTAATGATAAGAGTAAGGAGAATACTGTGAGTGGTGAGATTCCTCTAGAAAATCACATTAACACCAATGAGGGATGTGGAAAGATTTGGGTCAAATCTAAGGACATAGAGACGACTGAGAGAAAGTCTGAGAAGGTCCATTATAAGCAGACCACAGTTGTGAATCCTGTCCCTTGCAAACAGTGTGCCTGCAATAAATCTGAGCCCCAAAAACATGATAAACCAAGGGGAAATCAGAGAAACTGGAATAATCAGTGGGCACAAAAACAAGGGGTTGATCTGAGTAAAATCAATAGACCAAAACCTTGTTTTATCTGTGGCAAATTGAATCATCTTGCCAAATACTCTTATTTCAATCCTATTAACCCAAGAGTCACTTTTCAAAGACAACCACAAAACTCTTTTGGTTATAGGAATCAAAGAAGGAATCACATGGCTGAGAATGTGAGAAGGGCACCTTTAAAGTCCCATGCTCAGAACAAGCTTGCTAATACAAAGAAAAATACTCCAAATAAGCCAAGGAGTAACTTAAAGACAAAGAAAGCAAACAACTTTGTTCAGGTTTGGGTTCCAAAAGTAAAGAAACCTGTTAGTACTGCTATCCTAGATAGTACTGCTAATAGAAATAGTGCTGCTAACTCAGTTAGTACTGCTAACCATGTTAGTACTGCTAACCATGTTAGTACTTCTAACCAAGTTAGTACTGCTAACAAGGCTGGTGCTGCTTCTAGTAGTAATGCTGCTAAGCCTATAATCTTGACAAAGTATTCCAGCCATGAGATTCCTAAACAACTCATCCAGACTAAACTTACAGATTATATTGATGAGAAAGGACAACCCAAGACCACCTTAGCTTGGGTTCCCTCCAAAACTAACTGATTTATCAAGTGTGCAGGGCAACCAATAGCTCAAGAAGAAGAGCATTTGACATGTTGATAATGGTTGCTCTTGGCACATAACAGGGAACATGGACTGCCTTCAAATTTATCAAAAGCCTTGTTGGAGGACATGTTTTATTTGATGCAGAAGTAGGTATGATAAGTGATAAAGGTAAGGGAGATGATGTTGAGCAAATAAGGTACAACTAAAGGAAGTCTATTACTTTGCTCAGAGTATTTCAAGCTTCAAATAGTGTAAGTATAGTTAATGCTGCCATTGCAGTTTTAATACTGCCAGTGCACAGTTAATACTGCTAGTGGTTAATACTGCTATTAGTTAATACTGCTAGTGGTTACTACTGCTCTCAGTTAATACTGCTAGTTAGTTAATACTGCTAGTGGTTAATACTGCTCTCAGTTAATACTGCTAGGTGTTAATACTGCTTATGTCCCGAATCGTATAAATACCCTGTTTGCCCGCCCAAAAGTTCATAACGACTCTTTGTATACTGTTCATCCTCTCTCTAACCCTTTTCTCTCAAAGCACCTAGTGATTTTCAGTCAAGAATACTCAAGCTCAATGGCGTCTATGGCATTTATTGACGAGCACAATGAAATCGTGATGCTACAAAAGCCAAAGCAAGCTGCAGGATTTCATCCGATAGTGGATTTTCTTAAGTCTAGCCATATCGCCTATGCTCTGACTGTGTCTCCATCAATCTATATCGAGCACCAACAACAATTTTGGGCTAATGCCACCATTGTCACAGAGAATGGTGTGCAGATTATGAAAACAAGGGTGTGTGACAAACCCTTGTCAGTTACTGAAGAGGTGATACGCATCTGTCTACGTCTAGCCGATGCTGAAGGTATTACTTCTCTTCCTAATGAGGACTTGTTCTCAAATTTGTTAAGAATGGGGTATGGAGGCCAATTGGGTGGTTTTAAATTCTCAAAAGCAAAATTTTATACCCAATGGCGTTTTCTTGTTCATACCCTTATGCACTGCATTTCCAAAAAGACTACTGGATGGAGTGAGTTTAGCAGTACCATTGCTTATGCTTTGGTCTGTTTGGCCACTGCCAGAAAGTACAATTTCTCTAGAATGATTTTCAGTGATCTTGTCTCAAACTTGGGAAGCAAAAAGAGCTTTTATATGTACCCCAGGTTTGTACAAGAAGTTATAACCCACGAATTGACGGATATGCCTCACTTTGATGAGGTATATGTACCAAAAATTCCCAAAGGTAAGGTCTTTTCAAACATGAAGAGATCCCCATTGGACTCGGAAGGAGTTGACAGACCATTATTCTCTACAATGATGGTGGTGTCCTACACTGAATAAGGTATGGCAGCAGGGTCAAGGCCCTCATTAGACCATCCCACTGCTAGCCAATCCCAACCTTCCCACTCTATATCTATCCCACAGTCTCTACTTCAAAATCCAACTTCTCCAATCACCCAAACATATACAAGGAAAAAGGTAAAGAAGGCTCCTTCCCTTCTTGTACCATCACCCACAGAGCCTTTAAGCCCTCTAAGGGAGAATTCTCCTTTAGAGAATATCTACAGGGAAACCACAGGAGTGTCTCCCAACCCCAAGGAGGTGCTCACTGAGGAGATGGTTGAGCATATGGGTGCTAAGGCTGCCACTACTCCTGCTAGCACAGAGGAGGTCAGTGGTAACATAAATAAGACCTTCCCCATGGCAACTTTGGGTGAGCAATCATCCAAAGGTCCCTGGTGCCAAGAACCCACGGGGGTGGAGAGTGCTTCTGTTAGGCAGAAGGCTCCCACTACAAAAAGATCCCATGATCCTTCAAAAGAGGGTAACACTTCTGGAGAAGGTGAGGACAGATATAACTATTTTGAATTGATGGAAACCATGGGAAACATCAACCTGGATGTAATCAAGCAGGGGAAAGACATTGAAGAGCTGAAACTGGTCATTCTGTCTCAACAAGTACAGATTACCAAACTGAAGAAATTGGTGACAAGATTGGTACAGAAAAGGAGAAGAAAGCAATTTGTGTTAAATAAGAGGGAGAGTGTTAAAGATGCTTCCAACAAGGGGGAGAATAAAGAAGCAGAAACAGAGAAGGAAAGCACATCTGAGATGAGACTTGATGTTGAGGGGGAGAAAGAACCAGAAATTGATTGTGAAACAGAATCTCAAGCAGCAGCAGTAACAGAAGAGAAAGCTGCAGAAACTGTTAATTCTGCTGGAGCAGCAGAAACAGTTAATACTGCTGAAGTAAAAGAAGCAGCGGTAACAGAAGCAGCAGCAACAGGGCTCTCTATAGAAGAATTGGAGATTGCAGAGACATTGGTAACAGCCAAGAATGACACTCCTAAGGCTAGTCAAAAGGCCAAGGGAGTGGTCATCAATGAAGGAGGACTCGCAAAGAAAAGAAAAGAAACAAGTAAGGCAAGTTTGAAGGATGCTAAGGGAAAAGCAAAGTTGGTTGAAACTGAACAACCCTTAAAGAAGAAAAGTCAGATTGAGCTAGATGAAGAGGTGGCAAAGCAGCTTCAAGAACAGATGGAAAAAGAGGAACAACTCCAAACTGAAACTGATAGAGAACTTGCACTGATAATGGCCATAAAACTCAATGTTGAGTATCAAGAGAGTTTAAAAGCAGCAGCTGAAGCCAAGAAAAGCTCTGTGAAAAGCTCTGTGAAAGTTTCTAAGCAAAGAATGCCAGTTATGAAGCAGAAAATACAACCTTCCAAGACCTTTTTGGCCAATCAGGAAAGGAGAAAAATGATAAATTTCCTGAAAGGCTCAATTGGTGTCAAAGGAAAGATGTTCACCAACATGGCATACAGGAAGGTTGAGGAGCTGTATAAGAAAGAAATGGCTAAGCTTCAAGGGGACTCCTCACAAAGGGAAGAGGCTGAAAGAAGAATGAAAGAGAGGCATGATCTCAACATTCAACAACCATTTCCTGAGGAAGGCACACCTACAAAGGAAGAGCCAGAAAATGTTGGTATGGAAGTTAAATCTGCAAAAAGGGTGAAGTCTATAGCTTCCAAAAGGCAGTCCAAAAGGCCAAGAGGTGAAGAAAGAGCAGAAACTGAAGCAGAACCTCATGTGACTCCTTCAGCAGAATCTGTGCAGAACCCAGAACAGTCCAATAAGCAATCTAATGTGCATCTTGCGCTTTATATGACTATAACAGATGATGAACCAGTTCAAGCTGATCCCATTTCTATGAAAGCACCAGAAGTCATCTTTTGGGATATTCTGGAAGATCAAAGAAAGATATACTTCAGGCTTAGGAGAGTGGGAGATATATATGAAGTGTACTCTACTTGGGGTAGACTCATCAGAAACTGTTCAAGATCAGATTTAGAAGAGATGTTTAAAGTTGGATTGGGTCTATATGAAAAGGAGCTGACAGGAGAAGGAATGAGCTTAATCAGATTAGCCATGGACTACTTGTGTATGATGTTTGATCCTAGCAAAGTTCAACATGTGATCAGAGATTTGCATCTACAGAATAAATTCCAAAGAATAGAAAACTGGATGATATTTGAAAGGTGTGGAGTCTATGTCATCACTGTAGACAGAGCTTATCATGAGTACTACTTGGTTGATAAAATCTATGATCACAGCAAGGCTAAATTACAAGCAATGTTGAATGCCAAGCTTATTTGTTCAAAAGATTCAGCAATGGCAAAGGTTGTGATTAGCAGAATCATCAATCAAAGTTTGGGTTTGGATCCTAATCTAGGGGTGTAAACTGAAGTGTTGAAAGCATCTTGAAGACTAACTGAAGAACTTGACCTCTCTTCCTAAAAGTCAAGTTAGGGGGAGATTGTTGGGAAATTCAGAAATGATTGAGTATGGTTAATGCTGCTACAACAGAGTTACTACTGCCAGTACATCATGATTACTACTGCTAGTAGATTTTACTACTGCTAGTAGTTAGTACTGCTGGAGTTAGTACTGCTGGAGTTAGTACTGCTAGAACAAAGTTAATACTGCTGAGCATAGTTAGTACTGCTGACCTTAATACTGCTCAGAGTATTAATGCTGCTGAAGAATTAATGCTGCTTATGAGATGAAGATTATATGGCAAGGATGACAGCTGGATTGAATTAATGCTGGATTATTTGAAGATATTCATGGAAGCTTGGAGATAAGGATGGAAGATTATACTGAAGATCTTTTATTATTTTGTAATTATCTTTTATCTTCAGTATATGTATAGAATAGTTTGTTTCTTTAGGGTAACAACAATTCTGAGTTTTTTATCTTTCATAGAGAGAATCAACCTCAAGGTTAGAACCCTAATTCTAGAGAAGTAGAATTCGTATTGGTGAGTCTGTTCATCAATATTGAGGTTGTGTGTAAAAGCTTGTGACTTTCAATCATTCAATAAGAGTTTGCAAGTTGTGATTTTGATTTACTGTTTCATTGTTTTTCTGAATATTAAAGTGCTATTCCGCAGCTTCTTTAATATTGTTTTATGAGTGTTTATTCTTGTTAAGCTTTTAAGATCCTGACACATTCATGAATTGACGGCTCATTCAGATCAGATGAACGATTCTCTTATCATTCATTGGATGGAGATTGTTCATTTATTGTCAAAGGGAGAGATCATGAAGACTGTGCTTACTTGTTCATTTGGGGGAGATGTTCAACAGACATATCTAAACTTGAAGAGTTTTAATGATTTTGATTCTCACAAATCATTAAAAAGGGGGAGATAAATCAAAGTTCAAGTTCAGATGATTAAAGTTTGTATCAAGAAAGGGGGAAAGATGATTTTCAAAGTTAGATGTCAGAATATGAAATGAAAGGGGGAGATGAATCAAAGCTTAAAGTCAAATGTTAAATGGTTGATTGAGAAAGAGAAAGTAAAGATGAAGAATGTCAAAGTTTCAAAGTATGTTGAAAGTTTCAAAGTTTTGAAGAAAGTTAGAGATTGAAGAAAAGGTTGATCTTTCAGAAATTCTAAAAGCTAACCCAAAGGGGGAGATTCATTTAAAGTGCTTTCAAAGAGTATCTACAAATCAAAGATTTCAAAGTTTAAAGCTGATAAAGATCATTTGCTGAAGATATTTGTGAAGATAATAAGACCCTAAGATTATTGTCAAAAAAATTTTAATCTTGAATCCAAAGGGGGAGATTGTTGGATTGATATTGTATTCAAGATTAAAAGAGAGGGTCTATTCTGTAATAGTTTGATAGTTTAAGTGTTTGGTTGTAAAGTCAACGTAAGTTGACTTAGTATAAACAGTTTTAGTTCCTTTGTAATCAGTAGACACGAACGTACATATCAGACTTCAATAGAGATTGGTAAGAACTCATATGCACACACAGTAAATACGTGAGACATGTGATTAAGTGTTAGTGTTGGGAACTGAAGATGTGACCAAATCATTAATGCTGCTAGTTCAGAGTTAGTACTGCCAGAGGATCTCAAAGTTAATACTGCTAGGTATTACTACTTCTAGTAGAATTAATACTGCTAGTCAAAGTTAGTGCTGCTTGAACAAAGTTAGTACTGCTTAGCTAGTTAGTACTGCTAGTGGTTAGTGCTGCTTAGTAGTTAATACTGCCAAGACTCAGTAAATGCTTCCAAGGTGATTAATGCTGCTTCTGAGATAATTTGAAGATAATGTTGAAGAGATCGCGTCTGGAGATAAATATGGAAAGCTTGAAGATAATTATGAAGATTATTTTGAAGATCTTTTTATGTTTAGTAATTATCTTTTATTCTTCAATATATGTATAAATTTGTTTAGAATAGCTAAGTAACTTTTGTGAGAATTATTTTCTGAGATTAGCTTTCAAGAGAGAGAATCAACCTCAAGGCATCGTTCCTAATTCTAGAGAAGTAGAATTCGTCTTGAAAGAGCCTGTTCTTCAAGATTGAGGTTGTGAGTGAAAAGCTTGTAACTTGAATCATTAAGTAAAGTTTGCAAGTTGTGATTCATACTGTTTTTCTGTTTATTGAATATTAAAGTGTTTTTCCGCAACTTCTTTAATATTGTTTCTGAGTGTTCATAATTCTTGTTGAGAATTCGATCCTGACAAGTGGTATCAGAGCCTGTTCTCTCAGAAACATTCATTCATTCATCATGGAAAACTTTGCAGAATCAAACAGTACTCTTGTCTCTAAGGTTCCAATGCTGAAACCTAATGAGTTTGACATGTGGAAGATCAGAATCAGGCAATACATTCTCCTCACTGACTACTCAATGTGGGATGTCATTGAGAATGGCCCCTCTACTGAAGGTCAGATTGGACCAGATGGGAAAAGACCTCCACCAAAGACAGGTGGTGAGAGGAAGATCAGGCAGACAGAGATAAAGGCCTTGAGCACTCTGCTCTTGGCCATCCCCAATGAATATCAGCATCAATTCTGCAACTGTACTGATGCTTAGATTCTCTGGAATGCTCTAGAGAAAAGATTTGCTGGAACTAAGAGCACCAAAAGAAATCAAAGGGATGTTCTGAAGCAGCAGTATGAGAACTTCACTTCTTCAAAGAATGAGTCTATGACTCAAACTTTTGACAGGTTCAACAAGCTTATTGGTGAACTGGCTACTGTTGGAGTGAAGATGGAGCAAGATGATATCAACAGGAAGTTCCTCAGATCTCTTGGGGATGAATGGACTATGTACATTGTCTCATATAGACAGAGTGACAATCTGGAAGAGAAGGAACTAGATGATCTGTATAATGATCTAAGAGTTTTTGAATCTGAGGTAGAAGCTAAGAAGAAGCCCACTGGGTATATTCATAATGTTACACTTCTATCAACATCCACTGATACTACTGCCAACCCTGAAGCAGTTAGTGCTGCTAGTGGAGTGAATTCAGAAAAAGGCACTAAAACTGTCTTTGAAGCCTTTTTGTCCAGTCACAGCAACAACTCCTTGATTAATGATGATCTGGAACAACTTCACCCTGATGATCTGGAGGAGATGGACATTAAATAGTAGATGGCCATGTTATCTATGAGGGTGAAGAAGTTTATTAAAAGAACTGGGAGGAACAACTTCTCTCAAAGAAGAGAAGATGGAGCTGGTTTTGACAAGACAAAGGTGGAATGCTATAAGTGCCACATGAAGGGACACTTTGCTAGAGAGTGCAGAAGTGGTGTGCCAAATAACAACCACCAACAAGCTCAGAATGGAGGCTACAATCAAAACAAGAACTCTGCTCAAGCCCTTGTTTCTCAACAAGGAATGGGGTTTGACTGGAGTGACCAAGCTGAGGAAGCCATTCAGAATCAAGCTCTTATGGCAGAGGTGTCTGATCTCCCCTCTGAGGTAATTTCTAATCTTTGTACTCAATCTTGCATAGACACTGTCAAAAGGTACAGGGATCACAACCAAAACATGTGTGATGACCTCAAAAGATTAGAAAAGGACAGAAGAGATTATGTGTTGATAGTTGAGAGGTTTGAAGAACAAATCAAAGGCTTCCAAGCCAATGAACTTCAACACTCTTATGACACAAACTACTGGAAGTGGGAAAAGAATGAGTTAGAGACCGAACTGTCTAAGTCCAAATAAGAGAATGATAAGTTGAAAGAAGAACTAGCTAAGGTTAAGCTTGATGTAGAAAAGTTTTCATATGCTTCAAAAGCAATGGATTCTCTTCTAAAGGCTCAGATTCATGATAAGATTAAGCCTGTTGTTGGATACAACAACACACCCCCTCCTTACAACAACAACTACATCCCTCCTACATCAGACTTGTTAGAGACCAAGGAGAAAAAGGACTTGTCTGAGGAAGCCTTTAAGATAGATCCTTTGGATGAGGTGGTTGTTGAGGATATGACTGAGAAAGAAGCCAGTGAGAATAGGAACAATGTTGTGAGTAAAGAGATACCCTTAGAAAACAACATTGTTACCAATGAGGGTGGTGGAAGGATCTGGGTCAAGTCTAAAGAGAAAGAAAAGACCAAAGGAAAGGCCAACAAGGTCCATTACAAACAGACCACTGTTGTGAATCCTGGCCCTTGTAAACAGTGTGCTTGCAATAAAACTGAGAGCCTAAATTCTGGTACAAAGAGAGGTAATCAAAGAAACTGGAATAATCAATGGGCTCAGAAACAAGGAGTTGATCTGAGTAAAATAATCAGACCAAAACCTTGTTTCATATGTGGCAAGTTGAATCATTTGGATAAGAACTATTTCTTTAACCCTATTAACCAAAAGATGAACTTTCAAAGATTTGTGCAAAAACCTGTTGGTTATAGGAAGGCTGGAAAGAAACATGTGGCTAATAAATCTGTTGAAACCAAAGGCCACATGAAGAAAAAAGTTTTAAAAGAGAGTATTAAAATGTGGGTGCCTAGAAGCACTAAAACTGTTAGTACTGCTACATCAAATAGTACTGCTGACAGGGATAGTGCTGCAGAAGCAATACTACTGCTACCAGTGTTAGTACTGCTGAGAATATTAATGCTTCTAACACTGTTAGTACTTCTTCAAAGGTTACTACTGCTAACACAGTTACTGCTGCTGACACAGTTACTACTTCTAACAAGGTTAGTACTGCTAAGCATGCAAGTGTTGCTAATGCAGTTAGTACTTCTAAAACCAGTACTGCTTCTAGCAAATGTGCATCCAAACTCATTATTGTGACAAAGTACTCCAGCAATGAGGAGTCAAAGTTTAAAAATCTTATCAAGAAGGAATGTAAATATTTTGATGAGAAAGGGGTACCCAAGACCACTTTGGCTTGGGTTCCTAATCAATACTAACTGATTTATCTTATGTGCAGGGCAACCAACAGCTTAAGGGGAAAAGCATCTGGCATGTTGATAGTGGTTGCTCTAGGCACATGACAGGCAACATGTCATGCCTTCAGGATTTCAAGCATATCAATGGAGGACATGTTGCATTTGGAGACAATCTTGCAGGTGGAAAAATAAGTGGAAAAGGTAATGTTACAAAAGGTAAGATGACATTTGAGGATGTCTACTATGTTGATCAGTTAAAGTACAACCTGTTAAGTGTATCACAGGTTTGTGACAAACAACATAGTTTATTATTTACCAATACATAATGTATGATCCTTGCTCCAGGATTCAAGGTAGTTGATGAAAGCATGATACTACTTAGAACTCCAAGAAAGGACAATGTTTATTGTCTCGATATGGACAATGTTTCAAGTGATTCATCCCTGAACTGTCTTGTTTCAAAAGCTTCTGTGGATGAATCCTCTCTTTGGCACAGAAGGATGTGTCACATGAACTTCAAGACAATGAAAAAACTTGTTAAAAACAACCTTGTAAGAGATTTACCATCAAAAGTCTTTTCATGTGATGATCATTGTGTTGCTTGTCTTAAAGGCAAACAGCACAAAACTTCTCATAAGTCCAAAGAGTTAAATACAATTTCTTCTTGTCTCCAGTTATTACATATGGATCTGTTTGGTCCTACATATGTTATGAGTATAGGCAAGAAATCATACTGCTTAGTTATTGTTGATGATTACTCTAGATTTACTTGGGTATATTTTCTAAGGACTAAGGATGAGACAAGTGGACTGATCAAATCCTTTATTCTAAGAATTGAAAACCAGACTAATCAAAAAGTAAAAGTCATTAGATCAGACAATGGAACTGAATTTAAAAATCTTGATCTAAACACCTTTTGTAAAGAAAAAGGAATTGAGAGACAATATAGTGCCCCTAGGACTCCTCAACAGAATGGAGTTGCTGAGAGAAGAAATAGGACACTAATAGAGGCTGCTAGATCTCTGTTGGCTGATTCAAAACTGCCAATTACCTTCTGGGCTGAAGCAGTTAATACTGCCTGTTATGTCCAAAACAGAGTTCTAGTGGTCAAGCCAAAGAACAAGACCCCATATGAGCTTTTAAATAAAAGAAAACCCTTTATTGGATTTTTCAAACCTTTTGGGTGTCCTTGTACAATTCTCAATACCAAATCTCACTTAGGTAAGTTTGATAGCAAAGCAGATGATGGATTTCTTGTTGGTTACTCATCTCAGAGTAAGGCTTACAGAGTTTTTAACTCTTCTTCTAGAATAATTGAAGAAAGTGAAAATGTCAAATGCAATGAGAACACACCAAATCCTATTGGGTCTGGTCCTCAGTGGCTGTTTGACATTGATTCACTGACTAACTCTTTTGGTTTCAGTAGTGATGATTATGCAGGTTCAGGGAGTGGAGGATCAGGGACTACACAAGTTCAAGACAGCATATCTCAATCTGTGATCTTTCCCATACCTATAGTGGATCCTGTTGAAGATTGTGAAAAGGAGCCATCTACTGAACCAAATCAGAGTGAAGAAGAAAGAAGAGCTGAGGAGAGTGAAGAAAATAAAGAACCTGAAGTAGCTGCTGAAATCACCTCAGTTGAGTTGAATGACTCAAATATATAGGTTGGACTCAATGAAGAGTCTAGTCATCACACCAGAACTCAAAAGAATCATCCTCCTCAGTTGATAATAGGAGATATCTCTTCTCCTATGATGACTAGAAATCAAAGCAGGCTGCAAGAGATGCAAGACCAACAGCATATAGTGTTTTCTTGCTTTCTATCCCAGCTTGAGCCTAAGAAGGCTTATGATGCTATGAAAGATTCCAGTTGGATAGAAGCCATGCAAGAAGAGCTGCTATAATTCAAGCTGCAAGATGTTTGGGATCTGGTAGACCTTCCTAAAGGTCAAAGAGCAATAGGCACAAAATGGGTCTTCAGGAATAAGAGAGATGAGAGAGGAATAGTAATAAAGAACAAAACAAGGTTGGTGGCACAAGGGTATACACAAGAAGAAGGCATAGATTATGAAGAAGTATTTGCACTAGTGGCTAGGATAGAAGCAATTAGATTGTTCCTGGCCTATGCTTCTTATATGAAGTTCAAAGTCTATCAAATGGATGTAAAAAGTGCATTTCTATATGGCTCAATTGAAGAAGAAGTATATGTCTGTCAACCACCAGGGTTTGAAAACCCAAGCTATCCAGACAGAGTATACAAACTGAAGAAATCACTTTATGGACTGCATCAAGCACCAAGAGCATGGTATGACACTCTGTCATCCTGTCTCTTGGAAAATGGCTTTGAAAGAGGAGTCATTGATAAGACTCTGTTCATCAAGAAAAAGAAGAAGGACATCTTGCTGGTCCAAATCTATGTGGATGATATCATCTTTGGATCCACAAGAGATAATATGTGCAAGGAGTTTGAGGAACTAATGCATCAAAGGTTCAAAATGAGTTCCATGGGGGAACTTACTTTCTTCCTTGGACTCCAAGTCCAACAGCAGTCAGATGGTATATTTATCTGTCAGTCCAAGTATGTGCAGGACATTCTAACCAAGTTTGGTTTCTCAGACTCAAAGCCTGCCAGCACACCTATGGAGACACACAAGCAGATAACAGCAGATCTTGAGGGGAAGGATATGGATGTTCATCACTATAGATCCATGATTGGCTCTCTCATGTATCTTACAGCCTCTAGGCCAGATATAATGTTTCCAGTCTGTGTGTGTGCAAGATTTCAAGTTAGGCCAAAGCAATCACACTATCAAGCTGTTAAGAGGATATTCAGATATCTCAAAGGGCAACCTAGATTGGGACTTTGGTATCCTCATGACTCATCATTTGACCTACTTGCATACTCAGACAGTGACCTAGGTGGAGCAAACTTGGACAGAAAATCTACTTCTGGAGGATGCCAGTTTTTGGGTGCAAGACTAGTATCATGGCAGTGCAAGAAACAAACCACAGTGTCCACATCTACAACAGAAGCAGAGTACATAGCAGCTGCAAGTTGTTGTTCTCAAGTCTTATGGATTCAGAATCAAATGTTGGACTATGGGGTAACCTTTCTACATACTCCAATCTTTATTGATAATAGCAGTGCTATTAGCATTGTTAATAATCCTGTCAAGCACTCAAAGACAAAGCACATTGAGATCAGATATCACTTTATAAGAGACTGCAATGAAAAGAAGCTTATTCAAGTTGTAAAAGTTCATACTGATAACCAGTTTTCTGATCTATTCACCAAAGCCTTTGATGTGGGTAGATTCACTTTCTTGGTAACAAGTGTGGGAATGATCAACTCTGAATAAGCTCCTACTTAAAAAGTGGTTCAATACCTGTATATAGTTTATGCTTGGTGTTACTAATCTTCTTTCTCAGGAAATGTATAGCAGTACTCAGTTCATCACAAGCTTAAAAGTGTAAGTATGGTTAATACTGCCAGTACAGTTTTAGTACTGCCAGTACAATTTTACTACTGCCAGTGTTCAGTTAATACTGCTTTCAGTTAATACTGCTTTCAGTTAATACTGCTCTCAGTTAATACTGCTCTCAGTTAATACTACTCTCAGTTAATACTGCTTTCAGTTAATACTGCTCTCAGTTAATACTGCTTTCAGTTAACACTGCTCTCAGTTAATACTGCTAACTGTTAATACTGCTTTCACTAAATTTTTAGGATTAATACTGATTATAATCCACAAGCTATAAATACCCTTTCCCCGCCTAAAAGATCATAACGACTCTTTGTCTACTGTTCATCTTCTCTCTCACTCTTTTCTCTCAAGTATCCAGTGCTCGCTAGTCAAGAATCCTTGCGTACAGATGGCTTCAATGGTGTTTATTGATGAGCACAACGAGATAGCCATGCTCCAAAAGCCAAAACAAGCCGAAGGTTTTTACCAGATAGTTGATTTTCTGAGGTCAAGCCACATCGCTCATGCTCTCACTGTGTCTCCTACCATCTACATAGAGCATCAAAGGAAATTCTGGGCCAATGCCACTACTAGCACTGAAAACGGAGTGTCGTACATCAAAACAAGGGTTTGTGACAAACCCTTGACAGTTACTGAGGAGACCATTCGCATCTGTCTACGTCTAGACGATGCTTCAGGTATATCTTCTATTCCAAATGAGGATTTGTTTTCAAACCTCACCAGAATGGGGTATGAAGGCCAAATGGGGATTTTCAAGTTTTTCAAAGATCAATTTTCACCCCAATGGAGGTTCTTTGTTCATACCCTGATGCACTGTATTTCCAAGAAAACTACTGGCTGGAGCCAATTTAGCAGTACCATTGCCTATGCTTTGGTATGCTTATCTACTGCTCGAAAATATAACTTTTCTCTGATGATCTTCAATGATCTTGTCTCAAACCTGGACAACAAGAAGAGTTTCTTCATGTATCCCAGGTTTGTACAGGCAGTTATAACCAATGAATTGACGGATATACCTCACTTTGATGAGGTATATGTACCTAAACCCCCTAAAGGCAAGGTCTTCTCAAACATCAGAAGATCTGCTAGGGACTCGGAAGGAGTTGACACCCCATTGTTCTCAACAATGATGGTGGTGTCCCAACCACAAGAAGGTATGGCCTCAGGGTCAAGGCCCTCATTAGATCAACCCACTGAGCGCCAATCCCAACCTTCCCTCTCTCAAATTTTTCCTCAGTCCTTTGCTGCTAAACCCACTCCTATGATATCCAAGACTTATGTCAAGAGAAAGGTACATAAGGCTCCTTCCCTTGTTGTACCTACTATTAACCAAGAGCCTCAAAGCCCTCTATTGGAGCATTCTCCAATAGAGAATATCCAAAGGGAAACTACTAGGGTGTCTCCCAACCCTGAGGAGGTGCTCTCTAAGGAGATGAATGAGCATATGGGTGAGAAGGTTGCCACTACTTCTGCTAGCACAAAGAAGGACAGTGGTAACATCTCTAAGACCTTCCCCATGGCAACTTTGGGTGAGAAATCAACCAAAGGACCCTGGCACCAAGAAACCAAGGGGGTAGTTGGTGCTTCTGCTAGGCAGAAGGCCACTACTAAAAGATCCAAGGATCCCTCAAGGATGGGCAAAAAATCCAAAAAGGGTGAGGACAGAACTGAAACTGATGAATTGATGGCAAAAGGTTCCAATGATCCTTCAAGGGTGGGTAAAACACCTAAAGAAGGTGAGGATAGCTATACTTACTTGGAATTGATGGAAACAATAGCCAACATCAATGTTGATGTGGTTAATCAAGGAAAGGAAATCAAGGCATTGCAGCAAGTGGTCATCTCCCAACAAGAGCAGATTTCAAAACTCAAGCAATTGGTGGGAAAACTCATTGCCAAGAAAAGAAGAAAGCAGTTTGTTCTAAGGAGGAGAGAAGGGGAAAACAAAAAGGAGGAAGAGAATGCTTCCAAAAAGGGGGAGAGTTCAAGCTCAGAAAAGATGGATCAACAAATTGAGGGGGAGAATGTTGAAGCAAAGGGAGAGTTTGTTGAAGAGAGGGCTGAAGAAAAAGCTTAAGGTGTGATAGAAACAGAAATATTTGCTGAAGCAGCAGAAATTGGCAAAGCAGCAGTAAATAAGGCTGAAGCAGCAGAAACAACACCAGCAGCAGTAACAACCCCAGCAGTAGAAACTGTTACTACTGCTGAGCCAAAAGGAGCAGCAGAAACTGTTAGTGCTGCTAAAACTACACAAGCAGCAGTAACAGGGTTAACACCTGAAGAGGTTGAAGTAGCAGAGATGCTTGTAAAAGCAAAGAATGACACTCCCAAAGCAAAGGGAGTGGTCATAAATGAAGGGGGAGCAAAGAGAACAAAAAAGAAAGACATGGCTGCAGATGCAAAGAGAAAAGGGAAAGAAAAGATGATAGAATCTGATCAACCAACCAAAAAGCAAAAGCTGGTTGAGTCAGATGAAGCATTAGCCAAGAAACTGCAAGAAGAGATAAATCAAGCAGAGAAAGAGCAGGTTGAGAAAGACAGAGAGATAGCCAGAGCACTAGCTAATGAATTAAATGAAGCATTTCAGAAAGGTTTGGAAACAGAGAAAGCAAAGCAAAGGGCAATAAGCATGAGAAAGGCTATGATGGCCAGATCAAGTGCAAAGAAGAGAAGGCCTTCACAAACTTACCTTGCAACTCAGGAAAGAAACAAGATGATAAACTTTCTTGAGGAGTGCAATTGGTGTGAAGAAAGAAATGTTTATAAAGATGACTTTTGATCAAGTCAAGGGATTATATGAGAAAGAAATGGGAAAACTTCAGAGTAATGAAAAGGCCAGAGTGGAGTTTGAAAGGAAAGCCAAGGAGAGGCATGATGTGAACATTAATCAACCCTTCCCTGAAAGTGAAGAGGGAACTCCAACAAAAGAAAAGGCAGAGATTAAGGAAGAAGAGACTTTAGCTCAGAAGATCAAGAAAATAAAAAGAGTTAAGTCTATTGCTTCTAAAGGTCCTAGATTAGAGGAAAGGAAAAAGGAAGAAAAGAAGAAGGAAGCTACTATAGGGCAAAGTCAAAGGATTCTGAAGAGAACCAAGATGATGGCCAAAAGAAAGAAAATTGACAAGAAGCCTAGAATAGAAGAAGAGAAAAAGGTTGATGAAGAAGAAGAGGCACGTAAGAATGAAGAAAAGAGAGCTGAATCTCAGGAAGTACCACAGAGTTCAGATGTAAATATGTACATGGTGGTAATGGATAAAATTCCAAAGCCTATCACAGCTGAACCTGTTGGATTCAAACCTCCTGAAGTTATCCACTGGGATACTATGGAGGTGGATGGTAAGGAGTATATCAGGATGAAAAGAAAGGATGAGAAGTATTATGTGTTTTCAACATGGAATAAAATTGTCAGAGAATGTTCAAGATCTGATTTAGAAGAGATGTTTGAAGTTGGTATGAAATTACATGCAGATCAGTTGAAAGCTCCAGGGTTACCAATTGTGAAGTTGGTTATGGAGTATTTGTGTATGTTATTCAATCCAGAAGCAGTAAAGCATATAATCAGAGATGTGTTTGAAGCTGTTAGAGGATGGACTTTGTATGAAAGGAGTGGAGTCTATGAATTGGCCATGGATACTTTTCACATGGAGTATTACTTGGTGGATAGGGTCTACAATCACACAAGTCTGAAGCTTCATGCCATGTTAAATAAGAAGCTAGGTTGTGCACCAAATTCAGAAATGGCAAAGTATCTAATTCAGAGAACTATCAATCAGAGTATGGGACTGGATCCTAACACTGGATTGAATCAATGAAAGTTTTGGAAGCATCTGAAGAACTTGACTTCTCTTTCTAAAAGTCAAGTTAGGGGGAGATTGTTGGGAACTGAAGATGTGACCAAATCATTAATGCTGCTAGTTCAGAGTTAGTACTGCCAGAGGATCTCAAAGTTAATACTGCTAGGTATTACTACTTCTAGTAGAATTAATACAGCTAGTCAAAGTTAGTGCTGCTTGAACAAAGTTAGTACTGCTTAGCTAGTTAGTACTGCTAGTGGTTAGTGCTGCTTAGTATTTAATACTGCCAAGACTCAGTTAATGCTTCCAAGGTGATTAATGCTGCTTCTGAGATAATTTGAAGATAATGTTGAAGAGATCGCGTCCGGAGATAAACATGGAAAGCTTGAAGATAATTATGAAGATTATTTTGAAGATCTTTTTATGTTAAGTAATTATCTTTTATTCTTCAATATATGTATAAATTTGTTTAGAATAGCTAAGTGACTTTTGTGAGAATTATTTTCTGAGATTAGCTTTCAAGAGAGAGATTCAATCTCAAGGCATCGTTCCTAATTCTAGAGAAGTAGAATTCGTCTTGAAAGAGCCTGTTCTTCAAGATTGAGGTTGTGAGTGAAAAGCTTGTAACTTGAATCATTAAGTAAAGTTTGCAAGTTGTGATTCATACTGTTTTTCTGTTTATTGAATATTAAAGTGTTTTTCCGCAACTTCTTTAATATTGTTTCTGAGTGTTCATAATTCTTGTTGAGAATTCGATCCTGACAGTTAGATATATGGCTTTGATGTAATTTGTGATTAAATCAATATAATTGTGTTCTTGATCTGTTTGTGTGAAATATATGCTAGTATAATGTGTCACAGCAAGTATCAAAATTAACACAATGATTTTCAAATCATAAATCCATATGTCATTGTTATGAATTTAACAGTTTACAATCACTCTCTCTCTACTTTATCTCTCTAGAACATGTAATATGATACTTGTTAAGTCCCTTAGATCAAAACTTTAATCGATTGATAAACAATAACAAGGAATTAGGCATGGAATCTGTAGTATTATTCACAATATTAAGAACACACTACAGAGAGCAAAGTTTGTGTATTATCTACATTGTGAAAGTAAACATTACTATCACAAAACTACAAGGACTCCTATTTTTACTCCCATATCCCTTGTATACAATTAAGTCCAAACCCATTACAAAGCCCAATACAATGTAATAGGATTACTTTACTAAACTTCTAAAGTAGAACATATTTATGTTCTAACATTCTCCCCCTAAGTTTTGTAAAGTAATCATTATCTTTTAAGCTCCAGCGTCAACTCCTCTCCCCCTTGATTTCTTTATAAAACTTAGCTTTGCATAAACTTCAAAGCTCCTCTAGCTCTCCCTTGAAAGTAGCTCTTATCCTTGGAGTTTCAACTAAAATACCAGATCTGGTGTAGACCATAACCTCGACTGAGTGCACATAAAGATAGCTTTTGACTCTTGTAAACCCAACACATTCCGTATGCCCACAAGAATGATATTTGTTGAATATTGGAATGAGAACCAAATGCATCTACAGTGTATAACATCTGATCTGTCTTTGAACCGCGAGTTGAAATAAGAATTCAGCTTAAGAACTTCATCTTATCAGCTTACGGGTGGTAGCATCCGGTAGCAACACTACAAGGCAATGGTTAGAAGACAAGCAATGTTCAACAACTGATAGAAGACGCTCATTTTCTGACTGCTTTCCAGAATACTGAATAATCAAACCCAGAACTCCTTTCTTCACGAATCGCGTATGATAGGAGTGATGTCACATATGAATTACGCGTAAAAAGCTCAGGAACAGGGAAAACTTGTATCAAACTGGGGTCAGAACAGTCAAAATTCTCAAAAAAGATCAAAACTTTTTGCATAGGCTCAACAATTCGCAGATCACTACAGCAAATCAACACAATTCGCATGATGGCATAGCCTGAAGCCGCAGAATTCGCATAGGCTGTGTGCGAATTCTTACTTGTCGCACAAGCCTATGTGCGAATTCCTCGCAATTCGCATCTCACTCATAAGCGAATTCTCAGCTTCTCACATATCTCACATGTACGAATTCCTGACATTTCGTATCACACACATATACGAAATCATAACTTTTCGCATAAATCTAATCACGCGAAATCTTGACTTAGATTTTTCTTTCACGCTCATGGAACTCGTATAAACATTTCGTACATCTCTAGCATGCGAATTCTGCACTTTTCGCAACACACTTACATGCGAAATCCATACTTGAAAAGATTTCATCTTCAAAGTCTATTGTCGTGCGAATTCCTAGCATGCAAAATCTGATATCATGCGAGTTCTTCAAACTCTGTGAGTTCTTCAACAGATCATGCGAATTCTATGGATCTCGAACGTTTTTCCAGAAAATCTTCAAATTTAGCTTCTATACTTCGAATTTTGAGATGATCTTTTGACAACAGGTTCGAAAATAACTTTGGAGAACATTTGTAGTTGATCATCTTGTCTAATTTCGATTCTAAAGTACATTTTGATCACACCACAGTACAGATACATTTTCGAACAGAAACTTCTCAAAATCGATCAATCCACTCTAATTTGATGAAATTAAAGAAAGTTATTAATTCTATACTAATCAACTATGACCACATAATCAATTAGACATCAAAGAATAACCAATTAAACATCAAATCCAGAATTCGAAAAATTTCCACATCGAATGTTCTATCAATTGCAATCTGATCTCGATCGTGCGTAGAATGAATCTGTGTTTGGCTCTGATACCACTGTTAAGTCCCTTAGATCAAAGATTGAATTGATTGATAAACAATAACAAGGAATTAGGAATGGAATTTGTAGTATTATTCACAATATTAAGAACACACTACAGAGAGCAAAGTTTGCGTATTATATTATCTACATTGTGAAAGTAAACATCACTATCACAAAACTACAAGGACTCCTATTTATACTCCCATATCCCTTGTATACAATTAAGCCCAAACCCATTACAAAGCCTAATACAATGTAATTGGATTACTTTACTAAACTTCTAACAATACTCCAATGTACGCACACAATTAAGCTCTACTTCACTATGAATTACAACACAAGGTGTTACAACACATATTTGTTGGATGCAAGATCATAAAGATTGAATATTAAAGTCAAAGCTCAAAAGTCAACTCTTAAGCAAAGTCAAAGTCTTTGTAATAAGTCAAAGTCAAAAATTGTACTTTTGTTTCTTTGTAATTGATAGAGGGTATAAATACCTTTTGTCCTTGTCTTTGTAAGTAGATGTACTACACGGAGAATATTAGAGAAGAGATAGATTGAAAATCATTCTAGAGAGAGTATGTTTGTAGAGAGAGAAAGTAGTGAGATTGTAATATTGGTGATTAAATCAATGACATGTGATTTCACAGTTTGTTCATCTTGATTGTTTGTACAATTAGAACTTGAATTCAGGGACTAATAATTGGTATCAGAGCAAATAGAGATTGAAATCAAGAAAATCAGAGTTCGGTACTGTTCGATTGAGTCTAGAATCGAATTTCTTGTTTTTGTGTGTAATTCGAGTTGTAATCATTTGGTGAGTATTCGAATTGTGTTTTAGATTGAGTCTGTATAAGTTTTGTATTGAATTGCACTGTAAGTTTTCATCAATTTGATCAATTTGTTGGTTTTCGTTTTCATGAGTTCGAACACTGTGTCATAGATCGATTTGTACAGTTGAGTGTTTGTTGTTGAAATCTTTTGATTGTAATATGTTCTAGATGTGCTAGGGAACAAATTGTGAAAGTTTCAGTTTGTATTTCGAAGAATAGATAGGTTTTTGTACAGATCAGAGTGGTTTTTCACGTGAGATCTAAAGAACTCGCAAGGATCACGAAGAACTCACAGATATTCTGAAGAACTCGCAGAGTGTTCAAGGATTCGCAGATCTTTAGTTTGCAAAATGTTCTTAAAAATGTTTCAAGGATAGAATTCGTATAAGACTTTTCTATGAATTCTTTGGATTTCGCAGAAAAGTTTCATTAGAAAATTAAGGATAGAATTCGCAAGTCCTTAGTATAAGAAAAGTGTAGGATTCTCAGATCTCTTGTCTGCGAATTCTTAATCTTTTAGTGTTTACGAATTCTTGTTCATTTTCTATGGCTTGTGAATTCTGAAGTATTTTGTTCTCACGAATTCTGAGTTTACAAATTCTGACTTTGTTCTGAAGTGTTTCTGTTACTTGCAAATTTTGTGTGTGTTTCTTGTGTTTTGCGAATTCCTTGTGTTTCATTGTGGCCTGCGAATTCCAAACTTAGAGAAATTTAAGAATTTCATTTTTGATTTTCTTTCTAAGTTTTTCTGGTTTACTTGATTTCATTTGGACTAACGATCAAATTCAAGTTCTTTTTGTGATAACAGGATGTCCTCCAGAGAAGCTCTTACAGTCGGTACGGATGTGAAGCCATCGGTGCTTTTTAGAGGAGAGTATGAGAAATGGAAAAATCATTTACTGGACTTCATAGACCAACATGACTTAGGTGATTATATCAGAATATCTCTGAGGGAAGGAAAAATGAAAACTCCAACAAAGATTTATTCTTATTATGAAAATGGATCAATGGAAAGCGGAGAGTTTCCAATATCACCTGATAAGTACACAGATGAGCAGAAAAAGAGATATGAAGCTGACAGATTAGCCAAAGCTTTTATATTGCAAGGATTTTCAGATGAGATTTCAAAAGAGATTTCCATCAGTTTAAATAGTAAAAAGGCTACAGGAAAACAGTTGTGGGAACAACTTGAGAAGATGATGGTAGGACAAAAGATGTCATGAAGAGTAAAGTTTTTGGAAGCCGAGAATACAGAGCTGAAAAGAAAGATCTCAGACTTAGAAGATCAAATTGTCAAGATTCAAAAAACAGTGTGTGCTAATGAAGAGCTGATAAAAATGATTTCTGAGCTAGAACTGCAAATTGCTGAAGAGAGATCAGTTTTTGAGAAAGAGAAGAAAGAATTTGCAAATAAATTCTCAGACTTTTCAAGAAAGAGTTTTGAAGAGAAGAAGACAGTTGAGCTGAAATGTATAAAACTTCCTCAACATATTTCAGATTTTTAGAAAGGGAAAATTCTAGAAAGGGAAAATTTTGCAAAGGAAAGAAAGGCCATTGAAAAGAAGAACGTGGGAATCATCAAAGAAATATCTGGTCAGAGAAAGGATGCTGAGAAGGACTTTGAAGAAGAAAGAAATATCTTTGAGGCATAGATCAAGAAGCTTACTGAGGAGCTATCTGAACTATCTGAAAGTGCACTGAAAGAGCAAGGAGTGAAGTCTGAATTCAAGAAAGAGATTGACCGGCTTGTCAAAGAAGGAGACAATTACTCTTCAAAGATTAAAGAGCTTGAAGATATTATTTCCAAGGTGGTGGTGACTGAGCAAATGACTCCAGAGTCAAAAATCCACACACCTAGAAATAGTTCAGTTGGTTCTAACAAGCCAGCCTCAAGCTCACTTCAGAAAACTGTTTCTTCAAAAAGAGCAGTCTACTTATTTGATCAGATTCGTACTACTAATATCTTTTATGATCGAAATGAAGATGGTTTGGGTATACAAAGAAGAAGAAGGAGGAGATATAATGAAGAGAAGTTGGTCTGGAAAGTAAAACCAGTAGATGAAGAAAAAAATGATGAGAAGAAGAAAGAAAAGAAAGGAAAGAAGGAAGAGAAGAAAAGTAACAAATCATTTGTACACGCATCAAAAGCTAAAAAGAACTATATGCGCAAAGGTAAACCTAATTTTTCTTATTCGAGAGATCATTTGATCAGGTTGTCTAGAAAAAGGTATTGTTCTTACTGTCATGCATATGATTTTGTTCATAAAATTAGTGATCATTACTGGTATGGTTCTTATTCAATTAATTCTACTCGAACTGCAACTCACAAACATGGACCCAAATACAAGTAGGTACCAAAACCAAAGGATGATTCTATGTTGCAGGCACCTATTGTCAAGGGGGAGTAAGAGAACTGAGCCTTCTGAATACTACAGTTCAGGACCCATACTTCAATGGAGTTTGACTTCTAAACACAACAGTTTATAACTCATACTTCAATGATCAAAAGAGATGATGCTCCTGGGCTGATAAGAGATTGTACTTCGATAATTCAATGAGGAGATCTACCTTCAAGGGGGAGTACATATTTTTCTGGAAATATGCATTCGGAAGATATGATGATCTACACTTCAGGGGGAGTTACAGATCTCTATCATGTGCTTTTTCACTGACATATTTTAGATGCATATTTTTAGGGGAAGTAAGAAATATGACTTCTAATTATTTCAGATCAGAACTCGTACATTCAATGTTTTACTGCTTTATGTCATTTTATTTTTCAATAAAGTTGTGAATCAACTTTGTGCTACTTTATGACTAATGCAGATCGAGAGGATACTTAAATGATCATATTTTTATGACTTCGAGCTGACTTCATGAGATTTAAGACTGAACGAAAAAGGTTTATTTCTTATCTTTATCTCATGTATGGTTGAAAGAAGGACGACTTTCAATCATATAAAACATGTTCTTAAATGTTCAAACCACTTATGATTCTTAAACGATTTCATGAATATAGTAGTGTGATTTTTAAATGTTTTCATTTTTTTTATTTGTGCTTTCATGATATATAAACCGTGTGTTTCCAAAGATTAATACTTGTGTATTATCTTGTCTATATACTGTAAACGTTTTCACACACATCGGCTTAATTTTTGTTGAATTCGTTCTTACCATGTCTCTATATTGAAACAAATTTTTCGATGGTAAGACACCCCATTTGTTATTCAATGTTTGAGCGTGATTTAATTTCTAAACGTTCTTTCAAGAATGTCTATATTTTTTATTCATATAGACAATATCAATTTTTTGATGACCTAAGCCTTGATTGTTATATCATTTCGATATTGATCTTTTTGATACAATGTCAGATTTACAAACAAGTTTCTTGTATTCATTTCATTCTTTCAATTTTCTTGTTTGAAAAGTCTTCAATGTTTAAAATGCTCAAATCTTCATGATTACATCTCTGAGCATACATACATATGACTTGTATAATTGTGCTTCCACTGATAAAGTTAAACCATTTTTTAGCAACAATGTGCTTTCATAGGATAATATAGGTTCATTGTGTAGGACTTAAATTAAACTTCTATGGATTCACGTTAACCAGTGTTTCCTACCCAAGAAGTTAATCCTTAGTGATCGAGTGTGAGGAGTCAAAAAGAAATGAGTGTGGGTTGTGTGTTGAAGTAAAATGAAAATGAGAGTTTGGTTAGAAGTGAGCTCAATGATTAAAAGAAAGAGAGTGAGAGATCACAGTAAAAGAATATCAAACTTTGCACAAACTTTTTCTGAGTCGGGCAGCTACATTACTAGTGTTTCATAATTCTTCGTGGACATTATTGAACAGGCAACTAGCCCAAGCCAACTCTTGATAAAAACACCACCAGCCACTCATTTTCTTCTCAACAAGAAAATGTTTCAATATTTCAAGGGGACGCAACATATAATCTATTTGGTTTTCATTTGGAAAATCTGGATATTGAAAAAAAAGGAAGTCTACCCCACCTTCGCACTTCGATCATGCACAATCGAGTCTGTGTTATACTATTGTTGTCTCAATGGTTTACACAATTTTGAGCCTTATATAAGCAATCATCATGTGCTTAAATTCTTTCTAACACTTGCACGAACACACAAGGAATTTGTTTTCTTGTCTTAACGTTCATAGAAATATCTTTGTGGTGTTTCGATGATTGGATGGAAGCCCTGGGGGAGTGAACATCACAAAAGCTCCTTTCCAATGTGTATTCGTTACACACAGTAACTTTGTGTTACTGACAGACATTATAACTAATTCATTTATTGATTCAGGTGTTACATTCCTAATTTGTCTGAATTTGCAAAGATTCAGATGAATATCTTTTGGATCGACAGAGAATCAGAGGCTCAGTTTAAAATATCAATGGTCATTTCAGATTATTTCAAAGACATTTCTTGTTGCAAGTTTTGATGATCATTATGCTCTAATCATCAAATAGGGGGAGAAGAGTTCAAGAAATGTTGGTTGAAAAGAGAAGTTAATATCAATTGAGGGGATAAGAAAATGTTAAAGAAAGAACAGTTTGTATTAAACATGTTTGAAGAGTTCAAGAATTGTTTGAAGTCATAAATGTTGAAGTTGGGGGAGAAGATCAAGAAATATTCAAGATTGTTGAAAGCTGAAAGCAAGAGTTCAAAGTTTTCATAATTGTTGAAGATAAAATTTGTTGAAGCAAATTGTGCTAAATCTGAAGATAATTTCTTTTCAAGTCTGAAAGATATTTTTGTCAACCTTGGGGAAGAATGTTATTATTCTTGGAGAACAGACTTTGGAAGATTGATGAAAGTTTTTGAAGATACTGAGTTTATCAAAGAAAGGGGAGAATGTCAATTTTTCATATGAATAGGGGATAATGTTGATTGCTTGAGAAGATCTTATTTACATCAAAGGGAGAAGATTCAAATTAAGCTTAAAAGAGAAGATTGAATTGCAATATACTTTTAGAGATGATATTGATCCAAAGGGGGAGAATGTTAGAGCACATATTTGTTGGATGTAAGATCATAAAGATTGAAAATTAAAGTCAAAGCTAAAAAGTCAACTCTTAAGCATAGTCAAAGTCCTTGTAATAAGTCAAAGTCAAAAATTGTATTTTTGTTTCTTTGTAATTGATAGAGAGTATAAATACCTTGTGTCCTTGTCTTTGTAAGTAGATGTACTACATGGATAATATCAGAGAAGAGATAGATTGAAAATCATTCTAGAGAGAGAGTGTGTTTGTAGAGAGAGGAAGTAGTGAGATTGTAATCTTGGTGATTAAATCAATGACATGTGATTTCACAGTTTGTTCATCTTGATTGTTTGTACAATTAGAACTTGAATTCAGGGACTAATACAAGGAAACCTATTTATACCACTAACTATTATAAGGACAAACCAAACAAACTAAACTAACAAGCTTGACTTTGGTTGACTTTGACTTTCCACTTTAAACAACTTTGACTTGAAATCTTGAGGCTTTGAATTGGGCTTTTGACTTTCAATCTAGATGATCTTGAAGACCACAATCTGTGCTCTAACATTCTCGCCCTTTGGATTCAAGATCATATTCAAAAAGATAAGCTAATCATCTCCCCCTTTGATTCAGAAACAAGTGATCTCCCCCGTTAGATAAACTTGCACTTATCTTCAAATGAATTTTATCTTTAAAGCACGTTCTCCCCCTTTCAAGAACATTCTCCACCTTTGGGACAAAAACTGATCTTCTAAGGCAATTAACATTCTCCCCTTATTGAGATGAAATATTGATAATCTCCACTTCTTGTGAACTTTAACATTCTCCCCCAAAGACTTTGATAAACATCATCATCTCTAGCAAATAAATTATCTTCGGTTGTAGCTCACTTTTCTCTTTCCAAAATAATCTTCACAGAAAATTTCTTGAACTTTCTTGACTTCTTGAAATTTCTCTCCATATCTATGAAAATAAACTTTCACAAACTTTCATTTCTTGACAATTTCTTCCATATATAACCTTTCTTGACTATTTCTCCCTTTTTTTGATGATGTAGATCATAGAAATCATCAAAACTTTCCCCACGAAATGTAAAGAACTTTTTCTGACCACTGAACTTTCCATATGAGCCTCTGAACATCCGTCTTCCATTTAATCATCGAATAACACAAGGTAATTCTATGAACATTCTGACAGAAAAACAAATTTTCTTTGTGTTCGTGCTTGTGTATGAAAGAATTTAAACATGAATGCATTAGAAGGCTCAAAATGTGTAAACCATTGAGACAACAATAGTAATACATGGACTCAATTGTGCAAGATCGAAATACGAAGGTGGGGCAACTTTCCTTCTTTTTCAATATCCACATCTTCCAAATGAAGATGAGATAGAGTATGTGTTGCTTCCCCAATAAATATTTGAAACATCTTTTTGTTGAGAAAAAGATGAGTAGCTGGTGGGATTTAAATCAAGAGTTGGCATGGGCTAGTGCCTGTGTCAATGATGGTCACCAAATAATGTGAACCAACAGTAGATGTGGTTGCCCAACTCAAAAAGTAGTTGGTGCAGAGTTTCGATATTCTTTTAACTCTATTCTCAGACCCTCTTTATTTTAATCATTTAAGCTTACTACTAACCAAACTCTATTTTCCATTTTACCTCATCACACACCCACACTCAGATATTGACCCCTTGCCTCTCGATCACTAAAGGATAACTTTTTGGGTAGGAAACACTTGTTATCGTTAATCCATAGAAGTTATATTAAGCTCACACATTGATCCAATGTATTTTGTCCTAATCAGCAAAAATATTGCTCAATGGTTTAACTTTAACAGCTAAAGCACAGTACATATGTGAAATAAGTATATGCTCAATATGATAACGATGAAGATTTTGAGCATTTTGAAACATGGAAGATTTTCCCAAAACAAGAAAATTGAATGAACGAAATGAAAAAAGATAAATGTTTTGAGAATCTAACAATGTAAGGAAAAGATAAAATATGAATGATTTATCAATAAAAGCTTAGGTCATAAAAATTAGATGTTGTCTATATGAACAAGTATAGACATTTTTGAAAGACGCTTTGAATGAAATAACGCTCAACAAACAGTGAATTTCAAATGGCGTGTCTTAACATCAAAAATTAGTTTCAATTTTGAGACATGGTAAGAACATAGTCAATAAAGGTACTAAATCGGTGTGTATGAATACTTGACAGTATATGGAAAAGATAATACACAAGTATTTATCTTTGGAAACACACAGTTAGTTAAACATGAACGCTCATAAAACGAAAACTTTTAAAATCACACTTCTAAATTCATGAAATCATTTTAAGAATCGAGAAGTGGTTTGAGCGTTTAAGAACATGTTGTAATGTCTGAAAGTCGTCCTTCTTTCAAACAAAATGAGATTAAGATTAGAATATTCATTAAGTTCATCATTAATCTCAAAAAGTCAGCTCCAAAGTCATGATTGATATGATCATGTAAGCTTACCCTCAAAATCTACAAGTAATCAACAAGTCGTCAAAGCATAAAAGTCTTAGTCAATGAAAAACTTTGAAACATGAGTTCCGATCTGAAATAATCAGAAGTCATTTACTCCCTCTGAAAATATGCATTCGTAATATTATCAGTAGAGGTAATATTCCTGCTTCATCCTTATTGTTTCTGAATACCGATTTTGTTCCAATAACTGATTTGTCCTTAGGTCTGGGAATAAGTTGCCATACTTTGTTTCTCTCAAATTGTAGCAGTTCATCATGCATAGCAAGGATCCAATCGGGATCTTGCAATTCTTCAGAAACTTTCTTTGGTTCAATTGCACTGAAGAAACTTGAGTATAAACAAAAATCCGCTTATGCAACTCGCGTTTTGACTCCACTTGCAATGTCACCAATTATTTTGTGCAAGGGTGATCTCGAGTCCATCTATTGAACATTTATTCGATTGTTATGTTCATTATATTCATCATTTATGGTAGGTACAACATCAGAAATGGTTGTAGGTACTTCTCCAGTTTGTAATTCTGATTCAGGTAACTCTGGCATAGCAGATGAAGTGCTCGGGACTTCAGCTTAAGAGTTGGTATCTGTAGACACATAAATATTATTAGTTTGATCAGAATTGTTTGGACTAGTAGTATTTAAAGAAGTAGTGACGGGTTCAGATGGTCCGTAAACATCAACACTTGTATCAGGGACCACTGAAGATGATGATGCATATACATTAGATTTATCAAAATCTGCACATATATCCATGAATGCATCAAATAAAAGTAAATTTAACTCGGAAGTAGAAGAGTTTAAGTTAGAAGACTTGGTCTCGTTTAAAGCGGGTTCCACTCAGATTTGAGTATAAGCCTTTTCCTTAAGACTAAGTTCTGAATTGTTGTGTTCAGAAGTCGTAGTTAGATTTTCATCAAAAGATAGGTTTATGATTTCCATGACTGTCTTGGTTCTTTTGTTGTAGATCCGATAGGCTTTGGAGGTTAATAAATAACGCAAGAAATATCCCTCATCGGCATTCTTTTCAAACTTTCCAAGATTGTCACGTTCATTGAGCACAAAGCATCTGCAACCAAAAACACGGAAAAATTTCACATTAGGTTTTTGATTGTTAATAATCTCATATGCCGTTTTCTGTAACCGTTTCTTGATGATCGTTCTGTTCTTAGTAAAACAAGCAGTGGCAACGGCTTCGGCCCAAAGATACAATGGTAGTCCGGAATAGGCGAGCATAGTTCTTGCAGCTTACACCAGAGTTCTATTTTTACGTTCTACAACACCGTTATGTTGTGGAGTACGGGCGGCAGAAAAGTTATGAGATATGCCTACTGACTGTAATTAGCTTTGTAGGGTCTCATTCTTAACTTTTGTACCATTGTCGCTCCGTAGATTTTGAACATGTAGTTAAGTAGAACTTGAATCTTCTTAATGAAGGCAATTATCAACTCTGGTGCTTCAGATTTGGCTCTCAGGAACTCTAGCCACGTGTATCTAGAGTATTCATCGACCATTACTAGAATATATTTCTTGTCGTTGATCGATTGAATCCTCATTGGTCCGCAAAGGTTCATGTGAATCATTTCTAGCGGTGATTTTCATGAAGATTCCATTTTAGCTTTGTGTGAGCTCCTTTTCATCTTTCCCATTTCGCAGGCTGGGCATAAGGAATCTTTTTCAAATCACATTTCAGGTAGACCTCTGACTAAGCCTTTACTTGCAAGTGTATTGATGGCCTTGAAATTTTGATGAGAGTGTCTTCGATGCAAATCCAACTTTCTCCTTTTGACGCTTTAACTATTAAGCAAACGGGTCTTGAAGCTGATAGTCTTGGAAAGTTGACAGCGTGTAAATTTCCATATCTCTCACCCTTGAATATCTCGAATCCATCACGATCTTTAATGTGGCAGTGAGTGATAGTAAACCTAACATGATAGTGATTGTCGTAAAATTGGCTCATGCGGAATAGATTGTGATCCAAGCCTTCTATGTACAACACCTTTTGAATGGTTACAGTGCCATTGGTTAGCATTCCATATCCTCTGACATATCCCTTAATAGCAGCATTTACAAAGCCAACAGTTCTAGGAGGTTGATCAACATAATTATGCAAGAGATGCTTAAATCCTGTCACGTGTCGTGAGCATCCGGAGTCTATAAACCACATATGACATACCTGCAAAAAGGAACAATTACTTACCTTTAGGTACCCATATCCATATGGGTCCTTTTTTGTTAGCATCCTTTAATTTATGAAAATTGTTAACCGTGCCCTTGATTCTCCATTCATAACGAGGCTTCAGCAACCATTTCCATACCATCTTAACATTTACATCTTTAAAATCATTTTTCTTTGAAAATTTATTTTGCTTAGCCTTAAAAATATGAATTGGTTGAGATGAGGCTTTGCAAAATCATTTAGCACAAGAAAAGATTTGAACTTTCTTGTTCTTTGAAACAGTAGAGTGGAATGAGAATGAATTACTGCCACAATGATTGCATTTCATATTCTTTTGAGCAAACGTCATAACCTGTGATTTATCACAAGAATTGCATTTATTGAAACAAAAATGACATTTATTTGCAAAAAAATCATTACAAACTCTTTTACAATCATTGTCATTTTGTACATTCACTACATTCTCTACAGAAGTACACTTTTTAGAAACTGTATGATTTGGCTTATGTTCAGAATTTCTCTTCCTCCACTTTCCATTCCTCTTTCCATTCACATCTGTAAAACCACAAGACGTTGAGTTAGTTGAATTCTTACAAGATGAGTTAACCTTTTTCACGCCTGCAGTTTCACCTACATCAAAAACACTTGGTTGTTTTTCAAACTTTTCAGCATAAACGACTGTAGGCTTAGATAAAGTTACAAACTCCGGGTTTGACCGAACATTCCATTTCTGGTTTTCAAACGCTTTCTGATTTTCAAACCATTTTTGATCTGACAAATTCTTTTTGAAAAGATCATAAAGATCATATTTTAATTCAACAATATTTTTGCTAAGCTCTCGGTTTTCAGTTGAAGAACTATCCAGCTTAAATCAAAGATCAAAATTCTCATCTTCGACTTCCTCGAGTAGCTTTTGCAAATCAGATATATGTTTTTGAAAATCAGAAGGTTGGTTTGACTCGGAGTTAGACTCAAGCTTTTCTAAAATTGGATCAGGATTTGAAGCGTTCATCAATTCATCAAAAATTTCTTCAGGCGTTTTATTGATGAACTCAAACTTCTTATCAGAATCTATGACATCAGTTGACTCCACTATCTTACTATCCTTAGAAGAATCAGAAATAGTAGATTCAGATATAATTTTCTGAACACAAGCATCCGAATGTGACTCATAATCGTCATATTGACACTTGGTTTCAGGAATATTTTTATCCTCAGTTACTGATTCATCATTAGGAATAGGTGCGGAAAATAATGATTCAAACTCTACAAATTCAAGCTTTCTGCTTTTGTAGATAGTGTTTAAATCATCGTATTGAAATCCAACCGATTGAAAACTTGAAGTTTGTGAATCAGTGTAACTGTCGGATAAGTCATCATCTACAACCGCATTTCCTTTTTCAGGAGTTTCAGATATTAAAGTTTCTGCTTTAACAAATGTGTCACGAATATCCGGAATCTTTTGAGAGTTAGGCCCCATTTTCTCAAAGTTGAACAAATTTTCGGGGGCACTTTTTAAAAGTTGATTTTCTGGTAAACCCAAACCCATCTTCGGATTATAAAACCGGATGTCTTTAGGTTTATTCATCACAAGATTTAGATTTTGTTCAGTTTGACCCCTTTTGTAGTTTAAGTCCTCTAGTTTAATTTTACAATAAGCCTCATTTCGCTCTTGAAAGCAAGCTTCAAACATAATCTTATACTCACCTTTTTCAGAATTCAAGTTCACTAAGTCTTTTTGGAGCTCAGTGATATTGGAAGATAAGTCATCTTTCTCCTCTTTTAAAATATTTTTTTCATTTTTCTTATCCTCTATAACAACCTTCAATAATGCATTTTCATCACGAGAATTCACCATTGATTGTCGTTCAAGGCTAAGTTTCTCTTTTAAAGCATTGAATTCCTTTTCCATAAACTCAATCTAAGAAATTAAATTTTGAACTACCTAAGAATTATCTGATTGATTGCTTACCTCAGACTCAGAATCAAAGTGTGCTTGATCAGCAGGTTGGGGCTCGTCTTCAACTTTGGCCATAAAGCAGTGAACTTGCGTGAAGTGTGCTTCCTCATCATCCGAAGTTTCACATAACCAATTTTCCTCCTAAGCCATCAAAACTTTACCCTCCTCCTACTTCTTCACAAGTAACGACTTCTTCGCATAGTATTTTGAGTTCTTGACCTTTTTAAAACGGCAATCCTTGGAAAAATGTCCCGGCTTCCCACAGTTGAAGCATCTAAAATTCTGAGCATCAAATTTCTCATCTTTCTTTTCTTTCTTCCTCTCTTCCTTCCTCTCATACTTCTCAAATCTGGGCTTGTATTTCTCAATCTTCTCCTTCTTGTAATGATCTGACTTGGGCTTGGAATAAAACTTTTTCTTTCCAAAGCGCTTGTTGAACTGTTTTGTGATCATAGCCAAATTTTCCGCAAACTGCCTAACATCCTCCTCGGATTCAACCTCCTTGTCTTCAACAGATGACTTAGAACTAGAACTGGGCAATTCAGTCAGATATGCCTTAGAAATCTTTGTCTTTGAGGAACTGGGTTTCACAGCTTTCTTCTCTGCCAACAGTGCAAGAGATTCTTTCCCCCATTTTCTTCTCATCACTTATTTGTTTCACTTGATCTTCGTGTTGAATAAGTGTGACGAAGATATCGTTTACATCCTCCTGATCCATATCTTTCGTCATTTGGAGGTTAATGGCATAGTTGCTCCACTCAGGATTGAGGTTCTTTACAAACTTGTAGTTTATTTCCCAGACAAACTTATTCAACCCGGTTCTCCTCAGATCGTTCAAAATAATGTTGAACCTGTTATACGTATCAGACAAAGATTCTCCTTCCTTCGCTTAAACCCTTCATAAGCATTAATGCTCTGGTTGAGTTTAGCTTTGATTGACCGGTCAGTACCTTGCAACTTTCTCTCATGCTCGTCCCACATTGCCTTAGCAGAATCACGACTGTCTACATGGTTGTAAACATCGTTTGGTATAGCCATTGTGAAAAGAATAAGAGCTTCTTCATCTATTTTGGCTTGAGCTTTCTCCGTTTCACTGAAATACTGATACGGTTTTTGGAACATAACGTTCATGTATGTCCAGAGAAGTTGCAGTCGCAGTCTGACCAGGTTCAGTGACAACCGGATTGACTGGCCTATTTATGATTGACTTCATAAGTTCTCTATTCTTATGGTTCAAGAACTGAATCATCCACCTCTTCCATTGAGGGTATTCACCGACAGATAGAACTGGTGGTTTTGAATGAGAGACCCATGCTAAGAAGATCTTTAGACATGCTTATAATCTGAAATGAAGTATCTTGAAGTGATCGTTAGTCAGAAAAATCAGAAATCTTGACTTGAAAGTCAAACTTGAAAAAATTTCAGAAAAATCTCCAAATATATTCTAAGTATAGAATTCTCAATAAATTGAGTGAATTCTACACTTTTCGCAGAACTAAGAAAGAACTTTTCGCAGAATGCAACAATTTGCAGGCCAAATGTGCGGATTATGAACTTTTTGCAAGCTTTGAGATGCGAATTCTTAGCTTTTCGCAGAACGTTGTATGCAAAATCCTCACTTAGTAAATCAACAACCAACTTGTGCTTTTCACAAAAGAAATCTTATGAATTCAGGACATAGAAAATTTTCAAAAAATCACTTTTCTCACAATATTTAGCGAAAACCAGACTTCGAAAAATTTCAATCTTTCATCATGCGAAAAATGCTGTGAAATTTTTGCAGGCAACTGAAAGTGAATAGTAGCTTTTCACATGTCGTAGTATGCGAATTTTGAACTTTTCGTATAAAGAGTCTTGCAAAAAGTACACTTAGACAAAATTTAAAATCATCTTCTCGTATACGACCCCTACGAAATATGACTTTTCGTATGAAGCTTATGCGAAATTTTTTGATGACCCTTGTTAATTCTTCATATTTTGTGAGTTCTTCAGAGTTCGACTCCAACTTTCAAAAATCCATCATATCTGATTCAATACTCAATGAATTGATACCAAACTTGATAGAAATGATCTTGACTATGTTCTAAACAATCCTTTTCCATCAATTTCACCAAAACAACATTGAATCAATGATCTTGATTCGAACACAATATGCAAAAATGTCGAACACAAAAACTTACAAATTCAAGAGATCGAACAAGAATTACAAGGAAATTGCAATTACAATCTGAACAACAAATGATCTAATACATCATACGACACTAATACAATCATAAAAACAACAATTACAACTCAAGAATGCAAAAATCTATCTAAGACCAATGAGTCTGTAAGTTCTTTATTTTCTGAACCAAAATTCGATCTCTGATTGATATTATTTGCTCTGATACCAATTGTGATTCCAGTTTCAAGCTCTCAAACACAGATTTAAACAACACACATTTTAATCACAAGTCATTTGTATTTGATAAGATTTGATTATAAACAACACTCACAGTATGCTATCTTGATACAAGAATTTCTTTCTCTAAATCACAAGTATCTTACTCTCAAATGTGTGCGTATCTTTTTCCTAGTCACAAGATTTACAAGGACACAACTATTTATACCAGGCAACTATTGTTGACTTTACAACTCATTACAAGATAAGGAATGTCAAACACATTGACTTTACAAGACTTTTCAACAATTACAAACAACACATTACAACAAATATAACTTTGACCCTTTTAATCTTGAACCTAACATTTAGGCTCAACACCTTCTAACTAGCACTTAAATCTTCACGGTGTTCCTAGTACCACTCCCATCAATGACCTGATGCACATGCGGAGAAATAAAAAGGGTTAGGCTTAACGTATAGTGAGTTCAAGAGTTTTCACCATTTATATGAAACGGTACACTGAAGAATGCTTTGTAAATCACGGTTTCTAAAAAGGAATGTACAAAAAATATGAAAGTAACATCTTTCCCAAAACACACTATTTTCGTGATGAAAACCCCTAATAAAAACATTCTTTCAAATATGACTTCAAAACTCAATACTCATACAAAACGTGAATAATGATAAATGCTCAAATATTGAAATTCAGATGAAACATCGTTATCCAAACTACCGAAATATGAGTAAGACTCAAACCCAAAAATGATAACTTATAGAGAACACTCCATACTCGAAACATCACCGAAAAACATGGATAAAACTAAATACCCAAAACAACACCTTTCAGTGATGGAGGAGACCCGGTTGCCATGGTTAGTGGCGGAACACAAAAGTAGGACACTTTCTAAGTTATAGATCTCATCATACTTGGACCCATGGCCATTAGCTCACCGACTCGTACTAAGATGTGGATGAGGGCACCAGAGGATCCTAATCATACGCATTCACTAGAATTACATTTACGATCCATGACTAGTATCCGACTCCACATAACCGTACCAAATTGCCTCCGAGGACCCAATGTCTCAACTAGTTACAAATGGGAAATAACCATCCCATAAAAACTGACTCAAAAGTTACATCACAGGGTCAATGGAAGATGTTTGACTCCAAGAACCCACACCATAAGGCCCTTGATGACCCCATGACTAATCCTGGTCCAAACATGGAAACAACTATCCCATTTAAAATAATAAAGACTGACTCCTATACCTCTGGATCCATTGCATTACAGTCTATTACAATACAAGACTCTAATTAAATGACCAAAGAACATCAACATGTAATTCTCAAATGATACGCAATAAACACAAATCATACTCAAAACTCCACAATCGGGCTATTAAACCGGACAAATATTCCCAAGACTCATCTTAGTCAAAACCAAGCCAAAAGCTCAACAATATATACTAGACCATACAATAAAAGTGAGTGTCAACAATAAACGCGTTTAACCAATGGTTATACAAACGCATCAACCAAAAGTATGATTAACCCAATACTCATCATTGGTTGAGACAAACCATTTTCTAAATAAACTCATACCCTTATATTTTTCAAAATACCTCATAACACAATAGTATGCATTTTCCAATGGTTCAAAAGATCAAATAGAGTAAAAGGACATTTATGGTAAATGACTTCCTATTAAAATGATTTCCTTATAAAAATGTCGAAAAAACCCAAATGTGGCATTTTACATTATTTATAAACTCAAATGTATCCAAAATGTAAATTTCATCAAATAAACAACACATTTGATAAATACCAAGTAAGACACTTTAATACTTCAAAATAGATATTTTTGGCATGTATAAAGTTTTCACAAATCAACTTAAACTCACCTTGCTAGATTTAGGCTAAATCTAAGTTTTTACCCCAAACTTGAGTCTTCTTGGTGAAAACTTGAATCTACAAGCAACAACTACTAACTCTTATATCCAACACTTTAAAAGTGTTTCATTCACCTCCAAAGATCCAAAACCTAAGACAAAATGGAAAGGAGGGAAGGGAAAATGAAGAACACATCAAACCCTAACTTAAAATCGAGATAGATGAGAAGCTTACCACCATAAAATACTCTTGGATACTCCAATAAATTTCAAACCTCTTGATATATCCTCGAAGAGCTCTCAAAAATGAGACCATAGCAAAACGAATCGTTAAAATAGGAGTTGATATGAGAGATATATGACCCAATAAAAAAAGAGGCTAAAAGTCGGATTTTATGCACTACACACCCACCCGCAAGAGTGGAATGCGAAAGTGACAGTGACTGTCACTTTCGCTATCACTTTCGTCCAAGATGTACCGTGGGCTTCTTTTTCTCTACTAAAGTGATAGGCTAAAGTGCCAGTATCACTTTCGCATGGTACTTTCGCCCAGAAGGTACCAAGAGCCCTTTTCGCCCATTCCTTGACCATTTTTCTCTGTCGTTCCTTGACCATTTTCTTGGTACATTGGATGTTATTATGCCATTTATCATGCCATTACCATTACTCGTTAACGCTAATGCTATTGTGACATATGTCACAACTACATAACACTATAGCCGGGACTACAACACTTTAAGTACCATTGGTGCTATTGTGACAGATGCCAAAACCACATGGCACTACTGTTGAGATGACCAAACACTTTAAATCCCATTGGTGCTATTGTGACAGATGTCACAACCACATGACACTATAGCCGAGACGACCATACTCTTAGTACCATTGGTACTATTGTGACAAGGGTCACAACCACATTGCACAATATCCAAGACAACCATACTGTTAGTACCATTGGTGCTATTGGGACAAGTGTCACAACCACATGGCACTATAGCCATACTCCATATTTGGTTCTTCCTTTACCGATTCACCAAGTTAAACGCTTTTCCTCACTTGGCATAAAAATCAGGATGCTACATGTCACAAACAAATGATTGCATGTTTTTAGGGATAATAATCATGTCATCATTCTCAAGATTCTAGAATCATTATGTTAAAAATAATTTGAACAATGGTTAATCAAAGGGAGCATGATACCATTAATTTGAACAATGTAAATAGTTTAGTTCACTTATGCACATGGTTTACTCACTAACACAGTTCACTTATGAACAAGTTTTAGTAATGATCAAATTCATTGTTTCACTAATGAACTTGTTTCACTTACGAACTTGTTCAAGTAGAATCTCCGTCTTTCTCCCTCGGTAAACTTGTTCATTGAAAAACTTGAGAAACTTGATAAAACAGATGATATAATTATCATCCCTTAAATAATGCAACTTTTTTTTGTAAGATCCCATTAAATTCATTAATTAAAAAATAACTAAAAAGTCTCTTTGATATTTTTCCAAAATTACCCTTTTTCATTGTTGTTCACACGCATCAGTTTCAATCTTATTACAAAATTATCACTAATCAATTTCATCCGTAGATTAAATAAATGGAAGGTCATGATTGGTTCACATAGTTAACACTAAATATATGATTAACAAATGAACCAACCCATATATATATATATATATGTATATATATATATATGATATCACACTTCTCGTTATCTCGTAATATGTTTAGCATCTTGCATGATCCTTCCTATATATATAGTTAAGTAATAAACTTATAAATTGAATTAAATTAGTAACATTAACGGTGGGCTGGAGGATAATTTTTGCATTGTTTGAATAATTTATAACTTTGTACGATGTTTTTTCTTTTAGAAGAGGGGTAGCTTTGACAATTTGTTAACAACAAATGCACACTTAGACGGCACGATAACTTTCGACCAAACGTATGTCTACTCTCCAAATGGGAGAAATCCCAAAGGTTGACATGTATTACACTAATTCAAACAGCTAAACAGAAATGGTTGGAACAACGAATGGTCTAGAATTCTTGACAACCTTGAAATTTTGTAAAACATATACATTTCCTTCTTGTAACAAACGGTTAAACTTAGTGGCCAAGTTTTTTCAAACCAGAGTTGTCATCAGTGATACCTAAACAATAACAAAAAAAACAACCAAACGATAAGCATAGTAGAATTTGTTAATAATTGGTATGAGCATAAGAATAAAGTAATATAAAAACACACATTTTCATCAATCAAAACCATATCAAAACTAACCAAATTCTCATTTCTGAAAAAGAAAAGTTTTGGTGCACCTCATAAAAAAAGTTTCAAAATTGTGTAATACACTTACTTATTTAAAAAGATTTAAGAAAATTTCACCATCTTATCATGTGGACATAATTCACGTAATATAAAAAAAGTAAGAATCCTTCTATAACCAAAGTGAAGTAACAAAAACAACATCAAATGCCTTTTTGAAGTATAGAACATTATATATTGCAAATACTCATACACACTCCTCATCTTTGGTGTGGTTTAAACCTTTGACCACCTTACATATTGGGCTATGCCATTTTGAACATATATTTTAAATCTACATGTATATTTCTTAATAGGACAAAATAATGACCATATCAATTCAACAACTATAAATTATTTGGGAAGATAAAAGTTCAAGTTAAGAAAGATGATTGAAAAGACAAGTCTCCTACTAATTCAAAGTAATAACCGTAGATATCATAGGCACACAACATATATTTGTCGAAGGAAATGTTGTAATACAATAGAATTTGTAGGTGATAAGAAGCTTGTAGTAACAATACAGTCAACATATGGAAATCTTACTTGAGCATGCTTGAAATCCAAATAAATTGTGTTTTTTTTCTTCTTGAACTTGAACCATCAAGAGAAGACACAATCAAATCAAATAAAATACGAAATTGAGATCAATATGAGTGAACCAGAAGGTCAAGAGATAGGGATTGTGAAGCAAAGTATTGAACACAAAATACAATTGGTAGATAGCGAGGAACTTGTGAAAATGAGGGGGATTGTGTTAAATCCAAACATAAATGAATATGTTGATGGAAATTAGTGTTGAAATTAGAAAAAAAAATGGTTAAAAGGAGGATGCATGAGAAAAAAAAAAGTGAGTTTATGGGTTTTAGGAGGCACCATATCATCAACATTGATTTCTCATTTAATGGATATATAGATAGATAGTTTATCAACATATTTTTTTATTGAATTAGTGATAGGTTTTTTCAATTAATGAGAGAAATAATAAAAAATGTGTTCTATTACAACTTTAATAGTTTTTATTTCATATTGTCACCGAAATAAAAGATAATAAAAACGAAAAAAAAAATTATACTGATTGTTATGTAATAAAAAATGAAAATGAAAGGTTTGGAAATTAATGTGTTGAGTTTAGATGAAAAATAAATCAAAATGACTAAAAAATTATATAAATATGATTGAACCTTCTCATTAAAAACAATTTATCAGGTTTATTGAAATGTATTAAATTGTCAAATATTTTATTTATATATACATCTATATATATATATATATATATATATATATATAGGTACAGGTTCAAGGAAAACTCTAAATAAATGGAAAACTGAAAAACCACGAAAAAACGAATGAAAAAGTATATGAATATGGATGTCAAATTAACGAAAAAAATATGATCGTTTATTTGGTATAATTTATTTTACTCGAATTTTGTTCATTTTTTGTATTTTTTCGAATAAAAAATAGGGGGTGGAGGTTTTTTTAATTTAAAAGATATTGTTGTAACCGTCTGTTTAATCATATCCATCAGATCATCTAATCTAACGGTTGATAAGGTATTTTTTAGTTTTTCATTTATTTGAGGTTTTCCCTTAAATCTCTGTAAAATATATATATATATATATATATATATATATATATAACATCCCATGTGTCATTTAAAATTTACATTTTTTTCATTTTCTTTATTTAGTGAATATGTGGTTTTAAGAGAACGACAAAATCTTATGTGGTATATCAATATTATATAATATAGGGCTGTAAACGAACCGAACGAACACGAACGGAGGCTTGTTCATGTTCGTTCGTTTAACTTAACCGAACAAACGAATGAACACGAACGGTAAACGAACGAAAATTATTGTGTTCGTGTTCGTTAGTTTAGAAATCAGCCGTGTTCGTGTTCGTTTATGTTCGTTCGTTAACATGTTAAACGAACGTAAACGAACGGACATAAACGAACGGAAATGAACGAACGTAAACGAACAGACCTAAACGAACATAAACGAACGTAAACGAACATAAACGAACATAAACGAACAGACCTAAACGAACATAAACGAACGTAAACGAACATAAACGAACAGACCTAAACGAACATAAACGAACGTAAACGAACATACGTAAACGGACGTAAACGAACAAGCCTAAACGAACGTAAACGAACATAAACAAACAAACACCACCACTAAGTTTGAATCATTCAATTATCTATTACACACCAATTATCCATAGTTTAAACATACAAAAAACGATCACCATCCATCACCATCATCATTTGAACAAAAAATAAACAATTCACCATCATCACTCGTCACCTCATGGAAGTTCAACATATATCATATCATCAGTTTCCTACACCAAACAAACAAAATAATTATTAGTTATTGTAAGAAAACTAATATTATAATTGATAAGATTAAGAAAGTTACCTTGGTTTTTTTTTTATGTAGTCCATAATGATGACGATACCAATCAGCTCCGCAAATGAGCATATCTACCGTCTTCGTTCCTAAAGAGGCGCGATGGGCATCGATAACTCTCCCACCAGCACTGAAAGCGGATTCTGAAGCAACAGTAGTGATCGGAATCGCCAAAACATCAGCAGCCATTTTAGACAAAATTCTGAACTTCAGATTTTTCTCCTTCCACCACTCCAAGGCATCAAAATATGCACCTGAATCACCAATGTACACGCCTTCTTCTAAATAAACGTCTAACTCTGTCTTCACACTTGCAAAAGTGTCAACGCTTCTGATATGTTTATCGTACTTTGCCGTGCCACTCTTGATACCCATACCAACTCTAGAACTTAGCTTGTTATAACCACTCTTAACTCCACTTTCACTCTTGTCAGGTGCACTACTAGTGGAAACAACATTAGCTGCTTTATGTTGCTCAACATACTCTTCAAACATTTTAGTAAGAGTATCTTGAACAATTTTCATTTGTTTAGGAGCCTCATCTGCTGAATAAATGGAATTAAAAGAGAACTCAACCAGTTTCATCTTGTATCTAGGATCCAAAACAGCACCGATGGAGATCAACAGATTACAACTACCCCAATATTTGTCAAATTTCTTTTTCATTTTAGCAGCCATATCTCTCATGTATTTACTCTCATCTAAAGACAAATCATCTAATGCTTCTTTAATCCCATACAACTCACTAAGAAACAAATTAGATGTAGGATACTCGGAGCCTATAAAAAAGATGTAAATAAAAGTGTATGAGAATGAAATATCAGCATCCCTTTAGTAGTTCAATGATGCAATATTGCCCGTATTCATGAATTACATGGACATATTTGTGAAGACGAGTAGACAAAATGGTAATTTAAGCATGTGATTACAAAAAATTATTAGATAATCATGTGATTAAAATGATGAAGAATTAGATACTTAAGCATAAAAAATCAATAGTACCTGAAATAATTTTTGTAACTTCACTGAAAAGCCCCAAGAAGGAGCAAATAATTTTTAGCATATGGATTAGATTCTTTGTTGCTGACTAGGTTGGCCTCTTCTCCACCAGTACCACCATCAACGGTTGCAACGTCTTCTCCATCATTCGATCGGATAACAACCACTTCAGGAGTATTTTCCATTCTTGATGTATTTGCACTTGATTCAATTTTGGTTGATTCAAGTTCTTGAGACGATTGCATTCGATCTAAATAAAGATCGTCATTGAAGAAATATGGACCGATACAAGAGACATCAGACATCTACAAAATGCAAAAAAAAAATAGTTTAGATAATTAAAGTATGTAAGAATAAAATATGGGAAAATTAAAAGCTTGTTGGATAAAAGTTTAGAATCAAAGATGGAATGAAAATTAAAGGTTAATTTTGCAGGAAAACAAGAAAGAGCAAAGAAATTTCATGTGCTTCAATTGTTTCCACTTTCCAGTAATGAAATTTCAATTGTTTCCACTTTCCAGTAATGAAATTTCATGTAGGACCATTTTTTGATGCTTTTAATATCTATTTTTTTATGATACAGTTGTACATCTCTTGATCCCATGAAACTCCAGCCTTCAAGATTTTGTAGTAAAGATCAACTAACTTATCTACCATCCCCAATCTTTGATAAAACCCGTTCAAGCTAAATAAGTATGAATCTTAAGGGCATTTCCAACCTACCACTAAAACACTAAAATGGATGTCATGTTTGTTCCAACCCACCACTAAAATGGATGTCTCAGTCCATAGAAGTTAGGAAAAATATGTTTTCAATATGGTAGACAAAACCATCGAACATAAAATCGTAGAACAGATCTAACAAAAAAACCAAAAAATAGTAAACGAGCAGATCGTGTGGAGTGTGGTACCAAATAAAAAATGACCAGATCAAACAGCAAAAAATTTGCATACGAAAAAGAAAACGCTTTGCATACGAAAACGAGAACGAAACAAACAGAAAACTATTATAGAGAACATGACTCATGAGCAACGAAAACGATTGCATACGAAATAGAACGATCATATCGAACCAGGGAAGAAAGAATAATAATTCGTACCTGTTGCAGAGAACACGAGCGAAGAAAGTAAGAGATGTAGGGTTCACGTTCACGTTCACAACCTTCAACCCTTCAAGATGTGCATACGATTTCATCTGATCTGGATTCTGGAGGCTTGCATTTAGGGTTTTCGCTTTTGGGGGAAAGTGAAATTGAAGAGGGAAAGTGAAATGTGAAAGGTGAAACGGTCAAAACTCAAAGTGAAGGAATGAAAATCTAAAAAAGTAAAAAGGTAAAATCCAAATAAAACAAAATATAATAAAATTTAAATCTAAATAAATTCTAAATTCTAAAAATCTATAACTTAAATAAATATCATTTGAAATCAAAATAAATAAATAAAAGATTATATAATAAATTAAATTAAATATATAAACGAACGAACGTAAACGAACGAACGTAAACGAACGAACATAAACGAACGAACGTTCACGAACGTAAACGAACGAACGAGGCCCTTGTTCATGTTCGTTCGTTTATCTAAACGAACAAAAAAAATTGTTCATGTTCGTTCATTTATTAAATAAACGAACATAAACGAACTTCCCGCCGAACGGTTCACGAACGGTTCGCTGAACGTTCGGTTCGTTTACAGCCCTAAATATATATATATATATATATATATATATATATATATATATATATATATATATATATATATATATATATATATATATATATATATATATATATATGGGAGAGATCAAATAGAAACCACTCTAATTTTGTAAACCGTGGAAACTGTCGATTTCATTGGTTAAGTTAATGAAATTGGTTTATGAAATTGTTTAATTTGATGAAATTGTGTCATATAATTCTTCTGTTGATCAAACTGTTTCATATATTTCTGTTTTTTATGTAAAAAAAAAATTATTTCATTCATTTTCTTATTCTGATGAAATTGTTTAATGCGTTTTTCTCATTCTGATGTAATCTTTTCATTTTTACATAAAAAAACACAAATATATGAAGCAATTTCATCAAGAAAAAAGAAAATTATATAAAACAATTTATCAAATTTTACAAATTTATGAAACAATTTCATTAACTTGACCACTAAAATCGACGATTTCCATGGTTTTCAAAATTAAGGTGGTTTCCAAATCAAATTACTCCTCTCTCTCTCTCTCTCTCTATATATATATATATATATATATTCAATCTTTAAACACAAACTAATTTAAATCAAGATTAATTTTATAATTTTGGGGTTAAACTAAAGATTTTATAGTTTTGGTAATTTTGGCAAAAGGACGTTCATATGGGAGTTATGGATATTTTGCAAATCTCTATCCTCTCACCTCTATCAAATATATCGGGATATAAACCACTATCAAATATATTGTTTTAATTATACATTGTGACGATATGTTTTTTTATCACACATTGTGGACCACAATCAAATACGTTGATTCAATTAAACATTGTGGCCATATGTTTTTATTACACACTATGATCCTTTGTGAACAAAATGTGACACAACATCATCATGAAGGAAAAAAAAACTAAAGATCCCTAAAAACATTTTATAAGGACTTGGATACACAATGAACAATAAATTAATGTTTTTATGGGGGATTATGGATTTCTTATTTATTATCCCTAAAAACTTTTGTCGTGTACAAGGATAAAGTTGTTGTGACAAAGATTGGCCAAATGCAGTTGGCAAACAGATAAAATAACATCAATATTACTAAGGATGTGTGTGAAGTTGGGGGGAAGAAACAATGCCCTCAAAACTCAATCAATGTCAAGGTGTCATCTTGCAGCGTTACGTACAAGGCTTTCCCTCAATCTTGTTTTGCTTTTTAAGGCCACCCTCCATTTCTGCAACACCCACAAGCTTTTCTCTCCATCGTCTTCCTTTTCTAACTCCAAGGCGCTTGCTTGCTCTCTCTCACACATCTTACAACCATGGTAATAAGTCATCACCTCTCTCTCTCTCTCTCTCTCCCTTTGTCTATCTCTCTAGCTCCATCTCTACATATATATATATATATATATATATAGATGAAGGATCATGCGAGAAGTTAAACATTTTGCGAGAAGGCGAGAAGTGTTTAATCATATATGATATCACGGCCTGTGGGTGTGCTTAATCATATATGATTAAACGTTTATGTATTGCCAATATAACATGTGTTTAATCATAAGTGATTAAGCTTGTGTATCATATATGATTAAATACTTCTCGCCTTCTCGCAAAATGTTTAGCTTCTCGTTTGAACCTGCCCCTATATATATATAGGTGTGTGTATATATATATATATATATGTATATATGTATGTATATCGTATGTTAACTGTGCACGAATGCAGGGGGAAGAGAAACCAGCAACGGGTTACAATTTACTTAGCCGGCTTAACTTGAAGTCTATTGATCGAAAGGGTGGTTTCAGAGCTTCCGGTTTCATCTTTGGTAACCATACTTGTTCGAGTTTCATAGATACGAGCTAATATTTATGGGGGAATAAAAAATAATTAAATGCATTTATGAGTATATTTTTTATTTCTAAAATACTATTTTATATTTACTTTATAAACAACATAATTATTTTAAATGAGTAGCTTACGTTGGATCTCAGGATTCTCATTTTTCATTTAATTAAACCCTCATATATATATATACATATATATATACCAATACGGACATTAAATTAAAAAAAATCAGTTTCTCGATGTAATTTATTTCATTAACAATTAATTATATTTAAGATAATTTATATATATTTTTCAAAATTGAGATAAATTTGTAAGTTTACAAAACTTGACATATTCACATCCAAAAGATATGAGTTTCTAATGGATGGAGACATGAAAATACAATAAAATGAAATGAAAAATATAACAAGATACATATTACATTAAGAAAAATAAAGTGCTCGTCTTTTGGTATAATATGTTCATTAATTTTGATACTATTTGCATGTTTTAGAATAAAAAATTGCAGATGAGGGAAGGAATTATTTTTTGGAGTAAACTACTATTTTCGTCCCTATGGTTTGTTGTTTATAAATATTTTTGTCCCTGATCTTTAAAAATTGTTTTATTGGTCATTGTAGTTTGCAATTTTTTTTGTTTTTAGTCCCTGAGAATATTAGTTTGAGGGACGAAAAGGAAAAGGAATTGCAAACCACAATAACCAAAAAATCAACTTTTAAAGTCATGAACGAAAATAGTTATAAACAACAAACCACAAGAACGAAAATCGTAGTTTACTCTATTTTTTGTCTTGAAAATAACATTATAACTATCTTTTTAATCATATCTTAAGAATCAAAACCATATAATTTTTAACAAGTGTTTCTATATTTCCATCTCTCTCTCTCTCTCTATATATATATATTTCATTCGCTTCAAATTAACAAATTATAATTTACCTGATAATTAGCTATGATATATTTTATGTAATATTATAACAATATTAATATATATATATATATATATATATATATTATAGTTATGATATATTTCAGGCTATTTCTATCTAACTTTTTCATTTGTCTTATCATGGTTTTTCAATTTTCCATTAATATTAAATAATATTATGTATTGATATGTGAATGGATTTATAAAAGGTTTGTTGTAAATTATAGTTTATTGTAATCTATTACTTTACATAAAATTGTTGGAAATTACCAATTTTATATAGAGATTATTAGACATTATCATTTTATAAGATGTTTGATAGAAATTATCATTTTATATAAAATTTGTTTAGTTGTCATAAAGTTTGTTTAAAATTTTGTTAGAATATTTATTGAATATTTTAATATAAAATTAATGTCAGAATTTTTAAAATTAAAAAAAAAAGTTGTTATAATTAAACCTTAATTTTTTAGAAAGTTTAACTTCTGATTATCTATTTAAAAAAATTATTAGAACATTGGTTGGAGATGCTCTAAGGTTTAAATATATCAGAGCATCTCAAACAAATTATTTAAAATAGAGAAAATGAAGTTTTTGTTCTCTATATGACTTCAACAGATTGTCTATCTTATTCTATAAAATAGAGAAACATTAAAAAAAACACCAAATATAGAGAATTCTCTAAAACTTTAATTCACTATAGGAGAGAGAAATGAGTTTTTTTTTATTTATTCCACCAATTAGATTGAATTAATAGTATTGTATATAAAAGTCTTTTTAAAGTGTATTGGGATCATAAAAGTATAGAATATTCAAGTAATATAATTAAGAGTTAATTACAGATTTAGTCCATGTGGTTTGGTGTTTTTTACGAAAATGGTCCCTAAAGTTCATTTATTACATATTAGGACTTGTCGTATTTCATTTTGTAATAGATTGGTCCCTCATGCAAACGACAGTCTATTTTATTTCGTTATAGCCACCCACGTGCTTAGCACGCGAGGGTATTTTCATCCAACCTCTTTTTCTCCCATTTTCCCTCTCTTTTATACCAAACAGACAACCCTATATACTCTCTCTCTCTCTCTCACACACACACACACACATATTCTTGTTATCGTTTCTTATTCCTTATTCAATGGCTCATCGTACGTGTTGCTGTGGTACTTTTACGGTTGTAGCACATCGTGGACTAGCTCAAATCCAGGGATAAGATTCTACAGTTGTTCAAGATGTGTAATTTTTTTTAACCTGGACTGATTTGATTAATTAGCCCTAACCTCAACTCCATTGATTTATACATGGATCAATTATGGGTTTGTTGAGTGGTTAGAACTACCATTGAGGTCAATGAACGCCATTGAAGAGCAAATGAGGGCAATGGTCGTGGAAAATCACATATTGAAAACTTTGTTGGTTATCAGTTGGATTATGTTTTTGTTCATTTTTCTTCTACTTTGAACTAATCTGATGTAAACCTTGTTGGTCAGTATTTGTATTTACCCAAATCTAGTGTATACTTTGTTATCTATCAGTTAACCTCTTAACCTGATGTACACTTTCTTGGTCATCAGTATTAATGTAACTCTTTTGACTTTAATATAGTGTCATATCTCTGTTATGTGTAAGTTCATTTGACTTATTACTTGTCTCTTATGACTGAATTGTGTAGGTTGTACAAGATTGTATCATCAAATAAACAACTTACAGTTAATACCCAAACATCAATTATTATCAACAAGCAAAATAACCAAAAGACAACTTCTACATCAAACAAAACAACCAAAAGAAACAGTGGCTTACACCAATATCAAACATCAAACAGAACAACCAAAATTCAAACATCCATTTTTTTTTGTCAAACATAGATTAATACCAATAAGCCATAGCTACATCATGTCAAACAAAACAGCCAAAATAAGCAGTTGAGCACAAGTCCTAGAGTTATGCCTTTTTTTCACAAGTCACAGTCTTACCAGACGTTGACAGTCTTGAGCCTTTTACAAGCGGTTTACTTACTTCTTCAGCACTCCTCTGTCTCTTCTTCTTTGGCCTACCAACCTGTGTATGATGGACTGTGTATGATAGACTAGAGAAGTCAATCTGAGGGGGCATTAACTTTTTGGCCATTCCTCCCTCCCATTCAAAGGTCAAACCTTGTACCCATACACAACTTTCCAACTAGCCATTATGTAACTATCATGTACCCAATTTTCTGAAAGCCTAACTTGTTCTCTATTAGCCATATGCCATAATATGGCCACTGCATGCCTATATGGGATGCTAGACAACTAGCTTATTTTTTTTAGAGGAATCAACAACACATTAATCTTGCCATGGACCATTGACCTGACACTTGTCCCATCCATTCTGTTTTACAACATACTACGCAACATCTATCTTAACCTTGTCCAATATCTTGGTGGTTGCAGGTGTTAGAGGGCCATCACTCTTCGCAATCACCTTTTGCACAATGACTATCTTATTCATTACATATTCATTTATGTACTCCAATGCCTTTATGATAGGTTTGTGTAACACCCCAAATTCCGTAAGTTTCTATTTCGACCCCTTTAGTTGAGCTACTTGTTCATTCTTAGTTAAGGCTAGTGGAATCGCCTAGAGTTCTATCTTCAACTCTCTTATATGTGCACAAAGTATCTATATTCATGGATTTATTTAATTTGAGTTGAATCGGGTCGAATCTAGAACCTTTCTGGGGACTGGACTTCTGGGCGAGAATGCCATGGGCATTCTCGCGGTGTTAATGTCGCCGACCCCAGGGAGACCGCGGTACGAGTGAAGCGATAGTGCCCGACGAGATTGTCGTGGTCACTATCGTGGGGCAAACTCACGGGGGCTGTACCGTGGGTGCCCCAAAGCGGGAAACTATGCCCGGCGATTATGCCAAAGGCATAGTCGCGTGGTCACTCTCGCCGACGGTCACAGACTTGATAAAATGGGTTTGTTGCCACTTTCTTCATTCATTACACTTCCAACACATTTATTTCTCTCTCAAAATCTCTCTCAACATCAAGATCGAACCTAGGGTTTCTCCAAGCTTCACCTACTTCATTTATTGTTCAAATCTAGTGTTTCAACTCAAGATTCATGTTAAGAGACTTAAGTCATCATCTTCATCACCTTCTTCAAGAAAGTCAAAACTAGGGTTTGGGGTTTTTCTCAAAACCCATTTTGTGAGTCCATCTATCTCCTTTATATGATTATGTGCCTGCATGAAAACTCTTTCTTTTTCATAACTCTAAAAACTTACATTTTCGCTAATGTGTGTTCTTGAGACCCTATAAGTCAAAATCTAGGGTTGACTTTATGGTGACTTTATGAGGTATAGTAACTTAACAAGATGGTAGGATGACATACATAATTTAGGTATGTGTTATAGACTTGGGAAAACAAAGGTTATGAATAAATTAATTTTGGTATTATCAAGAGGATAGATTATAAGATATATATATATATATATTTATGTATATATATGTTATAAATGTGTTAACAAAGACTTGTATGGGGGAGTATTACTTGATGGGGTTTCTTGTGATAGTCGAAGTGAAATTTCATGATATGAGTCTGTTATTCTTATAAGGTAAACTTTCCTTGTAATAACTTGTTATTATATTAAGATCATGTATTGTGATTATAGTCAAACTTCGACTTGTTATGTTGGGAAATCATGTTTGGTTGGAATGGTGAGATCCTAAGGTAAAGATCCACGAATAGGGTTGAACTTGGTGATTCTTTGGGGTAAAGATTCATGAATAGAGTTGAACCCATATTTACATTGAACTAGAGATTCATGAATAGAGTTGATGTTCTAACGGCTAAAGATTCATGCATAAAGTTGATGCCGGTAAATAATCATTCCAACTAAATACATCTCACGGGTTGTGGCCTATGGAGGATTTGTTGATTTTGTTATCTCTTTACTTATCATACATTGTTCACCTAGATATTTCACTTTAATGCACTATTATGTATTGGATGTACTCACTAGGCTCCAAGCCTAACACTTGTTTACTTAGTGTTCCTAACATGTTCCGTTAGTGGTAGGGTGGCAAAGTCTTGAGTGGAGAGCCTAGCCGACTTTTGGGACATAGCTTATGACTGGATAGGGAGCGTACATAATCACTTGTCGATATTTTGGAAATAGATGACGACACCCAATTATAATCTAAATTAGATTGTTTAGATTAAGTAGGTTGTCGATCTTCTTCTTATTCATTGAAAATTGTAAACGCTTATACTTTCCCCAAATTGTGTTGGGATGATGTCATTTATGAACTCGATTTTCTTTATATTTATGCTAGGTGGTTTCTCTTCAATTTATAAATGTTCTATTGCGAAAATATGTATTTTAAAAAGGTCCAAATTTTAGGTCGTAACAAGTTGGTATCAGAGCAATAGTTTAAGTGAACTAGGCATGAATGTAAGATGTCTAGACTTGAATTGAGATTATTAAGTAATGATTTGTGAGATTAGGTAGAACTCTAAGATGGGTTGGTCTCAGAGTCTATGGAAATTATGTTGGTCAAGAGATGTAGTGACGGTAACGGGAACTCTTACGTATCATATGTTCATAATTTCACTTAGCTAACGCTATTATGAGGATGTTTTACGTGGGGGTGCTTGTTTTACGGTTATTATGGTTATTGGTGAATGTAGTAGTACATTCCTTTCATGTTTAATTCTGTTTATCTCCTTCTTACTCTTTCTCGTGCTTGTGTGGCAGCCATTACTTCAAATGGTGAACACACGCAGTCGGCCGCTGATCGACGGAGCTTTGCGTGAAGATAGCTCACCCGAACGAAATTCGGTGGTTAGGGCAGCGACTGTCGTCCCTCCAGGTATGCTACCGATATTCACGGGAGTGGTGGAGCAGGTGCCTAGAGTGGAATTGGCATCCACAAACCCGGTTATTCGAGAGGCAAACCCACCAGCCCATATGATGTCCAGTGTCATTCAGATGGTGACATCGACTATGGAAAAGCAGCAGGAAGCTTTCCTGAAGATGTTGGAGGACAAAGATGCTAGTCTCAGGAGGCCAGAGGTAGTCGCCCAGAATGCAGTGGCCGGTTCGGGTGGTACTGGAAACAGGATTAGGACAGAAGAGCATGCAGTTGTCGGTGCTCTTAGGGGCAGAAAAAGTTGCTCCTACAAAACTTTTCTCTATAGCAACCCACCCGAGTTTTTGGGATCCGATGACCCAGTTGAGTATGTGAACTGGATTCAGACGATTGAGAAGGATTTTGGCTCCAACGAGTGCGGGGAAGACCAGAAAGTGAAATTCGCCTCCCATTTGTTGAGGGGTCCTGCACACCGATGGTGGAACGTCACAAGTTCCACTCTTGACGCAGTCGTACTTGCTCAGTTGTCGTGGGAAGCATTCAAGAAGAAGTTGTTGGAGGAATATTGCAATGAGAGGGCGCTAGATCGGATCATTGATGTGTTCCGAGCCCTCAAGAAGGGTAACATGTCAGTAAGGGGTTATTCAAGGAAATCCGTGGAGAAGCTTGATCTAGTGGGGCAAGCGGCACCAACAGAAAACGACAAGGTGAAAGCGTACCTGAAGGGGTTGCCAGCGGACATGATGTCCATGGTTCGTAATGCCAAACCCACAACCCTCCGTGAGGCCATCGAAGAGGACAAAGTTATGGAGGACATTTATGCTCAGAGTCGCGAAGAGAGGACCGGGACGGCCGAAAAGAGAAAATGGGAAAGTAATCCTATGCCCTCCAAGAAGTCGCGAACCTTCAACAACAACTTCAATAGGGGGACAAAGCCTAGGCGGGAGGCTAGGTGGTGCCCCAAGTGCAAAAGCAAACACTTCGGCCCGTGAAACACTTCCGGAATGAATTGTTTTAAGTGCGGCAAGTTGGGGCACAACCGTGAAAATTTCCCCATTCGGGGGATTGTCTGTTATGAGTGCAAGGAACCGGGCCATGTTCGAAACGAGTGCCCGAAGTTGAAGGTGGGAGGTCCACAAGGAAGGAGGGAGAACCCTCCGAAGGCGTCGGGAAGAGCTTTCCAGATGACCGCCGATGAGGCGAAGGCTTCACCTGACGTTGTTTCGGGTACATTTCTTGTCAACTCTATACCCGCTCGCATATTGTTTGACTCATGTGCTAGTTTTTCTTTTGTGTCGAACTCTTTTTACCAACACCTCCCCATGGTTGCTAGTATGTTAGATGATGCGTTAGTCGTTGAAATAGCTAACGGTTGTCAAGTAGTGGTTCGCGAGATGTTGCGGGGTTGTACCTTAGAGTTAGGGGGAAGAATTTCTCAATCGACCTCATGCCCATGACCATTGGAGGATTCGACATAGTGATCGGAATGGATTGGTTAGCTAAGAACCAAGAGGAAATTCTGTGTGCCAAGAAGTTGATTAGATTTCCAACTACGGAAGGGAGCAGCGTGGTTGTCTATGGCGAGAGAAGGAAGGTCGACTTACCCATTATCACCATGGCTAAGGCACGTAAGTGTCTAGTTAAGGGGTGTCCCTCTTTCTTAGCCTATGTGTTGGATGCCAAACTCGAGAGGAAGAAACTCGAGGACGTGAAAGTAGTTCGGGAATTTCCAGACATCTTTCCAGACGATTTTCCAGGTTTGCCACCGGAGAGACAAGTTGAGTTCTGGATCGATCTCGTTCCGGGAGCAGCTCCAATTTCTAGAGCTCCCTACCGTCTGGATCCTTTTGAAATGCAAGAAATGTTGTTACAACTCTAAGATCTTCTCGAAAAAGGATTTGTAAGATCGAGTTCCTCGCCGTGGGGAGCACCGATCTTATTCGTCAAAAAGAAGGATGGCACGATGAGGATGTGCATCGACTATCGGGAGTTGAATAAGGTAACTGTGAAAAACAAGTACCCTCTTCCGAGGATCGACAATTTATTTGATCAACTGCAAGGAGCGGGTTGTTTCTCGAAAATTGATCTTCGATCCGGGTACCATCAGGTGAAAGTGTGAGACGAAGACGTCCCGAAGATGGCATTCAGAACACGGTACGGACATTATGAATTCTTGGTCATGCCTTTCGGATTAACCAATGCGCCGGCGGTGTTCATAGACTTGATGAACCGAGTGTGTCGGCCATTTCTCGACAAGTCGGTGATAGTGTTCATCGACGACATCCTCGTCTATTCTAAGGATGAACTCGAGCATGATCAATACCTTCGCGAAGTGCTAGAGGTATTGAGAAAGGAGCAACTTTATTCCAAGTTCTCGAAGTGCGATTTATTGCTGAAGGAGGTCCAGTTCTTGGGACACGTTGTCACTCAAGAGGGAGTGAAGGTTGACCCTTCAAAGATCGAAGCCATGATGATTTGGGAACCTCCAAAGAGCCCGTCCAAAATTTGAAGCTTCTTGGGTCTGGCAGGTTACTACCGACGATTCATTAAGGATTTCTCAAAAATCGCCTCGTCTTTAACCGCTCTTACCCGGAAGAATGTGAAGTTCGCATAGACGGATACCCAAAAGAAAGCCTTTCGCACTCTCCAAAAGAAGTTATGCGAAGCACCGATCCTATCCTTACCCGAAGGAACTGAGGATTTCGTGGTTTTTAGTGATGCATCAAAAATGGGGTTGGGATGTGTCTTAATAAAGCGAGGAAGGGTTTTAGCCTATGCATCAAGACAACTTAAATTCACGAGAACAATTACCCCACCGATGATTTAGAGTTGGCGGTTGTGGTTTCACGCTAAAAATTTGGCGGCACTATCTCTATGGCACCAAGTGCACCCTCTATACCGATCACAAGAGTCTAAAGCATATCTTTGACCAGAAAGAGTTTAATATGAGGCAGAGGAGGTGGTTAGAACTTCTAAAAGATTATGACTGTGAACTACTGTACCACCCTGGAAAGGCCAACGTGGTGGCGGATGCTCTAAGTAGAAAAGAGTATAGTGGAAGCCTGCAAGTTTCTCTCGCTCGAATTGAACTGGTGTCAAGTCTGATTGAGAAGATCAAGACATCACAATCGTAAGCTCTTCGGGAAGATAATCTTAAAAGCGAAGTGATGGTGAAACAACATCTGCTTTTAACTGAAGATGGTCGAGGGGTGAAGCTCTTCGAAGGGCGTGTTTGGGTGCCCAAGATTGGAGGAAATCATGAATTGCTTCTTGAAGACACCCACAAGTCTAAGTATTCCATCCACCCCGGGAGTATGAAGATGTATCGGGATTTGAAGCTTAACTATTGGTGGCCCGTCATGAACTAGACGTGGCAAGGTACGTGGAACGTTGTGTGACGTGCCTTCAAATCAAGGCCGAACATCAACGACTCTACCGGAGCCTCCAATCCTTAGAAATTCCGACGTGGAAGTGGGAGCATATCACTATGGATTTTGTAACCAAGTTACCAAAGACCTTGAGAGGGCACGATACAATTTGGGTAGTAGTGGATCGCCTCACCAAGAGTACACATTTCCTTGCTATGAGAGAGACCCTTCCGATGGATAAGATGGCCAAACTTTACATCGATGAAGTCGTATCGAGGCATGGCGTGCCATTGTCTATTGTTTCCGATCAGGATAGTCGTTTCACCTCAATTTTTTGGGACGGTCTCCAGAAAGAGTTGGGGACTCGAGTGAAATTGAGCATTGCCTACGATCCCCAAACCGACGGTCAGAGTGAGCGGACCATTCAAAGGCTTGAGGATATGTTGAGGTCATGTGTCATTGACTTTGGCGGAAGCTGGGACTCACATTTACCGCTCGTAGAATTCTTCTACAATAACAGTTATCATTCCAGTATTGGCATGGCTCCTTTTGAGGCCTTGTATGGCCGGAAATGCCGAACTCTGGTTTGTTGGCTAGAAGTGGGTGAGAAACAATTTGTCAGGTCCGAGATTGTTCAAGAGACCGCGGATAAGGTCAAGGGGAACCGAGAACGCTTGAAGGCAGCCCAGGATCGGCAAAAGAGTTACGCAGATAAAAAGAGGCGACCGGTGGAATTCCAAGTGGGTGAGCGTGTGATGCTAAAAGTGTCCCCTTGGAAAGGACTCATTCAATTCGGGAAACGAGGAAAGTTGAGCCCTCGATTCCTTGGGCCTTTCGTCATAACCAAGCGTGTTGGACTCCAAGCTTACCAATTGGAACTTCCACCCAAAATGAATGGTATCCATAACACATTTCATGTGTGTTATCTTCGAAAATGCTTGGCGGAAGAGGAAAGTGTCATTCCACTTTCGGAGATAAGAGTAGATGAAGGGAATCGTTGTGTCGAAGAGCCCGATGCAATCTTGGAAAAGAAATCCAAGAAACTCCGTCATAAAGAAGTCACCATGGTTAAAGTCCAGTGGAAGCATCACCGAGGTACCAACGTGACTTGGGAGGTGGAGGAAGATATGAAGAGAAAGTATCCCCACCTTTTTACTCCGGTGTGATTTCGAGGACGAAATCATTTCCAAGTTGGGGAGGATTGTAACACCCCAAATTTCGAAAGTTTCTATTTCGACCCCTTTACTTGAGCTACTTGTTCATTCTTAGTTAAGGCTAGTGGAATCGCCTAGAGTTTTATCTTAAACTCACTTATATTTGCACAAAGTATCTGTATTTATGGATTTATTTAATTTGAGTTGAATTGGGTTGAATCTGGAACCTTTCTGGGGGACTGGACTTCTAGGCGAGAATTGTAACAACCTGAACATTTATATAAACAATAAAATAACATTTATGTCTAAATACTGCCCCATGCTTACATTTCAGAGTACAAGGTTTACCACTATCTCTTATTACACAACTGAGTTCAAAAAGTAAACTATTACAGGAAGTCTTCTATCTCCTGGAAATAGCTCACATCTTCTCATTACCCTTATCTGTACCTGCTATCTTGCGATAACCTGAAAGAGGATTATAATTTTGAAAGAGCGAGGGTTAGACCAATGGTCTAGTGAGTCCCCTCCAATCACTACTGCAACAGTTCAAATATTAATTAAAACATTTAAACAAAACTTTATATCTCAATAACATAACCTGCTCGTTTAATCAAAAGTTAAAATACTTTATGCTTCGCAGGCATAACTCAATCTACTCGCCATCACTGACCACTTTTACGCTTCGCAAGCGTACCTTAAGCTACTGACCAACATTTCCGTTAAAGACGGTATGTCTGTCTCGCACTGCCTTATTTTAGGGACACACCCTAATGGCATAAACGGACCACACTCCCCGGTACGAGCAGGCGGGTCACACTTCCCGACTTAGGTCAGACTTCTGACTCAAATGTATGCATACACCTAGTCCTGACTGTATATAAAACAAGTTTATATAAACTGAGCATAAACATGCCAAACTGATTAAATCAATCTTTTGCAATAATTTCTGCATAACTTTCAATACTATAAATGCGCAGTATATAAAACCCACATTTATCAAATAACTGCTAAAATCATAAAAGATTTAGTTTGAAAGACTCACCTATGATTCTTCTTGATTAACTCTGACTTCTACTGATTAACACCACCTACGATGGTATTAAAAATAAAGGTAAGCTAACTTGCAACTAACACCCTTTCTTTCTATAAACTCTTCAAATACAATCTACTGTTATTATCCCGGTCGAAACCACTCTGATCAAAACCTCTTAGGACCGATTAACAAAATACCGGTCGAATACATACACCGGTAAACACCGGTCAAGCCACTATACCAGTCAACCACAACATTATCGGTCGACTACACTGTACCGGTCGACCGATACCCTTACCGGTCCTTACAACCTACCGGTCAAACAACATACCGGTCGACCCTACCGGTCGCCCCTAATTCCGGTCGATTACACCGGTCGACGGACTGGTCAACACATTATACTCTATATCGGTCGAAGAGTTATACCGGTTAATAACTTTACCGGTCAACACCTTCTTCCCGGTCAGTTCATACTAAGTCGGCGACACAACAGTTCGAACCCAGAAATCTTCAGATCATTGAATCGATCAAATACACGGTTAAAACTTGAATAACAAGACTATTTACCGACTAATACATGCAGATAGAAGTATTAGGCTAGAATCATACCTCTATTTGACAAAAACTGAACGATCCTCATGATCTCTTTCTATTTCTCTCTGCTTCTTGCTCTACGTTCTCTCTTTGTAAGTCGGTTTACACAAACAAATTCAGTATGATATGAAACAGATATCTGAGACTTAGATTATATAAAACCAAAGTTTCAAATAACCCCCCTGTACTTTGGGTCTCGCTTCACTTTTCACCCAACTTCCAAAATTAATAAAAATTTCGGATCCGAATATTACAATCTTCCCCCCTTAAGAAAATTTCGTCCCCGGAATTCTATCGCTAAACAAATGGGGATATTGAGATTTCATGTTTGCCTCTAGTTCCCACGTGGACTCTTGTCCTTGGTGAAATTTCCACTGAACTTTCACTAATCGAATCTCCTTGTTTCTCAACTTCTTTACTTTGAGGTCCGTAATTGCTACGGGCTCCTCAATATAACTTAGTTTTTCATCTACCTAAATATCTTCTAAAGGAACAAATATATCTGCTTCTGCCAAACACTTCTTCAAGTTTGACACATGAAATGTGGGATGAATCCCACACAAACTTTCTGGTAGATTAAGTTCGTAGGCCACTTTACCAACACGTCCCGTGATGATAAATGGTCCAACAAACCTTGGTCTCAACTTTCCTTTCTTTCCAAATCTGATTACCCCTTTCTAGGGCGAAACTTTCAACATTACCTTATCTCCTATCTGAAACTCTATAGGTTTCCTTTGCTTATCAGCATACATTTTCTGACGATCTTGAGCAATCTTTAATCTTGCTCGAATCTGGTCGACTTTATCAGCTGTCACCTGTACTATTTCTGGTCCCGCTAGCTGTCTTTCACCCACCTCATTCCAACATAAAGGTGTTCTACATTTCTGACCATATAAAGCTTCAAACGGATCCGCTTGTATGCTAGCATGATAACTATTGTTGTAGGAAAATTCAATCAACGGAAAATGAATTTCCCACGAACCTTTGAAATCAATAACACATGCACGAAGCATATCTTCCAATGTCTAAATAGTTCTCTCACTCTGGCCATCAGTTTGCGGATGATAGGTCATACTCAACTTAAGTTGATAGCCTAATTCCCTTTGTAAACTTCTCTAGAAAGCTGATGTAAAACGAGCATCTCTGTCTGACACAATTGACGACGGTACTCCATGTCTAGTTACTATCTCGTCGATATACAATCGAGCTAATTTCTCTAGTGAGTACGTCTCCTTGATCGGTAGGAAGTGAGCTGACTTTGTGAGTCTATCTACTATCACCCAAATGGCATCATGACCCTTAGGTGATCGCGGTAACCCAGTAACAAGATCCATTCTAATCTCGTCCCACTTCCAAACTGGAATTTCTAACGACTGAAGCTCCCCAAAAGGTCTCTGATGCTCAGCTTTAACTTTCAAAAATGTCAGACATCGTTCAACGAAGTGAGCAATATCTTTCTATAAACCTGGCCACCAATATCTTCGTTTCAGATCTCTATACATCTTTTTGGTTCCCGGAAGTACTGAGTAACGGGATCTATGCGCTTCTTCCAACACTTTCTGCCGCAGATCTCCTGCTTTTGGAATCCATACTCTCTTATTAAAACACTTTACTCCGCGATTGTCAACTACTAACGAGTTAACAATTCCTACTATTCTTTCACTTTTCAAATTTTCCTTTGATGTTGCTTCTTCTTGATACCTTATAACTTCTTCTAAGAAATTAGAAACAACATCAACTCGATATGCCACAACTTCTGTTATTTCTCCATGCTCCTTACGACTTAGAGCATCTGCTACCACATTGGCTTTGCCTGGATGGTACAGAATATCACAGTCATAATCACTTAACAGCTCCATCCACCTACGCTGCCTCATATTAAGATCCTTATGATTGAAAAGATATTGAAGGCTCTTGTGATCTGTGTAAATTTGACACTTGATCCCATACAAGTAATGCCTCCAAATTTTCAAAGCAAAGACTACAACTGCCAACTCTAAATCGTGCGTTGGGTAATTCTTTTCATGTTCTTTCAACTGACGAGATGCATAAGCAATCACCTTGCCTTCTTGCATTAACACATATCCCAGACCCAACTTTGAAGCATCGCTATAAATTACGAATCCTTCCATTCCGTTGGATAGAGACAAGACAGGAGCACTACTTAAACTCTCTTTCAATATACCGAACGCTTCTTTCTGAGCCTCCGCCCATAAATGCTTGACATTCTTTCTAGTTAATGTTGTTAGTGGCGTGGCTATCTTTGAAAAATTCTGGATAAACTTTCTATAATAACCCGCCAATCCTAGAAAACTTCTTACTTCTGATGGTGTTTTCGGTGTTTCCCACCCTTTGATGGCTTCAATCTTAGCTGGATCAACCTTAATCCCATCATTCGACACCACATGACCTAGAAACTGAACTTCTTTCAACCAAAATTCACATTTCGAGAACTTGGCGTACAATTTCTCGCATTTAAGCAATTCTAAAATTGCTCTCAAATGAGTTTCATGATCTTCTTTGGAACGTGAATAGATCAATATATCATCTATAAAGACTATGACATACTTATCTAAAAACGGACTACACACTCTATTCATCAGATCCATGAAAGTTGTTGGCGCATTGGTCAAACCAAATGGCATAACTAGAAACTCATAATGTTCGTACCTCGTTCGAAATGCAGTCTTAGGTACATCCTCCTCCCTCACCTTTAACTGGTGATAACCAGATCGTAGATCTATTTTTGAAAAGTAACTCGCTCCTTGAAGTTGATCAAAAAGGTCGTCAATCCTAGGAAGCGGATACTTATTTTTGACAGTCAACTTATTAAGCTCACGGTAATCTATGCACATTCTCATAGACCCATATTTCTTCTTAACAAACAATACTGGCGCTCCCCATGGTGAGGTACTAGGGCGAATAAACCCCTTGTCTAACAACTCCTGCAGTTGAGTCATCATTTCTTTCATCTCTGCCGGTGCCAGTATATACGGTGCTCTTGCAATCGGCGCTGCTCCAGGTACTAAATCAATACGAAATTCCACTTGCCGATCAGGAGGCAAAGTGGTTAAGTCTTCCGGAAATGCTTTGGGATATTCACTTACTACCGGAACTGACTCTAATCCCTTCTTTTCCTTCTTAGCATCTATTACATAAGCTAAGAACCCCACACACCCTTTTACTAAACATTTCTTAGCCTTAATTATAGAAATCAAACATGACTTTCTATCCCTCCGATCTCCAAACACTACTATCTCTTCTTTTCCTGGCTGCGTTATACGAATCAATTTCTTATTGCATACTATATGAGCATCATTAGACGCCAACCAGTCCATTCCCACAATAACATCAAATTCTCCCATACCCATCGGGTAAAGTCGAAGTGGAAATGACTGCTCATCGATGACAATACTACACCTATCATACACTTCCTCCACTAAGATTTGACTATTATCAGCCACATCTACTTTCAATTCATGCTTAAGCTTCTTAGGTTTCTCATTCAATTTATGCACAAAATTTGGAGACACAAACGAACGATTTGCGCCTGAATCAAACAATACTTTTGCATAATTCGAATCTATAAAGAAAGTACCTGTCACTACATCACGTATCTCCGCCGCTTCTTCTGCTGACATATTGAAAACTCTAGCCCTTGCTTTAGTTGGCTCCACCTTTTTTCACCTCCTTTTTCTACATATCCTCCGACCGATACCTTTTTCAACTGTGGACAATTGGTCCTGATATGATCAGGAGATCCACACTAATAACAAGACCTCAAATTATGGCAATCCCGAGCCAAATACCCAATCTTCCCACATTTATAACAGCCCTCTTGATCAATCTTACATTCTCCCTTATGCCTTCGGTTACACTTGCTACAGGGCTTACTTTCAAACTTATTAACAGAACGTTGATCAAACTTTGCAGACTTAAACGGTTTGGAGTCACGAACTGTTCCTTCCCATTTTCTTTTATCTCCACTTCTTTCAGTAACTTGCCTATTCTTTTCTTTCTCTCTCATTTCAGCTGCATTTACTGCCATTTGAAAAGTAGACGGTTCCTTATTCGAGACAAATTCTCGAATATCACTTCTCAATCCAAAGACGAAACGTTCTACTCGTCTTTCTTCATTAGGCACATAAATTCCTGCAAATCGAGATTTTTCAATAAACTTTGTGGTATATTCTCGAACTGACATCCCTTTCTGTTCTAAACTCAGAAACTCTTCTTCCAACTTTTTAACTGCCGCCAAAGGGCAAAACTGTGCTTTAAATCTTTTCACAAACTCACCCCAAGAAAGTTCTTTAGCTACCACCGAACTTTGTCCTCCTTATTCCACATCCCACCACATTACCGCTTCATCTTTCGACATTGACAAAGCATAGACTACTTTATCTTCTTCTGCAAACTTACTAGTATCAAACGCTAGCTCCATACCTTTTATCCATCTTAACGCTATCACGGGATCACATTCCCCTTTATATGTAGGAGGCTTGCAAGCAGCAAACTCCTTAAAACTACATCCTTTCCCAGCTACAGCTTTAACTGACACAATGGGGTTTGACTGAGGGTGACTACCCACTCCAGTTACTGGTGATTCTGCTACCTCAGTCACTACTTTATCTTCACTCTTTTCTTTACTTGACGAAACCTCATTAGTACGCTGAGCCAATAAAGCGTTCAACGTTTCTTGTAATTTTCCCATTTCTGCAGTGAAGGTTTCTTGAGTAACAGACCTTGCATTCTACCTCCACCACGGTTTCCTGTCTGTTTTCGACCCCTCACAGAAGCCGAACTTTCTTGATGAGAAGTTTCTTGCTCAAATCTTACCTCTACACTTTCATCTTGACGAATACCACAAATCGTCTTCCCGCCTCGAGTTCCCACATTGGAAACCCTTGCCTGGGTTGTTGCTTTCTGAACCGTCTTACCTCTAGGTCGACCTCGACTCTTTCTTTGGATAGCAGTCGGGTTGACAGCAGTCATTCGCTCTTCGGCAATGACTTCATTATCTGGCTCCATTTCAGGATTCAGCATAGATCTACTCCTTGTCACTCGCTCAGACATACTTCTGATAAGAAGAAACATAAGATATTCAATCTAACATGCTACACATTACGGCAGTTTAAGCACAATCATGTACTTGTAAATTCACAATTACACTGGCCAAATGGAATTCCACATTTACCTTACATGCTAGTCCTTACTACCTTAATGTTATCTTCCTACGGTCTTCTTACTACTCAGTTGTGCTTCTACTTTCTCAATTTAAGTCTAGACCCATCTGGTCACCTAGATTCCTTAAACTGATGCTCTGATACCAATTGTAACAACCTGAACATTTATATAAACAATAAAATAACATTTCTGTCTAAATACTGCCCCAGGCTTACATTTCAGAGTACAAGGTTTACCACTATCTCTTATTACACAACTGAGTTCAAAAAGTAAACTATTGCAGGAAGTCTTCTATCTCCTGGAAATAGCTCACATCTTCTCCTTACCCATATTTGTACCTGCTATCTTGCGATAACATGAAAGAGGATTATAATTTTGAAAGAACGAGGTTTAGACCAATGGTCTAGTGAGTCCCCTCCATCACTACTGCAACAGTTCAAATATTAATTAAAACATTTAAACAAAACTTTATATCTCAAAAACATAACCTGCTCTTTTAATCAAAAGTTAAAATACTTTATGCTTCGCAAGCATAACTCAATCTACTGGCCATCACTGACCACTTTTACGCTTCGCAAGCGTACCTTAAGCTACTGACCAACATTTCCGTCAAAGACGGTATGTCTGTCTCGCACTGCCTTATTTTAGAGACACACCCTAATGGCATAAACGAACCACACTCCCCGGTACGAGCAGGCGGGTCACACTTCTCGACTTAGGTCAAACTTCTGACTCAAATGTATGCATACACCTAGTCCTGACTGTATATAAAACAAGTTTATATAAACTGAGCATAAACATGCCAAACTGATTAAATCAATCTTTTGCAATAATTTCTGCATAACTTTCAATACTATAAATGCTCAGTATATAAAACCCACATTTATCAAATAACTGCTAAAATCATAAAAGATTTAGTTTGAAAGACTCACCTCTGATTCTTCTTGATTAACTCTGACTTCTACTGATTAACACCACCTACGATGGTATTAAAAATAAAGGTAAGCTAACTTGCAACTAACACCCTTTCTTTCTATAAACTCATCAAATACAATCTACTTTATTATCCCGGTCGAAACCACTCTGATCAAAACGTCTTATGACCGATTAACAAAATACCGGTCGAATACATACACCGGTAAACACCGGTCGAGCCACTATATCGGTCGAGCCACTATACCAGTCAACCACAACATTATCGGTCGACTACACTGTACCGGTCGACCGATACCTTTACCGGTCCTTACAACCTACCGGTCAAACAACATACCGGTCGACCCTACCGGTCGACCCTAATTCCGATCGATTATATTTTATCGGTTGATTACACCGGTCGACGGACCGGTCAACACATTATACTCTATATCGGTCGAAGAGTTATACCGGTTAATAACTTTACCGGTCAACATCTTCTTCCCGGTCGAGTTCATACTAAGTCGGCGACACAACAGTTCGAACCCAGAAAACTTCAGATCATTGAATCGATCAAATACACGGTTAAAAGCTTGAATAACAAGAGTATTTACCGACTAATACATGCAGATAGACGTATTAGGCTAGAATCATACCTCTATTTGACAAAAACTGAACGATCCTCAAGATCTCTTTCTCTTTCTCTCTGCTTCTTGCTCTGCGTTCTCTCTTTCTAAGTCGGTTTACACAAACAAATTCAGTATGATATGAAACAGATATCTGAGACTTAGGTTATATAAAACCAAAGTTTCAAATAACCCCCCTGTACTTTAGGTCTCGCTTCACTTTTCACCCAACTTCCAAAATTAATAAAAATTTCGGATCCGGATATTACAAGAATGCCTGGCGATGGCTGTCAATGTCGCCGACCCCAGGGAGGCCGCGGTACGAGTGGAGCGATAGTGACCGACGAGATTTCCATGGTCACTATCGCGGGGAAAACTCGCGGGGGCTGTACCATGAGTGCCCAGAAGTGGGAGACTATGCCCGACGATTATGCCAAAGGCATAGTCGCGTGGTCATTCTTTCCGATGGTCACAGACTTGATAAAACGGGTTTGTTGCCTCTTTCTTCATTCATTACACTACCAACACATTTATTTCTCTCTCAAAATTCTCTCAACATCAAGATCGAACCTAGGGTTTCTCCAAGCTTCACCTACTTCATTTATTGTTCAAATCTTGTGTTTCAACTCAAGATTCAAGTTAAGAGACTTAATTCATCATCTTCATCACCTTCTTCAAGAAAGTCAAAACTAGGGTTTGGGGTTTTTCTCAAAACCCATTTTGTGAGTCCATCTATCTCCTTTATATGATTATGTGCCTGCATGAAAACTCTTTTTTTCATAACTCTAAAAACTTACATTTTCGCTAATGTGTGTTCTTGAGACCCTATAAGTCAAAATCTAGGGTTGACTTTATGGTGACTTTATGAGGTATAGTAACTTAACAAGATGGTAGGATGACATACATAATTTAGGTATGTGTTATGGACTTGGGAAAACAAAGGGTATGAATAAATTAATTTTGGTATTATCAAGAGGATAGATTCTAAGATATATATATATATATATGCTATAAATGTGTTAACAAAGACTTGTATGGGGGAGTATTACTTGATGGGTTTTCTTGGGATAGTCGAAGTGAAATTTCATGATATGAGTCTGTTATGCTTATAAGGTAAACTTTCCTTGTAATAACTTGTTACTATATTAAGATCATGTATTGTGATTATAGTCAAACTACGACTTGTTATGTTGGGAAATCATGTTTAGTTGGAATGGTGAGATCCCAAGGTAAAGAATCACGAATAGGGTTGAACTTGGCGATTCTTTGGGGGTAAAGATTCATGAATAAAGTTGAACCCATATTTACATTGAACTAGAGATTCATGAATAGAGTTGATGTTCTAACGGCTAAAGATTCATGAATAGAGTTGATGCCAGTAAATAACCATTCCAACTAAATATATCTCACGGGTTGTGGCTTATGGAGGATTTTTTGATTTTGTTACCTCTTTAATTATCACACATTGTTCACCAAGATATTGCACGTTAATTCACTATTTTGTATTGGATGTACTCACTAGGCTCCAAGCCTAACACTTGTTTACTTGGTGTTCCTAACAGGTTATGTTAGTGGTAGGTTGGCGAAGTCTTGAGTGGAGAGACTAGCCGACTTTTGGGACATAGCTTATGACTGGATAGGGAGCGTACATAATCACTTGTCGATATTTTGGAAATAGATGATGACACCCAATTATAATCTAAATTAGATTGTTTAGATTAAGTAGGTTGACGATCTTCTTCTTATTCATTGGAAATTGTAAACGCTTATACTTTCCCCAAATTGTGTTGGGATGATGTCATTTGCGAACTTGATTTTCTTTATATTTATGCCAGGTGGTTTCTCTTCAATTTATAAATGTGCTATTGCAAAAATTTGTATTTTAAAAAGGTCTAAATTTTAGGTCGTAACAATTTGTCACGATCATCTACAAGCTTCATGTTGAAAACCTCACAGATGTTGTTTATCAAAACATCACAGTAAGCTCTACCAAAGCTTTGAGTGGAATTTCGGGGTTTGGAACAATGGTTTCTTCAACCTCTTGAGACCGAAAGATTGTTGTCAATGCCTCACATTTCTTGCTTGAAGACAAGTGTGATTATTGTTGTAGGTCTTGACCACCCAGGCTTGATTTAGTTTGACTGTGGAAACCAACAAAACCCAAGGACAAGTTAGCCCATCCTGGGTTGGCCCATCCTGTGTTGGCCTAGTAGTGCTTAAGCTACCTATTTCAAGGCATCTACGCCTGCATATAACCTTGATTTTTTGCGTATCGCTTTTTGTTATACATAGATCCATCCTTGACTCAATGGAATGAAAGTAATTGCATGTTTTGCCTCTTCCTTGGTTCCAAAATGTTGCCCAACATAGAAATTAGTTGTAGGTTGTTGTTATGTATGTTGTTGTACCCTTCTAAGCTTGTGCAAAATTCTTTTCCTACCACTTTCAAAATCAGACTCCTCACACTTTCAAATTCCTACATATCCATTGTATCTACATCATATCCTTTCATATTATCCTTCTCCATAACTACTGTATCACCATAACCTACCTTTGACTTGCCCATGTTATTGTCAACACCAGTTTCTTCTACTTTGCGTAAGTTATCACTATCTTTTTAGTCATGTGTTCCCCCTTGTGGTGCATCTGTAGGAATCTCCGCCTCATCCCCAAATAAAGGATCAAATTCCCCCTTGTGGTGCATCTCTAAGTCACTTTGCGTAAGTTATCACCATTTGTCTCACACCCAAGCTATGAAAATTAGCTACTCATTTAGGAAATGAAATACAAAGAAATGTAAAGTACTAAAAGACATGAAAGTAAATGACTTGAAAGTAAGTGATTGAAAGTAAATGCGGAAATTTAAAGTACTAAAATTAATGACTTGAAAGTAAATATGAAAAGTAAATGCGAGAACTTAAAGTACTGGAAATAAAGACATGAAATTATAGACGGAAAGTAAATGACTTAAATTAGAGACGGAAAGTAAGTATGAAAAGCATAATAAAAGAACAGCTTTGATGCTATACGAGTGCTATAGGCATTCATAAGTAAGAACTAAAGAAAGAATAGGAAAAAGAAAAAGAAGAAGAACATGAAAAACACTTGCATTAATCAAAAGATTAGAGAGGATTTTTAGAACTAAAATAAATCAAATTCTAAGGTATATCTAAGAAGCTAACTCAAACTCTCTATTTATAGATAAAGAGCGGGGGCTAAAATATAAATAGAAACTAAATACTTACCATCCAAACTAGCAAGTACATCCAAGTAACCAAAAGTACAAGTGACAACTAATACATACTTAGAACTATTATCCAACAAATTAATTGTCCAAAGGTTAACAAAAGATGCTTTTCCAAGCCAAAATAATCAGATTTAAGCCTAAGTCTTTTTTATCTTCAATTCTTCCACAATCAGTTCCATGATACTCTACTGCTACAGCATGACCTGTGTTCCATAAATTATGCACCCAAAAATACCATAATCAGCCTTTTCACTAATAGAAACATGTAAACCATAATCTTTAGCTCCATAAACTGAATAAGTGGAAAATAAGGTAGAAAATTGACTCAAAGTTGGGATATATATCTAAAAGGTAAGAAAAGAGTGCTTAAGCACTAAATATTAGTGCATATTTGTTTCTTAGTAAACAAATCAGTATAAAAGAGAAGGAAAATGGGAGAAAAGGGGGTTCAAACAAAAATATCCTCTCGTGCAAAGCACGTGGGTGGCTCTAAACGAATAAAATAGACGGTTGTTTGCATGAGGGGCTAATCTGTTAGAAAATAACATACGAGTCCTAGTCTGTAATAAATGAAGTTTAGGGACCATTTTCATAAAAACCATAGAACCACAAGGACCAAATCCGCAACTAACTCTATAGTTAATGATTAAATCCCTAAAATAGAGAATTTATTGAAGTTGAATATAATTTATTTAGAGATTTGGACTTTTGATTCTTTATTTTAGAAAAAAAATTAGAAAATCTATTAAAGACGATTTTAGACTAAAATTGGAATTAGAATAATAAATTGAAAGTCACGTGTCTCTTTTCTTATTTTCCTTTTCAATTTTTTTAATGAACAATGGATTACCTCTTTATTTTAAAACTAAATTATCTTATATATAGTTCATATTTTAATCAAATAATTAATCATGTAAGAAAAGCATTTTATTCGTTTCAGTTTGATAACTATATCAATATATTTTTTCTACTTTTTAAATAGGTTTATACATAGATTGGTATATATAGGGTCAGGTTCAGGGAAAAACATAAAAAAAAAACAAAAAACTGAGGAACACCCTGCTAGCCCTTTTTTTGGATGGTATATAATTGTGCATACAAGTAATTTGTAACATGCACATGTGCATATGCACAAAGTGCATAATGCATACGTGCATAAAAACCAAAACACAATTTAATTTACTTGTATGTACAAGTGCATACCATTCAAATCAAGAGTTATCAGAGTGTTCTTCAGTTTTTCATTTTTTGAAGTTTTCTCTTGAATCTCCATCGATATATATATATATATATATATATATATATATAGGTGTGGGATCATGTGAGAAGTGTCTTTTTTGGTGAGAAGTGTGAAAAGTAGTTTCTCACCATTGATCTCTTTTAATCTCAAGCCCTCCCATGAATTGCGGCTTAGAAGGGAATTGATCTGGTGCATCTTATCTCAGTGCATCTCATCCTCATGTGCGTCCATTTCTCATCCAACGGTCGATAACCACTTCCCATGTTTCTCACCATTAACTTAACTTCTCACCGGAACCCAACCATATATATATATATATATATATATATATATATATATATATATATATATATAGGGTCCCCTTCATTTGATAACCGTGACATTGGTGCTAACCGTACTAACCAAATTTCGACCAATCAGAAGCTTCCTAGAGTTTTTGTTATGCCATTAATGTTATTAAATCTGAAAGGGTAATATGGGAATTTGCTAAATATCGTCCCATTTAATTTGTTTCCATATTTTAAGGAGTTTTTTAATTTGGTAGTTATCCTGATATTAAATATATTAATTTAAAATTTTATTTTGGTTTGCATCTTATTAATTTTGTAATAGACAGAACTATGCATATATGCACTTGTGAAATATGTCCATATCCATATCCGAAAGTTGTGCACATATGCATGTATTATTATAGTACATGTATGAATTTACCCAATAGGCACATATGCATTTTCAATTACAGTGCACATGTGCATGTATCTATGCTAGTATGGACATATGCACATATGCATTTTCAATTAATGTGCACATATGCATATATGATTAGAGTTTATTTATGGATGCACCCAAATGTGCACGTATGCATATGTAATTTCTATATGGACAAACACAAACTTATACCATACAACCACAGATGTAGTGTAGACAACCACATATTAATTTCATACTTAATGTGCATAAATCCATTAGTGAAAACCTTTACCGCATTATAATACCATATTGCCTTAATAACAATGGAAAATCATAAGATTGGACATTTAAAGTGTCCATTCAAAAAAGATTATAAACACGGTGCCTCTGGGTATCAGCATATAAGAAAATACGAGCTTGAAGTAGCTTATCATCAGAATAGTAAACTCCAGGGACAATGATTGCAGGGCAGAAGGCAAGCTATTCGTTCTCTGCAAAGAAGTTATCAATGTTCTTGTTCAAGACCATTCGACCAACGGGCTGCAGCGGTAAGATGTCCTCCGGGCCAGGTCTTGGTTACATCAAGTGGGTCAAAATCAAACCTATCCTCATGATCAGGATCGATAGTCTGGTTGTTGTTTGTCGAACCTATCCTCATGGGGTATTTTGGTTGTTGATTTCTTGAATTTTTGGTGTTTTGATGTTTGCCTAATCTGTTTACAGGAAGAAATACCTAAATGTTAGGGATTTTATGATATTCACATGTGTTTCCTTAAATAAAAGGGGATAGTTATTTTACCAATTTAACCTTGTGCACTTGTGCATTTATTCAAATCAACCCCTATGTATAATAATTAATTAAATGAAAATTCAATTAAATATGAGCCGTGGATCATCATAATATATGGTTGAGATTGGTTAGCACGGTTAGCACCAATGTCACGGTTAGCAAGTGAATGGGCCTATATATATATATATTGTAACACCCCTAAAATTGGTAAAATAGCAACTAGCAAAAACTTGATATATAAATAACAACCATGGTTTCTTACTCCACAAAAGAATAGTTTACACCGACTATTATAAAGGAAACAATCAAGTTTAAGGTTAACAACCTTCTAATCCAATTCGTATAAGAAATAGATTATGATCGGGTGTCACTGAACTTCCAAAAGGTTGTTATCTCCAAGTAAGGCATTCCAAATACGCTAAAGGTTATGCGTTCCTTGAGTCGGCATCAATTCAATTATCTCTAGTCAACCTGCCACTAGAACTTGAGATGCATGACAATAAGAACAAGTGTTAGGCTAACAAGCCTAGTAAGTTCAATCATTATTAAAAAATAATCTCATACGCATAAATGAACGCCACATAACTCTCCAATAAATAGGTTCTCGTTTACTCATGTTACCACAACGAAGTTTTACCGCCGAACCCCATAACAAAGAGTTTTGATCATTAGTATGTGTAGGAGACCGGTTTCCATTGACATGGCAGAACACAAAAGTATGTCATGATGTCAATGTTGTCAAATAGCACCTCAAGGCCTCCGCCTTAGTGCCTACCAACCTCCATTAGAGTTTCACCTCATGGTTAGTGTTGTCCTTAGTGCCTACCCCGTTGGGTTATACCTCAAAGCTCAACAACCTTCATACCTACTCTTAGGATTCCCATTTTGCTACTAGGAGTCCCTTACACTTCATGTCACTAACATTCATAATGCACACCCATTAAGTTATGTAAGATCCCACATTGGTCGGGGAAGGGAACAAAGGTTGCCTTATAAGGGACTTAATACCTCCTCTATCAGACGCGTTTTAAAACCGTGAGTCCAGGTGTGTGGACAAAGCGGACAATATCTGGTACGGTTAGCCAGGATGTTACAAATGGTATCAGAACTGGGAACCATACTGATGTGCCAGCAAGGATGTTGGGCTCCCAAGGGTGGTGGATTGTAAGATCCCACATTGGTTGGGGAGGGGAACGAAGGTTGCCTTATAAGGAACTTGATACATCCTCTAACAGACGCGTTTTAAAACTGTGAGTCTAGGTGTGTGGACAAAGCGGACAATATCTGGCACGGTTAGCCCAGGATGTTACAAGTTAGTACCAAGAACATGTAATAAATTTACAATACTGATTATGCCAAAAAAAAATGACCGCAATGGGACTGCAACACTCATATAGGATTAGGATAATATATATATATAAAAGTCATAAATGAAATGGATATCATCCCTAGGTTGTAAAACATAATGTCTTGATCATCATAAGCATAACTACTACCAACAACACACATATCAAGGTAGAAAATCTCCATCTTAGGGCATACCCGAAAATATAGGCATAAACCCCTAAATATATCCAATAGAAAAATGCAAGCATATAAGGTATCAAGAATGCACAATACTCCATACATTACTTGAATAACTTCAAAAGAAGATAGTTTCATATTATATATATATATATATATATATATATATATATATATATATATATATATAAAGCAATTGACTCACCTTACTAGATTTGTATTAAATCTAGACCTTTAAGCAAAACTGAAAATGTATGATTCCAATATTCAAGCACAATCAAACAATTTAAATCAAGATTTGAGATATGACAATTATGTTCTAGATAGAGAGTAGTGAGAGAAAATCACAAGTCGTATATTGATATGAAAGAGTTACAATACTTCACGTTACAAACACTTACAACATAAACACTATTTATACTAAGACACTTTACTCACAGAACTAAAACACTCAAGACATTAGAACCCTCACAATACAGAAACTCTCAAACCACTAAGATTGACAATGTTGACTTTACAGACTTAGACTTTTCACATTAAATATTGGATACAATAAAATACAGTAACATTCTCCCATGATTGTGTATGAAAGAATTAGCACCATGATTGTGTTCTCATAAGGCTCGAAGTATGTAAATCACTGAGACAGCAATGATTGTACATGGACTCAATGTGCATGAGAAAGGGTCGAAGGTGGGGCAACTTTCCTTCTTTTTCAATATCAGTATCTTCCAAGAGAAGAACCAATAGATTATATGTTGCTTCCCCAGAAAATGTGAAACATTCTCTTTCTAAGAAAAGAATGAGTAGATAGCGGGGTTGTATGCAAGAGATGGCATGGGCTATTTGCCTATTTCAATGATGGTCACCAAAGAAATGTGAACCAATCAGTAATTTGGCTGCCCGGCTCAGAAAGATGTTTGGTGCAGAGTTCTGATATTCTTTTAACTCTGATCTCACACCCTCTTTCTTTTAAACATATAAGCTCACATCTAACCAATATCTCATTTCCATTTTACCTCAGATCACTCCCACACTCAATTCTTTTAGACCCCTCTCCCCTCAATCACTCAAAGGATTTCTTCCGGGGTAGGAAACACTGGTTATCGTGAATCCATGGAAGAGTTATTAAGCACTCACACTGAATCCCATCTTCCTAAAAGTACATGCTAGTCAATGATTTTCTTGATATGAAAAGCACAAGAAATCATATGTCAGTGTATGTATGCTCATCAAAAATCAGAAATGAAATTTGAGCAGTTTTAAACATTTAAGATTTCTCAAAACTTTATATGAATGAATAATCAAGAAAGAATAGAAATGTTTTGAGAATCTGACAATGATTAAAATCAGATCAAATGAAAGGGCTAGGGTAACAAAGAACTGGATATTTTGTTTATATGAACAAATATAAACAATTTAGCAATAAAGGCACAAATATGAAAAAGATGAATGATGCTCAACAACTTTGAAAACAAACGGGAGTATTACCATCGAAAAATTGGTTCGAATTTGAGACATGGTAATAACAAATTCAAATAAAATACTGAACCGGTGTGTGTGAATACTTGACAGTATATGGACAAGATAATACACAAGTATTGATCTTTGGAAACACACGGTCAGTTAAACAATAAGCTCAAAAAATTTTAGAAAAACATTTAAAAGCACATTTCTAAATTCATAAAACTTTTGAGAATAAGAAGTGGTTTGAACATTTCAGAAATTGTTTTTCATGTTCGAAAGTTGTCCTTCTTTCAAAAAATCAGAGATCTAGATCAGAAGATTTTTACCTTTTCATCTCCCCTTCAAATCATGATATAATGATTTATGTCTTTTATGCTCCCCCTGGATATTAGCACAATATCCTTCTTTGAACATTGAAAAACGGGTCCTGATCTGTCATGTGATCAGAAGCCACTTTATTTACATCATTTATTCAAAAATAAAAGACAAAAAGCAGTAAAACAGTTTTATAGTATGAGTTCTGATCTGAAATAATCAGAAGTCATCACCTTTACTCCCCCTTAAATTAGGCATCTGAAATATGTCAGATAAAACAGGATAGAGATCAAACACTCCCTTTTGAATTGTTAGACCATCAATATCAGAAAAATCTAGCAGTGAAAAAGTATAGGATAAAGATCAGATCAATTCACTTGGGATGGAGACCATCAATATCCATCGGATGCAGAAACACAGAAGTAAAGTCCTTTTTGATCGCTGAGGTTCGAGTCCTAAACTGTTATGTTTAGAAGTCAAACTCCTTTGAAGAACGGGTCCTAAGTTGTGTACTTAGAAGCCATAATCTTGACATTGAGGTGCGGGTTTTGAACTGTTGTGTTCAAAAGCCATTGTTCTCTTACTACCCCTTGACTTGCGGTGCCTGCAACACAGAATCAGTTTTCTTCTTTGGTACCCACTGGTATTTGGGTCCAGAAAAGTTAGTTGCAGTACGTATGGGGGTTATTGAGTAAGAACCATACCAGAAATGATCACTGGTCTTGTGGATATGGTCATGTGTACAGCAGTAAGAACAATAATATTTAGTACCTGAAAACCTGAGTAATTGATCTCTTGAGTATATGAGGTCAGGTTTACCTTTATGCTTTTTGTTCTTCTTTGCTTTGTCAGAATGTACACATGATGTCTTCTTTTTCAGCTCATCTTTCTTGTCATCTTTGTCTGATTTCTTCATCCAGACCATTTTCTCTTTCTTGTAACTTCTTCTCCTTGGATATGTATCTGAACCATCTAAATATTCATCAAAGAAAATGTTAGATTGACGAATCTGATTAAAAGATTTAACTGACCTTTGTGAAGAGACAGATTTCTGATTTGAACTTGAAGCAGAATTTTCAAGTTCTTTGATCTTTGAAGCAAAGTTGTCTCTTTCTTTCACAAGTTGATCAATCTTCTTTAAGAACTCAGACTTCGTCTTCTACTCTTTCAGTGCAGTAGCAGATAGTTCAGATAGCTTTGAAGTCAGTCTTTTGATTTCAGACTCAAAGATTAATCTTTCTTCTTCAAACCCTTTTTCTGAATCATTGCGTTGGCCAGATAATTCTTTAAATAATCCTACATTCTTTTGTTCTATGGCCTTCTTTTCTTTCTCAAACTTAATCTCTTTCCAAAATCAATACTTTCTCAAAATCAGAGATTTGTTGAGAAAGTTTTAAGCATTTAAGCTCCACTATCTTTTTCTCTTCAAAACATTTCTTGGAGAAATCTAAGAATTTCTTTGAAAAACTTTTCTTTTCTTTTTCAAAATCAGCTTTATTATCAGCAGGCTGTTGATCCAAGCCAGATATATTCCTTTTAAGTTCAGCATTCTCAGATTCCAATCCCTTCATCTTCTCTTTAATAGCCTTCAACTTGTTTTGAAGCTCAACTGATTCTTCTTGTGGCTTAGTTGTCTTCTGTTCAGTTGACTTCAGTTGGCTTTGAAGAGTTATAAAATCTCTCTCTTTCTCTTTTATCTCTTTCTCCTTTTCATAAATAATACCTGCAAAATTAGATCTATTTTTAGTACAATTTATACATTCAGGAGTTTTAACACAATTGAACAATTTAAGTTCCAACTCCTGAATCCTTCTGAGATACTCTGAATTTTTAATTTGCAGAGTCCTTCGTTCAGCTTCTATTACAGATATATCAGGCTTGTACAAAATTGACATCTTGACAAAGTAATCAGCTTGATGAATGATCGTTCCAAACTATATATCAGAAAATCAAAAATCAGATTGAATTGAAAAATTTTCGAAAAATATTAAAATTTTAACAACACTTGGACTTGCGCAAAGTAGGTTTTCGGATCCAACTAGATGCGCAAAGAATGGTTTGCGTGTCAGCCTTGATGTGCAAATGAAGGTTTGCGTGCCAGCCTTGATGCGCAAAGGAAGGTTTTTGGACGCTGAAGGATGCGCAAATGTGAACTTTGCGTACTCAACGTGATACGCAAAGTAGGTTTGCGTATCAGTCTTGAAGCGCAAGATGAGCTTTGCGCAATGGTCTTGAGGCGCAAGAGGGACTTTGCGTAACTCAAAGGATACGCAAACTAGACATTTTATGAATCTTGCGCAAACTGTCAATGAACCTTGCGCAAAGTGTATGAACTTGCGTAAACCGTGAATCTTGACAGTTTCTTTCTCAATTCGATTCAAACCTGCACATTTGATCTCAAGAACTTGTCAGAATCATCAACAAACAGTACGAAACACAAATATGCTAACAAATTCAGATTAAAAACAACAAAAAGCACAATTTCGATGAAGAACAGTGTTCGAACGAGTTTTCAAGAAAACTTCAAAAAATTGAAAATTGAAATTGATTTTGTTCAAAATCCAAGATGTAATCCAAACAAGAATCAATCCTAAACATAAAACGAATACAGTGATTCCATTTTCTTGCACTAAGACTGATTTTTCACAAAAAATCGAATGTAACAGTAAAAACACGAGTTCGTGAAAAATTTACAAAAAAATTCAAATTTTCGATTTAAAACTTCAGATTTCAATTCAAATTCTGATCAAATCATTTCCGAAAAGTTTGGTTCAGCTCTGATACCAATTGTTAATCATAAAATCTCAATCAATCAAGCTAATTACTCAAGATTAAGCAATAAAGATCAAGATAGAGAGAGAAAGTAATAGTCATTGATCTCACAAATCTGATATTACAATATGAGCTACGTGGTTACAAGCTTACAACACCAACAACCTATATAAACCACCTATCTAACAAGACTTAACAACTAAGCAAATGCTAAACTAGCTTTGACTTAGACATTGTTGACTTTTACGACTTTGACTTTCCTATTAAATCTTGGATACAATATTTAGACTTAACAAGAACTCGCAAAGTACTGTTCAAACTACTTCTCGCTAAACGTGTTATGTGCATTTGAGAAACTCGCAAACCTCTACGTGCGCGAACTGAGAAACTCGCAGATCACTTGATGCGTGAAGTGAGAAACTTGCAAGTAACGTTATGCGCGTACTCACTTCTCGCAAGACACTTTATGCGCATTTCTGCCTTAGAATATTTTAGAATGATTGAACTTCTCGCAGATGAACACAAACTCGCAAATCATATATCTTTTGCGCGTTCCATACTTAGACAATTTTCACAAAAGTAGAACTCGCTAAATTCAAACTCGCACGTCTATAAAACTCGTAGATTATTGTTCATTCCACTTTTGGCAAATAACTTGTACACGTTTTCTCACTTCACGCAAACAGCTTTGTGCGTGAACTAGCTTCTCGTACACAACTTTATGTGCGAATCACACAGAAACTCGCAGAATGCTCAATCAATAGTATCTTGCACGTTCTTCTTCTCTTGCGTGTTCTTCATTAGCGAGAACTTTAGATCTAGCACGTTCTTGAATTTGCTTCACAGATTCGACCCAAAACTTCAAATAGCCTGCAAAACTCTTCACAACTTGATCCAACAGGTTCGAAAAGTGAAATTTAACACTTTTTGAACATACAACAATGATCAAAAACAAAAATTACAGTGCGAATCGTTGAATAACATTGTTCTGTGTTCGTGTTTTCAAAAAAATCAAGAAAATTCAAATTCAAATTCAAATCAAATCAGTGATTGAATCGTGAAAAAGTGTGAATATAAAGTTATCGCTACTACCAATCACTCACCACTAATCCATTTTTACACCAAAATCATAACTAATCTAAGAAAATTTGATCAAACAGTAAAAGTCCAGAAGGTCGTTTGCGTGAAATCAAGAAATCCAGAAATCAATCCAACCTGATAATCCAAAGTCTCTGAAATCGATTTGGGTAGCTCTGATACCAATTGAAAATGTATGATTCCAATATTCAAGCACAATCAAACAATTTAAATCAAGATTTGAGATATGACAGTTATGTTCTAGATAGAGAGTAGTGAGAGAAAATCACAAGTCGTATATTGATATGAAAGAGTTACAATACTTCACGTTACAAACACTTACAACACAAACACTATTTATACTAAGACACTTTACTCACAGAACTATAACACCCAAGACATTAGAACTCTCACAATACAGAAACTCTCAAACCACTAAGGTTGACAATGTTGACTTTACAAACTTAGACTTTTCACATTAAATCATGGATACAATAAAATACACTGACAAAAACCCCAATTAAGAGAATGAGTCTTGAGACTCCCAAGACAACTCTTTAATGGAAACACCAAGAATCCTCCTTGTATTATCTTAGATCTCCAATAAATTCCCCTCTACACGTTTGGCGCGACCCCGCCTGCGACTTATGTCGCGAGCCTGGTTTGCCCAAGTTTTTGAACCTATACCACACATTAAGCCGCGACCTGAGGCATGACCTGAGTCTCCGTCCAGGTCGTTGGACCTTCTGTTTCCATTTTCTTCGCCCATATCCAAATTCCAGTGGGTTAGGTGGCTTTGACCTAGGTTGTGTGGCAACTCATGGCCGATTATCCCCGTTTTTTATAGCCAAATGAACCGACAGATTCCGAAGTAGTAACAAACCATTGAACTAAAAGAATATATGATAAACAAGTGAAATTAAGCTCAGGTCATTCATAGGGAACGTAAATGCAAACACGAGTCTTACATATATGTAACACCCGTAGTTTTCGGTAACTAAATGTCACCTGGACATTTATGTGACTTGTGAGCAGTGGGGTTTTGTTGGGAAATGTATTGTTTCCTCGGAGTATCGGGAGTTCGGGCATTGAAAAAGTCGGATTTTTGGTGTTCGGGGGCACCCGGGCGACCATGCCAGCGATTGTGCCAGAGGGCACAATAGCCTGGCACTATAGTCGAAGCTGAGGAGCTCACGGTACATGCTTGACGATTGTGCCAGCGATTGTGCCACTGGCATAATCGCCTGGCACTATAGCCTGCGTGTACCAGTGGGTTACATGTGCGATTTTCACCCATTTCCCTCATTTCTCATTTCTATCTTCTCCCATTTTCTCTCCCAAACCCCAAAACCGAACCCTAACCTATTTTGGGGGTTTTTCCTCCCCAAACCACATGATTCTTAATCATCTATCTAGTTGGGAGCTTGAGCCACAAAACCTCCTTCTTCATCTTCCTCATCAAGTTCAACGGTTGGGAGCTCGAGTTGAAGTGGTGGATTGGGTGTTCTCGGAAAGTCTCGTCATCTTTAATGGTAAGTTTTCTTGTAATAAGGTTATAAATGCTCCATTGGTGGTTTCTTAAGGTTTGATATCTCAAATCTCGGATTTGATGGTTTCAGAGAAATTAGGGTTTTGATCTTGTTTGGGATCTTGGTATTTTTATGATTGGAGGATGTTTCCTTGTGGTTGGTTATGGTTATTTATGGGTTGGGATGTTGGATTTATGTTTTGGAAGTTTTGGGTCTGAGGATTCTAGCGGCTTTCAAAAGAGCTCGTTGGGTGAAATCTAGATTTAGCCTAAATCTAGCAAGGTGAGTTCAAGTTGATTTGTGAAAACGTTGTACATGCCAAAAATATCTATTTTAAAGTGTTTTATGAGTTTTACATGAAATTATCAAATGTTGGGTTATTTGCTAATCTTTAATTATTTGAATTATCTAACTTTACAAACCTTGTATAACACCCACATTGGAGATTTTTGGGCGTTTGATATCTGTGTCACAAATGAATGTGTTTTGAAGTCTTATTACATAAATGGATCTTTGGTCAAAGAAATACACTTTTAAATGTTTGTCGGGTTTTATGCATCATCATGAAATGGAGTGTTTTATAAAGTATCACTTGCACTTTTATGTGAGGTACTTGAGAAAGTGTTTATAGTCTCATTTCATGATCTTCATTCCTATCAGCAGTCAAGTTTGGGAAAATGCATGTCATTTGTGTTATGAGGTATTTTGGAAAATATAAGAGTATAAGTTCATTTGGGAAAATGGGTGCCTCAACTAATGTTGAGTTTTGAACTAATCTTACTTTTGGTTGTGGTGTTTGCATATCCGTTGGGTGAGTGCGTTTTATCGTGTCTTTATTTCATTTATCAATGAGTCAATGGGTTGCTAAGTGTGTGGTTTGGCATTGTTATTTTGATGGGGTTTTTGGACAATAGTCCAGTTTTGGTAGCTCGACTTCGAGCCTTGTTGGGCCTTATACGCATTATTTGGCTTATTTGATGCATTTGGGAGTCATGACCCCGTATTTGGTTTATTATTGTTCCGGCGTTGGGACGATTAGTTTTCCACGTCGAGGCACGTTAAGGTATTGGATTGAGATGTAAGTCCTTCGTGCTGCACGTTAAGGTACCGGATGTGGGTATAAGTCCTTCGTGCTCAAGTACTACGATATTGGATGAGGGGCTCGACATAGGAACCCAACGTGGTTGAACTCGAGTTTCCGTGGGTGTACGTTTAAAGCTACTGATCCTGACATCCCTTGTGTGTACTTTTGTTTATATGACTAGTCATAACAACATAAAATGGGCTTACTTTGTGGTCCGTCACATTTTATGGAATCGGGAATCCCCCGTCACCGAAAGGTGTTGTTTTTGGGTATTGAGTTTTATTATCCAAGTTTTCGGTCACGTTTTGTATAATTGGGTTTTACCCTTGATTTATGGGTTGAGTATTATTCCTCACCCGTGTTTTGGGGTGTTTTGGGATATAAGGTTTAACCGTATCTTCATAAATGGATAGTTCAATTTATACTTACGCTTTGAGTGAGATTTGAGTTAAAAACTAATTTATGAATGGGCGGCTTATGTTGGTATCATTATCTTTGAAGTAGTTGGTTTGGAAAATGTTTTAATTGGTGTTCTTTACCTAAAATGCATATTGTTGGAAATGAGTCGTTTTCACATGTAAGACGTATCATATTGAAGGACTATAACTTTTAACTGCATTCTTTCTTTTAAACTATTATTTCATATATGTTGAAAACTCTTGAGCTCACTAGGCGTTAAGTCTAACCTTTTTATTTGTCGGCATGTGCATCAGGTTCCAGTTGGGGTTGGTTCTAGCAACCATGAAGCTTTGAGCCTTAGCTTTGTGCGAATGTGAGTAGTTGGTGAAGTCTTCCGCAATTTTGGAGATAGTGACTATTATGGGGTTTTAGTAGCACCCGTACTTATCATAGGCTTTTGTATAGAATGAATGTTTGTATTGAGGTTAAATCTTAACTTGTGGTTGTAGATTATTCCTTTATCGGTGTATTTAGAAAATTTTAAATAAGTTGCTATTTCCAGATTTGAGGGTGTTACAAGTTGGTATCAGAGCTTAAGTTTGAGAGATTTAGGTATTGATTTTTGGATGCCTAGACTCAAACTAGCGTACTTGTAGGTGATTGAAGGTGAAGTTGCAAATTAGACGCCTTAAGATAAGATATCATGAAGTTGATCGGGTCGCTAGAAACGGGAAATTGTCAAGGGTCACAAGGATGATCATGTATGATACGTTCATAATAACACCTTGCCAGTGTTATGGTGAACCTACATATCACATGTGTATACTTGAACTACCTTAGCATGATGACCGTTGGGGTAGTGAGGAAGTTTCTAAGCGGGTAATCTAAGGAAAGGTTGATGTCTATAGCGATGTGACGTTGAAGTGATAGTTAAATACGTTGAGTGCATTAAGTTGATCATCTTGAGTAAGAATTATTGGTTGGATTAGAACTATAAGTTCGTTAGACCAATTTTATTTCGAGGAGAAATTGTAAGTTGACCCAATTAGTGGGTTCGTGGCTCTAAGATGTTTGATGTATCAGAATGGCAATAGTATGTCGGGATGATGGAGGAGTGTAGTCCTGAGATGCTGAGTGCCGACCAAATTCATGCACGAAATTTATTTCTAAAATAAGTTTACATCAATTGTTTCTCATGTATTTGAAGCATAAAGTGTGTGATACTTTGTAGTCTTAGTAAAACATTTAGCACTCATCAGATTTTAAACTGTGAGCTTAAGCATGCATGGAGTTGTTTGGTTGCAAGTTATGGCAAATTTTTTTGGAAAAATCTCCCCGTCCCTGTTTTGTGTTTAACGCTATCTTTGGACATCTTAAGATCCGCGTTTTAATGCCATATGTGGTATTGGGCAAGTAACTGTAGAATTTTTAACCTTGACATTGGATCTCCTCCATGTATGTTAAGGTTTTAAAGGAAGAGTTGTCCCACTGTTTTTGAGTCTGAACTTTCTTGAGAATTTTAGTCTGTACGAGTCGCGTTGAATTTTATGGAATATTGTTTTACGACGTTTGGACGCGTGAGTGTATTTTGAGATGCGTGAGTTTTAATTTACGGCGTATAATTTACGAGCTTTTTGGGCGTCGTGTATCATGAGAGTTTTGTGAAAAAGAGTCACTTTATCGTACGTTATGGTCTTGGAGTTTTAACATTCTCAGACTTATTGTTGTCTTATGTTTCATGTTGGCAAATGGAAATTTTGACGCCGCTTGGTTTTAGCATTTATTAGTTTTATGAAAGTTCAATGGGATTTTATGGTATCATATCGTATGACTTTTACATCGCGTAATTAAATTTTGGAATTAGTGTACCCGCATTATTGCATGCATTAACTTAAGAGTTTTGCTAAAGATGTCACCTTCCATGTTGTTTTCAGAAATGTCAGTTGTTAATCCTACTAATGGAAATTATGCGATTTATCTCTGGGCTTTATACAAATGCCAGTGTTGTACGCTAATTGAATTTGGATTAAATTATGTCGTTGGAGTGAGTAAACGTCTAAAAAGATTTATGTTATTTCAGATAAAACTTTTGTTCTGAGCATAATTCAGTTATTGATTTTACTACTAGGAATTTTCAGCGATGCACATAAATGAGTTATCAACATTCATGTTGTCATAGTTACTATTTTGGTCAAATGTGTTTTATCTGTGCGGCTTAAAGTTTTAAGTTTGATTTAAGGATTTATTTGCGTTCCCATCGTCCTATCGAGCTTTGGGGAATAAACTGATGCAAAAGGGGTTGTTGAAAATTTGATGCCACAACGTTTTTGCTTAAAGGAGGAAAAGTTTAAAGTTAAAGGTTGTGAAGTTCTTTGTTAGAGTCGTACAAATATTTATTTCACGTGTTTAGGGTACCGGAATTTATTTTCATGGTTATAGTATGAATTTTTCTACACACCTTTTGTTACTGTTTTGTTTACGTAAATTTTGATCAAAAGAATTTTGTAAATGGTTTTATATGTGTAGCGTCGGTGATCAATTTTCAACCTATCAAGTGATCAGTAGGATTTTACTGCACGACCAATTATCGTTATAAAGCGTACGTATTTAAAAGTTCTTATGAAAGTTTAAATTGGTTTGTTCGTTGAAAACCTTGAACTCATTAGGCATATAGATTTAAACCCTGTAGTGAAAGAAGTTGTAAATAGGGACTAATGGAGTCCTTGTGATTTGAAGCGTCAGATGATCCGACTTGCGGTCAGTGTTGAATTGTAGGTTTCAGTTTTGAATTGGTACGCACATGTATAATGGAAATAGTAGATTTGAGTCTCTCCAGGTATTTAAGGAGTGATTCTATACTTCGGTAATCATACGGGATAAGGTCTTATGTGATTATTTGCGCTTTTATGAAGTTCATTTGGTGGGTTGCTCGTCGGTGCGACATCATGATATATGTTGATGGTGTATCGTCTTAGTGGATTCCGCGATCAAAGGAAATTTTTTTATGGTCCGTTTGTTAGAAATGTAAGAATTGGATTTTAGCACTCTGTTAGGTGTCAACCCTAGTACGACCTTCCATCTGGAATGAAATCTTGGGCGGGATGTCCACGTTTTCGAAGTCACCGTTTAGTCCTAGGCGTCTGTTAGTCCCTGTTTTTCTAGTTTCTAATCACAAACAAATCAACAAACAAGATTCAATCAAATTACCTGTTTGATTCAAACTCCAAATCTCAAGATTACAAACTTTCTCTCTCTAGAACTCTCTCTCTCTCTCTCTCTCTATAGATCTCTCTCTAGAAAAACGTACAATTGAATACTACTACTAAAAATAGAAATACAAAGCTATTTATACCTACAAGAATTACAAAGAAACTAAAAACAAAATACAAATGTTGACTTTGACTTTTATTACAATTAGACTTTGACTTTCACTTGAGAGTTGACTTTCTTAGCTTTGACTTCTTGAATTTTGACTTTTGTCTTCTTGATCTTGTATCCAACATATTTATGCTCTAACAATCTCCCCCTTTGGATTCAAGACACTATTGAAAGATCTAGCAATTCAGTCTTCACTTTAAGCTCTGTCAGTACAATCTCCTCTTTTCTTTGATGGTATTCTTTCCAAAACTGTCTTCAAATGATTAACAATCTTCTCAAAACTTTCACAAAATACTTTCAGACTTTGGAAAGAAATTATCTTCAGAATCAGCTCGAATTGCTTTAGCAGATAATTTTCAAAGAAAATTTCCTCAAATCTTCAGAAATTCTTTGATCTTCTTCAAATATTTACTTTGAATCTTCTGACTTGGACATTTCTGAAAATCATCTCTCAAAACTTTATCATTTCTTGATACCATCTCCCCCTTTTTGATGATTTGAGCATTGATATCATCAAAACTTTTCTCCAAGAAATGTCTTTGACATCTTTCTGACCACTGATCTTTCAAGCTGAGCCTCTGATGCATTGCCAATTCGAACAAAGTATTCATCCAGATCTTTTCAAATCTAGATAAAATAAGAACATGTAACTCCTGAATCAACAAATGAATTAGTTAAAATGTCTGTCAGTAACACGAAGTCACTGTGTGTAACGGATACACAATATAAAGGAGCTTTTGTGATGTTCACTCCCCCAGGGCTTCCATCCAATCATCGAAATACCACAAAGGCAATTTCTATGAATGTTATGACAAAGAAACAAATTCTTTGTGTGTTCGTGCATGTGTAGAAAGAATTAAGCACTAATAATTGCTTTTGTAAGGCTCAACATTGTGTAAACCACTGAGACAATAGTAGATAAACACAGACTCAATGTGCATGATTGAAGTGCGAAGGTGGGGCAGACTTCCTTCTTTTTCAATATCCAGATTTTCCAAATGAAAATCAGATAGATTATGTGCTACGTCCCCATAAAATATGAAACATTTTTTTTGAGAAGAAAATGAGTAGATGGTGGGGTTTTATCAAGAGTTGGCATGGGCTATTTGCCTGTTTCAATAATGTTCACGAAAGAATTGTGAATCATTAGTAATGTGGCTGCCCGGCTCAAAAAGTAGTTGGTGCAGAGTTTAATATTCTTTTACTCTGTTCTCACACCCTCTTTCTTTTGATCATTAAGCTCACTACTAACCAAACTCTCCTTTACATTTTACCTCATCACACCCATACTCATTTCTTTTAGACTCCTCACACTCAATCTCTATTGATTAACTTCTTGGGTAGAAATCACTGGTTAATGTGATTTCATAGAAGTTCATTTAAGTCCTAGCACAAAGAACCCATGTAATCCTATGAAAGCATATGTTGCTCAGATGATTTAACTTTATCAGTTAAAGCTTATATACAAGTTAGATAAATTGTATGCTCATAATATAATCATGAAGATATGAGCATTTTGAAACAATGAAGTATTTTCAAACAAGTATATTGAAAGAATGAAATGAATACAAGAAACTTTTTTGAAAATCTAACTTTGTATGAAAATGATCAGAAATGAATGATATAACAATCAAAGCTTAAGGTCAAGAATAATGGATATTGTCTATACGAAACAAAATATAGACATTCTTGAAATGACGTTTCGAAATGAAATATCGCTCAAAATTCTTTAAAGTACAAGCGAAGTGTCTTACCATCGAAAAATTGTTTCAATTTAGAGACATGGTAAGAACATTTTGAACAAAAATTTAAACCAGTGTGTGTGAATACTTGAAAGTATATAGAAAAGACAATACGCAAGTATTTATCTTTAGAAACACACGGTTTCTAGAAACGTTTAAGCACAAAATAAAATGAAAACATTTAAATTCACACTTCCAAATTATAAAATCTGTTTAAGAATCAAGAAGTAGTTTGAACATTTAAGAACATGTTTTCTATATCTGAAAGTTGTCCTTCTTTCAGATACATTTGAGATTAAGATAAAAAATTTACCTTGTCGCTCAATCTTAATTCTCATGAAGTCAGTTGTAGTCATAAAGATATGATCATAAAGATATGTTTCTTACCATTAGCATAGTAATCAGCATTCCCAGAAACTGATTCACCAACCTTAGTTGATGATTCTCCTTTCTCATGTACACTTGGTAAAACTTTTCCATTTATGATAAAAGTAGAATGATTTGGAAGTTGAGCAGTAAAGTCAAACATATCAATTTCCTCGATACACCCTTCATCAGAATTTAGAAAATCATTTGCAGACTCAAATAGATCATCAAAATCAGTCTTAGAAGTTTGAGATACTTTTGAATATGTAGAACACACTTTAGATTTGCAAATAAAATTTGTGTTCTTTAATACTGTAGAAAATACGTTTTGTGTTAGATCACTCAAAATTCTTTCATCAGATAAAATATTTTCTAACTCAATTATTTTGCTCTCTAAGACAAGTGGAGGTACATAAATTTTGGCTTGAACAGGTTTTGCCTCCATCTCAGTCGAAGAATAACTAGCAAAATAATCAGTTGAAAGAAATTTTGGTGTTTTAGAAAGATAACTATCATTCAGTCTTTCATAACAGAATGGTAGTTGCATTTTCTTCAAATTCATTCTTTTCTCATCTTCTTTTTCCTCAACTTCTTTTGATGCTTTGGTGATAAATTTGGATTTCAAATGAGGATATTCATCAGCCGCATACATATAATTTGCATTATATAGACCTGGCTGTTTTCTGATAGCTTTTTCTAAGTAATGAGGATTATCAAACCCTAATCCCCATTTTTCTTTAAAATCAGCATCTTCATCAGGTGTATTCAAAAAAATAGTTTGATCTATTTGGCCTCTAAGATATAATTTTGCTTCCAAACCATTTACCTTTTTCTCTAGTGTCTTGTTCTCAACCTGCAGTTTAAATGATTTTAGAACACATTCTTGTTTTTCAGAATCAGATTTAAACAATTGTTTTTGCAATTCAGAAATCTTACTTTCAAAACAATCTTTTTCATTTTGAAAAACAGAAGCAGATTTGCGTAGAGAATCAATTAAATCTTTGTTCTCAATAACTGACGTGTTGAGCTCAAAGACCTTTTCATTTCTCCTAGCAACTCTGTCTTTTTCCTTTTTCAATTTATTTTGAAGATCTTGAAGTTCGACCCTCATGGCTTCCATTTTAGTCATGAAATCATTTTCAGTTAAGTTCATTACCTCATCAGCAGTCTCATCATCTGAATCATCATCTTTCACTTCCTTTCCCATCAAGCATAGATGAGCAGTCTCTTCTTGTTCTTCCTCATCAGAATGATCCAACCAATATTCATCTTCAGCCATTAATGCCTTGCAAGCTTCTTGTTGTTTGGCCAAGAGCAATTTGTTTTGATAATATTCTGAGTTGCGAACCTTTGGCTTCCGACATTCTTTTGCATAATGTCCGAACATGCCACAGTTGTAGCATTTGATCAGATCATTAGTCGTCTTCTTTTCAGTACTTGTGTAATCATTTACATACTTCTTCTTTTCTTCTGGCTTTTTCTCAATCATTATATTTCCTTCCACTCTTTCTCTATGCTCGTGGTTCTTTGAGCTTGATGAAGAATATCTTTGAGAATTGGATCCCGGCTTCTTGTAGAACTTCTTTTGGAAAGCACGGGCTAACAGTAGCATAGCCTGCTTGAGACTTTCTCCATCATCTCCATCAGATTCAGACTCAGATTCAGAACTAAATACCGCTGTCTTCTTCTTATTCTTCTTCTCTATCTTTTCTTTCTCTTTCTCTCCAGCTACTAATGCTATAGGATCAACAACTTTCTCAACTTTCTTTTTCTCATCTCTTTTCTCTTCTACCTCTTCTTCATTCTGTCGCAGAGTCTCGTAGACTTCATGTAGTGGTATTTCGCTCAAATCCTTCATTTGTTTCATCCTTCGTGTGCGCTCTTTCCATTCAGGTTGCAATATGCTGAGAAACTTTAAATTGTTCTCAATATGTTGCTTGTTGACCTTGTTCTTGGAAAGCTCATTCAGAAGCAGCACAAACCTATCATAGGTTTCCTCCAAGCTTTCATTTTCTTTTACACTAAATTTTTCGTAGCTGTTTATGCAGTTAGCTACCTTCATTTGGTTTCCAACTCTAGAACCCAACATCATTTTTCTTAATTGATCCCACATTGATTTGGCAGTTTCATTGTAGCTATCCATTTTCACATATATCTCATTTGTCATGCTTTGTAAAAGCAAAGATCTGGCTTGTTTATCAGCATCAAACCTTTTCTTCTGTTCATCAGAAAAACTAGAATACTTTTTATCCACTCTCCTTGTTCTCGGAGCTCCATCTGAATCATTACCACCAGCAGGAATCTCCTCAGTAGGTTTCTTCATTGGAACTTCTGTGATAGATTTCAGAATGTTCTCTCCATTTGATTGTCTATCAACAAAGTCCAAAAATCTATCTCTCCATTGTTCATATTCTCCTTTGAACAGCACCGGAGGCTTGACATCAGTTCCAATTGAGAGAGCGTCTCTGGAAGTCATCCTGTATGTACCTGTTTGAAAAATATATCCAATAAGAAACTAGAACAGATCGTTAGTCCAAAATTTGAAATCACAAGAAAAATCTTGAAAATTAAAAAAAATCAGAAATTTCTAAAAATTGACTAAGTATCAAAACTCGCAAGTCACTATATAACTCACAAGCCCTTAAACTCGCAGACACTGAGAAACACGCAGATCAAAACATGCGCATTTAAGAAACTCGCAAACACAGACTTGCATGTTCTGATAAACTCGCAGAGCTCAAACTCGCAGATTGTTGAAACTCGCAGAGCTCAAACTCGTAGATTGTTGAAACTCGCAGAGCTCAAACTCGCAGATTGTTGAAACTCGCTTGACACTGAAACTCGCAAGTGACTATTTCTTCTGAAACTCGCTAACGCCTAAACACGCTGATCACTATTCACGATAAAACTCGCTAACAGAGGCATGCGCGTTTCCAAAACTCGCTTGTCAAAGCTTGCGCGTTTGAACAAAACTCGCTAGCTTTACTTGTAAACTCGCACATCGAAATAACTCGCAGAACACTGTTCCTCTTCAAACTCGCATCCTTCAATTAACGCGCTAGTAGAACTCGCAGATCACTACGTGCGCGTTCTGGTCCTTAGAAAATTTTTCTCACTTTTTCAAACTCGCATACTTCGATCAGCGAGTTTCTAGAACTCGCAGATAACGCCTTGCGCGTTTGAGACCAAAAACAATCCTTTGACTTGCGCGTTCTTGCGGATGATTCTTGCGCGTTTGAACGATGAACTTGCGCGTTCTATGAATCTAGCGCGTTCTTCAGAGTTCCGTGCGTGTTCTTCATTTGATCGATCATAAACCACTTGAAACAATGATTTACACTTCTAAACTTTGTGAAATCGATCGACTATTCATCTAGAACACAAATCAAGCACTGATTTTCAATTACAAACACTAAAAGTACAAAATGATCTATAGAACAGTGCTTTAAAAACTCGTGACTAAAAACTCAATAAAATCCAACAATATGAGAAAATTACAGTGCAATTCAGAAATTAAAGTACATAGACTCGATCTATTACACTTTTCGAACAATTCCTAATCAAAATCTACTCCAAAAACACATTAAAACTCAAAATTCGATTCTCGGCTCAAGAACAGTGACAATGAACAGTAACAACGAACTTTTCTTGATTTCTTGATTCGATTTTGATTTGGATCTGCTCTGATACCAATTGTGTGTTCCAGATTCTAGTTTCTAAACAAGATAATCAAACAAACAAGATTTAACAAATCAATTACCTGTTTGATTTCTTTCAAATTCAACGTTTACACTTTCTCTCTCTGTAGAACTTTCTCTTTCTCTCTCTACAAATCTCTCTCCAACGTATTCTCTCTCTCTCTCACTATTATCAAACTTCTTAACTATGTTAACTAACACTAACAAACAAAGAATACAAGGTATTTATACCTACACGTATTACAAGGAAAAACAAAATACAAATACAACCACTTTGACTTTTATTACAAAAGACTTTGACATTAATGAGTGTTGATTTTCTCAGCTTTGACTTCTTACACTTTGACCTTCAGTCTTCTTGATCTTGTATCCAACATATTTATGCTCTAACAGTGTCAGCTTCTCTCATCCTGCATAAGTCTCAAAGTCATGTCAAAACAACTTTATGCACAATTTTTTATTGAAAAGTAAATGACATAAAGTAGTAAAACGATTAAAATACGAGTTCTGATTTGAAATAATCAGAAATCATAGTCTTACTCCTTTTGGTATAACATATAAGCTCCCCCTAAAATTATGCATTACAAAAATTTTGTCAATTAAGAAAAATGCAAGAATTAGATATGCTCCCTCTCAAAAGAATAATGATTCATCTTTAATCTTCTCTTACTCCCCCAGAGAACATGAGCAAACAATTAAAGTGCAGATATCGTTCAGACATAAAGATAAAGAAAATGATGAAAAATAACAATACATAACTTTATTAGGTAACAACCGATTATGTCTTAAGATTTAACATACCAAGCTTAGAGACAAGAAAATTAAATCTCTTTTCATCTAAGGGTTTGATAAATAAATCTGCAAGTTGGTAATCTGTTTTTACAAAATAAAGTTCAATTGTTCCTTTTTCTTCATTATCTTTAATAAAATGATACCTGACATCAATGTGTTTGGTTTTCGTATGCTGGACAGGATTAGCAGATATCGCGATTGCACTCTTCGAGTCACAATATATTGGAATTTTATCAAACTTGAATCCATAGTCTCGCAGCTGTGTTCGCATCCACAAGACTTGAGAGCAGCAACTGGCAGCAGCTACATACTCTGCTTCAGCAGTCTATGTGGAAACGCATAATTGTTTCTTTGATGCCCAGCTAACGAGCTTGTCTCCAAGAAATTGAATGTGACCTGAAGTGCTCTTTCTGTCCAACATGCAACCTGCATGATCTGCATCTGAATAGGCAGTCAGTTGAAAACCAGTATCCTTAGGATACCACAGACCAAGATCTGCAGTCCCCTTCAGATATCTAAAAATCCTTTTGACAGCAGCCAAATGGGATTCTTTAGGAGCAGCCTGATATCTAGAACATAAGCAGGTTGAAAACATAATATTCGGTCTACTAGATGTAAGATACATTAACGATCCTATCATACCTCTATAAGTTCTAACATCAACACTTTTACCCGAAGGATCAGTGCTAATTTTAGTACCTGGTGCCATCGGGGTTCCAATTGGTTTACAATTTTACATTTTGTACTTCCGAAGAATATCCAAAATGTACTTAGATTGGTTAATGAAAATCCCCGTTGTTTAACTTGTAATCCGAGAAAGAAATTCATCTATCCCATCATACTCATTTGAAAACGTGACACCATGAGGTTAGAAAAGTTTTTGCAATATTTAGGATTAGTAGAGCCAAATATTATATCATCAACATATATTTTAATAAGGATGATATCGAATTTTTCCTTTTTGATGGACAAAGTGGTATCAACTTTACCTTTGGAAAAACCTGACTTGACCAAGAATTTTGATAGAACATCATACCATGCTCGAGGGGCTTGTTTTAAACCATACAGGGCTTTGTCCAAGATGTAGACATGATCTGGCTTATCTGGATTGATGAACCCTTCTGGTTGAGACACGTATACTTCCTCCTTAAGAATACCATTCAGAAAGGTTGTTTTCACATCCATCTGAAAGACTATGAAATTATTATGAGCTGCGTAGGCTAGAAACATGCAGATGGCCTCTATACGCGCTACTGGAGCATACGTCTCATCGTAGTCTATGCCTTCCTCTTGCCGGTAACCTTTGGCAACAAGTCTAGCTTTGTTCCTAATGACGATACCATCTTCATCATTTTTATTCTTGAATACCCATTTAGTGCCAATCACGGATTTACCTTCCGGTTTTGGAACTAATCTCTAGACCTTCAGGGCTTCAAACTGATTTAATTCTTCTTGCATCGCAGATACCCAATCCGAATCAGCTAAAGCCTCTGATACTCGCATGGGCTCTATCTTGCTGAGGAATGAGTCATGCATACATTGATTCAAAGTCGCTGACCTAGTTTGTACAGGCTTGTTAAGATCTCCAATTACTTGATGTAATGGATGCTCTTTGGTCCAGCGATGCTCATGAGGGAGTGGATTAGATACTGATTGAACATGATCATCATCTTGAAATCCACTATCAGGCTCTTCAGTTTGAATAATAGGAGGAGGATTTGCATTTGAAGTTTCAGGTGCAGAAGCATCAGTTGGAACAGCAGACTCTGGATGTTGAGTAGACAATATATCACACCCAACTGAAACAGTTACTTCTGGCTTATCAGTTACTTGTGTATCTTCAACTGTAGGAGTAGTTGATGGAATGTGAGTTTCTAACTGAACGGGGGATATAAGTTAAGTTAAAACTTCTGAGGTGACTGGATGATTGCAACTTGTGTCTTCAAACCTGTCAGTCACAGCAGATTTAAGCAAATTAGATCCTAGAAACTCATCATAAAAGAATTCAAATAACAAATCTAAATCAGATAAATGTGAAATAGAAGTAGAAGCGTTATTCGAATTATTCGCTGTAGAAGCAGGTTTTGGACTGATCTGCCCAGAAGCTAATACTCTAGTGATAACGGGTTCTGAACAGAGTTGTTCAGAAGCCATTTCTTCATCAAATGTTATATTGACGCTCTCGACAACTGTCTTTGACTTTTTCAGATAAACACGATATGCTGCCGATGTTGAAGAATAACCAATTGTTATTCCCAATATTCAAGTTCTAATTGCTACACACAATCAAGATCAAAAACATCACTCGATCAACAAAATCGAATTTGAACAGTAACTTTTGTGTTCTTGAACTGTCGATCAAAAATTTCTTCAAATCGATCCACTTTTCTGAATTTCTTCTGCTCTGATACCAATTGTTAGTCCCTGTTTTTCTAGTTTCTAATCACAACCAAATCAACAAACAAGATTCAATCAAATTACCTGTTTGATTCAAACTCCAAATCTCAAGATTAGAAACTTTCTCTCTCTAGAACTATCTCTCTCTCTCTCTATAGATCTCTCTCTAGAAAAATGTACAACTGAATACTATTACTAAAAATAGAAATACAAAGCTATTTATACCTACAAGAATTACAAAGAAACTAAAAACAAAATACAAATGTTGACTTTGACTTTTATTACAATTAGACTTTGACTTTCACTTGAGAGTTGACTTTCTTAGCTTTGACTTCTTGAATTTTGACTTTTGTCTTCTTGATCTTGTATCTAACATATTTATGCTCTAACAGCGTCGACTTGTTTTCTTGGAGTAAATGGATCTGGGAATGTTTGGGAGGTATCCCGGTTGGATCATGGGAAATAATGACCTTACGGTGATGGAAATTTGAAAGAAGATTAGGTGTGGTTGAGCAAGTACCGATGTGTTTAAGCATTCCTGTGGTGATAAGGACGTTATGTTGGAGAATGTTGTGAGGTTGGTGTTGGAACGGAGTGAGTGTTGACCGAATCTGGGCTAAGCAGTTACCTGAAGGACGCATTGGTGCGCCTCGGAAGAATATCTATGTAGATATTAGGAATGGATCGGCTGAACTCCGAGGATTTTGGAAGCTTGGTTACGATTGAGTTCAGAACCGTATAGATCCGAAGGGAATTGGTCAGTGTAAAGTTGAGATCACAAATTACCTGGGGATAGTAATTGTCATCCAAGGTTGGGAGACAACCGTAACCTTGTGGGTAAAAAGTTACTTTGGAGAGTTAAGTGTTCGCTCGGGTATGAGCATATTGTGTCCAAGAGGGGCAACATATGTGGGTATCAGTTCAAAGGTCCTGATAGTGGTGCTGGAAAAAGAGTTAAGGGAAATCCTTCTGCGGGCAAAGTTCCATGGGAATCTAGATTTCGAGGATGAAATCATTCTAAGGTTGGGAGGATTGTAACACCCGTAATTTTCGGTAAGTAAATGTCACCTGGACATTTCTGTGACTTGTGAGCAGTGGGGTTTTATTGGGAAATATATTGTTTAAAGTCCCTCGGAGTATCGGGAGTTCGGGCATTGAAAAAGTCGGATTTTTGGAGTTCGGGGGCACCCGGGCGACCATGCCAGCGATTGTGCCAGAGGGCACAATAGCCTGGCACTATCGCCGAAGATGAGGAGCTCACGGTACATGCATGGAGATTGTGCCAGCGATTGTGCCACTGGCATAATCGCCTGGCACTATAGCCTGCGTGTACCAGTGGATTAAATGTGCGATTTTCACCCATTTCCCTCATTTCTCATTGATATCTTCTCCCCTTTTCTCTCCCAAACTCCAAAATCGAACCCTAACCTATTTTGGGGGGTTTTCCTCCCCAAACCACATGATTCTTAATCATCTAGCTAGTTGGGAGCTTAAGCCACAAAACCTCCTTCTTCATTTTCCTCATCAAGTTCAACGGTTGGGAGCTCGGGTTGAAGTGGTGGATTGGGCGTTCTCGTAAAGTCTCGTCATCTTTAATTGTAAGTTTTCTTGTAATAAGGTTATAAATGCTCCATTGGTGGTTTCTTAAGGTTCTATATCTCAAATCTCGGATTTGATGGTTTTAGAGAAATTAGGGTTTTGATCTTGTTTGGGATCTTGGTATTTTTATGATTGGAGAATGTTTCCTTGTGGTTGGTTATGGTTATTTATGGGTTGGGATGTTGGATTTAGGTTTTGGAAGTTTTCGGCTTGAGGATTCAAGCGGCTTTCAAAAGAGCTCGTTAGGTGAAATCTAGATTTAGCCTAAATCTAGCAAGGTGAGTTCAAGTTGATTTGTGAAAACGGTGTACATGCCAAAAATGTCTATTTTAAAGTGTTTTATGTGTTTTACATGAAATTATCAAATGTTGGGTTATTTGCTAATCTTTGATTATTTGAATTATCTAACTTTACAAACCTTGTATAACACCCATATTAGAGATTTTTGGGCGTTTGATATATGTGTTGCAAATGAATGTGTTTTGAAGTCTTATTACATGAATGGATCTTTGGTCAAAGAAATACACTTTTAACTGTTTGTCGGGTTTTATGCATCATCATGAAATGGAGTGTTTTATAAAGTATCACTTGCACTTTTATGTGAGGTACTTGAGAAAGTGTTTATAGTCTCATTTCATATCTTCATTCCTATCAGCAGTCAAGTTTGGGAAAATGCATGTCATTTGTGTTATGAGGTATTTTGGAAAATATAAGAGTATAAGTTCATTTGGGAAAATGGGTGCCTCAACTAATGTTGAGTTTTGAACTAATCTTACTTTTGGTCGTGGTGTTTGCATATCCGTTGGGTGAGTGCGTTTTATCGTGTCTTTATTTCATTTATCAATGAGTCAATGGGTTGCTAAGTCTGCGGCTTGGCATTGTTATTTTGATGGGGTTTTTGGACAATAGTCCAGTTTTGGTAGCTCGACTTCGAGCCTTGTTGGGCCTTATACGGATTATTTGGCTTATTTGATGCATTTGGGAGTCATGACCCCGTATTTGGTTTATTATTGTTCCGGCGTTGGGACGATTAATTTTCCACTTTGAGGCACGTTAAGGTATCGGATTGAGATGTAAGTCCTTCGTGTTGCACGTTAAGGTACCGGATGTGGGTATAAGTCCTTCGTGCTCAAGTATTACGATATTGGATGAGGGGCTCGACATAGGAACCCGACGGGGTTGAACTCGAGTTTCCGTGGGTGTACGTTTAAAGCTACTGAGCTTGACATCCCTTGTGTGTACTTTTGTTTATATGACTAGTCATAACAACATAAAATGGACTTACTTTGTGGACCGTCACATTTTATGGAATCGGGAATCCCCCGTCACCGAAAGGTGTTGTTTTTGGGTATTGAGTTTTATTATCCAAGTTTTCGGTGACGTTTTGTATAATTGGGTTTTACCCTTGATTTATGGGTTGAGTATTATTCCCCACCCGTGTTTTGGGGTGTTTTGGGATATAAGGTTTAACCGTATCTTCATAAATGGAGAGTTCAATTTATACTTACGCTTTGAGTGAGTTTTGAGTTAAAAACTAATTTATGAATGGGTGGCTTATGTTGGTATCATTATCTTTGAAATAGTTGGTTTGGAAAACGTTTTAATTGGTGTTCTTTACCTAAAATGCATATTGTTGGAAATGAGTCGTTTTCACATGTAAGACATATCATATTGAAGGACTATAACTTTTAACCGCATTCTTTCTTTTAAACTATTATTTCATATATGTTGAAAACTCTTGAGCTCACTAGGCGTTAAGTCTAACCTTTTTATTTGTCGGCATGTGCATCAGGTTCCAGTTGGGGTTGGTTCTAGCAGCCATGAAGAGTTGAGCCTTAGCTTTGTGCGAATGTGAGTAGTTGGTGAAGTCTTCCGCAATTTTGGAGATAGTGACTATTATGGGGTTTTAGTAGAACCCGTACTTATCATAGGCTTTTGTATAGAATTAATGTTTGTATTGAGGTTAAATCTTAACTTGTGGTTGCAGATAATTTCTTTATTTGTTAAGTCTGTTTTTATAGTAATCATTGTATTTATAGGCTTGGTCTAATACTGTGTTTAGTGTTGTATTCTGTGTTGTATTGACTAGGGTATTTAAGTCCCTTTGGTCTTTGTGTCTTGTAAGGATTCACGCACATTCAATAGAAATATACTTTGCGCTTCATTTGCTCTCTCTCTACTTTATCTCTCTAGGATTTAGAGATCTTGGATTAACAATTGGTATCAGAGCGAATTGAGAGAATTGATTTTCTACTCTGAATTTGTACAAGAATCTGAAATTTTGATTGATTTTCTTGAATTTTTTCAAGAAAATCTCGTTTTTAGATTTTTCATCAAATTTGGCTTTGTTCTTGATCGAATTTTGTTTAAAATTAGTTTGTTGGATTCAGTTTTAATAGAAGAAAATTTTTGATTCACATGATTTTCAAGAAATTCAGTTTTTGGTGTTCGATTTTGAGATTTTTGAAGTTTCTGAAAAACGGTTTTTCACGTTCTGTTCTTTTAACGAATTTTCGAAATTGTGGTTTTAATTGAAATTGTTTGTTTCAAAATGTTAAAAAAAGTGTGTTTTCGATCACATTTGTAGAAGAATCCATCTGTAATTTCTAATCTGTAATCGATTGTTGTTGATTTTTCATGTGTTTCAGCGGTTTGCGCCAGATCTTCATCTTGCGCGAGTTCATCCTAGTTTGTGCGAGTTCATTAGGAACTTTGCGCTAGTTCTTTCAAGTTTTTCACGCAAAGACAAGTTTGCGCGACTTGTGTTTCACGAAAAGATCAAGTTTGCGTCTCCTGTGCATCAAGCAAAGTATTATTTGTGTATCATTCATCTCACGCAAAGTAAACTTGGTGTTATCATCAGTTCACGAGAAATACAATTTGTGCATCCATCTCACGCGAAGTTCAGTTCGCGTCACGTTTGTCTAACGCAAAGTTGCAGTTTGCGTTACTAGCTTCTCGCGCAAAGCTTGGTTTGCGCCTTCTTCTGCTCACGCAAAGCTCGTTTTGCGTCTTACTCAGCTCACGCAAATTCCAGTTTGCGTATTGCTCTTCTCACACAAAGTCTCATTTGCGTCACCAACTGCTCACGAGAATCCAGTTTGCGTCTTCCACTGCTCGCGACAATATCAGTTTGCGCTATCTGCTTCTCACGCAAACCTCAAGTTTGCGCCAACAGTTTCAAGACTTGGCATTTTTTTTCTGGATTTCTGAGAAATGGATTCTAACAAGTTTGCTTATCAAGCTCAATTTTACAAAAATGATCTCATGATGTCATTGGGTTCAGAAAATCGTCCTCCGGTGCTGATTAATGAAAACGAGTTTACACAGTGGCAAGATAGGTTTCTGAACTTTATAGAGCGTCAAAAGAATGGAAATGATATGATGAACATTCTATCTGAAGGACCTTTTGAAAAACCCAAGTTGGCTTCTGGATTATATAAGCCTACCAAAGAATATTCACCTAATGAGTTATCGGAGTATCAAGCTGATCGTGATATAAAGGCAAATTTGATGCTAGCATTGCCAAACTTTATCTACAACAGGATTGATTGTTTCAAAAATCATATGAATCTTATGTGGCAACAGCTTGAAAAGATTATGCTTGGTTCTTCAGTTGCTAATCAACTCCGACATACTCGTTACATGAACAACTTTGAAGAATTCAAAGCCAAGGATGGGGAGCCATTGAAGACTGTGTATGACAGATTCTGTGCCGTGATCAATGATCTGAGAAAAATAAAAGTGGAAAAGACTGAGATTGAAACAAATCTGAAATTCCTCAATGCACTTCAACCAGAGTGGAACAAATCTTGCCACAGACTGAGGAATGATGTCAGAATATCTTCAATGCAGATTCAAGAGATGTTTGAGATCTTGCTGACAGATGAATGCATAGTCACTGAGAAGAAGGCCAAACTGGAGAAAAAGAACAAGAAATCAGTGGACCCGGTTACTCTTCTAACGAGCCATCTGGCTAATCAAGCATTGTCTGATAATGCCTACGACGGGTCAACTGATGATGATGGCGAGGCACTGCAGAAAGCTATGATCCTTCTTTCTCAACATTATCAAAAGAAGTTCCAACCTCGGTCGGGTTCCAACAATCTTCGCTTCACTTCTGGTTCTAAGACTGTACAAGTGCCCGAGCCAAAGAATGTTGCATGCTACAACTGTGGAAAGTCGGGTCACATATCTAAGGAGTGTAGAGTGAAGAAAGTTCGGGACTTAGCTTACTATCGGAAGAAACTGGAATTTGCTGAGAAAAGAGAGAATGGAACTGCTTTACTTGCTGAAGAAGAGTTTTGGCTGGATCACTCTGATGATGAAGCTGCAAATGTAGAGATTGCTCAAATGTGCTTCATTGGAGATGATCAATCAGATGATGATGTTGAAACTGATGAAGATGAGGTACATTCTGATTTTGATTACACCTTCATTTCTTCATAGATGAATGTTATAATTACTGCTTTACATGATCTTCGTTTAGAGTTATTATCTGAAAAGAACTTAAATTCAGAAAAGTCTGATTTGATTGACAAACTGAAAATTTATTTGAAAGATGAAAAATCTATTTTGGTTAACACTAAAGAAATCTTTCAAAAGAAATTGGATGACTTGGAAAATTCAAATAAGACTTATCTTGAATCTTTGACTGACATGACCAATTTAAAAGACAGTCTTTCAGATAAAATAAATAAATTAGAAGAAAAGTTATATCGAAGAAACCAATCTGAGCAAACAATTTTTATGAATAAATCAAGAAGTGATGAAGCTTTAAAAGAAAAATGGGGACTTGGTTTTGAAAATCCACATTGTTTAAACAATGCGATTGAAAAATTTCCTACTTTATACAAATACGATTATCTAACTCTTGCTCAATATGCTCCTCAATTTAAAATTGATTGGATGAATGAGAAGCAAGTGTTAGAAACCGAAAATGAAAAAAGGACAAATAACAAGAAAAAGGAAATTCCTTTTGTTTACACATATGAAAATGCAAAATATTTTCCTGATAAATCAAGGAAAGGCAGAAAAGCTTTAAATGATATATCTCTTGTCAAGTCTTCAGTATCTGATGATTTTGTTGATATTTTTGCCAATATATCTGATAAGGAAAATATTTCGCCAATCATTTATGATTCTAAAAAATATACTCCTCCTTTAATTTTAGAAGGCAAAATCATTGATCTTGAAGATAAGATGGCAGATTAAAATATTTTAAAAGAAATTGAATCTATATTATTCTTTCTTTCATGACATCTAGTCTTGAAGAAAATTTATTTTCTCAAAAACAAGATTCTATTTCTAGCCTTTCTTCTGATTGTCAAGTAAACAAAAAGGAAGTTTCTAAATCTGATATTTTTTCTCAAAATAATTCTGACTCTGAGGTAAGTTCAGATTTATTGTCAGATCAGATTGGTTGCTTAGGTAAAATTATTTCTTCTGATTTAAATATTAAATCCCAAATTCTTGATGACTCTTTTACGCTAAATGATCAGTATTATAAACCAAAGCGTAAACGAGAAGGTCAAAGAAGTTAAAAAAACAAGATAAAATCATTTATGATAATTCTAATTCTTCTTATTCTAATATTTCATATAGGACTTTGAGTGCGCGTTCAAAGCAGAAATGGAGGGTGAAGCGGACATCAGATGATTCTGCGATTGATGAGGATTTATATGTAGACAAACATTATAAAAGTGATTCATTTGCTGTGTGTAATAAAATTTCCAAATATTCTATAAAGCAAATGATTCAAATTTCCCAAAGAGCACACTCATGTGAAGATGCCATAGTGCACAATGCTAAAAGATGTCAATGAGCACACATCTCATGATACTTGGTGATATGTTTGAGTTGTAATAAACCTATAACTTTGTGAAAGTCTGAATTCTTGATGTCTTAGTGTGATTATTTTCAAAGTTTTCTATTATATTTTTAGAATTGCATTTTCTTGAAGCTAATCAAAGTTCACATGCGAGCACACTGAATAGATTGATGGAAGTTTTTGAAACTGAATATGTCTTAACTTGATATGCAATAAAACTTGTTTCTGTATCCAAACATATACATTTGATTTCATCTGACGGATTTTATTGTGATATTTTACTAAGTAGAATTTTATTTGTTTCTGTTTAAATTTTTATATATTTAGTCGTTTCAAAATACATATCTAGTATATTTTTCTTTCTACATTGATGTTTCATTTCTTGTGTTCTCATATTTTCTTTATAAATAGGTTTGTGCACTATTCAAGGGGGAGTGAATAAGGAGATTTTTCTGAAAATATCATATCTGTTTTTGAGGGAGAGTATATGATTTTCTATATGAATGCTAACTTGAATTGTCAAATCTAGTGCATTTGTGTAGGGGGAGTCAAAGAGCTTAAAAAGGTAAAATTTTCTGAGTTCAAGTCAGATTTGCGCCAACAGTTGGTCGCGCAAATCTCACTTTGCGCCACCTTCGGCTAGCGCAAACCTCCCTTTGCGCCACCAATGTGTAGCGCAAACCTTCCTTGTTTTTTCCTTTACTTTGATTTTGCAGATCTTAAGTTGTCTCGTCTCCAACATTTGCATGACCAAGTTGATCCCGATCATCAAGGTCATGAGGGGGAGAAGATTAAGGAGATGTTAAAGAGACAAAGAGCTCCAAAGTTTATCTGCTGATCAAGATTCACTCAAGATTCTATTCTCTCAGCTACTATTAATTCTTTTGCTGTTCCTGCTTCAACCACCACAGTTCATTCAAGGTCATTTAAAAGAGGTGTGTTGTCTAGAGCATAAGCTGATGAACCGATTGTTCTTTCAAGTTTATTTCAATCTGGTCCAGTCTTGTCAAGGAAACAAAGATATCTCAAACTGAAAGATGCTGAGAAGATTTTTTTTTTTTAAAGTCAGATTGCTTCATAAAGTCGCTTGGATGGTCCGTGTTGATTTAGAAGATGGATATTGAAGACCACAGCGCCAATGATTACTAAGGGGGAGATTGTTAAGTCTGTTTTTATAGTAATCATTGTATTTATATGCTTGGTTTAATACTGTGTTTAGTGTTGTATTATGTGTTGTATTGACCAGGGTATTTAAGTCCCTTTGGTCTTTGTGTCTTGTAAGGATTCACGCACATTCAATAGAAATATACTTTGCGCTTTATTTGCTCTCTCTCTCTACTTTCTCTCTCTAGGATTTAGAGATCTTGGATTAACAGTGTATTTAGAAAATTTTAAATAAGTTGTTATTTCCATATTTGAGGGTGTTACAATATATATCTATATGTGTGTGTGTGTGTGTGTAGAAAGAGAGAGAGAGAGAGAGAGAGAGAGAGGTTCAGGAGAAAACCCCAAAAACTAAAAAAATAAGAAACACCGTAATAACCATTCATACATGTGCATACCGGACAAATTATTTGTATGCATAAGTACATACCGTACAGATTAATGGTTATTATGGTATTTCTCAGTTTTTCATTTTTTTACGGTTTTCCCGTGAACCTAATCCTATATATAGGGGCATAATCAAATGAGAGCTCAATATATTGTGATAAACGTGATAACTTTTATCTTAAGATATTGTTTCACATGGTTTTGTTACCATCTAATACTAGCATTTAATGTATTGATGAACATATATTTGTTTCACAATGTGTATGTTTTATATGTATTCGGTTCACAATGTAAAATCTTTTTACGTGTAACTTTTGTTTCACAAACAAGCTAAAAAGGTACACATTATGAAACAAATGCATGTGCAACAAACACATTGTAAAACAAATATATGCTAATCAATATTTTAAAATCCTAGTCTTAGATGAAAAAATCATATGAAATAGCAAATGATGCACTAGTTTTAAAGGTTATCAAAATTTTATGGATTCTCAAAAAAAGATCCCTATATCTTCACATATGATATTAATAATGAATATACATATTATTCAATTTGTATCGATATTATGTAGATGATATAATTATGAATATGCAATAAATCATTTTTTTGGCGATTCTAAATGTATATTGATCTTACTTAAAACTTGATCGCATGAAAATGGGACCAAAGCTAGTAATCACAAATTTTATCTAGCAAAAATATGGTTATGTAAGAGCATTTCCAACAGCTTCTCCAAAATTTCTCAAAAATGGAGAAACAAAGTCCAAAATCTTCAACAAAAATTATATTCACCTCCAACAGATTCTCTATTTTGAAGATGCCATCATTACTTATATTATTAAAATAATGTATATATCTAATAAAATATTTTTTCTCTCTCCTACACATTTAATTTCAAGATTTCTTATTGGTGGAATAAAATAAAAAAAACCATTTCTCTCTCATGGTAACCATTTTTGGAGAGATCTCCAAATTTGGAGAAAATTACCATCTATCTCCTACTTTCTCCATTTTGAAGAAAGATTTGGAGAATCTGTTGGAGAAAAAAATGACCAAAATCCCCATCTTCTCCATTTTAGAGAAGCTGTTGAAGATGCTCTAAAGTGGCCATAAAAGAAGATGGCTTCTAATTAAGTGTTTTGATGATCAATGTTAATCAGAAAAATAGTCAAAATTAAAAAAAAACATCATCAAGGTAAAAATCTGGCCATGCATCAAGTTACTGATAAATAACATATTAGAGCATCCACAGTGTACGACTTTTTCACTAAGGTTTTTCATAGATTTTTTCTTATACATTATTGTCACCTTAACAACTTAAAAACCTTTATATACCTCCAATATGTGAAAAACCTCACCCAAGCTTTTTCATTACTTTTTTAAACTATTCAGGGTCCCATAATTTTAACTTTATATCATTTTTATTCTTATTTATAAAAATAAATATATTAAAATTCATACAAATACATAAAAGTATGTACAATAAAATTAATAAAAATTAGGTTATTAAGAAATATATAAAAGTTGTATAAAAAGTATGTAAAATAAAAATTAAAAAATGTTAAACTTAAAAGTATGTATAACCGAAAATAAAAATTGGGTCATTAAGAAATCTGTTAGAATTGTATAAAAATGTCAAATTTGAGATATTATTTTAAAAATATAATTACTTTCATTATGTATTTATTTATATTATTTGTTTAATAATTATATTTAAATATGATTACTTTAAATATATTAATAAATAAAACTGCTTAATAAATAAAACTGATTAAATACGAAAATTTTATAAAATTCTATAAAGTTAAAACTGATTAAATACGAAAAAGCAGGTCGTGCAATTACGACCTGTGACGAAAAACCTCACGAAAAAATCTCAATTAAAAAACCTCTCCACTATATGAAAAATCTCAAAAGGAGGTTTTTGCTTTTTGAAAAACCTCCCAAAAACCTTCTAACGAGCACACTGTGGATGCTCATAGTAAAGAGAAGTAAGCCACTAGAAAAAAGTTGGCAAAAGTGAAATCGTGAGCAAAGAATCCATCTTTAAATGAAGTTAAGTCCACATCAATGAGGGCTTCCGAAATCAACTCGATGGATATGGAAATATTCCTACTTTAATAAGACGGTGATCGTTATTGTGTTTTTAATTTGCTGTAACCAAGTGTAATTCTATTTAATTAATCAAAATTATCTGTATTTTCATAAAAACAACACCTAATGTGCAACTTCTTACTCATATATCATTAAGATAATAAATAAATGTAGATGATTCATCGGAGATGATCCAATATGGAAAATAAGGTGTAGCTCGTTAGTTCTTGAATTAAAGAAATGAATAAAAAGAAAGATATATGTGTAACTACAGTTTGGGAGACAACACTCGATAAGCTCAACTGTTGTTTTTGAAAAATATAATCAAATGCATGGCCAAAAAATAACGTAATTAAGATTCTCATGAAGTGTATGTTTATTGAGTGCACCACTTAGAGCTACTAAATTGGTTTTTCGGCCTGAGCTATTGAAATGAGTTCTCTCCCAATAAGTTTTCATAAGATCATGCATCAAAAGTTGAATCATTCCTCTCACATAAACAAATTCAGAATAAGACAGTGAAGTAGAACTCCAACAAAATATACCTAATCAGATTGACAAAGACCTAGTTAAGAGGGTAAACACGTCATCTTGAAATAACCAAAAGATAAAAAAAAATCATGTTAAGACAAAAGACAGATAATTCCATTCAAGACAAATAGAACACATAAAAGTTCTCAATAACACATCATTTTATAGAATTTCGTATGAAGATATAAAAGACGAGGTACATTCAACACAATTATAGTACAATTCTGCTCTAATCCAAGTAATATAGCAAATCAAATTCATTTAGTGTGATACCCTTTTCATGCTTACAAGGTTTTGTTAACAATCATCCCCGGTTCATATTCTATCCACTAACAAATTAAGATGCGACTTCCTCCATTATGAAAGGTTCATTACTTGAATGCCAAATGGCAAGTTAAATAATATATGATATGAAATTGCTAAATATGTTATTTAGAAGAAGCATAATAATGGACAATTTGGGATATTGTATTTCGTTTTAAGATAACAATAACATTTCCTATATATGTATATGATGATAAGCTATATCCCATGGAAATTGAACATATGAAACACAATATATCAAAGAACAATTCAAAATAAATGTAAAGGAACATATATTTTATTTTATTTATATATTTAGATGAGTAACATAATCTTCCCTTGACATATATAAATATATATATATATATATATATATGTTTCATAATCAGTCAAACATGATATTGCCCTCAATCATATTTGATCATTTGTAGTTCCAACAATATCACGTATAAATTTCTGATGGAACATATTAAAAATCGAATCCTGCAAATTATTCAAGTGTTTCTTCACCTTCAGAGCTTCGTCATGACTAAGTTCTCGCAAGGGTTCCTCCCAAACCTTCTTGAGTCTTTTATCCCGCATTTCCTTCAGAACTTTCGCGCGTTTCTCCTCAGCCTCCAGTTTGTCACGCACATCGTCAAGTTGTTTGTTAAGCTCTTTGATATGAACCTCTCGGTATGGCTCCAGAATACCCGGTGGCAATAGGGTATGGTAGAAAAACTGACTTTCAACAGACTCCACGTTAGGGTGAGCAAAAGAATAAATTTTACCACTCATGGAAGTTATCAATACTACAATGCTAACGCCAAGAGTGGTACACAATTCACTTGCTTCCTTAAAGATCTCATCTCGACGTTTTGTAAATGCAAGCAAGCGCTTCCTATCCTTAATAAACTTCCATTCCACCCTTTGATGATGTCTCATGCTCCTATAGACCTCCATGGATGTAAATAAAAGTTATCAAGTGATACACATTATTGGTTTTGTTTCAATTATATATAGTCTAAGATATTGCAGTATAATTTGGCTTTTATTATTTCCTTATATCTTGATAAATTAAATAAATAATAAATTTCGTAATAAATGTAAATAATTTTTTTTCCATAATTTTTTTTATCAAATTAGCATTCAAACTTTATATCAATTAATGCTTACTCTGACTTTGAAAATCAATATACTAAATTAAATATTAATAATCAATATTATATGAGAAATAATGTTATATCCTCCTAATGGTCTTTCTCAAAATCTTATATGATATTTAAACGGAAATTGAAATTATTTATCACATCAAATTTGTGTAGATGTTTTAAATTTTCTATAATATACAGGGTGCAAGTGCAAAGGCGTTTATTTTACGTCCCAATTACATAATTAAGAAAAACCATAAGCGTATCTATATTTGTTTGGTCAAAATGGAAAAAAATAGATTTTAAGTAATTTTTTGCTTTAATAAGTTCTCCAAAATTTTCTCCATATGAGAGATAATGTAAATTTATCCAAATTTAGAGAACTCTATAAAAACAATTAGGGTTGTAAATGAACTTAACGTTAAACGAACCGTTCGGCGGAAAGTTCGTTTATATTCATTTATTTAATAAATGAACGAACATTAACACATTTTTTTGTTCGTTTACGTTCGTTTCATTTTTGTTCATTAATGTTCATTAATTTATGATCGTTTACGTTCGTTTATATATATAAATATATTTATATATATTATGACATTAATGTGTAAAAGTATTAATTAAATTAATTTTCTTAAAAAAATTTCATACCTCCTAAGTTTACCCAGTTTTTCATTTTGTTATTTTATTTTTTACGAACGAAATGATGAGTATCGATGGTTGTTTTTATTCATTTGTGTTCGTTCGTTTATGTTCGTTTAGTTCTTAATGAACGAACATAAACGAACACGAACAAACATATTTTCTTACCGAACGAACATAAACATAAAAAATTTTGTTCGTTTACCGTTTGCGTTCGTTTGTTTGTTTAGTTAAGTTAAAGGAACGAACACGAACAAGCCTTCGTTCGTGTTCGTTCGGTTCGTTTACAGCCCTAAAAACAATTATCATCATAGTGAAATGATTATTTTTATTATATTCCAATAAAAAACTTTGAAATTATATATTTAGTAGAAAGAAATAATATTTTATTAAATACATGGAATATTTTAATAATATTAATGATTAATCTTCAAAATGGAGAACCTGCTGAAATTGAATGCAATTTATTTTAAAGATTTTGGACTTTAATTATCCTTTTTAAAAACTTTTGGAGATTATGTCGGAGATACTCTAATATACCTCAAAAGTTTGCTTCATATATATACACACACATACACTCAAACACACACATGGACAGGTTCAAACGAGAAGACCAAGTTTTATATAATTTTTTCTAGATACATTTTTTATTTAAAAAATTCCAAATTTTCATCAAATATCACATGTCCTATCCACCATCAATTCATGTGTGATAATTGTAGATATTTTTATTAATCATATGTTATATATATATACATATTTATGTTTATAGATTTTTTTATGATACAAATATTATCACATATGATAATACGTCACTTATACTATCATATGTGATATGTACAAAATTCACATAATATGTCATATGTGATACATAATAGATCATATATTAAACGAATCTAATTACATATGATTCAAAACCTGGATTCAAAATATAGAGAAAAAATGGTAAAAAAAATAATGAATTGATTGTGGATATCATATGTAATATTTGAGGAAAATTGTTTTTTTTTTTATCAAAAGTGTTTCTAGAAAAAAATATTATATAAAACATGATAAAAAATTTATGAACAAATTAAAATTAAAAAAAATCTAAAAGATATTATGAGATTTTTAATGATTTATTCAATTTAAAATGGTAATTATCCTAATTTGAAAATTTATTTTTCATTTTTCATTTTTAATTATGGTATTATTTTAATTAATGGATTATTGACCCATATTTTTTCTTGCTTTCTCGGAAATTAGTTTGCTTCTTGTATGATTCTCCATCCATCCAACGGTTGATAAATCACTTCTCACGCTTCTCACGTTAACCTCAAATTTTCACACGATCCTTCGTATATATTATATATATATAGAGAGAGAGAGAAAAAAAAAATTCAAACGAGAATACTATTTAAATAAGAATATAAGATTATGAATCTCAACGATTTATTTATTTGAATTATGACTTGAATAAAATTTTATTAAAATCTATCCAAAAAGACATATGTTTTATTTGTTGCATATCAATTATATATGAAAATTCATTTATTTCTTCAAGGATAATTTAATACATTAAATTAAGTTATTTATTTATAACTTTGTTTTAAACTTTCGTGAATTAAAACATGATTAGTTTTTGATTTAAAATATTTATTTTTTATTGAATTAATTTATTAAGATTCTTTTTTATAATTTTTGTTAAAAATGACATGTAATATCCACCATTAACCGATAATATTTTTCCCCCAAAAAATAGCTAATTTTTGTCAAAATATGGTATGTGATATTTGTAAATATGAATTACGTTTTGAATCACATATGATCTTATACATAATAAATTTAAGTGGGAAAAAAATGTAAGTTATCTATAACATCACATGATATTTGTAAATATGAATTAAATTTTGAATCACATATGATCTTAGACATATTAAATATGTCCTGGTATACATCACATGGGAGTCCATTTCTATTATTTTTTGTCCAATGTTTAATTTGAATTTCACGTTCGTGATTTGGAAAAAAATTGAGAAAAAAAATTCAATTAATTGTGAATCACATGTGATTTTTACGGATATTGTAATTTTTTAAATATTTCCTTAAATAAAAAATAAATTCTTTAAATGAAAATTAAATTAAGCTTGCTTTAAATGTTTTAAATAAAAAATTAAATTATATTAAAATCACAAAAATGATAAAAAGGAATATTAAATAAATGCCTTACATAAATAACTCTTATATAAATAAATTACTTTTATGTCATTATTTTTCATATTTGGAAGTTTTTATTTAAAGTATTATTTAATTAATTATATGGTCCATACTCATTCTTTTATTTTCTTATTTAGTTACTATATTCGTATGAACCGAACTATATATATACATATATATATATAGCGAGAGAGAGAGAGAGATAAAAGTTTAAAATAAAAACTCATTTTCATTGTGAACATGAGGATTGTGTAACACCCCGCAAATCCACATAACATATAACATGGAATATATACAAAACAAACTACATTGGGGTTACACATTGGGTCCCATTCAACAAATCTAAACAAATATCTGAAATCTACCACAAACTTTTTACTAAATAGATTCTTATGCAGAAAGGCCTAAATAGCATGAAGATCAATATCAGACTTCATAAAATTCCTCAACAGGCTTCACATATAAACATCCAAATAGGTAGTCTCACAATGTTCTTTTTCTTTACCATCTAAACACTGTAGCCCTGAAATTCATATTTTTGAAAACAAAATGAGGGTTAGACCATACGGTCTAGTAAGATAATCCCTGTCATTTCAATACAATATAAAATCAGTTTATATAAAATATTTATAAATAACACTTTTAGGGTGCGTTTGGTATGCAGAACAGAGTGGAACAAGACATAACAGAACATGTTTGTCCCATGTTTGGCGTGACCATATGTGGAACACGCAAGAAGTAAGTGGAACAAGCATGGGACACACTTGTCCCACTCCAACCCCCTGGAACTAAGTAGAACAACAATATTTTGACTAATATACCCTTTATTAAAAACAAAAACATAAAGCATGTCTTCTCATCATCCATGCCTCCAAGCTAGAGGTGTGCAAAACCCGAATAGTCCGAAATCCGAATCTGCATCCAAACTGAAAATAAGGTGTTTTTGCAAAACCCGAATACCGATAATCCGAAACCCGATATTTGGGAGGATATCTGGGTTCGGATTGGGTTTGATCGTTGGCCACCCAACCCGTCCGAAAACCCGAAATAACATAAATCTATATTTTAAATACTATATATATATATATATATATATTTATCTAATTATTTTTTGAAAATCGTAAATTATAGTGTTGTTGAAATATTTTCTAAATTTTAAACTTGCTATCGATTTCATCAATCTTTCAATCGATTGTATTCATCCTAAAAAACGAATGAATTTATATATAACTTTTGCATTATATAATACCCGAACCCGACCGACATTAATCCGAAACCCGACCAACCCAAACCCGAAACAACTTAAAATTTGGGTTTTGATTTCCATATCCAAAATCCAATCGTGATAAATTAGTTTTATGTTTTTGATAATCCATTGCACTATGTATTAGTGATGTAAATGAGTTTTATGTGATGTAATCTATGATTTTTCATCAGAGATAAATTCGTCATTTAACTAGTCTTGTTTTGTCCAGTTCTGTCATGTCTTGCCAAACGCTGGACAACTGTCCTGTTCTGTTTCGTCCTATCTTGTTCCATCTTGTCCTGTCTGCGTACCAAACGCATCCTTATTGACATCCAGACACAACTCAATTAATCAGTTTATATAAAACATTTATCAATCTCAGATTGGCAACCCTCGTTGGCATTATAACACAACCGAACACATATCGTTGGCATTCTAGCACAACCGCACACATATCGTTGGCATTCTAGCACTACCGTACCCATATCGTTGACATTGTAGCACAACCGTACACATATCGTAATACCATAACATATCCAATGATAACGAAATCTTTCATATCAATAATATTTCACACCTTAAAAATAACCATTTCATAATATATATATATATATATATATATATATATATATATATATATGCATTTCAAATTCTAAAATGGTTAAAAAGAAAACTCACAAAAATATCGACATCACTAGATAAATTTCATCCATCTCAAATATTTTATGATCTAAAGATCATAATTTAGAGGACCTATTCAAAGATGGATTTTAAAAAAATCCTAATCAAGATTTACATCCATAAATTCCAAATACCCCACCAAATAATCTACCAAGTTCAAGAACGGAGGAAAACGCTATTTATAAAGGAAAACTTTGAGAAACATAACAAATAATCAAAGCAACCAAATAAAACTTAAAACCAATTATCTGTGAGTGGTTTCCATCAAAAACCAACAACTTACTCAAAGTTAAAGGCATGTTTGTTAGCAGCTTAATGAGACTCACAGCTTATTCAGTCAGCTATATATGAATGTTTGGTAGTGGCTTAATGATATAGAAAGTGGCTTATTCAGTAAGATTTCAAGGGGGACTTTATGTAGAAAGCCAAGTTTTTTCCAAACCAGTCGCTCCCATTAAAAAACACGTTCTTTCCATTTATGAAAAAACCCTATCAAATAAAAATCTTCTAAATCTATAAAGACAGGTTAATCCACACAGACAACTTTATCCATACAGACAACTTTATCCATACAAAACTTAATGTAGAACCAACCAAACAGCACCTAACCAAGCATGAGATAGAAAAAGAAGATGTGTCAACATACCTCCAGGTTTGAAATCCAACAAAATCTTCATATAAAACTTTAGATCACTCTCTCTCTCTCTCGAACCCCCACACAATTCACACACACATGCATTTTACCTTTTTAGAAAAACCCACCATGGAAGGAAAAATCACTTTTTGATGCAAGAAAAAATTAAAACCTCATCTATGGTTAAATGATACACCAAGACCCCCAACTTAAAAGATTTAAAATCATGGTTATTACAGACTGATCTCGGCCATCCACCTTTATTGATATAACAATTAACATTAAATAAAGTTTCTAATTAAAATTATAAGTTAATAGTAATCTATTTTTCAAAAAAAAAAGTTAATAGTAATCTAACTCCTATCTTATTTGACTTTTTATTTTCTTTTTTGATTAAATTTTTTTACCCCTTAAAGTTTAAAATAAATTATCTTAAAAATTACTAATATTTTTATCAAACAAATTACATCAAAAACGAGAATTTCATGCTATTCGATGTGACATCAATCTCGATATAGTTTTTTTACTTTCGTTTTAAGTATGTTTTTACGGAAAATGCTATATATGTTTTATATTCATTATGAATATTTATGTAGGTTCAATTGTGTACAACACCTCGACACCATAAGTCCGTGATTTGACATCACCTTCTTCAACGTCGTAAGGCATAACGTTCTTCATTACTGTAACCCAATACCCACCAAGACCAATTGAGAACCCATCGAGATTGAGCGAACCTATCGAGATTGATCGAGAACCCATCAGAACGTATTGAGAAAAGCCGAGAATCCATTCATTGACTAGTGTTTTTGTGTGTGTAAAACCATAACCTACCACCTTTATTTTCCATCGAGAATCTATCGATTAATCTATTATATATTTGTGTGTGTAAAACCATAGGCTACCACTTTCAGCTTTTATCGAGACGGCTCAGGTACCCATCAAGATCAATCAAGAACACATTGAGATCGATTGATAACCAATCGACATCAATCGAGACTACACAAAAACCCATCCATTGACTTGGTATTTGGTTATGTTAAAATCATAACACACCTTCATTTTTTATCGAGACTGTATTGATTTAATTTATTGTGTGTTTGTTTGTGTAAAACCATAACCTACAGGTTTTAACTTTTCTCGAGATGGATCAGGAAATCTATCTAGACGAATTAGGAACTCATCGAGATCATCGAGAACCCAATAGAGAAAAAGAAAGAAAAACTAGAGTATGTAGAATTGAAACTGTTGTATATTCATGATGAATAATATGTATATGTATGATCAATGTTATGGTGAAAATTAATATTTATGATAAATATCATACTAATATAAATAGTAGAAAGTTATTGTATACACGTTATCATTCATAAATATTCATGATGAATAATGTGTATAGTGATGATCAATGTTGTACTGAAAGTATATATTCATGACGAATATCATACCGATCTATGAATGTTGAAAAGTTGTTGTATACACATAAACATATACAAATATTCATGATGAATAGTATATATATTCATGATGAATGTTATATTGAAAACGTATATTCATGACAAATATCATATTGATATATGAATGTTGAAAAGTTGTATACACGTGAACATATATAAATATTCATGATGAATAATATGTATATTCATGATGATGTCATAATTAAAATGTATGTTAATGATGAATGTCATAGTGATGTATGAACACTGAATAGTTGTTGAATACACGTGAAAATACATAAGTTTTCATGATGAATGTTATATTAAGTTGTATATTCATGACGAATATCATACCAATGTATGAATATTAAAGAGTTGTTGTGAACATATGAACGTACATAAATATTCATCATGAATATTACAAAACCATACCATTTTATGTAAAAAAACGGTAAAAAAAAACATATCGAGATGGATGTCAAATCGAAGAGAACGAAGTGCTGGTTTTTTTGATGTAATTTGTTTGATTAAAATATTAGTTATATTTAATGTAATTTAGTTTAAAAATTAAGGGGGTAAACTTCTTTAATTAAGATGTATTCAAACTTTCATTTTTGCCCCTAATCACTTCTTAGTTAACCTTTTTATGTTTTAACCATTAATTAGTTTTCTAAATTTTGATCAATGACCAAGATTGGTCCTCATATTCACCATGAAAAAGTAGTTTTCATTTGAACCTACTCCTATATATATATATATATATATATAGAGAGAGAGAGAGAGAGAGGGAGGGAGGATCAAACGAGAATGCTAACTATTTAAGAAAACAAAGGGACAACTCTCAACCAATCATTTTTTCAAAATAATTCTGAAAATATTAATTTCCAAAAATGAGATTAAAAGGGTATTAAGGTCATGTGACACTATGGATTGATTTAGGATAGATTTAAATTCCTAAAATTATGGCATCACAATATCACATTCATATCAAAATCTTCAATTCTTACGTATTCATCTCCTTCATTCAAGCATATTTTTTTTGAGTTTGAGCATCATACCATTCAATATCTATAATTCATTTTCTTCATCTTCGGTTTTTCAACCACATCACAGTTTCTCAACAGGTATATGGCAGTAGTTCAATCGATGATCATCTCTTCAATGAAGGCATCAAATGGATTACATGTAAACGAATCAATTTTATGCGAATCTACAAAGTATACACATTCGATTAATGGAAATCCAACATATGCATTTTATTGTTTCAATCGATTGAAATCAACTTGAAATCAATTTTCAAACCAACATGAAACCACCAAGATCTACAGCGGTTATCTTTTGTTTGGAAGCCTCTGTTGGTTTTGTTGTTCTTTTTTGAAGATTCGAATCGATTTTGTAATCATTTCTTCCTTTCTATTGTCTACCATCCAGTCTCATACATTGAAGTTTTGTTTAAATAGTAATAGTTATAAGATCACATGTGATCTTGTTGTTAGCGGTCATGATTATTATATTCAAACGAATTACAAATGCTCTCAATGTGATATTTCTCTCTCTAGAATGTAAATCTATCTTATTGCTTAATGATTCAACTAACAGAAAAATGTATTTATACTATGGCCATTACAAAGACAAAACATAACAAGTAAACTAACAACAAACACTTTTACTTTCCTTTAATAGAAACTTTGACTTTCAATTGCAATCTTGAAGCTTTGACGTGGGCTTTGATTTATCAATCTCAATGATCGTGGATCCAACATTTATGAACTAACAATCTCCTCCTTTGGATTCAAGATCATCTTCAAAAAATAATTTCATCATCAAGGAACAATCTCCCCCTTTATGTCTCTAACAAACAATCTCCTCCTTTGAGCAACAATCTCCCCCTTATTTGTTTTGTCAAAAATATTCTCCCCCTTTGGTAAGAACACTGATCATCTTCTACTTAGAACATCAATCTCCCCTCTTTTGGTAAAATTGTTCAAAGTCAATCTTCCTTTTTCTTCTCTTTAAGAGTCTCTTCAAAATTTTTGACAATCTCCCCTTTTCTTTGAAATATCTTCAGATTTTCACAACCTCCTTCAAAGTCTGTAATTATCTTCTTCAAAAACTTTAACAATCTCCCCCAAGATTCATAGTAACCTCTTTCAGACTTCGGAAAAGAAATTATCTTCAGATTTAGCTCACTTTGCTTCAGCAAATAATCTTCAAAGAAATTTTCTGTAAACTTCAGCAATCTTTGAGAATTCTTTGAAATATCTCCAAAACAACTTTTTCATTTTTTTAACCATCTTCTCCCCCATAGATTTTTTCTTGATTACTTTCTCCCCATGACTATCATAATCCATTCTCCAATCAACATTTCTTGTAATTATTTCTCCCCCTTTTTGATGATGTAGAACATAGAAATCATCAAAACTTCTTCAAGAAATGTCATCTTCCAATTTCTGACTGTTAGATCTGTTTTTATAGTAATCATTGTATTTATTTTCTAGCTTTTACTGTGCTTTATGTTCATTTATGTATTGTAAAGGCTAGGGGTATTTAAGTCCCCTTAGAGCCTTTGTTTTGTAATTTTGGCACTCACTTTCAATACATCTGAGAACTTTACGCTTCAATATTTTCTCTCTCTAAAGAATTAGTGATCTTGGACTCTCAATTGGTATCAGAGCAATCTGAATCTTGAGAGGATTGAGAGATTGTTTTTCTATATCTGAATTTGTGATTGAAATCGAAAATTTGATCGATTTTCTTGAATTTTTTCAAGAAAATCTCGTTTTCTTGATTTCTCATAAAATTTGGATCTGTTTGTGATTGAATTTGTGCGAATTTGATTTCTTTAGTTGCGTTTGTGTTTATCGATTGTATTTGATTCACAAAGTTTTCCTTAAAAATCATGATTTGATTCTCAATTTGGTGATTTTGTGTTTTTCTGAAAAAAAACGCGTTCTCGTTCTGTTCTTTGTCGAATTCTTAGATTTTGTTGATTTTAATCGAAATTGTTTGATAAAATTTGTTAGAAAGAAGTTTTCGAAGTTAAGTGTATGCTTTTCTTGGTTAATTTTCGAAGTTGTAGTTGATCTTGCGTGAATTGGTTGAGTTTATGACGTTTGCGTTTCATTCATGATGGTTTGCGCTTCATTCATATTAGTTTGCGTTTTATTCATGTGACTTTGCGTGTCATTCATAGTCTGCATGAATTAGTAGTGTTCCTTAACTTTGCGTTTCATTCTTATATGTTTGCGTGTGATTCTTATGCTTTGCGCCTCTTACATTCCTTCATAAATTTTGTGATCTAACTCGTATGTTAGTAATTTTGTCAGGTTTGCGATTCTCATTGGAAACGCAAAGCCAAGTTTCTCGGTTCTAGTCTTACACGCAAACCATCAGTTTGCGTTTCTCTCTTCAAGTGAAAAGTCTTAGTGCATCAAACGCAAAGTCTCTCACCCGCGAAGTCTCTCACTCGCGAAGTCTACAAACGCAAAGCTCAGTTTGCGTTCCCTTTAGCAAACGCAAAGCTCAGTTTGCGTTCCCATCAGCAAACGCAAAGCTCAGTTTGCGTTCCCTTCAGCAAACGCAAAGCTCAGTTTGCGTTCCCCTCTGCAAGCGCAAAACCTTCTTTGCGCTCCTCATTACAAACGCAAACCTCTAGTTTGCGCGTCTCTCATACTTAGACAATTTTGCTGAATTTTCTGATTTTTTCACAAAATGTTTTTGAAAGCACAGATATACAAGAATGACCTCATGATGTCTTTGGGGTCCGATACACGTCCACCAGTTCTCATCAATGAGAATGAATTTGAACAATGGTAGGATCGGTTCATCAACTTTATTGAAAGGCAACCAAATGGGTAAAACATGATGAAATCACTAACTCAGGGTCCTATGGAAACACCAAGGAAAGTGATCCCAGCTACTGCTACTACTCCAGCTACAACTGTTGAAAAAGCTTTAAGAGAGTATGAAGCTGAAGAAGTCTTAAGATATCAAGCGGAAAGTCAGGCTAAGTCAAACCTGATCCTTGCTCTTCCCAACTCCATCTATAACATAATCGATTGTTTCAAACATAACCCAATGCTGATGTGGACACAACTTGAGAAGATCATGCTTGGTACTGCAATGTCCACTCAGTTACGACAGACCAGGTACATGAACAACTTTGAAAAGTTCAAGGCCAAGGATGGGGAAAGTTTGAAAAGTGTTTTTGATCGATTCTGGGCTGTTATTAATGATCTCTACAAGATTAAAGTTACCAAGACTGAGTTGGAGGCAAACTTGAAGTTTCTGAACGCTTTACAACCTGAGTGGAACAAGTCATGCCATAGAATGAGAAATGATGTTAGAATCTCAACCATGCCAATTCAGGAGTTATATGAAATCTTGATGACAGATGAATCTTTGGTAATGGAGAAGAAGGCGAAAATGGATAAGAAGAACAAGCCTCTATCAGTAGATCCTATTTCTCTTTTAGCTAGTCAACTGGCTGAGCAAGCTTTGACTGAAACAACTTATGATGGATCAACGGATGATGATGGCGAAGCTCTAGAGAAGGCCATGATACTTTTGACTCAGCACTATCAGAAGAGATTCAAGCACAAATCTGGTTCAAACAACCTGCGATTTACTTCTGGTTCTAAAAAGATAGAACCTGGTGCTTCTTCAAAGACATATACTCCAAAGTATGAACCAACTAAGTTGGTTGAACAGAAGAAGGAGGAGAAAAAGGTGGTTAACTGTTTTAACTGTGGAAAGCCTGGACATATGTTTAAGGACTGCAGAGTCAAAGTGGTAAAGGATGCTGCTTTTTACCGAAAGAAGTTGGCTCTTGCTGAAAAGAAAGAAAGTGGAACCATCCTGTTGGCCGAAGAAGAATACTGGTTGGATCATTCAAACAATGAGGCCGAAAATGAGGAAACTGCGGCTATGTGCTTTTTAGGTGATGAAAATTCTGATGATGAGGAAGAGGATACCTCATCTGATGGTTCTGAGGTAATATCTGAGTTTAACTATAATTTCTTCTTATCTCAAATGAATGTTTTTATCACTGCTTTGCATGATTTGCGCTCAATGTTCGTTTCTGAAAAGGTTAAAAATCAAGAAAAGTCTGATTTAATTGATAAACTGCAAATCTATTTAAAAGATGAAAAATCAATTTTAATTGATACAAAAGAGAAATTTCAAAAGCAGTTAGTTGATCTAGAAAATTCAAATCAGACTTATCATGATTCGTTGACTGAACTGACTTCTTCAAATAAAATCCTTTCAGAAAAGATAATTGTTTTAGAAAAGAAATTGTATAAAAGAGAACAGTTTGAGCAAACAATTTACATGAATAAACCAAGGAGTGAAGAAGCCATAAAAGAAAAGTGGGGACTTGGTTTTGAAAACCCGCATTTTTTAAATCATGCTAAAAATGAAGTTCCTACTTTATATGAATATGATTACTTTACTCTTGCAAGATATGCTCCTCAGTTTAAATTCTTTTGGAAAACTGAGAAACAAATTTTGGAAGAAGAAAATATGAAAAGAATGAAAAATAAGAGGATGGAAATGCCATTTGTTTACACTTCTGAAAATGCAAAGTATTTTCCTGATCAGTCTAAGAAATCCAGAAAATTTCAAAATATTTTAAATATCAAATCTTCCAATAAATCTTCATTATCAACAGATTTTGTTGATATATTTGCTAACACTGATAAGGAAAATGTATCTCCAGTATCTTATGATACTAAGAAATACATTCCTCCATTAGTGTTAGAAGGTAAGATTGTTGATCTTGAAGATAGATTGGAAGAACAAAATCTTCAAACTTGTTTACAAAACGATTTATTCCTTTTTATAATGAAAACAAGTTTTAAAGATAAAAGTTCTTCTGGATTTTCAAAAGTTTCAAAGGAAAATGCTAAAGTTTTGAAAAATAATGGCCATTTGCGTTCCACATTGGAAACGCAAACTGAGAGTTTGCGCATGCAGTGGGACGCGCAAAGCTCAGTTTGCGCCTCCAATGGGAAGCGCAAACCTCCTCCAGGCTTGCGAAATTTTGAAAAATTTCACTCCGAGGCTAGTTCTTCAATGTCAAATGCTAAGACTGATTTCTTTGATAAAGTTTCTTCTTCTGATTCAATTATTGATACTTCTTTACTGCTAAATGCTCAATTTTATAAAAAGAAGCGTAAAAGAAGAAGATCAAAGAAGTCAAAGAAACATGATACTGTCTTATCTGAAAATTCTAATGTTTCTGATTTTTCTTCTTCAGATCGGACTGTGAGGAAGTCATCAAGACAGATTTGGAGGATGAAACAGCAAAGATTAGAATCTGAACTGTTAGGAGTAAACTGTGTAGACAATCTTTGTGATACTGATACATTTGCTTCTTGTAATAAAAACCCAAAATACTCTTTTAAGCAAATGTTTGATATATCAAAGAATATCTCATATGCTTCTTCTAGTTCTGATTCTGATAATTGTATTTTATCTTCTATTGATAATTGCTTTCATCCTTTCATGAAAAATAAATATGTGAGAAATGATAGATATAAATCTAACAAGGGACCCATAAGCATATGGGTACCTAAAAAGGTGTAGTTTCTGTGTGTGCAGCTTAGTCAATTATGGTATCTGGATTCGGGATGTTCAAAACATATGACTGGAAACAAATCACTTCTGTCTAATTTTAAAGATAAATGTTGCGGTCGTGTGAAATTTGGTAACTGTGAGACTGCTCCGATTCTTGGTTATGGTGATCTAGTTCAGGGTAACATAACAGTAAAAAGAGTAAGCTACGTCGAGGGTCTAAGTCACAACCTTTTCAGCATCGGCCAATTATGCGATAAAGACCTTGAAGTCAACTTCAAATCCAAAAGAGTTGCAGTGAAGAATGATAATGGCAAGGATCTTCTGGTAGGAAAAAGACATTCAAATTTGTATACCATTGATCTTTCCAAGATCAAAATTCCTTCAGATATCTGCTTACTTTCTAAAGCTTCAGTTCAAGAAAGTTGGATTTGGCACAGACGTTTAGCTCATCTCAACTTCAAGTATATGGATCACCTGGTCAAGAATGACTCAGTGAGAGGTCTTCCAGTTCTCCGTTTCCAGAAAGACCATCTATGCTAGGATTGTGAGAAAGGAAAAATGAAGAGAGCTCCTCACAAGCCTAAGCCTGAACACTGCACTTCGGCTATTCTTGATATTTTGCATGTTGATTTGTGTGGTCCGATGAAGACAAAGATTTTAGGACGTAAGAAATATGTTTTGGTGATTGTTGATGACTACTCCAGATATACTTGGGTAAAATTTCTGAAGTCAAAAGACGAGACTCCTGAAGTACTCATCAACCTTATCAAGATAACTCAGACAAATAATCAGAAGCAAGTGAAAGTGGTAAGATCTGACAATGGTACTGAATTCAAAAACAATACTCTTCAGGCATTCTATGAATCTCAAGGAATACAACAACAATTTTCTGCTGCACGTACTCCGCAACAGAACGACGTTGTTGAAAGAAGAAACAGAACGCTTGTTGAGTCCGCCAGATCAATGCTTGCTTATTCAGGTCTACCTTTGTCTTACTGGGCTGAAGCAGTATCAACTGCCTGTCATACACAGAACAGATCAATTCTGCATCGTCGTTTCAACAAAACACCGTATGAACTTATGAACGGGATCAAACCGAACATCAAGTATTTCAAGTCATTCGGGTGTAAATGTTATGTACTGAATGACAGGGAGAATCTCAACAAGTTTAGTCCAAAGGCAGATGAGGGTATATTCGTAGGTTATTCTTCAAACTCTGCAGCTTATAGAGTTTTTCTGATCTCTGCAAGAAAGGTCATAGAGAGTGTCAATGTAAAATTTGACGAAGCTGCTGATTTGGTTTCTAGTCACTCAGACTCAGAACCCGCTTTTACTGGCAATTCAGTTTCTGAACAAATCAGTTCAAAACCTGCTCTTTCACCGGATAACCAGGATTCTTCTACTCCCTCTCCTAATCTTTCTGATCTTGATTTTCTGTTTGAAATTTTTTATGATGATGTGCCTAGATCTAATTCTGAAAATGTTTCTAATGTTTTGAATCAGGAAACTGAGAGCTCATCTATTCCAAATTCCGCTGCATCTATCTCTGACAATGATGCTGCTCCAGTCTCTCTTATTCAACAAGAACCGACACAATAAGATTTTGTTCAATCAGACACTATACAATCAGAAGCTGAGCCTATTCATGAAGAAAATACTCAAGAAGAGTCTATTCAAGGTCAACCTGTTCAGGAGGAATCAATTCAGGAAGAAGTACAGAATGATGTTATTCAACAAACTGTTCCTGAATCTGATTCAGAGATTGTTGAGATACCTCCTCCTCAAGTGGAAATTATTTCTATCTCTTCATCTGATGCAGAAGTTTCTGAATCTCCCTCTCTTCAATTAGAAGTGGTTCAAGATGTAATTGATCCTCTCCCTCATACAACAAAATGGACAAGATCTCATCCAATTCATCAAATTATTGGAGATCCTCAAGCCAGTGTTTCTACACGCTCCAAAACGGCTACTTCCAACGACTGTCTCTTCACTTGCTTCCTAAGCAAGATTGAACCTACAAAAGTTTCTGAAGCATTGGAAGACCCGGATTGGATTATTGCTATGCAAGAGCAGATCAATCAATTTAATGCGCTCAAAGTGTGGAGACTTGTACCAAGGCCGAAAGGAAAAAGCATAATTGGTACAAAGTGGATATTCAAGAACAAAAAGGATAAAGATGGTATCGTTGTGCGAAATAAAGCAAGGTTGGTATCCAAAGGATATCGACAAGAAGAAGGTATTGACTACGATGAAACGTTTGCACCCGTTGTCAGATTGGAAGCTATCCGAATGTTTCTTGCCTTCGCTGCTTATCGCAACTTCACAGTATATCAAATGGACGTCAAGACGGAATTTCTCAATGGCAAGCTGAAAGAAGAAGTATATGTATCTCAGCCAGAGGGATTTGTTGACAAATATCGTCCAGATTATGTCTATTTTCTCGATAAAGCATTGTATGGTTTGAAACAAGCTCCACGGGCATGGTATGACGAGCTGTCAGCTTTCTTGGTCAAATCCGGCTTCACCAAAGGATCTATCGATACTACTCTTTTCATTTATAGAACTAATCTTGATATCTGCTTAGTATAAATATACGTAGATGATATTATTTTCGGTGCGACTAACAAATCTTTGTGCACTTGGTTTTCTGATCTTATGACCTCTAGATTTCAGATGAGCATGATGGGAGAAATCAACTTCTTCCTTGGCTTACAAGTGAAACAACTTCCTGATGGTATCTTCATCAACCAGTCCAAGTACATATTTGACATTTTGAAGAAATTCAAGATGGATAAATCTACTTCAATCGGCACGCCGATGGCTCACGGTGCCAAACTCGGACTCGATCCAGATGGAAAAGCTGTGGATCAAAAGACATACAGAGGGATGATGGGATCACTGATGTATCTAACTACCAGTCGACCGGACATAATGTTCTCCACGTGCTTGTGTGCCCGATTCTAAGCTAAACCAAAAGAATCTCATCTTTTAGCAGTCAAACGCATTTTTAGATATATCAAAGGAACTCCTTATTTAGGATTATGGTATCCTAAAAGTTCTGACTATAATTTGATTGCTTATTCAGATGCAGATTTTGGTGGTAATCAATTAGACAGGAAGAGTACTTCTGGTCATCTTCAGTTTTTAGGTGATAGACTGATAAGCTGGGCGTCGAAAAAGCAAAACTGCGTTTCAATATCAACAGCCGAAGCTGAATACGTCGCTGCAGCTAGTTGATGTGCTCAAGTGCTCTGGATGAAAACGCAACTTCGGGATTACGGGATGTTGTACAAGACAGTGCCAATATACTGTGACAGCAAGTCCGCAATTGCCATATCGGTCAATCCAGTTCAGCACACCAAGACCAAGCACATAGACATGAGATACCATTTTATAAAGCATCACGTGGAAGAAGGTACTATTGAATTATATTTTGTACCAACTGAATATCAACTTGTTGATATCTTTACAAAAGCCTTAGATGAAAAACGTTTCAATTTTTTGCTTTCAAAATTAGGCATGTTGAATTTGAAAGTTTAAATCTTTACAAATTTTATTCTATAAAATAAAATTTTACAGATTTTCTTTCTTTTGAATAAAACGTATGTCTAGGATCATTTACAAGTTCATTGTTAATATTAAAGTTTTATATGTTCAAATTTCAAGTCTTATAAAAGTCGAAAAGTCAGCAACATGTTTGTAGCTTTTATTACTGCTTTAAAGATATGTAAGTCTAAATTTTTATAGTTTACTTTGCTTAGACTACCTAAATGATCAGAATTATAGATCGAAATGAAAATATGGGCTAAACATTTAGACGTTGATCTGAGTGATTGAGATGAATTATAAATTCTTAAAATACAGAAATCTCTGAGTTTCAAAGTTTGTACCTGTGACCTTTCTGGTTTGGGAAAGTAAGTTCCGTGGGATGCTCGTCATCTGGTCCCCTAAGGTCATTTGGTCTGGGAGTGATCGAACAGAAATCCTTCTATAGAATCAGATCGAAAGTCATGTTTTACTGGTATGAATGGGTTTAGAAAATGTCGATGTAGCCTTTCTGATCCGGGAAAGTAAGTTCCAAGGGGTGCTTGACACCTAGTCCCCTAAGGCCAACTGGTCTAGGAGCGACTGACCCAAATCCTGCAATAGGGCCAGATAGAAAGTTATGTTTACGACATGTTCTTTACTTAATTAACTCTCTGATTAAAAGATGCCAAAGTGCACGCGCTCAAAAGATGCCAAAGAGCACATTCATGTTAAGATGCCAATGAGCACACATCTCATGATACTTGGTGATATGTTTGAGTTGTGATAAACCTGTAAATTTGTGAAAGTCTTAATTTTTGATGACTTAGGGTTAGTACATGCAAAGTTTTCTATAATAATTTTAGAACTGCATTTTTCTTGAAGCTAATTGAAGTTCACATGTGAGCACACTGAATAGACAAATGGAAGTTTTTGAAACTGAATATGTCTTAACTTGATATGCAATTATACTTGGTCTTGCATCCAACAACTTATGCTTGATTTCAACTGATTAATAAATCTGTGAAACTTTATTGAGTAAACTTTAATTTGTTTTGTGTTTAAAATTTTATATGTTCAGTTGTTACAAAATTTATATTCAATATGATCATCTTTCATACTGATGTCTTTATGTTTGAGTATCTGTGTTGTTTGTATATGGTCTGTGCAATTTTCAAGGGGGAGAGCTAATCTGAAAAAGTTATCTGAATTTGTCTGTGGTTGAGGGGGAGTAAGGAAGAAAATTATCTGTGTTGATCAGAAGTTAAACATGTATGTTTCTCAGATTTTTCCACACATTTGCTATATTAACAGTTAAATTTTTGTGCATTTGTGTAGGGGGAGCAAAAGAATTTCAGGTATATTTTTTTTTTATTATTTTATTATTTTTATTATTTTATTTTTTTTATAGATTTTGATTTGTTTTAGTTTTCTAGGTTTAAATAGTGTTTTTCTTTTCATTTTTCATTTTTTTCCCGCCTACTGTTCATTGCAATCTGTCTTTTCGACTACTCATTCTATCTGTCGCTCTCTATGATTCACGGTTCTAATATGATTGCTTTCAGATTTTGATTCGAGAAATCAGCTATGTGTTCTTCTTTTCTTCTGATTTGTTGTTTTGATTAGCATTGTCTTTCTGGTATGTTTGATTTTGGTGATTTGTTCGTATATTGTGCCATTTACGATTCAGTATACTGTTCATTGTCTTTGATATTCAGATTCGAGTTTCTTTGTTCAAATTGAGTCTTGGGTTTTGTTTAGATCCGCTAATCGATCTTCAGGTATGTTTTCGTTTACTTTAATTTCGTTTATTCTAGCTTTAATTTGAGTTTTTGTGGTTTTTGGTCTGAATCGCGTTTTCTAGGCTTTTTTGTTCAAGGATGATAGGCCCGCAAAGTCTACTTTGCGCGTCTAGTTAGAAACGCAAAGTGAACTTTGCGTGTCTAACTAGAAACGCAAAGTGAACTTTGCGTGTCTATCTAGAAACGCAAAGTCTACTTTGCGCTTCTATCTTGTGTAAACCTTTTGTGTTTTCAAATATAGTTTACGTATCAACTAGGACACACAAAGTATACTTTGCGTCTCCTATTTGACACGCAAACTTAATTTGTGCGTGTGTTTCTTGTTTTAGTTTTAGGTTTTGATATCAAGTATGTTTGACCCGCAAAGTGAACTTTGCGAGTCTAGTTAGAAACGCAAAGTGAACTTTGCGCGTCCAACTAGAAACGCAAAGTGAACTTTGCGCGTCTAACTAGAAACGCAAAGTCTACTTTGCGCTTCTAACTTGATACGCAAACCTTTCTTTGCGTTTTTGTGTGTATGTGTGTTTTTGTTTTGATTTTCTAAGTATAATTTTTGGACCATGTTAGACACGCAAACTTACCTTTGTGTCTCATGACTGAAACGCAAACCTTGGTTTGCGCTTCTAACGTGGCACGCAAACCATACTTAGAATTTTTTTTATTTTATTTTATTTTTTGTCTAATTCTTTTTCATTTTTGTTTTTCAGGAATATGTCTTCTAAAACCAATACTGATCCAATGATTCAAGACGAGAATGCTATTCTCGATGATCCGTCTGATCGAGCCTCTCATGATACTCCCATGCCGTCACATCCTTCTGTTGGGGCCGATCTTTCTGCTTCTCGTCGTACACCAAATGATGTGTTCCTAACCATCATGTATATGCCATACAAGCCAAACAACTATCACGTGGACTTTGACAGAATCAAGATTCATCCAGTGATACGAGCAATTCTCAAAGGACATCCACTTGCCCCTGCTCTTTCTTACTGCGCAGATGTTCCTGAAGTGTATATACAACAGGCTTGGCATACTATAACAAAGAATGAACTGGCTCGTCCGCACCGCTTTGAGCTTCAAGTATATCAGTTTGAATCTTTCTCATGACAATCAAGCTGTTGGACAAGATGTTGAAGTTGAAGCAGCTATTTCTGAACAAGAGCCTGAAGTTGAAAAAGAGGCTGAAGATGAGCAAGAAGTTGTTGTTATTGTTGAAACAGAAGTAGTTCAAGAGGATGTTGCTTCTCAACAAATTGAGAATGTTATTGCTGATATTGGTACTGAAGCTACTGATGATATTGCTTTTGATTTTGAAGATGAAGATGATTCTGCTGCTGATGCTATTCTTGCAAGTGATAAAGATGAGGATGAAAGTGATTCTGATGATGATGATAGTGATCATGCTGATCAACCGCGTATTCAAGTTTATGAAAGGAAGTCCAGGACACTGGAAGTGGTTGTCTCAACAGAAGTTGTCTCTGAAGATGATTCTGTTCCTGTCAATCCTTCAGTTGTACATCTTCAAGTGGATGAACTGGATACAACTTTTGATCAAGCTTCAGCTCCGGTACAAAGTCAAGCTCCAGCATCTTCGCTTGCAGCAATTCAGTCTTCTGATCAAATTCCAACTGTAGCACTTTCTTCTGATCAAGCTCGGGCTTCTACTGACAAATTCTCTACGTTGAATGATGTTATTCGTCAGTTATCTGAAAGAATGGATGCAGAAAAGGAAGCTCAAATTCTGAAGTTGAAGACTTTCTTCAAAGGAAAGATGCCTGAGATTGATACTTCAGTGATTCCTCCAGAGATTCCATTCAGACGACCAACTGGAGTAGTTCTTCGTGAAACTTCTTCTGCTATGCCTACATCTACTTCTCCGGTTGTTACTCTTCCGTTTCCTTCAATGGTTTCTTTATCTGCTGGAATTTCTACATCTGCTCCTTCCAGATCTTCTCTTCACGATCTTCCAATTTTAGAGTTGACAGATTTGCTATATGCTCGACTTCTCTCTATGTCGCCGCCTAAACATCAAGATCAAGATCTTATTTCTTTGCTTCGGAACTTTCAATCTACGCCGCCTACAGTTTCTTCCTCTGAATCTGACAGGATCACTGCTTTATCTGATGAGTTTCATGCATTCAGATCAGAAGTTCAATCAAGTTTTGCTGATCTCAAATCGTTTATGTCCCAAGCCTTCTCTTTTTTATCTTCAAGGCTTGATTCTCATGAACAAAGCTGCAGAACCGAGGCCGGCCCGTCTCTTAAGCGATGACATGACCAAGATGATCCTGATCATCAAGGCCATGAGGAGGAGATGGCAAAGAGACCGAGAGTTGAAGGATCTTCTGAAGTTAGAGAAGATACTCAAGAAGAAGCGGCTGGTGACAGAGGAAAGAGTGGAGAATCTGTTGAAGACTGCAACATTCAAAACTTAGTGAATGTGATGATTGAGAATGTTGATCTGTCTTCTTTGCATAATGAACTGAACATTTCTGAGAGTAATATTAATGATAATATGCAAATTGTTGTTTACATGGATCCAGATGTTTCAGCAAGTATTCATGAAGTTGAAGAATCTGAAGCTGCAAATGACATGAGGTCATTGTTTGCTAACTTCATCAAGATTAATTCTGATGATGATGAAGATGTCAGGTTGGAAAAGATATGTCAAGTCAATGAAGAAGACTGTGATGACATTATTATCATATTAGATACAGAAGATGACTCAGTGTTTATGGATGCGAAAGATGAAGAAGAAGCTGATTTGTTATATAGTGATCTTCCTGCTCGTGATGAGATTCCTGAATCAGTTAATGTCACATCTATTCCTGTTGCTAGTTCAGCTCAGACTACCACTATTCCTTCAAGATTATTTGAAGTTGGTCAGTCATCAAGAGCAGAAGCTGATGTTCCAACTTCTGATCCTGTTATTCCACCATCTATTCTAGAAGAAGGACCAGCTTTATCGAGACGTCAAAGACAAAGGAATTTGCAGCGTAGATATCTGGCATCAAGGCAAAGATCAACCTTTCTAGAAGACACTCAGAGAAACATCTTTGTCTCTAGAAGAAGGGAAATTAACATCTATGCAATCCTTGGAGTGGAGAAAGAGTCAGATGCCTATCAATATGAGTACTTGATGTTCATCAAGTGTCAGCGCAAAAGGAATAATACCGTTTCTTCTCAACACTTGATTGTTCGAGTGATCAGTGTCACAATCAACAAGTTTGTGAACATCTGGTATCCCGATTTTGAAGTTGAAAGAAGAGACTGCAAGCGGTATAAATTTTCAGAGGCAGACTTCTCTGATCTTTCTATAGATGATATTGAATTCTTATTTGATCACTTCAGGAATCTGTATCATAGAACACAGGATATTTCTCAAGCTTTGTTCGTCATTAAAAGATTCATACGACGACAAATCAGATTCTTCCGAGTTTTTGATTTCCAGATGGCTGTAGAAAGCTTCCAACCGGTTGTTAATCTTCTCAGGCCTAACCGAAGCTTACCGAACTTAGAGTCTTATCCTTTTCTCTCTATTGTTGAAGATCCATATGGAGTGGTGTATAAGAATGGCTCTAATGAAAAATGCTTTCTCAAGAATTGAAGAAATTGCTCACTACTCCGATGGAACCTTAAAAGTGATCAAGCTACAGTTAGAGCAACGTCTGAAGGAAGCCAAAAGAAGATTTATGGAATCAAGAGAAAATGCATTCCTGGTTGATAATGATGAAATCCGTCTTATCCAGAAGACTTTAGATTCAATTCAAGAAAGATTGAATCTCCGCTCAACTCTAAGACGACTTGAAGTTTTAGTTGGTCTGAATCGACTTCGTCAAAGAGAAGAGCGTCACTGATTCTTCAAAGTCGCCTGGTTGGTCTATGCTGTGTTTGAAGATTGTTTTTGTAGACCACGGCGCCAATGATTACTAAGGGGGAGATTGTTAGATCTATTTTTATAGTAATCATTGTATTTATTTTCTAGCTTTTACTGTGCTTTATGTTCATTTCTGTATTGTAAAGGCTTGGGGTATTTAAGTCCCCTTAGAGCCTTTGTTTTGTAATTTTGGCACTCACTTTCAATACATCTGAGAACTTTGTGCTTCAATATTTTCTCTCTCTACTTTCTCTCTCTAAAGAATCAGTGATCTTGGACTCTAACTGACCACTTTCAGTATCTGATATTTCCATATAATATCCGAACCATCCGTTAATTCAACAAATGTATTCATCCGAATCTTGTCAAATTCAGACAAATAAGAATGTAACCCTGAATCAACAAATGAATCAGTTAGAAAAGCCTGTAAGCAACACGAAGCCACTTTGTGCAACAAATGCACTTTGGAAAAGAGCTTTTTAATGTTCACTCCCCCAGGGCTTCCATTCAATCATCGAAAATCACAAAGAATTTTCTTTGAACGTTATGATAAGAAAACGAATTCCTCGTGTGCTTGTGCATGTGTAACAAAGATTGAAGCTACTTAGCTTTATAGGCTCAAAGTGTGTAAACCATTGAGACAACAACAGTATTACACGAACTCAATGTTCATGAACGAGATGCGAAGGTGGGGCAACTTTCCTTCTTTTTCAATATCCACATCTTCCAAATGAAGACAAAATAGATTATGTGTTGCTTCCCTAATAAAATTTGAAACATCTTTTTGTTGAGAAAAATATGAGTAGCTGGTGAGGTTTAATTCAAGAGTTGACATGGGCCAGTGCCTGTTTCAATGAAGGTCACCAAAGAATGTGAGCCAACATTAGATGTGGCTGCCCGACTCAGAAAAGATTTGGTGCAGAGTTATGATATTCTTTTAACTCTGTTCTCACACCCTCTTTCTTTTAACCATTTAAGCCTACTTCTAACCAAACTCTCTTTTCATTTTACCTCATCACACACCCACCCTTTGATTTTGACCCCTTGCCTCTTGATCACTCAAGGATAACTTCTTGGGTAGGAAACACTGGTTATCGTGAATCCATAGAAGTTCTTTAAAGTTCTCACACTGATCCCGTGAATTTGTCCAAAAAGCATAATGTTGCTCAATATTTTAACGTAAACAGTTAGAGCATAGTAGTATGAATTACATATGTCAGATATATGTATGCTCAATAAGATAATCACGAAGATTTGAGCATTTTTAAACATAGAAGATTTTCTCAAAACAAGGAAATCAATAGATATGTTATGAGAATCTGACAATGTATGGAAAAGATCAAATATGAATGATTTAACAATAAAAGCTTAGGTCATGAAATAACGGGAATTTGTCTATATGAATTAAGTATAGACAATACTTGAAAGAATCACTTTGAACGAAATAACATTCAACGAACAATAAATATACAAAAGGAGTATCTTACCATCGAAAAATAGTTTCAATTTGAGACATGGTAAGATCATAGTCAAAAGAAATACTAAACCGGTGTGTGTGAATACTTGACTGTATATGGAAAAGATAATACACAAGTATTTATTTTTGAAAACACACGGTTAGTTAATCATGAAAGCTCATAATTGAAAACATTTTCAAAATACACACTTCTGAAATTCATGAAAACATTTTAAGAATCGAGAAGTGGTTTGAACGTTTAAGCAAATTTGTTTTCATGTTTGAAAGTCGTTCCTCTTTCAAACATATATGATATTAAGGTTAGAAAAATCCTTAAGCTCAGCATTAAATCTCATATTGTCAGCCTCAAAGTCAACATGAAATGAAACTTGTTAGCTCTCCCTCAAAATCTGCATTCAGTCAAAAAAATCGTCAAAGCAACAAAGTCTTATTGAAAGCAAAAGAACAACATTTATTGAAAGTAAAGACTTGAAAAGCGAGTTAAAACTTTAAAGAACGAGTTCTAAACTGAATGTTTAGAAGTCAATAGTATGTAAGTACATATCAAATGCAAAACATATAATCTTTTTATTTAACTCCCCCTTGAATCATGATCGTCTTGTCTAAGTATTCTCTCCCTCTAAGATCATGAACATCCTTAAGTGCAGATATCATTCAGATTAAAAATAAAGACATGAAGAAAACTTATAAAGCAAACTGTACGAAGTAAAAACGGATTATGTTTTAAGATTTAGCAAGCCAAGTTTTGAAATGGGAAAATTAAACCTCTTTTCGTCTAATGGCTTGCTAAATAAATCAGCAAGTTGATAATTCGTGTTTACAAAGTAAAGTTCAATATTACCTTTCTCAACATGATCCTTAATAAAGTGATACCTTACATCAATATGCTTTGTCTTTGTATGTTGAACAGGATTGGCCGATATTGCAATGGCGCTCTTCGAATCACAATATATCGGTATTTTGTTGAAATGGAAGCCATAGTCTCGAAGACGTGTGCGCATCCACAATACTTGAGAACAACAGCTAGGAGCAGCTACATATTCTCCTTCCGCAGTTGATGTGGAAACATATAATTGTTTCTTTGACGCCCAACTAACGAGCTTGCCTCCCAGAAATTGTATGTGGCCCGATATGCTCTTCCTATCTAGCATACAACCGACATGATCTGCATCTGAATATGTTGTGAGCTCAAAACCAATATCTTTAGGATACCACAATCCAAGGTTTGCAGTCCCCTTTAGATATCTAAAGATGCGCTTTACAGTCGAGAGATGGGACGATTTAGCCTTAGCTTGATATCTAACGCACAAACAAGTAGAGAACATAATATTCGGTCTACTAGCCATTAAGTACATTAAAGAACCTATCATGCCTCTATATGTTCTAAGATCAACAACTTTTCCAGAAAGATCAGCTCCAATCTTAGTTCCAGGTGCCTTCGGGGTTGAAATAGGAGTACAGTTTTCCATTTTAAATTTCTTCAAGATATCAGAAATGTACTTCGATTGTTTTATAAAAAACCCCATAGAAAATTGTCTAACTTGTAATCCGAGAAAGAAATTAATCTCTTCCATCATACTCATTTAAAATCTGGACACCATTAGAGCAGAAAAGTTCTAACAATACTTAGGGTTTGTTGAACCAAAAATTATGTCATCCACATATATTTGTATGAGAATAATATCAACTTTTTCCTTTTTGATAAAGAGAGTGGTATCAATTTTACCTTTTGAGAAGCCTGACTTGACTAGAAATTTGGATAGAACATCAGACCATGCTCGAGGAGCTTGCTTTAAGCTGTAGAGGGCCTTGTCAAGGATGTTGACATGGTTCAGTTTTTTAGCATTTACAAACCTTTCTGGCTGTGAGACGTATACCTCCTAGTTCAATATGCCATTTAGAAAGACAGTCTTCACGTCCATTTGGTAGACGGTGAAATTTTTTGTGCAACGTAGGCTACAAATACTCTGATTGCCTCTATACGTGCAACTGGAGCGTATGTCTCATCATAGTCTATTCCTTCCACTTGTCGTGTAACACCCCGATGTCGAAAAGGTATCCTTTCAAGCTATTACAGAAATCAGTAGCCTTAAAGGGAAAAATAAGATATATGATTTTGTACTTGAATCCTATATTTTATAGTCTTGATGGATAAAGGATTCAATTATGAGTCCAACGGTTCTTTCCGGAGCAAAATCGGAGCTATAACGAAGAAGTTAAGGGCAAAACAGTGAATAAAGAAGAAACCGGACAAACAGTGCACGGGGCGACTTGTGGCGCGACTTGAGCCGCCCCATAACCCGTCCGGGGCCCTGTTAACCCATTCGGGCGACTTGTGGCGCGACCTAACCTGCCTGGTAACCCGCGCGGAGCCCTGTTCGAGCTTAAAACCCGATTTTCAGCCCTAGAACTTCATTTCTTCATAACTTTTGCTCCACAGCTCCGATTTGGGTGATTCAAGTTGCCATGGTTTCTTTTTTGAGAGATCTACAAGGATTTATCAAGATATTGGAAGTCTATTGGAAGATCCAAGGGTATTTTGTGGTGGTAAGCTCCTCATCTCTCCCTCTTCATCTTCTTCACCAAAGTTTTCAAGGGTTTCATCCACCCTTTGTTCTCCCTTTCATAGATTGGAGGTTTGTGACCATTTTGGTGAACTAGGGGTGCTTTGGTTGGTGGATTCAATCTTGGGTTAATGTAATCTTCTATTCTCTTCAGTTATGGAAGTTAGGGTTTCAGTATCAGTTGAGGTATGCATGTTTAAGGTTTGGGAAATGATTATTTATGGTTGAATATGTATGGAATTAGGTTTTTGGAAGTTTTGACTTGAGAATCCAAGTGTTCTTCAAAGGTGCTCTAGTTGGGGGAAAATCTAGATTTAGCCTAAATCTAGCAAGGTGAGTTCAAGTTGATTTGTGAAAACGGCGTACATGCCAAAATGCCTATTTTAAAGTGTTTACATGTTTTATATGAAAATTGTTTAACTGCTAATCATCTGATAAGTTTTGGCTATTTGGAAGTATTCAACTTTATAAACTTATACACATTTGGGATTTTGGGCATTTTGATATATAAATCACATATTTTGGGTATTTAAATAATTTATTTCATGGAGTATATTTTTGAGTATAAATGCATTCTTATTGGGTGTCATGGGATGATTTGAAAGGATAAAAGGTATAGACTCTCTCGGAAAATGTTTTGTCCCGATCTAAATCATGTTGGAGTTATTCATGTGTGTTGAAGCATGGGTTGTATTATTTTGGGTCGTCTACGTTTGATTCATTTTATGATTTTCAACGTTGGGTCTTTGGATTTGTTGAGCCTATGTCTCGGCTTGGATTTTGTTGAGTCTTGGGGACACTTGTCCGGTTTTGATATCTCATCATAGAGCGTTTGGTTATGACTTGCATTTATTGCATCTTATTTGAGAATTACATGTTTTAAATGCGTTAGTTCATTCTTTTGAGTCATGTAACGTTTTAGACTGTAATGCATAGGATCCATAGGCATAAGAGTCAGTTTGAGTGGGATGAGTATCTCCGTTTTGTAACTTGAAATAAGCATGAGGTCCTTTGACCAATGATTGCAATTTTCTTGTGAACGAGCTTAACCGGGATGTTTGGGAATTCCAAGGTATAGACCCAGAGGGGTTGAACTTGATGAGTGCACGAAGATTCCAAGGTACAGACCTAGAGGGGTTGAACTTGATGATTATCCAAGCAATAGGCACAGAGGTGTTGAGCTTGTTGATTTGTTAGCTATAGACCCGGAAAGGTTGATGTTAACGAGTATTTTATCCCTAAGTGAAGCTCATATAACATTGATAAGTGGCTTAACTTTGTGTGCCCGTCACCGTCGATGGTATTCGGGTATCCCCCGTCACCGAAAGGTGTTGGTTTTGGGTATTGAGTTTTATTATCCAAGTTTTCGGTGACGTTTTGTATATATGGATCTTATCCATGATTTATGGGTTGAGTATTATACCCCACCCGTGTTGGGTATTTTGAGATATAACATTTAACCCGCGTTTTATAAAAATTGGGAGTTCTCTATCTATTCTCATTTTGAGCAAGTTTTGGGTTAAATCTAAGTTTACGAAAGAACGTGTTATATTGGGGTCTTAGTCTGTAAAACAGTTCGGTTTGGTTAATGATTTACTCGGTGTCTCTATCGTTTAAAATGCATATTTATCGGTAAATAAGTCGTTTTCATAAGCGGAACATATCATTTCGAAAGGTTATGATTTTCATGGCATTCTTCTTTCTCTAAACGAATCACTTATATATGTTGAAAACCCTTGAACTCACTAGGCGTTAAGCCTAACCTTTTTATTTGTCGGCATGTGCATCAGGTTCCAGTTGGGAGTTTGGTTCTAGCAGTCCTATGAAGAGTAGAGCCTTAGCTAGATTCGAAAGTAAGTACCCGGTGAAGTCTTCCGCAAGTTGGAGATAGTGACTATGCATGGGTATTAGTAGCACCCGTCCTTTATAGTCCGTATGCTGTGCTGTTAATATCGCGATATATCGCCGATATATCGTGTATCGCCCCTTCGGAAAATATCGGTGGTAAAATATCGGACATTATATCGGCTGCCGATATATCGGCGATATTTTAATCAAAATATTGGCCGATAATACCGATATTTTGATAATACAAGTTTGGGCCTATTTTTTTAATACATTATACTGGGTTGGGCATTGTTATATCATTCATATGGGCCTTTTTTTAATTGGTTAGAAATATAACTTAGGTCTTCGTTTGTTTAATCGACTTCTCAACACAACAGTCTCTTCATCGACTTCTTCTTCAGTTCTTCTACTGCTGGTCTGCTGCTGGTTCTTCTCTTCTTCAGGTCGAATTTTTCTCTTCTTCAGGTCGAACTTCTGCAGTGCTGATATTTATTCTCCATTCGACATCTTCAGTTCTTAACTTCTTTTGCTCATCTGCTGCTTCTTCTCTTCCAACACAGGGTACAGATTATAGTTATAATTTATAAACTTATAATCTGTTATTAAATTTATAGTTAGACTTAGAGTTATAAATTATAATTTATAATTTATAAACTTATAATCCGTATGGGTTGGAGTTATAATTAGAGTTAGAGTTATAATTTATAAACTTATAATCGGTTATTAAATTAGAGTTATAAAGTTAAAAAGTTATAATCTGTTATTAAATTTATAGTTAGAGTTAGAGTTATAATTTATAATTTATAAACTTATAATCTGTATGGGTTGGAGTTATAGTTAGAGTTAGAGTTAGAGTTATAATTTATAAACTTATAATCTGTTATTAAATTAGAGTTATAAAGTTATAAACTTATAATCTGTTGTTAAGGCTTAAGTAAAGAAAGCAATGGAAAATAGAGAAGGGGGTCAATCATCACGTGCATCTACGACCCCGACTAATACTACTACATCAGATGCGGGGACAAAAAGCATGGCCGGACGCGACATGGCTTGGGAATGGGGGGTATCGAAAGATCCAACAAAAAGAAATTATGTGTGGTGTGCTTTGTGCGATAAAAAAATGAGTGGAGGGATTAGTAGGTTGAAAGAACATCTTACTCACACCGGGGGTAACGTGATTCGTTATCCTAAAGTGACAACCGACATCCAAAAAAAGGTTCTTGCATCAATGAATGAACAAGTTAAGAAAAAGATAGAAAAGAAAAGGAACACAAAAATTCTTCGACGGTGTTCAATTGATGACGATGATGGGCAAGAAGAAGAAGATGAAATAGAAATTATTGAAGGAAGAACACAAGCCGAAATACCACCTCGTAGTGTGAAAAGAAAAGTCTCTAGTGATGTTCGTGGTCCTCTTGATTCAATGTTCAAGCCCGACTATGACAAGATTAAACAAAGTAATTTGGATAGAAATAACCCAATCAAAGAGAAGTTAAAGATGGCCGCTTGGAAAGAGTTTGCGGTTTGGGCATATTCGGTTGGGTTGCCGTTCAATGTCGTGCATGACGAAAACTTTCAAATGTTTATAAATGCAGTTGGAGAGTATGGAAGAGGTAATTACCAATTTCAAATCTTGAATATATCTCTCAAAGGTTAATCACTAACTTTATTCCTATAATTGGTAGGCATGCCGGCTCCAAGTTATCACAATATCCGTGTCACTTTGTTGAAGTATGTCCTCGAGGATACAAACAAGTTTGTGGATTCCTTTCGTTTACATTGGAAGAAGAGTAAATGCTCTATCATGTCTGATTTTTGGACAGACAGGAAAGGTCGAAGCTTGATCAACTTTTTGGTCAATTGTCCTCAAGGAACAATCTTTTTCAAATCTATTGATGCATCAGAGCATGTGAAAGATGCTCAATTAATCGTACAAATGATCAATGAGGTTATAGAGGCTGTTGGAGAGGAGAACATCGTGCAGGTAACAAATATTCTATGTGAAAGATGCTCAATTTGTGTGTATATATATATATATATATTACAGTATTGTCTAATTGTTTTTTTTTACTTATACTAGTTTATTACCAATAATGGGTCCAACTTTAAAGCTGCGGGAAGAATCTTGGAAGAACAACATCCTCAGATGTTTTGGACACCATGTGCAGCACATTGCGTGAATCTTATGATAGGAGATGTGGGAGAGAAAATACCAAAGATTAAAAATGTGTTAGCCGAGGCGAGAGCGGTAGTGGTTTATATTTATAACCACAGAAGGATTTTGAATATGATGCGAAAGCTCACTAAAAATAGGGAACTGCATAGGTCTTGTGTTACAAGGTTTGCAACACAATTTTACACCATTCAGAGCATTCATGACAACCGACATCATCTACAAGTGTTATTTGTTTCCGAACAATGGAGGAAGAGTGACTTTGCCAAGAAAACCATCGGAAAAAGAATCGAAAGAATATTAGCTAAGCAAGAGTTCTGGGACAATATTTTTCTTGCTTGTCGGGTATTGGCACCATTGGTTGATGTTGTTCGATTGGTTGACACGGAGGAGAAGCCGTGTATGGGTTATATTTATGATGCTATGGAAAGAGCAAAGGATCAAATTAAGAAGAACTTGGCCGGCACTACCCACGAGAGATTGGTCACAAAAGTGTGGGCTATGATTCAAACACGTTGGAGTGACCAACTTCATCATCCTTTCCACGCAGGTATAATTTATAAAAAAATTGTTATGTTTTTTTATTTAACCTATTATTGGTATTAACTTTTAGTACATTTGTAGCCGGATATTACCTAAATCCCACCATCTATTATGCACAAGATTCAGAAGTTGAGAATAATAGATACATTAAGACGGGATTATATGAGGCAATTGACCGACTTGTGTGTGATGAAGAAAATAATGACAGTTTAAGGATGGAACTCAATCAATATGTCGAGTCATCGGGGCAATTTGGATCGGCGGCTGCCATAAGGAATAGAGTTAAAGTTGCACCACATAAGTATGATATATATATATATACATAAAAGTTTATTTATTTGTCTCTTATTAACCTAATATACCTATAAAACGTAGATATATGGTGGCGTTCTTATGTCATCGACACACCATTGCTCCAACAATTTGCGATTAGTGTTCTAAGCCAAACATGTAGCGCTTCTGCTTGTGAGAGGAATTGGAGTGCATTTGATCATGTAAGTTTTCTTTGTTATGGAAAATAAATGGAACTTTAATTCAAGTAATGGTTTTAACTTTTAATTTATAACTATCATTTCAGTTTCACTCTAAGAAGAGAAATTGTCTTTTGCAAAAGAAGTTGAATGATCTTGTATTCATTCAATATAACAAAAGACTAGAGAGGCGCTACAAATCTCTCAAGAATAACAAATCTTTCGATCCTATCTTCTTGAGAGATGTGGAAGAAAATGATGATTGGGTGGTTCCAACCGAAGTTGAGCTCCAAGAGTTTGTGGATGCAAGTGATGACCTCCTTTGGTCGGATGTACGAGAAGCAATGAGAGGTAATGAACAAGTTGGGCCAAGTACAAGAAGTAAAAGAGAGCGTTATAGGGATGATGATGATGATGATCAAGTTCGAGAGGAAGGGGAAGAAGAAGAAGATTGGGAAGCTAACGTAAATGAATAAGTGAATTTTTAGATGATGTTGATTCGGATGCCGAACCTATTGCTTGCGATTAGCTCGTTTATGAACACTTTTCCTATATTTTGTTTTGTGAAACTTGTTTAAGTTGATGTTGATTGTTGAAACTATTTTAAGTTGATGTTTTAATGCATATGATATGTTTATGGATTGCATACAGAATTACTGATATAAATATACATATATAATTATATATATATAATTCTGAGAAATATTATATGAACCGATATTACCGATATATCACCAATATTTCCGATATATCGGATCGATACACCACCGATATCCGATATTAACAGCATAGTCCGTATGTATAGATTGTATATGTGCTTTGTAGTCGAATCTAAATTTGTGGTTGTAGATGATTCAGTTATTGATGTATTTAGAAAATTTTAATTATGTTGCTATTTCTAGATCTGAGGGTGTTACATGCCCGTATCCTTTTGCTACAAGTCGAGCTTTATTTCTTACCACAATACCATCTTCATCTTTCTTGTTTTTAAATACCCATTTTGTGCCTATAATTGTTTTCCCTTCCGGACGTGGCACAAGTCTCCAGACTTTAAGCACTTCGAACTGGTTAAGTTACTCTTGCATGGCTGCGATCCAATCTGGATCTTCAGGTAGACTCAGTATGATGCTGATGTCTGAGAATAGCCAATGAAAATCCCTTCTTCAGCTTTAGGATTGAACATGTTCAAGCTCTCCTTGTCGTTCAACACGTAACACCTGCATCCAAAAATGTGAAAGTCTTTAATGCTTGGTGTTCTGCTATTTGTCAAAGCATAAGGCGTTTTACCAAAGTGACGATGGATGATTGATCTATTCTGTGTATAACATGTAGTAGAAACAACTTCAGCCCACAAGAATAGAGGTAAGTCTAACTGGCTGAGTATCGTGCATGCAGTCTCAACTAACGTTATGTTCCGTCTTTCAACTACCTCATTCAGTTCAGGCGTTCTGGCAGCAGAAAATTGATGTGTTATCCTGTTAGACTAGAATTGTATTCAAGATTAAATAGAGAGTCAAAGTTGTAATAGTTTGAGAGTTCAAGGGTTTGGTTGTAAAGTCAACTTAGTTTGACTTAGTATATATAGTGGGTCTTTGTTAGATTGATAGACACGCGCATTAGATACATTTTACAGATTGGGTAAGGATTCACACACTCACTAAGAATACACATACGTGAGACTTGTGATTACATGTTAGATCTGTGATTTCATTGTAACCATATGATTTGATCAATAAATCTGTTCTAGTTAATCTGTGTGTGAAATATATGCTAGTAATCTGGGTCACAATTGGTATCAGAGCTAGATCAGAATAATCAGAAAGATCGAATTTTCATTCTTGAAAAAGTCACTGTTGCATTGAAATCATATTTTTTGATTTAGTGATGATTTTGTTGTAAAATTTGTATCACTGCAATCGTCCATACTATTAGAACAATTCTTGTTTGAAGCAGAAATCAGTTTGATCAATAGATTCGAAGAATTTGATCAATCTGTCAAGTTTCAGAAAGTTTTTCATCGAGGACTGTCAAGATTTGATTCACACATCTATGGTTGTTATTAGAGAAATTCATTCCATAGGGTTGTTCACGATGTTATAGAGATCATTTGTACAAATTTTCAGAGCCTAATTTCAAGGTTTGAGTGGAAATTGTTGGATTAGTGAAAATTAACTCGAGATTTGAAGAATTCGCATGAGCCATGAAGAACTCGCACAAAAAACTCGCAGGGCTGAAGGAATTCGCAGATTAGTTCATCTGATTAATTATAAGGATATAATTCACAGGGTTGAAGAATTCGCACAAGATTTATATTTGAGAAATGTAGAACTCGCAGAAAAGACACGTACGAATTGTGCAGAATTTGCATCTATGAGACATACGAATTTCAAGGAATTCGCATTTGAGTCTTATACGAATTTCGAAGAATTCACACACTCTGTTATGCGAAAAGCTCAGATTTCGTATCCTTTTAGTATCCTTTTCATGTGAATTCTAGTCTATACGAATTCTTGATTGTGAGTGTTATACGAATTGTGCATGAGAATTGTCCTATGTGAGTGTCATACGAACTCTGTACTTAGCATATTTTTCAAGTGATTTTTCTGATTTTCTGATTAAAGATCAATACTAGCTAATTTTTTGTGTTGTGAAGATTGGATATCAAAATGCCATACATTGATAAGAAAGGAAATACTGTGCTTACAAAAAGGGATTGTGCTTTAGCATATATGCCAGAGGGGGACATATTTCTGCGGAGGGGGACATATTTCTGGCTGTGATTAAAGTTTCTGATTCTTGTTAACGATTATTTCAAGCTTATATTTTTGCAGATATCTAGATGCCATATATTGACGAGAAGGGAAATACAGTTCTAAGAAAGAGAGATTGTGCTTTAGCTTACATGCCTGAGATTTCAGCACTCGAAGCTGAGAATACAAATCTGAAGATTCATAATGCATCTCTTCTTGAACAAATTAATAGATTGAAAGATGATAAAGATTTAAAGAAAGACTTTATTTGCTCATAATGCATCTCTAACTCAAAGATTAATTTTGCAGGAATAATTGAATCTAAAGAGAAAGAGATCTTAAATCTTCAAGACAAGTTGAAAAGGTCTGAAAGTCTTAATTCAAGCTCTACTTGGTCTAAAAATGAACAAATGCAAAGAGAGCTTGATGATCACAGAAGGAGAGCTAACATTGCTAATGAAACAAGTGATGCACTTAGAAAGTCACATTCTCTACTTCTTGCTGAAAGAAATAAGTTGAAAAATAAAATTTTCAGTTTGGAAGTTGAAATAAATATGCTGAAAGAGAAAGCAATTCAAGAGAGGAAAATTTCAACAAATCAAGACGAGATGAAGAAGTTTGAGAAGAAGAGAAAGGAAATTGAAAAAGATAATGCTGAGCTGAAAAAGAAAGTTTCTGAACTGGAAGATCAAGTGAATAAAGAGAAGAAAGAAAGAGTTGATTTTGAGAAAGAAAGAAAATCTTATGCTCAAAAGTTTTCTGAATTTTCCAGAAAAGCATTTGAGGAGAAGAAAGTTGTGGATCTTAAATGCATGAAACTTTCTCAACAAGTGACAGATTTCGAGAAAGTTATTATTCTTGAAAGAGATAAATTTGAGAAAGAGAAGAAGAAGATAGTTGAACAAAAGAGTTTAGAGAAAGATTTTACAAAAGAAAAGAAAGTTTTTGAGGCTGAGATTTCCAAGCTTACAAAGAAACTATCTGAGCTATCAACAAACATCTTGAAGGAGAAGAATGCAAAATCTGAGTTGCAAAAGAAGTTTGATCTGATTTCAAAGGAAAGAAACAGTTTGTTATCAAAGATAAAGGAACTTGAAGAGATCATGTTCAAGGTGAAGCTGACTGAGTCAAAGACTTTGGAATCAATTATCCAATCACCAAGAGATGATCAAGCTGATTCAGAATGTTCATTCAAAACAGCTTCAAGTTCACATTTTACAAATGTTTCTAATAATCCTTTATTTGATTTTGATGATAATCTTACTTCTAAATCTAAAGATCAAATTCGTCCTTCTAACCTTTTCTTTGATAAACATATTGATGGTTCAGGTAACATCAAGAAGAATGAGTCTCAAAAGAAAAGGTTCTGGAGAAGGAAAGATGAGAAAAATAAAAAAAATTGGATTTGGAAAGTTAAAGGATATTCAGAGGAGAAGAAGGAAGAAAAATCATTTGTGCATACATTCAAAGCTAAAAAGAACAATGTTCCGAATGGTAAATCTTTTGGCAAACATGATCTTGTTTACACTGTCAGTCAACTGATCAGGTTAGCACGAAAGAAAATGAATTGTTCTTATTGTGGATCAAATGATTTTGTAAGTAAAACTTATGTGAATTACTCGTATGGTTCTTACTATATCTCTCCTACTAGAACTGCAACTAATAATTCAGGATCCAAATACCAATGGATACCAAAAGCTAAACCTGTGTTGCAGGCAAATAAAGACTAAGGGGGAGAAAGAACTAAAACTTCTGAATACAATAGTTCAGAACTCGTTCTTCAAAGAACAATGACTTCTAGACAAAGCAGTCTAGGACTTGTACTTCGGAGAAAGAACAATGGCTCTTGGATAAAACAGTTCAAGACCTGTTCCTCAATGTTTCAGGACTATGGTTTATGGTTACATCAGATCAGGACCCGTTCTTCATTGGTAAATCTGGAAATTACTATTCTCACCGGAGAATACGTAATCATGGCTTATGTATAATTAAGTTCAGAACCCGTACTCAAATTGTTTTTCTTTTGTCGGATGCTTAAAAGATAACATCTTTTCAAGAAGTTTTTTCATTTGAGGGGGAGTTAGTGAATTACAATGTTATATATTTTAGGGGGATGAGATATAAGAACTTTATTAGATTTTCATTGTTATATTTTTCTAATAATTTGAATTGTTACAAATTTTGAAGAAGCTTAACAGAGAACATTCATTTTAGGGGGAGCTTACAGGTATATTTTCTTTACCTTAATCTTTAACACTTGTTGAAAAATGAACAACTTTCACTTGTGAAAAATGGTTTCTAAATGTTCAAACCACTTCGCGTTCTTAAACTGATTTATGAATTTTGAAGTGTGATTTTAAATGATTTTATTTTGGATACTTTAAAGCTTATCTTGCCGTGTGTTCTTAAAAAATAATACGTGTATTTTCTTTTCATATACTTTGACAAGTATTCAAACACACATTGGTTCAGTATATTTTTTTGACTTTGTTATTACCATGTATCAAATGATAAATCTTTCTATGGTAATACTTCCTTTTGCTATTCAATGCTGATTGAGATCAGACGTCATTTCATCATTATATGTGCTTTTATTATTAAAATGTTTATATATCGTTCATATAAACAACTTACGTCTTTGATATCTCTTATTATTTTTCTTCATGATAATTTGATCTGATTAAATCATTGTCAGATTCTCAAAACATTTCTATTCTTTCATGATTATTCATTCATACAAAGTTTTGAGAAATCTTAAATGTTTAAATTGCTCAAATTTCATTCTTATCTTTTATGAGCATACATACACTGACATTGATTTCTTGTGCTTTAATGTCAAGAAGATCATTGAGCAACACATGATTTTAGGACAAAATACATGGGATTCGATGTGAGAGCTTAAATGACTTCCATGGATTCACGATATCCAGTGTTTCCTACCCCGGAAGTAATCCTTTGAGTGATTGAGGGGAGAGGGATCAAAAGATTTGAGTGTTGGTGTGTGAAGAGGTAAAATGGAAATGAGAGATTGGTTAGAAGTGAGCTAAAATGATTAAAAGAAAGAGGGTGAGAGAACAGAGTAAAAGAATATCAGACTCTACACCAAATTCTTTCTGAGTCGGGCAACAACATAAACTGTTGGTTCACATTCTTTGGTGACCATCATTGAAAAAGGCAGTGAGCCCATGCCATCTCTTGCATACAATCCCACCAGCTACTCATTATTTTCTTAAAAAGAAAATGTTTCACATTTTCTGGGGAAGCAACACATATTCTATTGGTTCTTCACTCGGAAGATACTGATATTGAAAAAGAAGGAAAGTTGTCCCACCTTCGACCCTTTCTCATGCACATTGAGTCTATGTATAACCATTGTTGTCTCATTGGTTTACATAATTTTGAGCCTTAACAACAATCATTGTGCTAATTCTTTCATAACACAATCACGAGACACAGAAAATCTGTTTTTCTGTCAGAACTTTCATAGAAAATACCTTGTGTTTTTCAATGATTGAATGGAAGTCATGGGGAGTGAACATCATCTCAAGCTCCTTACTTTGTACATTCGTTGTACACAGTAACTTTGTGTTACTGACAGGCATTCCTAATTGTTTCATATGTTGATTCAGGGTTACAACTCATAATTTGTCTGAATTTGAAAAGATTCGGATAAATACATTTCATGAATTGACAGCAGGCTCATTATCAAATCCGTTGGGGGAGAATTTTCATATCCTACCAATAAGGGGAGATTGTTATTCATGATGATTGTGCTTATAAGATGATTTGGGGGAGATTATTCAAAGACTGTGCTGACATTGAAAAAGTTTTGATGATTATGATTCTAAAAATTCATCAAAAAGGGGGAGATATATCAAGGTTTCAAAGTCAATTTCTAGAATTGGAGAGAAGTTTGTCATAGTTCAAGTCAGACCAAAGTTGATATTATCAAAAAGGGGAGAGTTTTGAAGACTTCAATGATTGTGAAGAAAGTGTCAAAGTCGATTGAAAAAGTCAAAGGAAGAGATTTATTTCAAGTGTTCATACAGATGTTAATGTTCATATAAAGTTTCAAAGCGGTATCAAAGTTTGGGTTTGAAGAATAGTTGTCGGATGAATAAGAAATTTTGGTGAAGACAAAGGAGAGATTGAAGTTTGACCAAAGTTACAAAGTTACAAAGTTTGCTGAAAATGTCAAAGTTTTCAAGGTTTAAAGCTGAAAAAGATTTTTTGTTGAAGATCATTTTTGAAGAAACGAAGACCTGAAGATTATTGTCAAAAAAAAATTTTAATCTTGAATCCAAAGGGGGAGATTGTTAGACTAGAATTGTATTCAAGATTAAATAGAGGATCAAAGTTGTAATAGTTTGAGAGTTCAAGGGTTTTTGTTGTAAAATCAACTTAGTTTGACTTAGTATATATAGTGGGTCTTTGTTAGATTGATAGACATGCGCATTAGATACATTTTACAGATTGGGTAAGGATTCGCACACACAGTAAGAACACACATACGTGAGACTTGTGATTACATGTTAGATCTGTGATTTCATTGTAACCATATAATTTGATCTATAAATCTGTTCTAGTTAATCTGTGTGTGAAGTATATTCTAGTAATCTAGGTCACATATCCCGACCGATTCGAGATAATCTTCAATAGTTTTATTCTTGAATTTTGTGCCATTGTCTGTTCTGATCAGCTTTACTGTCTTCTGCATATTCACTTGGACACTCTTGAGAAACGAGATAATGATTTCTAGAGTCTCGTCCTTTGATCTCAGAAATTTGACCCAAGTGTATTTGGAATAATCATCCATAATCACCAAGACGTATTTCTTGCCATTGATGCTTTGTGTTTGCATTGGACCGCAAAGATCCATGTGCAATGCTCTTTTCATTTTGCCCTTCTCACACGCATCACATAGATATTCTTTTTCGTATTTGAGCTCAGGTAATCCTTTGACCAAATTTCCAGTTACCAACTTGTTAATGTACCGAAAGTTGAGGTGAGATAGCCTTCTATGCCATAACCATCTTTGTTGCATAGAGGCTTTAGAAAGTAGACACACAACATTATCTAGTTTGATACTGGACAAGTTGATTGTGTAGAGGTTTGAATTGCGAATGCCGACCAAGAGTTCTTTCCATCTTCAGTTCGTACACAACATCTCTTGGCTTTGAAGTTCACCTCTAAATCCTTGTTGCAAAACTGTCCGATGCTGAATAGATTGTGTCCTAGACCTTCAACATAACTCACCTTCTTTATCGTTATGTTATCTTGAACTACGTCTCCATATCCCAAGATTGGTGAAAACTGGTCATTCCCGAATTTGACATTGCATCAAAATTTCTCTGTATAATTAGATAAAATATCTTTCTGCCCTGTCATATGCTTGGAACAGCCTGAATCCAAGTACCACATATGACGGGTCTGCACAGGAGAAATCAAGCAACAATTGGTTTAGATACCCATTTATAGATGGGTCCCTTCATGTTAGCATCAGATTTTGGTACCCATTTAAATTTGGGTCCTCTTTGATTTTGAAAACCATTTGAATGATATATATATAATAAGAACCAAGCCAATGATCAGAATATTGTCGAGTAACAAAATCATTTCGACCGTATGTGGAACACTGACTAGTAGAACGAGACAATTGAATCAATTGCTTTATTGAGTAAACCTTGCACGAAAATACAAGTTTTGTTTTATGTGAAGGAAATTGATCAATTACATCAGAAGAACTAGCAGTAGTCCTATTACAATATGAAATAGAAAATGATTTTGTAGACTCTTTAATCTTCTTCTTAGGTCTCCACTCAAGCCTTGCTTCAGACCTTTTACATCTCATATCTGAAACACAAGATTAAGATTTGTAAGAACTATGAGATTTCAGAGTTTGTCTTTTTCTGGAATTACCAGTGTTGGTCCGTTTCTGTGAGTGCTTCTTCTTTTTCTTCTTACCTTTAGCATAGTAAGTACTCACAGGAACTGATTCATCAACCTTAGTTGACAATTCACCTTTTTCATAAACACTTGGTAAAGCCTCAGATTTAATCACAAAATCAGAATGATCGAGAAGTTTAGCATTGAAATCAAACTTCTCAACACACTCATCAAAACAAGCATCAAAATTTAAAAAATCAACTTCATCCTCAAATATGTCATCATCATCATCATCTGAAAAGTGTGATGCCTTGGAAGATTTAGGAAACATAAAATCATTAAACTCTTTTGTACACTGTTTCTGATAGGGCGTTTGATCAAAATCTGAAGGTTTTGGATTAGCAAAAACATCGCCCATGAAAACTTAACAAGATGAAGCATCTGAATCAGTGGAGTTGTTTTCAATAACTTTTTGTGACTCTGACTTATCATCTGTAACTTCAGATTTGAGAACAGTGTTCAATAACACAGTGGAAAACACAATCTTCTCTAAGTCAACCAAAATTCTTTCATATACTAAGATGTTCTCAATTTCAGAAATTTTACTTTCCAAGATGAGTGGAGGAACATAAAATTTTGTTTTAATTGGTTTTGCCTTCATTTCCTCAGTAGAGTAGTTTTGAAAATAGTCGTTTGATAAAAATTTTGGTTGCTCAGATATATAACTATCATTCAGCTTATCATAGCAAAATGGTAGTTGCATTTTGGTTGTGCTTTTCCTGTTTTCATCTTCCTTAGCCTTAACCTCATCAGAAGATTTTGTGACAAATTTGGGTTTTAAATGAAGGCACTTGTCAGCCACTTGTAAAAAGTCAAAATTATACAAAGCTGGTAGTTTTCTAATAACTTTCTTTAAAAAATGTGGGTTGTCATACCCAATCCCCCAATTAACTTTAAAAAGTTTAAACTCCTTTGGCTTGTTGAGATGAATGGTTTGATTTGTTTGGCCTCTTGCATAAAGCTTAGCCTCCAAACCATTTATCTTTTTCAACAAATTTTTATTTTCAAACTGCAGCTGATTAACACTTAAAACAAACTTTTGCTTCTCATGTTTACACACATTAAACATAGATTGAGCATCAGATACTTGATTCTCAAAATAAATCTTTTGTTTTTCAAAATTGTTCGCATTGTTGTTCAAAGAATCAATCAATATTTTATTCCCAACAATTTCTTTGTTGAGATTAAATATTGTTTGACGGTATTTTGCAACTTTGCCTTTTTCCTATTTCAGCTTATTTTGTAGATCTTGAAGCTCGACCATTATGGTTTCCATTTTCTTTAAAAAATCACATTTAGAAAAATTGTTTACCTCTTCCGACGATTCATAATTTGATTCATCGTATTTCACTTCTTTTCCCATCAAGCACATGTTTGCCGTCTCATCTCTCTCGTCTTCAGAATCGGTAATCTAGCCAGTGGTCATCCTCGACCATCACAACTTTTCTAGCCTCTTTCTGCTTGGCCAGAAGCATCTTATTCTTGTAATAGTCTGAATTCCTGACTTTTGGCTTCCGACAATCCTTAGCAAAGTGACCGATCTTTCCACAGTTATAGCATTTAACTGGCTCTTCCACTTTCTTCTCATAACTGTTCATATATTTCCTCTTTTCAGGATTTCTCTCCTCATACTTCTTTCCTTCAAACCTTCTTTCATCATACCTCTTTAAATTCCTTCTATCCTCTTTTTATGTTCATAGTTGCGTGACCTAATTTTCATCCGATTCCCAATTTTAGATCCCATCATCATCTTCTATAATTGATCCCACATTTTCTATGTTGTTGCCTTGCAACTATCAATTTTGATGTAGATTTCATTGGGAATGCTTTGTAAAATAAGAGATCTTGCTTGCTTGTCTGCTTTATACCTTTCCTTTTCCTTGTCAGAATACTTAGAAATATCAAGCGGAACATGCTTTGTCTTTTGTTCTCTCGGTTGATTTCCATCTCCACCATTAGATGATCCATCATCTGGAACTTCCATAGTTAACGGATTCATCAAACCTTCTTCAATAGACAACTTTATGTTCTCTCCATTAGTATGTTTGTCTATGAAATCCAGAAACCGGTCTTTCCATTGCTCATATTCTCCTTTGAATAAAACTGGTGGTTTGACATCAGTTCCAATGGATATGGCATCTCTTGAAGTCATCTTGAATAGCTTTGCACAAATCTTTAAACAAAAATCTAAAAATTTCAAAATCTGAAAAACAGTCAAAATTTGACAAAGTATAGAATTCGTAAACCACTGAAGTTACTTCTCGCAAAACACTGTAGATCCCACTTTCCGCAGATAAAAGTACTCGAGAAGTGAGAAAGTCGCAGGCTGAAGCTTGCGGATTCCTACTTATCGCAAACCGAAGACTGCGGATTGTAGGTTTTCGCAGACAACTACAGGCGAAATCCTTACTTCTCGGAAGAAGAGGCGTGCGAGTTCTCGGTTGTCGCAGGCTGAAGCTTGCGAGTTCTTAACTTAGAATATTTTCAACAAATTAGAAACGAACTTCTTGTACACTTGCGAGTTCAACACTTAGAAAAATCCACAAAAACATCTTGTTATAGGCTATGGCTTGCGAGTTCTGCAACTTGACGCAGGCCTAAGGTGATGAACAATAACTTCTTGCAAGGCGTTGTTTCCGAGTTCTTGACTTGTCGTAAACAGAACACTACGAGTTCCTCACTTAACGTACAAAGAGCTCTGCGAATTCTCGTACTTTTCGTATGAATAGTAGCTTTCTGCAGGCTTTGATATGCTTTTTCTGTAACACCCGTAATTCATGGTAAGAAGAAGTCACTCAATGGTCTCTGGAGGTTTCCCATTTATGAAATTGTGTTTTGGGATGTACTGGCTTTGATCCCTAGTAGTGTCGTGAGCTTTGTGGTTGAAAGAGGTCGAATTTCGAGGCTCGAAGGAGTTTGGGAAAAAGTGCCCGCGACAGTGACAAGTGTCACTGTCGCCGTGTCACAATCGCGGGAAAGGTACCGCGGGCTTGTGGCAGCGGGCGACTATGCCCCGCGACTATGCCAAGGGCATAGTCGCCGTGTCAATGTCGCCGAAAAGCCCTGATGTTGATTAAAACCCGATTTTCAACCATTCTCTTCATTTTATCACTTCTAACCTCTCCCATTCTCTCCCAAATCGGTTCCCCTCTCTTCCTCATAAACCCTAACCGATTTTGGGGCTTTCCCATGAATATCAAGGTGCTCCCTCTCCATATTATGATCGATTGCTTCCTCCCTTGATACAAGGTTGAGTTCTCATCTCCAGCATTAGAGATTTTGGGATTTCTAGGTTTTCACCAAAACCTATGTGGTAAGTTTACTTCCTCCATCTCTAAAACCTATTAGGTGGTATACATGCTCCATTGATGATTTACTAAGTTTTATGTTTCTCCATTTTCAGTTTGGAAGATTTTGGAGGAGTTAGATCAAAATTAGGGTTTTGGTATAAGTTGAGATCTCTATGCAAAATGTTTGGGGAATGATTTTATATGGTTGGATATGTTTATTTATGGTTGAAATTTATGGATCTAGGTTTTTGGAGGTTTTGGCTTGAGGATCCAAGTTTCTTTAAGGAAGCTCAAAATGGGGTAAAATCTAGATTTAGCCTAAATCTAGCAAGGTTAGTTCAAGTTGATTTGTGAAAACGGTGTACATGCCAAAATGTTTATTTTAAAGGGTTTTGCGTCTTACATGAAATTGTTAACTGCTGATAAGTTTTGTTATTTTGAAAGTGTTTCTTTATAAACTTATATAGAACACATCTTTGTGATTTTTGGGCGTTTCGATAAATGTGTCATAAATGAATGGGTTTTGATGAATTATTGCATAAATAAGTATTTGGTAAAAAATGCACTTTTAAGTGTTTGTCGGGTTTTATGCATCATTCATGAAATGGGATGATTTGAAAAGTACGAATGTGTGAGTCCTTTGGGTTTGGGTCATTCCCGACTTTGGGGAACATTTTAGAAATGGAAAACCTTTTGGGTTTTGGGCCGAAGGCCAATGGTAATTTTAGAATCAAAGATTTTGGGAAAATGTGTATTTTTTGTTTGTGTAACCATATTGGCTCTCGTGTTTTAGCCAAACGTCTATCGAGCCTCTTGGGGCTTGATTTGTACTCGGTGGAGTCTTTGGAACATTTGTTCGGTTTTGGTAGCTCATTGAGGAGCCTTGGACGTATGGTGTACTTAGTTGCATCTTATTTGAGAGTTACATATTTTGAATGCGTTAATTCATTCTTTTGAGTCATGTAACGTTTTAGACTGTAATGCATTGGATCCATAGGCATATGAGTCAGTTAGTTGGTTTAGTTGGGGACCTTATCCCCGTTTTGGGACTGGATATTGTTTATGGCTAGCGGGAGCTCGAGGTACAGATCGTGGGTGGTGGAACTCGATAACCGTGTAACCTTTGTTGAAGGGCTCGAGGTAGATATCGTGGGTGGTTGAACTCGATGCCCGTTTCTAATCCAATCTGGTTACTCATCGTGGAACTTAGTGTCCGCGTTTGAAGTCTAGTGAGTGGTCCCCAAGCCATGTTTTTATGTAAGCTTGCGGTGGTACCTCGGTTTGGGAGCCGTATACGGAGCTAAGTCTTGCGGTGGTGCTCTTGGAGAGCCGGATACGGGGACTTGTGGCTTTTGTGGTGAAACTCATTAGAGGTCGAGTAGACACTAGGGTCATTTGGGTATCTTGCAGTGGTAGCTCGGTTAGGAGCCGTATACGGGGATCCATGGTTCTATGTGAAGCTCGAGAACATTGATAAGTGGCTTAACATTGTGTGTCCGCCACTTCCGATGGAATTCGGGTATCCCCCATCACCGAAAGGTGTTGTTTTTGGGTATTGAGTTTTATTATCCAAGTTTTCGGTGACGTTTTGTATATATGGATCTTATCCATGATTTATGGGTTGAGTATTATACCCCCACCCGTGTTTTGGGTGTTTTGGGATATAAAGTTTTATCCACGTTTCATAAATTGGGAGTCCGCTTTCTATTCTCCTTTTGAGTGAGTTATGTGTTGAAATTAATTTACGAAGGAACGTTGTTATTTTGGGGTCTTAGTCCTTAAAACAGTTTCGTTTGGAAAACGTTTATTATGGTGTCTCATTCCTCTAAAATGCATATTATTGTAAAACGAGTCGTTTCCACATTCAAAGCATATCATCTTGAAAGATTATGATTTCATCTGTATTCTTCCTTTTTAAACGATTAATTTATCTATGTTGAAAACTCTTGAGCTCACTAGGCGTTAAGCCTAACCTTTTTATTTTTCGGCATGTGCATCAGGTTCTAGATGGGGGTTTGGTTCTAGCAGGACTATGAAGAATTGAGAGCCTTAGCCTTACGCAAGTGTAAGTAGTTGGGGAAGTCTTCCGCAGTTGGAGATAGTGACTGTTATTGGATTTTAGTAGCACCCGTCCTTATTATAGTCTGTATGTATGGAATGGAATGTGTGAATTAAGCTTAAATCTTAAATTATGATTGTAGATGAATCAATTGTCGATGTATTTAGAAAATTTTAAATTAGTTGCTAATTCCAGAATTGAGGGTGTTATAGATTCCTTACTTGTCGTATACTGCTGTTTGCGAGTTCTTCACTTTACGCATAAAGAACTCTACGAGTTCTTGCCTTAGAACAAAATTCTCACCAACAACAAGGTTTCTTGCGAGTTCTTCATGAATTCGTAAACAATTGCCTGCGAGTTCTTCAAATATGAATCTTGCGAGTTGACTAGATCTTACGAGTTCTTCCCTTATCAAACTCAAAAACACACCGATTCAACTAAAAACTCTTCAAACCTTCAAATTTGATACTGAAACTTTGCCAATATGCTCTCGAGAACAATCTGAACACTTTACAATTGAACAATTACACTAAAAAACAACAAAATTGACAAATTGATCTAAAGTCAGTACGTTTACAAACTCGAACCAAAAACCAACAGAAATCCAAATTCACACAAATCAGATGTGAATTTGACAAATCAATACAAGCCAAACCTGTTCTAGATCACTAAATCGAAAACAAAACAACAAGTACAACTCCAAAAACATCACAAAATCAATAAAATCGATCTGGACAGACACGTTCTGCGAGTTCTTGATGATTCAGCCAAAAAGGTTCAGATTTTTGAAAGATTTTCTGATAAAATGCTTGCTCTGATACCAATTGTGTGTCCCAAATTGTGCAATTCAATCAAGATGAACACAAGATTACAATTCAATAAGCCATATGTATTGAATCAATTCAAACGAATTACAAATGCTCTCAATATGATATTTCTCTCTTTAGAATGTAAATCTATCTAAGTGCTTAATGATTCTACTAACAGAAAAATGTATTTATACTATGGACATTACAAAGACAAAGCATAACAAGTAAACTAACAAAAACACTTTCACTTTACATTGACTTTCCTTTAATAGAATCTTTGACTTTGACTTGCAATCTTGAAGCTTTGACTTGGGCTTTGATTTATCAATCTCAATGATCTTGGATCCAACATTTATGAACTAACAATCACATAATCATATATGATTGTACTATGAAAGAATTTGACATAATGTTTAATTTTATTATGCACCACATAATCATATGTGATTGTACTATGAAGGAATTTGATAGAATGTTTAATTGTATTATGCACCACATAATCATATGTGATTGTACTTTGAAGAAATTGGACATGTATTATATACCATATTCATCCAATCAAAATCATAGTCGATCACATACTAATACCTAAACTAACATGATTTACAATGCTTAACATAACTATATTTACAAAAAAACCCATTCATATACTATTTCAAATAACCAACATCATTATCCCCATAACTATGGAAATAAGCTATTGTTTATCAACATTCTAATTCTAAGTATTCCTAAGACAAAAATAATATCCCAAAAATGAATTTTCAAGAACTTTGCCATTTAAAAAACAACTATCAATAATCAAGATCTAAGTAAGACGTGCATTCTTGGTTTTCGATGTATCTTGTATTATCTTCTTGTTTAGCTTAGGATCCAACTTTGCAAAATTTGTTACCTGCATGGTCATTTTATACCTTACTGTGTTATGGCTTGAAAGCAAGATCTTTGATAAGTACTTTATACCTCACAATGCTGATTGTTGCATCAAACAACATAAGTCATATGCTTATTTCAACATTTGTGAGTCAGAAATTATATAAATCATATGAACATGTCATTTCTATTTATCAACTATGAACACCATTAAACTCATTACCAATCCCCAAACAGGTTTATGTTACCAATATCACATGTGATTAGTTTCCCATAATCATACAATAATGAATGAATTAGCAACATTTGGTTATGCAAGGACCCCATGAACCCCAAACCTATGAATACCAACCCCAATCACATTGTTAATCAAATCTATATGCATATTATCACCTTTGTGAATTAATCACACATGATTATAAATTATGTGTACAATAACCCATGAACCCAAATTACATTTCGTCACGCCATACACATATTACAACAACTTGTGAATCACAGATGATTAGAAATCATACAAACATGTCAATTATGATATATCAATTATAAACACCATTAACCTCAATTATAAACACCAAAATAGATTTATGTTACCAATATCACAAGTGATTTGTTTCCCATAATCATACAATAAAGAATGATTAGCAATATTTGGTTATGCAAGGACCCTATTAACTCTAACCCCGTGAATCCAAACCCAATCACATTATAAATTAAATCCAAGTGGATATTACAACATTTTTGAATCACATAAGTAGAAGTTATATGAACATTATTAAAAATTATATGAACAACAACCCCATGAAACCCATTTACATCTGTGACCATGATATGCATATTACAACATTTTGTCAATAACAGATGATTAGAAATCATATGAATGTGCCAGTTATGTTAGAAATAATATAAATCGATAACACTTTAAAATTATGGGAATGTTTACCTTGCTTCGTCAATGAGAGGTTTGATAGGGTTCGATCGTTGTCTTCGTTGAGCTCAAAATCATCAATGTCAAATGGGTCTTCAATGGTGTTTCTAAAGCGTCCCATCCCTAATTTTTTTTTGCAATCCTACTACGTTTTCATAATCCTTCAATGAAAATCAGAACACCATAGTTACTAGAAACCCTAGGGTTTACATTCAATAAACCAAAATTGGGCTGAGGTTTGGAAGATAGAGTAGTAAAATCAAACATGTCGCATCCATTGTTGAGAATCCAAAAGTTGTTCTTGTGTAATCCGACTTTGAATGATACAAATGCTTAGATCTCAACAAGAAGAATCTGGTGTGTGAGAAAATTTGGGAAAAGGATTGTAGAGAATGATTTGGTAGGGATAATCATATCCCTGATTAATCGCTCGCATAAACATAGGAATTCCACCAGAATTTGTTATTCCCATTTTACCCCTAAAATCGTTTGACCTTGGTGAAAAGTTTCTTTCTACAGCCTATAATTACTGAATTTGTCATTATTGATTTCAGCCCTTGATTTGATCTAATAAGTGGTTGAAATCTACCCTCTTATTTTCTTAAGTAAGTATTGTTCTTATTTGAACCCACCTCCATCTCTCTCTCTTTCTCTCTCTCTCTCTCTCTCTCTATATATATATATATATATATTTGGATGTGTGTAAAAAATAAGAATTTTAGAAAAAAATATATATTGATCGATGGTTATAAATAACCGTTATATATAATAGAATTTAAAAACAAAGATTGTCAACATTAAATATCTTAATTAATTACTGATTTTTCAAAAAAGATAATTAATATTTAAATTAAATATTTTATTAAAATCATTTATTAATTTTTTTTTTATTTAAGAAACAACATATGTATAAGTTTAATTCTGAGTAAACTCTAATTTTGGTCCTTGAGATTTAGAGAAATCTTTGAAAATGGGAACTAAACTTTAATAAGTTCAGAAATCATCCTTGGGGTTCTTATTTTGCTCTAAAAGTGGTCCCTCTTCACTAACTCTGTTAATTTTCTCTGTTAGAGAGAGGGGCATTTTCATCCATTGAGGATTTCCCTTTTTTTTTAACTAGAAAAATCATAGAAAATAACACCAAATAATTTATGCGCTTGAGGGTCTTTCTCCTCTCAAACCTCATTCGTCTGAAGTTGTTAGAGCATATATTAGTTGGATACAAGATCATGAAGGCTGAAGGTCAAAGTCAAGCAAGTCAAAGCTCAAGTCAACTCTCAAACATTAAAGTCAAAGTCTCTTTGTAATAAAATAAAAGTCAAAGTCATTTTATATTTGTTTTAAGTGTTGTGTTGTAAGTATTTTGTCCGTTTGTTCTTAATAGACATATGACTAGTGTAAGAGTGTGGTTTTGTAATACGTTGACATTGTGATCTAGAGAGAGAAAGTTTCACAGAGGGCTTGTATACGAAATCTGATTGGAAAATGAAATAGGTTAATTGATTAGATTAATTATCATCTTGTTATTGTGATTAGATTGCAATTAGAACTTGATAGTATAGGGAATAATAATTGGTATCATAGCAGAGTTCAAAGTGAAATCGATCAAGAAAATGGAGTCGCACTGTGTCGTCTGAGTTTGGATCAATTTTTGAGTTTTTGTGTGTAATTGGGATTGTAATCGATTCTATTGAGTTCACATTATGTTTTAGATAAATCTTGTAAAGGTTTAGCAGAATATTGCACTGTAATTTTGATCAATTTGTAGGATTTTATGATTTTTGAGTTCACAAGTTTATACGCATTGTGTTTGAATCAATATGTTCATTTGAGTGAATTTCGTTGAAATTCATTGGTTGTAATAGATTCTAGATGCATTAGTGAGCAAATTGTCGAAGTTATAGATCAAAATTTGAAGATTTCATGGGTTTTTGAGCCAATCAGAGTGATATTTTATCGAGATCTCAAGAACTCACATAACCTTGAAGAACTCGCATCAAAGAGGATTTCGCATAGTTGTTTTGTTTGAAAATTTCTTAGGGATAGAATTCGCACATGTGTGTTATGCGAATTGCGTAGAATTCGCATGTGTGTGATAAGAATTCCTCAGAATTCGTACAACTTTGTAAGCGAATTGTCAGAATTCGCATAAGCCTTTGATACGAAAAGTTTTTGTGAAAAATATTTCCAAGGAAAGAATTCGCATGGTGCTTTATGCGAATTGCTCATAATTCGCATAAGAGTGTTATGCGAATTGTTCAAGATTTCGCATAAAAGTTTAAAATTCTTTTTCTAAGTGTAGAATTCGTATGTGTTAGTCATGCGAAAAACTCATGCGAAAAGTTCATGCGAAAAACGAAATTTTCAAATTTTCCAGGTCAAGATTTCGCATAAGTGTTGTATGCGAATTCCTAGAACTCGGATATAACTACGTGTGAATTCCTTGCGTGTGAATTCTGAATTGTACTTGCATGCGAATTCTAAGGTTGTGTGTGTGCGAATTGGTTGTATGCGAATTATGTGTGTTTCATTGTGTGGTGCGAAGTCTATACTTAGGAGATTTTTGGAAATTTAATTTCTGAAAATTCTTTCTAAGTTTTTCGGTATTTCTGATTTCACTTGGACTGACGATCATTTTCAAGTTCTTATTGTACATTTTTGAAACAGGATGACTTCAAGAGAAGCACTAGCTATCGGAACAGATGTAAAGCCTCCGGTACTATTCAAAGGAGAGTACGAACAGTGGAAGGACCGCTTCCTAAATTTTATCGATCGCAATGACTTGGGAGACTACATCAGGCTATCTCTAATGGAAGGTGTCATGAAACCTCCCACAAAGATCTTATCTACTGAGGGAGAGAATGAGGAAGATATTGTCAACAAAGAATACCCACTACCACTTGATGAGTACACAGATGAACAGAGAAAGAGACAGAAAGCTGATAGATTGGCGAGGTCATTCATTCTTCAAGATATTCCAAATGAGATATACGTGAAGATAGACAACTACAATGTCGCGGGAAAAGAGATGTGGGATCCACTAGAAAAGATGATGCTAGGATCCAAGATCGGAAACCAGCTCAAAGTCTCGAACTGCCTCAACAACTATGAAGAGTTCAAGGCCAAAGAGGATGAATCTCTTGAGGCTACTTATGACAGATTTGTGACTCTACTGAATTAGCTCAGTAAGAATAAAATCTAAAAACCTCAAATCGAGTTGAACGTAAAATTCCTGAGCATACCGCAGCCAGAGTGGAAGAGATTCACTAGGTAGATGAAGCAGATGAAGGATCTGAATGAGATTCCACTTCACGAAGTATACGAGACTTTGATACAAAACGAAGAAGAGGTGGAGGAGATCAAAGATGAAAAGAAGAGGGCTGAAAAAGTGGTTGCTGATCCAGTTGCCCTGGTAGTGAAGAAGAAATCGGTGAGCCTAAAGAAGAAGAAGAAGGTAATAGTTTCTGAATCCGAGGAGGTGGATAGTGAAGAAGATTCTGATCCCGATGACTGTCAGAATCTGAAGCAGGCAATGCTATTACTGACTAAAGCTTTCCAAAAGAAGTTTTACAAGAAGCCTAGATCTAACAGTCAGAGGTATTCTTCGGGTTCAAGAAACTATGAACATAAGGAGAGAATTGAAGGAAAGAGAATGGAAGAGAAAAGGCCTGAAGAGAAGAGATACAGATCAGAAGAGAAGAAAGAGCCAGAACCAACAAAATGCTATAACTGCGGAAAGATTGGACACTTTGCTAAGGATTGCCGAAAGCCTAAGGTCTGAAACTCCGAATACTACAAGAATAAGATGCTCTTGGCCAAGCAGCAAGAGGTTGGCAAGGCTCTTATGGCTTAAGATGAATATTGGCTCGATCATTCTGATGAAGAAGTAGAGAAAGAAGAAAAAGCCCACATGTGCTTCATGGGTAAAGAAAAGACTGAAGTAGAAGCTGAGTCAGACTGTGAAGACACTGAAGAGGTATGTAATATGTCTGAATCAGATTTTCTCAATGAAATGCATGTCATGATGGTTAAACTCCAGGAATTAGAGTCTAAACTTAATCGTGAGAAAGGTATCATTAAAGATAAAAACCAATCAATACTGAAACTTAGCAATGACATTGCTGAGAAGAATGTATTGATTGATTCTTTACATAAAAACATTGATACCAGCGCGAAAGAGAAGACTATAATTCACAATGAACTATCTGAAACTACTTCCAAATATAGACTATGTGAATTCGAAGTAAAAGAGATTGCCAAAAAGTATTGCTCTTTAAAGAAAGAAAACAAATCTTTAACTGATAAAGTGAATGTTTTGGAAGAAAAACATTACACTTTGGGTCTATTAGAGCAAACGATTCATTTGAATAAACCTAAAGAGAGTAGTGAGTGTTGGGGTCTTGGTTACGAGAACCCACACTAATTCAAAAAGGATATCTCTAAAGTGCATGTGCTTTATGATTTTGGATTTTTAAAACTGGCACCACAATACCCCGAACTTAAAGTTAAGTGGACTAAACTTTCTGAAGAAGATGAAGCTAAGGAAAAAGAGAAGAAAGAACAAAACTAAAATGCAACTTCCATTTCGATATGAGAGATTGAATTCTAGTTATAGTTCTGATAAATCAAAATTTCTTTCTAATGACTATTTTGAAAGCTATTCTTCAAAAGAGTTGGAGGCTAAACCAATTGAAGGTAAACTTTATGTACCTCCTCTTGTGTTAGAAAGTAAAATTTATGAACTCGAGAACACTCTAATAGAAAGAAAGAATTTTGATTAATCTATAACAAACTGTGTTTTCTACTGTGTTTCTAGATTCTATTTTTCTAATACTTCCAAAGCTTCAAAATCTAATGATTTAAATGGTCTACTTGATGAAGAGTTTGATTTTCTTAACTCTGAAGGTGATTTAGATGAGTGTGTTGTATAATTTGATTTTAATGCTAAACTTCCTGATCATTCACGATTTGTTATTAATTCTTTTGGTCTACCCAGTGTGTATGAAAAGGGTGAAACATCAACGAAAGTTGATGTACCAGTTTATGTGAATACCAAGAATGTTAAAGGTAAGAAGAAGAAATCTAGGCATTCACAGAAACAGACAACCACTGGTAAATCAAAGAAAAAACAATCTTTCAAATCTCACAGTTCTACCAGTAAGGGGGCGTTTGGTTCGGAGATTCTGATGGAATCTGATGGAATTGGAATGTTGAATTCCGTTGACCAGATTCCATTACATCGTTTGGTTCATTCTTTTTAAGGAATTGGAATGTTGAATTCCAATGAATTCCACAAATGAAGGAATTCAACATTCCTTGGGGGGGAGGTGGTATTTCATTGGAATGGAATGTCATATTTTTTTTTTGGACAAAATTGCCTCTCATCCTAATATGCACCACCACCTCCGGCCAACGCCACCGGCCATCATTGACCACCACCTCCGGCTACCAACATCGGCCACCACCTCCGGCCACCACCACCACCACCTCCGGCCACCACCACCACCACATCCGACCACCACCACCACCTCCGGCCACCGCCACCTCCAGCCACCACCGCCACCGGCAACCACCACTACCGTTTAACATTATTAGCAGACACCAACTCTCTCTCCTCTTTCTCTCTCCCCCTCTCTCCCTCTCTCTCCTCTCTCTACCCTCTCTCTCTCTCTCACAATCTATCCTCTCTCTCTCCTCTCTCTCCTCTTTCCCTCTCTCTCCTCTCTCCCCCCTCTCTCTCCTCTCTCCCTCTCTCTCATCTCTCTTTCTCTATCCTCTCTCTACTCTCTCTCAATCTATCCTCTCTCTCCCACTCTCTCTCCTGTCCTTTCTCTCTCTCTCCTTTCTCCTCTCCTCTCTCTCTCTCCTATCTCTCTCAATCTATCCTCTCTCCCTCTCTCTGTCCTCTGTCCTCTCTCTCTTATCCTCTCTCCCTCTCTCTCTCATCTCTTTCCTCTCTCTCCTCTCTCTCACAATATATCCTCTCTCTCCTCTATCTCTCTTCTCATCTATCTCTCTCCTCTCTCTCTCCCTCTCTCTCTCTCCCTCTCTCTCTCTTATCATCATTCGTGTGCTAAAATAATCAAAGCAATTTTAGTTAAAAATTAAACTATTTAATAACTATTTCATTAAAGTAATTTTTGTTGAAAAAAATTAAAATAAACAAAAAGGGTATTTTGGTCATTTACCATAATTCCATTCCAATTCTAAAGTTACAATATGTGAACCAAACAGAAAAACTTCAATTCATTTAACAAATTCCATTCCAATTCTGTCAACCAAACAGGTGGTCAAACCTGACAATATTCCATTCCAATTCCTTCAAAGTCAAATTGCTTTGACAGATTCCATTCCATCCAAAAACATTCTGGGAACCAAACGCCCCCTAAAGTTTCAAATGTTTCAGATGTGAATAAAAGAAAGGCTGGAGTTAAATCATAGTGGTTACCAAAGAAGAAGATTGACGAGACTGCTAAATCATATTCTAACTCTCATTGTAATAGAAATACTAATAGTACAACTGATGTAATTGGCAATGTTGCTTTTCTGAAACCAAAACTTGTAACTTCTTACAAGCGTTATTCAATAAAGCAATTGTTCCAATTATCTCCGTCTACTAGAAAGTTTTCTACTTATAGTAGAAATGATTTTGCTTCTCGGCAATATTCTGATGTTTGGTTTGGCATATATCATGTCTATTCTTATCATTCTTATGCTTCAAATGTTTTTCAAAAGATCAAAGGTCCATATACAAATGGATGCCAAAATCTTGCGCTAACACTGTAGGACCCGTCTATAAATGGGTACCTAAACCAATTGTTTTGTGATTTCTCTTGTAGAGACCCGTCATATGTGGTACTTGGATTCTGGTTGCTCCAAGCATATGACCGGGCAGAAAGATTTATTATCTAATTATACAGAGAAATATTGCGGAACAGTGCGCTTCGGAAATGATCAGTTTTCACCAATTTTGGGTTATGGTGACGTAATTCAAGACAACGTAACAATTACGAAGGTGAGCTACGTTGAAGGATTAGGACATAACTATTCAACATTGGACAGTTCTGTGACAAAGATTTAGAGGTTAATTTCAAGGCCAAGAGGTGGTTTGTGCGTACTGAAGACGGTAAAGAACTCTTGGTCGGCACTAGAAAGTCAAACCTCTACACGATTGATCTGTCAAAAGTCAAGAATGACAATGAGGTATGTCTACTGTCAAAAGACTCACTGCAACAAAGTTGTTTATGGAATCGAAGACTTTCTCACCTGAATTTTCGTTACATCAACAAACTGGTCACGGGAAATTTGGTAAAAGGACTTCCAGCGCTCAAATACGTTAGAGAACATCTCTGTGCAGCGTGTGAGAAGGGCAAGATGAAGAGAGCCGCTCATAAGCCGAAACCCGAGCCGAGTACAAATTCATCCTTAGAGTTACTGCATATGGATCTATGCGGTCCGATGCGTACTCAAAGCATAAATGGCAAGAAATACGTTCTAGTGATTGTGGACGATTACTCGCGGTATACTTGGGTCAAATTTATGAGAACAAAGGATGAGACACCCGAAGTCATCATCACATTTTTGAAGACTACTCAAGTAAATCTACAAAAGACAGTCAAGCTTCTTCGTACAAACAACGACACAAAATTCAAAAACAGAGTTGTTGAAGATTATCTCGAATCGGTCGGGATAACACATCAATTTTCTGTTGCCAGAACGCCTGAACAGAACGGAGTCGTAGAAAGACGTAATAGAACGCTAGTCGAGGCCGCTCGAACTATGTTGAGTCAATCAGATTTACCTCTGTTTCTATGGGTTGAAGTTGTATCGACTGCTTGCTACACATAGAATCGTTCTATAATCCACCGCCGGTTTGGTAAAACGCCATATGCTTTAATTAATAATCGTACACTTAGAATTAAACATTTCCATATTTTTGAATGCAGGTGCTTTATACTAAATGACAAGGAGAACTTAAAGAAGTTCAGTCCGAAGGCAGACGAAGGCATCTTTATCGGCTACTCTCAAACGTCTGGAGCTTACAGAGTCTACCTGAAGAAGTCCAAGATAGTAGTTGAGAGTGTCAACGTTACATTTGATGAGGAGATGGCTTCTGTTCAAGACAGTTCAGAACCCGTTGTCACTGGTATACTAGCTTCTGGGCAGATCAGTCTAGAACCTGTGCCTACTGATAAGAAATTAGATGAAGCGTCATCGTCTAATTCTCATTTATCTTATTTAGATTTATTGTTTGAATTGTTTTATGATGAATTTCTTGGTACTAAAGTGACTAAACCTATTGTGGTTGATAGATTGGAAGATTCAATGCATAATCATCCAACCACTTCAGAGATATCTACTGAATCCAATTCCCCGGTTCAGCAAGAGATTACAATTCAAACGCCTACTCCAACAGTTGAAGTTGTGAACATTCATGAAGAGCAAGAAGTTTGTTAGGTCCATGATCATCAACATCTCAAGTGTTTGTAACAAGTTTAAGTAGGAGAGAACTATTTATTTAGAGAGAGAAACTAAATCTAATCTAGAGAGAGAAAGTGCTTAAGGACTAAATTTTCATTAATTGGAATTATGAAAAATTACAAGCTAAGACTTCTATTTATAGTCCAACACCTACACTCCCTTGTTACAACATTAAGCCCAAGCCCATCTACAACTAAGCCCAATAGGCCCATGGCCTTTTACAAATACAAATCAAATACAATTAAATGTTATTTACTTTCCAACACTTTTATACACTAACATTCTCCCCCTAAAGCTTTGGAAAGTAAATCATCTTCAAGCTCTAATCTTCTCTTCCCCTTTATTTTCTTGAAAAAACTTTAGAGCATGCATTAACAATTGTAGGCTCGGCTCCCCCTTGAAAGTTGCTCTCATTCTTCGTTTTCGACTTTAAAACCGGATCCGATGTACACCGTAAGCTCGACTAAGTGCACGATAAAACATCTCGAAATGTTGAAATCCAACTCGTTCCGATAAGCGCACAAGAAATATAACGAGTGTGACAAACCGAGTGCATCCTTAGTTTTTAACAACGAAACCATCGTTAACCGTGAGTCGAATAGGAGTTCGGCTTGAGAGTCATAAACGAGATGCTCGAAGAGGAAGCGATAGGCATACACTACAATGGTAAGGGATGAGGAACAATTTTTGGCCAAACTAAACTGACTTTTGGACCAAAAATGTTAGAAAACTAAATGGACTAACAAATATTTATTAACTCACTATTCATCTCCTTTTTCACACAAAAAATCACGATCTGCACATTTTTTTTTCTTTGCTACATGAAATCTCGTTCAAATAAGCTTTGAATTATATCTATTGGCCTCATTAAATCTCAAATCAACATTTTCAGTAAATGATTTATGCATGCATCGTGAAACAGTATGGTCGTTGATGTAACAGAATGAATCCGACGAGATAACCGAATTTTCCGGCAATGTCAACAAACAGCTTAAAAACTCACCAATTCATGCTGAAACTTTTGTAATCATCTTGCAAATTGATCAACATGTCAAAACAAACTGATTTGGACTAATAAACATCAAAAAATCCGGCGAAACAGTCCAGATCCGGCCACTCACGTTTTTCCGGGGAGGTGATTTTCAACGGATCACAATACTTCGATTTCTTGCTCAAAATCCATCAAACAACTTACAATAAATCGATATAAACATTAAGAGAAGATCTCGAACGTAATTTGACAGTATCATAGCACACTTCTCATTTTTCCGGCGATGAACAGTAACATCTCCGGCGAAAACGTTTTTCCGGCGAACTCTCTTTAAAAGCTCATATCTCACTCATTTTTCATCGAAATTCAGATCTAAAAGATGTAGAATGCTCGATTTTCAACAATGAACATATCTAGGCAAGTAAAATTACCTCATGCAAGAAAAATTCGGATCGAAGAATTTGACGCGAAGAATACCGAAAATTTCGAACGAAAATTCGAAAAAACTTCAAAACTTGACAAAATTCGAATCCAAAAGTTGTAGTAGATCTGTAATCTCATCTAGAACAAATCTTCAAGAGGAATCGACATATGAAGGCACTTACATGTAGATCGGGCTAAAAAACACATGAAATGTCGAGATCCGATAATCGTTTCGATAAAAATGTTATCGTTTGGCTCTGATACCACTTGTTAGGTCCATGATCATCAACATCTCAAGTGTTTGTAACAAGTTTAAGTAGGAGAGAACTATTTATTTAGAGAGAGAAACTAAATCTAATCTAGAGAGAGAAAGTGCTTAAGGACTACATTTTCATTAATTGGAATTATGAAAAATTACAAGCTAAGACTTCTATTTATAGTCCAACACCTACACTCCCTTGTTACAACATTAAGCCCAAGCCCATCTACAACTAAGCCCAATAGGCCCAAGGCCTTTTACAAATACAAATCAAATACAGTTAAATGTTATTTACTTTCCAACACTTTTATACACTAACAAAGTTGCTGAGTCAGTTGGATGCACTGTAAGGACTACTCAACAGATAGAAAATGTCCAACCAACTGAAGCTTCTGCACATAATACTTCAACTGCACCCTTACCAAATATTGAAAAACTGATGAAGCTGAAAGTGGATTTTTAGATGAAAATCATGATCAATATACATCAAATTCACTCCCTCATGAGCACAATTGTACCAAAGAGCACCCACTACATCAAATCATTGGAGATCCATCCAAACCGGTGTAAACTAGGTCTGCTACATTAAATATGTGTATACATGACTCATTCCTGAGCAAGATAGAGCCAACACGCATATCTGAAGCTCTAGCTGACTCAGATTGGGTAACTGCAATGCAAGAAGAGCTGAATTAGTTCGAAGCACTCAAAGTCTGGAGACTAGTGCCTAAGCCTGAAGGTAAAACCATTATTGGCACAAAATGGGTGTTCAAAAACAAGAAAGACGAAGATAGTATCGTTATCAGAAACAAAGCTAGACTAGTGGCTAAAGTATATAGGCAAGAGGAAGGTATTGACTATGACGAGACTTATGCTCTAGTGGCGCACATCGAAGCTATAAGGATGTTTCTAGCATATGTCGCACACAAGAACTTCACCGTCTACCAAATGGACGTGAAGACTACCTTTCTCAACGACATATTAAATGAGGAAGTCTAGGTCTCTCAGCCTGAAGGCTTTGTCAATCTAGAGAAACCGAATCACGTATATATTCTGGACAAAGCTCTTTACGGACTGAAGCAAGCCCCTAGAGCCTGGTATGAAGTGTTATCTAAATTCCTAGTCAAGTGTGGCTTCTCGAAAGGTAAGATCGATACTACTCTTTTTATCAAAAATCAAAAAGCCGATATCATTTTAATTCAGATTTATGTGGATGATATCATATTTGGCTCAACTAATGCAAAATACTGTAAGAATTTTTCTAACCTCATGGTGTCCAGATTTCAGATGAGTATGATGGGAGAGATGAATTTCTTTCTCAGATTACAAGTCAAACAATTTTCGACGGGGATTTTTATCAATCAAGCTAAGTACATTTTCGATATTCTTAGAAAAATTAAAATGGAAAATTGTACACCTATTGGAACCCCGATAGCACCTGGAACTAAGATTGGCATAGATTCTTCGGGATAAGTTGTCGATGTTAGAACCTACCGAGGGATGATTGGTTCTTTAATGTATTTAACATCTAGTAGGCTAGATATAATGTTCTCTACATGTCTATGTGCTCGAGATCAGGCTTCTCCAAAAGAATCCCATTTGTTCCCAGTTAAAAGAATTTTTAGATATCTGAAGGGCACTGCAGATCTTGGTCTGTGGTATCCTAAGGATACAGGTTTTGAACTGACAACATATTTAGATGCAGACCATGCAGGTTGTATGCTTGACAGGAAAAGTACGTCGGGACACATACAATTTATTGGGGGATAAACTCGTGAGTTGGGCATCCAAGAAACAACTCTGTGTATCCACGTCAACAACTGAGGCAGAGTACGTTGCTGCGGCGAGCTGCTGTTCTCAAGTGCTATGGATAAGAACACAACTTCGAGGTTATGACTTCAAATATAACAAGATCCCGATCTACTGCGATTCGAAGAGCGCGATTGCCATATTTGCGAATCCTGTTCAACATACCTAGACCAAACACATTGATGTTCGATATCATTTTATCAAAGACAATGTAGAAAAAAGGTACAATCGAACTTTATTTTGTAAACACAGATTATCAACTTGCAGATTTATTTACCAAGCCTCTTGATGAAAAGAGTTTTAATTTTTTTGTTTCAAAACATGGTATGCTAAATCTCAATACTTAATTTGTGATTACATACTAAAGTTTTGCTATTGTTAGTTTTCGTCATTTCTTTATTTTTATTCTGAAAGATGATCAATAATCTACTTACATTTGAGGGGGAGTTCATAAGTTTTTGCATATGTTTATCACTGATAAATTTTCTAATGCATAATTTCAGGGGGAGTAAGAGATAAGGAGTAAGAAATATGATTTCTGATTACATCTGATCAGAACTCGTACATTCAAAGTTTTATTGCTTTATGTCATTTTATTTTCAATAAATTGTGTGAATAAAGCTTTGTACTTTGACAGACTTGTGATTTTTGACTGTTGCAAATTTTGAGAGGAAGTTTACATGATCATATCATAAAAGACTTAGGGCTGACTTCATGAGATTTAAGACTGAGCAAAATGTTTATTTCTAATCTTAATCTCATATATGGTTGAAAGAAGGACAACTTTCAATCATAGAAAACATGTTTAAAATGTTCAAACCCCTTCTTATTCTTAAAACGATTTCATGAATTTAGAAATGTGATTTTAATTGTTTTCATTTTACATGTGCTTTAATTGATTGAATAAACCGTGTGTTTCCAAAGATAAATACTCGTGTATTATCTTTTCCATATACTTTCAAGTATTCACACACATCGGTTTAACTTTTTGTTCAACATGTTATCACCATGACTCAAATTGAACAAAATTTTCGATGGTGATACACCCCGCTTGATATTCAACGTTTTGAGCGTTGATTTCATTCAAATGTTTTGTAACACCCTCAAATCTGGAAATAGCAACTTATTTAAAGTTTTCTAAATACATCCGTAAATGGATCATCTACAACCACGATTTTAGATTCAACTACAATACACATACACCATCTTATACATACGGACTATAAGGGACGGGTGCTACTAATACCCATGCATAGTCACTATCTCCATACAGCGGAAGAATTCACTGAATACTTACTTTCGGATCTAGCTAAGGCTCTACTCCTCATAGTACTGCTAGAACCAACTCCTAGCCTTGAATACCTGATGCACATGCCGACAAGTAAAAAGGTTAGGCTAACGCCTAGTGAGTCCAAGAGTTTTACATGAATAAATATATCTTTAAAAGAATGAACTTTACTTGAAACTGTGACCAGTTAGTTGATGTCCTTTAAAATGCGGAAACGACTCTTTTCCCATATCATGCACTTTCAAAGGTGGACACCTCATTTCAAACATGCTTTATAAAGTAATGTACTTAATTTAACTCGAAACATGAATCATCATCAAAACCATATATATCATACGTTTCCGGTCATAAAACATGGGTACCGAAGTTCAACCCTGCAATACCCAATTGACCATCCCAAAACAGACTGACTCACGTGCCTATGGATCCATTGCAACTCAGTCTAACCTTTCCAGACTAAACATGAATGACTAAAGCACTCGAGTCCGTAACAACCTCAATACGCATCACAACGCATTAATACGTACGTCATAACTGGACTCCACATTGAGCCATATAAAACCGGACAAGTGTCCTCGAGACTCCTTTAAAACAACATCGAGCTAAAATGCTTAAACCTCTTTTGACCAAAGATTACGTTTTCCAAATAATGAACTCACTCAACCCATACCATGAAATCACATGCTCCAAAATACTCGAATGGACTCCAACACAGTTTAAGTCGGGTCAAAAGGTTTTCCAAATAGATTTATGCTCATTATCCTTTCAAAACGTCCCATAACACAAAGTTGAACCTTTTACCCTAAACAACATTAAAATGCTTTTAACTAAATAATCTCATGTATGCAATAAGTTGTCAAACACACTCATTTATGACTCATTTATCAAAATGCCCAAAATCGCAATAATGTGTGCTATACAGGTTTATAAAGTTAAATATTTTCAAAATAACCAAACTGATCAGCAGTTAACAATTTCATGTGAAATGTAAAATACTTTAAAATAACCATTTTGGCATGTACACCGTTTTCACAAATCAACTTGAACTCACCTCGCTAGATTTAGGCTAAATCTAGGTTTCACCCAACGAGCTTTTTTAAAGGCCACTTGAATCCTCAAGCCGAAAGCTTCCAAAACCCTTTTAGATGATGAGACTTTCCGAAGACACCCAATCCATCTCTTCAACTCGAGTTCTCAAAACCTAGACCCAAACATTCCAAACCATAAATAACCATACTTAACCATTTAGAAACATTCCCCAAACATTATTTACTAAAATCCCCAACGAGATCAAAACCCTAGTTTCCCCAAAACTATCAAGTCCGAGATTTGGTAAACCAAACACTAGGGAAACATCAATGGAGCATTTATAACTTATTACAAGGTTTGGAAATGGAAAGAACATGCTTACCACTTAGGTTTTGACGAAAACCTAGAAAACCCGAAATGAACTTGAGGTTGAAGGTGAAGATGAAGCTTCTTGACCATAGCTTCCAATCTTTGATGGGTGGAAGGAGGAACACTTGGAACATAAAAGATTTGGTGCGTTTGATGCATAAAACCGATTTTAGGGTTTGTGGTTCGGTTTCTAGAGAGAAAAAGGGTGAAAGGGGGTTGAGATAAATGAAGAGGGGCTGCTCAAGGCTGATTAAAAACGACCAGGGGCCGTAGGCGATTGTGTCCGGCGATTGTGCCCAGGGCACTCACGCCAGGGCACTATCGCCCAAACTGTACCGCGGGCACAACCCCGCCGGCGATTGTGCCCAGGGAACTATTGCCCAGAGTGTACCGAAGCTCAATTCTTCCCATTTTCCACATAGACCACCCATGACGCGATAAGGCTTAATGGGTAAGATGTAGGGGATGAAATTCTACAATAAGAAACAAGAATTTCTCAAAGGGTTAACTTCACAAGCAGAGATTTACGAGTGTTACAATCCTTCCAACCTTAGAATGATTTCGTCCTCGAAATCTAGATTTCTCATGAAACCTTACCTGCAGATGGGTTTCCCTTAACCATCTGCCAGCACCACTATCATGAATCTCGCACTGATACCCACGCCAACTGCCCCTCATGGGCACATTACACTCATGACCGAGCCAACACTTAACTCACCAAAGTAACCTTTACTCTCAAGGTTACGGTCGTCTCCTAACCTTGGATGACAATTACCACCTCCCGGTAATTTGTGACCCCAACTTCTCTCCGACTAATTCCCTTCGGATCTACACGGTTCCGAACTCCAGGTCGAAGATCGAATCCAAACTCCCATGAATCCTCAGATTCCTACTGATCCACTCCTAATACTGAACGAGATGCTGCCCTTCCAAGGTGCACCAATGCGTCCTTCAGGTAACTGGTTAGCCCGGGTTCCGCTACTACTCAAATCCACTCCAACCCCGACCTTACAACATTCCTTACATACCATCTTTATCACCACGGAAATGCTTTTACACAATGGTACTTAATCATCAATACTTAACCTGCTTCTACATTTCATCACCGAAAGGTCAATAATCCCATGATCCAATCGGATACTTCCAAAATATTCCAAGATCCAATGACCTCAAGAAAACAGGTCGACACCTAGGGCTAAGTGGTGACATCGAAAACATGGACATCCCGTCCTAAAATCCCATTCCAGATGGATAGCCGCACTAAGGTCGACACTTAACCGAATACTAAAATCACAAATCTTACATTTCCAACAAATGGACCGCCAGAAATTTCTTTGATAGCAGGAATCACTAAGACGATACACCAACAACATATACCACGATGTCACACCGACGAGCAACCCACCCAAGCCGAATCCAAATTAAAACACAGATTAACTCATAAAATCTCATCCCGCAGGATTTCCCAAGTATAAAATCACTCCCTAATTATTCGAGAAGGCTTAAATCTACTATCTCCATAAAACAAACGTGCACAGATTCAAAACTGAAACCCAAAATCCAAGGTTGGCCGCGAGTCGGATCATCCGACGTTTCAAATCCCAAGGGCTCCCTCAATCCCTAAATACCACTCCTTTCACGACGGGGCATAAATCTATAGGCCTAATGAGTTCAAGGTTTTTCAACCAGTATGCCAATTTGGACTTTATAAAACTTTTATAACAAATCAGTTCCATAACAAATAATTGTGCGGTAACAGTACACTATCGTTCAATCGATAGATTTTAAAATTTTGATCAACCACACAGCACATATGAAACCATTTCCAAAATTTGATTGTTCAATACCTACGTTAATGAAGACAATAGTAAAAACATGCGCAACAAATTACACTATAAACATGAAAATAGGTTCATGCACCACAACACGTGTAATAAAGTTTGTACAACTCCCAAAAAGGGATATTCACAAATTAACTTTAAAATTCTGACTTCTCAACTCAAAAGTCGTTGCGACATAAAATTATCAACAACTCCATATGCAACAGTTCACTCCCCAAAGCTCGGTGAAATGATAAGAATGCAAAAAAATTTCTCAAATTGAGTTTAAAACTTTAAGTCGCGTCGATAAAACACATTTGACCAAGATGGTAACTACAACGATATACAATTCGAAAATTCATTTCATGTATTGTGGAAAGTTTATAACAACAAGGTCAACAAGCGAAACACGCTTAGATTAAAATTTAATATAAGACAACTTAAATATTTCGCATATTTACTCACGCGAGTGAAAGTCAGATTCAGCCCAAAAGTATGCACATATACTCGTGTGAAACTCAAGATGCAATCATGCGACATTCAGATTTTCAAGGGGCCTCTTACGGTTGCAAAAATGTAGATGCAAGACTGGCATGAAACAAGGTATTAAACAAAACTCGTAAATTAATGACGCAATAAAGCAAGTCTACATGTTCCAAAATTTATTTTTATTACGCGGTTTGAATGGTCATAAAATAATACGCCATAAACTCAACTAAACTTTCATAAACTCATTGACGGTAAAATCAAGCGGTGACAAATCTCTGTTTCCCGACAGAAAAGCGTAAAACGACAATAAGTCTAAAAAGGTTAAAATTCTAAAACCACCACGTAAGATAAAGTGACCCTTCTCAACAAAACTCTCATGAGATACGACACTCAAAAGCTTATAAATTATACAACATAAAATAAAAACCCACGCATCTCAAAATACACTCACGAACTCAAAAAGGTCGCAAAATTATACCCCGTAAAATTAAACACGGCTCATACAGACTAAAATTCTTCCAGAAAATCCCGACTCAAGAACAGTGGGACAACTCTTCCTTTAAAACCTTAACATACGTGGAGGAGATCCAATGTCAAGGTTAAAAATTCTACAGTCACTTGCCCAATGCCACATGTGGTATTAAAACACGGATCTTAAGATGTCCAAAGATAGCGTTAAACACAAAACAGGGACGGAGAGGTTTTCAATATAAATTGTAACCACGTGCAACAAAACTATTTCACGCAAGATTAAACTCACAGTTTAAAATTTGATAAGTGCTAAATGCTTTGCCAATGCTTCGTAACATAACTCACTTTATACTTTGAAAACGTGAGAAACACTTTATGCAAGCTTATTTAGAAATACATTTCGTGCATGAATTTTTGGTCGGCACTCAGCATCTTAGGACTACACTTCTCAATTCATACTATTGTCATCCGGATGCTCGACATCTTAAAGCAACACTCGGATATTTCCTTGGTTCACCTTATAATCTCTCCTCGTACAACGTCAATTCCATAAGCTTAAGGTCCTACTCCAATCAATTTTTCTTACTCAAGACGATCCACTTAATGCATTCAACGCATTTAACTATCACTTCAACGTGACATTGATATGGACATCAACGTTTCCTTAGATTACTCGCTTAGAAACCTTCTCACTACCCTAACGGTCATCATACTAAGGTAGTTCAAGTATACACATGTGATATGTAGGTTCACCATAACACTGGCTAGGTGCCATTATGAATGTACCATACATGATCATCCTTGCGACCCTTGATAAATTCCCGTTTCTAGCGACCCAATCAACTCCAAGACATCTTATCTTAAGGTGCCTAATGTGCAACTTCACTTTCAATCACTTATAAGAACGCTAGTTTGAGTCTAGGCATCCAAAATCAATACCTAAATCTCTCAAACCTAAGCTCTGATACCAACTTGTAACACCCTCAAATCTAAAAATAGCAACTTATTTAAAAATTTCTAAATACATCCATAAATGGATCATCTACAACCACGATTTTAGATTCAACTACAATACACATACACCATCTTATACATACGGTGTGAGACTCGGTTTAAAAACGTATAATTATTCTTACCCGAATTGAACCGTAATTAAAAATAACAACTAAAGATAGTTAAGGGTTAAAACCGCCATTTAACTAAACTTTTATTAATTAATTATATATATAATAAGTAAAAAAAAAACACTTATACAACAATCCATCCGTGAACTTCTTCTTCATTCTTCATTATTATGAACCGCCTCTCATCTCTCTCTCTAAAAATCTGTCACTTCTCTCTAAAATATCTATTCATCCGTCAAAGTAATCAAAGATTCAGTTACATATTCGGAATCTACTCTTCGAGCCCTTCTTAGAGGTATAAATTTCTTCTTAAGTTATTTAAGTTGGTAAGTTAGGGTAGTTGAAGTTGGTTGGTAGATTATGAATATATATTGTAGAGTTATAATCATTTACATATATAGGAATGTTTGTTTTTGTCAAAATTACAAACGGGTAAAGTTTAGAATCAAATGGTGATATTTATATCTAGATGTTTAACCGCACACCAAGTGTTCGGTTTAATGTCTAAGTGAACAAAATCCGTGCTTAAGCTTATAATATAACCATTGAGTTTTAGGTTATGAGGTTATTAATAATTGATGGTTTAAATAGGCAATCGGACGAGTTAAAGTTCGTTGTAAGGATTGATTGATCGCGTGATAATCTCAATTCGATTAAGGTATGGATTTCATTTCTTTTGAATCGTGGGCAACTATTTGTTGTAGTTGACCCTTCCTAAAGGGGGTTCACCGCCTTGTGATTGATCAACCGAACGTGATCAACAAATACGAAATTGTACACACACATACACATTGATTTTGGTTTATTGAATCAATTGTTTGAACATTTTGATGTTTTATTAAAATGTGTCTCGTATGAGATTGTTTATGAAAAATGTGAAATATATAGATTATAATTTCTGTGATCGCCATTTGGGTAAGTGGCATTTGTTTAGTTTTCGTTGATTTTAGAATAACCCAATAAATGGGCACATTATTTGGGATGCCTTCTATGGCGGCTTTGTTGTCATAGCGTCCTGCAGATGACGGTCCACCAGAGTTAAGCCTATGTGGCTTACGTGAAACCACTCTGGGAGGACTTGGCTGACTTTGTTGGCTCCAGGGCGGATGAATCGATTATAGATTTTACCCACAGAATATGTGATCGTGGTTAAATTCACGGGGGATCCGTTGTGTGTGCCCGCATGCCGACCCAGTTCGTGTGGTTTGGCCACCCACGAACACAACGACAGGAATTGACGGACGTTATTTATATTACGTTTTGAAATTAAAGTGTGAACTGTTCTTGAAATTATTGTCTTTGAAAATTACTGAACATCTCTTTTGTTATGAACTTGAGTTTCAAGAACTTTCATCGAATGAATTTTTAAGTCTTCCGCTTCGTTATCGATGTTTTTATTATTATTTATGAATTTATATTATAATCCATTCACCGAGCCTTGTGCTCAGCCGTGTTTTTGTTTTTTTTGACACGGCAGGTTCGAAGTGAAGTTTACGGGGACGGGACTTGAGATCGAGTGTGTTATTTTGGAGTTCTTAGAATCACTTTGTTTTATCTTTCTAAGTTTATAAAGACTTTTGAGGTATGATAGTTTGGATTGTAATATATGTTTAGAGTTTATTAATAGCTCAGAATTTAGATATGTATTTATGTTAAGTCTCGTATGTGACATCACCCGTTCCGGACCACGGGGACAGGGGATGTTACAAATATGGTATCAGAGCTTAGGTTACGACTTGTAGATTAAATAGGTTTGACCTGTGAGAATTGGGTAGACATTAGAATGGGTAGACTAGAATTTAATTCTATTTGCTGATTTTCAATCCGTAACTGTTTTGAATTCTGATCTTGATGTTGTTCTGTATTAGAATGTCGAGACGTGGTCGCCCACGCAAGTCCAGATCTCAACATGAGGGTAACCCAATTCCCAATCCAGTGGGCGGTACTAGTGAACCTAATATTGCTGATGTGGTCCGTCAGACCATGTCAAGTATGATGCATGCATATCTTGAGCAAGCCATTCAGGCTATGCGACAGACGACACAAAATCTTCCTCCAAATCCGAATACAAATCCAAATCCAAATTCTGGTCCTACATCAAATATTGGAAATCCCGGATCAAGTTCGGGTAATCCAACGGGAGAAATGCATACATGGCTAGAGAGGTTTAATAAACAGAAACCTCAATCTTTCTCAATGGCCGTAGATTCAGTAGATGCTGAACACTGGATTCGGCACATCGAAAAGATTTTTAATGTCTTAGATATTCCAGATCAGTACAGGGTCCGCTTGGCTACTTACAAGTTTGAGAAAGAAGCGAACAATTGGTGGGAAGCTTGCGTTCAAACTGACCCATCTGTTAATATAAGTTTTTTGAGGTGGGTTTCCCCAAATTTTATTCAACTCAGCAAACCACATGGTTCTTCATCCATTTCCCCACTGCATTTTTCGTTATTTTACTTGCTTTTTTAGAGTAAGTTTTAGTTGAAGTTTTTGCCCCTTTGTTCTTTATCTCTGACCATCTTTCTTTGTATATGATGCATCTCTGGCCATAGATTTGTCCATTTTTGTAGCTTGATTGTTACATCTATGAACATTTTATGATTATGCCTCATTTGAGAACGAATCCAAAAGCTTTTTGTATTTAATCTACTCATGAAACGATAATCTTTTGAGGTTTGAATTATCCATTCTTTTGATATTTCTGCAGATTTTTTTGAATTTCAATCTTAAACAGGTTTTGGGTATCTTACAATTTTCAACACAATCAAAGCTTAACTCCATCTTTTATGTATAATCTTTAATCGATGTAAGTTTCCTGTCTAAATTCGATTTCGGGGACGAAATCTCTTCTAAGGGGGGGATAATTGTGAGACTCGGTTTACAAACGTATAATTATTCTTACCCGAATTGAACCGTAATTAAAAATAACAACTAAAGATAGTTAAGGGTTAAAACCGCCATTTAACTAAACTTTTATTAATTAATTATATATATAATAAGTAAAAAAAAAACACTTATACAACAATCCATCCGTGAACTTCTTCTTCATTCTTCATTATTATGAACCGCCTCTCATCTCTCTCTCTAAAAATCTGTCACTTCTCTCTAAAATATCTATTCATCCGTCAAAGTAATCAAAGATTCAGTTACATATTCGGAATCTACTCTTCGAGCCCTTCTTAGAGGTATAAATTTCTTCTTAAGTTATTTAAGTTGGTAAGTTAGGGTAGTTGAAGTTGGTTGGTAGATTATGAATATATATTGTAGAGTTATAATCATTTACATATATAGGAATGTTTGTTTTTGTCAAAATTACAAACGGGTAAAGTTTAGAATCAAATGGTGATATTTATATCTAGATGTTTAACCGCACACCAAGTGTTCGGTTTAATGTCTAAGTGAACAAAATCCGTGCTTAAGCTTATAATATAACCATTGAGTTTTAGGTTATTAGGTTATTAATAATTGATGGTTTAAATAGGCAATCGGACGAGTTAAAGTTCGTTGTAAGGATTGACTGATCGCGTGATAATCTCAATTCGATTAAGGTATGGATTTCATTTCTTTTGAATCGTGGGCAACTATTTGTTGTAGTTGACCCTTCCTAAAGGTGGTTCACCGCCTTGTGATTGATCAACCGAACGTGATCAACAAATACGAAATTCTACACACACATACACATTGATTTTGGTTTATTGAATCAATTGTTTGAACATTTTGATGTTTTATTAAAATGTGTCTCGTATGAGATTGTTTATGAAAAATGTGAAATATATAGATTATAATTTCTGTGATCGCCATTTGGGTAAGTGGCATTTGTTTAGTTTTCGTTGATTTTAGAATAACCCAATAAATGGGCACATTATTTGGGATGCCTTCTATGGCGGCTTTGTTGTCATAGCGTCCTGCAGATGACGGTCCACCAGAGTTAAGCCTATGTGGCTTACGTGAAACCACTCTGGGAGGACTTGGCTGACTTTGTTGGCTCCAGGGCGGATGAATCGATTATAGATTTTACCCACAGAATATGTGACCGTGGTTAAATTCACGGGGGATCCGTTGTGTGTGCCCGCATGCCGACCCAGTTCGTGTGGTTTGGCCACCCACGAACACAACGACAGGAATTGACGGACGTTATTTATATTACGTTTTGAAATTAAAGTGTGAACTGTTCTTGAAATTATTGTCTTTGAAAATTACTGAACATCTCTTTTGTTATGAACTTGAGTTTCAAGAACTTTCATCGAATGAATTTTTAAGTCTTCCGCTTCGTTATCGATGTTTTTATTATTATTTATGAATTTATATTATAATCCATTCACCGAGCCTTGTGCTCAGCCGTGTTTTTGTTTTTTTTGACACGGCAGGTTCGAAGTGAAGTTTACGGGGACGGGACTTGAGATCGAGTGTGTTATTTTGGAGTTCTTAGAATCACTTTGTTTTATCTTTCTAAGTTTATAAAGACTTTTGAGGTATGATAGTTTGGATTGTAATATATGTTTAGAGTTTATTAATAGCTCAGAATTTAGATATGTATTTATGTTAAGTCTCGTATGTGACATCACCCGTTCCGGACCACGGGGACAGGGGATGTTACAAATATGGTATCAGAGCTTAGGTTACGACTTGTAGATTAAATAGGTTTGACCTGTGAGAATTGGGTAGACATTAGAATGGGTAGACTAGAATTTAAATCTATTTGCTGATTTTCAATCCGTAACTGTTTTGAATTCTGATCTTGATGTTGTTCTGTATTAGAATATCGAGACGTGGTCGCCCACGCAAGTCCAGATCTCAACATGAGGGTAACCCAATTCCCAATCCAGTGGGCGGTACTAGTGAACCTAATATTGCTGATGTGGTCCGTCAGACCATGTCAAGTATGATGCATGCATATCTTGAGCAAGCCATTCAGGCTATGCGACAGACGACACAAAATCTTCCTCCAAATCCGAATACAAATCCAAATCCAAATTCTGGTCCTACATCAAATATTGGAAATCCCGGATCAAGTTCGGGTAATCCAACGGGAGAAATGCATACATGGCTAGAGAGGTTTAATAAACAGAAACCTCAATCTTTCTCAATGGCCGTAGATTCAGTAGATGCTGAACACTGGATTCGGCACATCGAAAAGATTTTTAATGTCTTAGATATTCCAGATCAGTACAGGGTCCGCTTGGCTACTTACAAGTTTGAGAAAGAAGCGAACAATTGGTGGGAAGCTTGCGTTCAAACTGACCCATCTGTTAATATAAGTTTTTTGAGGTGGGTTTCCCCAAATTTTATTCAACTCAGCAAACCACATGGTTCTTCATCCATTTCCCCACTGCATTTTTCGTTATTTTACTTGCTTTTTTAGAGTAAGTTTTAGTTGAAGTTTTTGCCCCTTTGTTCTTTCTCTCTGACCATCTTTCTTTGTATATGATGCATCTCTGGCCATAGATTTGTCCATTTTTGTAGCTTGATTGTTACATCTATGAACATTTTATGATTATGCCTCATTTGAGAACGAATCCAAAAGCTTTTTGTATTTAATCTACTCATGAAACGATAATCTTTTGAGGTTTGAATTATCCATTCTTTTGATATTTCTGCAGATTTTTTTGAATTTCAATCTTAAACAGGTTTTGGGTATCTTACAATTTTCAACACAATCAAAGCTTAACTCCATCTTTTATGTATAATCTTTTGTTGATAACCCGATGCTTCTATTTATGCATAATGAATGTCGCTTGGATGGGATATTATTGAAATTCTTGAGTCATTATCCATCGTCTTCGATGTTAATCGAGGGTTTTGATCCCTCTCCGATTGTATTCTTGAAATTTGCATTTGATCGTGTCCTTTTGACTTCATTGCTAGGATTGGATGATGACATCTGGATTAGGGTTTTGTGGGTGGTTCTTGATATTTGCATTTGAATCTATTATCTTGAGTTCTTTTCAACAGGGAAGGAACAAACAATTAGATGAGGGAAAGAATGCTAACGGTTTTTTGATCGAGTTTAACAAGGGTGTCGATGGTTATCATTGTTAATGGGTAACCATCATTGTTAATGGGTCTGGTTAATAAAAGAGGGAAAACCTAAGTGGACGAAATTGCCCCTTTCTCTAACAGAGAAAATTAACGGTGTTAGTGACGAGGGACCACTTTTAGAGCAAAATGAGAACCTCAAGGACTATTTCTAGACTTATCAAATTCCAGGTCCTATATTCAAAGATTTCACTAAACCTTAGGGATTAAATTAGAGTTTACTCTTTAATTTTTATATAACTTTCACTAACATTAATAAAATTATTATATTTACTTTTTGATGAGTAAATTTATTGAATATTATGGTAATAATAATATAAAATAATTAATATTATTAATAATAATTCTAAATAATTAATAATTTAATTTTTTAAATAATTTTTATATAGCTTTCACAAACATTAATAAAATTGTTATATTTACTTTTTGACGAGTGAATTTATTGAATATTATGGTAATAATAATATAAAATAATTCTAAATAATTAATAATTTAATATTTTTGAATAATTTATAATTAATATTAACTAATAAAATGAACAATAACTAGTAAATAATATTAATAGGGATATAAATGAAAGAAAATTGCAAAAAACTTTTTAACTTATAGAAAAGCTATTCCAAATATATTTTTTTTAATAAACTAGCTTATTGTCATTAAAACAAGGTTTTTCAATAACCTCAGCTAGCTTATACTTGTCAAGCATGAACATAATTGGTATTAATTTTCATCAATTAGGCCATGTTTGATAAGTGATAACAATAAGCTGGCTTATTTTTTAAAATATTTTTAATAAAGCTCCATTTGTATGGCTTTAGGTAGAAATCGCATAGCATTTCAATAATTTTAGAAGTTTTTTGCCAGTATTTTTCGATTATGCCCTTATTTATTATTAATTTTATTTATTTATTGTTAATCATAGTAATTATTTTGTTATTCTGATTATTCTGATTATTAATATTATTCAATAGATTTAGTTGGCTAAAAATTAAAGGTAACAATTATAATAATACTTTTGTAAGGAGCCGTTTACCAAAATGCTTACCGGGTAAGCACTTACCGGCAAGGATATTACCCTCACTTACCTTATCGTATAACATTCCCGACCATCAAAATTGATTGTTGGTAAGCGTTTTAAACCCGATAAGCACTTACCGGGTAAGAGTCATTTCCCTCACTTAGCGGGTAAGACTCTCGGTCCTTGTTATGGCTCTTACCGGGTAAGATTCTAGTTAGTTTCAATGTTTAATAGGTAATGACCATAAAGTAAGTGATACCGATAAACGCTTACCCGTGTAAGTAATTAGTAAACGGCCCCTAAGTTATATTTTTTTATTTCGTAAACAATTGTTTTTATTAACGGCTTAGTAAAATATTGGTTCAATTATTAATTAATATTATTTTGAAGAATTATTGATTAATTGAGATAGATTACTAAGTATAGACCTTTTTTGACCGACAAATCCGTCAGAAAACCCTTTTTCTGGGATTACCCGTGGATTGGCCAATCGGAAAAGGCTTCCTTGAGAAACACTTTTTTTGATGCAATTTCTAACGGATTGACTTTTTTCGGCGGATACATTCGCCAGAACTTTTTTAATTTTTCAATTTCTTTTACTTAATTAGTTAAATTAATAATTAAGATTAGATCATTGGCATATTCCCGGTGGATTATCTGCTGTTAATTTAATTAAACTTATGTTTATTAAAAATTGAATTATTTTTATAAAAACTGAATTAAATTACTGGAATAGACAATCCGTGGAATTTCGTGGAATTCTGCCAGTGATTTGATTCTCTCGTAATTTGGTCATTTTAATATTTATTTTCAGGGAATTATTTATTTTTAAATAATAAAATTACCAGCGGATATTCCACCACTAATATGCCAAAAAATTAACCGTCCTAGAAAAAAATTATGTTTTTGTTGATTTCATAATTTTTAAATCCTATGAATTAAAAAAACTACAAAAACACTAAAACATCCAAAATCATACATCAACACCCAATATGATTGTTCGGGCGAAATAAATACAAATTGTTCAATCAACGAAATTAAAATACGATTGTTTGGTGACAAGGTTCATAAACATACAACCAAGATATCAAAAGTTTGGTGGGGGGGGGGGGGCAAGGGAAATTGTTGAGATTAGGTAAACCTCCTGTTAATTCAGATTTTATAGTAATCATTGTATTTATTGTCTTGTGCTAATATTTTGTATTAGATGCTTATATGTCTTGTATTGGCCAAGGGTATTTAAGTCCCTTGTGACTTTGTTGTTTGTAACACTTGAACGCATACATTGAATATACAGTTTACATTTGGCGCTTCTCTCTCTCTCTCTCTCTCTCTCTCTCTCTCTCTACTTTCTCTCACTAGATTTAGAGTGATCTTGGATTATCAATTGGTATCAGAGCCTAATCTGAATCTGAGAGATTTGAGAGAAACATGTTTTGATTCTGAATTTGTGGTTGAATCAGAAAGTTTAATTGATTTTCTTGATTTTTTCAAGAAAATCTCATTTTTTGATTTTTCATCAAATTCAGATTGTTTTTTTGATCGAATTTTCTTGTAGTTTGGTTCGCTGGATCCGATTTTCTTAGTAGAATATTTTTGATTCACATCATTTTGCAAGAAAATCAGTTTTTGAACTTCAATTTTTGAAAATTTTCGAGTTTCTGGAAAAGTCGTTTTGCGTACTGTTCAGTTCACGAATTCTCGCTTTTGTGATTTTTGATCGAAATAATTGTTTGAAAGTTTTTAGAAATCAGTTTTCGAACACATCTGTGTGAGCAAGTTTCATCAATTTCGTTTTTGTAATCGAAATTTGAAGTTTCTTGTGTTTTTCTTAGTTTTGCGCCAGATTCGAGTTTTGCGCGAGTTCATCAGAGTTTTGCGCAAGTTCATCAGGGATTTGCGCAAGTTCATCAAGTTTTTTCGCGAAAAGTTCATCACGCAAAGCTTGTTTTTTCGTTATCTTCATCTTGCGCAAAGAGATTTTTGTGCCACCTTCTAGTCAAGCAAATCTTCATTTGCGCCATCTTCTACTCGCGCAAAACAGCTTTGTGCCAGATATCCTTAGCGCAAATCTCCTTATTAGCGTCGGGTTATTCAGTTTTTCGTCAAGTTCAGAATTTTGCCAAAGGTTTCATCAAGTTCAGATCTCGTCTTCTCGTGAAAAGCTTAGGTTTTCGTCATCAGTTCGTCGCGCGAAGTTTAGTTTTTCGTCAATAGTTCTTCGAGCAAAATAGTGTTTGCGCCATCTTCTTTTCGCGCAAAACAAGTTTGCGCTAGTTATTGTTCGAGCAAAGTTCAAGTTTGTGCCATCTACTAATCACGCAAATCTATTTTTGCGTCACGTTCGTCTAGCGCAAATCTTAAGTTTGCGCCAGTCTCTCACTGTTTCAAGACTTGGGAATTTTTCTCTGATTTTCTGAAGATATGGATATGTCAAAGTTCTCGTTTCAAGCTCAGTTTTACAAGAACGATATTATGATGTCGTTGGGAACAGAAACTCGTCCTCTTGTTTTGATCAATGAAAATGAGTTCACCCAATGGCAAGATCGGTTCATTAATTTCATCGAGCGTCAAGCTAACGGAGAGAACATGATGAAGTCATTTACTGAAGGACCATTTGTCAGACCTAAAAATTATACTCCTTTGACTACCGAAGAGGTTACACAAGAAAAAGCAGATCGTGAAGCAAAGTCTAATATGATGTTAGCATCACCTAATTCTATCTATAATCGAATTGATTGTTTCAAGCATGATCCGAAGATGATGTGGACTCAGTTAGAAAAGATTATGCTTGGTTCAACGGTTGCTACACAACTTCGGCAAACGCGCTACATGAATAATTTTGAGGAATTCAAAGCAAAGGATGGGGAGTCTTTGAAAAGTGTCTTTGACAGGTTCTCGGTAATAATGAATGATCTTCAAAAGATCAAAGTGACCAAGAATGAGTTAGAAACTAATTTGAAGTTCCTCAACGCTCTGCAACCGGAATGGAATAAATCTTGCCATCGATTTAGGAATGATGTCCGGATATCTTCATTGCAAATTCAAGAACTTTATGAGATTCTGATGACAGATGAGAGCATAGTCAAGGACAAGAAGGCTAAACTTGATAAAAAGAACAAAAAGACAGTGGACCCGATTGCACTTCTTACGAGCCAATTAGCTGAACAAGCATTGTCTGATAATGCTTATGACGGGGCCACTGATGACGATGGTGAAGCTCTTCAAAAAGCGATGATTCTTCTCTCTCAGCACTACAATAAGAAGCTCCAACCTCGTTCGGGTTCCAAAAACCTTCGCTTCACTTCAGGGTCTAAGAAGAACGAGAATTTCCAAGTGCCCGAGGTTAAGAAACATGCAACATCCTTTAACTGTGGAAAGTCGGGTCATATTTCAAAGGAGTGTCGAGCAAAGGTGGTTCGGGATTCGGCTTATTACCGGAAGAAATTGGAACTAGCCGAAAAGAGAGAGAATGGAACTGCTTTGCTGTTTGAAGAAGAATTTTGGCTAGATCACTCCAATGATGAAGCTGACAATGTGGAAACTGCTCATATGTGTTTCATAGGAGATGATCAGACTGATGATGATGATGAAGATTCAACTGATGAATCTGAGGTACCTTCTGAATTCGATTTCAAATTTATATCCTCACAGATGAATATCATTATAACTGCTTTACATGATCTTCGCTCAAAGTTATTATCTGAAAAACAATTAAATTTAGAAAAGTCAAATTATATTGAAAAATTACAAATTTCTTTGAAAGATGAAAAATCTATTTTAACTCATACAAAAGAAATCTTTCAAAAGAAATTAGATGATTTAGAAAAATCAAATATGACTTATCTTGATTCTTTGACAGAAATGACCAAACAAAAAGAAAGTTTTTCGGATAAAATAAATAAGTTGGAAGAAAAATTATATCTACAGAACCAAACTAGACAAACTATTTACTTGAATAAACCACGGAGTTATGAGTCTATCAAAGAAAAATGGGGACTTGGCTTTGAAAATCCACATTTTTTAGATAAAGCTAAAACAGAAGTTCCTACTTTATATGAATACGATTATCTAACTCTTGCAAGATATGCTCCTCAGTTCAAATTTCATTGGACTAGTGAAAAGCAAGTTTTAGAAATCGAAAATGAGAAAATATTGAACAACTCGAAAAAGGAAATTCCTTTTGTTTACACGCGCGAAAATGCCAAATATTTTCCCGAAAAATCTAAGAAGGGCAGAAACAGGTTAAATGTTGAAACTCCCATTAAATCTTCATTGTTTGATGATTATTTTGATATTTGTGCCACTAACACTGATAAAGAAAATATATCTCCAGTTTCTTATGATTCCAAGAGATATATTTCTCCATTAGTGTTAGAAAGCAAAATCATTGATCTTGAAGAATAAATGGAAGAACAAAATATTCAAAGAGAAATTGAATCAGATGTAATTCTTTCTTTCATGACGTCAAGTCTTGAAGAAAAATTAATTTCTCAAAAACAAGATTATGTTTCTGGTCTTTCTTCTGATTTTAAAGAAAACAAAAAGGAAGTTCTAAAATCTGAAATCTTTTCTAAAAAATTTTCTGGCTCCGAGGCAAGTTCAGGTTTATTGTCTGATCAATTGGGCTTTTTAGGTAAAATTGTTTCTTCAGACTCAATTCTTAAATCGAAAATTCTTGATGAATCTTTTACGCTAGATGATGATTATTATAAACCAAAGCGTAAAAGAATAAGGTCAAAGAAGTCAAAGAAACAAGATATTGATATTTCTGAAAATTCTAATTCTTGTGATTCAAATATTTCAGATAGTACTTTGAGAACTCCTACAAGGCAGATATGGATGATTAAGAGGAAATATGATGAATCTGCGACTGATGAGGATCGAAATGTAGACAAACTTTATAGAAGTGATTCATTTGCTACTTGTAATAAAATTTTCAAATATTCAATAAAGCAAATGATTCAAATTGCAAAAGATGTCTCCTATTCTTCCTCTGGTTCAAGTTCAGATGATTATGCTTCGTCCTTTACTGATGATTCTGTTCATTCATCTGATTATTTTTCTCGTGCTTTCTATGTCAAATATAACAAGATTACTCCCATTAGAACTGCAATTAACAAATATGGACCCAAATACAAGTGGGTTCCAAAACAAAAGATTAATTCTGAGTTGCAGACACCTAATGTCAAGGGGGACTAAGAGAACGATGGCTTCTGAGTAAATCAGCTCAGAACCCGTACTTCAATGGACTTCGACTTCTAAACATATCAGTTTAGGACTCATTTTTCAATGCATTTAGCATCTGGACAAATGAGAAACTGTGAGTGCATCTACTTTATTCCGCTGCATTTATCTCTGACTGTGATGTTGTTCCAGTTATCTAAAATTTTTTCAAGAATCTGAGCTAGTTCGACCAGATCCAAAACTTTGATATGAGACACCAATTCATTATACATTATGTGGAAGAAGGTATTATTGAATTTTATTTTGTTCCGACTAAATATCAATTTGCCGAATTCTTTACAATAGTCTTAAATGAAAAATGTTTTTTCAAACTCGGCATGTTGAATTTAAAAGTTTAAATCTTTACAAATTTTATTCTATAACGTAAAAGTTTTACAGTTTTTTTTCTTTCTTTTGAATAAAATGTGTGTCTAGTTGCTTTGTTTATATCAAAGTTTTATATGTTCAACTTTCAAGTCTAACAAAAGTCGAAAGGTCAGCAACATGTTTGATACTTTTGATATTGCTTTAAAGTTATGTGATTCGGAATATTTATAGTTTACAATGCTTAGAAATCCTAAAAAGTCAGAATTATGGATCGTAATGAAAATATGGGCTAAGCACTTAGATGTAAAACTGGGTGATTGAGATGAATTATATATATAAAATACAGAAATCTCTAAGTTTAAAAGTTTGTACCTGTGACCTTTCTGGTTTGGGAAAGTAAGTTCTGTGGGATGCTTGTCATCTGGTCCCCTAAGGTCAATTGGTCTGGGAGTGATCGAACCCAAATCGTTCTATAGAATCAGATCGAAAGTCATGTTCTACTGGTATGAATGGGTTTAGGATGTGTCGATGTAGCCTTTCTGGTCTGGGAGAGTAAGTTCCAAGGGGTGCTTGACACCTAGTCCCCTAAGGCCAACTGGTCTGGGAGCGGCTGACCCAAATTCTGCAATAGGATTAGATAGAAAGTTACGTTTACGATATGTTCTTTACTTACCAAACTTCTTGATTAAAATATGCCAATGTGCACAAGCTTAAAAGATGCCAAAGAGCACACTCATGTGAAGATGCCAATGTGCACAATGCTAAAAGATGCCAATGAGCACACATCTCATGATACTTGGTGATATATTTGAGTTGCGATAAACCTATATATTTGTGAAAGTCTTAATTCTTGACAGCTTAGTGTGAGTAAAGGCAAAGTTCTCTATTATATTTTTAGAATTGCATTTTCTTGAAGCTAATCGAAGTTCGCATGCTAGCACACTAAATAGATTGATGAAAGTTTTTGAAACTGAACATGTCTTAACTTGATATGCAATGAAACTTGTATCTGTATCCAACAACATACAATTGACTTCAACTGATGGATTGATCTGTGATATTTTACTAAGTAGAATTTAATTTGTATAGTGTTTAAAATTTTATATGTTTAGTTGTTTCAAAATTTATATTCAGTATATTTTTCTTTTTACACTGATGTTGTTATGTTTATGTATCTATATCTTTGTAAATGGGTCTGTGCGTTATTCGAGGGGGAGTGAATAAGAAAAATATTTTGAAAAGATCATATCTCATATTTCGAGGGGGAGTATCTGATTTTCTATACTAATGCTAACTTGAATTGTCATATTTAGTGCATTTGTGTAGGGGGAGTAAAAGAGCTTAACAAGTTACTTCATTTCAGCTTTCAAGTCAGATTTGCACCAACAGTTGGTAGCGCAAAACTCAACTTTGCGCCTCCTTCAGGTAGCGCAAAACTAAGTTTGCGCCATCAACATGTAGCGCAAATCTTCCCTTTTCTCCTTTATTCTGAATTTTGCAGATCTGAAGCTATCTCGTCTCCAAAGTAGGCATGACCAAGTTGATCCAGATCATCAAGGTCATGAGGGGGAGAAGTTAAGGAGAAGTTAAAGCGACAAAGAGTTGTCTACTCAAGATTCTATTTTCTCAGCTATATTAGTTCTTTTGTTGTTCCAGCTCCGACCGCCACAGTTCATTCAAGTACATTTGAAAGAGGTGTGTCGTTTAGAGCACAAGCTGATAAACCGATTGTTCTTTCAAGCTTATTACAAACATGTTCAGTCTTGTCAAGGCAGCAAAGACAATATAAATTCAAAGATGCTGAGAAGAATTTTTTTTTAGTCAAGAAGCTACGCTAACACGCTTAGCAGGTCTGGTTCGAGTTCAATGATGGATATAACAGCTTACTTTGAAGACCGGAGCGCCAATGATTACTAAGGGGGAGATTGTTAAGTCAGATTTTATAGTAATCATTGTATTTATTGTCTTGTGCTAATACTGTGTATTAGATGCTTATATGTCTTGTATTGGCCAAGGGTATATAAGTCCCTTGTGGCTTTGTTGTTTGTAACACTTGAACGCATACATTGAATATATAGTTTACATTTGGCGCTCCTCTCTCTCTCTACTTTCTCTCACTAGATTTAAAGTGATCTTGGATTATCACCTCCCCATCATGTTCATCATCTTATCATGCTCCTCCTTCCGGATCTTCTCTCAAGTGAACAATTTTAGAACTTGGATCACTAACTCGTTAATCTACAACTATAAGAAAACGTTGCAATCTTCAATAAGAATTATAAAAGAGTTAGATAAACATCAAGGGCAAGATATCTCATACACCAGACCATCATAATAGGATGCAATACTCGGGCCTTTTACACAATTAGAACTATTGTTGCACCCAAAGCCGAAGAGTCGGCCTTTTTTGCTTTCCCCAACCGCCTGCTACCACAAATCTATACCCACTAGGGGATAAGAGGAGGCATTCTCGCCGTACTTTTGGATGAGATTGATTGAATAATCACCTTGTGGTTTAAAAAATACTACAAGTCAATTTCGATAGAATAACGGTTGTAAATAAGATGTTTCCAACAAAAACAATTCTAATGTTTGCCCAACAAATGGCTTCCCAAACTAGATAGATATATACGAATATTCTAATTTACAATCCTATGTTTGCCCAACAAAATGGCAAACAAAACTAAGATATATATATATATATATATACTAACATTTTAACTCAAACAATCCTAATGATTTCCCATAAAATGGAAACCCAAACTATATATATATATATATATATATATACTAACAGTTGAACTTGTACAATCTTAACGTTTGCCCGATAAATAGCAACCCAAACTATATAAAGATTTGGAATTAAAGTTAACAATTATAAATGTTAAAGTTATATAGAAATCCTAAACTTACCACAACCCGGCTACAATTCGAATCACGTAATCCCCTATTGACCCTCTTCCTATAGGTATGATATGATGGAACAAGTCCATAGCGGTCAGTGGCATACCTTTTCTTAATCTCATCTACAAAGGTCAAATAATATATACATGTGTTAGCTGTAACATATTAAAAATCAAGCTACTACAGTAATCAGTTTTAAGGACCTACCAGGAGAGTACCATGCTCTGTTAATAAGAATGATCCGCCGGTGTGTTTGGCTATTTTTCCATCCACCTCGGTGTACCGATTTTCATGTGCACCCGTGGAAGTACCCTTCCAATGGGGTGTATTCCAATGATCGATCATCTCGCCTCAGATACACAGAGAGACCCAATTGGGGTGGGGGACACTCTTCAACACATTCATATCCCTATTAGGGTCGTGTTCTTCATAGGTAATCAAATGTAAAAGGTTAGTTGATTTGTATGTTCAGAATAGAACTATCTAAAATATAAAAAGTTTAATATATGCTACGAACCTAAGAATACTCCCACATCCGAGCCCTAACCTCTCTAGGGATTTCCGACCAAGTGCACCATGTCCCTTCAACCATTGGCCGGTTTATCTGGCTTATATGATGGATGACATGGCGGTTGTTAAACCTTTATAATTAATTGAATTAGTATCAATACCCCAAAACAATTAATTATCATTTAGTTAATATATGGGCACTCCATCTGGAATGTAGTGCTTGACTCGATGGTCGTTAACTTTAAACGTGCTACCATCCTGCGGGTTCAAAAGGTCATTTGTACCAAAATCTTCTGGCATATAACTATGGTAAAAAGGCCTGACCAATGTGACTTCAGTTTTCCTGGAAAAACCTTCAATCTTGAATTAAAAAGGAGTACTTGTTGATTTTTCTCAAAAGTTCGTTGATTTCTTCGACGATCATGCCATAACTTTGTTTTTTCTTTATAAATCCTGGAATTTTCATTGCCATGGTGTCTCAACTCCTCTAATTCATTTAATTTAAGATTTCTCTCTTTCTTTTCCTACGACATCATCATATAGATTTAATTCTTTTATCGCCCAAAAAGATTTGTACTCCAGTTCCAATGGCAAATGGCATGTCTTTCCAAAAACCAATCTATACGGCGACATACCAATGAGGTTTTGAAAGTTGTTCTGTAATGTGGATCCTAGTACAATGCAATAATCAATAGTAATCAATAAAGAACAAAGATTGAACCACAAAATCTGGTCATATGATTGGATTGATCAATAAAGATTTAAGCAATACAGAGAGAATTACTTTAGGCGTGTAATTCTATAATGACCATTAGGCCTAAACCTTAGGATTAGAAAACTATTTATGCCAATGGCCTAAACCCTAAAGCCCAAGGCCCATACAATTAAACAAGCCCAATAACAAATAAGACTTTTACAACGCTTTTAATAATAACAATTAAACTCTATAAATAATTTATATAACTTTCAACGCACTAGGACTTTCAGTCCTAACAATCTCCCTCTAAAGTTGTATAAAGAATTTATCATCTTGAAATCTTCAGGTCATGATCTTCTCTCCCGCTTGACTCTTTGAAAAACTTCAGTGTTGTTTTTCTTCATGTCAAGCTCCCCTTTGAATAAAGCTTTTGGTCTTCATAGTTTCAAATTTGTAACCAGATTCAATGTACAATAGCCTCGAATGAATGTACTATTGTGCAACTTTCAATTGTAGAAACTCAACACATCGGATTAGCATAGAAGAAAGATAATGTGTGAGTTACATGACATTCCACAGTGTATCTTCAGATTAAAAACAAAGAATTTGACTTTGAACCACGAGTCGGATATGCTTTCAGCTTAAGAACTTGTTTGAATCAGCTCGTAGGAGGAAATAACTTGTAGCAATCACCACTTGATGAGGGATAGAAGAACCAATATAATCAATAGCATAAATGCAATATTGAAATCCAAAGGCTTTTTAACCTCAGATTTAAGAAAACAATAAATTTCTGGTACTCCCCTTCAGATTTTGCTAACTCCCCCCTCAACATGATAATTTGTGTCTTTGAATCTCTATATCATTTTCCCCCCTCATGATGATTAGGAACATCCTGAGAATCATGTATCTTCAAAGACTAATTTGATTAGTAGCAAAATATCAGATAAAACTTTAAGTAACCATGGTAGGGTAATCAATTAACAGATAAACACAATAGTAACTGTTATTACAACAATTAAACAATTGTGTGTCCTATTTTCAGAGTTGGCATCGGGTTATCTCTGACAGTACTTCCAGTTATCACTGAAGTAAAATTTTAAGAATCTACTTCTCAAACTGTTCCGACAATATCACAAAGATATACAAGTGGAATCACAAAGATTCGTGCTAGTGTGAAAGAATTACATTCATGTATATATGGCTCAAAGACTTAGTTAACTTGGGAAAAAAATTAAAATCAATATACACAATGATAAGAATATGAAGTCCGGAGACGGGAGCTGATGTCTTCCTTTTTCACTATCTAAGACCTCGGAGTGAGGAATAGATAGATTATGTGTTAAATCTCCATGAATATATGAAACAAGTATCTTTTACGAGATACTTGAGTGGCTAGGTGGGGTGACACGAGTTATCAACAATGGTTCCATATTTGTTTCAATATCCATCTCCAAAGAACGAGAATAAATAGATTGTGTGATAACCTGGATAACTGACTCGGTTTGGTAAGGACCAATAATTCTTTTAAGTCCTGTCACATCCTCGCTATATTATTTTCACTCAGAACTCATCTATCAATCTAGAATCCTCACCGATATCTATGAATTGGATGTGTTTCTTGGGTCCTTCCGGTTCTGGATTGACCATAGAAACTTTAAAAATCCTAACATTCCTTTCATTCACAAGGTAGAACAGTGAATTAAAAATTTACATACGAGTTCTAAACTGAAATGTTTAGAAGTCAATACTATTTAAGAATGAGTTCTGAACTGAATTGTTCAGAAGTCGACATAAAATTTAAAATTCATGGTACCCCCCTCAAAATTTGGCATAACCCTTAATTGTAGTCATGTGACGTGAATAATCTGAATTAAATGACACGACATTCCTGCAAAACAGATTAGACAAGTTTTGTTATCCATGCTATGATGGATCCTTGATGGTTAGTTTCCTTAGCTTTGAAGCTATGAAACTGAGGGTTGGGCATGCTATTAGTACCATACCAATTATTGACATACCTTGAATCCATAGAGTCATTCTTTCCACAATGAGTGCAACAGATATTTGCTCGGTTTAGACTGATCAGATTCACTGTAGAATAGACATAGGTAGGTGAATCAGTCTTGGAAATAAATGACTTTGTATCAACCACACGAGATTCATGAGACTCCTTTCCATCACTATTTTTCGTAGTTGATTTCTTTCTCCAAACCATTTTGACTTTTTGAAACACTTGATTATTTGAATCACCAACAAGAGAATTATAGAAAAAATTTGAAGGGCGAATCCGATATTTTGAAAATTCATTTGATTTGACAAAACTCTTTGAAGAAATAGTTGTAGAAGTTGAACTTGAAGAATAAGGAGACTGAACAACAGTATCGGGACTAGCTTGTTCAGATAAATCAACTTTAAGATTCAAATTTCTTGACTTTTGCGGATAAAACATTTCTTTCTTCGAGAATTAAATCAAATTGTTTTTGTAAATCAGATTTTACCTTTTGTTCTTTCAAAATCTGTGCTGTTAATCCAGATAATTTATTTGAAAGCTTTTGGATTTCAGTTTCGAAAATCTTCCTTTCACTTTCAAAATCCTTTTCTACACAGTTGCGTTTATCAGATATCTCTTTAAAAACCGCAACATTCTTCTTTTCAAGCATTTTCTTTTCACTCTCAAAGGATTTTCTTTCTTTCTCAAAGTTATCACGCTCAATCACAGCAATTTTTTCAAAATCAGAAATTTGTTTTGAAAGTTTTAAACACTTAAGCTCATAAACTTTATTTCCTCAAGTGTTCTCTCTGAAAATTCAGAGAATTTCTGTTTGAACACACTTCTTTCAATGACACCTTATTTCACTTTGTTTCAAACTGTTCTTTCGCTTTGACAATCTCCTTTACAAAACTTTTTCCTCTACTACAGTCGTCTTTGAATCAACCTCCGTCTTCAGATTTGAAACCTGTTTCACAAGATCGAGATTAGTTTTCTCCAAAATACAAATTTTATCTTTCAAATTCGCCACATGCTCCATTGAATTTTCCATATAATTAGAAAGAACATCTTTATCAACCTCCACATCCTTAACGATTTTCCACAAATATGCTTTTGAAGTATCAAGTTTAATCAAATGAGACATTGTTACCTGAATCAAGAATGATCGTTAACAGAAACATCGATTAGAAGTTGAATTGTGCACAAAAGATCAACTCAAAATCATACACTTGAAAGTACAAGGACTTAAAGTGTACAACTTCCAAACTTGAAAGTCTAGGGACTGAACTAGATAAGAGATGAAACTTTAAAGTTCAGGTGTCAAAAATGACAAACTTTGAAACCATTGAATTATGGGGACTAAAAGTGTAAAATTTGAAACTTCTAACAAACTTAACTGGACACTAACTTAAAAATGGATTAAAATGAAAGAAAACTAACAAAACTTAATGGGAAGTTAAAAAAGCTAACAAACTACCTGGACTGATGGAGACTTAACGGAAAAGGACTAAAAAGTAGAGGATTTAACGGTTAACTAACGAACTCCGTTAGTTACTATTCATCATCTTCTCCAAATTGACAAACCTGCAAAAATTGAGCTGGTTAGAATTATTCAATACAAAACGATCGTTAAAGCTCCCTGATCACTATTTAACAGATTAAAACCCGAACGATCAACCCACAATCACAAACGAAGCAACCGAAAACTTTTCGAAAAACGATCGAAAACTTTAAAAGTCGACATGGGTGAAACTTTTTCGATCAAAACCGTTCTTTGAAGCTCCGTAAACATGTCTTAACAGTTTATTGCTCAATTAACCAACCCACGATCAAAACTAAATCAACCAAAATGTTTTTTCGAAAACCGATTGAAAAATCGCAATTTGAAACCTTATGGAAACTCTTCGAGAACTGTTTCAAGCTTCTTCAAAGTCTGTGATTGTTGATTTGTATGGGGGAAATATGCTCAAGAACTTCACTAAGGGTGCTCGTGAACTCATTATGCGGCTCCAGAAAATTGATGGTGACAATTATCCAGAATAAATTGCTTAAGATAATTTATGCTAGTGAATTGCCGGAATTCTTAGGTGGCACCTGTACCTTGGTAGACCAAGGTCACCAATAAGAAAAATGTTTACCGAAATGTTTCCTAGATGATTTTCAATTCCCGGTCCAAGGTCAGTTGGATATCCGGTAAAGAAATTCAAATCCAGTAAAGATGATATGCAAAATCCGGTTTGCATTTTAAGCCAAAAACCCGGTATACACTCCCAGGACTCCATGATTACAAGGTCTCAAATTCGGTACAACCAAATCCGGTTCACATGCTAGAAAATCCGGTAGCTCTCAAAAATACGGTAAGCCTCTTCAAAAACTCGGATTGCACGGCGAAATTCACGGATTCCCGGTTTAATACCGGATAACACGTTATTGATTTCTCAAACCCGGTTAGGATGCAAAATCCAGTAATATTAGTTTTTCTATTCCCGATTTTTACAGATTCTCGATCCATAAATTACAAACACTCGAAATTGATCGAATTAAGAAAAAATTGATGATTGTTTGATGTTTCTGAATACAAAACGATCAATCTTTTGCAACCAAAACAGATCAAAACCTGTTAATTTGCACCTGCACCAAATTTTCAAGAACTTGATAATCACAGTCGAACTTAGATCTAATCAAGAAACATCAAAATCTCCATAAATTGCTTGAAATCGAAACTTGTAATCGATTCCAATAGATTCAACAAAGAAGATAGAATCGATTTTGCATTAAAAAAACAAAATCTATCTCCAAAACTCCAAAATCATATCGTTAATGGAACTGTTCATCTTGAATTGTTGCAAAATTGATCATATCGAATGAAATTGATTCGATCCTGCTCTGATACCAATTATGGATCTAGTACAGTGCAATAATCAATAGTAATCAATAAAGAACAAAGATTGAACCAAAAAACCTGGTCATACGATTGGATTGATCGATAAAGATTTATACAATACAGAGAGAATACTTTAGGCGTGTGTAATGCGATAATGACCATTACGCCTAAACCCTAGGATTAGAAAACTATTTATGCCAATGCCTAAACCCTAAAGCCCAAGGCCCATACAATTAAACAAGCCCAATAATAATAAGGTTTTTACAACGCTTTTAATAATAACAATTAAACTCTATAAATATTTTATATAACTTTCAACGCACTAGGACTTTCAGTCCTAACATGTAATCCCATAGTGCATCATCCAACATAAGCAACCAATCCTTTCTACCGGGTTTAATTACTATTTAATTGATTTTATTTCCCGATTTGAATGTTCGGCAAAACCATTTGTTTGAGGAGGGTATGTCGTGGACACTCTATGTTGGATATTATATTTACTAAGAATAGTGTTTAACATTTTGTTTACGAAATGCGTTCCTTCATCGCTAATTAAAGCTTGGGGTGTGCCAAATCGAACAAAAATGTTTTTAGGAAAAAAGTTAACCACTGTTTTAGCATCGTTTTGTGGACATGCAATGGCTTCTACCCATTTAGATACGTAGTCAACCGCAACCAAAATATATTGATTATTGAAGGATATTGGAAATGGTCCCAAAAAATTGAAGCCCCATACATCAAAACCTTACTTCCAAAATACTATTTAGGGGAATTTCATTACGTTGGAACAAATTTACCGTTCTTTGGCATTGGTCACAACCTTTGACGAACTCAAATGCATCTTTGAATAATGTGGGCTAAGAGACACCACTTTGAAGAACTTCTGCGCCGTACATTGACCACCAAAATGGCCACCGTAAGGTGTGGCGTAATAATCACTCAAAATATTTTTTATTTCAAAATTTGGGACGTATTTTCTCAAAACTTTGTCTGTACCTAATTTATACAAAAAAGGATCATCCCAAGTCTAGTGCTTGTAATCATGGATGAATTTATTGAATTGTTGTCCCTTCATATGGTATGGCCTGATTCCACAAGCAAGATAGTTCGCAATATCTACATACCATGGGACATCTTTTGAAAATGATGTTGGATGTCTAATATTTGCTCTTACGAAAAAAAACCTCTATAATCTCATGATCTCCCCAACTTGACACGTTATTTTTAATCCTTGAAAATGATCCGCAACTTGATTGTCTATTCCCTTTATATCAACTATCTCTAGGTTGAATTCTTGTAAAAGAAGGATCTACCGAATAAGTTGTGGCTTTGCATCGGTTTTGTTAAATAGATATTTAACATTGGAGTGATCGGTGTGAACGATGACTCTTGTGTAAATGAAATGGGAGCGAAAACAGTTAAAAGCAAATACTATGACAAGTAATTCTTTCTCGGTTGTTATGTAATTTATTTGAGCTTCGATAAGAGTTTTGCTTGCGTAGTAAATGGGATGGAAAATTTTATTCCACCTTTGTCCTAAAACAGCACCTACGGCCTAATCGTTAGCATCTCACATTACTTCAAAAGACATGGTCCAATCTGGGGATATCACAATAGGTGCCGAGACAAGGGCGGCCTTGATTGTTTCAAAAGCCGTCTATATTCAGAAATAAAGTCGAAAGTTTAATTGGCATGCAATAAATTGCAAAGGGGTTTTGCAATTTTTGAAAAATCTTTTATGAAACGTCTATAAAACCCAGCATGCCCTAAAAATCTTGTATTGCCTTTAACCAAATTGGGTTTGGGTAATTGCATTATTACTTCAAGTTTGGCCTTATCCACTTCCAAACCCCTTTTAGAAACCATGTGACACAGAGGATTCCTTCTTGTACCATAAAATGACACTTTTCCTGGTTTAAAATTAAATCGTGTGTTTCACATCTTTCTAAACTTTTTTTTTCAGATTTTCAAGACAATTTTAAGTGACGTGCCAATAACCGAAAAACCATCTATAAAAACTTCCATGGATTTTTCAATCATGTCCGAGAAAATAGACATCATACAATGTCGAGACGTTGCAGGTGCATTGCATAGACCAAATGATATTCGGCGAAAAGCAAAGTTCCGAAGGGACAAGTAAAGGTCGTCTTCTGTTGATCTTCGGAAGAAATGTGAATTTAGTAATACCATGAATATCCATCCAAAAAGTAATAAAATTGCTTTCCGGCCAATCTATCTAGTATTTGGTCTATAAAGGGCAAAGGAAAATGGTCCTTTTTTGTGGCTAGATTTAATTGTCTATAGTCCATACAAATTTTCCACCCGGTGATGGTCTTTGTTGGGAGAAGTTCATTTTTCTCATTGGTGATAACCATGGTGCCACCTTTCTTTGGCATGCATTGTACCGGACTCACCCAACCACTACTTAAGATGGGGTGAAGAATATCTGCATCAAGCCATTTTAAAATTTCTTTCTTAACGACTTCTTTCATGATGGGGTTAAGTCTCTGTTGTGGTTGCACTTTACCAATTTTATTATCTTCCAAAATTATCTTATGTTGGCAAATAGAAGGACTAATCCCTTTGATGTCGGCTATTGTCCAACCTATGGCTTTCTTGTTGTTCTTCAACAACTCTATAAACTTCATTTCTTGTTCTCAACTTAAATTGGAAGAAATAATTATGGGCAATTTTTCCTCTTCCATAAGATAAGCGTATTAAGGTGATTAGAAAGTGGTTTTAATTCCAGATCGGGAGCCTTGATTATAGAGGGAACCTGGGCTATCTATCCTTGAAGTCCAATTGCTCAAATGCATCTATAACCTCTATCAAATCATCTTCCAAAATATCTTCCCCTATGCAATTAATTAAGATTTATTTGAAATCATCACCTAAGGCATTTAGGCAAGAGTAATCATCGATTTCACAATTAAACTTAAGGGATTTGAACACATTGAAAGTTACTTGTTGGTCGTTCACTCTCACAGTTAGCTCACCCTTTTGCACGCCTATCATGATTCAACCGGTTGCCAAGAACGGTCTTCTTAAAGTGATGGGGACATATTTATCCACCTCATAGTCCAAAACTAGAAAATCGTCCGGAAAGATATATTTATCGAATTTTGCCACAATGTCCTCAATTTTCCCTTTTGGATATGCCAAAAGATCTGTGTGTCCCACAATACGTGCAAACCAATCAAGATGACACCAAGATTCAATTTATCCAACCATTTCCATTACAATTACAAATCAAATTCGTACAAAGAATGCTCTCACATTTTCTCTCTCTAAACTGATACATGCATAACCTCTAGTCTCTCTTAGTCATATGAGTCTACTAACGAAAATCTATTTATACTCTAAGTACATTACAAGAGAAAACACTTTAAACACAAGACATTTTGACTTTGACATTATTACAAAAACTTTGACTTTAGCTTGAGAGTTGACTTGAACTTTTGACTTGACTTTTCACCTTTCATCTTCATGATCTTGTATCCAACATATTTGTGCACTAACAATCTCCCCCTTTGGATTCAAGATCATCTTCAAAAAGAAATTTAGCAATGAAGCACAATCTCTCCCTTTATCACAAATTAAACAATGTCCCCATTTGCTCAAAATCAATCTTTCTTTCCTTTGAACTGTCTTCAGAACTTTTTGTAATCCCTTCAAAGTCTGTGGATATGCTTTTTAAGAATCTTTAACAATCACCCCCAAAAGTTGTAGAAACCTCTTTCAGACTTCAGAAAGAAATTATCTTCAGATTTAGCTCACTTTACTTTAGCAACTCAACTTCAAAGAAAATTTCAGTAAATTCCAACGAACATTGTGAATCCTTTGAACTTTCTCTTTCAATTATGTGCAATCTTCCCACAACTTGTATTTCTTGACAATTTCTTGCAACAACTTTCTCCAAATCATCTTTCTTGAAATAATTTATCCCTTAAATTCCTTTCAATTTCTTTATCTTCTCCCTTAACTGTTACAAACTCTTATTCAACCAACATTTCTTGAAATTAATTTCTCCCCCTTTTTGATGATGTAGAGCAGAGAAATCATCAAAACTTCACCAAGAAATGTCATGAGTTTCTGACACGATCCTTTCATATGAGCCTCTGAACATCCGTCAATTCATAATGTATTCATCTAAATCTTTTCAAATTATGACAAATAAGAGTGTAACCCTGAATCAACAAATGAATCAGTTAAAAATGCCTGTCAGTAGCACGAAGCCATTGTGTGTAACAAATACACATTGGAAATGAGCTTTTTGATGTTCACTCCCCCAGGTCTTCCATTCAATCATCAAATAACACTAGTTTATTCTATGAACGTTCTGACAGAAAAACAAATTTTCTGTATATACGTGCTTGTGTATGAAAGAATTAAGCATGAGATTGCTTTTAATAGGCTCAAAATGTGTAAACCATTAAGACAACAATAGTAATACATGGACTAAATTGTGCATGATCGAAGTGCGAAGGTAGGGCATACTTCATTCTTTTTCAATATCCACATCTTCCGAATGAAGATGAGATAGATTATGTGTTGCATCCCCAGAAAAATTGAAACATCTATTTGTTGAGAAAAGGATGAGTAACTGGTGGGGTTTAAGCAAGAGTTGGCATGGGCTAGTTGCCTGTTTCAATGATGCTCGCGAAAGAATTAGTGAAACAACAGTAATATGGCTGCCCGACTCAGAAAAAGTTTGGTGCAGAATTTGATATTCTTGTACTCTGATCTGTCGTCCTCTTTCTTTTTAACATTAATTAAGCTCACTTCTAACCAAACTTTCTTTTTATTTTATCTCATCACACACCCACACTCATATAATGACTCCTCGCCTCTTGATCACTCAAGGTTAACTTCTTAGGTAGGAAACACTGGTTAACGTGAATCCATAGAAGTTCTGTTAAGTTCTCACACAATAAACCCATGTAGTCCTATAAGCAAAGTGTTGCTCAATTGGTTTAACTTTTCAGTTAAAGCACAATATGAAATACATGTCAGATATATGTATGCTCATGAATGTAATCATGAAGATTTGAGCATTTTAATCATGGAAGATTTTTCAACACAAGTATATCGAATGAATGAAATGAATACAAGAAACTTTTTTGAAAATCTGACATTGCATGAAAAGATCAAATATGAATGATTTATAAATAAAATCTTAGGTCATGAAAAATTGGAATTTGTCTATACGAATCAAATATAGACATTATTGAAAGAAACGTTTTTAATGAATGAACACTCGAATATCAATGTAGTTCAAATGTGGTGTCCTACCATCGAAAATTGGTTTCAACATGAGACATGGTAAGAACATATCAACAAAATACTAAACAAGTGTGTGTGAATACTTGACAGTATATGGAAAAGATAATACACAAGTATTAATCTTTGGAAACACATGGTTTGTTAAGCAATGAAGTCCATAAATGAAAATATTTAAAATCATACTTCTGTATTCATGAAATTTGTTTAAGAATCGAGAAGTGGTTTGAACATTTAAGAACATGTTTTCATGTCTGAAAGTTGTCCTTCTTTCAAACACAATGAGATTAAGAATAAAGATATTCCTTACGCTCAACTTGAATCTCATAAAGTCAGCTCCAAGTCATGATAGATATGATCATGTAAGCTACCTCTCAAAATCTGCAATTAGTCAAAAAGTCATCAAAGTACAAAGTCTTATTCACAAACTTTATTGAAAAGTAAAGACATGAAAGCAATAAAACTTTTTAAAGAACGAGTTCTGATCAGATGTAATCAGAAGTCCTTTACTCCCCCTGAAATATTGCATTCACAATATTTAACAACAGGAAAAATATGTACTCCCCCTTGAAGGTTGATCATCTCATTTATGCATCGGAGTACAATCTCATATATGCATTGGAGTATAATCTCTTTTGATCATTGAAGAACGAATCCTAAACTGTTGTGTTTAGAAGTCAAACTCCTTATCATTGAAGAACGAGTCTTGAACTATGTTATCCAAGAGCCATGGTTCCTTTACTCCCCCTTGACTTGAGGTGCTTGCAATACAGATGAATCTTTTGGCTTTGGTACCCACTGGTATTTGGGTCCATGTTTGTTAGTTGCAGTTCTGTTAGGAGTAATAGAATAAGAATCATAGCAGTAATGATCATAAGTTTTATGAACAAAATCATTTGTTTGACAATAAGAACAATAACTCTTCTTATGAGCTAACCTGAGTAATTAATTTCTCGAATAAACAAAATCAGGTCTACCTTTTCGCACATTGTTCTTCTTGGCATGTGATGTATGTACAAATGATTTCTTACCATTCTTCTCATCATTCTTTTCATCAAAAGATGGTTTGACCTTCCAAATCAACTTCTCTTCTCCATACATTCTTCTTCTGTATGTACCTGAACCATCCACATTCCTATCATAGAAAATGTTAGTAGTACGAATCTGATTATATGAATTAACTGACCTCTTTGTAGAAACAGTTTTATGATGTTGTCTCATCTCTAGGGGTTTGAAGAATGGAATCTGGAGCCTTCTGCCCAGTCAAAACCACCTTAGAAACAATTTCTTCAAGTTCTTTTATCTTGGCAGATAAACTGATTCTTTCCTTGATGAGTAAGTCAATATGTTTCTGAAATTCAGACTTCATGTTCTGCTCATTCAATTCCTTTGTTGATAGTTCAGATAATGACATTGTAAGCTTCTTAATCTCTGACTCAAAAAATCTTTCTTTCTTCTTCAAAATCCTTCTCCACATTCTTTCTTTGATTAGATAAATCTTTGAAAACCACAACATTTTTCTGTTCAATCATCTTTTTTTCCTTTGCAAATTTGTCTCTTTCCACAATGATCACTTTCTCAAAATCTGACACTTGTTGAGAAAGTTTGGCAAATTTAAGCTCAACTGCTTTCTTCTCTTCAAAAGTGTTTTTTGAAAATTCATAGAATTTCTGAGCAAATCCTTTCTTTTCTTTCTCAAATTCATCTCTGTCTTTAGCAATCTTTTGTTCCAACTCTGAAATCTTCTTACTCAGCTCTTCATTATCTTTTTCTAAACCCTTCTCATTTTCCTCATTCTTCTTGACACAGACTTCTTCCTTGAGTTTATCAATCTGAGCTTCCATATCTGAGATCTTACTTTTCAACTATGTATTCTCAGCTTCCAAGTTCTGTACTCTTTCTACTTCTAAACCAGAAATCTGCTTCAGAAGATCTTCATTTATCTTCTTTAATGCATTGACTTCTTCCCTTAGCAACCTCTTTTCATCATGATATCTCTTTGATCTCTGTGAATAATAATCAACTGATGAAGTGAGATTTTTATTCTCTGTTTTGAGTTTAAAAATCTGATCTTCTTCATCATCATCAAAATATCTCATCTTGATAAGACTTGCACAAATGATCGTCAAAAATTCTGAAGTAAACTTGACTTTGAAAGTCAAACTTGGTTAACGCTTGAAAAACTCAGAAAAAGTTCTAAGTGTTGAAACTCGCAGATCAAAGAAAGCACAAACTTTGCGCAAAACGTTCTATGCGCGTTCAAGGTTCGTGCAAAAGGAACCGTGCGTGTTTTAAGTTCGCGCAAAAAGGAAGGTTGCGCGTTTTAGCTTCGTGCAGAAAGAGTTATGCGAGTTCTAGCTTCTCGCAGGCCAAGACTTGCGTGTTTCTTGAAAATCACTTCTCGCAAACACTTCGCGCAAACACGTTGTGTGTTCTCATACTAAGAATATTTTTCCAACTTTTAGTTCGCGCAAAAGAAACACTTCTCGCAGACTACCAACTTTGCGTAAGACAAAGAAATCAAACAATATAAACTCGCACACAAAGATGTGCCCGTTCCTACTTCTCTCAAACTTAGTCTTGCATGTTCTTCACTCTCTGCGTGATTTAGCTTTATGCGAGTTCTTCCCTATGACCTTTGCACGTTCTTCAGATCTTGTGCGTTCTTCATCTTTTCGACCAAAAACTAACTTTTCAACTTGAATTCGATCTAAATCTTCGAAATTGGCTCTGAAACTTTGCAGATTTTCTCTAGATCATATCTCGAACAGGTTACAAACAAGTAATTTCAATCAAAAACATCAAAATTTTCAAATTGATCTAAAGTCAGAACATATTCCAAACTCGAACAAAAATCTTTAAAAATCCAAAATTCACACAATTCAGTTGTGAATTGGACAAAGCTGCTCAAACCAAACTTGTTCTAAACATAAAATCGATTACAAAGCAACGATTACAACTATAAAAACCACAATAAATCAAAAAAAAATTGATCCTCTACAGTTGCTTTGCGAGTTCTTGAAAAAGTCGACCACAAACTGAAATCAAAATCATTTATGAATTCTTGTTCGGCTCTGATACCAATTGTGTGTCCCATAATACGTGCAAACCAATCAGGATGACACCAAGATTCAATTTATGAAACCATTTCCATTACAATCACAAATCAAATTCGTACAAAGAATGCTCTCACAATTTCTCTCTCTAAACTGATACACGCATAACCTCTAGTCTCTCTTAGTCATATGAGTCTACTAACGAAAATCTATTTATACTCTAAGTACATTACAAGAGAAAACACTTTAAACACAAGACACTTTGACTTTGACATTATTACAAAAACTTTGACTTGACTTTTCACCTTTCATCTTCATAATCATGTATCAAACATATTTGTGCACTAACAAGATCTGTCTGCAAGTTGTAAAGTGACCCTGGTAGGTCGAACTTCGCCAATTCCTAACTTTTGAAAAACCGACAAAGGCATGAGGTTTATACTTGCTCCAAAGTCACATTGAGCATGTCCTACTTCTTGTCCACCAATGGGACACGGGATGGAAAAACTTCCCAAGTCCTTTAGTTTTGGAGGAATTTTGCAAGTAAGAAGTGCACTACATTCTTTGGTCAAAGCAACGGTTTCTAATTCTCCCCAACCTTATTTTTTTGTTTAGAATATCTTTCAAAAGTTTAACATAACTTGGCATTTGCTCGAGAGCTTCTACCAAAGGAATGTTAATGTGGAGTTTCTTGAAAATGTCCAAAAACTTTTTGAATTGTACATCAACATTTTTGTTTTTTAATCTCTCAGGAAAAGTCAAGTCTCGCAAATCTAGAACTGATTTGTTCTTATCGGGAGCGGATGAGACGAGTGGACTTGGAGTGGGAACAGTCTGCCCACTGTGGGCAGATTGTACTAGACTTTTGGTTGTGCATGAGATAAGTGGACCTGCCATCTTGGCCAAGGGTTCTGGACGTTGTGCTTCATTAGGAGAAGTAAACAACCCTGGAAAGTTTGAGCTATCAAATAAATGTGAGTTTTTTTATTTTTTTGAAAAATTGACGTGGTAGAGGATTTTTAAACTTTCCTAGACTCATCTATGTTCTCAATTTCTTTTATACTTATAGCCTTGACGTGTTCCTTATGAATGCCCTTAGGGTTCTCAGTGTCACTCGGCAAGGTCGCTTATGGTCTATTCTTAGTTCGATAGCAAACTATCCAAGTAGGATTTTGAAACCCCTCAAGATTGCATTGGTTTGGGTTATAAAACCTTTAAGCAATGATTTGACTGAACCATTACCATCCGATGCATTTTGCTGTCAAGGTGCATGTGACTGTGAATATTGTCCATGTTGGTAATTTTGAGGTTGGCTTTGATTAAATCCCGGGGGATTTGGTGGTCGGTTTTGAACTTGACTTTCCCCGGGGGGGGGGGGGGGGGGTTAAATTCCTGGATTTCCAGACCAAGATAAGTTCAGATGGTTTCTCCAATTTGGATTGTACGTTTGAAAAATCGGACTATTTTTAGAATGAGTCCCAACATAGTTTACCAAAGCGGGATTATCGGGGCAACACATAAAATGATGATTTTCTCCACAAAAAGTACACGACTCAATTAAAGATTGGTTTATGGCTTGCACTTGACTCTTTTGTCCATTAAGGTTCAAATTGTTTTTAACCAAGTTAGTCAAAGCTACAATTTGTGCATTTAATGCGGTGATGGCATCAATCTCACGAACTCCTGACACGCTTTTAGGAACTACAGTACGAAGGTTTGACCAGTCAGTGTTATTATTGGCAACTTTTTTCAAAATGTCAAACCATTCGTTGTATGTTTTAGAAGTAAAAGCTCCACTGGCCATAACGTCGAGAATGATTTTTTCAGGATTAGAAAGACCATTGTAAAATGTTTCTAATTGGATGCAGTGAGGGATTCCATGATGAGAACATTTCCTAATCAGCTCTTAAATCTCTCCCATGCATCCAATATTGCTTCATCCTCCTCTTACCTAAAACTCAAAAATTCATTTCTAAATGTTACTTTCCTAGTAGAAGGAAAGTATTTCAGCAGAAATTTTTTGGATAAACTCGTCCAAGTATCAATTGAATGAGGTGGATGAGAATTTAGCAAGGCTTTGGCTCATCTCTCAATGTATAAGAGAAGGGTGCCAACCATAAGGCTTCTACAATTACTCCGAGAATACAAAAATGATCCGTCATTTATAAAAATGATTTTAAGTGAGAGTGAGGATCTTCCGAAGGTAACCCTCCAAATTGACTCATTGCTTGGATCATTTGAAACATTACTGGTTTTGTCTAAAAGTTTGTGTAGTAATGTCGGGCCTAAGAATCCCCGATTTTAATTGATTAAATTGGGTGTTGCATAGTCTTGTATTCCCCTTTCTTTGTCATCAACAATTTTAATAATTGTTTCAACAGGCGGAAGTGGTGGATCCGCTTTGGCCATGGTTTGATTTAAAACTAGGTTTTACTGATTTCCTATACCTCTGCCTCTTCTTAGCCTTTTTAATTTCAAGATCAAGAGGTAAAGTTCATTGTGTTGTAGCCATGACATACAACACGAGAAATGCTTTGAAAATCAAACAAGTGACACAGGCTCGAATAAAAGTCAATATCTCAGGAAGTAAAATCGCGCCAGTCCCCGGAAGTGGCACCAAAAACATGATAGCTACTTATCGTGTAATCCACGGAGTGAGCACACTGTTCCCACAGTGAGGGCACAAGTATATATCAACACTAGAATTGATACAAGTAATACAATGGTAGTAGTACCGAATATCTTTTCCATATGGGACTGAAATACTGAGAATCAGAGAGTTTCATGAACTTCTTGCACAAGTTTCGGATGTGAAAAAAATTATCCTTTTGATGATGAGTTAACTCTAAAATAAAAAATGTACTTTTTAATTAAAGAATGGGTATGGGTGTAAGTTTTCCTTGAGACAAATGTAGTAACAATATGGTCAGTCACTTAGTAACACAAGACGTCTATAAAAAGCCCAATCCCTCGAAAGTGGATTTTTATAGACCATGCTCACAAAGTGCCCGCTGCCACAGACTGTTAATCTTGCCGATTTAACTAAGTTGATAAAAATCAAGTTCAATCAGTATAGAGATTTATACCTAAATCTTTTTGTGATATAAATCTCGACCAGCGTTTAAACCTTAGCAAGTCATACAAAACCCGTATCTCTACGTGGTTATCAAAGACTCTTTCAAATCTTTATGCATCACTTAAGCCATGTTTCGAATCCGCCTATCTTTGGGTCAAGATCTAATATTAACATCTTAAAGTGATCGGCTTATCCGCGTTGAGTTGAAGTCCCAACTCAAGTGACCAAGCTTAAGAGCTAGTAACAATAGCCACACCCAAGTATTGCCTACTAGTCTCAAGTTTCACTCACACCCACACCCAACGAGGTGCTTAGCTCATAATAATATTAAAAGACATGATGTAAGAAAAAAAATATCTGTTAACTACGTGCATTAAAATAAGGCTAGAAATGAAATAAAAAAGATGCAGGAAATAAAATACACAAAGTAGATGCAAGAAAGTAAACCTACACTAATCTTCAAGCTTAAAACTCTAGCTTGAAAAGAGAAAATTTAGATTTATGATACTTCCTTGATGATCTTCATGGCTCTCCCAAGTCTTGTTTTATATAGGCATATTGGATAATACCCATTGGATAAATATTTCTATTATTCAATAGGCAAAGGAATGCCAAATCTCCAGGGGATTTTCAGAGATTCTTCAATCACTTAAAATCTTCCATCCAGTTCATAACATCATGTTAGAGGCTTTATCCATTGTCCCTTCGGGTGTGCACAGTGAGCAGATTGTGCCCACTCCCAAACAGTGGCGTTTTCTGAACAAAATTAAACTTTTGGTGCTTTTATTACAACTTGCAAACATTATAGACCAATTGAAAGAGATAGAAACAAAAGTGGGTATAAAATGAAATAAAATACTAGAAAAGAGTAACAAGTAACTCAAAAAAGGAGAGTTAACAGTAACCCTCTAAACAAATCTAAACAAATCATGCTTTACCAGTTTGTCTAGATTTAAAAAGTTAAGATGAGAGAACTTGTTATGCCAGAGCCATGCTTCTTCATTCTTCTTTGAGACCAAACAGAGGGTCTCTGATGTTGCTTTGAAGAAAAGTTCACAAGATAGAGTTTGTCTTTCTTATCAACTCTGAGCAATTCTTGACCTGTGTTAGTTAGTAAAGTACAATATTTATTTTGTAGTTTCACATCAAAACCACTATCACAAAGTTGACTTATGCTAAGCAACTTTAGACACTGAAATGTCACATTTGGAAAGTATGCCATATCCTTTGATCTGTCCTTGTTTGTTATCACCAAAGGTCACAAAGCCTCCCATCTTATCTTTGAATGAGAATAAAAACCTTTTATTTACAGCCATGTGTCTTGAGCATCTAGGTCTAGATACCATACATGCACATGTTGTTCCTGCAAGAAAGATTAGAGATTTTTAGGTACACATTTCATAATGGGTCCTTTCTTGTTAGGCTTTTGCTAGATCCCAAAACTAGGAACAATTGAAGAAATTCCATATAAATTAGAGAAGAGATAGCATAAAGAACAATTGTATTGAAAAACTCATCTCATAGCCTTTGATTTCAATAGAGGGGAAATAGAGAAATTACCATACAAGGAATTGATCGAATCTCATAAGATCTTCTTATGTGTGTAATTTCTAATCTCTCTATTCTCACACACTGATCACAAAAGACCTAGACACCTATTTAAAGGGTCCATGTACAAATAATAATCCAAAGCCCATAAAACTCTCAAAAGCCAAAAATACAAGACATTTTATAAAACTTTCATCTAATTAGGAGCTAATTAGGTCTAACAATCTCCCCCTAAAGTTTTATAAAGAAAGCATCTTCAGATAGACTCCCCCTTGATTTCTTTAGAAACTTTGGTGTGCCACTCTTCATGTCTTTAAAGCATTACAAGCTCGCCCTCAAATGTAGGCTCGTGATCTTGAAAACCTAAGACAATTAAACTTTCTATCCAACTTTCATATGTCAACTTCATCACTATTTTTGACCATTAAGAAACTTCTTTTGAGAGAAAACTCAAAACATACACATTGTACTTCAGACCTTTAGCTTTACAACAAGCTTGAACTCATCCAATTTGGATAAAAAAAATAAGCGAGTTGTGCACGTTTTCCCACGGCTGCGCAAAACAGTCGTTAAAACAAAAAAAATTGTCTTTGCAAATCTAGTTGACTAGACTTTTAAACTCCAAGCTTCAATCTTTAAGATCAGTGGAGGGAGTAACATATAATATGTCAAAATCATATCTTGAATTCAGGAAAATCAAACGAGAGAACACCGTTCTAAAATCGGGAAGAATAAGAGTGACTTACGTAGCTTTCAGTCCAACACCCATCTGTAGACTTTGATACATATTTAGGCATATCATCACACTGAACTATGTTTTGGCTTTCCAATGCAACTGGAATCATGAATTTTGGAGCTTCGAGGAGAAAGTTGTACGCGAAATGCTGTAACAGCACAAAGCTGATAGCAAATACTGAAAAGTTGGGTTATGGACTCTGATTCCTCGTGACCTCTAGTTCCTCGTGACCATTGGTTTATCGACCTTTGGATCCTCGTCACCTCTGGTCCATTGTTCTTGTAACCTCTAGTCCATCAAGGTTTTGATCCAGAGAGCCTCTGGTCGTTCATGCCTTCTTGTCTCTCTGGTCTTTCTTGATTCTGATTGTTCTAGTCCTTAATAACCAGAGCTTCTGGTACTTATAACCAGAGCTTCTAGTCTACAAACTTCAATAGCTCTGCTCTGGTTAAAGAGTTCCAAATAATGTCTAGCAACTCCGAATTCGAGTTTAATTTTATCAAGAGGTCCTTTGGCAGCTCATCTTTAAGCATGTTGTCAAGCTTAGGAGTTAACAAAGCTTTGAGAGCATCAACTCCATCCTGATTGTAAGGTGTTGTAATTTCAATAGAAATGCCACTAATCCTTTATAACGCATGGGTAGCTCGTATTGAATGCAATTTTTTAGCAGCTTTCACGCTAGCACCAACTCCGTGAGCCTCTACAGCATCAGGTTCTTCGGCTGTTGAATCATATTAAATCAACAACGGGAATAGATACCACAAAACCTCTGGCTTCAAAAAATCATTTGTAACTCGGGGAACACACAAAGATGAGCAATAGTTTGCAGAGCTGCGTCCACAACGGCTGGTACGAGCTCAAGTTCGGTACAGTGCACAATGTCCTCAACTAACCAAGGTATCTCAAGCACCTCCACTCTAGCACTCTCAAACTGGCTAAGGATAGAAAATTTTTGCATCACATTTTATGGATCCAAGTAATAGTGCAAAAATCACAAATAATCAAATAGAACAATGAATTAACCACAAAACCTTGTCATATGATTGGATTGATCATAAAGCTTCAAAGTTCATACAGAGAGTTTTTTCTTTAATGACCATTAACCTAAACCTTTAGGATTAGTAAAATATTTATACCCTAAAAGGGTATTTACAAAATAAACGCCCAACTTTTATTCAACTATAAAATAACCCTAACAATCTCCCCCTTTGAATAGAAGTTTGAATTATCGCCAATTAGGAACATATCTTCTCCTGAGTCCAAAACTAATCTTGAATCTTCTCAATTCGTTTATGTACTCGAGCCTTTTAGCTAACAGTTCCAATGCTTCAAGTACAAGCCTTCTGTTAGTTGGTTCCAAAGTCTTGACCCTTTTGTTGTCTCGAGCAATGATAACATGCAGCTTATCTCGAAGTAAATACAGTGTACCGTCACAGTATCGGGAATTCTGAATGAATCTCATGAAGTGCATTTCTCCCTCACCATTCTTGTAGGTCATGCCGAATTCGGGAAGCTCAAACAATGTGTCGGCCGATATATTATGTATGTTGGGCAGACTTTGATCGAGTTTGAGAAGATTGATCTTAGACTGATTGGTTTCTAGACCCATTTGGAATTCTTCAACATAGGATAGCTTCAAAGCACTTTTCATGTAGCGCTTCACGACTTCTAAAGCATCAAGAACTTCATGTCGGTTGATGGTTCTAGTCTTCATGTCATGTAGAAGAAACAGAAGATCTGGCAGTTCTAGATTTTCAAAGTCAGCTTCGAAAAACTCCCATTTGTTGCCATCATCCCTCGTCACACTGAAGACTGGAAACCAAACCCTGAGAAGACGGGAGGATGATATCTGATTGACAGACTTGATCTTATACTTTGTCCTTATAGAACTGATCGATTTACTTTTCATCTTCCACATGTTACTGTACTCGATCTATTTTTGTTTATTCTTCATTGAACCAATTCCATATAGTGCAATCAGATTGTACTCACGTATCCAGTGGGGCAAAATCTTCTTATGTGATTCTTCCAGAAATGGAGTGAGTATCCTTTCCTTTTTCCCATTTTAACGGTGGATATGGTTGAGTACTAGCGGTTTCAAAAGACGAGGTTTCTGTCTGAGCTTGGTTGGAATGATCTATCGTGTAAGTGTTAGTACACAAATGTGTTGGATCCAAGATCATGGGAATTAAAGTCAAAGTCCAAGTCAAAGACCTCTAATGCAAAAGTCAAAGTCAAGCTATTAAAGAAGAAAGTCATAGTACAAGTCAAAGGGTTTTGTTTAGTTAGTTTTTTCTTTGTATTTTGTCTAGGTATAACTACCTTTTTATGTTAGTAGAATCATTAGGTTCGATTGATTTGTATTCTGTCGAACTCAAGATTTATGAAATGGCATTTGGCATCTAAATCTTGTTGTTATCTTGATTGAATTGCACAATTTGGGAATTACAGTAAGAAATCAGAGGAACATTCACTAAATATAACTCTACGGGCTGATAATCCTGTAGGAGATGATCAAACAAGCTGTCATAGTCTCTTTGTTGGAGAAACTCTTCGTCATAAAAAATACACAAGTCATCGAATTCAGCTTGTATCGCGATTACAACTCTTTCAGTGATATTCTGTTCATCCGATGGATTTATCTCTAATTGTAGATCAATGAGTTCCCATTCATCCGGTTCATCGGATGTCCATCTGTCAATTTCCTTAGGCTTTTCAACTGCTGGGTTTGCATCAGTATATAAAATCATTTCCATGCCCCTTTCCTGTTCATGAGTCTGTCCCTGATCTTCATTTTGGGTACGTATAGGCGTGTCTTTTTGTACCTCTGCTTATTCCACTACATGTATTGTCTCTGGCTTGGATACTCGTGGGCGCTTCTCCCCCTCATGGCGATCAGGATCGTTTTGATCATCATGTCTGTGCTTGAGCCCCTATGATTGACCTTTTTATGTTAGTAGAATCATTAGGTTCGATTATAGAGTAAGTTTAGAGAGAGAAATATTTGTACTGAGAGGATATGTATTCTGTTGAACTCAAGATTTATGAAATGGCATTTGGCATCTAAATCTTGTTGTTATCTTGATTGAATTCTATAATTTGGGAATAACAACTGGTATCAGAGCAAGCATTGAATCATAATCAAGATCGAAATATGAGTTTTTGTGATCGAATTGAAGAACTCGCTGTTAGGTCTGAGATCTAGATCTTTTCATGTTTGTGTGTAACTAGGTAGAATAGGAGATATAACTATTTATTTATTGGAAATATAAAACTAATCTAGAGAGAGAGCAAAGTGATTAAGGGCTACATCTTTGATTATGGAAAAATGAATTATTACAAGCTAATGCTCCTATTTATAATCCATCACCTACCTACTACCTACTTACATCATTAAGCCCAAGCCCATACAACATTAAAGCCTAATAGGCCCAAGGCCTTTTACAAATTATTTACTTTCCAACACTTTCTACATAAAATATTACACTAACACTCGCACGCTTCACTGTTCCATAATTGAATTCTTTTTCTAGTGTTGTTCTTTATTGTATTTTGATTGAACTGTACTCGGCTCATGATCTAGAACAACTTTGATTTGTATCACTTCATATAATTCAGAACAGATTTAGAGGAATTTGGATTTGATGATATTTTTGTTTGAAATTTGTAAACGCACTGTATTTTGATCAATCTTGTAATTTTTGGCATTTTGTTTGAATATGATCGATTGTAAACTGTTCTAACAGTGTTCGTGATCAAATTGACAGTTTCATGGCCTAATTCAAGGTTTTGGATCGAATTTTGGATGATTTTGAACTTTTTGAGCCGAGATCTGAGAAATTCGCATGAAAAATGAAGAACTTGCATGTTCTTGAGGTTTTCGCACAATATTGAGTGTTTGGAAAAAGCTAAGGAAGGAATTCGCAGATTGCAGCATACGGAAATAAGGATTTCGCATGAGTATTGATACGAAAAGTTGAAATTCGCACGTCTCGAGATACAAAAAGTGATCTTTTTGAAATTCTAAGGACATATTTCGCATCCTGAAGTATATGAGAAGTGAGGTTTTCGCATCATAAAGGATATGAATTCTTAAAATTCGCATCGCATATCATACAAAATATGAGGAATTCGCATCTCAAAGTCGAATTTTTTCTAAGTCCAGAATTCGCATCGATACGGAATGTTTGAGAAGGATGAATTTTTCTAAGTATAGAATTAGCATAAGATCCTTCGTGCGAAAAGTTGCAAGTTTGGAATTTTTCTAAGTTCATAATTCGTACATCTTCTACGTGCTAAAAGGTCAAAAGTCTGAAAGATGAGCAATAGAGGAATTCGCATACTTCCTTATGCGAAAAGCTTAAAATTCGCATCATTCAACATGCGTGAATGAGAATTCGCATCCTTTGGTGTGCGAATTCTATCTTTGTGCGAAATGTTTCTTCTTTAGCATGAGGATTTTATACTTAATCATTTTTCTAACTAAATTTTTCAGAGATCTTGATATTTTCTGATTATGTGTATAAAGATCTGTGATGTTGGTCAAGATGACTTCAAGGGATGCTCTTTCTATTGGCACTGATGTCAAACCACCTGTTCTCTTCAAGGGTGAGTATGTTGATCCAAACTCTCTCAGGGATTTGATAAAGACCTCTTCAATACTTAATGAAAATTACATTTAAATAATATGTATTAGTGTTTCATCATCAGCGATCAAACTGAGTCTGTTCAGTTATCACTGATGATCTTTCTTGTAAACATTCATATGTATTAGTGTTTCACTATCAATGATTCATTACTGAGTATGTTCTGTATCGCTGATGATTTCTGATGTAAACAGTTAGACGTAATCCCTGAAGACAAGTTTCGGGTCAACAAATGTTCATAGCTGAATCGAAGAAGAAGTTGCTGAACAAAGACAAGTCTACTAGTGACCTGATGCGGATATCAACGAACCAAGACAAATCTACACACGCGAAGAAACCTGAGGAAAAGCTTCAGGGATAGTTGAACTCCTTTGTATCTCTGAAGGAAGAGATATTCAGTGATCGATGATCACTTACCTTATGCCTCAAGTCTCTTTTGTCTCTCCCTTGCATACCCAGTACGATGTGTCAGAACGGCCATACCTCTGCCCCAAATCGTACAACAACTCTGTCAACTACACTGTTCATGATACGGCCGAAAGCATGTCTTCCAAAGTCATACCCTCTCTGCCAATCAATGTAGGACACGTGTAAAGTGCCCTACCATGCATTTATTGCATAGGGTATAAATAGAAAGATGAACTCTCCATCTGAAGAGCCTACACCCCAAGACTTCATATTTCTAAGATATGGAAACCCTTGTTTTCTATACTTCTAAAATCTCCCATTCTCTATATTCTTGTGCAACCATCTTAGTATTTTCTTAAGTTTGTTTAGATTGAGTTCTACATAATTTTATTCTGCAACAGACTTGTAAATTATATTTGATTTATCAATAAACAATTTATTAAACTTTAAAATCTTGTGTTTGTATTCAACCCCCCCCCTCTTCTACAAACTTGTTAAGCACATTCGGGACCAACAAGTGGTATCAGAGCGGACTATTTAATCTAATAAACAAGATATTGCTTTATTCTCTTCCTTGCTATTCTAAATGGCACTTAACACAAACACAAACTACTATGATAAGGGTTCACTCTCTAAACCTCCTTGATTTAGCAGAGATAGCTTTGCTCTTTGGAAGAATCGAATGATGCTATTTCTAGAAGGTGTAGACCCTACTATACCTTATTATGTAGCTAATGGACCCTATGAACCCTTCACAATCACAACTAGCGTTCCCGTTACTGCTACCACTCCTACTGTCCCTGAGCGTTATGCTCTTAAGGAGATAAGACAGTGGAGTGATGAAGACAAAAAGAAAGTAGGTCTAGATGCAAAGGCAAAAACCATTATCTCTATGGCTCTGCCTGATGAAGCTTTCCATTCCATAATGCATCTTAAAACTTCTAAGGAAATGTGGGACACTATACATGTTCAATATGAAGGCACCATTGAAATCCATAAAACTCGAAAGATTAACTTGGTAAGCCAATATGAAAGTTTTATCGCTGGTAAGAACGAATCTCTTTCTGACGTTCACCAGAGGTTTAACTGCTTAATCATTGATCTAAGAATCGTTGGTAGGACCTACTCTAATTCAGAGGTCTTAACTAAATTCTTAGAATGTCTTCCTGATGTCTCAAGCTGACAAAAGACTTAAATTCTCTTTCTTTCAGCAGCTTGTATGGAATATTGCTCAACTATGAGCAATCAAATATCCTGAAGAAGAATCTTGTAAGAGATTCTAAAGAATTATGTAAAAGATTCTAAATACTCCAAAAGCACTCCTGTTGCTTTAGTCTCTTCAGAGATAATTCCATCTCAGCGATCTACTCTCACTATCACTGAGTTAGATTCTGAATCTGAGGAACTATCAGACACTGATCTTTCAGAGTTTGATGAGTCCTTAGCAATCTTGACAAACTCTTTTAAGAGATTTGCAAGACAGAGCAATTTCCGAAGAAATAAGCCTCTCTCTCTCACTGACAAGCCAAAATCAACCCCTGTTGATAAGGCTACAGCTACCTGCTTTAACTGCGAAAAAATTGGACACTTTGCAAGTGAATGCAGGTCAAAGAAAAGTTTTCAAACCTTCTACCTCCAAAAGAACCAGCGATAGCAAATACCTGAAGCTCAAAGAAAAATATCGAAAGTTGAAAAACTATAAGCGAAAAGGTAAAGGTCTCATCGCTGAAGAACATGACTGGGCTGAATCAGAAGAATCAAGTTCTGATGAAGAAGAAGTCGCTAATCTTTGTCTCATGGCCGAGATTAAAGAAGAAGTGGAAGAACCTTCAGAAACTTCCATGAGCTATATATCATCTAAGGTTTCTATCTCTACTAATCCCTCTCTATCTGAAGCAGAGAGAAGTCGCGCTGTTGATGTGCTGATGATTGATCTATACAATGCTCTAAATGGAAAAACTCTAGCTGAGAACAAAAACATTGATTTAACTGAACAGCTAGAAAAATGCCATGAAAAGATCAGAGAACTAACTCTTTTAGAGGAAAGTTTGAAAGATCAAGTCATTGTTAATGAAATCATCAGCATAGAATGCGAACAAGCCATCGCTGCTCTAAAAGCAGAGAAGGCTACTGTTGAAGGATGGTGCAAATCCTCAACAAAGATCACTGAGATTATAAGTGCTCAGATCCCTGCCAGTGATAGAACTGGTTTTGGTTTTTGGAAACCACATGATGAACCTAAAGAAGACAATTTCATGCTTAAGATTGGAATGTTCGTCTCTTCTATCCCTGACACTTCTTATGCTTGGTGCTCTTCTTCATCTTACTCTAGTCCCATCCCTGAGGAAATACCTAAAGGCTTTAAGCCTGCAGATAAAGGAAAATCCATTTTTCATCCTCAGAAGGCTACCAAGAAAGCAAAGATGAAAGTCCCTTCTAAACCTTCAGTAAATCGATCCTCTAGCTCTGTGATAGAAATCTTTGATCTCTGTCCTCCAAAGTTGAAGATTGATCTAAAGCCTAAGAGATCTGAAGAAGTAAAAATTCCTCCCAGATCCCATGCTAAAGGCAATCTTGGAGCTGGCCCTGCTCATCTAAAATTCTCAAAACCTGCTACTCATGGTCCTAAAACCACCTTCAAATATAGAAAATGCTATCACTATGGATTTAATGACCATATTGCTAGCAAATGTCCAACTGCCACTAAAGCTGATAAAACAGCTAAAGTGAAGATGATTGACTCCAAGGCTGAGAAGGTCACCAAAGCTGAGAAATCGACCAAAGTGAAGAATACCACTAAGGTTAAGAATTTAACCAAAGTGAAGGTTACCACTGAAGCTAAATCTTCATCTACTATGAAGATTGTTGAACCTTCCATCTCCACTAACCCTAAAAGACCCATTGAAAAGTGGGTACCAAACAAAGCTTGATCTTCCTTATGTTTGCAGGGATCAAAGGGCATCTGGTATCTTGATAGTGGATGCTCTCGACGTACGACAGGACAAAAAGACCTTCTCACTTAATACAAGGAAGAGAAAGGTCCCTTAGTGACCTTTGGTGGAAATGGAAAAGGATATACCTGAGGGTTTGGTGTCCTCAGCAATGGGACAACTACCTTCAGAAGATTCGCGTACGTAGATGGACTGAAGCACAATCTTCTGAGCATCAGTCAGCTATGTGACAAAGACAATGAAGTTCGTTTTACCAAGAAAGCATGTTCAGTGGTCAATGAGAAAGGGAAACTTGCTCTCAGTGGTTATCGTAAGGAAAATGTCTATGTAATAGATATGGACTCTACTACCACTGAAAACGTATGTTTTCTTTCAAAAGCCTCTTCTGATGTCAACTGGCTATGGCACAAAAGGCTCTCTCATCTAAACTTCAAAACCCTAAATTATCTCTCATCTAAGGAACTGGTTTCTGGTCTTTCTCAGCACTCATATGCTATGGAATCTCTATGTTCAGCATGTGAAAAAGGAAAACAAACAAAAGCTAGTTTCAAATCTAAACAAGTTTCCTCAGTGATAAGTCCTCAACAACTCTTGCATATGGATTTATTTGGCCCTGTCAACATACAATCTATAGCTGGAAAGAAATATACACTTGTCATTGTAGATGAATACTCTCACTACACCTGGGTTATCTTTCTTCGCTGCAAGAGTGATACTCCAGAAGAACTAATATCTTTTGTTAAAAATATGGAAATGTTGAATAATCTTATTTTTCGTTCAATAAGAAGTGATCACGGAACTGAATTCAAAAACAGTTCTCTGAACAATTTCTTTGAGAACAAGGGAATCTCTCACAACGTTTCCTTAGTAAGAACGCCTCAGCAAAATGGAGTCGCTGAAAGAAGAAACAGAACGATCATTGAAGCTGCTAGATCAATGCTTAGTGATTCTCACCTCCCTACTCATTTTTGGGCTGAAGCTGTGAATACTGCATGCTTTACTCAAAACAGATCGCTGATAGTAAAGCGATTTGGAAAGACAGCTTATGAACAATTTCATGGAAGAAAACCCTCTATCAGTTTTCTTCATATCTTTGGTTGTCAGTGCTTCATTCTAAACAACAAAGATCTACTTGGAAAGTTTGATCCAAAAGCTGATGACGGAATATTTCTTGGATATTCCTCTATCTCCAAAGCCTACAGAGTCTTCAATAAGAGAAGACAAACTGTAGAAGAAACAATTCATGTCACCTTTGATGAAACTCGCTCAGCGAACTCTAAACCAATCACTGACAATGAAGAGTTAAATGCTTTGATGTTTTCTCATTACAGAGAAACAGAACCTTTCTTCTCAAACCATTAGCACACAAATTCTCTAGCTGTTGATGATGATCCAAACATCATACCTCCTAATGTTGAATCCACCTCATGGGTTTTAGCTGTGCCACTAAACACACTCCCTCCATCAGATCCATCTTTGTCTGAAAACCTCTCTGAAAACAATGGTTTGTCTGACTCTCAATAGTTAATCGCTGATGAACCTCAAGCTACTTCATTAGTCAACATTCCTATTGTTGATCCAACTCCTGAAGTGAGCGATCATGTTCCTGCTCAGCGATGGACCAGAGATCGCCCCATAGATCAAATTATTGGTGATCCCAACTCAGGTATTCAGACTCAACGAAGTTCAGGTAATATCTGCCTCTTTGTTAACTTTATTTCTTTAATAGAGCCAAAGAAGACTGATGATGCCCTCAGAGATCCAAACTGCGTCAGCGCTATGCAAGAAGAGCTGACTGCGTTTACTCGTAACAAAGTTTGGAATCTCGTTCCTAGACCATCTGATAAAACTGTTATAAGCACCAAATGGGTGTTTAGAAACAAGTTAGATGAACATGGAACTGTAACCCGTAACAAGGCTAGACTTGTTGCTCAGGGATACAGACAAGAGGAAGGCATAGACTATGATGAAACCTTTGCCCCTATGGCTAGGCTCGAAGCAATTCGACTCTTCTTAGCTTATACAGTTTACAAAGACTTCATTGTATATCAAATGGATGTAAAATCAACGTTCCTAAATGGAAAGTTGAATGAAGAAGTCTATGTAGAACAACCCCAGGGTTCTCTGACCCTAAACATCCAAATTATGTTTATAAATTGGATAAGGTTCTCTATGGTCTAAAACAAGCCCCTCGGTCTTGGTATGACACTCTCTCATCTTTTCTTATCTCTGAAAATTTTGAACGTGGTAAAATTGATAATACCTTGTTTTTCAGAAAGATAAAAGGTCATATTATTCTTATGCAAATATATGTCGATGAGATAATATTTGGTTCTACTAACCCATCTCTATGTACTCGTTTCGCTGAAAGAATGAAGAAAGAATACAAGATGAGTATGATGGGCGAACTAACGTACTTTCTTGGTCTTCTGATTAAACAATATGAAAAAGGTACTTTTATCAACCAAGGTAAGTATGTTAAAGATATGCTGAAAAAGTTTAATTTAACTCAAACTTCAGCGATGAAAACTCCTATGGCACCTCCTCTGACATTAAACAAGGATCCATATGGAAAACCTGTAAATATCACTGCCTATAGAGGAATGATAGGCTCCCTACTCTATCTTACAGCGAGCCGACCTGACATCATGTACTCTACTTGTTTATGTGCATGCTATCAATCTGAACCCAAGGAATCCCATCTGATCGCTGTCAGGCGAATTTTCAGATATCTGAAAGGAACTCCTAACCTCGGTCTTTCGTATCCCAAAGACTCAGGGTTCGATCTAATTGGATATTCAGATAGTGATTTTGCAGGTTGTAAACTCGATAGAAAGAGCACCACTGGTGGATGTCAACTTCTAGGAGGAAAGCTGGTAAGTTGGACAAGCAAAAAACAAAAAGCAAAATTCAGTGTCCACTTCCACAGCTGAAGCTGAATACGTAGTTGCTGGAAGTTGTTGTGCTCATGTCTTGTAGATTAGAAATCAACTATTAGACTATGACCTTCAGCTATTAAAGATTCCAATCTATTGCGACAGCACTAGTGCTATCGCTATAGCAAATAATCCAGTGCTACATTCAAAGACAAAACACATAGAGATCATACATCATTTTATCAGATATCATGTGATGAATGGTGATATTGAACTTCACTTTATCCCCATTGACTATCAGCTAGTTGATTTATTAACCAAACCTTTTGCTGAGACAAGGTTCAACTTTCTCATCAGTGAGCTTGGAATGCTGAATCTTGAAGAGTGATTTTTCATCTTTCACACATTATGTCAGTCATTCTAAGTTCCCTTTTATCACTTACTCTCTGAACAAATCTCTGACTCTCAAGTATGTTCTCTCACTCTCAAACACTGAATGTTCATTCAGTAAGACGTTTTTCAAAATCAAAACTTTAATAACTGACTTTTCTTCAAATGATTAAAAGCTTTTTGATAAACAAAATCTATCACTGACATTTCTCATCAGTGATCCTTTTGGAAAGAAAATCAATCTCTGACTTTTATCAGAGGTTCTTTCAAAAAGAAAACCTATCTCTGACTTTTCTTCAAAGATAATTTCAAAAAGGACAAATGAAACATTTTTTCTCTCTCTCTCCTATGACGTCATTTGAACCGACAATCCACGACATGCCTTTTTCTTTGACACGTTCGCCCGTTGCCCTTCTATCCAATCAACTTCGTAGGACATGGCCATGTCATAATGAGCATTTTTTCCCGCCTCACTCATTCTCTCTCTCTCTCTCTCTCTCCTCATATAAAAAGAATGCCTTTTTCATTCTTATCTTTTTACACTTTCTAAAAAAACTTCTCAAGCAAGAAAAACTCTCTCAAGGCATTCAAGCAAACAAACACCATTCCAGTCTTTGAATCTTCATCATCTTCAAGATCAACAGGTTTTTGTTTCTCATATTCTTAACTTCTTAAAATCCTGCATATTTCTTTATCATGGATATTTATAAGTTTTCTCAACACTAAAATCATTTCTTTTGATTTTATCTTGTCTAAAAACTTTTGGTTTTCTACATGTTCATTCTTCTTCACAAAGAACATTGTTTTACTCTGAAAATAACTTGGTTTTTTCTATGTTTCTTTCAAAATACAGAAACTGGTAAAAAAATCTTACTTATTTTTGTACTCTAAACCTTTCCATCTATTTTATTTTTCTTTCTACATTCAGAAATGGCCTAAGCTTCACTTATTGCTTCAAAAAACGTCAAGTTCAACATCTCTGAATCCGAGGTCCCAAAGAACAACCATCTTGCAAGGTTGGACTTTAAAGATGACAAATACCCACACTTGGTGGAAGCTGCTGCATTTCTGAAGCAGTCTTGCTTGGACTACGCTCTCAATGTGGACCCAAAACCTTCCAAAACTCTTCCGCAACAGTTTTGGTTCACAGCTGATGAAGCCACCATCACCAACAAGAAGGGTGAAATGGTTCCCGCTATATCATTCACTACTAAACTAGGATCAGACATGATTACTGCCTATGGTCTCAGGAAGGCACTTCGAATCCCTGAGAAAACAAAAGTTGGATTTGATTCCCTCCCCGCTGACGCTGAGCTCATCCAATTCTTGGATGACATGGAGTACTGCTGGGACAACAAGTCTCGCTCCACCATCCCCAACAAGAGCCTGACAAAGATCCAAAAGGCAAACATGACTTCGCAACTAAACTACATCTTCTCACACATCATTCAAAACATGAGTGGGAAGATTGGCTCCCTGGATCAGGCAAGCAAACTTCAGCTCCAGATGGGCTATTCGATAATCGCTGGCAAACATTTCGACTACGCTGGCGCTATATTTGATGACCTTAAGTCAAAGATAGAGAAGATGGAGAGGGATCCCAAGATCCCATACGTACGCTTTATCTTTTCGTATGTACGGTTTCTATACGCTGACAAGTACCCAACTTCTCAAGATGGTACTTTTTCAAAAGTTGGTCAGCACTCGTTGGAGGTCATGTCGGTCGCCAACGAGGTAAGTCTCTCAACTCTACGCACTCTTCTCTCTCTACACTGTTCGCTTTCAACGGCCACGCAGGGGGTTCCTTCTCCTGCTATCCCTGCCGCTACCACCTCTCACAAACGACCATCAACTAGTCTTCATGGTCCTTCTAAGAAGGCCAAAAAGACTATAGAGACCGCCACTACTGGTTCAATGCCTGAAGTAGTTTCTCAACAAACTACTTTGGATGCTTTTGTGGGTATCTCCTCCACAACTTCAGCACCACATCATCCGTACCAGCGATGACAATCGCTGCCACAATAACAGTGACGCCACCCATCACCTCAGTTCTTCAACAATTTCCTGAAGTAACTTCCACTATTCATATTTCTTCTATCCACATTACTCATCCTTCTATTTCTTTGGTCTCTAATCCTTTATCTCTTTCACAGCAACCTCAGTTTGCACCAATAGGACCTGATAATCAAACGTTTGAAGAATCTATGCATTTCTACAACATGTTTGAAAACTCAGGTACTCCTATAACCCTAAACACCACTCCCATCTCACCATATAAGCCTGAGCATCGTTGTGCTCATCCGCTAACTTTACTTGTAGGTCCTACTTTGGCTACTGTTGACGCTCACGTCAACACACTTGCTGAAAAGGTGGAGTGTCTCACCACCTCTGTCAATGAATCCACTGGCGTTGTCAATCTCACTAGTGAAGAGCTAAGAAGTTGACTGATGCCTCCTCCTCCAAAGCTGACTCTTCTCAGCTAACAACTCTTCAGGAGGACATCGTCAAGATCAGGGAAGACCTTGTCAGGACTCAGCAATAGGTCTCTCTTATTCAGGGATTGTAGAACACCCTTAGAGATGACTTTAAGGACCTTTCTCTCATGGTTGACTCCTGCACATCCAAGCTTCAGCAAATGCTCCTCATGCTGACTGAACGAGCTCCAACGCCCATGCCTTCCTTTACAGAGAATGATCGTACATCTCTGAACATAGCCATTGAATTTATTCATTAGGCTACTTCAGACATTCCTGACATCGAGGGCCGTATCGAGCGTTTGGAGGCTGAAGTCCGATCCCTGGAAAATGCAAAAGCTACACCCCAAGTTGCAGAAGTCTCCCTCAGTGATAATGACAAAGAGGGGGAGAAATAACTGAACGAAAAAAATGCTGAGGAAGCTTTTGCCGAAGTCCAGACGGAAGAACCTCCCTCTCTTGTTGAGGGGGAGAAGGTTGATGACAAAGCCCCTCCATCTTCTGTACTTGCTCAAGTTCTAGAAGAAGAAAAAGAGGAGGAGGACGAAGAAGATGAAGAAGATCTTGATCTGCAGGATCAAGGGAAAGAGCAACAAGTTGATGATGACGACGACGATGAGGAAGACCAATATCTCTGGTTCTCAGCGGCGAACGTCTCTTCAGCGATAGCTTCGAAAGGAGTTGTCACAGCAAGGGGGAGAAGTGAAACTTCTTCAGGTACTCCTTCCCATGGCAAGCAGAAGAGTATAGCTGCCGAGGGAAACCTGAACATAGTCTCACAATCTAAGGGGGATAATCCTTCTTAGGTATGTCTTTCTATTGTACCCATATCATTCTATACCTATCATACCCCTGTCTCTTTCTAAGCCTTTATCTTTCTCTTCCCTAAACATATACTAACTCCTTTTTACTTCTTGACCAGACAGTTCTCTCCCCTGCTTAAGGGAACATAACTTCAAATAATCCCAGCCTCTAGAGCTGAAGAAGAAATAATTCCAATCTCATTCAGTGAGATTGATGAACAAGAAGAAGAAGAAGAAACCCTGTTTCACCCAGGAAGGCCCTCCAGACCAACTCATTGGTCAGAGGAAGAATTGAACAGAAGAACAGAGATGATCTCTCATCTGGAGAGTCAACGGCTAAAGATCCCTCTTTAAACTCCATTTACAGAGCTTGACTTCCTGACTGAAGCTGAAATTGAAGAATATGTCAGAGCTGAGAAACTGATCATTGAATGTCAAAGAGATGCAAATCTAGCTCTCAAGATTCAGTCCTCTTAGGTCAAAGACAAGAAACTAAAGAAAAATCCAGTAGAAGTTCAGGTTGCTCTACTCAAAAAAATTAAAGAGGAGCGCTCAAAAGAACAAACGGTCAGCGATAACACTGTCGAATGGTGTAAGCATAAAGTCGACTATCGCTCCGACCCATTGAAGATAACAACTGTTGTCATCTCTGGAATAAATAAGAAGGACCGAATTTCTGTCACTATGGAGGTAATTAGAGAGGATGCAAGCTCAAAGGCTATGTTCGTTTCAAAGCTTGAAATTTTTCGCTACATGGAATGGCTAGAGTTCAAAGATGCACTGAAGAAATCTAAGTCAACCTACAGAGGCTATGTCGAAGGCATCCTAGAATCCCTCATCAACAGAGTCTCTACAGTCTTAAACGTGCCATCTGCTCTTCCTTCTAAACCAACACAACTCAAAAGAAAGCCTACTTCTTCCTCCTCTGAAAACGTCGTTGCCATCAGAAACGACACCTCCATCAAATTCTCAAAGGAAGCATTGTTTGGTCCTCCTCCTGATCTCTCAGTTCTAGACCTATCCCTGCCTCCTGGTGGACCATATATTCCCAAGCAAGTACTCAACAATCCTCATGGAATCTTCTTCAGAGATGATGAAGGGGTACTCAGATTTTAATGAGTGTCTGAGATTCCCATCTTCCCCCTGAGTCATCTCAAAGATCTTTTGTGTCTATGGTGCGACTTCTCTACATCAGCTGAACCGATCAAGACAATCATTCGTCAAGAATCAACAGATCGAAGGCAAAGAGGAGAAGTAGTACCTGACTATATGATAAAGGTTCTAAAATCTGATCTAGATAGTTGATAGATTAGTCCCTTAATTCTTGTAATCTATTAGTTAGACTTACAGTAGTTAGTTCTTCACTTGTACTTTATATTTTCACATCTTGTAATTCTTTCCTTGAATTAATGAAAATTTCAATGAAATACTTAACCCTATCAGTACTTTAAAAGATCCCTTAAAATAGTAATTGGGACATGTATGTTATGAGTCCTGATTATTCCTTATTTTGAATTAAAAAGTAATTTTCTTCAGTTACTTTGTCATTATCAAATAGGGGGGATATTGTTGATCAAAACTCTCTCAGTGATTTGATAAAGACCCTCTTCTATACTTAGTGAAAATTACATTTAAATAATATGTATTAGTGTTTCATCATCAGCGATCAGACTGAGTCTGTTCAGTTATCACTAATGATCTTTCTTGTAAACATTCATATGTATTAGTGTTTCACTATCATCGATTCAATATTGAGTATGTTCAGTATCGCTGATGATTTCTGATGTAAACAGTTAGACGTAATCCCTGAAGACAAGTTTCACGTCAACAGATGTTCATAGCTGAATCGAAGACGAAGCTGTTGAACAAAGACAAGTCTACTAGTGACCTGATGCGGATATCAGCGAAGCAAGACAAATCTACACACGCGAAGAAACCTGAGGAAAAGATTCAGCGATAGTTGAACTCCTTTGTATCTCTAAAGGAAGAGATATTCAGCGATCGATGATCACTTAGCTTATGCCTCAAGTCTCTTTTGTCTCTCCCTTGCACACCCAGTACGATGTGTCAGAACGGACATACCTCTGCCACAAAACGTACAACAACTCTGTCAACTACACTGTTCATGATACAACCGAAAGCATGTCTCCCAAAGTCAGACCCTCTCTACCAATCAATGAAGGACACATGTAAAGTGCCCTGCCATGCATTTAATGCATAGGGTATAAAAAGAAAGATGAACTCTCCATCTGAAGAGCCTGCACCCCAAGTCTTCATCTTTCTAAGATATAGAAACCCTTGTTTTCTATACTTCTAAAATCTCCCATTCTCTATATTCTTGTGCAACCATCTTAGTGTTTTCTTAAGTTTGTTTAGATTGAGTTCTACTTAATCTTATTTCACAACAGACTTGTAAAATTGTATTTGATTTATCAATAAAAAATTTATTAAACTTTAAAATCTTGTGTTTGTATTCAAGCCCCCCCCCCCCCTTCTACAAACTTGTTAAGCACCTTCGGGACCAACAGAGTATTAGTAGTGGAAGGACAGATTTTTGGATTTCATTGATAGACATGCAAACAGAGAGAACATTAATATTTCAATTGAAGAAGGTCCTATGATTCCTATTACGACAAGAATTCCAGATGATGAGTCTTCTGATAGTAAGGATGGTGATGAGCCAAGAGAGCAGAAAACTAAGGAAGTTCCACTTGATTTTGTCAAGTATTCAGATCAACAGAAAAACAGATATAAAGCCGATAAGCAAGATAGATCTCTATTTCTTTAGAGTATACCAAATGAGAACTACATCAAGATTGACAGTTATAAAGCAACTGCAAAGAAAATGTGGGATCAATTGGACAAAATGATGATGGAGTCTAGGATTAGAAACCAGATGAGTGGCTAACTGCATCAATAACTATGAAGAAATCAAGGCCAAAACTGGTGAAAGCTTGGAGGAGACATATGAAAGATTTGTTTCTCTATTGAATAAGCTGGCTAAGAACAAGGTGAAAAAGAAGAAAATTGAGAACAACGTGAAGTTTCTTAGTGTGTTACAACCAGAGTGGAAGAAACATACTCGAAGGATGAAACAGATGAAGGATCTAAGTGAGATTCCTTTGCATGAGGTATATGAAACTCTCCGTCAGAATGAGGAGGAAGTTGAAGAAGAGAGAGAAGAGAAAAAGAAGAATGAGAAATTTGTGCCTGACCCAGTTGCTCTTGTAGTTGATAAGAAGAAAGAGAAAGAGAAGAAAGATAAAAAGAAGAAAAAGAAGATAGTGATATCTAGTTCGGATGGTTCTGATAGTGATAATTCTGATTCTGATGACGGTGAGAATCTCAAGCAAGCTATGTTGTTGCTAACCCGATCCTTTCAAAAGAAGTTTTATAAGAAGTCGGGTTCCAATAGTCATAGGTATTCATCGAGATCACGAAATTATGAGCACAAGGAAAGGATTGAAGGAAGAAGGTTTGAGGACAAGAAATCTGAAGGAAAGAGGTATGAGGAGAGAAAACCAGAAGAAAGGAAGTATGTGAACAACTATGCCTCTAAAAAGGAAGAAGAGCCAGTTAAATGTTATAACTGTGGTAAGATCGGTCATTTTGCAAAAGATTGTCGAAAGCCGAAAGTCAGGAATTCTGAGTATTACAAGAATAAGATGCTTCTGGCTAAGCAGAAAGAGGCTGGAAAAGCTCTAATGCCCGAGGATGACCATTGGCTAGATTTTTCTGAGTCTGAAAGTGACAAAGAGGAGACAACTCACATGTGTCTGATGGGAAAAGAGGTGAAATATGATGAATCAGATGAGGAAACTTCCGAAGAGGTAAACAATTTTTCTGAATCTAATTTTTAAAGAAAATGGAAACCATGATGGTCGAGCTTCAAGACTTACAAGCTAATCTTAAAAAGGAGAAAAGTAGAATTGTGAAAAAGAGTCAAACAATTTTTGATCTCAATAAGAAAATTGTTGGGAACAAAAACTTGACTGATTCTTTGAACAAAGCTGCTACTGTTTTTGAAAAACAAAAAGCTTGTTTTGAAACTCAAATTTATGAGGCAGTTTCCAAGTTTAACATGTGTGAACATGAGAAACAAGAGTTTATCATAAAAGTTCACAATTTGCAGATTGATAATAAAAATTTGCAGAAAAAGGTTAATGGTTTGGAAGCCAAAATTTATGCTCGAGGCTAAACAGATCAAACCATTTATCTCAACAAACCAAAGGAAGTTATAGATTTTAAAGATAATTGGGGTATTGGTTACGATAACCCACATTATTTGAAGAAAGCTATTCGAAAGCAGCCAGATTTATAAAATTTTAATTTCTTACAAGTGGCTGGCAAAAATCCTCATTTGAAACCTAAATTTGTTACAAAATCATCTGATGAGGTTGAGGCTAAGGAAGATGAGAACAGAAAGAACACATCCAAAATGCAACTACCATTTTGCTATAAAAAGCTGAATGATAGTTATCTTTCTGGGCAACCAAAGTTTCTATCAAACAATTATTGTCAAAGCTACTCTACTGAGGAGATGGAGGCAAAACCAGTTAAAGCAAAGATTTATGTTCCTCCACTCATCTTGGAAAGTAAAATTTCTGAGCTTGAGAACACCTTAGTAGAAGAAAGAATTTTGGTTGATCTTGAGAAAATTGTGTTTTCTACTATTATAATGAACACTAATTTCAAATCTGAAGTTTCAAATAACAACTCTGAATCAGAAAGAGTTAGTGTAAAAAACTCCACTGATTCAGATGTATCATCTTGTAAAGTTTTTATGAATAATGCTTTTGCTAATCCAAAATCTTCGGATTGTGATCAAAAGTCTTATCAAAAGACGTGTTCTAAAAAGTCTAATGATTTCAACTTTTCAAACATTTCCATGCCACAACTATTTGAAAATGATTTTTTTGTAGATGAAAATGATTTTTTAAATTATGATGGATGTTTTGATGAAAGTGTTGATAAGTTTGATTTCAATGCTAAACTTCCAGATCATTCTATTTTTGTGATTAATAATGATGCTTTACCTAGTGTCTTTGAGAAAGGTGAAACATCAACTAAGGTTGATGAATCAACTCCTGTGAGTACCTATTACACTAAAGGTAAGAAGCAAAAGAAAAGGCGCTCACAGAAACGGACCAACACATGTAAGCATAATAAAATACAAACTCTTAAATATCATGTTTCTAACAAGTCTAAATCTTGTGTTTCAAAATTGAGATGGAAAATTCTGAAGCAAGATTGGAATGGGGAGACTAAAAAGGAAGATTGAAGAGACTACAAAATCATTTTCTGATACAAATTGTAATAGGACTACTGTTAGTCATTCTAATGTATTTGGTCATATTTTTTCTAATAAAACAAAACTTGTAACTTCCAACAAGACTTATACAATAAAGCAATTGATACAATTATCTCATTTGCCTACTTAGTGTTCCACATACGGTCGAAATGATTTTATGACTCAACAATATTCTGATTGTTGGTTTGGTACTTATTATATACATCACTCTAATGTTTTTGAAAAACAAAGAGAACCCAAATTCAAATGGGTGCCAAAATCTAGTGCTAACACGAAAGGACCCATCTATAAATAGGTACCTAAACCTATTGTTGCTTGATTTCTTCTATGCAAAACCGTCATATAGGGTACTTGGATTCAGGTTGTTCCAAGCATATGACAGGGCAGAAAGATATTTTGTCTAATTATATAGAAAAATTTTGCGGCAATGTAAGATTCGGGAATGACCAGTTTTCACCAAGACTTGGATATGGAGATGTCGTGCAAGACATCATAATGATTAAGAAGGTGCGCTATGTTGAAGGATTAGAACACAATCTGTTCAGCATAAGTCAGTTTTGCGACAAAGATTTAGAGGTGAACTTTAAGGCTAAGAGATGTTGTGTTAGAACTGAAGACGACAAAGAACTCTTAGTCAGGACGCGAAAGTCAAACCTCTACGCGATCAATCTGTCGAATGTCAAGCCACATAATGTTGTGTGTCTACTGTCTAAGGCCTCTATGCAACAAAGCTGGTTATGGCATAGAAGGCTATCTCACCTCAACTTTAGATATATTAACAAGATAGTAACTGGGAATTTGGTGAAAGGACTTCTTGAGCTCAAATACGAAAAAGAACATATGTGTGACACGTGTGAGAAAGGCAAGATGAAGAGAGCTTCACATAAGCCAAAGCCTCAACCCAGTACAAGCGTTCCTCTAGAACTGTTGCATATGGATCTCTGTGGTCCAATACGAACACAAAGCATAAACGGAAAGCGCTGCGTGCTCGTAATGGTGGATGATTATACAGGATACACTTGGGTCATGTTTCTGAGATCAAAGGATGAAACTCCGGAGATAATTATTTCATTTTTTAAGACCATTCAAGTGAACTTTCAGAAGACAGTTAAGCTACTCATAACTGATAATGGCACATAATTCAAGAATAAGACAGTTGACGATTATCTCGAATCGGTCGGGATAACTCATCAGTTTTCTGTTGCCAGAACGCCGGAACAAAATGGGGTAGTTGAACGCCGAAATCAGACTTTTGTTGAGGTTGCACGAACGATGTTGAGCCAATCCGATCTACCTTTATTTTTGTTGGCTGAAGCTGTCTCAACTGCATGTTATACTCAAAATCGTTCAATCATTCATCGCCTGTTTGGTAAAACTCCATATGCTTTGATAAATAACTAGTTGTGTATCCACACAATGCGGCGGGATGTAAAAATTTAAATGTACAATAAGAATAAAATGTTTCGTAATGAATATGGGATACCGGTAGAAATTAAAGTACTTCAAGCATTTTTAACCATACCATTAGATATGGAATATTAGGGGTGAGATGGTTTAAAAAACAAAAGCATAGAAAAACAAGTCTTGAAGAAATTAGACAATGTCATTCATCAAGTCACACATCTCCTAATCTTTCATCAGCCTTGAACTTCATGACATTGAGGGAGTACTTTTCCATTAAACAAAGTTTTCCAAAATAATCATTGACTAAAGGGTATTTTACAAAAATGCTTATCACACTTTATCAGATCACTTACCTTACCAATAATCTTACTGGGTAAAAGTCAAGGCAATGATCGAGAGTCTAGCTCGGTAAATGAGGGTAATGACTCTTACGGAGTAAACTTACCAACAATACATGTTGACAACCAAAAATATTACCCGATAAGGTAAATAAGAGTGGTGAATTTTGTTATATAATGGATTGGTAAACGACCCCTAAATATTTTTCGTACTCAACATGTAGATGATTGATACATGCAACTACTTGTCGCACATGACTTGCAACTTGTGTATGTGATTATAAATACAAATTATGGATGAAAAACTAAAGAACAATGTAAGTGAGAGAATAGCTCCATCGAAAAACGATAGATACACAGTAAGATTCTCAATTCTTGTCATGTTACCTGATAAGCATTTGATACATACGCTGATTTCAATACGATACACAACATGTTTATAAACAAATACATCATGCCTAAAATCTAGTCAATTAATCGAGAGTGTCGTCCATAGCATGTAAATTTAATAGTCCTACACCAAAATCTCTCATGAAGTAGTCAAAGAGAAGATGGCATATGATTGTTGCAATTATATAACCATTTAAATTGAATATATTATACTAAAAAGAGATGGCATTTGATTTCAAACAACTTTTTTCTATTATAAATGAGGCAAAGGAAGAAAAATGGGGACACACACATGACACAACTGAGGTTATCCCGAATGAAACCTGCTACATTCTAAGAGGACCAATTAACTACCATCAAAACCACCTAATCATCTGGCATATTCGGCCAATTAACGTACAACAGTAAATTTATATGAGATTTATCCTTTAGGGCCGTTTACCAAACGTTTATCCAGGTAAAAGCTTACCAAGCCACATTACCTTTTCCGGATGACTATGGCAAGGACCAAGAATCTTACCCGGTAAGAGCTAAGGCAAGGACCGATAAGTAAGTGAGGGCGAAAACTCTTACCCGGTAAGTAAGTGACAGTGTTGGATTTTACCAGTTAGTGCTTACCTGAGTAAACGTTTGGTAAACGACCCCCAAGTGATTCCGGTAAGCGCTTACCTGGGTAAGTATTTAGTAAACGACCCCTTAGTCCTGATAAAAATTTATCATAGACCAATCGTAAAAAAATGAAGAACCTGTTTTTAGGTACTTCCTCCTAAATAAAGGGTCGTTTACCTAGATGCTTATCAACACTATATATAACTTACTTTACCGGGTAAGATTGTAGTTTATTAAATCGGTATCATATGCAACAATTTACCTAGTAAGAGCTTACCAGGTAAGATTCTTCATTCTTTTCATTACTCTTGGCCCTTTCGATATATTCTGATAAGGTAAATGACCCAATAAGCACTTACCGGGTAAGTGTTTAATAAACGGCTACATAAGAAGGTACAAAGGAAACCTTTGTACATGTTAACAACATGCCAAATTAAAGAACTATAACTTCTCTCAATTTCAAGTTTGTCAATCTCAATCATCGGTAATTATGTTTTATAGTTACTTTAAGTTTGAAATATTTAATAAGGTCCATTGAAATGTGTTATGAGTCTTGCTAGGGATCTTTATAGTTTCTTGTTTGTTTGGAATATCTCTCTTTCTAATCTTTATAATTTGTAAATTTCTTTTGCAATTGCTTTTGTCCTTGACAAGTAAGTGACAATTTACATTCTATTTTAGATATGGTCAACCTCTCATAGCAGCATCTGGAGGTTTATATTTGTCATTGGCATATGGAATCTTAAAAAGAGAAGGTTTCATTATGTTATTAGAGATGCTAGTTATAGCTCTGTGATTTTGCACTTCTTTCATGCTAATGGAGTGTGAAACAATTCACAATCACAACAACAAATCATACCTCTCATCCAAGGAGAAGATAAAGAGTAAATACATAGATTAATGATACGTTGATTCCTAAAAACCAAATGTCAACATCAAATATATCAAACCAATGTCTTAAAAAATCATTGCAAAAGAGTCTCTTGAATGATGCAGTGAAAAAGATATATATATATATATATATATATATATATATATATATATATATATATATATAAGCATACAAATACAAAAGTTGAGTAAACCTATTGCAAACCTAAGTCAAGCATACCCCATCAAGAATACTACAACAATAGTTGTATAGATATGAGTGTTATAGATCTTTAGAACATCAATCCTCAGCAAAAAATACATTGCGATTGTTGAAGTTTAAGGAGTTTTTCTTCCTCGTCCATGCGATTACCAAATATCACATAATGCATCACCTCTATCTTGTTATCTTCATGGAACTAAAAACATATAATATACTTAATCCAAATATCATAATCAAGCACAAAAAACCAAAAGTTTGACCTAATCAAGTACAAATGAACCTTATGTAGCATAAATCAAAAGAGGCAAATTGAAGAAAACAATAAATGGAAACAGGTTAAAATCGTTTTATTCGATCAAAGGCAATGGTTTAGAAACATCTTGGGAAGATATGGGAGAATCATTTTATACAAGGTAGGAGAAAAATTATTCATTGAGAAAGAAAGGAAAAAGTCATTGATAAAGAAAGGATACTAAGAATCAACCAAATTCGGCGGTGGTGAGTCAAAAAACATAAAGAATAAAATGATGAGAGCAAGGTTGAAGATGTATATTAACAAATCATTTGAAAAGTGTACCCAAATTTCACCTTTTTTTAACTTGTTACTAACTTTCAAAAACATTATGGACTTCAAATCTAACTAATCTGATTAAGACTTGTTTAAAACTACCCAACAGGAGCAATGCCTGCACCTTTAAGGAACTCTTTCACCTTTCTTCTTTCCATTAACTTCATCTTCTTCTTTCTTGATACCTGCTACTCCATTGATTTACTTTTTTTTATTACTTACTCAATCATTTTCATATATTATTAGGTGAACTTTGGTTACAAAAACCATTACATCAAACAAAATGGTTCATGCTCTCATATGTAAAACTAACTGCTGAAAAAGAAAAAAAAATTGTATCCCATAAGATAATCATACATAAGAACATTGACAGGGAACTTTAACTATGATAAAAAGATGATGTTCAGATCCTTGGAGGTAAACCATAACATTTAGAATCAAATTTGGAGAAATCAGCATACCTCGTTGAAATCAATGGAGAAATCAAAGTCTGAATCACGGTAGGATCTTTAGCTACAAAATCAAAATGGAAATTCAAATCTAAATTAAAATTAATAGCATACCTGAGAGGAATCTCTAGGGTTTTGAAGAAGTTGTGGAGAAATGAAAATCTGAAGGAGGGAGTTATATGTAGCGATTTTGAAGGAACTCTGATCGAAGGAGATACATAAAATTGGCCATGCAGATGATACATCAAATCGGCACTTGAAGATTGTGAGCGAAGAATCTCTGTTCGAGGTGATACATCAAAGTAGCCACTAAAGAATGTGAGGGAAGAAAGAAACATCTGGATGTACCCATACTGATTTTAGCGCAGAGAGGAGACCTTAAACAAGAAAGAAGAACATTGTGACTCTGTGAGGGAAGAAAGCAAAGGGTGAAGCGTCCATTTTCGGTAGTGGCCAGGTTTTAAAACCCTTGAATCAAAGGCTTGTACACTATGCTTTCTTAGTTGCACTTAAAAGTTTTGTGAATTCCATGCATTAAAATGAAGTACTCTATGTTTAAAAGGTTGCACTTAAGAGTTTTATCCTAAATGATTATATATGTAGTATATAGATAGAATACCTAGCATTAAACATTTTCACATCTTTGGTTGCAGGTGTTTTGTGCTGAATGATAAGGAGAACTTGAACAAGCTCAGTCCCAAGGCTGAAGAAGGCATTTTCATTGGATATTCTCAAACATCTGCGGCATACAGAGTTTATTTGAAAAAAGTCGAAGATTGTAGTTGAGAGCGTCAACGTTACATTTGATGAAGAAATGGTGTTATCCTAGATACTAACTCACAATCTACACACAATTCATTTAGAAACACTTGTTTATTGATTTAACATCAATCACACAATCTACATAAAATCATATACCTATTTAGTGCGTATTACAGTAAGCTCTGTGTGTGTGTGTTTCTCAAGGTGTCTCTCTCAGAATGCACATGTGTGTTATGTTACCAAAACAATTCTTTGACCTACTATATATTTGGTCAACATGACCTCTTCGCACTTGGGCAACACACCTACATTTACAATGTACACACTCACACTATTACAAACTTTACAAATAAGACCCTCTTTTAATCTTGAATACAATTTAACTCTAACAATCTCTGTTAGGTCATGAATTCACAATTAATCAATGTATAAAAGATTGAACAAGAGGTAGATTAGGTTGGAAAAGTTTGTATTATTCACAACCTAGAGAGAGAAAGAGTTTCTCTCTCTAGAAACACTAAGAAATGCTTTATGTCTACATTGTGTCTAAAGTTACAAACAAACTACAAACACTTTCCTATTTATACCCCAATCACCTATGTTACACATAATAAGCCCAACCCATATGCTAATGACAAAGCCTATTGCACTAAGGATGACTTTACAAAACTTTCTAAATACAGTACATTAACATTCTCCCCCTAAAGTTTTGTAAAGGAATCATCCCTTATCAGCTTCAGCTCTTCTCCCCCTTGATTTCTTTGAAAAACTTTAGCATTGCTTAAACTTCAAAACAACCCCGGCTCCCCCGTGAAAGTAGCTCTTATCCTTTGAAATATCAACCGAAATATCAGATCTGATGTGGACAGTAACCTCGACTGAGTGCACATAAAGACAACTTTTAATCTTTAGTAAACCCAACACATTCCTTAACGCCCACAAGAATGATATGTGTGGATTATGACATGACAACCAAAGTGCATCTTCAGTATATAACATCAAATATGTCTTTGACCGCGAGTTGGATAGGAATTCAGCTTAAGAACTTAATCTGGTATGCTTGTCGGAGGATGCAACTTGTAGCAAACACTACTAAGCAGGGTAGAAGATTTATCTGAGGAAAAATTTGACAGTTAAATCTCACAAGGCAACTTGTCGCAAAAATGGGTGTGAACAGTAACTTGTCGCAAAAGCTCAGAACTCGCAGAACAAATAAACTCGCAGAACAAATTACTCGCAAAAAACTATTCACGTTCTTTCGCGCTAAACGTGATATGCGCGTTTCTGAAACTCGCAGGCCTCTATGTGCGCGTTTTGAAAACTCGCAGGCCTCTTCTTGCGCGTTTTAGGACTTAGAAAAAATTTGACAATATCAAAACTCACTAAGAATGAAACTTGCAGACTGAAGGAAATTACTCGCCCAAACTCGCAAGCCTTGTCTTGCGCGTTTAGGAAACTCTCACGCTTCATCTTGCGCGTTTACTCAAACTCGCAAGCTTCGTCTTGCGCTTTTCTCAGACACGCAAGGCTTGATTTGCGCGTTTTAGGACTTAGAAAAAATTTGACAATGTTAAAACTCGCAGAACACTGAATGTCTTCATCTTGCGCGTTCTTCCTATCCTTGCGCGTTCTTCAGCTTGCGTGTTCTTCAGATGAATCTTGTGTGTTCTTCAGTTGCGCGTTTCGCATATCTTGCGAGAAGTCGAGTCTGAAAACTTGAAATCACCATATCTTTCACATATCTTCGAATTTTGAGATGAAACTTTATGAGCATGTTCGAAAAACACTTCTGAACAACTTTGTAGTTGATGATCTTGTCTAAAAACATCACAATACCAGAATTTTGAGATGAAACTTTAAGAGCATGTTCGAAAAACACTTCTGAACAACTTTGTAGTTGATGATCTTGTCTAAAAACATCACAATACCAGAATTCGATCATAACTCAGTAAAAAAAAATATTTCGAACCAAATATACTCAAAATCGAACAATTCTTCTAAATTGATTGAAATTACACAATGTGGTTGATTACAACTAATTCGACTCTAAGAATATGATCAATCTAGCATCAAATCTCGAACAATTAAGCTCCAAAAAGAAGAATTTGAAATTCACGGTTACTGTTCATGCGACCACAATCACTGTTCCATTGAAAAATTGCGAATTCGATCGTTTCGATGAATAATTTCTTCGATTAGGCTCTGATACCACATGTTAGGTCATGAATTCACAATTAATCAATGTATAAATAATTGAACAAAAGGTAGATTGGGTTGGAAAAGTTTGTATTATTCACAACCTAGAAAGAGAAAGAGTTCTCTCTCTAGAAACACTAAGAAATGCTTTAAGTCTACTTTGTGTCTAAAGTTACAAACAAACTACAAACACTTTCCTATTTATATCCCAATCACCTATGTTACACATAATAAGCCCAACCCATATGCTAATGACAAAGCCTATTGCACTAAGGATGACTTTACAAAACTTTCTAAATACAGTACATTAACAATCTCCCCCTTTGGATTCAAGATTAAAAAAAATTAACACTAATCTTCAGGTCTTCTTTCTTCAGAAAAATCTTCAACAAATAATCTTTCACAGCTTTGACATCTTCAAATCTTTGACACTTTGATTGATCTTTGATAGCACTCTTAAGTAAATCTCCCCCTTTGGATTTCTTAATCACTTTTGACGATCTTCACAAAACATTCTCCCTTTCAATCTCCCTTTGATTACAAAATGCAATAATCTCTTTCAGAAAATCTCTTTAACACAACAATCTTTAAAGTACAAACATCTTCAGTTTTTCAACTTTCTTGAATCATCACTTTGACACATTTCTCTTCCTTTATCACATTCATTTGACTTTGCTTTCACTCTGAAATTGATCATTGAGAACTCTCCCCCTTTCTGATAAGATTAACTTTAATCTGACTTTGAAATGTTGAAATTCTCCCCCTATTTGATGAATTGTGAGAATCAGAATCATCAAAACATTTCAATGTCAACTTTTTCTTTGAAAATATCTCCCCCAAATAACAATGTAAGCATAGTCTTCATGAGAATAAAAACACAAATATTCTCCCTCTTTGGAAAATAGACAATCTCCCCCAAGGAGAATATAATCTTCGTCTGATCTGCTTAGAACAAACTGTCGTCAATTCAGGAAAGTATTTATCCGAATCTTTTCAAATTCAGACAAATTAGGAGTGGTAAACCTGAATCAATAGATGAATCAGTTATCATGTTTGTCAGTAGCACAAAGCCACTGTGTACAACGAATGCACATGGGAAAGGATCTTTTTGATGTTCACTCCCCCAAGGCTTCCATTCAATCATTGAAAAACCACAAAAGAATTTTCTATGAATGTTATGACAAGAAAACATATTCCTTATATGCTCGTGAAAGTGTAGAAATGATTGAAGCAATTAAAGCTTAAACAGGCTCAAAGTATGTAAACTGTTGAGACAGCAACAGATATTACATAGACTCAATGTGCATGATCAAGGGTCGAAGGTGGGGTGTTAAGTCTAAATATTGTATCCAAGATTTAATAGGAAAGTCAAATATGTAAAAGTCAACATTGACCTTCTAATAGTTAGTTTTGTAATGTTTTACTTTCCTTAGTAGTTTAGTCTTTGTTAGATTTGTGGGTATATATAGGTGTATCCTTTGTAATCATGAAGTAACGAACTAGTCTAAGCATTCATTGTAATATCTAGAGTTGGTTAAATTCAAGATCTACTTTCTCTCTCTAGACTCTCTCTCTAGTTCTTGAGCATATTAGATAAATCTTGTGTAATTAGCTTGATAGATTGGGATTTAATGGTTAACAATTGGTATCAGAGCCATGCCAAACTTTTCAGAATGATTTGATCAGAGTTTGAATTGAAATTTGGTGTTTTTGGATCGAAATTTTGATTTTTTTTTCAAAAGTTTTTCAAGAAAACGAGTTTGTTACTGTTTCATCGAATTTCATGTGAAAAATCATTTTTAATGCAAGAAAATGGATTTATTGTGTTCGTTTTATGTTTGTGATTGATTGTTGTTTTGATTCCATCTCGAAATTCGAACAAAATCGGTTTCAATTTTTGATTTTTGAGATTTTCGTGAAAATGTGTTCCGTCACTGTTCTTGATCAAGATTATTTGATTTGGAGTGTTTTAATCGATATTGTCAATTGAATTGTATTAAAAATTTGTTTTCAATCAAGTTTGTGCAATCTGTTTGGACTTAATTTCTTTGTTATAATCGAATTTGCAGATTTATAGTTGTTTGTTGAAATGCGGGTCAATCATCCTTAAATGCGGGTCATTCATCCTGAAATGCGGGTCTAACATAGATTTTGAAATGCAGGTCTTATAGTTTGCAAGTTCAAATGCAGGTCTGCCTTAACACGCATTACTTCAAATGTGTGTCTGCCTTAACACGCATTACTTCAAATGCGGGTCTGCTTTAACACGCATTTCTTAAAGTGCGTGCCCCTCAGGACACGCATTTCTCTTGGACACGCATATCTCTGAACACGCATATCTCTGAACACGCATTCCTTGGGTGTGCGTATCATCAAGGACCCGAATTCTTCTGTGACCCGAATTCCTTGAGTTGTGCGGGTCTTCAAGACTTAGTTAAAAAAAAAAAATTCAAGTATTGTTCTGGAAAAAAAAAATTCAAGTATTGAAATGCGAGTCTGGAAAAAAAATTTGGTCATCTTTGGAAATATTTTTTTTCTACATCGCGAAATATCAAGTATTGTTCAAATTTCAATTTTCACGAAATATTTTTTTAAGATTTCAATTTGATCTGATTGTTGTTTTTCTGATATACAGTTTGGGAATGATCATTCATATCAAGCTGATGTACTCATTCAAGATGGGATATTTTGCTGAACTTGAAGAGAAGATTAGAAAACTGGAATTAGAGAAAATTAATCTGGGTTATGCTGTTGACTTTCACTCACAAAAGTCAAAAGAGCATTATGAAGAAAGCATCAAACTGAAAGAGGAAATTAGTGCTTTAAAGATTATCAATGAAGATCTTCTAACAAGATCTTCTAGGCAGAATGATGAGAAGATAAAGAAATTGGAATCTGAGAACACAGAGCTTAAAAAGAATTTATCTGTTTTGGAAAGACAGCTTTCTGATAATAAAGCTGATTTTGAAAATGAAAAGAAAAATTTTTTAAAGAAGTTTTTAGAATTTTCAAAGAAGTGTTTTGAGGAAAAGAAGTCAGTGGAGCTGAAATGCATAAAACTTTCTCAACAAATCTCAGATTTTGAGAAAGTACTGATTTTGGAAAGAGAGAAGTTTGATAAAGAAAAGAAGGCCATAGAACAGAAAAATGTGGGATTCTTTAAAGAATTATCTGGCCAACGAAATGAGTCTGAAAAAGGGTTTGAAGAAGAAAGGTTAATTTTTGAGAATGAAATCAAGAAACTGACTTCCAAATTGTCTGAATTGTCTGCAGCTGCGCTGAAAGAGCAAAAGACGAAGTCTGAATTCAAGACAAAGATTGATCTGCTTGAGAAAGAAAGAGATATCTTTGCGTCAAAGATAAAAGAACTTGAAAAATCTGTTTCAAGTTCAAATCAGAAATTCATCTCTTCAAACAGGTCAGTTAAATCCTTTAATCAGATTCGTCGCACTAACCTTTTCTATGATGAATTTTTAGATGGTTCAGATACTTATCCAAGAAAAAGTTTCAAGAACGAGAAACTGGTCTGGATGAAGAAATCAGTCAAAGATGACAAGACTGATGAGCTGAAAGAGAAGAAATCATGTGTACATGTACACAAAGCAAAGAAGAACAAAGCACCTAACGGTAAGAAATTTTATTGTTCTATTTGTTGTACACATGATCATTTTCATAAAACAAATGATCATTACTGGTATGGATCTTACTCTGTATCCCCCACACGCACTGCAACTAACATTTCTGGACCCAAATACCAGTGGGTACCAAAACCGAAACCTGAATCTGTGTTGCAGGCACCTCACTCCAAGGGGGAGTAAGAAAGAAAATGGCTCTTGAGTAAATCAGCTCAAGACCCGGACTTCAATGTCAAAATGGCTTTTGAACACAACAGTTCAAAACCCGCACCTCAATGTCAAGATTATGGCTTCTAGGCACAACAGCTTAGGACCCGTACCTCATCGATCAAAAAGACCTTACTCCTGTATGCTTGCATCCGATGGATATTGATGGTCTTCATCCCGAGTGAATTGATCTGATCTCTATCCTATACTTTTTAAATGCTAGATTTTTCTGATATTGATGGTCTAACAATTCAAAAGGGAGTATTTGATCTCTATCCTGTTTTAAATGACATATTTCAGATGCTTAATTTAAGGGGGAGTAAAGGTGATGACTTCTGATTATTTCAGATCAGAACTCATTCTATAAACCGTTTTACTGTTTTCTGTCTTTTATTTTTGAATAAATAATATGAAAAAAGTGGCTTCTGATCACATGACAGATCAGGACCCGTTCATCAATGATCAAAGATGGATATTGTGCTAATATCCAGGGGGAGCTTAAAAGATATAAATCATTTAATCATGATTTGAGGGGGAGCTGAAAAGGTAAAAATCTTCTGATCTAGATCTCAGATTGTTTGAAAGAAGGACAACTTTCGAACATGAAAAACAATTTTTGAAATGTTCAAACCACTTCTTATTCTCAAAAGTTTTATGAATTTAGAAGTGTGCTTTTAAATGTTTTTCTAAATTTTTTGAGCTTATTGTTTAACTGACCGTGTGTTTCCAAAGATCAATACTTGTGTATTATCTTGTCCATATACTGTCAAGTATTCATACACACCGGTTCAGTATTTTATTTGAAATTGTTATTACCATGTCTCAAATTCAAACAATTTTTCGATGGTAATACCCCCGTTTGCGTTCAAAATTGTTGTGCATCATTCATCTTGTTCATATTTGTGCTTTCATTGACAAATTGTTTATATTTGTTCATATAAACAAATTTCCAATTCTTTGATACCCTAACCATTTGATTTGATCTGATTCATTAATGGTCAGATTCTCAAAACAATTCTCTTGACTTTATTTTATTCATTCAATATTCTTGTTTTGAGAAATCTTCAAAGTTCAAAATGCTCAAATTTCATTTCTGATTTTTTGATGAGCATACATACACTGACATATGATTTCTTGTGCTTAATTTCAAGAAAATCATTAACCAACATGTACTTTTAAGAACATGGGATTCAGTATAAGTGCTTAATAGATCTTCCATGGATTCACGATAACCAGTGTTTCCTACCCCGGAAGAATCCTTTGAGTGATTAAGGGGAGAGGGGTCTAAAAGAATTGAGTGTGGGAGTAAGCAGAGGTAAAATGGAAATGAGAGATTGGTTAGATGTGAGCTTATATGTTTAAAAGAAAGAGGGTGTGAGAACAGAGTTAAAAGAATATCAGAACTCTGCACCAAACATCTTTCTGAGTCGGGCAGCCACATTACTGATTGGTTCACATTTCTTTGGTGACCATCATTGAAATAGGCAAATAGCCCATGCCATATCTTGCATACAACCTCACCAGCTACTCATTCTTTTCTTAAAAAGAGAATGTTTCACATTTTCTGGGGAAGGAGCACATAATCTATCAGATCTTCTCTTGGAAGATACTGATATTGAAAAAGAAGGAAAGTTGCCCCACCTTCGACCCTTTCTCATGCACATTGAGTCCATGTATAATCATTGTTGTCTCAGTGATTTACATACTTTGAGCCTTATGAAACACAATCATTGTGCTAATTCTTTCAAAACACAAGCACGAGCACACAGAGAATATGTTTTTCTGTCAGAACATTCATAGAATTACCTTGTGTCTTTCAATGATTGAATGGAAGTCCTGGGGAGTCAACATCAAACCAGCTCCTTAAATTGTACATTCGTTGTAGATAGTAACTTTGTGTTACTGACAGGCACTTCTAACTGTTTCATTTGTTGAATCAGGGTTACACGCTTATTATGTCTGAATTTGCAAAGATTCGGATATAAACAGTTCATGATTCGGCTCTTCAGATCAAAACACAACATTTATCAAAGGGGAGATTGTTTCAAAGGGGTTATCAAAGTTTGTGCTGAAATTGAAGAAATTTTGATGATCTGATGCTCACATCATCAAAAAGGGGGAGAATTATACAAAGATCAATTTCAGAGTTCTTGTTTAAAGTTCAAGTCAAGAATTTGAATTTGCTTCCACTGATTTAAAGTTCAAGTCTGATAAAGAAATTCAAAGCCAAAAGATTCTAAAGGAAGAATGTTCAAAGAAGTTAATTTGATGATTCAAGAAAGTTTGTTTCTTCCGAAGATGATTCAGAGATCAAAGTGATGAAGATACAATTTTGTTTGAAGACGTAAGAATTTTCAGAAATGAAGTTTCAAACTTTTATTAAATCTTCAAAAGATGAAAACTTCAAGAGATGAAAGATGAAGAATCAAGAGCTGAAGATCTGCATCAAATTTTTATTAAATCTTGAATACAAAGGGGGAGATTGTTAAGTCTAAATATTGTATCCAAGATTTAATAGGAAAGTCAGATATGTAAAAGTCAACATTGACCTTGTAATAGTTAGTTTTGTAATGTTTTACTTTCCTTAGTAGTTTAGTCTTTGTTAGATTTGTGGGTATATATAGGTGTATCCTTTGTAATCATGAAGTAACGAACTAGTCTAAGCATTCATTGTAATATCTAGAGTTGGTTAAATTCAAGATCTACTTTCTCTCTCTAGACTCTCTCTCTAGTTCTTGAGCATATTAGATAAATCTAGTGTAATTAGCTTGATATATTGGGATTTAATGATTAACATGGGGCAACTTTCCTTCTTTTTCAATATCTGAATCATCCAAATGAAGATCAGATAGATTATGTACTTCTTCCCCTTTAAAATTTGAAACATTCTTTTGTTGAGAAAAGAATGAGTAGCTAGTGGATTTTTAATGCAAGAGTTGGCATGGGCTAGTTGCCTTTTTCAATGAAGTTCGCGAAAAATTGTGAAACAACAGATTATGTGGTTGCCCGGCTCAGAAAAAGTTTGGTGCAGAGTTTGATATTTTTTTACTCTGATATTTCACCCTCTTTATTTTTAAACATTTGAACTTACTTCTAACCAATCTCTCATTTACATTTTACCTCAGCACACTCCGAAGATGATTCAGAGATCAAAGTGATGAAGATACAATTTTGTTTGAAGACGTAAGAATTTTCAGAAATGAAGTTTCAAACTTTTATTAAATCTTCAAAAGATGAAAACTTCAAGAGATGAAAGATGAAGAATCAAGAGCTGAAGATCTGCATCAAATTTTTATTAAATCTTGAATACAAAGGGGGAGATTGTTAAGTCTAAATATTGTATCCAAGATTTAATAGGAAAGTCAGATATGTAAAAGTCAACATTGACCTTGTAATAGTTAGTTTTGTAATGTTTTACTTTCCTTAGTAGTTTAGTCTTTGTTAGATTTGTGGGTATATATAGGTGTATCCTTTGTAATCATGAAGTAACGAACTAGTCTAAGCATTCATTGTAATATCTAGAGTTGGTTAAATTCAAGATCTACTTTCTCTCTCTAGACTCTCTCTCTAGTTCTTGAGCATATTAGATAAATCTAGTGTAATTAGCTTGATATATTAGAATTTAATGATTAACATGGGGCAACTTTCCTTCTTTTTCAATATCTGAATCATCCAAATGAAGATCAGATAGATTATGTACTTCTTCCCCTTTAAAATTTGAAACATTCTTTTGTTGAGAAAAGAATGAGTAGCTAGTGGATTTTTAATGCAAGAGTTGGCATGGGCTAGTTGCCTTTTTCAATGAAGTTCGCGAAAAATTGTGAAACAACAGATTATGTGGTTGCCCGGCTCAGAAAAAGTTTGGTGCAGAGTTTGATATTTTTTTACTCTGATATTTCACCCTCTTTATTTTTAAACATTTGAACTTACTTCTAACCAATCTCTCATTTACATTTTACCTCAGCACACTCCCACTCTCTATTCTTTTGACCCCTCTCCCCTCAATCACTCATAGGATTACTTCCGGGATAGGAAACACTGGTTAACGTGAATCCATGGAAGTCTTTTAAGCACTCACATTGAATCCCATGTATTTTGTGCTAAAAAAATATGTTGCTCAATAGTTTATGTTGATAGATAAGCACCAAATATCATTATCAGAAAATGTATGCTCATTAAAGATAAAAATAAAATTTGAGCAATTAGAACCTTTAACATCTCTCAAAACAATGAAATTGAATAAATGAAACAAAGTAAGTGAAGTGTTTTGAGAATCTGACAATGATTCGATCAGATCAAATATCATGAAGAAAAATGTATTGGGATTTCAAAGAACGAAAATTTGTTTATATGAACAATATATAAACAATTTGACAATGAAAGCACATTTAGTAAGAAATGGTCTGATTTCAAACAATTTAGAATACAAACGAGAGTATTACCATCGAAAGATTTATCTTTTGAGACATGATAATAACAAAGTCAATAAGTATGTACTTAGTCGATGTGTGTAAGAATACTTGACATTATATAGACAAGATAATACAAAAGTATTTATCTTTGAGAAACACACAGTCAGTTAAATGTTAAACTACTGATATGAAAAACATTTAAAATCATACTTCGAAATTCATAAAATCTTTTTGAGAACACGAAGTGGTTTGAACGTTTAAGAAAGTGTTTTTCATACCTGAAAGTCGTTCTTCTTTCAAAGTATGGTAGAGTTTGAGATTTAAAAAGATATACCTGTAGTATAGAAAACTCAACTCCCCCTAAAATGAATATTATCTTTTAAGCATCCTTGACAAAACTTCAGATACTCCCCCTTAGTATCCGTAAAAAGTCAACTCATTAGAAAAATATGACAATGAAAGTGTAACTTTCTTTTCTCTTCACCCCCTTAAAAATATAATAGTTAAGATTTCATAAAATCTCCCTCAAACTAACAGTTAAAACTCCTTAGAAAGACGTTATCTGATTAGCATCCTTAAGCAGAGAAACACTTAAGTACGGGTTCTAAACAGAAGTATTCAGAAGCCATCGTCATGTATTCTCCGGTGAGAATAGTAACTCTCCATCTTTATCATTGAAGACTAGGTCTTGAACTGCTTTGTTCAAAAGCCAAACATCTTAAACATTGAAGACCGGGTTCTGATCTGGTGTAATCAGAAACCAATTTTCGTTGAAGTACGAGTTCTGAACTATTGTATTCAGAAGTATACTTTGATCTTTTAGATACGGGTTCTAAACTGTAGTGTTTAGAAGCCATTATTCTTTAACATTGAGGATTGAGTCCTAAGCTGCTTTACTTAGAAGTCATATTTCTTTGACATTGAGGATTGAGTCCTAAGTTGATTTACTTAGAAGTCATAGTCACAAAGAATAGCCTGCAAAACAATAAAGATTTTGGTAATCATTGTAAAAATGATTCCGCCTTAGTCAATATGTGATGAATATCAGCAACTATTCAGAATTCCCAAAGACACAAGCAATTAAGCATAAGTAAGATAACCTCCCCCTCAGATCATGGATAAGTATTCAAGCAAACATATTTCACATATCGAGTTTGTTGATTAAGAAGTTAAAACGCTTTTCATCTATTGGTTTAGTGAAAAGATCAGCTAATTGGTAGTCTGTTTGAACAAAGTGCATTTCAACCTCTCCTTTCTCCACATGATCTTTGATGAAATGGTAGCGCACGTCGATATGCTTTGTTTTTTAGTACTGATCAGGATTAACAGTTATTGCAATTGCTCTCTTGGAATCACAATAGATAGGGACTCGCTTGTAAGAGTATCCAAAGTCCTTCAATTGTGTTTTTATCCAGAGAAGTGGATGTAGACACGCAGTTCTGCTTTTTGGATGTCCAACTTACAAGTTTATCTCCTAAAAATTGACACGATCCCAAGGTGCTCTTCCGATCAAGTTTACAGCCTGCATGATCAACATCAGTATATGCAGTTAAATCAAAACCAGAATCCTTAGGATACCACAGGCCTAACTCGAGAGAGCCTTTCAAGTATCTAAGTATTCTTTTCACGGCTATAAGGTGAGATTCCTTCGGGTTAGCCTGATATCTCGCACATAAGCAGGTAGCAAACATGATATCAGGTCTACTTATTGTGAGATACAGTAATGATCCGATCATGCTACGATACGTTTTCTGATAGACAGATTTACCGGTTAAATCTGCGTCTAGTAGCATGCCGGTAGCCATGGCCGTTTTCATTATAGAACTCTCAGTCATGTTAAACTTTTTCAAAATGTCACGAATGTATTTCAACTGGTTTATAAAGATACCGTTTGGGGACTATTTCACTTGAAGACCAAGGAAAAAAGTCAGTTCACCCATCATTGACATTTCAAACAGAGTCTCCATAATTTTTGAAAAGTTTTTACAGAATTTAGGATTGGAAGACCCGAATATTATGTCGTCTACATAAATCTGTATTAAGATTAAGTCCTCACCTTGCTTCTTAAGAAACATAGTAGCATCAATTGTACCCTTTTTAAAGCCCGATGCAAGTAAGAATTGTGTGAGAGTGCCATACCAAGCTCGTGGTGCCTGTTTTAATGCATACAACACTTTGTCTAGAACGTAGACTGTTAAACCTAGATTATAGTTGATTAATAATCAACACACAATAATAACAAGAGATAAATAAATCAAAATAACATACCATATATCTCTTGATTAATCAAATAAAAACGTGTGTGTGTTCTTGGTGTATACAGATACCTCGTGTGTAGAATACAGAGAAAATACGCGACCTCCTTTGATCTACACCTTATTCGATACACACACTAAACCTAGAAAATAAAACCTTTAATACCTAGGTCAACATGACCTAATCAGTATTAACTATTAACTAAAATACCCCTAGAGTATTAAATACTTTTACAAACTAGACCCCATTTATAATTTAATCTTGAATACAATTTACTGATCCAACAATCTCCCCCTTTGGATTCAAGATTAAAAAAAAAAATTCCAATTGTCTTCGGGTCTTCTCTTCTCTTGAAAATTTTATCTGATATGACGTTGACAGCTTCAAAGCTTGTAGCTTTACATAGTCTTCATCTTCCTTTTTCTTTAAATAAAGTGTCCTTCTGACGATCATCTTCAGTCAGACTTTTGATAAATCAAATAAGTTCAGACACTTTGATATCTTTGAATTCTTCAGCAGTCTTCTTTGTGTATTCTCCCCCTTTTTGATGAGTGTTGAGAATCAGCATCATCAAAACATAGCAAAATAAACTAGAAATTTCTCCCCCAAAGCAACAGTTAAACGCAGTTTTCATGTATAGATCCCTGTGTTGAAATAAGAGCAGTCTCCCCAGATAGAGAGAGTGATTATTTCAATCTTTGCAGATTCAAATAAGTAAAAAGTGGTAACCCTGAATCAACAAATGACTCAGTTCGAAGTGCCTGTCAGTAGCACACAGTCACTGAGTAACACAAAGTTACTATATAAGGAGCTGGTTTTGATGTAGACTCCCCAGGACTTCCATTCAATCATCGAATAACATATGGTTATATGAAAGTACAAGATCTACCAATCTTAGAAAGAGAAAGTAGAGAGAGAGTGTGTGTAAGCATAAAGTATAAAATGTTGAATAGAATGCGTGAATTCTTTTTACAACACAAAGCTACAAGGGACTTAAATACCCAAGGCTTATACAACACATAATAACTATCTAAACACAGTATAAGACCAAGCCTATAAATACAATCATTACTATAGAATCAGACTTAACAATCTCCCCCTTAGTAATCATTGGCACTGTGGTCTTCAAAATTCATCTTCTAAATCAGCTCGGACCATCTAAGCAACTTATCGAAGAAGCTTCTTTGACTAAAAAAAATTTCTTCTCAGCATCTTTCAGTTTTAAGAAGCCTTTGCTGCCTTAACAAGTCTGAACCGTGTTTGTGATAATCTTGAAAGAACAATTGGTTCATCAGCTTGTGCTCTGGACGACACACCTCTTTTAAATGATCTTGAATGAACTGTGGTGGTCGGAGCTGGAACAACAAAAGAATGAGTAGCTGAGAGATTATAGAATCTTGAGCGAATCTTGATCAGTAGATAAACGTTTGAACTCTTTGTCTCTTTATTATCTCCTTAACTTCTCCCCCTCATGACCTTGATGATCCGGATCAACTTGGTCATGCAAATGTTGGAGACGAGACAGCTTAAGATCTGTAAAATCAGAGTATAGGAGAAATAGGAGAGGTTTGCACTAACTGTTGGTGGCGCAAACTTAGTGTAACATCCATAAATTTATAAGGCAAGTATTTGTTCCCTAATACTTTAATTGTGTTTATCTAAAAATATGACTTTTTCATATATGCATGTGATATTTATTTATGGGACTAAGATGCTATCTGATCATATCATAATTGCATGTGTTCAAGACCTCGTGCTTATTTGCGAGTTTTGCTAAGTTTTTGGGTTGGGGTGAGTTTGGCGCGATAGTGCCATCGCGATAGTGACATTGTCACTATCGCCGGGCACAATCTCCAGGATTGTACCGAGAGGGGGGGTGTCTTGCGATAGTGACACGCGATAGTGACAATTGTCACTATCGCCGGGCATACTCGCGGAAGATGTACCGTGAGTGTGTGTGTGTTCGTGATTGTGACTCGCGATAGTGCCCTTGGCACTATCGTCGGGCACTATCACCCGCGTGGTCTGGTCGTTTTAAAACACCTTGGCAGCCTCATTTCTCACTTTTACAATTTGCAAAAATGGGAGAACTCTTCTTGGAAGCGATTTTTAGGGTTTCCTCATCTACCACATTAATTCTAGGGTTTTGGGGTTGTTGGGAGCATTAAGTGGTCATCAAGCTTCATCCAAGTGTTCCCATTGAAGTGTTCCTCAAGATTCTCATTTCTCACCTTCAAGACTCATCTTCTCCAACTTCTAGGGTTTCCATATTTTCTAGGTTTTGGGTTCAAAACCTAGATTGTGAGTTTACTAAACCTTTGTTAAAACTAGATACACATCATAATCTCCTATTTGTTACTTTATCTCTATATGTTCAAATGTTTGGGGATTTCTTCATGAAAATAGTTGGAGGATGTATATATAAGGGTGATTTGCCATGATTATTGTTATATGTATCATTATTTGGGATTTGTCTCATAGATACATAATGTGGGTACCTTGATATGTTAAATGTATGCATATATGGGTATTATGATGATTCTAGTTGGAACACCATTTTGGTGATATGTTTATATGCATGATGAGCATGATTTACATTGGGTCTCTTGTTAGACATCACGAGGATAAGGTGGTAATATTATACCCGTAGTTGGTATTGAATTATGTGGGTTGAAATATACCTAAAGGACCCCTTATAAATGTTATGTGGACAAACCAAGTCAGTACACTAGGAGGATATAGTCTTGGGCGCCACTGTGATGGTATGTGCCTAGACCTCCCCCACTCGGGGAATTTTCGGAGCGATAGTCTTCAGGTGGGCCGGGCCTTTGGGGTGTTCCTTGTTAAGGGCATCAAGGTATATCGACTCTTGTTGGGACTTGATTGGTGCTTTGGGTCTCCCCTAATGACTCCACATTTATTGAACACTGGTTAACTGTTGATAAGAATTGTATCTGTTCCTGCATGCTTATTATTGTTCAACTCACTAGGCTTTTTGGCCTAACACTTGTTCGGTGTTGATGTGTATCTCAGGTTCTAGCGGCGGCGGTCTTAAGCAGGTTTAGTCGCTTTGGGGTGAGAGCTTGGGGAATTGCACATGGACGCGTTATACTTTTAGATATAGACCGTTTGGGTCTATAGATGACAACCCTTTTTGTAATCTCTTTTCTAGACGTAGAAATTAGATTAGTTGGTTGTTGTTATTTGTCCGTTAAATTACAATTGTGATTAAACAGGTTATTTATATATATAATCCCCATTTTTGGGAGGCTCTTGCTATGGCAATTTTAGCATACCTCATGTCCGTTTTCCGGATTTTTGTTATTCCTATTTTTAGGGTGTTACAAGTTGGTATCAGAGCTTTAGTTTAAGTGAACTAGGTATTGATTAGCATATCTAGACTTAAGCTTTAGACTTTATGACTTCATTGTCCACTTGGGGTAGAAATCCTAGTTGGGGAGAGCGTTAGGATTACGGAATTACTTTAATTGAAAGTTGTGATGATGGTGACAAGAATTCTTGTGTATGGTTCATTCATAATTTCACCTAGCTACTGCTATTATGAATGCATTGTTACGTGAGCATACTTGGTTTACTATTGTTATAATAATTGATGAAGGTATTAGTACGTACAATGAGTTAAACTCGCTTAGTCTTTTCTCAATCTCCTTCTCGTGCTTGTGTGGCAGTGATAAATGGTAAACACTCGAAGTAGATTACCGGACATGCCAGAAGGGCAACCAGAAGTGGAATCTGCAACAGTACGACCCCCGGTGGGGGCAACCTCCGATGACATTCCTATACCCAGAATCTTGGGAGGTGGACCCGAGCATATTCCGCGCCGGAACCTCGATACAGGTAACGCCATCATGGAGGAAGTTACCATGGAGACCCGACTTCGGGATAGCATGATGTTGGCCATGAATGCGGCTTTGGCTCAATAACAGTTGGCCATGACTTCGGCCATGACCCAACAACAGGAGTTTTTCATGAAACTTCTAGAGGATCGTGACGTCAGTAACCGTCAACCCGAGACTATGGCTGAAAACGTTATAGTGGGGTCGGGTGGACCGAATGCGGTAACGGTCGAAGAACCATCTGCTGAGGGAATCAGATCGAAGACTAAAGGGTGCACATACAAGACGTTTATGGGGTGTCACCCTAAGGAGTTTGCGGGTTCCGATAGCCCAGTTGCTTGTATGTATTGCCTCAAAGAGATGGAGATGGCCTTCGAGGCAAGTGAGTGTGATCCCTCTCAACGGGTCAAGTTTGCTTCCCAACTACTTCAGGGAGAGGCTCTGATTTGGTGGAACCTCACACGATCTGCCCTCACCCTGGAAGTTTTGGCTAATCTAACTTGGACGGTGTTCAAAGAGAAGATCATGGACAAATACTGCAGCGAGCGGTCGTTGGACAAGTTGGAGCGGGAGTTCCGAGATTTGAAGAAGGGGAATATGTTGATTGTTGGCTACTCCAAGCTCTTCTTGGAGAAGCTAAACTTGGTGGGACATCTAGTTCCCGACGAAAAGTCGAAGATGAAAGCTTATCAACAGGGTTTACCGGCCGGAATGCGAACGGATTTAAGAAATGCTAAGTGTTCAACTCTACAAGAGGTTATCGAGGAGTCCTTACTCATTGAGGACGACATCATTTCGGAAAGGGATGAGAAGAGGTACGTTGGTGAGAAACGGAAGTGGGAGGGGCCATCTGGGCCCGTTCATCAATCTAGACCCTTTGTAAGCGGGAGATCAGATGATCAACGTCGTGAAGATCGGTGGTGCCACAAGTGCAGGTCAAAGCACTCGGGGTCGTGCGCTACAAGGACTCCCTCCGGTCCAGCTGGGTGTAGCAAGTGTGGTAAGAAAAACCACACGACTCGAGAGTGTTCCCTCCGTGGGGCGGTTTGTTATAAATGCGGAGAGCCGGGGCATATGAAGCGAGAGTGTCCAAGGCTGGTTAGAGGAGGTGGTGGAAATTCTGTGGGTTCGACGGCTAGGCTCGAGCAACCATCACGGGTACCGAGTCGAGCCTTCCAGATGACTACCGAGGAGGCAAAGGAGACTGCGGATGTCGTTTCGGGTACGTTTCTAGTAAACTTCATGCCTGCTCGTTACTTGTTTGATTCGGGTGCTACATGTTCCTTTGTGTCAGATGCTTTATGTAAACAATTCACTACTCCTATTAGTGTTCTTCCCGATGCGTTAGTAGTAGAAATAGCTAATGGGGATCAAGTGATCATTCGTGACCGTTTTTGTGATTGCACTCTGGAGATCGACGGAATTTCTTTCGGAGTAGATTTACTACCTATGGCTATAGGAGGGTTTGATGTAGTCATAGGCATGGATTGGTTAGTGAGGCATAAGGCGGAAATCTTTTGCTCCAAAAAGATGATCCAAGTACCGTTGCCGGAAAATGGTGTGGCAACCATTTATGGGGAAAAAGGAAGGAGAAGTAATCCTATTATATCATCTCTAAAGGCTCGCAAGTTCTTAGCGAAGGGTTACCCTTCGTACTTGGCCTATGTTGTGGACGCAAAGAAAGAAAAGAAGTCGGTGGGGGATGTAGAGGTAGTGCAAGATTATCCGGACGTCTTTCCGAAAGACTTACCCGGATTACCGCCGGAACGGCAAGTGGAGTTTCATATTGACCTCACACCAAGAGCGGCTCCGATAGCTCGTGATCCTTATCGTTTGGCACCAACAGAAATGAAGGAGATGATGACGCAACTTCAAGAATTGTTAGAGAAGGGCTTCATTCCACCAAGTTCGTCACCTTGGGGAGCACCGGTTTTGTTCGTGAAGAAGAAAGATGGATCCATGCGGATGTGCATAGATTATCGGGAGTTAAACAAAGTCACGGTGAAGAACAAGTACCCTCTACCCCGCATCGACGATCTTTTTGATCAACTCCAAGGGGCGGGATGTTTTTCAAAGATTGACCTTCGGTCCGGGTATCATCAAGTGACAGTGAAGAACGAAGATATTCCGAAGACGGCTTTCCAAACGAGATACGGTCATTATGAGTTCTTGGTGATGCCGTTTGTCTTAACCAACGCTCCGTCCGTATTCATGGATTTGATGAACCGTGTGTATCGCCCATTTTTGCATAAATCCGTGATCGTCTTCATTGACGATATTTTAATATATTAAAGGGATGAGTCCGAACATGGAAGACACTTACGGGAAGTTTTAGAAGTTTTAAGAAGGGAGAAACTGTTCGCGAAGTTCTCGAAGTGCGAATTTTGGCTTCAAGAAGTGCAATTCTTGGGGCATGTGGTATCAAAGGATGAGGTAAAAGTGGATCCGGCAAAGATCGATGCAATGATGAGTTGGGAACCTCCAACAAGTCCGACGGAGATTCGAAGCTTCTTAGGTTTGGCGGGTTACTACCGGCGTTTCATCCAAGACTTCTCCAAGATAGCTACACCGCTCACTTCTCTTACAAGGAAGAACGTCAAGTTTCTTTGGACTGATGCACAAGAGCAAGCCTTTCAAACGCTCAAGAGGAAGTTGTGCGAAGCTCCGATCTTATCCCTACCCGAAGGATCGGAAGATTTTGTTGTGTTTAATGATGCTTCTAAGATGGGGCTTGGGTGTGTCCTAATGCAAAGGGGGAAAGTAATAGCCTACGTGTCGCGTCAATTAAAGGATCATGAGAAGAACTATCTGACTCATGATTTAGAGTTGGCAGCGGTAGTTTTCGCATTGAAGTTGTGGCGACACTACTTGTATGGGACCAAGTGTACTCTTTTCACGGATCACTAGAGTCTCAAGTACATCTTCGACCAAAAGGAACTCAACATGCGACAAAGGAGATGGCTAGAGCTTTTGAAGGATTACGATTGTGACCTACTCTATCATCCCGGTAAGGCTAATGTGGTGGCAGATGCATTGAGCCGAAGGAATCATGGTGATGGTGTCAAAATGTCCCTTACAAGGATTGATGTGGTCACAAGTTTGTTGGAAAGCGTCAAGGCTAGTCAAGTGGAAGCACTTAAGGAAGAAAACCTCAAGGCCGAAGTAATGGTGAAACAAAAGGAGCTATTAACGGAAGACGGTCGTGGTCTCAAACTCTTTCAACGACGGATTTGGTTGCCGAAGTTGGGAGGAAAACGGAAGTTGATTCTTGAAGAAGCGCATAAGTCGAAATACTCTATACATCCAGGTAGCACCAAGATGTATAGAGATTTAAAGTTAATGTATTGGTGGTCGGTCATGAAGCTAGACGTGGCTAGTTATGTGGAGAAGTGTGTCACTTGTCTCCAAGTCAAGGCGGAACATCAAAGACCGTATGGAAGTTTACAACCATTGTCCATTCCCGAGTGGAAATGGGACAACATCACTATGGATTTCGTGACAAAGTTACCGAAGACCTTGCGTGGCCACGACACCATTTGGGTAATTGTTGACCGATTGACCAAGAGCGCGCATTTTCTTGCAATGCGGGAGACCTTGCCAATGGAGAAATTGGCCAAGCTTTATATTGACGAGGTGGTGTCAAGGCACGGAGTTCCGAAATCTGTAGTATCGGATCGGGATAGTCGTTTCACTTCGAACTTTTGGACTACTTTGCAAAAGGAGTTGGGCACTAGACTGAATCTGAGCACGGCTTATCATCCTCAAAGGGATGGACAAAGCGAGAGGACGATCCAGACGCTAGAAGATATGTTGAGATCGTGTGTGATAGACTTCGGGGGAAGTTGGGACTCACACCTACCTTTGGTAGAGTTCGCGTACAACAACAGTTACCATTCTAGTATCGGAATGGCACCGTTCAAGGCTTTGTATGGACGAAAGTGTAGAACTCCAGTTTGTTGGTTAGAAGCGGGCGAAAAGCAATTTGCTGGGCCGGAAATAGTGCAAGAGACGGCGGACAAGGTGAAAGAAATTCGAGAAAGGCTAAAGGCGGCACAAGACCGACAAAAGAGCTATGCGGACAAGAAGAGAAGACCGGTCGAGTTTCAGGTGGGCGACCGGGTCATGTTGAAGGTGTCACCGTGGAAGGGGATCATACGTTTCGGGAAGCGTGGGAAGCTTAGTCCTCGTTTCCTTGGACCATTCGTTATTTGGGAGAAGATTGGTTTGCAAGCCTACCGGTTGGATTTACCACCGGAAATGGATGGGATACATCCTACTTTCCACGTGTGTTACCTTCGGAAATGTCTAGCCGAGGAGGAAAGCGTGATTCCTTTGTCGGAAATTCGGGTGGACAATGGGAATCGTTGTGTGGAAGAACCGGAGTCGATCTTGGAGTCAAAGGTGAAGAAGTTATGACATAAGGACGTAGTCATGGTTAAATTCCAATGGAAGCACCATCGGGGTGCTAACATTACTTGGGAGTCCGAAGATGATATGAAGAAGCGTTATCCTCACTTGTTTGCTTAGAGTAAGATTTCGGGGACGAAATCCCATTTAGGTGGGGAGGATTGTAACATCCGTAAATTTATAAGGTAAGTATTTGTTCCCTAATACTTTAATTGTGTTTATCTAAAAATATGAATTTTTCATATATGCATGTGATATTTATTTACGGCACTAAGATGCTATCTGATCATATCATAATTGCATGTGTTCAAGACCTCGTGCTCATTTGCGAGTTTTGCTAAGTTTTTGGGTTGGGGTGAGTTTGGCGCGATAGTGCCATCGCGATAGTGACATTGTCACTATCGCCGGGCACAATCGCCAGGATTGTACCGAGAGGGGGGTGTGTCTCGCGATAGTGACAATTGTCACTATCGCCGGGCATACTCGCGGAATATGTACCGTGAGTGTGTGTGTGTTCGCGATTGTGACTCGCGATAGTGCCCTTGGCACTATCGCCCGCGTGGTCTGGTCGTTTTAAAACACCTTGGCAGCCTCATTTCTCACTTTTACACTTTGCAAAAACAGGAGAACTCTTCTTGGAAGCGATTTTTAGGGTTTCCTCATCTACCACATTAATTCTAGGGTTTTGGGATTGTTGGGAGCATTAAGTGGTCATCAAGCTTCATCCAAGTGTTCCCATTGAAGTGTTCCTCAAGATTCTCATTTCTCACCTTCAAGACTCATCTTCTCCAACTTCTAGGGTTTCCATATTTTCTAGGTTTTGGGTTCAAAACCTAGATTGTGAGTTTACTAAACCTTTGTTAAAACTAGATACACATCATAATCTCCTATTTGTTACTTTATCTCTATATGTTCAAATGTTTGGGGATTTCTTCATGAAAATAGTTGGAGGATGTATATATAAGGGTGATTTGCCATGTTTATTGTTATATGTATCATTATTTGGGATTTGTCTCATAGATACATAATGTGGGTACCTTGATATGTTAAATGTATGCATATATGGGTATTATGATGATTCTAGTTGGAACACCATTTTGATGATATGTTTATATGCATGATGAGCATGATTTACATTGGGTCTTTTGTTAGACATCACGAGGATATGGTGGTAATATTATACCCGTAGTTGGTATTGAATTATGTGGGTTGAAATATACCTAAAGGACCCCTTATAAATGTTATGTGGATGAACTAAGTCAGTACACTAGGAGGATATAGTCTTGGGCGCCACTGTGATGATATGTGCCTAGACCTCCGCCACTAGGGGAATTTTCTGAGCGATAGTCTTCGGGTGGGCCGGGCCTTTGGGGTGTTCCTTGTTAAGGGCATCAAGGTATATCGACTCTTGGGTGGGACTTGATTGGTGCTTTGGGTCTCCCCTAATGACTCCACATTTATTGAACACTGGTTAACTGCTGATAAGAATTGTATATGTTCTTGCATGCTTATTATTGTTCAACTCACTAGGCTTTTTGGCCTAACACTTGTTCAGTGTCGATGTGTATCTCAGGTTCTAGCGGCGGCGGTCTTAAGCAGGTTTAGTCGCTTTGGGGTGAGAGCTTGGGGAATTGCACATGGACGCGTTATACTTTTGGATATAGACCGTTTGGGTCTATAGATGACAACCCTTTTTGTAATCTCTTTTCTAGACGTAGAAATTAGATTAGTTGGTTGTTGTTATTTGTCCATTAAATTACAATTGTGATTAAACAGGTTATTTATATATATAATCCCCATTTTTGGGAGGCTCTTGCTATGGCAATTTTAGCATACCTCATGTCCGTTTTCCGGATTTTTGTTATCCCTATTTTTAGGGTGTTACACTTAGGTTTGCGCTAGCAGAAGGAAGCGCAAAGTTAGGTTTCGCTAGCTGAAGGATGCGCAAAGCTAGTTTTGCGCTAGAAACTGTTGGCGCAAATCTAAGTTTTGCTCTACCAACTGTTGGCGCAAAAATGACTTGGAATCTGAAAATTTTCACCTGTTAAGCTCTTTGACTCCCCCTACACAAATGCACTAAATATGACAATTCAAGTTAGCATTTGCATAGAGAATCATATACTCCCCCTCGAAAACAAATATGATCTTTCAGAAAAATCTCCTTATTCACTCCACCTTGAATAATGCACAAACCCATTTAGAAATATATATGAGAACACAAGAATTGAAATAACACAATAGAAGGAAAAATATACTGAATATGTATTTTGAAACAACTAAACATATAAAATTTTAAACACTAAACAAATTAAAGTCTACTCAGTAAAATATCACAGATTTATCAATCAGTTGAAATCAAGTATGTGTTGTTGGATACAAAGACAAGTTTCATTGCATATCAAGTTAAGACATGTTCAGTTTCAAAGACTTCCAGCCATCTATTCAGTGTTCTCGCATGCGAACTTCGATTAGCTTCAAGAAAATGCAATTCTAAAAATATAATAGAGAACTTTGCATGTACTCACACTAAGCCATCAAAAATTCAGACTTTCACAAATTTACAGGTTTATCACAACTCAAACATATTACTAAGTATCATGAGATGTGTGCTCATTGGCATCTTTTAGCAGTGTGCACATTGGCATCTTTTGAATCAAAAAATTTGGTAAGTAAAGAACATGCCGTAAACGTAACTTTCTATCTAACCCTATTGCAGGATTTGGGTTAGCCGCTCCCAGACCAGTTGGCCTTAGGGGACTAGGTGTCAAGCACCCCTTGGAACTTACTTTCCCAGATCAGAAAGGCTACATCGACATATCCTAAACCCATTCATACCAGTAGAACATGACTTTCGATCTGATTCTATAGAAGGATTTGGGTTCGATCACTCCCAGATCAAATGACCTTAGGGGACCAGATGACAAGCATCCCACGGAACTTACTTTCCCAAACCAGAAAGGTCACAGGTACAAACTTTTAAACTTAGAGATTTCTGTATTTTATATATATAATTGTCATCTCAATTACTCAGTTTTACATCTAAGTACTTAGCACATATTTTCATTACGATCTAAAATTCAGACTTTTTAGGATTTCCAAGCATTGTAAACTATAAATATTCCGAATAACACAACTTTAAAGCAGTATTAAAAGTTTCAAACATGTTGCTGACCTTTCGACTTTTTTAATACTTGAAATTTGAACATATAAAACTTCGATATAAACAAAGTAACTTGAAAAATTATCCTAGACACACATTTTATTCAAAAGAAAGAAAAATTGTAAAGCTTTTACTTTATAGAATAAAATTTGTAAAGATTTAAACTTTTAAATTCAAATGCCAAATTTGAAAAAAATTAAGACAAATGTAAAGAATCCGGCCAAATGATATTTAGTCGAAACAAAATAAAATTCAATAATATTATCTTCCGCATAATGTATAATGAATTTGTGTCTCAAATAAAAGATTTGGTTGTACAAATTCAAGAGTTAGTTGAACTTGCTCAGATTCATGAAAAACATTTGAGAAAACTGGAACAACATCATAAACAGAGATATATGCAGCGGAATTAAGTAGATGTATTCACAGTTTCTCATTAGTCAGAACCTAAAAGCATTGAATAACGAGACCTAAACTGACATATCTAGAAGTCGTAGTCCATTGAAGTACGGGTTCTAAGTTGATGTACTTAGAAGCCAACGTTCTCTTACTCCCCCTTGACTTGAGGTGCCTGCAACACAAAATCAGTTTTCGGCTTTGGTACCCACTGGTATTTTAGTCCATGAATGTTAGTTGCAGTTCTTGTGGGGGATAACTTGTAAGATTTGACACGAGAAGCACAAGAAATATGATCAGACAAATGAACATAAGAATTAGCAGAAGAGAAAGCATAATCATCTGAACTAGAATCAGAAGAAGAATATGAGACATTTTTGAAAATTTGAATCATTTGCTTTATTGAATATTTTGAAATTTTATTACAAGAAGCAAATGAATCACTTTTATATTGTTTGTCTACATATCTATCTTCATCAGTCGTAGAATCATCTGATGTCTGCTTGACTCTCCATATCTGTCTTGAAGGAGCGCTCAGAGTCCTATCTGAAATCATTGAATTAGAAGAATTAGAACTGTCAGAAATGACTTGATCTTGTTTCTTTGACTTCTTCGACCGTCTTCTTTTATGCTTTGGTTTATATTAATCATCATTTAGCGTAAAAGAATCATCAAGAATTTTCGATTTAATATTTGAATTAGAAGAAGCAATTTTACCTAAGATACCCAACTGATCAACTAATAAATCTGAATTCACCTCGGAGTCAGAAAAATTTTGAGAAAAGTTTTCAGATTTTAGAAATTCCTTTTTGTTTACTTGACAATCAGAAGAAAAGTCAGAAATAGAATCTTGTTTTTGAGAAAATAATTTTTCTTCAAGACATGAAGTCATGAAAGAAAGAAATACAGCAGATTCAATTTCTTTTTGAATATTTTGATCTTCCATTTTATCTTCAAGATCAATGATTTTGCCTTCTAAAACTAATGGAGGAGTATATTTCTTAGAATTATAAAAGATTGGAGAAATATTTTCCTTATCAGATTTAGTGGCGTAAAAATCAACAAAATCATCAGATACAGAAGACGTAATGGGAGATATGTCATTTAAAACTTTTCTGGCTTTCTTTGATGTTTCAGGAAAATATTTGGCATTTTCGCTTATATAAACAAAAGAAATTTTCTTTTTCTTATTATTCATTCTTTTCTCATTTTCGATTTCTAACACTTGCTTTTCATTCATCCAATCAATTTTAAATTGAGGAGCATATTTAGCAAGTGTGAGATAATCGTATTTATATAAAGTAGGGGATTTTTCTATCGCATTGTTTAAACAATGTGGATTTTCAAAACCAAGTCCCCATTTTTCTTTTATAGACTCATAACTCCTCGGTTTGTTCAAATAAATAGTTTGCTCAGACTGATTCCTTCGATATAATTTTTCTTCCAACTCATTTATTTTATCAGAAAAACTATCTTTTAATTTGGTCATTTCGGTCAAAGAGTCAAGATAAGTCATGTTTGATTTTTCTAAATCATCTAATTTCTTTTGAAAGATGTCTTTTGTATGATTCAAAATAGATTTTTCATCTTTCAAAGAAATTTGTAATTTATCAATCAAATTTGACTTTTCAGAATTTAAATTCTTTCCAGATATTAACTTCGAGCGAAGATCAGATAAAACAGTTATAATAATGTTCGTTTGTGAGGAAATGAAAGTGTAATCAAAATCAGAAATTACCTCATCTTCATCAGTGTCATCACCATGACTTTGATCATCTCCGATGAAGCACATATGAGCAGCTTCAACATTATCAGCTTCATCCTCGGAGTGATCCAGCCAAAATTCTTCTTCAGCTAATAAAACAGTTCCATTCTCTCTCTTTTCTGCCAGTTCCAATTTCTTCCTGTAATAAACAGAATCTCGAACGTTCTTCACTCGACACTCCTTAGAGATGTGACCGGGCTTTCCACAGTTGTTGCATACAGTCGGTTTCTTAGCCTCGGACACTCGGACATTCTTCGACCCAGAAGTGAAGTGAGGAATGTTGGGATTTGAATGAGGTTGGAACTTCTTCTAATAGTGTTGATCATTCAGTACTGTGCAAAATCTGTCGAAAACACTCTTTTGAGACTCAGTTTCTTTGGCTTTAAACTCCTCAAAATTGTTCATATAACATGTATGACGGAGTTGGGTTGCGATCGATGAACCAAGCATAATCTTTTCCAACTGTCCCCACAACAGATTTGGATAGTCCTTGCAATGATCAACCCGGTTGTAGACAGAGTTTGGTAAAGCTAGCATCAGATTAGATTTTAATTCTCGATCTACTTTCAGACGTGAAGCCTCATAAGTTGTTACAGGAGTCTCTTTGTTAGGCTTTATGAAAGGTCCTTCAGTGAGAGACTTCGTCATGTTATCTCCATTAGCTTGACGCTCGATGAAGTTCAGGAACCGATCTTGCCATTGAGTGAATTCGTTTTCGTTGGTTAGTACTGGAGGACGAGTTTATGTGCCTAATGACATCATTACATCGTTTTTGTAGAATTGGGCTTGAAAAGTAAACTTTGCAGAATCCATGATGACAGAAATTTTTCCAAGTCTGGACTGAGCTGGCACAAACTAGAGGTTTGCGTGAGAGTAAGCTGGCGCAACTTTAGATTTGCGCGAATAAGCAGTGGCGCAAACTAAGATTCGCGTGAGCAGTAAGTGGCGCAAACTATGATTTACGCGAACAATGACTAGCGTAAACTGAGAGTTGCGCGAACTTTTACTAGCGAGAACTTGACTTGTGAGAAACAGAGATTGCGCAAACTGATCTTTTGCTTGACAAGAAGATGGGGAGAACCTCTCTTTTGCGTGAAGAACTATTGGCGCAAAATGAACTTTGCATCAGGCTTTGATGACGCAAAACTTTCTTTGCGTTAGATATAGATGGCGCAAATTTGATCTTTGCGTGAGATAAATGTAACACAAACTTAGCTTTTGTGTGAAACAAAGGTAACGAGAACCTGACTTTGCTTGATGAACCCTGAACTTGGCAATATGAACTGGCGCAAATCAGGATGAACTCGCGCAAACTACAGATCTGGCGCAAAACGATGGACAAACTCAGAATTCTTCTAAAATTCGATTACACAACCGAACTTAATAAAATTTTCTTTAAAAAACACGATCGAAAACACTTTTCTAAACACTTTCAAGCAATTATTTCGATCAAAAACCACAGAAACAAAAATTTGTTATATGAACAGTACGTGAAAAACCGTTTTTCCAGAAACTCAAAAATCTTCAAAATTGAACATCAAAACTTGAATTTCTTGCAAATCGATGTGAATCAAAAATGATTTGGCAATGAATACTAATCCAACAAACCAATTTACAAGCAAAAAATTTCAGAAAACAGATTGAATTTGATGAAAAATCCAAAAACGATATTTTCTTGAAGAAATTCAAGAAAGTCGATCAAATTTTCAGATTAATTCACAAATTCAGAAATCAAAACATGAATCTCTCAGTTCTCTCAGATTAGATTGGCTCTGATACCAATTGAAAGTCCAAGATCTACCAATCTTAGAGAGAGAAAGTAGAGAGAGAGAGTGTAAGCACAAAGTATAAAATCTTGAATAGAATGCGTGAATTCTTTTTACAACACAAAGCCACAAGGGACTTAAATACCCAAGGCTTATACAACACAGAATAACTATCTAAACACAGTATAAGACCAAGCCTATAAATACAATGATTACTATAGAATCAGACTTAACATTATCTATGAACGTTCTGACAGAAAACAGTATTTTGTGTGCTCGTGCATGTGCATGTGTAGAAAATAAATTAAGCATCGATGATTGCTTTTCAATGTAGGCTCCAAGTATGTAAACTTGTTGAGAAAGCAACAAATTATACAAAGACTCAATGTTCATGAGAAAAGGTCGAAGGTGGGGCAACTTTCCGTCTTTTTCAATATCAGTATCTTCCAAGTGAAGAACCAATAGCGTAGCTGTTGCATCCCCAGAAAATGTGAAACATTCTCTTTTTGAGAAAAGAATGAGTAGCTGGTGGGGTGTAATGCAAGAGATGGCATGGGCTAGGTGCCTTTTCAATGTCGTTCACGAAGAAATGTGAAACAACAGATAATGTGGCTGCCCGACTCAGAAAGAATTTGGTGCAGAGTTTGATATTCTTCTACTCTTTTCTCTCACCCTCTTTCTTTTAATCTTTTAAATCTCACTTCTAACCAATCTCTCTTTTCCATTTTACCTCTTCTCACACCAACACTCAAATCTTTTGACCCCTCTCCCCTCAATCACTCAGGGAATACTTCCAGGGTAGGAAACACTGGTTCTCGTGAATCCATGGAAGTTTTGTTAAGCTTTACACTGAATCCCATGTATTTTCCTAAAAGAACGTGTTGTTCAACAACCTTTTGTACATGTAAGCACAAAGGAATACAAATAAACATGAAGAATAAAAATTTGGAGAAGTCAAAAACATTTGTGTGTTTGACAATGCTATTCTCCCCCTCAAACTCAAGGTGGTTGGCAATTAAGTATCCAAAAATCATTTAAAATCACACTTCACAATTCATGAAAATCTTTGAAGAATAGGAAGTGGTTTGAACATTTAAGAAACCATTTTTCACAAGTGAAAGTTGTTCACCTTTCAACAAGTGATAGAGTGTAAGGATTAGAAAGATATACCTGTAAATCAGAATCCTTAACTCCCCCTAGAATGAATATTTTCATTTAAGTGTTCTCCCTCTTTATATCTGTAAAACAAAAATTCATCAGAAAAATATGACAATGATAGTAAAAATCATATTTATCTCTTCCCCCGAAGAGATATAACAGTTAGCTCCCCCTCAAATCAAAAACTTCTATAAAATATGTTACCATTTAAGCATCCTATCAGAAGAAAAACATTTGAAAACGGGTTCTGAACTCTAGTATTCAGAGGCCATGATGACATAATCTCCGGTGAGAATAGTATCATTCATTTTTACCAATAAAGAACGGGTCCTAAGCTGTTGTACTTAGAAGTCATTGTTTTGACAATGAGGCAAGAGTCCTGATCTGTAGTAATCAGAAGTCATTGTTCTTTCTCCCCCTCAAACCTTGGGTGACTGCAACACAGATTTAGCTTTTGGTACCCACTGGTAATTGGGTCCTAAAGGGTTAGTTGCAGTTCTAGTGGGAGATATAAAATAAGAACCATACCAGTTATTCACATAATCTTTTCTTACAAAATCATTTGAGCCACAGTAGGAACAACTAATTTTCTTTTGTGCTAACCTGATCAATTGATTGATTGTGTATACCAGATCAGGTTTGCCAAAAGTTTTACCTTTTGAGGCATAGTTCCATTTTGCATTTGATGTATGCACAAATGATTCTTCTTTCTTCTTTTCCTCTGAAGATCCTTTAACTCTCCAGATCCAATTTTCTCTATCTTTTTCTTCATCTTCCCTTCTCCAGAACCTTTTCTTCCGAGACTTGTTCTTTTGGAAATTACCTGAATCGTCAACATTCTTGTCAAAGAAAAGGTTAGAAGGACGAATTTGATCTTTATGTTCAGAAGTATGATCATCAATTACATCAAACAAAGGATTATTAGAAACATTAATAAAAATTGAACTTGCTGCTGAATTGAATGAGCATTCGAATGCAGTTAGATCATCTATCGGTGATTGAGCTATTGAGTCTGGCGTCTTGTGCTCAGTCAGCTTCACTTTGAATACGATCTCTTCAAGTTCCTTTATCTTTGACGACAAACTGTTTCTTTACTTTGCAATCAGATCAAACTTCTTATGCAACTCAGAGTTTGCATTCTTCTCCTTCAAGATGTTTGTTGACAACTCAGATAGCTTTCTTGTCAGCTTAGCTATCTCAGTCTCTAGATCTTTCTTTTCTTTAGAAAAGTCTTTATTTACATCCTTCTGCTCAGCTTTCTTCTCCTCATTCTCAACCTTGTCTCTCTCTAGAATGATAACTTTCTCAAAGTCTGAAACTTGTTGAGAAAGCTTAACACATTTAAGCTCTAATGATTTCTTCTCTTCAAAGGCTTTTCTTGAGAAATCAGAGAATTTCTTAGCAAATTCTTTTCTTTCTTTCTCAATCTTCATTATCTCATCTTGAGCTTTTGTGATGTTTCTGTCTTGGGTTGTCTTTTCTTTCAGCATATTAATCTCAACCTCAAGACTGAAAACTTTATCTTTCAAAGAGTCTCTTTCAGCAAAAATTTGAGAATTCATCTTTCTAAGCCCTTCAGATGTTTCACTAGCATTTTTTGCTCTTCTTCTAAGCTCATCAAGCTCTTTTTGCATTAACTCCTTCTTTGACCATGTAGATCTTGAATTAAGACTTTCATATCCTTTTAATTTAGCTTGAAGATTTAAAATCTTTTTCTCTTTTGACTCAATAATTCCTGCAAAATTAATCTTTTAGTTAGAGATGCATTCTGAGCAAATAAAGTCTTTCTTTAAACATTTATCATCTTTCAACTTATTAATTTGATCAAGAAGAGACGAGTTTTGAATCTTCAGATTTTCATTCTCAGCTTCTAGTGCTGGAATCTCTGGCATATATGCTAAAGCACAATCTCTCTTGGTCAGCACTGTATTCCCCTTCTCGTCTGTGTAAGGCATGATGATATCTGTACAACTTAAATCAACTTGTAAGATCTTAGAATCAAGAATTGGAAAACTCTATACTTAAAAAAATTTCAGAAAGATAAATTTCCAAAAATAATCAAATGCAGAGTTCGCAAACAGTATAAAACACAAAGAAATTCGCAAAAAAAAATAGTGGTTGGCGCAAAATACACTTTTGCGCTAAGTGAAGCTGGCGCGATCTTCAGAAATGCGCTAAAGGCAGTAGCGCAAAAATTGAACTAAGTGAACCTGGCACAAAAGAAGATTTGCGCTAAAAGGAGCTGGCGCAAAAGTCAACTCGCGCTAAGAGAAGTTGGGGCGAAATCCTGAAATTCACTAAGTCTGGAAGCAGAGAAGCTGGCGCAAGTAGGTGTTTGCGCGAGGAGAAGGTGGCGCAAAGACAGTTTTGCGCGAAGAACAGATGGCGAAAACCGGTGTGGCGCAAAGTTGAAATTCTCGCTAAGGGTAATGGCGCAAAATACACTTTGCGCTAAGAGGGACTGGCGCAAAAGATAACTTGCGTTAAGAGCTTCGAACCACTTCACTTGAATCTGGCGCAAAGAGGATGATTTGGTGCAAACTCGAGAATTTGGCGTGTTCTTCAACTAAGCTTCGAAAATCGACTCTGATTCATCCAAAGACCTATCTAGACTTCGAATTACAACTCGAAACTTTGACAATAAGACCACAAATACATTTAGAACAGATTACAACCAATTAATTTCAAAAAAGAAGCACCAAAAAAATCGATCAATGAACCAGTGCAGTGAACTCGTGAAAACCAAAAACTCTAAAATCATCAAAAATCCTATCGATTACAGTACAATGCTCGAATAAACCAATACAAAACCAATCTAATACTGATTTCGACCATTAAACCAATGATTTCAACTTGAAAAACACACAAACACTCAAAAATCAGATCTGACTTTCGATGGAACAGTGTTCGACAGTGTCAAGAACCGAATTTTCAGAAATCATAAAAAGCCAATCGATTTGTGATTTTAAGTGCAATTGGGCAATCTGATGTTGTTCAATAACATAAAACACACATAATCAAATCGATTTTAAGCATAAAAACACATTAAATCATGAAATCGATTTTCACACAGTAAGTTTTCGAAAAACACTGTTTTTAATCCGAAAGCTTGATTCTTTGGCTCTGATACCACTTGTTAAACCCAAATTATAGTTGATTAATAATCACCACACAATAATAACAAGATATAAATAAATCAAAATAAAATACCATAGATCTCTTGATTAATCAATTAAAAACGTGTGTGTGTTCTTGGTGTATACAAATACCTCGTGTGTAGAATACAGAGAAAATACGCGGCCTCCTTTGATCTAAACCTTATTCGATACACACACTAAACCTAGAAAATAAAACCTTTTATACCTAGGTCAACATGACCTAATCAGTATTAACTATTAACTAAAATACCCCCTAGAGTATTAAATACTTTTACAAACTAGACCCCATTTATAATTTAATCTTGAATACAATTTACTGATCCAACATAGATATAATCTGGGTGTTGTGGATCAACAAAGCCTTTAGGTTATGCTACATACACCTCCTCATGCAGTATATCGTTGAGAAAAGCATATTTCACGTCCATTTGATAGACGCTGAAATTTTTATGTGCTACATAAGATAAAAAAAAAATTGATGGCCTCGATCCGTGCAACAGGAGCAAATGTTTCATCGTAGTCTATTCCCTCCTGTTGACAGTAACCCTTGGCAACAAGGCGAGGTTTGTTTCGTACGACAACTCCAGACTCATCTTTCTTGTTCCTAAAGACCCACTTTGTGCCTATCACAGATTTATCTTTCGGACGTGGGATTAGCCGCCATACCTTATTCCTTTCGAATTGTAGTAGCTCATCCTGCATCGCTAGTATCCAGTCAGGATCTTAAAGATCTTCAGATACCTTTTTCGGCTCTAAGGAACTAAGGAAACTTGAATAAAGACAAAAATTGGCTGATGTTGCACGCGTTTGTACGCCACTCTCATCACCAATAATATTGTGAATGGGATGATCTCATGTCCATCGATTTGTGCTTGGGAGTGGTTGAACAGATACTCGTGTATTTTGCTCGTTGTACTCATCTACTATTGCAGGAACAACCTCAGAAGTATTCGGAACTTATTGTACTAGTGTATTTGATGAAGGTAATTTTGTAGCAACAGAGGAAGTGCTCGGGACTTCTTGTCCAGAATTTGTATCTTGAGCAAGAGGATTCAGTCTTTGGCTTGTGGGAACTTCTTTTCATCTTGCCCATTTCACAAGCAGGACATAGAGAATACTTCTCGAAACGCATTTCAGGTAGACCTTTGACAATGCCTTGTCTTTGCCAATGTATCAATAGCTTTGAAGTTTTGATGAGACAGGCGCCGATGCCAAATCCAACTTTATTCTTTCCTCGCTTTAGCAAGTAGACAAACAGAACGTGTAGCGGAAAGAGTTGGAAAATTGACCGCATAAAGATTACCATATCTTTCAACTCTAAAAATCTCTGAACCGTCTGGAGTCTCAATGTGACAGTGAGTTGTAGTAAACCGTACTTGATACAAACTATCACAAAAATGACTCGTACTGAACAGGTTATGATCAATTCCTTCAACATATAAAACTTTATTAATGGTTACGGTGCCATTTGTGAGCATGTCGTGTCCTCTGATATAGCCTTTCAGATCAACATTCGCAAAGTTAACTGTTCCTGAAGGTTCTTCCACATAGTTATGCAGTAAGTGCTTGTATCCTGTCATATGTCTTAAGCAATCGGAGTCTATGAACCACAAATGACAGGCCTGCAAAAGAAACAAATTACTTCTTTTTAGGTACCCATATCCAGATGGGTCCTGATTTGTTAGCATCATGCAGTTTCTTCAAATCATCTAATTTGCCCTTAACTCTCCACTCATATCTTGGTTTGGGCAACCATTTCCAGATCATTTTTACATTAGGATAATGAAACTGCTTTTTCTTTGAAAAATCAGCAAACTTAGCTTGAAATACATGAATGTGTTGTGTTGAGGACTTAGAGGCAGATTTAGCTTTATGAGCTCTTTTAACAGTCTTTGATTTAGGAGGAATTGAGTATAATGAGAAGGAGTTGTCACCACAATGATTACAGATAATGTTCTTGCGAGCAAATGTCAACATCTTTGATTTATCAAAAGTGGTACATTTATTCAAACAAAATTGACATTTATTTGCATTAGAACTATTACATGTCAACTTTTCATCACTAGTAGTAACAATACAAACTTTTTCAGAAACAGTATCACTCCCTTTCTTATCACAATCTTTCTTTCTCCATTCTCCTTTACCAACACTTCTATTTAGATCTAAAACATGAAAAGAAACTCTATTAGTCTTCTTCTTAGAGAATGAATTCTTTTTCAAAGTACCAAAAGTTTCACCTTTTTCAAAAATGCTAGGAAGATATTCAGGACATTCTAATTTTCTTTATCAAACACCTTTTGTTCAGTTAGGTTCTTTTTAAACAAATCGTTTTTCAAACCATTTATTTCTTTACAAAGCTCTTTGTTATCTTCTAAAGATTTATCCAATTTGAATCGAAGATCACAGTTTTCATTTTCTAACTCTTCAAGAGACTTTTGTAAATCTAAGATTTGTTTAAATAAATCATGTGTCTGATTAATCACAGAGTTAGACTCAAGTTTTTCCAAAATCGGGACAGGATCCGAGGAATTCATCATTTCTTCAAAAATCTCCTCAGACATTTGATCAACAAACTCTTTTTGAATGCTGGAATTCATGACATTTGAATTCTCTTCTACCTTAACTTCATTTGAGGAGTCAGAGATAACGGATTCGGATAAAGGGATCTTATCACAAATATAAGTATCAGACTCATAATCGTCGTACTGACATTCGGTTTCAGATGTGATCTTATCATCGTTTATTGATTCAGTAGATGACGGTGTGGAAAACAATTATTCAAACTCAATAAGTTCTAATTTTCTGTTTTTATAGCTTTTGTTTAAATCATTATATTTAAATCCTACCAATTTAAAATTGTTTTGAGAATCAGCGCAACTTGATGTATCATCTTCCATTACCTCTTTACCTTTAAACGAAGTGTCAGATATAAGAGTTTCAGCTTTAACGAAAGTATCATGAATATTTGGGATTTTTTCCCCTTGAGCCCAATTTATCAAAGTTATACAAATTTTTCGGGGCTTTCTTTAAAACATCATTTTATGATAAACCCAATCCCAGCTTTGGTTTGTAAAACCGAACGTCTTGGAATTTGTTGGTTAAAATATTTAACGTTTACTCAGTCTGTCCTCTTTTCAAATTTAAGTCTTCCAGTTGTTTAATATTACAGTATGCCTCATTCCTTTCTTTGAAACAAACTTCAAACTTAATTTTGAATTCACCCTTTTCAGAATTATAATTAACTGAGTCCTTTTTGAGTTCCGAGATCTGAGTTTTCAAAGTTTCTCTTTCCTTTTTCAAAACATCTTTTTCTTTCTCTTTATCCTCAACAACAACCTTCAATAATGCATTTTCATCACGAAAATTCATCATTGATTATCGTTCAAAACTAAGTTTGCTCTTTAACAGTTCAAATTCAGATTTCATGTGCTGGATTTGTGCCATTAAAGATTCAACAAGTTCAGAGTTTTCAGAATTAGTACTTACCTCAGAATGACCTTCAGATTGTTCAGAAGTAGCTTCAGCATCAGCATCCCTCTTGGCCATCATACAAACTTGGGTAAAGTGGGCATCTTCCTCATCAGAACTCTGGAAGAACCAGTTCTCTTCTTCTTCCATCAACACTTTCCCATCCTCTTGCTTCTTTGCAATAAGAGATTTCTTCGCGTAGTATTCTGAGTTCTTTACGCGTTTGAATTGCAGTCTTTTGAAAAGTGACCAACTTTGCCACAGTTGAAGCACCGTCCAGACTGAGGATCAATCTTATCCTTGTTTTCTTCCTTCTTCTCTTCTCTCTTTCCAAAACGGGGTTTGTACTTGTCTGATTTCTCATTCTTGTACCCTTCATACTTTGGCTTTGAATAATATTTCTTCTTTCCGAAGCTCTTGTTGAACTGCTTTGTGATTAGGGCCAAGTTTTCAGCGAACCTCTTAACATCATCATCAGAATTAACTTCAACTTCACCAACATGTGATCCCAATTAACTAGCATATAGTCAACACACAGATTAAGAACACAACTTTTATAGATCAAATCATATGATTACAGTATAGTCACAGATCTAACTATGTGCCACAAGTCTCACGTATGTGTGTGTCTTTCAGTGTGGGAGTTCTCTTACCAATATTCTGATTTTGTATCTTTATGTCCGTGTCTACCTATCTAACAAAGAACCTTGCTATTTATACCTGGTCAACATGACCTGTAGCAAGTCAACCCTTTTAACACAATTACAATACACATCAAACACTTTCTACCAATTACATTTTAGACCCTCTATTTAATCTTGAATACAATTCTATTCTAACAATCTCCCCCTTTGGATTCAAGATTAAAAAAAATTACAATTATCTTCAGGTCTTCGTTTCTTCATAAATGATCTTCAGCAAAAAAAAAAATCAGCTTTAAAACCTTGAAAACTTTGACATCTTGAACACTTGAAGTAAATTTCCTCCTTTAACTTTTCCAACAACTTTGACATATTCTTCACAATCATTGAAGTCTTCAAAACTCCGACTATCTTCAAAACTTTCAAACTTTGTATCTGACTTTGAAATTCTGAAATTCTCCCCCTTCTTGATAATATCAACTTTAGTCTGACTTTGAAAACTTGATATATCTCCCCCTTTTTGATGAATTGTGAGAATCAGAATCATCAAAACCTTTTCAAGGTCAACTCGGTCTTTGAAACTTCTCCCCCAATTAATCAATTTAGCACAGTCTTCATGATCTCTTTTGGTAAAATATGTACAATCTCCCCCATGTATGAAAGTAATCAATCTTCCCCAACTGATCTGATAATGAGTCGTCAATTCATGAATGTATTTATCTGAATCTTTTCAAATTCAAACAAAATATGAATGGTAACCCTGAATCAACATATGAAACAGTTAAGGTGTCTGTCAATAGCACAAAGTCACTGTGTACAACGAATATACAATGTAAGGAGCTTGAAATGAAGTTCACTCCCCAGGATTTCCATTCAATCATTGAAAAACACAAGGTATTTTCTATGAATGTTCTGACAGAAAAACAGATTTTCTGTGTGCTTGTGCTTGTGTTATGAAAGAATTAGCACAATGATTGCTTTTAAGGCTCAAAATTATGCAAACAATTGAGACAACAATGGTTATACATAGACTCAACGTGCATGAGAAAGGATCGAAGGTGGGGCAACTTTCCTTCTTTTTCAATATCAGTATCTTCCGATTGAAGAACCAATAGCGTATGTGTTGCATCCCCAGAAAATGTGAAACATTCTCTTTTTAAGAAAAGAATGAGTAGCTGGTGGGGTTGTATACAAGAGATGGCATGGGCTCACTGCCTTTTTCAATGATGGTCACCAAATAATGTGAACCAATCAGATTATGTGGCATCCCGACTCAGAAAGATTTGGTGCAGAGTTTGATATTCTTTTATTCTGTTCTCACACCCTCTTTCTTTTAATCTTTAAAGCTCACTTCTAACCAATCTCTCTTTTCCATTTTACCTCTTCACACACCAATACTCAATTCTTTTGACCCCTCTCCCCTCAATCACTCAGGATTACTTCCAGGGTAGGAAACACTGGTTATCGTGAATCCATGGAAGTCATTTAAGCTCACACACTGAATCCCATGTATTTTTGTCCTAAAAGAATGTGTTGCTCAATGATTTTCTTGACATGTAAGCGCAAGAAATCAAATGTCAGTGTATGTATACTCAAGAATGATAATAGTGAAACTTTGAGTAATTGAAACATTTAAGATCTCTCAAAGCATTAAATTGAATGAATGAAATAAATTAATGTAAGTGCTTTGATAATCTGACAATGATAAAATCAGATCAAATATTTCATGAAGAATTAGAAGTCGGGATATCAAAGACGAAAGTTGTTTATATGAAAGAGATATAAACATTTTAGCAATGAAAGCACATATAATGATAAAATGACGTCTCATCTCAAACAATTAAGAATAGCAAACGGGAGTATTACCATAGAAAGATTAAACTTTTGATACATGGTAATAACAAGTTCAAGAAATGTACTGAACCGATGTGTGTATGAATACAAAGTATAAGAAAAGAAAATACACAAGTATTTTTTTTAAGAACACACGGTCAGAGAAGCATGAATGTATCCAAGTGAAAATCATTTAAAATCACACATCGAAATTCATAAAACATTTTGAGAACAGGAAGTGGTTTGAACATTTTAAACCAAAAATGATTTTTCACAAGCAGAAGTTGTTCATCTTTCAGCAAGTGATAAAGATTAAGATATAGAAAAATATACCTGTAAGCTCCCCCTAAAATTAATATTTTCATTTAAGCACCCTTGTCAAAACTTCAGATATTATCCCCCTCAATATCTGTAAAAATTCAAATTATCAGAAAAATATGTGAATTAAAGTATAAGTATCTTCTCCCCCTAAAAGATATAACAGTGTAATTCTCATTCACTCCCCCTCAAAAGAAAAAACTCCTTGAAAATATGTAATCCGATAAGAATCCTTCAGAAGAAAAAAACATTTGAGTACGGGTTCTGAACTGAAGTATTCAGAAGCAATTATTACGTATTCTCCGGTGAGAATAGTAATGTTCAATTTACCAATGAAGAACGGGTCCTGATCTGATGTAATTAGAAACCATAGTTCTGAAACATTGAGGAACGGGTCTTGAACTGTTTAATCCAAGAGCCATGGTTCTTTCTCCCCCTTAAACCTTGAGTGCCTGCAACACAGATTCAACTTTTGGTACCCACTGGTATTTGGGTCCTGATGTGTTAGTTGCATTCTAGTAGGAGAGATATAATAAGAACCATACCAATTATTCACATAATCTTTTCTTACAAAATCATTTGTACCACAATAGGAACAACTAATTTTCTTTTGTGCTAACCTGATCAATTGATTAATAGTGTAAACCAGATCGGGTTTGCCAAAAGTTTTACCTTTCGAAACATAGTTCCTTTCAGCATTGGATATATGTACAAATTATTTTTCTTCCTTCTTTTCCTCCGAAGTTCCTTTCACTCTCCAGATCCACTTTTCTTTTTCTTTCTCATCTATTCTTCTCTAATTCATTTTCTTCTGATATTTGTTTTTCTTGATATTACCTGAACCATCAAAATTTTTGTCATAGAAAAGATTAGAAGGACGAATTTGATCTTTAGATTTAGAAGTATGACTATCATCAGAATGAAATAAAGGATTATTAGAAACATTTGTAAAACGTGAACTTTAAGCTGTTTTGAATGAGCATTCTGAATCAGCTTAATCATCTCTTGGTGATTGGACAATTGATTCCGGAGTCTTTGACTCAATCAGCTTCACCATGAACATGATCTCTTCAAGTTCCTTTATCTTTGATGACAAGTTGTTTCTTTCCTTTGACATTTGATCATACTTCTTATGCAACTCATATTTTGCATTCTTCTCCTTCAAGATGTTTGTTGACAGCTCAGATAGTTTCTTGTTTAGCTTTTCTATCTCAGACTCAAATACTTTCCTTTCTTCTTCACAGTCTTTTTCAACATTCTTTCTTTGACCAGAGATTTCTTTAAAGACTCCGACATTCTTCTGTTCAATTTTCTTTTTCTCAGTTTCAAACTTATTTCTCTCCAGAATGATTACTTTCTCAAAGTCTGAAACTTGTTGAGAAAGCTTTATGCATTTCAGCTCCACTGATTTCTTCTTTTCAAAAGCTTTTATGGAGAATTCAGAAAACTTCTTACCAAATTCTTTTATTTCTTTTTCCATCTTAACTTCATCTTTAGAAATATTTTCTTTCAGATCATTTATCTTCTTCTGAAACTCAGTATTATCTCTTTCAACTTCTTTTTTCTTCTTCTCAATCTTCTTCATCTCATCTTGAGCTTTTGTATTGTCTCTGTCTTGAGTTGTTTTTTCTTTCATCATATTAATCTCAACCTCAAGACTGAAAACTTTATCTTTCAAAGAATCTCTTTCAGCAAATATTTGAGAATTCATTTTTCTCAACCCTTCACAAGTTTCACTTGAGATGTTTGCTCTTCTTCTCAGTTCATCTAGCTCTCTTTGCATTGATTCCTTCTTTGACCAGTTTGAGCTAGAATTAAGACTTTCAGATCTCTTCAGTTTTGCTTGTAGATTTGAAATCTCCTTCTCTTTAGACTTAATTATTGCTGCAAAATTAATCTTTGAGTTAGATATGCATTCTGAGCAAACAAAGTCTTTCTTTAAATCTTTATCATCTTTTAATCTATTAATTTGAGTAAGAAGAGATGAGTTCTGAATCTTCAGATCTTTGTTCTCAACTTCGAGTGCTAGAATCTCTGGCTTGTACGACAATAAAGAATCCTTGTTGATTAGAACTTTGTTTCCCTTCTCATCAATATAAGGCATCTTGACGATCTGCAAAATATAAGCTTGAAATAATCGTTAACAAGATTCATAAACCTTGATCACACTCAAAAATATGTACCCCTCCGCAGACTTAGCACTGCAACTTGATATCAAAAAAAAAATTAGCTAGATATGATCGTTAGTCAGAAAATCAGAAAAATCAACAGAAAAAAAAAATATTACAAGTCAAGAATTCGTATGTCTCACAGAATTCGTATAGCACTCACAACACAAAATTCGCATATAACACAATTCGCATAAGAGAAGGATACGAAATCTTCACTTTTCGCATGAACTCGTGTATGAATTCTGAGCTTTTCGCAGAAAACTAGTGTGCGAATTCTTTGAAATTCGTATAAGACTCAGATGCGAATTCCTTGAAATTCGTATGTCTCTCATATTCGAATTCTACTCAATTCGTATGTGTCTCTTATGCGAATCCTTAGCTTTTCGTACACTACCTTATGCGAATTCTTCAACCCTGTGAATTCTATCGTTAACATTTTTTTTATTCTCAGTGATGTGCGAATTCCTTCAGTTCTGCGAGTTCTTCAGGACTTTGTGCGAATTCTCTGAATCTTGAACTTTTTCACCAAAATCCACTGATTTCCACCCAACACTCAATATTTGGATCCGAAAATTTGCAGTCTTGATCAGTTTATCATCGTGAACAACCCTGTGAAGTGAATTTATCTAATAACAAACATGATAATGAGAATTGATTCTTGACATTTTACGACCAAAAAACTTTCTAAAACTTGTAAGATTGATTCAATTCTTTGAATCTGTTGATCAATTGATTAATCAACCAAAACAAGAAATGTTCCACTTCAATAGTCGATCACTGTGAACTCAAATTTGCATTCAATCCATCACTAAATCACAATCTTGATTTCAATGAAACAATAGATGTACAGTGACTCTAAAAATTCGATTTTTCTTCTTTTCTGATCATGCTTTGATACCAAATGTGATCCCAATTAACTAGCATATATTCAACACACAGATTAAGAACACAACTTTTATAGATCAAATCATATGATTACAGTATAGTCACAGATCTAACTATGTGCCACAAGTCTCACGTATGTGTGTGTCTTTCAGTGTGTGAGTTCTCTTACCAATATTCTGATTCCGTATCTTTATGTGTGTGTCTACCTATCTAACAAAGAACCTTGCTATTTATTACTGGTCAACATGACCTATAGCAAGTCAACCCTTTTAACACATTTACAATACACATCAAACACTTTCTAATAATTACATTTTAGACCCTCTATTTAATCTTGAATACAATTCTAGTCTAACACAACAGAAGACTCATAACTGGATTGAGTTAGCTCGGTGAGATAAGCTTTTGATTTCTTCAGCTTTGATTTTGAACCAGAAACGAAGCTTGAACTAGAACCCTTCTTCTTGTCAGCAAGTAGAGCTAGTGAATCTTTTACAATCTTCTTCTCCTCGCTCAGCAACTTTACCTCATCCTCATGATGAGATAAAGTGGAAAATATAACATTCACATCTTCTTGTGCCATATTCTTTGACATCTGCAGGTTAATGGCATAGCTCTTCCACTCAGGGTTCAAGTTCTTGATGAACTTGTAATTGATCTCAGAAACTGATTTGTTCATCCCGTTTCTTCTCAGGTCGTTCAAAATCACATTAAACCTATTGTAGGTATCTATCAAAGCTTCTCCTTCTTTGGCATGAAATCCCTCGTAAGCATTTATGCTTTGATTCAGCTTGGCTTGAATGGACCTTTCTTTTCCTTGGAATTGCCGCTCCAATTCATCCCACATCTCTTTTGCAGAGTCTCGACTATCTACTCGATTGTAGATATCGTCTGGGAATACCATCCTTAAGTATATTAGGGCTTCTTCATCTATTTTAGCAATCTCTTTGTATCTCTCACTGAAGTATTGATATGGCTTAGGTATGAACCTAACAGGTATTTCAGGAGAGGTATCAGTGGTTGCTTGACCTTGAACAGTAAGTTCAGGATTTACGGGTCCTTTAGTGATGGATTTCATATACTCTCGCTTCTTGTGATTCAGAAACTGAGTCATTGGCCGTTTTCATTGAGCATATTCTCCAATAGACAGTACCGGAGGCTTTGATTGTGACCCCATAGAAAGAAGATCTTTAGACATCTTGAGAAATGAAATATGTGAATCTTGCGAGTTCTTCAAAGTTTCGGTCCAAAAACACTATAATTGGTCCAAAATCGCAACAAATCTTCGAATTAGGAGATGTAACTTCATCAATTCAATCAAGATTAGTGTTAGATACAAATACAATCAATGAATTTCAATAAACTCGACTCAAAATCAAAAATCCATGATAATACAGTGCATGAACTCGTACGACTCAAAAACTCACAAAAATTCAAATTAAGTGCTCAATTTCAGTTCAAAAGTGAAATTTATGTTCACAGAATCAATCCATTATGCAAATCGAACACTATCAAATCAAGAATTTGATCAAAAACCTTTTAAAACCAAGAATCACTCAAAAACTCTAAACTCAGTGTGCGTAAACATTTTCTTGTTGAAATCAATCGAATTTAGCTCTGATACCAAATGTTATCCCAGTTTCTAACTCATAATCTACACACAATTCATTTAGAAACACTTGTTTATTGATTTAACATCAATCACACAATCTATATAAAATCATATACCTATTTAGTGCGTATTACAATAAGCTCTGTGTGTGTGTGTGTTTCTCAAGGTGTATCTCTCAGAATGCGTGTGTGTGTTATGTTACCAAACAACTCTTTGACCTGCTATATATATGGTCAACATGACCTCTTAGCACTTGGTCATCACACCTACATTTACAATGTACACACTCACACTATTACAAACTTTACAAATAAGACCCTCTTTTAATCTTGAATACAATTTAACTCTAACAATTGGCTTCTGAACAACTCAGTTCAGAACCTGTGATAACAGGATTATTAGCTTTTGGATAGATCAGTCCAGAACCTACGGTTAAAGTCTCTAATTTTGATAAAGCATCAACGTCTATGTCTCATTTAACATAATTAGATTTATTGTTTGAATATTTTTATGATGAGTTTCTTGGTTCAAAAGTGACTAAACCTGTTGTGATTGACAGATCTGAAGATTCAAGTAATCATCATCCAATCACATCAGATGTATCGATTGAATCAGATCCGCCGATTCAAGATGAAACTCAAGTTCAAACACCTACTCAGTCAGTTGAAGTTGCACGTGATAATGAAGAAACAAATGTTTTCATTAAGTTGGATGTACTGTCATGCCTACCCAACAGACATCAAATGTCCAATAAACTGAAACTTCTGCACCAGTTACTTCAACTAAACCCCAACAAGAAGATATTGGATATCTAGATGATCAACATGATCAGTCTACGTCTAATCCACTCCCTCATATACGCAAGTGGACCAAAGAGCACCCGGTTCATCAAATTATTGGAGATCCGTCAAAGTCGATGCAAACTACGTTTGTGACTGCAAACGAGTGCATGTTTGATTCCTTTCTAAGCAAGATAGAGCCTACCCGAGTATCTAAAGCTCTAGCAGATCCAAATTGGATAACAGCTATGCAAGAAGAGCTCAATCAATTTGAATCGCTTAAAGTCTGGAGACTCGTGCCTCGTCCGGAAGGAAAAACAATTATAGGTACGAAATGGGTATTCAAGAACAAGAAAGATGAGGATGGTATCGTGGTAAGAAATAAAGCTCGACTTGTTGCTAAATGATACCGGCAAGAGAAAGGAATAGACTATGATGAGACATACGCTCCAGTTACGCGTATAGAGGCAATCAGAATGTTTCTAGCCCACGCTGCACACAAAAATTTCATTGTCTACCAAATGGACGTGAAGACAGCCTTTCTAAATGGCATATTGAAGGAGGAGGTATATGTCTCACAGCCAGAAGGGTTTGTAAATGCTGAAAAACCGGATCATGTTTATATTCTTGACAAGGCCCTCTACGGTTTAAAGCGAGCTCCTCGAGCCTGGTATGATGTTGTATCCAAGTTTTTAGTCAAGTATGGCTTCTCAAAAGGTAAAATCGATACCACTCTCTTTATCAAAAAGAAAAAAGTTGATATCATTCTTATTCAAATATATGTTGATGACATAATTTTTTGTTCAACGAATCTAAAGTATTGTACGAACTTTTCTAATCTAATGGTGTCCAGATTTCAAATGAGTATGATGGGAGAGATGATTTTCTTTCTCAGATTACAAGTTAGACAGTTTTCAACGGGGATTTTCATTAATCAAGCGAAGTACATTTCTGATATTTTGCGAAACTTTAACATGGAAAATTGTACTCCAATTGGTACCCCGATGGCACCGGGAACTAAGATTGGAGCTGATGTTTCAGGAAAAGCTGTTGATTTTAAAACTTATAGAGGAATGATTGGTTCTTTAATGTACTTAACGGCAAGTAGATCGGATATTATGTTTTCTACATGCTTATGTGCTAGATATCAAGCTTCGCCCAAAGAATCCCATCTTTCGGCTGTAAAGCGAATATTTCGATATCTGAATGGGACTGCAGACCTTGGTTTGTGGTATCGTAAAGATACTGGTTTTGAGCTAACAGCGTATTCAGAGGCAGATCATGTAGGTTGTATGCTTGACAGGAAGAGTACTTCGAGACACATACAATTCTTGGGAGATAAGCTTGTGAGTTGGGCTTCGAAGAAACAACTGTGCGTATCTACTTCAACAGCTGAGGCAGAGTATGTAGTTGCGGCTAGATGTTGTTCTCAGGTGTTGTGGATACGAACACAACTCCGATATTATGGCTTCAAATACAACAAAATCTTGATTTACTGTGGTTCGAAGAGCGTCATAGCCATATCAGCTAATCCTGTTCAACACACGAAAACAAAGCACATAGACGTGTGGTATCATTTTATCAAAGATAATGTCGAAAAAGGTACAATTGAACTTTACTTTGTAAACACAGATTATCAATTTGTTGATTTGTTTAACAAGACGTTGGACGAAAAGAGATTTAATTTTCTCATTTTGAAACTTGGCATGTTGAATCTCAAGACATAATCTGTAGTTACCTAGTACAGTTTATTTTTGTTATTTTTCTTCATTTCTTTCTTTTTAATCTGAAAGATATTTTCACTAAAATGTTTTGTTCATGATTTCAGGGGGAGTGAGAAAAAGATTAGATGATCTAAATTCGATGGGGAGTATGAGAAATTGCATATGTTTTATACTAACAATTTTTTTTATGATGCATATGTTTAAGGGGAGTAAGGACTTTGATTTCTGATTACATCATATCAGAACTCGATCTTTTCTGTTTTACTTCTTTCATGTCTTTAATTTTCAAATAAATTTTTTACTTTCAATAAGACTTTGTTGCTTTGACGTCTTTTTGACTATTTGCAGAATTTGAGGGGGAGCTTACATGATCATATCAATCATGACTTTGGAGCTGACTTTATGAGATTAATGTTGAGCGTAAGGATTATTCTACTCTTAATATCATTGTGTTTGAAAGATGGACAACTTTCAGACATGAAAACATGTTTCTAAATGTTCAAACCACTTCTCGATTCTTAAACAAATTTCATGAATTCAGAAGTGTGATTTTTAAATGTTTTCTTTCATGAGCTTTATTGTTAACTAACCGTGTGTTTCCAAAGATAAACACTTGTGTATTATCTTTTCCATATACTGTCAAGTATTCATACATACCGGTTTAGTACTTCTATTGACTATGTTCTTACCATGTGTCAAAATGAAACTATTTTTCCATGGTAAGACACCCCGTTTGATATTCAAAGTTTGTTGAGCGTTAATTCATTCAAAGCATTTCTTTCAAGACTTGTCTATACTTGTTCATATCGACAACATCCAATTTTTCATGACCTAAGCTTTTAATGATAAATCACTCATTTTTTATCTTTTCATACATTGTCAGATTCTCAAAATATATCTATTGATTTCACTTTGTTCATTCAATTTCCTTGTTTTGAGAGAATCTTCCATGTTTAAAATGCTCAAATATTCATGAATATCTTATTGAGCATACATACATCTGACATATATTTTGTGCTTTAACTGCTAAAGTTAAACTATTGAGCAACATTTGCTTTTAGGACAAAATATGTGAGAATTGTGTGAGGTCTTTAATGAACTTCTATGGATTCACGACAGCCAGTGTGTCCTACCCAAGAAGTTATCCTTAAGTGATCGAGAGGGGAGGGGTCAATATTAGAATGTGGGTGTGTGCTGAGATAACATGAAAAGAGTGTTTGGTTAGAATTGAGCTTAAATGATAAAAAGAAAGAGGGTGTGAGAACAGAGTTAAAAGAATATCAGAACTCTACACCAAAACTTTTTCTGAGCCAGGTATCCACATTATTGTTGTTTCACAATTCTTTCATGAACTTCATTGAAACAAGCAACTTGCCCATGCCAACTCTTGATTTAAACCCCACCAGCTACTCATCTTTTTCTTAAAAAGAAGATGTTTCAATTTGATTGGGTACGCAACACATGATCTATCTCATCTTCATTTGGAAGATGTGGATATTGAAACAGAAGGAAGTCTACCCCACCTTCGACATTCGGTCATGCACATTGAGTTTGTGTATTATTGTTGTTTCAATGGTTTACACACTTTGAGTCTGATAAAGTACAAAATGCTTAAATTCTTTCATACACAAGCACGAACACACAGAAAATTTGTTTTTCTGTCAGAATGTTCATAGAATTACCTTGTGTTTTCCGATGATTGAATGGAAGACCTGGGGAGTGATCAACAATAAAACTTCTTGTATAGTACATTTGTTGTACTAAGTGGCTTAGTGTTGCTTACAAGCATTTTAACTGATTCATTTGTTGATTCCGGTTTTCACTCTTATTTGTCTGAATTTGAAAAGATTCAGATGAATACATTATGAATTGACGGATGTTCAGAGGCTCATAGGCAAAGATCAGTGGTCAGAAAATGGTGACATTTCTTGGATAAGTTTTGATGATTTGTATGCTCTACATCATCAAAAAGGGGGAGAATTAGTTTCAAGAAATGTTGTCGGAGAACATATTGTAACAGCTACGAGGAGAAAGTGATCAAGAGATGACAAATTTGAAGGTTATATTTCCGAAATATGGGGAGAATGCTCAGAATAAAAGAGAAAGTTCAATGAATTTAAGAAAGTTTGCTGAAGTTTACTGAAAATTTCTTTGAAGATTATTTGTTGAAGCAAAGTGAGCTAAATCTGAAGATAATTTCGCTTCTGAAGTCTGAAAGACGTTTTTATTACCTTGGGGGAGATTGTTATAGTTCTTGAAGAACACATTCACAGACTTTGGGGGAGAATACTGTAATTATGAAGATTGTTTGTCAAGACATAAAGAGAGAGGTTGTTCGTTGAAGCTGAAATTTCTTTTGATTCAAAATGAGAAGTTTGAATGATTATTCTTGTGATGATGCTAAAGTGGGAGATTGAAGTTGTTAAAGATATACAAAAGGGGGAGATTGCTCGTTTTTGCTAAATTTCTTTTTGAAGATGATCTTGAATCCAAAGGGGGAGATTATTGGTGCACAAATGTGTTGGATCCAAGATCATGGGAATTAAAGTCAAAGACCTCTAATGCAAAAGTCAAAGTCAAGCTGTTAAAGAAGAAAGTCATAGTACAAGTCAAAGTGTTTTGTTTAGTTAGTTTTGTCTTGTATTTTGTCTAGGTATAAATACCTTTTTATGTTAGTAGAATCATTAGGTTTGATTATAGAGTAAGTTTAGAGAGAGAAATATTTGTACTGAGAGGATTTGTATTATGTCGAACTCAAGATTTATGAAATGGCATTTGGCATCTAAATCTTGTTGTTATCTTGATTGAATTGCACAATTTGGGAATCACAGTAAGAAAGCATAGGAATATTCACTGAATATAACTCTGAGGGGTGATAATCCTGTAGGAGATGATCAAACAAGTTGTCATAGTCTCTTTGTTGGAGAAACTCTTCGTCATAAAAAATACACAAGTCATCGACTTCAGCTTGAATCGCGACTACAGCTCTTTCAGTGATATTATGTTCATCCGATGCATTTATCTTTGATTGTAGATCAATGAGTTCCCATTCATTTGGTTCATCAGATGTCCATCTGTCACCTTCCTCAGGCTTTTCAACCGTTAGATTTGCATCAGTATATAAAATCATTTCCATGCCCATTTCCTGTTCCTGAGTCTGTCCCTGATCTTCGCTATGGGTACGTGTAGTCGTGTCTTTCAGTACCTCTGTTGATTCCACTACATGTATTGTCTCTGGCTCAGATACTCGTGGGTGCTTCTCCCCCTCATGGTGATCAGGATCATCCTGATCATCATGTCTGCGCTTGAGCCCCTGTGATTGACCTTTACAGGTGGTCTCCAATGAGGTAACTCTGTCAGTAAGGGTAGAAAGTGTTCGTTGCACAGACTGTAGGGTGGCAGTAAGGTTCTGGATAGCATAGAATTTCCACATAGGACACCTTCTTAATGGTAAGGTTGTCCTGAACAATTTCTTCATAGCCCATGATTGGAGAGTAGTGATCGTTTCCAAATCTCACATTGCCACAAAACTTCTCGGTGAAAGTTGTGAGAAGCTCCCTTCTTCTGGTCATGTGTTTGGAGTAGCCTGAGTCTAAATACCACACATGGCCGTTCTGCAAAAGAAATTAAGTGGATTTAGGTACCCATTCGAAGATGGGTCCTTTGGGGTTAGGTGGAGCATCTGTCTTGGGACCCATTTTGACTTGGGTCTCGATCTATGACTTAGTGCATTAAACTTGGAACGAGAATTAGTAACATGATAAGAACCAAACCAATCAGACACATATCGATGATCAACAAAATCATTTAATCCACAGTTTGAACAACGAACACAATCATGAGATAGTTGAAGTAAATGTTGATTTTAATAAATTCTCAAAGGAAACAAACCATTTCATTTAACCACGTATTTGAATTAAAAACATCATGATTGTTATTGTTTTTCCTAGAATGCAAAGTGAAATTAAATGAATCTATCTTCGATGTGCTCTCCTTAGACTTCTTCGCTACCCACACTTATTTGACTTCTTTTCTTCGACCAATAGATCTGAAATACTGTTAAACTCACAGTCAAAAGATTTAGAGTATGAAGATTGTCGCTTATTTGAGCGGCTGGTCTTATCGAACTTCTTTCCTTCATCTGATCTTCTCTTACCCTCATACTTATCTTTGTGGTTATGATGCTTATGAGGCGTAGTGGAGTACCTCTGATTGTTTGATGGTGACTTCTTGAAGAGCTTATTCTTTTAAAGGCTTGAGATAGAAACAGCACAACATTTTTTATTTGAGCATATTCTGGATTAGAATCACTAGTTGTTTCTTCTTCTGGTTCAGATTCACTCTTCACATGTTCTTTTCGAGAGTTACGGCTGAAAGGACGTTCTCTTCTTTCTGAAACGAGTGCAAGTGGATCAGCAACAGGTTTTTCATTAGCCTTTTGATTTTCCATTAGCTCAAGAACTTAATCTTCATCTTGTAGGAGCATTTCGAACAGTTCATGAAGGGGAACGTTCTCCAGAATATGATTGTGACGAATATGCGAAGCAAATGTCCTCCATTTTGTTTGGAGTTTGTTCATGAACTTGATGTTATTCTCTGTGTTCGTCTTCTTGATGTTGTTCTTTTGTAGATCGTTTAGAAGTTGATTGAACCTTTCATAAGTCTCTGTGAGAGTCTCGCTTTTCCTTGCCCTGAAGTTCTCATATCGAGTAATGCAGCTTGTGATCTTTCAATTGATTCCCTATTCTCCTCCTGCCTATCATCATTCTTTCATTTTGGTCCCACATCATTTTAGCAGTAGCCTTGTAATTATCAATACTCGCGTATATGTCATTAGGCAAACTGAAAGAAGGTAGTATTCCGCAGCCTTTTCCTCCTCAAACTGTTTCTTTTCTTCAGTAGACATTTGGGAGAGTTGTTTTCACCATTCAAGCTGGAATACATTCATTTTCTTGAGCAGGTAATTCCGTCATGGGATTAGGTTGTTATCCCTATGTCTGAGATAGAAGTATCTCGGGATAGATATCCTTGGATTCGATGAAGTTCATGAAGCGATCGTGTCATTGCTGGTATTCTCTCCGATAAAACACAAGAGGCTTGCCTTCGGAAACAATAACCAAGGCGTCTCTGGAATTCATATTTTGTGCACTGTCTTGGTTGTGAGGCAATTGATATGATCCAAAAAGGTAAACTAATGAAATAGGAATTAAACCGGAGAGACTACTAATTAGCGAGGATTAAAAGACTGAAATTTTAAGATTTAAAGACACTGGAAAATAAACAGGACAGAAGAATCCAAGAACTGAGATCCGAGTTCAAAGACAGGATTGACACTGTAAGAACCCGGAACCGGATAGGAATTCGGGTAACGAATAAATCCCGGTAAGCCGGGAAATCGGGTACACTGGGAATCAGGTGACCAAGTAAACCCGGTACCCAAAAAATCTGGTACCCGCATGAAGGGTAATCCGGGTATATTGAAAACCTGGTACCCACGAAGGGAAACCGGGAAGTGAAGGAACCGGAAAAGAAGTTTGGTCACCACGTGATCTGAACCTACTAAATCTGATACTCATGCCAAACTTGGTACTCAAGTAAGTCCAAGTAAGGTTATCCTGGTAGAAAACCAGAGAGAGAGAGGGAGGCGATCGGGAAATAAAACCCGGTTCCCGAGTTAAGGGAAACCGATATTGGAGACCCTGGAATTCCGGGTAAAGCGGAACCCGGGTAAAGCCGGGTAATTGAAAATCCGGTAAAAATGCCCCGGATGAGGAATAATCCGGTATAATTGATGATGTCGGGTTTTGACAAACTGCTTCGAGAAAATCGGATCTTTAACACCCAGATTCAGTCAAAAATTATTTCTAACGAGAATTTAATGAAAATTTAAGCTGAATAACCCAAACCCAGATCTACTTTCACAAGATTAACTTTTAAACTTAAACAAAAATCCTTAATTTTGATCAACAAGCAGAGGCGTCGTTTTTCCAATAAATCGATAAACACAATGGTTTAGAAACACCTTTTGGATCAATAATATTGTCTCTTCGCTCTGATACCAATTATGGATCCCAGTAACAGTGCAATAATCACGAATAATCAAATAGAACAATGAATTAACCACAAACCTTGTCATATAATTGGATTGATCGATAAAGGTTCACATAGAGTTTTTTCTTTAAGCCGTATTATGCAATAATGACCATTAACTTAAACCTTTAGGATTAGCAACATATTTATACCCCAAAAGGGTATTTACAAAATAAACCCCCAATTTCTATTCAACTATAAAATAACCCTAACACATTTGTTACAGCAAATTATGAATGGTTTATTTCCAGGAATAGTTGGTTGAACAACACACATGCTTCATGACAGAAGTGTTGCAAGAAGTTGTATGCCATCAACCCTCACAAGCTCTTTCCCATTCAATGATGAATATACACACGTCAACGACATGAACTCTGAGACTGCAACAAGTAAAGGTGCACGTTCCGAGGACAAGAAATTGGTATCATCATTATCCATTGTCACAACATTTAACAGCATTGGATACCCAACATATATAAATGGCTTCAGGACATCTATATACCATCTATATAAGATGCAATATACCTTCAGCAAAAGCAGCAACCGCAATCTTGTAACATAACAAGTTTTAACTCATGCACATTTCTTTTCATGCTCAAACAACCACTGCAGATTCTAAACCATGATGCAGATCACTTTCCACTCTGAACACATCATCAATATTTTGTTTTAAACCTCTGGAATCATAGGACCTGCAACACCATTTTCAATATGTCCATAATTCTTAATCAAAGTCTGCTGCTCCATTTCAAATCTATTCGTAATCTGTTGTCGACACAATTCTGATCAAATAACAAACTATGCATTAACTTGAAATTTGTATGCTTAAGGGAAGAATTAGAACTCTGGATCAACAGATGTTCTTAAATCAATCTATTTCTACTTTCTGAAGAACTCTACAGCTTCTAATCACAACATTCTACGCCTCCTGTGTTTTCTGATCACGACCCAAACTTCTACATTTATGAACTTTAGAGAACAATGACCTGCATCTGTTCCTTATTTCAACCTTCTACATGTAGTCTGATCATATTCTGATCAGAATGTTAAATACTATAATCTGGAAATATGGAAACCAATTGATTTTGACCAAAAATAATGAACACACCAAGAAATCAACAACCTGATTAATTGATTCATCCTCATAAAAATCCAAACCTGAATCTAAGTAAGATACAGATTTCATAGAAGATTAAAGACATGACAAACAATGAGGATCAAACAATATGCACAACAAACTCTTATGAATGTACCAGATTCACAATTTCAACTATCTGCACAAAAACCTTATGTCCAGATCTTGAATTATAGATTTTTTTAACTGGATAATTCATATTTCACTCTTAAAATTTTGTTGTCTCAATAACAGATCGGCAAAAAGCACTTTTGAAAATTTTCCATAACACAAATGACACAAATCTGTTGATGATTTCTAATCTGTCCAAAACTCATATTCTACTTTGAAATGCTTTCAAGATTAAATCAATAGTCAACTGATTTGATGTAGATAATAAGACGATCTCCATAAAACTTCTTAGAACAAAGATTGCAGAAAATTAAGTTTCTGATTGATTAGCTTATAAAGTAAAATTTAAGCAATCAAAGATCCAAAAATCGTTTCAGATCCGACTTTGAACACACAATTCATTACCAAATCTATCTCATGCAATCATCGAGCAATTAGAGTGCAGAAACTAATCAGATTTTAAACACAAAGAAAGTCTCAGATTGGTAACAATTCTGGCCAGATCTGAGATCAACATCCATGGTATCATTTTGTCAATAAAATGTGAGACTGGAGCATGCATCATGGTAGGAAAACAGATCAACCATCAAATAGAAGCTTTGATAAATGACCAATAAAGGGAGGGGGATCAAAAACACACACACACCCATCTAATATAACTGATCAGAATCAATCAAAACAAAATCAAATCTTCACAGAGGCATTTCATCAAACATGTGAAGTGCAGAACCAGATTCTGTAAAGAACCAATAACATCTACCCTCAAAACTTATCCATAAATCATCCAGATCAAAATTTGAATCCCATAAAATTCAAAACAACCTTCAAATAAAAATCATAGAAATGATATTTTGAGTTTTAGCTCATGAGATTGAATCAATCTAAGCACCCAAAACATAAACACAATCATCAACTTCAATTGTTGCCATAGATCACCGAATTGAAGTAGATTCACTTCAATTGGCTCTGATATCAAATGTTAGATCCCAAAACTAGCGATAATTGAAGAAACTTTTTTAGACCTAATTAGCCCCTAATTAGATGAAAGTTGTATAAAGAATCTTGTATGTTAAGCTTTTGAGTGTTTTATAGGCTTGCGCTTATTATTTGTAATTAGACCCTTTAAATAGGTGTCTAGGTCATTTGTGGTGAGTGTGAGAATAGAGAGATTACACATCTTACACACACACACACACAAGGTGAGCTAATGAGAGTCGTTTAATTTCTTGTGTGGTGTTATCTCTATTTCCCCTCCATTGAAATCAAAGCATATGATATGAGATTTTCTATACAATTGTTCTTCATGCTATCTTACCTCTAATTTATATGGAGTTTCTTCAATTGTTGTCTAATTGGGATCTAACAATTGGTATGAGAGCCTATTGAAGAAACTTTTCTTCAATATGATCATTTCTTAGCAACAATTGAAGTTTTGGATGATTGTTTCTATGTTTTGAGTGCTTAGATTGATTCAATCACATGATCGTAAACTCAATTATCATTTCTGTGATTTTCTCACTGTTTTGAGTTTACTTGAGATCTAATCTTTGATTTGGATGAGTTATGGATAAACTTTAAAGGTTGATTTTATTGATTTCTCATAAAATATGATTATGCACACCATATGTTTGATGAAATGTCTTAGTGAAGATTTATTTCTGTTTTGATTGATTCTGATCAGTTTTATTAGATAGGTGTGTGTGTTTTTTATCCCCCTCCCTTTATTGGTCTTTTATTAAATCTTCTAGTTGATGGTTGATCTTTGATCCTACCATGATGAATGCTTCAGTCTCACATTTTATTGACAAATTGGTATCATGACTCTTGATCTCAAAGCTAGCCAGAATAGCTACCAATCTGAGACTTTCTATGTGTTTAAAATCTGATTAGTTCTTGTACTCTAATTGCTTGATGAAATGCATAGTGAATACTTTGAATTGAACCTAATCAGGCTATGATTCTAAAAGTGTGAAAAATCTTTTTCATTCTTGGATTTTGCTTTTGAAAATGCAATTTGTTCTTCTATCACTCATCATTACATGTAGAAATCTTGTTATCAGCCACAGCCTCAAAACATTATGTAGGCCAATTCATTGTTATTAATACATGGAGTCAGTAATATTCTCCACTAGTGCATGATCATCTTTAAGCCTCGAATGATATGGCAAATTCTTTTCTACACATTAACAACCAGCATGTGGGATCTTCACTTCGAACCATCATAGAAGAGATTGCTATAATCTGTATTTTTATTGAAGTTTGAGGTTTTTCTTCGATCGATTCATGCATCTATCAAAAATAACCAGATTCAAAATCAAATTGAAAGATTTGTGTAGAGTTTTGAATGAGATTGTTTTCGAAAAACTATTGTGTTGAAGTAATCATCTAGATTTTATTCAAAACTCCAAATTTTGCAAAATGATGATGAACAAATCAAAAGTATACTACAACTTTTTATCTTGGCCTTGCTTGATGTTAGATCCCAGTTTGGGATGTTGAATGATGATGCTCGGTTCCATATCATTGCACACTTGATCCGAGAAGCGGTCGACTCTGAGAAGTTGATGCTGGCAACCAGTCTTGTTGGCAGAGATGTTACATAAGACATAGGAAACATCTCAAAGGAAACGAGAACAATCCAGAATTTGAGACAGCAAGCATTTCAAACAAAATTCAATGAAATCATAATTCAGAATTTGATTTGAATTTGAATTTGAATTTGAATTTGAATTTGATGCGCAGCAGTATCTGTTAATAAATGCATATAGGGACCAGATGGATCCATACTTGGTGTTGCCTTCTCTAAGCACATCGTTCAGATATATACGTACAACCCATCAGGGGAGTTAAGGCAGCACTTGGAAATAGATGCCCATGTCGGTGGTGTAAATGATATTGCTTTTGGTCATCCTAATAAGCAACTGTGTATTGTCAAATGTGGGGATGACAAGACAATTAAGGTATGGGATGTTGTAGAGGAAGTATACATTTGAGGGTCATGAGGCTCCTGTATATTCTGTATCTCCTCACTATAAAGAACAAATACAGTTTACTTTCTCCACAACAATTAATGGGAAAATCAAAGCTTGGTTCTATGATTGTTTCGGGTCGAGAGTATATTATGATGCTCCTGGCCTTTGGTGCAAGACAATGGCATATAACGTTGATGGAACCAGACTATTTTCTTGTGGAACAAGCAAAGGAGGTGAATCCAGCCTTGAATGGCTAATGTAAATGGCAGATTTCCAGACTCATCATCCTCGAGTGTGCCTGTGGTTTCTGATCATGCTACCATCAATGGTGTTGATCCAATGATCCAACCATTTGAAGCACTGGGCACAGATTATGACCCACCTTCAAGGTATCTTATGGCAGTGTCACATAGGCCAAGAAATGCACCACTAGAGGAGTCCCCCTTCCCACCACTCTCCTTGGGTCCTGGTGGTAGTGCCCAAAGACCCCTACATGATGTTGAAGGTTTACCAAGGAAAACTATGGCAGAAAATCTTCATCGTCACAGCAAAAAAAAAGGTCAATGTTCTCAATACGGCTCAGGCTTGGCCTGCAGCAACTCGTTTTAATAATCCACCGGCATGAAGGTGCAGCTCTGGATAATGATCAAGATAAATATACTGCTTCCAAGGATATTTCTGCAATATATCGGCAAGGTGTGATTAATGAAGAGATGTATCTGTTGTATGTGGAGCAGTTTGGATTGTCTCATCTTGTTCTTGAGTTGGCTAGATTCTGTCCTGATCCTCGTAAGGAGAAAAAGCTTATTGCAGTCTACAATGCCAATTAAAGTGGAGCAGCAAACTTTGATTAAAAATTATGGACAAATTCAAAATGGTGTTGCAGGTCCTGTGATTCCAGAGGTTCGAACAGAATGTTTATGATGTGTAACAACAAGTTTTAATGTCTAATTCAATGTTGTTCGTGTTGATCATGTTGAATTCAAAGTGCAACAAAAGATTCCGAAATATATGTTCAAAGTTATGATTTCGAAAAGTGCAGCAGCAGAAAGTTTAGTTTTGAAAGTCCAAAGTTATATGGCTATGAAGTCAAAGTTTGATCCAGAGTTCATACAGAGATATGCTCACACATATTGCAAATGTTGGGGTTGATGTTTGCTTTTGATCCAGAGGTGTTGGTCACGCTGACTCAAGAGGTAAGCCACGACAAACCAGAAGCTCTGGTTATAAGGTCCAGAAGCTCTGGTCAAGGACAACGCAGAACCAGAGATAGTCCAGAAAACATGAACATCCATAGGCTCTCTAGATCAAAACCTCAAACGACCAGAGGTAATTTATCAGAGTTTGAGCGACCAGAGGATGGACCAGAGGTCGGTGGTCCAGAGGTCGCGATGAACCAGAGCTCATAACCCAATTTTTTCAAATTTGCTGACAGCATTGTGCTGTTTCAGAAATACGTGCACAACTTTCTCCTCGAAACTCCAAATTACATGAGTCCAGTTGATTTGGAAAGTTAAAACATAGATGCATGACTTTAAAGTTTTGAGTTTTCTCAAATTTCATATGTTGATATACCTAAATCAGTGTCAAAGTCTGCAGAAGGGTGCTGAACAGAAAGCTATGCATTTCACTCATATTCCTCCCGATTTCAGAACGGTGTTCTCTCGTCTGATCTTCATGAATTCAATATACGATTTTGACATATTTCATGGCACTCCCTCCTCTGATCTTAAAGTTTCAATCTCGGAGCTTAACGTTTACTCAACGAGGTTTGCAAAGACAGATGTTTGTTTTAACGACTGTTTTGAGTAGCTGTGAGAAAACGTTCACAACTCACTCAATTTTCTTCCAAAATGGATGAATCAAAGCTTGTTAAAAACATAAGTGGATGGAGTTCAATGTGTATGTTTTGTGTTTTCTCTCAAAGAAGTTGTATGATGGTCAAAAACAGTGATGAAGTTGACACATGAAAGTTGAACATAAAGTTTATTTGTCTCAGTTTATCATGATTACGGGCCTACATTTGAGGGGGAGCTTGTAATGTTTTGAAGACTTGAAGAGTGGCACACCAAAGTTTCTAAAGAAAGCAAGGGGGAGTTTATCTAATGATGCTTTCTTTATAAAACTTTAAGAAGAGATTGTTAGACCTAATTAGACCCTAATTAGATGAAAGTTTTATAAAGAATCTTGTATTTTGGGCTTTTGAGTGTTTTATGGGCTTAGGCTTTTTATTTGTAATTAGACCCTTAAATAGGTATCTATGTCATTTTTGGCGAGTGTGAGAATAGAGAGATTACACATTTTACACACAAAAACACAAGGTGAGCTAATGAGAGTTGTTTAATTCCTTGTGTGGTGTTCTCTCTATCTCCCCTCTATTGAAATCAAAGCATATGAGATGAGATTTTCTATACAATTGTTATTCATGCTATCTTATCTCTAATTTATATGGAGTTTCTTCGGTTGTTGTCTAATTGGGATCTAACAAACTCCATATAAATTAAAGAAGATATAGCATGAAGAACAATTTTATTGAAAAACTCATCTCATATGCTTTGATTTCAATGGAAGGGAAATAGAAAAATTACCATACAAGGAATTGATCGACTCTCACTTGTCAGAAAAGACCTAGACACCTATTTAAATGGTCCATTTACAAATAATAAGCCCAAGCCCATAAAACTCACAAAAGCCCAAAATATAAGACAATTTATAAAAACTTCATCTAATAAGGCACTAATTAGCTCTAACACCCTTTATTATGATATACTATCGGATTTGAAAATTGAACCACTTCTTAGTGAGATGCATAGTAATAGGTTTCACCATGTACCCACGAAATGGTATAATCAGTCATGAAACCATACCTCATCAAGTGAAGTATCATGTCATCCTTTTCTCTGTGGTGAAAATTTTGACACTTGGAACAAGGGCATTTGATACGGGACACTTTGCCAACACACGTATTTTTCCTTTTAGCATAACCTTCATTGGCATAGGCAGCGTCCAAAAAACCGTCAACTGATTTGATATAGTCCCTGCTACCATATTTCTCACTGTTGTTCTTTCTATGCATCATCCTCTATCTGTCGATATATTCAATAACTATAGCAAAGAAAGAAGTAGTTAGTCGATATAATCAAAGTAGAGGTGATGTAGAAGAGTTTGAAACCCTACAAACAATTATTTGACTGTATGAAAGTCAAACTGTAGGTGTCAATGAAGTTAGAGGTTTTTTAAATGACTTGAAAGCCCTACATGTAATGGTTTGGCTACTTGAAAGTCAAACCATAGGTTTAGAGGAGTTTTGGATGACTTTAAAACTCTAAGTTTAATTGTTTGACTATTTGAAAGTCAAACCGTAGGTTTAGAGGAGTTTTGGATGATTTTAAAACTCTTAGTGTAATGGTTTGACTATTTGAAAGTCAAACCATAAGTGTGAATGAAGTTAGAGATTTTTTCAATGAATTGAAAATCCTACGTGTAACGGTTTGGCTATTTGAAAGTCAAACCGTAGGTTTAGAGGAGTTTTGGATGACTTTAAAACTCTAAGTGCAATGATTTGACTATTTGAAAGTCAACCATAGGTATGAATGAAGTTAGAGGTTTTTGAATGACTTGATCAAATGATGTGTAATGGTTTAACTATTCGAAGGTCAAACCGTAGGTTTAAATTAAAGATAGGTCTTTTGAACGACTTTAAAACCCTACTTGTAATGGTTTGGCTATTTGAAAGTCAAAGCGTAGGTGTGAATAAAGTTAGAGGTTTTTTGAATGACTTGAAAACCTGACGTGTAATGGTTTGACTATTTGAAGGTCAAACTGTAGATTTAGATCAAAGAAAGGTCTTTTGAATGACTATAAAACCCTACTTGTAATGGTTTGGCTATTTGAAAGTCAAACCATAGATGTGAATGAAGTTAGAGGTCTTTTGAATGACTTGAAAACCCGATGTATAATGGTTTGACTAGTTGAAGGTTAAACTGTAGGTTTAAATCAAAGAGAGGTTTTTGAATGACTTTAAAACCCTCCTTATAATGGTTTAGCTATTTGAAAGTCAAACTGTAACTATGAATGAAGTTAGAGGTCTTATGAATGAATTGAAAACCCGACGTGTAACAATTTGACTATTTGAAGGTCAAATTGTAGGTTTAAATCAAAGAGAGGTCTTTTGAATAACTTTAAGACCCTACTTTTAATGATTTGACTATTTGAAAGTCAACCCAGTGGTGTGAATGAAGTTAATGGTTTTTTGAATGACTTTAAATGTGAATATGTTTTTAAAATTTTGCCAACATAACGGCTATAAAATGAAATTTTCAAAATACAATCAAGCCTAATGTTTGCCCAACAATTAGCAACTCAGCCTAACAATGAATCAAAATACAATCAAGTATAATGTTTGTCGAACAATTGGCAACCCAACTAATTAATAACACAAGTTTTGGTTAAAATACAATCAAATATCATATATGGCATTTCAATCACAAGTTTTGGCATTTCAACACAAGTGTTGCATTCTAATCAGAAGTTTTGCCATTTCAATACAAGTTTCGACATTTCAATCAATTTCATGGGAAGATATGAAAGCATACTTTGTATAATGGCATAGTCATTTTACAAAAGATACCATAGATCTAACATGATATACTACTTTCTTCCCATGAAAATTGGAACATTTAGCCCCTAAAAAGTATGGACCAGAATTAAAATCATTGTCGATAGCAATGGACAAAATATGTAATTTTAGCTTAAATTTTGACCAAAAAAAAAAAACAAAATTGAAATTGAGTCGCAAGATCTACCCCAATTCCGTTTATTAGCTAATCACATTTAACAACTTAACACCCAAAAACTCAAATCCTATATTTCAAGACAAACCCCAATTCACGTTTCATCAAATAAGCTTATATAAACATCATCAATCAATTGAAAGGTCTTTGACAAGGAACCCGTAATTATGCATTACAAAGAAAATGTGACTACTTGTGGCAATGGGTGATGACGAACGGCGATGGTGGTGGTGATGGCGGCAACGGTGGCAGTGGTGGTGGTCGTATGGTCTCTCTTCTCTTTCGCTCGCTCTTCTCTTTTACTCGTGAGACTAAACAGCAAATTAGGGCTTCTATTTAGAGCCCTTTTTTATAAAATATTTTAAATTAGCGGGAGATTTCCAACGAAAATTACGTCGCTAATTTAAAATATTTTATAAAACATTAATAAATTATAAAATTATAAAAATATTTTTAATTAATAAATAACGATTAATAAATTATTAAATAATATTTAATTATAAATTGTTAAAGAATAATTATTTATAAATTATATATTATTTATTAAATTACTAAATTTTTTAAAATATAGATAATAATTAATAAATTAGAAATAAACTTTAACTAGAAATTATTAAAAAATAATTAATTATAAATTATTTAATATTTAATAAAAATATTAAATGAACGGTTTTGTTGTCTCCTCCTAATAGTCATTAACTTTTTTTTGTTAAATCCTATTACATCAGAGTATTTTAGTCATTTTTAACATTTCTCCATAATTAATGACTAAAATATAACTCATTTAACCGTGTGGTAATAAAACTTAACAAAAAAGTTTTTAAAATGACTAAAATACCCCTTATTTAATTGGACTTAACGGAAAAAGTTAATGAATGTTAGGAGGATGGACCAAAATAGTTATGAAATGACAAACGTAATAGACCAAATCCGAGTTTTCAAAGTTTAGTGACGACATACGTACATTCATATGTATATACCTATAGATGTACACACACATATATATATCATATATCATATACACATACAACATATATATATATATACACATGCATATATATGTATATATATACATGGGCGGATCAACATGAAGCATTGTGTTATCAAATGCAACCACATATTTCTTTCCATTGAGGATAATTTTTTTAAGTCTGGTAAAGGCGAAACCATAAATTTTGTTGTGTGCAACCATAACTGTTGAAAATTTAAATATCCGAGTGTAAATTTATAAAGATAAACATGAAAAATTCTGGAAAGTTGGAATAATTTATTAATATTTTAGGTTAATTTTTGTATATTTCTGTTAATAAAGTCGTATTTTTAATTATATTTTATTTTATTTTATGATAGCTAGTTGGTGCAACCACTTCGAAATTTTTCTGGATCCGCCTGTAATAACCATGTCCAAGTTATAATTTTTTTTAAAGTTGGGTGCTTAGTTGATCGAGACTCAAAGATGAAGGGGGTTAGATGTAACATTGAAATAAAAAGGGTTTTAACCCTAATGATCTCATATTGTTTTTGGTTGGCGGCTGAGAAGAGAAAGGGAGACTAGGGCGATTTCTTGTGGAACGAAGCAAGGAAGGAGATGACTCGATTGGGATTTCAAGATTTCATTGATTCCTCCTTAAGGTAAGTTTATTTCTAATCAATATCTTCACTAGTAGATGTTTTAGTAGCATTTTTAATCTTTGGGTTGGGATTTTTGGATTAATCTGATGTTCTTGAGATTTTGGGATTTTTGTGTTTAATTTACCATCAATGTTGTAAATGACCGATTGAGATTAGAGTTGTTAATTTAGTTATGGGATTAAGTAACCGGATTAAGGAAGGGGTTTTGGGTTTGCAATCAATCCCCGATCGATGTTGGAGATGGAGTCGACCATTGTTTTTCTCGTCGAAAGAATTGTTGGTCGATCGACCGAACCTGAGTTTGGGGGACCGGGGACCCCGGGAACCAAAGTGCGGGGCGAACCCGGGAGTTTTGACCCCGGGCGGGGTGGCCCCATTCGACACCAGGCGGTGAGGTCCCGGTCGACTCCGGGGCAAGCTGGTCAATATCGGGCGCTGAAGCCCCGGTAGGCCCCGGTCCGGGTGTTGGTGAGATGGGTTGTGGCCCATGGTCTGTTTCATGTGGGCTTTGGGCAATTAATTTAGCAGGCCCAGTTGTTCGTTTGCTATCATGTTTGGGACTGATAAGTATTTAGTGGATCGGGTTCTATTAGATTAAATTGGTCCAACCACTCGGGAGCTATAGGTGTTAAGGTCGGTTTCTGTATTAAATTAGAAAGTACCAGAAGTTTATCAGTCTATGTCTTTTCTTATAGGTTTCGTTTCGGGCCGTAAGAGTAGAGGTAGAGATTTATGTAACACCCGTAAATTCCAAAAGAGCAGTCAACGTTTGGCCAAGGAACGGTCAGCGGTCGGTCAAGAGAAACGGTCGGGGAGCGATTTATCTTAAGTCGCAAGGAGTCACGACAGGAGACATGCGCGGCCTGGGCCGCGACCTCAAGCCGCGACCAAAGCCGCGTAAGTCACTGTGCTTTGCATTTTGAAGAACACGCGCGGCTTGGCCCACGACTTGAGGTCGCGGCCAAGGCCGCGGGAATGACCTGATCGATTTAAAACCCAAATTTTAGGGGTTTCTTTCCTTAGTCTCCATCTCTATTTCTCTCCTCTCCTTTGGTGCAATTTTGAGAGCTCTCATCTCAGTTTTGGAGCATACATGGTGGGTTCATCCTAAAGAGTTATAAAGGTTCGGTATTCGGAAGCTCGGGTTAAAGAGTTGGATGGGTTCCTTGAATAGCTTTAGGTGGAAAGTCTCATTATCTAATGTGGTAAGTTTCCTTGAGTAATCTAAGCTTTTTGGTATAAGGATATTTATAGATCTGAAGGTTTACTTGTAGATGTTTATGCTAGACTTGAAGGGATGGGTGTTTGGAAACCTTAGCTTTTGTTGGTATTAGCTTGGAAATGGCGGATCTACTCTATTGAAGGCTAATGGTTGGTTCTAGAACCTAGGTTTAACCTAACCTAGCAAGGTAAGTTCAAGTTGATTTGTGAAAACGTTGTACATGCCAAAATGTCCGTTTAAAAGTATTTATGTGTTTTACATGAAATTGTCAACTGTTGAGTTATTTGGTAACTTTTGGTTATTTTAAGTGTTTAGCTTATTAAACTTTGTAAAACACCCATTTTGGGATTTTTGGGGTATTTTAATGTATCATAAACGAATGTGTTTTGATGGTTTATTGCATAGATGGGTATTCGGTCAAAAAAATGCACTTTTAGTGTTTGTCGGGTTTTATGCATCATTCACGTAATGAGACATTTTTAAATTACGAATGTGTGAGTCCTTTAGCTTTCGTCATTCCCGACCTTGGGAACATTTTGGGATTGGTAAATCTTTTAGTTTTGGACCGAAGGCCAATTGTGAATTGAGAGAAAGATTTTGGGAAAAGACGTATTTTGATTTTGTAACCCTGTTAGCTCGCGTATTTTAGTCCATCGTTCTTTATGCCTTTTGGGATTGGTTTACACTCAGATGGGTCTTTGTAACATTTGTTCCGTTTTCATAGCTCGTTAAGGAGCCTTGGACGTATGGTGTACTTAGTTGCATCTTATTCGAGAGTTACATGTTTTGAATGCGTTAGTTCATTCGTTTGAGTCATGTAACATTTTAGACTGTAATGCATTGGATCCATAGGCATAAGAGTCAGTTTGAGTGGGATAAATATCCCCGTATTGTAACTTGAAATAGGCATGGGGTCTTCTGACCAATAATTACAATTTTCTAGTGAACGAGCTTAACTGGGATGTTTTGGGATTCCAAGGTATAGACCCAGAGGGGTTGAACTTGAGGAGTGCGCGAAGATTTCCAAGTTACAGACCTAGAGGGGTTGAACTTGATGATTATCCAAGCAATAGACATGGAGTTGTTGAGCTTGTTGGTTTGTTAGCTATATCCAAGGTTGATGTTAACGATTGTTTTATCCCTAAGTGACGCTCATATAACATTGATAAGTGGCCTAACTTTGTGTGCCCGCCACATTCGATGGAATTCGGGTCTCCCCCGTCACCGAAAGGTGTTGTTTTGGGTATTGAATTTTAGTATTCATGTTTTCAGTGATGTTTGTACATATGGATCTTATCCATGATTTCTGGGTTGAGTATTATGTTACACCCCTGTTTTTGGGTGATTTGGGACATGAAGTGTTATTCAAATTATCATACATTGGGAGTCGTTTTATATTTACGTTTTGAGTGAGTTTTGGGTTGCATCGGTTTATAATGAATGTTGTATTGGAGCGTTGTCCTTAAAGAAGTATATTATGGGGAAAACAAGTCGTTTCCATTTCTAAAGTAAATCATTTTGAAAGGTCTTGTTTTGAACTGATTTCTTTTCCTTTAAAGATATATTTATATATGATGAAAACTCTTGAGCTCACTAGACTTTAAGCCTAACCTTTTTATTTGTCGGCATGTGCATCAGGTTCCAGATGGGGGTTTGGTTATAGCAGCTATGAAGAGTTGAACCTTAGCTTTGTACAAGTGAAAGTATTTGGTGATGTCTTCCGCAGTTTGGAGATAGTGACTATTATTGGGTTTTAGTAGCACCCGTCCTTGTTATAGACTGTATGAAGAGAATAAATTGTATGTTTTGAGGTTAAACCTTAAATTGGGATTGTGTATGAATCATTCATTAATGTATTTGGAAATTTTTAAATTAGTCGCTCTTTCCAGATTTGAGTTCCAGATTTGAGGGTGTTACAAGTTGGTATCAGAGCATAAGTTTGAGATAATTAGGTGTTGATTTTGGATACCTAGACTCGAACTAGCGTTGTTTAGGTGATTGATAGAGAGAATTGCACCATTTGGTACCTTAAGATAAGATATTTGGGAGTTGACTGGGTCGCTAGAAACGGGAAACTTGTCGAGGATAGCAAAGATGATCATGTACGGTACGTTCATAATGGCACCTGGCCAGTGTCATGGTGAACCTACATGCTACATGTGTATACTTGTACTACCTTGGTGGGATGACCGTTGGGGTAGTAAAGAAGGTTCTAAGCGAGTAGTCTAAGGAAGGGTTGATGTTATTAGCAATGTCACTTTGGAGTAATAGTTAAGTGCGATGAATGCATTAAGTTGATCATCTTGAGTCTGAATTATTGGTTGGATTAGAACCATAAGTTTGTTAGACCGATTCTATTTCGAGGAGAAATTGTAAGTTAACCAAATTAGTGGAGTTGTTGCTTTAAGATGTTTGATGCATCCGAATGACAATAGTATGAACTTGAGGAGCGTGACTTCACGATGTTAATTGTCGACCAATTTCATGCACGAATTTATTTCTAAATAAGTTTGCATAAATTGTTTCTCATGTTTGCAAGGTATAAAATGAGTTACATCACAAAGTCTTGGTAAAACATTTAGCACTCATCAGATTTTAAACCGTGGGCTTAAGCATGCATGGAATTGTTTTGTCGCATGTGATTGCAAATTTATTTTGAAAATCTCTCCGTCCCTGTTTTGTGTCTAACACTATTTTTGGATATTAAAAAGATCCGTGTTTTAATGTCATTTGGTGTATTGGACGTAACTGTAGAATTTTTAGCCTTGACATTGGATCTCCTCCATCTATGTTAAGGTTTTAAACTATTGCAGGTGAGGATAGATATAACTATGAGGAATTGATGGAAACTATTGCAAATGTCAATCTGGATGTAGTCAAACAAGGTGCAGCAATAGAGGAGATGAAACTGGTAATCCTTTCACAACAAGTGCAGATAAGCAAATTAAAGAAGATGGTTCTGAGGTTGGTGCAGAAAAAGAAGAGAAAGCAGTTTGTATTGAAGAAAAGGGGCATTCCTCATGATGCTTCCAAAAAGGGGGAGAGTCAAGTTGAATTTGAAAAGCAAAGCCCTATTAGAATGGAATCTCATTTTGAGGGGGAGAATGGTTCAGAAGCAGAAACTTTTGAGAATGTAGCAGACATTGCAAAAGCAGCAGTAACTGAGGCAGCAACAGTAACAAATGAACCTGAAGCAGAAACAGAATTGTCCAGAAAGGAAATTGAAATTGCAGAAACTCTTGTGAAAGCTAAGAATGACACTCCCAAAGCCACTCAAAAGGCTAAGGGAGTGATGATCAAAGAAGGAGGAATAGAGAAGAAAATGAAAAAGGTCAGTGTGGAGGATGCAAAGAAGAAGGGAAAGGAGAAGATGATTGAGTCTGAGAAACCAATGAAGAAGCTGAAACAGATTGATTTGGATGAAGAGTTGGCAAAGAAACTGCAAGAAGAAATGGAAAAGGAAGAAGAAATCCAATATGCAAAAGACAGAGAGATTGCATTAGATATGGCTAAAAATTTAAATGAAGAATGTCAAAGAAGTTTAAAGCCTGTTGTTGTTAACAAAGTAACAAAGAGAGCTACTGTGCAAAGTCAAAGAAAGCCCTCAAAGACATTTCTGGCTAATCAAGAGAGAAGGAAAATGAAAAACTTCCTGAAAGGAGCTCTTGGAGTTCCTGAAGGAATGTTTACCAACATGTCTTATGGTAGGATAGAGGAGATGTATAAGAAGGCGATGACCAATCTAAAAGGGGACTTCACTCAAAGGGTAGAGGTTGAAAGGAAGATGAAAGAGAGGCATGACCTCAACATACAACAGCCTTTCCCTGACAGTGAATAAGGCACTCCTATCAAGGAAAAGACAGAAGCTAAGCAAGAAGAGACATTAGCACAAAAGATTGGTGACATTAAAAGAAAGAAGTCAATTGCCACCAAGCCAAATTTGGGCAATTAAGCTGAAGTATTGAAAGCATCATGAAGACTCTATGTTGAAGAACTTAACTTCTCTTTTTGAAAAGTTAAGTTAGGGGGAGATTGTTGGGTCTGGATGTGCTAAGGATGGATACTACTGCTTGTCAGTTTAATGCTTCTAGTTGAAAGATTACTACTGCTAGTAGAATTAATACTGCTTGAAGAGTTAGTACTGCTACTTGAATAGTTAGTACTGCTTAGAGAGTTAGTACTGCTAGTAGTTAGTACTGTTGAAGATTACTACTGCAAGTGAGAAGTTAATACTGCAAGCATGGTTAGTACTGCCAGAGACAAAGTTAATACTGCTATGAAGTTAATACTGCTGGATGATTAATACCGCTGAGGATGATTAGTGCTGCTCATAAAGATAAAGATGGAATGATTGCTTGGAACGAAAGAATAGGAGTTGGAGATAATGCTGAAGATAATTATGGACTGGATTCTGAAGAATAATATTTCTTTTATAATTATCTTGTAATTAATTTTGTATATATAGTCTAGAAGTCTTTGATAGAAGAGAGAATTCATAGATACGAGATTCATAGATTGATAGAGTTGTTTAGAGAGAATTAACCTCAAGACTAGTATTGATCCTTTCTATAGAGAAGTATAGAACGTCTGTTGAGTCTGTTCAAAAGATTGAGGTTGTGTGTGTAATCATTAAGTTTTATGCAATATAAACTTATGATTTGAGTTCATATTCTGTGTTTCTGATTAAATTGTTAAAGTGTTATTCCGCGACTTCTTTAACATTGTTTCTGAGTTTGTATTAAATTCTTGTTTAGAATTTTCGATCTTGACAAGTGGTATCAGAGCTAGAAAACTCAGAAATCTATAATCATGGATGGTTCAAACAATAGTGTTCTTGTCTCAAAGGTTCCCATGCTCAAACCCAATGAGTTTGACATGTGGAAGATCAGAATCAAGCAATACATTCTTCTCACAGACTTCTCAATGTGGAACATCATAGAGAATGGTCCCTCAGATGGAGGAAAGATGGATGCAGACGGCAAGAGACCTCCACCAAAGACAGATGGAGAGAGGAAGATGAGGCAGACAGAGATGAAAGCCTTGAGCACTCTGCTATTGGCAATTCCTAATGAGTATCAACATCAATTCTGCAACTGTTCTGATGCACAAATTTTATGGAATGCACTGGAGAAAAGATTTTCTGGTACCAAAAGTACCAAGAGAAATCAGAAGGCAATCCTGAAGCAGCAATATGAAAACTTCATATCTACAAAGAATGAGTCCATGACTCAAACTTTTGATAGGTTTAATAAGGTAATTGGTGAATTGGCTACTGTTGGTGTTCAGATAGATCAAGATGATGTAAACAGAAAATTTCTAAGATCTCTTGGTGATGAATGGACTATGTACATTGTCTCCTTCAGACAGAATGATCAACTGGAGGACAAGGAACTGGATGACCTCTATAATGACCTTAGGGTGTTTGAATCAGAGGTAGAGGCAAAGAAGAGGCCCTCTGGATACTCATACAATGTTGTTCTTCTATCATCGTCTACTGATTCTGCTGCTAATACAGAATCAGTTAGTGTTGCTCATGGATCAAAGCAAGATGGATCTAATGACTCAGTCTTAGAAGCTTTTCTAGCCAGTCATGCTAATTCCACTCTAATTAATGATGACTTAAAACAAATAAATGCTGATGATCTGGAAGAGATGGATATCAAGTGGCAGATGGCTATGCTCACAATGAGGATAAAAAGATTTATCAAAAGGACTGGAAGGAACAATTTTGCTCAGAAAAGAGAAGATGGGGTTGGATTTGATAAATCCAAGGTTGAATGTTACAAGTGTCACAAGCTAGGGCACTTTGCAAGAGAATGCAGAAGTGGAATGCCTCAACAACATACTAGCAACCATCAACCATCACAGTCCACTAGCTTCAACAACAGGAACTCTTCTCATGCTCTTGTTTCCCAAGAAGGAATGGGATTTGACTGGAGTGACCAAGCAGAAGAAGCAGTTCAGAATCAAGCTTTAATGGCTAAAGTTTCAGAGTCAGCAAGCACTGATATTCCCACAGAGGTAACATCTAACCTTTGCTCTAAAACCTGTATTGAAACTGTTAAAAAGTACAGGGATCACAATCAAAGCATGTGTGATGACCTTAAAAGGTTAGAGAAAGATATAAGAGAGTATGTTTTGATTGTTGAGAGGTTTGAAGAACAAATTAAGTCATACCAGGATAATGAACTTCAACACTCTTATGATACCAACTACTGGAAGTGGGAGAAGAATCAGTTAGAGACTGAACTAGAGAAGGCCAAAACAGACTGTGAGAAAATTAAGAGTGAGTTTGAGAAAGCAAAATTAGACATTGAGAAGTTTTCTAATGCCTCTAAAGCAATGGACTCACTTCTAAAATCTCAAGTCCATGACAACCTGAAAAGAGGTTTAGGATACAACAGTACCCCTCCACCATACAACAATAACTATATCCTTCCCACCTCAGATCTCTTAGAAAGACAGGACAAGAAGGAATTATCTGAACGAGCCACTGAAGTAGATCCTTGAGACAAAGTAGTGGTTGAGGCAGATGTTGAAGAAGAGTACTCTGAGAGTAAGAATGATGAAGACCACAAAGATATTCCCTTAGAAAACCACATACTAACAAATGAAGGGGGGGTAAACCTTTTGTCAAGAGTGAGAAAGTGAATTCTGGGGAAGAGACTATTAAGAATGGAAAAGCTGAGACCTCTAAGAGAGAGAATGGAAAGGTACAGGGAGTTCATTATATGCAAACCACTGTTGTTTATCCCTATACTTGTAAACAGAATCATCCCCAACAACATGATAAAACAAGGGGAAATCAAAGAAATAGAAATAATCAGTGGGCTTTAAAACAAGGAATTGATCTGAAAAAAATTAACAGACCAAAGCTTTGTTTTATCTGTGGCAAGTTAAATCATCTAGCCAAACACTGTTATTTCAATCCTATTAACCAACGGATCACTTTTCAAAGAAATATACAAAATCCTGTTGGTTATAGGAAGCAAATAAGAAATCATATGGCTGAGGATAGGGCACCTATAGAATCTCATGCTCAGAATAAGTTTGCTAATTCAAAGAAAAATACTCCAAATAAGCCAAGGAGTAACTTAAAGAAAAAGAAAGCAAACAACTTTGTCCAGGTTTGGGTTCCAAAAGTAAAGAAATCTGTTAGTACTGCTGACAGAAATAGTGCTGCTGCAAGCAATACTACTGCTAACAATGTTAGTACTGCTAACAAAGTTAGTACTGCTAACCCAATTAGTACTACTAACAATGTTAGTACTGCTAATTATGTTAGTACTACTAACAAAGTTAGTACTGCCAATCAAGTTGGTACTACTTCCAGTGACAGGACCATTATTCTGACAAAGTATTCAAGCAATAAGATTCCTCAGTTTGATAATCTCATCAAGTCTTAATATGAATATGTTGATGAAAATGGGAAACCCAAGACCACCTTGGCTTGGGTTCCTATTAAAAACTAACTGATTTATTATATGTGCAGGGCAACCAATAGCTCAAGGGAAGAAGCATTTGGCATGTTGATAGTGGTTGTTCCAGGCACATGACAGGTAACATGGCCTACCTTCAAAACTTCAAAAGAATTGATGGAGGACATGTTGCTTTTGGTGATAATCCAACAGGTGGAAAGATAAGTGGAAAAGGTAATGTGTCAAAAGGTAAGATGACCTTTGAGGATGTATACTATGTTGAGCAATTGAGATACAACCTGTTAAGTGTATCACAGGTTTGTGACAAGAAACATAGCATATTATTCAATGATACTGAATGTATTATCCTTGCTCCAGGGTTCAAGGTAGTTGATGAAAGCATGATACTACTTAGAACTCCTAGAAAGGACAATGTTTATTGTTTAGACTTAGAGAGTGTAGTTTCTGATTCATCTCTAAATTGTTTATTTTCAAAAGCTTCAGTAGATAAATCATCTCTTTGGAACAGAAGGATGTGTCACATGAACTTTAAAACAATGAACAAACTTGTGAAAAACAACCTTGTAAGAGTTTTGCCACAAAAGGTATTTTCATGTGATGATCATTGTGTTGCATGTCTTAAAGTCAAACAACACAAAACTTCTCATAAGTCCAAAGAGATAAATACAATCTCTTCACCTCTTAATTTACTGCATATGGATCTGTTTGGTCCTACAAATGTGATGAGTATTGGTAAGAAATCCTACTGCTTGGTTATTGTTGATGATTTCTCTAGATTCACTTGGGTCTATTTTCTAAGGACTAAGGATGAGACAAGTGGACTGATCAAATCCTTTGTTCTTAGAGTTGAAAACCAAAAAAATCTAAGAGTTAAAGTCATCAGGTCTGATAATGGAATTGAATTTAAAAACAATGACCTAAACAGCTTCTGTGAGGAAAAAGGCATTGAGAGACAATACAGTGCTCCTAGGACTCCTCAACAGAATGGTGTTGCTGAAAGGATAAATAGGACTCTGATAGAAGCTGCTAGATCTCTGTTGGCAGATTCAAAACTTCCAATTACTTTTTGGGCAGAAGCAGTTAATACTGCCTGCTATGTTCAAAACAGAGTTCTAGTAGTGAAATCTCAAGACAAGACACCTTATGAGCTTTTTAAAAAGAAGAAACCTTTTATTGGATTTTTCAAACCATTTGGGTGTCCTTGCACAATTCTCAATACCAAAACTCACCTACGAAAGTTTGATAGCAAAGCTGAGGATGGGTTTCTTGTTGGTTATTCATCTCAAAGTAAGGCCTACAGAGTTTTCAACACCTCTTCAAGGATTATTGAGGAAAGTGACAATGTCAAATGCAATGAGAACACACCAAATCAACTTGGTTCAGGTCCTAATTGGCTATTTGACATTGATTCACTGACTAATTCTTTGGGTTTCAGTAATGAGCATAATGCAGGAACAAGGACAGAAATTGTACAAGTACAAAGACAAGAGTTTGTGCTGTTCCTAACACCTACTGTTGATCCTGTTGAATTCTGTGACCAAGATAAGAAAGATACTTCAGATTCAAAGGATACTGAACCAGCTCAGAATGAAGACGATAGAGGTGAAAAGGAAGATTAACCCTCAGATTCAGGAATCAAAGGTCCTGAGATGCCATATTTGGAAGAAGATGACACAGATGATGATAACTCTTCAGTTTTTGGTGGCAACACTCCTGAAAAGAATGACTTTAATCTGGAAACAGATATTAATGAAGAGGTTGTTCATCAAACAAGAGTTCAGAAAAAATCATCCTCCTCAATTAGTGATTGGTGACATCAATTCTCCTATAATCACCATGAATCAAAGCAAGTTGGGAGGATTGAAGGACATCCAATCAGGTTTACTTTCTTGCTTTCTATCAAAGGTTGAACCCAAAAAGGCATTTGATGTAATGAAGGATCCAAGCTGGATAGAAGCAATGCAAGAGGAGCTATTGCAGTTTGTGCTGCAGGATGTACGGGATTTGGTGGATCTTCCAAAAGGACACAGAGCTATTGGCACAAGATGGATCTTCAGGAACAAGAAAGATGAGAGAGGAATAGTAATAAATAACAAGGCCAGATTAGTGGCACAAGGGTATACTCAAGAAGAAGGCATTGATTATGAAGAGGTATTTGAACCAGTGGCCAGGATTGAGGCAATCAGGCTATTTTTAGCCTATGCTTCTTTCATGAAGTTCAGGGTCTACCAGATGGATGTCAAGAGTGCTTTTCTGATTGGGAAAATTGAAGAAGAAGTGTATGTATGTCAGCCTCCAGGATTTGAGAATCCAAATTATCCTGACAGAGTATACAAATTGAAGAAGGCACTCTATGGGCTACATCAAGCACCAAGGGCATGGTACGACACTTTGTCTACCTATCTCTTGGAAAATGGTTTTCAAAGAGGAATCATAGACAAGACTCTGTTCATTCAGAGGAAGAAGAAGGACATCCTAATAGTGCAAATCTATGTGGATGATATTATCTTTGGATTCACAAAAGATCAAATGTGTAGAGATTTTGAAGAATTGATGCACAAGAGATTCAAGATGAGTTCTATGGGTGAACTTACTTTCTTCCTTGGGGTACAAGTTAAGCAGAAGAAAGATGGGATCTTTATAAGCCAATCCAAGTACGTGCAGGACATTCTTACTTAGTTTGGATTCTCATATTCAAAGCCTGCAAGCACACCCATGGAGACACACAAACAGATCACTGCAGATCTTGAGGGGGAGGATGTGGATGTTCATCACTACAGATCCATGATTGGCTCCCTCATGTATCTCACTGCTTCAAGACCAGATATCATGTTTCATGTTTGTGTGTGTGCAAGATTTCAAGTAAGGCCTAAGCAGTCACACTTTCAAGCAGTCAAGAGGATATTCAGATATCTCAAAAGACAACCTAGGTTAGGTCTTTGGTATCCTCATGACTCACCATTTGACCTACTTGCTTATTCAGACAGTGGCTTGGGTGGTGCAAATTTGGATAGAAAGTCAACTTCAGGGGGATATCAGTTTTTGGGTGCAAGACTAGTGTCATGGCAGTGCAAGAAACAAACCACAATGTCCACCTCTGTCAGGATCGAATTCTTAACAAGAATAAAGTCTCAGAAACAATATCAAAGAAGTTGCGGAATAACACTTTGATATTCAATATAACAGTAAACAAACAGTATATGATTAACAATTTGTAAACTTGTATTCAATGATCAAATCACAAGATTACACACTCAACCTCAATCTTGAAGAACAAACTCTTTCAAGACGAATTCTACTTCTCTAGAATTAGGAACTATGCCTTGAGGTTGATTCTCTCTAGTACATAAACTTAGAATGAAAAATTTCTTAATTAAAACTATTCTGTCAAATCTATAAATATACTGAACAAAAAGATAATTACAATAAATAGAATATCTTCAGTATATCTTCCATGAATATCTTCAGAATATCCAGCTGTCATTCTTCTAATTCGAATCTTCATCTTATAAGCAGCACTAATCAGCTTGGCAGTATTAACTACTAAGCAGCACTAACCACTAGCAGCACTAACTAGCTAAGCAGTACTAACTTTGTTCAAGCAGCACTAACTTTGACTAGCAGTATTAATTCTACTAGCAGTAGTAATACTCAGCAGTATTAACTATTGAAGTCCTCTGGCAGCAGTCATCTTGTACTAGCAGCATTAACCATACTTGGTAAATTCTTCAGTTCCCAACAATCTCCCCCTAACTTGACTTTTAGGAAGAGAAGTCAAGTTCTTCAGATCTGATCTTCAAGATGCTTTCAACACCTCAGGTTCATTTTCCCAAATTTGGATCTAGCCCCAGACTTTGATTTACAGTTCTTCTTACCACAATTTTAGCCATCTCTGAATCCTTTGTGCATACCAGTGTAGCTTTAAGCATCCCTTCTAGCTTCTCCTTGCTATGCTCATAGATTTTGTCCACCAGGTAGTATTCATGATAACAGTTATCAATAGTAATCATGTATACTCCACAGTTTTCAAATAGTATCCATTTATCAATCTTCTTGAATATAAACTCATGATTATGATCTTTAATCCTATAAGCCAATCTTTCTGGATCAAACATCATACACAAGTATTCCATTGTTACCTTGAGAAGATTTTCTTCAGTACCTTTCAACACAGGCTCATAGAGTTTCATCCCTACTTTGTACAATTCTTCTATATCAGCTCTTGAACAACTTCTGATAACTCTCCCCCATGTTGAATATGCTTCAAATGAACCATCATTTCTTTTGAGTCTAAAGAAATCCTTTCCATTGTCTCTTAGAATATCCCAAAAGATGATCTCTGGAGCTTTCATGGAGATTGGAACAGCCTGTACAGGTTTTACTATAGTCATGTACAGCCCCATATGCTCATCTGATTGCTCTTTGGACTGTTTTGGGCTCTGCACAGGTTCTGTTGGAGGTGTGACTGAAGGTTCTGCTTCAGTTTCTGCTCTTTCTTCCACTCTTGGCTTTTTAGACTGCCTTTTTGAAGCAATTGTCTTCACCCTCTTTCCAGATTTTGCTTCTTCACCAACACCCTCATGCTCTTCTTTCATCTCTTTAGTTTTGTCTTTTGAGGGAGTAGTCTCCTCAGGGAATGGTCTTTGTATGTTCAGGTCATGCCTTTCCTTCATTCTTCTCTCAGCCTCTTCCCTTTGGACTGAATCCCCTTGAAGCTTGAGCATCTCTTTCTGATACAACTCCTCAACCTGAGTGTATGCCATGTTGGTGAACATCTCCCCCTTGACACCAATTGCACCTTTCAGGAAATTTATCATCTTTCTTCTTTCCTGATTGGCCAAAAATGTTTTGGAAGGTTGTCTTTTCTGTTTTTGAATTGGCATCTTTTTGACTTGAAGTTTCTTGGCTTGAGCTGCTTCTTTGATGCTTTTCTGATATTCTGCATTCAACTTTCTGGCCATGATCTTTGCAAGTTCTCTGTCTATTTCTGTTTGTAACTGTTCCTCCTTTTCCATTTGGTCTTGAAGCTGTTTTGCTATTGCCTCATCCATTTCAATCTGGGACTTCTCCTTTGCAGGCAGTTCAGCTTCAACCATCTTCTCCTTTCCTTTTCCTTTTGACTCCTTTGCCTTTTCTGTTTCCTTATGTTGAATTCCTCCTTCATTGATGACTACTCCCTTGGCATTTTGAGTAGCCTTAGGAGTGTCATTTTTGGCTTTGACTAGTGTTTCTGCAATCTCCAGTTCCTCCACAGAAAGCCCTGCTGTTTCTTTTATCTCAGCAGCATTAACTGTTTCTGCTGCTTGAGCAGTATTAACAGTTTCTGCTGCCGCTTGTTCTATTTCAGTTCTTGCTTCTTGCTCCCCCTCAACTGTTTCTTTATCCCCTTCACCATCAAATCTCTCCTCAGAATGTCTTTCCTTCTCTGTTTCATTCTCTTTATTCTCCCCCTTGTTGGAAGCATCTTTTTCAGGTTTCCTCTGCCTCAACACATATTGTTTTCTTCTCTTCTTCTGTACAAGCTTTGTCACCATCTTCTTTAATTTGGCAATCTGAACTTGTTGTGACAGGATTACCATCTTCATCTCTTCAATTTCTTTCCCTTGTTTAATAACATCTTGGTTGATGTTGCCCATTGTTTCCATCAATTCATAGTAGTTATATCTGTCCTCACCTTCTCCAGAAGTGTTACCCTCTATTGAAGGATCATGGGATCTTTTTGTAGTGGAAGCCTTCTGCCTAGCAGAAGCACTATCCACCCCCTTGGTTTCTTGGCACCTGGGACCTTTATCATGGGATCTTTTTGTAGTAATGATTGCTCATTCAAAGTTGCCATGGGGGAGGTCTTATTTATGTTACCACTGTCCTTCTCTGTGCTAGCAGAAGTAGTGGCAGCCTGATCACCCATATGCTCATCCTCCTCCTCAGAGAGCACCTCCTTGGGGTTGGGAGACACCCCTGTGGTTTCCCTGAAGATATTCTCTAAGGGAGAATCCTCCCTTAGAGGGCTTAAAGGCTTAGAGGGTGAAGGTACAAGAAGAGAAGGAGCCTTCTTTACCTGTTTCCTTTTGTATGTTTGGGTGATTGGTGATGTTGGTTTATCAAGAAGAGACTGGGGAATGGATTTAGAGTGGGAAGGTTGGGATTGGCTAACAGTGGGATGGTCTAATGGGGGCCTTGACCCTGCTGCCATACCTTCATCAGTGTGGGACACCACCATCATTGTAGAGAACAATGGGATGTCAACTTCTTCCGAGTCCCCAGCAGATCTTCTCATATTTGAGAAAACCTTGCCTTTAGGGGGTTTAGGTACATATACCCCATCAACATGAGGCATATCCGTTAATTCGTGGGTGATAACTTCTTGGACAAACCTGGGGTACATATAAAAGCTCTTTTTGCTTCCCAGGTTTGAAACAAGATCACTGAAAATCATTTTAGAAAAATTATACTTTTTGGCAGTGGCCAAGCACACCAAAGCATAAGCAACGGTGCTGCTGAACTCACTCCATCCAGTAGTCTTTTTAGAGATACAATGCATAAGGGTATGGACAAAGAAACGCCATTGAGGTGAAAATTTTGCTTTTGAGAACTTGAACACACCCAATGGGCCTCCATACCCCATTCTTGTAAGAGTAGAGAACAGTTCATCATTAGAGATAGAAGTTATACCAGAGGCATCGTCTAGACGTAGACTGATGCGAATTACCTCTTCAGTAACTGTCAAGGGTTTGTCACACACCCTTGTCTTGATCATTTGCACACCATTCTCAGTAACAATGGTGGCATTTGCCCAGAATTGGCTTTGATGCTCGATATAGATTGATGGCGATATAGTGAGAGCATGGGCAATATGGGTTGTCTTGAGAAAATCCACAATCTGGTGGAAACCAGCGGCCTGTTTGGGCTTCTGTAGCATCGCGATTTCATTGTGCTCGTCTATGAATGCCATTGATGCCATTGATCTTGAAAGTTCTGGCCTGAAAACTTTGGACTTGAGAGAGAAAGGGTTTAGAGCGCAAGTGAACAGTATGCAAAGAGTCGTTATGAACTTTTAGGCGGGCAAAGGGTATTTATAGTATTCGGGACATAAGTAGTATTAACCTAGAGCAGTATTAACGGACAAGCAGTATTAACTGAGAGCAGTAGTAACCACTAGCAGTATTAACTAACTAGCAGTATTAACTGAAAGCAGTATTAACCACTAGCAGTATTAACTAACTAGCAGTATTAACTGAGAGCAGTAGTAACTACTAGCAGTATTAACTAACTAGCAGTATTAACTGAAAGCAGTATTAACCACTAGCAGTATTAACTAACTAGCAGTAGTAACTGAAAGCAGTAGTAACCACTAGCAGTATTAACTAACTAGCAGTATTAACTGAAAGCAGTATTAACCACTAGCAATATTAACTAACTAGCAGTATTAACTGAAAGCAGTATTAATTAACTAGCAGTATTAACTGAGAGCAGTATTAACAATGCACTGGCAGTATTAACACTGTACTGGCAGTATTTACAATACTTACTCTTTTAAGCTTGTGATGAACTGAGTACTGCTATGTATTCCCTGAAAAGGAAGATTAGTAACACCAAGAATAAATAATATACAGGTATGTAACCACTTTTTGAGAAGGAGCTTATTCAGAGTTGATCATTCCCACACTTGTTACCAAGAAAGTGAATCTACCCACATCAAATGCTTTGGTGAATAGATCAGCAAACTGGTTGTCAGTATGAACCTTTACAACTTGAATAAGTTTCTTTTCATTACAGTCTCTTATGAAGTGATACCTGATCTCAATGTGCTTTGTCTTTGAGTGCTTGACAGGATTATTCACAATGCTAATAGCACTGCTATTATCAATAAAAATTGGAGTGTGTAGAAAGGTTACCCCATAGTCCAGCATTTGATTCTGAATCCATAAGACTTGAGAACAGCAACTTGCAGCTGCTATGTACTCTGCCTCTGTTGTATATGTGGACACTGTGGTTTGTTTCTTGCACTGCCATGAAACTAGTCTTGCACCCAAAAACTGACATCCTCCAGAAGTAGATTTTCTGTCCAAGTTTGCTCCACCTAGATCACTATCTGAGTATGCAAGTAGGTCAAAGGATGAGTCATGAGGATACCAAAGTCCCAATCTGGGTTGCCCTTTGAGGTATCTGAATATCCTCTTAACAGCTTGATAGTGAGATTGCTTTGGCCTAACTTGGAATTATGCACATACACAGACTGGAAACATTATATATGGCCTAGAGGCTGTAAGATACATGAGAGAGCCAATCATGGATCTATAATGATGAACATCCATATCCTTCCCCTCAAGATCTGCTGTTATTTGCTTGTGTGTCTCCATAGGTGTGCTGGCAGGTTTTGAATCTGAGAAACCAAACTTGGTTAGAATGTCCTGCACATACTTGGACTGACAGATAAATATTCCATCTGACTTCTATTGAACTTGGAGGCCAAGGAAGAAAGTAAGTTCCCCCATGGAACTCATTTTGAACCTTTGATGCATTAGTTCCTCAAACTCCTTGCACATGTTGTCTCTTGTAGATCCAAAGATGATATCATCAACATAGATTTGGACCAGCAAGATATCCTTCTTCTTTCTCTTGATAAATAGAGTCTTATCAATGACTCCTCTTTCAAAGCCATTTTCCAAGAGATGGGATGACAGAGTGTCATACCATGCTCTTGGAGCTTGATGCAGTCCATAAAGTGCTTTCTTCAATTTGTATACCCTGTCTGGATAGCTTGGGTTTTCAAATCCTGGTGGTTGACAGACATATACCTCTTCTTCAATTGAGCCATAGAGAAATGCACTTTTTACATCCATTTGATAGACTTTGAATTTCATATAAGAAGCATAAGCCAGGAATAATCTAATTGCTTCTATCCTGGCTACAGGTGCAAATACTTCTTCATAATCTATTCCCTCTTCTTGTGTATACCCTTGAGCCACCAGCCTTGCTTTATTCCTTATCACTATGCCTCTTTCATCTCTCTTATTCCTGAAGACCCATTTTGTTCCTATTGCTCTTTGGCCATTAGGAAGGTCTACCAGATCCCAAACATCTTGCAGCTTGAATTGCAGTAGCTCTTCTTGCATTGCTTCTATCCAACTGGACTCTTTCATAGCATCATGTGCCTTCTTAGGCTCAAGCTGGGATAAAAAGCAAGAAAGCACTGTGTGCTGTTGGTCTTGCATTTCTTGCAGCCTGCTTTGATTTCTAGTCATCATAGGAGAGGATATATCTCCTATTACCAGCTGTGGAGGATGATTCTTTTGAATTCTGGTGTGATGATTAGGTTCTTCATTAAGTCCCACCTCTAGATTGGAGTCATTCAACTCAACTGAGGTGTTTTCAGCAGCTACTTCTGGTTCTTGATTTTCTTGATTCTCATCATCTCTACTTTCTTCTTCACTCTGATTTGGTCCAGTAGATGGTTCTTTTTCACAGTCTTCAACAGAATCCACTATTGGTATGGGAAAGATCACAGATTGAGATAAACTATCTTGAACTTGTGTGGTCCCTGATCCTCCACACCCTGAACCTGCATAATCATTACTACTGAAACCAAAAGAGTTAGTTAGTGAATCGATGTCAAACAGCCACTGAGGACCAGATCCAATAGGATTTGGTGTGTTCTCATTGCATTTGACATTGTCACTTTCTTCAATTATTCTAGAAGAAGAGTTAAAAACTCTGTAAGCCTTACTCTGAGATGAATACCCAACAAGAAATCCATCATCTGCCTTGCTATCAAACTTACCTAAGTGAGATTTGGTATTGAGAATTGTACAAGGACACCCAAAAGGTTTGAAAAATCCAATAAAAGATTTTCTTTTATTTAAAAGCTCATATGGGGTCTTGTTCTTTGGCTTCACCACTAGAACTCTGTTTTGGACATAACAGGCAGTATTAACTACTTCAGCCCAGAAGGTAATTGGAAGTTTTGAATCAGCCAACAGAGATCTAGCAGCCTCTATTAGTGTCCTATTTCTCCTTTCAGCAACTCCATTCTGTTGAGGAGTCCTAGGAGCACTATATTGTCTCTCAATTCCTTTTTCTTCACAAAAGGTGTTTAGATCAAGATTTTTAAATTTAGTCCCATTATCTGATCTAATGACTTTTACTTTTTGATTAGTTTGGTTTTCAATTCTTAGAATAAAGGATTTGATCAGTCCACTTGTCTCATCCTTAGTCCTTAGAAAATATACCCAGGTAAATCTAGAGTAATCATCAACAATAACTAAGCAGTAAGATTTCTTGCCTATACTCATGACATTTGTAGGACCAAACAGATCCATATGCAATAACTGGAGACAAGAAGAAATTGTATTTAACTCTTTGGTCTTATGAGAAGTTTTGTGCTGTTTGCCTTTAAGACAAGCAACACAATGATCATCACATGAAAAGACTTTTGATGGTAAACCTCTTACAAGGTTGTTTTTAACAAGTTTGTTCATAGTCTTGAAATTCATGTGACACATTCTTCTGTGCCATTGAGAGGATTCATCCACATAAGCTTTTGAAACCAGACAGTTCAGGGATGAATCACTATCAACATTGTCCATATCTAGACAATAAACATTGTCCTTTCTTGGAGTTCTAAGTAGTATCATGCTTTCATCAACTACCTTGAACCCTGGAGCAAGGATTATACATTCTGTATTAGTAAATAATATGCTATGTTGTTTGTCACAAACCTGTGATACACTTAACAGGTTGTACTTCAATTGATCAACATAGTAGACATCCTCAAATGTCATCTTACCTTTTGTAACATTACCTTTTCCACTTATTTTACCTCCAGTAAGATTATCTCCAAATGCAACATGTCCTCCATTGATATGCTTGAAATCCTGAAGACATGTCATGTTTCCTGTCATGTGCCTAGAGCAACCACTATCAACATGCCATATGCTCCTTCCCTTGAGTTGTTGGTTTCCCTGCACATAAGATAAATCAGTTAGTATGAATTAGGAACCCAAGCCAAAATGGTCTTGGGTACCCCTTTCTCATCAAAATACTTGCATTCTTTCTTGACAAGATTTTTAAACTTTGACTCCTCATATCTGGAGTACTTTGTCATAATGATAGGTTTGGAAACATTTTTGCTAGAAGCAGTACTGGTTTTAGAAGTACTAACTGCCTTAGCAGCACTTGCATGCTTAGCAGTACTAACCTTGTTAGAAGTAGTAACTGTGTTAGCAGCAGTAACTGTGTTGGCAGTATTAACCTTTGAAGAGGTACTAACAGTATTAGCAGCATTAATATTTTCAGCAGTACTAATACTGGTAGCAGCAGTAATGCTTCCAGCAACATTATCCCTGTCAGCAGTACTAACAGTTTTAGTGCTTCTAGGCACCCACATTTTAATACTTTCTTTTAAAACATTTTTCTTTATGGGGCCTTTAGTTTCAACAGATTTGTTCATCACATGTTTCTTTCCATCCTTCCTATAACCAATAGGTTTTTGCACAAATCTTTGAAAGTTCATCTGTTGGTTAATAGGGTTAAAGAAACAGTACTTAGCCAAATGGTTTAACTTTCCACATATGAAACAAGGCTTTGGTCTATTGATTTTACTTAGATCAATGCCTTGTTTTTGTGCCCATTGGTTATTCCAGTTTCTCTGATTTCCCCTTGGTTTATCATGTTTTTGGGGCTTAGATTTATTGCATGCACACTGCTTGCAAGGGATAGGGTTCACAACAGTGGTCTGCTTATAGTGAACCTTCTTGTGCTTTCCCTCAGTCTTCTCTGTCTCATTGGACTTGATCCAATGCTTTCCACATCCCTCATTGGTGATTATGTGGTTTTCTATAGGAATCTCACCACTCACAGTGTTATCCTTATCCTTGACAACTTCTTTCTCAGTTTTATCCTTAACAACTACTTCATCTAAGGGATCTATCTCAGTGGCTCCCTTAGGTAGGTCCTTCCTATCCTTTGTTTCTAACAAATCTGAACTAGGAGGGATGTAGTTGTTGTTATAGGGTGGTGGTGTGGTATTGTACCCTATTCCTCTTCTCAGTTTATCATGAATCTGAGTTTGTAGCAAAGAATCCATTGCTTTGGAAGCATTGGAAAACTTTTCTACATCTAGTTTGACTTTAGCTAGCTCTCCTCTTAACTTTTCACTCTCTTCTTTGGATCTGGTCAGTTGAAGTTCTAAGTCATTCTTCTCCCACTTCCAGTAGTTTGTGTCATAAGAGTGTTGAAGCTCATTGGCTTGAAAACCCTTAATCTGCTCTTCAAATCTCTCAACTATCCTCACATAATCTTTTATGTCCTTTTCCAATCTCTTAAGGTCATCACTCATGTTCTGATTGTGATCCCTATACCTTTTAACAGTGTTAATGCAATTTTGAGAACATAGATTGGAAGTTACCTATGTTGGGAGATCAGACACCTCTGCCATTAGAGCTTGGTTTTGAATTGCCTCTTCAGCTTGATCACTCCAATCAAACCCCATACCTTGTTGAGAGACAAGGGCTTGTGCAGAGTTTCTGTTATTATTGAAGCTTCCAGATTGAGCTTGTTGGTGGTTATTATTTTGAGACATTCCACTTCTGCATTCTCTAGCAAAGTGTCCCTTCTGATGGCATTTATAGCATTCCACCTTTGACTTGTCAAATCCTGCTCCATCTTCTCTTCTTTGAGAGAAGTTGTTCCTCCCAGTTCTTTTGATGAACTTCTTAACTCTCATAGAGAGCATGGCCATCTGCCATTTAATGTCCATCTCTTCAAGATCATCTGGATGGAGTTGTTCCAAGTCATCATTAATAAGAGAAGAGTTTCCATGATTGGACAGAAAGGCTTCAAATACAGTTTCAGTGCCTTTCTCTTGATTTGCTCCATTGGCAGCACTAACTGATTCAGGATTTGAAGTAGAATCAATTGATGCTGAAAGGAGTGCAGCATTGTGAAATCCAGAAGGCTTCTTCTTAGCCTCTACCTCAGATTCAAAAACTCTTAGATCATTATATAGATCATCAAGTTCCTTTTCTTCCAGTTGATCATTCTGTCTGAAAGACACAGTATACATGGTCCATTCATCACTTAGGGACCTTAGGAACTTCCTGTTTAGATCATCTTGATCTATTTGTACTCCCACTGTAGCTAGTTCACCAAGAAGCTTGTTGAACCTGTCAAAAGTTTGAGTCATGGACTCATTCTTGGTTGACATAAAGTTCTCATATTGTTGCTTCAGAATGGCCTTCTGATTTCTCTTGGTACTTTTGGTACCTGAGAATCTCTTCTCTAGAGCATTCCAGAGCATCTCTGCATCAGTGCAGTTGCAAAACTGATGTTGATATTCATTGGGAATATCCAAGAGCAAAGTGCTCAAGGCTTTCATCTCTGTCTGTCTAGTCTTTCTTTCAGCATCAGTTTTTGGTGGAGTTCTCTTTCCATCTGCACCAATCTTTCCTGCTTCAGAAGGGACATTCTCAATGATGTCCCACATAGAATAGTCAGTGAGGAGTATGTACTGCTTGATTCTGATCTTCCACATATCGAATTCATTAGATCTGAGCATTGGAACCTTTGAGACCAGAGTACTGTTTGATTCTGTAGAGTTTTCCATGATGAATGAATAGATGTTTCTGAGAGAACTGCTCTGATACCACTTGTCAGGATCGAATTCTTAACAAGAATAAAGTCTCAGAAACAATATCAAAGAAGTTGCGGAATAACACTTTGATATTCAATATAACAGTAAACAAACAGTATATGATTAACAATTTGTAAACTTGTATTCAATGATCAAATCACAAGATTACACACTCAACCTCAATCTTGAAGAACAGACTCTTTCAAGACGAATTCTACTTCTCTAGAATTAGGAACTATGCCTTGAGGTTGATTCTCTCTAGTACATAAACTTAGAATGAAAAATTTCTTAATTAAAACTATTCTGTCAAATCTATACATATACTGAACAAAAAGATAATTACAATAAATAGAATATCTTCAGTATATCTTCCATGAATATCTTCAGAATATCCAGCTGTCATTCTTCTAATTCGAATCTTCATCTTATAAGCAGCACTAATCAGCTTGGCAGTATTAACTACTAAGCAGCACTAACCACTAGCAGCACTAACTAGCTAAGCAGTACTAACTTTGTTCAAGCAGCACTAACTTTGACTAGCAGTATTAATTCTACTAGCAGTAGTAATACTCAGCAGTAATCTTGTACTAGCAGCATTAACCATACTTGGTAAATTCTTCAGTTCCCAACAATACCTCTACAACAGAAGCAGAGTACATAGCTGCTGCAAGCTGCTGTTCACAAGTACTCTGGATTCATAATCAAATGCTGGACTATGGTATGACTTTTCTTCACACTCCAATCTTCATAGACAATAACAGTGCTATTAGCATTATTAATAATCCAGTCAAGCATTCCAAAACAAAGCATATCGAAATCAGGTATCATTTTATCAGAGACTGTAATGAAAAGAAGCTAATTCAGGTTGTGAAAGTCCATACAAGTAACCAATTTGTTGATCTATTCACCAAAGTTTTTGATGTGGGTAGATTCACATTCTTGGTCACAAGTGTGGGCATGATAAACACTGAATAAGCCTCCTTTGATCTGATTTATGTACCATTTATGTATACATTCCTTCCTGCTTACTTTCTCATTTTATATTGTGCATGGTGCTGCTAACCTTGTATGTTTAAGTGTTTCAGATTGCTTAAATTGAATACTTGGTACTTCTAGTTCAGTTAATACTGCTCTCTATATTACTCATGATAACAGTTCAAAAAGGGTCAAGTATGGTTACTACTGCTCGGTAGAATATACTGCCAGTGCAAAGTTCCTATTGCTTACCTTGTTTCTATTGCTAATCAGTGTTACTACAGCTGGCATGTGTTAATACTGCCAGTCTGTGTTAATAATGCTAGTCTGTGTTAGTACTGCTAATATGAGTTAATACTGCGAGTTAGTTAATACTGCTAGGGTACTTAGTGCTGCTTCTAACTGACACCCTCCACCTTTTGTGACCGCCAAAATACAAACGGCTCTTTGAATTTCCTACAAGTGTTCTTTCTTTCTCTCTCTTGATTTCTTGCTTCCCAGTTCATAAACCCTAGAAGTGTTTCGATTAAGAAGATATAACTATGAGGAATTGATGGAAAATATTGCAAATGTCAATCTGGATGTACTCAAACAAGGTGCAGCAATAGAGGAAATGAAACTGGTAATCCTTTCACAACAAGTGCAGATAAGCAAATTAAAGAAGATGGTTCTGAGGTTGGTGCAGAAAAAGAAGAGAAAGCAGTTTGTATTGAAGAAAAGGAGCATTCTTCATGATGCTTCCAAAAAGGGGGAGAGTCAAGTTGAATTTGTAAAGCAAAGCCCTATTAGAATGGAATCTCATTTTGAGGGGGAGAATGGTTCAGAAGCCGAAACTTTTGAGAATGTAGCAGACATTGCAAAAGCAGCAGTAACTGAGGCAGCAGCAGTAACAAATGAACCTGAAGCAGAAACAGAATTGTCCAGAGAGGAAATTGAAATTGCAGAAACTCTTGTGAAAGCTAAGAATGACACTCCCAAAGCCACTCAAAATGCTAAAGGAGTGATGATCAAAGAAGGAGGAATAGAGAAGAAAATGAAAAAGGTCAGTGTGGAGGATGCAAAGAAGAAGGGAAAGGAGAAGATGATTGAGTCTGAGAAACCAATGAAGAAGCTGAAACAGATTGATTTGGATGAAAAGTTGGCAAAGAAACTACAAGAAGAAATGGAAAAGGAAGAAGAAATCCAATATGCAAAAGACAGAGAGATTGCATTGGATATGGCTAAAAAGTTAAATGAAGAATATCAAAGAAGTTTAAAGCCTGCTGTTGTTAAGAAAGTAACAAAGAGAGCTACTGTGCAAAGTCAAAGAAAGCCCTCAAAGACATTTCTGGCTAATCAAGAGAGAAGGAAAATGAAAAACTTCCTGAATGGAGCTCTTGGAGTTCCTGAAGGAATGTTTTCCAACATGTCTTATGGTAGGATAGAGGAGCTGTATAAGAAGGCGATGGCCAATCTAAAAGGGGACTCCACTCAAAGGGTAGAGGTTGAAAGGAAGATGAAAGAGAGGCATAACCTCAACATACAACAGTCTTTCCCTGACAGTGAAGAAGGCACTCCTATCAAGGAAAAGACAGAAGCTAAGCAAGAAGAGACATTAGCACAAAAGATTGGTGACATGAAAAGAAAGAAGTCAATTGCCACCAAGCCAAAGGCAAAAAGGGCAAGAATTGAAGAAAAGGAGAATGAAAATGAAAGAAAAGAAGCAGAACCTACTGTTGAACCTTCAGCAGAGCCAAAGCAGAATTCAGAACAGGCCAATCAACAATCATATGAGCAGTTTCATTTGTATATGACCTTGACAGATGAAGATCCAGTACAAGCTGATCCTATTTCTATGAAAGAACCAGAAATTATCTTTTGGGATATTCTGAAGGACAATAGAAAAGAATATTTCAGATTCAAAAGAATGGGTGATCAGTTTGAGGTGTATGCAACTTGGGGAAAAGTGATCAGAAGTTGTTCCAGGGCTGACCTAGAGGAAATGTACAAGGTAGGAACAAAACTGTATGAGACTGTGTTGCAAGGGACTGAAATGAGCTTACTCAAGATTACCATGGAATACTTATGCATGATGTTTGAGCCTGAAAAGGTGAAGTACAGGATCAAAGACTTACATCATGAATATGGATTCAAAAAGATTGATCATTGGATGTTGTTTGAAAACTGTGGTGTCTACATGATAACAATTGACAAAAGCTATCATGAGTACTACTTGGTTGACAAGATCTATGACCACAGCAGAGCTAAGTTGGAAGGGATGCTGAAAGCTAAGATGGTATGTGCTAAAGGATCAGAAATGGCCAGAATAGTGATCAGAAGGACAATTAATCAAAGTCTGGGATTGGATCCAAATTTGGGCAATTAAGCTGAAGTATTGAAAGCATCATGAAGACTCTATGTTGAAGAACTTAACTTCTTTTTTTGAAAAGTTAAGTTAGGGGGAGATTGTTGGGTCTGAATGTGCTAAGGATTGATACTACTGCTTGTAAGTTTAATGCTGCTAGTTGAAAGATTACTACTGCTAGTAGAATTAATACTGCTTGAAGAGTTAGTGCTGCTACTTGAATAGTTAGTACTGCTTAGAGAGTTAGTACTGCTAGTAGTTAGTACTGTTGAAGATTACTACTGCAAGTGAGAAGTTAATACTGCAAGCATGGTTAGTACTGCCAGAGACAAAGTTAATATTGCTATGAAGTTAATACTGCTGGATGATTAATACTGCTGAGGATGATTAGTGCTGCTCATAAAGATAAATATGGAATGATTGCTTGGAACGAAAGAATAGGAGTTGGAGATAATGCTGAAGATAATTATGGACTGGATTCTGAAGAATAATATTTCTTTTATAATTATCTTGTAATTAATTTTGTATATATAGTCTAGAAGTCTTTGATAGAAGAGAGAATTCATAGATACGAGATTCATAGATTGATAGAGTTGTTTAGAGAGAATTAACCTCAAGACTAGTATTGATCCTTTCTATAGAGAAGTATAGAACGTCTGTTGAGTCTGTTCAACAGATTGAGGTTGTGTGTGTAATCATTAAGTTTTATGCAATATAAACTTATGATTTGAGTTCATATTCTGTGTTTCTGATTAAATTGTTAAAGTGTTATTCCGCGACTTCTTTAACATTGTTTCTGAGTTTGTATTAAATTCTTGTTTAGAATTTTCGATCTTGACATCGGGAAATGAAAATTTTGGCATCGCTTGATTTTAGCGTTGATGAGTTTTATGGGAATTTTGAGTTGAGTTGTATGGTGTCTTATCGTACGACATTTTGCATCGCGTAAATAAATTTTAGAACGTGTGTACATGCATTATTGTGTGCGTTAATTTATGGGTTTTGTTAATAGATGTTACCCCATATGTTATTTTGGGGAAGTTGCAATATCATGTGATTTATCTTTGGGCTTTATACAAGTGTTAATCGTTGTATACTATTCGTATTTGGATTCAATTATACTGTTGGCGTGAGTAAGCGTATAAAAGATTTATGTTATTTCAAATAGAGCTTTTGTTCTGAACATATTTCAGTTATTGATTTTACTTTAGAAATTTACCGCAATGCACTAAATGAGTATCAGTTTACATGTCGTTGTAGTTACTATTTTGGACAGGTGTGTTTTACATGTGCGACCCAAAGTTGAACTTGATTTGATATTTATGTACGTCCCTATCATTTTACCGAGTTTTTGGGGAATAAACTGATGCATATGAGACTCGTTGAAAATTTTATGCCACAACATTTTTGGTTAAAGAGGGAAAATTTTAAAGTTAAAATTTTGAAGTTCTCTTTTGGAGTTGTACAAACATTTATTACACGTGTTGGGGTGCAGGAATTTATTTTCATGTTTATAGTGTAAATTTTGCTACACACATTTTGTTACCGTTTTATTTACGTAAATATTGATCAAACGAATTTTGGAAATGGTTTATATGTGTAGCGTCGGTGATCAATTTTCAACCTATCGAGTGATCGGTAGTGGATTTTATCGCACGATCAATTGTTATAAAGCTTATGTATTTGAAAGTTTTATAAAAGTTTAAATAGGCATATTAGTTGAAAACCTTGAACTTATTAGGCCTATAGATTTAAACCCTGTCGTGAAAGGAGTTGTAATTAAGGAACTAAAGATTCCTGGGGAATTGAAGCGTCGGATGACCCGACTCATGGTCAGCTTTGGAAATTTTAGATTTTGGTTTATGAAGCGGTTCACACATGAATAGTGGATGTAATAGATTCATGTCTTCCCAATTAATTAAGTGTTGATCCTTGTGCTTCGATAAACCTGCGGGTTAAAACCGTGTACGGTCGTTTGAGTACAACTGGTTTTGAATTTGTGGGCTAATAGTACGACGGCATACTACGTGTCTATGGTGTATCGCCTTAATGGGTATCTGGGAATAATGATGATGTTATGGTTGGCTAGTAAGGATGTTTGATTTGGGTGATTATTTCCAAGAGTAGGTGTCAACCTCAAATCGTCATTCTAATCGGGAATGGATTATTTGGTAGTTTACCCACGTTACAGTATAGTCATTTTGAGGATAGGCGTCGACACTCTATTTTGAGGACAATAGATGTTGGTGTTCTTCGGTGTACTTCCGTTAGATCTGGGGTGTCTGCAGGACAAGTGGTAACCTTAAGGAAATTAGATGTAGTAATTAAGAATCAATCATTGATGTTTCGATAATTATCAAGACTTCGCTGATTTGGCAATCGATGCTTGAGCGCATAACGGGAGTTGCGAAACCCTGGAGTTTAGGATAAGCGACTATCTATAGAGTGCGTTGGTACGTTCTGGGGGAAACATCATACCAATGCTGGGATCTATGGAAGTTATGAGCCCTTGCAGATATCGTGTCTGTGTCGGCTTTGAAGATCGGATTTAAGGTTGTGTTGGTTCAGACCCAACAAGTCGTTGGAAAATTTCGTCGAAGGACGATAACTCTTCGGTGGTAATGTTTATTGAAGGCATTTGGTGAGAATGTCGAAGTATACTTTAAGTACAAATCGATTATTGAGGAAACCTTGATGCGTCGTAATTAGAGGTATCTAAGGGAAAAGTTTGCTTTGGGGTATTCTTGGTGGAAACGACTGAATAAGGACGTAAGTTACTCTTGAGGTAATATGGGCAACATAAGGTTGGGACACAACCGAAATGTAATGATTAAGCAAGGACTTAACGTTCAACCCGACATGGGTGAGTTATATCGAGCGTTGAGGTTGAGTTTGCGATGGCTCGTTATGAGAAACACAGCGACAACCTCAACCGGGATGTAATCGGGTTCATATATAAGGTAAGGTTTCGTGAAGGCATTCCTCTTGGTTAGGAAATCAATCGATCTCGCTAAGTTCGACGTTGGGAGTTTGGTCGGAGCCAGATTTCGAGGACAAAATCTCTTTTAAGGTTGGGAGGATTGTAACACCCGTAAATTCCAAAAGAACAATCAACGTTTGGCCAACGAACGGTCAGCGACTGGCCGAGAGAAACGGTCGGGGAGCAATTTATCTTAAGTCGCAAGGAGGCACAACAGGAGACACGTGCGGCTTGGCCCACGGCCTCAAGCCACGACCAAAGCCGCGTAAGTCACTATGGTTTGCATTTCGAAGAACACGCGCGGCTTGGCTCGCGACTTAAGGTCGCGGCCAAGGCCGCGAGGATGACCTGATCGATTTAAAACCCAAATTTTAGGGTTTTCTTTCATTAGTCTCCATCTCTATTTCTCTCCCCTCCTTTGGTGCGATTTTGAGAGCTCTCATCTCAGTTTTAGAGTATACATGGTGGGTTCATCCTAAAGAGTTATAAAGGTTCGGTATTCGGAAGCTCGGGTTAAAGAGTTGGATGGGTTCCTTGAACAGCTTTGGGTGTAAATTCTCATTATCTAATGTGGTAAGTTTCCTTGAGTAATCTAAGATTTTTGGTATAAGGATATTTATAGATCTGAAGGTTTACTTGTTGATGTTTATGCTAGACTTGAAGGGATGGGTGTTTGGAAACCTTAGCTTTTGTTGGTATTAGCTTGGAAATGGTGGATCTACTCTATTGAAGGCTAATGGTTGGTTCTGGAACCTAGGTTTAACCTAACCTAGCAAGGTGAGTTCAAGTTTATTTGTGAAAACGTTGTACATGCCAAAATTTCCGTTTAAAAGTATTTATGTGTTTTACATGAAATTGTCAACTGTTGAGTTATTTGGTAACTTTTGATTATTTTAAGTGTTTAGCTTATTAAACTTTGTAAAACACCCATTTTGGGATTTTTGGGGTATTTTGATAAATGTGTCATAAACGAATGTGTTTTGATGGTTTATTGCATAGATGGGTATTCGGTCAAAAAATGCACTTTTAGTGTTTGTCGGGTTTTACGCATCATTCACGTAATGAGACGTTTTGAAATTACGAAGGTGTGAGTCCATTAGCTTTGGTCATTCCCGACCTTAGGAACATTTTGGGATTGGTAAATCTTTTAGTTTTGGCCGAAGGCCAATTGTGAATTGAGAGAAAGATTTTGGGAAAAGACGTATTTTGATTTTGTAACCCTATTGGCTCGCGTATTTTAGTCAATCGTTCTTTATGCCTTTTGGGATTGGTTTACACTCAGATGGGTCTTTGGAACATTTGTTCCGTTTTCGTAGCTCGTTAAGGAGCCTTGGACGTATGGTGTACTTAGTTGCATCTTATTCGAGAGTTACATGTTTTGAATGCGTTAGTTCATTCGTTTGAGTCATGTAACGTTTTAGACTGTAATGCATTGGATCCATAGGCATAAGAGTCAGTTTGAGTGGGATAAATATCCCCATATTGTAACTTGAAATAGGCATGGGGTCTTCTGACCAATAATTGCAATTTTCTAGTGAACGAGCTTAACTGGGATGTGTGGGATTCCAAGGTATAGACCTAGAGGGGTTGAACTTGAGGAGTGCGCGAAGGTACAGACCTAGAGGGGTTGAACTTGATGATTATCCAAGCAATAGACATGGAGTTGTTGAGCTTGTTGGTTTGTTAGCTATAGACCCGGAAAGGTTGATGTTAACGATTGTTTTATCCCTAAGTGACGCTCATATAACATTGATAAATGGCCTAACTTTGTGTGCCCACCACATTCGATGGAATTCGGGTCTCCCCCGTCACCAAAAGGTGTTGTTTTGGGTATTGAATTTTAGTATTCAAGTTTTTAGTGACGTTTGCACATATGGATCTTATCCATGATTTCTGGGTTGAGTATTATGCTACACCCGTGTTTTTGGGTGATTTGGGACATGAAGTGTTATTCAAATTATCATACATTGGGAGTCTTTTTATATTCACGTTTTGAGTGAGTTTTGGGTTGCATCAGTTTATAATGAATGTTGTATTGGAGCGTTGTCCTTAAAGAGGTATATTATGGGGAAAACGAGTCGTTTCCATTTCTAAAGTAAATCATTTTGAAAGGTCTTGTTTTGAACTGATTTCTTTTCCTTAAAATATATATTTATATATGATGAAAACTCTTGAGCTCACTAGGCGTTAAGCCTAACATTTTTATTTGTCGGCATATGCATCAGGTTCCAGATGGGGGTTTGGTTATAGCAGCTATGAAGAGTTGAACCTTAGCTTTGTACAAGTGTAAGAATTTGGTGATGTCTTCCGCAGTTTAGAGATAGTGACTATTATTGGGTTTTAGTAGCACCTGTCCTTGTTATAGACTATATGAAGAGAATAAATTGTGTGTTTTGAGGTTAAACCTTAAATTGTGATTGTGTATGAATCATTCATTGATGTATTTAGAAAATTTTAAATTAGTCGCTCTTTCCAGATTTGAGGGTGTTACAATTTAGGCAAAGGACACCAGGTGAGTTTTTCTGAACTAAATGTTTTATTAACGAAAGCTTGTGAAAGTTTTATTAAAACTTTGATTTATATGTTGGCATGTTCATGATGAATTTATTGAAGTTGATTATAAATTGTTGATATTTAAATGTATGCATACATTATTTGTGGAAGTTGTGACCTAAGTCGGCGAGTGTGGCCCGTTTATGCCATTGGGGGTGTGTCCCAAAATGAAGACAGTGCGAGTTAGACACACCGTCTTCGACGGTAATGTGGTCAGTAATGTGAATGACTCATGTGGTGCTTATATGTCTGTTTGATTTAAAGTTGATAACTGTTTTGTTGTATAATCGTTAGAGGGGACTCACTAGACCTTTGTTCTAACCCTCGCTCTTTCAAATTTTAAAAACCTTTTCAGGCAGGCGTGATCTAGGACGAGCTGATAAGGGGAAAGAGGAGGTGTAGCGGGATTGGATAGAAGACCGTCATCGTAGTTTATCTTTCTTTATATATCTCAGTTGTGTAATAAGTTATCGTTGCAAACCTCGATTTTAGTTGTAAGCTTGGGGACGTTTTGGCATGGAATATTATTGCAAGTACTATTATTTGTCTTGTCTTGGTTGGGTTGTTACAGTTGGTATCAGAGCCATAGTTTAAGTGATTTAGGTGACCGGATGGGCCTAAACTTAAACTGTGGAGTTGGGAACACAACTGAGATTTAGGAAGCCTTTAAGGAAGACCTTGATCATCGAGAGACGTGATAACAATAGTGAGTACTCTCATGTGAGGTAAATTTAGAATTGCATTTGGCCAATGCCATTATGAATTTACAGGTGCATGGGCATACTCGTTTGCTATTGTTGAGTGTGGTTTAGGGTAGAGAGTCCTATCTATGAATTGATAGTGTTGGTCTAGCGTGTTATGTGAGTTCGCTTGTGGTTGTAAGGTGAATGTCGTTTGGGAAGAAAATCGTGCGGGATGTAGATACTTCATTAGGAAAGGATCTCATGGGTCCATAAGGAAGATAATATGATAGGAGATGAGTTTTCCGCTTCAAGGGAGTCTTCGGTTTGGTATATTGTTATGGCGATTGGTGGGAAGCAGGAGAGTCTTAATCCAAGAATCGAAGGATAGAAATGAGGCTTTTGGAGCTGTAGCTAATTGAAGGGTGGTTGGGAGACGATATCAGTGCTGACTGATAAAATGTAGTGAGGATCAAATGGAATTGAGTTATGGTTGGTATGTTTGTTTCAGGTCAATGTGAGGACGCGCGACTTGCGAAATTTTAGTTGGGATGGTAACTACTACTTGGACATTCAAGGATGTTGGCAAGCATTGGTGCTGGAGGTTGTGGCATAGGAGAGGAACCCGACTGTTTGGTCGGAAGTAAGGAGTCTGGGATAAATCATAGTGAGTGTAAACAGTTGACCTTGTTAGAGTAAATAGACTTCAATGTCATTGAGTCCCATGTATTGTGTTTCAAACAATTTTCTGAAGCCTTTTCATATCATTCATATCAGATATTTTTGGGCGTGTGTGTGCCTTACGAGGTGTTTATTTTGAAAACGTGTCGACGAGTGCAAACGTGTATTGGTATTGAACAGACAAGTTTATTGCGTTGAATGATAAAAATTCAATTTTTGGTGTGGGAGAACTATTTCATATCTCTTTGAAAATGAGTTAACTTTATTATGAAAATCAAAACAACATTTGACCGCATGATTTTATAAGTGAGTTTGGTACAAGCATGTGTTGTCATATCAATGAGGGTGAGAGTCGTTTGACACGCTCAGTATAAGTAATTTTGTAGTATTTTATAAATCCGGTGGGTAAAGTTCATCGAAAATAATTTCAATTGTGCCAACACCGATATTGGGGTGTGGTGAAGAGTATTTTGTCGTGGAGTTGGGGTTGAACAATTCATGAAATCGTTGCGCGTGGCTAGTCGGTGTTGTGTAGTGTACACTCAAGTTTGTTTCATAATGTAGTCCCTTCTAAATTTTCAAAAGTGTCAAGAATTTAAATTTTGGTGTGTCACGCATGAAGGCTATGAACTCTCTAGGTCGTGGGGAAATGATGCAATTAAGAATGATGATAGTTTTGAGAGTGGAAGTGTGATGCTCGATCAGAGGGTAGTCAATTCTTGACTTTGGCGTTCTTGTTAAGGAAATGTGCTAAATAGAGGGAGGTGGTTGTTGGAGGCCTTGACCTTCGACGTTAAGGATGTTTTTATGGCGTACTCGCTTGTTCAGTGGCATAAGATGGGGATGTCGGTAGATGTTTGTGCCCAGGGTGGAATTCGAAATCGTTATGATGCTCTTATATTAGTAAGTTGTTAGATTGGGAAAGGTAGGTCCCATTGGGAATCCTGGTTGGTCGGAGATGTGGTTGAAGTATCACCATGTCGACTGTTGATGTGAAGCCAGCGACCACTTTCGAGGTCAATGACGGGACGCTGAAAATGAAGAAGTAGCCATGGATGGTTTTGTTGGGTTTTTATGGTGTGATGCTGGACCACCTGGTGTAAGTACTTCGGAATTGGATGATTACCTTTCGGTTAGGTGATATTCGACGAGGTTTTGTTGGTTTGTGTAGGAGTGAAGTTATTTAGCTCAACGGGAGGGGTTGCGCTTCGAGCGTTTAAATCTTAGGGGTAGTATGCTTAATCTTTCAGGCTGCCAGAATTTGTTTCTAGCAGATCGCGATTTAGCTGGCAAGGAGCAATATCTGGCTGAGTAATTTGGAGGATTATAGTTTTGCGTTTTATTCAGACTCGAGGAAGACCAAGTCGCAAAATGCCTTGAATTCAGATATTGGTGTTATCATCCGTATGAAAATGGAGGTAAATGTGTGTGGGCAAGTTAGTCGCGGAGATTTTGGGTGTGTTGTGATAGGGTGGTAGGGTGGTGGTTGCATCGATGAGTTGGTGATTTTCATGACATAAGTGGGTGTGCAATTCATTATGGTGGGAAGAAACTTCTTTAAGGGTGGTGGTCGGCAAGTGTTTTGTTATAGGATAAACGTCTTTGTCTGGAGATTTCTGGGAATGATTTATAAGTGGCAAGTTTGTTGATGGGGATATGTGGATGAGTCAATGATATTTATGCCAAGGTAGACGTACAAGTCCTTGGTATGTAAAGACTTATTGAGGATAAGTAGTGGATTCTAGTTGTTGAACTTGAATGAGCATAGGTAGAAATACTCGCCTGAGGATTTTGGTAAACAGTCCAAAAGTGGTGAGTGTGTCGTTGAATGAATGGGCGTTTGGTTGGTATCGGGGTATTACTAAGTTGAGGATAATGCTTCGAATGACAATTAGCGGCTATCTAAAAAAGGAACCTGGTGTTCTTGTGTTGCATCAGGTTATGGGCGAATATAGCTTATTCCACCAAGATATTGTTGGAAAGATCGAACGGATTAGTTCTTGAGGTTATGGTAGTAGTTATGTTAATCCGTGGGGATGTCGAAGTCACCTTTGGGGATAAAGGAATTTTAGCGGATGGAACAACCCTTTTGGGAAAGCGAGAAATGCGCAGTGTATTCAAGCATTATGCATTGCTTAGGGAGAGCCTGGTTGAGTGTTTCGAATGAGAATTGTGAGGAATCATTGGTTAACGCAGTAGTATAAAGGTGCTTTCAACGCAATTGGTCGATCAGAGAATGGAACAAGTAATGTCCTACACTAGTAGGAGGAAGTGGAAATGGTATGTTTAAATACAAAAGTGTGGAATTATGTTTTCAGACTTCGCCGTTAGTAAGTTTATGAATCCCTATCGAAGGGGGTGAGAAAGAGATTATGGCGCACGTTGCAGTTTGAGTGTTGAGCAATCTAAATCGTGCGGATGGTCTAAAGTTTGCACCGCTAATCAGTGAGTTGGCCTTTAGAAGTAGGTTTGAAATCTTCTAGAAGGAAAGGAAGAGGTGATTGGACGTAGTGCTCAGAGTGAAAGACCATAATGGCAGACCAGAGATTGCGTGGAAAAAGATTCCAAATGAGTCGGTCTTCCAATGCTAAATTAATTGGAACAGTTCGTGTGAGCATAGTCACTCCGTGTTGAACAAGTGAAGCTTGGTTTTATGGTACATATGGTTAGACGATTGTGGATGCAATGAGAAATTGAATTATGCGTCACATCAATCGGCCAGTTGAAACTGGTGGACTACGGAGGTCTTGGATTGAGGAAGTTTTCTTCCATTCCGTAAGTAGTTGGAGTGATGACGTTGGGGAGATGTATGTTTGGTGTGTATGAGTTGGGTAGCACCGATGAGTTGTGATAGGTTACTATGCTATGGCGGGTTGTCAGATGAAGAAACTCATGATTGTGAGTTCATGGTGATGTTTAAGGAGGACTAAATATGTTATGTTGGCAATTTGGGTGGTTACTTTAGTCGGTGGGGCATGTGGTCGTGGTGTTAACTCCGGTAAAATATTTTCTTTAAGGGGGTTGTAGTTAATCGAGGAGTAAATCCGATGGTTGCGTACGACTATGTATTTGATCAAAATGGGTTGAGCAATTGAGTGGATCTAAGTTGGCTATATTGAAAAGTATGAGGCATGAGTCTCACGTGGGGACAAGGTAAAGTTACTAGTCCCGCCTCGAAGGAGTGTGATCCGTTTCGGGAAGAAAAGGAAGTTAAGACCAAGGTTCGTTGGGCCATCCGCGGTCATCGAGCGAGTTGGAGAGTAGCCTACAAACTAGAATTACCCGAGGATCTGCGTGGGATCCACCCCACTCCTCACGTGTCAAATCTGAAGAAGTGTTTGGTTAAAGCCGATGTAGCGATATCGTTGGATGAAATGCGTGTGGATGAGAAGTTGAGTTTATCTAGGAACCAATGACTTTTATGGACCACAAGCTGGGAAGTTAAGGAATAAGGAGATCTGATTCGCGAAAGTGTAGTGGCAATTTCATAAAGGACAAGAGGTGGCTTGGGAATTGAAATCGGATATGAGATCCCAGTACCCCAGCGGGTTCAGCGATGGAATTCCGGGGACGGAATTCTTGTGAGGGGGGATATTGTAATAACCATGTCCAAGTTATAATTTTTTTTAAAGTTGGGTGCTTAGTTGATCGAGACTCAAATGAAGGGGGTTAGATGTAACATTGAAATAAAAAGGGTTTTAACCCTAATGATCTCATATTGTTTTTGGTTGGCGGCTGAGAAGAGAAAGGGAGACTAGGGCGATTCTTGTGGAACGAAGCAAGGAAGGAGACGACTCGATTGGGATTTCAAGATTTCATTGATTCCTCCTTAAGGTAAGTTTCTTTCTAATCAATATCTTCACTAGTAGATGTTTTAGTAGCAGTTTTAATCTTTGGGTTGGGATTGTTGGATTAATCTAATGTTCTTGAGATTTTGGGATTTTTGGGTTTAATTTACCATCAATGTGGTAAATGACCGATTGAGATTAGAGTTGTTAATTTAGTTATGGGATTAAGTAACCGGATTAAGGAAGGGTTTTGGGTTTGCAATCGATCCCCGATTGATGTTGGAGATGGAGTCGACCATTGTTTTTCTCGTCGAAAGAAATGTTGGTCAATCGACCGAACCTGAGTTTGGGGGACCGGGGGACCCCGGGCTCCAAAGTGTTGGGCGAACCCGAGAGTTTTGACCCCGGTCGATACCGGGCGGGGTGGCCCCGGTCGACACCGGGCTGTGAGGTCCCGGTCGACTCCAGGGCAAGCTGGTCAATACCGGGCGCTGAAGCCCCGGTCGGCCCCGGTCCGGGTGTTGGTGAGATGGGTCGTGGCCTATAGTCTGTTTCATGTGGGCTTTGGGCAATTAATTTAGTAGGCCCAGTTGTTCGTTTGCTATCATGTTTGGGACTGATAAGTATTTAGTGGACCGGGTTCTATTAGATTAAATTGGTCCAATCACTCGGGAGCTATAGGTGTTAAGGTCGGTTTCTGTATTAAATTAGAAAATATTGGGAGTTTATCAGTCTATGTCTTTTCTTATAGGTTTCGTTTTGGGCCGTAAGAGTAGACGCAGAGATTTAGGCAAAGGACACCATGTGAGTTTTTTTGAACTAAATGTTTTATTAACGAAAGCTTGTGAAAGTTCTATTAAAACTTTGATTTATACGTTGGCATGTTCATGATGAATTTATTGAAGTTGTGTATAAATTGTTGATATTTAAATGTATGCATACATTATTTGTGGAAGTTTTGACCTAAGTCGGGGAGTGTGGCCTGTCTGCTTGTACCAGGGAGTGTGGCCCGTTTATGCCATTGGGGGCGTGTCCCAAAATTAAGGCAGTGCGAGTTAGACACACTGTCTTCGACGGTAGTGTGTTCAGTAGTGTGAATGACTCATGTGGTGCTTATATGTCTGTTTGATTTAAAGTTGATAACTGTTTTGTTGTATAATCGTTAGAGGGGACTCACTAGACCAAAAATGAAATCTATTAATACCTTGACCCACCTCTTTCATCTCTATATATACACAGAAGTATATATATATATATATATATATATATATATATATATATATATATATATATATATATATGTATACTCACATATATACATATATATATATATATTAAGTCACAGGACTTCTTCGTCTCCAACTCTCCATACCACCTCCTACCCAAAGCTTCCCTCAATCTCCCTTCAATCACCATCACACACCTCCCACCACCACCATCACCATCACCCACCTCCCACCATAAATGCCACCAACACCTGGCTTGTTCCCTACCATATATATATATATATATATATATATATATATATATATATATATATATATATATACACGTATGTGTAGCAGATCTCACGAGACCAGGTTACGCCCCCCACCAAGTCGTGGTCTCCCGGCACCAACCACCATACTCGCCCTCCCTACCACCGTAACTCCACACCTGTAACTCCGGCGGTGCAGCCTACCCGCACCTGTAACTTCGGAACCGTCGACCTTTAGTTGGAGCTCTTCTATTGATTCCTCTTTCATCTCCGATAATCCAACCCCCCTCAGGCACCCTACATCTTCTTTTCTTCTCTCGGAGACCCACCCTCCCCCCACTGTCACCAACCGAATACCCACCCTCCATTTTCTTTTCTTTTCTTGGTCTACATATACATTGAAGATAGAAACTTGAGTCAACATTTACATGAATCATGTTAATTAAATTTCAATACAAGGACTCATGAGAACCTACATATATATATATATATATATATATATATATATATATATATATATATATATATATATATGCTTCTGTGGGGGGTCATTCAAGGGAGAACTCGGTTATCTGTGGTAACCGTGAGATCCAATCTTAACCACAAATCAAGAGATAAATTAGGAAATCAATAAATTTGGTAATTTTAATTAAAATTTTAATTAATGGTATTTTAGATATTTTAATGATCTCTATCTTCTCTCATCTCTCCAGCAAATATTATTCTGACGAATACATGATACACACTGTGATACACTTTATAAACATCGAAAATACGTGATGCACACTGTGATACACTTTGTAAAGATCGAAAATACATGATAGCACACTATGATACCCTTTTATAAATATCGAAAATACGTGATAGCACGCCGTGATACACTTTGTAAAGATCGAAAAAACATCGAAAATAAGTGATGCACACTGTGATACACTTTGTAAAGATCGAAAATACATGATAATACACTATGATACCCTTTTGTACACATCGAAAAAACATCAAAAATACGTGATAGCACAGTGTGATACCCTTTTGTAAAAGGAAATGAGAAAATTTAGGAATTAGGTTATATGGTAGAGAGAGAAAAAGAGGATATATATATATATAAGAGAATGAGAGATTTTAGGAATTAAACAAATTTACTAAAATATCATTTTCTATTTATTTAAAATTAATATTAATAATTCTAAATGTGTGGCTCATATTGGATCTCACGGTTATCACAAACGGCCTAGTTCTCATTTGATTAGGCCCCTGCTTCTGTGTATATACATATATGCTTATGTGTGTATATACATATATGTGTGTGCTATGTTTATATATATATATGTGTGTGTGTGTGTGTGTGTGTGTTTGTGTCTATGTGTGTGTTCTATGTGTGTATATATATTATTGAAAGAGTAGAGAGAGATTATATACATATATGTGTGTGTGATTTGTGTGTATATAATAGGGAAATTCTATCCCCAACCCCCCCCCCCCCCTTCTTGCAACTTTCTATACCCCCCTCCCCTCATATCTATTTTTTTTATTTTTTTTATTTATAATTACATGTTTGGTCCCTATACATTTTTCATAATTTACTTTATACCTTTTAGTTTTACACTTTTCATTTTACACTTTCATCATATTAACACATATAATCGTATATTAACTAAAATACGTTAAAAAATACTTTTTAATTTTAACAAGCTACACCATTATAATCATCTCGTCGATACGTTCGAAATGAGCCCAATATTGAATATTTTTTTATTTAATTATTGTTATATGTCATATAGCTATACTATATTATAAAGCATCTATAAAAAAAATTTAAAAACAATTGTTAAAGTTTAATGTACTGCTATTTAATGTTAATTACTTAAAATCTCTTAAAACAACCATTAAAGCTTTATGTACTATATTTAAATCTATTTGTATAGGAATGTACGACTATTACTTGAAATATTGCTTGAATAGTATTTATGTGCTTGCTTTTTTCTCTCTAGATATTTAATTAATTAATCATTCTAAAATCCATTCTTATCAGCAGTTAGTTGTTTTCAAACCAACCAATTTGACTTAGTCTAGTTAATAGTTGATATAGTCTTGTGGTAATTAACACCGAGTTCCTTTGGTTCAATACTCGTACTTCCGTACGTATTACTTGATACGACACCGTACACTTGCGGTCATTGGGAAGGGTTAAACCCGGCCTATCAGCGTCAACCATACACGTTCCAAGTAATTAAAAACCCCTGATAGATGTGACATCTACAAAGCAATCTTTTAGCACCCGAAAATACCACTTTGCATTCATTAATCACATGTGATATCCACAAAATACAACGTAATATATTGTACCTTGCATGCATTAATCACATGTGATATCCACAAAATACGTTAAAAAATAATTTTTAATTTTAACAAGTTACACCATTATAATCGTCTCGTCGATACCTTCGAAATGAGCCCAATATTGAATAATTTTTGATTTGATTATATTATTATATGTCATAGTCTTTGATATTTTGGTAACAACAACGACACCAACCGAATGTCCCACATTACACACCCAGTCAGTTATTTCTTCTCGAGATTCGAACACCTTAAATTATTATATTTTGTTATAACTTTCACTTGTACCCATAAGTTAAATTTAACATAAATGTTAGTAATCATAATATTGTACCTGGTAGGTGACAAATTCTGATGTTGGTGTCAAATCTTCTCCCATGTTTGTCATCTGCAACTTTGATATATATATATATATATATATATATATATATATATATATACACACACAGAGAGAGAGGGGGGGAGAAAGAGTTATATATATATCGAATGACGAATGATCGACATGTGATGTCCCAAAATACTCGACATTTGTGATATCCACAATTAATCGACATTTGCTACAGATCACATATGATTCCTTAACGTATTTTAAAACGTATTTTAAAACGTATTTTTTAACATGTTTTTAACATATAATAAAATAATTAAATCCAAAATTATTTAATATTTGGCTCATTTCGAAGATATCGAAGAGACGATTGTAATGGTGTAACTTGTTAAAATTAAAACGTATTTTTTTAACGTATTTTAGTTAATATACAATTATATGTGTTAATATGATAATGGTGTAAAATGAAAATTAGAAAAGTAAAAGATATAAAGTAAACTAACTAAATAATTATAGGGGTATAAAATGTAAATATATATTAAAAATCAATAAAAATCAGATTTTGGAGACGGTGTGAGTGAGAGATATGTAGGACGGGGTATGAGATTATAGAGGGGGTAGGGTTAGCAACCCCATATAATATTGGAAAGAGGAGAGAGAGAGAGAGAGAGAGAGACGTGTCATGGGAAGGGTGGTTAATTGGTGGGGCATGTATTAATAAATAAAAGAATAAATTACCTAGTCCATGGGGTTTGTAACAACGTGAATTACATTCTTAGTCCCTATGATTTTTAATAGAAAATAAAGAAAATTATGAAATGATTAAATTGTCCTTCTAGTTTACCTACTTAACAGAATAATCTAACGGTGTTAGGGTAAAGGGACCAAAGGAGAGTGAAAATGTAAACCACATGGATGTTTTCCATAATTATTTCAAATTAGGGACGCACAGTGCAATTTTGTGTAAACCACAGGACCAATCATGTAATTTACTCCATTATTTTACAATGTAACTAAGCATTTATGTTTGAGCAAAAAAAAAATCAAAATGAGAACATATAGAAAAGGCTAACAAACTCAAAAAAAAGGTTGAAAGTTCTTGCAAATAACAAATTAAATTACGATTGGTTTTGTAATATTGAAAATGTATTTTCCCAGTTTCAAGCACAATTCAAACAAGATTTGACAATTAAGAATGAATTCTAGAGAGAGAGTAGAGAGAGAAATCACAATGTCATTGATCTAACAAAGATACACGTATGATGCTTCTACTTGGTTACCTACAACTCTTACAACACAAAGCTATTTATACAAAACAAGAAACACTTACAAAGCATAAAACTCTCAAACACTCACATCACTTACAAAATATAAATGATTGACTTTCAAGACTTTGACTTAGATTGACTTTACATAACTTTGACTTTTCTACATTAAATCTTGGATACAATAAAATACACTAACAATCCCCCCCTTTGTATTCAAGATTTAATAAAAATTTGACAATCGTCTTCAGTGCTTGATTTTTCAAACTTTGACTTTGACATCTTTAAACATTGATGCTTTGGCAATCTTCAATTTCTGATGCTTTGAAGAATCTTGAAAAATCTTTCACAAAGTCTTTGAAAAATCAACAAGTCTTGAACAAACATTTGAAATCTCTTGAAATTTCTTTGAACTTTAAAACATCTTTGAGGAATATTTGATCTCGTATCTTCGTCTCTCTGATCTCTGAACCGTCTTCAGAAAAACAAACTTTCTCGAATCATCGTGAATTATTTTCAAAATCCATTGACTTTCAACTGTCTTGTATTTGAAATTCCAGAAAGTGTCTATCCTTTTTCTTCAGAAAATCTCTTCCTTCTTCCTTTTAAGCTTTGAAATTGAAATCTTTAAAATATCTCCCTCTTTTTGATGATTGTGAACATCATGATCATCAAAACTTTTTCAAATTCATCACTGTCTTTGAATAATAATCTCCCCCTTTGTGAAAAACTAACAATCTCCGCCCTTTATAGTAATTTGACAATCTCCGCTCTTTGATCTATGTATCTGTCAATTCAAAAATGTATATACCCAAATATTTTCAAATTATGATATTGTTATGTCAGATTTTATAGTAATCATTGTATTTATAACCTTGTTGCTAATACTATGTACTTAGCGTTTTTCTATCTTGTATTGGCCAAGGGTATTTAAGTCCCTTGTGGTCTTTGTGTTTGTAAGACATTAGTGTATACTTGAGAAATACATATTCTTTGCATCGTTTACTTTCTCTCTCTACTTTCTCTCACATAGATTAGATTGATCTTGGAATTATCAATTGGTATCTTGGATGTGAGCTTAGATATTTCATTTTCAAAGTTTTGACGTTCAAGCTCAAAATCTTTTTCTAAGTTCTTGTTTTGTTCAGAAATATCTTTGAAAATTCCAACATTTCTCTTTTCATAATTTTTCTTTTCAGTTTCAAAAGACTTTTTCTTTTCTTGAAATGATTTTGTTTCTTTTTCAAGTAAGTCTTGCAGAACTGAGATTTGTTTGGGAAATTCAACTGTTTTGTCTTCAAGAACTTTTCTCTCTTTAGCAAAAGTGTCTCTTTCTGTAATTAAGATCTTTTCAAATTCTGACACTTGTTTCGAGAGTTTAAGACATCTTAGCTCCAAATCTTTCTTCTCTTGGACAATTTTCTTTGAAAAATCAGACAGCTTTTGAGTAGAAGATTTCTCCAGATTTGTTTTCTCTATATCTGCTTGAAAGCTTTTAATCAGATCAGCATTCTTTGATTCCAAAGCAGATATCTTTTCTTCAAAAGCCTTAAACTTCTGTTGAAGCTCAACTGATTCAGCTTGCAGTTCTGATGATTTTTGTTCAGTTGTCTTCAGTTGTCTTTGAAGATTACTTATCATTCTCTCTTTTTGTATGATTATTTTCTCTTTAACCTCTATAATTTTTTCTTTCATTCCAATTTTGTTCTCTTTATCTTTAATCTCTTTCTCTCTTGCCTTTATGATACCTGTAAAATCAGATTGAGAATTATCAGTACATTTAGTACATACATAAGTTTTATCAGAATTTAACAATTTAGATTTAAACTCCTGAATCTGATTTTGAAGAGCTGAATTCTGATTCTTCAGTTTATCACGTTCAACCTCTATCGCAAGTATTTCAGGCATGTATAATACTGTAACATCTCTCCCTGACAAATAATATTTAGACATTTTGAACAGAAAGTTAACTTTAAATGAATGATCGTTCCCCAAACAATTCAGAAAAGTTGACTGAAAGTCAAATTCAGATCACCACTTGAAAAACAATCTCAGAAAAAATTCGAACTCTAGAACTCGCAGACACCTGAAACTCACAGACCAAAAGACTCACAAATCACTGTTCAACGAACTTCGCGCTAGAAGTTATGTTCGCGATTGTAGAACTCGCACGCTATTACATGCACGTTTTAAAGAACTCGCATACTACATCGTACTCGAAGTGACTTCTCGCCGAATGTTATGTGCGCGTTTCAGGATTCGCGTAAACAACGTTATGCGCGTTTTAACTTCTCGCAAGGTAGAACGTGTGTGTTTTGGACTTAGAAAAAATTTGAACACTTGAACTTCTCGCAAAGGAACACAAACTTGCAGATTAAATACCTCTTGCGCGTTCCATACTTAGACAATTTTTCACAAAACAAGAACTCGCTAAATGCAAACTCGCATGATTAATAAACTCGCAAGTTGCTTGTGCGCGTTTCTCACTTCTCGCAAAACTTTATACGCGAACTATACTTGAAAATTTTTCACAATCCAAGAACTCACAAACAATATTGTGCGCGAACTAGCTTCTCGCAAGACCCTTTATGCGTGAACTGAGCTAAAACTCGCAGAAATCATAACAATCTTCATCTTGCGCGTTCTTTGATTTTAGCGTGTTCTTCCTTAGCGCGTTTTGTGGATCTAGCACGTTCTTGACTGTGGTTGACAAAATCGATCAAAAATATCAAACAACCTACAAATCACTTCACAATCTGATCCAATATGATCGAAATGCAATTCTAAACACTTTTCTTAGCAATAATTATGAGTAAAAACACAAAATACAGTGCAATTTAACAAGATTACCGTGTTCGATGTATTTTTCAAGAAAAAACTTCAAAATCCAAAAATTGAATTTGATACTGTGTTTAATTCGTGAATTAGTGTGAACAAAAATATTCTAAAACATTAAACGAATTCTATGTAATCATTTTCACAAACTAAAAACAACAATCAAATGCAAATTTGATTCAACAGTAAAAAATCTGCGCGTTCTTGAAATTTTCAAGAAATTGTTCCAAATCTGGTGATGTATCCCTTCTGAATTTGATTTGGGTTCAACTCTGATACCAATTGAAAATGTATTATCCCAGTTTCAAGCACAATTCAAACAAGATTTGACAATTAAGAATGAATTCTAGAGAGAGAGTAGAGAGAGAAATCACAATGTCATTGATCTAACAAAGATACACGTATGATGCTTCTACTTGGTTACTGTTAAGTCAGATTTTATAGTAATCATTGTATTTATAGTCTTGTGCTAATACTGTGTCTTAGAGCTTTTATATCTTGTATTGGCCAAGGGTATTTAAGTCCCTTGTGGCCTTTGTGTTGTGTAAGAAACAATTGCATATTTTGAATAGAAACACATTTGGCGCATTACTCTTTCTCTCTTTACTTTCTCTCTCTAAGATTTAGATCGATCTTGCATTCACAATTGGTATCAGAGCCTAATCTGAATCTGAGAGAATTGAGAGATTCATTTTTCAATTTGATCGATTTTCTTGGTTTCGATCAAGAAAATCTCATTTTCTGAATTTTTTTTCTAATTCTTGCTGAAATCTGAACGATTTTTCTTGAAAATTGATTTGTTGGATCCGTTTTTCTTTATTAGATCATCTTTGTTTCACATCAATTTCCAAGAAAATCAGTATTTGAAGTTCAATTTGAGATTTTTTCGAGTTTTAGTATTGTTCGATAAAACGTATTGGTTGATTCAAGATTTCACGTTTTTGCTAAAATTGTTTGAATTGTTTGGTACAAAGTGGTTAGAAACTTGTTTTCGATCGTCTATGTGTGAGAAAAATTCATCAGTTTCGTTTCCGTAATCAAATTTGGAAGTGTTTCTTGATTTTCTGTGTTTTGCGCCAGATCTGAATTTTGCGCCAGTTCATCTTCAACTTTGCGCCAGTTCATCTAAAGTTTGCGCCAATATCTTCATCAAGTTTTGCGCTAAAGGTAGCTGACGCAAAAATATCTTCATCAAGTTTTGCGCTAAAGGTAGCTGACACAAAACTATCTTCACCAAGTTGACTCAAGTATTCGAGAAAAGTTCAAGTTTTCGTCATCAGTTCATCGCGTAAAGACCAGTTTGCGCCATCTATATCTCGCGCAAAACAAGTTTGTGCCAGTCTCTGTTAGCGCAAATCACCAGTTTGCGCCACCTTCGTCTCCCGCAAAACATTCTTTGCGTCATATTCTCTCGAGCAAAACAAGTTTGCGCCACCGTCTTCTCGCGCAAAACAAGTTTGTGCCACCTTCTACTTGCGCAAATCTCCAGTTTGCGCTAGATTTTTTTTTTCCAGACTTGGCATTTTTTCTAAGGTTGTCTTGACTTAATGGATATGTCAAAATTTTCTTTTCAAGCTCAGTTCTACAAGAACGATATTATGATGTCATTGGGAACGGATACTCGTCCTCCAGTTTTGATCAATGAGAATGAGTTCACTCAATGGCAAGATCGGTTCATTAACTTCATCGAGCGTCAAGCAAACGGAGAAAACATGATGAAGTCATTTAATGAAGGACCATTCTTCAAACCTAAGAACGATATTCCCTTGACTGCTAAAGAGCTTTCACGATGATGAACCGATTGTTCCTCCAAGTTTATTACAAACTGGTCCAGTCTTGTCAAGGCAGCAAAGGCAACATAGATTGAAAGATGCTGAGAAGAAATTTTTTTTTAGTCAAGAAGCTTCGCTAAGACGCTTAGAAGGTCTGTGTTGATTTCGAAGACAGGTATAACAACCTACATTGAAGACCGGAGCGCCAATGATTACTAAGGGGAGATTGTTAAGTCAGATTTTATAGTAATCATTGTATTTATAATCTTGTGTTAATACTGTGTCTTAGAGCTTTTATATCTTGTATTGGCCAAGGGTATTTAAGTCCCTTGTGGCCTTTGTGTTGTGTAAGAAACAATTGCATATTTTGAATAGAAACACATTTGGCACATTACTCTTTCTCTCTCTACTTTCTCTCTCTAAGATTTAGATCGATCTTGCATTCACAGTTACCTACAACTCTTACAACACAAAGTTATTTATACAAAACAAGAAACACTTACAAAGCATAAAACTCTCAAACACTCACATCACTTACAAAATATAAATGGTTGACTTTCAAGACTTTGACTTAGATTGACTTTACATAACTTTGACTTTTCTACATTAAATCTTGAATACAATAAAATACACTAACAAATATAATTTTGAATGTAGCTAATTACATGTTGGTCTAATGTGTAATGTATATATATTAATCATGGACTAAACAATCATATTAAATCCATAGCATAGTAAGATATCTTGTTTGTCAGGTTGGATTGGGTTCAAATTATCACAACTCAATTACAACCCAATAGATACGGTTTGACCTAATTTTATATCAACTATTTGTCGGGTTACCTCAAGTTGAGTTTTTTTGGGCTTCTTCGGGTTGGGTTGGTCGGTTTTATGAGCACCCCTATTTAACACGGACCGTCGGATATATAACACACACATGTATATATCTTATACATGTGTACATAAACACATACACATGAGAAAACAAGAAAAATAAATAATTACGTCGTTAATTAGCGACGGACACGTGAAATTTCTTTTTTATTTTTTAAATGAAAATTCCCGTGTCTGTCGCTAATTCGGCATTTTTTTAATCGAAATTCATGTATTATGTCGCTAATTAGCTACAGTCACATGTCCTTCAATAATTTGTGGTTGTTTCGTCGCTGGGATCTTACCGGTCGCTGATACTTGTTTTTCTTGTAGTGATTTGTAATTGGCGGTTAATAATAAATTGTTTTTTCAGTTATATATATTGAATAACTTATTTTGTAGCATTATTGAAAAATGTAAAAAATAATTGTGGAAAGTGCTCGGGTATTTCAAATGTTAATTTGGTTATAAAAATTTTATTAGTGGTTTTTGTCGTCTTAATAAATGGTTAATCAGTTCGGTGTCGTTTGTTTTTTAAGAGGTCTAAAGTCTGAAGTCTTATTTTAGTTATGATTGATAAGAGGTGGTATGTAAAAATGTCTGAACGATTCAGACTTAAGAGCCATTAAGAGGTTTTTTTAAAAAAACAAACAACCCCTTCGTATGTAGAATATCAGTTGATAGCTTTATCGAGTATTTCTTCAACAACTATGTTATAATTTTTTATAATTAACTATCAAAAATTAAAAATCTTTAGAAAAAATTATATCAAACTCCTACTGCTACTTTATTTTAGCAATTTTAACACATTTAATAAAATATTTTTTCTCTCCTACACGTTTAGTTTCAATACTTATTGTTAGGAAAGAATCAAAATATTATTTATCTCTTTTCTATAGAGTTTCAAGATTTCTCCAGATTTAGGGATTTCTACCACATTTCTCTTTTTTTTTTCTTTTTTTTTAACATATCATTTAGTATAGTTGTAAGAGAAAATTTCCATAAATCTTTAAAAAAAAATATTTTAGCATATATGTTGGAAATGTTCTTAATTTCCCTAATCCTCTCCTCGTTTTCTTTCCGTAACTTTTCCACATATCATCTTAACGTAGAATTTCCATAAGTTATAATTAGTATATTTGTACGTTTATAGCATTAAGTTTTGGGAATTTAATTAAAATACCCGTATTTCAATTGTATTTTACCAAAATGCCCAAAATCTCTCCATTTTTGCCGAAATACCCATTAAGGCCGGGATTGTGGGCCGGGATTTGAGATATCTTGGAGTTGTCAAAGTAATTAATGGTGTATCAATATTTGGCTCATTTCGAAGGTATCGAATAGACGGTTATAATGGTGTAACTTGTTAAAATTAAAACGTATTTTTTTAACGCATTTTAGTTAATATATACGATTATATGTGTTAATATGATGAAAGTGTAAAATGAAAAATAGAAAAGTAAAAGGTATAAAGTAAACTAACTAAATAATTATAGGAGTATAAAATGTAAATATATATATAAAATCATATTAATTTGTTACTTGGCCCATCCCGGCCTCTATCCCTAAATTGTAAATTCAATTAATTTTTTTACCCCAACCCCGGGATATCGCCCTAAATCCCGGGGTAACCCCGCTATTTCTCAAAAAATTTGACAACTCCGGGATATCTTAAATCCCGGCCCACAATCCCGGCCTTAATGGGTATTTCGGCAAAAATGGAGAGATTTTGGGCATTTTGGTAAAATACAATTGAAATACGGATATTTTAATTAAATTCCCTTAAGTTTTTTTGTTTATGTCAAAAAATGAAAATACGAAATAACAAAAATATTTTAAACACGAGAATACTCTATTGGTGCAAAATATTGAAAAAGCATTCAACTTGAATTATGTAGAAAAAAAAATTTGATAAATTTTTATAATAAAAATCAAATTTCCAACAATTCGTCTAAAAACTAGCCGTTATTTAGCCATTAACATCCAAAAATATATCTAAAATGTATATAAACCCAACTAGCTTATAAGCTAGCTTGTAGCTGATAAGCTAACTTTTCAAAACGCTACTTTGAGTAGCGTTTCAATAAGCTAGCTTATGGTCATCCAAACATGTACACTAGCTGATAAGCTAGCTTTTTTTTGCCAAACATAGCCAGAGAGAGAGAGAGGGGGAAGGATCATAAGAGAAGTTAAACATTTTACGAAAATATGAAAAGTCTCAATATCATATATGATTACACGCTCTTTAGATTTATTTAATCAAATATGATATCACACTTCTCGCTTTCTCGCAATATATTTACGTTCTCATTTGAACCTGCCCGGCTGCCCTGTATATTATGTTAATTAGGGTGGAAATTTGTCAAGTAGAAAAAGAAAGGACTTGTTTTGCAATTTCTTACAAGCAATTTCTCCACGAGCAAAGCATGAACTCCATAAAGCTAAACAATTTAAAATGTGTGAACTGAATGTGCCTGCACTAATTTATTAAAAACATTATTACTGTGCTAGCTCTTCATGGGTTGGTTCAGTAGCGATCAATAGATAATTTATCATCTTATAAAACAAACAAAACATCTTCATAATCTCATCAAATGCTACCAATCTTCCATAAAAGAAAGTTTTCCATGTGAGAGCATCTCCAACAGCATTGCTAAATTTTTCCTAAAATAGAAAATGAAAAATCAAAATCTCTAAAAACATTTTCTTCTAACTCCAACAGCTTTTCTATTTTAGAGAATCAATTATTATTTATATTATTATAATATTTCATAATTTATCATCCCAATACACTTTTTAAAAAAAATTTAAAATAAAATGTTAAAAATTGAATCTTATTGGTTGGATTGAATAAAATAATATTTTCTCTCTCCAATTTAAAGATTATAGAGAATTCCCTATATTTAGAGATTTTTTTATCTTTCTCTATTTTAGCAAACCATATAGTAAAACTGTTGGAGAGGAATAGCAAAGAAAAAGCCAAAATTTTCTATTTTAACAATGCTATTGGAGATGCTCTGAGACACTAGATTCAAACCTCAAGACTAAAAAGGTCAGATACCGCGATTATCCAAAAATAAAAATAATACCCTTGTACTTACTTTGTCCGTAGCAACATTTCACATTTCATTTCACAATTAAAACATGACCAACTCATTTCATACACACACACACACATATATATATATATATATATATATATATATATATATATATATTGTACATAAGTTGGATGTATTATAATTAAATCATTTCAAGATTTGATACTATACGAATACCTGTGTGTTGGTAGTTCTGATAAGAGAGAGAAAGGGGGGGGGGGTAGTAAAGGAGTGAGAAAGTGACGTTGGAGAAGGGGAGCACGTGCAGCTAGCGTCCATGCAAGAAACCAAGAATACGAAACTTGCACGTACCCTGCTTCTCCAACACCACCTTCTCTCCCATATCGACTTCAAAATATATAAGAGACTTCGATTAGGTACCAAATGATTGAAAAACCTACTCCTATTTGGTGCATGAAATCAAAGAACAAAAGCTTTGCTTGTATTTATAGATGCAACCCACCCCCCAACCCCACCCCAAAAGAGTGTCGAGTGAGGTAAAAAGATTGAGTCTTGGAATGGACATTCTTTAAAGACACACCATCATATCCCTATCTCTATCCCCATGACACAAGCAACCAATCATGTGTTTTGATGTTATATTAATCATTACTAATCAAACTTTATTTTCATTTAAATTCTTTGCTTGCTACTTCACTCTTAATCTTTATACATCGTTGTTCATACTTTTTTATAAGTTATGGGTATTTATGAAAATAATTGTTCTTTTGATTACAGGTCATGTTTGTATATATCTCACTTTTTTATATGTTACTTTTAATTTTCGAGTAAGATTTATTAAGTCTGTATTGTTTCATATTCTATGCTTGTTAGAGCATCTCTAACAGAATTTTCAAAATTTCTCCAAAACAGAGAATGAAACTTCAAATTTTCTAAGACAAAAATATATTCAACTGAAAAGATGCTCCACTTTAGAAATTACAACATTGATTATATAATTAAAATATTCAATTTATCTAATAAAATATTATTTTTTCTCTAAAATTTTAATTTCAAAGTTTTTTGTTAGTGGATACATATTAAAAAATATTTTCTCTCTCATTGTAATCATTTTTTAAAAATTCTTGGAACATTACACTTCCTCCATTTTGAAAAACAAAAAACATTCCCCAAATTCTTAAAATCTTTTATTTTCTTCATTTTAGAAAAATGTTCTTATTAGATATCACAAATAATACTTGATAAAAATTAAAATAATCCCATTAAACTAGAAAATTAGAGCGCGTTTGGTTTGCGGGATTGAAATGGATTTGGAGGGATTTGGATTTCAAATCCATTCCAATCTTGCATTTGGTTTGCAGGAAAGGATTCCGTTAACCAGATTTCAAATCCGTTGACCATTTTAAAATCCTTCATATGATGGATTTGGAAATCCTTGGCATTGGGCCTGGATTTGAAATCCAAATCCGATGGATTCTAAAGCGTGATCCATACTTCAAATTGTATCGATCCAAATTCGACGTTTACCAATAAAAATAAATTCTTTATAAAACAAACAAATAATTAAAAAAAAAACTCAATCCAAATCCAAATCCTATAAACCAAGCAAGACTTGTAAAAGAATGGATTTGAAATCAATTCCAAATCCTACAAACCAAACACACGAAGGGATTTCAAATCACCCAAATCCAAATCCTCCTTAAAATCCAATCCGTTTCATTCCAATCCCACAAACCAAACGCGCCCCTTAATACCTAATTTCAGTGTTTCTGAGTATCCGTTTAAATATTTTATCTTGGAAGTTGCTATCGGATCCGTTCATCAAAAGGAATCGGATTTTATTTAAACTTCTTTTTAACAAATTAATTTTACAAATATTAAGATAATCTAATAAGCGGTGGGCACAAGCCATGTGATGTCCACGTGGCGGAAGGGGATGTAGACAAGAATAGATTTGACTTGAGTTTGACACCAACAGGAGAATCTTATACTTGCTGCTTTTGATCAACTGTTACTTTGTCGCCCGGATTACTCGAACCCCTTTGGACCCCCTCCTCATGATGAAGGATGCTTCTACTTCTACCCAACACAAACAATTCTTTTTTTTTTTTTTCACCAAAGTTTTTTTTTATTTAATTGCATAATTACTTAATTTATTTTAAATTAAATCAATAATATGTAGTATAAACATAAGAGGATCTCTTAAGATTCTACAAAATTAAGAAAATAAATATTTTGATAAATTTATTCTAATTTTTCTTCAACAGATTTTCCGAAACTTAATCATAAATCAAACATTTTTTTACATAACTTGACCCAATTTTGATCTTAAATATACTGAATATTGTAATAATATAATTAATATTGTAATATTTAAAATGGAGAATCTGTTGGAGTCTAGTATAATTTTTTATAGAGATTTTGATTTTTGATTCTTAATGTTTACACCGTAGGTCCCTGTGGTTTACTTAAAATTTGGATATGATCCCTATTTTGAAATAATTACACTAGGAATCCATGTGGTTTGCATTTCATTTCACTCTAGGTCCTGTGGTTTGAATTTTGTTGCACTCTGGGTCCCTGTGGTTTGTTGAAAATTGCATTATGGATCCCTGGTGTAATTATTTTAAAATAGGGACCATATCCAGATTCTGAGTAAACCACAGGGACCCCTGTTGTAATTTACTCTAAAAATAAATAAGAAAAATGTACCTTTGAGTGAGAATCTGAGCTTTTGTTAGAGATATGAGTAACTGAAAGGTTTTTAGATCTGCTTTTATTTAATGAGGATAATTCTGAGAGAATTCCCATAAAGCATATATTAATCTTTATATCTCTTGGATAACTTAGGCAGTCCTTCCAAACTTGTCCTTCTGCCGTCAAACAATAGAAAGATAGATTTTCCATGTTGAAAGTCTTAGGGGCGTTTGATTCGCATAATGTTTTTTGATGGAATGGAATTAGTCAAAGAAATTTGACTTTGAAGGAATTGGAATGGAATGTTGTCAGCTTTGACCACCTGTTTGGTTGACAGAATTGGAATGAAATCTGTTAAATGAATTGGAATTTTTCTGTTTGGTTCACAGATTGTAGCTTCGGAATTGTAATGGAATTTTGGTAAATGACCAAAATACCTTTTTTGATTATTTTAGTTTTTTTAAACAAAAATTACTTTAATGAAATAGTCATTAAATAGTTTAGTTTTTAACTAAAATTGCTTTGATTATTTTAGCACACGAATGATGAGAGAGAGAGAGGAGAGAGAAAGGGAGAGAGAGAAAGAGAGAGGAGAGAGGGAGGGAGGAGAGGGAGGGAGGAGAGAGAGAGAGATAGAGAGGGAGGAGAGAGAGAGTTGGTGTCTGCTGATAATCAATATCAGTAGGTTTAGTTTGGGGTAAAGGGTAATTTTGGAATTATCAAAATATGAGATTCCATTCCATTGAAATCCTTGGATTTTATGATGGAATGTTCAAATCCTATATCTATGGAATTTATTAGAATCCAAAGATTCCATCCATTGAAAAGCTTGAACCAAACAAGGGAATGGAATCTGGTCAAATGAATTCAACATTCCAATTCCACCAGATTCTATCACATTCTGCGAACCAAACTCCCCCTTAGCACTTCTGATATCAGAAAAAGGTGACAAGACATAGTCATCTTTTAGAAAGAAGGATAAAGGAGAAGTTTCTGATTTAATGGACTCGTCGGATTTTGTAAGATGAGATTCAACTTTCAAGATCTGATTAAAAGAAGATAGAGACACTCGGTTGAAACTTGTGGAAGACATTTCGGATCTTGTTTATGAAATTAAACAAACCGCTCTTATACCACTTGTTGGTCTTGGACCACAATGACTCACACATAAAGTGTTTATAGAAGGGGGTTGATGTTGGGTTAGATATGAGTTAAGTCTGGATAATGCTGCTGAAGTGTTAAAGATTAATACAGCTGAAGATTTTACTACTGCTACTTGTAAGATTACTACTGCTAGTAGAATTACTACTGCTTGAAGAGTTAGTACTGCTAGAAGAATAGTTAGTACTGCTTGGAGAGTTAGTACTGCTTGGAGAGTTAGTACTGCTAGTAGTTAGTACTGCTTGAATATTAATGTTGCTAGGATGATTAATACTGCTTATGAAGATGATGTTGATAATGATGACTTGGAACGAAAGACTAGGAGCTGAAGATAATCATGGAATGGATGCTGAAGATCAATGTTTCTTTAGTAATTATCTTGTAATCAGTTCTGTATATATAGTCTAGTAGTTTTTGTTAGATAAACAAGTTTTACAAGTTTTGCATATACGTTTAGAGAAAATTAACCTCAAGATTAGTTTTAATCCTTTCTTTAGAGAAGTATAGAACGTCTGTTGAGTATGTTCAACAGATTGAGGTTTTGTTTGTAATCATTAAGTTAATTCAATATAACTTGTGATTTGAGTTCATACACTGTTTGATTGATTTATTCTTAAAGTGTTATTCCACGACTTCTTTAACATAGTTTCTGAGTGTTTAGTTTAAATTCTTGTTTCGAATTTCGATCCTGACAAGTGGAATACAAACACAGTAAATTTGCTCTTTTTAATTTTAGTTTATTTCAAACATAAAATTACAGATATGTTGCAGAAGCTAGGAGGCAAGACCTTTATCTTAAATTATCTGAGGGGACAAATTTACACACTGAAAGAGAGAAGAAGAAGGTTCTATTTCAGATCTGAGAGACTAAGATAACTCTCAGATATTGCTGCCAAATTTACTTTGAAGCTATCATAAAGATATGTTCTTTCAAAATGGGTGATTTGCAAGTTAACAAACTGAAGTCATTTTATAGCCTTCATTGCATTAAATGCTCTCTTTCAACTTTAACACGTGTCTTTATCAGATTTGTTGGTCATGCATGCTTGTAATTTTCACTTCAACCTTTTGAGTAGATGTAGACATTCTGTTAACACTTCTCATCCTTTTATATGTAGAGGGTGCGTTTGGTATGCAGAGTAGAGTGGAACATGACAGAACAGAACAAGTTTGTCCCATGTTTGGCGTGACCATATGTGGGACACGCTAGAAATAAGTGGAACAAGAATGGGACACACTTGTCTCACTCCAACCCCCTGGAACTAAGTAGAACAACAATATTTTGACTAATATACCCTTTGTTAAAAATAAAAACATAAAACATGTATTCTCATCATCCACACCTCCAAGCTAGGGGTGTGCAAAACCCGAATAGTTCGAAATCTGAATCTGCAAACGAACCGAAAATAAGGTGTTTTTGCAAAACCCGAATACCCCGAAATCCGATAATCCGAAACCTGACATTTGGGAGGATATAAATCTATATTTTAAATATTATATATATATATATATATATATATATATATTTATCTAATTACTTTTTGAAAATCGTAAATTATAGTCTGTTGAAATACTTTCAAAATTTTAAACTTGCTATCGATTTCATCAATCTTTCAATCAATTGTATTCATCCTAAAAAATGATTTAATTTATATATAACTTTTGCATTATATAATACCCGAACCCGACCGACATCAATCCGAAACCCGACCAACACAAACCCGAAACAACCTAAAATCCGAAACTTAAAATTTGGTTTTTGATTTCCATATCCAAAATCCAATCGTGATAAATTAGTTTTATGTTTTTGATAATCCATTGCACTATGTATTAGTGATGTAAATTAGTTTAATGTGATGTAATCTATGTTTTTTATCAGGGGTAAATTTATCATTTAACCAGTCTAGTCTTTTTCTGTCCAGTTCTGTCATGTCTTGCCAAACGCTGGACAAATGTCCTGTTCTGTTCTGTCCTGTCATGTTCCATCTTGTCATGTCCTGTCCTATATGCATACCAAACGCCCCTAGAGGGAACAGTAAAGTATGAAAAATATTAAAATAATATTTTATAACATACTTAAACCGACATGCCTTTGCATGTTCCCATACTTTAGGATGAGAGTCGGGAAGAGTTGGTGAACCAAACTTGCTGACCAAGTTTGCACTTCAAATTCGGCTTGCCAGTAGTGGTATTTGTCGGACTACATACTGATTGTATCTTGTATTGATCTTCTTTTGGCTAGATGACAAACTAATCCGCTTTGGTGACAATCTGACCATTCTTCAACTAATCTTCGATTTTGCTGAAGGCTTCTTTACTCTTGGAACAATACAGATAGTAATAAGACTTTTACAAGTAAAAATCCTATTTTGTCTATTCTGAAATATAAGTTATACAACAGTTACCAGTTATAGATATTTGTGAAAGATAGATGTGTCAGATATTAAATGCGTGGAATAAGTCAAAGGATTATGGGAACCCATTGAGGGTATCAATTTGATGGTTGCTTAAGAGATTCATTGGATTGAGACTTTTATTCGATTACATTCAATCTTGTAAATCCGATGAATCATAGGTTTTTATTCCTTCATCAGATTTAAACCTTATTGAGTGTCTAATCCGATGGTTTGGAGTATACATCGGATTGGACATGTTTTTGTTGCCAAAGCCCAAAGAGAGAGTTTATTTCTAAGTGTTTAATCTTTGAATGTTATATGTATTATGTACAAAGCCGATGGTTGAGATTTATCAATGTCAAAATGGCATTAATTTGAGTATTATACATTGTATGGATTTGTTACAAAGACATGAGATTTTTGACTTTTTGTGTTTTTATTTGTACTTTAGGTGCATTTGGTGTTGAATTTTTTTGTTAAATGTCTTTAAGGGAGCCTCTAGTTGTTTTGCTTAAGATTTTATTAATTCGTGTTGGGTATTTGATATATTTGTGTATTTGTGGTACATTTGACTCCATAAAACTCTAGAATGTTCATGCTTGGGTTTTGGGATATACTAGATAAAAAAGGGTGATCCTTATTGGTCTATTAGACATGTTTGCAGGCATTTGTCATATTTGCGCTTTTTGTGCATTTAGGCATATACACCATTGAGACATGTTTTAAGAACAAGCTAGGGGTGTACAAAAAACCGTCAACCTGTGAAACCCGCCCAACCCAACCCGCTAACAACCCAATTAAACCCAACCCGCCAACCCGTCAAACCGCCAACCCGTCAAACCACTAATTAGAAGGTTGAAATTGGGTTAGCATAACTCAACCCAACCCAATCCAAACCGCCAACCCGCCGCTAATATATATTATTTCGATAAAATTATATATATATATATATAATAGTTACAACCATTATAATTTACGACCCAAAAAATATATATACATATATTAGTCTAATTTATAACCCAAAAAAATATATGCATATATTAGTCGAATTTACAACCCAAAACCCAAAATTAATCCAACTAGGTCAAGGCCAAAATTAATTATACTAGGTCGATCAGTACGTCTTAATAAGCACAACTGCACGAATAAACTGAAACAACTAGATCGATGCTGATTTTTTCATTACATAAATGTATGAAGTATTTTTATCATAGTAAGAGAATTGACAATTTCTTTGTGGAATCACTTAAGAAATCAGTGTAAGAAGTATCTAGATAGGGTGTGCAACAAAAAACAAAAATCGCTTAAAACAAAAATCTCTTAGCTTTATTACTATTAATGATAATGAGGTGACATTTAAAAAAGAGAAATGTCGAAAAGTCCGTGGCTAGGTTTGTGGTTAAGGATGCACAACACTTTAGGGTTATAGAGGGTGAAAGATTTAGAGAACTTGTTAAAGAGTTGAAACCTAAATTTAGTGTCCTGGTAGAGTGATTGTTGCTAGAGATATTTATCGATTGCTTTGCGATGAGAAGAATAAATTGAAGAAAGAACAAAGAAGGTCAGACAAAGAATATGTTCAACAACTCATTTGAGTCGGAGAGGTCCAACAAGATCGTACTTAATTGGTGATTTGAATCGGATGCTATTTATATATTTGGATGATTGTAATAACTAATTACTTTGTTGAGTATATTTTTAGTATTATTTATCATATTTCATTAGTCAACTTTATGTATATTTCTAACCCGCTAACCCAACCTAACCTGTCCTAACCCGCAAGGGTTGGGTTGGGTTAGGTTAGGTTATATTTTTTATTGGGTTGAGTTGGGTTGAGATTTTTCAAACCGCCATAATTAGGTTAGGTTGTAATAACGTCAAAAATTGCCCAACCTAACCCGCATACACCCCTAGAACAAGCTATGGAATGTTTTAGAGCACAAATCATATGAGTTTGGTCATTTGAGGTTATTTACAAAAAAATGACTTCCGGTGGTCTTTATTACACCTTGGGACATGAAATGGCATAAATCCTTTTGTTAATTCCCAAATTATGTCAAGTTCTAATCTAATTGCAATCACAAACAAGATCACAACAAATTGATTAACTACCTGTTTACAATTTCACAATGAATTTGTATACAGAAGTTTCTCTCTCACACACTTTCTCTCTCTAGAATCTCAGCGTACAATGAATCTAGTTACCAACTTCTTACCACACCTACTAGCCACAAGTCTATTAAAGACAAAAACAAAAACACACGCTTACAACACTTTACAAAGACTTTGACTTTAACTTTTATTACAAGGGACTTTGACTTTCACTTGAGAGTTGACTTTAAGCTTTGACTTGACTTGACTTTCAGCTTCAGACTTCATGATCTTGTATCCAACATATTTATGCTCTAACAATCTCCCCCTTTGGATTCAAGATCATCTCTAAAATATTTTGCAATTCAATCTTCCCCTTTCGTTGTATTGAAGAACTTTAAGAAATTTATCTCCCATTTAAGCTTAATCTGTGTAATCTCCCTATTTGCTTAGCAAACTTCAAACACTCTATCTTCAAAAAAACTTTTGTAATCTCCCCAAAGTCTGTCTTCAAAAATAGTAACAATCTCCTCCAAGGTTATAAAAACCTCTATCAGACGTCAGAAAGAAATTATATTCAGATTCAACCCAGATTGCTTCAGCAAAATGTCTTCAAAGAAAAATTTCAGTAATCTTTGCTTGCTTTCAGGAATCTTTGAACTTTCTGTTTCAACTTTAAACAAACTTTCTTCAAAATCAACTGTCTTGAGATAATTTTCTTGATTACTGCACAGATTTCTTGATCTTCTCTCTCATCTTTAACATTTCTTTAATTATTCTCCCCCTTTTTTATTAATGAAGCATGAAATCATCAGAACTCTTTACAAGAAATGTCACTGAAATTCTGACCACTGATCTTTCATCACTGAGTCACTGACTATTCATCGATCCAAAAAGATATTCATCCGAATCTTTGCAAATTCAGACAAATTATGAGTGTAACACCTGAATCAACAAATGAATCAGTTAAAGTGTCTGTCAGTAACACAAAGTCACTGTGTGTAACGAATACACATTGGAAAGGAGCTTTTGTGATGTTCACTCCCCTAGGTCTTCCATCCAATCATCGAATAACACATGTTTATTCTGTGAACGTTTAGACAGAAAAACAAATTCTCTGTGTGTACGTGCTTGTGTTTGAAAGAATTAAGCACAGATGATTGCTTTTATAAGGCTCAAAATTGTGTAAACCATTGAGACAACAACAATTAAACACATACTCCATTGTGCATGATCGAAGTGCGAAGGTGGGGCAGACTTCCTTCTTTTTCAATATCCAGATTTTCTAAATGAAAATCAGATAGATTATGTGTTGCGTCCCCAAGAAAAATTGAAACATTTTCTTGTTAAGAAGAAAATGAGTAGCTGGTGGGGGTTTTATCAAGAGTTGGCATGGGCTAGTTGCCTGTTTCAATAATGTTCACGAAGAATTATGAAACACTAGCAATGTGGCTGCCCGACTCAGAAAAAAATTGGTGCAGAGTCTAATATTCTTTTACTCTGTTCTCTCACCCTCTTTCTTTTAAACATTGAGCTCGCTTCTAACCAAACTCTCATTTCCATTTTACCTCATCACTTAAACCACACTCAGTATTTTGACTCCTCGCACATTCGATCACTCAAGGATTAACTTCTTGGGTAGGAATCACTGGTTAACGTGAATCCATAGAAGTTTCATTTAAGCTCACACAATGAACCCATGTAATTTTCCTAAAAGAACATGTTGCTCAAACAGTTTAACTTTGCAGTTAAAGCACAAATATATACAAGTCAGATGTTTGTATGGTCACGGATATAATCATGAATATTTGAGCATTTTAAACATTGAAGACTTTTCAACCAAGATAATTGAATGAATGAAATGAATACAACAAACTTGTTTAAAAATCTGACATTGTATGAAAAAGATCAAAATATCTGAATGATTTATCAATTAAGGCTTAGGTCAGCAAAAATTGGATATTGTCTATACGAATCAAAATACAGACAAGTCTTGAAAGAACGTTTCGAAATGAAATCACGCCCAAACATTCTTTGAAGTTTAATCGGGGTGTATCACCATCGAAAAATATTGTTCAATTTGAGACATGGTGATAACATATTCAACAAAAATTAAACCGGTGTGTGTGAATACTTGAAAGTATATGGAAAAGATAATACACAAGTATTAATCTTTGGAAACACACGGTTTGTATATCATTAAAGCACAAGTAGTCATAAAAACATTTAAAATCACACTTCTATATTCATGAAATCATGTTAAGAATCAGAAGTGGTTTGAACATTTAAAAATACGTTTTCATATCTGAAAGTTGTCCTTCTTTCAGACACGTATGAGATTAATATTAAAAATAAACCTTTTCGCTTAGTCTTAAATCTCATCAAGTCAGCTCTAAGTCATATTAGATATGATCATTTAAGCTTTCTCTCAATTCTGCAAAAGTCACAAATTCGTCAAAGTGCAGAGCTTTATTCACAACATTTATTGAAAAGTAAATGACAGAAAGCAATAAAACTTTGAATGTACGAGTTCTGATCAGATATAATCAGAAGTCATATACCATACTTATCGTTTACTCCCCCTGCAAATATGTTTCAGAAAATTAATCAGTGATAAACATATGCAGAAATATGAACTCCCCCTCAAAAGTATGTATATCATCTTTTTATCTTCTCACACTCCCCCTGAGATCATGAACAACCTTAAGTGCAGATATCTTTCAGAATAAAAATAAAGAAATGAAGAAAAATAACAATAACAAAAACTTTAGTAGGTAATCACGGATTACGTCTTGAGATTTAACATACCAAGTTTTGAAACGAGAAAATTAAATCTCTTTTCATCTAAAGGCTTGGTAAATAAATCAGTAAGTTGGTAATCAGTGTTTACAAAATAAAGTTCGATTGTACCTTTTTCGACATTACGCTCTTCGAATCACAGTATATCGGGATCTTGTTGAATTGAAAGCCATAATCTCGGAGTTGTGTTATTATCCACAACACTTGAGAACAACAGTTCGCCGCAGTGACGTACTCTGCCTCAGCTGTTGACGTGGAAACACAAAGTTGTTTCTTTGAAGCCTAACTCACGAGTTTATCGCCTAGAAATTGTATGTGACCCGACGTACTTTTCCTGTCAAGCATACAACCTGCATGGTCTGCATCTGAATACGCTGTCAGCTCAAAACCTGTATCCTTAGGATACCACAAACCAAGATCTGCAGTTCCCTTCATATATCTAAAAATCCTTTTGACCGCAGACAAATTGGATTCTTTTGGATTAGCCTGATATCAAGCACATAGACATGTAGAGAACATTATATCTGGCCTACTAGAAGTTAAATACATCAAAGAACCAATCATCCCTCTGTAGGTTCTAACATCGACAACTTTTCTCGAAGGATCAATGCCAATCTCAGTTCCAGGTGCCATCGGGGTTCCAATAGGTGTACAATTTTCCATGTTGAATTTTCTAAGAATATCGAAAATGTACTTTGATTGATTGATAAAAAAAACCCTGTTGAAAATTGTTTGACTTGTAATCCGAGAAAGAAATTCATTTCTCCCATCATACTCATCTGAAATCTTGACACCATGAGGTTAGAAAAATTCTTACAGTATTTTGGATTTGTTGAGCCAAATATGATGTCATCCACATAAATCTGAATTAATATGATATCGGATTTTTTATTTTTAATAAACAAAGTAGTATCGATCTTACCTTTAGAGAATCCAGACTTGACTAGAAATTTAGATAACACTTCGTACCAGGCTCGAGGGGCTTGCTTCGGTCCATAAAGCGCTTTGTCCAGAATATACACATGGTTCGGTCTATCTGGATTGACAAAGCCTTCAGGCTGAGAGACGTAGACTTCCTCCTTGATAATGCCGTTAAGAAAGGCAGTCCTCACGTCCATCTGATAGACGGTGAAGTTCTTGTGAGTGACATATGCTAGAAACATTCTGATAGCTTCGATGCACGCCACTGGAGCATAAGACTCATCATAGTCAATACCTTCCTCTTGCCTATATCCCTTAGCCACTAGTCTTGCTTTATTTCTGATCACGATACCATCTTCGTCCTTTTTGTTCTTGAATACCCAATTCGTACCGATAATAGTTTTACCTTCTGGCTTAGGCACGAGTCTCCAGACTTTGAGTGCTTCGAACTGATTCAGTTAATCTTGCATCGCAGTTACCCAATCTGAGTCGGCTAGATCTGCAGATACTCGAGTTGGCTCTATCTTACTCAGGAATGAGTCATTCATACACATGTTTAATGTAGCAGACCTAGTTTGCACCGGTTTTGATGGATCTCCAATAATTTGGCTTATCGGGTGCTCTTTGGTCCACTTATGTTCACGAGGGAGTAGATTTGATGTAGATTGATCATGATTTTCATCTAGAAATCCACTGTCACCTTCACCAGTTTGCTTAGTATTTGATAGGGGTACAGTTGAAGTATCTTGTGCAGAAGCTTCAATTGGTACAGCAGTATCAGGTTGTTGATTAGTCGTTACAGTACAACCAACTGACTCAGCAACTTCTGGCTCATCATGAATGTTCACTGCTTCAACTGTTGGAGTAGGCATTTGAATTGGAATCTCTTGCTGAATCGGGAAATTTGTTTCAGTAGATATATCTAAAGTGGTTGGTTCTTCGTGAATCTTCTGATATGTCAACCACAACAGGTTTAGACACTTTAGTTCCAAGAAATTCATCATAAAACAATTCAAACAAAAGATCTAAATCAGATAAATGTGAAGTAGACGAGGATGCTTCATCTGATTTAGTAGCTTTAGGCACAAGTTTTGGACTGATTTGTCCAGAAGCTAATACACCAGTGATAACGGGTTCTGAACTGTCTTGAACAGAAGTCATCTCCTCATCAAATGTGACGTTTACGCTCTCTACTACGATCTTTGACGTCTTTAGATAAACTCTGTAAGCTGCAGACGTTTGAGAGTAGCCGATAAAGATGCCTTCTTCTGCCTTAGGACTGAACTTGTTTAAGTTCTCCTTGTCATTCAGTACAAAGCACCTGCATCCAAAAAAATGGAAATGTTTAATGCTAGGTGTACGATTATTGATTAAAGCATATGGTGTTTTACCAAACCGACGATGGACTATAGAACGATTTTGAGTGTAGCACGCAGTCGATACAGCTTCAGACCATAGAAACAGAGGTAGATCCGCTTGACTTAGCATAGTTTGAGTGGCCTCGACTAGCGTTCGGTTACGTCTTTCTACAACTCCGTTCTGCTCTGGGGTTCTGGCAGCAGAAAACTGATGTGTTATCCCGACCGATTCGATATAACCTTCAACGATTCTGTTTTTGAATTCTGTGCCATTGTCAGTTCGTAGAATCTTGACTGTCTTTTGCAGATTCACTTGGGTAGGCTTTAAGAAAGTGATGATGACTTCGGGCGTCTCATCCTTTGTTCTCAGAAATTTGACCCATGTATTTATGAATTTCGCACGATTTATGCCTGTATACTCGATTTTGACTTTTGACTTTTAGTTAGTTTACATCTTACATATATGTATGGTCTATATACTAAATTTTGAATGTTATATATTATATGGATATATTTTTGTGTTTACAGTGGTGTTTTATTTATGTAGTTTTGTGAAATTTGTATTTTTTATTATGCGATTATGCTCTCTCATCTTTCTCTCTCTTTATCTACACATTTTGGGTGATCGACTTTTAAACCAATTTATTGGGTTTCTTGTTAAGGACAAGTCATTGTTCTTCCCTAAAGTTTTGGCTCTCGTGATTTGTTGTATTTATCGGTCGTTTTCTTATCTATTTGCAGGTACCACAAACAACTTCTAATCATAAGGGCTAAAAGCAAAAGGTTATAAATGGAAATAACAATTATGCAATTATTAACGGGATGGTGAAGAGATAGAAGCATGGGAGTATAACTTAGATAAGAAAAATATTTATTTTAGATATATAGTACTTCTCTAATTAGTGTTCTCATACATTATTCTTATAATGTAAATATTACCCTATTGTTTATTAATCATTTGGTTCATATTCTGAGTTTTTGAATTCATTTTCATTTTATCGGCAAATGATAAAAACCGTCACCAAAAGATTGTTTATGCTTTATGGCAACGGTTTAATTTGATAATTTAACGTCACAGTATGTCAAGTTATGATAACAATTTTCAGAAAATAAATGTCACCATTTGTTTAGCTAATATGACGGCTTTCAAAATAAATGTGATTGTATGACATGTTATTGTGACGATTTTAAAAGAAAGCGTCATCATAAGCTATTATTCAGTGACGGTTTTGAAAAATTAATGTTATTGTATGTCATTCTATGATGATGGTTTTGAATAAATATCACCATATGTAATACTACAGTGACGGTTTTGGAAAATAAATCTCATTATATGTGATGCTACGATGATAGTTTTGAATATATAAATGTCACTTTGTGTCATGCTACGGTGACAGTTTGAATAATTAAACGTCATCGTATGTCATTCTACAGTGACATTTTGAAACATAAATGTCACCGTATGTCATATTTTGACGACGGTTTTGACAAATATACGTCACCGTAAGTCATATATATTGACGATTTTGAATAATAAAGGTCACCATTTGTCATGCTATAGTGATAGTTTTGAAAATTAAACGTCACTGTTTGTCATGCTACCGTGACAATTTTAACAAATAAAGGTCATTATATGTCATCCTACAGTGACGATTTTGACTTATAAACGTCACTCTATGTCATGCTATGGTGACAGTTTTGACAAAGAAATGTCACTATATATCATGCCATTATGACGGTTTTGAAAATATACCGTCACTATATGACATGCTACGGTGACGGTTTGAGGAAAAACATTAATTTTTTATAGACCTAAAGTGACGGTTTGAAGTTATTGTAACGTTTTTTAATGTGATTTCGTAATGTTTTTTAAACGTAACCAAAAGTGTATCAAAAGTGACGGCAAGTACGGTGACGATTTTTATGTCCACGAAAACCGTTACCGTATACCTATGGTGACGGTTTTTAACCGTCACTAAAGACCTTTTTTGTACTAGTGTAAAATGTGTTCATTTCTTTCAAAAGAAAATAAATCTTTAAATCATAAAGTGGATGTGTTGGAAGAAAAACTTTACACTTTAGGTCAAACTGAACAGACCATTCATTTGAATAAACCTAAAGAGAGTAGTGAGTGTTGGGGTCCTGGTTACGAGAACCCACACTACCTCAAAAAGGGTATTTCTAAAGTGCCTGCGCTTTATGACTTTGGATTTTTAAAACTGGCACCACAATACCCTGAACTCAAAGTTAAGTGGACTAAATTGTCTGAAGAGGATGAAGCTAAAGAAAAAGAGAAAAGGAAGAACACAACTAAAATGCAACCTCCATTTCGTTATGAGATGTTGAATTATAGTTACAGTTCTGATAAATCAAAATTTTTTTCTAATGACTATTTCGAAAGTTATTCTTCAAAAGAGTTGGAGGCTAAGCCTACTGAAGGTAAGATTTATGTACCTCCTCTTGTGTTAGAAAGTAAAATTTCTGACCTCGAGAATACTCTAGCAGAAGAAAGGATTTTGATGGATCTAGAACAAACTGTGTTTTCCACTGTTTTTAAAAATACTAATTTTTCTAAAATCTCAAAAACTTCAAAACCTGATGACTTTAGTGGTCTACTTGATGAAGAGTTTGATTTCTTAAACTCTGAAGGTTATTTAGATGAGTGTGTTGCTCAATTTGATTTTAATGCTCAATTTGATTAATTCTTTTGGATTACCCAGTGTGTATGAAAAGGGTGAAACATCAACGAAAGTTGATGAACCAGTTTCTGTGAATACCAAGAAGGTCAAAGGTAAGAAGAAGAAATCTAGGCATTCACAGAAACAGAAAACCACTGGTAAACCAAAGAAAAAGCAATCTTTCAAATCTCACGGTTCTAATTCTAAAGTTTCAAATGTTTCAGATGTGAGAAAGAGCAAATCTGGAGTTAAATCTGAATGGCTACCAAAGAAGAAGGTTTACGAGAATGCTAAATCATTTTCTGATCTTGATTGTAATAGAGGAACTACTAGTCAGACTGATGTAGTTGTGAATGTTGCTTTCAATAAACAAAAACTTGTAACTTCTTACAAGAAATATTCAATAAAGCAATTGTTCCAATTATCTCCGTCTGCTAGAAAGTCTTCTAATTATAAAAGAAATGATTATGTGTCTCGACAATATTCTGATGTTTGGTTTGGCACATATCATGTATATTCTTATCCTTCTAATGCTTCAAATGTTTTTCAAAAGATCAAAGGGTCCATATATAAATGGATGCCAAAATCTTGTGCTAACACTGTAGGACCCATCTATAAATGGGTACCTAAATCTATTGTTTCGTGATTTCTCCTGTGCAGACCCGTCATATGTGGTACTTGGATTCTGGTTGCTCCAAGCATATGACCGGGTGGAAAGATTTATTATCTAATTATAAAGAGAAATATTGCAAAACAGTGAGATTCGGGAACGACCATTTTTCACCAATTTTGGGTTATGGTGACATCGTTCAAAACAACGTGACGATTACTAAGGTGAGCTACGTTGAAGGTTTAGGACATAACCTGTTCAGTATTGGCCAATTTTGTGACTAAGATCTAGAGGTAAATTTCAAGGCCAGGAGATGTTCTGTGCGTACTAAAGACGGTAAAGAACTCTTGGTCGGCACTAGAAAGTCAAAACTCTACACAATTAATCTGTCAAAAGTACATACTGACAATGAGGTGTGTCTACTGTCAAAAGCCTCGCTGCAACAAAGCTGGTTATGGTATCGAAGGCTTTCTCACCTGAATTTTCGTTACATCAACAAATTGGTCACCGGAAAGTTAGTAAAAGGACTTCCTGAGCTTAAATATGTGAAAGAACGTCTGTGCGCAGCGTGCGAGAAGGGAAAGATGAAGAGAGCCGCTCATAAGCCGAAACCTGAGCCGAGTACAAGTTCATCCTTGGAACTTCTGCATATGGATCTCTGCGGTCCTATGCGTACATAGAGCATAAACGACAAGAAATAACTCAAGATATCAGAAATTTGTACATGATAAAGGTGGTGGAATCTACGACTTGGAAAATAATCAAAACAAAAAAATAATTGGTTTGATCAAGTCAACATCCGTCCAAATAAGCCTAGATCGGTCTTTATCAAGCTGATCACAGTCTGATTAAGGACCAACAGTCAGAATTGGAATGGTCCAAACTTTAACATATCAGGTCCAATCAAGTGTAATTTGATCTGATATTTTATACTTAAAAATATTACCACTCTTGAATTATTTCACTTAACATGTAAAGCTAGATTGCTTACTAAGTGCCATATCTTGTTTGCTTTGCTGGTGGATCTTGAAAGGCAGAAAACCTGCAAGTAGAATAACACATCATACCAAAGTCATAGAGATAACGATAGCCATGGTACCCTGCCAGCATAATAAATCAACCGGTTGTAATTAATTTAAGAATGTACTTAAGCTTTCTTCGGTGGTATTACCATCTCCTTTAATGCAGAAAAGAGACCAAGGATGTGAAGGTGTTATGAGCATGATGCTTAAAAATAATTAAACAGAAAAAAAGGACAGATTATGTTTCAAAATTTAATATTAATCCTTGAAATGATGGATGATTAATTTTCCCATTACAACACTCTTAAATCCAACTTAAAACACTTGGTTTCCGTATGTGCACTTTGGCATGAAAACACCCTAAAAAGTTTGGGATTTTGGGTAGTAACATTAGTCTAGAATATAGTCAACTTGTAATAAAAAATTTAGTGAAGGAAAATAAATTCAAATAAATATAAGAGACAAGCCAAATGTAACTTGGGAAATTACCAAAAAGTAGAAAACAAAGAGAGAAAACCAACTAACTTGTTCCATTTTATACAGTATAAACAATTAAAAGTCCCTGATAACCATTTTGCTCACCTCGCTTGAAGTTAAAGTAGGGCTGTGAATGACAAACTCATCCGTATGAGGAGCAAATGTTGCAGTTGTTTCAAGACCTTGCACGTTGGAGCCATGGTCAAGTTCTGTTTGTGCATAACAACCAATAACTTTCATCTTTTGGGCCAATGGCAATCATTTCCTTTTTTGTTCCTCGGTGCCTTGTCCTTCAATAGCCGGGATGAACATTTCCTAAGGAATCATAGGAACAAATGCACTGAGACAGCTTATGGCACAATCTTTAACCACTGAAGCTAAAAGTCACAATCTAACTAAAGTGATATAGATATATGTATATATTAGGACTTGGGAATACAGGAAATTACCCATTGAAGATCAGTGTAAACAGGTTAGCCAATATAATGTCGCAACAGTTTGGTTTCTTCTATGATGAACAAAAAGTGCACATCCAAGTGAAAATTATAGAAGCATAAACCCGAAAGGCCAGTCTAGAAGTGAAAGCAGCTTTGCTTCCTTAAACCTGGTATCTTGATACCTTCTTGCAGGCTTAAAGTAAAGGTTAATTACCAGATAGACGAAGATCAGTGATCAGCTTCCATGCATGAGCAGCTGTTAAAAAACCAATCCTGCGGTAGCATTCGGGTGGTAATTCGATCCCTTACTTTGCATTTTTCCTGGACGAACATTAGGTTATCTTCCACAAGCGAATTCACAGTGATACAGTTGAAACGAATGTGTTTATCGATCTAAAAATACATTTGTTAAAACTCCGATTACGAGATTGACCGCCATACTCTGAATCTAAACAGGTTGAAGTTAAAAGGAAAACTGGGAACATGAAGTAGTCAAGTCGGATTTGCTTCCAATTTTTTTCTTTTTCTATGTAGGGTGACTGGGTGAGAGTGATGATTGATGAGAGGGTGGGTTCACATACATCTTTAAGAAAGCTTGAAGAACTTCATGCACAACACAACTGCAAGCACTTGAGAAGGAGAAGAAAATTTTATTTTCTTTAACATAAAATTTACCAAAAACAGTAATGCTCGAGTATGTTCTTTCTAGTCAATAGATTACCAATTACTTATTATTGCTTCTAAATAGTAGGAGAAAAACATCGAACACAACCACAAACTCAAACACAAACAAACAAACCAAGATCAACGAAACCCCGTTTGCGAGGAGCAAACTGGAACCCAACGCCTATCAGCAAAACAGGAAGCAAGTGAAAACAGCAACCAGACAACAACCCCTTCTGTTCACAAACGAAAACGAAAATAAATTTGAACTTGAAAAACTTCATAAATCAAACGAAAAGTGGAACTTTGAAAACGAAATCAAAATCAAACAATACCTGGAAAGAACCTGCAGAACCTGTGAAATAGAAATCGAACGAGAGGTGGAAGGGATGGAAATCGAACCTGTGAAATAGAAATCGAACCTGACGAACCTGTGAAATGGAAATCGAACCTGACGAACCTGTGAAATAGAAATCGAACCTGCAGAACCAGAAACGAAGGCGATGTAGGTGACTGTTCTTCGATCGAGAGGGAAAGAGAGTTCGATCGATGGTTGTTGTTCGATCGAGAGAGAAAGAGAGCTCGTGGTGGCGATAGAGAGAAAGAGAGTTCGATCGGTGTTTTTTAACCTAATTTTTGGGGGATAGGGGGAAGAAACGTGAAATAGAAAAAAGAGGGGGAAGGGATGGCAGGTGATTTGTTTTTGTGAAATTTTGAGTTTTCTTAAAAGCTTTGATTTGTTTTTTAATTTAAAATAAATAATTTTTTAGATAATAAATATTTTTATGTTAAAAAAATTATTTTAAATGTTTATATTCAATATCTATATCTATCTATATCTATACTATATTATAAAGCACGGATACAAAACTCTTAGATACAAATTATTAGGCACAAGGTACCATTATTTTATGCAAAATTTTAAAAATCTCTTAATTTACAAATATCAAAGCACAAGATACATATTACTACTGCATGCTTCTAACACCCACCAATTTGGTATGAGAAATAGAGGCACATTAGGATGATGTGTACCAGATAGAGTTATTAGTCTTCATGAGTTATTAGTCTTCCTGGGTTTAAGTCCAATAGAGTTGAATGAAGGTTAGTAGATCCATTAAGGCCCAATGAAACTCTTTAAAGCCCAATAGAACCCTTTAAAGTTCGATATAGATCCATTAACGCCCAATGAAACATTTAAAACCCAATAGAACCCTTTAAAGTCCGAAAGATCAGTTAAGGCCAAATGAAAACCTTTAAAGGCCAATAGAACCGATAAAAGTTCGGTAGAATTAATTAAACCCTAATAGATCCATTAAGACCCAATAAAACCCTTTAAGTCCCGATAGATCCATTAAGGCCCAATGAAACCCTTTACAGCCCAATAGAACCCTTTAAAGTCTGATAGATCCATTAAGGCCCAATGAAACTCTTTAAAGCCCGAAAGATCAGTTAAGGCCCAATGAAAACCTGTAAAAATTAAAACCCAATAGAACCTCTTAAAGCCCGATAGATCCGTTAAGGCCCAATGAAAACCTTTAAAGGCTAATTGAACCGATTAAAGTTCTTTAGAATTAATTAAACCCCAATAGATTCATTAAAACCCAATGAAACCCTTTAAAGCCCGAAAGATCAGTTAAAGCCCAATGAAAACCTTTAAAGGCCAATATAACCGATTAAACCTTTCATAACTTATTATAGCGTAATAACACCAAAGCTTAGTAAGAACCAATATATACCAACAAAACCTTTCATGACTTATTGAGGCCCAATAACACTGATAGTGACTTAATACGTGTTTGTCTACAAATATGTACTACATATATGCATGTAATGTGTATTGGGATCAAATGGACCATTTAAAGCCCAATCGATCCATGTGGATCCGTTAAAAGCCTAACCGATCCGTTAAAGCCCAAATGAATTCAGTAAAACCGAAATGGAACCATTAAAGCCCAATAAAACCCTTTAAAGCCCGTTAGAATCCCTTAAAACCCGATAGTCCATTAAGGCCCAATATAACCTTTTAAAGCCCAATATAACCTTTTAAAGCCCAATATAACCTTTTAATGTCCGACATAATCCCTTAAGGCCCAATGAAACCCTTTAAAACCCAATAGAACCCTTTAAAGCCCAATAAAACCCTTTAAAGCCCGATAGAATCCCTTAAAACTCGAAAAGAAGGCCTTGCACATACCAAATTGGTGGGTGTTAGACGTATGTGCAGTAGCAATATGTATCTTGTGCTTTGATAATTAGTTCAGTATAATTAATTAAAGTCAAATAGATCCATTAAGGCCCAACGAAACACTTTAAAGCCCGATAGATCCATTAAGGCCCAATGAAACCATTTGAAGCCCAATAAAAGCCTTTAAACCCCAGTAGAATCCCTTAAAACTCGATAGATTCATTAAGGCCATATTGAAACCCTTTAAAGCCCAATGTAACCTTTTAAAGCCCGATAGATTCATTAAGGCCCAATGAAACCCTTTAAAGCCCAATAGGACCCTTTAAAGCTCGATAGAACCCTTTAAACCCTGATAGATCCATTAAGGTCTAATGAAACTCTTTAAAGCCCAATAGAACCCCTTAAAGGTCGATAGATTCATTAAGGCCCAATGAAACCCTTTAAAGCCCAATAAATTCATTATGACCCAATGAAACCCTTTAAAGCTCAATAGAACCCTTTAAAGCCCGATAGAATCCCTTAATGTATTATTATTTAAAATTATTATTAATTAATTAATATAATAAGTGTATAAAATAATAAAAATTACAAAAAAAAAAGGAAAAAAGACATATATAGGGACGAAAATTGCAATTTACTCTACAACTAATAAGACAAAAAAGGGAAAAAAATAAGCTAAAATGACCAAAATACCCTTAAACTAACTAACTTTTTTAACTAAAGTTAATCAGATGGACCAAAAGTGAAATAAAATGGTAACCACAATGACCAAAACTTTAATTAGTTTTAAAAATGGACCAAACTTGATAATAAGTGGCAACCATAAGAACTAAAAATGTAATTTACTCTATATTTTATTATAATTTTTAGAGGAAATTGTAATTTTGGTCCCTATGGTTTGTTGTTTTTGCCACTTTTGGTCCCTATAAAATTTTTATTACAAGAAAAACCTTGTGGTATACAAAAGTGCTCGGTTTTGGTGCCTGAGGAGTTACACCGTTAGGTTGCCTCCGTTAAAACCACACATGTGACTTGCACACGAGGGCATATTGGTCTTTTTACAAACCACAAACCACAAGGACCAAAATTGCAATTTACATTTTTATTACTATACCATTTATTTAAAACATAATTATTATATTATATATTTAATAAATAAGTGTCATTTGATTTAAAAATAACTTATTTAATAAAATGACAAAATTTTAATTAATTAATAATTTGTTTACATTTCGTCGACCAAAATTATAATAAAATAATTTGTATTTTGGTTTTTATCAAATTTCACTTTTAAAAGAAAATAAATTATCCAACAAAAATAAATTAAACGCATTAAGTTTTTTATAAGAATTATGTTAAGAAAGAATATTTGAAGAGGAGGATCGATCAAAATTGTAATTTTCTCTATTCTTATTATATAATTAATGTTATAATCTCAAAAATAGAAAATCTTTTGTTGGAATCGCCAGAAAGTTCATGATTACAATAATGGAGGTTGTGGTGTAGTTCTTCGAGTTTTTTTTTTTTGGAAGAAGTATCCCGACCACTTTGGGCCCAGACTAATCTCCGGAAAGCAGGCGTTTGGCCCGCGGGCATTCATCCCGTGGCCACAAGGATGACACATGTGCCAATATTTGGCACAAATGCTGCGTGTGAGACTCGAACCCGGGCAACCGCTATGAAGTCCCCAGGCTCTTACCACCATGCCACACCCTTGTGGTTAGTTCTTCGAGGTTGGTAGCACATCAGCTGTGTTTTTTGATCTCTGTTGATTTTATTTCAAACATTACCGATACCGTGGCCTGATGTATAATGACATTTATTTTTTGATCTCTGTTGATTTATTTTTGGACCTTATTGTATTCAAAATCGCCAACATAACATGACATATGGTAACGTTTATTATACAAAACCGTCATCGTAACACGACGTATGTTGATGTTTATTATTCAAACTATTACTATAGAATGACATGTGGTGACGTTTATTGTACAAAACTATCAACGTAACATGACATATGGTGACGTTTATTATACAAAACTATCACTGTAACATGACATACAATGACATTTATTTTTCAAAACCGTTACCATAGAATGACATACGGTGACACAATCAAAATTGTCACCATAGCATGATATATGGTGACGTAAATTATTCAAAACCATCAATGTAGCTTGAGATATGGTGACGTAAATATTTTAATACCGTTACCATAGCATGACATATGATGATGAATGTTTTTCAAAAGCCATGGCCAAAACCTAACTTTTGGTGACGAGAATTCTGCAAAACGTTGCCATTGAACTTGATGAATTTTGGAAACGATTTTCAAATAAACGTTGCTATACATAATTTTGTTTTGGTAACGGTTTTTTAAAACCATTACAACATAAAGCAACGGTTTAGACAAAAACCGTTACTAAAGGGTGCTCTATGGCAACGGTTTTTAAAAACCGTCACAACATAAAGAAACGGTTTTTCAAAACCGTCATAAATTGTTACCATAGAGGACCCTTTAGTAATGATTTTGTCTAAAACGTTGTTTTTTTCTAAGTTGTTGGTAATGCTAATGTTTATTTTCTAAAACCGTTACTAAAAGAATTCTCAAATTTTTTTGCGACTTTCCGTAACGGTTTTTTAACAAACCGTTACAAACCTGTTTTCTCAAAACCGTCACAAAAAGCCATTTTTGTACTAGAATTAGCAATCTCTTTAGAATCAAATTGACATAGTTTATATTTAGAAATAGTTTCAGATAATTCATTGTGAATTATTGTCTTCTCTTTAGCGCTGGTATCAATGTTTTTATGTAAAGCCTTAATCAATACGTTCTTCTCAGCAATATCCTTGCTAAGTTTCAGTATTGATTGGTTGTTTTCTTTATTGATACCTCTTTCACGCTTAAGTTTAGACTCTAATTCTTGGAGTTTAATCATCATGACATTCATTTCATTGAGAAAGTCTAATTCAGTCATATCACATACCTCTTCATTGTCTTCTCCATCTGAATCAGCTTCATCGTCAGTCACTTTCTTGCCCATAAAGCACAAGTGGGCTTTCTCTTCTTTCTCTTCTTCTTCATCCGAATGGTCAAGCCAGAACTCATCCTCTGCCATAAGAGCCTTGCCAGCCTCCTGCTACTTGGCCAAGAGCATCTTATTTTTGTAGTACTCAGAGTTTCGGACCTTGGGCTTTCTACAGTCTTTCGCAAAATGTCCGAGTTTGCCGCAGTTGTAGCACTTTGTCGGTTCTGGATCTTTCTTCTCTTCAGTTCTATACCTCTTCTCATCAGATCTTTTCTCTTCCATTCTCTTTCCTTCTACCCTCTCCTTATGTTCGTAGTTTCTGGAACCCGAAGAATATCTCTAACTGTTAGAACCAGGCTTTTTGTAGAACTTTTTCTGAAAGGCTTTTGTCAACATAAGCATGGCCTGCTTCAAGTTCTCACAGTCATCAGAGTCAGAGTTATCATCACTGTCCACTTCATCTGGCTCAGAAACTACTACTTTCTTCTTCTTCTTGAGGCTCACTGACTTCTTCTTGACGACCAGGGCAATCGGATCAGCAACTACCTTCTCAGCCTTTTTCTTTTCCTCTTTGATCTCCTCAACCTCTTCTTCATTTTGCGTAAGAGTCTCGTAGACCTCATGTAGTGGAATCTCGTTCAGATCTTTCATCTGCTTCATTTGTCTTGTAAACCTCTTCTACTCAGGCTACAAGATGCTGAGGAATTTGACAATAAGCTCAATTTGTGACTTTTTGACTTTGTTCTTGCTGAGCTCGTTCAGCAAAGTCACAAATCTATCGTAAGTTGCCTCAAGAGATTCTCCCTCCATGGCTTTGAATTCTTCGTAGTTGTTGAGGCAATTGGAGACTTTGAGCTGGTTGTCGATCTTTGATCCGAGCATCATCTTTTCTAATTGATCCCACATTTGTTTGCCCGTTGCGTTGTAACTGTCTATCTTGACCTAGATCTCATTAGAAATGCCTTGTAGAATGAAAGATCTAGCCAATCTATCAGCTTTATGTCTTCTTCTTTGTTCATCGGTGTACTCCTCAAGTGGTAGAGGGTACTCTCTTTGTTCTTCTTCTCCAGTCTCTCCTACAACTGTGTGAGTCTTTGTTGGAGTTTTCATTAGGCCTTCCTTTAGAGATATTCTGATATAGTCTCCCAAATCATTGCGGTCGATGAAGTCTAGGAAGCGATCTTTCCACTGCTCGTACTCTCCTTTGAAGAGAACCGGTGGTTTTACGTCAGTTCCGATCGCAAGTGCTTCCCTTGATGTCATCCTGTTTACAAAATATTCAATAAGAACTTGACAAATGACCGTTAGTCCAAGTGAAATTAGAAAAAAAAATACTGAAACTTAGAAAAAATCAAAAATGAAATTTCCAAAAATCACTAAGTGTGGAATTCGCACGTCAGAGTGAAGTACAAGGAATTCGCACACAAAATTCGCACAACTATAGAATTCGCACACTTAAAAGAAATCAGAATTCACATATAACCAGAATTCGCATGAAGTGTTATGCGAGTTCTAGGAATTCGCATACAACTCTATGCGAGTTCTAGACTTGGAAAAAAATTTTAAAATCAAACTTTTCGCATGAAACACAATTCGTATAAAACTTTTCGCACAACTAACATATACGAATTCTACGCTTAGAAAGATATTTGAAAAACAAGAATTCGTACAATTTCTCTATGCGAATTCTGAGAATTCGTATGAAGTTAGATGCGAATTCTGCGGAATTCGTATCCTACTTTATGCGAATTCTATACTTGAAAGATTTTTCACAAAGCTTTTCGCATAAAAGACTTATGCGAATTCTGACTTTTCGTAAAACAAAGATATACGAATTCTGTCCTTTGAAAATTTTAAGAAACACTTTTCGCACAAAATGATTATGCGAATTCTGACAATTCGCACGAAACAGATATGTGAATTCTTGGCAATTCTCACATCATACATATGTGAATTCTATGCAATTCGCACAAGACCCATCTGCGAATTCTACACTTGAATTTTCATAAACACAAAATTATGTGAAATCTAATTAAATCTGCGAAATCCAATGAGTCTGCGAGTTCATCTTACGAGTTCTTGATGTATCTGCGAGTTCTTCAGTTCTTCGACCAAAATACACACTGATCTATTCCAAAATCCATCTAACCTTTGAATTTCGATCTATAACTTTGACAATTCGGTCACTAGAACAACTAGAAACAAATACAAACAATGAATTTTAAAAAGGAACACTAACACTTACAAATCAAACCAATTACAGTGCGTAGAACTCGTGAATACAAAACTCGACAAATCTCAAAAATTGATGATCAATTACAGTGCAATTCAATACTAAACCTATACAAGACTGATCTAAAACATAATTCGAACCAAATCTAATCAATTACAACTCGAAAAACTCACAAAGATTCGAAATTCAATCTAAGACTCAACGAACACAGTGCGACTCCATATTTTCTTGATTTCAAACTTGGATATGCTCTGATACCAATTGTTAATTCCCAAATTATGTCAAGTTCTAATCTAATTGCAATCACAAACAAGATCACAACAAATTGATTAACTACCTGTTTATAATTTCACAATGAATTCGTATACAGAAGTTTCTCTGTCACACACTTTCTCTCTCTAGAATCTCAACATACAATGAATCTAGTTACCAGCTTCTTACCACACTTACTAGCCACAAGTCTATTAAAGACAAAAACAAAAACACATGCTTACAACACTTTACAAAGACTTTGACTTTAACTTTTATTACAAGGGACTTTGACTTTCACTTGAGAGTTGACTTTAAGCTTTGACTTGCCTTGACTTTCAACTTCAGACTTCATGATCTTGTATCCAACATATTTATGCTCTAACACCTTTAAGAAACATTTTGTTGGTTTATTGTGGCATATGTTTTTGTTAGTCAAACAAGTTGTAGGTTTATTGTTTTGGAGTTATTTTCAAATGCTCAGTTTGGGGCTTTGCCCAATAAAAGTGGTTCAACTTGGATATTTGAACAATAGTTACATTTATCACATTTTTTTAATTAATATTACATGATTTGGTTTGTTATCATTCAACTGTGAGTCATATAATTTTGGGCTTGTGATGCATTTGGATCCATAGGCATATAAGTCTATCGTATGTGATAAGTGAGGTAATCTGATGTTCTTACTTTGTAGCTAGTACTCGAGTAGGTATTATGGTCGTCTTAGTATTACAGAGGTAAACTCTTATGAATTGGACTCCATGAACATAGGTATTGCAAAGGTGATCTCATGCTGAGTCAGACTCTATGAGCCTTAATTATGCGGTGATGAACTGCTTGGAGTCGGACACTAGGACCCTTGTTTGATATTTTGGCCTAGTATAGTTGACACTAAGTCATCGAAGTATTGCGGGGATGAACTCGTGTGGAGTCGGTCCCCTAACCATTTGCTTTGAAGGTGTAACTCAACTTGTGGACGAGTAGACACCTAGATCAAGTTCGACTATGGTGGGTACTCGTTGTAGAGTCAGACATTAGGACCTTGGGTATTGAGGTGGAAACTCGAGAAGGATTTAGACACTAGGACCTTGATCATACGGTGAACTCAGTAACGTCTAGTGAAGCTTACTTTGTGTTATGTTATATTCGAAGAAAACATGTCTCCCCTATAACCGAAAGGTGTGTTGTGATTGTTAGGTTTTATATTGAAAAAAAGCGGGTTTAAGGGATACTGAGTTTTATGCGGAAAATGGAGCGTTTCACGATAAGATATTGCTTCTGGAAAAAAACGTATTTTCAATTGAAGATTGTTGTTTAAAGTACATTTTTTCGGTTTTACCATTTTTTAATACTTGTATCATAAACTATTTGAATTCACTAAGTTTTAAGTCTAACACTTTGTCAACATGTATATCAGGTCCTGGTAGGATCTATGTTGAGTTTAGAGTTGTCTAGAGGGTCCTGATAGGATGGCATTAGAGGCGTTATCCGGTTATGAAGATAGTATATTGGATGATTTTTAGTAACCCTATACTTTTGGAATTAGATAGTTTAGTCTAAAACTCCTATGCATACTTTGATCTTCTTTTGTGAACTTTGAGTACTATTGTATTAAAGTTAGTTTAATTTTGAAAGGAATTGGAAATTAAATATTATCTGCTATTTTTGAATTGCAGGGATTAGCGACCACCATACTGAGACCTAAGAGATTTCCAAAGTAGTTTGAAATATGTAGAAACAATGTAGGGTTCATGAAAATGGTGACAATCAATGATGCAAAGCATATTGAGTAATTGTATAAGTCATATTGTATTACTCCCTCCGTCCCAAATTAAGTGTCCACATTACTATTTTAGTTTGTCCCAAAATAAGTGTGCACTTTCGAAACCAAGTTTCAATTTATCATTCTACCCTTTATTATGAGATGAAGAAAGTTTCTCTATCTATTATCAAGGGTAAAAGTGACATTTAGTATTTAAAAAATGTAATAATTGCACATTCCTAAAACCGTGTCATTTTCATTGTGGACATTTATTTTGAGACGGAGTAGAAGATTTGAAAATGATTAAGGAAATGCATCAACTTCAAACAATGATAATTATTTAATAAGGTGGAGTGGTTGTGCTCACTAGTAATTATAAAGACCTCAATTATAATTAGATTACTGAGGATAATTCAAAAATGATCTCAGATTAACTTCAAAGTTGCAATAAACCTCAAGACAAATATTCATATTTTAGGGCCAAAATAGAAGTATAATGCATGGCTCAGTTTCAAGGAAACGGTCATTATAGCTTCACTAGATTGATAACAAGTCGAACATCCCAAACTTCAAATCATCATCATATAAAACATAAGAAGAAACTTTGAGTTGCAAATCTTAACATTTCAATTCACGAACTCTAAAGGAAGTCTTTGTCCCATGCAAACTCTAACGAAAGTGTGTATGTTTTCCATGATCTTAAAACAAAATTTTTTTGTTCTTTAATACAACTCGTTTATATAAATAGTGTTTTTGCTACATAAATTGGATTTCTTGTGTTATAACATTCTTTAAATACTTAACAACTTAAACCATGTTATTAAGATAAATATACTATCGTATAAATCTTTGATAATGATGGATTACATTTGGTAGGTGACCAATCTTTTCCGCTACCATAAAACTCTTTTTTACCCTAATCGATTATAATCCTATGTCACATTATTAAACACACAACCATCTTGATAACTTTATATCATGTCAAGTTTCCCACAATACCCATCTTTTATGAGTACATAACCACTTAATATATATATATATATATATATATATATATATATATATATATATATTTATATCGTTTTTCACAATAAATTTTACCTATTAATCTATTAAAACGACAAACATTAGATTGATCCACATATCATGTATTCCCCTAATCTTGATTCTCAAGAACAAATATCAATACATCAAACTGTTATTTAATTCAAGATTTTTAAATTATTTTGAACATGTTTCAATCACTTCAAACAAATGATGTTTTATATTCAAAGATCGTAAGAATATATATATATATATATATATATATATATATATATATATATATATGGAGAGGTTCATTTGAGAAATCGTAAATATATGAGAAATAGAGAAGTAATCTTAGCCATTCATCTGGTCAACATTTGCGGCTTTGACCGTAAAACACCGGATAATTTCTTGTGTGGTCTATAGAAGGTAGAGGGGTAATTTCGTAAAATACACGGGATGAGTTCATATATGAATTTGTATGAATCACAAAGATTCATATATGAATCTGTTAGTTAGTTCAACTGATTCATATATGAATCAGTTAAAAGAGTTCAGTTGTTAATTGCACTGGTTCATATATGAACATATAGTTCATATGTGAATTATACATGTTCATATATGAACACAGCTCGTGTGTTTTGTAAAATTTACGAAATTGTTCTTCTATTTTTGAGATAGCCGCAACTTTTGACCAGTCAAAGCCGCAACTTTTGACCGGTCAAAGCCGCAATATTTGACTACTCAAATCCGATCTTGACCATATGAATGACTAGGATTACTTCTCTATTTCTCATATATTTACCATTTCTCAAATGAACCAAACACTATATATATATATATATATATATATATATATATATATATATATGTAGGGGCTTAATCATTTGAGAAGTCCAAATTTTGTGAGATGTGTGAGGTCCATCGAAACCACAAATTTAAGATAATTATTGTTATTAATAAATGAGCTAATTATTATTATTTATTAAATAAAAATTAATGCATTTTCTAAAATTTTCATTTATATCTCTTTCTTTTTTTCTCTCTCTCCTCTCCTCTCCTCTCTCTATAACATACACAAACGTACAACTAAATTTGCACATAAAGTGAACACAATATAAACAAGTTTAAGGAAATTTTTACTAGTTTGTTCATAATGTATTTACAAGGTCCACATGGTGTTTACAAGTGTTAGATTTAGTTTTATTGATGTAGTTAGTGATCACAATATGTTCACAAGTTATATCAAATTTAGATTAATAGTGTGTTCACTATGTGTTCACAAATTATAATAGTCCCTCCGTACCAAAATAAATGTCCACAATGAAAAATGCACATAGTTTTAAAAATGTATAATTATTACACTTTCTAATTAACAAAATGACAACTTTACCCTTAATTATAGAGAAAAAAATTTTCTCCACCTCATAACTAGGGTAGAATGGGAAAATAAACGTTTACTTTTGAAAATGGACACTTATTTTAGGACAAACTAAAATAGTAATGTAGACATTTATTTTGGGACGGAGGGAGTAATAATTTTAAGAAAGTGTTCACAATGTATTCACCTATTATATATATTCAAGTATATATATGTGTACGTGTATGTTATAGAGAGAGGAGAAAGAAGATTGGAGAGATGAGAGAAAAAAAGTGGAAATAGGAGACAAAAATTTTTATTTTATATTAAAATTTATTTTTCAACTCATTTTTCATGACCTAAATTGCATGTCACGGATGTTACAAATTGTACGGATCTCCAAAGAAGACCCTCATATATATGTATGTATAGAATCATGGACGGAGCCATGTAAGCACCACAAGGTGCATTGGCTCCCCCTCAATTGTTTTTAAAAAAAATTAATTAATGTAATTTGTACTAATAATAAACCCAAATATTTAGTATTTTAAATTTTAGTGGACTTTGCTCCTCCTCAATTATTTAGGTGCCGCAAATAAAAATGACAAATCAGAAAACTAGTATCCGTCCTCTCTTAATTGTAAAATCAACACATAAAAAACATACGACTTCTCTACCCAAAAAAAGTAGCGCCTGATTCTCTCTGTTAAATCTATAAACGTTGAATATCATGGATATAAATATTTGATATCTTTATTTTCACGACTAAATATAATATTTTTACCTTCAAAATTTTCCCTGAGAAATCCGTCGCTAAAGGTCACAAAACCTTTACAAAAATTGTTGAGTAAATTGTTGGTGGGAAACTCAAACTAATGTCAGATTCCCCATGGTCTTGATTTATTTATTTCCTTAAAAAACATCTGATTCTACCTGAACCATTAGCACTTTGTGGGCGATCCGTTGGTAATCACCGATGAAAATTTTGTTGGGTAATTTTTGTGGGTAAAATAATTAGTTTATAGTGTTTTGCGTTTTTCATAATGTACGTTAACTTATTTTTTTTTTTTTTTATAATTAAGGTGCTCTCCCTTGTATAAATTTCTGGCTTCGTCCCTGTGTAGAATGGAAGTGTTTATAAAACCTGTATGTATCTTTACATTTTGAGATAGAGGAAAAGTCTATGTACATCATATCTTTCATAGACCTTATTTTGAGATTTACTAAGTTCGTTTTTTATTTAGTTTAGTTTATCTAGTGTTAGGCTCAATCAAGAAGTCATTTATGTTGAGAACGTAAGAAGTAATCTTATCCATGATGTTACACTTTTTATTTTGAATGTTTTTATTTAAGTGAAAGATATATATATTGTCTAGTAATTAAGATAATCATGGAAAAAAATTAAAATATATCCTAATTAATCTCATATTTTCTCCTAACCATTTTTTAGTATTAATAATCATTGATTTTTATCCAACATTCCACCATGAAATTAATGATGACTTTATAATTCATAATCCAATTAAACCTCATTTCCTTAAAAATATCACATGTGAATATGGACATTGATGTTCTTCACTGGTTGATTGAAATGATACCAAACGCAAAAGATCTCAACGAACATGCGAATAACAGTTATGGTGAAAAAGGTGAAAACACTTTCAAGCGTTTGAATGAGTTCACTTTCTAATTTAACTTTTTTCCCCTTCAACTATCTTCAACTACCTTTATCTTCAAATTTATCTCATTTTTAAGTCGCTTTCACGAACTCTTACGTACATTTAATCACTTTCATATGTATTAATTTCCTATGTTATAGTCATGATGATAAAAATAGATAAATAAAGTTAGTTGAAGTTAGATGAAATTATATGAATGTTTTGTTCTCACTTTCTCATCATAACTCTTAGAGGACGTTTGGTTTGATGGAATGGTTTTGAGGAATTTGGATTTCGTGTAAAGATTTGAAATTGGAGGGATCGATGCCGATTCATATTGGTGGTGGTCGGCGGCGGTTCAGACCGGTGATGGTCGGTGGTCGTTCAGACCGGTGGTGGTTGGTGGTCGTTCAGATCGGTGGTCGTCGACGGTTGTTCAGATTGACGGTAGTCGGCATAGGTTCATATAGGTTTGGGTAAATCAAGTAAAGAAGATGAGAGTAGTTTTGTCTTTTTGAGAAAATGGGATGAAATGGAATTGAATTCCTTCTCAATTGTGATGGAATGACCAAATCCATGAATGGTGGAATGTGTGGAATTCAATTTCATTCCATAGATAACCAAACGCTTGAATGGAATTTGGTCAATTGAATTGATCATTCCAATTCCTTCAGATTCCATCGGAATCCTGCGAACCAAACGTCCCCTTAGTGTGTTTGGTTTGTAGGATTTGAAATAAAATTGAACTCCATTCTTTATAAATAATTTATAAAAACAAATTATAAATAATAGTTAAATTACCTTTTAATAATTGATTATTACAAAACAAATGGTTTTAACATATTCTAAAACATTATTACATGCAAATCCTACAAAATCACGTGAAATACCAACCATCCCCGTAGGATTTCAAAATCCTATGTTTGTGGGATTTTAATAAGGTCTTGGAATTTCAAATCCAAGAAATCCTTTAAACCAAACATAGGATCCTAATGGAATTCAATTCCAAATCCAATCCAATCCTGTAAACCAAATGAGACATTATTCTTACCTAACCCAACCATGTATATATATACAGGGACGGACCCATAAATTTTTTCATATGGTGGCACTATATAATATAGTTATATAGATAAAACATAATTACAATAAGCACGGTATTTATCGACGTGTTACCAACGTTAAATATCGCCTGACGTGTTTTTGGCCTAATTCCACCGCTTCGAGCGATTTTTATAACTTTTTTTTGGAAGGCATAGCGGCATCGAACCAACGAACGACTACCACGAACACACACACACGCACACCTCCCCAGCGGTATCGGGCATCCACGGGCAGCCCACTAATCCGCCGCATTCTACGGCCCAGCTTACGCTGAACCTAGAGCCCAACCACAGTCTAAGACTGGGCTGGGGGGCAGCTCAGACCAGCCCAAGGACTGGGTACTCCTCATGCACTCAAATTGACTCCCCTTGGATTCGAACCCGGGTAGATTGGGATACCATCCACAATCCCCCCTAGGATGTTACCGCCCTTGGGGAAACCAACTGAGCTAGACATGATTTGTTTTTATAACTTTTTGCTTGATTTCGAGAGATTCTTAAGTTTTTTTTATCGATTCCGATGGACTTTTTCGGTTTTTTGGGTTGATTTCAAGATTTTTTTTTGGTTTTTGGTTGATTACAAGGTACGGACGGTTGCACCTTCTTGAACTTTTGAATATCATACGGTGACACCTTTCATAATCGTAAAAATTTTAACCCTTCGACGGAGAAATAATACGGTGGCATGTGCCACCGTATTCCCTACACTAAGTCCGTCCTTATATTTATATATATATATATATTATGCAACTTTTTACGTGATGCAACCCTTGCAACTCCTTTATCTACCACACATTTTACTTTTACTTTTTTTTTAATTTACATAAAATGTGTGGTGGATAGAGGGGTTGCAAAGGGTTGTACCATGTAAATGGGTGCATTTGAACGCCCCTCTCTGTCTCTCTCTCTATATATATATATAAATGTGGTGAGAAAAGAGAGGTGACACATATGTTGCTTTTTTAGGATTTGGGTGAAAGGCAAAGGGGAAAGGCAGAGAGATGACAGAACAATGGGTTAAGAGATGCACGTTAGGTTTGCGTGTTAGACGGGCGTCATCATGTTAAGGAGGAAGGAAGGATGGGGTAAGTTTTTTTCTTTTTCAAGGGGTAAATTTCAACCTTCATATCATATGAATGACATGCTTTTCATTTTAATTAATTATAACCAATATTTTCTTATCAAATTAAATTTATCTCTCTCTCTCTCTCTCTATATATATATATATAGAGAGAGAGGGGTGTTTAAATGTAACCCTTTTTAATGGTGCAACCCCATGCAACCCACCTATCTACCACTCATTTTGTTTTCACTTTTTTAATTAAAAAAGTGAAAATAAAATGAGTGGTACATAGGTGGGTTGCATGAGTTGCACCATTAAAAAAGTTGTACAATAACTCACCTCTATATATATATCATTCTTATTATATATTTAAAATAAAAATGGACATAGTCCCGCTAACCGGTATGTGTGACAAACTATATAAGAAAGATATTGCAAATAACAAGGCACATAATACAAAAATAGTTCAAGTTTATGTTTACACTCGTGCATACCTATTAATAGCTATATCAATAACCAAAACTCAGATATATTTGTTTTAAAATATATTCAAAAATAAAACCATTCTTTGTTTATGTAATTTTTTTTTGAAATAAAATAAAATTTTATCTGATTTAAATATCTGTACTATATTATAAAGCATCTATACAAAACTTTTAAAAATAATTGCTAAAGCTTAATGTACCGCTAGTCAATGTTAATTACTTAAAATCTCTTAAAAACAACAATTAAAGCTTTATGTATTACATTTAATGTTATTTATTAACTTTTAATCCTTATCTCTAACCACTTTAACTTCTTAAAATCACGCATCGCATAACTAAATACAAGATAAAATCAAATTTTAAATATAAAAAATTTAAAATATAATTAAGAAAATCTATCAGAATATTTAATGTTTATTTTATAAAAAAAACATTATATTATTAAACCTAAGATAAATTACATTATTATTAAACTATTGAAGAAACTTTTAAAAACAAGTAATGATGCACATTACTTAAAATTCAAGATTACAAGTCATGATGCATGAGTACAAATTTCTAAAGCTATATGTTTGAATTCATAACTAACTGAAAACAGAATAAACATCTCAATTTAAATATAAAGAATTTAAAATATCTAAGATAATCATTGAAATCTAACAAAATACTTAATTTTTTGATATAAAAAACATTATATTATTAAGCATAAATTAAACAAATTTATAAAAAAACCATAATTACTCCCTCAAAACCATCAAAAATCGTACTGTAAATTGATAAAAAAACCATTAAAATCGTGATGTATCTCGCTGCATTTCGCGAGTACGCTTCTAGTATATAACAAGACTCAATTTAAGGGTAAAAAATTAAACATGATATATATAGGTAATTTGTTTTTTAAGATAAAAGAAAGTTTTATCTGATATGAATATATATATATATATATATGTTGTTTAATTTGCAACCCTTAAAAAGGTTGCAAACCTTGCAACCCACATATTAACCGTCGGACTCATGATCGGCGGTTACAATAGATATAGGGTCCAATATTTTTAATTAAACAAAATAGAAAAATAAAAATAAAATAACCGCCGATCATGAATCCAACGGTTAAGATGTGGGTTGCAAGAGTTGCAACATTTTTAAGGGTTGTAAAATATCCTTGCAATATATATATATATATATAACAATAGACTCAATTTATGGTTCAAAAATTAAAGATGATATATGTATATATATTTTACCTTTGAGGTGAGTTGCTTGTTAAGCCAAGCTTGCTGTTTCTCCCCCATGGATGATGGTGGGGTTTTCCCATTTTGATATCTGCCACTGCCACTGTCTGTCTTCTGTATCAACTACAACAATTATAACTTTTCAGATTACTTGTTCCTTTTCTATGGTCAACATGCACCATAAATAACCTTGATCTACTTCTGTTCCATCCATTTATTTGTAATTATATTTTATTGTTAATGAATCAATTTTTTTAAAATAATCTAGTTAAAAATGCAATTTTAATAAATAAAAAAACGCACTTTATTTAATTTATTTATATTGTAAGAATTATATTTTTAAAATAATATATTCAAAAGATATTTAAAATATTTATTTTGAGAAACATATTTTTAAAAACACATTAACCATTCAAACATATTTTGAATTAAAAAAATGCTAGAGTGATTTGGGTTTCGATTATGAAACGGTGGGGTCTAGCTGCCGATCTTGGATCCACTGTGGAGGAGATATTAAATTTTCAAGGGCATGTTTCTTTCTCGCCTTGGCTAAAGAAAATAGAGTAAAGATTGAATTGTGGATTTAGTCATGTGGTTTAGTGATTTCTTTGACCATGGTCCTCATTCTATGTTTATTGTGGATTTGGTCCTTGTGGTATTCAATTTATTTTGGTCATGGTCCTTCTGACTAACACTTCCATTAACTTTGTTAAATCAAGGACCATTTTAGTCATTTTGCCTATTTTTTGTCCTTTTTTGATAAGAAAAATATAAACAATATTTTTATACACACATGTATATATATATATATAACGATATTAAAATAAATAAAATAAGAAATTATTGTATGATTTAATTGTTTAATTTTTTTAAAATTAATTATATTAAATACGATTTAATTTTATTATTTTATTGTAATTGTGAAAAAATATATAGTTTTATTGTTTTAATGTAATTAAAATTTCAATTTAAACAAATCAGATCATAAAACTATATCTTATTTATTTAGATCGAATAAAATAAAATATGGTTTTATGATTTGATTTATTGAATTAAAATTTTAATTAAGTTAGAGACGATTTAATTATATTGTTCTTTTACTATCATTGCAACAAACAAGCTTATCGTTGATATTTTAACAGCAAAAATCATTAAAAAACGTTGAGAAATGAACTATAATTTTATCATCTTAAAATTAGAAGCTCCAATTTTCATATTGTTTTTTAGTCAAAAACTCAAAATCAATTTTCATATTGTTTTTAGTATGATAAAATTAAAGTTCATTTCTCAACGGGTTTTAATGATTTTTTTGTGTTAAAATATCAACAATAAGTTTGTTTGTTGCAATGATAATAAAAGAACAATAGAATTAAATCGTCTTTAACTTAATTAAAATTTTAATTCAATAAATCAAATCATAAAACCATATTTTATTTTAATCGCTCTAAATAAAATAAGATATAATTTTATGATCTGATTTGTTTAAATTGAAATTTTAATTACATTAAAACAATAAAACTATATATATTTTTCCACAATTACAATAAAATAATAAAATTAAATCGTATTTAATATAATTAATTTAAAATAAATTAAACAATTAAATCATACAATAATGTCTTATTTTATTTATTTTAATATCATTATATATATATATATATATTTATATACATGTGTGTGTGCATGTGTGTATAAAAATATTGTTTATATTTTTCTTATCAAAAAAGGACAAAAAATAGGTAAAATGGCTAAAATGGTCCTTAATTTAACAAAGTTAATGGAAGTGTTAGTCAGAAGGACCATGACCAAAATAAATTGAATACTACAAGGACCAAATCCACAATAAACATAGAATGAGGACCATGGTCAAAGAAATCACTAAACCACAGGGACCAAATCCACAATTCACTCTAGAGTAAACTTCAATTTTAATCCTTGACGTTTGGTGATTTCTTTGAAAGAAGTCCCTATGGTTTCATAATTCTTACATTCCTAGGGTATGGATTTTGCTCTAAAAAAGGTCCCTGGACATTAACACCGTTAAAAACTCCATTAGAGACAGGGGCATTTTCGTCCAACCATGTTTTTGTCCTCCTTTTGCACTTTTTTTTGTTTTTCCTGTAAAAACAATCAAAACAAATGGACTAACAATGTAATTAGAAAAACAAAACCTAAAAAAAATGCAAAACAAAATCTAAATATCAAATGAAAATGAAAATTGAAAAAGCCATCGATGCCCTGCTTCATACTCATGTTTACCCGCCAGAGATCCCCAACTCCCCATCGCTCCGTCGTTGTTCGTAGACCCTCGAAATGCCCAACCCTCGTGCGCTACTTTTCTCCTCGACCTCGGCCAGACTCCAGTTGTCGCGGCCCTAACCCTAGGTCTTATGATCGCTAACATCGATTTCTGGGTTTCAGGCGAAATCGTCGGAGAAGACGAAGTCGCCGGCCAACCCATTTCGTCCTTGTGCTTCGACCTGTCTTCTTCAACCCTCCGACTCGATGGTGGTGATCTTGGGTTTTATTTGCAAAGACGGTGGTGGTGGTCTTCGATTTTCCCTCGACCCTACCACTTCTCCGACTCCAAACCGGTGGTGTTTTTGGTTACCGAATTTCTATTCTTTCCTTCTGTTCAGATAAAGATTCTAATTCAGTTTGGATCTCGGTTTTTTTCTCATCCAGATCTTCCCATAATTGATAAGTTGCTTACTAATCAACCTCTTTTTCTTGTTTGAATATCATAATATTGTTGCTGCTAATTTAAATACTCAAATTCATTTTCCATCTTGAATAATAATGCTTAACAACAGTTGTGAAATAGTTTCATTGAAGTTGTGAACAATAATGATGTGTTCTAATAGCTTGAGGTTTGAAAGTATGTGTTGATGAGACTGTAGGCAGGGTGTTTTTATTGGATCTTGTTCTTGCTGAAGAAACAAAATGCAATCTTAGATGGGTGTTTTTATTGTTTTTCATTTCATTCTTGAAAGATTTTAGCTTCTAATCATGTTTCTTGATCTTGGAGTTTCTTGATTATCAATTGATTTTTTTTCTTTTCTGTTTCTTGTTGAAGAATGAATGAAATCAAATGGGTTTTTGGTTGTTTATTTGAGTTTGCAGGAGGACCGGATGGATACCCACTAAAGTTCAATTCTTAAATCCTCTTTTTTTAATCACTTTAGCTTTCAATCTGATCTGGGTTTTGATCTTTTCTTTGTTGAAAAAATGTCGAATTCCAAGAACAAAGTGATCAAGAACTGATGAAACACAGTGTGTAAGCTCTGCAACAAGATGAGAAAATCACTCTGATGAAGATGATATATGGTTTTTTTTAGATGACATTTGGGGAAGAAGGAACAAGAAGAAGAAAATATTTATAAGTTGGACCCTAAATTTCTATGGTTTTCTACAGATATAAGGAAAAACAAAAAAAAGTGCAAAAGAAGGACAAAAATATGGTTGGACGAAAATACCCCTGGCTCTAACGGAGCTTTTTAACGGTGTTAATGTCTAGGGACATTTTTTAGAGCAAAATCCATACCCTGGGCATGTAAACTTGAATTATGAAACCATATGGACCTCTTTCAAAGAAATTACTAAACGCCAGGGACTAAAATTGGAGTTTACTCAAGAAAATATGTTAAGCGTCTATTTGGGCGACTAATTATCTTATCTGGGCTCATAAAAACAACATCGTGTTCGCAAAAAAATCATCCACTGATGAGTCTTTGTTCACTACGATGCAGGTTAGAGCTTTTGAATGGATTTCAAGAAGATTAAAGAAAGGATCCATACACTAGGGATCGTGGATCGATAAGCCAACCCTTTTGTCGTTCTCATTGTAACTCTTTCGTGGGGATTTAGCTGCATCGTGTCTATGCGTTTGTTGGGCTTTTGGGTGTGGCTTTTGATGTCTTTATTTTACGTCTTGGCTGTCTTTGGCCGTGTTTTTTGGGTATGTGATCCCTCCTTTTTCTACACCTCACAGTTGCTTGTTTAGAGGGGTTTTTGATCTTTGTAATTTTGTTTGGTTTTAATGAATGCAACCTTTAAAAAAAAACCTTTTAATTGGACTTGGCTATCAAATTAAGAAATGTGTCAAAATATGTTCTATTCTCATGCATTTTGTCCTAAAAGAATTGGTCAAATGGTTTATAATTCACTCATAACAAACTCAAGTGTTTGTAACTTCTTAAACTGATTTTTTTAACAAAAAATTGGATCATTATTTATTAGCAACATTTATATGGTGGTAGATTTACTTGTAGCATACGAGGTCTTATGCAACCACTCAATTTGGGAAAAAAATATACAATTCTTAAAGGCTTCTTCGTTGTGGTTTGATTTATGCCACCACATGGTATTTTCAGCTATGGTTCTAAGGATGTGTTTGGTACATATGACATGACAAGACAGGACGAGACAAAACTAGTTGCTCCACGTTTGGCGCGACATTGAAAGGGACAAGGATTGAGATATGGTGGGACAGGATGGGACAAAATGGGTTTTTTCTTGTTCCACCAAAATAGGTGGAACAACATGGGACAAAAGTGAGATTACTGATTTACCCTCGTTTGATATATAACTCTAATATGGTATTTGTTTTAATAGTCATCACCACCCATCGTCGGCACTATGTAACACCCGTAATTTTCAATAAGGGTTTTCCTTAGGTGGGTATGTTTATTTATGGGGACTTGACCGTTAGGGTATGACTTTTGAGTATGAATCGTGGTGCTTTGAATCCTACGTGTGTTAGGGCTTTCGGACACGAGAACGAAAGAATTTCGAAGCCTTGCACAGCCTGGGCGACAGTGCCCGACGACTGTGACAAGTGTCACTATCTCCAGGGCAAGGTCGCGGGGGGTGGGGGGGGGGGGGGAAGACCCTCGGTACAGATTGGGCGACAGTGCCCGACGATTGTGCTCGGGTCACTGTTGCAGGTGTCACAATCGCAGGTTTGGTACCGCGAGTGGGAGGAAGCGGGCGACTATGCCCCGCGACTATGCCAAAGGCATAGTCTCCGTGTCAAGGTCGCCGACGGGTCCAGGGTTTTGCTTTAAATCTCTTGTTTTCCCATTTCTCATTAATCACTTCACAATTTCATATCCCTCTGCCAAGAACCGAACCCTTTGATCCCATTAGTATTTTTGATCATTTGAGACACCAAGATATGAGGTTTCAAGTGACCCTTTCTCTTATAGCAAGGTTTTTGGGTGCTAGAACTAAGGTAACTTCATCTTCTTCTTCTTAACCAAGTTTATAGGGTTTTCACCAAACCCTTTTCATCACTTGAAGATTTGAAAGCTTATGGTTCATTTTGGTGACATATAAGTGTTTTGGTTGGTGGATTCAAGCTATTGGTTGAGATAATCTTCTCCTTCTTCAAGTACGGAAAATTAGGGTTTTTTGTTATAAGATGAAATGTTAATGTAAATATTTGGGGAACAATTCTAAAGGGTTGATTATGATTATTTATGGTTGGAAATGTGTGGATCTAGGTTTTGGAAGGATGGTGCTTGTGGATTCAAGTTTTTTCAAGGAAGCTCTAAGTGGGGTAAAATCTAGATTTAGCCTAAATCTAGCAAGGTGAGTTCAAATTGATTTGTGAAAATGGTGTACATGCCAAAATGTTAATCTTTAAATGTTTACATGATTTACAAGAATTTATTAACTGTTGATTTATCTGATGAGTTTTGATTATTTTAGGTGTCCAATTTTATAAACTTATAAAACACCCACTTTTGGGATTTTAGGCTTTCTGATAAATAAACCATAAGTAATGGTATTCTGATGATTTATGTTATGAAATGTGACCATTTGAGTATAAATGCATTTTATCGCATATTTTGGAGAAATACTTGTTCTTGGGTGTTATGGGATGTTTTTGAAAGAATAAATAGTATTAACTCATTTGGAAAATGAATGGTCCCAATCTAAATTGTGTTGGAGTTATTCATGTATTTTTGAGCATATATTTGCATAAATGCCAGTTAAACGCGTTTTATTGTCGTGACGACTTTTATTTATTAGTCAATTCAATTGTTGGGTTTCTGACACACTTGTGACTTAAAAGAGTATTGAGGACATTGGTCTGATTTAAATTGCTCTATGTCGAGCTTTTGGAACTATATGCATATGTGACATATTTGCTGTGAAGTACATGTTTTGAGTGCGTTTGTCGTTCATTTGGAGTCATGTAATGTTTTAGCCTGTAATGCATTGGATCTATAGGCATAAGAGTCAGTCAGTTGATTTATTGATAATTCTTCTTAGACCATTGTGAGCTCGAGGTATAGATCGTTGGTGGTTGAACTCGATAACCTTGGTGTTGTGATAGAAGAAGTGAGTCCTTCTTAGACCATTGGGAGCTCGAGGTATAGATCGTGTGTGGTTGAACTCGATAACCTTGGTGCTATGATAGAAACAGTGAGTCCTTCTTAGACCATTGGGAGCTCGAGGTATAGATCGTGGGTGGTTGAACTCGATAACCTTGGTGCTGTGATAGAAGCTCCATAACATTAGATGTTACTTACTTTGTGTTTCGCCCTATGCTGTTAATATCGTATATCGGTGGTGTATCGGTCAGGGACCGATACACGATATATCGGAAATATCGGTGATATATCGGTTCATGTAAATTGAGCACGAGCAATTGTTTGGCATTATTAATCAAGTCGTTACTGATTTAAATTAAAGGCAAAAGTCGAAAAAACAGAGGCAGAAGAAGTCGACCACTGTGTTGAAGAAGAGAAGAAGAAGTCGAAGTCTGATGTGATGAAAGAAAGAAGAATAAGTAGTCGTATATGCTTAAATTGGTAATTTAAAAACCTAACTTAGATTAAAATAACAAAAACATAGGCCCATATAACTAACAAAATCATATAACTAACAAAAAAAATTAAAAAAGCCCAACCCAGGATACAAAAAAAAGGCCCAAAATCAGGATACAAAAATATTGGTATTATCGGCCGATATTTTGGCCAAAATATCGGCGATATATCAGTCCATATCGCCGGCCGATATATATACCGATATTTTAACACCGATATTTTGAGAAGGAACGATACACGATATATCGGCGATATATCGCCGATATATCGCGATTTTAACAGCCCAGGTTTCGCCACATTATATGGGACCGGGTCTCCCCTGTCACCGAAAGGTGTTGTTTTGGGCATTGTATTTTTAGTGTCCGTGTTTTCGATGACGTTTTATATATTTATATATGGATTTTATCCATGATTTATGGGTTGAGTATTATGCCCCACCCGTGTTTGGGTGTTTCGGGAAATAAAGTTTTATACGTGTTTTTATAAATTGGGAGTTCAATTTCTATTTACGTTTGAGTGAGTTGTTTTGGGTTGAACCTACTTCATAAGGAAATGTTCTATGTTGGGATATTCATCTTTAAAAATGTGTGTGTCATTGGAAACGGGTCATTTCACGTTTAAGTAAATCCTTTTGGAAGATCAAGATTTACATTGCATCTTTTCCTTTTAAACAATATATTTATTCACTGTGAAAACTCTTGAACTCACTAGGCGTTAGCCTAACCTTTTATTTGTCGGCATGTGCATCAGGTCCCGTTTTGGGTTAGTGCTAGCGACACTATGAAGAGATGAGTGTTTGTTTGTAAGCTCGAGAAGCGATTTGCTTGGTGAAGTCTTCCGATTGGTCTTGGGAAGAGCAACTTGCATTTAGGTTAAGTAACACCCGACTTCTGTTTAGCTCTTGTATATAAGACTGTAGTTTTGTAATCGTTGTGGTTAATTATAGAATTTTAAATTGAGGTATATGGAGATTAATGTATAAGTGGAAGTTTTGTCCTTTAATTGATTTTATATCGAGATTTTTAATTAGTTGCTCTTACCAAATTTGAGGGTGTTACAAGTTGGTATCCGGCATAAGTTTGAGAGAATTAGGTGTTGATTTTGGATAGCTAGACTCAAACTAGCGTTGTTTAGGTGATTGAGAGAAAAAATTGCACCATTTGGTACCTTAAGATAAGATATTTGGGAGTTGATTGGGTCGCTAGATATGGGAAACTTGTCGAGGATAGCAAGGATGATCAGGTACGGTACGTTCATGATGGCACCTGGACAGTGTCATGGTGAACCTACATGCTACATGTGTATACTTGTACTACCGTCGTGGGATGACCGTTGGGGTAGTAAAGAAGTTTCTAAGCGAGTAGTCGAAGGAAGAGTCGATGTTTATAGCATTGTCACTTTGGAGTGATAGTTAAGCGCGATGAATGCATTAAGTTGACCATTTTGGTGTCCGAGTTGTTGGTTGAAATTAGAACCATAGGCTTGATAAAGAGACTCCATTTCAAGAAGAGATTGTAAGTTAATCAGATTGGTGTGATTATGACTTTTAGATGTTTGATGCACCCGGATGACAATAGTGTGACTGAGAACTTGAGGAGCATGGTTTCTAGACGATGAATGTCGATCAAATTCATGCACAAAAGAATTTACCTTTGAAATAAATTGCATCAATTATTCCTCATGTTTCCAAATTGTCAAGTGGATTACATTACAAAATGTTGGAAAAATGTTTAGCACACACAAGATTTTAAACTATGATTCTAAACATGCATGAAATTATTTTATTGCATCTGGTTGCAAACCTTGTTGAGATTTAATTTATCCATGTTTTCTCGAACACTATTTTCGGACGGCGTGATATTTACGATTTAACATTGTTTAGAGTCTTGGGTAAGTAACTATGAAATTTTAACCTTGACATTGGATCTCCTCCACGTATGTTAAGGTTTTAAAGGAAAGGTTATTCCCTTGTTCTTGAGTCGAAGTTACCTTGGGAATTTTAGTCTGTACGAGTCGCGTTGAATTTTATGAAGTATTATTTTGCGACATTTTGTTTCGCACGAGTAAACATTGAAATACGGAGAATTTGCTTTCTATGCATGTAAATTTACGAGTTTTATTGAGTGTTATGTCTCATGCGGGTTTGTTGAGGAGTGTCATTTTTTTTATCACAATGCGAAAAAGGGAAAATTTTGGATTTAGGACATTTTAGTCGCAACTTTATTTTATGCTTTTATGTCGGGAAATGAAAATCTTGGCATCCCTTGATTTTAGCGTTGATGAGTTTTATGTGAATTTTGAGTTGGGTTTTATGGCGTTTTATTTTACGACATTTTGAGTCGCGTAGATAAAATTTTGGAACGCGTATATTTGCATTATTGTGTGCGTTAACTTATAAATTTTCGCTTAATATTTTGTCTCATGCGAGTTTTGCATCGGTATTTTCGCAACCGTAAGAGACGTCTTGAGAGTTTGTTAATAGATGTTATCCCATATGTTATTTTGGAAAAGTTTCATTATCACGTGATTTATCTTCGGGCATTATGCAATCGTTGTATACTATTTGTATTTGGATTAAATTATATTGTTGGTGTGAGTAAACATATAAAAGATTTATGTTATTTCAGATAAAACTTTTGTCCTAAGCATATTTTAGTTATTGATTTTACTGTTAGAAATTTTCCGCAATGCACTAAAATGAGTATCAGTTTACATGTCGTGGTAGTTACTATTTCGGACAGGTGCGTTTTACCTGTGCGACCCAAGGTTAAACTTGATTTGATATTTGTGTACGTTCCTATCGTTTTACTGAGTTTTGGGGAGTAAACTGACGCATATAGGATTTGTTGAAGATTTTGTGCCACGACGTCTTGCGGTTAAAAAGAAAGATTTTTAAGGTTAAAATTGGGAAGTTCTCTTTTGGAGTTGCACAAACATTTATTGCACGTGTTGGGGTGCAAAAAATTATTTTCATATATATGGTATAAATTGTGGCGTATCCTTGGTTCTTGTCCTTATTAACGTAAGTTCTGATCGAGCAAATTTTGGAAATGGTTTTATATACGTAGCGTCAATAATCAATCTTTTTAAACCTATCGAGTGAACGGTAGGGGACTTTTACTGCGCGATTAATTATTATAAAGCTTGTGTATTTAAAAGTTTTATAAAAGTTTAAATTGACATATTAGTTGAAAACCTTGAACTCATTAGGCCTCCAGATTTAAAACCCCGTCGTGAAAGGAGCTGTAGTTAAGGAACTAAGGAGTCCTTGAGAAGTATAGCGTCGGATGATCCGACTCGTGGTCAGCTTCGAAAATTTTGGATTTTGGGTTATGAATTGGTTCACGCATGAATAGTGGAGGTAATAGACTCATGCCTTCCCAGTTAATTAAGAGATGATCTTTATGCTTCGGTAAGCCTGCGGAAAAGATCTTGTGTGATTATTTGCGCCTGGATGGATTTGAGTTGTTGGATGGGTGGTCCGTTTGTTAGAAATGTAAGATTTGGAATCTTAGTGCCTTGTTAAGTGTTAATCTTACCATGACTTTACGTCTGGAATGAAATCTTGGGCGAGATGTCCACATTTTCGATGTTACCCTTTTGATATTAGGCGTCGTCACGTTTCATGAAGTTAATGAATCTCGAAATGTTTGGAAGTATCCCGATTAGATCATGAGAAAAGTTGACCTCTCAGTGGTGTAATTGAAAGGAAGGTTAGATGTTGTTTATTAAGTATCGATGTGTATAATATTTCCTAACATGGTAAATATCTTATGATGGAATGTTGAGGTTAGAGGTAGATCGGAGTTGAGCGATAGCCGAATCTACATTAACCAGCTACATGGAGAGCGTATTGGTACGCCTCCGGAGGACGACCTTGTCAATATCAAGTATTAAGGAATTTTGGGAATTCTTTGGGTTGATGATGGTGTTTGGAATACTGATTTAGAATCGTGTTGAGCTGAAACAATTAGTCAATGAGAAGTCGTTGTCACGAACTGCCCTTGAGGTAGTACATGTCCCATAAGGTTGGGAGACAACCGAAGTCGTATAATTGGAGATTTCCCCTGTAAAGTTCGAATTTCTACTCTAGTATGAGTGCATATCATGCCAAGGTGATTATTGGGAAGTGAAGGTCTTAACGGAAGTCAGTGCTACAGTTGCGTCAGGGAGTCATCTGGTTAAAGTTCAAAGATGAATCAGGTTAGAGGCAATCCCTTAAAATGGGAGGCGGTTGCATTGGGAAAATGACGTCGTTGAGGTCTATGAATAGTGTCACTTTTGGGAACCAAGGGAACCCAATAATTGCTAAGAAAAGTAATGGAACACCTTGGGTGAAAAGTAGATTTCGAGGACGAAATCATTCTAAGGTTGGGAGGATTATAACACCCGTAATTTTCAATAAGGGTTTTGCTTAGGTGGTTATGTTTATTTATGGGGACTTGACCGTTAGGATATGACTTTCGAGTATGAATCGTGGTGCTTTAAATCCTACGTGTGTCAGAGCTTTCGGATGCGAGAACGAAAGAATTTCAAAGCCTTGCACAACCTGGGCGACAATGCCCGACGATTGTGACAAGTGTCACTATCGCCAGGGCAAGGTCGCGTGGGGGGGGGGGGGGAGGGGGGAAGACCCTCGGTACAGGTTGGGCGACAGTGCCCGACGATTGTGCTTGGGTCACTGTCGCAGGTGTCACAATCGCGGGTTTGGTACCGCGAGTGGGAGGAAGCGGGCGACTATGCCCCGCGACTATGCCAAGGGCATAGTCGTCGTGTCAAGGTCGCCGGCGGGTCCAGGGTTTTGCTTTAAATATATTGTTTTCCCATTTCTCATTAATCACTTCACCAATTTCATATCCCTCTCCCCAAGAATCGAACCCTTTGATCCCATTAGTATTTTTGATCATTTGAGACACCAAGATCCGAGGTTTCAAGTGACCCTTTCTCTTATAGCAAGGTTTTTGGGTGCTAGAACTAAGGTAACTTCATCTTCTTCTTCTTAACCAAGTTTCTAGGGTTTTCACCAAACCCTTTTCATCACTTGAAGATTTGAAAGCTTATGGTTCGTTTTGGTGACCTATAAGTGTTTTGGTTGGTGGATTCAAGCTATTGATTGAGGTAATCTTCTCCTTCTTCAAGTACGGAAAATTAGGGTTTTTGGTATAAGATGAAATATTCATGTAAATATTTGGGGAACAATTCTAAAGGGTTGATTATGATTATTTATGGTTGGAAATGTCTGGATATAGGTTTTGGAAGGATGGTGCTTGTGGATTCAAGTTTCTTCAAGGAAGCTCTATGTAACACCCTAAAATTTGGGGAAAATTAAAACTTAAAATTTTGGTAACATGACCGCTGTAAATTGATAAAACCGGTTGCACAAAAACCTGCCAAGGCATCCCAAAGTATCGTCCATAACGGGAAATATAGCATAATGTGTACAAACTCATCGGAATGAAGAATAAGTATACGACAACCTAAATAATCTAAATTTATCTATTAGATTACAATCGGGTGTCTCTATTCTTCCAAAAATGGTAACTATTCATCATGTATACCGGTCTCTAGATCTCCCAAAAGGACCGCTCTCGATCATACGATCGACCACTCATTCCCGAAGGTTCCCGCCACTAGGATTCCCTGTCATACACGACAACCAAAGAAACAAGTGTTAGGCTAAAGCCTAGTGAGAACGCATGAACAAAACTTAAATAATAGAATAAAATTCCCAATACAGAACGTTGTAATTTCACAGCGCCCTACCAATTCGCTTCACCTGGCATTAAAGCGGAAAACACAATATAATATCATCATCACATTTATAATTTCTCCCAAGTCATTTAACTTGATTAGCATCAACCCAAACAGGATCTTTAGCTACTTTGGCACTCAACCGAAACCGAATCTTTAGCCTATACATGACATCAACCCTAACCGAGTCTTTAGCCAAATCAACAATTAACTCAAACCGAGTCTTTAGTCAATTCATGACTTCAACCCAAACCGGGTCATTAGTCCATTTATGACCTTAACCCAAACCGGGTCTTTAGTCCATTTATGACCTCAACCCAAACCGGGTCTTTAGTCCATTTATGACCTCAACCCAAACCGGGTCTTTAGTCTATTTACAATGATAACTCAAGCCGAGGCTTATGAACCCATATTAAAACTCAACGTGACCAAACATACACTTATTAGTCTTACATAACTCATACTACATGTCTTGGTCAAATAGCACCTCTATCACTCTCCATTTGCAACCTCACCCACAAGTGGGTTTTTAGGTTAGCTCCACATAAACAAGTAAATAGATAAGAAAAGTGTATATGAATAATAATACATTATTAAACATGTAAGAGAGTGGGAAGGTCAAGAAATACACTCACCTTGTTGATTTTCTTACAAGAATCAAAACCCTAGGAGAGAAGTGAAGAGATGAAAGCTTGGTGAGATGGATGCACAAGTGTCCTTCACAAGGTTCAACCCTAGAGGAGCATTAAATCCTCATTAATGCATCTTGTAGAATCATAAATGAAGATGGTGAAACTAGGGTTAGAAGCTTACCAAAATCGCAGGTGAGAAACCCCCAAATCTGCTCTCCAAAATCAATTAAACTAATAAATCCCGAAATCTGATTTTATACCCAAACCATCCCGTAGGCGACTATGATACGACGACTATGCCAATGTCATAGTTGCGGAGCAATGTCGCCTACGTGAGGACCCTCGCGGTACCTCGCTCGCGATTGTGACCATGCGATAGTGACCATGGCAATGTCGCCGGTCACTATCGCCGAACCTGTACCGAGAGCCCAACCTTCTCCGCGACTTTGCCCAGTGACATTGACAGATGTCATAGTCGCCGGGCACTGTCGCTTGGTATGCAACCTATTCGATACTTTACTTTTTCCATCCCAAGCTGATCAGATAACGACGATTAAGCTGTCCACTAGCTCAAAACTTGATTACATACACATGCACTACTAAACAAAGTCAAATCTTATAACGATACATAAAGGAGATATCCCACACAGAAATTGGGGTGTTATAATCCTCCCCAACTTGGAAACGATTTCGTCCCCGAAATCCATACTATACAAACATATGAGGATATCTACGCTTCATGTCCTCTTCCGACTCCCATGTCACGTTCGTGCCTCGGTGGTGTCTCCATTGCACTTTGACCATCACGACTTCCTTTTGGAGAAGTCTCTTAGTTTTCCTCTCTAAAATGGCTTCAGGTTCCTCCACGGAACGGTTGTCTTCCACTCGAATTTCGGATAACGGTATCACGCTCTCCTCTTCCGCCAAACATTTCCTCAAGTAACACACATGAAAGGTAGGGTGGATCCCATCCATCATTGGTGGTAAATCCAATTTGTAAGCTTAGAGCCCGATGCGCTCGAGAATAGTAAACGGTCTAAGGAAACGGGGACTTAGCTTCCCACGCTTCCCAAAACGGATCAAACCTTTCCAAGGAGTTACTTTCAACATTACCCGATCCCCTAGTTGGAACTCCACCGATCTTCTCTTCTTGTCGGCATAACTTTTCTGATGATCTTGAGCCGCTTTCAACCTTTCTCGAATTGATTTAACCTTGCCGGCAGTCTCTTGTACTATTTCTGGACCGACAAACTGTTTCTCCCCCGCCTCAAGCCAACACACGGGGGTTCTACACTTCTGCCCGTACAAGGCTTCAAAAGGCGCCATCCCGAGACTAGAATGGTAGCTATTGTTGTACGCGAATTCCACCAAAGGTAGATGGGTATCCCAACTACCGCCAAAGTCGATCACGCATGATCTAAGCATGTCCTCAAGCGTTTGAATTGTCCTTTCACTTTGTCCGTCCATTTGTGGGTGATATGTCGTGCTTAAATTTACTCGCGTGCCCAACTCTTGGTGTAAAGTTCCCCAAAACCTCGACGTAAACCGACTATCGCGATCGAAAACTATCGACAAGGGTATACCGTGTCTAGAGACCACTTCGTCTATGTAAAGCTTTGCCAACTTATCCATTGGCAAAGTTTCCCGCATCGCTAGAAAGTGGGCACTCTTCGTCAGTCGATCGACAATAACCCAAATAGTATCGTTCCCTCGCAAGGTCTTCGGTAGTTTGGTCATGAAATCCATGGTGATCTTGTCCCATTTCCACTCGGGTATTTCAAGTGACTGAAGGCTCCCATAGGGTCGTTGATGCTCGGCCTTCACTTGCGAACAAGTTACGCATCGCTCTACATAATGAGCCACGTCCAATTTCATAATTGGCCACCAAAAATGTAGTTTCAAATCCCGGTACATCTTGGTGCTTCCTGGGTGGATAGAGTACTTGGATTTATGTGCGTCCTCCAAGAGTAGCTCTCGGCAACCACCAAACTTTGGCACCCAAACTCGCCCATTGAAGCATTTTATCCCTCGACTATCTTCGGTCAACAATAACTGTTGCTTGGTCATGACTTCCTCCTTGAGGTTTTCTTCCTTTAATGCTTCGGTTTGCGCCTCTTTAATCTTTTCCATGAGACTCGACACCAATTCGATTCTTGTAAGTTTGGCTTGAAGTCTCCCGCTATACTCCTTCCGATTCAAGGCGTCGGCCACCACGTTTGCCTTACCCGGGTGGTAGAGTAATTCACAATCGTAATCCTTAAGTAGTTCCAACCACCTTCGTTGCCTCATGTTGAGCTCTTTCTGATAAAAAACATACTTCAAGCTCTTGTGATCCGTGTACAAGGTACACTTTGTGCCGTAAAGATAGTGCCGCCATAACTTTAAAGCGAACACTACCGCCGCCAACTCCAAGTCGTGAGTGGGGTAGTTCTTCTCATGAATCTTCAATTGTCTAGATGCGTACGCGATCACTTTTCCTCTTTGCATAAGTACACATCCAAGTCCCATTTTGGATGCATCACTAAAAACCACAAAATCCTCCGATCCTTCCGGCAAGGATAAGATCGGAGCCTCGCATAATTTCCTTTGCAAGGTCCTAAATGCTTTCTCTTGCTCTTCCGTCCACACGAATTTTACATTCTTCTTAGTCAACATCGTCAACGAAGAAACAACTTTGGAGAAGTCTTGTATGAACCTTCGATAATAACCCGCCAAGCCTAAAAAGCTTTGAATCTCGGATGGACGTTTAGGAGGTTCCAAATTCATCATAGCTTCAATCTTGGCCGGATCTACCTTTACTCCGTCTTTCGAAACTACGTGCCCCAAGAACTGCACTTCCTTCAACCAAAACTCGCACTTGGAAAACTTTGCATAGAGCTTCTCCTTTCTCAAGATTTCCAAGACATCTCGAAGATGACGCGCATGATCGACTTCATCCTTCGAGTAGATAAGTATGTCATCAATGAACACGATGACGGACTTATCTAGAAAGGGTCAGCACGTGCGGTTCATTAAGTCTATAAACACCGCTGGGGCGTTCGTCAATTCGAAGGGAATCACTAAGAATTCGTAGTGACCGTAACATATCCTAAAAGCGGTTTTAGGAATATATTCCTCTTTGACTTTCACTTGATGATAACCCGAGCGGAGATCGATCTTCGAAAAGCAACCCGCTCCTTGAAGTTGGTCAAATAAATCATCAATTCTAGGAAGTGGATATTTGTTCTTCACGGTTACCTTATTCAACTCCCTATAGTCGATACACATTCGCATGGTACCGTCCTTCTTCTTCACAAATAAGACCGGTGCTCCCCAAGGTGAGGAACTCGGTCTTACGAACCCCTTCTCCAAAAGATCTTGCGATTGGCTCATCATTTCCTTCATCTCTGATGGGGCCAAACGGTAAGGAGCTCGGGCGATAGGAGCCGCTCCCGGTGTCAGATCAATCTTGAACTCCACTTGACGGTCGGGTGGTAAACCAGGCAAGTCGTCCGGGAATACGTCGGGAAACTCCCTTACCACCTCGACATCTTCTAGCTTCTTCTTCTCGAGCTTGGCATCTATCACATATGCCAAGAAGGATGGACATCCTTTCGATAAGCACTTCCGTGCCTTCACCATGCTAATGATCGCTACTTCGCCCTTCCGCCTTTCACCGTACACAGTTACCGAGTCACCATTCGAGGTCGGAATTCGAATCAGTTTCTTTGCACAAAGGATTTCAGCATGGTTATCTGCTAACCAATCCATCCCAATTACCACATCAAATCCTCCGATGATCATCGACATTAGATTGACCGGGAACTCCTTCCCTTCAATCTCCAATTTACAACCTTTCAGAACATCCCGAACCACTACTTGATCGCCGTCCGCTAATTCTACCACTAAAGGATTCTCTAAACTACTAGTGGGCACAAATAACTTTTGACAAAACGAAATTGATACAAACGAAAAACTCGCTCCAGAATCAAACAATATACGCGTAGGTACGGAGTTTAGAAGAAACGTACCCGACACTACATCAGTCGAAGCCTTCGCTTCTTCGGTGGTCATTTGAAATGCTCTTCCCGACGCTCCCGGAGGATCCGCCTTCTTCGTTTCCTTTCCCCCTATCTTCAGCTTCGGACACTCACTTCGGATATGACCCGGTTCCTTGCATTCAAAGCACGTAATCCCTCGAACCGGGCAATCACGACGATCATGACCCGATTTTCCACACTTGAAACAATTTGACCCGCCCGAGGAGCACGGACCAAAATGCTTGCTCCGACACTTAGAGCACCATTTAGCTTCGCGTCCAGATTCGTTCCCACGATAGCTGTTGTTGTAAGGCTTTGTCCTTCTTGAAGGTGCGGAATTTCCTTCCCACCTCCTTTTCTCAACCGGTCCACTCCTCTCTATTTTTCTTGGGCCATAGGAGTCTTCCACCAACTGAGCCTCTTCGATTGCCTCACGGAGAGTAGAGGCTTTAGACACCCGAACTAGATTTTTCATCTCACTTGGCAACCCTTTGGTGTAGGCTTTGATCTTTTCCTTCTCGGTCGGAACCAGATGTCCCACCAAACCGAGCTTATCCATGAATTATCGGTTATACTCTTTCAAAGACGAGCTCCCTTTTCTCAAATTCCTGAACTCTTCCTCTATACGGTCCAAGGCCCGCTCATTGCAAAATTCCTCCATTAATTTCTGTTTGAAGGTTGACCAACTCAATTTGGCCAAAACCGAAGTTTCCACTAAGGAGGAGTAAACGTTCCACCACGTTAGGGCTGCCCCTCTCAACATCTGTGAACCAAAAATCGACTTCTGACTCTCTCCGCAATCACTTTATCTGAAGGCCTGCTCCATCTCTCGAACCCAGTTTATACACACTAGCGGATCATCGGTACCCTTGAACTCTGGGGTCGTCATCCAAGGAATGTCTTGAAAGTACAATCCTTAGACGGTTATCTTACTTCGGGAGGTGGAGTTTCATTAGAAGGGACAACGGGTCCCGTACCTCCGGATCCCGCCACAATTATATTTTCCGCCACCGTCTCATGCCTACGGTGGTTTGCATCTCGGTCATCCAAGAGTTTCAGGAATACTTCTTGCTGCTGAGCCATAACTGCATTCATCGCTTGCATCATCCGCTCCATCATTCCAGTTTATGGAGTTACCTCTTCCATAATCGGATGAGTTGCAGCTAGGTTACGTTGGGGTATTTGTTCCGGTCCTCCACCCAACGCGTTTATAAAAGGTGGGGACAAATCATTATTCGTTACTCTCGGTTGATCAGTCGTAGATGCCGCCGTATCCTTCCCTTCTGGCCGATTACGCGTATTAACCATAGTCTGCCACACACGCGAGAATATAGGTGAGATGGGGATGTACAGAATATAAACAAGGAAACATACTACCACCTTCATTAATTATCATAACAACCAAAAACAAGCATAATCACGTAAAACATCTTCATAATAACGTTAGCTAGGCGAAATTATGAACATGCGATACATAAAATTTTTCATTCCCATTACCATAACTCTTAATTTGTGTAGCTTCCATCGACTCTAAGACTATCTTATCATAAGAATTCTACCCAATCTCACACAATCATTGCCTAATTTCACAGCTTAAGTCTAGGTATTCTACATCCATACCTAGTTCACTTAAACTAATGCTCTGATACCAACTTGTAACACCCTAAAATTTGGGGAAAATTAAAACTTAAAATTTTGGCAACATGACCGCTGTAAATTGATAAAACCGGTTGCACAAAAACCTATCAAGGCATCCCAAAGTATCGTCCCAAATGGGAAATATAGCATAATGTGTACAAACTCATCGAATGAAGAATAAGTATACGACAACCTAAATAATCTAAATTTCTCTATTAGATTACAATCGGGTGTCGCTATTCTTCCAAAAATGGTAACTATTCATCATGTATACCGGTCTCTAGATGTCCCAAAAGGACTGCTCTCGATCATACGATCGACCACTCATTCGCAAAGGTTCCCACCACTAGGATTCTCTGTCATACACGACAACCAAAGAAACAAGTGTTAGGCTAAAGCCTAGTGAGAACGCATGAACAAAACTTAAATAATAGAATAAAATTCCCAATACAGAACGTCGTAATTTCATAGCGCCCTACCAATTCGCTTCACCTGGCATTAAACCGGAAAACACAATATAATATCATCATCACATTTATAATTTCTCCCAAGTCATTTAACTTGACTAGCATCAATCCAAACAGGATCTTTAGCTACTTTGGCACTCAACCCAAACCGAGTCTTTAGCCTATACATGACATCAACCCTAACCGAGTCTTTAGCCAAATCAACAATTAACTCAAACCGAGTCTTTAGTCTATTCATGACTTCAACCCAAACCGGGTCTTTAGTCCATTTATGATCTCAACCCAAACCGGGTCTTTAGTCCATTTATGACCTCAACCCAAACCAGGTCTTTAGTCCATTTATGACCTCAACCCAAACCGGGTCTTTAGTCTATTTACAATGACAACTCAAGCCGAGGCTTATGAACCCATATTAAAACTCAACGTGACCAAACATACACTTATTAGTCTTACATAACTCATACTACATGTCTTGGTCAAATAGCACCTCTATCACTCTCCATTTGCAACCTCACCCACAAGTGGGTTTTTAGGTTAGCTCCACATAAACAAGTAAATAGATAAGAAAAGTGTATATGAATAATAATACATTATTAGACATGTAAGAGAGTGGGAAGGTCAAGAAATACACTCACCTTGTTGATTTTCTTACAAGAATCAAAACCCTAGGAGAGAAGTGAAGAGATGAAAGCTTGGTGAGATGGATGCACAAGTGTCCTTCACAAGGTTCAACCCTAGAGGAGCATTAAATCCTCATTAATGCATCTTGTAGAATCATAAATGAATATGGTGAAACTAGGGTTAGAAGCTTACCAAAATCGCAGGTGAGAAACCCCCAAATCTGCTCTCCAAAATCAATTAAACTGATAAATCCTGAAATCTGATTTTATACCCAAACCAGCCCGTCGGCGACTATGACACGACGACTATGCCAATGTCATAGTTGCGGGGCAATGTCGCCCGCGTGAGGACCCCCGCGGTACCTCGCTCGCGATTGTGACCATGCGATAGTGACCATGGCAATGTCGCCGGTCACTATCGCCGAACCTGTACCGAGAGCCCAACCTTCTCCGCGACTTTGCCCAGCGACATTGACAGATGTCATAGTCGTTGGGCACTGTCGCTTGGTATGTGACCTGTTCGATACTTTACTTTTTCCATTCCAATATGATCAGATAACGAAGATTAAGCTGTCCACTAGCTCAAAACTTGATTACATACACATGCACTACTAAACAAAGTCAAATCTTATAACGATACATAAAGGAGATATCCCACACAGAAATTGGGGTGTTACACTGTAAGTGGGGTAAAATGTAGATTTAGCCTAAATCTAGCAAGGTGAGTTCAAGTTGATTTGTGAAAACGGTGTACATGCGAAACTGTTAATCAAAAAATGTTTACATGATTTACAAGAATTTATTAACTGTTGATTTATCTGATGAGTTTTGATTATTTGAGGTGTCCAATTTTATAAACTTATAAAACGCCCACTTTTGGGATATTGGGCTTTCTGATAAATAAACCATAAGTAATGGTATTTTGATGACTTATGTTATGAAATGTGACCATTTGAGTATAAATGCATTTTATCGCATGTTTTGGAGAAATACTTGTTCTTGGGTGTTATGGGATGTTTTTGAAAGAATAAATAGTATTAACTCATTTGGAAAATGAATGGTCCCAATCTAAATTGTGTTGGAGTTATTCATGTATTTTAGAGCATATATTTGCATAAACGCCAGTTAAACGCGTTTTATTGTCGTGACGATTTTTATTTATTAGTCAATTCAATTGTTGGGTTTCTGACACACTTCTGACTTAAAAGAGTATTGAGGACATTGGTCCGATTTAAATTGCTCTATGTCGAGCTTTTGGAACTATATGCATATGTGGCATATTTGCTGTGAATTACATGTTTTGAGTGCGTTTGTCGTTCATTTGGAGTCATGTAATGTTTTAGCCTGTAATGCATTGGATCCATAGGCATAAGAGTCAGTCAGTTGATTTATTGAGAATTCTTCTTAGACCATGAGGAGCTCGAGGTATAGATCGTTGGTGGTTGAACTCGATAACCTTGGTGCTGTGATAGAAGAAGTGAGTCCTTCTTAGACCATTGGGAGCTCGAGGTATAGATCGTGGGTGGTTGAACTCGATAACCTTGGTGCTATGATAGAAACAGTGAGTCCTTCTTAGACCATTGGGAGCTCGAGGTATAGATCGTGGGTGGTTGAACTCGATAACCTTGGTGCTGTGATAGAAGCTCCATAACATTAGATGTGACTTACTTTGTGTTTCGCCACATTATATGGGACCGGGTCTCCCCCGTCACCGAAAGGTGTTGTTTTGGGCATTGTATTTTTAGTGTCCGTGTTTTCGGTGACGTTATATATATATATGGATTTTATCCATGATTTATGGGTTGAGTATTATGCTCCACCCGTGTTTGGGTGTTTCGGGAAATAAAGTTTTATACGTGTTTTTATAAATTGGGAGTTCAATTTCTATTTACGTTTGAGTGAGTTGTTTTGGGTTGAACCTACTTCATAAGGAAATGTTCTATGTTGGGATATTCGTCTTTAAAAATGTGTGTGTCATTGGAAACGGGTCATTTCATGTTTAAGTAAATCCTTTTGGAAGATCATGATTTACATTGCATCTTTTCCTTTTAAACAATATATTTATTCACTGTGAAAACTCTTGAACTCACTAGGCGTTAGCCTAACCTTTTATTTGTCGACATGTGCATCAGGTCCCGTTTTGGGTTAGTGCTAGCGACACTATGAAGAGATGAGTGTTTGTTTGTAAGCTCGAGAAGCGATTTGGTTGGTGAAGTCTTCCGCATTGGTCTTGGGAAGAGCAACTTGCGTTTGGGTTAAGTAACACCCGACATCTGTTTAGCCCTTGTATATAAGACTGTAGTTTTATAATCGTTGTGGTTAATTATAGAATTTTGAATTGAGGTATATGGAAATTGATGTATAAGTGGAAGTTTTGTCCTTTAATTGATTTTATATCGAGATTTTTAATTAATTGCTATTACCAAATTTGAGGGTGTTACACACCACCACCATCGACGGCCACCGGTAGCCACCGTCAACCACCACCGACCACCTGCACCTCTTCCTCCACTATAACAATCTCCTCCATCACCTCCACAACCACCACCCATCACCACCTCCACTACCATCGTCGACCACCGACACCGACACTGACACCGATCACCACCACTCATCGCCCCCGCCACCATCGACGACCACTGATAGCCATCGCCAACTCGGCCACTTCTACCTCTTCCTCCACTACAAGAACTTCTTCCACCACCTTCACAACCACTGCCCATCACCACCACCACTACCATTGTCGACCACCTCCACCACTACCTATCGCCGCCCAATACCACCTATACCTCTGCCATATCGACCACAACTACCTCCTCCACCACCACAGTCCACCATCTTCACGTCCTCCACAACCACTGCTCGTTCACCAGCCACCTATCGTCTTTATCTCTACTTGTCGTTGCAACCATGCCTCTGCCAATTCATAAAGATCTTCCATATTAAATCAAATATAATATTTCTTTTGTATGATTAGGTTCTTCAAATTAGACTCTTCATTCAAATTTTTTACTATTATTTATGTATGTATATGAAAATTGTGTGAAAAACTAAAAATGTTTTTAAATTAAATTATTTAAATACATATACTTTATGAGGGAGGTTCAAGGGAAAACCACAAAAAATGGAAAACTGAAAAACACTGGTAGCCTTTGATCTGAACGATATGCACTTGTCCATACAAGTAAATTTGTATGCACGAGTGCATCCCGTCCAGTTTAAGGGCTACCAGGGTGTTCCTTAGTTTTCCGTTTTTTGAGGTTTTCCCTGAACCTGACCCTATACTTTATTTGTATCATTTGTAACTATTATATGATATATATAAAATCACCAAACAACTTTTAAGGGCAACTTGTCTAGTTCTGTTCTATCCAGTCCTAGTCATAACGAACACCAGACAGACATTTACCATGTCCAGTCCATTCATGTTCTGTCATTTTGTCTTGTCAAGTTCTATCATGTTTGTATAACAAATGCTACCTAAGAGATCATTTAGTAGAAAAGGAGAACTTAAATTTGAATTTTAATGGCTAACAATGATAAAGCACATTAACCCTACCCATACATAGTTAAGAAGGGGCCGTTTACCAAACGCTTACCGGGTAAGCAATGACCAAGAATTTTACCGGTAAGAGCTAAGACAAGGACCAAGAGTCTTACCTTGGTAAGTGATGGCGAAGACTCTTACCACGGTTAGCGCTTACCGGGAAAATTGTTACATACGATACCGTTTTGGTGGACTAAAATATTACCCGGTAAGTAAGTGATAGTGTAAAATTTTACCGGTAAGCGCCTATCAGGAAAATTGTTGCATACGATACCGTTTTGGTGGACTAAAATCTTACCCACTAACTAAGTGATAGTGTTAAATTTTATTGGTAAACGCTTACCCGGGTAAGTGTTTGGTAAACGACCCCTAGTTATATTAGTGTTTGTATTCTAATTTTATAACTAAAATTAATTATATTTTATTATTGAGATGATTATTTTGTTTCACAAAGAAAATCTAAATTCACCTATATTTTTTTAATAAAACTACATAATAAATACTGTGGTCATATAAAATATATTGGTTATTTATTATTTTAATTACTTATAATGTTTTACAATTATTTTCTCGATTTTAAATTAAGTGTCTATATTATTATTTTATTTGTCTCAAAATAATGTTCACTTTCAAAAATAAATGTTTATTTTCCCATTTTATCTTTAATTATATATAAGTGAAATGAAGCTTTTCTATTTATAATTAAGGATAAACCTTATCATTTTATTAACAAAAAAGGATAATAATTATATATTTTTAAAACTATATATTTTTATCATTATATATTTTTATTTTAGAATAGAAATAGCATATAGTATATTTTTGAGTAAACTATGATTTTCGTCCCTATGGTTTGATGTTTATAACGGTTTTAGTCCCTGCTCTTTTTAAACTGCTTTTTTCATCCCTATGGTTTCTATTTTGCTTTCATTATAGTTCCTTCTGATACAGATCGCCTAGCCTGACAGATCGAGGAGAAATGCGACCGAGCCGTCCAGAAGCATTTTCGCGCCGCAAGACCTTAGCTTGCGTCGCGAAACGTGTCAGCTCCACCAGATCCGAATCTTATTCTTTCCTTAATTATTTAGTTTCCTTTTCGTAGTTTTCTTAGCCTTCAAGTTAGGATTATTTTAGCTAGTTTAGTTTCCATTCCTTTAACGTTTCCTAGTTTAGCTACAATTCTTAGCCTATTTAATAATGTTTTAGCTTGTCACTTTTTATTCATTCAATTAATGAAAGCCTTTGAGCAAGTTTATCAGCTTACAAGTTCTCTCGTTTTAAATCTTCACGCTTGTGAAGGTTGTCTTAATTTCGGGTTTGACGCTAGTCGATCCATTCCACGTTTCTCACTGCGTCAGTTGGTATCAGAGCACAGAATCCCTGTCTCTTTTCCAGCGTCATAATGGGAGATCAGCCAACACACAACCAAGCCGATATTGAGGCAATCACCGCGGCCTTTTCCGCGACCCTCGATACCGCCTTCGCGAACGCCAACAACAACCTCGCCGAACAAATCGTCACCGCACTCAACGCCAACACCACCATCCTCACCAATAACCTCGCCAATCTCCTCAATGGGCATCCGATACGAGACAGGCCTCCCGTCCATAGACACCCACCTCGTCGCCAACCAACCCCTGGTGTTCTTTCCAGTTCCGAATCAGAACATGAGGAGGAAGAACGACCACCCCGTAATGACCCCGACTATCGAATGAAAGTCGACATCCCGTACTTCTAGGGCAACACCAGCGTAGAAGAATTTCTGGACTGGAAAATCGAAGTCGATAGATTTTTCGAAATCATGGAGATTCCAGAACAAAAGCAGATAAAGATGGTTGCTTTCCGCCTAAAAAGCACCGCTGCAGTTTGGTGGGACAAACTAGTGACCCAACGACAACGTCAACGCCGAGGTCCCGTACGATCTTGGAGACGGATGAAGCAACTAATGACAGAGCGTTTTCTTCCAGAAGATTATGAACAAATCCTCTACAAGATGTATCTAGATTGCTCTCAAGGGTCTAGATCCGTGTCCGACTACACGACCGAATTCATTCGTATATCGGACCGGAACGAGATCGGTGAGTCCGAAGGTCAAAGAGTCGCCCGCTACATCAATGGCTTGAAAACTTCGATTCAAGAAAAGATTGGGCTTCAAACCGCTTGGACCGTCGCGGAAGCATCCAGTTTGGACTTGAAGGTCGAACTTCTAGAGAAGTCCACACGATCATCACCCTATCGAATGTACCCATCTCAAACCAAAACCGACGCCTCTAACTCTACATCCGATAAAGGAAAAAACGTCATAGCCAACCAAGCTCCTCGCAACCCTACTCCACCCCAAACTACAACCATCGCTAAACCAACCGCACCAAAACCCGTCAACCCTTACGCGAAACCAATGGGTTCCAAGTGTTATCGTTGTGGTGAACCCGACCACCGATCCAACGAGTGTACCCAACGGCGGACTACCGCACTCGTCAAAGAAGGCGAAAACGAAGAAGAAGACGAATACGATGATCTAGACTTTGCGGAAGAAAATCTGGAGGAAAAGGTGATGATCGTACTCCAGTGCATCCTTCTCGCTCCAAAAGAAGAAGGACAACAGAAGAATCTCTTTCGTACATATTGCGCGATCAACAAGAAAGTTTGCAACTTGATTGTTGATAATGGAAGTTGCGAAAACTTGGTGTCACAAAAGCTCGTTGACCACCTTGGTTTGCCGACCCAACCACACAACGCGCCTTACTCCCTTGGGTGGGTGAAGAAAGGACCCCAAGTGCGTGTTACTCAAACATGCAAGGTTCCTCTATCCATTGGAAAGAACTACAAAGCAGAAGTTATTTGCGATGTACTCGAGATGGACGCATGTCACATTCTACTCGGCCGACCATGGCAATTCGACCATGATGTGACTTATCGGGGAAGAGACAACATCATGTTCTTTCGTTGGGGTGATCGTAAAATCGGCATGGCACCCGTAGATCAATTCGACCGTATCCCGGAAAAGAAAGGTGAAAGATTTCTAGTCGTCACATCCAACGAACGCCTCCTTGAAGACACCTTCAAGGAAACACAAACCTTTTGCCCCGTCGTTGTTAAAGGTTTAATGAGCGTCGAAAAGTCTAACGAGGCCCCGGAAGAAGTTGAAGAGATACTCCGAGATTTCAAAGACTTAACCGTGGAAGATTTACCGCCCGAGCTACCTCCCATGAGGGATATTCAACACCAAATAGACCTCATTCCGAGCGCCAGTCTACCGAACCTTCCTCACTATCGCATGAGCCCAAAAGAAAACGAGATATTGCGGGAGCAAGTCGAAGACCTTTTGAGGAAATGTTTTATTCGGGAAAGTTTAAGTCCATGTGCCATTCCCGTTCTTCTCGTACCGAAAATGGGTAATCAGTGGCGGATGTGTATTGATAGTCACGCCATCAACAAAATCACGATCAAGTACCGTTTTCCCATTCCTCGTTTGGAAGATATGCTTGATTCTCTATCCGGCGCCAAGATCTTCACTAAGATCGATCTCCGAAGTGGTTACCATCAGATTCGAATCCGTCTGGGTGATGAGTGGAAGACGGCGTTCAAAACACCTTTCGGATTGTATGAGTGGCTCGTCATGTCTTTTGGGACGTCTAACGCCCCAAGTACTTTCATGCGGACTATGAACCAAGTCCTACGCCCCTTTATTGGATCTTTTGTCGTCGTCTACTTTGACAACATTCTTATCTATAGTCGAGGTAAGGACGACCATCTCACGCATTTACGGCAAGTTTTAACCGTGCTCCAAGAAAATAAGCTTTACGTTAATCTCAAAAAGTGCACCTTTTGCACCCCAAAGCTTCTATTTTTAGGTTTTATCATTGGAGAAGCCGGTATTGAAGTCGATGAAGAAAAGGTGCGCGCAATACGAGAATGGCCCACTCCTAAAACTGTGTCCGATGTTCGTAGCTTTCACGGATTGGCCACTTTTTATCGGAGATTCGTAAGGGATTTTAGCACGATTACCGCCCCCATCACGGAATTCCTCAAGAAAAACAAATTCCAATGGGGTCCCGATCAAGATCATAGCTTTGCCTTAATCAAGGAAAAGCTAAGCTCCACTCCGGTCCTTGCCTTACCCGATTTCGATAAAGTATTTGAAGTTGAATGCGATGCAAGCGGAATTGGGGTAGGAGCGGTTCTTTCTCAAGAAAAGCGACCAGTTGCCTTCTTTAGCGAATAATTGAGTGAAGCTCGACAAAAGTGGAGTACGTAGGATCAAGAGTTTTATGTCGTTTTCCGTGCCTTAAAGCAATGGGAGCATTATCTTGTGCAAAAAGAGTTCGTCTTATTTACCGACCATCAAGCCTTGAAGTTCATTAATAGCCAAAAATCGGTGAGCAAGATGCATGCTCGATGGGTTAGTTACTTGCAAAAGTTTCCTTTCGTGATCAAACACAAATCCGGAATTTTCAATCGCGTAGTCGATGCCTTGAGTCGACGTGCCACCTTGATGATTACTCTTCCCCAAGAAGTTACCGGATTTGAAGTCCTCAAAGAACAATACGAAGAAGATGACGACTTCAAGGATATTTTTCTCAAGTGAAAATCCGGGTCACCGATGGATGACTACCACATGCGGGATGGTTATCTCTTCAAAGGCAATCAATTTTGTGTTCCTAACTCGTCCCTTCGTGAAAAATTGATTAGGGATTTGCATGGAGGAGGTTTAAGTGGCCATCTTGGTCGCGATAAAACCGTCGCTAGTGTGCTTGAACGGTACCATTGGCCGCATCTACGACGAGATGTTGGTACTATTGTGCGAAAGTGTTACACCTGTCAAGTTGCGAAAGGCCAAAGCCAAAACACCGGTCTTTATTTACCTCTACCAATTCCGGAGGATATTTGGCAAGATTTGTCAATGGATTTTGTTCTTGGCTTACCTCGAACTCAAAGAGGAGTTGATTCGATTTTCGTTGTTGTGGATCGTTTTTCGAAGATGACCCACTTTATTGCATGCAAAAAGACGGCGAACGCGAGTAACATCGCCAAACTATTCTTCAAGGAGATTGTCCGTCTTCATGGTGTTCCGAAAACTATCACTTCCGATCGTGATGCAAAGTTCCTAAGCCACTTCTGGATCACTTTATGGCGTCTGTTCGGAACCGCGCTTAACAAGAGCACTACAGCGCAACCACAATCTGACGGTCAAACAGAGGTTACGAATCGCACACTTGGGAATATGTTACGAAGTGTTTGCAGGAGTAAACTAAAACAGTGGGATCTTTCCCTCCCACAAATTGAGTTCGCTTACAATAGTGTCGTCCATTCCGCAACGGGTTGCTCTCCATTCTCTCTGGTTTACACCTCCGTTCCAAATCATGTTGTGGATTTAATCCAACTCCCTCGACTTCCGGGAACAAGTGTTGCCGCTGAAAATATGGCCAAAGATGTCCAAGCTGTTAAAGAAGATGTAAAGGCCCGTCTTGAAGCCGTTGCCATACGGAATAAGGAACTAGCGGATCAACACCGACGAAAGAAGGTATTTCGAGAAGGGGATGATGTGATGGTATTCCTTCGAAAAGAGCGTTTTCCCATTGGAACCTATGGAAAACTCCAGCCCAAAAAGTACGGACCTTTCAAGATCACCAAAAAGATTAACGACAATGCCTATGTCGTCGCTCTTCCCTATTCGCTTCACATCTCCAACACTTTCAATGTCGCCGATCTGTACGACTACTACGCGGATGATTTCCCCTTAGACGAGAACTCGGGGTCGAGTTCTTCAGAGGTGGAGGAGACTGATACAGATCGCCTAGCCCGACAGATCGAGGAGAAACGCGACCGAGCCGTCCAGAAGCATTTTCGCGCCGCAAGACCTTAGCTTGCGCCGCGAAACGTGTCAGCTCCACCAGACCCGAATCTTATTCTTTCCTTAATTATTTAGTTTCCTTTTCGTTGTTTTCTTAGCCTTCAAGTTAGGATTATTTTAGCTAGTTTAGTTTCCATTCCTTTAACGTTTCCTAGTTTAGCTACAATTCTTAGCCTATTTAATAATGTTTTAGCTTGTCACTTTTTATTCATTCAATTAATGAAAGCCTTTGAGCAAGTTTATCAACTTACAAGTTCTCTCGTTTTAAAGCTTCACGCTTGTGAAGGTTGTCTTAATTTCGGGTTTGACGCTAGTCGATCCATTCCACGTTTCTCACTGCGTTACCTTCATCCAACTTTGTTAAAACTAGGGTTAAATCTTCCAAAAAGTGATAGAGAAAATTACATATTTGGTCCTTGTGGTAAAACAAAATTTTCATTTTTATCCTTAAATTTCATAGTTTACATTTTTTATTTTTTATTTTTTATTTTTTACTTTTTCTTTATTTATTGTATTTCATCAAGACATTTATTTTTCTATTAATTATATTGTATATTTTCAATATTATTATAACTTTAATTATAAAAATAATTAAATAACTTCATTAAAAATATTGATAAATACATGATATTTTTTTCAAAGCTTTATGTTTAAATCTCCTAAAATTAATATTTTTACTATTGATTTATTAAAATTTTTTATTTATTTTAAATTAGTATTGAAATTTTTTTAATAAAATTCTAAAAAAATAGTTTATTTTTCAACAACCAGTTGTTGTTTTTGTTAAATGCATTTTACTCCCACTATTTCATATTTTCATTTTCATTTTCATTTTAACTTTATTTTTATTAATTAATCAAATTTATTTAATATTTAAATTAAACATACAGACATATATATATATATATATATATATATATGTTGGGAAATTCAGAAATATACAAGTACAGTTAATACTGCTAGAAGAACTTGATTAATGCTGCTGAGTGAAGTTAATACTGCTGATCAAGATTAGTACTGCTAAGTCAAGGTTAATACTGCTAGAGGAGATTACTACTGCTAAGCAATTTTAGTACTGCTAGTAGTTAGTACTCCTGAACATTAATACTGCTCAAAGTATTAATACTGCTGAAGACTTAGTGCTGCTTATGAGATAATCAAGATTCGTGCAGATCAAGTTTGAAGATTATGGAAAGCTTGGAGATAAAGATGGAAGATTATTTTGAAGATCTTTTATTAGTTGTAATTATCTTTTATCTTCAGTATATATAGAATAGTTTATTTTTGATAGAAGAGAACTTAGAGAATTCTGAATTTTTGTTTTTGATAGAGAGAATCAACCTCAAGGTTTGTAATCCTAATTCTAGAGAAGTAGAATTCGTATTGGTGAGCCTGTTCATCAATATTGAGGTTGAGTATTGAATCTTGTAGCTTTATAATCATTCAATAAAGTTTACAAGTTGTTCTTCTGATTCACTGTTTTCATAGATTATTGAATATTAAAGTGTTATTCCGCAAACTCCTTTAATATTGTTTCTGAGTGTTTATTCTTGTTAAGAATTAAGATCCTGACAAGTGGTATCAGAGCAAGTATTCTCAGAAACCTTATTCATCATGGAATACACAGCTGAATCAAACAGTACTCTGGTCTCAAAGGTTCCAATGCTCAGACCCAATGAATTTGACATGTGGAAGATTAGAATCAAGCAATACATTCTCCTCACAGATTACTCTATGTGGGACATCATTGAGAATGGACCATCTGATGAAGGAAAGATTGGTGAAGATGGAAAAAGAACTCCACCAAAGACTGATGCAGAAAGAAAGACAAGGCAGACAGAGATGAAAGCCTTGAGCACACTGCTCTTGGCCATTCCCAATGAATATCAACACCAATTCTGTAATTGCACTGATGCACAGATGCTCTGGAATGCTCTAGAGAAGAGATTCTATGGTACCAAAAGTACGAAGAGAAATCAAAAGGCAATCTTGAAGCAACAGTATGAAAACTTTGTCAACTAAGAATGAGTCCATGACTCAAACATTTGACAGGTTTAACAAACTGATTGGTGAACTAGCTACTATGGGAGTACAGATCGATCAAGATGATGTAAACAGAAAGTTCCTAAGGTCCCTTGGAGATGAATGGACCATGTACACTGTTTCATTCAGACAGAATGATCAGTTGGAAGAGAAAGAACTTGATGATTTGTACAATGATCTTAGAGTGTTTGAAGCTGAGGTGGAGGCAAAGAAGAAGCCTTCTGGATATATTCATAATGCTGCACTCCTATCAGCATCAATTGATTCTACTGCTAATTCTGAATCAGTTAATGCTGCTAGTGGAGCAAATCAAGAAAAAGGCACTGATTCTGTTTTGAAGCCTTTATTGCCAGCCATGGAAATTCCTCCTTAATTAATGATGATTTGGGACAACTTCATCGTGATGATCTGGAAGAGATGGATATTAAATGGCAGATGACCATGCTTTCCATGAGGGTGAAAAAGTTCATAAAGAGGACTGGGAGGAACAACTTCTCCCAAAGAAGAGAAGATGGAGATGGGTTTGATAAATCAAAGGTGGAGTGCTACAAATGCCATCTAAAGGGACACTTTGCCAGGGAATGCAGAAGTGGAGTGTCTCACAACAACAACCACCAACAAGCACAGTCTGGAAACCTCAACCATAACAGAAACTCTGCTCAAGCCCTTGTTTCTCAACAAGGAATGGGGTTTGACTGGAGTGATCAAGCAGAAAAGGCTATCCAAAATCAAGCACTTATGGCTGAAGTATCTGATCTCCCATCTGAGGTAAGTTCTAATCTCTGTTCTAAAACTTGCATAGACACTGTTAAAAGGTACATGGATCACAACCAGAAGATGAGTGATGACCTTAAGAGATTAGAAAAGGATATAAAGGACTATGTGAGAATTGTTGAGAGGTTTGAGGAACAGATTAAAGGTTTTCAAGCCAATGAACTCCAACACTCATATGACACCAATTACTGGAAGTGGGAGAAAAAGGATCTAGAACTTAAACTGACCAAATCTAAAGAGGAGAGTGAAAAACTGAGAGAGGAGCTAACCAAGGTTAAGCTTGATGTAGAAAAGTTTTCCAATGATTCTAAAGCAATGGACTCTTTACTACAAACTCATATTCATGATAAGCTGAGAAGAGGAATTGGGTACAATGCCACACCACCACCATATAACAACAATTACATTCCTCCTACCTCAGACTTGCTAGAAACTAAAGATAGGAAGCACTTGCCTGAGGGAGCCACTGAGATAGATCCCTTAGATGAGGTAGTTGTGGAGGATAAGACTGAGAAAGAGGTTGGTAAAGTAAGGAGAACAAAGTGAGTGGTGAGATTCCTCTAGAGAATAACATTATCACCAATGAGGACTGTGGAAGGGCTTGGATCAAATCCAAGGACATAGAGAAGACAGAGGGAAAGTCTGGTAAGGTCCATTACAAACATACCACAGTTGTGAATCCAGGTCCTTGCAAACAGTGTGCATGCAAGAAGAATGAGCCCCAAAAACATGATAAAAAGAGGGGAAATCAAAGAAACTGGAATAATCAGTGGGCACAGAAACAAGGGGTTGATCTGAGTAAAATCAATAGACCAAAACCTTGTTTTATCTGTGGCAAATTGAATCATCTTTCCAAATACTGTTATTTCAATCCTATAAACTGAAGGATGAACTTTCAAAGACCTATGCAAAAACCCTTGGGTTATAAAAAGATTGAAAAGAACCATGTGGCTAAGAAAACTATTAAATCTAAAAGCCACATGAAGAAAAAGTCTGTTAAATAAAGTGTCAATATGTGGGTTCCTAAAAGCACTAAAACTGTTAGTACAGCTACCACAAATAGTGCTGCTGACAATGATAGTGCTGCTAGAAGTAATACTACTGCTAACAATGTTAGTACTGCTGACATTGTTAGTACTTCTTCAAAAGTTAATACAGCTAACTCTGTTAGTGCTGCTAACAAGGTTAGTACTGCTAAACCTGTTAGTACTGCTAACTCTGTTAGTGCTGCTAAGCCAATCATATTGACAAAGTACTCTAATAAAGAGTGCTCTGAGTTTAAAAACCTCATCAAAAAGGAATGTAAATACTTTGATGAGAAAGGGAGACCCAAGACCACTTTGGCTTGGGTCCCCATTCAATACTAATTGTTTAATCTTATGTGCAGGGCAACCAACAGCTCAAGGGAAGAGTATCTGGCATGTTGATAGTGGTTGCTCAAGGCACATGACTGGGAACATGTCATGCCTCAAGAATTTCAAGAAAATTGATGGTGGTCATGTTTCCTTTGGTAATACTCCAGATGGAGGTAAGATAAGTGGTAAGGGGGATGTAACCAAAGGTAAAATGAGCTTTGAAGATGTATTCTATGTTGAGCAGTTAAGGTACAACCTATTAAGTGTATCACAGGTTTGTGACAAACAACATAGTATATTATTTACAGATTCTGAAAGCATTATCCTTGCTCCTGGATTCAAGGTAGTTGATGAAAAGATGATACTACTAAGAACTCCCAGAAAGGATAATGTATATTGCTTAGATATGGAAAGTGTTTCAACGGATTCATCCCTTAATTGTCTTGTTTCAAAAGCTTCTTTGGATGAATCATCACTTTGGCACAGAAGGATGTGTCACATGAACTTTAAAACAATGAATAAACTTGTTAAAAACAACCTTGTAAGAGGTTTACCTTCCAAAGTCTTTTCATGTGATGATCATTGTGTTGCCTGTCTCAAAGGCAAACAACACAAAACTTCTCATAAGTCCAAAGAGTTGAACACAATCTCTAATTCTCTTCAGTTGTTGCATATGGATCTGTTTGGTCCTACAAATGTTATGAGTATTGGTAAGAAATCTTTCTGCCTAGTTATTGTTGATGATTACTCTAGATTTACTTGGGTATATTTTCTAAGGACTAAGGATGAGACAAGTGGACTGATCAAATCCTTTATTCTAAGAATTGAAAACCAAACTAATCAAAAGGTAAAAGTCATTAGGTTAGATAATGGTACTGAATTTAAAAATCATGACCTAAACACCTTTTGTGAGGAAAAAGGAATTGAGAGGCAATACAGTGCTCCTAGAACTCCACAACAAAATGGTGTTGCTGAGAGAAGGAATAGGACACTGATTGAAGCTGCTAGATCTCTATTGGCAGATTCAAATCTACCAATTACTTTTTGGGCTGAAGCAGTTAATACTGCTTGCTATGTCCAAAACAGAGTTCTAGTAGTCAAGCCTAAAAACAAGACACCATATGAGCTTTTAAATAACAGAAAACCTTTTATAGGATTTTTCAAAACTTTTGGGTGTCCTTGTACCATTCTCAATACCAAAACTCACTTAGGAAAGTTTGATAGCAAGGCTGATGATGATTTTTTTGTTGGTTACTCATCTCAGAGTAAGGCTTACAAAGTTTTTAATACTTCTTCTAGAATAATTGAGGAAAGTGACAATGTCAAGTGCAATGAGAACACACCAAATCCTATTGGATCTGGTCCTCTGTGGTTATTTGATATTGATTCACTAACTAACTCTTTGGGTTTCAATAGTGATTATCATGCAGGTTCAGGAAGTGGAGGATCAGGGGATGAACAAGTACAAGTACAAGACATTATTCCTCAGTCTGTGATCTTTCCCATACTTACAATAGAGCCTGTTGATGTCTGTGCAAAAGAGACAATGACTGAACCAATTCAAAGTGAAGAAGAAGGAAGAGATGAGGAGAATCAAGTGCATGAAGAGCCAGAAGCAGCTGATGAGAACCCCTCAGCTGACTTAAATGATTCCAATCTAGATGTGGGAATCAATGAAGAACCTAGTCATCAGACTAGAACTTAAAAGAATCATCCTCCAGAGCTGGTCATAGGAGACATCTCTTCTCCTATGATAACAAGGAATCAAAGCAGACTTCAAGAACTGCAGGATCAGCAACACACAGTACTCTCATGCTTTCTATCTCAAATTGAGCCTAAGAAGGTTTTTGAGGCAATGAAAGATTCCAGTTGGATAGAAGCTATGCAAGAAGAGTTACTGCAGTTCAAATTGCAAGAAGTTTGGGACTTGGTGGACCTTCCAAAAGGTCATAGAGCTATTGGCACCAAGTGGATTTTCAGGAATAAAAAGGATGAGAGAGGTATTGTGATAAGAAACAAAGCAAGGCTGGTGGCACAAGGGTACACTCAAGAAGAAGGCATTGACTATGAAGAAGTGTTTGCTCCAGTGGCAAGGGTAGAAGCAATTAGGCTATTTCTAGCCTATGCCTCATACATGAAGTTCAAGGTATACCAAATGGATGTGAAGAGTGCCTTTCTGTATGGTACAATTGATGAAGAATTATATGTCTGTCAGCCTCCTGGATTTGAAAATCCATCATATCCAGACAGAGTATACAAACTGAAGAAAGCACTTCATGGTCTGCATCAAGCCCCAAGAGCATGGTATGATACTCTATCTACCTACCTCTTGGAGAATGGGTTTGAAAGAGGAATAATTGACAAGACCCTCTTCATTAAAAGAAGTAAGAAGGACATCCTATTGGTTCAGATTTATGTGGATGATATCATCTTTGGATCCACAAAAGATCAGATGTGTTGAGACTTTGAAAAGATGATGCACAAGAGCTTTAAAATGAGTTCAATGGGTGAACTTACCTTCTTCCTTGGGCTTCAAGTGAAACAGAAGAAAGATGGGATCTTCATAAGCCAATCAAAATATGTGAAAGACATCCTAGAAAAATATGGATTAACAGACTCAAAGCCAGCAAGCACACCTATGGAGACTCATAAACAGATCACTCCTGATCTTGAGGGGGAGGATGTTGGTGTCCATCTATATAGATCAATGATTGGATCTATCATGTATCTCACAGCCTCAAGACCAGACATCATGTTTCCAGTGTGTTTGTGTGCCAGATTCCAAGTCAAGCCAAAGCAATCACATCTGCAAGTTGTTAAAAGGATTTTCAGATACTTAAGAGGACAACCTAGATTAGGTCTTTGGTATCCTTATGAATCCAACTTTGACTTGATTGTTTATTCAGATAGTGACTTAGGAGGTGCTAACATGGATAGAAAGTCTACTTCAGGAGGATGTCAACTTTTGGGTGCAAGACTAGTATCTTGGCAGTGTAAGAAGCAAACCACAGTGTCCTTATCAACAACAGAAGCTGAGTATATTGCTGCTGCAAGTTGCTGCTCTCAGGTTCTATGGATTCAAAATCAGATGCTGGACTATGGGGTAACCTTTCTTCACACTCCAATCTTCATTGACAATAGCAGTGCTATAAGCATTGTTAACAATCCAGTCAAGCACTCCAAAACAAAGCACATTGAGATCAGGTATCACTTTATCAGAGATTGTAATGAAAAGAAGCTAATTCAAGTTGCTAAAGTTCATACTGACAACCAATTTGCTGATCTATTCACTAAAGCTTTTGATGTGGGCAGATTCACATTCTTGGTCACAAGTGTGGGCATGATCAACTCTGAATGAGCTCATGTTTTAAAAAGTGTTTACATACCTGTTATTGGGTTATTCTATAGTGCTACTAACATCTTTCTCAGGAAGTTATTACCTTGCTCAGAGTACCTTAAGCTTCAAAAAGTGTAAGTATGGTTAATGTTGCCAGTGCAGTTTTAATACTGCCAGTGCACAGTTAATACTGCTAGTTAGTTAATACTGCTAGTGGTTAATATTGTTCTCAGTTAATACTGCTAGTTAAGTTAATACTGCTAGTGGTTAATACTGCTCACAGTTAATACTGCTGGTTAGTTAATACTGCTAGTGGTTAATACTGCTAGTCAGTTCATACTGCTAGTTAGTTAATACTGCTAGTGGTTAATACTGCTCTCAGTTAATACTTCTAGTTAGTTAATACTGCTAGGAGTTAATACTGCTTATGTCCCGAATCGTATAAATACCCTTTTTGCCCGCCCAAAAGTTCATAACGACTCTTTGCTTTCTATTCATCTGCTCTCTAACCCTTTTCTCTCAAGCACCAAGTGTTGCAGTCCAGAATACTCAAGCACAATGGCATCCATGGCATTCATTGATGAGCACAACGAGATTGCGATGCTACAGAAGCCGAAACAAGCTGCTGAATTCCACCAGATTGTGGATTTTCTCAAGTCCAGCCACATTGCCCATGCTCTCACTGTGTCACCAACAATATACATAGAGCATCAAAGACAGTTCTAGGCGAATGCCACCATAGTCACAGAGAATGGTGTGCAGATAATCAAGACTAGGGTGTGTGACAAACCCTTGTCAGTCTCTGAAGAAGTGATACGCATCTGTCTACGTCTAGACAATGCTGTAGGTATTACTTCTATTCCAAATGAGGACTTGTTCTCAAATCTTTCAAGAATGGGGTATGGAGGCCAATTGTGTTGTTTCAAATTTTCAAAAGCCAAATTTTATACCCAATGGCGTTTTCTTGTTCATACCCTGATGCATTGCATTTCCAAAAAGACTACTGGATGGAGTGAGTTTAGCAGTACCATTGCTTATGCTTTGGTCTGCTTGGCCACTGCCAGAAAGTACAATTTCTCTAGAATGATTTTCAGTGATCTTGTATCAAACTTTGGAAGCAAAAAGAGTTTTTATATGTACCCCAGGTTTGTACAGGAAGTTATAACCCATGAATTGACGGATATACCTCACTTTGATGAGGTATATGTACCAAAAATTCCCAAAGGTAAGGTCTTTTCAAACATGAAAAGATCTCCATTGGACTCGGAAGGAGTTGACACCCCATTGTTCTCTACAATGATGGTGGTGTCCCACAACGAAGAAGGTATGGCAGCAGGGTCAAGGCCCTCATTAGACCATCCCACTGCTAGCCAATCCCAACCTTCACCCTCAATATCAATCCCTCTGTCTCTTGTACAAAAGCCAACTTCTCCAATAACCCAAACTTACATAAGGAAAAAGGTAAAGAAGGCTCCTTCCCTTCTTGTACCTTCACCCACTGAGCCTTTAACCCTCTAATGGAGAATTCTCCATTAGAGAATATCTACAGGGAAACAACAGGGATGTCTCCCAACCCCATGGAGGTGCTCACTGAGGAGATGTTTGAGCATATGGGTGCTAAGGCTGCCACTACTCCTGCTAACACAGAGGAGGTCAGTGGTAACATAAATAAGACCTTCCTCATGGCAACTTTGGGTGAGCAATCATCCAAAGGTCCCAGGTGCCAAGAAACCACGGGGGTAGCAGGTGCTTCTGCTAGGCAGAAGACCTCTACTACAAAAAGATCCCATGATCCTTCAAAATAGGGTAACACTTCTGGAGAAGGTGAGGACATATATAACTATTATGAATTGATGGAAACAATGGGAAACATAAACATGGATGTGATCAAGCAGGGGAAAGAAATAGAAGAGCTGAATCTGATAGTTTTGTCTCAGCAAGAACATATTGTCAACTTGAAGAAAATGGTAAAGAAATTGATTCTGCAAAAGAAGAAGAAACAGTTTGTGCTAAGAAGGAGGAAACCAGTGACTGATGCTCCCAAAAAGGGGGAGTCAGAAGCTGATGTCAACATGGAAGATGTCAAAGAAAAGGGGGAGCAAGAAAAAGTTGAGTTTGAGGGGGAGCAACAATCTGTGGAAACTGAGTCTGTACAAGAAGCACAAAAAGAGAAAGCAGCATTAACAGAACAAGAAGCAGTAACAGTTAATGCTGCTGGGTCAAGCCAAGTAGCAGAAACTGTTAATACTGCTGAACTGAAAGAAGCAGCAGATATAGTGCAAGAAGTTCTGACAGATCTTGAGATTGCAGAAACCTTAATCAAAGCCAAGCATGATACTCCTAAGGTCATCTCAAAGGCCAAAGGAGTTGTCATCAAAGAACAAGGTGAAGTGATCAAGAAAGATAGTGTAGAGAAGAAGGTGAGCAAAGACAAAGGCAAAGCTAAAATGGTGGAATCTGATCAACCAATCAAAAAGCAAAGGTTGGTTGAGTTAGATGAAGCTTTGGCCAAGAAGATGCAAAATGATATTGAAAAAGAAGAAAGAGTTCAGGTTGAAAAGGACAGAGAGATGGCTAAGGCTCTAGCTACTGAACTGAATGAAGCTTATCAACAAAGCCTGACAACTAAAATTGCCCAGAAGAAAGCTGCAACTCTGAAGAAATTTGTGGTGGTCAAAACAGCTACAAAGAAGAGACAACCCTCAAAGACATTCTTAGGTACCCAAGAGAGAAAAAAGATGATTATATTTCTCAAGGGTGCTGTAGGATTCAGAAAGGAGATGTTCTCTAAGATGTCTTTTGAGAAGATTAAAGAGCTATATGATTCAGAGATGCTAAAGCTTCAAGGGAATGAAACTGCAAGGGTGGATATGGAGAAGAGAATGAAAGAAAGCAATGATTTTATGATAGAAAAACTTTTTCCAGATGAGCAAGAAACACCACCAAAGAAAGAAGCCACTCTTGGTGAAAGTCTAAGGACTTTAAAAACAACCAAGATGATGGCAAGAAGAAAGTCAACCAAGAAGCCTAGAATAGCTGAAGGAGAAGCTGAGAAGGTTGCTGAAGAAGAAGGGGCACCTAAGTCATCTGAAAAGAATGAACCAACAAGAACTGATGATGTAAATCTATACATGGTAGTGATGGACAAAGTGCCTGAACCAATTTCAGCAGAACCTGTTGGTGTAAAGCCTCCTAAGGTCATTATATGGGACACAATGAAGGTTGATGGCAAGGAATACATAAGGCTCAAGAGGAAAGATGAGAAGTTTGAAGTGTATAACACTTGGGCAAAGATTGTCAGAACATGCTCCAGGTCAGATATTGAAGAAATGTTTGAGATAGGTATGAAGTTGTATGCAGATCAACTGAAAGCTCCAGAGATTTCAATTACAAAATTAGTGATGGAGTATCTGTGTATGATGTTCAAACCTGAAGAAGTGAAGCATGTCATCAGAAATGTGTTCAAAACTATCAACAATTGGACTCTATATGAAACTAGTGGAGTATATGCACTAACTATGGACTTAAATCACATAGAGTACTTCCTAGTGGATAGAGTGTGCAATCACAGCAGACTAAAGATTCATGCAATGTTGAAGAAGAAGCTAGGATGTGTTCCAAATTCAGAGATGGCTAAGTATTTGATTCAAAGAACAATTAATCAGAGTTTGGGGTTGGATGCAAATGCTGGTGTATGAGCCATGAAGTTTTGGGAGCATATAAGATGATCATTTGAAGAACTTGACTTCTCTTCCTAAAATTCAAGTTAGGGGGAGATTGTTGGGAAATTCAGAAATATACAAGTACAGTTAATACTGCTAGAAGAACTTGATTAATGCTGCTGAGTGAAGTTAATACTGCTGATCAAGATTAGTACTGCTAAGTCAAGATTAATACTGCTAGAGGAGATTACTACTGCTAAGCAATTTTAGTACTGCTAGTAGTTAGTACTGCTGAACATTAATACTGCTCAAAGTATTAATACTGCTGAAGACTTAGTGCTGCTTATGAGATAATTAAGATTCGTGCAGATCTGAAGATTATGGAAAGCTTGGAGATAAAGATGGAAGATTATTTTGAAGATATTTTATTAGTTGTAATTATCTTTTATCTTCAGTATATATAGAATAGTTTATTTTTGATAGAAGAGAACTTAGAGAATTCTAAATTTTTGTTTTTGATAGAGAGAATCAACCTCAAGGTTTGTAATCCTAATTCTAGAGAAGTAGAATTCGTATTGGTGAGCCTGTTCATCAATATTGAGGTTGAGTATTGAATCTTGTAGCTTTATAATCATTCAATAAAGTTTACAAGTTGTTCTTCTGATTCACTATTTTCGTAGATTATTGAATATTAAAGTGTTATTCCGCAAACTCCTTTAATATTGTTTCTGAGTGTTTATTCTTGTTAAGAATTAAGATCCTAACAATATATAAACCTTTGTTTATATAATAAGACTATTTTTCTAGAAAACAAAGGTTTATATGTGTGTTTGTGTGTATGTTTAATTTAAATATCAAGGTTCTAAATGATGTGAGGCGTGATGTGGCGGTAAAGTCAAACATCAAGCCTTAAGCTTTACGGCAAGACCACCGTGTTTTTCAAGGCGTGCCTTAGAGCATATACAATCATGGACCTTATCAAAAGTCCATAACTTTGCCACATCAGTTTTCTCTCTCTACCACATCAGTTTTCTCTTTCCTACATATTTCATAAACCTTTCACTCCCAATCATGAACCGGTCCATTGTTTATATAATAAAAATATAATAATAATAATTAAAATACAATAATTAAAGTTACAACAAAAAATTATTTATTATAATTAAAGATAAAAATTAAAGATTATTATAAAGGATCAAATATAATTCTATAAAGGATCAAAGATTATTACTGTTAAAAAATTAAAAAATTAAAAAATTAAAGATTATTATAAAGGATGAAATATGATTAAAAATTACTTATTATAATTAAAATATAATATTAAAAATTAAATAACAAAGATTATAATAATTAACAATTATGAAAATAAAGGATAATTGAAAGTGTGAAAAATAAAAATGAAAATGAAAATAATTTGGATTGAAGTGGATGTAAATAATTAAAATGATTAACTGGTCCCACCAAAAAGTGGATGTACCGCTTCCTGCAGATGGAGCGGTACGCCACACCACCTTATACCACTCCCAATGGTTTACAATTTTTTGAATAAGTCCTTGATGATGAGGTGGAGGTCCACATGGGATGGATGGACTTTCATAAACCATTGCTGCAGATGCGCTTAAGGCGACATTGTAACACTCTAAAAATTTAACATATAAATTTTTTTGTAAATTCAGCAATATGACGTCTAAAATATGAAGGGTCCAAACACCTGCTTAAATGATATAACAAGAGGATGTTCACCCAATAATCAATACAACTAAAACCCTATAAAACCGGGTTAGCTTGCATCCTAAGGTTGCAACAAAATAATGGGACATCAATACTACAACGACCTACTTAATCTAAGATTGATTTAAATCTAGATTAATACGAGCGTTGCTAAGTTAATATGAACTCTCTTCACAAAATTCCCCAAAAGACCGTCACTTCAAGATCTCCTATGTGCCCGGTAGCCAAGCCGACATCTTAAATTCCTCCACGGTTAGGATCTGTGAGGAAACAACAACCACAACAAGTGTTAGGACGAAGCCTAGTGAGATCTCATAAATATGCAGATAATAGACATGACATTATAAAACCAAAAACATGTTACCGAACTCCTCTGCCTCGCGCGGAACAATTCTCCGCCATCAGTTTCTCAAACGTGAATATAAACATACAAGAAATACCTCTTGATTTACGGGGGAGACCCGCTTCCATCGGGGCGATATTTACTCGAAAGTGGGATCTCCCGCGATGGTAATGGATTACACCTCATGCCCCGATCTTAGTTCCCATGCCATAACGACATCACAACCTCAGACCGTATTTACTGCCCTTATTGCCTACTCCGTGGAGTTACACCTCAAGGTCTTACGGACATTATTGCCTATCCATATTCTAGACGAGTTACACCTCAAGAATACGAGATCCCTTATTGCCTACTCGCTAGTAACACACCGTAGTTAATGCAAAATTCATACATTAAGCTACTACCTCCTCGTGCACAAGGAGTAGTGCCACATACTTATCAGGTGATCCACATTTGTTAAATAAATAACACATTATATACACATCTCTTCCACATATAAAATATTTACTTCCATATTCCTCATAAATCATGGTCCTCATAATTTCATACATGTAAATACATCCACCCATTATCATTACCTCATTCCTTCATAAAGTTATCAGCAGTTGGATTAAATCATGACATTAGTAGTTTCCTCATGAACTCAACATATAAGCATGAAATCTAGAACATATAATCCACATAGTTACTACTAAAGAGATTATCAAGGTCTACTAAACATACTTGCCCCCATTGGGTTCATAAAGTCAAGAATACCAACTATTAGGTTATAAAACTCAACCAAGTAGCACATAAAAGTAGTGTGAGATAAAGCCATGGAAATAATAAAATACTAGAGCATTTAGGAAGGAATAACTCACCAAGTGGGTTTTTGGAGGAAACCTAAACCCTAGATTTGAACTTGAAGAGGATGACAATGGTGGTTAAATGCTCAACTTGAAATCTTGATCACAGACCCCAACTACTAGCAATAAATGGGATAGATTGTGGTGGTTGAAGCCCTAAAATCGGATGGGAGAATTTATGAGGGTTGAGAGAGAGAGAGAAATGAGGTAAGATTGAAGTAAATGAGGAGAAATTAAGGAGAAGTCGTATAAGATCGGTCAGGGGACTCCCGTGGGTTATGTCGCGGCTTCAACCCGCGGCATAAGTCACCCGTGTCCCTGAATTCAAAACCTAACAGTGGGTTACGCGATTTGTGCCGCGGCTACAAGCCGCGTGTAACTCGCGTGATCCACTGTATTAAGCTCAACATCAACAAAAACCAAATTCTCACCAGATACCAAACGGGGTACTAACGACGAATGTTGAACACAAGAACACCAAGACTTACGACACTCTTAAGGATAGAAGTCTTAACGCTATAAACACATAACTAAGATTCGGGGTGTTACAATCCTCCCAACCTTAAAAGAGATTTCGTCCTCGAATTCTGGCACCACCAAGCACCCAACATCGCACTTGGAAAGATCGATTGATTTCTGTAACACCCCGATTTTCGAATGGTATCATCTCAAGTTTATACAGAAACCGATATATTAAGGAAAAATAAGATATTTGATTTTGGACTTGAATCCTAGATTTTATAGTCTTGATGGATAAAGGATTCAATTACGAGTCCAACGGTTCTTTCCGGAGCGAAAACGGAGCTATAACGAAGAAGTTATGACCAAAACAGGATTTAAGGTTCACTCCACGCACAAACCGCGCACGGGTCGTGCGCATCAGGCAGAGGCCTCAGCTCGGGCTTAAAACCTGATTTCCGCCCATTTCACCCAAATCTTCATTCCTTCATAACTTTTGCTCCACAACTCCGATTTTGATGATTCAAGTTGCTACGGTTTCGTTTTTGAGAGCTTTTCAAGGATCTAGTAAGATATTGGAAGTCTATTGGAGTATACTAGAGTATTTTGTGGTGGTAAGTTTCCCATCTCTCCCTATTCATCTTCTTCCCCAAAGTTTTCTAGGGTTTCATCCTCCCTTTGTTCTCCCTTTCATAGATTGGAGGTTTGTAACCATTTTGGTGAACTAGAAGTGTTTTGGTTGGTGGATTAAACTTGGGTTAAGGTAATCTTCTATTCTCTTCATTTATGTAAGTTAAGGTTTCGGTATCGTTTGAGGTATTCATGTATAAGGTAGGGAAACGTTATTTGTGGTTGTTTATGTATATTTATGGTTGGAACCTTGTGGATCTAGGTTTTTGGAAGATTTGGTTTGAAGAATCAAGTTCTTCAAGGAAAGCTCTAAGTGGGTAAAATCTAGATTTAGCCTAAATCTAGCAAGGTGAGTTCAAGTTGATTTGTGAAAACGGTGTACATGCCAAAATGTTTATTTCAAAGTGTTTTACATGAAATGGTTAACTGCTGATAAGTTTTGGGTATTTTGAAGTAAAATATGATTTACTGGGTTATTCGTCAAAGTGTGAGTATTTTGATAAGTTTTCATATTTGGTAAACTTGGGTTGTGTTAACCTCTTAAAATACTTATATTGGGTTTAAACATTTTAGCAACTAAATAGCATGATTTACGTATTTTTGGTGACTTTGTACAAGTAAGATATATTTCATGATTCATGCATATTTGATGATTTTGTACAAATGGAGTCTATTTCATGTTATATGCATTTTGGTGTATTTGCGTTCATAAAACCTTTGGAAAATCATTAGTCCCATCTCGTGTGGAGTTTTGGGTTAATCTCGTCTTTGAGATATGTGTCCTCATAAACGTTGTTTAAAGACATTTCATTATTTGGGGAAACGGTAATTGTTGGTCAAATGGATTGTTAGCATCCTAGCTCGGTATTGGCTTAAAAAGGAGTTTGAGGATATATGTCCGGGTTTAATGGCTCGATGTAGAGTCCCATTTCATGGTTTACGTCTTAATGCATTTTATTGCATATTTATAATTACAGGCTCGAGTGCTGTTGTCGCTCAGGTATAGTCGGGTAATTTTAGACTGTGTTGCATTGGATCCATAGGCACATGAGTCAGTCTTGTTTGATGGTCATTTGGGTGGTACGGGGTTGGACTCCGGGACACATGTTTTATGACCTTGTCCGTTCAAGGAGTACACTAAGAGGACTGAGTCCGGGTGGTGCTATCATGGCGTGGAGTAGCCATTGGATGGACGTTTTGGACCTCCGCCGGGTGGGGCAATGCCTTGGTTGTATTCCCCTTAGGCCGGGCCTTGGAGCGGTATTTTCATTAATATATCGCTAAGGTCAGTTGACTCTTTGGTGTAGCTTGGAGGGAGTCGTAGGGACACTTGGGCTTGTGTGTCGTGAAGTGTCATACGATTAACGTTGTATGAGTGGCATACTTTTGTGTTCCTCCAATCTCAACGGATACGGGAAGCCCCCGTCGTCGGCCCGTCGTATTTGGATATTTAATTGTCCACGTTTTAATATTTCGAGTTCATTCTATTTTATGGTCGTATGGGTATTATTTCGAGTTGCGGGTTTTCCATGACGCACCATATCTTTATGAATTGTCCTCCGTTATTTAAGGGTCGATTAATATGCCCCACCCCCATTTTGGGTGTTTTGGGATATGGCGTATTGTTTACATTTTATGTACAATTTCATAATTGGAATATCAAACTATGACCCCAATTTTGGGTGAGTTCCGGATTGCATCATTTTACATGAAGGGTGTGTTTGGGAGCATTATCTTTAAAAGTGCATGTTGTGGGAAAAATGTGTCGTTTCCATTTTAAAGTATATTAATTCGAAATATCTCGCTTTAAACTTATTTCCTGTCTTTTAAAGATATATTCGTTCATGTTAGAACTCTTGAGCTCACTAGGCGTTAAGCCTAACCTTTTTATTTGTCGACATGTGCATCAGGTTCCAGTTGGGGGTTCGGTTCTAGCAAGTGCTATGAGGATTGAGCCTTAGCTTTATACAAGAGTAAGTAGCTGGTGAAGTCTTCTGTAGATTGGAGATAGTGTTTGTTATTGGGTTTAGTAACACCCGTCCTTTTCCTAGAATGTATATATAGGATGAATGTGAGCTTTGGGATTAATTCCGAATTTATGTTGTAGTTTGAAGTATTTATTGATGTATTTAGATAATTTTTAATAAGTTTCTATCTTCAGACTTGAGGGTGTTACAAGTTGGTATCAGAGTTTAAGTTTGAGAGAATTAGGTATTTATTTTAGGATGCCTAGACTCAAGCTAGCATTCTTATAAGTGAAGATAAGTGGAGTTGCACATTAGGTACCTTAAGATAAGATAATTTGAGGTTGACCAAGTCGTTGGAAACGGGAAACTTGTCGAGGGTCTTAAGGATGATTGTGTACTGTGCGTTCATAATGGCTCCTGGACAGTGTCATGGTGAACCTACATGCTACATATGTATACTTGATCTACCTCGGGAGGATGACCGTTGGGGTAGTGAGAAGTTCCTAAGTGAGTTAGCTAAGAAAGGATTGATGTGTATATCAAGGTCACCTGGGAGTGATAACTAAGTGCGAGGAGGTCACTAAGTTGATCCTCTTGGGTCGGAAATTTTGGTTGGATTAGATTCGTGAGTCGTTAGACCGATCCTATTTTAAAGAGAATTCGTAAGTTTATCAAATTATTGAGATTGCGACTTTAAGACGTTTGATGCATCCGGATGGCGATAGTCTGTCGGGTTGTTGGGAAGGGTAGTCCTATGATGCCAAGTGCCGATCAAATTCATGCACTAAATTTATTTCTAAAATAAATTTGCATAAATTGTCTCTTATGTTCGTAAAACAAAAAGGTGGTTTATATCATAAAGTTTTGGTAAAGCATTTAACACGCATCAAATTTGAAACTGTGAGCTTAAGTATACTTGAAGTTGTTTTGTTGCACGTAATTGCAAATTGTAATCAAAAGTCTCCTTATTCAATTCTTGTGTGTAATGTTATTTTCGGATATTGTCATATCCATGTTTTAATGTCATTTGGGTGTTGGGCAAGTAACTATGAGATTTTAACCTAGACATTGGATCACCTCCACGTATGTTGATGGTTTTAAAGGAAAGGTTAATCCCACGTTTTGAGTCGGAATTTCTTGAGGATTTTTAGTTGGTGTGAGTTTTGTTGAAATTTCATGGAGTATTGTTTTATGCGATGTCTTTTCATGCGTGAGTCTTAATTTTGCTTCTGTTAAGCTTGCGAGTTATTTGGCGTCGTGTCCCATGTGAATTTTGTTAAAGGTGTCATTTTACTTTTCATTGCATTAAAAGAGGAAACTCTTAGAAGATTAATATTTTAAACATATAGTCGTCTTGCACACTTTGTTGAGAGGTGAAAATTTGACACTGCATGATTTTAGCATTAATGAGTTTTGCGGAAAATTCAGTTGGGTCTATGGTGTCTCATTGCACGTCCTTTTGCGTTACATAAATAAGGTTGGAGCATGTGTTCATACATTTCTGCATGCGCCTAAATGTAGATTTATTAATCGGTGTCATCCCACATGTTGTTTTGGGGAAATTCCCTTATCATGCAATTTATCTTTGGGTTTATACAAATGTCAATCGTTGCATACTATTTGCATTTGGGTTTAATTATAACGTTGGTATGAGTAAATATATAAAAGATTTACATAATTTCAAACAGGACTTTTGTTCTGTTCATATTTCAATCAATTACTCTTACCGTTAAAAATTTCCGCAATACATTTATTGAGTTAGCAATGTTTATATCGTTGCAGTTACTTTTTGGTCAAAGGTGTTTATCGGTACGATCTGAAGCTTTAAACTCGATTTGAAACTTTATTTGTATTCCTACTATTTTACCAAGCTTTGAGGATTAAACTAATGCGTTTGGGATCGTTGATAATTTTAGGCCATAACGTCTTTTGGTTAAAGAGGAAGGATTTTAAAATTAAAGTTGTGAATTTTTCTTTTGGAGTTGTACAAACCTTTATTGCACGTGTTGTGGTGCAAGAATCTATTTTCTCTTATATGATGTAAATTGTTGCGCATGTTTTATTGTTGTCTTTACTAACGTAAGTATTGCACGAACGAGTTTTTGGAAATGTTTTCATATGCGCTGTTTGGTTAATCAACTTTGAAACCTATCGCATGGACGGTAGTGTATTTTGCCGCACGTCTAATTGTTATAAAACTTGTGTATTTGAAAGTTTATAAAAGTTTAAATTGGCATATTATTTGAAAAACCATGAACTCATTAGGCCTATAGGTTTAACCCCTGTCGTGGAAAGAAGTTGCAATTAAGGGACTAGGGGAGTCCTTGAGAATTGAAGCGTCGGATGATCCGACTTGCGGTCAGTCTTGATTGTTTGAGGTTCGGTTTGTGAATCTGCGCGCGTTTGTATTAATGGAAATAGTAGATTTAAGTCTTCCCAGTTAATTAAGGAAGTAATGTTATACCTCGGTAATCATGCGGGATAAGGTCTTAGGTGATTACCTGCGATTAGATTGGGTTCGTTTTGGTGGATTGCTCGTCGGTGTGGCACCATGGCTTATGTGGTCGGTGTACCGTCTTAGCGGGTTCTGCGATTAAAGGAAATTTTGGTGATTTGTCTGCTAGAGTTGTAAGATTTAAAATTTTAGCTCTCTGATTAGGTGTCAACCTTAGTGCGACAACCCGTCTGGAATGGGATTTTGGGCGAGATGTCCACGTTTTCGAGGTCACCGTTTAGTCCTAGGAGTCAACTTGTTTTCTTGAGGTCATTGGATCTTGGAATGTATGGATGTAACCCGGTGGGTTATGGAAAATATCGACCTTTCAGTGGTGGTTTTTGAAAGGAGTCTGGGTATTGGGGATTTAGTATCGAGGTGTTTAAGCATTCCCGTGGTGATAAAGATTGCAATATAGGAATGTTGTGGGGTTGATGTTGGAACGGAGTTGAGTGTTAACCGGATCTGGATTAACCAGTCACCTGAAGGACGCATTGGGGCGCCTTGGAAGGACATCTTGTTCAATATTAGGAATGGATCAGTAGGAATTCGAGTGTTCATGGGATTTGGGAATCGGCTATCTGTAGAGCGTAATGGTGTGTTTCTGGTGGGAACGCAATGTTGGAGTCTATGGAAGTGTGGGAGCCCTTGCAGACATTGTGTCAGGGTCAGCTTTGAGGAACGGAGTTAAAGGTTGCTATGGTTCAAACCAAGCTAGTCGTTAGGAAAGTTCGTCAAAGGACAATAACTCTTTAGTGATGATGATCTTTGGAGACATTTGGTGGGAATGTCAAGGTGGACTTTAAGTATAAATGAATTTTTGAGGAGACCTTGATGCGTCATAATCAGAAGTATCTAAGGGAATACTTCGGATTGGGGTATTCTTGATGGAAATGACTAGATAAGGTCGTAAGTCGCCTTCGGGCTAATATGAGAAATCTAAGGTTGGGAGACAACCGAGATTTATCGATTAAGAAAATGATTAATCAACGACGCAACGTTCATCCTGACGTCGGTGAAATATATTGAACGTTGAGGTTAGTTTGTAACGACACGTTATGAGAAACACAGCTACAACCTCGATCGGAATGTAATCGGGTTTGTATATGAGGTGAAGTTTAAGTGAAGGCATTCCTTTTGGATAGGAAATCAATCGATCTTTCCAAGTGTGATGTTGGGTGTTTGGTGGTTCCAGATTTCGAGGACGAAATCTCTTTTAAGGTTGGGAGGATTGTAACACCCCGATTTTCGAATGGTATTATCTCAAGTTTATACAGAAACCGATATATTAAGGAAAAATAAGATATTTGATTTTGGACTTGAATCCAAGATTTTATAGTCTTGATGGATAAAGGATTCAATTACGAGTCCAATGGTTCTTTCCGGAGCGAAAACGGAGCTATAACGAAGAAGTTATGACCAAAACAGGATTTAAGGTTCACTCTCGAGGACTATGTGGGGAGCACGGGTCGTGCGCCCTCCACGCACAAACCGCGCACGGGTCGTGCGCATCAGGCAGAGGCCTCAGCTCGGGCTTAAAACCTGATTTCCGCCCATTTCACCCAAATCTTCATTCCTTCATAACTTTTGCTCCACAACTCCGATTTTGATGATTCAAGTTGCTACAGTTTCGTTTTTGAGAGATTTTCAGGGATCTAGCAAGATATTGGAAGTCTATTGGAGTATACTAGAGTATTTTGTGGTGGTAAGTTTTCCATCTCTCCCTATTCATCTTCTTCCTCAATGTTTTCTAGGGTTTCATCCACCCTTTGTTCTCCCTTTCATAGATTGGAGGTTTGTAACCATTTTGGTGAACTAGAAGTGTTTTGGTTGGTGGATTCAAGCTTGGGCTAAGGTAATCTTCTATTCTCTTCATTTATGGAAGTTAAGGTTTCGGTATCGTTTGAGGTATTCATGTATAAGGTTGGGAAACGTTATTTGTGGTTGTTTATGTATATTTATGGTTGGAACCTTGTGGATCTAGGTTTTTGGAAGATTTGGTTTGAAGAATCAAGTTCTTCAAGGAAAGCTCTAAGTGGGTAAAATCTAGATTTAGCCTAAATCTAGCAAGGTGAGTTCAAGTTGATTTGTGAAAACGGTGTACATGCCAAAATGTTTATTTTAAAGTGTTTTACATGAAATGGTTAACTGCTGATAAGTTTTGGGTATTTTGAAGTAAAATATGATTTATTAGGTTATTCGTCAAAGTGTTAGTATTTTGATAAGTTTTCATATTTGGTAAACTTGGGTTGTGTTAACCTCTTAAAATGCTTATATTGGGTTTAAACATTTTAGCAACTAAATAGCATGATTTGCGTATTTTTGGTGACTTTGTACAAGTAAGATATATTTCATGATTCATGCATATTTGATGATTTTGTACAAATGGAGTCTATTTCATGTTATATGCATTTTGGTGTATTTGCATTCATAAACCCTTTGGAAAATCATTAGTCCCATCTCGTGTGGAGTTTTGGGTTAATCTCGTCTTTGAGATATGTGTCCTCATAAACGTTGTTTAAAGACATTTCATTATTTGGGGAAACGGTAATTGTTGGTCAAATGGATTGTGAGCATCCTAGCTCGGTATTGGCTTAAAAAGGGGTTTGAGGATATATGTCCGGGTTTAATGGCTCGATGTAGAGTCCCATTTCATGGTTTACGTCTTAATGCATTTTATTGCGTATTTATAATTACAGGCTCTAGTCTTGTTGTCGCTCAGGTATAGTCGGGTAATTTTAGACTGTGTTGCATTGGATCCATAAGCACATGAGTCAGTCTTGTTTGATGGTCATTTGGGTGGTACGGGGTTGGACTCCGGGACACATGTTTTATGACCTTGTCCGTTCAAGGAGTACACTAAGAGGACTGAGTCCGGGTGGTGCTATCATGGCGTGGAGTAGCCATTGGATGGGCGTTTTGGACCTCCGCCGGGTGGGGCAATGCCTTGGTTGTATTCCCCTTAGGCCGGGCCTTGGATCGGTATTTTCATTAATATATCTCTAAGGTCAGTTGACTCTTTGGTGTAGCTTGGAGGGAGTCGTAGGGACACTTGGGCTTGTGTCTCGTGAAGTGTCATACGATTAACGTTGTATGAGTGGCATACTTTTGTGTTCCTTCACTCTCAACGGATACGGGAAGCCCCCATCGTCGGCCCGTCGTATTTGGATATTTAATTGTCCACGTTTTAATATTTCGAGTTCATTCTATTTTATGGTCGTGTGGGTATTATTTCGAGTTGTGGGTTTTCCATGACGCACCATATCTTTATGAATTGTCCTCTGTTATTTAAGGGTCGATTAATATGCCCCACCCCCGTTTTGGGTGTTTTGGGATATGGCGTATTGTTTACATTTTATGTACAATTTCATAATTGGAATATCAAACTATGACCCCAATTTTGGGTGAGTTCCGGATTGCATCATTTTACATGAAGGGTGTGTTTGGGAGCATTATCTTTAAAAGTGCATGTTGTGGGAAAAATGTGTCGTTTCCATTTTAAAGTATATTAATTCGAAATATCTCGCTTTAAACTTATTTCCTGTCTTTTAAAGATATATTCATTCATGTTAGAACTCTTGAGCTCACTAGGCGTTAAGCCTAACCTTTTTATTTGTCGGCATGTGCATCAGGTTCTAGTTGGGGGTTCGGTTCTAGCAAGTGCTATGAGGATTGAGCCTTAGCTTTATACAAGAGTAAGTAGCTGGTGAAGTCGTCCGCAGATTGGAGATAGTGATTGTTATTGGGTTTAGTAACACCCGTCCTTTTCCTAGAATGTATATATAGGATGAATGTGAGCTTTGGGGTTAATTCCCAATTTATGTTGTAGTTTGAAGTATTTATTGATGTATTTAGAAATTTTTTAATAAGTTTCTATCTTCAGACTTGAGGGTGTTACAATTTCCTATTCAAAAGGAATGTTTTCACTAAACTTCACCTCATATTCGATCCCAATTACATCCCGTTGACGTTGCCATTGAATTCCACATAACAAGCCGCCATGAACTCAAATCATAAGGTTCAATACATCTTTCCGATGACGTAAAGAGCATCGAGCCCTCATCAATTTATTTTCCCCATCAATAAATTTTCGGTTGCCTTCCAACCTTAGATCGAACATAACACCTCAAGATAACTTACGACTCTGAGCTAACCACTCTCACCAATGGTACCCCAGAGTGAAATTGACCTTACACACCTCTAATAGCCCTTCATTGAATCACATTACACTCTTTTCTTGCTTTTTACTAACACAACAATTTCTGTAGAAATGATCCAGCTATTGATTAATCATTTTCTTAATCGTTAAATCTCGGTTGCCTCCCAACCTTAGATTGCTCATAATATCCTGAAAGAAATTTACGACCTTATCTAGTCCTTTCCACCGAAAATACTCCAAGGAAAACAATTCCCTTCGATACCTCTACATACGACGCATCAAGGTCTCTTCAATAATTGATTTATACTTTAAAGTCTACTTCGACATTCGCACCAAATGTCGCCAATAAACATTACTACCAAATAGTTATTGTCCTTTGACGAAATTTCCTAACGAATAGTTTGGTCCGCACCATCGCAACCTCTAAATTGTTCCTCAAAGCTGACCCAGACACAATGTTTGCAAGAGCTCCCACACTTCCATAGACCCAAAGATTTCATTTCCACCAGAAACATACCATTACGCTCTACTGATAGCCACTTAACCCCAAACTCCAAGGTTACACAACTCCTGTCATGCGCTTAAGCATCGATTGCGAAATCAGCGAAAGTCTTGACAATTATCAACACGCCAAATCAGCGAAATTCTTAATCGACAACATCTAATTTCCTTAATGTTACCGCTTGACCTGCAGACACACTATATCTAACGGAAGTACACTGAAGCACACCAACATTTATTGTCCTCGAAATCGTGTGTTGACACCTAACCTCGGAATGGCCATTCTGCTAACATGGGTATACTACCAAATATTTCATTCCCGATTAGTAATGTTGATTCAAAGTTGACACCTACTCTTGGAAATGATCACCCAAATCAAACATCCTTACTAGCCCACATAACATCATCAATGTTCACAGATACCCATTAAGGTGACACACCATAGATACATAGCATGTCGACGTACCATAAATCCACAATTTCAAAACCAACTATACCCAAACAACCATACACGGTTTTAACCCGCAGTTTTAACAAAGCATAAATATCATTACTTAACTAACTGGAAGAAAGTATAAGTCTAACGCCTCAAATTCTTCTGCGCGACTAGATCACCAAGATGAGATTTATAGTCCCAAAACTGACCGTAAGTCAGGTCCTCCAACACTTCAAGCTCTGAGGACTCATTCAGTCCTTAAGCATAACCTCTAACAAGGGCTTACATCTATAGCTCTAATAAGTTCAAGTTTTTTTTTTTTTAAAACTACTATGCCAGTTTAACTTTTATAAAACCTCTACATGTAAAAGCTTTATAAAGATTAATTATACAATAAAGTCTGCTACCTTTTACTCGGTAGGTGTACAAATTGGTCACAACCGTTACACGCGTAAAACCGTTCCAGAAAATATTTGATCAATAATCAAGGTGATACTGACACCAACGAAAGATATCTTTAACAATCTTTTCTAAAGGAACCGCTGTGGTCCCAATATATATAAAGTTGTGTCACGCATGACAAGTAGTTTTGTGTACTGAAACAGTGTATAACAAAACGTTTGTGCAAAACTGCATACAAGGATATTTACTAAATTAAATCCCAAGAATTCACATTTAACCATGCGATGTCATGAAATAAAATTTCTCAACGAGGCTCGCATACATCGATTTATTCCCCAAAATTTAGTAAAGACATATGCATGCGATTTGAGTAATTGTAAGAGTAATTTAGTTTAATTCCAAACTGTATAAATAAAATGTTTGCAAAACCCAAAACAACATGCTCATAATATCGGACTCTTAAATTTTTCTCTCTTTTAGTCCTAATGCGGCACGAAATAAGATTTCACAACAAAACTTGCATGCGACCGTTTATTTCACAAAGCTAGTAGATTGGTATGCGTATGCACCCGGTTAAAACATGAAATAATTTATGTCGTTTGCGAGTTCAAAGCCAAATATAACCATGCTCTCATCGTTCTAAAACATTGGCTGAAATACCATGACGGAAATTTCTAATAAAATATGTATACATGATATGTGCAACTGAACTGCTCCCACTAACTCAAAGGGGAAACAATACCACTGGACGCTAATAAAATTTCCACCACTGTTTTTAAACCGGACAAATTTCCTCAAGACTCCATTTAATTAAAACTGAGCCAATGACTCGACATTTTACATAAATACCCAATAAAAGCCAGTAGAGGCATTGAAATACGTTTGACCAACAATTATCAACCACCACGACCCAAAAGGTAATTAACCAAAAACTTCTCATTGGTTGAAACAAAATGTTTTCCAAATGAACTCTTTCTTTTCATATTTCCAAAACGAATCATAGTTCAATGACATGCATTTTACAACGGTTTATAAAATCGTATGCACCAAAGGGACAATTATACAAATGACCTCCATTTATGTATTACATCGTCAAAGAAATATATCAAAACGATTTATTTGACAAAATAAGAGAACAACTCATTTACTAATAATATGCATTTTATAAATGGATGCCTCAACGCCAAAATATTCTTTCATGGAATAATGAAATCCCACACTTATTCAAAATGAGAATACTGGAAATGCTCGAATAATGAAATTCGAGTAAGCTTTATAAAATAAACACCAAAATATGAATAAACTCAAGTTTCTAAGATTATAGCATAAGAGAGATAACGCAGACTCAAAACGAATGAACTAACACATTCCAAGACATGAAATTCCCAAATAAGATGCAATAAATACGAATCATAACCAAGAGCTCTACAATGAGCTATCAAAACAGGACAAGTGTCCCCAAGACCCAACAAAATCCAAAGACCCAACGTTGAAAATCATAAACTTAATTCAAATGTAAATGACCCGAAATAATGCAACCCATGCTTCAACACACACGAATAACTCCAACATGATTTAGATTGGAGAAAAACATTTTCCAAGTGGGTTTATACCATTTATCCTTTCAAATCATCCCACGATACCCAATAAAATGCATTTATACTCAAAATATGCTCCATGCCATAAATCGTTTAAATACTCAAATTATATGATTTATTTATCAAAATACTCAAAATCCTAAATGTGGGTGTTTTATCATTTTATAAAGCTGAATACTTCCAATTAACCAAAACTTATCAGATACTAGAGCTCTGATACCAACTTGTAACAAAATAATGGGACATCAATACTACAACGACCTACTTAATCTAAGATTGATTTAAATCTAGATTAATACGAGCGTTGCTAAGTTAATATGAACTCTCTTCACAAAATTCCCCAAAAGACCGACACTTCAAGATCTCCTATGTGCCCGGTAGCCAAGCCGACATCCTAAATTCCTCCACGGTTAGGATCTGTGAGGAAACAACAACCACAACAAGTGTTAGGACGAATCCTAGTGAGATCCCATAAATATGCAGATAATAGACATGACATTATAAAACCATAAACATGTTACCAAACTCCTCTGCCTCACGCGGAACAATTCTCCGCCATCAGTTTCTCAAACCTGAATATAAACATACAAGAAATACCTCTTGATTTACGGGGGAGACCCGCTTCCATCGGGGCGATATTTACTCGAAAGTGGGATCGCCCGCGATGGTAATGGATTACACCTTATGCCCCGATCTTAGTTCCCATGCCATAACGACATCACAACCTCAGACTGTATTTACTGCCCTTATTGCCTACTCCGTCGAGTTACACCTCAAGGTCTTACGGACATTATTGCCTATCCATATTCTAGACGAGTTACACCTCAAGGATACGAGATCCCTTATTGCCTACTCGCTAGTAACACACCGTGGTTAATGCAAAATTCATACATTAAGCTACTACCTCCTCGTGCACAAGGAGTAGTGCCACATACTTAATAGGTGATCCACATTTGTTAAATAAATAACACATTATATACACCTCTCTTCCACATATAAAATATTTACTTCCATATTCCTCATAAATCATGGTCCTCTTAATTTCATACATGTAAATACATCCACCCATTATCATTACCTCATTCCTTCATAAAGTTATCAGCAGTTGGATTAAATCATGACATTAGTAGTTTCCTCATGAACTCAACATATAAACATGAAATCTAGAACATATAATCCACATAGTTACTACTAAAGAGATTATCAAGGTCTACTAAACATACTTGCCCCCATTGGGTTCATAAAGTCAAGAATACCAACTATTAGGTTATAAAACTCAACCAAGTAGCACATAGAAGTAGTGTGAGATAAAGCCATGGAAATAATCAAATACTAGAGCATTTAGGAAGGAATAACTCACCAAGTGGGTTTTTGGAGGAAACCCAAACCCTAGATTTGAACTTGAAGAGGATGACAATGGTGGTTAAACGCTCAACTTGAAATCTTGATCAAAGACCCCAACTACTAGCAATAAATGGGATCGATTGTGGTGGTTGAAGCCCTAAAATCGGATGGGAGAATTTATGAGGGTTGAGAGAGAGAGAGAGAAATGAGGTTAGTTTGAAGTAAATGAGGAGAAATGAAGGAGAAGTCGTATAAGATCCGCCAGGCGACTCCCGCGGGTTATGTCACGACTTCAACCCGCGGCATAAGTCGCCCATGTCCCTGAATTCAAAACCCAACAGTGGGTTACGCGGTTTGTGCCGCGGCTACAAACCGCGTGTAACTCGCGTGATCCACTTTATTAAGCCCAACATCAACAAAAACCAAATTCTCACCAGATACCAAACGGGGTACTAACGACGAATGTTGAACACAAGAAGACCAAGACTTACGACACTCTTAAGGATAGAAGTCTTAACGCTATAAATACATAACTAAGATTCGGGGTGTTACAGAAATATATATACATACACACATACGCGCACACTCTCAGACTTGTGTATGTTAGTGTTTTTTAATACTACCATAAAGCAAATTAAATTCATATAAAGTAATATAAAACTAAAAATTAAATAACCATTGATACCAAATATATTGAGCTTATGAAAAATGATATCAAGAGTACAAAATCGGGATTAAATCTCTCGAATCTCTATTTACTGCATTCAAAAATTTTCAAAGAATTCGTGTTTGACTCTTCGTGTACGAGAATGGAAGTAAGTATTTACCTATCAAAGGTTTTAGTCTTTTAAGTGTCATTTTTTTATTTAATTAAGATTTAAGTCTCATAAATAATTATCATTTATCCCTCAAAGTAATTTTTAAAAGTAACGCGTCGTAACGTGCCATAACGCATTACAATGCAAGCCAAACCTTTAGAGTGGAGCCACAGGGGTTAACGTGGCGGCGAACCCAAGCCTTGCCGCCATGACACGTCATAATGAGGCCATAACGAGTTATTTAGAACAATGCTAAATATTAAACAAATTTGATTAATTGATAAAATATAAAGTTAAATAAAAATATGGAATAATGGGAGTAAAATGCATTTAACAAAAACACAACCAATTGTTATAAAATAAGACATTTTTTTTATCGAACTTTATAAAACTTTTTCCAATTGTAATTTAAAATAAATAAAAAACTTTAATAATCATTAGATAAAAAAAATATTAATTTTAGAGATTTAAACCAAAAGTTTTGAAAACAAAGATATCATGTATTTACCAATATTTTTAATGATGTTATTTGATTATTTTTATAATTAAAGTTATAATAATTTTGAAAATATATAATATAATTAATAGAAAAATAAATGTTTTGATGAAAATACAATAAATAAAGAAAAAGTTAGAAATTAAAAAAATGTAAACTATGTAATTTAAGATTAAAAATGTAAAAATTGATTTACCACAAGGACCAAATATGTAATTTTCTCAATTACCTTTTTGGAAGATTTAACCCTAATTTTAACAAAGTTGGATGGAGGGACTATAATGGAAGCAAAAGAGAAACTATAGGGACGAAAAAAGCAATTTTAAAAGACTAGGGACAAAAACCGTTACAAACATTAAACCATAGGGACGAAAATCGTAGTTTACTTTATATTTTTTCACATCAAACATGGCCCACAAGAGATCTTCATCAATCATCATGACTCACAATTCGCTTAGTTGTTGGTTTTTGGGGTTAAATGAATCCACCCACTAACATTAAACCACCGTTTATATTACATTTATGGAGGAAGAATTATGCAAAAAACAAACTAATTTACAAGAAGATAAAAAGAAATATGTACCACATAATTTATTAATTAAAAAAAATCATAAATAAAAAATAAAAATTAATTTTAATTTTAAAAATTAGGATAATTACCGTAATTTGAATTGAATAAATCCTTAAAAAATTATTATATCTTTTAGATATATATGTTTTTAAATTCAATTAATTTATAACTTTTTTAATTAAGTTTTATATAAGCTTTTTTCTAGATACACTTTTAATTTAAAAAAAATCATAATTTTGATCAAATATCACGTGTGATATTCATAATCAATTCATTATTTTTTTCTCTATTTTTTGGATCTACGTTTTGAATCACATGTGATTAGGTATTACAACTATTACGTATCAAATATGATCTACTATGTAAATTTTGTATATATCACATATCATATTATTACATGTGATCATTATAGATATTTTAGTTAATCATATTTGATTATGTGTATTTATATTTATAGATTTTTTTGTGATGTAAAATATTATCACATATGATAATGCATCATTTATATTATCATATGTGATATGTATAAAAATTCACATAGTAAATCATATGTAATACATAATAGATCATATGTTAAATGAAGTTAATCACAAATGATTCAAAATGTGGTTCCAAAAAATAGAGAGAAAATGGTAAAAAAATATAATAAATTGATTGTGGATATCAAATGTGATATTTGATGAAAATTATGATTTTTTTTTTATCAAAATGTATCTAAAAAAATTTATATAAAACTTCATAAAAAAATTATGAATTTATTAAAATTAAAAAAATAAATAAATTTGAAAGATATAATGAGATTTTTAAGGATTTATCCAATTCAAAATTATAATTATCTTAAAATTATTTTTATTTATAGTATTTTTTAATTAATATATTATGTGTCCTATATTCCTTCTCGTCTTATCGTAAATTGACTGTTTTCTCGTTGAAACTGCCCTACACTCATAACTCAATATATTTTCAAAGGGTCAAATCATCTTAAAATATTGATAAATACCATATCTATAAATAACGAGAATATCTAATAAATATATTTAAAAATTTATAAAAACAGAATTCTAAAAGTTTTCATTTATCCAACTCCATTATCTATTATATTTTAACAATTCTTATTATAAATATATTTTTTTTTGAAAACAAGAAGGAAATAAAAGTACAAAAAGTTTTTGCAAGGAACAAACGCAACAAAACAACAGTAACAAAAACCCCTAAGGCAACAAACAAAAGATACCAAAGGCACCGACACAAAACATTACACCTAAACTTGACAAAAGTACGCAACCTAAACATGAGCCAAGCTAGAACACTAGTTAAAACACAACAAACGAAACCGAAAGAGTGCTAAAGGTGCCACACGGAGTTGAGAATCAGTCTGAAAAAAGAAGCGACAACAACCAAAAATTAAAACCAAATGGCAAGTGCCAGAGTTAACGAATTTGAGTTGTTGAGAAAACGAAAAAACAAAATCAAAACAACAGGCCCCCAAAACAGCAAGATTATGGAGTTAAAACTGAAGATGAGAACTAGTTGGGGCTTCCTGGACTGTTGAGACCCTATCAGATTTGATATGTGACAAACATTGTAATAAACACTTACAAAATTGGTTCAACCAAAGAATGTGCCATTTAGAGGCACTTCAGATGATAGAGATCAACTGATAAGCGTGTATCAGCTAATAGAACATTTGTTGTTGACAAAGCTGAAAGAACAACTCTACCGATAGATGATCTAATGGAGTTTATCAGATGCAGACAGGAATTGACGCTGATAACTGAATCATCAGTGTCAAGTTTGATGAAGTTTCCACAAGCAAAAGAATTCAACTCAAGACAATGTTGAACTCAACCTTCATAAAGAAAACGAATTCGTTGATGAACCTGGTATAAGGTCTGGGGATGTGCAGAGTGATCATAATGGAGCATTATCATTTGATTGTACATCTCTGTTGGTAACCCATTAATTGTTAGTCTGTCAACTGGTCCATTAATTGTTGCATCATCTATTGAACATAATGCTCCTCTCTTGGAACTCTATACCCCTCCAATTGTTGTCGAGTCTCCTTTGAGCTCATCCTCAACTCCTATAAGCTCAGAGACAACCTTGAAAAGCTTTTCTTTCATTTTCAAGAAAGTCTTGTAATGTTGAAATCTGCTTAGGAAGTTCAATAGTTATTCCCAGATTTATCAAGTTCTTACTACTAAAATCAATTACAAACAAGATTAAACAAACTACCTGTTTTGATTAACCACAAGATTCAATTACAAATTGATTTGAATCACTTTCTTTCTCTAACCACAACTTTCTCTCTCTAGCTCCCTCTCTCTTTGCGAATTGTTACAAGTGATTTTCTTCTTGTTGTAACAAGATTCTAAAACAACAAGCTATATACCTATTTCAAGAAACAAAAACACGCATAAAAGCAAAATACAATAAAGTTGACTTTGACTTTATTAACAAATGACTTTGACTTTACTTGGGAGTTGACTTTTGAGCTTTGACTTTCTTTGACTTTCAGCTTCAGATAATATGATCTTGCATCCAACAAATCTGTGTGTAACACCCTTAAATCTGGAGGTAGCAACTTATAAGAATTTTCTAAATACATCAATAAATACTTTGAACTACAACATAAATTGAGAGTTAACTTCAATGCTCATAATCATCCTATACATACCATCTATAAAAAGGATGGGTGTTACTAAACCCAATAACACTTACTAACTCCAACCTGCGGAAGACTTTACCGACTACTCGCTCTTGTAAGGCTACAACTCAACTCTTCAAAGAACTGCTAGAACTGAACCCCCGAAAGAAACCTGATGCACATGCCGACAAATAAAAAGGTTAGGCTTAACGCCTAGTGAGCTCAAGAGTTTTAACATGAATGTATCTTTAAAAGAAAGGAATTCAGTTTAAAGCAAGATCCTTCAAAATATTTATACTTAAAAACGAAAACGACATATTTTCCCATAATATACACTTTTAAAGACAATTCTTCCAAACACACATTTCTTATAAAACGATGCAACCCGTAACTCACCATAACGGGGTCATAGTTCGATATTCAAATGTGCTAAAATGTAAATAATACTTCAGATCCCAAAACACCCAAAACTCGGATGGGACATAATACTCGACCTTTAATTAACGAAAAAAATCCATATAAATATGATACGCCATTAAAACATGGAACTGAACTTAATACTCACGCGACCATAAAATGGAATGAAATCCAAATATTAAAGCATGGACAATTAAATATCTGAAATACAGCGCGCCGACAACGGGGGATACCCGTATCTGTTGAGAGCGGAGGAACACAAAAGTATGTCACTCAAACAACGTTGATTGTGCGACACTTCACGACACGCAAGACAAAGTGTCCCTACAACCTCTTAACAAGTTTCACCCAAAGAGACAACTGACCTTAGCGATCAACACTGGAATTACCGCCAAAGGCTCGGCACATGGGGGATACAACGAAGGCATTGCTCCACATGGCGGAGGTCCCAACGCCCATCAGAGGACGACCCCTAGTCATAATAGCTCAACCGGAACTCAACCACTCTTAGTGCCTACTCTTAAAGACAAGGTCATAAACCATGAGTCCCGGAGTCCAACCCCGTACCACCCAATTGACCATCAATTAAGACTGACTTATGTGCCTATGGATCCAATGCAACACAGTCTAAGATTACATGACTATCTCTGAATGACTAAAGCACTCGAGTCTGTAATTATCAATAACATGCAATAAAATGCATTAACATGTAAATCATAAATTGGACATCACATCGAGCCATTAAAACCGGACAAATGTCCTCAAGACTCTTTTAAGCCAACACCGAGCTAAAATGCTCGAAACCCATTTGACCAAAAACTACCGGTCCCCCAAATAATGAAATGTCTTTAAACGACGTATACGAAGACATATTCCTCAAAGACGTGATTAACCCAAAACTCAACACGTATTGGGACCAAGATTTTCCAAAGGATTTATAAATGCAAATACACCAAAATGCATGTAACATGAAATAGACTTCATTTGTACATAATCGTCAAAGATGTATAACTCATAAAATAGATCTTACTTGTACAAAATCACCAAGAATACATTGTTCATGCTATTTAGTTGTTAAAACGTTCAAAACCCAATATAAGCATTTTAAGAGGTTAACACAACCCAAGTTTACCAAATATGAAAACTTATCAAAATATTCACACTTTGACAAATAACCAAGTAAAACACATTTTACTTCAAAATACTCAAAACTTATCAGCAGGTAACCATTTCATGTAAAACACTTAAAAATAAACATTTTGGCATGTACACCGTTTTCACAAATCAACTTGAACTCACCTTGCTAGATTTATGCTAAATCTAGATTTCACCCAACGAGCTTTTTTGAAGGCCGCTTGAATCCTCAAGCCGAGAACTTCCGAAACCTAGATCCAAACACTCCAAGCCATAAATATCCATAATCAACCACATAGATACATTCCCCAACATTATATACTAAAATCAGTAAACGAGATCAAAACCCTAGTTTCTCCAAAACTAACAAATCCGAGATTTGAGATACCAAACACTAAGAAACCACCAATGGAGCATTTATAACATTATTTCAAGAAAGCTTACCACTTAAGATGATGAGACATTCCGAGAACACCCAATCCAACACTTCAACCCGAGCTCCCAACCGTTGAACTTGATGAGGAAGATGAAGATGGAGGTTTTGTGATTCAAGATCCCAAGTAGCTAGATGGTGAGTAATCATGTGGTTTGAGGAGGAAAAAACCCCCAAAATAGGTTAAGGTTCGGTTTTGGGGTTTGGGAGAGAAAAGGGGAGAAGATAGAAATGAGAAAATGAGAAGAAATGGTGAAAATCGCAACATTTAACCCACTGGTACGCGCGGCTATAGTGCCAATCGCCAGACTTGTACCGTAGGTCCTCAGCTTCGGCGATAGTGCCAGGCTATTGTGCCCTCTGGTACAATCGCTGGCATGGTCGCCCGGGTGCCCCCGAACTCCAAAAATCCGACTTTTTCAACGCCCAAACTCCCGATACTCCAAGGGACTTTAAACAATACATTTCCCAACAAAACCCCACTGTTTACAAGTCACAGAAATGTCCGGGTGACATTTACTTACTGAAAATTACGGGTGTTACAATCCTCCCAACCATAGAATGATTTCGTCCTCGAAATCTAGATTCCCATGGAACCTTGCCCGCAGAAGGATTTCCCTTAACTCTTCTTCCAGTACCACCGTTAGGACCTTTGCACTGATACACACCTATGCTGCCCCTCTTGGGCACAATATGCTCATAACCGAGCGAACACTTAACTCTCCAAAGTAACCTTTTACCCATAAGGTTACGGTCGTCTCCCAACCTTGGATGACAATTACTACCTCCAGGTAATTTTGTGATCCCAACTTTACGCTGACCAATTCCCTTCGGATCTATATGGTTCCGAACTCAATCGTAACCAATCTTCCAAAATCCTCGGAGTTCAGCTGATCCATTCCTAATATCTACAAAGATATTCTCCCAAGGCGCACCAATGCGTCCTTCAGGTAACTGTTTAGCCCATATTCGGTCAACACTCACTCCGTTCCAACACCAACCTCACAACATTCTCCAACATAAAGTCCTTATCACCACAGAAATGTTTAAACACATCGGTACTTGCTCATTGTAACACCCCGATTTTTCGAAAGGTATCATTCTGAGTTAATACAGAAACCGATATATCAAGGAAAAATAAGATATTTAATTTTGGACTGGAATCCTGGATTTTATAGTTTAGATAGATGAAGGATTCAATTACGAGTCCAACGGTTCTTTCCGGAGCAAAAACGAAGCTATAACGAAGAAATTACGGCCAAAACAGTATCGAGAAGAAAATCAGGGGGAAGCGAGCGACTTATGCCGTGACCTAAGTCGCGAGACGAGTCGCGAAATCCACTGTTTCAGCTTAAATCGCGATTTTTCAGCCCCAAACTTCATTTCCTCATAACTTTTGATCCACAACTCCGATTTGGGTGATTCAAAGTGCCACGGTTTCGTTTTTGAGAGATCTTCAAGAATATAGCAGGAGATTGGAGGTCTATTAGAGTATACAAGAGTATTTTGTGGTGGTAAGCTTCTCATCTCTCCCACTTCATCTTCTTCACCAAGTTTTCTAGGGTTTCACCCACCCTTTGTGTTTCCTTTCATAGATTGGAGATTAGTAACCATTTTGGTGAACTAGAAATGTTTTGGTTGGTGGGTTCAAGCTTGGATTAAGGTAATCTTCTATTCTCTTTGGTTATGGAAGTTAGGGTTTCGGTATTAGTTGAGGTATTCATGTATATGGTTTGGGAAACGATTCTTTGTGGTCGATTATGTTTATTTATGGTTGAATATGTATGGATTTAAGTTTTGGAAGTTTGGTCTTGAAAATCCAAGTGTTCTTCAAAGGAGCTCTAGTTGGGGAAAAATCTAGATTTAGCCTAAATATAGCGAGGTGAGTTCAAGATGATTTATGAAAACGATGTACATGCCAAAATGTTATTTTAAAATGTTGATGTTTTACACCAAATTGTTAACTGCTGATAAGTTTGAGTATTTGGTTATATCCATCTTTATAAACTCATGAAACATGCATTTTTGTGATTTTGGTCTTGTTGACAAATAAAGCATTTTGATATGTTTCTTTGACGTATATTATATAAATGGAGCCCGTTTGATGTAAATGTCATTTACATGATTTTGTACTTACGTCTATTTGGAAAATGTGCATGACTGTGTCACGAGGTATTTTGGGAAATAAGACTAAAGAGTTTAATTGGGAAATGGTTCGCCGCAACGAATGTTGAGTTTGTGTTATTTTTACACTTTTGGGACCGTTGAGTCTTTGTCAGTCGGCTAAACGTGTTTTATTGTACAAAGGATTTCGTTGGAAATTTACGTAAGGCGTTGGGCCTTTGGCTCTGTTTTTGGATTTAAACGAGTCGTGTGGACATTTGTCCGGAATTGTAACCAGCGGGGGTTTTGAATAAGATGACGATTAATTTTCTATCGTTGGGCAGTTACATGTCTTGAGTGCGTTGGTCATTCAATTGGAGTCATGTAATGATAAACAGTGTTGTATTGGATCCATAGGCACGTAAGTCTGTCTGTCTTGTAATGCCTGAGGTTTTGGGTTACTTTTAGTGACCGCTCGGGTTTGCTAGCGAGTGGACAACGAGTGGCACGAGCTGCGGAGGGGGAAACTCGTCTAGATTGGATTGGCACCCATGTTTGTAAGTCCTTGGGGTGGAACTCGACGGAGTAGGGCTAGAGGCATTAAACGGTTCGTGGTATGATGTCGTGGGAGGCATGAGAACCAGGATGTCGGGATCTGTGTGAAATCCAATAACATCGCGGGTGGCTCCATTCACGTGTTCTCGTCACCCAAGATGGAAATGTTTAGATGACATGCAAGGAAGTCGCGTGAACGGCCTACTTGCGTGTTTTCTATTCTCAGTGTTTACGGATCTCCTCATCGTTGATTCGTGGTATTTAAATGGTAATGTGGTATTTTACCAAATTGGGTTTTTATGTGGTCGATGGTAAATGATGGCTTTAATATTGAGTTCTTTCCACGTATATTAAGTTTTGAAAGGAATGCGTCATTTCCACGTTTCGATGTTTGAATTAGTCCATATCTTGGTCGGGTGAGTTTTGGGACATGATGTGTTATTTACTTTTTATAAATTAAAGTATCGAACTATGACCCCGTTTTGGGTGAGTTTTGGGTTGCATCGTTTTATAAGAAATGTGTGTTTGGGAGCATTGTCTTTAAAAGTGCATATTATGAAAATGTGTCGTTTCCATTTTAAAGTATAAGATTTCAAAGGATCTCGCTTTAAGCTGGTTTTCTTGCTTTTAAAGATTTATTCATTCATGTTAAAACTCTTGAGCTCACTAGGCGTTAAGCCTAACCTTTTTATTTGTCGGCATGTGCATCAGGTTCCTGTTGGGGGTTCGGTTCTAGTAATGCTTCGAGAAATCGATCCTTAGACTTGTGCAAGGGTATGTAGTGAGAGAAGTCTTCCGCAAGTTGGAGATAGCGTTTGTTATTGGGTATTAGTAGCACCCGTCTTTTTAACCTGTATGTATAGATTGTGTAAGTGTATTGAGGTTGAATCCAAATTTGTGGTTGTAGATGATTCAGTTATTGATGTATTTAAATTTTTTTAATTAAGTTGCTATTTCCAGAATTGAGGGTGTTGCATTCATCCACACCTAATCTTCTTTCAAATTTCCATCACCACAAGGTCATTATTTCCCATGATCCAACCGGGATATTTCCGAATATCCCAAGATCTTTTGGCTTCAAGGACACAAGTCGACACCTAGGACTAAACGGTGACCTTGAAAACGTGGGCATCCCACCCAAAATTTCAATCCAGACGGATGGTCGCACTAAAGATGACACCAAACAGGGTGCTAAAAATCCCAAGTCTTACATTTCTAACCAACCGACCGCAAAAATTTCCTTTGATTGCGAAGTCCATAAGGACGGTACACCATCACATACACTATGATGTCACACCGATGAGCAGTACACCAAAACGAACCCAATCTAATCGCAGACAATCACCTAAGACCTTATCCCGCATGATTACCGAAGTATAATATCACCTCTTAACTAACTGGAAAAGCTTAAACATACCATCTCCATTAACCATGCGTACCCAGATTCAAGACTGAAACCCAAAATCCAAGACTGACAGCGAGCCGGATCATCCGACGCTTCAATCCTCAAGGACTCCCCTAGTCCCTAATCATAACTGCTCTCATGACAGGGTTTAAATTTACCGGCCTAATGAGTTCAAGGTTTTCCAATTACCATGCCAATTTAATTTTATAAAACTTTCCAATATGTAAGCCTTTTATTGATCAAACGTGCGGTAAAGATACACTACCGTTCATTTGATAGAGTTTAAAATTGATCAACAACACAGCGCATAAGAAACCATTTCCAAGATTTGAATTGTTCAATGCTTACGTTTATATACGTGCAATAAATGTTTGTACATTCCAAAAGAGAAGTTCACAATTTTAACTTTAAAATTCTTTCTCTTTAACCAAAAGACGTTGTGGCAAAAGAATTCTCAACAATCCCATGAGCAACAGTTTAATCTCCAAAGTTCGGTAAAATGGTGGAAATACAGATAAAATTTCAAATGGAGTTTAAAGCTTTAGGTCGTAAAGATAAACACATTTGACCATAACAGAAATTACAACGGCATGGATGCCTCTAACTCGTTACAAGCATTGCGGAAATTACTTAGCAGTAAAAGTTGATGATTGAAATACGATTAGAACAAAAGTCCTGTTTTAAAATAACGTAAATCGTTTATGCAATCACTCACACCAACGTTATGCTTAAATCCAATGCACATAGCATGCGACGATTGACGTTTGCATAAAGCCAAAGATAATTTACATGATAATGAAACCCCCAAAACAATATGTGGGATGACGTCATATAACAATATTAATAAAATAACGCACACCATGATGCACAAGTACATGATCCCAAAATGATCTATGCGACGCAAAAGACGTAAGATGAGACAGCATAAACTCAACTGAATTTTCACAGAACTCATAAATGCTAAAATCAAGTGGTGTCAAAATTTCCATTTCTCAACAAAGTGTGCAAGACGACAATATGGCTAGAATATTAAACTTTTAAGAGTTTCCTCTTTTGAATGCAATGAAAGGTAAGGTGACACTTTTTGACAAAAAAATACATGGAACACGACGCCGAATAAACTCGCAAGTTCATACGCAACAGAAATTAAAACTCACGCACCAAAAGACTTCACAAAGCCATACTCCATGAAATTTAGCAAAATCGCACAACCTAAGATTCTCAAGAAATTCCAATGCCAAACATGGGATTAACTTTTCCTTTAAAACCATTGACATACGTGGAGGAGATCCAATGTCTAGGTTAAAATCTCATAGTTACTTGCCCAATACCCAAACGACAATAAAACATGGACATTACGATATGCGGAAATAACGTTAAACACGAGGCGTGAATAAAAGAATTTTGATAATAATTTGCAATCATGTGCAACAAAACAATTTCATGCATGCTTAAGCTCACAGTTTAAAATCTGATGAATGCTAAATGCTTTACCAAGACTTTATAATGTAAATCACTTTATGCTTAGCGAACATGAGAAACAATTGATGCAAACTTATTTTAGGAATAAATTTCGTGCATGAATTTAGTCGGCACTCACATCTTAGGACTACACTCCTCCATTTTCCCGACATACTATTGTCATCCGGATGCATCCAACGTCTTGGAGCAACACTCCCACTAATCGATTAGCTTACAATTTCCTCGAAACAGAATCGGTCTGTCGAACCGATAGTTCTACTCTAACCAATGATTCTGACCCAAGGTGGTCAACTTAATGCATTCCTCACACTTTAACTATCACTTCTAAGTGACATTGCTATAAACGTCAATCCTCCCTTAGCTCACTCGCTTAGAAACTTTCTCACTACCCCAACGGTCATTCCACTAAGGTAGTTCAAGTATACACATGTAGCATGTAGATTCACCATGACACTGGCCAGGTGCCATTATGAACGTACCGTACATGATCATCTTTGCGACTCAAAGAACCTCAAATTATCTTATCTTAAGGTAGCTAATGCGCAACTCACTTACAATCACTTATAAGAACTCTAGTTTGAGTTTAGGCATCAAAAAATCAATACCTACTTCTCTCAAACTTAAGCTCTGATACCAACTTGTAACGCCCTTAAATCTGGAGGTAGCAACTTATAAGAATTTTCTAAATACATCAATAAATACTTCGAACTACAACATAAATTGAGAGTTAACTTCAATGCTCACAATCATCCTATACATACCATCTATAAAAAGGACAGGTGTTACTAAACCCAATAACACTTACTAACTCCAACCTGCGGAAGACTTTACCGACTACTCGCTCTTGTAGGGCTACGACTCAACTCTTCAAAGCACTACTAGAACTGAACCCCCGAAAGGAACCTGATGCACATGCCGACAAATAAAAAGGTTAGGCTTAACGCCTAGTGAGCTCAAGAGTTTTAACATGAATGAATATATCTTGAAAAGAAAGGAATTCAGTTTAAAGCAAGATCCTTTTGTTAATCATAAAATCCCAAACAATCAAGCAAAATTCTCAATATATGACAATATGAACTAGAGAGAGAGAGTAGAGAGAGAAAGTAGATCTTGTATATTAACCACAAGTCTGAATATTACAAATGACGTGCTTACATGATTCTTACAAAGCAAATGCTATTTATACCACCTAATCTACACAAGACTTAAAGACTAAGCAAACTCAACATACTTTGACTTTCCACATTAAATATTGGATACAATATTTAGACTTAACAATCTCCCCCTTTGTATTCAAGATTTAATAAAAATTTGATACTGATCTTCAACTCTTGATTCTTCAGCTTTTGTCTCTTTAACTTTGAACTTTGAAGCTTTCACAGTCTTTACTCTTTCAGCCTTTTGAAAAATCTTGAAAAGTATTTTTCCCTTTGAAGCTTTGAAAGTCAACATGTCTTGAACACGAAACAGAATTGAAACATTGACTTTAAACTTTGAAACAACTTTGATGAAACTTTGAGTAGTCTTTGAAACAACTTGTATCTTCATCACTTGTGATCTCTGAATTGTCTTCAGAAAACAAACTTTAACAAATCATCTTGATTTATCTTTGAACAAACTTTCTTCAGAATCTTTTGACTTTGAAATAAGCGGAAGCATTTTTCACTATAACAACTCTTCGAAGCTTTGAAATTGATCTTTGTAAAATTCTCCCCCTTTTTGATGATTGAGAACATCATGATCATCAAAATTTAATCAATTTCATCACAGTCTTTGATTTCCCCTTTTTTAATCGAATAACAATCTCCCCTTTTGACAGTCGCCGCGCTTTGATCTGAGAGCCGTCAATTCATGAAATGTATATATCCGAATCTTTTCAAATTCAGACATAATAAACATGGTAACCATGAATCAACAAATGAAATAGTTAGGAATGCCTGTCAGTAACACACAGTTACTGTGTACAACGAATGCACAATATAAGGAGCTGGTTTGATGATGACTCCCTAGGACTTCCATTCAATCATTGAAAAACACAAGGTTTATCTATGAATGTTCTGACAGAAAAACAAATTTTATGTGTGCTCGTGCTTGTGTATGAAAGAATTTTGCACAATGATTGTGTTTCATAAGGCTCAAATTGTGTAAAATGTTGAGAAAATAAATACAGAAACATGTATTACACGGACTCAATGTGCATGAAAGAGGTGCGAAGGTGGGGCAACTTTCCTTCTTTTTCAATATCTAAATCTTTCGAGTGAAGATTAGATAGCATATATGCTGTGTCCCCAAAGAAAATGAAACATTTCTCTGTTAAGAAATAAATGAGTGGTTGGTGGGGTAATAGCAAGAGTTGGCATGGGCTCACTGCCTTTTTCAATGATGGTCACCAAAGAATATGAACCAATCAGTAGATGTGGCTGCCCGACTCAAAAAGTGGTAGGTGCAGAGTTCTGATATTCTTTTAACTCTGATCTCACACCCTCTTTCTTTTTAACATTATGCTCACTTCTAACCAAACTCTCTTTTCCATTTTTCCGCTCCACGCAATGAGAATAACTCAACCGGATGAGTTATCTCCCCCACTCTTTGATTTTGACCCCTCACCCCTCAATCACTCAAGGATAACTTCCTGGGTAGGAAACACTGGTTGACGTGAATCCATGGAAATTCTGTTTAAGCTCACACACGAATCCCATGTAAGTCCTAAAAATCATCGTTGCTCAACAATTTAACTTAACAGTTAAGCACAAAGTGTATGATATGATTGTCAAAAAGTATGCTCATGAAATTTGAGCAATTGAACGTTGAAGATTTCTCAAAACAATAATATTGAATGAATGAAATGAAATCAAAAGAATTGTTTTGAGAATCTGACAATGTATCAAGCAGATCAAATGAAAAGGTTAGGGTATCAACGAACTGGATATTTTGTTTATATGAACGAATATAAACAATTTATCAATGAAAGCACAAATATGAAAAGATGAATGATGCTCAACAACTTTGAAAGCAAACAAGGGTATTACCATCAAAAAAATATGTTCGATATGAGACATGGTAATAACAAATCAAATGAAATACTGAACCGATGTGTGTGAATACTTTACAGTATATGGAAAACACAATACATGAGTATTGATCTTTGGAAACACACGGTCAGTTAAACATTAAGCTCAAATTTTGAAAAACATTTAAAAGCTCACTTCTGAATTCATAAAATCTTGTGAGAATAGAGAAGTGGTTTGAACATTTAAAAAATTGTTTTTCATGCTTGAAAGTTGTTTTTCTTTCAAACAATCAGATATCTAGATCAGAAGATATTTACCTTTTCAGCTCCCCCTCAAATCATGATATAATGATTTAGGTCTTTTGAGCTCCCCCTGGATATTAGCATAATATCCTTCTTTGATCATTGAAAAACGGGTCCTGATCTGTCATGTGATCAAAAGCCACTTTATTCACATCATTTATTCCAAAATAAAATGACAAAAAGCAGTAAAACAGTTTTATAGTATGAGTTCTGATATGAAATAACCAGAAGTCATCACCTTTACTCCCCCTTAAATTAGGCATCTAAAATATGTTAGTTAAAACAGGATAGAGATCAGACACTCCCTTTTGAATTGTAGACCATCATATCCGTAAAATCTATCAGTGAAAAAGTACAGGATAGAGATCAGATCAATTCTCTTGGGATGTAGACCATCATATCCATCGGATGCAAAAACAGGAGTAAGGTCTTTTGATCACTGAGGTCCGAGTCTTAAACTGTTGTGTTTAGAAGTCAAACTCCTTTAAAGAACGGGTCCTAAGCTGTGTACTTAGAAGCCATAATCTTGACATTGAGGTGCGGGTTTTGAACTGCTGTGTTCAAAAGCCATTGTTCTCTTATCTTTGAAGTCCGGGTTTTGAACTAATTTGTTCAAAAGCCTTGGTTCTCTTACTCCCCCTTGACTTGAGGTGCCTGCAACACAGAATCAGTTTTCGGCTTTGGTACCCACTGGTATTTGGGTCCATGAATGTTAGTTGCAGTTCTTGTGGGAGTTATCGAGTAAGAACCATACCAGAAATTGACAAAGTTTTTACTTACAAAGTCATGTGCTCCACAGTAAGAACAACATATTTTCTTCTGAGCAGTCCTGATAAGATGATTAGTAGAATAAAGAGTATCAGAATTACCAAAGATTTACCTTTATGCTCACTGTTCTTTTTGGCATTGGTTGTGGATGCAGATGCTTTGTCTTTGTTCTTCTCTTCATCTGAAGAACCCTTCTCTCTCCAGACCATCTGATTTTTCCTAGAATTCTTTCCAAGAGATTTTACATAGAATCTCGCTGATCCATCAACAGATCTTTCATAGAACATATTAGATGGTCTGATCTGATTTGATTTGACAGTTTGAGATTTGACACTTTTCTTTTTCAAAACATTTTTCTCATTAATAGAACTTGAAGTTGTTTTGAAAGAACAGACTGATTCTGCTGAATTTTCAACAGGTGATTGAACAATCACATTAGTTGTAATCTTTTCTGACATTTCTATGTTTGCAGCTTCTAAGTCTTTTATCTGTTTGGTCAAAATGTTTCTTTCATTTGAAAGTGTGTCAAATTTCTGTTTCAAATCAGATTTGGCCTTATGTTCTTGTTGGACATCTGAAGATAGAACAATTATTTTGGATTTGAGCTTGGATATTTCAGATTCAAAATGTGAACGTTCTTGTTCAAAATCTTTTTGTAAGTTCTTGGTTTTGTCAGTAATTTCATTGAAAATCCCAACATATCTCTTTTCAGATTTCTTCTTTTCAATCTCCAAAGACCTTTTCATTTCTTGAAAAGCTTTTCTTTCTTTATCAAGTAAGTCTTGTAGAATAGAGATCTGTTCGGGAAGTTCAGTTGATTTATCCTCAAGAACATTTCTTTCCATCGCAAACGTGTCTCTTTCGTTAATAAGAATCTTCTCAAACTCAGAAACTTGTTTGGAAAGTTTTCTGCATCTAAGCTCCAAATCCTTTTTCTCTTGAAGAGTTTTCTTGGAAATTTCAGACATCTGTTGAAAAGAAGATGTCTCCAGTTTTGTTTTAGTTTTATCTGCTTTGATGCTTTTAATCAGATAAACATTTTCTAACAACAATGCAGATATCCTCTTTTGAAGATCAACATTTGAACTTTTCAAGGAAGATATATTATCTTCGAAAGCCTTCAACTTGTTTTGAAGCTCAACTGATTCTGCTTGTAGCTTAGGTGATTTCTGTTCAGTTGTCTTCAGTTGGCTGTGAAGATTTATAATCTCTCTCTCTTTCTCTTTTATCTCTTTCTCCTTTTCATAGATGATACCTGAAAAATTAAAGATAATATTAGTACACTTTATACATTCAGGAGTTTTAACACAGTTGAAAAATTGAAGTTGCAACTCCTGAATCCTTTTGAGATATTCTGAATTCTTAATTTACAGAGTATTTCGTTCAGCTTCTATAACAGATATCTCAGACTTGTACAAAATTGACATCTTGAATGAGAAATCAGCATGATAAAAAATGATCGTTCCCAAACAATTCAGAAATTTTGACTGAAAGTCAAAAACAGATCAACACAAAAAATAAATTCTGAAATTCTCAAAGCACTTGAATTATCTATCTCTGAAATTCTCAGACTGAGACTTGAAACTTGCAGATCAAATATATTCAAAACAAATCTGGCGCAAATCTTTAACACATGAAATATGTGATTAGCGCAAAATAGAAATTAGCACACTCGCAAATCAGCTCGAAACAATTGATTCACCGTCCAATTCAATGAGTTTTGCGTGAGAAGCACTTGGCGCAAACCTCTAAACTCATAAAGTTTGCGTGACAAGCCATGGCGCAAACCTTGGAATTAAACAATATCACCGCCGGCCATATATCTGATTATCAACACCACTGACCCATTAATGAAATCAACCAATCAAGAATTTGATAAGCACATCCATCGATTTTAATTCATGAAACAAACTTGCCGACCACAATTTAATCCAGTGCCGGCTACCTTTTTATTTCTCCAATTTCAATTCACCACAATTGCAAGTGTTCTTCACCGACCCATGATCTAAACTTCAACCAATCAAACAATTATAATGAAATCAATTACTACAAACAATTGATTTGTGTGAGAGCCACCGAACCATGATCAATAACAAATCTGCCAAACATTTAATATTGAACACCGACCCACTAAATTTTGAAAAACCAATCTGCAGGTTTGCGTGAGGTATGCGTGGCGCAAACCTGTGGTTTGCGTGAGACGCCTAAAGCGTAAAGCTTCAAAAATTATTATATATGGAACTATCAAACTTCTTGAAACCACAATTGCAATCCACAATTTAGTCTAATGCACCGCCCCATGATAACATGATTTCATAATGAGTTATGATGATGGTGGTGCAATCTTGATAAAATTTGAAGACTTGCAAATCGAACAACCTGGAATCCCTGAAATCCCTGAAATCAAATGACTTGGAATCGAAAATCAGATTTCATCAAATTGAACTTCAATTAGAACCTGAAAATTTCCGATTAATAGAAACAGAACTCGCAAATCAAATTCGATTTTGAATTTTCAACACTTAGAACTTGCAGGTCATATTTGCGTGTTCTTTATGAACACACAAATTCAATCCAGAAATTTTAAATATGCAATTTTCTATCAACAGATTCAATTTACAGAATCAATTTACAAATTCAGATTAATCGATCTACAAATTCATTCAACAGGACTGATTTTCAGAATACGATCTGCAAGAACTCAAAAATCAAGAATTTCATAAATTAAAAAAAATTCAGAAAATCGATCTATATTTTGTAAAAAACTTTCTGAAAAATGTTTGATACGGCTCTGATACCAATTGTGAATGATAAAATCCCAATCTATCAAGCTTTTCTCACAAGATTAACATGAAAGTCTAGAGAGAGAGAGTAAAGAAAGAAAGTAGATCTTGTATATTAACCACAAGTCTGAATATTACAAATGACGTGCTTACATGATCCTTACAAAGCAAATGCTATTTATATCACCTAATCTACACAAGACTTAAACACTAAGCAAACTCAACATACTTTGATTTCCACATTAAATCTTGGATACAATATTTAGACTTAACACCTTTGAAATATTTATATTTAAAAATAGAAACGACACATTTTCCCATAATATACACTTTTAAAGACAATGCTCCCAAACACACAATTATTATAAAACGATGCAACCCATAACTCACCCATAACGGGGTCATAGTTCGATACTCAAATGTGCTAAAATGTAAATAATACTTCAGATCCCAAAGCTTTTTGCCCAGTCATATGCTTGGAACATCCACTGTCCAAGTACCACATATGCCGGGTCTGTAAGAGAAATCAGGCAACAATAGATTTAGGTACCCATTTAAAAACGGGCCCTAACAGATTAGCACAAGATTTTGGTATCCACTTGAAAATGGACCCTCTGTTCTTTTGAAAACATTTAAAAATATTTGATCTTGAAGTATGAACATGATAAGATCCGAACCAATCAGAAGAATTATGAGAGTAAGCAAAATCATTTCTCCGATAATGATAAGATGTAGTAGAAATAGAAGATAATTGAATCAATTGCTTTATTGAATATCTCTTGTAAAAAGTTACAAGGTTTTGTTTATTTGAAGCAAATTGATCAACTACATCAGTATCACTACTAACTGATCTATTACAAGAATTATCAGAAACTGATTCAGCATTCTCATCACCCTTCCTTTTTGGTCGCCATTCAGTTCGAGCTTTCAACCTTTTCTTGCTTATATCTGAAACACAAGATGTAGATTTATTAGGAAAAGCAAATTTTTGAGACTGAGTTTTCTTTTTTGTACCAGTGTATTTCTGTTTCTGTAATCGCTGTTTCTTATGTTTCTTACCTTGAGAATAATAATCAGCAGTTACAGAAATCGATTCACCAACTTTAGTTGATGATTTAGCAGTTTTAAGAACACTTGGTAACACCTTTTCATTTATAAGACAAGTAGAATGATCAGGAAGAGAAGCATTGAAGTCAAACATATCAATTTCTTCTATGCACCCACCATCAGAGTTTAAAAAATCATTTGCAGACTCAAATAAGTCATCAAAGTTATCAGTTGAAGTTTGAGGTGCCTTTGAAACTGTAGAACACTTTGTAGATTTAAATTGTAAAACAGTGTTCTTTAAAACTGTAGAAAACACACTTTGTTCAATATCTACCAAAAGTTTTTCATCAGACAAAACATTTTCAAGCTCAATTATTTTGCTTTCAAGAAAGAGTGGAGGAACATAAACCTTTGCAATTGCGGGTTTTGCCTTCATCTCAAAAACAGAATAACTAGCAAAATAATCGTTTGAAAGAACTTTTGGTGTTTCTGAAAGATAACTATCATTTAGCTTTGCATAGTTAAATGGTAGTTTCATTTTCTTAACATTCTTTCTATTTTCAGTTTCTTTGGCCTCAACTTCTTCCGGTAATTTGGTAACAAATTTGGGTTTTAAATGAGTATGTTTACCAGCACAAGCAGGAAAATCAAAATTATATAAAGCTGGTTGTTTTCTGATGGCTTTCTTTAAGTAATGGGGGTTTTTAAAACCAAGTCCCCATTTTTCCTTAACATCAGCCTCTTCATCAGGTGCATTAAGAAAAATGGTTTGATCTGTTTGGCCTCTTGCGTAAAGTTTGGCTTCTAGACTATTTACCTTCTTATTCAAAAGCTTGTTTTCAACCTGCAGTTTATGAACAATTAGTGCAGATTCTTTCTTCTCAAACTCATATTTAGAAACTTTAACTTCAAAATCAGAAATCTTCTTTTCAAAACAATCTACTTGAGATTTAGAATCAGAAGCAGACTTGCGTAAAGAATCTATCAGATATTTATTCCCAATAACCGACTTATTAAGTTCAAATATCTTATTGTTTCTTTTAGCAACTCTGTCTTTTTCTTTCTTCAGTTTTACTTGAAGATCATTAAGCTCAACCATCATAGCTTCCATTTTGGTTACAAAATCTTTTTCAGTTAAGTTTAATACCTCATCAGCTGTCTCGTCATCTGATTCATCATACTTGACTTCTTTTCCCATAAGACAAAGATGAGCTGTTTCTTCTTTCTCTTCATCTTCACCTTCGGAATGATCGAGCCAAAATTCGTCCTCAGCCATTAAAGCTACTCCCGCTTCTTGTTGTTTTGCCAATAGCAACTTGTTCTGATAGTACTGAGAGTTACGAACTTTTGGATTTCTACAATCTTTTGCAAAATGACCCATCTTGCCACAGTTGTAGCATTTGACTGAATCATTTGCTGGCTTTTCAGCAACAGTGTAGTCATTCACATACTTCTTCCTGTCATCAGGTTTCTTCTCAACATATCTGTTCTCTTCATATCTCTTTCCTTCCACCTTTTCTCGGTGCTCGTGGTTCTTAGAACTTGATGAAGAATATCGTTGAGAATTTGATCCCGGCTTTTTGTAAAATTTCTTTTGAAAGGCACGAGTCAGTAAAAGCATGGCTTGTTTTAGACTTTCGCCATCATCACCATCTGATTCAGATTCAGACTCAGAACTGGTAATCACTTTCTTCTTTTTCTTCTTCTCTTTCTTTTTCTCTCCAGCTACCAAAGCAATAGGATCGGGAGCTTTTTCTGCCTTCTTCTTTTCAGCTCTTTTCTCTTCCACTTCTTCTTCATTCTGCCTCAGAGTCTCATATACCTCATGTAACGGTATGTCATTCAGATCCTTCATCTGTTTCATCCTACGTGTATGCTTCTTCCACTCTTGTTGTAGGATGCTCAGAAATTTGACAATGTTCTCAAGTTTCTTCTTTTTCACCTTATTCTTGGATAACTCATTCAGAAGCAAGACAAACCGTTCATAAGTATCTTCTAAGCTTTAATTCTCTTTGGCTTTGAATTCCTCATAACTGTTGATGCAGTTAGCCACTTTCATCTAATTCCCGATCTTGGATCCCATCATCATCTTTTGCAATTGATCCCACATCTTCTTAGCATTTCCCTTGTAACTATCAATCTTGATGTAGATCTCATTCGGAATACTCTGAAGAAGTAAGGATCTTGCTTGTTTATCTGCTTTGTATCGGCTTTTCTGTTCTTCAGAATACTGAGAGATATCCACTGTCACTGTTTTCATCTTTTGATCTCTTTCCTCAGTTCCATCTTCGCTATCAGAGGAGTCAACATCAGGTATTTGAACTGTTATTGGTGCCATAGGACCTTCGGTGATAGACAGAAGAATATTCTCTCCATTTGAATGCCGATCCACGAAATCCAGAAATCTATCCTTCCATTGCTCGTACTCTTCTTTGAATAGAACAGGAGGCTTTACATCGGTGCCAATTGAAAGTGCATCTTTGGATGTCATCTTGTTTAATCCTGTTTGATTAATATATCAATAAGAAACTAGAACTGATCGTTAGTCCAAATGAAACAATCAAGAAAATACAGAAAACTTGAAATATAAAGTCAGAAATTTTAATCACAAAAAGAACTATGTCCCCCTAGGCAGACTTAGCACGGGGGTCCCCCTAGAGAAAAATTTTTCACTATTAAGGGCCATATTACAGTTTTGAAAAATTCTCAGAAAAAAAAATTCTAAGACTTTCACACTTATGAAACGCACAACCCACTATGCGTGTCACTCAGGAAACGCATTCAACAATTATGCGTGTCTCATATGAAACGCACATCCCACTATGCGTGTCAAGAGGCACACGCACACCTTAACTATGTGTGTCAAGAGGCACACGCACACCTTAACTATGCGGTTCAAACGGCAAACGCAAACCACCACTATGCGGTTCAAGTTAGAAACGCACACCACTACTTTGTGGTTCAAGAAGGAAACGCAAGACACATTGTGCGTGTCAAGTTACACCCGCAAGACACACTGTGCGTGTCTCGTTACACCCGCAAGACACATTGAATGACCCGCATTCCTCTGAAAAACTTGTACATTTCTTGATGATAGACCCGCACACTTCAATGAATCAAACGCACAACTGAAGAACAACCCGCACAATTCGATGAACACCCGCACACCTTGAAAAACGTTCAAATTCACCAAAAACTCATTTATACCTAGAATTCAACCTCTAAACTTCGACAATTTGATCTTCTATACAACTCGAACACAATACTATCACTAATTTTTGATCAAATACACAAGAATTACAAAATTGAATCAAGAACAGTGTCAAGAACTCGTGAAAACAAAAACCACACAAAATTCAAAAAATCGAATGAATTACAGTGCAATTGACAAATCTTTCTATACATTTTCAATCAAATTCACTTTCCTAACAACACTTAATCGATTACAACTCCAAAAACTCACTAAAACTCAAAAATCAAATCTGGACCTCAAAGAACACGGATACGAACATTCTGAATTTCTTGAATTTCGATTTGGATCTGCTCTGATACCAATTGTGTGTCCCTGAATCTAGTTCCTATTCAAGATTAATCAAACAAACAAAATTTAACAAATCAATTACTTGTTTGATTTCAATTCAAATCCAAGATTACAAACTTTCTCTCTCTAGAACTCTCTCTCTCTCTACAAAAACTCTCTCTTTCTCAGATACGTATTTTCTGAAAATGACAACTTCTACTAACAGAAAAATACAAGACAAGGTATTTATACCTACAACTAATACAAAGGAAATTAAAATACAAAGTACAAATACATTGACTTTTATTACAAAAGACTTTGACTTTAATGAGATTTGACTTTCTTCAACTTAGATCTTCAGTATTCTTGATCTTGTATCCAACAGATTTATGCTCTAACAAATTAAGATTGACTTATGTGCCTATGAATCCAATGCAACACAGTCTAAGATTACATGACTATCCCTGAATGACTAAAGCACTCGAGTCTGTAATTATCAATAACATGCAATAAAATACATTAAGATGTAAATCATAAATTGGACTTCACATCGAGTCATTAAAACCGGACAAATGTCCTCAAGACTCTTTTAAGCCAACACCGAGCTAAAATGCTCGAAACCCATTTGACCAAAAACTATTGGTCCCCCAAATAATGAAATGTCTTTAAACGACGTATATGAAGACACATTCCTCAAAGACGTGATTAACCCAAAACTCAACACGTATTGGGACCAAGATTTACCAAAGGATTTATAAATGCAAATACACCAAAATGCATGTAACATGAAATAGACTTCATTTGTACATAATCGTCAAAGATGTATAACTCATAAAATAGATCTTACTTGTACAAAATCACCAAGAATACGTTGTTCATGCTATTTAGTTGTTGAAACGTTCAAAACCCAATATAAGCATTTTAAGAGGTTAACACAACCCAAGTTTACCAAATATGAAAACTTATCAAAATATTCACACTTTGACAAATAACCAAGTAAAACACATTTTACTTCAAAATACTCAAAACTTATCAGCAGTTAACCATTTCATGTAAAACACTTAAAAATAAACATTTTGGCATGTACATCGTTTTCACAAATCAACTTGAACTCACCTTGCTAGAACACCCAATCCAACACTTCAACCCGAGCTCCCAACCGTTGAACTTGATGAGGAAGATGAAGATGGAGGTTTTGTGATTCAAGATCCCAAGTAGCTAGATGGTGAGTAATCATGTGGTTTGTGGAGGAAAACCCCCCCAAATAGGTTAGGGTTCGGGGTTTGGGAGAGAAAAGGGGAGAAGATATAAATGAGAAAATGAGAAGAAATGGTGAAAATCGCAACATTTAACCCACTGGTACGTGCGGCTATAGTGCCAGGCAATTGTGCCAGTGGCACAATCGCTGGCACAATCGCCAGACTTGTACCGTATGTCCTCAGCTTCTGTGATAGTGCCAGGCTATTGTGCCCTCTGGCACAATCGCTGGCATGGTCGCCCGGGTGCCCCCGAACTCCAAAAATTCGACTTTTTCAACGCCCAAACTCCGGATACTCCGAGGGACTTTAAACAATACATTTCCCAACAAAACCCCTCTTTTTACAAGTCACATAAATTTCCGGGTGACATTTACTTACCGAAAATTACGGGTGTTACACTGTGCTCTAACATTCTCCTCCTTTGGATCAAGATCATCTCTAAAAAGATATTGCAATTCAATTTTCTCTTTGAAGCTCAATTTGAATCTTCTCCCTTTGATGTAAAAAAATGATCTTCTCAACCAATCAACATTCTCCCCCTATTCTTATGAAAACTTGACATTCTCTTCATTCTTTGATAAACTCTGTATCTTCAAAAACTTTCAGCAATCTTCTCAAAATCTGATCTTCAAGTATAGTAACATTTTCCCCCAAGGTTATAAACGAACCTCTTTCAGATATAGCTATAATTGCTTCAGCAAATTATCTCAAATAAAATTTCAGTAATATTTGAAATTTCTATTTCAGCTTCAGCTTTCCTTTCAACAAACTTTCTTTCACAACTTTCTTTCACAATCATTACTTGATCTTCTCCCCCATCTAAGATATTTCTTGATTCTCTCTCCCCATATAAGATACAAACTGTTCTTTCCAGACATTTCTTTAAATTTGTCTTCTCCCCCTTTTTGATGATTGCGGCATTGAGATCATCAAAACTTTCTCCAAGAAATGTCATTATTAATTCTGATCACTGATCTTTTGAACACAATAGCCTCTGATTCTCCTTCGATCCACAATAAGGTATTTATCTAGATCTTTTCAAATCCAGACAAATTAGAATGTAACACCTGAATCAACAAATGTATCAGTTAGAAGTGACTGTCAGTAACACGAAGTTACTGTGTGTAACGAATACACATTGGAAAGAAGCTTTTATGATGTTCACTCCCCTAAGGCTTCCATTCAATCATCGAAACACCATAAAGATATTTCTATGAACGTTATGACAAGAAAAACAAATTATCTTGTGTGTTCGTGCAAGTGATTGAAAGAATTAAGTACATGATGATTGCCTATATAAGGCTCAAAATTGTGTAAACCATTGAGACAACATTAGTTAAACACAGACTCAATTGTGCATGATCGAAGTGCGAAGGTGGGGAAGACTTCCTTCTTTTTCAATATCCAGATTTTTCAAATGAAAATCAGATAGCATATGTGCTGCATCCCCTTGAAATATGAAACACTTTCTTTTTTAGAAGAAAATGAGTGGCTGGTGGGGTGTTTAGTAAGAGTTGGCATGAGCTAGTTGCCTGTTTCAATAATGTTCACCAAGAATTGTGAAACATTAGTAATGTGGTTGCCCGACTCAGAAAGTAGTTGGTGCAGAGTTTGATATTCTTTTTTACTCTGATCTCTCACCCCCTCTCTTTTTAAACATTGAGCTCGCTTCTAACCAAACTTTCATTTACATTTGACCTCATCACAAAACCCACACTCATTTCTTTTTGAATCCTCACACTCGATCACTAAGGATTAACTTCTTGGGTAGGAAACACTAGTTAACGTGTGTTAAGTCTGATTTTATAGTAATCATTGTATTTATAGGCTTGGTCTAATACTGTGTTTAGAGTCAAATACTGTGTTGTATTGACCAAGGGTATTTAAGTCCCTTTGGTCTTTTGTGTTTGTAACACTTCACGCATTCATCTAATAGAAATCTTACTTTGCGCTTATTTGCTCTCTCTCTTACTTTCTCTCTCTATGATTTAGAGATCTTAGATTTATCAATTGGTATCAGAGCTAATCTAGATCTTGAGAGAATTGAGAGAATTGTTTTCGTTGTCTGAATTTGTAGTTTAATCTGAAAATTTGATTGATTTTCTTGAATTTTTTCAAGAAAATCTCATTTTTAGATTTCTCATCAAATTTGAACGTGTTTTTGAACAAATTCTTGTGAAAATTGGTTTGTTGGATTCGATTTTGATAGTTAAACATTTTTAATTCACATCGATTTTCAAGAAATTCAAGTTTCGATTGTCGATTTTGAGATTTTTTAAGTTTCGGGAAAAACGGTTTTACGTACTGTTTGATTTTGAAATCTCGATTTTAAATTTTTTTAATTGAAAAAGTTTGATAGAAAAGTTTTAGAATGGTGTTTTCGATCACATTTGTAGAAGAATTCATCTATAATTTCTAATCTGTAATCGATTGTTGTTGATTTTTCATGTGTTTCAGCGGTTTGCACCAGATCTTCATCTTGCGCGAGTTCATCCTAGTTTGCGCGAGTTCATCTAATTTGCGTGAGTTCATCCTGTTCTTCAAAGTTTGGGCCAGTAATTGTTCAAGAAAAGTTCAAGTTTTCTTGGCTCTCGTCATCCTTTCATCACGCAAAGATCAGTTCATGTATTCTCTGTATCACGAAAAGTCTGATTTACGTCTCAAATTGCTCACGCAAAGTAAGCTTTGCGCTATATTAAGCTCGCGAGAAGTTACATTTGCGTCTCAAGTATCTAACGCAAAGTCAGATTCTCGCTAGACCTTGATCACATAAATCATAGTTTGCGCCACGGACTGCTCACGCAAATCACGGTTTGTGTCTTACATTACTCGCGAGAATTTTAGTTTGCGCCTTCTAGCTTCTCACGCAAACCTCTAGTTTGCGCTAGCTCTTTCCAGACTTAGATTTTTCTGAAGTTTGTCATCTATGGATTCGACAAAGTTTGCTTTTCAAGCTATGTTCTACACAAGTGACCTCATGATGTCTTTAGGCACAGAAACTTGTCCTCCGGTTCTTGTCGATGAAAACGAATTCACTCAATGGCAAGATCGGTTCCTGAACTTTATCGAGCGTCAAACTAATGGAGATAACATGATGAAATCTCTCACTGAAGGACCTTTCGTACAGCCTAATAAAGAGACTCCTCCAACAACTGAAGAGGCCTCACGAATGAAAGATGATCGAGAATTAAAAGCTAATCTGATGCTAGCTTTACCAAACTCTGTCTACAACCGGGTTGATCATTGCAAGGATTATCCAAATCTGTCGTGGGCACAGGTAGAAAAGATCATTCTTGGATCTTCAGTTGCGACTCAACTTCGACATACACGGTTCATGAACAACTTTGAGGAGTTCAAGGCCAAAGAAAGTGAGTCTCTAAAGAGTGTTTTCGACAAATTCTGTACAGTGCTGAATGATCTGCGAAAGATAAATGTGAACAAGACAGAGCTTGAGACGAATCTGAAATTCCTTAATGCTCTTCAGCCTGAATGGAACAAATCTTGTCACAGACCGAGGAACGATGTTCGGGTCTCAACTATGCAGATTATGGAATTATATGAGATTCTGATGACTGATGAGAGCTTGATGCTAGACAAGAAAGCAAATCTTGAAAAGAAGAACAAAAACTTTTGTCTGTATCCCTGAGCAACAAGTCGAGCCTTGTTGCGGGTTACATTTCCATGTTCATCTAACTTGTTTCTAAACACCCATTGGGTGCCTATAACAGTTTTATCAGATGGTCTAGGAACGAGATTCCAAACTTTGTTATGAGTAAACTCAGTCAGCTCTTCTTGCATAGCGCTGACCCAGTTTGGATCTCTAAGGGCATCATCAACATTATTTGGCTCTATTAAAGAAATAAAGTTTACAAAGAGACAGATATTACCCGAACTTCGTCGTTTCTGAATACCTGCATCGGGATCACCAAGGATTTGATCAATGGGGTGATCTCTGGTACATCGCTGAGCAGGAGCATGATCGCTTACTTCGGAGATTGGATCACCAATTGGAATGTTCACTGATGATGAAGCTTGAGGTTCATCAACTGTCAAGTGTTGAGTGTCAGACATACCATTGTTTTTTGGGAGGTGTTTAGACGAAGATGGTTCTGATGGAAGAAGTGTGTTTAGAGGCTCTGCTGAGATCCATGAGTTGGATTCACCGTTAGGAGGTATGATGTTTGGATCATCATCAGTAGCCGGAGGATTTGAATGCTGATGGTTTGAGAAGAAGGGCTCTGTTTCTCTGTAATGAGAGAACATCCAAGCATTTAATTCTTCATTGTCAGCGATTGGCTTAGAGTTTGCTGAGCGAGTTTCATCAAAAGTGACATGAATTTTTCTTCCAGAGATTGTCTTCTCTTGTTGAAAAATCTGTAGGCTTTGGAGATAGAGGAATATCCAAGAAATATTCCATCATCAGCTTTTGGGTCGAACTTTCCAAGATGATCTTTGTTGTTTAGAATAAAGCACTGACAACCAAAGATATGAAGAAAGCTGATAAAAGGCTTTCTTCCATGAAAAAATTCATAAGCTGTCTTTCCAAATCGCTTTACTATCAGCGATCGGTTTTGAGTAAAAATTGCAGTATTTACAGCTTCAGCCCAAAATTGAGTAAGGAGATGACAATCGCTGAGCATTAACCTAGAAGCTTCAATGATCGTTCTGTTTCTTCATTCTGCGACTCCGTTTTGCTGAGGTGTTCTTACTGAAGAGAAGTTATGAGAAATTCCCTTGTTCTCAAAGAAACTGTTCAGGGAACTATTTTTGAATTCAGTTCCATGATCACTTCTTATTGAACGAACAGTAAGATTATTCAGCACTTCCATCTTTTTAACAAAAGATATCAGTTCTTCTGGAGTATCACTCTTGCAGCGAAGAAAGATAACCCAGGTGTAGAGAGAGTATTCATCTATAATGACAAGCGTATATTTCTTTCCAGCTATTGATTGGATGTTGACAGGGACAAATAGATCCATATGTAAGAGTTGAAGAGGACTTTTCACTGAGGAAACTTGTTTAGACTTGAAACCAGCTTTTGTCTGTTTTCCTTTTTCACATGCTGAGTGGAGAGATACTTTAGCATATGAGTGCTGAGGAAGACCAGAAACCAGTTCCATAGAAGAGAGAGAATTCAGGGTTTTGATGTTTATATGAGAGAGCCTTTTGTGCCATAGCCAGTTGACATCAGAAGAGGCTTTAGAGAGAAAACACACGTTCTTAGTGGTAGTAGAGTCCATATCTATTACATAGACATTTTCTTTACGATAACCACTGAGAGCAAGTTTTCCTTTCTCATTCACCACTGAACATGCTTTCTTAGAAAAGCGAACTTCATAGTCTTTGTCACATAGCTGACTGATGCTCAGAAGATTGTGCTTCAGTCCATCTACATAAGCGACTCTTCTGAAGGTAGTTGTCCCATTGCTGAGGACACCAAACCCTCGGATATATCCTTTTCCATTTCCCCCAAAGGTCACAGAGGGACCTTTTTCTTCCTTGTATTCAGTGAGCAGGTCTTTTTGTCCAGTCATATGACGAGAACATCCACTATCGAGATACCAGATGCCCTTTGATCCTTGCATACATAAGGAAGATTAAGCTTTCTTTGGTACCCACTTTTCAATGGGTCCTTTAGAGTTAGTGGAGATGGAAGGTTCAACAATCTTCAGAGTAGATGAAGATTCAGCTTCAGTGGTAATCTTCACTTTGGTTAATTTCTTAACCTTAGTGGTATTCTTCACCTTGGTCAATTTTTCAGCTTTGATGACCTTCTTAGCATTGGAGGCATTCATCTTCACTTTAGCTGATTTATCAGCTTTAGTGGCAGTTGGACATTTGCTTGCAATATGGTCAGTAAATCTACAGTGATAGCATTTTCTATATTTAAAAGTGGTTTTAGGACCAAGAGTGAAAGGTTTTGAGAATTTAAGATGAGCAAGTCCAGTTCGAAGAATGCTTTTCTCATGAGATCTGGGAGGAATTTTTATTTCTTCAGATCTCTTAGGCTTAAGATCAATCTTTAACTTTGGAGGACAGAGATCAAAGATTTCTATCACAGAGCTAGACGATTGATTAGCTGAGGGTTTAGAAGTAACTTTCAGCTTTGCTTTCTTGGAAGCCTTCTGAGGACGAAGAATGGATTTTTTTTTATCCGTAGACTTAAAGCCTTTGGATTTTTCCTCAGGGATGGGATTAGAAGAAGAAGAATAAAACTGATTATAAGAAGTGTCAGAGATAGGAGTGACAAATGTTCAAAACTTAAGCATGGAACAGTCTTCTTTAGGCTCATTCTGTGGTTTCCAAAAACCAAGACCGGTTTTATCACCGTCAGGAGTTTGAGCATTTATTATATCAGTGATCTTTGTTGAAGAATTGCACCATTTTTCAACAGTAGCCTTTTATGCTTTTAGAGCAGCGATGGCTTGTTCGCATTCAATGCTGATGATTTCATTTACAATGACTTGATCTTTCAAACTTTCCTCTAAAAGAGTCAGTTCTTTGATCTTTTCATGACATTTCTCTAGCTGTTCAATTAAATCAATGTTTTTGTTCTCAGCTAGAGTTTTGCCGTTTAGAGCATTGTAGAGATCAATCGTCATCACGTCAACGGCGCGACTTCTGTCTTCTTCAGGAAGAGAGGGATTAGTAGAGATAGATACCTGAGATGATATATAGCTCATAGAAGTTTTAGCTGCTTCTTCCACTTCTTCTTTAATCTCAGCCATGAGGCAAAGATTAGCGACTTCTTCTTCATCAGAACTTGATTCTTCTGATTCAGCCCAGTCATGTTCTTCAGCAATAAGACCTTTACCTTTTCGCTTGTAGCTTTTCAGATTTTGATATTTGTCTTTCAGCTTTAGGTATTTGTCATCGCTAGATCTTCTTGAGGTAGAGGGTTTGAAGACTTTCTTTGACCTGCACTCACTTGCGAAGTGTCCAATCTTTTCCCAGTTAAAACAAGTAGCACTAGCCTTATCAACAGGGGTTGATTTTGGCTTGTCAGTGAGGGATAGAGGCTTATTTCTTCTGAAATTGCTCTTTATTACAAATCTCTTAAAAGAGTTTGTCAAGAGTTCTAAGGATTCATCAAACTCTGAAAGATCAGTGTCTGATAGATCCTTAGTTTCAGAATCTAACTCAGTGATAGTGAGAGTAGATCGCTGAGATGGAATTATTTCTGAAGAGACTAAAGCAACAGGAGTGCTTTTGGAGTGTTTAGAATCTTTTATAAGATTCTTCTTCAAGAGATTTGATTGCTCATAGTTGAGCAATATTCCATACAAGGTGCTGAGAGAAAGAGAATTTAAGTCTTTTGTCAGCTTGAGACATATTGAATAACTGTCCCAGCATTCACGAAGACATTCCAAGAATTTTGTTAGGACCTCAGAATTAGAACAGGTCCTACCAACGGTTCTTAGATCAATGATTAAGCAGTTAAACCGCTGATGAACGTCAGAGAGAGATTCATTCTTACCAGTGATGAAACTTTCATACTGTCTTACCAAGTTAATCTTTCGAGTCTCTTGGATTTCAGTGGTGCCTTCATATTGAACACATATGGTTTCCCATATTTCTTTAGAGGTTTTAAGAGGAATGATGGAATGGAAAACTTCATCAGGCAAGGCCATAGAGATAATGGTCTTTGCCCTTGCATCGATACCAACCGTCTTTTTATCTTCATCACTCCATTGTCTAATTTCCTTAACAACATAGCGTTCAGGAACAAATGGAGTGGTGGTAGTAGCTGGAACGACAACTATGATTTGGACAGGTTCATAGGGTCCATTTGTTATGTATTCAGGTATGGTGGGATCTGCACCTTCTAGAAATAGCATCATTCGATTTTTCCACAGAGAGAATTTATCTCTGCTAAATCGAGGAGGTTTAGAAAGTGAACCATTATCATAGTAGTTTGTGTTTGTGTTAAGTGCCATTTTAGAATAGCAAGGAAGAGAATAAAGCAAGATCTTGTTTATCAGATTAAACAGTCTGCTCTGATACCACTTGTTGGTCCCGGAGGTGCTTAACAAGTTTGTAGAAGGGGGGGGGGGGTTGAATACAAACACAGAAATTAAAGTTTAATAAATTGTTAATTGATAAATCAAACACAATTTACAAGTTTGTTGCGGAATAATATTAAGACATACTCAATCTAAAAAAACTTAAGAAAACACTAAGATGGTTGCACAAGAATATAGAGATTGGGGGATTGAGAGTATAGAAAACAAGGGTTTCTATAATGTAGAAAGATGAAGGCCAGAGGTGAGCACCCCCTCAGATGGAGAGGTAACCTTTCTATTTATACCCTATGCATTAAATGCATGGCAGGGTACTTTACACGTGGCGTTCAGTGATTGGCTTTGGGAGTCTGACTTTGGGAGACATGCTTTTGGCCGTATCATGAACAATGTAGTTGACAAAGTTGTTGTACGATTTGTGGCAGAGACATGTCCGTTCAGACACATCGTACTGGTTGTGTAATGTAAGACAAAAGGAGACTTAAGGCATAAGTTTCGTGATCGTTTGATCGCTGAATATCTCTTCCTTCAGAGATAAAAAGAGGTTCAGCTATCGCTGAAGCTTTTCCTCATGTTCCTTCGCGTATAAGTAGATTCGTCTTTGCTTCACTGATATCCGCATCAGGTCATTAGTAGACTTGTCTTTGTTCAACAACTTTGTCTTCGATTCAGCTATGAACATCTGTTGACGTGAGACTTGTCTTCAGGGATTACGTTACTGTTTATATCAGAAACTATCAGCGATAACTGAACAGACTTAGTCTGATCACTGATAGTGAAACACTAATACATATAAATGTTTGTAAGAAAGACTATCAGCGATAACTGAACAGACTCAGTCTGATCGCTGATGGTGAAACACTAATACATATTAAACGTAATTTTCACTAAGTATAAAAGAGGGTCGTTATCAAATCACTGAGAGAGTTTGGATCAACAGTTTCAATTAATTCCTACACAATGAACCCATGTATTTTCCTATAAGCACAATGTTGCTGAAAAATGGTTTAACTTTATCAGTTAAAGCACAAATATACAAGTCAGATATATGTATGCTTAGAGATATAATCATGAAGATTTGAGCATTTTTAATCATTGATGATATTTCAAAGAAGATAATTGAATGAATGAAATGAAGACAAGAAACTTGTTTGAAGAACTGACATTGTATCAAAAAGATCAATATCGAATGATTTATCAATTAAGACTTCGGTCAACAAAAATTGATATTGTCTATACGAAACAAGAATATAGACTTTCTTGAAAAGAACCTTTAGAAATGAAATCACGCTCAAAATGTTGAATAACAATCGGGGTGTATCACCATCGAAAAATTTTGTTCAAATATGAGACATGGTGATAACATATTCAACAAAATATCAAATCAGTGTGTGTGAATACTTGAAAGTATATAGAAAAGATAATACGCAAGTATTAATCTTTGGAAACACACGGTTTGTTGACATTTAAAGCACATGTAAATGAAAACATTTAAAATCACACTTCCAAATTAAGAAATCGTTTTAAGAATCGGAAGTGGTTTGAACATTTAAGAACATGTTTTCTATAATTGAAAGTCGTCCTTCTTTCAACCATATATGAGATTAAGATTAGAAATAAACCTTTTCGTTCAGTCTTAAATAACATGAAATCAACTCTAAATCATAAAAATATGATCATTTAAGCATCCTCTCATTCTACAAAAGTCACAAAGTCGTCTAAGTACAAAATTTTTTCACAATAATTTATTGAAAAGTAAATGACAAAAAACAATAAAGCATTGAATGTAAGAGTTCTAATCTGAAATAATCGGAAGTCATATACCCCCCCTGAAATTATGCATCATAAAATATGTTAGTGAAAAACATGATACAGATCTATAACTCCCCCTGAAATGTAGATCATCATATCTTTCAAATGCATATTTAAGAAAAAAATGTACCCTCCCCTTGAAGGTTGATCTTCTCGTTTAAGCATCGGAGTACAATTCTCATATCATCCTGGGAGTAGCATCTCTTTTCATCATTGAAGAGCGAGTCCTAAACTGTTGTGTTTAGAAGTCAAACTCCGTTGAAGTATGGGTCATGAACTGATTTATTCAGAAGCCTTTATTCTCTTACTCCACTTTAACTTCAGATACCTGCATCACAGATCCATCTTTTGGCTTTGGTACCCATTTATATCTGGGTCCTGGCAGGTTAGTGCAAGATTTTGTCATCCATTTATAAATGAACCCTTTGGATTTTAGAACAACGTTTGAAGCATAAGAACGATAAGAATATACATGATATGTGCCAAACCAATCATTAGAATGTTGTCGAGAAGCAAAATCATTCCGACGATTATTAGAAAACTTTCTAGCATACGGAGATAATTGGAATAATTGCTTTATTGAATACTTCTTGTAAGGAGTTACAAGTTTTTGTTTATTGAAAGCAACATTCTCAAATACATTAGAAGTACTATCAGTATTTCTACTACAAGAAAAATTAGGTAATGATTTCGCCTTCTCGTCAACCTTCTTCTTTGGTAACCAAGTTAATTTAACTCCATTCTTTTTCTTCCTCGTATCTGAAACATTTGAAAGTTTAAAGTTAGAACTGTGAGAATCAAGAGAATGCTTCTTCTTTGGCTAACTAGTGATGGTCGGTTTCTGTGAATGCCCAAATTTCTTCTTCTTACCTTTGGCAACTTTGGTTTTCACAAGAACTGATTTATCAACTTTCGTTGATGTTTCACCTTTTTCGTACACACTTGGTAATCCAAAAGAGTTTATGACAAATTTTGAATGATCAGGAAGTTTGGCATTAAATTCAAATTGAGCAACACAGTCATCTAAATCACCATCAGAGTTTAAGAAATCACACTCATCATCAAATAGACCAGACATATCATCAGATTTTGAAGCCTTGGATGATTTAGAAAAATCTGTATATTTAAACATAGTACAAAATACAGTTTGTTCAAGATCAATCAAAATCCTTTCTTCTGCTAGAGTTTTCTCGAGTTCAGAAATTTTACTTTCCAAAACGAGAGGAGGGACGTAAAGCTTATCTTCGATAGGCTTAACCTCCATTTCTTTTAAAGAATAACTCTCAAAATGGTCATTTGAAAGAAATTTTGATTTATCAGAACTATAACTATTATTCAACCTCTCATATCGAAATGGAAGCTGAACTTTAGTTGTGTTCTTTCTTTTCTCGTTTTCCTTTGCTTCATCCTCTTCAGGTAGTTTAGTCCACTCAACTTGAAGTTCAGGGTATTGTGGTGCCAGTTTTAAAAATCCAAAATCATAAAGCGCAGGCACTTCTGATATACCCTTTTTGAGATAGTGTGGATTCTTATAACCGAGTCCCCAACACTCTTTGTTCTCTTTGGGTTTGTTTAGATGAATGGTTTGTTTAGTTTGACCCAAAGTATATAATTTCCCTTCCAAAACATTCACTTTTTCAAGTAAAGATTTGTTTTCTTCTGAAAGCGAAGAATACATTTTAGCAATCTCTTTTGATTCAAATTCACACAATTTATATTTTGAAACAGTTTCAGATAATTCATTATGAAGTATAGTCTTCTCTTTTGCACTAGTATCAATGTTTTTATGTAAAGCTTCTATCAATACGTTCTTCTCAACAAGATCCTTGCTAAGTTTCAGTATTGACTGTTTGTTTTCTTTCATGATACCTTTCTCGCGTTCATGTTTAGACTTTACTTCTTGGAGTTCAACCATCATGGCTTGCATCGCATTAAGAAAATCAGATTGAGACATATCACATACCTCTTCGTTTCCTTCATCATCTGTCTCAACTTCATCTTCACCTTCATCCACTATCTTTCCCATGAGGCAAATATGAGTTGTCTCTTCTTTCTCAACTTGTTCATCTGAATGATCAAGACAGAATTCGTCCTCTGCGATAAGTGCTTTTCCAGCCTTCTGTTGCTTGGCCAAAAGCATTTTGTTCTTGTAGTACTCGGAGTTTCCAACCTTCGGCTTTCTGCAGTCCTTAGCAAAGTGTCCGAGTTTTCCACAGTTGTAGCATTTTGTAGGTTCTGACTCTTTAGTCTGTTCTGCTCTATACTTCCTTTCCTCAGGCTTCTTTTCTTCTATTCTCTTTCCTTCTACCCTCTTTTTGTGCTCATAGTTCTTAGACCCCGAAGAATATCTTTGACTATTTAAGCCAGGCTTTTTGTAAAAATTCTTCTGAAATGCTTTGATCAACATAAGCATTGCCTGCTTCAAATTCTCACAGTCATTAGAGTCAAAGTTATCCTCACTTTCAGGCTCTTCTGATTCAGAAACTTTCACCTTTTTTTTCTTCTTCAAACTTACAGACATCTTTTTGACAACTAGAGCAATCGGATCAGCAACTGCCTTATCAACCTTTTTCTTCTCCTCTTTAATCTCATCTACTTCCTCTTCATTCTGCCTTAAGGTTTCATAGACTTCGTGGAGTGGGATTTCATTCAGATATTTCATCTGCTTCATCTGTCTAGTGAACCTTTTCCATTCTGGTTGTAGGATACTGAGAAACTTGACATTCAGCTCAATTTGTGACTTCTTCACTTTGTTCTTGCTAAACTCATTCAGCAAGGTCACAAATCTATCATAAGTGGTTTCAAGATATTCTCCTTCTTTGGCTTTGAATTCCTCGTAGTTGTTGAGGCAGTTAGAGATCTTAAGATGGTTGCCAATCTTCGATCCTAGCATCATTTTCTCCAGTTGATCCCACATTTCCTTTCCAGTAGCATTGTAGCTATCAATATTGACATAGATTTCATTTGGGATGACTTGAAGAATGAATGATTTCGCCAGTCTATCAGCTTTTGCTCTATCTTTATGCCCTTTCGTGTATTCATCAAGTGGTAGTGGGTACTCTCTCTGTTCATTTCCAACAGTACGAGTCTTTATCGGAATTGTCATGATTCCTTCATTCAAAGATTTCTTAATAAGTTCACCCAATTCATGTCTTTCTATGAAGTCATTGAACCGATCTTTCCATTGCTCGTACTCTCCCTTGAAGAGTACCGGTGGCTTTACGTCGGTTCCAATTGCGAGAGCTTCTCTTGATGTCATCTTGTTTTGAAATTATATTCAATAAGAACTTGACAAACTGATCGTTAGTCCAATAATGAAATCAAGTAAAAATGCAGAATACTTGAAAGAAAATCAGAAATGAAATTTTCAGAAAATCAAAAATGAAATTTTCAGAAAATCTCCAAGTCTAGAATTCGCAAGATACACTATGAAGTATATAGAATTCGCAAACCACATAAATTCGCAAGTAACAGAATTCGTGAGAAACAGAAACTCAGAATTCGTAAGCAAAATCACATAAGAATTCCTATATAACCAAACTTCAGAATACGCAAACAAAGGAATCAAACAAGAATTCGTAGACCAACTTTTTGAGAAATCCAAGAAGTTCTTAGAACAGTCTTATGCGAATTCTATTATTTTCTAAAAACTTTTCGTAAACAGGATATATGCGAAATCGATCCTTGTGAAAACTTTCAAAACTTATCGCAAATAAGGCTTATACGAATTCTGAGAAATTCGTAGATAAGCCAAAAAGAATTATTAAGTATTCTCAACACAAAGACTTGCGAATCCTGTAAAGTTCGCAGCACAAACACCTACGAATTTTACACTTGTAAAATTTTCCAGAACACAATAATCTGCGAAAATAAATGTAAATTTGCGAAATGTTCAAAATTTCAGCGAATCCTTTGAACACTCTGCGAGTTCTTGATGATCCCGCGAGTTCTTCAAATCTGCTTGCGAGTTCTTCAACTTTCGAAGAAAAACACCTTCTGATCGACTCAAAATCCTATTTAAACTTCGAATTTCAATTCGAAATTTTGACAATTTAATAACTGACACACCTAGAACCAAAATCTAACAACAAATTTCAATATAAAACAGAAACCATTACAATCTGATTCAAAATACAGTGCGTAGACTCGTGAACTCAAAAACTCACTGAAATCATCAAGTCAATGAAAATTAAAGTGCAAAACATGAATTAAACTATACAAACTCAATCTAAATCAATATACGAACTCATTCTCATCAATTACAGACACTAATTTTCACAAAAACTCGAAATTCGATTCAAGAACTCAAGAACACAATACGAGCCATTTTTCTCGATAGATTTCACTTAGATCTGTTCTGATACCAATTGTTATTCCCAGATTTATCAAGTTCTTACTACTAAAATCAATTAGAAACAAGATTAAACAAACTACCTGTTTTGATTAACCACAAGATTCAATTACAAATTGATTTGAATCACTTTCTCTCTCTAACCATAACTTTCTCTCTCTAGCTCTCTCTCTCTCTGTGCGAATTGTTACAAGTGATTTTCTTCTTGTTGTAACAATATTCTAAAACAACAATCTATATATCTATTTCAAGAAACAAAAACACGCATAAAAGTAAAATACAATAAAGTTGACTTTAACTTTATTAACAAATGACTTTGACTTTACTTGGGAGTTGACTTTTGAGCTTTGACTTTCTTTGACTTTCAACTTCAGATAATATGATCTTGCATCCAACAAATATGTGTTCTAATACTTATCTTCTCCATCTAAAAGATATGACAATGTAAATCTCAGTAACTCCCCCTCAAATTAAAAACTTCTTTAAAGATGTTTTCTACTAAGCATCCTTCAGAAGAAAAACATTTGAGTACGGGTTCTGAACTGAAGTATTCAGAAGCCATTTTTACGTATTCTCCTGTGAGAATAGTATTATTCAGTTTTACCATTTTAGAACGGGTCCTGATCTGATATAATCAGAAACCATAGTCACTTGAAATAAACCTGCAAAATAAAAGATTTTGGTAATCATTTTAAAAATGATTACACTTTAGTCAGTATATGATGAATAGTAGTCAATGTTCATGATTTCCAAAAAACACATGCAATGTAAGCAAAGAAATAAGATGGACTGGCATTCAACATACCTAATTTACTGACTAAGAAGTTGAAACACTTTTCATCTAACGGTTAAGTGAAATGGTCAGTCAATTGGTAGTCGGTTTGCACAAAATGCATTTCAATATCGCCCTTTTCCACATGATCCTTTATGAAATGGTACCGTACATCAATTTGTTTTGTCTTCGAGTGTTGCACTGGATTTGCAGTTATCGCTATCGCGCTCTTGGAATCACAGTAAATAGGAACTCGTTGGTATGAATAGCCAAAATCTTTCAACTATGTCTTCATCCAGAGGACTTGCGAATAACAGCTAGCCCAAACTACATATTCTGACTCAGCGGTGGATATGGAAACCCAGTTTTGTTTCTTTGAAGTCCAGCTAACCAATTTGTCTCCTAAAAACTGACAAGATCTAGATGCACTCTTTCGATCCAGTTTGCAACCTGCATGGTCAACATCTGTATAGACAGTTAAATCAAAACCAAAATCCTTAGGACACCAAAAGCCTAACTCGGGAGTGCCTTTGAGGTATCTAAGAATTCTTTTAAGAACGATGAGATTAGATTCCTTCGGATTAGCTTGATATCTAGCACAGAAGGATGTAGCAAAGATTATATCCGGTCTGCTAGCTGTTAGATACAGTAATGATCCAATCATGCTTCGGTACACTTTTTGATCAACAGATTTACCAGACAAATTAGCATCTAAAAGTGTTCCGGTTGCCATCGGCGTTTTCATTACTGAATTATCAGTCATATTGAACTTTTTCAGGATATCTCTAATGTATTTAGACTGATTTATGAAAATGCCTTCGGGTGACTGTTTTACTTGAAGGCCAAGAAAAAATATTAGTTCACCCATCATTGACATTTCAAAACCAGATTCCATAATTTTAGAAAAGTTCTTACAGAATTTTGGATTAGTAGACCCGAATATAATATCGTCCACATAAATCTGTATTAGAATCAAATCATCACCTTGCTTTTTCAGAAGTAGCGTTGTATCGATTGTACCTTTTTTAAAACCAGAAGAGAGTAGGAATTTATCTAAATTAAATCCCACATGACATTCCTGCAAAAACAGATTAGACAGATTTTGGTTTTGGTATCCATGCTTTGATAGATCCTTGATGGTTAGTTGCCTTAGCTTTGAAGCTATGAAAGTGAGGATTGGGGATACCATAAGTACCATACCAGCTATTGACATACCTGGAGTCTACAAAGTCACTATTTCCACAATTAGTGCAACAAATATTTGATCGGTTTAGACTGATCAACTTAGTTGTGCAATAGACATGAGTCGGTGACTTTGGATCAACTACAGGAGATTTATATGACGTGTTTCCATCACTGTCTTCTGTAGTTGATTTATTTCTCCAAACCATTTTGACTTTTCGAAACACTTGATTATCTGTGTTATCAACAAGAGAATTATAGAAAAGATTTGAAGGGCGAATCTGATCTTTTGAAAATTCATTTGATTTGACATAACTCTTCGAAGAAATAGTTGTGGAAGTTGAACTTGAAGAATAAGGAGACTGAACAGCAATATCGGGACTGGCTTGTTCAGATAAATGGGCTTTGAAATTTAGTTCTTCAAGTTTCTTGACTTTTACGGCTAAAACATTTCTTTCTTCTAGAATTAAATCAACTTGTTTTTGTAAATCAGATTTTATCTTCTTCTCTTTCGAAACCTCTGCTGCTAATCCAGATAATTTTTGTGAAAGGTTATGAATTCCTGTTTCGAATATCTTCCTTTCACTTTCAAAGTCTTTTTCAATATTGTTGCGTTTATCAGATATTTCTTTGAAAACGACAACATTTTTCTTTTCAATCACTTTCTTTGTCGTTTTAAAACCTTTTCGCTCTTTTGCAAAATTATCTCTCTCAATTATCAAAACCTTTTCAAAATCAGAAATCTGTTTTGAAAGTTTTGCATTTTGAAGCTCAAAAATCTTTCTTTCATCGAAAATTTTACTTCAAAGCTCGAGAATCTTTCTCTCAAAAATTTTCCTTTCATTTGAAAAGTCAAATTTTTCTTGTTCAAAAATAGAAAGCCTATTCTTGAGATCAAGATTTTCAATCTCCATAGCTTTCAGTTTTTTTCAAGTTCCAGAGTCTTCTCTTCACGGGCTTCAAAATCTGCAACTTTTCGTTCAAATTCAGTTAATTTCTTTGAAGCTTCAGCACTTGTTGGATCACTTTTCTTCATATTCTCTTCTTTTAGATTCTCAATCAACTCGTTCTGGTCTGCAATAGTTGAATTATATGTATGAACATAATTTTGAATATATGAATCGTGCTCACTCTCTGATTTTTCAAACTTTGTCGAGAGTTCTGAAAATTGCTTCTTCAAAACATCCTTTTCTTCAGCAAGGTTTTCTTTTTCTCTTTTTAAGCTTTGTGCCCAACTCATATTATCAGCATTTTCACCATTAACTTGCACAAACACGTTGTAATTGTTTTCCAATCTGGCTTCAAGAACTACAATCTTGGATTTGAGATAAGAAATTTCTTGTTGATAATCAGAATAAGACATTGTAACATGAACTAAATTATCGTAAGACAAACGCTATTTGATTCAATAAAGTCAGACAGAGTAATACACATAAAACGCAAAATGCCCCCCTCCTGCGACTTAGCACGGGGGCCCTGAGATTTTTTTTCCGGGATAAAGACCGGATACCTTAATCCGGGTTAAAAAAAATGATTCGGCGATACAAGGGTCACGGGCCCGTATGGCGTGGTTCGGGAGTCTGATGGTGCGGGGATGACACGGGGTGGAGCCGCGACACGGGCGGCGCGGGTGGCGTGGGGACCCAAGTGGAGACCCGGCTGGATTGTAGTCGAGATCCGGTTGGCTATTAAGCCGAATCCCTGGTCGCTTCGAGACCCATATGATAATTAGCCGAAGCCCGGGTGGATTTAATGTCGAGTCCCGGTTGGCAAATGGACGAAGCCCGGGGGACATCAAGCCGAAACCCGGTTGGCAATTGGCCGAAGCCCGGGGGACTTCAAGCTAAAACCCGGTTGGCAATTGGCCGTAGCCCGGGGGATTTCAAGCTGAAACCCGGTTGGCATTTAGCCATAGCCCGGCGGAGTTCAAGCTGAAACCCGATTGGCAATTTGGCCGAAGCCCGGGGGACATCAAGCTGAAACTCGGTTGGCAATTGGCCGAAGCCCGGGGGACTTCAAGTTGAAACCCGGGGGACTTCAAGCGTTTGGTGGAACCGGGTTTCTTCTGAAATTGTTCTTTCTTGCAAATCTCTTAAAAGATTTTGTCAAGAGTGCTAGAGATTCATCAAACTCTGAAAGGCCTGTGTGTGATGGACTCCCTGAGTCAGAATCTAACTCAGTGATAGTGAGAGTAGATCGCTGAGATGGGACAATCTTTGAAGAGACTAGAGAAACAGGGGTGCTCTTGGAGTCTTGAGAATATTTGACAAGATTATTTTTCAGTAGATTTGATTGCTCATAATTGAGCATGATCCTATATATAGTGTTAAGAGAGAGAGAAAGAGAGAGAGATGATTTAAGTCTTTGGTTAGCTTGAGACACATTGAATACCTGTCCTAACTTTCAGAAAGACATTCCAAGAATTTAGGTAGGACCTCAGAGTTCAAGTAGGTCATACCAACAGTCCTTAGATCAGTGATTAAACAGTTAAATCTTTGGTGAACATCAGATAGAGACTCATTCTTACCACAGATGAAACTTTCATATTTTCTTACCAAGTTGATCTTTCGGGTTTCTTGGATTTCAGTGGTACCTTCAAACTGAACACATATAGTGTCCCACATTTCTTTAGCAGTTTTGAGATGCATGATGGAATGGAAGGCTTCATCAAGCAAGGCCATATAGATAATGGTTTTTGCCTTTGCATCTAATCCTACTTTCTTCTTATCTTCGTCACTCCATTATATAATTTCTTTTAGAGCATATCTTTCAGGGATAACAAGGGTGGTTGCAGTGGCAGGGACTGGGGCTATAATCATAAATGGTTCATATGGACCATTTGCCACATATTCTAGTATAGTAGGATCTACACCTTCTAGAAATAGCATCATTCGATTTTTCCAGAGAGCAAAGTTGTCTCTCCTAAATCGAGGAGGTTTAGAGAGTGAACCATTATCATAATAATTTGAGTTTGTGTTTAATGCCATTTGAGAATAGCAAGGAAGAGAATAAAGCAAGATCTTGTTTATGAGATTAAACAATATACTCTGATACCACTTGTTGGTCCTGAAGGTGCTTAACAAGTTTGTAGAAGGGGGGGTTGAATAGAAACATAAATTTTCAGTTTAATAAATTGTTTATTGGAGAATCAAATCACAATTTACAGTTTGTTGCGGAACAAGATTAAGTAAAACCTAATCTAAAAAAACTAGAGAATCACTGTTGGGAACTGAAGATTTTACTAAGTGTTGTTACTACTGCTAGTGTTAATTAACACTGCTAGTTAAAGTTAATACTGCTGAGTGTTACTACTGCTAGTGTTAATTAACACTGCTAGTCAAAGTTAGTACTGCTTGAACAAAGTTAGTACTGCTTAGCTAGTTAGTACTGCTAGTGGTTAGTACTGCTTGCAGTTAATGCTGCTATATGAAGTTAATGCTGCTGAGCATTATTAGTGCTGCTAAAGAGATCCGGATGGAAAGTAATACAGCTGGATATACTGAAGATATACTTAGAAGATATACATGGAAGATATACTGAAGATTTGTTTATTCTTTGTAATTATCTTTTTATTAGTATATGTATAGAATGTTTAGAATAAAAAAAAAAAAGGACTTTTGATAATTGTTTTTTTTTCGAGAGAGAAATCAACCTCAAGGCATAGATCCTAATTCTAGAGAAGTAGAATTCGTATTGGTGAGCCTGTTCATCAATATTGAGGTTGAGTGTGTAACCTTGTAGCTTTAAGCATTCAATACAAGTTTACTGTTTGATCATTATATACTGTGTTTGATTACTGTTTTATTAAATATCAAAGTGTTTTTCCGCAACTTCTTTGATATTAGTTTCTGAGTATTAATTCTTGTTAAGAATTCGATCCTGACAAGTGGTATCAGAGCTAAATTCTCTCAGAAACAGTTATTCATCATGGAAAATCTTACAGAATCAAGCAGTACTTTGGTCTCAAAAGTTCCAATGCTCAGATCCAATGAATTTGACATGTGGAAAATCAGAATCAAGCAATATATTCTCCTCACAGATTACTCTATGTGGGACATCATTGAGAATGGCCCATCTGATGGAGGAAAGATTGGTGAAGATGGCAAAAGAACTCCTCCAAAGACTGATACAGACCGGAAATCAAGACAGACAGAGATGAAAGCCTTGAGCACACTGCTCTTGGCCATTCCAAATGAGTATCAACACCAATTCTGCAATTGTACTGATGCACAGATGCTCTGGAATGCTCTAGAGAAGAGATTCTCAGGTACTAAAAGTACCAAGAGAAATCAAAAGGCAATCTTAAAACAACAGTATGAAAACTTCATCTCAACTAAGAATGAGTCCATGACTCAAACTTTTGACAGGTTTAATAAACTAATTGGTGAACTAGCTACTATGGGAGTACAGATTGATCAAGATGATGTGAACAGAAAGTTCTTAAGGTCCCTTGGAGATGAATGGACCATGTACACTGTGTCATTCAGACAGAATGATCAGTTGGAAGACAAAGAACTTGATGATCTGTACAATGATCTTAGAGTTTTTGAAGCTGAGGTGGAGGCAAAGAAGAAGCCTTCTGGATATGTTCACAATGCTGCACTCTTATCAGCATCAATTGATTCTACTGCTAACTCTGAATCAGTTAATGCTAATAATGGATCAAATCTAGATAAAGGCACTGATTATGCATTTGAAGCTCTTCTTTCTAATCATGGAAATTCTTCTTTGATCAATGATGACTTAGAACAACTTCATCCTGATGATCTGGAAGAGATGGATATTAAATGGCAGATGGCCATGCTCTCCATGAGGGTTAAGAAGTTTATAAAGAGGACTGGAAGAAACAACTTCTCACAAAGAAGAGAAGATGGAGCAGGGTTTGATAAATCAAAGGTAGAATGCTACAAATGTCATCTTAAGGGACATTTTGCTAGAGAATGCAGAAGTGGAATGTCTCACAACAACAACCATCAACAAGCTCAATCTGGAAGCTTCAATAACAATAGAAACTCTGCTCAAGCCCTTGTTTCTCAACAAGGAATGGGGTTTGATTGGAGTGATCAAGCAGAAGAAGCTATTCAGAATCAAGCTCTTATGGCTAAAGTATCTGATCTCCCAACTGAGGTAAGTTCTAATCTCTGCTCTAAAACTTGCATAGACACTGTTAAAAGGTACAGGGATCACAATCAGAAGATGAGTGATGACCTGAAGAGACTAGAAAAGGATATAAAAGACTATGTGAGGATAGTAGAGAGGTTTGAAGATCAAATTAAAGGTTTTCAAGCCAATGAACTACAACACTCATATGACACCAATTACTGGCAGTGGGAGAAAAAGGATTTAGAACTTAAACTGACCAAATCTAAAGAGGAAAGTGAAAAACTGAAAGAGGAGTTAACCAAGGTTAAGCTTGATGTAGAAAAGTTTTCCAATGCTTCTAAAGCAATGGACTCCTTACTGCAAAATCAGATTCATGATAAATTAAGAAGAGGAATTGGGTATAATGCCACACCTCCACCATATAACAACAATTACATTCCTCCTACTTCAGACCTGTTAGACACCAAAGATAGGAAGGACTTGCCTGAGGGAGCCACTGAAATAGATCCCTTAGATGAGGTAATTGTTGAGGATAAGACTGAGAAAGAGGTTGGCAAGAGTAAGAAGAACAAGGTGAGTGGTGAGATTTCTATAGAAAACAACATTATCACCAATGAGGATTGTGGAAGGGTTTGGATCAAATCCAAGAACATAGAGAAGACAGAGGAAAAGTCTGATAAGGTCCATTATAAACAGACCACAGTTGTGAATCCAGGTCCTTGCAAACAGTGTACTTGTAAGAAGAATGAACCCCAAAAACAGGACAAAAAGAGGGGAAATCAAAGAAACTGGAATAATCAATGGGCACATAAACAAGGGGTTGATCTGAGTAAAATCAATAGACCAAAACCTTGCTTTATCTGTGGCAAATTGAATCATCTTGCAAAATTCTGTTATTTCAATCCTATGAACCAAAGAATGAATTTCCAAAGATCCATGCAAAAACCCTTTGGTTATAAGAAAATTGAAAAGAACCATGTGGCTAAGAAAAATGTTAAAACTAAAAGCCACATGAAGAAAAAGTATTCTGTTAAAGAAAGTGTCAATATGTGGATTCCTAAAAGCACTAAAACTGTTAGTACTGCTACCACAAATAGTGCTGCTGACAATGATAGTGCTGCTAGAAGTAATAATACTGCTAACAATGTTAATGCTGCTAACAAGATTAGTACTGCTAAACCTGTTAGTACTGCTCCACCTGTTAGTACTGCTAACTCTGTTAGTACTTCTAAGATTAGTACTGCTTCCAGTATTGATTCTGCTAAGCCAATCATATTGACAAAGTACTCTAATAAAGAGTGCTCTGAGTTTAAAAACCTCATTAAAAAGGAATGTAAATACTTTGATGAGAAAGGCAGACCCAAGATCACTTTGGCTTGGGTCCCCAATCATACTAATTGATTTATTAAATGTGCAGGGCAATCAACAGCTCAAGGGAAAGAGCATATGGCATGTTGATAGTGGTTGCTCTAGGCACATGACTGGCAACATGTCATGCCTTCAGGATTTCAAGCAAATTAATGGAGGACATGTTGCATTTGGAGACAATCTTACTGGTGGTAAGATAAGTGGAAAAGGTAATGTCACCAAAGGTAAGATGACATTTGAGGATGTCTACTATGTTGATCAATTAAAGTACAACCTGTTAAGTGTATCACAGGTTTGTGACAAACAACATAGTATATTATTTACTAATACTGAGTGTATGATTCTTGCTCCAGGGTTCAAGGTAGTTGATGAAAGCATGATACTACTTAGAACTCCAAGGAAGGACAATGTTTACTATCTTGATTTGGACATTGTTGATAGTGATTCATCTTTAAATTGTCTTGTTTCAAAAGCTTCTATAGATGAATCCTCCCTTTGGCACAGAAGGATGTGTCACATGAATTACAAGACTATGAATAATCTTGTTAAAAATAACCTTGTAAGAGGTTTACCTTCAAAAGTCTTTTCATGTGATGATCATTGTGTTGCTTGTCTCAAAGGCAAACAACACAAAACTTCTCATAAGACCAAAGAGTTAAATTCTGTTTCTTCTTGTCTCCAGTTATTGCATATGGATCTGTTTGGTCCTACAAATGTTATGAGTTTAGGCAAGAAATCCTACTGCTTGGTTATTGTTGATGATTACTCCAGGTTTACTTGGGTATATTTTCTAAGGACTAAGGATGAAACAAGTGATCTTATCAAATCCTTTATTCTAAGAATTGAAAACCAAACTAATCAAAGAGTAAAAGTCATTAGATCAGATAATGGAACTGAATTTAAAAATCATGATTTAAACTCTTTTTGTGAAGGAAAAGGTATTGAGAGACAATATAGTGCTCCTAGAACTCCTCAACAGAATGGTATTGCTGAAAGGAGAAATAGGACACTAATAGAGGCTGCTAGATCTCTGTTGGCTGATTCAAAATTGCCAATTACATTCTGGGCTGAAGCAGTTAATACTGCTTGTTATGTCCAAAACAGAGTTCTAGTGGTCAAGCAAAAGAACATGACCCCATATGAGCTTTTAAATCAAAGAAAACCTTTTATTGGTTTCTTCAAATCTTTTGGGTGTCCGTGTACAATTCTAAATACCAAATCTCACTTAGGTAAGTTTGATAGCAAAGCAGATGATGGATTTCTTGTTGGATACTCATCTCAGAGTAAGGCCTACAGAGTTTTTAACTCTTCTTCTAGAATAATTGAAGAAAGTGACAATGTCAAATGCAATGAGAACACACCAAATCCTGTTGGGTCTGGACCTCAATGGCTATTTGACATTGATTCACTAACTAACTCTTTTGGTTTTAGTAATGAATATACAGAAACAGATGGTGGAGAATCAGAGATCACACAAATTCAAGAAAGTATATCTAAATCTGTGATTTTTCCCATACCCACAGTAAATGAAGACTGTGAAAAGGAATCATTTACTGAACCAAGTCAGAGTGAAGAAGACACTAGAGATGAGGAGACTCAAGAATCAGAAGTGACATCTGAAGACACTTCAGTTGAATTGCATGACTCTAATCTAGAGGCTGGACTGAATGTAGAACCTAGTCATAACACAAGAGTTCAAAAGAATCATCCTCCACAGTTGATAATAGGTGATGTCTCTTCTCCCATGATGACCAGACATCAAAGCAGGCTTCAGGAAGTGCAAGATAAACAGCATACAGTGCTCTCATGTTTTCTACACCAGGGTTTGAAAACCCAAGCTATCCAGACAGAGTATACAAATTAAAGAAAGCACTTTATGGACTACATCAAGCCCCAAGAGCATGGTATGACACTCTGTCATCCTATCTCTTGGAAAATGACTTTGAAAGAGGAGTCATTGACAAGACTCTATTTATCAAAAGAAAGAAGAAGGATATCTTGCTGGTCCAAATATATGTTGATGACATTATTTTTGGTTCTACAAGAAACAATATGTGCAAGGAGTTTGAGGATTTAATGCATCAAAGGTTCAAAATGAGTTCCATGGGGGAACTTACTTTCTTCCTTGGACTCCAAGTTCAACAGAAGTCAGATGGCATTTTTATATGTCAATCCAAGTATGTGCAGGATATTCTAACCAAGTTTGGTTTCACAGAATCAAAACCTGCCAGCACACCTATGGAAACACACAAGCAGATCACAGCAGATCTTGAGGGGGAGGATATGGATGTGCATCTTTATAGATCCATGATTGGCTCTCTCATGTATCTCACAGCATCAAGGCCAGATATTATGTTTCCAGTCTGTGTATGTGCAAGATTTCAAGTTAGGCCAAAGCAATCTCACTTTCAAGCTGTTAAGAGGATATTCAGATATCTCAAAGGGCAACCCAGATTGGGACTTTGGTATCCTCATAACTCACCTTTTGACCTAATAGCATACTCAGACAGTGATCTAGGTGGGGCAAACTTGGACAGAAAATCTACTTCTGGAGGATGTCAGTTTTTGGGTGCTAGACTAGTCTCATGGCAATGCAAGAAACAAACCACAGTATCCACATCTACAACAGAGGCAGAGTACATAGCAGCTGCAAGTTGCTGTTCTCAAGTCTTATGGATTCAGAATCAAATGCTGGATTATGGGGTAACCTTTCTACATACTCCAATCTTTATTGACAACAGCAGTGCTATTAGCATTGTAAATAATCCAGTCAAGCACTCAAAGACAAAGCACATTGAAATCAGGTATCACTTTATAAGAGATTGTAATGAAAAGAAACTTATTCAAGTTGTCAAAGTTCACACTGATAATCAGTTTGCTGATCTATTCACTAAAGCTTTTGATGTGGGTAGATTCACTTTCTTGGTAACAAGTGTGGGAATGATAAACTTTGAATAAACTTCTTCTCAAAAAGTGAGTTTATACCTGTATATTGTTATTCTTGGTGTTACTAATCTTCTTTTCAGGATATACATAGCAGTACTCAGTATTTAACAAGTTTAAAAAGAAGCAAGAGTAGTTAATACTGCTAGTGGTTAATACTGCTAGTAGTTAATACTGCTAGTGGTTAATACTGCTAGTTCAGTTAATACTGCTAGTAGTTAATACTGCTAGTGGTTAATACTGCTAGTAGTTAATACTGCTAGTGGTTAATACTGCTAGTTCAGTTAATACTGCTAGTAGTTAATACTGCTAGTGGTTAATACTGCTAGTAGTTAATACTGCTAGTAGTTAATACTGCTAGTTCAGTTAATACTGCTAGTTCAGTTAATACTGCTCTAGGTTAATACTGCTTATATTCCGAATACTATAATAACCTTTTGCCCGCCTAAAAGTTCATAACGACTCTTTGCATACTGTTCTCTTGCGCTCAAAACCTTTTCTCTCTCAAGTTCGAAGTTTTCAGGCAAGTTTTCACTAATATCAATGGCATCCATGACATTCATCGACGAGCACAACGAGATTGCGATGCTACAAAAGCCAAAACAAGCTGAAGGTTTTCATCAGATAGTCGACTTTCTGAAGTCGAGCCACATTGCTCATGCTCTTACTGTATCACCTACAATCTACATTGAGCACCAAAGGCAGTTCTGGGCTAATGCAACCATTGTTGTGGAAAATGGGGTGCAAATGATCAAGACAAGAATCTGTGATCACTCACTTACAGTTACTGAAGAAGTCATTCGCATCAGTCTACGTCTAGACGATGCCTCTGGTATAATGTCTATCTCTAATGATGAACTGTTTTCTAATCTTACTAGAATGGGGTATGGAGGCCCATTGGGTGTTTTCAAATTCTCAAAAGCAAAGTTTTCACCCCAATGGCGTTTTCTTGTTCATACCCTGATGCATTGCATCTCCAAAAAGACCACTGGATGGAGTGAGTTCAGCAGTCCAATTGCATATGCTTTGGTATGCTTGGCTACATCCAGAAGGTACAATTTCTCAAAGATGATTTTCAGTGATCTTGTATCAAATATGGGAAACAAAAAGAGTTTCTTTATGTATCCCAGATTTGTTCAGGAAGTAATTAACCATGAATTGACGGATATACCTCAACCTGTTGGGGTATATGTACCTAAACCCCCAAAAGGCAAGGTTTTCTCAAATATGAGAAGATCTGCTGGGGACTCGGAAGGAGTTGACACACCATTGTTCTCTACAATGATGGTGGTGTCCCAAAACACTGAAGGTATGGCAGCAGGGTCAAGGCCCTCATTAGACCATCCCACTGCTAGCCAAGCCCAACCTTCTCACTCAAAAACAATTCCCCAGTCCATTCTTACAAAACCAACCTCTCCAATTACCCAAACTTATCAAAGAAAACAGGTAAAGAAGGCTCCTTCCCTTCTTGTACCATCACCCACACAACCTTTAAGCCCTCTAAGGGAGAATTCTCCCCTAGAGAATATCCAAAGGGAAACCACAAGGGTGTCTCCCAACCCAAAGGAGGTGCTCTCTGAGGAGGAGGTAGAGCATATGGGAGATGAGGCTGCCACTACTCCTGCTAACACAGAGGAGGAAAGTGGTAACATCAATAAGACCTCCCCCATGGCAACTTTGAATGAGCAATCATTTGAAGGTCCCTGGTGCCAAGAAACCACAGGGGTGGATAGTGCTTCTGCTAGGCAGAAGACTTCCACTACTAAAAGATCCAATGATCCTTCAATAGGGGGTAACACTCCTGGAGAAGGTGAGGACAGATATAACTATGATGAATTGATGGAGGCAATGGGCAACATCAACATGGATGTACTCAAACAGGGCAAAGACATAGAAGAGCTAAAACTCATAGTACTGTCACAACAAGAACAAATCATCAAGTTGAAGCAAATGGTAAGGAAACTGATTTTGCAAAAGAAGAAGAAACAATTTGTGCTCAGAAGGAGGAAACCAGAGACTGATGCTCCCAAAAAGGGGGAGATCAACATGGAAGAAGCATCAAGGGAAGGGGAGTTTGATAAAGAAAGAGTAGAAGTTGAGGGGGAGAAGGAAGCAGAAACTGTTAATGCTGCTGAAACCTCACAAGCAGCAGTAACAGAGTTAACACCAACAGAAATTGAAGTAGCTGAAGTGCTAATCAAAGCTAAGAATGACACTCCCAAAGCAAAGGGAGTGGTCATAAATGAAGGGAGAGACAAGAAATCAGAAAAGAAAGACATGGCTGCAGATATAAAAAGAAAAGGGAAAGAAAAGATGATAGAATCTGATCAACCATCTAAAAAGCAAAAGATGATTGAGTCAGATGAAGCATTAGCAAAGAAAGTGCAAGAAGAGTTAGATCTAGCAGAAAAGGAACAGGTTGAAAAAGACAGAGAAATGGCCAGAGCACTAGCAAATGAGTTAAATGAAGCATTCCAGAAAGGGTTGGAAACAGAGAAAGCCAAGCAAAGAGCAATAACCTTGAGAAAGGCTATGATGGCCAGATCAAGTGCAAAGAAGAGAAGACCTTCACAAACTTACCTTGCCACTCAGGAAAGAAACAAAATGATAACTTTCTTGAAAAGTGCAATTGGGGTAAAGAAAGAAATGTTTGTGAAGATGAATTTTGATCAAATCAAGGATCTATATGAGAAAGAAATGGAGAAGCTGAAGAGCAATGAAAAGGATAGAGTGGAGTTTGAAAAGAAGGCAAAGGAGAGACATGATATAGATATGAATCAACCATTCCCTGAAAGTGAAGAGGGAACTCCTATAAAAGAAATGGAAAGGGAAAAGGAAGAAAAGAAGAAGGAAGCTACTCTAGTACAGGTTCAAAAGACTTTGAAAAGAACCAAGATGATGGCCAAAAGAAAGAAAGATAAGAAGTCTAGAATAGAAGAAGAACAAAATGTTGCTGAAGAAGAAGTGGCACCTGAGTCATCAAGCCAGCAAGGGTCATCAATCAAAGATGATGTAAGCTTATATATGGTAGTGATGGACAAAGTGCCTGAACCAATTTCTGCAGAACCTGTTGGAGTTAAGCCACCAGAGATCATTCACTGGGATGTACTGAAAATGGATGGAAAAGATTACATCAGACTAAAGAGGAAGGGTGATAAGTATGAAATATTCAATACTTGGATCAAGGTTGTCAGAACATGCTCTAGATCTGATATAGAAGAGATGTTTGACATAGGAATTAAGCTGTATGCAGACCATCTGAATACTCCAGGAATTTCTCTTACAAAACTGGTGATGGAGTATCTATGCATGATGTTCAAACCTGAAGAAGTGAACCAGGTCATCAAGAGTGTGTTTAAAGAAGTCACAAGTTGGACTCTATATGAAACTAGTGGAGTATATGCAGTGACTTTGGATAGAAATCACACAGAATACTTCCTAGTGGATAGAGTATATAATCACACCAGACTGAAGGTTCATGCAATGCTAAAGAAGAAGTTGGGTTGTGCATCAAATTCAGAAATGGCCAAGTATCTCATTCAGAGGATAATCAATCAGAGTTTGGGACTGAATCCAGACTTAGCAGCGTGATCTTGGAAGTTTTGGGAGCATTAACAAGAGCATCTGGAAGAATATCTGAAGAACTTGACTTCTCTTCTAAAAGTCAAGTTAGGGGGAGATTGTTGGGAACTGAAGATTTTACTAAGTGTTGTTACTACTGCTAGTGTTAATTAACACTGCTAGTCAAAGTTAGTACTGCTGAGTGTTACTACTGCTAGTGTTAATTAACACTGCTAGTCAAAGTTAGTACTGCTTGAACAAAGTTAGTACTGCTTAGCTAGTTAGTACTGCTAGTGGTTAGTACTGCTTGCAGTTAATGCTGCTATATGAAGTTAATGCTGCTGAGCATTATTAGTGCTGCTAAAGAGATCCGGATGGAAAGTAATACAGCTGGATATACTGAAGATATACTTAGAAGATATACATGGAAGATATACTGAAGATTTGTTTATTCTTTGTAATTATCTTTTTATTAGTATATGTATAGAATGTTTAGAATAAAAAAAAAAAAGGACTTTTGATAATTGTTTTTTTTTCGAGAGAGAAATCAACCTCAAGGCATAGATCCTAATTCTAGAGAAGTAGAATTCGTATTGGTGAGCCTGTTCATCAATATTGAGGTTGAGTGTGTAACCTTGTAGCTTTAAGCATTCAATACAAGTTTACTGTTTGATCATTATATACTGTGTTTGATTACTGTTTTATTAAATATCAAAGTGTTTTTCCGCAACTTCTTTGATATTAGTTTCTGAGTATTAATTCTTGTTAAGAATTCGATCCTGACAATCACATAGTTGTTTGCACTAAGAAATGGAGAAGAAAGGTTGAACGAATATAGAAGTCAAGGGTTTCTATATACGATTCACTAAGAGATAGATAGATAGAAGGTTACTCTCTTTTTGAGAGAGAGTCTCAACCTTTCTATTTATACACTATGCATTAAATGCATGGCAGGGTACTTTACACGTCTCACCTTTTCATTGGTTGTATGTCTCTGACTTTTGGAGACATGATTTTGGCCGCATGGTGAATAGTGTAGTTCTTCAGACTTGTTGTACGACTTGTAGCAGATGTATGTCTCTTCTGACAGTTGCATCTTTTGTGTAAGGATAAGACAAAAGAAACTTGGAGCATAAGCTTTGTGATCATCAATCGTTGAATATCTCTTCCTTCAGGGAGGTCAAAGGAAGTTCAGCGATCGCAGAAGCTTTTCTACAAAGTTCTTCGTGTGCTGTGGACTTGCCTTGATTACACTGATGTCCATATCAGATCATGAGTAGACTTGTCGTTTTGTTGAGCAGCTTTGTCTTCGAGTCAGTGGTGAACATGTTTATCGCAAGAGTTGTCTTCTGGAATTACATCTAACAGATTAGAAAGAACCTATCAGCGATACTGGACAAACTCAGTGTGCAATCGCTGATGGTGAAACACTAATACATTCAGATATTAAATGTAATTTTCACTAAGTATTTTAAAGGGTCATTATCAAATCACTGAGAGAGTTTGGATCAACAAGGCTATACCAGAGATTTTCGTGTACTAACAAATGGTACAACTAACTTCCAAAGAGTCGCCTACGTAGAAGGATTGAAGCACAATCTTCTGAGTATCAGTCAACTATGTGATAAACACTATAAAGTATGCTTTACCAGGAATGCATGTGCTGTCACTGATAAAGATGGAAAGCTTGCTCTTAGTGGTTATCATTTGGAAAATGTCTATGTTATCAACATGGATTCCTTCAACACTGAGAACATTTGTTTTCTTTCTAAAGCCTCATCAGATGTCAACTGGATATGGCATAAGAGGCTATCTCATATCAATTTCAAAATGCTAAATGAACTTAGCAAGAAAGAACTTTTCACTAGTCTACCTCAGCACTCATATGCTTAAGAATCTCTCTATTCAACATGTCAAAAAGGAAAGCAAACCAAAGAATGTTTCAAATCAAAACAATTCTCATCAATCACTACTCCTCTACATCTACTTCGCATGGATTTGTTTGGCCCTGTCAACATACAATCCATCACTGGAAAGAAGTATACGCTGGTGATTGTTGATGAATATTCTAGATATACATGGGTCATATGCATTAGATCTAAAAGTGACACCCCAGAAGAAATCATCTCCTTTATAAGGAAAATGGAAGTTCTCAACAACCTCACTGTTCGTTCTATAAGAAGTGATCATGGCACTTAATTCAAAAACAGTGCTCTTGATAATTTCTTTCAAAACAAGGGTATCTCTCAAAATTTCTCTGTTGTGAGAACACCTCAGCAAAATGGGGTTGTTGAAAGACGAAATCAAACAATCATTGAAGTTGCTCGATCTATGCTCAACGAGTCTCATTTACCAACCCAATTTTGGGATGAAGATGTCAATATTGCATGTTTTACTCAAAATCGATCACTGATCATTAAAAGATTGAAGAAGATAGCCTATGAACTTTTCTACGGAAGAAAACCAACTATAAGTTTTCTTCATATCTTTGGTTGTCAATTCTACATCTTAAACAACAGAGATCAACTTGGAAAGTTCGATCCCAAAGCTGATGATGGATTTTTCCTTGGATACTCCTCAGTGTCCAAACTTTTCAGAGTCTTCAATTAGAGAAGACAAATTGTGGAAGAAACTATACACGTTACCTGTGATGAATCTCTCTCAACAAATTCAATACCTATCTTTGAAAAATGAAGAGCTAAATGATTGGATGTTCTCTCACCTCAGAGATACTGATACATCTTTCAGCAATAACCATCAAGCAGATTCTCCAAACACTGATGATGATCCAGTCATTGTTTCAACCGAAGCAGAATCTACTTATTGGGTTTCAATTGTTCCCATAAACACTTCTGAACCTCCGACTTCTGAATCACCTCTCACCTCTGAACAATAATTAGTGAATGACGTTCAATTTGAACCTCGTCAACTATTAGTTGATGATCACATTGTTGAAACTTCTTCCTCATCAAATATTCCTATCCATGCCACTTCTTCAGATATGGATACTCAAGTTCCTGCTCAGAGATGGACGAAGAATCACCTAATCGAACAAATACTTGGTGATCGAAACGCTGGGATTCAGACTCGACGTGGTTCAGGTAACATTTGTCTATTTGTAAACTTTATCACTCTTCTAGAACCCAACAAGACCGATGATTCCCTCAGAGATCCAAACTGGGTCAGTGCTATACAAGAAGAACTGATTGAGTTTGAAAGAAACAAAGTTTGGAATCTTGTTCCTAGACCATCTGATAAGATTGTTATTGGCACCAAATGGGTGTTTCGTAACAAATTAGATGAACATGGGACTATGACCCACAACAAAGCTTGACTTATTGCTCAGGGATATAGACAAGAGGAATGCATAGACTATGATGAAACCTTTTCCCTTGTGGCTAGGCTTGAAGCAATTCGATTATTCTTAGCCTATGTAGTTCACAAAGACTTCAAGGTATACCTAATGGATGTCAAGTCAGCATTTCTAAATAGAAAGTTGAGTGATGAAGTTTATGTTGAACAACCCCTAGGGTTCTCTTGCCCTAAGCATCCAGGCTATGTATATAAGTGGGATAAGGGTCTCTACGGGTTAAAATAAGCCCCTCGTGATTCGTATGGCACCCTATCATGTTTTCTAATCACTAAGAAATTTGAACGTGGAAAGATTGATAACACTTTCATTTTCAGAAAGATTAATGGTCATATTATTCCTGTTCAAATATATGTCCATGACATTATTTTTGGTTCTACTAACCCTTATCTATGTGTATGATTCGCTGAGAGAATGAACAAAGAATATAAGATGAGTATGATGGGTGAGCTGACCTACTTGCTTGGTCTTCAGATTAAGCAATCTAACAAAGGTACATTCATACATCAAGGTAAGTATGTTAATGATATGTTGAAGAAGTTTGATGTCACTCAAACTTCGGCGATGAAAACTCATATGGCTCCACCGCTGACACTAAACAAGGATCCATCAGGAATACTTATTAATGTCATAACTTATACAGGAATGATTGGGTCAATGTTGTATCTGACAGCTAGTCGACCTGACATTATGTATTCTACCTGCTTATGTGCAAGATATCAGTCTGAACCCAAGGAATCCTATATGATCGTAGTTAAGCGTATATTCAGGTATCTGAAGGGAACTCCTAACCTAGGTTTTTGGTATCCCAAAGACTCATGGTTCTGTCTAACTGCATATTCAGACAGTGATTTTACAGGATGTAAGTTAGATAGAAAGAGCACCACTAGAGGATGTCAGCTTCTATGTGGAAAGTTGGTGAGTTGGACAAGTAAAAAGCAAAACTCCATGTCCACATCAACTGTTGAAGCTGAGTATGTAGCTGGTGGTAGTTGTTGTGCTCAGGTCTTATGGACGAGAAATCAACTCCTAGACTATGACCTTTAGCTATCAAGGATTCCTATCTATTATGATAACACTAGTATGATTGCAATAGCTAATAATCCAGTGCTACACTCAATGACCAAACACATTGAAATCATATATCATTTTATCAGAGATCAAGTGATGAATGGAGATACTGAAATTCATTTCATTCCCACTGATTTTCAACTAGCTGATACATTTACCAAAAATCTTGATGAGATAAAATTCAACTTTTTCATCAGTGATCTTAGAATGTTAAATATCGAAGAATAACTCTTCATATATTATGCATTCTATCAACGATTGAACTTCAAATTTCATCATTCATCAAATAATCACTTACTACATGTTATTCTATAGTCAGGCATGTTTTCTATCTCTCCTCACTAAAGATCTCTTCAGCGAGAAGTTTCTTGAAAATATCAAAAGATAATGACAAATCTCTTCAAGTGATTGAAAGCTTTTCTTAAAATAAAATTTATCACTGACTTTCTTCACAGTGATACTTTTAAAAATTCAAAAAACAATCACTGATTTATTCAAATGATTAAAAGCTTTTTGAAAACTCAAAAGTCGTTTCTTCTATGACGTCATTTTTTTGGATAATAGTTGGCACGATTTTTTCTCACAACATCACCCGTTCCTATTCTTCGATTAACCACACGCGAGGGACATGTCCTTGTCATGATGATATTTCTCTCTCTATCATCATGCTTTTCTCTCTCCTCCTACGTATAAATACCTTTCTTCGTCTCACATTCAAACTTTACGCGCTCAAAACTATCTAAGGAAAAATACTCTCAAAGAAAGGAAAACACCAAGAACACACACTAAAATCTACTATGTGATTCTTAGGTTCTTTCATCTTCCTTCTTGTTATTTTCAGCTATAAAACACTTATTTATTTTATAATCTTTGTTTATTAAGATCAAATAACCTGTTTTTTTTAAAGAGAAATCATTTCCTACATGATTTTCATTTCAAACCCTAAAAACATTGCTTTTAGAAGAACATTTGTTTTAAACTGGTATGTTTCCATAAATACTCTCTTCAAACATTCTTTATATAGAAAATGTAGTATGTTTCCATAAATACTCACATTTTCATATAGTATTGTTGCTCATAACCCAGAATACCATCTCTTTCCTAAAATAGAAACTGATAATCTAACTCTTTCTTCATCTCCTTCCAAATATCAGCAATGGCATCCCAAGCAGTTAACCTCACCAAGGCCTCAAACGTCATTTTTGATCTTGAGAAGATTGTCTTCAAATCCAACAACCATCAGGGAATACTCTTTTTCCCCCCACCAAGAAACCATCTATTCACCTCCTGAACACTGTTGAATTCCTGAAGCACTGTCTGATCAGCTATGCGCTGACTGTGTACCCTGCTGGTTGCTCCTCACTGTTGAAACAATTCTGGTATACTGCAGAAGCCACTACCAAAATGTTGTCTTCAGGGAAAACAAGCCCCTGTTATTGATTTCCAAATGAAGCATGGCAAAGGGAGCTTTGGACCATCAGTACTAAGGAGTGTTCTACACTTGCCTGCAGCCAAATCCTATGAGCCTACCCTCACTGATGAAGAACTGATCAATTTCTGGATGCAATGAAGTATGATTGGATCCTGGAGAAGGGATTACCGAAGAAATCATGCCTACTGAACTTGGCTATGTATTTGCCCATTTTATCCGAAGCATGGGTGGAAAGACAGGAAAGTATGGACCAAGCCAGCAAAATGGCTCTTGACATCGGCTTCTCAGTCGAAAGATCGACTATGCCCGCATCATATTTGAAGACACGATGACGAAGATCACCAGTCCTAAAAGAGAACCAATTGTTCCTTACATATACTTCATCAACGTCCTTCTCCAACATCTCCTTGGTAACCTCTATCCAACTACTGGTGATTACAACTTAGCCAAGCTGGGTTCCCGACTCCTCGACAGAGAGCCGACCGAAGAAGAGGTAAGCTTCTCCACCTTTATCCAAACATTCTCTTCTTCTCCTTCAATAACAGCTATGACTGGGTCTCAGCCACCCCAGTCTGCCCCCGCTGCCACCACCAAGTCAAAGAAAAGACCATCTGAATCATCTATTGGGGTTTCAAAGAAATCCAAGAAGCTACCAAAGGAGAAAACCCAAACGTTAGTGATGGAATCTCAATCCTCACTAGACAAGTTTGTCGTTTGCTCCACGACATCTGCTGCACCCAATCAAACCACTTCAGCGATTAATCATCCCGCTGAAGCAGAGTTGGCCTCTTCCCCACCCGCCTCAGTGGATCAAACCACTTCAGGTGTAGCGTTGACCATCGCCAGTGCTCCTCCTCCACGTTGTACGACCATCTTCATCGACGTTGTTTCTTTTCCATCATTGGTCAACACATCTACACCGCCAGCATTAGCAGTTGTCCTTGCTAATACTCAAGGTGACTTATTGCAAGAATTGCTATCTCACAACTTTACTACTAGACCTGAGGGAGCTCCTGTCGACATACCTCAACAACAACGTGTGTTGACTCCTTTCGAGCAAGGCATGTCAGATTCTTTTAGTGGAAATCATTTGGATTCCACCTCTGTCCCCTCAGGTACTCCATTATCCCTGCCCCCCATTCTTTCAGTTACTAATCCCGAGCACAAATTTGCTCAATTAACTTTTTACTATTTAAGTTCCTAAATTGGAGGCCATGACAACTCCATCAAGGAGCTTAACTCTACCATCTCCTCTCTCTCCACAACGACCACCTCCAATAGCACTGCCATCTCAACTATTGACGAGTCACCGAAGGCTCTCACCACCGCTATCTCTTCAAAAGCTGAAGCTTCTCAGCTCTCAAATCTACAAGAGAAGGTAAACCAACTGAAGACTGAGGTCCAAGCAAACACCGCCACCCTCAACACCCTTACCACCTCAGTCACTGATATAAACACAAAGGTGGACACCTAAAATGGACTTCTCGTTGATATTATCCATCTTTTAAGGAACCCCCCCTCCACATGCACCATCGTTCACCAACAAAGAGCATGAGCACATCAAAACCATCTCCGATTTTGTATACAACCCTGGGGATGTAATCACTAATGTTGTTGTTGCTTGTGCTTCATTCGCGTGTGATGATTGAACCTCCTTACGGTGCATTGAAGCAACAGTCTGTCTTCCCTCCATGAATGATGACAAAGAGGGGGAGATAAAGTCAACAGTTGAGGGGGGAAAAACAACCGAGGGGGAGGCAAATGAGGTAAACACTGAAGCTGATGACAATGATGGCTCAAAATTTATCAAGGAACTAGCTCAGCAAAATGTTGAGGTTGAAGAACCCGTAGTGGTTGAGGAGGAAGAAGATGATGATGATGAGGAAGATACTGCTGATGATGATATCAAAGACATAAGAAAAGATATAGGAGGCAATGACAGTGATGATCATAACGACGATGATGGGAGTTGCTTTATTCCAAACACAGCCAGCACTTCGATCAAAGGCATAGTCATCAGGGAATCAGGGGAGAGGGCCTCAGAGCCCAAGAAGAAGACCCCTTAGCAAGGAAAACAAAAACATCTTGCTGCTAAAGGGAACCTGAAAATTTTGCACACTTATGAGGGTGAGCTGAAGCAAAACTCAGAAGTATGTCTTGACCTTCAACCTTAGTGTTGGATGTATATTGTATTCAAGATTAAAGGGAGGGTCAAATTTGTAAGGTTTAGAAAGTGTGAGTGTGTAACATGCATTTGTTTAGAGAGGGTGGACTTTGCTAAGGTCATGTTGACCAAGTATATAAAGAAAGTCATAGTGTTAAATTTCATAAGATACGAAAGCAGACTGGTAAGAGAATTCGCACACCTTAGAACACACACATAAACGTGAGATTTGTGACTACGTGTTAGATCTGTGACTATTGTAATTCATGTGATTAATTAATAAGATTGTGTTCTTAATATGTTGTGTTAATCGTATGCTAGTAATTGGGATCACATTTGGTATCAGAGCTAGATCAGACTAATCAGAAAGATCGATTTTTTTAAAGAAAAGTCACTGTTCATCGTTACTGTTGCATTGAAATCAATATTTTGATTTTGTGGTGTTTGTAATGTAAATTTGTGTTCACTGTAATCGTCCATAGTATTAGAACAATTCTTGTTTGAAGCAGAAATCAATTTGATCAATAGATTCGAAGAATTTGATCAATCTGTCAAGATTTGAAAGTTTTTCATCGCGGACTGTCATAATTCAAATTCCACGAACATGTTTGATCTTGGTGAAATTCACTCCGTAGGGTTGTGTTCGATGGCATAAAGATCATTCCTACAAAGTTTCAGAATCAAACATCAAGATTTGAGTGCAAATTGGTGGATTTTTGTGAAAATTAACTCGAGATTTACAGAATTCGCAGACATGATGAAGAACTCGCACGTAGAACTCTCAGACTGAAGGAATTCACATCTCACAAAGAACAAAATTGTTCAAGGACAGAATTCGCACAAGGGTGTTATACGAATTTCAAACTTACTCCCCTCTGAATATAAAACCACTAAAGATGATTCCCTTCCCTGAATCTTCTTCTCCTTCTACTTCCTTTTCCAACGTATCCTCTCCCCTAAGTGATATTCCAACATCTTTTTACGCTGATGAATCACTGGGAGATGAAAATCCAATAATCCTAGTCCATGCTTCTGAGACTGATGAAGAAAATAAAAGAATGGTTGCTCTCATCGCTGCACTTGAGAGTCAACGAATAAATATCCCCTCTCAATAAACATTGGATGACAACGAGCTCAACTTCCTCTCCAAGGAAGAAATTGAAGAATCAATCAGAGATGAGAAACTTCTAGAGGAATGCAAAAGTGATGCAAGAGCTACCAGAAAGATTGCAAATAACTCCGTCTCTGATGAACAGATAAATAAACATCATGTTCAGGTTCAAGCTCAATTGTTGAAAGAGGTCAAGGAGGAAGCTGAAAAAGAAAGAACCAACATAGATGCAGAGATTGAATGGTGGAAAAACATAATGGAAAGATGATGCAAAAACATAATGATATTACCGTAACGGGAAAGTCTAAGAAATGGTCGATAATGGTCACAATGACTATCTTCAGAATAGATGGCTTATCGAAGATGATGTTCCTATCAAAGTTAGAGAATTTTGGGTTCTCCAAATGGATAGAAATCATAGACGTGCTTAAAAGGTCAAGATTAAAATACAAGAGTTAAGCTGACATAAAAGACTAAACTGGCATCTTCTTGAGCCTCACGCTCAAGAAGATCATCGCTGACATCGAAGACTAAGCTGATGATAAAGACAAGTCTACTAATGATCTAAAGAGGAATTCAGTGAAACCCAAACAAGTCTACAATGCATGAAAAATCAATATCAAGTCTCAACTATTGCCTTTTAGCATCAGTGATCTCTGATCACCAACTATAGTTGATCATGAAGCTTGTTTATCAATATTTTTTTATCTTATCCTCTACACAAAAAGTACGAAGGTACAAAATCAAACTTGCTTTTGTCCATAATCGTACAACCACCCCTTTCCACTACGTTGTTCACCATACGACCGAAAACATGTTAAAGATAAAGTCAAAGAACATGAAGGCAATGGAAGATGGACACGTGGATTGTACCCTCTGCCATGAATTTAATGCATAGGGTATAAATAGGAGAAAAGCCTTCATTTTGAAGGGTCCTCAATCTTCTTTGTGATACTTGCACAAACTCTATTTTCAGCAAACTCTCTTCTCTCTATCTTTTACTCTTGTGCAAGAAAGCTTAGTGATTCTTAGGGGGTGTTTACTTGGGGCTTAATGAGCTTAATGACAAAATCGGCTTATTCACGCAGACATTTACGACTTAATCACTAAGTAGGGGAAAGATGTGTTGTCCCCATTAAGACACATCTTTGACATTTATACCCTTTAAAAATAAAGACATGTCTACCTTCCTATTCAATAATCACACAATAAAAGCCTAGGTGCTCGATTTCACCTTCACTACTTGTTTCTTCTCCATACTCGATTGTTGTTCCATACTTGTTTCTTCAGTCGATTGATGTTCCATACTTATTTCTTAAGTTGATTGTTATTCCATACTTGTTTTCTTCAGTCGATTGTTGTTCCTTACTTGTTTTTTCAATCGATTTTTGTTCCATACTTGTTTCTTCTCCATAGTTGCTCGACATTTCTGCAATGTAGATTTTTGTAACCATGATTTCTATAATGTCGATTTCATACTTGTTTCATACTTGCTACTTTTTGTTTGAACTTGGCTACATTGTGTTTGAACTTGGAAGTTTAAGTACTTAATGAAATTTTGTTTGATTTTGGGATTATATCAAAGAATTTATGAATACATGGCTTAAAAAATAAACAACAATTTATAAAACAGCTTAAAATTCATATTCAGGGGTAAATTGGTCATTTCTGTTATTCAGACTGTTAATTCAGATAAAAAAGTGAATAACAACATCAATTTATCCAGACAGACAAATTTATCCAGACAGACACATTTATCCATACAGGACTTAATGGAAAATTTGGTAAACAGCCACTTAGATTGTTTAGATTAGGTTTACCTTATCTAATTCCGCAACAATCTGTAAATTCTATTTTTGATTTACTCAATAATCAATAAACAAATTTAAAAAGTAAATTTTGTGTTTGAACTCAACCCCCCTTCTATAAACTTAAACCCTTGTAGAACCTTAACCGGGACCAACATAAAGTTCCATCCACGAAACCTATCTTATTTTTGGCAGCAAGAGCAGCAAGAGAGATGATCAGGGCTCTGCTCTTTACAAAATAATTGTCCCCAATCAAGATCTGAGAAACTAAGACATGACTAGGAGTATCCGAGTGATGGAGAAAATATGCGTGAAGTCTATCATCAATCGCCGGAAGTGAAGGATTAGATGAAGTATTTGAAGAAGATTCAAACATTCTTGAATCTGATAGGATGATTGGAAATCAAAGATAACAGATCTGGAATTTTGATTTATTGAGAATCAACTTATCAGAGAAGGAATTAATCAATCATAAAAAATTGAATCAGAAGATGCAGTAAAATCACAAAATCGCTTTGATACCATATCATGATAGAATAAATTAGGAGAGAAAAATAGAAATCAGTTGATTAGAATGAAACATAATTTACAAACTGCAATTTACACAAAAACAATTCCTCTAACAAGTCGTTACCACAAAATGATAAATAGGCTAAAGTACCTTTCTTGTCCCATACCTTGCTATCTGTAATATAATTGATCAAATCAAAATTTAGTCTCATCCTTCTAGAAAATGAGTTCAAATCGAAACATGAACATGATTCGGTTTTACGAATCAGAATGTGAATTATGCGCGGTTTAAAAAATCAAACAGAGATTTTTGAAAACCGAATCGATAAACTCTTTTTTATTTAATTATGTAAATATAAAAATAATGTTAAAGGAAAAACGAAATAGAACAACGATAAATAGAGAGAGGAAATTTGTAATTCTCATTAATTACAATCCCTTTTGTTAGGGTATTTTTGTATTCAAGATTTAAGTAGAAAAGTCAAGGTTTGTAATGTCAAACTTAGTCAAGTCTTGGTTAGTCAATGTTATTTTACATTGTGTTTATACATGGTCTTTGACCATATAAATAGCCTTTGTTCCTGTAGATAGGTGTGTAGAGTGTTGCTAAGAGACTTGTGGTTGTAATTCTTGTAACACCTTGTTAGATCTATGACATCAACACTTTCTCTCTCTACACTATTTCTCTCTCTACACTATTTCTCTAGACATTGATCTTAATTGTTAGATTTGTTTATCTTGATTGATTGTGCTTGAATTCTTGGACTAACATTTGGTATCAGAGCAAACCAAAGAATTCAGTACATGGATTTGAGATAATTTTTTGTCAAAATTCTTGGATTTCTTTCCATTTTTTGAAGAACTCGCAGATCGTAGTCTGTTTTGCTGTGGAAAATAAAAAAAAAATCGTATTTATCGATTTCAGAGTGCAAGATTGATTGGAATGGATTTGCTGGATTGATTAGAATAAGTTTCATTTGAATCATTCAATCAAATTAACAATAGATTTGAGTGAATTTTGATTTTTGAACATTCTTGAAACTTTTTGTGTTCAAAGTCTGTTTCTGATCAAATCTGTGATTTTTGTTGTTTTTTGTTAAAAATTGTATTAGAAAGATTGATCTAGTTTACATTTCGAGCATAATTGTAGTTTTTCAGATTGATTATTCTAGTATTGATCCAGATATGGCAGAATTTGCATGTTTCAGTGAAGAACTCGCAAGCTTCATAGAGAACTCGTATGATTCATCTTGAAGAACTCGCAGATCTGAAGAACTCGCAGACTTGAAGAACTAGCAGACTGAAGTTTTTCTTTGTTTTGTGTTCTCTGCGACAATTTTTCAAGAACTCGCAAGGAACCCTTTTTGATTTGATTTTCTATTTCTTAGAATTTTTTCTAAGTATAGAACTCGCAGGGTTCAGTTTGCTACAAGTGAGAACTCGCAAACCCCTATCTGCGACTTCTCAAGTGTGTTTTGCTTCATTCTATGACAACCTTCTGCAACAAGTTACATTCTGCGACAAGTTATTTGTTGAAATTTTTTCTAAGGCAAGAACTCGCAAAGAGAAATTTTATGTTTTTTTGTTGAAAATTTTTCTAAGTATAGAACTCGCAGACTCTTGCGACAAGTGATCTTGTATTCTCTCAGATTCGACTAAGTACAGAACTCGCCGACTTCTCTTTGCGACTTCTCAGAACTCGCAAGTAGCTATCTGCGACAAGTAACAACTCTCAAGCTCTTGTTTGTGATTTCCAAGCTCTGCGACAAGTTTTTGTGCTCTATGACTTCTATCTTCTGTGGTTTGTGACTTCCACACTTAGAAATTTTTCTGAGGTTTTTCTGATATTGACCAGTATTGACTTTCAGAGTCAAACTGTTTCTGAATTCTTAGGACGATCACATTAAAGCATATCAAAATGGCTAATAGGATGTCTAAGAGAGACTGTGCGATAACATACATGTCTGAGATACCTGCAATTGAGGCAGAAAGAGATAAATTGAAGATTCAAGATTCAAATCTTCTAGATCAAATTCAGGAGTTGAAAGCAAATTCTGTATTTTCACAAAAGAATCTTAAGTGTTCAAAATGTACTACTAATAATAATAAATCTGATTTTGTAGGTATTATCAAGACAAAAGAGAAAGAAATTGAATTGAAAGAAAGAGAGAGAGCGAGATAACTACTCTTCAAAGCAAATTGAAGACAGCTGAAAAGAATTCAACAGAGCTGAAAGCTGAATCAGTTGATCTTCAAAACAAATTCAAGATATTTGAAGAGAAAATATTTGCAATGGAAACTACAAATGCTGATCTAAAGAAGGTTGAAGAGAACAGAAAATTATTGGATAGGTAGAATACTGATTTGAAAAAGAAAATTTTGGAATTGGAAACTCAAATTGTCAATTTCAAGAATAAAGCCTCTATCAAGAAAAATGAAGAGTGATTAGAATCTACAAGCATTAAGCTACAAAAGAAGATATCAGTCTTGGAAAAGCATGTTTCTAAAGAAAGAGAAGATTTTGAAAAAGAAAGAAAAACTTTTGCTCAAAAGTTTTCTGAGTTTTCCAGAAAGTCTTTTGAAGAGAAGAAATTTGTTGAACTCAAATGTTTAAAACTTTCTCAACAAGTAACAGATTTTGAAAAAGTGATTATCATGGAAAGAGACAAATTTGAGAAAGAAAGAAGAAAGCTGAGCAAAAGAATGTTGGTATGTTTAAAGAAATATCTGATCAGAGAAATCTATGGAGAAAGATTTTGAAGAGGAAAGAAAAGTGTTTGTGTTGGTCTCGAAGGTGCCTAACAAGTTTGTAGAAGGGGGGTTGAATACAAACACAAGTTTCTAAAGTTTAATAAATTGTTTATTGATAAATAAAACACAATTTACAAGTCTGTTGCGGAATAAGATTAAGTAGAACGGAATCTAAACAAACTTAAGAAACACTAAGATGGTTGCACATGAATATAGAGAATGAGAGATTAGAGAGTATATAAAACAAGGGTTTCTATATTTTAGAAAGATGAAGGCTTGGGGCTTCTCTTCAGATGGAGAGATGATCTTTCTATTTATACCCTATGCATTAAATGCATGGCAGGGCACTTTACAGGTGTCCTTCATTGATTGGTTGAGAGGGTCTGACTTTGGGAGACATGCTTTCGGCCGTATCTTGAACAGTGTAGTGGACAGAGTTGTTGTACGAACTGTGGCAGAGGTATGTCCGTTTTGACACATCGTACTGGGTGTGCAAGAGAAAGACAAAAGAGACTTGAGGCATAAGCTATGTGATCATCGATCGCTGAATATCTCTTCCTTCAGAGATACAAAGAAGTTCAGCTATCGCTGAAGCTTTTCCTCCTGTTTCATCACGTGTGTAGATTTTTCTTTGATTCATTGTTATCCGCATCAGGTCACAAGTAGACTTGTCTTTGTTCAGCAACTTCGTCTTCGATTCAGCTATGAACATCTATTGAGACGAAACTTGTCTTCAGGGATTATGTTTGACTGTTTACATCAGAAACTATCAACGATACTGAACATACTCATTATTTAACAACTGATAGTGAAACACTAATACATATGAATGTTTACAAGAAAGATCATCAATGATAACTAAACAGACAGTCTGATCGCTGATGATGAAACACTAATACATATATATTAAATGTAATTTTCACTAAGTAGAAAAGGATCTTTATCAAATCACTGAGAGAGCATGGATCAACAATCTCCCCCTATTTGATAATGACAAAGTAACTGAAGAAAATTACTTTTAATTCAAAATAAGGAATAATCAGGACTCATAACATACATGTCCCAATTACTATTTTGAGGGATCTTTTACAGTACTGATAGGGTTAAGTACTTCACTGAAATTTTCATTAATTCAAAGAGAGAATTACAAGAGATGAAAATATAAAGTACAAGTGAAGAATTAACTACTGTAAGTCTAACTAATAGATTACAAGAAGTAAGAGAATAATCTATCTGTTATCTAGATAAGACTTTGGAATATTGATCATATAGTCAGGTATTTCTTCTCCTTTTTGTTTTCGATCTGATGATTCTTGACGAATGATTGATTTGATCGAATCAGTTGATAGAGAGAAGTCACACCATAGACACAAAAGATATTTGAGATGATTCAGAGGACAGATGGGAATCTCAGAGACTCTTTAAAATCTGAGTACCCCTTCATCATCTCAAAAGAATATTCCATGAGGATTGTTGAGTACTTGCCCAGGAATATATGGTCCACCAGTAGGCAGGGATAGGTCTGATAGCAGCGACATTTTCAGAGGAGGAAGAAGCAGGATTTCTTTTGATTTGCCTTGGCTTAAGAGGAAGAACAGATGGCACGTTTAAGATTGCAGAGACTTTGTTGATGAGGGCGTCTAGGATACCTTCAACATGGCCTCTGTAGATTGACTTTGATTTTTTCAGCGCATCTTTGAACTCTAGCCATTCCATGTAGCCAAAACTCTCAAGCTTTGAAATGAACATTGCCTTTGAGCTTGCATCCTCTCTGGTTATCTCCATGGTCACAGAAATTCGGTATTTCTTCTTTCTTCCAAAGATGACAACGTCTGTTATTTTCAGTGGGTCGGAGCGATAGTCGACTTTTTGCTTACACCAATCGACTGAGTTATCGCTGACCTCTTGTTCTTTTGAGCGCTCCTCTTCAATTTCTTTTAAAAGATCAGCTTGAACTTCCACTGGATTCTTCTTTAATTTTTTGTCTTTGACCTAAGAAGATTGAACCTTAAGAGCAACAGTTGCGTCTTGTTGGCATTCAACAATCAGCTTCTCAGCTCTGATGGATTCTTCTATCTCAGCTTTAGTAAGGAAGTCAATCTCATTTGATGATTGTTGAAGAGGGATTTTCAGCCGTTGACTCTCCAGATGAGAGATCATCTCTGTTCTTTTGTTCAGTTCTTCCTCTGACCAATGAGTTGGTTTAGAGGGCCTTCCTGGGTGGATCAGGGCTTCTTCTTCTTCTTCTTCTTGTTCATCAATCTCATTGAATGAGATTGGGATTTTTTGTTCTTTAGCTGTAGAAGATGGGATTATTTCTAGTTCGATTCCCTTAAGCAGGGGAGAGAACTGTCTGGTCAAGAAGTGAAAAAGGAGTTAGTGTATATTTTTAAGAAAGAGAAAGATAAAGGCTTAGAAAGAGACATGGGTATGGTAGGTATAGAAAGAGATGGGTACGATAGAAAGGCATATTTGTGAAGGATTCTCCCCCTCAGATTGTGAGACAATGTTTAGGTCTCCCTTGGCAGCTATACCCTTCTGCTTGCCTTGGGAAGGAGTACCTGAAGATGTTTCACTTCTTCCCCCTGCTTCTGAAATGACAACTCCCTTGGAAGCTATCGCTGATGATGTTTTGGTGGCTGAGAATCAAAGAGATTGGTCCTCTTCTTCATTATCATCGTCATCATCAACTGGAAAATCTTTCTCTTGATCATGAAGATCAAGGTTTTCATCATCTTCTTCGTCCTCCTCCTCTTCTTCATCAAGAATTTGAGCAAATACAGAAGATAAAGGTTCTTGGTTTGCAACCTTCTCCCCCTCAACATGAGAGGGAGGTTCTTCCACTTAGACTTCGGCAAGCAGCTTCCTCAATATTTTCTTCATTAAGTTCTTTCTCCCCCTCTTTGTCATTATCAGCGAGGGAGAGTTCAACGGTTTGAGGAGCAGCTTTTGTAGTAGTCAGAGACCGAACTTCATCCTCCAAGCGCTCAAGACGGCCTTCGATGACAGGAATGTCTGAAGTAGCCAAGTGAATGAATTCAACAGAAACATTCATAGATGTACGATCATTCTCTGTATAAGAAGGTGTGGGCGTTGGAGCTGGTTCATTCAGCTTGGCGAGTACTTGTTGAATGACCGTAGTGTAGGAGTAAACCTTATGGGAAAGGTCCCGAACATCAGGGCTGAGGGTGTTTAGCATACCCTGAATAAGTTGGACCTGCTGATGAGTTCCAACAAGGTCTTCCTTGATCTTGACAATGTCCTCCTGAACAACTGTTATTTGAGAAAAGTCAGCTTTAGGGAAAGAAGCAGCGGTCAACCTTGTCAGCTCTTCACCAGCTTTATTCACAGCACCGGTGGATTCATTGACAGCCAGTTTGTTGACGTGAGCGTCAACAATCACCAAATTAGGACTTGTAAGTAAAGTTAGTGGATGAGCACAACGTTGCTCGAGCTTATATGGAGAGATGGGAGGCGTGTATCGGATTTTAGGAGTACCTGAATTATCAAACATGTTGAAGAAGTGCAAATCTCCTTCAAATTTTTGATTATCAGGTCCTATAGGTGCAGCATGAGGTGGCTGCGATATAGAGGGAGGGTTAGAAACCAAAGAAATAGTAGGAGGAGTAATGGGGATAGAAGAAGTTTGGATAGTGGAAATTATAACACCCCGAGTTTCGTTTAGTCGTTTTGCGAAGAGGAAAAGATTGGAGATTGAGGTTTCTGCACTGTTCTGCAGGGTGCAGGACTCCTTCAGAGAAAACGCACGGGTCGTACGTAAGAATCAGCGGCGAGGCAGTGGGCTTGCGCATGGGTCATGCGCATTTCCTTCTTTGAGGGATTTTTAGAGTTGCCTTAAATATCTCATTTATGAGATATTTCTTAAAATATCTCCTTTTCTTAGTCTCTCTCTCTCTCTCTTTCTTTTTCCTTTTCTTATTTCGATCTTTGAGTCTCGTTTGGTTGCTAGTTTGCGGTGTTTCTAGCAAGGGGTCGGTGTTTTAAGCTTCACCTCTTCGTCGTGATTGGTATCTGGTTTTCTGGGTTTTATTCTAAAACCTACTGGGGAGTTCCTACTACCATTTTACAAGCTTTATACATGTCAAAACTCTTATTTGCTAAATCCGAAGTATTTCTACGGTATGATTTCATGTTCTCTACATTTTGATATAAATGAAGTTTTTGGTGATTTTCGGGGTTCCCGATTAGTTTTGACTAAAATGAAGGGTTCCGCCTTATTAGAAGTAAAATGATGTTTTACTTGCCCATGTTGGTGGCTTATTTAAAGAATGTATATAAACTGGTTTTATGATTATCTTTCTTACCAGCAGTTGGTCTGGAAAATGGCATTTTGAAATATAAATGTGTTGAAAGCTGTTTATCTATGTTAGTGTATTATTGTATCCAAGATTTAATAGGAAAATTCAAGTCAAGATAAGTCAACAAAATCAAAGTCTGTTTAGTCAAATATGAGTTTACTTAGGTGTTAAGCTTGTGTTTTTAGACATGTGGTATAAATACCTTTAATCCCTTGTAATTGGAAGAAGACCTTCATTATAATATGTGTGACTTGTGAGATATACGATTGTTACTTTCTCTCTCTACTCTCTCTCTACTCTCTCTCTAGACTCCATTGTTAAATCTTGTGTATCTTGATTGAATTGCTTGAAAAGGACAATTTCAATTGATATCAGAGCAAACTGAGAGTCCAAGATCAATAAATCCTAGAGAGAAAATGTAGAGAGAGAGCAATTGAAGCGCAAAGTAAGTAATCTGATTAATGTTGCTGAGTTTCTTACAACAAACCAAGACCAAAGGGACTTAAATACCCTTGGTCAGATACAACAAAGTATGACTCAAAACACATTATTTGACCAAGCCCTATAAATACAATGATTACTATAAAATCAGACCTAATAATCTCCCCCTTAGTAATCATTGGCGCTTTGGTCTTCAAAAATCATCTTCTAAAATTGCACGGACCAACAAAGCGACTTTAAGAAGATTTCTGACTTTTAAAAAAAAAAAATCTTCTCAGTATCTTTCAGATTAAGTTGTCTTTGCTGCCTTGAGCTCTAGACGACACACCTCTTTTGAATGATCTTAAATGAACTGTGGTGTTCGGAGCAGGAACAACAAAAGAATCATTTGTAGCTGAGAGAATAGAATCTTTGAGCGAATCTTGATCAGCAGATAAACATTTGTGCTCTTTGTCTCTTTATCATCTCCTTAACATCTCTTAATTCTCCCCCTCATGACCTTGATGATCATGATCAACTTGGTCATGCAAATGTTGGAGACGAGACAACTTAAGATCTGGGAAATCAAAGAAACAGAGAAAACAGGGAAGGTTTGCGCTTCATGTTAGATGCACAAACCAAGATTTACGTTTCATGAAGGATACGCAAAACGAGGTTTGCATTTCACGAAGGATACGCAAAGCAAGGTTTGCGTGTCAAGCTGGATGCGCAAAACAAGGTTTGCGTATCATGCTTGATGCGCAAAACAAGATTTGCGTTTCACGCTGGATGCGCAAAGTGAGGTTTGCTCATGACGCTATATGCGCAAAGCTGACTTAGAGTCTGAAAATTTTACCGGATTAGCTCTTTGACTCCCCTACACAAATGCACTAAATTTGACAATTCAAAATAGCATTTATATAGAAAGTCAGACACTTCCCCTCAAAAACAAATATAATATTTGAAAAATATTCTCTTTGTTCACTCCCCCTTGAATAATGCATAAACCCATTAAAATATATTTATGAGAACACAATTTTAAAATATACTGAATGTAAATTTTGAAACAAATAAAAGTCTACTTAGTAAAATATCACAGATTTATCAATCATTTGAAATCAAACATATGTTGTTGGATACAAGAACAAGTTTCATTGCATATCAAGTTAAAACATGTTCAGTTTCAAAAACTTCCATCAATCTATTCAGTGTGCTCACATGCGAATCTTCGATTATCTTCAAGAAAAATGCAATTCTAAAAATATTATAGAGAACTTTGCATGTACTCACACTAAGCCATCAAGAAATAAGATATACATAAATTTACAGATTTATCGCAACTCAAACATATCACCAAATATCATGAGATGTGTGCTCATTGGCATCTTTTAGCATTGTGCACATTGGCATCTTGACATGAGTGTGCTCTTTGGCATCTTTTAAGCGCGTGAACTTTGGCATCTTTTGATCAAAAAGTTTATTAAGTAAAGAACATGCCGTAAACGTAACTTTCTATCTGACCCTATTGCAGGTTTGGGTCAGCCGCTCCCAGACCAGTTGGCCTTAGGGGACTAGGTGTCAAGCACCCCTTGGAACTTACTTTCCCGGATCAGAAAGGCTACATCGACATATTCTAAACCCATTCATACCAGTAAAACATGACTTTCGATCTGATTCTATAGAAGGATTTCTGTTCGATCACCCCCAGACCAAATGACCTTAGGGGACCAGATGTCGAGCATCCCACGAAACTTACTTTCCCAAATCAGAAAGGTCACAGGTACAAACTTTTAAACTTAAAGATTTCTGTATTTTATGAAATTATAATTCATCTCAATCACTCAGGTCAACATCTAAGTGCTTAGCCCATATTTTCATTCCGATCTATAATTCTGATTATTTAGGTAGTCTAAGCAAAGTAAACTATAAAAATTCCGAACCACACAACTTTAAAGCAGTAATAAAAGTTTCAAACATGTTGCTGACTTTTCGACTTTTGTAAGACTTGAAATTTGATCATATAAAAACTTTAATATAAACAAAAGAACTTGAAAATTTATCCTAGACACATATTTATTCAAAAGAAAGAAAAAATGTAAAACTTTACTTTATAGAATAAAATTTGTAAAGATTTAAACTTTTAAACTCAATATGCCGATGGTAAATATTTTCATTAAAGACAAAATGTAAAGAAATCAACAAATTGATATTTAGTTGGAACAAAATAAAATTCAACTATTTCATCTTTCACATTATAAAAATAATTTGTGTCTCAAATTTAAAAAAAATTAGGTTATACAAATGCAAAAGAAAGATGAACAATCTCAGATTCTGGAAAAAAATAAAGAGAAAAACTGGAACACATCATTATCAGAGATAAAAAGCAGCGGAATTAAAATTGATGTACTCACAGTATCTCATATAGTTAGAAGCTTAAATCATTGAAGAACGAATTCTAAACTGATTTGTTTAGAAGTCATAGTCTATGAAGTACGGGTTCTGAGCTGAAGTACTCAGAAGCCAATGTCTTGACATTTTAGACCGGGTTTTGAACTGCTGTGTTCAAAAACCATCTTTTATCTTACTCCCCCTTAACATGAGATGCCTGCAACTTAGAATCAGATTGAGATTTGGGTACCCACTTAAATTTGGGCCCGTGTTTGTTAGTTGCAGTTCTTATGGGAATATATTTGTCAGACTTAACATTTAAAGCAAGAGGAATATGATCAGAAAAATAATCACAACCATCAGAAGAGAAAGCATAATCATCAGAACTAGAATCTGAGGAAGAACATGAGTCAGGTTTTGAAATTCGAATCATTTGCTTTATAGAGTATTTTGAAATTTTATTACATTTAGCAAATGAATCACTGTTATAAAGTTTGTCTACACATTTATCCTCGTCAACAATAGGTTCATCAGATGTCCGCCTCGCTCTCCAGATTTGCTTCTTTGACTTGCTCACAGTCCTATCTGAAAGAATAGAATCGGAAGAATTAGAACAGTCAGAAATAACTGTATCTCGTTTCTTCGACTTCTTTGACCGTCTTCTTTTACGCTTAGGTTTATAATATTCATCATTTAGCGTAAAAGAATCATCAAGAATTTTAGACGAAATATTTAAATCAGAAGAAATAAGTTTATCCAAGCAACCAATCTGATCAACTAATAAATCTGAATTTGCCTCGGAGTCTGAAGAATTTTGAGAAAAAATTTTAAAATTGGAAACTTCCTTTTTATTTTCCTAGAGTCAGAGGAAAGAATAGAAATAGAATCTGATTTTTGAGAAATTAAATTTTCTTCAAGACTAGACGTCATAAAAGAAAGAATAATATCAGATTCAATTTTCTTCAAAATATTTTGATCTTCTATCAGATCTTCAAGATCTATGATTTTGCTTTCTAATATTAACGGAGGAGTATATTTTTTTGAATCATAAATGATTGGAGAAGTATTTTTTCCTTGTCAGAATCAGAAGCATAAGGAGCAATAAAATGATCAGATATTGAAGATTTGATAGGAGATATATCATTTAAAACTCTTCTTCCTCTTCTCGATTTTTCAGGAAAATATTTTGCATTTTCACTTGTATAAACAAAAGGAATTTCATTTTTCTTGTTATTTGTCCTTTTCTCATGTTCGATTTCTAACACTTGCTTCTTATTCATCCAATCATTTTTAAATTGAGGAGCATAATTAGCAAGAGTCAGATAATCGTATTTATATAAAGTTGGGGATTTTTCAATCGTATTGTTTAAACAATGAGGATTTTCAAAACCAAGTCCCCACCTTTGTTTTAAAGCTTCGTCACTCCTTGGCTTGTTCATAAAAATTGTTTGTTCAGATTGGTATAAAGTTTTTATTCTAACTTATTTATTTTATCTGAAAATTCATCTTTTAAATTAGTCATAGACGTCAAAGATTCAAGATAAGTTTTATTTGAATTTTCCAAATCATCCAATTTTTTTGAAAGATGTCTTTAGTATTTTATAAAATAGATTTTTTCATCTTTCAAAGAAATTTTCAGTTTTTCAATCAAATATGACTTTTCAGAATTTAAATTCTTTTCAAATAAAATCTTTGAACGTAAATCAGACAAAGCATTAATTATGATATTCATTTGAGAGGTAATGAAGTTAAAATCAAACTCAGAATATACCTCATCCTCATCTGTTTCGGAATCATCTGAATGATCATCACCGATTAAGCACATCTGAGTGATCTCGACGTTTGAAGCTTCATCATTGGAATAATCCAGCCAGAATTCTTCCTCGGCCAGCAGAGCAGTTCCGTTCTCTCTCTTTTCAGCTAGTTCCATTTTCTTTCTATAATAAGCTGAATCCCTGACCACCTTTGCTCTACACTCCTTTAACATGTGACCCGGCTTCCCGCAGTTGTAGCAAGCAGCAGTCTTTAGCTCGGGTACTTTTTCTTTAGGGCCAGAAGTGAATCAAGAAGTGTTGGAACTCGACCTTGGTTGGAACTTTTTCTGGAAATGCTGAGAGAGAAGAATCATAGCTTTCTGTAATGCCTCGCCATCATCTTTAGTTGACCCGGTGTAAGCGTTATCAGACAACGCTTGTTCAGCCAGTTGCTTCGTGAGGAGAGCAACCGGATCAACTGTCTTCTTGTTCTTTTTCTCTAGTTTGGCCTTCTTTTCTATCACCAGGCTTTCATCAGTCATCAGAATCTCGTATAATTCTTGGATTTGCATAGTGGAGATTCTGACATCGTTCCTCAATCTGTGGCATGATTTATTCCATTCAGGTTGCAATGTGTTGAGGAAATTCAGATTTAATTCAAGCTCAGTCTTTTCAACCTTTATCTTTCGAAGATCATTGATGACGGCACAGAAACGATCAAATACAGTCTTTAGTGGCTCCACGTCCTTGGCTTTGAATTTTTCAAAATTATTCATGTAGTGCGTATGCCTGAGTTGAGTAGCTACTGAAGAACCAAGCATAATCTTCTCAAGCTGTTGCCACATCAGATTAGGATGAGTTTTGAAACAGTCAATCCTATTGTGTACAGAGTTTGGCAAGGCCAGCATTACATTTGCTTTAATATCCCTATCAGCTTGATAAGCAGACAACTCTTCATGTGTGTACTCTTTAGTAGGCTTGTATAATCCAGAAGCCAATTTGGGTCTGTCGAACGGTCCTTCAGATAAAATGGTCATCATGTCATTTCCATTCTTTTGTCGTTCAATAAAGTTCAGGAACCGATCTTGCCACTGTGTAAACTCGTTTTCATTTATTAGTACCGGTGGACGATTTTCTGTACCCAATGACATCATAATGTCATTTTTTTTAAATCTAAGTCTGGAGCTTGCGCAAAGTAGATCTTTGCGTGTCAGGAAGGGAACGCAAACAAGAGCTTTGCGTTGATAACTAGAAACGCAAACTAAGACTTTGAGTTTTGAACGTGAAGCGCAAAGAAGAGCTTTGCGTTTGTAGACTGAAACGCAAACTGGAACTTTGCGTTTGAAGAAGGAAGCGCAAAGTAGACTTTGCGGGTTGAACTCGAAGCGCGAAGTAGAGATTTTCGTGTGAAGTGAGATGCGCAAATAAGAACTTCTCGTATATTGAGTGATACGCAAAAGTAGCTTTGCGTTTCCAACGTGAACCGAAAACCTGAAAATTCACTAACACCCAGATTAGTCGAACAGTGAACTAGCGCAAATCAATATGAATGATGCGCAAACCATATGAATGAAGCGCAAACCACAGAAACTCAAATATAACATGTAAAATCGAATGAAAACAAGAAATTTATGCATGAAAAACACACACTGATTATCGAAAACACCTTTTTAACACAACTCAAACAACAATTTCGATGAAAAAACACTAAAACTCAAAATCTTCGATGAAACAGTACGTGAACTCCTTTTTCCAGAAATTTTCAATTTCACAAAATCGATGATCTAAATCAGTTTTTCTTGAAAAACAACTTGAAACAAATGTGATCGATTATCAAAAACGAAACTAATGAAATCAAAAACAACACAATTCGATCACAAACAGATCCAAATTTTATGAGAAATCAAGAAAACGAGATTTTCTTGAAAAAAATTCAAGAAAATCGATCAAATTTTCGATTTCAATCACAAATTCAGATATAGAAAAACAATATCTCAATCCTCTCAAGATTCAGTTGGCTCTGATACCAATTGAGAGTCCAAGATCAATGAATCCTAGAGAGAGAATGTAGAGAGAGAGAGCAAATGAAGCACAAAGTAAGTAATCTGATTAATGTGCGTGAGTTTCTTACAACAAACCAAGACTAAAGGGACTTAAATACCCTTGGTCAGATACAACAAAGTATGACTCAAAACACAGTATTTGACCAAGACCTATAAATACAATGATTACTATAAAATCAGACCTATCACAAACCAAACCAATCCAGAGGGATCATCGCATCAAATTTGGATTAATTCTTGGATTTTAATGTTCACGAACTCGTTTTCTTGGAATATACTATTTGATCACGAATTTTATTGCTTTTGTACAATTGGATCAAGAAATTGATTTGGTTGTGTAAGTATCATCACTAGAATCAATTCTTGTTCAGGTTACATAGGCTAATTTTGATTCTAGATCGATCAATTTGTTCAAATTGTGTTTCTCATAAAACTTGTAGTTGAACACTGTATCTAGATCAATGCACTGTAATTTCATGTTTTTAGCTAGTTTGAATTAATAGAAAAGTGTTCTAATATGTATTTCGATCATATTGGTACAATTTGTAGAATCAATTTGCAGGTTTAAAGCATTTTGGATCGATTTTGTGAACGAAAGTGTCGAAACGCGCAAGATCTAGCAAACGCGCAAGATTCAAGTCTGAAGAACGCGCAAGCTAAGCTTGCGAGTTCACCATCAAACGTGCAAGTCAAAGCTTGCGAGTTTGAACGAAACGCGCTAAAAGAGGCTAGCGAGTTTTAGAAACGCGCTAAGCAAAGCTTGCGAGTTTGGGTAAAACGCGCAAGTAAAGGCTGGGAGTTTGAGCGAAACACACTTGAAGAGGCTTGCGAATTCTCGAAACGCGCACACAGTGGCCTGCGAGTTTTTCAAACGCGCACATAACGTCTAGCGCATTTCTCAGTGAATAGTGACTAGCGAGTTTTAGTACTTTGCGAGTTCACTTGGTCTGCGCGTATAGTGATCTGCGAGTTTCAAAAGATAGATTTTTTTTCGAAATTAAAGTTTTTATTTTTATTTTTTACCCCCGTGCTAAGTCTGCGGAGGGGGACATATTTTGTTAGTGGTCATAATTTTCTGATTTTTTACAATCATTTCATTGTCAAGCTAATCTAACAAGATGCCTACTACAGACGAGAGAGGGAACACTGTTTTATCTGCAAGAGATATGGTTGTTTTGTACATGCCGGAAATACTAAAGATGGAAGCTGAATTAGACAAGCTGAAAAATCATAATTCAAAGCTTCTTAAACAAATTCAGGATTTTAATTCCAATTTGTCATATTCTGATACAATTCCTGTTTGTGCAAAATGTCCTGATGATGTCAAATCTGTTTTTGCAGGTATTGATAGTGCAAGAGAGAAATAGATTAAAGAGAAAGTGAACATCATTGCTTTAAAAGAAAATACAATTGTTACATGTGAAAAAGAATTAAAGTTAAAAGAGAGAAAAATTGTAAAACTTCAAAGCCAACTGAAGACGACTGAACAGAAAGCATCGGATTTGCAAGATGAATCAGTCAAGCTTCAAAACAAGTTTAAGGCTTTCGAAGAGAAGATATCTGCTCTGGAAAAGAAGAATGCTTAATTGAAAACAAGTCTCCAAGCAGAAAAAGATAAATCATATGGGAAGACATCTTCTACTCAACAGATGTTTGAACTTTCTAAGAAAACTTTGCAAGAGAAAAAGAATCTTGAGCTTAGATGCCTCAAACTTTCCAAGCAAGTGTCTGATTTTGAAAAGATTCTAATTACTGAAAGAGACACATTTGCTATGGAAAGAAAAGTTCTTGAAGATAAAAACACGGAATTTCCCAAACATATCTCAGTTTTACAAGACTTATTAGAAAAAGAAAGACAAATTTTCAAAGAAAAGAAAAAGTCTTTTGAATCTGAAAAGAAAAATTCTGAAAAGAGAAATGTTGGGATCTTCAATGAAATTTCTCATAAATCCAAGAACTTACAAAAAGATTTTGAGCAAGAACGTTCATATTTTGAAACTGAAATATCCAAGATCATGTCCAAAATCTCTGTTCAATCATCAGATATTCTTAAAGAATAGATGGCTAGATCTGATTTGAAGGAGAAGTTTGAAACACTTACTTCAGAAAGAAACATTTTGACTGAAAAGATAAATGAATTAGAAGCTGCAAACATTGAATTGTCAGATAAAGTAACAACTGATGTGATTAGCCAATCACCTGTTGATAACTCAACAGAATCAGTCTGTTCTTTTAAAACAACTTCTAGTTCCATTCATGACAAAAATGTTTTGAAAAAGAAAAGTGTCAAACCACAAACTGTCAAATCAAGTCAGATCAGACCATCTAATCTATTTTATGACAAATCTGTTGATGGTTCAGCAAACTTCTACATCAAATCTCTTGGAAAGTCTTCTAAGAAAAATCAGATGGTCTGGAGAGTGAAGAGTTCTTCAGATGAAGAGAAGAAGAATGACAAAGCATCTGCATCCACAACCAATTCCAAAAAGAACAGTACGCATAAAGGTAATTCTTTTGGTAATTCTGATACGTTTTATTCTACTAATCATCTTATTAGGATTGCTCAGAAGAAAATCTGCTGTTCTTACTATGGAGCACATGACTTTGTAAGTAAAAACTTTGTTAATTACTGGTATGGTTCTTATTATGTAACCCCTACAAGAACTGCAACTAACACTTCAGGACCCAAATACCAATGGGTACCAAAAGCTAAAACTGTGTTGCAGGCACCCAACGTTTAAGGGGGAGCATGATGTTTGACTTCTAAGTACTACAACTTAGAACTCGGATTTCAATGTCAAAGACAATGGTTTTTGAACAAAACAGTTCAAAACCCGGATTTAAGTGTCAAGATTGTGGCTTCTGATCACATAACATATCAGGACCCGTTCTTCAAAGTTAAGAAGTTTGGATATTTTGCAAATATCCAGGGGAAGCTTACATGAACTAAATCATCTTATAATGATTTGAGGGGGAGCTTAAAGGTAAATATCTTCTGATCTAGATCTCTGATTGTTTGAAAGAAGAACAACTTTCAAGCATGAAAAACAATTTCTTAAATGTTCAAACCACTTCTCTATTCTCAAAATATTTCATGAATTAAGAAGTGTGATTTTAAATGTTTCTCAATATTGAGCTTTAATGTTTAACTAACCGTGTGTTTCTAAAGATCAATACTCGTGTATTATCTTTCCTATATACTATAAAATATTCACACACATCGGTTCAGTACTTCATTTTAATTTGTTATTACCATGTCTCTAAACGAACCTATTTATCGATGGTAATTGTTATCCCAGATTTATCTAGTTGGTAAATAATCAATCAAGTAATCAAGCAACACAATAATAATCAAGAGATATATAAATCAGAGTAACATACCAATCCCTTGAATAAACAATGAAACCCTTGAGTGTTCTTGATACCCTTTGAATACAGAGAAAACTTGCTACCTCTCTCTAAACAATAATTATGAAAATATGAAAGGTTAACCCTAAAAACTAATTAACCAAAACTATAAATACCTAAGCCTATGGGCTTTAAGCTTAATGGGCTTGGGCCCAATAGCTAATAACTATTAAACTATTACAATTTAAACCCTGAAAATAACTTTGACACAATTGCAGTTTAAACCCTGAACTTTAACTTTAATCTTGAATACAATTATTTGATCCAACAATCTCCCCTTTGGATTCAAGATTAAATTTTTTTTTGCAATTGTCATCGGGTCTTCTCTTTTCTTCAGATAGGACGTTGATAGCTTCAAAACTTCAAAACTTCAAACTTCAAATCTTTGAAAATCTTCAGCAGTCTTCAGATTATATTCTCCTTCTTTGATAATTCTCCCTTTTTGTATCTTCTCCCCCTTTTTGATGAGTGGTGAGAATCATCATCATCAAAACGTTGCAAAACAATCTCCCCCTTTTCAAGACAATCTCCCCTATTGTATATGATCACGTAAGCACAGTCTTCATGTAACGAGCCCTGTATGAAAATAAGAGCATTCTTCCCAGATGGAAAGAGTGATTATTTCAATCTTTTCAGATTAAAATAGAAAGTAGTAACCATTCGAATCTTTTCAAATTCAAACAGTTTAATAAGTGTAACCCTGAATCAACAAATGACTCAGTTAGAATGCCTGTCAATGACACAAAGTCACTGAGTAACACAAAGTTACTATATAAGGAGCTGGTTTGATGTAGACTCCCCAAGTCTTCCATTCAATCATCGAATAACACATGGTTATCTATGAACGTTCTGACAGAAAACAAATTTCTGTGTGCTCGTGCATGTGTTAGAAAAAAAAAATTAAGCATAGATGATTGCTTTTTCAATATAGGCTCAAAGTATGTAAACTTGTCGAGACAGCAACAAATTGTACAAAGACTCAATGTGCATGAGAAAGGGTTCGAAGGTGGGGTAACTTTCCTTCTTTTTCAATATTAGTATCTTCCAAATGAAGAACCAATAGCGTATGTGTTGCGTCCCCAGAAAATGTGAAACATTCTCTTTTTGAGAAAAGAATAGTAGCTGGTGGGGTTGTATGCAAGAGATGGCATGGGCTAGTTGCCTTTTTCAATGATGGTCACCAAAGAATGTGAACCAATCAGATTATGTGGCTGCCCGACTCAGAAAGAAGTTTGGTGCAGAGTTTAATATTCTTTTACTCTGTTCTCTCACCCTCTTTCTTTTAATGCTCACGTCTAACCAATCTCTCTTTTCCATTTTACCTCTTTTCACACACCAACACTCAAATCTTTTGACCCTTCTCCCCTCAATCACTCAGGGAATACTTCCTGGGTAGGAAACACTGGTTATCGTGAATCTATGGAAGTTCTGTTAAGTACTCACACTGATCCCATGTATTTTCCTAAAAGAAACATGTTGTTCAACAAGCTATTGTACATGTAAGCACAAATACCACTTGTTACATGAGAAATAAGACTTTCGGAGATGTCAAAACAGTTATGTATGACAATGCAATTCTCCCCCTCAAACTAAAAGAGTTTGACAATTAAGCTCATATCATTTTGTCATGAAGAATAAGGTTTTGGAGAATCAAAAACGAATGTTGTTTATATGAACAATATATAAACATATTTTCAATGAAAGCACATGAAATGACGTTTGATTCAATCAACAGTGAATACAAATAACGTGAGTATTACCATAGAAAGATTTAACTTTTGATACATGGTAATAACAAAGTCAAATAGAATGTTCTGAACCGTTATGTGTATGAATACTTGATAAAGTATATTGACAAGATAAAACGCAAGTATTTATCTTTAAGAACACACGGTCAGATAAGCATTTAAGTATCCAAAAATATGTTAATATCACAGATATTCTCCGTTATTTTTTTTTAAGATTAAGAAAAAAACAGAAAAAATAACGCACTGAAGTACGGGTTCTAATCTGATGTGATTAGAAGCCATCTTTTTGACAACTAAGTCCGGGTTTTGAACTGTTTTGTTCAAAAGCCATTGTTCTTCCTCCCCCTTAAACATTGGGTGCCTGCAACACAGATTTAGCTTTTGGTACCCACTGGTATTTGGGTCCTAACGGGTTAGTTGCAGTTCGAGTAGGAGATATGAAATAATAACCATACCAGTTATTAACATAAGCTTTTCTGACAAAATCATTTGAGCCACAGTAGGAACAACTAATTTTCTTTTGTGCTAACCTGATTAGTTGATTAATAATGTAAACCAGATCAGGTTTGCCAAAAGTTTTACCTTTAGACGCATAGTTCCATTTAGCATTTGATGTATGCACAAATGATTTTTCTTTCTTCTTCTCCTCCGAAGATCCTTTAATTCTCCAGATCCAGTTTCCTCTTTCTTTATCATCATCCCTTCTCCAGAAGCTTTTCTTTTGAGACTTAGTCTTCTTGAAGTTACCTGAACCATCAACATTTTTGTCATAGAGAAGGTTAGAAGGACGAATCTGATTAGTAGATTTAGAAGTAAGACTATCATCTAAATCATAGAAAGGATTATAGAAAACATTTGAAAAATGTGAACTTGAAGCTGTTTTTAATGAACTATCTTAATCAACTAGATCATCTCTTGGTGATTGAGCTATTGACTCTGGCGTCTTGTGCTCAGTCAGCTTCACCTTGAATACTATCTCTTCAAGTTCTTTTATCTTTGAAGACAAACTGTTTCTTTCCTTTTCAATCAAATAAAACTTCTTATGCAACTCAGATTTTGCATTCTTCTCCTTCATGATGTTTGTTGACAATTTAGATAGCTTTCTTGTCAGTTTAGCTATCTCGGTCTCAAATATCTTCTTTTCTTCAGAAAAGTCTGTATTTGTATCCTTCAGCTCAACTTTAATCTTTTCATTCTCAGCCTTTTCTCTCTCTAGAATGATAACCTTCTCAAAGTCTGAAACTTGTTGAGAAAGTTTAACACATCTAAGCTCTAAAGATTTCTTTTCTTCGAAGGATTTTCTGGAGAAATCAGAGAATTTCTTGGCAAAGTCTTTTCTTTCTTTCTCTATCTTCAGTATTTCATCTTGAGCTATTGTATTGTCTCTGTCTTGGGTTGTCTTTTCTTTCATCGTTTTAATCTCAACCTCAAGACTGAGAACTTTATCTTTTAAAGAGTCTCTTTCAGCAAAGATTCGAGAGTTTGACTTTCTAAGCTCTTCAGATGTCTCACGAGCAATGTTTGCTCTTCTTCTCAATTCATCTAGCTCTTTTTGCATTAGTTCCTTCTTTGACCATGTTGAGCTAGATTCCGATCTTTTCAACTTTGCTTGAAGATCCAAGATCTCTTTTTCTTTAAACTCAATTATTCCTGCAAAGTCAATTAAAGAATCAGAATATTTTGAATTTTCTTTTAAAGCATTGATCTGAATAAGAAGAGATGAGTTCTGAATCTTTAGATTTTCAATCTCTGCTTCAAGAGGTAACATCTCGAATTTGAGCTTTGTAATCTCCCTTTCACAATCATCAGCTCGGTCTCTATTTCTTGACAACTGTCTAGCAAGACATTTAGCCTTTTCTTTTACTTCAGAAAGAGGCATGTTGTTAAAATCATGGCTATAACCTTCAGACATATTTAGCTGATTCGACATCCTGGCTGTATGGTTAGTAACCAAACTTTTCTGTATCAACACAATCAACTAGAAGAGATCGTTAGAATCAAAATAAAAACCACACTAAAAAATTTTCAGAAAAATAAATTCTCGAAAATAATTAAATGCAGTCCTTTCAATCAGTATAAAGCTTCAAATAATACTGAACAAAACGAAAATGTTGATCTCGAACAGAACTTTGGCCCCCTTCGCAGACTTAGCACGGGGGTCCCTATTACAGTTTGCAAAAATCGACCGGGGATGTGCTTCGACCGGTAATGCTTGGACCGGTGTCTTGCTTCGACCGGGATGTTGCTTGTACCGGTACTTTGTTCGACCGGTATGTTGCAAGACCGGGAGACTTCTTTGACCGGTAAACTGCCTTCGACCGGTATAGGCAAGGTTCCGGGCGATCGATAATGAATACTCGACCGGTAATCTGCTATGGCCGATAATGGTCTTCGACCGGTATGATGCTTAGACCGATATAATGCTTAGACCGATAGAGGTCTTTGACCAGTAAGGGTCTTCGATCGGGACTTCCTTAGACCGGGGTGAGCAGAGAGTGTACCGGTCGAATACTAAGGACCGATAAATGGTATTCGACCGGAAGAGTAAGGACCGGTATGGTGCTAAGGACCGATGTAGTGTTCGACCGGTAAGATGATTAGACTGATAAACTGTTATGACCGGAACAAAATTAGACCGATAGATTGGTTAGACCGGTATTAAGTTCGACCGGGAACTTGTAAAGTCCGGTGGAGTGATTTGACCGATAATATGCAAGACCGATATAATCTACGACCTATATGGTGTTCGACCGGTATGTTCTTAACCCAGCCCAGAAGTCGATAAACAGATGCAAAAATCAACCCAGAAAATCAATATAGTCTCATAATCAGATGCAAAAATCAGTCCTTTGTACTCAGAAACATGTATCGAACACAACCCAATCAATTACAAAGATTAAAATCAACTTTCATGCATTCAATTTAAAGAACACAGTGTCGACTCTCTTTGAACCCAGAAAACTCAAAATCACAAATTCAATCACTTTGTTAATTCTTAATTCAATTAATCAATCAGATAGTGTTCAATAACGCAAAACACACCTAATCAGATCAACTTTAAACTAATAAACACATTAATTCATGAAATCAGATGAACAGTAACTTTTGATGAACAGTGATTTTCGATGAATAGTGATTTTCGATGAATAGTGAAATCAAAAAATTTTGATTCTTTTGGCTCTGATACCACTTGTTATCCCAGATTTATCTAGTTGGTAAATAATCAATCAAGTAATCAAGCAACACAATAATAATCAAGAGATATATAAATCAGAGTAACATACCAATCCCTTGAATAAACAATGAAACCCTTGAGTGTTCTTGATACCCTTTGAATACAGAGAAAACTTGCTACCTCTCTCTAAACAATAATTATGAAAATATGAAAGGTTAACCCTAAAAACTAATTAACCAAAACTATAAATACCTAAGCCTTATGGGCTTTAAGCTTAATGGGCTTGGGCCCAATAGCTAATAACTATTAAACTATTACAATTTAAAACCTGAAAATAACTTTAACACAATTGCAGTTTAAACCCTGAACTTTAACTTTAATCTTGAATACAATTATTTGATTCAACAGTAACACCCCCGTTTGTAAATCACTGTTGTTGAGCAACAATCATCATTTCAACTTGAGCGTTCATTGCTAAATTCTTTATATTTGTTCATATAAACAAAATATCTAGTTCTTTGATAACCTAACCATTTCATTTGATCTGATTGATACATTGTTATATTCTCAAAACAATTCTCTTGATTTCATTTCATTCATTCAATATTCTTGTTTTGAGAGATCTTCATTGTTCAAATGCTCAAATCTCATTCATATTTTTAATGAGCATACATTTTGACAATGTTATCATTTTTATGCTTAACTGTTCAAGTTAAATTGGTGAACAACCATTCTTTATAGGACTTACATGGGATTCATGTGTGAGCTTATAAGAACTTCCATGGATTCACATAAACCAGTGTTTCCTACCCAGGAAGTTATCCTTGAGTGATTGAGGGGTGAGGGGTCAAAATCAAAGAGTGGGGGAGATAACTCATCCGGTTGAGTTTTTCTCATTGTGTGGAGCGGAAAAATGTAAACGAGAGTTTGGTTAGAAGTGATCTTTAATGTTAAAAAGAAAGAGGGTGTGAGAACAGAGTTAAAAAAATATCAAAACTTTGCACCAACCACTTTCTGAGTCAGGCAGCCACAAAATCTGATTGGTTCACATTCTTTGGTGACCATCATTGAAAAAGGCAGCGAGTCCATGCCAACTCTTGCATTAACCCCACCAGCCACTCGTTTCTTTCTTAACAAAGAAATATTTCATTTCCTTTCGGGACACAGCATATCTGCTATCTAGTCTTCACTCGGAAGATTTAGATATTGAAAAAGAAGGAACGTTGCCCCACCTTCACACCTCTTTCATGCACATTGAGTCCGTGTAATATTTGTTGCTGTCTCAACAGTTTACACAATTTGAGCCTTATGAAACACAATCATTGTGCTAAATTCTTTCATACACAAGCACGAGCACACATAAAATTTGTTTTTCTATCAGAACATTCATAGATAAACCTTGTGTTTTTCAATGATTGAATGGAAGTCCTAGGGAGTCAACATCAAACCAGCTCCTTAAATTGTACATTCGTTGTACACAGTAACTCCGTGTTACTGACACGCACTTCTAACTGTTTCATTTGTTGAATCAGGGTTACAACGTTCATTATATCTGGATTTGAAAAGATTCGGGTATATACAGTTCATGATTCATCTATTCAGATCAAAGTGCAGAAAATGTTAAATGTATCAAAAGGGGAGAATATTTGTAAAAAGGGGGAGATTCAAAGAAAGTGCTGAAATTGAGAAAGTTTTGAGGATTATGATGTTCACAATCATCAAAAAGGGGGAGAAATCTAGAGAGTTCAATTTCAAAACAATTTCAAAGTCCTGAAGAATGTTCAAAGTCAATACTTGTGAAGTATTTCTGAAAGTTCAAATCTGATGAAAAGAAATCATTCTTAAAAGATTCTGAAGACAAGTCCAAGTTAAGATGATTCGTGAAAGATTGTTTAAATGAAGACGGTCAAGAGATCAAAAAGATGAAGATAAAAAGTTCAAAGATCCCTCGAAGTTTCAAAAAGTTCGAAGTTTCAAAGAAGTTAAAGAATTTCAAAGTTCAAATGATTCAAGACTTCAAATGATTTGTTTTTCAAGACTTGTTGACTTTCCAAAGCTGCAAAGTATTAAAGACTTTTCAAGATTCTTCAACAACTTCAGAAAGAGCCTCAAAGTTTAAAGATGTCAGAGATAAAAGTTGAAGAATCAAGCGCTGAAGACAAATGTCAATTTTTTTTTTAAATCTTGAATAAAAGGGGGAGATTGTTAGTGTATTATTGTATCCACGATTTAATAGGAAAAGTCAAGTCAAGATAAGTCAACAAAGTCAAAGTGTGTTTAGTCAATATGAGTTTACTTAGTTGTTAAGCATATGACTTTAGTTCCTTGTATAAATAGCTTGTTGTCTTGTAAATCATGTAGCTAGAAATATTATAATATCATTGTTAGATCTATGACATGAACACTTTCTCTCTCTACACTCTCTCTCTAGAAATATACTTTGATATTGTCATATATTGAATAGAGATTGCTTGATTTGATTGGGAATACATTTTCATTTGGTATCAGAGCATGAATGAAGGAAAAGAACATGGTGAGCGTGAATGTATCCAAACCTACCATTCTAGAAGGGCAACCACATCTACTATCTCGCCGCATGTGTTGCGAGCAAGAGGTATTGAAACAGACATTAGTCGCCCACTAATGCATATGCACACCTCAGCCAGCCATTCTATTGCCTCTCAACAGGCTATAGTCTCATCTTTTCACGGGGATTTAGCACATACTCTATCTTCCATTCACTAGGAAATGGCAGGTATTGAAACAAGAACACAGTTGCCCCCGAGTTTGACTTCTTTCAGTGCACCATTGAGTCTAGAACCAATTGTTACATCTATTTTCATTCCTAGGACACAACCAAACATATCTGCTACCATCGGGAGTCTTAGTGCCCCGATGGGAACATCTGTAGTAGATCCGCATTCCGGACTACGAGGATCAGGTGGAAGTCCTGGGGAGTCATCATCAAACCAACTCCTTAAATTGTACATTCGTTGTATACAGTAACTCCATGTTACTGACAGGCACTCCTAACTGTTTCATCTGTTGAATCAGGGTTACATTGTTCATTATATCTGAATTTGAAAAGATTCAGGTATATACAGTTCATGATTCAGTTATTCAGATCAAAGGGCGGCAACTGTCAAATCATCATAAAGAAGGAGATTGTTACGTTTAATACAAAGGGGGATGATCAAAGCGAATGTTGAAATTGAAGATGTTTTGATGATCATGATGCTCACAATCATCAAAAAGGGGGAGACATTTACAAAGATCAATTTCAAAATCATCAAAGGAGATATCAAAGAAGATGTCAAAGTCAAAAAGACTTGCGGAGAGATTCTGAAGAAACAAAGATGATTCAAAGACAAATTCAGATAATTCGTGAAAGTTTGTTTGCTTGAAGACTGATCAGAGATTACAGTGATGAAGATACAATTTTCAAAGATCCCCCGAAGTTTCAAATGTTTCAAAGAGTTTCAAAGATTTGTTCAAGACTTGTTGACATTCCGAAGATGCAAAGTGCAAATGACTTTTCAAGATTCTTCAAAGGCTGAAGATTGTTAGTTTAAAGTCCAAGAATGTCAGAGACAAAAGTTGAAGAATCAAGCGCTGAAGAATAGTGTCAAATTTTTATTAAATCTTGAATACAAAGGGGGAGATTGTTAGTGTATTATTGTATCCAAGATTTAATAGGAAAAGTCAAGTCAAGATAAGTCAACAAAGTCAAAGTCTGTTTAGTCAAATATGAGTTTACTTAGGTGTTAAGCTTGTGTTTTTAGACATGTGGTATAAATACCTTTAATCCTTTGTAATTGGAAGAAGACCTTCATTGTAATATGTGTGACTTGTGAGATATACGATTGTTACTTTCTCTCTCTACTCTCTCTCTAGACTCCATTGTTAAATCTTGTGTATCTTGATTGAATTGCTTGAAAAGGACAATTTCAATCTAGCTTTAAAATGGTCACATGAAATATTGTGACAAGTCATGACTATACTAGTGGATCCCTAGGTATCGAGTCGGCTTATTATTGGGATGTTTGTACCCCTTCTGTTGTAGTTAGATACATTTGATCTTCGGGGGCACTTAGTACGGTTATGTGAGACCGGTTACTAGCCATGGGTCAAATGTAGTCTAACGAAAGAGTATGACTGGTTCCTTGGGGGCCTCCCTCACATCGTAGTACGGACCGAAGCGTTCGTGGCCATGATTCCATGTATTTAGCTCATAACTCGGATATGTGGCTTACTTTGTGTTCCACTATAATCCTTGGTAAATCGGGTAATCCCCGTCATCGGAAGATGTGTTTTGGACCGGTTGTCCGTATATTATCAAAGAACTGTATTTGCATAACTAAACCTTTGGAAGGATTTACTTTGATGCATTTGATTATATCTCTTGTGATTTATGAACTGTATGTTCTCACTAGGCTTTAAGCCTAACATTTTTTCTCAAATGATGTGTATAACAGGTTTCCCTTAGCGGTGGGTTGCCAGGGTTTTGAGAAACGGGTTTGGTCTCGAGGCATTTTGAGACGACTAGTATTGTAACTGGGCATTTGTTAAGTCCCATTCTTTTGGTGAATTATGGATTATCAACTGATGTAATCTTGATAGAGGTGTCTAGATTAGTTTGTTGATGAATCCTATATCTGTGAAGGTTTTGTAAAGTCTTAAGGACTGATCCCCTTTATGGGAGGTTTATATCAATACGAATGTCATGTTGCCATGTTTCCATGTCTCCAGGTTTTAATTTACTCTGGTTTTTTTTAGGGTGTTACAAGTTGGTATCAGAGCTCTAGTTTAAGTGAACTAGGCATGAATGTAAGATGTCTAGACTTAGACCGAGTATGATAAGAATTGATCCGTGAGATTGGGTAGAGCTTCTAAGATGAGTTAGTCTTAGAGTCAACAGAAAGTACGTTTATCAGGCGTTGTGGCGATCGTGACAAGAACCTTTATGTGTTATATGTTCATAATATCACTTAGCTAATGTTATTATGAGGATATCGTACGTAAGTGTGCTTGAATTTCTATTGCTATGACGATTGGTAATATGGTAGTACGTTTCCTTTGTGTTTATTCCAACTCTCTCTTATCTCTTTTCCTGATCTGTGAAGCAGTTTGGTATGGTGAATACGCGTGGTAGACCGCGTACGCGTGTTGATGGTCTGGAAGCGACAGCCTCCACCGCTGGTCATCCGGAGGGAGTTGAGGTTGTTGTGCGACCACCTGTTCAGTAAGGGCTAGGTGGGGGGCCAGAGGTCATTCCGCGAGTAAACCTGGCTTCGTCCCACCCAGTCATCAGGGATGCTAGTTCTCAGTCTGAAATGATGGCTAGCATGATGTTAGCAATGAGGGAAGAGATGGCAAAGCAGCAATAGTTTCTGTTAAAAGTGATTGCGGACCGCGATGTGAACAATCGGAGAAGTGAGACGGTTGTGGAAAACATTGTGCTTGGTTCTGGAGGCGCTGGCACTGGAATTAGGAACGAGGAGTGCTTGGTTGTTAATGCTCCAGGAAGTGGGAAAAGTTGTTCCTACAAATCCTTTCTGGGGTGCGGACCACCAGAGTTCTCTGGTTCCGACGACCCAATCTTGTGTGTGAAGTGGATTGGAGCGGTCGAGCAAGTATTTGGCTCTTCCGAATGCGAAGATGATCAGAGAGTGCGGTTCGGTACCCAACTGCTGAGGGATACTGCACTCATTTGGTGGAATGTCATTCAATCCACCCTATCTCGTGCTGTGTTGGCTCAGTTGTCTTGGGCCGAGTTCAAGAAAAAGTTGTTAGAAGAGTTCTGCAATGAAAGAACAATGGACCGAATCGAGAAAGAATTCCGGTCTCTGGTAAAGGGAAGCCTGACGGTGAGGGAGTACACCCGTCAGTTCATGGAGAAGCTTGATCTGATGGGCATGCTGCCCCAACAGAGAAGGATAAGATGAAGGCCTATCTGAATGGTATACCCGCGGACATGCAATCCATGGTCCACAATTCTAAAGCTTCTAACCTCCGCGAGATGGTTGAAGAAGCTCAGTACATGGAAGAGATGTTCGCGAGGAACAAAGCTGAGAAAGTTGTGGTGGTGACTGATAAGAGAAAGTGGGAGAGCAGTTATGTACCTCCCAAGAGAACTCGACCTTTTGTCGGAAACCGCAGCTTCGGCGGTTACCAAGAAGCCAGATGGTGCTCGAAGTGTCGAAGAAAGCACCATGGTAACTGTAGCACCACTTCTCAAGCTTGTTTCAAGTGTGGGAAGTTTGATCACACCGCCTGCGACTGTTCTATCGCGGGGATGGTCTGCTTCGAGTGCAAGGCGCTGGGGCACATGAGAAGAAATTACCCGAATCTTGTGTCGGGTAGCGTGGCGGCAAAGAAGGAGAACCCTATGAGGGTTCCGGGTCGAGCATTTCAGATGACGGCCGAAGAGGCCAAGGCATCCGCTGATGTGGTATCGGGTACTTTTCTTATAAACTCTGTACCTGCTCGTATTTTATTCGATACGGGTGTCAGTTTCTCTTTCGTATCTGAGTTGTTCTGTCAAAAGATTGCTATGCCCACTACTAGTCTTGAGGATGTGTTAGTGGTAGAGATAGCTGATGGTAGTCAAGTTCTGATCCGTGATGTTCTGAAGATGTGTACTATCGGGATCGAGGGGAGAGAATTCTCGATCGATTTACTGCCGATGTTTATCGGAGGCTTTGATGTTGTGGTCGGTATGGATTGGTTGTCAAACAATCATGCCGGGATCGTATGTTCCAAGAAATTAATACGACTTCCAATTCCAATGGTGAAATTGTTGTGATCTATGGTGAGAAGAGAAAGGGCGAAGTGGCGATAATCACAATGGCGAGGGCACGCAAGTGTCTGATAAAAGGATGTTCGTCTTTCCTAGCCTATGTGATCAATGCCAAGTTAGAGAAATCAAAGCTTGTTGATGTGAAGATTGTGCGTGAGTTTCCAGATGTCTTTCCTGACGACTTGCCCGGGTTACCACCCGATCGGCAAGTGGAGCTCTGGATTGACCTTATGCCTGGAGCAGCACCAATTGCTAAAGCTCCTTAACGTTTAGCGCCGTCAGAGATGCAAGAAATGATGGCACAACTCCAAGAGCTTTTGGAGAAGGGCTTTATAAGACCGAGTTCGTCACCTTGGGAGATGCGGTCTTGTTTGTAAAGAAGAAAGATGGCACGATGAGAATGTGCATTGACTATCGTGAGTTGAACAAAGCTATAGTAAAGAACAGGTATCCGCTTCCGAGAATAGACGACTTGTTCGATCAACTTCGAGGAGCGTGGTGTTTTTCCATGATCGAATTACGTTCGGGTTATCATCAGGTGAAGGTGAGAGAAGAAGACGTTCCGAAAATAGCTTTCAGAACACGTTACGGTCATTACAAATTTCTTGTAATGCCTTTTGGCCTAACGAACGCACCGGCGATATTTATGGACTTGATGAATAGAGTGTGTCGACCATTCCTCGACAAGTCGATCATTGTATTCTTTGATGACATACTCGTGTACTCCAAGAGCGAGTCAGAACACGAACAACATCTGCGGGAAGTGCTCGAAGTGTTGAGAAAGGAAAGATTGTACGCCAAGTTTTCCAAGTGTGACTTTTGGCTTAAAGAGGTACAATTTCTGGGTCACGTTGTCACTCGAGACGGAATGAAAGTGGATCCCTCCAAGATTGAAGCTATGATGAATTGGGAATCTCCCAAGAGTCCGTCAGAGATCCGAAGTTTCTTGGGTCTGGCGGGGTACTACCGGAGATTTATCCAAGACTTTTCGAAAATCGCTTCTTCCTTGACAGTTTTGACTCGGAAGAATGTGAAGTTTGAATGGACCGAAACACAAGAGAAGGCGTTCCGGATACTTCAAAAGAAGTTGTGTGAAGCTCCGATCTTGTCGTTACCTGAGGGGTCAGAAGACTTCGTGGTTTATAGCGACGCTTCGAAAATGGATTTGGGTTGTGTGTTGCTGCAAAAGGGGCAAGGTGACTGCCTACGCATCGAGACAACTTAAGATTCACGAGAAGAATTATCCTACCCATGATCTAGATTTAGCGGCGGTGGTGTTCGCCTTGAAACTTTGGCGACACTATCTCTACGGCACGAAATGTACACTTTTCACAGATCATAAGAGCCTGAAGTATGTCTTTGATAAAAAAGAGTTGAATATGAGGCAAAGGCGGTGGCTCGAGTTATTTAAAGATTATGATTGTGAATTGCTTTACCATCCGGGTAAGGCGAACGTGGTGGCCGATGCGCTAAGTCGGAAGGACTACAACGGAAGTATGCGGGATACCCATTCGAGAATCGAGTTAGTGTCTAGTCTTGTTGAGAAGATCAAGGCATCACAAGTGGAAGCATTGCTGGAAGAGAATCTCAAAGAAGAAGTCATGACGAAACAACGGTTTCTCTTAACGGAAGATAGCCGTGGGGTAAAACTGTTCAGCGGTCGCGTGTGGGTACCCAAGATTGGGGGTAACTGTGATTTGTTGCTTGAAGATGCACACAAGTCCAAGTATTCCATTCATCCGGGGAGTACAAAGATGTAAAGGGACTTGAAACTGCATTATTGGTGGCCAGTAATGAAACTTGATGTGGCACGTTATGCAGAGCGTTGTGTGACATGTTCGCAAGTTAAGGCCGAATACCAATGACCGTATGGGAGTCTTCAGTCTTTAGAGATTCCTGAGTGGAAGTGGGAGCATATTACCATGGACTTCGTGACGAAGTTGCCTAAAACACTTCGAGGTCACGATACCATTTGGGTGATAGTTGATAGATTGACAAAGAGCACTCACTTCTTGGCTATGCGCGAGACACTACCGATGGATAATTAGCGAAACTTTATATCGATGAGGGGGTATCGAGGCATGGAATACCATCGTCGATCGTGTTGGATTGCAACAGTTGGTTCACTTCAAACTTTTGGGATGGGTTTCAGAAAGAGCATGGTACGCGAATTAAGTTGAATACGACTTACCATCCACAGACCGACGGGCAAAGCGAGAGAACGATCCAAACTTTAGAAGACATGTTGAGGTCTTGTGTCATCGATTTCGGGGGTAGTTGGGACTCTCACCTGCCTTTGGTGGAGTTTGCTTACAACAATAGCTACCACTCGAGTATTGGAATGGCACCTTTTGAGGCATTGTATGGGCGAAAGTGTTGGACTCCCGTGTGTTGGCTTGAAGCGGGGGAAAAGCAGTTCACCGGACCTGAAATAGTGCAAGAGACGTCCGATAAGGTCAAATGCATTCGTGAAAGAATGAAAGCGGCTCAGGATCGGCAGAAAAGCTATGCCGATAAGAAGAGACGACCGATAGAGTTCCAAGTGGGCGACCGCGTGATGCTTAAAGTGTCGCCATGGAAGGGAATTATCCGGTTTGGAAAACGTGGGAAGCTGAGTCCCCGTTTCCTCGGACCTTTCAAAGTTCTTAGACGGTTGGGTTTGCAAGCCTACCAGTTGGAATTGCCACCGAAGTTGAGCAGAATTCACAACACGTTTCATGTTTGTTACCTTCGAAAGTGTTTGGCTATGGAAGACAGCGTTATTCCCCTCTCATAGTTAAGAGTGGACGAAGGTAACCGTTGTGTGGAAGAACCCGATGCCATCTTAGAGAGAAAGTCTAGGAAGTTGCGTCACAAAGAATTCACTTTGGTCAAGGTGCAGTGGAAGCATCATCGGGGAGCAAATGTGACATGGAAAGTCGAGGAGGATATGAAGCGAAGATATCCTCACCTTTTTGAGCAGTTGGGATTTCGGGGACGAAATCATTCCCATGTTGGGGAGGATTGTAACACCCCGATTTTCGTTTAGTCGTTTTGCGAAGAGGAAAAGATTGGAGATTGAGGTTTCTGCACTGTTCTGCACCCGTGCGCCCTCCTTCAGAGAAAACGCATGGGTCGTGCGTAAGAATCAGCGGCGAGGTAGTGGGCTTGCGCACGGGTCGTGCGCATTTCCTTCTTTGAGGGCGCACGACTGTCAGGCTGCTTTTTGGAGTTGCCTTAAATATCTCATTTGTGAGATATTTCTTAAAATATCTCCTTTTCTCAGTCTCTCTCTCTCTTTCTTTTTCCTTTTCTTCTTTCGATCTTCGAGTCTCGTTTGGTTGCTAGTTTGCGGTGTTTCTAGCAAGGGGTTGGTGTTTTAAGCTTCACCTCTTCGTCGTGATTGATATCTGGTTTTCCGGGTTTTATTCTAAAACCTACTGGTGAGTTTCTACTACCATTTTACAAGCTTTATACATGTCAAAACTCTTATTTGCAAAATCCGAAGTATTTCCACGGTATGATTTCATGTTCTCTACATTTTGATATAAATGAAGTTTTTGGTGATTTTCGGGGTTCCCGATCAGTTTTGACTAAAATGACGAGTTCCGCCTTATTAGAAGTAAAATGATGTTTTGCTTGCCCATGTTGGTGGCTTATTTAAAGAATGTATATAAACTGGTTTTATGATTATCTTTCTTACCAGCACTTGGTCTGGAAAATGGCATTTTGAAATATTAATGTGTTGAAAGCTGTTTATCTAGCTTTAAAATGGTCACATGAAATATTGTGACAAGTCATGACTATACTAGTGGATCCCTAGGTATCGAGTCGGCTTATTGTTGGGATGTTTGTACCCCTTCTGTTGTAGTTAGATACATTTGATCTTCGGGGGCACTTAGTACGGTTATGTGAGACCGGTTACTAGCCATGGGTTAAATGTAGTCTAACGAAAGAGTATGACTGGTTCCTTGGGGGCTTCCCTCACATCGTAGTACGAACCGAAGCGTTCGTGGCCATGGTTCCATGTATTTAGCTCATAACTCGGATATGTCGCTTACTTTGTGTTCCACTATAATCCTTGGTAAATCGGGTAATTCCCGTCATCGGAAGATGTGTTTTGTACCGGTTGTCCGTATATTATCAAAGAACTGTATTTGCATAACTAAACCTTTGAAAGGATTTACTTTGACGCATTTGATTATATCTCTTGAGATTTATGAACTGTATGTTCTCACTAGGCTTTAAGCCTAACACTTTTTCTCAAATGATATGTATAACAGGTTTCCCTTAGCGGTGGGTTGCCAGGGTTTTGAGAGACGGGTTTGGTCTCGAGGCATTTTGAGATGACTAGTATTGTAACTGGGCATTTGTTAAGTCCCATTCTTTTGGTGAATTATGGATTGTCAACTGATGTAATCTTGATAGAGGTGTCTAGATTAATTTGTTGATAAATCCTATATCTGTGCAGGTTTTGTAAAGTCTTAAGGACTGATCCCCTTTATGGGAGGTTTATATCAATACGAATGTCATGTTGCCATGTCTCTAGATTTTAATTTACTCTGATTTTTTTAGGGTGTTACAGAAATTACCTAAGGTGGTTGTTGAAGAACTGAGGAGATGGGGGTCGTTACAGGGATAGTGTCAGCGATTGTCATCGCTGACACGGTTGTTGTAGTAGCTGCAGAGGTTGTGGAGGAGAGACCCACGAAGCCATCCAAAGTTGTTTGTTGAGAAACTACTTCAAGAACAGAACCCGAAGGGGTGATTTCCTTGGTCTTTCTGGCCTTCTTAGAGGGACTAGGAAGAGCAGTTGATGGTCGTTTGAGAGCGGGGGTAGCGGCAGGGATAGCAGGTGAAGGAACCCCCTGTGTGGCCGCTGAAGTCGAAGAATGTAGAGAGAGACAGGTGCAGAGAGTTGAGAGACTTACCTCGTTGGCGACCAACTTGAGCTCGAGTGATCGCTGACCCACTTTGGAAAATGTACCATCTTGAGTAGTTGGGTACTTGTCGGTGTAGAGAAAGTTTTGGTACGCGCAAATAAAGCGTACATATGGGATCTTGGGATCCCTCTCCGTCTTCTCTATCTTTGACCTAAGGTCATCAAAGATAGGGCCAACATAGTCGAAATGTTTGCCAACAATGACTAAATAGCCCATCGATAGCTGAACTTTGCTCGCCTGAATTATGTGTGAGAATATGTAGTTGAGTTGGGAAGGCATGTTGTCCTTTTGGATCTTGGTCAGGCGCTTGTTGGGGATGGTGGAGTGAGGCTTGTTGTCCCAGCAGTACTCCATGTCATCCATGATTTGGAAGAGTTCAACATCAGTGGGAAGTGCATCAAATCCATCTTTGGTCTTCTCAGGGAATCGAAGTGCCTTCCTGAGACCAAAAGCAGTGAGGAGACCTGAACCTAGTTCAGTTGTGAAAGAGATGGCAGGGACCACTTCACCATTTTTGTTGGTGATGGTGGTCTCGTCAACAGTGAACCAAAACTGTTGTAGAAGAGTCATGGAAGGTTTTGGGTCCACAGTGAGAGCGAAGGACAAGCAAGCCTGCTTCAGATATGCAACAGCTTCCACCAAGTGTGGGTATTTCTCAGCGTCGAAGTCTAATCTGGCGAGATGGTTGTTCTTAGGGACCTCAGATTCAGAGATGTTGAACTTGACGTTCTTGGAAACAATGAGCGATGCTTGGGCCATTTCTCAATATAGAAATAAAATAGATTGGAGAGAAAGGTTTAGAGTCCAAAAATAATTAAATTTTTACCAGTTTCTGTATTTAGAAAGAAACATAGAAAAAACAAAATTAATTTTTAGAGTAAAACAATGTTCTTTGTGAAGAAGAAAGAACATGTAGAAAACTAAAAGTTTTAGAGAAGATAAAATCAAAAGAAATCATTTTAGTGTTTAAGAAAATAGTTTAAAATACATGATAATGAAACATGTAGGATTTTAAGAAGAAGTTAAGAATGAGATAAACAAAAACTTGTTGATCTTGAGAAGATGAAGATTCAAAGACTGGAATGGTTTTTGTTTGCTTGAATGCCTTGGGAGAGTTTTCTTGCTTTGAAAGTTTTGAAGAAAGCGTGAAAAAGATAAGAATGAAAAAGGAATTCTTTTTATATGAGGACAGAGAGAGAGAGAGAGAGAGAGAGAATGAATGTGTGAGGCGGGAAAACAAATGCTCATCATGACATGGACACATCCTACGAAGGTGATTGGATAGAAGGGCAATGGACGAACGTGTCAGAAAAAAGGCATGCCGTGGATTGTCGGTTCAAATGACGTCATAGGAGAGAGAGAGAGAAAAAAGCATTTCATTTGTCCTTTTTGAAATCATCCCTGAAGAAAAGTCAGAGATAGGTTTTCTTTTTGAAAGAATCGCTGATAAAAATTCAGAGATCGGTTTTCATTTCAAAGGATCACTGATGAGAAATATCAGTGCTAGGTTTTGTTTATCAAAAAGCTTTTAATCATTTGAAGAAAGATTAGTGGTTAAAGTTTTGATTTTGAAAAATCGTCTTACTGAATGAATATTCAGTGATTGAGAGTGATAGAACATACCTGAGATTCAAAGATATTTGTTTAGAGAGTAAGTGATGAAGGAGAACTTATTATTACTGACATAATGCATGAAAGATGAACAGTTACTCTTCAAGATTCAACATTCCAAACTCACTGATGAGAAAGTTGAATCTTGTCTCATCAAGAGGTTTGGAGAATAAATCAGCGAGCTGATAGTCAGTGGGGATAAAGTGAAGTTCAATATCACCATTCATCACATGATCTCTGATAAAATGATATTTGATCTCTATGTGTTTAGTCTTTGAATGTAGCACTGGATTATTGTCTATAGCAATAGCACTAGTATTGTCGCAATAGATTGGAATCTTTGATAGCTGAAGGTCATAGTCTAATAGTTGATTTCTCATCCATAAGACTTGAGCACAACAACTTCCAGCGGCTACGTATTCAGCTTCAGCTGTGGAAGTGGATACCGAAATTTGCTTTTTACTCGCCTAGCTTACCAGCTTTCCTCCCAGAAGTTGACATCCACCAGTGGTGCTCTTTCTATCAAATTTACAACCTGCAAAATCACTATCTGAATATCCAATTAGATCGAACCCTGAATCTTTGGGATACCTAAGACCGAGGTTAGGAGTTCCTTTCAGATATCTGAAGATTCGTTTGACAGTGATCAGATGGGATTCCTTGGGTTCACGCTATCACAGATATGTAAAGTACATGATGTCAGGTCGGCTTGCTATGAGATACAGCAGGGAGCCTATCATTCCTCTATAGGTAGCGACATTAAGTGGTTTTCCAGCTGGATCCTTGTTTAATGTCAGAGGAGGTGCAATAGGAGTTTTAATTACTGAAGTCTGAGTTAGATCAAACTTTTTCAGCATATCTTTAACATACTTACCTTGGTTGATAAAAGTACCTTTTTCAGATTGTTTAATTTGAAGACCAAGAAAGTATGTTAGCTCACCCATCATACTCATTTTGTATTCTTTCTTCATTCTTTCAGCGAAACGACTACACAGAGATGGGTTAGTAGAACCAAATATTATGTCATCGACATATATTTGTACAAGAATAATATGACCTTTTATCTTTCTGAAAAACAAGGTATTATCAATTTTACCACGTTCAAAATTTTCAGAGATAAGAAAGGGTGAGAGAGTGTTATACCAAGCACGAGGGGCTTGTTTTAGACTATAGAGAGCCTTATCCAACTTATAAACATAATTTGGATGTTTAGGGTCAGGAAACCCTGGAGGTTATTCTACATAGACTTCTTCATTCAGCTTTCCATTTAGGAACGCTGATTTTACATCTATTTGATATACAATGAGGTCTTTGTAAACTGTATAAGCTATGAAGAGTCGAATTGCTTCGAGCCTAGCCACATGGGCAAAGGTTTCATCATAGTCTATGCCTTCCTCTTGTCTGTATCCCTGAGCAACAAGTCTAGCCTTGTTGTAGGTTACAATTCCATGTTCATCTATCTTGTTTCTAAACACCCATTTGGTGCCTATAACAATTTTATCAGATGGTCTAGGAACGAGATTCCAAACTTTGTTACGAGTAAACTCAGTCAGCTCTTCTTGCATAGAGTTGACCCAGTTTGGATCTCTGAGGGCATCATCAGTCTTCTTTGGCTCTATTAAAGAAATAAAGTTGACAAAGAGGCAAATATTACCTGAACTTCGTCGAGTCTGAATACCTGAGTCGGGATCACCAAGAATTTGATCTATGGGGTGATCTCTGGTCCATCGCTGAGCAGGAGCATGATCGCTCACTTCAATAGTTGGATCAACAATAGGAATGTTCACTGATGAAGAAGCCTGAGGTTCATCAGATATTAATTGTTGAGTATCAGACAAACCATTGTTATCAGAGAGATTTTTAGACGAAGACGGATCTGTTGGAGGGAGTGTGTTTAGAGGCTCAGTTGAAACCCATGAGGTGGATTCAGCGTTAAGAGGTATGATGTTTGGATCATCATCAGCAGCTAGAGAATCTGTGTGCTGATGGTTTGAGAAGAAAGGTTATGTTTCTCTGTAATAAGAAAACATCCTAGCATTTAGCTCTTCGTTTTCAGCGATTGGTTTAGAGTTCGCTGAATGAGTTTCATCAAAGGTGACATGAATTGTTTCTTCTACAGTTTGTCTTCTCTTATTGAAAACTCTGTAGGCTTTGGATATAGAGTAATATCCAAGAAATATTCCGTCATCAGGTTTTGGATCGAACTTTCCAATTGGATCTTTGTTGTTTAGAATGAAGCACTAACAACCAAATATATGAAGAAAATTGATAGAGGGTTTTCTTCCATGGAATAGTTCATAAGTTGTCTTTCCAAATCGCTTTACTATCAACGATCTGTATTGAGTAAAGCATACAGTGTTCACAGCTTCAACCCAAAATTGACTAGGGAGGTGAGAATCGTTGAGCATTAATCTAGCAGCTTCAATGATGGTTCTGTTTCTTCTTTTAGCGGCTCCGTTCTGCTGAGGCGTTCTTAATGAGGAGAAGTTGTGAGAAATTCCCTTGTTTTAAAAGAAATTTTTTAGAGAACTGTTTTTGAATTCAGTTCCATGATCACTTCTTATTGAACGAACAGTAAGATTATTCAGCACTTCCATCTTTTTAACAAAAGATATTAGTTCTTCTGGAGTATCACTTTTGCAACGAAGAAAGATAACCCAGGTGTAGCGATAGTATTCATCTACAATGACAAGTGTATATTTCTTTCCAGCTATGGATTGGATATTGACAGGGCCAAATAGATCCATATGCAAGAGTTGAAGAGGACTTGTCACTGAGGAAACTTCTTTAGATTTGAAACTAGCTTTTGTTTGTTTTCCTTTTTCACATGTTGGACATAGAGATTCCTTAGCATATGAGTGTTGAGGAAGACCAGAAACCAATTCCTTAGATGAGAGAGAATTCAGGGTTTTGAAGTTTAGATGAGAATGCCTTTTATACCATAGCCAGTTGACATCAGAAGAGGCTTTAGAAAGAAAACATATGTTTTCAGTGGTAGTAGAGTCCATATCTATTACATAGACATTTTCCTTACGATAACCACTGAGAGCAAGTTTTCCATTCTCATTTACCACTGAACATGCTTCTTGGTAAAGTGTACTTCATAGTCTTTGCCACATAGATGACTGATGCTTAGAAGATTGTGCTTCAGTCCGTCTACGTAAGCGACTCATCTGAAGGTAGTTGTCCCATTACTGAGGACACTAAACCCTCGAGTATATCCTTTTCCATTCCCACCAAAGGTCACTGAGGGACCTTTCTCTTCCTTGTATTCAGTGAGCAGATCTTTTTGTCCTGTCATGTGACGAGAGCATCCACTATCAAGATACTAGATGCCCTTTGATCCCTGCAAACATAAGGAAGATTAAACTTTCTTTGGTACCCATTTTTCAATGGGTCCTTTAGGGTTAGTGGAGATGGAAGGTTCAACAATCTTCGTAGCAGATGAAGATTCAGCTTCAGTGGTAACCTTCACTTTGGTTAATTTCTTAACCTTAGTGGTATTTTTCACCTTGGTCGATTTCTCAGCTTTGGTGACCTTCTCAGCCTTGGAGGCATTCATCTTCACTTTAGTTGTTTTATCAACTTTAGTGGCAGTTGGACATTTACTAGCAATATGGTCAGTAAACCCACAATGATAGCATTTTCTATATTTGAAGGTGGTTTTAGGACCATGAGTAGTAGGATTTGAGAAATTGAGATGAGCAAGGCCAACTCCAAGAATGCCTTTAGCATGAGATCTGGGAGGAACTTTCATTTCTTCAGATCTCTTAGGATTAAGATCAATCTTCAACTATGGAGGATAAATATCAAAGATTTCTATCACAAATCTAGAAGATCGATTTACTCAAAGTTTAGAAGAAACTTTCAGTTTTGCTTTCTTGGAAGCCTTCTGAGGATGGGAAATGGATTTTCCTTTATCTGCAGGCTTAAAGTCTTTAGATATTTCCTTAGGGATGGGATTAGAAGAAGATGAAGAAGAACATTGAGCATAAGAAGTGTCAGGGATAGAAGAGACAAACATTCCAAACTTAAGCATTGAGCTGTTTGCTTTAGGCTCATCCTGTGGTTTCCAAAAACGAAGACTAGTTCTATCACTGGCAGGGATCTGAGCACTTATAATCTCAGTGATCTTTGTTGAGGATTTACACCATCCATCAACAGTATCGTTTTCTGCTTTTAAAGCAGCGATGGCTTGTTCGCGTTCTATGCTGATGATTTCATTAACAATGACTTCATCTTTCAAACTTTCCTCTAAAAGAGTCAGTTCTCTGATCTTTTCATGACATTTCTCTAGTTGTTCAGTTAAATCAATGTTTTTGTTATCAGCTAGAGTTTTTCGGTTTAGAGCATTGTATAGATCAATCGTTAGCACATCAACAGCGTGACTTCTCTCTACTTCAGATAGAGAGGGATTTGTAGAGATAGATACTTGAGATGATATATAGCTCATGGAAGTTTCTGGAGATTCTTCCACTTCTTCTTTAATCTCGGATATGAGACAGAGATTAGCGACTTCTTCAACAGAACTTGATTCTTTTGATTCAGCCCAATCATGTTCTTCAGCGATGAGACCTTTACCTTTTCGCTTAAAGTTTTTCAACTTTTGATATTTTTATTTCAGTTTAAGGTATTTGTCATCGCTGGATCTTCTGGAGGTAGAAGGTTTGAAGACTTTCTTCGACCTGCACTCACTTGCAAAGTGTCCAATATTTTCGCAGTTAAAGCAAGTAGCAATCGTCTTATCAACAGGGGTTGATTTTGGCTTGTCAGTGAGAGAGATAGGCTTATTTCTTCTAAAATTGCTCTTTCTTGCAAATCTCTTAAAAGAGTTTGTCAAGAGTGCTAAGGACACATCAAACTCTGAAAGATCAGTGTCTGATAGTTCCTCAGATTCATTATCTAACTCAGTGATAGTGAGAGTAGATCGCTGAGATGGAATTATCTATGAAGAGAATAAAGCAATAGGAGTGCTTTTGGAGTCTTTAGAATCTTTTACAAGATTCTTCTTTAGGATATTTGATTGATCATAGTTGAGCAATATTCCATACAAGGTGCTGAGAGAAAGAGAATTTAAGTCTTTTTTCAGCTTGAGACATATTGAAAAACTGTCCCAGCATTCAGGAAGTAATTCTAAGAATTTAGTTAAGACCTCAGAATTAGAATAGGTCCTACCCACGGTTCTTAGATCAATGATTAAGCAGTTAAACCTCTGGTGAACGTCAGAGAGAGATTCGTTCTTACCAGCGATAAAACTTTCATACTGTCTTACCAAGTTAATCTTTCGAGTTTCTTGGATTTCAGTGGTGCCTTCATATTGAACACATATAGTGTCCCACATTTCCTTAGACGTTTTTAAGATGCATGATGGAATGGAAGGCTTCATCAAGGAGAGCCACAGAGATAATGGTTTTTGCCTTAGCATCTAGACCGACTTTCTTTCTGTCTTCATCACTCCACTGTCTTATCTCCTTAAGAGCATAGCGCTCAGGGACAACAAGAGTGGTGGTAGTAGCGGGAACGGAAGCTATGATAGAGAAAGGTTCATAGGGTCCCTTTGCTACGTAATCAGGTATAGTAGGGTCCACACCTTCTAGAAATAGCATCATTCAATTCTTCCAGAGAGCAAAGTTATCTCTGCTAAATCGAGGAGGTTTAGAGAGTGAACCATTATCATAATAGTTTGTGTTTGTGTTAAGTGCCATTTAGAATAGCAAGGAAGAGAAAAAAGTAAGATCTTGTTTATTAGAATAAACAGTGAGCTCTGATACCATTTGTTGGTCTCGAAGGTGCTTAACAAGTTTGTAGGGGGGGGGGGTTGAATACAAACACAAGTTTTTATAGTTTAATAAATTGTTTATTGATAAATCAAACACAATTTACAAGTCTGTTGTGGAATAAGATTAAGTATAACTCAATCTAAAGAAACTTAAGAAACACTAAGATGGTTGCACAAGAATATAGAGAATGGGAGATTGGAGATTATAGAAAACAAGGGTTTCTATATTTTAGAAATATGAAGGCTTGGGGCTTCTCTTCAGTTGGAGAGATGATCTTTCTATTTATACCCTATGCATTAAATGCATGGTCGGGCACTTTACACGTGTCCTTCATTGATTGGTTGAGAGGGTCTGACTTTGGGAGACATGTTTTTGGCCGTATCATGAACAGTGTAGTGGAAAGAGTTGTTGTACGAATTGTGGCAGAGGTATGTCCGTTCTGACACATCGTACTGGGTGTGCAAGGGAAAGACAAAAGAGACTTGAGGTATAAGCTAAGTGATAATCGATCACTGAATATCTCTTCATTCAGAGATACAAAGATGTTCAGCTATCGCTGAAGCTTTTCCTCAGGTTTCTTCGCGTGTGTAGATTTGTCTTTGCTTCACTTATATCCGCATCAGGTCACTAGTAGACTTGTCTTTGTTCAGAAGCTTCGTCTTCGATTCAGCTATGAACATCTGTTGATGCAAAACTTGTCTTCAGGGATTACGTTTGACTTTTTACATCAGAAACTATCAGCGATACTAAACATACTCAGTTTTTAACAGCTGATAGTGAAACACTAATACATATCAATGTTTACAGGAAAGATCATCAGTGATAACTGAACAAACTCAGTATGATCGTTTATGATGAAACACTAATACATTTATATTAAACGTAATTTTCACTAAGTAGAAAAGGGTCTTTATCAAATCACTGAGAGAGCATGGATCAACAGTTTGAGGCTAAAATAAAGAAGATGACAATGAAATTATCTGAGCTGTCAACTACTGCTATGAAGGAAAAGAATGTGAAGTTTGAATTACATAAGAAGTTTGACCCGCTTTTAAAGGAAAGAAACAGTTTATCTGCAAAGATAATTAAACTTGAAGAAATCATGTTCAAGGTGAAATTGACCGAACAAAAGACACCAGAGTCAATTGTTCAATCACCTAGAGATGATTTAGCTGAATCTGAAAGCTCATTCAACACAGCTTCAAGTTCATACCTTACTCATGTTTCTTCAAAAAGGTCAGTAAAATTCAAAGATCATATTTGTCCTTCTAACCTTTTCTATGATCAAAATGTTGATGGTTCAGGTAAATCTAAAATGACAAATGGCAAAGAAAAGTGGGTTTGGAAAAGAAAAGGATCCTCATATGAGAAGATGGAACAGAAATCATTTCTGCATACACTGAATGCCATGAAGAACAATGATGTGAAAGGTAAATCTTTTGACAAACCTGATACACTTTATTCTGCTAATCATCTTATCAGGCTAGCTCAACAGAATATTTGTTGTTCTTACTGTGGAGCAAATGATTTTGTGAGTAAAAATTTTGTTAATTACTGGTATGGCTCATTATATATTACTCCCAAAAGAACTGAAATTAAAAATATGGACTCAAATACCAGTGGGTACCAAAAGCGACTCAATCTGTTTTTCAGGCACCTCAAGTATAAGGGGAGTAAGAGCTTTGGCTTTTGAACAAAGCAGTTCAAGATCCAGTATTCAATGGTGAAGAATATAGACTTCTAAACACATCAGTTTAGGACTCGTTCTTCAATGATTTTGGATTTTGAACAAAACAGTTCAAGACCCGGTCTTCAATGTTAAAGATGTTGGTTTCTGAATATTACAGTTCAGAACCCGGTCTTTAATTTCAAAGAATAGTTTGTTCAGATAAGGATATTTTGCAAATATCAAGGGGGAGATTATCTGAATTTAACTCAGTTTATCATGATTTGAGGGGGAGCTTAAATCGTTTGTAAGTATCTTCTGATCTAGATCTCTTATAGTTTGAAAGAAGAACAACTTTCGAACATGAAAAATATTTTCTTAAATGTTCAAACCACTTCTCTATTGTCAAATAGATTTTATGGATTTAGAAGTGTGATTTTAAATGTTTTTCATGTCAACTCGGATTATATCATTATTTCTGACCGTGTGTTTCTAAAAAGAAAAATACTTGTCTATTATCTTGTCTATATACTGTCAAGTAATTCATACACACCGGTTCATTACTTCATTTGAAATTGTTATTACCATGTCTCAAAACAAAATAATTTTTCGATGGTAATACCCTCGTTTGATTTCACTGTTGTTGAGCGTCAAACATCATTTCAATCTTTGTGCGTTCATTGCTAAATTGTTTATATTTGTTTATATAAACATCTATCAAGTTCTTTGATACCCCAATCTTAAATGTTCACATTCATGATATTTGATCTGTTGATACATTGTCAGATTCTCTAAACAATTATCTTGATTTCATTTAATTCATTCATAATTCTTGTTTCGAGATATCTTCAAAGTTTAAATGCTTAAATTTCATTCATATTTTTTATGAGCACACATTTTGACAATGTTATCATAATTTATGCTTAATTATTCAAATAAATTGTTGAGCAACACCATTCTTTTTAGGACAAAATAACATGGGATTTGTTTGAGAACTTAAACAGAACTTCTATGGATTCACGTTAACCTGTGTTTCCTACATCGAAAGTAATCATAAGAGTGATTGAGGGGTCTATATCAAAGAGTGGGTGTGATGAGGTAATATGAAAAAAAAGATTGGTTAGAAGTGAGCTTAAATGTTCAAAAGAAAGAGGATGTGCGATCAGAGTTAAAAGAATATGAAAACTATGCACCAACTACTTTCTGAGTCGGGCAGCCACATAATCTGTTAGTTCACATTCTTTGGTGACCATTATTGAAATAGACAGTGATCCCATGCCAACTCTTGCTTTACCCCCCACCATCCACTCATTTCTTTCTTGACATAGAAATGTTTCAATTTCTTTAGTGACGCAACATATATGCTAACCGTTCTTCACTTGGAAGTTCTGGATATAGAAAAAGAAGGAAATCTGACTCACCTTCGACCTTTAATCATGCACATTGAGTCCATGTAATACTGATGTTATATCAATGGTTTACATATTTTTTAGCCTAATAAAGCAAAATTTATGCTTAATTCTTTCATATTCCCACAGAAAATTCGTTTTTCTGTCAGAACGTTCATAGAATTACCTTATGTTATTCGATGATTGAATGGAAGATACAAACTATCCAAAGATCCCTCAAAGATGCAAAGTTTAAAGACGTTCAAGATTTCAAATTCCTATTAAAGACTTGATGACTTTTCAAAGAAAAAGTGAATAACTTTTCAAGATTCTTCAAAGCATCAAAGTTTAAAGATTGTCAGAGCTTTAAAGTTTAAAGCCATCAGAGTTTAAAGTTTTGAAGAATCAAGAGTTGAAGACTAATTTCATTTTTTTTAATCTTGAATCTAAAGGGGGGGAATGTTAGGGTATTATTGTATTCAAGATTTAAGTGAAAAAGTTAAGGTGTGTAAAGTCAAACCTAGTCAAGTCTTGGTTAGTCAATGTTGTTTTACCTTGTGTTTGTACATGGTGTTTGACCATATAAATAGCCTTTGTTCCTGTAGATAGGTATGTAGAGTGTTGCTAAGAGACTTGTGGTTGTAATTCTTGTAATACCTTGTTAGATCTATGATATCAATGTATAGTAGAATCCCCCTTTTGTCTACTCCTCCCCCTGATTCATGCATTAATCAAGGGAGTTTGGAAAACATTTACATTTCAATACTTTCTACATGTTTCCCAAAATATGGTTTTGGGTAATGATTTGATAAAGTATGTCACGTTCTCCTGACATCTTACTTGATTCACTTAAATCGAAAGGAGAGTTTTGTTATTGTTGATTGTATAAAACTTAAGCAGATAATGCTTTGTGTTATCACCCTTGATGTATCTTGTTTTAATTTCTTTTATACATGATGCATTATTTGCATATATGTAAGTAGGATATTGGTTGAACTCAAAATTACTAGTTCCTCTAATATGTGTAATGATAGTCCTTAATCATATCATTCTTTAATTATCTCATGGAGAGTAATATTCTTGGAATAGTTCAAAGAGGTAGTTATAAGGGTTTGCTTAGCTTACTTCCAAGCAAAATGAGTGTTCCATGTGGTAATTCCTTATCTAGTTTGGGAACAACCTTTGTATGGGTCAAACAGATACCTAATATCAGCAAAGACATACCAAGACATTGTTTAGTGTTTTTCTATAAAAGTTAGTACTTTTGTTGCTTACATTCTAAGTAGGTATTGAAGTTCCATTATCAATCTCATTTTTCTTTGAATATGGAAAGTATAAGCCCATGTCAAAGGTTCCAAAAGATTAACTTGATATGATTGCAATGACTTTGCGTTGGCGCTGAGCTAAATCTAGCTAACAAGTTCGCTGAGAAATATAATATATGGTCAAGTGTGTTGTGCTAAGTACGATAATGCGCATATTGTACTTAGATAGGGAATTCCAGCTCCCAACACTTTTTTTTACCATCTTTTAGATGAAATAGATCTTTCCTTATATCCAACACTTTGACCGATCATGGGTGTGCTAACCGTATGCGCTTTGTCCATATTAAATTGCCTGATTATTTTCTAGACATATGCGATCAGTTTATTAATATTTCACAAACTCGGTGTCTTAGGTCAAATAGCTAGACAAAACCAAGTTTTCCCAAGATTTTTCATTTCAAATGTACATTTCAAGTAGCTTGTGGTTTCTCTTATTTCATCAAGAGTGCCTATTATGTTCATAACATTGACATATAAAACTACTTTGAAAATATGGAACTTGTTTTCCTAAATAAATAAGTAAGGGCACAATTCATCGTTCTTATATATCTTTTCCTAATCAAGTATTCACTTAGGCGGGTTTACCACATCCCATTAGTTTTCTTTAATCTATAAAGTGAGTGTTCAATTTTATTGCAAATGCATTTCGTGGTTTAGAGTTACTTGATTTTGGTAATATAATTTCATCAAGTACTTTTTTATATCTCTGAATCTAGATACCCGTAGAGATATGTGGTGACCACTTTCATGAGCTTCATTTCCAGTCCTTTAGAAACTACTAGGCTAATTAATTAGCAGAACTTTATAAGGTCCATCATGTGAGTGTAAGTCTTCTTGTGTTTAATCTAGGACTTTGTGAGAAACCTTGCTCCAAAGGAGAGCCTCATTCATTATGACTTAATTATTCTCATTACGCTTTATGACAAATGATTTATCTATATCTTACAGGCTTTACACTTGGTAGGTTAGCACTACCAAACCAAATATCGAATAATATAATTCTACAGGATTGCTTCTTTTCATGTAGGACAATTTGCTCTTTGTTGATATTCTTCAACCGAGCATGGTTCGATGTCAATGTGCACTATCATCTCATGAGCTATAATATATGTGAATATATCATCAAGGAGTATGTGTGATCTATCCATCGACTCATATTCACTCTCATAATTCGTTTGAGATTTCTTTGATCTCTAGAATCAATATTAACTTCGGAGCGTCCTCCAATAATGATTCATAGACATAGTTATAATTAGAGACAATCTCATGAGAGGTTTATGTATTGATGATTAATAGTTGTGTCTTACTCTTATCTTCCTTTAGATGAATATTTTTGGAACCAAGGAGCTTACCCTATTTCCTTTTAGGAGTTACGACCTCAACCACACCTCCACTATGTGTGATTGCAACGCACTTTCCAGCAACGTAGTGCCCTTGTTTGGTGACTTTTGACCTTGTGAGTATATTTGCAGCTCGTATATGTGATCTGGTCACTTTTGTAATAACATTAAACGTATCAGGTATAGAGTATGATTCGTTTGACTTCAACATTACATTGTGAAGCTTTGGGGATCAAAATGAGATGGAGTGGGAATATTCAATGACACTTCCTATCATTCCCTTGAAAAATCCTTTTAGGGGAAGACTGTCTCATCAAAGTGACAACCTGCAAATCTAGTGGTAAAGAGATCACTAGTCAAAGATTCTAATTTGCGGATAATGGTTGGGAATTCATATCCAACATATACCGAATTGTCTTTAAGAACCCATTTTGATGCGTTGTGGGGGAGCAATTGGCACATATGCTACACAACTAAACACGTGTAAATGTAAAATATCATGCTTATATCAAGTTACATCCTGGTATTCATGAGACTCGTTAGCTAGTTATGTGTCTAAGAACGGAAAAAAAACTGCATATAATAATTGTGTAACCCCAGGCAGATGTGGGTAAATTGGTGTGCATAATTAATGTCCTAGATATCATCAATATTCTTTTGATAGTAACTTCTACGAGAGCATTTTATATATACACATGGCGTATAGGAAACTTTACATTGATCCCAATATATATGCAATAATATCAAATCCTTATGATGTAAACTCTCCAACATTCCAAGTTATGTACACTTGATGAGATAATCAATATGGTGAGCCCTTAAACATATAGCTATGGCTAGGAGTGCAGCATTTCATGTGGACAATAATACAACATGTGTTCATCGTGTCAAAACCAGAACCATATATTACTTTAATGGCCCGCATTATAGATGTTTATATCCATAAAGATCACCTTGTATTCGTTGTAAGAATGAAATATTTTTGTATTATGTCCATAGCTTTAGGATGGTTTCATTCCTGTCTTGGCTAAGGATCAAGATATACAAAATTTTTAGGTATTCGAGAGGGCATATTATCATGGTGGTGTTGCTTCTTATGTTGCAGAAGTCAACAACTGCAATTTGCCTCATTTTACCTTTCACTCGAAAGAAAATGTATCTATGTATATTTTTCAATACACAGATCACTATGTCATGACAATGGTGTCCTACGTGGTCATGTCGAAACACATATGTGTCATTGTCCCAAAGTTCTTAATAGGTGACAAAATATGATTTAATGACCTAGATAATCTACTAAATTGACACATTAATTTCTCTATGAAAGTTTAATTTTTCCCTAGATTCAAGCACAATTCAAAATATAAGATTTCACAATTTAAGTTCTAGAGAGAGAGTAGTGAGAGACAGTCACAAGTCGTATGTGTTATTAATGTATGAAAGTTACAAGCTTGACTCTAGATACTTACATCTCTCAAAGACTAAGCTATTTATATCTGAGAAAAACTCTCAAGACATTAAACTCTCACAAGCTTACAAGCTACACAAACTCTCATAAGGCTAAAGTCTTATATCAATAAGGTTGACTTTGTTGACTTTACAGACTTTGACTTTTTTTCATTAAATCTTGTATACAATAAAATACACTAACAATCTCCCCCTTTGTATTCAAGATTTAATAAAAATTTGACAATCGTCTTTAGCGCTTGATTCTTCAAATCTTTAACTTTGACAGCTTTGAACGTTGAAGCTCTGACAATCTTTAAACTCTGATGCTTTTGAAGAATCTTGAAAAGTATTTAACTTTGTCTTTGAAAAGCCAACATGTCTTGAACAAAACTTTGTCTCTTTGAAACTTCTGAACTTTGAAACTACAGAAATCTTTGAACTTTACATCTTTGAACTATTGACGGAGGAGTCTTTGATTTTGTATCTTCATCTCTCTGATCTCTGGATCGTCTTCAGAAAATAAACTTTCTTGAATTATCTTCAAAACATAATCTTCAGAATCTATTGACTTTTATCTGTCTTGAATTTGAATTTCCAGAAAGTATCTCTCTTTTTTCTTTAGAAAATCTCTTCTTTTTACGCTTTGAAATTGAAATCTTTAAAATATCTCCCCCTTTTTGATGATTGTGAGCATCATGATCATCAAAATTTCCTCACTTTCATCACTTTCTCTGAATATGAATTTCCCCCTTTGTGAAAAACTAACAATCTCCGCCCTTTATAGTAATTTGACAATCTCCGCTCTTTGATCTGAGTACTTGTCAATTCAAGAGTGTATACCCGAATCTTTTCAAATTCAGATATAATAAACGTTGTAATACTGAATCAAGAAATGATACAGTTAAAATTGCCTGTAAGTAGCACGGAGCTACTTTGTACAACGGATGTACATGGAAAGGAGCTTTTTGATGTTCACTCCACCAGGGCTTCCATTCAATCATCGAAAAACCACAAAGGAATTTTCTAAGAATGTTATGACAAGAAAACTTATTCCTTGTGTGTACGTGAAAGTGTATGAATGATTGAAGCTACTCAATCTTTTTCAGGCTCAAATTGTGTAAACTGTTGAGACAACAACAAGTATTACACGGACTCAATGTTCATGAAAGAGGTATGAAGGTGGGGCAAACTTCCTTCTTTTTCAATATCCAAATCTTCCGAGTGAAGACCAGATAGTTGATGTGTTGCGTCCCCAAATAAAATGAAACATTTCTTTGTTAAGAAAGAAACGAGTGCTTGGTGGGGTAATTGCAAGAGTTGGCATGTGCTCACTGCCTGTTTCAATGATGGTCACCAAAGAATGTGAACCAATCAGTAGATGTGGTTGCCCGGCTCAGAAAGTGGTTGGTGCAGAGTTTTGATATTCTTTTAACTCTGATCTCACACCCTCTTTCTTTTGAACATTTAAGCTCACTTCTAACCAAACTTTCATTTCCATTTTACCGCTCAACACAATGAGAAAAACTCAACCGAATGAGTTATCTCCCCCAGTCTTTGATTTAAGACCCCTCACCCCTCAATCACTCGAGGATAACTTTCGGGGTAGGAAACACTGGCTAACGTGAATCCATGGAAGTTTTGTTTAAGCTCTCACACGAATCCTAGTAATTGTCCTAAAAAGAATGTGTTGCTCAACAATTTAACTTAAACAGTTAAGCACATGATATCATTGTCATAGAAATGTATGCTCATTCAGGATAAGAATTATATTTGAGCATTTGAACTTTGAAGATATCTCAAAACAATGATATTGAATGAATGAAATGAAATCAAGAGAATTGTTTTGAGAATCTGACAATGTATCTATCAGATCAAATATCATTGGATATGATACCAATTGTTATGTATTTTCCCAGATTCCAAGCTCAATTCAATCAAGATTTGACTTTGAAGTTCTAGAGAGAGAATGTAGAGAGAGAAATCATAAGTCGTCTTATTATCAATCTGACAATTACAAGTTCTAGTTACAAACTCTCAAGACGCAAAGCCTATTTATATGAAACACTAAAACACTCATAATGCTAAACACACAAAGTATACTGTTAAGTCTAATTTTGTAGTAATCATTGTATTTATTTTATAGCTTTTACTGCTTTCTGTAGTGTAATATGTTTTGTAAAGGCTTGGGGTATTTAAGTCCCCTTATAGCCTTTGTGTTGTAACTTTGGACACGCACAATTCAATACATCTGAAAGTTTGCGCTTCATTACTTTCTCTCTCTAAGAATCAGTGATATTGGAACTCACAATTGGTATCAGAGCAATCTGAATCTTGAGAGGATTGAGAGATTAGTGTTTTAGTTTCTGGATTTGTGAATTGAAGTAGAAAACTCGATCGATTTTCTTGATTTTTTCAAGAAAATCTCGTTTTTTGCTTCTTCATCAAATTTGGACTGGTTTTTGATCAATCTGTGTTGAAATTGGACTTAATTGATTCGTTTTTGCTAATCGATCTTAATTGCTTCTTTGTGTTTAGCATAAAAATCTTGTTTAGATCTTCAATTTGCAGATTTTGCATTTTCTGGAAAATCGACATTCTCGTTCTGTTCTTTGTCAATTTTTTTGATTTTCTTGATTTTAATCGATTTGGTTAATCAAAAGTTGTTTGAAAGGTGTTTTCGTTATTAATTGTGTGAATTTCTTGTTTAAATTTCATAGTTTGATTTGTACTTGCGAAAATATGTGAATTGGTGAACTTTGCGTGTTATTCAAAGTTCTTTGTGTGTCATTCAAAGAACTTTGCGGGTTAATCATATACTTTGCGTCTTCATCTTGTGACTTTGCGTGTCATTCATAGTTCGCATGAATTAGTTGTGTTCTTGATTTTTGCGTTTCATTCTTAAGAGTTTGCGTATCATTCAAATGTGTTTGCGTATGATTCTTATGCTTTGCGCCTCATACATTCATTCTTAGGTTTTGTGATCTAACTCTTGTGTTAGAAAATTTTTCAGGTTTGCGGCTGTCTTTGGAAACGCAAAGCTTGTTTCTCGGTTCTAGTCTAACACGCAAACCATCAGTTTGCTTTTCTCTCTTCAAGTGAATAGTCAGTGCTTCAAACGCAAAGTCTTTCACCCGCGAAGTTTCTCACCCGAAAAGTCTTTCACCCGCGAAGTTTCTCACCCGAGAAGTCTTTCACCCACGAAGTCTCTTACTCGAAAAGTCTTCACACGCAAAGATTCAATTCGCGTTCTCTTCAGCAAACGCAAAAATTAGTTTGCGTTCCCTTCTGCAATCGCAAAGTTCAGCAAACGCAAAGATCACTTTGTGTTTCACGAAGCAACCGCAAAGCTCACTTTGCGCTCCTCATTACAAACGCAAACAATCAGTTTGCGGGTCTCTCTTACTTGGAAAACTTTTTCTAAATTTTCTGACTTTTTCACAAGATGTCTTTGCAAGCACAGATTTACAAGAATGACCTCATGATGTCTTTGGGGTTTGATACTCGACCACCAGTTCTCATCAATGAAAATGAATTCGAACAGTGGAAGGATCGGTTCATAAACTTTATTGAAAGGCAACCAAATAGGGAGAACATGATGAAATCACTGACTCAGGGTCCTATGGAAACTCCAAGGAAAGTGATCCCAGCTACTGCTACTACACCTGCTACCACTGTTGCTAAAGAAGTAAGGGAATATGATGCTGATGAGATGTTACGACATCAAGCTGATAGTCAGGCCAAATCAAATCTGATTCTTGCTATTCCCAACTCCATTTATAACAGAATCGATTGCTTCAAACAGAATCCTATGCTGATGTGGACTCAACTTGAAAAGATCATGCTTGGTACTGCAATGTCAACTCAGTTGCGTCAGACTAGATATATGTACAATTTTGAGAAGTTCAAGGCTAAGGATGGAGAAAGCTTGAAGAATGTTTTTGATCGATTCTGGGTTGTTATAAATGATCTCTACAAGATCAAAGTTACCAAGACTGAGTTAGAGGCTAACTTGAAGTTTCTGAACGCTTTACAACCTGAGTGGAACAAGTCATGCCACAGAATGAGAAATGATGTCAGAATCTGAACCATGCCTATTCAGGAGTTATTCGAAATTCTGATGACAGATGAATCTATAGTAATGGAGAAGAAGGCGAAAATGAATAAGAAGAACAAGCCTCTGTCAATAGATCCTATTGCACTTTTAGATAGTCAACTTGCTGAGCAAGCTTTGACTGAATCAACTTATGATGGATCAACAGATGATGATGGCGAAGCACTCGAATAGGCCATGATACTTTTGACTCAGCACTATCAGAAGAGATTCAAGCACAAATCTGGTTCGAACAATCTGTGGTTTACTTCTGGTTCTAAGAAGATAGAACCTGGTGCTCCTTCAAAGCCATACACTCCGAAGTATGAACCAGCTAAGGTGGTTGAACAGAAGAAGGATGAGAAAAAGGTGATGAATTTCTTTAACTGTGGAAAGCCTGGACATATTGCTAAGGAATGCAGAGTCAAAGTGGTAAAAGATGTTGCTTTTTACCGAAAGAAGTTGGCTCTCGCTGAAAAGAAGGAAAGTGGAACCGTTCTGTTGGCCGAAGAAGAGTACTGGTTGGATCATTCGGACAATGAGGCTGAGAATGAAGAAACAGCGGCCATGTGCTTTATATGTGATGACAATTCTGATGATGAGGAAGAGGATACATCATCTGATGGTTCTGAGGTAATATCTGAGTTTAACTATAATTTCTTCTTATCTCAAATGAATGTTTTTATCCCTGGTTTGCATGATTTGCACTCAAAGTTCATTTCTAAAAAAGTTAAAAATCAAGAAAAGTCTGATTTAATTGATAAAGCGCAAATTTCTTTAAAAGATGAAAAATCAATTTTAATTGATACAAAAGAGAAATTTCAAAAGCAGTTAGTTGATCTTGAAAATTCAAATCAGACTTATCATGATTCATTGACTGAACTGACTTCTTCAAATAAAATCCTTTCTGAAAAGATAATTGTTTTAGAAAAGAAATTGTATAATAGAGAACAGTCTGAGCAAACAATTTACATGAATAAACCAAGGAGTGAAGAAGCTATAAAGGAAAAGTGGAGACTTGGTTTCGAAAATCCGCATTTTTTAAATAATGCTAAAAATGAAGTTCCTACTTTATACGAATATGATTATTTTACTCTTGCAAGATATGCTCCTCAGTTTAAATTCTTTTGGACAACTGAGAAACAAATCTTGGAAGAAGAAAATGTGAAAAGGATGAAAAATAAGAGGATGGAAATGCCATTTGTTTACACTTCTGAAAATGCAAAATATTTTCCTAATCAATCTAAGAAATCCAGAAAATTTCAAAATCTTTTAAATGACAAATCTTCCAATAAATCTTCATTTTCAACAGATTTTGGGGATATTTTTACTAACACTGAAAAGGAAAATGTATCTTTGGTATCTTATGATACTAAGAAATACATTCCCCCATTAGTGTTAGAAGAAAAGATTGTTGATCTTGAAGATAGATTGGAAGAACAAAATCTTCAAACTTGTTTAGAAAACAATTTATTTCTTTTTATAATGAAAACAAGTTTTGAAAATAAAATTTCTTCTGGATTGTCAAAAGATTCAAAGAAAAATACTAAAGTTTTGAAAAACAATGGCCATTTGCGTTCTACATTAGAAACGCAAACTGAGAGTTTGCGCATGAAGTTGGGCGCGCAAAGCTCAGTTTGCGCTTCCAATAAGAAACACAAACCTCCTCCAAACTTGCGAAATTTTGAAAATTTTCACTCCAAGGCTAGTTCTTCAATATCAAATGATAAGACTGATTTCTTTGATAAAGTTTCTTCTTCTGATTCAATTATTGATAATTCTTTTCTGCTAAATGCTCAATTTTATAAAAAGAAACGTAAAAGAAGAAGATCAAAGAAGTCAAAGAAATATGATACTGTATTATCTGAAAAATCTAATGTTTCTGATTTTTCTTCTTCAGATCGGACTGTGAGGAAGTCATCAAGGCAGATTTGGAAGATGAAACAACCAATTTTAGAATCTGAACTGTTAGGAGTTAATTGTGTAGATAATCTTTTTGATACTGATACATTTGCTACATGTAATAAAAACCCAAAATACTCTTTTCAGCAAATGTTTGATATATCAAAGAATATCTCATATGCTTCTTCTAGTTCTGATTCTGATGATTGTGTTTTATCTTCAATTGATAATTGCTTTCATTCGTGCATGAAAAATAAATCTATGAAAAATAAAAGGCATAAATCTAACAAGGGACCCATAAGCATATGGGTACCTAAAAAGGTGTAGTTTCTGTGTGTGCAGCTTAGTCAATTATGGTATCTGGATTCGGGATGTTCAAAAACATATGACTGGCAACAAATATCTTCTATCTAATTTTAAAGATAAATGTTGTGGTCGTGTGAAATTTGGTAACTGTGAGACAACTCCGATTCTTGGTTATGGTGATCTAATTCAAGGAAACATAACTGTCAAAAGGGTAAGCTATGTCGAGGGTCTAAGTCACAACTTATTCAGCATCGGTCAATTCTGCGATAAAGATCTTGAAGTGAGCTTCAAATCAAAAAGGGTTGTTGTAAAGAATGATAGTGGCAAAGACTTAATAGTTGGAAAGAGAAGATCTAATTTGTATACAATTGATCTTTCCAAAGTTAAGGTCTCATCAAATTTGTGTTTACTATCCAAAGCCTCTATCAGTGATAGTTGGATTTGGCATCGTCGACTGGCTCATCTTAACTTCAAGTATATGGATCGTTTGGTCAAGAATGATTCAGTGAGAGGTCTTCCAGTTCTCCGTTTCCAGAAAGACCATCTATGCCAGGATTGTGATAAAGGAAAAATGAAGAAAGCTCCTCACAAGCCTAAACCTGAACACTGCACATCGGCTTTTCTTGATCTTTTGCATGTTGATCTGTGTGGTCCGATGAAGACAAAGAGTTTAGGACATAACAAATATGTTTTGGTGATTGTTGATGACTACTCCAGATATACTTGGGTAAAATTTCTGAAGTCAAAAGACGAGACTCCTGAAGTACTCATCAACCTTATCAAGACAACTCAGACAAATAAGCAGAAGCAAGTGAAAGTGGTAAGATTTGACAATGGCACTGAATTCAAAAACAGTACTCTTCAGGCATTCTATGAATCTCAAGGAATACAACAACAATTTTCTGCTGCACGTACTACGCAACAGAACGGCGTTGTTGAAAGAAGAAACAGAACGCTTGTTGAGTCCGCCAGGTCAATGCTCGCTTATTCAGGTCTAGCTTTGTCTTACTGGGCTGAAGCAGTGTCAACTGCCTGTCATACACAGAACAGATCAATTCTGGATCGTCGATTCAACAAAACACCGTATGAACTTATGAACGGGATCAAACCGAACATCAAGTATTTCAAGTCATTCGGGTGTAAATTCTATGTTCTGAATGACAGGGAGAATCTCAACAAGTTTAGTCCAAAAGCAGACGAAGGTGTATTCGTGGGTTATTCTTCAAACTCTGCTGCTTATAGAGTATTTCTGATCTCTGCAAGAAAGGTCAGAGAGAGTGTTAATGTAAAATTTGGCGAAGCTGCTGATTTGGTTTCTAGTCACTCAGACTCAGAACCCGCACTTACTGGAAACTCAGTTTCTGAACAAATCAGTTCAGAACCTGCTCTTTCACCAAATAACCAGGATTCTTCTTCTCCCTCTCCTAATCTTTCTGATCTTGATTTTCTATTTGAAAATTTTTATGATGATGTGCCTAGAACTAATTCTGAAAATGTTTCTAATGTTTTGAATCAGGAAACTGAGAGCTCATCTATTCCAAATTCCGCTGCATCCATCTCTGACAATGATGCTGCTCCAGTCTCTCCTGTTCAACAAGAACCGGCACAACAAGAATTGGTTAAATCAGACAATGTTCAATCAGAAACTGAGCCTATTCTTGAAGAACCTATTCAAGAAGAATCCATTCAAGATCAATCTGCTCAAGAGGAATCAGTTCAGGAGGAAGCACCGAATGATGTTATTCAACAAACTGTTCCCGAATCTGATTCAGAGATTGTTGAGATATCTCCTCCTCAAGTTGAAACTATTTCTATTTCATCTTCTGATGTAGAAGTTTCTGAACCTCCCTCTCATCAATTACAAGTGGTTCAAGAAGTAATTGATCCTCTCCCTCATACAACAAAGTGGACAAGATCTCATCCAATTCATCAAATTATTGGAGATCCTCAAGCTAGTGTGTCTACACGTTCCAGGACGGCTACTTCCAATGAATATCTCTTCACTTGCTTCCTAAGCAAGATTGAACCAACAAAAGTTTCTGAAGCATTGGAAGACACAGACTGGATTATAGCAATGCAAGAGGAGATAAATCAATTTGACGCACTCAAAGTTTGGAGACTTGTACCAAAGCCAAAAGGAAAGAGCATAATTGGTACAAAGTGGAAATTCAAGAATAAGAAAGACAAAGATGGTATCGTCGTTCGGAACAAAGCAAGGTTGGTAGCCAAAGGATATCGACAAGAAGAAGGTATTGACTATGATGAAACGTTTGCACCCGTTGCCAGATTGGAAGCTATCAGAATGTTTCTTGCCTTCGCTGCTTATCGCAACTTCACAGTATATCAAATGGACGTCAAGACGACATTTCTCAATGGCAAGCTGAAAGAAGAAGTATATGTATCTCAGCCAGAGGGATTTATTGACAAAATCGTCCAGATTATGTATATTTTCTCGATAAAGCATTGTATGGTTTGAAACAAGCTCTTCGGGCATGGTATGACGAGTTGTCAGCTTTCTTGGCCAAATACGGCTTCACCAAAGGGTCTATCGATACTACTGTTTTCATTTATAGAACTAATCTTGATATCTGCTTAGTACAAATATACGTAGATGATATTATTTTCGGTGCGACTAATAAATCTTTGTGTACTTGGTTTTCTGATCTTATGACCTCTATATTTCAGATGACCATGATGGGAGAAATCAACTTCTTCCTCGGCTTACAAGTGAAACAGCTTCCTGATGGTATCTTCATCAATCAGTCAAAGTACATATTTGACATTTTGAAGAAATTCAAGATGGACAAATCTACTTCAATCGGAACGCCGATGGCTCACGGTGCCAAACTCGGACTCGATCCAGATGGAAAAGTTGTGGATCAAAAGACATACAGAGGAATGATCGGATCACTGATGTATCTAACTGCCAGTCGCCCGGACATAATGTTTTCAACGTGCCTGTGTGCCCGATTTCAAGCTAAACCAAAAGAATCTCATCTTTTAGCAGTCAAACGCATTTTTAGATATATTAAAGGAACTCCTTATTTAGGATTAGGGTATCCTAAAAGTTCTGACTATAATTTGATTACTTATTCAGATGCAGATTTTAGTGGTAATCAATTGGACAGGAAGAGTACTTCTGGTCATCTTCAGTTCTTAGGTGACAGATTGATAAGTTGGGCGTCGAAAAAGCAAAACTGCGTTTCAATTTCAACAGCCAAAGCTGAATACGTCGCTGCAGCTAGTTGTTGTGCTCAAGTGCTTTGGATGAAAACACAACTTCGGGATTACGGGATTATGTACAAGACAGTGCCAATATATTGTGACAGCAAGTCTGCAATTTCCATTTCAGTCAATCCTGTCCAGCACACCAAGACCAAGCACATAGACATGAGATACCATTTTATAAAGCATCACGTGGAAGAAGGTACTATTGAATTATATTTTGTCCCAACTGAATATCAACTTGCTGATATATTTACAAAATCTTTAGATGAAAAACGATTTAACTTTCTGCTTTCAAAACTTGGCATATTGAATTTAAAAGTTTAAATCTTTACAAATTTTATTCTATAAAGTTTAATATTTCAGATTTTCTTTCTGTTGAATAAAATGTGTGTCTAGGATCTTTTACAAGTCGCCTTGTTTTTATTTAAAGTTTCATATGTTCAACGTTCAAATCTTTCAAACATCGAAAAGTCAGCAACATGTTTGACGCTTTAGATACTGCTTTAAAGATATGTGAGTCGGCATATTTATGGTTTACTTTGCTTGAACAACCTAAGTGATCAAAATTGTAGATTGTAATGAAAATATGGGCTAAGCGATTCTATATAGATCTGAGTTATTGAGATGATCAATTTTTTGAGTTGCGATAAACCTGTAAATTTGTGAAAATCTTAATTCTTGATGACTTAGTGTTTGTACATGCAAAGTTCTTCATTTTATGTTTAGAATTGCATTTTTCTTGAAGCTAATCAGAGATCGCATGCGAGCACACTGAATAGATACCTGCAAGTGTTTGACACTGAACATGTCTTAACTTGATATACAATGAAACATGTTTCTGTATCCAACAACTTCCGTTTGATTTCAACTGATTCATAAATCTGGGATATTCTACTAAGTAGACTTTAATTTGTTTAGTGTTTAAAAAATTTATATATTCAGTTGTTACAAAATTTATATTCAATATGATCATCTTTCATACTGATGTCTTTATGTTTGAGTATCTGTATTTTTGATATGGTCTGTGCAATTTTCAAGGGGGAGTAAGTAAGAATTTCAAGGGCGAGTTCATCTGAAAAAGATTTTTTTTGTGTTTGAGGAGGAGTAAGTAAGAATTTCTATCTGTGCTGATCAGAAATTAAACAGGTATGTTTTTCAGATTTTTTTACACATTTGCTATATTAACAGTTTAATTTTTGTGCATGTGTGTAGGGGGAGCAAAAGGATTTCAGGTATATTTTTACAAATTTTTTTATTTTTTATTTTTTTTATTATTATTTCTATTTTTTTATGTTTTAGATATAGATTTGTTTTAGTTTTCTAAGTATAAATAGTGTTTTCTTTTCATTTTCATCTTTTTCCCGCCTACTGTTCATTCTATCTGACTTTTCGGCTCCTCATTCTCTCTTTCGTTTTCTGTGTTCTCGATTCCAATCTGTTCTCTTTCAGATTTTGTTTTCGAGAAATAAAGGTATGTTCTGATTCTATTAACCTCGTTTATTGTTGATTGTGTTCAATTTGATAGTGCTTATTATCGTGTTCGTATTCTCGATTCCAATCTGATGTTCGTATTTTTTCGTTCTATTCATAATACTCAGATTGTGAATTCGTGCTTTGATTCTTAAATTGGGTATTGGGTTATACTTAGATCAGTATATCGTTCATCAGGTATGTTTTCGTTTTCTTTAATTTCGTTTATTCTAGCTTTAATTTCAGTTTTTGTGGTTTTCGGGTTGTTAAATCGCGAACCCTTGGTTTTTGTAAGGATGATAGACCCGCAAAGTCTACTTTGCGTGTCCAGTTAGAACCACAAAGTGAACTTCGCGTGTCTAACTAGAACCGCAAAGTGAACTTTGCGTGTCTAACTAGAAACGCAAAGTCTACTTTGCGTTTCTATCATGTGAATCTTTTTGTTCTTTCCAAGTATAGTTTACGTATCAACTAGGACACGCAAAGTGTACTTTGCGTCTCCTCTTTGACACGCAAACTTTATTTTGTGTGTTTGTTTCTCGTTTTAGATTTGGGTATCATGTTAGAAACGCAAAGTGAACTTTGCGAGTCTTGTTAGAAACGCAAAGTGTACTTTACGCGTCTAACTAGAAACGCAAAGTGAACTTTGCGAGTCTAGTTAGAAACGCAAAGTCTACTTTGCGCGTCTAACTAGAAACGCAAAGTGAACTTTGCGAGTCTAGTTAGAAACGCAAAGTGTACTTTGCGCGTCTAACTAGAAACGTAAAGTCTACTTTGCGATTCTAACTTGATACGCAAACCTTCTTTTTTTAGTGTTTTTGTATGTCTTCTTTTGATTTTCTAAATATAGTTTTCGAACCATGTTAGACCGGCAAAGTCTACTTTGCGTGTCTAACTAGAAACGCAAAGTGAACTTTGCGAGTCTAGTTAGAAACGCAAAGTGTACTTTGCGCGTCTAACAAGAAACGCAAAGTCTACTTTGCGCTTCTAACTTGACCCGCAAACCATACTTAGAAATTTTTTTTTATTTTTTTTTCTCTTTTTCTAATTCTTTTTCATTTTGTTTTCCAGGTCTCTTATGGCTTCCAAAACTAATACTGATCCCATGATTCAAGATGAGAATGCCATTCTCGACGATCCATCTGATCGAGCCTCTCATGATACTCCAATGCCGTCACATCCTTCTGTAGGGGCCGATCTTTCTGCTTCTAGACGTACACCAAATGATGTGTTCCCAACCATCATGTACATGCCATACAAGCCAAACAACTATCACGTGGACTTTGACAGAATCAAGATTCATCCCGTGATACGAGCAATTCTCAAAGGACATCCACTTGCCCCTGCTCTTTCATACTGTGCAGATGTTCCTGAAGTGTATCTATAGCAAGCTTGGAATACTATAACAAAGAATGAACTGGCTCGTCCGCATCGCTTTGAGCTTCAAGTAGATCAATTTGAATCTTCCCTTTCCTACAAACGACTGAGATTGATACTGGATCTTCCTGAGCCGAACTCCAGACCAGGCAGAAATACATATGACACTTTTCCATCTGAAGAGGAAGTCTATGAAGGGATTCGGAATCTTGGATATGTGGGTACTTTGAACAAACCTACAGATTTTGACAAGTCCAATCTACCTCCAGTTTGGTACGCACTGTTCTCTGTTCTCATTAGGTGCCTGACATCGAAGCATTCTGGCATTGACAGTGCAAGTCTACTGTATCTCCGATTGTTCCATGCAGTCGTCTATGACTTGCATGTCGACTATACGCTTATCTTTTGGACAGAACTCTCGGAGGTGGTACATGACAAGTCCACCAACAGGAAACGAAAGTTTATTCCGTTTGTCAGATTTATGAAGCTTATTGTCATGGCCTCAGGTTCCAGATTCGGAAATGTCTTACATTCAGAAGAAGAAGAAAACTTTCAACTATTCTATGACTATTCCATATGCTCTTATTGCCAACTACGCTGATGTTGCAAATGAGGATGTCATAGAATACTGTATGGATAATGAGTTCATGGAAGTTGTACAAGAAGAGCCCTCTCATGATAATCAAGCTGCTGAACAAGATGTTGAAATTGAAGCAACTATTCCTGAACAAGAGCATGAAGTTGAACAAGAGGCTGAAGATGATCAAGAAGTTGCGGTTATTGTTGAAACAGAAGTAGTTCAAGAGGATGTTGCTTCTCAACAGATTGAGAATGTTATTGCTGATATTGGTACTGTAGCTTCTGATGCTATTGTTTTTGATTTTGAAGATGTAGATGATACTGCTGGTGATGATATTCTTGCTAGTGATAAAGATGAGGATGACAGTGATTCTGATGATGATGATAGTGATCATGCTGATCGATCGCGTATTCAGGTATATGAAAGGAAGTCCAAGACACCGGAAGTGGTTGTCTCAACAGAAGTTATCTCTGATGATGATTCTGTTCCAGTTAATCCTTCAGTTGCACATCTTCAAGTAGATGAATTGGATACAGCTTTTGATCAAGCCACAACATTGGTTCAAAGTCAAGCTCCAGCAACTACACTTGCAGTTATTCAGTCTACTCCATCAGCTGTAGAGCTTACTTCTGATCAAGCTCGGGTTTCCACTGACAAATTTTCTACTTTGAATGATGTAATTCGGCAGTTATCAGAGAAAATGGATGCTGAAAAGGAAGCACAGATTCTGAAGTTAAAAGCTTTATTCAAAGGAAAGATGCCTGAGATTGATACTTCAGTGATTCCTACAGAGATTTCGTTCAGACGCCCATCAGGGGTTGTTCTTAGAGAGCCGTCTTCTGCTGTTCAATCTTCTGCTCCAGCGATCATGTCTATTCCTCTACCTCTGTTGTTTACACAGTCAACTGGTGTTTCTTCATCTACCCGTATTCCTGTGTCTTCTTCTAACACTCCAATATCAGATCTTCCTATTTCAGAGTTAACAGATCTACTCTATGCTCGACTTCTTTCTATGTCGCCACCAGAACATCAGGATCAAGATCTTCTTTCTCTGCTTCGGAACATCCAACCTACTCCGCCTCCAGTTCCTTCGTCTGAATCTGACAGGATCAATGCTTTATCTGATGAGTTTCAATCATTCAGATCAGAAGTCCGATCAAGTTTTGCTGATCTCAAAACGTTTATGTCTCAAGCCTTCTCTGAGTTATCTTCAAGGCTTGATTCTTATGACCAAAGCTGCAGATCTGAGGTCGGCCCGTCTCTTAAACGCAGACATGACCAAGATGATCCTGATCATCAAGGCCATGAGGGGGAGATGGCAAAGAGACGAAGAGTTGAAGGATCCTCTGAAGCAAGAAAAGATATTCAAGAAGAAGAGACTGGTGATAGAGGAAATATTGGAGAATCTGTTGAAGACTGCAATATTCAGGACTTATTGAATATTATGATTGAGAATGTTGATATGTCTTCTTTGCGTAATGAACTGAACATTTCTGAGAGCAATATTAATGATAATTTGCAAATTGTTGTTTACATGGATCCAGATGTTTCTCCAAGCGTTCATGAAGTTGAAGAATCTGAAGCTGCAAATGACATGAGGACATTCTTTGCTAACTTCATCGAGATTAATTCTGATGATGATGAAGATGTCAGATTGGAAAAGATATGTCAAGTAAATGAAGAAGATTGTGATGACATTGTAATCATATCAGATACAAAAGATAACTTAGTATTCATGGATGCTAAGGATGAAGAGATAACGGATATGTTGTATAGAGATCTTCCTTCAAAAGATGTCTTTCCTGAAGTTTCTACTGCTCCTGAAGAGACTTCTGTTCCTAAAGATTCTACTGTTCCTGAAGAGACTTTTGTTCCTGAAACTTCTACTGTTCCTGAAGCTACTCCTGTTTATTCATCTCCTGTTGCTGCTAATGCTCCGACTACCTCTGCTCCTTCAGGTACATTTGAAGTAGGTCAGTCGTCTAGAGCACAAGCTGTTGATCCTCCTGCTGAACCTGTAATTTCTCCAAGTATTCTAGAAGAAGGACCAACTTTGTCAAGACGGGAGAGACAAAGAAATTTACAACAACGTTATATGGCTTCACGACAAAGATCTGCCTTTCTTGAAGATTCTCAGAGCAATATTTTTGTTTCAAGAAGAAGACCGATCAACATCCATGCCATTCTTGGTGTAGAAAAGGAATCAGATGCCTATAAATATGAATATGTAATGCTTATCAGATGTCAACGTCGTGGAAGGGATTTGGTTTCTTCTCCTCATCTGATAGTTCGGATTATCAAAGTTGAAATTCAGAGTTTGGTTAATATCTGGTATCCAGTTTTCGAGGTTGAAAGAAGAGACTGCAACCGTTATATCTTCTCAGAGGCTGACTTTAATGATTTATCCATTGACAACGTTGAGTTTCTGTATAATGAATTAAGGAATTAGTACTACAGGTCAAATGATATCTCTCAAGCTTTGTTTGTAATCAAAAGGTTTATAAGGCGCCAGATCAGGTTCTTCAGGGTTTTCGATTTTCAAATGGCAGCCGAAAGCTTTTAGCCTGTGGTGAATTTGCTAAGACCTAACCGTAGTCTGCCAGACATTGATTCTTACTCGTTATTCACTATTCTTCAGGATCCACATGGAGTTGTATACAGGAATGCATCAGGTCAAAAGTGCTTCCTCAGACTTGAAGAGATAAGTCATTACTCCGATGGAACTTTGAAAGTGATCAGGCTGCAGTTAGATCAAAGATTGAAAGATGTTGTTAGAAGATTTATGGAAACGCGAACAAGCAGGATTCAGATAACAAATGATGAGATTCAACTTCTACGGAATGCATTGGATAAAATCAATGAGAGGTTGAATTTTCGCTCTACTCTGCGACGATTAGAAGTGTTAATCGGGTTGAATAGACTACGTCAAAGAGAAGAGCATCAGTAATTCTACAAAGTCGCCTGAATGGTCTATGCTGTTATTGAAGATTGTTTTTGGAGACCCCGGCGCCAATGATTACTAAGGGGGAGATTGTTAAGTCTAATTTTGTAGTAATCATTGTATTTATTTTATAGCTTTTACTGCTTTCTGTAGTGTAATAGGTTTTGTAAAGGCTTGGGGTATTTAAGTCCCCTTATAGCCTTTGTGTTGTAACTTTGGACACGCACAATTCAATACATCTGAAAGTTTGCGCTTCATCACTTTCTCTCTCTACTTTCTCTCTCTATGAATCAGTGATCTTGGAACTCACATATACAAACACTTACAACACATACAAACTAGACTTGACTTAGTTGACTTTACATAACTTTGACTTTTCACATTAAATCTTGGATACAACAAAATACACTAACACTCTAATATATGTGCCTTTCATATCATTAGAGTTGATGTACATGTACCCATTTCCATTCTTATAATGAATATTTTAACTGGTTTTCTATTAGTATAGTGCTTTAGTGACTATTAATCTTATCCCACCAAGAAAATGACAATACATCATCTATGTATTTTGGTTCGATGAATTAAAAAATAAATATTAGTCTATCTCTTTAATCTAGGTGAAATGTCTTACAAAAACTCAAGCTCACCTCGATACATTCCTACACAGAACGGAGAATATTGAGAGTTTTGTATTTGTTTTTATGTATTTCTTTACACCTATAATGGTTATCGATTTGAGCGTATATATTAATTTTATAATTTACATAAATTTCAAGTAAACCAGACTCAAAAAACCTTAAAAATGATCAAAATTTAATAAAAAGTTGAAAAATATAAGGGGTGGTAACATATCAATATCAATGTTGTTTTCAACCTTTTTTCCTTTTTGAAAGAGTGGTAATTAATGTACTTCTTCTTTGACTATCCAATATCAGTTGGGCAGTAGTTGCATCTCTACTCCAAGAATTGGAAAATCCTTCCAACTATTGTCTTGACCCTGACCCTTTCCACGATCTTGGCCACGTGGTACATAGATGCCACGTGTGAAAAAAAAAATCCACTTACTATTCTTTGGAGTTGTTTCCACCTCTAACACTTTTATTATTGATCTCGGGAATTTTATTTTCCCAACATGTTTATCGTTGTTATTCGAAAAAACCTTGTTATATCTCTCAACCCCTTGTAGTAGGTTGATGAATTTGTCTAAAGGTTATGTTAGTGCACAAATATGTTGGATACAAGATCATGAAAGTCAAAGTCAAAGCTCAAGTCAAACCTTCAAGCAAAAGTCAAAGTCTTTGTAATAAATGTCAAAGTCAAAGTATTTGTATTTTAGTTTTTGTCTTGTATTGTATTGTAATAGGGTATAAATAGTTCTTGTTTCTGTTTGTAGACTCATATGACTAAGAGAGCTTAATCTAGAGAGAGAAATATTGAGTCTTTGAGAGCATTTTGTATTGTGATTTCATAATTCAATACATGGAGATTGATTGAATTCGTATTTTGTCATCTTGATTGATTTGCAAGTATTGTGGGACACACAGGTTATATTCGGGTTTATATGGGTTCATTCATATTTACTAATATATAAAAGGTGGAATAATGTTATGAATCATGTCATCTTCTGTGAGTTTCTTGCCACGAATATTAAGATACCTTTTGAGACATAACATTTCTTTGTTGAAATCAGTTAGCTTGTTGTAATAAGTGGGTTTTTTCTACTATAAGATTAGTCTGGGAAGTACTTATTTATGAATATTCCCGATTCTCCATTTTAGGCCCTCTGTTCTTTGAGGTTGCTGGTAGAATGTTGTCTCTATGAAATTTATGACTGATATGTCATCACAAAAAATTAAAGGTATCTGCTTGTACCTTTTCAGGTGGTTGGTTTTTAAGGCATTGATGGCTTTTAGGTATTATCCTGTACCTTTCCAAAGGATATTTGTATACTCATTTATGGTACTCAGGTTCTTTTGAGTTTACGACATTGAGTTCGGGATGAGTTGTTTCAACCATTTACGTATATAAAGGATAATATATGATTTTCTGTTTGATAAGACAATAGATTATGGTTATAATTATTATTTTATGTATGAAATTTCATTATCATAACAATATTGGATTTTTGTATGCTTATATTTTGTTGATAATACTTCAACAATATTTTAATTTGCGAAAAGAAATCACTCAATTTATTGGATTACTAGGTAGTAGGGGAATCACATGGATTTCTTAAGTCCCTACAAATATTAGGGTTATTTACACCCATTTGACAAAATTCTTTCGATATCTTGCGATTTATTTAATTGGTAGATTTTGATATGAGGTCAATAAATGAAATCAAGTTCAGAAAAATTATTATCATATCAGCATTATGCGAGCGTTTGGCACAGTGCCAAAAGTACGGGGTTGAAAGTGTAACATTCAAATATGAATTAAGGTCGAAAATAATGAGTAGGAACCCATAATCAAGATAAACATTTGATTAATATTTTAACATTTTCATGCTATTTTTGGAGCTTTTAGCAAAAATACGAAAAGTTATGGACGTTGGAAGTGTAACTTCCAATTAATTACAAGATTATGAATTATAATTAAGGTAAACATTTAAATATTAACATAAACAAATAATAAATAAATAAATGGTTAATTAATATTGTAAACTAATTAGATAAGCATTTAAACATACAAATATTAAGATGGACATTTAAATTAGAGTGACTTGTGGATTTGGTCCTGTGTTTTCATATTATTTGTGACTAAGGTCCTTATAACATCTTTATTGTGGATTTGGTCTTTGTGGTATTCAATTTGTTTTGGATATGGTCCCTCTGTCTAACGCCTCCATTAACTTCGTTAAATCAAGGGTTATTTTAGATTTTTTTTTCATATACTTATCTTTTTCTTATAAAAAATATAAACAAAATTTTTATCCACACAAATATATGTGTATATATATAACATCAAAATAAATAAAAATAAGATATATTACTTTATGATTTGATTTGTTTAAATTAAAAAACTAATCATATTAAATGTGGTTTAATTTTATTGTTCTAGTACTTTTGCCTATTTGGGGATGAAAACATGGTGGGAGTTTATAAAATTAATTTGTCCAATTTTAAGTTACGAATATGATATTATGTATGGATCTTTCATTTCGTTAAAATCTAGATAGTTGATTTTGAGTTTTTTGACTGAAAAACAACATGAAAATTGGAACCTCTAATTTTAGAATGATAAAATTAGAATTCATTTCTCAATGGTTTTCAATAATTTTGGTGTTAAAATATCGATAATAAGTTTGTTTGTTGCAATGATAATAAAAAAACAATAAAATTAAATCGTCTGTAATATAATTAAAATTTTAACTTAATAAATCAAATCATAAAACCATATCTTATTTTATTCGCTCTAAATAAAATAAGTATAATTAAGGGTTGACCGAGGTTAATCGTTAGTTGACTTTTAGGTTGACTTTTGGAGAAAATGTAGATGTTAATGGATATTTATTGCGTCTATAATTGTAGGTTGTTATTTAGAGAGTAGTTCTAACAAACCGGCATTATCAGGTGAGTCTTTCACGAGATTTCATTGGGATGTATACATACGTATAAATTATTTTTTCATGTATGAGGTGTGATCTTTTATATGTATGTTTTGTCGAGATGTTAATTGCACGTTATTTATAATTGGTGATTTACGTGCATTTAATTTTTATTTATGGTGCAAGCATGATAATTTTGTTATGTTCATTTAACATAAATTGCATGCATATGGTTTGGGTTTAGGGTTAACATGGTGCGTTAACCGGGGTATGGGATATCGGCTCGATATGTCACATTTAGGGGAGGCACAACCCGGGATGGGCGGTTAGTTCTTTGTGAACCTACACGCCCAGGGAATGCCTGTGACAGGGAAGGTCCCTACCTAATGGAGTGGAGTTGAGAGATCTCAATGGGTTGCATAAATCTTTCATGTCATCTTTATTTGGTATTTATATGGTTAATGTTGGGTCTGAAATGTGCTAAGGATGGTTACTACTGCTAGACATGACTATTACTACTGCCTGAGGAAGTTAGTACTGCCCGATCACAATTACTACTGCTTGAAGGAGTTAATGCTGCTGAGACAAAATTAATACTGCTTGCTGAGATTAATACTGCTAGTTCAGAATTACTACTGCTCATGAAGATAGTGCTGCTTATGAGATGAAGACTCCGTATGAGAATGAAGACAGTTGTATAGATTGAAGCTAAAGTAAATGAGATAATTATGGACTGAAGATCAATTTTATTTTGATAATTATCTTGTAATCAGTCTTGTATATATAGTATAGAAGTCTTTGATAGAATTAATTATTATTCATACGTTTTTTTTTAGAGAGAATTAACCTCAAGACTAGTTTAGATCCTTTCTATAGAGAAGTATAGAACGTCTGTTGAGCCTGTTCAACAGATTGAGGTTTTGTGTGTAATCATCAAGTTTAATCAATATAACTTGTGATTTAAGTGCATATATTGTTTAATTGATTGTTAGTGTTAAAGTGTTTTTCCGCAACTTCTTTAGCATTGATTCTGAGTGATTGTGAATTAAATTCTTGTTTGAATTTCGATCCTGACAGTTAAGGTGTGTGATTGCATACAAACCGTGACCTCACTGAGCTATTTAGCTGACTATAGTGTAAATCTTAGGAGCAAGAAGTTCTGAAATCGATAAAGGCAAGGGACTCGCCTAGGATTCTATACTTTAATTGTTTTAATGTAATTTAATTTAGTTAGGTTGGTTTTAGTTACCCGGTATGTGATGGGTTAACTTTTATGATTGTTTATTTTGACGTTTAGACTTCCGCTGTAAATTTTGGGATTTATATTTGGAGTATTTATTTTTGGGTGATTTAATGATGTATTTTTGGGAGACATAACATTTCATTTTTTACAAAAAAAGGGGTGTTACAATTGAACTGGTTCATAAAGTTGAAAACTAAAAAAAAACGGACGAGCGGTCGACTGCTCAAAGTTGATTAAGCTTACATGTTAAAGAAAAAACAAAATAGAACAACGGTAAATAGAGAGAATAAATTTGTAATTCTCATTAATCAAAAGCTCTTTAAATAAGGATGAGTTACAAGTAGATAATTATGTGGTATTTCAGTTCTAATCAAACTTTGGTATATTTATTTATATCTCTATCTTTATCTTTATCGTCATATCCTTTAGACGATGATATACTTATCCTACAACAAATACCATAATATTTTTATTTATTTTTGGAAATTAACCATTATTATTAGGCTTGTGTTTGCCATTGCATTGCAGTTTTATTCCTCTAATTCATTGGGCCCATTATGTGGGTCGCTACTAACAAAAGAGCACAAACTGCTCTTAAACTTTTTCTACTCGAGACGAGAGGTATCATTCGACCACACCAACCACCACCATCGTGCGTCTCAGGTTCTCACCGTCTGATTTTGTTCCCAAGTGTTTTCTTGTTATTTATTTACAATTTACTTAACTAATGTGCTTTGTTGATTTGTTGAATGCTTATTATGATTTCTTAATTTCATGGATCTTGATGTGTTATTGAGGAATGTGTTGATGAATGCTTATTTGAGTGATTTTCTTAAACCTATTTGATATTTAACTTGGTATTTTAGTTTATCGGTTATTGGTTAGATTATTTGAAAATTCCAATATGATTGCAAAGTGTCAAACACCAAATAGAGGATCCTTTACAAATTAGAGAGACCTGCTTACAATAATCAATATACTCCTGACTGAGTGTCCGTTTGGTTTGTAGGAATAAAATGGAATGGATTGGACATATAGGGATTTGGATTTGAGAGGATTTGGAATCCTTTTGTGTGTTTGGTTTATAGGATTGGAATGGATTTGAATTCCATTATTTATAAAAGAATCATTATAAAAATTATAAAACATATAAAAATAATTAAAATAATTTTTATTTAACTGATTATTAGAAAACAAGTGTTTTAAACATATTTTTAAACATTATTACATAAAATCCTATGAAATCCCTTCAAATCCTAGTCATCTCCTTGGGATTTCAAAATCCTATGTTGGAGGGATTTTAAAGAAATCCCAGGATTTCAAATCCGGACAATCCTGCAAACCAAACACATGATTGGAATGGATTTGAAATTCAAATCCCTCCAATTCCAATCCATTCCGACAAACCAAATGCGCCTTGAGTATACATCCCAATGATTCCTTCCAAACGTTTTACTAATTCAACAATCTTGTGAAAGGGCAATATTTCCCAAACCTTTAAGACTTGGGTATAATGTCTTACCTTACCTATGTTTATTGTACATATGAGGTACCTTAAATAAGGGATATTCTACTACCTTATTAAACCAAACCTATAAAATTATAATTTTGAACTATTTTCTTTCCATTTTATTATTAAAGCTTAAGTGATAAAAAAAATATATCTTCCATGTGGTACTTTGAAAGAGTGTAGTCTCCTCACAAAGTAGTTCATCATGTTGATAACTATGACCTTTGCCATATCCTTGTGTTCATCAGCATGAAAGATGTAACATCCATATTTTACCATGATAAATGTTACGTAATTAAAAAAATTCCTCTAAAGATACTCCAAAATAATGGCTAGATAAAATCCTTAAACCGTTTGCAGCGGAACACTTTAAAACAATAAATATGTAACTTAATGCTAACTCGTCCCATACCGGATTGTGTTACAAATTTATCTATCATATGTGTTTGAACATAAATATTGAACTTAGATGGACTAGACAAGTCTCTATGTGTGCCCCTTTTCTTTTATCCATGTAACATCCGTAAATTCCTAATGAGCAGTTTATGATCATTCAAGGAAAACAGTCAGCGATCGGCCGAGAGAAGCGGTCGGCTAATAGTTTAACATAAAGATGACAAGATGCATCAGGTGACACGCGCGGCTTGGCCCGCGGCCTCAAAGCCACGACTAAACCCGCGTAACTCACTGTTGTCATTGTTGACCACGGCTTAGGGACACGCGCGGTTTGGCCCTTGACTTGAGGTTGCGGCCAAGGCCGCGGGAGTTGTCTGATCGAATTTAAACCCAAATTTTAGGGTTTTCTCTCATTATTACCTCCCCTCTCCATTTCTCTCTTCCATAGGTCGATTTTGGGAGGCTACGTATCAGCTTTGGGAGCTTGTTATGGTATGGATCTACAATAAAAGATCAAGGATTGGGTGATTTGAGGCTTAACTATCGACGCAATGAAGGATTTCATTGGAAAGGTGGTTGGATGACTTCAAGTTTCGGGTAAGGTAAATCTCTTATTTAATCCAAGCTTTAGTGTAAAGATCTTTGTAGATCTAAAGGTTCTATTTGTTGGTGGTTCATCTCTTTTAGATTTGGAGAAATGGGTTAGTTGGAAACTCTAGCTCAATGTTGAAGATGACTTGTTGATGGTGAAAGCTTCATCCTTGGAGGCTAAGGATTTGGGTTTGGAACCTAGGTTTAACTTAACCTAACGAGGTGAGTTCAAGTTGCTTTGTGAAAACTATGTACATGCTAAAATGAGTATTTTGAAGTAAAAATATGCTTTACTTAGTATTTGTCAATGTGTTGGGTATTTTGATAAGTTTTCATATTTGATAAACTTAGGTTGTTTTAGTCTCACAAAATGCACATATTTGGGATTTGGATATCTTGATAAGTATTAGCATGATTTATTCATCTTTGGTGATTTTGTACAAATAAATTCCATTTTATGATTTACGTATCTTTGGTGATTTTTGTACAAATGAAGTCTAATTCATGAAGTACGTATTTTGGTGTATTTGAGTTCATAAACCATTTGGAAAATCTTTGGTCACAATACATGATGAGTTTTGGGTTAATCACATTTGAGGTATGCGTCTGCATAAACGCCGTTTAAATGCATTTTATTACTTGGGGGACCTTTATTTGTTGGTTAAATGGATTTTGAGCATTTTAGTTCGGTGTTGACTTAAAAGAGTCTTGAGGACATTTGTCCTGTTTTAATGGCTCGATGTAGAGCCCGTTTATGAATTACATACTAATGCACTGTGTTGCATTTTGATGATACTTACATTCTTGGGTACGTGGTCACTTTTGTGTAGTCATGTAATGTTAGACTGTGTTGCATTGGATCCATAGGCACGTAAGTCAATCTTTATTTGATGGTTAAATGGGTGTTAAGGGGGTTGGACTCTGGAATCTATGTTTTATGACCTTAACCTTTCAAGTGTACACTAGGAGGGTTGAGTCCGGTTGTGCTATTATGATGATGGGCGTTTTGGACCTCCACCATTCGGGGTAATGCCATGGTTGTAGTCCGTGAATGTTGTCGGGCCTTTGGCAGTATTCATGGTAATATTCGCTAAGGTCAGCTGCCTTATTGGGTGTAGCTTGAAGGGAGTCATAGGGACACTTGGTCTTTCATGTCGTGAAGTGTCATGCGATTAACGTTGTATGACTGGCATACTTTTGTGTTCCTCCACTCTCAACAGATACGGGTCTCCCCCGTTGTCGGCCAACAGTATTTTGGATATTTAATTGTACATGTTTTAACATTGGGTTTCATCCTATTTTATGGTCGCGTGAGTGTTGGATTTTAGTTACAGGTTTCCGATGACATATTATATTTATATGGATTGCTTTCCATGATTTACGAATTGAGTATTACACCCCACCCATGTTTTTGGATGTTTCGGGATGCAAAGTTTTATCCGCGTTTTTATAATTGGGAGTCCGTTTTCTATTCACGTTTGAGTGAGTTTTGGGCGGCATCATTTTATAAAGAATGTTTTTGTAAGACTCGGTTTTGAAAAGCGTATAATTATTTCTTACCCAAATTGAACCGTTATAAAAATAACAATGAAAGATAGTCTATGGTTAAAACCTTCATTTCTCCAAACTTCTTATAATTATATATATAAAAAAAATTGAAACCAAAATCCATAATTCATCCATCGTACGTCTTCTTCATTCAAGATATCACCGCAATCATATCTCTCTAAAACCCTCTCTCTCTCTAAAAATCTCTCCACTCTATCTCTAAATTTCTATCGTTTTCGTGAAGTAAATCAAGAAAATAATTACATATTCGGAATCTACTCGACGAACCCTTCCTAGAGGTATAAATTTCTTCTTAAGTTATTTAAGTTGGTAAGTTAGGGTAGTTGAAGTTGGTTGGTAGATTATGATTAGATATTGCAAAATTATACTCATTTACATGTTTAGGAATGTTTGTTTTTGTCAAAATTACAAACGGGTAAAGTTTAGAATGAAAATGATGATATTTATATCTAGATGTTTAACCGCACACCAAGTGATCGATTTAATGTCTTAGAGAATATAAATTTGTGATTAAGCTTAGGATAATAAGCTTTGAGTTTTTGGGTTGTGCGATTAATAATAATTGGTGGTTTAAATAGGCAATCGAACTGGTTAAAGTTCATCGTCATTCTCGATTAATCGCCTGATAATCTCAATTCGATTAAGGAATAGATTTCAATTCTTTTGAATAGTGGGCAACTAGTTGTTGTAGTTGACCCTTCCGAAAGGTGGTTCACCGCCTTGTGATTGATCAACTGAATGTGATCAACAAATGCGAAATTGTACACACACTTACACATTGATTTTGGTTTATTGAATCAATTGTTTGAACATTTTGAGGTTTTATTAAAATCTGTCTCGTATGAGATTGTTTATGAAAAAATGTGAAGTATATAGATTATAATTTCTGTGATCGCCATTTGGGTAAGTGGCATATGTTTAGTTTTCGTTGATTTTAGAAGAACCCAATAAATGGGCACAATATTTGGGATGCCTTCTATGGCGGCTTTGTTGTCATAGCGTCCTGCAGATGACGGTCCACCAGAGTTAAGCCTATGTGGCTTACGTGAACCCACTCTGGGGGGACTTGGCTGATTTTGTAGGCTCCAGGGCGGATGAATCGATTCTAGAATTTTACCCACAGAATATGTGACCGTGGTTAAATTGACGGGGACTCGTTGTGTGTGCCCGCATGCCGACCCAGTTCGTGTGGCTGATCACCCCAGGAACACGACAGGAATTGACGGACTTGATTTATATTACGTTTTGAAATTAAAGTGTGAAACGTTCTTGAAATTATTGTCTTTGAAAATTACTGAACATTTCTTTTTCTATGAACTTGAATTTCAAGAACATTCTTCGAAATGAATTTTTAAGTCTTCCGCTTCGTTATCGATGTTTTCATTATTATTTACGAATTTATATTATAATCCATTAACTGAGCCCTGTGCTCAGCCGTATTTTTGTTTTCTGACATGGCAGCTTCGAAGTGACATTTACGGGGACGGAACTTGAGATCGAGCGTGAAATTTTGGAGTTCTTAGACTCACATTATTATATAAACGTTCTAAGTTTATAAACACTTTTTGAAGTGTAAAATTTTGGATTGAAATATATGTTTGGAGTTTATTAGTAGCTCTGATTTAGTTGTGTAATTATGTTAAGTTCCGTTCCGGACCACGGGGATCGGGGGATGTTACAAATATGGTATCAGAGCATAGGTATCGACTTGTAGATTAATTAAGTTTGACCTGTGAGGAGTGGGTAGACACTAGAATGGGTAGACAAGAATCTAATTCATTTTATCGATTTTCAATCCGTAACTGTTCTGAATTCTGATCTTGACATTTTCTGTGTTAGAATATCAATACATGGTCACCCATGCAAATCCAGACCTCAACTTGAGGGAAACCCCAACCCCAACCCAATAGGGGTTACAAGTGAGCCGAATATTGCTGATGTGGTCCGTCAGACCATGTCAAGTATGATGCCTACATACCTTGTGTAGGCTGTGTTAACTTAATTGATTTATCTGTTTATGCTTTTTTTTATACCGGGGCAACACACTCAGTTGTTTCTGAACAATTAGAATCCCGGTTAAAGCCTTATGAACAAACCACCGAATTTCTAGTTGTGATATCTACCCCTACGGGTGATTCAATCTGTATGTTAACTCGATTTTCAATATGTCCGTTATTTATTGGAGACTGCATACGAGAGGTTACTCTACTTCCAATGCATATGTCTCACTTTCAATTAATATTGGTGATGGACTGGTTGTCACACCATTGTGCAACTATAGACTGTAATGCCAAATAAATATTGTTTGGGGATATTGACAAACCGGAGAGAATCTTCCAAGGAGGTACTCCAAAAAAAGATGTTAGCGTTCTAACCTCTATTACTGGGAAGCAGTATACTTGGCAAAGTAACAAAGGTTTTCTAGCCACGTTACAAGATCCCGAACAGGTAATCCCTAGTTCTGCATCCATACCTATTGTTTCTGAATATATTGATATATTTCCCGATGATCTACCGGGTATACCACCAGTCCGGGAATTCGAATATACCATCGATCTAGTTCCAGGAGCTTCTCCTATTTCCATTCCAAGGATCCTTATCGAATGGCTCCAACTAAAATGAAGGAACTCAAAACTTAACTCGATGATCTATTGAAGAAAAGTTTTATTCAACCCAGTGTCTCACCCTGGGGAGTTCCAGTTCTCTTTGTCAAAAAGAAATATGGTACGATGCGTCTTTGTATTGATTATCGGGATCTTAATAAAGTAATGATCGGTCACAAGTATCCGTTGCCGAGAATCGACGATCTGTTCGATCAATTACAAGAGGCATGATACTTTTCCAAAATTGATCTTCGGTCTGGGTATCATCAACTTCGTATCCGAGATTGTGATATTCCGAAAACCGCATTCATAACTCGCTATGGGCACTACGAATTATTAGTAATGCCTTTCGGGCTAACTAATGCTCCATCGATCTTTATTGATCTTATGAATCGAGTTTTCAAGGATCATCTCGACGACTTTGTTATCGTGTTTATCGATGACATATTGATATACTCAAACTCAAGAGAGCAACATAATCAACATCTTCAAATTGGCTTGGAAACACTTCGAACGAAAAAGTTATACGCAAAACGTTTCAAGTGTGAATTCTGGCTTGATCAAATATCTTTTCTCGGACACGTAATATCTGCGAAAGTTGTGAAAGTCGATCCAACGAAAATTAAAACGTCACTAAATGGCCTCGATCTACTAACATATCTGATTTTCATGGTTTTCTGGGTTTGGTCGGGTACGATAGACAATTCGTTGAAGGATTTCTCTAAAATATCTCTACCGTTAAACCGATTACTCCGAAAATGAGTTAAATTCAACTAGGGTTCCAAACGAGAATCTAGTTTCGAGGAACTAAAGCATCGATTGGTTACCGCGCTTGTTCTTGTATTACCGTTTGGCACCGACGGGTTTCAAGTTTAAAGTGATGCTTCAAATAAAGGTCTCGGTTTTGTTCTTATGTAAAACAAAAGAGTAATCGCATAAGCTTCACGTCAATTAAAGCCTTATGAGGTCAATTATCCGACTCATGATCTCGAATTGGCTGCGGTTATCTTCGCACTCAAAATTTGGCGTCATTATTTGTACGGTGAGACATGTGAAGTTTTCATTGACCAAAAGAGCCTTAAATATATATTTACTAAAAAAGAGTTAAATATACGTCATCGAAGGTGGCTCGAACTTCTAAAGGATTATGATGTTGATATATAGTATCATTCGGATAAGGCTAATGTAGTCACCGACGCCTTAAGTCATAAAGTCGTGAAACAGGTTTCTTCTTTACTTATTCCAACAGAGTTAGCTTTGGAGATCGAACGGTCCAGAGTGGAAATCTATCTGAGTTCGAAAATGGAAATTCTATCGAATCTGATGGTAGAACCGACTCTAATTTCTCGAAACAAAGAAGCCCAACAAGAAGACAGTGAATTATGGGCAAACTTTCTGCAAGCACAAGAGAAGGTTAGTTCGGAATGCTGGATCAATGATGATCACGTGTTGTGGTTTCGGGATCGTCTTTGTGTTCCGAATAACTCAGAGCTTAAAGATCAGATTCTGACCGAAGCTCATAAATCTATGTTTTCTGTTCACCCGGGTACAACAAAAATGTATCGTGACTTAAAGACCCATTACTGGTGGGTTAGAATGAAGCGAGATATCGCCGACTTTGTATCTCGTTGTCTCACTTGTCAACAAGTTAAAAGCGAACATCAACGTCTGGGTGGTCTTCTCCAATCGCTGAACATTCCCGTAAGGAAATGGGAACATGTAACTATGGATTTTGTTGTCGGACTACCCCGCACGACCTTAAAACATGATGCAATTTGGGTAGTGGTTGACCGACTGACGAAATCGACTCATTTTCTTCCTATCCGACAAACTTGGTCAATTGATAAATTGACGGAAGTATTCCAACGTGAGATTATACGTCTTCATGGCACTCCTGTATTGATTACCTCCGATCGAGACCCACGCTTTACATCTCAGTTTTGGGAAGGTTTACATAAATCTTGGGGCACACGTTTGAATTTTAGTACAACCTTTCATCCGCAAACTGATGGGCAATCTAAACGTATAATTCAAACATTGGAGGATATGCTCCGAGCATGTGCATTGGAATAGCATGGAGGTTGGGATAATTACTTGTACCTAATCGTGTTCTCCTATAATATTAGTTGGCAGTCGAGTATCGGAATGGCCCTTATGAAGTAGTTTATGGTCGAAAATGTCGAACACCGACTTGTTGGAATGAAGTCGGAGAACGTATTCTCGAAGGCCCAGAAATGGTACAAATGCACATCAAATGATGAAAGAGGCTCAGGCTCGTCAAAAGATCTATGCCGACAAGTGACGACGACCTATCAAGTTCCAACCGGGAGATAAAGTTTTCTTAAAGGTTTCGCCAACTCGTGGTATCAGACGTTTCGGTCTAAAAGGAAAGTTGAGCCCGAGATATATTGGTCCCTTTGAAATTATGGAAAGGGTTGAAGTTGTGGCTTACCGGTTAGTTGTACCGCTGCAACTATCCCATATGCATAACGTGTTCTATGTCTCTTCACTTCAAGGGTACAACTATCATCCCTTACACATCCTTGAATATCCCTTGGAACACATAGAACCTGATCTTTCTTATCGCGAGAAACCGGAAGCGATTCTTTATCGTGATGAGAGAGGTACACGGAAAAGAGTGATTCCTTTTATAAAAGTTCTTTGGAAGAATCACTCGAAACGTGAAGCGACGTGGGAAACCGAGGACCATATGCGACGGAAGTACCCCGAGTTATTTAATCGATGTAAGTTTCCTGTCCAAATTCGATTTCGGGGACGAAATCTTTTTAAGGGGGGGGGGGGGAATAATTGTAAGACTCGGTTTTGAAAAGCGTATAATTATTTCTTACCCAAATTGAACCGTAATAAAAATAACAATGAAAGATAGTCTAGGGTTAAAACCGTCATTTGTCCAAACTTCTTATAATTATATATATAAAAAAAATTGAAACCAAAATCCATAATTCATCCATCGTACGTCTTCTTCATTCAAGATATCACCGCAATCATATCTCTCTAAAACTCTCTCTCTCTCTCTAAAAATCTCTCCACTCTCTCTCTAAATTTCTATCGTTTTCGTGAAGTAAATCAAGAAAATAATTACGTATTCGGAATCTACTCTACGAACCCTTCCTAGAGGTATAAATTTCTTCTTAAGTTATTTAAGTTGGTAAGTTAGGGTAGTTGAAGTTGGTTGGTAGATTATGATTAGATATTGCAAAATTATAATCATTTACATGTTTAGGAATGTTTGTTTTTGTCAAAATTACAAACGGGTAAAGTTTAGAATGAAAATGATGATATTTATATCTAGATGTTTAACCGCACACCAAGTGATCGATTTAATGTCTTAGAGAATATAAATTTGTGATTAAGCTTAGGATAATAAGCTTTGAGTTTTTGGGTTGTGCGATTAATAATAATTGGTTGTTTAAATAGGCAATCGAACGGGTTAAAGTTCATCGTCATTCTCGATTAATCGCCTGATAATCTCAATTCGATTAAGGTATGGATTTCAATTCTTTTGAATCGTGGGCAACTAGTTGTTGTAGTTGACCCTTCTGAAAGGTGGTTCACCGCCTTGTGATTGATCAACTGAATGTGATCAACAAATGCGAAATTGTACACACACTTACACATTGATTTTGGTTTATTGAATCAATTGTTTGAACATTTTGATGTTTTATTAAAATGTGTCTCGTATGAGATTGTTTATGAAAAAATGTGAAGTATATAGATTATAATTTATGTTATCACCATTTGGGTAAGTGGCATATGTTTAGTTTTCGTTGATTTTAGAAGAACCCAATAAATGGGAACATTATTTAGGATGCCTTCTATGGTGGCTTTGTTGTCATAGCGTCCTGCAGATGACGGTCCACCAGAGTTAAGCCTATGTGACTTACGTGAACCCACTCTGGAGGGACTTGGCTGACTTTGTTGGCTCCAGGGCGGATGAATCAATTCTAGAATTTTACCCACAAAATATGTGACCGTGGTTAAATTCACGGGGGACTCGTTGAGTGTGCCCGCATGCCGACCCAGTTCGTGTGGCTGATCACCCCACGAACACGACAGGAATTGACGGACTTGATTTATATTACGTTTTGAAATTAAAGTGTGAAACGTTCTTGAAATTATTGTCTTTGAAAATTACTGAACATTTCTTTTGCTATGAACTTGAATTTCAAGAACATTCTTCGAAATGAATTTTTAAGTCTTCCGCTTCGTTATCGATGTTTTCTTTATTATTTACGAATTTATATTATAATCCATTCACTGAGCCCTGTGCTCAGCCGTGTTTTTGTTTTCTGACATGGCAGGTTCGAAGTGACGTTTACGGGGACGGGACTTGAGATCGAGCGTGAAATTTTGGAGTTCTTAGACTCACATTATTATATAAACGTTCTAAGTTTATAAACACTTTTTGAAATGTAAAATTTTGGATTGTAATATATGTTTGGAGTTTATTAGTAGCTCTGATTTAGTTGTGTAATTATGTTAAGTTCCGTTCGTGACATCACCCGTTCCGGACCACGGAGACGGGGGATGTTACAGTTTTGTATTGGGACGTTCAATATTATAAATGCATGTTGTTGGAAAACGCGTCTTTTCATATTTAAGATAAATCATTTTGAAAGATTATGGTTCGAATTACATTCTTTCCTTTTAACGATATATTTATTCATATTGAAAACTTTTGAATTCACTAAGCGTTAGCCTAACCTTTTTATTTGTCGGCACATGCATCAGGTCCTGGTTGGGTGTGGTAATAGCGACACTGTGAAGAGATGAGAAATAGGTTATGCTCGAGGGTGGGTAGTTTGGTGAAGCCTTCTCCCGTTATCTTGGGTTATAACAATTATGTATTTGGGTTTAGTAACATTTGTCCTTTGATTAGTCTTTGTGTAAGGCTTTATTTATATTTGTTGATGGATGAATCTAGAACAGTCTTTCATGAATAGACTTGTTGTAAGACAGTTTGTCTTTCTTTGAGACATTTTTGGAGATTTTAAATTAGTTTCTCCTTTCTGGTTTGAGGGTGTTACAAGTTGGTATCAGAGCTTAAGTTTGAGAGAATTAGGTATTGATTTTTGGATGATTAGACTCAAACTAGCGTACCTTTAAGTGATTGAAAGCGAGTCACACTAATAGGTACCTTAAGATACGATGTTTTGAGGTTGATGGAGTCACCAGGAACGGGAATCACGTCGAGAGTAACAAGGATGACCGTGTAGGGTACGTTCATAATTGCACCTGGCCAGTGTTATGGTGAACCTACATGGTACATGTGTATGCTTGAATTGACTTGGTATGATGACCGTTAGGGTAGTGAAGAAGTTGCTAAATGGGTAACCATTAGAAAGAGTCGATGATTTTAGCATTCGTCACTTGGAGTGACGATAAACATGGTGATTGCATTAAGTGGACCGTTTCGGGTCCCAATCATCAGTTAAATTAGAACCATAGGTCTATTGAATCGACTTTATTTCAAGGAGAAATCGTGAGGTTAACCGGTCTAGTTACCTATCGTCACCTTAAGATGTTGAGCATCCGGGTGTCGGTAGCGAAATCGTTGGACTTGGAGAGCTCGGTCCTAAGGTCTTGGGTATCGACCAAAATTCATGCACGAAACTTACTCTTGAATTATTTTGCATAAGGTGTTTCATACATTTCCAAATTTCCATGTAGGTCGTATTTCAGATCCGTGGAAAGGCGTTTAATACGCACGAGATTTTAAAACCGTGAGTTGAACATGCATAAAAATTGTTTTATTGCACATGATTGCAAAATCTGTTTAGATCTTCTTTATCCCTGTTTGTCGGACGCTATTTTCGGATGTTGTAAGTATCCACGATTTAACTTTGTTAAGGGTCTCGGGCAAGTAACTGCGATTTATGACCTTAACATTGGATCTCCTCCACATATGTTATGGTTTTAAAGGAAAAAGTTATTCCCACTATTTTGGTGTTTGAATTTTATTGGGATTTTACTTGCGAGTTTTGTTGAAAGGCGTCACTTTATACCACGTTGAGAAAAAAGGGAAATTCTTGGAATTGTGATATTTTTGTCATAACTTTGTCGCTTAGATGAACTTTCAAAAGCGTATACTGAGTTATTGTATGCGTTAACTTACGGGTTTTGTTCAAACCTTTTGTCTCCTGCGAGTTTTGCATATTTCATCTCGCAACCTGTTAATTCCCAATATCAAGTTCTTATCACATAATGATTACGATGACAACATAGAAATCAATTAATCAAAACTTGTTTTTCAATTTCGATTACAAAGAATTCGTATACAGAAGCTCTCTATTACTTTCTCTCTCTAGACCTCAATATGCGTACTAAATCCAACTTTCTAATCTTTTTATATACCTATTTTAGCAAACACTATATATACTAAGGAATATTACACTTATTAAAACACTTTGACTTTGACTTTATTACAAAAGACTTTGACTATGATTTAAGAGTTGACTTGAACTTTGACTTGTCTTGACTTCAGTCTTCAGTCTTCTATTTTATTGTATCCAACAGATTTATGCACTAACACAACCGTAAGAGACGTCTTAAGAGTTTTGTTAGCAAATGATATTCCATATGTTATTTTGGGAAGTTTCAATATCATGTGATTTCTCTTTTGAGTTTTATGCAAATATTTTGTAGTATGCTGTTTGGTATTTGAATTCATTTACATTTTTGCGTGAGTAATGCATGGGAAAGATCTTTAATGGTTCGAGTTGAACTTTTGTTTCATGCCTTCTTCAATTGTTAATTTTGTTGTTATAGTTTCACGTAATGCATTAAATGGGTATCGCTATACATGTCATTGTAGCCACTATTTTCGGACAAGATCATTTTATTGTACGTTTGACCAATCGCATGCATACTTTTTCTCGCTAAGTTTTGAGTAACGAACTCAGCATACAGATCTTGTTGGGAATTTTATTCCATATCCTTATATAGTCAAATGAGAAATTTTGGGAACCCAATTACGTAAATTGTAGGGGTGTTCATCTAAACCGCCAAACCGCACAAACCTCCCACACCGCACTGCACCACACCGCAAAGTGCGGTTAATAACGTTTGCAGTGCGGTTTGCGGTTTGCCTTTTTACCAAACCACACTATGCAGTGCGGTTTGCGGTTTTGAGTTATCAAACCGCGGTTCAAACCGCACCGCACCGCACATTATATATATGTATATATTTTTAATTTTATATATTAAACACACATATATGTATATATAGAATAGTTACAATATTTATATAATATGTATTTTAGAAATGGACGTATTGAATATTTTTATTTTTAGGGACTACGATCACGTTATCGTTGATTTTAAAGTGAAGTTTTGATCTTATAATTATTGAATTGTAGGTGTAAAATGCGTAAGGTACAAACCGCACCGCAAACGGTTTGAGGTATATGTGTCAGGATCGAAATTCTAAACAAGAGTTTAAACTAAACACTCAGAAACTATGTTAAAGAAGTCGCGGAAAAAAACTTTAACAATAAATCAATGGAACAGTATCAGAATGTAAATCATAAGTTATATTGAATTAACTTAATGATTACAAACAAAACCTCAATCTGTTGAACAGACTCAACAGACGTTCAATACTTCTCTATTGAAAGGACTACAAAGAACATTGAGGTTAATTCTCTAAACAAACGTATTCTATATGAATTATGTGTCTCTATCAAAGACTTCTAAACTATATATACAGAACTAATTACAAGATAATTATCAAAACAAAATTGATCTTCATAATCCATTCCATAATTATCTTCATCTTTATCTCCAGCTCCTATTCTTTCGTTCCAATTCATTATAAGCAGCATTAACTTCATCCTTATCCAGCAGCATTAATCTTCAACAGCATTAACATCCTCAGCAGTACTAACTATGCTTGCAGTATTAACTCCCCTCTTGCAGTAGTAATCTTCAAGCATTACTAACTACTAGCAGTATTATCTTTCAAGCAGTATTAATACCTCTAGCAGTAGTAATTATTCAACTAGCAGTATTAACTTTAAGTAGAAGCATTAACCATACTTAGCATATTTCTGACCCAACAATCTCCCCCTAACTTAACTTTTGAAAACCAGAAGTTAAGTTCTTCAAGAAAATTGTAGTCTTCATGATGCTTTCAACACTGCTGCTCAGTTCCCCAGATTATGATCCAGACCTAGACTTTGATTAATGGTTCTTTTGATTACAATCTTTGCCATTTCAGAACCTGTAGGGCAGACCAACTTGGCATTCAATATCCCTTTCAGTTTAGTCTTGCTGTGATCATACACCTTGTCCACCAAGAAGTACTCATGGTAGCTTTTGTCTATGGTTAGGACATATACTCCACATCTTTCAATGAGCATCCAGTGGTCAATGCTTCTGAATACCTTTTCATGATTCACATCTCTGATAATATGCTTAACCCTGTCAGGGTCAAACATCATGCATAGGTACTCCATGGCTATCTCGATTAGGTTTATTTCTACTCCTTTCAGCACATCTTCATACAGAGTCAGTCCAACTTTGTATATTTCTTCCAGATCAGCCCTTGTACAAATTCTCACTATCTTTCCCCAGGTTGGATACACCTCATACTGATCACCCATTCTTTTGAATCTGAAATATTCTCTTATGTTGTCCCTCAGAGTATCCCAGTGAATGATCTCTGGTGCTTACATTGAGATAGGGTCAGCTTGCACTGGTTCTTCATCTGTCAAAGTCATGTACAAATGGATCTGCTCATTAGATTGTTGATTGGACTGCTCTTGACTCTTCTTTTCCTTGTCAACCTGTTCACCCTGTTTCTGCTGCTCTGAAGATTCTGTTTCCATTTTCTCACTTTTTTGTTCTTTCTTTCCTTCTTTCAGTTCTAGGCCTTTTTGCCTTTAACTTGGTAGTTATGGACTTCTTTTTTTTAATAGCTCCAATCTTTTGAGCTAAAGTCTCTTCTTGCTTCACTTCTGCCTTTTCTTTGATAGGAGTGCCTTCTTCACTATCAGGGAAAGGTTGTTGTATGTTGAGATCATGTCTTTCTTTCAACTTTCTTTCAACCTTAACCCTTTGAGTGAAATCCCCTTTCAGCTTGGCCATCTCCTTCTTGTATAGCTCTTCTATCCTTCCAAATGACATACTGGTAAACATTCCTTCAGGAACTCCAATAGCTCCTTTAAGAAAGTTTATCATTTTCCTTCTTTCTTGATTGGCTAAGAATGTTTTAGATGGTTGTCTTTGTCTTGTCTTTAATAACATCCTTTGCCTTGATGCCTTCTTTGTAACTTTCTTAGCAGCAGCAGCAGTTTTCATACTCCTTTGAAATTCCTCATTAAGCTTTGTAGACAATTCTAAAGCAATCTCTCTGTCTTTTGCAGAATGGATTTCTTCCTCCTTTGCCATCTTTTCTTGCAGCTTTTTTGCTAACTCTTCATCCAGAGCTATTTGAGATGATTTCTTTGATGGCTTCACAGATTCAACCACCTTTTCTTTCCCTTTCCTCTTGATCTCTGCCTCACTGATCTTCTTCTTTTTCTGTTCTGATCCTCCTTCTTTGATTACCACTCCTTTAGCCTTTTGAGTGGCTTTAGGAGTGTCATGTTTTGCTTTAACTAGAGTTTCTGCAATTTCTAGTTCTTCTACTGTCAGATCAGTTTCTACTGCTGGTTGTTCTGTTTCTGCTTCTGGTGTAGTTACTGCTGTTGACTCTGTTACTGCTTCTTTCATACTTGTTTCTGCTGCTTTACCTATTTCTGCTGCTTTGACAAAGGTTTCTGCTTCTGTACCAATCTCCTTTTCTTTTTCAGCACCAGTCTCCCCCTCAAACTGAAATTCAATCTCACTTGTACTCTCCTTTTCTATTTCAACTTCTGACCTCTCCCCCTTTTTGGAAGCATCATTAGTCCTTCTCTTCTTTAAGACAAACTGAGTTTTCTTCTTCTTGTGCACTAGTTTGAGCACCAGCTTCTTGAGATGGGCTATCTGCTCTTGTTGAGACAAAATCACCTTTTGCATATCTTTTATCTCCAAGTTTTGATTGTGAACTTCCAGACTTAATGTACCAAGAGTCTCCATCAATTCTTCGTAGTTATATCTGTCCTCACCTCCTTTAGGTGTGTTTACCACCTTTGAAGGATCCTTGGATCTTTTAGTAGAGTCCTTCTGCCTAGCAGAAGCACCTTCTAACCCCGTGGTTTCTTGGCACCTAGGACCATTAGATGATTGCTCATCTAAAGTTGCCGTGGGGAAGGTCTTAGAGATGTTCACATTGTCCTGTCCTACACCTTGTGCAGAAACAGTAGTGTGAGCCTTTCTACCCACATGCTCATCCTTCTCTTTATAGAGCGCCTTCTTGGGGTTGGGAGACACCCCTATGGTTTCCCTTTGGATATTCTCTGATGGAGAATGCTCCATCAGAGGGCTTGTAGGCTTTGGGGGTGAAGATACAAGAAGGGAAGGAACCTTCTGTACCATTTTCCTTATATATGTTTTGGTGATGGGGCATTTGGGCTTGACAATATGGATCTGAGGAGTATTAATGGAATTGAATGGTGTGGGTAGGTCATCAGTTGGGTGGTCAGATGTGGGTTGTGACCCTGATGCCTCACCATGGGAATGAGACACACCCATCATTGTGGAGAACAATGGAGTGTCTTGTCCATAAAAGTCCTTGCTAGGCCTTTTCATGTTAGAGAATACCTTCCCTTTGGGAGGTTTTGGTACATACACCTCTTCAAGAGAGGGTAGATCCGTCAATTCCTTTAGTAGAATCTCTTGTACAAACCTAGGATACATATAAAATCTCTTTGTTTTGGTATCCACGTTTGACAGCAAATCATTTAAAAGCATTTGTGAAAAATTAAACTTCCTGGAGGTTGCTAAGCAGACCAGAGCATAAGCTATGGTACTGATGAACTCACTCCATCCAGTTGTTTTGCGTGAAATGCAGTGTTGTAGGGTATGAACAAAGAATCGCCACTGAGGTGAAAATCTGTTCTTGTAAAACTTGTAGACATCAGTGGGACCTTCATACCACATTTGACTAAGAACTTGGAAGATATCTTCCTTAGGTAAAGAGGTTATACCTGAGGCATCATCTAAGCATAGATGAGTGCGTATGCAATCCTCTGTGATGGCGATGGGTTTGTCACAAACCCTTGATTGGATGACTTGATTTCCTTCCACAGTCTGTATTGAGGCATTTGTCCAGAACTGTCGTAAGTGTTCCACATAGATTGTGGGATTGACAGTGAGTGTGTAGGCAATGTGCGATGATTTGAGGAAATCCACTATAGCATGAAAACCCTCAGCTTGCTTGGGTTTCTGTAACATGGCGAGCTCATTGTGTTCATCAAAGAAGTCGAGTCCTGCCATCTTCTTGATCGAAACTAGGGTTATGCACTGATAAGATAGAATTCAAGAGAAGGAGAGAGAAAGAACACTCGTAGGAAGTTCGAAGAGCCGTTTTTGAAAATGGCGGGCAAGGAGGGTATTTATAGGTAGAGGGTTTCAGTTAGAAGCAGTACTAAGTACCCTAGCAGCATTTACAAGCCCGCAGTATTAACTCAGATTGGAAGTAGTAACGCATACTGGCAGTATTAACACAGATTTGCAGTATTAACACATACCAGCAGTAGTGACACTGATTAGCAGTAGAAATAAGGTAAGCAGTAGTAACTTTGCACTGGCAGTATAAACTACCTAGCAGTAGTAACCATACTTAACCACATTTGAACTGTCATTATAAGTAATATAGAGAGCAGTATTAACTTAACTAGAAGTACCAAGTATCCAATCAAATTAATCTGAAACACTTAAATACACAGGGTTAGCAGCACCATGCACAATAAAATGTGAGAAAGTAAACAGCAAGGAATCTATACAGAAATGGTACATGAAGAAAATCAAAAGATGCTTTATTCAGTGTTTATCATGCCCACACTTGTGACCAAGAATGTGAATCTACCAACATCAAAAGCTTTGGTGAATAGATCAGCAAATTGGTAACTTGTGTGTACTTTCAAAACCTGAATTAGCTTTTTTTCATTGCAGTCTCTAATAAAATGGTACCTTATTTCTATATGCTTGGTTTTTGAGTGCTTCACTGGATTATTAACAATGCTTATTGCACTGTTGTTATCAATGTAGATTGGAGTGTGCATTAAAGTAACACCATAGTCCAACATCTGATTCTGAATCCATAGCACTTGTGAGCAGCAGCTTGCAGCTGCTATGTACTCTGCTTCTATTGTAGAGGTGGACACTGTGGTTTGCTTTTTACACTGCCATGACACTAGTCTTGCACCCAAAAACTGACATCCTCTTGATGTAGACTTTCTATCCAAGTTTGCACCACCCAAATCACTATCAGAATAAGCAAGTAGATCAAATGGTGAGTCATGAGGATACCAAAGACCCAACCTAGGATGTCCTTTGAGATATCTGAAGATCCTCTTGACTTCTTGAAAATGAGATTGCTTAGGTCTTACTTGAAATCTGGCACACACACAGACAACAAACATAATATCTGGCGTTGAAGTTGTTAGATACATGAGGGATCCAATCATAGATCTATATTGATGAACATCTACATCCCCCCCCTCAAGATCTGCAGTGATCTGTTTGTGTGTTTCCATGGGTGTGCTTGCAGGCTTTGAATCTGAAAATCCAAATTTGGTAAGTATATCCTGCACATACTTGGATTGGCTGATGAAGATACCATCTTTCTTCTGTTTAACCTGTAGCCCAAGGAAGAATGTAAGTTCACCCATAGAGCTCATCTTGAATCTTTTGTGCATTAGCTCCTCAAACTCCTTGCACATATAATCTTTTATGGATCCAAAGATGATGTCATCCACATAGATCTGCACAAGTAGGATGTCCTTCTTTTTCCTTTTGATGAACAGAGTCTTGTCTATTATTCCCCTTTCAAAACCATTTTCCAAGAGATAGGTAGACAGAGTGTCATACCATGCTCTTGGTGCTTGATGTAGCCCATAGAGTGACTTCTTTAATTTGTATACTCTGTCAAGAAAGTTAGGATTTTCAAACCTTGGAGGCTGACAAACATATACTTCTTCATCAATTGTCCCATATAGGAATGCACTATTGACATCCATCTGATATACTCTGAACTTCATGAAATAAGCATAGGCTAGAAACAGCCCAATTGCCTCAATTCTGTCTACTGGAGCAAATACTTCTTCATAGTCTATTCCTTCTTCTTGTGTGTACCCTTGTGCCACAAGTCTAGCCTTGTTCTTTATTACAATTCCTCTCTCATCTTTCTTATTTCTGAAAACCCATTTTGTACCAATTGCCCTTTGTCCTTGTGGAAGTTCAACCAGATCCCATACATCTTGCAGCACAAACTACAACAACTCCTCTTGCATTGCTTCCATCCAGCTTGGGTCTTTCATTGCATCATAAGCCTTTTTGGGTTCAATCTGGGATAGAAAACAAGATAACAAGCCTGATTGTAGGTCTTTCAATCCCCCTAACTTGCTTTGTTGCCTTGTGATCATTGGGGAATTGATGTCACCAATCACCAATTGAGGAGGATGATTCTTCTGAGTTCTTGTATCATTGACAGCCTCCTCATTAAGATTTGCTTCAAGATTGGAGTCATTCTTTTCTGGAGTGCTTCCACCAAACACCGAAGAATTGTCATCATCAGTGTCATCTTCTGACAGTATGGGCATCTCAGGACCTGTGTTTCCTGAATTTTGAGCATCTTCTTTGTCACTCTTATTCTCTTCATCACCTTTGACCTCTTCATCTACTTTAGCATCTTCATCCTGGTCTGGATCAGAATCTTCTGATTCTGAAGCATTATTCTTTTCTTGCTGGCAAAATTCAACAGGATCTACTGTGGGAATTGGAAACAGCACAAACTCTGAACTCTGTGCTTGTACATTTTTTGAGCTTGTTCCTGCATTTTGCACATTACTAAAACCCAATGCATTAGATAGTGAATCCATGTCAAACAACCAATCAGGACCTGTACCAAATTGATTTGGTGAGTTCTCATTGCATTTGACATTGTCACTTTCCTCTATAATCCTTGAAGAACTATTAATAACTCTATAAGCCTTACTCTGAGATGAGTATCCAACAAGAAATCCATCTTCAGCTTTGCTTCCAAACTTGCCTAAGTGGGATTTGGTGTTGAGAATAGTGCAAGGATACCCAAAAGGTTTGAAAAATCCAATAAAAGGTTTCTTCTTGTTAAAAAGCTCATAAGGTGTCTTGCCTTGAGATTTGACTATTAGAACCCTATTTTGGACATAACAGGCAGTGTTAACTGCTTCTGCCCAGAAAGTAATTGGTAACTTTGAATCTGCCAACAGAGATCTAGCAGCCTCAGTTAGTGTCCTATTTCTCCTCTCAGCTACACCATTTTGTTGAGGAGTTCTAGGAGCACTGTATTGTTTCTCAATACCTTTAGTCTCACAAAAGTTGTTTAAGTCATTGTTTTTAAATTTAGTTCCATTAGCAGATCTGATAACTTTAACTCTTTGATTAGTTTGGTTTTCAATCCTAAGAACAAAGGATTTGATCAGTCCACTTGTCTCATCTTTAGTTCTCAGAAAATATACCCAAGTAAATCTAGAGAAATCATCAACAATGACTAAGCAATAGGATTTATTTCCAATACTCATCGAATTTATAGGACCAAAAAGATCCATATGCAATAATTGAAGAGATGAAGAGATAGTATTTATTTCTTTGGACTTATGAGAAGTTTTGTGCTGCTTGCCTTTAAGACAAGCAACACAATGATCATCACATGAAAACACTTTTTGAGGTAAACCTCTTACAAGGTTGTTTTTCACAAGAATGTTCATTGTTTTAAAATTCATGTGACACATCCTTCTGTACCAAAGAGATGATTCATCTAAATAAGCTTTTGAAAATAGACAGTTTAATGATGAGTTAGATGAAACATTCTCTAAGTCCAAACAATAAACATTATCCTTTCTAGGAGTTCTAAGTAGTATCATATTTTCATCAACTACCTTGAATCCAGGAGCAAGGATAATACATTCAGTCTCTGTAAATAATATACTATGTTTCATGTCACAGACCTGTGATACACTTAACTGGTTGTATCTCAATTGCTCAACATAGTATACATCTTCAAAGGACATCTTACCTTTTGATACCATACCTTTTCCACTAATCTTAGCACCTGCTGGATTGTCACCAAAAGCAACATGTCCTCCATCAAACTTTTTGAAGTTTTGAAGGCAGGCCATGTTACCTGTCATGTGCCTAGAGCAACCACTTTCTACATGCCAAATGCTCTTCTTCTTGAGTTGTTGGTTGCCCTGTACATAAGATAAAACAGTTAGTTTTTAGAGGGGACAAAAGCCAAAGTGGTCTTGGGTTGGCCTTTCTCATCAACATATTTATAATCAGTAATCTTAGTCTGGATGAGATGATCAGATTTAGGAATCTCATGGCTGGAATACTTTGTCAAAATTATGGGCTTGGCAACATTAACACTGGTAGCAACATTATCCTTGTCAGCAGTACTAACTTGGTTAGCAGTACTAACTTGGTCAGTAGTAGTATTGCTATCAGCAACACTATTTCTGTTAGCAGTACTATTTGAGGTAGCAGTACTAACAGGTTTCTTGACTTTTGGAACCCAAATCTTGACAGAGGTGTTTGCTTTCTTGTTCTGAGAGTTACTCCTTGACTTGCTTGGAGTATTTTCTTTTGATTTAGCAAACTTATTCTGAATATGAGATTTTGCAGTCCCAGTTTTCATTGGTACTGTTCTTATATTAGCAACCATGTGATTTCTTGATTGCTTCCTATAACCAACTGAATTTTGTGTTTGTCTTTGAAAAGAAAATCTTTGGTTAATAGGATTGAAATAACAGTGTTTGGCTAGATGATTCAATTTGCCACAGATAAAACAAGGCTTTGGTCTATTGATTTTGCTTAGATCAATTCCCTATTTTTGAGCCCACTGATTATTTATGTTTCTCTGATTTCCCCTTATTTTATCATGTTTATGGGGCTTGTTCTGTTGACAAGTACAGGGATTTATAACATAGGTTTCCATGTAGTGAATTCCCTGTACCTTTTCCTTTCCTTTCCTGGAGGTCTCAACTTTCTAACTCTTAACAGTCTCTTTCACTGTGTTGGTCATCTCCACTTTATCACTTTTGATAAATGGTTTACCTCCCTTCTCATTTGTCAGAATGTGGTTTTCTAAGGAAATATCTTTATGGTCTTCCTCATTCTTACTCTCAGAGTCTTCTTCTTCAGAGTCTGCCTCAACCACTACTTTGTCTAAAGGATCTACTTCTGTGGCTCCTGCAGGTAATTCCTTCTTGTCTTGTCTTTCTAAGAGGTTTGAGGTGGGAGGAATGTAGTTATTGTTGTATGGTGGAGGGGTGGTGTTGTATCCTATTCCTCTTCTCAGTTTGTCATGAACTTGAGTTTTGAGTAAAGAGTCCATTGCTTTAGAAGCATTGAAATATTTCTCAATATCTAATTTAGCCTTCTCAAATTCACTCCTTACTTTCTCACACTCCTCTTTAGTCTTCTCTAGTTCAATCTCTAACTGATTCTTCTCCCACTTCCAGTAGTTGGTATCATATGAATGTTGAAGATCATTGGATTGATATGCCTTAATCTGTTCTTCAAAATTCTCCACAATCAAAACATACTCTCTTCTATCTTTTTCTAACCTTTTAAGGTCATCACACATGCTCTGATTGTGATCCCTGTACTTTTTAACAGTTTCAATACAGGTTTTAGAGCAAAGGTTAGATTTTACCTCTATGGGAAGTGCAGTGCTTGATGACTCTGAAACCTCTGCCATCAATTCTTAGTTATGAATGGCCTCCTCTACTTGATCACTCCAATCAAAGCCCATTCCTTCTTGTGAGACAAGAGCTTGAGATGAATTCCTGCTATAGTTAGTGGACTTTAGTTAATGATTATTGTTTCCATGCTGTTGGGCAGTTCCTCCTCTGCACTCTCTGGCAAAGTGTCCCAGATTATGGCATTTATAGCATTCCACCTTCGATTTATCAAATCCAACACCATCTTCTCTTCTCATGGAAAAATTGTTTCTACCTGTTCTTTTGATGAATTTTTTGACTCTCATGGTGAGCATTGCCATCTACCACTTGATATCCATCTCTTCAAGGTCATCTACATTTATCTGCTCCACATCATCATTGATAAGAGCAGATTTAGCATGACTAGCAAAGAATGCTTCCAAAACAGAATCATTGGACCCATCCTGTTTTGAGCCATAAGAAGTACTAACTGATTCTGTATTAGCAGTAGAATTAGTAGTGGATGATAGGAGGGCAGCATTATGAGAGTATCCAGATGGCCTTTTCTTAGATTCAACTTCTGCTTCAAACACCCTTAGATCATTGTAGAGATCATCAAGCTCCTTATCCTCCAGATTATCATTTTGTCTGAAGGATATAGTGTACATCACCCATTCTTTACGAAGAGATCTTAGAAATTTTATGTTGACATCATCCTGGTCCATCTTGACACCAACAGTGGCCAACTCTCCATTCAACTTGTTGAATCTATCAAAGGTTTGAGTCATGGACTCATTCTTTGTAGACATAAAATTCTCATAGTGTTGTTTGAGAATTGCCTTCTAATTCCTTTTAGTGCTTTTAGTACCTGAAAACTCTTCTCCAATGCATTCCACAGGATTTGAGCATCAGAACAGTTGCAGAATTGATGTTGATACTCATTAGGAATTGCCAAGAGCAGAGTGCTCAAGGCTTTCATCTCTGTCTGCCTCATCTTTCTTTCTCCATTAGTCTTTGGTGGAGGTCTCTTGCCATCAGCGTCCATCTTTCCTCCATCAGAGGGACCGTTCTCAATGATATCCCACATTAAGTAGTATGGAAGAAGAATGTACTGTCTGATTTTGATTTTCCACATGTCAAACTCATTGGGTTTGAGCATGGGGACCTTTGAAACAAGAACACTTTCATGAGATCCGTCCATGATGATTTTTGATTTCTGAGTTGAAGGCTCTGATACCACTTGTCAGGATCGAAATTCTAAACAAGAATTTAAACTAAACACTCAGAAACTATGTTAAAAAAGCCGCGGAAAAACACTTTAACAATAAATCAATGGAATAGTATTAGAATGTAAATCACAAGTTATATTGAATTAACTTAATGATTACAAACAAAACATCAATCTGTTGAACAGATTCAACAGACGTTCAATACTTCTCTATTGAAAGGACTACAAAGAACCTTGAGGTTAATTCTCTAAACAAACGTATTCTATATGAATTATGTGTCTCTATCAAAGACTTCTAAACTATATATACAGAACTAATTACAAGATAATTATCAAAACAAAATTGATCTTCATAATCTATTCCATAATTATCTTCATCTTTATCTCCAGCTCCTATTCTTTCGTTCCAATTCATTATATGCAGCATTAACTTCATCCTTATCCACCAACATTAATCTTCAACAGCAATAACATCCTCAGCAGTACTAACTATGCTTGCAGTATTAACTCCCCTCTTGCAGTAGTAATCTTCAAGCAGTACTAACTACTAGCAGTATTATCTTTCAAGCAGTATTAATACCTCTAGCAGTAGTAACTCTTCAACTAGCAGTATTAACTTTAAGTAGCAGTATTAACCATACTTAGCATATTTCTGACCCAACAATATGCGGTGCGGTTTGCGGTTTGGAAAAATGCTCAAACCGCATATGCGATGCGGTTTGCAGTTTTGCTCCAAACCGCACCGCGAACACCCTAGTAAATTGTCTCTTGGGAGTTTTGTTCAAACGCCTTGTTATAAATTGTTTTGGTACGCAAAATTATTTCCCCATTTATGGTGTATATTGATGTAAGTTAGGACCATAGTGGACCATTTGAAAAGCTTGTTGTATATCGTTATCTACTGTCATTATTAGCGCAAGTAATGATTAAAGGCTTTTTGAAATGGTTTTATACATGTAGTGGTTGTTGTCACTTTGCACACCTACCGGGTAAACGGTAGTGGATTTTTACTCGCATGATTAAATGTTATTAAACTTGTGTATTTGAAGGTTTTATAAAATGTTAAATTGGCATTGTAACTTGAAAAACCCTTGAACTCATTAGAACCATAATTTTAAACCCCTCCTTGCGAAAGGACTGTTAATAAGGACTAGAGGCGTCCTTAGGGATTTGAAGCGTCGGATGAAACGACCGGTGGTCAGTCCCAATTTTGGGATTTTGGTTTCATGGATTGGCTCGCGTAGAAGTAATGGAGACGTAGGTCTTGTGCTTTCTCCTAGTCAATTAAGTGATGATCTTCCCATTTCGATAAGTCTTTGGGTTAAAACCATGTGCGGTTGCTGATGTGTGTTTGGTTTTGAATTTGTGGGTTGATGGTACGACAGTATGCCATGTCTCTGTGGAATACCATCCTAATGGGTATTTGTGGATAATACATGGTATGTTTGGCTGGTAAAGCTATATGATTTAGGGTTTTATTTCCATGAGTAGGCGTCAACTTTATTTTCGACATTGTAAATCTGGAATGGAGTACTTGGTGGTATATCCACGTTGCAGATAGTTGTTTTGAGGGTAGGCGTCGACCATTGATTTGGAGGACGGTAACCGTTAGGGTGCTTCAGTGTAGTTTTGTTGATCATGGCGTGTCTGGCAGTTAAGTGGTAACCTTAAGGGATGTAGATATTGATACTTAGGGATCGATCATTGATAATCCTGTAATCAACGAGGTCTTCACTGATTCGACAACCGATGCTTGAATGCATTATGGGAGTTGTGTAACCGCAGATTTTGGGATAATCCACTATCTACAGTTGTGTGTTTGTACGGTCAGCTTGAGGAAAGGATTTATCGTTGTGCCGAATCGGACCACGCATGTTGACAGGAAATTTCGTCAAGGAAAGGACGACGAACCTTTTAGGGTATTGATTATTGGAGACATTTAGGGTGAATATCGATATGGACCTTAAGTAGAAATCTCTTATTGAGAAGGCCTTGATTTGTGAGATTATAAGTATCGTTTTTGTGACACCCTCAAATTTTGGTGAGAGCAACTAATAATAATTCTGATATAATGCCAAATACAAATGAAAGTTCTTCATACCTAAAATATAAAATTCTACAATTAACCTCAAAATATTATAAAGCCCGAAATTAAACAAGGGCTAAACCGAAGTCGGGTGCTACTTAACCCCAATGCAAGCTGCTCTTCACAAACCAAAACGGAAGACTTCGCCAATGCCACTCACCTCTCGAGCACACTACTAACACTCCTCTCTTCATAGTGTTACTAGGACTGTTTCTAACCAGAACCTGATGCACATGCCGAAAAATAAAAGGTTAGGCTAACGCCTAGTGAGTTCAAGAGTTTTCAACATCAATAAATTTTTTGATAAAAGGAAGGAATGCAGTTTACATCATGACCTTTCAAAATGATTTACCATAACCATGAAAACGACTCGTTTTCCAATGACATGTATTTTTAAGGAAGAACGTCCCAATAAAAACATTCCTTATAACATGATGCCGCTCAAACTCACTCAAACGTGAAATAGAAAACGAACTCTCAACTATATAATCGTGGATAAAACTTTATATCCCGAAACACCCAAAACACAGGTGGGGTATAATATTCAACTCATACATAATGGAAAACAATCCATGTAAATATAATAAGCCATCAAAAACAGGGAACTGAATTTCAATACTCAAGCGACCATAAAATAGAATGAAATCCAAATAATAAAGCATGGATAATTAAATATACAAAATATTGTTGGCCGCTAATGGGAGAGACCCGTATCCGTTGAGAGTGGAGGAACACAAAAGTATGTCACTCATACAACGTTAATCATATGACACTTCACGACATAAAAGCCCAAGTGATCCTACGACTCCTTTCAAGCCACACCCAAAGAGATAGTTGACCTTAGCCAATGTCGGTCCAATGGTTTTGGATGCCCTGGGCGGAGAGTAAAAAAAATGCCCCTTATCCAAGAAATAAAGAACACAACACAAATTTTTAAGGGGTTCGGAACCTAGTCAAGCTTAGCGGCTCATCTCCATGTCGGTCGATTTTTATTGAAAAAATAAACTTACAACAGGGGACATAAACCAAAAACCCAACCAACAAAACAAAGCCAACTTCACCTAAAGCAAACAAGTAAGCCAATTTCACAAATTTTCATCAGCCCTTAAACAAAGCGTATATGTATTGTAAGCATTACTATAGTCTTTTTCTAAAATAAATTGATAATATCGTATTGTGTTATTGCCTTATGAAGATATTTCGGTAACTAGTTATGATCTCATAGAGATCTAACTCAAGAATTTCTTGAATAATCAATTTACCATCACAGTATGGGGTTTCTTCACTGCTTTCTTAGGTCTAGAAGTTCGTTACATTTTGAAAAGGTGTAGCTCAAAAAAATTTTACACAACATTGACAACAACTCCTTAAGGAATCAGGTTTGCTACATATCAAGCCTGTAGTCGCTTGTCAATTCTAAAGCTTAAAGATATGCACGAGCCTTAACTATAGGTCATTTTGTTTACACACTCATTGGGAGACTTTATCTTTCTCATAAATACCAGAGTTGATATTTCGTTAACTTTCTGTTAAATACTATTTTGCAGTGCATTAAACAACCTAGAATTTCTCTTATGGATACTCCTCATTCAGGAAAATAAGCAAAATAGTGAATATATAACTAGGGTCTAGATAAGTAAATAAGAAGAAAAAAAAACACCTGTAGCCTCGAGGAAAACTCGAGTGAGCGAGTGAGACTGAGAGTAGATGTGAAAGCGCAGAGGTTGATTGGTGAGGAACTAAAAGTGATCAAGTGAAGGTCGGTCGGCAGTCGTGACTGGTGGGTAGCAACGGTCGTGAGTGAATGCCGAAGGGGCAACAACATAGTGGCTAGGAGGTGAGAGCAACCAGCGATAGACAAGAGCAAGAAGAAGAAGTAGGTCGTGATAGTCGTCTATTTGGTGAAGATTCAGGGAAGAGAGCAATCAGTGATGATAATCGAGAGCGGCTATTTGGGAAAAAGTTAAAAAACAGAGCCTACTAAGTGTTGGGTTGTGATGCCCCCATGGGCTTTGCTGCCCTGGGCCACCGCCCATTTCGCCCAGCACTTGGGCCAGCTCTGGCCTTAGCGAATATTATCATGAATACCGCCAAAGGCTTGGTACAGTCGGGGGTTACAACCATGACATTATCCCGACATGGCGGAGGCCCCAAATACAAACCGCCCTTCTAGCTCATGATAACTCAACCAGACTCATCCCTCCTAGTGTGTACTTCAAAGATTAAGGTCATAAAACATGGGCTCAGAGTCGAATCCCGCAACACCCAGTTGACCATCAAAATAAAGACTGACTTACATGCCTATGGATCTAATGCAACACAGTCTAACATTACATGACTACACAGGAGTAACCACGCACCCAAGCATGTAAGTATCATCAAAATACAACACAGTGCATTAGTATGTAATTCATAAACGGGCTCTACATCGAGCCATTAAAACTGGACAAATGTCCTCAAGACTGTTTTAAGTCAACACCGAGCTAAAATGCTCAAAATCCATTTGACCAACAAATAACGGTCCCCCAAGTAATGAAATACATGTAAACGGCGTTATGCAAACACATACCTCAAAGATGTGATTAACCCAAAACTCATCATGTATTGGGACCAAAGATTTTCAAAATGGTTTATGAACTCAAAAATGCATAAATCATGCCAATACTTATCAAAATATCCAAATCCCAAATATGGGCATTTTGTGAGACTAAAACAACCAAGTTTATCAAATATGAAAACTTATCAAAATACCCAACACGTTGACAAATACTAAGTAAAGCATATTTTTACATCAAAATACTTATTTTGGCATGTACATAGTTTTCACAAAGCAACTTGAACTCACCTCGCTAGGTTAAATTAAACCTAGGTTCCAAACCCAAATCCTTAGCCTCCAAGGATGAAGCTTTCACCATCAACAAGTCATCTTCAACATTGAGTTAGGGTTTTCAACTAATCCATTTCTCCAAATCTAAAAGAGATGAACCACCAACCAATAGAACCTTTAGATCTATAAAGATTCTTACACTAAATCTTGGATTAAACAAGAGATTTACCTTACCTGAAACTTGAAGTCATCCAACCATCTTTCCAATGAAATCCTTCATTTCTTCCATAGTTAAGCCTCAAATCACCCAATCCTTGATCTTTTATTGTAGATCCATACCATAACAAGCTCCCAAAGCTGATACGTAGTCTCCCAAAAACGACCTAAGGAAGAGAGAAATGGAGAGGGGAGGTAACAATAAGAGAAAACCCTAAAATTTGGGTTTAAATTCGATCAGAAAACTCCTGCGGCCTTAGTCGCGACCTCAAGTGGCGGGCCAAGACGTGCATGTCCCTGGGTCGTGGACAACAGTAAGTTACGCGGTTTTAGCCGTGGCTTTGAGGCCGCGGGCCAAGCTGCGCGTGTCACCTAATGCATCTTCTCACCCTTCATGTTAAACCATTAGCCGACCGTTTCTCTCAGTCGATCGCTGACTGTAATTCCTTGAATGATCATAAACTGTTCATTAGGAATTTACGGATGTTACAGTTTTGTAACAGCAACGGATGATCAGCTCATCAGTTATATATATGGATTCATTCACCACTCGGGTAATGTCGTCATGGCTGTGGATACATGGAATTGAAAGGGGTATGATTAATTAATAGTTGGATCGTTTCTGCAGAATTTGTTGTGTTCTTAAAGGTAAGAAAAGAGTGTAACGTGATTCAATGAAGGACGATTAGAGGTGTTTAAGGCCAAGTTCACTCTGGGGTACCCTTGGTGAGAGTGGTTAGCTCAGGGACGTAAGCTATTTTGAGGTAATATGTTGAATCTAAGGTTGGGAGGCAACCGAAATTTTATAATTGGGATATGATTTGATAAGGACTTGATGCTCTTTCCGTCATGGGTAAGGTACATTGAGCCTTAGAAATTGAGTTTATGGAGGCTTGTTATGTGAAACACAATAACAACCTCAACCGGGATGTAGTTGGGTTCGAATGTGAGGTAAGGTTTCGTGAAGGCGATCCTTTTTGGATAAGGAATCAATTGATCTCGCTAAATGTGTTAATGGGCGTTTGATTGGTGCCAGATTTCGGGGACTAAATCTCTTTTAAGGTTGGGAGGATTGTAACATCCGTAAATTCCTAATGAACAATTTATGATCATTCAAGGAAAACAGTTAGTGATCAGCCGAGAGAAGCGGTTGGCTAATAGTTTAACACGAAGGGTGAGAGGATGCATCAGGTGACACGCACGGCTTGGCCCGGGGCCTCAAAGCCGCGGCTAAACCCGCGTAACTCACTATTGTCCTCGGCTTAGGGACACGCACGACTTGGCCCACGACTTGAGGTCGTGGCCAAGGCCGCGGGAGTTGTCTGATCAAATTTAAACCCAAATTTTAGGGTTTTCTCTCATTGTTACCTCCCCTCTCCATTTCTCTCTTCCTTAGGTCGGTTTTGGGAGGCTACGTATCTGCTTTGGGAGCTTGTTATGGTATGGATCTACAATAAAAGATTAAGGATTGGGTGATTTGAGGCTTAACTATGGAAGTTGTTAAACGTAATTTCCCAATCAAATCAAGCACAATCTCAATCAAACAAGATTTAACACTCAAGAACTAGAGAGATAGAGTAGAGAGAGAAAGTGTTTTAGTCATATATCTAACAGTTAAAGCGTTCCATGAAAACTTACAAGGCATAAGGTATTTATACCCACTATCTAAACACTCACAATATTAAAACTATACAAACTCTAAGATTGACTATGACAATACAAACTTTGACTTAGACATTGTTGACTATACAAGCTTGACTATTCTTGACATAGACTTTGTTGACTTTACACATTTGACTTAACACATTAAATCTTGGATACAATATAATTCACTAACAATCTCCCCCTTTGTATTCAAGATTTAATAAAAAATTGACACTAGTCTTCAGTTCTTGATTCTTCAGCTTTGACTCTGATAGCTTTGATCTTTGTAGCTCTGACAGCCTTCAAGCTTTCAGTTTTTGAAGAATCTTGAAAAGTATTTTGCACTTTGCATCTTTGAAAGTCAACATGTATTGAACACGGATCAGAACTCTTGAAACTTTGTAAAACTCCTTTGACCTTTGAAACTTCTTTGAAAACTTCATCTTTGAACTTTGATACAGCTTTGAGGAATCTCTGATCTTGTATCTTCATCTCTTGTGATCTCTGGATCGTCTTTGGAAAAATAAACTTTCACGGATCTTTTTCAGAAACTTTTAAACTCTTTAATAGAACTTTCATCTGGCTTGGACTTTCAGAATTATCTTAACCATTTTCATTAGATCATCTTTTGTCTTTGTCTTTGAAATTGAAACATATTAAATTTCTCCCCGTTTTTGATGATTGTGAGCATCATGATCATCAAAACTTTTCAATTTCAACACATTCTTTGATCTCCTCCTTTATAATGAACTAACAATCTCCCCTTTATGATAATTTGACATTCTCCGCCCTTTGATCTGAGTATCCGACAATTCATGAAATGTATATATCCGAATCTTTTCAAATTCAGATATAATGACCGATGTAACCCTGATTCAACAGATGAAACAATTAATATGCCTGTAAGTAGCACGAAGCCACTTTGTACAACAGATGTACATTGGAAAGGAGCTTTAGTGATGTTCACTCCTCCAGGGCTTCCATTCAATCATCGAAAAAACACAAAGAAATTTTCTATGAATGTTATGACAAGAAAATGTATTCCTTGTGTGTACGTGCAAGTGTATGAATGATTAAAGCTACTTAGCTTGATCAGGCTCAAAATGTGTAAACTGTTGAGACAACAACAAATATTACACGGACTCAATGTGCATGAAAGAGGTGCGAAGGTGGGGCAACTTTCCTTCTTTTTCAATATCTAAATCTTCCATGTGAAGACTAGATAGCAGATATGCTGCGTCCCTAAATAAAATGAAACATTTCTTTGTTAAGAAAGAAACGAGTGGCAATGATGGTCACCAAAGAATGTGAACCAATCAGTAGATGTGGCTGCCCGACTCAGAAAGTGGTTGGTGCAAAGTTTTGATATTCTTTTAACTCTGTTCTCATACCCTCTTTCTTTTTAATATTAAAACCCACTTCGAACCAAACTCTCTTTTCCATTTTTCCGCTCAGCACAATGAGAAAAACTCAACCGAATGAGTTATCTCCCCTACTCTTTGATTTATGACCCCTCACCCCTCAATCACTCTAGGATAACTTCTGGGGTAGGAAACACTGGTTTACGTGAATCCATGGAAGTTCTGTTTAAGCTCACACAAATCCCATGTAACTCCTAAAAAGAATAGTTGCTCAACAATTTAACTGAACAGTTATGCACAAAGTGTATGATAACATTGTCAAAATATATGGTCATGAGATTTGAGCAATTGAACTTTGAAGATTTCTCAAAACAAAGATATTGAATTAATGAAATGAAAGCAAGAGAATTGTTTTGAGAATCTGACAATGTATCAATCAGATCAAATAAAATGGTTAGGGTATCAAAGAACTGGATATTTTGTTTATATGAACAAATATAAACAATTTTGCAATGAAATCTCAAATATTTAAATGATGAATGATGCTCAACAACATTTGAAAGCAAACGGGAGTATTACCATCGAAAAATTTGTTCGTTACGAGACATAGTAATAACAAATTCAAATGAAGTACTGAACCGGTGTGTATGAATACTTTACAGTATAAAGACAAGATAATACGCAAGTATTGATCTTTGGAAGCACACAGTCAGTTAAACATTAAAGCTCAAAATTGAAAAACATTTAAAATCACACTTCTAAATTCATAAAATATTTTGAGAACCAGAAGTGGTTTGAACATTTCAGAAAACGTTTTTTATGCTTGAAAGTTGTTCTTTTTTCAAACAATCAGAGATATAGAATTAGAAGATACTTACTTTTAAGCTCCCCCCCCCCCCCCAAATCATGATAGAATGATTTAGGTCTATTTAGATCCCCCTAGATATTAGCAAAATATCCTTGTATGAACAATGAAGAACGGGTCCTGATCTGTCATGTGATCAGAAGCCACAATCTTTTACATTAAAGTGCGGGTCTTGAACTGTATTATTCAAGAGCCTTAATTTATTACTCCCCCTGAAATTATGCATCTATAATTTGTCAATGAAAAAGCACATGATAGAGATCAGATACAACTCTCTTTTGAATTGTAGATCATCATATCTTCCAAATATTTGGTCAATGAAAAAACACATGATAGAGATCAGATAAAACTCCCTTTTGAATTGTAGATCGTCATATCTATCAGATGCAAAGTATTTCCGAAAAGAATGTACTCCCCCTTGATGGTTGATTTCCTCATTCGAGTATTTGAGTACAATCTCTTATCAGGACAGGAGTAAGGTCTTTTGATCACTGAAGTACGAATCTTAAACTGTTGTGTTTAGAAGTCAAACTCCGTTGAAGTACGGGTTCTAAGCTGATTTACTTAGAAGCCTTAGTCTTATGCTCCCCCTTAAACCTTGGGTGCCTGCAACACAGATTTAGCTTTTGGTACCCACTGGTATTTGGGTCCCGATGTGTTAGTTGCACTTCTTGTGGGGTTAACATAATAAGAACCATACCAATAATTGACAAAGTTGTTACTTACAAAGTCATTTGTTCCACAGTAAGAACAACAAATCTTCTTTTGAGTAACCTTGATCAAATGGTTAGTAGAATAATATGTATCAGGTTTATCAAAAGATTTACCTTTGTGCGTACTGTTCTTTTTGACATTGGATGTGGATACAGATGCTTTGTCATTCTTCTTCTCATCTGAAGAATCTTTAACCCTCCAGACCATCTGTCCTTTCTTAGATTGCTTTCTAAGAGATTTTATATAAAAGTTTGTTGAACCATCAACAGATTTGTCATAAAATAGATTAGATGGTCTGATCTGACTTGATTTGACTGTGTTTGGTTTGACATTTTTCTTTTTGAAAACATTTTTGTCATGAATAGAACTTGAAGCTGTTTTGAACGAACAGACTGATTCTGTTGAATTATCAACAGGTGATTGATTAATCATATCAGCTGTAATCTTTTCTGACAAATCAATGTTTACAGCTTCTAAGTCTTTTATCTTTTCAGATAAAATGTTTCTTTCAAAAGTAAGTATGTCAAACTTTCTTTTCAAATCAGATATGGCCTTCTGTTCTTTTTGGACATCTGATGATAGAGCATTTATTTTGAATGTGAGCTTAGATATTTTAGATTCAAAATGAAAACGTTCAAGCTTAAAATCCTTTTCTAAGTTCTTGGTTTTTTTAGAAATATCTTTGAAAATCCCAGTATTTCTCTTTTTGGCATTTTTCTTTTCAAGCTCAAAAGACTTTTTCTGTTCTTTGAAAATTTTTCTTTCTTTTTCGAGCAAGTCTTGTAAAGTAGAAATCTGTTTGGGAAGTTCAGTAATTTTATCTTCAAGAACTTGTATTTCTTTCGCAAAAGTGTCTCTTTCAGTAATTACTATCTTTTCGAATTCTGACACTTGCTTAGAAAGTTTTGAACATCTCAGCTCCAAATCCTTTTTCTCTTGGAGAGTTTTCTTGGAAAGTTCAGACATCTGTTGAATAGAAGATGTCTCCAGATTTGATTTAACTTTATCTGCTTGGATGTTTTTTGTCAGTTTAGCATTCTGTATTTCCAAGGCAGATATCTTCTCTTCGAAAGCCTTAAACTTGTTTTGAAGCTCAACTGATTCAGCTTGCAGTTCTGATGATTTCTGTTCAGTTGTCTTTAGTTAGCTTTGAAGATTTATAATCTTTCTCTCTTTCAACTTGACTTCCTTTTCACAAGTCTGAATATAATTCTCTTTTAGAAGAATAATTTTCTCTTTCTCTTTTATCTCTTTCTCTTTTGCATTGATGATACCTGAAAAATTAGATATAGTATTAGTACACTGTATACATTCAGGAGTTTTAACAGATTTGAACAATTTAAATTGCAACTCCTAAATCTGTTTGAGAAATTCTGAATTCTGAATTTTCAGTGAATTTCGTTCAGCTTCTAAGACTATCTTATCTCTTGCTGAAAATATCATATTTCCTCTCTCGTTTGTTGTTGACAACTTGAATGAGAAATCAGCTTGATAAGAATGATCGTTCCCAAACAATTCAGAAAAGTTTAACTGAAAGTCAAACTTAGATCACCAAAAATAATCTCAGAAAAATTCTATCTCTGGAACTCTCAAATCACTAAAACTTGCACTTGAAAATTTAAAACTAGCAGATCAAACAAATATGAACTTGAAAGTCGCAAGTCAAGTTTGTGTGTTTGAACTAAAATCTGGAATCGCACAAATTCAATAACTTTGAATCGCGCAAATCCAATGATGTTGATGGCACAAATTTTTGATGAAGGAGGCGCAAATTGAATGGACTATTTAAACTATCAGATCACTTTGGTTTACATGTATGGAGCAAAGCAATTGAACAAGCCACACAATTTTGATTCCACCACTATCTTGTAACTTGAATCTGCACAACCCCACTATCTTGTAATGTCAATTTTGATTTCATTCATTAATCTGCACCGCCCAACTATCTTCTAACTTGAATCTGGCGCAAATTGTGATTATGTTCGTGCAAACTTGATGATGGTGGCGCAAAACAAAAGAATCTGATGCAAAACCAAATATCATCAAACTTGCAATCCACAGAAGAAGAAACGTCCAGACTGAACAACCATGAACTCGCAAGAATGGTTTGCGTGTTTCTCCATGAATGTGAAGATCAAATGGACTTTGCGTGTTCTTCCAATTTTAGCGTGTTCTTCACAAATCGATCCAAAATTTTAATTGAAGCTGCAATTAAAATGTAAATAGATGGTCGATTAAACATATCAAACACATTTCTAATATCAATTTCTGATTGACAACAACAAATCACAAAAATTTGATCAAGAACAGTGCGTATGAGTTTGTGGTTTCTGAAATTTTATAAAACCCAAATTAACAACAAATCAGTGGTTAATTCGAAAGCAAGTGTGAATAACAAATAATCTTTGAGTCTAATCAATCAATCCTAATCCAAAATATCAATCTAAAAACAACAGATTAAATGAATTTGATCACAAGTCAGGTTTTTAGAAAACGATTTGCATGTTCTTGATTTTTCAAGAATTTGATCCAAATTTGATTATGTGATCTTTCTGAATTTGTTTGGTCTTGCTCTGATACCAATTGTTAAACGTAATTTCCCAACCAAATCAAGCATAATCTCAATCAAACAAGATTTGACAATCAAGAACTAGAGAGAGAGTAGAGAGAGAAAGTGTTTTAGTCATATATCTAACAGTTAAAGCGTTCCATGAAAACTTACAAGGCATAAGGTATTTATACCCACTATCTAAACACTCACAAGATTAAACCTATACAAACTCTAAGATTGACAATGACAATACAAACTTTGAATTAGACATTGTTGACTTTACAAGCTTGACTATTCTTGACATAGACTCTGTTGACTTTACACATTTGACTTAACACATTAAATCTTGGATACAATATAATGCACTAACAGAAGCAATGAAGGATTTCGTTGGAAAGGTGGTTGGATGACTTCAAGTTTCGGGTAAGGTAAATCTCTTGTTTAATCCAAGCTTTAGTGTAAGGATCTTTGTAGATCTAAAGGTTATATTTGTTGGTGGTTCATCTCTTTTAGATTTGGAGAAATGGGTTAGTTGGAAACCGTAGCTCAATGTTGAAGATGAGTTGTTGATGGTGAAAGCTTCATCCTTGGAGGCTATGGATTTGGGTTTGGAACCTAGGTTTAACTTAACCTAGCAAGGTGAGTTCAAGTTGCTTTGTGAAAATTATGTACATGCCAAAATGAGTATTTTGACATAAAAATATGCTTTACTTAGTAGTTGTCAATGTGTTGGGTATTTTGATAAGTTTTCATATTTGATAAACTTGGGTTGTTTTAGTCTCACCAAATACCCATATTTGGGATTTGGATATCTTGATAAGTATTAGCATGATTTATGCATCTTTGGTGATTTTGTATAAATAAAGTCCATTTTATGATTTATGCATCTTTGGTGATTTTTGTACAAATGAAGTCTAATTCATGATGTACGTATTTTGGTGTATTTGAGTTCATAAACCATTTGGAAAATCTTTGGTCCCAATACGTGATGAGTTTTGGGTTAATCACATATTTGAGGTATGTGTCTGCATATACGCCGTTTAAATGCATTTCATTACTTGGGGGACCGTTATTTGTTGGTCAAATGGATTTTGAGTATTTTAGTTCGGTGTTGACTTAAAAGAGTCTTGAGAACATTTGTCCAGTTTTAATGGCTCAATGTAGTGCCCGTTTATGAATTACATACTAATGCACCGTGTTGCATTTTGATGATACTTACATGCTTGGGTGTGTGGTCACTCATGTGTAGTCATGTAATGTTATACTGTGTTGCATTGGATCCATAGGCACGTAAGTCGGTCTTTATTTGATGGTTAAATGGGTGTTAAGGGGGTTGGACTCTGGAACCTATATTTTATGATCTTAACCTTTCAAGTGTACACTAGGAGGGTTGAGTCCGGTTGTGCTATCATGATGATGGGCGTTTTGGACCTTCGCCATTCAGGGTAATGCCATGGTTGTAGTCCTCGAATGTTGTCGGGCCTTTGGTGGTATTCATGGTAATATTCGCTAAGGTCAGCTGTCTCTTTGGGTGTAGCTTGAAGGGAGTCGTAGGGACACTTGGGATTTCATGTCGTGAAGTGTCATGCGATTAACGTTGTATTAGTAGCATACTTTTGTGTTCCTCCACTCTCAACGGATACGGGTCTCCCCCGTTGTCGGCCAACAGTATTTTGGATATTTAATTGTCCATGTTTTTACATTGGGTTTCATCCCATTTTATGGTCGCGTGAGTATTGGATTTTAGTTCCATGTTTCCGATGGCATATTATATTTATATGGATTACTTTCCATGATTTACGAATTGAGTATTACGCCCCACCCGTGTTTTTGGGTGTTTCGGGATGCAAAGTTTTATCCGCGTTTTTATAATTGGGAGTCCGTTTTCTATTCACGTTTGAGTAAGTTTTGGGCGGCATCATTTTATAAAGAATGTTTTGTATTGGGACGTTCAATCTTAAAAATGCATGTTGTTGGAAAACGCGTCTTTTCATATTTGAGATAAATCATTTTGAAAGATTATGGTTCGAATTACATTCTTTCCTTTTAACGATATATTTATTTATGTTGAAAACTCTTGAACTTACTAGGTGTTAGCCTAACCTTTTTATTTGTCGGCATGTGCATCAGGTCCTGGTTGGGTGTGGTACTAGCGACACTGTGAAGAGATGAGAAATAGGTTATGCTCGAGGGTGAGTAGTTTGGTGAAGCCTTCTCCCGTTATCTTGGGTTATAGCATTTTGTATTTGGGTTTAGTAACATCTGTCCTTTGATTAGTCTTTGCGTAAGGCTTTATTTATATTTGTTGATGAATGAATCTAGAACAGTATTTCATGAATAGACTTGTTGTAAGATAGTTTGTCTTTCTTTGAGACATTTTTGGAAATTTTAAATTTGTTGTTCCTTTCTGATTTGAGGGTGTTACAATCCAACCTGAAACCTTGCGTCCCTGAGAGCATACTATAGTCAACTTATAGAGTTCATGGTTTGCGGCAAAAAATCATTTCACATAATACATAACAACGTGTATACTTTGTACCGATTAGTATGCATTTTCTGAAAACATGGAACGCTGAAAGAAAAGAGATCTCATAACTATCTCCTCGAGTAAGGACTGATAAGTTGCAAGCATTCCCAGGGTGTGTACGGCTCATCTATATTCAGTAACCCATTACGGGGTTGTGCTGCCATGTCACAGGCATTCCCTGGTGTGTACGGCTCATACAGAGCCAGTCACCTATTTCGGGGTTGTGCCTCCCTTTAAGTGTGACAAACCAAACTAACATCTCATACTCCGAACCATGCACCATTTGTGCAATATAAACCACCTGAAAATCCAAGCATGCTAAATACGTTTAAAAACTGGAAAAGAATTAGCATGCATGCTCCACGAAACTCCACATATATGTAAACATATATCAATGACATGTATTTAAATCATTATCATGCATAACATTAACCATATAGATCATATAATGCTCAAAATAAATTTGTACGTAGGTATGAATCCCATTGTAAGTCTCATGAAAACTCACCTGATTGCGTGTAGATTGGCTAATGATAGTTCTTGACTGAAAAACTACACATTTCATACCACCATATCCAAATTAATGGCTTATTTTCTCCAAAAGTTAACAAAAGTCAATTATGGTCAACCCGACTCGACCTAAAGTCAAACTCCAAAATTGGGTCACTTAATGACTCAAATATTTACATTTGGTCTCATCGTCAAAACACTTGGGGGTCAAACGGGGTAAAAGTCAACATTTGGTCAACTCGGTCAACGTCGACTAACTTTAGTCAAACCCAAGTCTAAAACTCGATTACGTCCCAAAACGTCAAAATAATCATCTTATAATCTTATAAAGTCATCACTCCAAGTTAAAGTGTTCCAATAGTTAATTAAGTCTAATTACGACGCTTTAATCCCATAATCATAAAAATAATTTAATAAACTTCCAAGTGTTACGGTTAGTAACGACGCTTAACGTCGGTTTATCATTTAAAGAACTAAAGGTATTATTTGTTCCACATTCAAACGTCTTGATAATAATTATCCTTCTTACGATGCTTCAATTCTCATTTTTAAACCACCTAAATAAATAATTCCCTTTCAAAATAACTAAATACATAGATATTGTAACCACCTCTTAAGATACCAAATCCCAAGTATTATAGGGGCATTTCAGAAATTATATAAAGATAAATAACTGGAATCGGGTCAAACGTGCATTTTATAAATCTAAAGAAAACTTGCTCAAATTTCTAGAATGATATTGTGGCAGAAATCATATTTACGGAACTTTGAAGGCTATGATAGAACTTTATGAAATTTAAAATAAATTTATGCGGTTCACATGAAACAAGAAAATAAAATGCGACCTCCCATAACATGGGATGTTTTTCTTAATTTTATTTTTCTAAAATGAAAACAGGTAAACTGTAAATAAATAAATTTTTGCGCAATTCTAAACCACAAGAACTCATTAGTTCAATTGGTTGGGTTGTTCCCTTACAAAACTGAGGTCACAGGTTCAAACCTGTCCTTCGGCAAAATTACATTTTTAACCAAAGAAAAACATATACAGGTCAACCCTTTACCCGACTGCAACTCATCACCAACTGACGTGGGTCGACCTCTTCACCCGGTCACAACCCGCCGACCCAACAGCCATGGGGCTGCACATTTTGGACATTTTCAAGCTCCATTTCACTCTTTTTAGTCCTTTCTTCTTCGTTCTTTTTGCACCAAAACCTTAGGTAATATTTTTACCAACATTTTGAGATAAAAACACAATTTTTTTGACAAGTAATAAGCCACATTTTTCTCATTTAAAGTTTGATTTTTAACTAAACTTACAAAAGTTTGAACATCCATTTCGACCCTTAAAACACAAATCTGGAATGTAAGGGCTACTAGTGTTCGATAGGACTCTTAAAAACGAAGCCATTGACAAAAATCACGAGATTTGGTGGAGTAGTTTACCTTGAATCGAAGAAAAACAGAAATATTAAGTTAGGTCTTCAAACCCAGATTTCTCTCTCGAAAATTGCTCATTTTACAAGTTATTTGAGCCACCATAATCCCTAACCAGTGCTCTTCAGTTTATATCAAGAGATCTTGGCGTATTAGTTGACATAATCCTATCTAAATTCGATTTCGGGGACGAAATCTCTTTTAAGGGGAGGAATAATTGTAAGACTCCATTTTAAAAACGTGTAATTGTTTCTTACCCAAATTGAACCGTAATTAAATTTGACAACCAAAGATAGTTTAGGGGTTAAAACCGTTATTTAACCAAACTATTTATAAATAAAAAAGGGCAAATTGCATTAAAAAGTAACGTACTTTTATCTAATTCCTATTTTGGGTAATGTACTTTCAAAACTTTCATTTTGGTACCTCAATTGTAAAATATCAAACTTTTAAGTACCTAGTTTACCTACATATCAGGTAACTGATAAACTTAAATGACATGTAATTTTTGAAAATGACATGGAAATAAAATAAAATGATGTGGATTTAATATATGGAAATTAAATAATTTAATTCTAAAACCTTTTCCCTAAACAGATTTCCAATACGGCAGCCAAAACGTCGCCTGAATTACATCATCGCCTCCTTGTTCTCGTCGACATCGCCTGAATCAACATCATCGCCTCCTTGTTCTCGTCGATATTGTGAGTCTGGTCGTCGACATCATCACCGTTGTTCTAGTCGTCAACATCGTCGCCACGGTTCTCGTCGTTAACATCGTCGCCTCGTGTTCTCGTCGTCGGCCTCACCTTTCGTGGAGAGAATTCCCTTTTCTCGTCCCACTTCGAGTTGCATATGAGTACAAGGTTGTTTTTATCTATTTTTTTACGATTTCTAGGGTTTTATGATTTCTGATGTTCCTTGATTGAACTTGCTTATCGATTAATTTTATTCAATTTTAGTCTTTAGATTATGTGGGGGAAAATGAATTCAAAATTGAAATCATGTTGATGTTTCTCTTATATAGTATGTTGTTAGTCTCCCTTTTATGTCAATTCATGTTTTAGTATTGTAAGTTCGTGACTGTTATCAAATGTGTTGCAGCAATACTATCTAATTTCTCATAGCTTTCTTTCTTTTAACTTTATCCCTGTGAAAGGAAGTGAAGTCAATGTACTTTTTCATTGTCTTTTCTGATGAAACATAACTTAAAGGGTGCCTCACTCCAGAAGATTTTGTGGTCCACTAAAACTTTTTCTTTGTCTTCTTCATATTCTTCCTTGCATCTGTTGGAAAAATTTAGTAAAAACATGTGTTTTTACTAACTTTGGACAAATTTAAATACATGTATATGTATTGTATATATCTAACTCTTCGTGGGTTTGTGTTCTCCTATATGAGAGCTTCGAATCGATATATTATGTGTCCAAAACAGAATATGTGTGAATGAGATATCGATGCTCAAAGTTGAGTGTCTGGGATGAAATTGGCAAAATCAAGTGGGTGTGGAATCTTGTCCCACATAGGAAGGAGGATCAAATTCCTTGTGGTTTATAACCTTGAATGTGGGAGGAGCTTACAAGCCCTTTATTTGGTTTTACTCCAACACCTACCCGGGCGCAGGGGGGGTGCCGATTGAGACTTTCGTAAGCTAAAATCGGCGAACTTGTCCGTGGGCATGACCTGCGGACACGATTGTCACTCCGAAATCTTGTGCTCGCACAGAGTGGATTTTGCGAATTTTTTGTTTTGATCCAGTGCTATGCGCGGCTAACCGCGCCAAACACTGGAATGGGAACTCAAACAGTGTCTCGCGCGGGTCATGGCACGGATAGACCCGCGCCGAGCACTGGAATGGTTTCGAAACAGTGTCCCGCGCGGAGATTTGTTTCAATCCAATTTGTAACTCTTGAAATCATGTATATTGAATACATAAATTAATATTTTAATTATCAATTAATTAAAATATTAAGTGTGAGTTTTGTTTTTCAATATAAAAGGGAGACTCGAGTTGCTATTCTAACACATCGATACGACTACACAACTCTTTGATTCTCTATTGCATACGCTCTCATTTCCGGCGATTTTTCAGGCAAGTGATCATCTCCGGCAATTCAACTGCTTTGGCTGTTGTACCCTGGGAACAGACGGCGAATCTGTTTAAGGGAATCGTGTCTTACACGAGCCTCAACATCGATTGATTCTTATACGGTTTATTCGTTTATGTTAATCATCTGTTGTTTCCGTCAATTTCCTTTGTATTCGTGTTACTAATCATTTGTTGATTTTGTAGTTTATTACAATACGTTGTAATATTATATGTATCATTAAAATACATATCGGTTTACTAACAATCTTAAACATATTCCAATCGAGTTTGTCTCGAAACAATTTCGTTTTCTGTTTTCTGTAAACAGATAGAAACTGTGGTATCGTATTCTGTTTTGTGTAAACATATTGTTTACGTGGTACTAATTGTACACGTAAATCGAATCGAGTTAGCTCGATTCAATTGGTTGTCTGTTTTGTGTAAATAGATTTTATATCGAATTTATTTCGATTTGTTAGGAATCGAGTTTTATCTCGATTTAAAGGTATAAATGGATTTATAGTCGAGTTGGTTTCAATTTAATTCGTTGTATGTGAAAAATAATTTCTATCGACTTTGGTTCGATTTAATTCTTTTTATGTTTTGTGTAAAGATATTTTAAATCGTATTTGTCGATTTAAATAATTACTGTTTGTAAACAGTTTGTAAACAATTTGTAAAAATCGAACTTGTTTCGATTTTGTGGAAAAGGTTCTAAATCAATTTATTTCGATTTTATAAACAAATTTTAAAACAAGTTTGTTTGATTTAAGACCTTTTCTGTTTGTATAAAAGGATTCTCAATCAAATTTGTAGTTGATTTAATTCCTTTTCTGTTTTGTGTAAACAGATAGAGATTGTGTTCACGTGAAATTTGTTTTCCACGATGGTGAACGAGTATGTGGTGGGAATGATCACGGATCCCACGACCATGGTCTCAGAGTTGAATGTGATTGGTGCAAACTCTAGAGAATGGTGGGTTGATACTGGAGCTACCCGTCATGTGTGTCATGACGAAAGCAACTTCATCTCCTACAAAGATGTTGAAGATGGGCAAAAGCTCTACATGGGAAATGCCGCCACTACTGATGTCAAGGGCATTGGAGATGTGATTCTGAAGATGACTTCCGAAAAAGAGCTCAAGATTAGAGACGTTTTGTACGCACCGGAGCTTCGGAAGAATCTCGTGTCGGGTTGGTTGCTTAATAAGTTTGGTTTTAAGCTTGTGTTTGAGTTGGACAAATTTGTTTTGTCCAAGAATGATATGTATGTGGGAAAGGGTTATGCCTTTAATGGCATGTTTAAGTTGAATTATCAATGGAATGAATAAACCAAGTACTAGTTCTGCTTATATGCTTGAGTTTTCAAATGTTTGGCATGGCCGTTTAGGACATGTAAACTTTAATTCCATTCAACGTTTGATTAAACTAAAGTACATACCTAAATTTGATATTGACTCAAAGCACAAGTGCCCCACATGTGTTGAAGCCAAACTTACTTGAACATCTTTTAAATTGATTGAAAGGAAAACCAAACCCCTTGATTTAATTCACCCTGACGTGTGTGATTTAAAATCGATTCCTACTAGAGGTGGGAACAAATATTTTATGACGTTTATCGATGATAGCACGAAATATTGCTACATATATTTACTTAAGAGTAAAGATGAAGCAATAGACAAGTTTGTCGTGTATAAAGAAGAAGATGAAAATCAACTTAACAAGAAAATCAAGGTTGTTAGAAGCGATAGGGGAGATGAATATGTTTCACCGTTTGCTGATTTTTGTTCTAACAATGGAATTAGACATGAATTCACAACACCCTACTCACCTCAACAAAACGGTATTGCTGAGAGAAAGAATCGCACCTTGAAAGAGATGGTGAATGCCATGTTGATTAGTTCTGGCTTAAGTCAGAACATGTGGGGGGGAATCTATTTTGTCGGCTAATTATCTTTTAAATAAGATACCCTGCATGAAACAAGATGAAACACCATATGAACTTTGGATGGGTAGAAAACCATCTTATAAGTACTTACGAGTGTGGGGGTGCCTATCTAAAGTGGTTGTACCTCCGCCTAAGGTACAAAAGTTAGGACCTAAAACATTGGATTGTGTATTCATTGGTTATGCACAAAATAGTAGTGCTTATCGGTTTCTTGTGTATGAATCTAAAAATCCCGAGATACACAAGAATACAATTATGGAGTCAAGAAATGCTTCATTCTTCGAAGACGTGTTTCCTTGTTTGAACAAGGAAGATCAAACTTCATCTTCTAAAGATAAAGAAATTGTTCGAGAGGATGAACAAGTTTTATCTGAAGAAGAAGAAGTGGAACCTACAATAAGTAAACGGACTCGGGTTGAAAAATCGTTTGGTCCCGATTTTCTCACCTACGTGGTGGAAAGTGAACCCAAAACTTATTGTGAGGCGGTTACGTCTTCGGAGGGACCTCAAGGGAAAGAAGCCATCAAGAGTGAGATAGAATCTATCTTACAAAATCATACATGGGAACTAGTGGATCTACCTCCGGGTAGTAAGCCACTAGGTTACCGTTGGATTTTTAAAAGAAAGATGAAAGCTGATGGCAGTATTGACAAATACAAGGTGAGATTAGTGATCAAAGGATATAGACAAAAGGAAGGTCTAGATTATTTTGATACTTATTCGTCGGTGACAAGAATAACATCCATTAGATTGGTGTTAGCTATTGCAGCTATTAGAAATCTGCAAATTTACCAAATGGATGTGAAAACAACTTTTCTAAACGGAGATTTAGAAGAAGAAATCTATATGGAGCCGCCTGAGGGATTCGTTGCCCCGGGACAAAAAAACAAGGTTTGTAAACTTATTAAATCCTTGTATGGCTTAAAGCAAGCTCCAAAGCAATGGCATCAAAAGTTTGATCAAGCCATGTTAGAAAGCGGTTTTAAGATAAATGCGTGTGATAAGTGTGTTTATATGAAAGACACTACTCATGGATATGTCATCTTGTGTTTATATGTTGATGATATGCTTATCATCGGTAGCAATGACAAAATGATAAGGTCCACGAAGGATATGTTGAAATCTAAGTTTGACATGAAAGATTTGGGTTTAGCAGATGTGATTCTTGGGGTCAAGATCACAAGAACACAAAATGGTTTGGTGTTAAATCAAACACACTACGTGGACAAGATTCTTGAGAAAATTAATGAAGGAGATACTAGTATAGCTAGAACTCCGATTGACACTAGTCAACATATATCTAAGAATAGAGGGGAAGGTGTTGCACAAGTGGAATACTCAAGAATAATTGGTAGTCTGATGTATCTTATGAGTTTTACTAGACCTGACTTAGCATATGCAGTGAGCAAGCTAAGTAGGTATACTAGTAATCCCAGTTTAGAACACTGGAAGAGCATTACTAGATTGTTAATATATTTAAGATACACACGTGAATATGGACTGCATTATGGAAAATGTTCAATGGTAATCGAAGGTTACAGCGATGCAAATTGGATATCTGATATTAAGGATTCCATATCGACAAGTGGATATGTGTTTACACTTAGAGGTGCGGCTATATCTTGGAAATCGTCCATGCAAACTGTTATAGCCAAATTAACGATGGAATCTGAATTTATTGCCTTGGATAAATGTGGTGAAGAGGCAGAATGACTACGTCAGTTCATGGAAGATATTCCCAAATGGCCTAAGTCGGTAACGGCAATATGTATACATTGTGATAGCCAATCGGAAATTGGTAGAGCTCAAAGTACAATGTATAATGGGAAATCTAGATATATTAGATGTAGACATAATACGATTCGACAATTACTCTCTACTGGAGTTATCACAATTGACTATGTGAAGTCAAAGGATAACATTGCGGATCCGCTTACGAAAGGCTTAAGTAGAGATTTGGTTTATAAGTCGTCGAGAGGAATGGGACTAAAGCCCTTGAATGAGTAATTCATGCAAAGGAAACCTTACCTAGAAGATTGGAGATCCCAAGATCTGGGTTCAAAAGGACAACCTAGTTGCATGAATAAGAGAGGTCACTGTGGGGGAGGTAATAAACTTCCTAGTCCAATTCTGGAATCAGTGACAGTGAGGATAAGCCTATGGCTTTTAATGATTGTTGAAAATCACCTATGTGAGAGAGAAGTGGGGTCGCTTCGAAGGGAATTATGGGGGCTCAATTCCTATCAGCTCTCGCTGAACCAGGCTAGTGTTCATGACCATAACGAACACGACTATGAGGATATGACCTTGTTAGGAAGAGTTCTGTGTGAAATGTATTGTCGTCTACATAAATGGCAGTTCAGTTCAAGGACATCGAGTCTACTGACAGCTAGGAGACTAAGTGTTTTTCACAAGGGAAGGTTCAAAGGGTAACACTTACCTATCCTATGCAGGATTTGACCATTGAAATTTGTAAGGAAAATTTCGTATGCAAAGATCGATCTCCATTCATGTGGGGGACTGTTGGAAAAATTTAGTAAAAACATGTGTTTTTACTAACTTTAGACACATTTAAATAGATGTATATGTATTGTATATATCTAACTCTTCGTGGGTTTGTGTTCTCCTATATGAGAGCTTCGAATTGATATATTATGTGTCCAAAACGGAATATGTGTGAATGAGATATCAATGCTCAAAGTTGAGTGTTTGGGATGAAATTGGCAAAATCAAATGGGTGTGGAATCTTATCCCACATAGGAAGGAGGATCAAATTCCTTGTGGTTTATAACCTTTAATGTGGGAGGAGCTTACAAGCTCTTTGTTTGGTTTTACTCCAACACCTACTCACGCACAGGGGGGTGCCGATTGAGACTTTCGTAGGCTATAATCGGCGAACATGTGTGTGGGCACGACCTGCGGACACGAATGTCGCTCCGAAATCTTGTGCTCGTGTAGAGTGGATTTTGCGAATTTTTTGTTTTGATCCAGTGTTGTGCGCGACTTATGGCATGGGTGAACCCGCGCGACTAACCATGCCAAACACTGGAATGGGAACTCAAACAGTGTCCCGCGCGGGTCATGGCTCGGATAGACCCGCGCGACCAACCACACCGAGCACTGGAATGGTTTCGAAACAGTGTCCCACGCGGCCAACCGCGCGGAGATTTGTTTCAATCCTATTTGTAACTCCCGAAATCATGTATATTGAATACAGAATTTAATAATTTAATTATCAATTAATTAAAATATTAAGTGTGGTTTCGTTTTTCAATATAAAAGGGAGACTTGAGTTGCTATTCTAACACATCGATACGACTACACAACTCTTTGATTCTCTATTGCATACGCTCTCGTTTTCGACGATTTTTTAGGCAAGTGATCATCTCCGGCAGTTCAACTGCTTTGGTTGTTGTATCCTGGGAACAGACGGCGAATCTGTTTAAGGGAATCGTGTCTTACACGAGCCTCAACATCGATTGATTCTTATACGGTTTATTCGTTTACGTTAATCATCTGTTGTTTCCGTCAATTTCCTTTGTATTCGTGTTATTACTAATCATTTGTTGATTTTGTAGTTTATTACAATATGTTGTAATATTATATGTATCATTAAAATACATATCGATTACTAACAACATCAATATTGATTAATTTGGTTCCTTGATACTAGTTATTTGCATAAACATGTTGTAATATATTCATATGTTCGTATTCATGTGTATGGATAAGAATTGAAGTACAACATAATGTATAATGTATAAGAATTAGGTTCGACAGAAGATCAAATTTAAGGGCCGTTTACATAACACTTACCCGGTAAACGTTACCGGTAGTAGTCAATACTTTCACTTAACTTACCGGGTAAAAATTTAGTCCATTAAAACGGCATCGTATGCAACATTTTTATCCCGTAAGCGCTTACCGGGTAAGAGTCGTCACTCTCACTTACCGGGTAAGAGTCTCGTTTTTGTCATCGCTCTTACCGGGTAATATTCTATATCCTTGTTATGTTCATCCGATAAGGTAAATTGAGCCGGTAAGCACTTACCGGGTAAGCATTTAGTAATCGGCCCCTTAATTTTCGCTTAATTTTAACTTTATATTTGCCTTGGTCTGTTAGTATAAGCATTAGATTACAACATGTTGCTACTTTTCTATTTTATCATATCGACATTGCATTAGATTACAACATGTTGCAACTTTTCTATTTTATCTAATGGACATTTAATTAGCACAAGGAGGATTATAACTCACTTTTTTTTCAATGACAGGGAAGATGAGGAAGAGACTTTTAGTAGTGATGATGACCTTGGAGGTGCAATAGACTTGAATGAAGATTGGTTCAATGATGGGTTTTTCGATGTCGATCAAGATGATGTTGCGAGTTTAGATCATCTATCGGATGGAGATGATGAAATTAGGGAAGCCCGATTGAAGATGAGGAACCTTAATAATAAACAAAAGAACGATAATGTCGAAGATTTTGAAGATGCTAACAAAAATGTTCCGATGGGCGTTGATGATAATGTGGAAGCAGTGGAAGATGTACATACACAAGCTTATCAACATGACGATTTTTTGACCGAGACGTGTGAGGGCTATGATAGAGATGCATTCATGGAAGAAGAAGTTGATTCAGAAGATGAAGTTGTTCGAACAAAGTCAAATGAATTTCCTATACATGATCCCAATGTTCCTTGGAATGCAATGAAACCCTACTTGGGTGAAAGATATGCTTCTGTTTCCGAACTAAAGACATGTTTGACTAACTATGCTATTGCAAATGGACTTCAACTTAGGTACGTTATATCTTTTTTTTTTTGCATTTATACATTATTTAATTTGTGTTACTTGACACGTTTCCATCAATTTACGTACAAAAAAAATTGCAAAGACAAGCTACTTGTTGTGTGTGGACCGGAATCAAGATCAGAAAATGGTTGTCAATGGAGGTTGTGGGCTAGTTGGATGTCAAAGGAAAGATCATTTCAAGTGAAGTCATTACACGATGATCATAGATGTGGAAGAAGTTACAATTTAGGTTCACTTGTGAATTCTAATTGGATCACAAAGGTATATGGTAGGAAGATAAGACGAAATCCTTCTATAAAATTAGTTGAGTTAAAGGAATCAGTTCTTAGAAAATACAAGTGCATAGTTCAGATTAGTCAATGTAGTAGGGCCAAAACAAAAGCTTTGGGCGGGTTAGAAGAGTACCTAGTTGATCATTATGGAAAATTGTGGGACTATGGAGCAGAAATCATGAGGAGTAACACAGAGTCAACTGTTAAATTGAGTGTAGAGGTAGGGCCGGATGAGAAGAATTATTTTAAGAGATTTTACGTTTGTTTGAAAGGTGTGAAAGATGGATGGTTGGCAGGCTGTAGAAAGTTCATTGGTCTAGATGGATGTTTTTGAAAACCCATTGCAAAGAAGAACTGTTAAGTGTTGTAGGCAGGGATGCGAACAATCAAATCTACCCACTTGCTTGGGCTGTAGTTGAAGTAAAATGTAAAGATAATTGGAAGTGGTTCTTGGAATATTTAATGGAGGACATTGGATTGACGGATGGATTGGGGGTGACATTAATGTCGGATCAACATAAGGTAACCTTCTTTTATTACTTTTTCTACTAGTTTGTTATCTACTTGAATGAGTTTTACTGATTAGTTATCTACTTCAAAAATCCAGGGACTTATTGAAGCAGCAAAAGAAGGTCTTCCCATTGGCTGAACATCGACAATGTGTTAGGCATATTTACGCAAATTTCAGGAAAAGGTTTACTGGAATTCAATTTAGGTCATTATTTTGGGTTACATCAAAAGCGGGTACACCTGAGGAATTTATATGTGTAATAAAAGAAGTGAAAGACTTGAGTCATGAAGCTTATGATCATTTGATGGAAAAAGATCCAAACACATGGTCAAGAGCCTTTTTCAAGACCGATACATCGTGTGATGCAGCTGAGAATGGAGTGAGTGAGTGTTTCAACTCATTAATTGTTTCCACAAGAAGAAAACCTATAATAACAATGCTTGAGGAGATAAGATTGAACATCATGGAAAGATTTGAAAAGATGGCCAAGAAAGTAGAGAAATGGAATGGTGATATTTGTCCGACAATCAAAAAGAAAGTAGAGAGAAACAAAGATCAAATGAGGTATGTTTTTTTATTAGTTTGTTTCATAAATGCGATAACTTGTTTATCTAAATATATTTATTACATTATTATTATTTGTTTAGGTTTTGACATGTTGTTCCAAATGGTGGAACTCTTTTTGAAACAAAAAACGGGCATGATGGATATGTTGTCGACACGGATAAAATGACATGCACTTGTAGGATTTGGCAAGTCTTCGAAATTCCATGTGCTCATGCAATTGCAGCTATTAATTTCATTAAGCGGGACCCAGATAAGTATGTATCTCATTTTTTTTCAAAATCATGTTTCATAAACACATACAACCATAGGGTCAATCCATTGAATGGCGTCAAGCTTTGGCCTAGCACAAATTTTGTCAAGCCTTTGCCACAAAAATTTAGAAGAATGCCTGGTAGACCTTCAATATCTAGACGAAAGGATGCATGTGAAGGTGGTAGTAGAAGTAGGACCAACAACTTTGGACATGATGAGGTAGGAAGAACAGGGAGGCAAATGACTTGCAAAACTTGTTGGGAGGTTGGACATAATTCAAGAGGTTGTAAAAACCAAAAAAAGGAAGCCCCATCTAAGCAAAAAAAATCTAGTTTGTAGGCCTAGGGGCAGTGCTTCAAGAGGCAATAGTTCAAGGAGAGGTTCAAGAGGCAGGACTTCAAAGGGAAAGGGTTGGTCAAGTTCCACCGATCGTGGTAAGTGAACCTTGTGATTTTTTTTAATTTAAATTTGCTCTAGTTGTTATTCAAAAGTCATTAGGTAATTAACGTGAACTTTTTTCTTATTTGAAGTTGAAGCAAGAGAAATGGAAGAAACTACATCTAAAAGGGCTAAGTGGAGTCGAGTGCAACATTGATTGAGCATCAACCAAGTATCAGAATATTTTGGTTTATAGTTGATAGCGGTGTTATGCTATTGTCCCTTTTTTATTATGGAAGATACCGATCTTACGACATTTTTGTAAAAATATTTAACTATTGGCAATATTTAGTTTTTAACTTATCATAGCTTTTGTTATTTTGGTCTTGTTTAATTAATAAAAACTTCAACAAATATTAGGCCTAAAAATGTTACAAAAATTACAATCGTTAAAATCATTTTAAAAAAGATTACATATTTTATAGATTTCACCAAAAAAAATAGTTATTTAGGTTTTTTCTTAATTAAAAAATATATATCGCAAAAAGAATGACGTGAATTTTTTATTAATTGAAAAAGTATAGATTTTACAAAAAAAATATGATGTGAATTTTTCTAAATTAAAAAATACAGATTTTCACAAAACAAAAAAAATGACGAGGATTTTCTTTGCTTAGTTGGCATTTATAAAATAAATACACAATGCCACATCTATAAAAACTTAATCCTAGTCAGCATTTGTAAGTCAATAGGTAAACTAGGTACTTAAAAGTTTGATATTTTACTATTAAGGTACCAAGATGAAGGTTTTGAAAGTATGTTACCCAAAATAGGAATTAGATGAATGTACGTTACTTTTTAATGCAATTTGCCCAACAAAAAAACAAACAAAACCTAATATAAAAACAAGAATTCCATCATCAACTTCATCTTCATATATTTCATTTTCACCGCATCTCTCATATCTCTCTCTCTTAAAAACTTCTCTCTAAAAATTCTCCCGATTCGTCGAAGAAAATCAACGAAACAATTACATATTCGGAATTTACTCTTCGAGCCCTTTCTAGAGGTATAAATTTCTTTATAAGTTATTTAAGTTGGTAGGTTAGGGTAGTTGAATTTGGTTGGTAGATTATGATGTGTTGTTGCAAGGTTATAATCAAATACATGTTTTGAAATGTTTGGGTTTGTCAAAATTACAAAAGGGTAAAGTTTAGAATCAAAACGGTGATGTTTGTATCTAGATATATTTAATCGCACACCAAGTGTTCGGTTTAATGCCTAAGAGAATAAAGCTTCGTGATTAAACATAGGATAATAACCATTGAGTTTTATGTTATGCGAGTAATAATAATTTATGGTTTAAATAGGCAATCGAACGGGTTAAACTTCGTCCTGAGTCTCGGTTGATCACGTGTTACATCTAAATTCGATTCGGGTATGGATTTCAATTCTTTTGAATTGTGGGAAACTATTTGTTGTTTTGACCCCTCCTAAAGGTGGTTCACCACCTTGTGATTGATCAATTGAACATGATCAACGAAATTTGTACATACACACACACATATTGATTTCGGTTTGAATCTTATGTTTGAACGTTTTCGTGTTTTGTTGTCTCATATTGAGGTTGAGTTATGAATAAATTTGTTAAACCTTTTAGCGTTTTATTAAAATGTGTCTCGTATGAAATTATTTATGAAACTTGTGAACTATATTCAATTTGATTTTTATGAACGTCATTCGGGTAAGTGGCATATGTTTAGTTTTCGTGGTTTTTAGAACAACCCAACAAATGGGCACATTATTTGGGATGCCTTCTATGGCGGATTTGTTGTCATGGCGTCCTGCAGGTGAACTCAGTCCACTAGAGTTAAGCCCATTAGTGGCTTACGTGAACACAATTTGGGGACTAGGCCGACTTTGTTGGCTCCAGGGAGGATGGATCGGTCCTAGAACTTTTACCCACATAATATGTGATCATGGTTAAATGCACGGGGGATTCGAGTATGTGTGCCTGCACGCCGACCAAATAGTTCGTGTGGTTGATCACCCTACGAACACAACAGGAATTGACGGACTTTATTTATATTACGTTTTGAAGTTAAAGTGTGAACCGTTCTTGAGATTCTTGATTTTGATTTTGAATATTATTGAACATTTCTTTTGAATTAAATGAACTATGAACTTGATTTTTATGGGAACGGGACTTGAGACCGAGCGTGTAATTTTGGAGTTCTTAGGCTCACCTTATCATATAAACGTTCTAAGTTTATCAACACTTTTTGAAGTGTAATATTTTGGATTGTAATCTATGTGTAGAGTTTATTAATAGTTCTGAATTAGTTGTGTATTTATGTTAAGTCCTGTTCGTAACTTCACCCGTTTTGGACCACGGGATGGGGGATGTTACAAATGTGGTATCAGAGCATAGGTATCGACTTGTAGATTAACCAGGTTTGACTTGTGAGGATTGGGTAGACATTAGAATGGGTAGACTAGAATTTAATTCTATTTACTGATTTTCAATCCGTAACTGTTTTGAATTCTGATTTTGACATTGTTTTGTGTTAGAATGTCGAGACGTGGTCGCCCACGCAAGTCCAGATCTCAACCTGAAGGTAACCCAAATCCCAACCCAGTGAAGGGTACTAGTAAACCTAATATTGCTGATGTGGTCCGTCAGTTCATGTCAAGTTTGATGCCCACATATGTTGAGCAGGTCATCCAGGCTATGCGACAGATACCACAAAATCATCCTCCAAATCCAAATCCTGTTTCTACACCAAATACTAGAAATCCTGGATCACGTTCCGGTAATCCAACGGGATAAATTCATACATGGCTGGGGAGGTTTAATAAACAAAAACCTCAATCTTTTTTAATGGTCATAGATTTAGTAGACGTCGAACACTGGATTCGACATATCGAAAAGATATTCAATGTCTTGGATATCCCAGATCAGTATAGGGTCCTCTTGGCCACTTATATGTTTGAGAAAGAAGCGAACAACTGGTGGAAAGCTTGCGTCCAAACTGACCCTTTCTGTTAAGAACTTATCTTGGGATAACTTCAAAGAATTTTTCTTCAATCAATATTTTACGATGGCAGATCACGATGCTTATATGCCATAATATTCAACGATCTAACAAGGAGAAGTAGAAATTGTTGCCGACTACATGGTTCGTTTCTTAAGTTTTCTCATTTCGTAGGAAATACTGCAGACACTCAAGCACAACAATCCAACAAGTTTAAATGGACACTCAACTCGAAGAATAAGGACCGTCTCTTGAACCTTCCTTTTAATACCGTTACTGAGGTAGCTGTCGCAGCGAAGAATATTGATCTGTCACAACAACAACGGTTAGCTTAACGAGTTGATAACAAGAAACGTGGACCTGAATCTTTCCAAAGAAACCCTCGTTTCGTAAAGTCAAAGTCGAGCATTGACCCACATAAAAGTTCAAATCAGTTCACACCACGACTTAAAGTGTTTTCTAGTAGTGGAAGTCAAAATGCTTCTAGCCCAATTAATATTTGTGATCGGTGCAATCTTCGACATCGGTCGGGTCCGTGTCTAAAGATAACCGGTTCGTGTTTCAATTGTCGAGAACAAGGGCATATGGCCAAAGATTGTCCTAAAGCTCAGACCACAACCGGTAAAGGAAAAGGAAAACAAACAACTACTAGTGGGCGAGTCTTTGCATTACCTAGCGACAAATCTCAAGCGGGTATGATTTCAGGCCGTGTTAACTTAATTGATTTATTTATTTATGCCTTGTTTGATATCGGGGCAACACACTTTGTTGTTCTGAACAATTAAAATACCGGTTAAAATCTTATGAGCAAACCACCGAATTTCTATTTGTGATATCTACCCCTATGGGTGGTTCAATCTGTGTGTTAACTCGATTTTCAAACTGTCCATTATTTATTGGAGACCGCATATGGGAGGTCACTCTACTTCCAATGCATATGTCCAACATTCAATTAATATTGGGTATGGACTGGTTGTCACACCACTGTGCAACTATAGACTGTAATACCAAACAAATATTGTTTGGGGATATTGACAAACCAGAGGCAATCTTCCAAGGAGGTACTCCAAAAGAAGATGGTAGCGCTTTAACCTCTATTATTGTGAAGCAGTATACTTGGCAAAGTAACGAAGGTTTTTTGGCCTCGTTACAAGATCCCAGACAGGTATTCCCTACTTCTACACCCATACATGTTGTTTCTGAATATCTTGATGTGTTTCTTGACGATCTACTGGGTATACCACTAGTCCGGGAAGTCGATTTTACCATCGATCTAGTCCTGGGAGCTTCTCCTATTTCTAAGGCTCCCTACCGAATGCCTCCAACTGAAATGAAGGAACTTAAAACTCAACTCGATGATCTATTAAAGAAAGGTTTCATTCGACCCAGTGTCTCACCCTGGGGAGCTCCGGTTCTCTTTGTTAGAAAGAAAGACAGTATGATGCGTCTTTGTGTTGATTACCAGGAGCTTAATAAAGTAACGATCCATAAAAAGTATTCTTTGCCGAGAATCGACGATCTGTTCGATCAATTACAAGGGGGGCGATGCTTTTCCAAAATTGATCTTCAGTTCGGGTACCATCAACTTCATATCCGAGATTGTGATATTCTGAAAACCGCATTTAGAACTCGTTATCGGCACTACGAATTCTTAGTAATGCCTTTCGGGCTAACTAATGCTCCAACTGTCTTTATGGATCTTATGAATCGGGTTTTCAAGGATTATCTCGACAACTTTGTTATCTTGTTTATCGATAACATATTGATATACTCAAAGTCAAAAGAGCAACATGATCAACATCTTCACATCATTTTGGAAACTCTTCGAACGAAAAAGTTATACGCAAAACGTTCCAAGTGTGAATTCTGGCTTGATCAAGTGTCTTTTCTTGGACACGTAATCTATGCGGAAGGTGTCAAAGTCGATCTAATGAAAATTGGAACCGTCACTAAATGGCCTCGACCTACGAACGTATCTGAAGTTTGTGGTTTTCTAGGTCTGGCTGGTTATTATAGATGATTTATTGAAGGCTTCTCTAAAATATCTCTACTGTTAACCCAATTACTCTGAAAAGGAGTTAAATTCAATTGGGGTTCCGAACAAGAATCTAGTTTCGAGGAATTGAAGCATCGATTGGTTATCGCGCCTGTTCTTGTATTACCGTCTGGCACTGGCTGGTTTCAAGTTTATAGTGATGCTTCAAAGAAAGGTCTTCGTTGTGTTCTTATGCAAAACGGAAGAGTGATTGCATACGCGTCACGTCAATTAAAGCCTTATGAGGTCAATTATCCGACACACGATCTTGAATTGGCTGCGGTTATCTTCGCACTCAAAATTTGGCGTCATTATTTATACGGTGAGACATGTGAAGTTTTCACCGATCACAAGAGCCTTAAATACATATTTACTCAAAAGAGTTACATATGCGTCAGCGAAGGTGGCTCGAACTTTTAAAGGATTACGATGTTCATATACAATATCATCTGGGTAAGGCTAATGTAGTCGCCGACGCCTTAAGTCGTAAAGTTGTGGAACAAGTTTCCTTGTTACTTGTTCCTACAGAGTTGGCTTTGGAAATCGAACGGTTCGGACTGGATGTTTGGAACTGAAGAATTGTTTAAGTATGGTTAATGCTGCTAGCACAACATGGTTACTACTTCTGAGACAAGTTACTACTGCTGAGCCAGATTAGTACTGCTTGAAGAAGTTACTACTGCTAAGCAAAGTTAGTGCTGCTGATGAAGATTAGTACTGCTCAGTGTGATTAATGCTGTTACAACTCAATACTGCTTATGAGATAATCAAGATACGTGCAGATCAAGTTTGAAGATAATCATTGAAGGTTTTGAAGATAATTATGGAAGAATTCTAAAGATCTTTTATGTTTTATAATTATCTTGTATTCAATCTTTGTGTATATAATATAGAATAGTTTGACAGAAGAAAATAATTCTGAAGTTTTGTTTTCATAGAGAGAATTAACCTCAAGGTTTAGAACCCTAGTTCTAGAGAATTAGAATTCGTATTGGTGAGCCTGTTCATCAATATTGAGGTTTTGTTTGAAATCTTGTAACTTTAATCATTCAATAAAGTTTACAAGTTGTGATTTCTGATTCACGGTTACATTGATTGTTGAATATTAAAGTGTTATTCCGCAACTTCTTTAATATTGTTTCTGAGTTCATTATTCTTGTTAAGAATTTAGATCCTGACAAGTGGTATCAGAGAAAGTATTCTCAGAAACCTTCATTCATCATGGAAAACACAGTTGAATTAAACAGTACTCTTGTCTCAAAAGTTCCAATGCTCAGATCTAATGAGTTTGATATGTGGAAGATTAGGATCAAACAATACATTCTTCTCACAGATTACTCCATGTGGGACATCATTGAGAATGGCCCATCTGATGAAGGAAAGATTGGTGCAGATGGAAAAATAATCCCACCAAAGACGGATGCAGAAAGGAAGACAAGGCAGACAGAGATGAAAGCCTTGAGTACACTGCTCTTGGCTATTCCCAATGAGTATCAACACCAATTCTGCAATTGCACTGATGCACAGATGCTTTGGAATGCTCTAGAGAAGAGATTCTTTGGTACCAAAAGTACCAAGAGAAATCAGAAGGCAATATTGAAGCAATTGTATGAAAACTTTATGTCAACTAAGAATGAGTCCATGACTCAAACTTTTGACAAGTTTAACAAGCTGATTGGTGAACTAGCTACTATGGGAGTACAGATTGATCAAGATGATGTAAACAGAAACTTCTTAAGGTCCCTTGGAGATGAATGGACCATGTATACTGTTTCATTCAGACAGAATGAACAATTGGAAGAAAAGGAACTGGATGATCTGTACAATGATCTGAGAGTGTTTGAATCTAAGGTGGAAGCAAAGAAGAAGCCTACTGGATATGTTCATAATGTTGCACTCCTATTAGCATCACTTGATTCTACTGCTAAACCTGAATCAGATAATGCTGCTAATGGAGTAAATCAAGAAAAAGGCACTGAATCTGTTTTTGAAGCCTTTCTTTCCAGCCATGGAAACTCCTCTTTAATCAATGATGACTTGGAACAACTTCATCCTGATGATCTTGAAGAGATGGATATTAAATGGCATATGGCCATGCTTTCTATGAGGGTGAATAAGTTCATCAAAAGGACTGGGAGGAACAACTTCTCCCAAAGAAGAGAAGATGGTGCAGGCTTTGATAAATCAAAGGTGGAGTGCTCTAAATGTCATCTGAAGGGACACTTTGCCAGAGAATGCAAAAGTGGAGTGTCTCACAATCACCAACAAACTCAGACTGGAAGCTTCAACCAGAACAGAAACTCTGCTCAAGCTCTTGTTTCTCAACAAGGAATGGGGTTTGACTGGAGTGATCAAGCAGAAGAGGCTATTCAAAACCAAGCCCTCATGGCAGAGGTATCTGATCTTCCAACTGAGGTTATTTCTAATCTCTGTTCTCAAACTTGCATAGATACTGTTAAAAGGTACAGGGATCACAACCAGAAGATGAGTGATGACCTTAAGAGATTAGAAAAAGATATAAAAGACTATGTGAAAATTGTTGAGAGGTTTGAGGAACAAATTAAAAGTTTCCAAGCCAATGAGCTGCAACACACATATGATACCAATTACTGGAAGTGGGAGAAGAATGATCTAGAAATCCAACTGACAAAGTCCAAGGAGGAGAATGAAAAGTTGAGAGGAGAACTAGACAAGGTTAAGCTAGATGTGGAAAAGTTTTCATATGCTTCTAAAGCAATGGATTCAATCCTAAAGGTTCAAATCGATGATAAGCTTAAACCAGGAATTGGGTACAATACCACACCACCACCATACAACAACAACTACATCCCTCCTAAATCAGATCTTCTAGAGACCAAGGATAGGAAGGACTTACCTGAGGGATCCACTAAGATAAATCCTTTAGATGAAGTAGTTGTTGAGGACAAGACAGAGAAAGAAGCTAGTAAGGGTAAGGATAATACTGTGAGTGGTGAGATTCCTTTAGAGAATAACATTATCACCAATGAGGATTGTGGAAGGAACTGGGTCAAATCTAAGGACATAGAGAAGACTGAGGGAAAGTCCAAAAAGTTCCATTACAAGCAGACTACAGTTGTGAATCTTGTTCCTTGCAAACAGTGTGCATGTAAGAAGGATGAGCCCCTAAAACATGATAAAAAGAGGGGCAATCAAAGGAATTGGAATAATCAATAGGCTCAGAAACAAGGAGTTGATCTGAGTAGAATCATCAGACCAAAACCTTGTTTCATATGTGGCAAATTGAATCATCTTGCCAAGTACTGTTACTTTAATCCTATTAACCAAAGGATGAATTTTTAAAGAGCGATGTAAAAACCCTTTGGTTATAGGAAGGATGAAAGGAAACATGTGGCTAAGAAACATGTTAAATCTAAAAGCCACATGAAGAAAAAGACTGTGAAAGAAAGTGTCAAGATGTGGATTCCCAAAAGCACTAAAACTGTTAGTACTGCTACTTCAAATAGTGTTGCTGACAATGATAGTGCTGCGAGAAGCAATACTGCTGCTACCAATGTTAGTGCTGCTGAGAGTTTTAGTACTTCTAAAACTAACATTGTTAGTACCTCTTCAAATGTTAATACTGCTAACTCTGTTAGTACTTCTAACAAGGTTAGTACTACTAAACCTGTTAGTGCTGCTAACTCTGTTAGTACTTCTAAAATTAGTATTGCTTCTAGTGTTTCTGCTGCTAAACCTTTTATCTTGACAAAGTACTCAAGTAAAGAGTGCTCTGATTTTAAAAATCTCATCAAAGAGGAATGTAAATACTTTGATGAGAAAGGGAGACCCAAGACCACTTTGGCTTGGGTTCCTAATCAATACTAATTGTTTTATCTTATGTGCAGGGCAACCAACAGATAAAGGGGAAGAGCATCTGGCATGTTGATAGTGGTTTCTCTAGGCACATGACAGGAAACATGGCTTGCCTCAAGAATTTCAAGAAAATTGATGGAGGACATGTTGCCTTTGGTAATACTCCAGATGGAGGTAAGATTAGTGGTAAGGGTGATGTAACAAAAGGTAAAATGACCTTTGAAGATGTTTTCTATGTTGAGCAGTTAAGGTACAACCTGTTAAGTGTATCACAGGTTTGTGACAAACAACATAGTATATTATTCACTAATTCAGAATGAATTATCCTTGCCCCTGGATTCAAGGTAGTTGATGAAAAGTTGATACTACTAAGAACTCCTAGAAAGGATAATGTCTATTGTTTGGATATGGAAAATGTGTCAACTGATTCATCCTTAAACTGTCTTGTTTCAAAAGCATCTTTGGATGAATCATCACTTTGGCACAGAAGGATGTGTCACATGAACTTCAAAACAATGAATAAACTTGTTAAAAACAACCTTGTAAGAGGTTTGCCTTCAAAAGTCTTTTCATGTGATGATCATTGTGTTGCCTGTCTCAAAGGCAAACAACACAAAACTTCTCATAAGTCCAAAGAGTTGAACACAATCTCTAATTCTCTTCAATTGTTGTATATGGATCTGTTTGGACCTACAAATGTTATGAGTATAGGTAAGAAATCATACTGCTTAGTTATTGTTGATGATTACTCTAGATTTACTTGGGTATATTTTCTAAGGACTAAGGATGAGACAAGTGGACTGATCAAATCCTTTATTCTAAGAATTGAAAACCAAACAAATCAAAAAGTAAAAGTCATTAGGTCAGACAATGGTACTGAATTTAAAAATCTTGATCTAAACACCTTTTGTGAGGAAAAAGGAATTGAGAGGCAATACAGTGCTCCTAGGACTCCACAACAAAATGGTGTTGCTGAGAGAAGGAATAGGACACTGATTGAAGCTGCTAGATCTCTGTTAGCTGATTCAAATCTTCCAATTACTTTTTGGGCTGAAGTAGTTAATACTGCTTGTTATGTCCAAAACAGAGTTCTTGTAGTCAAGCCTAAAAACAAGACACCATATGAGCTTTTAAATAAAAGAAAACCATTTATTGGATTTTTCAAACCTTTTGGGTGTCCTTGTACCATTCTCAATACCAAATCTCACTTTGGAAATTTTGATAGCAAGGCAGATGATGGTTTTCTTGTTGGTTACTCATCTCAGAGTAAGGCCTACAAAGTATTTAATTCTTCTTCTAGAATAATTGAGGAAAGTGACAATGTCAAATGCAATGAGAACACACCAAACCCTATTGGTTCTGGTCCTCAGTGGTTGTTTGACATTGATTCACTCACTAACTCTTTTGGTTTCAGTAGTGATGATCATGCAGGTTCAGGAAGTAGAGGATCAGGGGAAGAACAAATACAGAATAGTATTCCTCAGTCTGTGATCTTTCCCATACCTACAATGGCCCCTGTTGAAATCTGTGAAAAGGAAACTGTTACTGAGCCAATTCAGAGTGAAGAAGAAAGAAGAGATGAGGAGAATTCAGAGCATGAAGAGTCAGAAGCAGCTGATGTGATTCCCTCAGCTGACTTAAATGATTCCAATTTAGATGTGGGAATTATTGAAGAACCTAGTCTTCAGACAAGAACTCAGAAGAATCATCCTCCTGAGCTGGTATTAGGAGACATCTCTTCTCCTATGATGACTAGGAAACGAAGCAGACTTCAAGACATGTAGGATCAGCAAAATACAGTACTCTCTTGCTTTCTATCTCAGATTGAGCCTAAGAAGGCTTATGATGCATTGAAAGATTCAAGTTGGATAGAAGTCATGCAAGAAGAGTTACTACAGTTCAAATTGCAAGATGATTGGGACTTGGTGGACCTTCCAAAAGGTCATAGAGCAATTGGCACCAAGTGGATTTTCAGGAATAAAAAGGATGAGAGAGGAATAGTAATCAGAAACAAAGCAAGGCTAGTGGCACAAGGGTACACTCAGGAAGAAGGCATAGACTATGATGAAGTCTTTGCTCCAGTTGCAAGGGTAGAGGCAATTAGGCTGTTTCTAGCCTATGCTTCATTTATGCAGTTCAAGGTATATCAGATGGATGTAAAAATTGCCTTTCTTTATGGAACAATTGATGAAGAAGTATATGTCTGTCAGCCCCCTGGATTTGAGAATCCATCAAATCCTGACAGAGTATACAAACTTAAGAAAGCACTTTATGGTCTACATCAAGCCCCAATAGCATGGTATGATACTTTGTCTACCTATCTCTTGGAAAATGGGTTTGAAAGAGGAATTATTGACAAACCCCTTTTCATTAGAAGAAGTAAGAAGGACATCCTACTTGTGCAGATCTATGTGGATGATATCATCTTTGGATCCACAAAAGATCAGATGTGTAGAGACTTTGAAGAATTGATGCACAAGAGCTTCAAAATGAGTTCAATGGGTGAACTTACTTTCTTCCTTGGGCTTCAAGTGAAACAGCAGAAAGATTGGATTTTCATCAGTCAATCAAAGTATGTGAAAGACATCCTGGACAAATATGGTTTATCAGACTCAAAGCCAGCAAGCACACCAATGGAAACACACAAACAGATCACAGCTGATCTTGAGGGGGAGGATATTGATGTCCATCTATATAGATCAATGATTGGATCTCTCATGTATCTAACAGCCTCAAGACCAGACATCATGTTTCCAGTGTGTGTTTGTTCCAGATTCCAAGTCAAGCCAAAGCAGTCACATCTACAAGCTGTTAAAAGGATTTTTATATACTTAAGAGGGCAACCTAGATTAGGTCTTTGGTATCCTCATGAATCCAACTTTGACTTGATTGCATATTCAGACAGTGACTTGGGAGGTGCTAATATGGATAGAAAGTCTAATTCAGGGGGATGTCAGCTTTTGGGTGCAAGGCTAGTATCTTGGCAGTGTAAGAAGCAAACCACAGTGTCCTTATCAACAACAGAAGCTGAGTATATTGTTGCTGCATGTTGCTGCTCTCAGGTTCTATGGATTCAGAATCAAATGCTGGACTATGGGGTAACCTTTCTTCACACTCCAATCTTCATTGACAATAGCAATGCTATCAGCATTGTTAACAATCCAGTCAAGCACTCCAAAACAAATTGACTCCAAAACAAAGCACATTGAGATCAGGTATCACTTTATTAGAGACTATAATGAAAAGAAGCTAATTCAAGTTGCTAAAGTTCATACTGACAACCAGTTTGCTGATCTATTCACCAAAGCTTTTGATGTGGGTAGATTCACCTTCTTGGTCACAAGTGTGGGCATGATCAACTCTGAATGAGATCATGTTTAAAAAGTGATTGTATACCTGTTATTTGGTTATTTTTGGTGCTACTAATCATCTTTCTCAGGAAGTGTATTGCCTTGCTCAGACTAACTCAAGATTCAAAAAGTGTAAGTATAGTTAATACTGCTAGTGGTTAATACTGCTCTCAGTTATACTGCTAGTTAGTTAATACTGCTAGTGGTTAATACTACTCTCAGTTAATACTGCTAGTTCGTTAATACTGCTAGTGGTTAATACTGCTCTCAGTTAATACTGCTAGTTAGTTAATACTGCTCTGAGTTAATACTGCTTCTTTCCCAAATCATATAAATACCCTTTTACCCGCCTAAAAGCTCATAATGACTCTTTGAATACTGTTCATCTTCTCTCTAATCTTTTTCTCTCAAGCACCTAGTGAGTTTCAGTCCAGTTTACTCAAGCTCGATGGCTTCAATGGCGTTTATTGATGAACACAATGAAATCGCGATGCTTCAAAAACCAAAGCAAGCTGCTGGATTCCATAAAATAGTGGATTTTCTCAAGTCCAGCCATATCGCTCATGCTCTTACAGTGTCACCATCAATCTACGTTGAGCACCAAAAGCAATTTTGGGCCAATGCCACTGCTATTACTGAAAATGGTGTAAAGGTTATCAAGACAAGGGTGTGTGACAAACCCTTGACAGTTTCTGAAGAGGTAATTCGCATCTGTCTACGTCTAGACGATGCCTCAGGTATCTCATCTATCTCTAATGATGATCTGTTTTCCACTCTCACTAGAATGGGGTATGGAGGCCCATTGGGTGTTTTCAAGTTCTCAAAAGCTAAATTCTGACCCGAATGGCGTTTCTTTGTCCATACCCTTATGCATTGTATTTCTAGAAAGACTGCTGGATGGAGTGAGTTCAGTAGTACCATTGCTTATGCTTTGGTCTGCTTGGCCACTGCCAGAAAGTATAATTTTTCAAAAATGATTTTCAATGACCTTGTGTCAAACTTGGGAAACAAAAAGAGTTTTTATATGTACCCAAGATTTGTCCAGGCAGTTATAACCACTGAATTGACGGATATGCCTCAATTTGATGAGGTATATGTACCTAAAATCCCAAGGGCAAGGTCTTTTCAAATATGAAGAGATCTGCCATGGACTCGGAAGGAGTTGACACCCCATTGTTCTCTACAATGATGGTGGTGTCCCACAATCAAGAAGGTATGGCTTCAGGGTCAAGGCCCTCACTAGACTATCCCATTGAAAGCCAATCCCAACCTTCTATCAGTATATCAATCCCTCAGTCTCTTCTTCAAAAACCAACTTCACCAATCACCAATACTTACATGAGGAAAAAGGTAAAGAAGGCTCCTTCCCTTCTTGTACCTTCACCCACAAAGCCTTTAAGCCCTCTACTGGATAATTATCCATTAGAGAATATCTATAGGGAAACCACAGGGGTGTCTCCCAACCCCAAGGAGGTGCTCACTGAGGTGATGCATGAGCATATGGGTGAGAAGGCTGCCACTACTCCTGCTAGCACAAAGGAGGACAGTGGTAACATCAATAAGACCTCCCCCATGGAAACTTTGGATGAGCAATCATCCAAAGGTCCCAGGTTCCAAGAAACCAAGGGGGTGGAGGGTGCTTCTGCTAGGCAGAAGACTTCCACTACAAAATGTTCCAATGATCCTTCAAAAGGGGGTTACACTCCTGGACAAGGTGAGGATAGATATAACTACCAAGAATTGATGGATACAATGGGAAACATTAATCTGGATGTTATCAAACAGGGAGCAGACATAGAAGAGATGAAAATGGTGATTCTGTCTCAACAAGTACAGATTACCAAATTGAAGAAGATGGTAAGGAGATTGGTGCAGAAAAAGAAGAGAAAGCAATATGTTCTGAAGAAAAGGAAAGATGCTTTCAAAAAGGGGGAGAATCAAGAGGCTGAAGTAGAGAAGGAAAGTACATCTGAGAAGGGATTTGATTTTGAGGGGGAGAAAGCAGCAGAAATAGATAAGGTTCAAGCAGCAGTAGAAACAGAATCAAAAGCTGTAGAAACAGAAATAGTTAATGCTGCTGAGATAAATGAAGCAGCAGCAACAGGGCTATCTGTTGAAGAGCTAGAGATTGCAGAAACAATGATCAAAGCCAAGAATGACACTCCTAAGGCCTCTCAAAAGGCCAAGGGAGTGGTCATTAAAGAAGGACGTCTTGAGAAGAAAAAAAGCAAAGAGATTAGTGAGGCAGATTTGAAGAAGAAAGGAAAGGCTAAGATGGTTGAACCTGAGCAAATCTTAAAGAAGAAGACTCAGATAGAGTTAGATGCAGAAGTGGCAAAACAACTTCAAGCTGAGATGGAAAAGGAAGAACATCTCCAATCTGAAAAAGACAGAGAGCTTGAACTGGAGATGGCTAAAAAGCTAAATGAAGAGTATCAAAAGAGCATGCAAACTGCAGCTGAGGCCAAGAAGAGATCAGTGATAGTATCCAAGAAAAGAATACCAGTCAAGAAGCAGAAAAGACAACCTTCCAAGACCTTTTTGGCCAATCAAGAAAGAAGAAAAATGATCAACTTTCTGAAAGGCTCAATTGGTGTCAAAGGAGAGATGTTCACTAACATGGCATACAACAAGGTTGAGGAGCTATATAAGAAGGAAATGGCTAAGCTTCAAGGGGACTCCTCTCAAAGGGAAGAAGCTGAAAGAAGGATGAAAGAGAGACATGATCTCAACATCCAACAACCCTTCCCTGAGGAAGCCACTACTACAAAAGAAAAGGCTTAAGACACTAAATAAGAGAATGTTACTGTGGAAGCCAAATCTGCAAAAAGAGTAAATACCATAGCCTCCAAGAAACAATCCAAGAAGCCAAGGATTGAAGAAGCAGAAAAAGAGGCAGAATCTTCTGTTCCACCTTCAGCAGAACCAGAGTAGAATCCAGAACCATCTAATCTGAAATCAAATGAGCAGGTTGATTTGTTCATGACTGTAATAGAACCAGTACAGGTTGTTCCCGTTTCTGTGAAAGCACCAGAAGTCATCTTTTGGGATATTCTGAGGGACAACAGAAAGGAGTACTTCAGACTCAAAAGAGTTGGTGATGTGTTTGAAGTATACTCTACTTGGGGGAAGTGATCAGAAGTTGTTCCAGGGCTGATCTTGAAGAAATGCATAAAGTCGGAATGAAGTTATATGAGTCTGTTTTAAAGGATCTGAAGAAAGTCTACTCAAGATTGCACTGGAATACGTGTGTATGATGTTTGAACCAGAAAAAGTGGTGCACAGGATAAAAAATTAGCATCATGAGTATGTGTTTAAGAAGATTGATAAGTGGATACTATTTGAAAACTGTGGTGTCTACATGATCACCATAGATAATTGCTATCATGAGTATTTTCTAGTGGACAACGTGTATGATCATAGCAAGGAGAAGCTAGAAAGGATGTTGAAAGCTAAGCTAGTGTGTGCAAAGGAATCAGAAATGGCCAGAATTGTGATAAGAAGGACAATCAATCAAAGTCTGGGCCTGAATCCAAATTTGGGCAACTAGGTTTGAAGTTTTGAAAGCATCTTGAAGACCACATCTGAAGAACTTGACTTCTCTTCCTAAAAGTCAAGTTAGGTGGAGATTGTTGGGAACTGAATAATTGTTCAAGTATGGTTAATGCTGCTAGCACAACATGGTTACTACATCTGAGACAAGTTACTACTGCTGAGCCAGATTAGTACTGCTTGAAGAAGTTACTACTGCTAAGCAAAGTTAGTGTTGCTGATGAAGATTAGTACTGCTCAGTGTGATTAATGCTGCTACAACTCAATACTGCTTATGAGATAATCAAGATACGTGCAGATCAAGTTTGAAGATAATCATGGAAGGTTTTGAAGATAATTATGGAAGAATTCTAAAGATCTTTTATGTTTTATAATTATCTTTTATGAGATAATCTATGCGAGTTTGCAAACGGAAATTCTATTGAATCTAATGTTAGAACCGACTATAATCTCTCGGATCAAAGAAGCCCAACAAGACGATAGTGAATTGTGGGCAAAATTCCAACAAGTATAAAAGAATGTTAATTCGGACTTCATAATCGATGATAATCATGTGTTGTGGTTTCGGGATCATCTTTGTGTCCTAAATAACTCGGAACTTAAAAATCAGATTCTAACTAAAGCTCATAAATCTATGTTTTCTGTTCACCTGGGTACAACAAAAATGTATCGCGACTTAAAGAACCATTATTGGTGGGTTGGAATGAAGCGAGACATCGCCGACATTGTAGCTCGTTGTCTCACTTGTCAATAAGTTAAAAGTGAGTATCAACGTCCAGGTGGTCTTCTCCAATCGTTTTACATTCCAGTGTCGAAATGGGAGCACATAACTATGGATTTTGTAGTCGGACTACCCCGCACGACCTTGAAACACAATGCAATTTGGGTAGTGGTTGACCGACTGACCAAATCGGCTCATTTTCTTCCTTTTCGACAAAATTGGTCAATTGATAAATTGACAGAAGTATTCCAACATGAGATTGTACGTATCCATGGCACTCCTGTATCGATTACCTCCGATCGAGACCCACATTTTACATCTCATTTTTGGGAAGGTTTACATAAAGCTTGGGGCACACGTTTGGGTTTTAGTACAACCTTTCATCCGCAAACTAATGGGTAATCTGAATGTACAATTCAAACATTGAAGGATATGCTTCGAGCATGTGCGTTGGAATGGCATGGAAGTTGGGATAGCTACTTATACCTGATCGAGTTCTCCTATAATAATAGTTGACGGTCGAGTATCAGCATGGCCCCGTATATGGCCGAAAATGTTGAACACCGACTTGTTAGAACGAAGTTGGAGAACGTATTCTCAAAGGCCCAGAATTGGTGCAAGTTACTAGCAAAAAGGTCGAGAATGTGCGTCAAATGATGAAAGAGGCTCACGCTCGTCAAAAGAGTTACGCCGACAAGCGATGATGACCTATTGAGTTCCAACCGAGAGATAAATTTTTCTTAAAGGTTTCCCCAACTCATGGCATCAGACGTTTCGGTCTCAAAGGAAAATTGAGCCCGAGATATATTGGTCCCTTTGAAATTCTGGAAAGGGTTGGAGTTGTTGCATACCGGTTAGCTCTACCGCCATAATTGTCCCATATACATAATGTGTTCCATGTATCTTCACTACGAGGGTACAACTATCATCCCTTACACGTCATTGAATCTCCCTTGGAAAACATAGAACCTGATATTTCTTATCGCGAGGAACTGAAAGCGATTCTTGATTGTGATGAGAGAGGTACGCGGAAGAGAGTGATTCCTTTTGTAAAAGTTCTTTGGAAAAATCACTCGGAACGTGAGGCGACGTGGGAAACTGAGGAACATATGCGACGGGAGTACCCCGAGTTCTTTAATCAATGTAAGTTTCCTATCTAAATTCGCTTTCGGGGACGAAATCTCTTTTAAGTGGGGGAATAATTGTATGATTCCGTTTTAAAAAAGTGTAATTATTTTGTACCCGAATTAAACCGTAATTAAATATCACAACCAAACATAGTTTAGCAGTTAAAACCGTTATTTAACCAAACTATTTATAAATAAGAAAACAAACAAAACCAAATATAAAAACAAGAATTCCATCGTCAACTTCAACTCCATCTTCATATTTTTCATTTTCACCGCCTCTCTCATCTCTCTCTCTTAAAAACTTCTCTCTAAAAATTCACTTGATTCGTTGAAGAAAATCAACGAAACAATTACATATTCGGAATCTACTCTTCGAACCCTTCCTAGAGGTATAAATTTCTTTATAAGTTATTTAAGTTGGTAGGTTAGGGTAGTTGAAGTTGGTTGGTGGATTATGATGTGTTGTTGCAAGGTTATAATCAACTACATGTTTAGAAATGTTTGGGTTTGTCAAAATTACAAAAGGGTAAAGTTTAAAATCAAAACGGTGATGTTTGTATCTAGATATTTAATCGCACACCAAGTGTTCGGTTTAATGCCTAAGAGAATAAAGTTTCACGATTAGACTTAGGATAATAACCATTGAGTTTTATGTTATACGAGTAATAATAATTTATGGTTTAAATAGGCAATCGAACGGGTTACACTTCGTCCTGAGTCTCGGTTGATCATGTGTTACATCTCAATTCGATTTAGGTATGGATTTCAATTCTTTTGAATTGTGGGAAACTATTTGTTGTAGTTGACCCTTCCTAAAAGTGGTTCACCGCCTTGTGATTGATCAATTGAATATGATCAACAAAATGTGTACATACACACACACATTGATTTTGGTTTGAATCTTATGTTTGAATGTTTTCATGTTTTGTTGTCTCATATTGAGGTTGAGTTATGAATCATTTGCTAAACCTTTTAGCTTTTTATTAAAATGTGTCTCGTATGAAATTATTTATGAAACTTGTGAACTATATTGAATTTGATTTTTATGAACGCCATTCGGGTAAGTGGCATATGTTTAGTTTTTGTTGTTTTTAGAACAACCCAATAAATAGGCACATTATTTGGGATGCCTTCTATGGAGGCTTTGTTGTCATGGCGTCCTGCAGGTGAACTCGGTCCACCAGAGTTAAGCCCATTAGTGTCTTACGTGAACCTACTCTGAAGACTAGGCTGACTTTGTTGGCTCCAGGGAGGATGGATCGATCTTAGTTCTTTTACCCACAGAATATGTGACCGTGGTTAAATTCACGGGGGATTCGAGTGTGTGTGCCCGCACGCCGAACGAATAGTTCGTGTGGTTGATCACCCTCCGAACACAATAGGAATTGACGGACTTTATCTATATTACGTTTTGAAGTTAAAGTGTGAACCGTTCTTGAGATTCTTGATTTTGATTTTGAATATTACTAAACATTTCTTTTGAATTAAATGAACTATGAACTTGATTTTTATGAATTTTCTTCAATTGAACTTTTAAGTCTTCCGCTTTGTTATCGATGTGTTTATTGTTATTTACGAATTTATATTATAATCCATTCACTGAGCCCTGTGCTCAGCCGTGTTTTTGTTTTCTGACACGGCAGGTTCGAAGTGACGCTTATGGGGACGGGACTTGAGATCGAGCATGTAATTTTGGAGTTCTTAGGCTCACCTTATCAGATAAACGTTCAAAGTTTATAAACACTTTTTTGAACTGTAATATTTTGGATTGTAATATATGTGTAGAGTTTTTTAATAACTCTGAATTATTTGTATATTTATGTTAAGTCCCGTTCGTGACATCACCCGTTTTGGACCACGGGGACGGGGGATGTTACATTTTATTTCGATCATAGTACGATTTTCAAATATTTTTATATTTTTGACCCAATAAAATAAAACTCATTTTATTTTATTTTCCCTTTCCTTTTTATTGTCTTAATTATTTATTTACCCCATTTGGAGGTGTCACAAATCTCCCCTTCTTTAAGGAATTCCGTCCTCGGAATTATACTAGTTAGGCTGATGAGGATTCTTTGTTCTTATCTATTTTCGGCTACCATGTCATTTCTAAACCTTAGGAATTCCATTTCCATTAATGCTATCACTAGTACCAAATATTTACTCTTGTTCATTAATCTTTTCTTATTCTTGACCAACACATCAATGGTCTCTTCTACATAATCTAGCTTGTCGTTGACCTTGACACCATCCAAATTTATGACAACTAACTCATCAGCTAGACAATTCTTCGAATTCGACATGTGAAAAGTGTCGATAATTTAATTTATAACTCTGTTGGCCAACTTACTTTATCAACTCTTGCCACTAACTCATCGGTCCAACTTAATTTGGACTTTATTTACCTTAATTGCCACATATGACTATGCCGCTTTCCAAGCCATATCTTAACCATCATTCTATCATTACCTTGAAATCTAGCGGTCTATGTTGCTCATTGGCATAAATTTCTATGTACTATGTATTTCTACTATACTCATGTTTACTACTTAACTCATACCGGTAACATATGTGACTGTTGCCCTTTTTTTTGCATATACTGGACAACTTCTTGTACCTGATGTATCCATAGAAGCTATGCACACACACCTTATGGCGGAAAATCAATTCATTAACGTATCATGCAATAACTTAACATTGTTGCGAAAAATCGTCATACATGATGCATGATAGATGAGCATTGCTAAGAACATCTTATCGAATGTGGTGTACAATGCTAATGCTTACTGATACACTGATTCATAGCAAAATAGTTGATGGAGACATTAATGCTTAAATAATATTCATACTAAACATTGTTGAGGTATTGCACCATAACTTATAGTCCCTACTTAACCCTGTTTTACCGTCTCTCTATATGGGCAGAAACATATGTTGCATCACTTACTTACATTCACTTGAAGGATATCAGAACAATTGTTGCCTTACTAGTTCGACTTCGAAAATAAACCCTCAGGTGTATACTAGTCCTTACTGAAACTAGGAGAAACCCCGACTTACTGTCACTGATTTGACGTCTTAACATGTTTTTTTACACATTCTAAAACATCTTTTCAAATTCTTGCATATCTTATCAATATCAGTGTACCCCAGACACAAGGGATTAAATAATCCTTCTAACATTGTATACCTAAAACCTTCCATGCTGGAACCTTTATTTTGTTCCAAAATCTATCAGATTTCATTCGAGTCTATTTGAAGAAACTCAAGTTGGTTAACCATTCTTTATTTCTTATCATTCTCTTATCAAATAGTCCCTTACTCATAGGCGGGTTTACACCCCCCCTAAATCTAACCGCAAGTGTACGATGTCGTAATCAAGTAATAGTACGGAAGTACGAGTATCGAACCAAAGGAACCAGGTGTTAAGTACCACAATAATTGTATTGATTATTAACTAGACGATCAAAAATTGGTTGATTTGTTGAAAATAATACTATTAACTTAATCACAAAGCGAAGGACTATATGAATGGCTAAAAATGGTTTGAATTAATGAGAGGAAAAGGTTGGAGGGTTGGAATCCTCATGAACATAATATTCGCGACTATGTAGATTACATAACTTGGATTGAACTGATAATGAAAAGCAAAATCACAAACATCACTACACTTTGTCAAGCTATAGCAATTACTTTCCAAAACCTTGTTTTATCTCTCGATCTCCACAATGATATTTTGAATAGTTTAGTGATTATCAGCAACATGAATGGAATCTTATATCTTTATCTCAATCATATCCAAGACATATAAGACATATCAAATCTCAAAAACTTTTCTCAAATATAATAAGGTTTATTGAATCATCTAATAGTTGATCAGACCATTACAAGAATTAAGAAAAATCTCATATGTTTCATCCATCAAAACAACCCAAAAATCATTTCTCTACATAGCTACAAGCTTAATTGTCCACGATTCAAACTAATCCCCCAACATGAAAGAATTAGTTCATGTTGGGGGGTTTCAAACGCAAAAATGGAATACAAAAGTTTAGAAAAAACATTATTGTTCTACGGAATTAAAGCAATTCCTCAAATCTTTCATACCCATAGCACTTCGAATCCCTTCTTCCGATGATAAATCTTGCTTTTTTTCTCCTCCAAAAATTCTCTTTTTCTTCTCTCAAAATTGCCTCCTAACTATCTGAAAATTTGTAACTATCACCCCCCCCCCCTTCAACCCTAGCTGAAATAGAGTTTTAAAATGTCAGGTGCTTGGCGCGAGCGGCGGGGCGGATGGAACCTTGCCATGGGTTGTGCGAGAGTCTACCAGAGCAACCGCGTGGATGGTCGCGCGAGTGGGATTGCCTCAAGGGTTACACAGAGCTCTGCCTTTAACTGCAGTGCAATTTTACCTTAATGGCCTAAAATGCCAATATCTTGCTCCAAATGACCCAAACTCTTCAGGCTTCGTAAAAAACAAGATGACCTGTACTTTCTCGCCAAAAACCAGTTAAACCCCACTATTTTACTCGGAAACTCACAACGAAAGGACCGATTTAGGATTCAAAATAATGTTGAAAAATGACATTATCACTTACTGAATTACTCGAGTCTGGTCGTTCGAACTCAATCTGATGTTTATCATCACAACTAACCATCTGATCAATTATGATCCTTCTTTGCCTATCCGAATGACAGTGAATTTTACAATCATAATTCTTCAATGATGCTAAACAGTATCTCTAGCTCATACTTTATCATTTCCCTATTGAACATGGACTTTTAATTATTGTGATACCTGTACATAACACGCTTTGAGCAGTCTTGGCAATGTCTCACAAAATTTGAGTGCAATTACCACATTGTTAACTCTTTAGCATGTGTTGGATTAGTCTTCTCGTCCTATTATAACTAGCTTGATGCGTAGGTGATAAACTTGTCTTGTTGCATAAATACTAAGTTTAATTCAAACTTCAAGGCATCACTGAAAACTACAAGGTTTTCTAGTCCTTCTAGAAACCATCAAATTTATACATAACTTTACTCTTGCCTTCAATAACTGAAGGACTTGTTCTTTTCTGACCTCAATCTAACTTATTATGCTATCTAGGTTTATGCTGACATTAAAGTCTATATTCTAGAGAATGCTGAATGAATCCCCGACAATACTCTAGTAACCACAATAAACTTCTATCTTGGTTACTAATCCTGGTTGCTTTAAATCTGACACAACCTCTTAGTTTGTTGCCTTTTTACTTAGATGTCTTTCTTGTCAACCACATGGTGAAGAAAGCTGAAACTTTGTATCAACAACTGATAAGAAAATTTCATTTTTCATAAAACTTACATTTTCTAATGGTTGTGAGACCAACTTTTGTCGTTATATATGTTTACCCTTATTTCTTGAATAATTGAGTACACTCCAAATAATGTCTATAACAACTTCTCTAAGTATGATCCACATATTACACTCATCAGGTTCATAACGTTACTGTCACATTTCTCAACCCATATATATGATGTTACTGAAACCCGTGATTTTAAACTAAAAAAATTTATGGGCAAATGTTACTTCAAAGCATGTAACATTTAAGTTGATTTGGAACAATAAATCTAGTCTAAATACTTTGAAGAATTGTATTTAAACAAAATACAAGGTTAGACACTTTCGAGATCTTGACTTTCTTGGTGTAGTGTGGGGGGTAATCTATCTACTTGAATTATCAATATATATTGACCACAATATGTACATGTTACATAACTGAACTGAATAGGCATGTGTACAGAGGCACCCTTGTGGTACATGTACCATTTTTTTTGCATCTTTACAGTGCCCCGAATGAGCCACCGGTATTCAGTATATTATCCCAGATTTATCAATGAAATCAAGATGACACTATCAATTGAGCAATTTCCATTCTTTATTTTTCAAACACAGATTATGAATACAATGTAAGCCCTCAAACAATATTTTCTCTCTCTAACAATAAAACGCGCTCAATACATCTAACCATATACCTATTTTAGCAGGCTATATATACTAAGGATAAAACTCTCACAACACTAAACGCGTACATAAGAGAAACACTCACAACACATGACCTTTACAATGCTTGACTTTGACTTTTATTACAAAGAGACTTTGACTTTTTGCTTGAGAGTTGACTTGAGCTTTGACTTGCTTGACTTTCAGTCTTCAGACTTCATGATCTTGTATCCAACAAATATATGCACTAAAAATCTCCCCCTTTAGATTCAAGATCATCTCTAAAAAGATTTTGCAAGACAATCTCCCTTTTTGATCAAACTTTAACAACTTTATCTCCCCCTTTGTAAATTTCTTACAATAAAGATCATCTCCAGAGAAATAAGCATTGAAGCACAATCTCCCTTTTGTATGCTCAGAACAATCTCCCCTTTCTTTGATAAAATTGTCTTCAAAAACTTTTGGTAAACTTCCCATAGTCATTCTTCAAAAGCAATAACAATCTTCCCAAGGTTGTAGAAACCTCTTTCAGACATCAGAAAGAAATTATCATCAGGTTTCGCTCAGTTTGCTTCAGCAAATTATCTTCAAAGAAAATTTCAGTAAAATTCACAAATACTCTGAAAACTCTAAACTTTGTCTTTCATCTCTGAACAATCTTTAACAATCTGAAGCAAAACTTGCAATTAACTTTCTTCAAAACATTGCATTTCTTGAACTTTTCGTCTCTCCCATATTCATTTCTTGATTACCTCTCCCCCTTTTTGATGAAATGGCATTGACATCATCAAAACTTTCACAAGAAATGTCATTGATCTTTCACAAGAGTCTCTGATTATCTATTGACCCAAAAGATATTTATCCGAATCTTTGCAAATTCAGACAAAATATGAGTGAAATACCTGAATCAACAGATGAATCAGTTAGAAATGTCTGTCAGTAACACGAAGTCACTGTGTGTAATGAAAACACATTGGAAAGGAGCTTTTTGATGTTCACTCCCCAGGTCTTCCATTCAATCATCGAATAACACAAGTTTATTTTATGAACGTTAAGACAGAAAAACGAATTTCATGTGTGTTCGTGCTTGTGTATGAAAGAATTAAGCTTTATGATTACTTTTGATAGGCTCAAAATTGTGTAAACCATTGAGACAACAACAGTTAAACACACACTCAATTGTGCATGATCGAAGTGCGAAGGTGGGGCAGACTTCCTTCTTTTTCAATATCCAGATTTTCCAAATGAAACCAGATAGATTATATGTTGCTTCCCCTTGAAATATGAAACAACTTCTATTTGAGTAAAAGATGAGTAGCTGGTGGGGTTTTAAACAAGAGTTGGCATGGGCTAGATGCCTGTTTCAATGATGTTCACGAAGAATTGTGAAACACCAGCAATGTGGCTGCCCGGCTCAGAAAAAGTTGGTGCAGAATTTGATATTCTTTTACTCTGATCTCTCACCCTCTTCCTTTTTAACATTGAGTTCGCTTCTAACCAAACTCTCATTTTCATTTTACCTCATCACACCCACACTTATATTTTTTGACTCCTCACACTCGATCACTCAAGGATTAACTTCTTTGTTAGGAAACACTGATTAACGTGAATCCATAGAAGTTCTGTTAAATTCTCACACAATGAACCCATGTAATCCTATAAGTATAATGTTGCTCAACTGGTTTAACTTTTAGTTAAAGCACATATATACAAGTCAGATGTTTGTATGCTCAATGAGATAGACATGAAGATTTGATCATTTTAAACATTGAAGATATTTCAAAACAAGTATATTGAATGAATGAAATGAATACAAGAAACTTGTTTGAAAACCTGACATTATATGAAAAAGATCAAATTCTGAATGATGTATCATGAAAAGCTTGGGTCAGTAAAAATTGGATATTGTCTATACGAATCAAAATATAGACACTCTTGAAAGAAACGTTTTGAAATGAAATCAACGCTCAAAATTGGAATATCAAGCGGGGTGTATCACCATCGACAATTTTGTTCAATTTGAGACATGATGATAACATATTCAACAAAAAATTAAACTGGTGTATGTGAATACTTGAAAGTATATGGAAAAGATAATACGCAAGTATGTATCTTTGGAAACACACAGTTTATTAATCATTAAAGCACATGTAACATGAAAACATTTAAAATCACACTTCTATATTCATGAAATCTTTAAGAATCAGAAGTGGTTTGAACATTTAAGAACATGTTTTCATATCTGAAAGGTGTCCTTCTTTCAGATACATATGAGATTAAGATTAGAAATAAACTTTTTGCTCAGTCTTAAATCTCATCAAGTCAGCTCTAAGTCATTTATGATATGATCATGTAAGCTCTCTCTCAATATAGCAAAAATCACAAGTCTGTCTCAGTACAAAGCTTTATTCACAAAATTTTATTGCAAAGTGAAGACATAAAGCAATAAAACGTTTAAAGTACGAGTTCTGATCAGATATAATCAGAAATCATATTCCGTACTCCTTAACTCTTACTCCCCCTAAAATTATGCATCAGAAAATTTATCGGTGATAAACATATGCAAAATTTATGAACTCCCCCTCAAAAGTAGAGTCTCTTATCATCTTCTCACACTCCCCCTGAGATCATGATCAAACTTAAGTGCACATATCTTTCAGAATAAAAATAAAGAAATAAAGAAAAATAACAATAACAAAACTGAAAGTCCAAGAATCTCTAAATCTTTAGAAAGAGAAAGTAGAGAGAGAAAGTCAATACGCTCCAAGATGTAATCTGATATTCAAATGAGTTCCAAAGTTACAAAAACAAAGGCCTAAGGGGACTTAAATACCCCTAGCCTTAACAAAACAGATTACACTATTAAGAACAGTATAGGCTAGAAAATAAATACAATGATTACTATAAAAACATATCTAACAATCTCCCCCTTAGTAATCATTGGCGTCGTGGTCTTCAAAAACAATTTTCTAAAACAGCATAGACCAACCAGGCGACTTTGGAGAATCACTGACGCTTTTCTCTTTGACGAAGTCTATTCATCCCGATTAACACTTCCAAACGTCGCAGAGTAGAGTGGAAATTCAATCTCTCTTGAATTGTATCTAAAGTCTTCTGGAGAAGTCGGATTTCATCATTATCAACCAGAAATGCATTACCTCTTGATTCCAAAAATCTTCTTTTAGCCTCCTTCAGATGTTGCTCCAACTGAAGCTTAATCACCTTTAAAGTTCCATCAGAGTAATGAGCAATTTCTTCAAATCTGAGAAAGCATTTTTCATTTGATCCATTCTTGTACACAACTCCATATGGATCTTCAACTATGGTGAAAAGAGGATAGGACTCTAAGTTTGGCAAGCTTCGGTTGGGGCTTTGAAGATTAACAACTGGCTGAAAACTTTCACCTGCCATTTGGAAATCAAAAACTCGGAAGAGTCGGATTTGTCGTCGAATGAATCTTTTGATGACGAACAAAGCTTGTGAAACATCCTGTGATCTATGATAGAGATTTCTGAAATGATCATATAAGAACTCAATGTCATCTATAGAAAGATCAGAGAAGTCTGCCTCTGAGAATTTATACCACCTGCAGTATCTTCTTTCAACTTTAAAGTCAAGATACCAGATATTCACAAACTTGTTGATTGTGACACTGATGAATCGAACAATCAAGTGTGGAGAAGAAACGGTGTTATTCCTTTTGCGTTGTCACTTAATGAACATTAAGTATTCAAATTGATAGTCATCTGATTCTTTCTCTACTCCAAGAATTTCATGGATGTTAATTGGCCTTCTTCTAGAAACAAAGATGTTACTCTGAGTGTCTTCTAGAAAAGCTGATCTTAGTCTTGAAGCCATGTACCTCTGTTGCAAACTCCTCTGTCTCTGTTTCCTAGATAAAGTTGGTCCTTCTTCTAGAATAGACGGTGGAATCACAGGATCAGAAGGTAGAACATCAGCTTGTGCTCTTGACGAATGACCAACTTCGAATGAACTTGAATGAATAGTGGTAGTCGGAGCTGGACTAGTAGCAGGAGTAGATGTGGCTTTAGCAGTTTCAGGAACCTCACCATGAGCAGGAAGATCACTGTATAACAATTCTGCCTCTTCTTCATCTTTTGCATCCATGAACGTTGAATCATCTTCTGTATTAGAAATGATAATGATGTCATCACAATCTTCTATCTTCACTTTACAGACTTTTTCATTCTTAGAATCATCATCATCATCTGAATTAATTTCAATAATGTTTGAAAAGAAAGACTTCATCCCAGATACAATTTCAGCATTAGCAACTACAACTGGATTAGAAACAATGTCTGGATCTTCATAAACTACAATCTCCCAGTTTTTCTCTTTGTTCTGCTCAGAAACTTTGATAAAATCAGACATTGAAGAAGAATCAACCCTATCAATCAACAAATTCACCAAGTCATTAACGTTGCAATCTTCAAAATTTTCAGCATTCTGTTCAGATCCACCAACCGCTTCCTCTTGAGTTTGATTATCTCTCTCTGAAGAAGTTCCTTCCATTCTTGGTGTCTTAGCCATCTCCCCCTCATGGCCTTGATGATCGGGATCATCTTGGTCATGTCGGCGCTTAAGAGACGGACCGGCCTCTGTTTTGTAGCTTTGTTGAAGATTATCAAACCGGTTAGCAAGATCAGAAAAAGATTGAGTCATGAAAGACCTTAAATCTGCAAAACTAGTTCGAACTTCTGATCTGAAAGAATGGAATTCATCAGATAATGCTGTAATCCTGTCAGAATCAGATGAAGGCGCTTGAGGCGGTGAAGATTGGAAATTTCTCATAAGAGAAAGCATATCCTGATCTTGATGTTCTGGAGGAGACATGGAAAGAAGACGTGCATACAAAAAATCAATTAATTCAGAAATAGGCAGATCATGCAAAGAAGACCTGGAAGTTGTAGCAGAAGGAATTGATGTGGAGAATCCAGCAGACACAGTGAATACGGGAGGAGTTGGTAGAGAAACTATCGGAGAAGCTATAGAAGCTGGAGTAAACGAAGAATCTCTGATAATAACGCCAGTAGGTTTTCTGAAAGGAATTTCTGGAGGAATGAGAGACGGATCGATCTCAGGCATCTTGCCTTTAAAGAATATCTTCAACTTCTGAATTTGTGCTTCCTTTTCTGCATCCATTCTCTCTGATAACTGACGAATGACATCGTTCAAAGTAGAGAATTTGTCGGAAGAAAGTCGAGCTTGATCAGAAGAAAGCTCTACAGCTGAAACTGTTGTAGACTAAATAGCTGCAAGCAAAGTTGTTGGAGCTTGACTTTGTACCGAAACTGAGGCTTGATCAAATGCTGTATCCAATTCATCTACTTGAAGACGAGCAACAGAAGGATTAACAGGAACATAATCATCTTCTAAAACAACTTCTGTTGAAACATCAACTTCTGGTTCCTTTGAATGTCTTGCATAGACCCTAAGACTTGGTTGATCAGCACCATCACCATCATCACCCTCAGAATCATCATCATTCACATCTTCATCTCTATCACCATCATCATCAGAAGCATCAACAGCAGCATCAGAAGTATCAGAAATATCATTGACAGAAACATCAGGTTCAGATTGAATAGAAGCAAGCACATCATCAATATGTTTAGTAGCAATAGTTGCTTGAACCTCTTGATCAGTAATATTTACTTCAACTTCTTGTTCATCAGCAGGTTCAACCTCAACCTCTTTGTCAGCAATAGCTACATCAACTTCAACCTCTTGAGTAGCAGCAGCTTGTGTGTCATGAGATGGCTCATCTTGTGCAGCCTCCATAAACTCATTCTCCATGCAATACTCTATGATGCTATCATCAGTCATGTCAGCGTAATTTGCAATTAAAGCATATGGGATAATCATTGAGTAGTTGAACGACTGCTTCTGTTTCTGAATGTAAAGCATCTCTGTGTCTGGAACCTGCGGCCAAGATAATCTGCGAGGAATGGCTGGATTGCTTCTGAGTACACTTCTAACAATCAGCTTCAAGAATCTGATGAAAGGAATGAACTTGCGCTTCTTGTTGGTAAGTTTGTCATGCACCACCTCCGAGAGTTCGGTCCAGAAAATAAATGTGAAGTCGACATGCAAGTCGTAGACGATTGCATGGAATAATCGGAGATAGGGTAGACTGGCACTATCCGTTCCAGAATGTTTGGATGTAAGGCACCTGATAATAACAGAGAAAAGAGCATACCAAATCGGAGGAAGATTAGACTTATCAAAATCACGAACTCTGTTCAAAGTACCAACATAGCCGAGATTACGAATTCCTTCAAACACTTCCTCTTCAGACGGAAAGCTATCATAAGTTGTTTGGCTCAGGAAGCTCCAGTATCAGTCGTAGAAGCTTGTATGAAAGAAAGGAATCATACTGATCAATTTGTAGATCAAAACGGTGCGGACGAGCCAGCTCATTCTTGGTAATAGTGTGCCAGGCCTGCTGAACGTCAACCTCTGGAACATCAGCACATGATGTAAGAGCCTGTGCTAATGGATGACCTCTGAGAATAGCACGAATGATTGGATGAATTTTGATTCTGTCAAAATCCACATAGTAGTTGTTCGGCTTGTAAGGGAGGATGTACATCAATGATGGAAAGACATCGTTCGGAGTGCAACGTGAAGCAGACAGATTTGCCCCGACCGAAGGAACAGATGGCATCGGCGTATCATGTGATGCTTGATCAGACGGATCCTCAAGAATGACATTCTCGTCTTGGATCATGGGATCAGTATGGGTATGAGAAGACGTTTGAAGACCTGAAGAACAAAAACGAAGAAAAATTAAACAAAGTAAGAAAACTGGAAAATTGAAAAAATTTCTAAGTATGGTTTGCGTATCTAGTTAGATACGCATAGGGAGGTTTGCGCATTGAACGTGATACGCAAAGGGAGGTTTGTGTATGCAGTTCAGTACGCAAACTAAGGTTTGCGTGTTGAATAAGATACGAAAACTAGACTTGAAAAAATTTTCAACACAACACAATGTTTGCGGATCACTAAGGTTACGCAAAGTACACTTTGCGTATCCAATAGGTTATGCAAAGTAGACTTTGCGTATGCAAAGTGTAACGCAAACTAAACTTAAAGCAAACAAACTAAAACATAAGGTTTGCGTATCTAGAAGGTTACGCAAAGTAGACTTTGCGTATCCTAAGAGTTACGCAAACTAAACTTAACAAACACTTAAAAACACTGAGGTTTGCGTATCAAGTGTGATACGCAAAATACACTTTGCGTATCCAACGGGATACGCAAACTGGACTTTGCGTGTCCTGTTGGATGTGAAAAGTACACTTTGCGTACCAACCACTTGATACGAAAACCCTAGGTTTTCGGGAATTCGAACCGAAAAACATAAAAACTAAAAATTAAAGCTAAAAAACTCAAAATTAGAGAGTAAGAAACCATACCTGAGGTTCGAAATAGGATTCTAAACAAAACCCAAGTCTCTATTTACCAGAAAATCAATCTGATTTTCGAAGAAGATGAACAGTGAAAAAACGCAAAGTAAGATATCGAACAAAGTAATCTATAAAATCGAAATCAATCGACAAACAATGTAATGCTAAACAAAACTTACAAACTAACAAAGTAAATTTTATGAAAAAAACAAACCTGAATCGAAGCACAAATCTGAAATCAAAGAAGAATATCGGCATAGAGAGATGAGTTGAGAGGGAAGATGAACAGTGCGAGTATTCAAAACGAAATGGTGCGAAAAAGAAAATTAAAACACAATTAAACCTTTTATACTAAAAACACTTACTAAAAAAAAAATTCACTATATAAAAAAAAAATCACATTCTAAAAAAAATACAAGAAAATTTACCTGTCAACCTCGTTTTACTCCCCCTACACAAATGCACAAAATTTATCAAATCAGATTAGCATTTGCATAGAAATATCAGAAAAATACTTACCTGATTGATTTCTGATCAGTTCGTGAAGTATTAATAACAGCTTGATTCACTCCCCCTCAAAAACAGACTAGATCAGATATTCATTTCAGATTGGCTCTCCCCCTCGAATTATGCACAGACCATTTAACAAAAATATGGATACACAACCATATAAACATTAGTGTAAAAAGAAAAATAATACTGAATATAAATTTTGAAACAACTGAACATGTAAAATTTTAAACACTAAACAAATTAAAGTCTACTCATTAAAATATCAGAAAAATACTTACCTGATTGATTTCTGATCAGTTCGTGAAGTATTAATAACAGCTTGATTCAATCCCCCTCAAAAACAGACTAGATCAGATATTCATTTCAGATTGGCTCTCCCCTCGAATTATGCACAGACCATTTAACAAAAAATATGGATACACAACCATATAAACATCAGTGTAAAAAGAAAAATAATACTGAATATAAATTTTGAAACAACTGAACATGTAAAATTTTAAACACTAAACAAATTAAAGTCTACTCATTAAAATTTCACAGATTTATCAATCAGTTGAAATCAAGTATATGTTGTTGGATGCAAGAACAAGTATAATTGCATATCAAGTTAAGACATGTTCAGTTTCAAAAACTTTCATCTGTCTATTCAGTGTGCTCGCATGTGAACTTCGATTAGCTTCAAGAAAAATGCAGTTCTAAAAATATTATAGAAACCTTTGCATGTACTAACACTAAGCCATTAAAAATTAAGACTTTCACAAATTTACAGGTTTATCGCAACTCAAACATATCACCAAGTATCATGAGATGTGTGCTCATTGGCATATTTTTAGCAGTGTGTACATTGGCATCTTCACATGAGTGTGCTCTTTGGCATCTTGTAAGCGATGTGCACTTTGGCATCTTTTAATCAAAAAGTTCATTAAGTAAAGAACATGTCGTAAATGTAACTTTTTTTCTGACCCTATTGCAGGATTTGGGTCAGCCACTCCCAGACCAGTTGGCCTTAGGGGACTAGGTGTCAAGCACCCCTTGGAACTTACTTTCCCGGATCAGAAAGGCTACATCGACATATCCTAAACCCATTCATACCAGTAGAACATGACTTTCGATCTGATTCTATAGAAGGATTTGGGTTCGATCACTCCCAGATCAATTGACCTTAGGGGACCAGATGACGAGCATCCCACGGAACATACTTTCCTAAACCAGAAAGGTTACATGTACAAACTTTTAAACTCAGATAATTCTGTATTTTAAGAATTTATTATTCATCTCAATCACTCAGATCAACGTCTAAATGCTTAACCCATATTTTCATTCCAATCTATAATTCTGATCATTTAGGTAGTCTAAGCAAAGTAAACTATAAAAATTCCGACTCACATATCTTTAGAGCAGTATCAAAAGCTACAGACATGTTGCTGACTTTTCGACTTTTGTAAGACTTGAAATTTGAACATATAAAGCTTTAATATAGACAAAGAACTTGTAAAAGATCCTGGACATACATTTTATTCAAAAGAAAGAAAATCTGTAAAATTTTACTTTATAGAATAAAATTTGTAAAGATTTAAACTTTTAAATTCAACATGCCTAATTTTGAAAGCAAAAAATTGAAACGTTTTTCATATAAGGCTTTTGTAAAGATATCAGTAAGTTGATATTCAGTTGGTACAAAATATAATTCAATAGTACCTTCTTCCATATGATGTTTTATGAAATGGTACCGCATATCTATGTGTTTGGTCTTGGTGTGCTGCACCGGATTGACTGATATGGCAAATGCAGACTTGCTGTCACAATATATTGGCATTGTTTTGTACAACATCCCGTAATCCCGAAGTTGTGTCTTCATCCATAGGACTTGAGCGCAACAACTAGCTACGACGACGTATTCTGCCTCTGCAGTCGAGATAGAAACACAGTTCTGCTTCTTCGACGCCCAACTTATCAGTCTGTCACCCAAAAACTGAAGATGACCTGAAGTACTCTTTCGATCCAACTGATTACCACCAAAATCTGCATCAGAATAAGCCATCAACTTATAGTCAGAACTTTTAGGATACCATAAACCTAAATAAGGAGTTCCTTTAATATATCTAAAAATACGCCTGACTGCTAGCAGATGAGATTCTTTAGGCTTGGCTTGGAATCTGGCACATAGGCACGTAGAGAACATTATATCCGGGCGACTTGCTGTGAGATACATTAGTGATTCGATTATTCCTCGTTATGTCTTTTGATCCACAGCTTTTCCATCTAGATCAAGTCCGATTTTGGCACCATGAGCCATCGGCGTACCGATTGAAGTAGATTTGTCCATCTTGAATTTCTTCAAGATGTCAAATACATACTTTGACTGGTTGATGAAGATTCCATCTGGAAGCTGCTTCACTTGTAAGCCGAGGAAGAAATTGATTTCTCCCATCATGCTCATCTGAAACCTAGAAGTCATTAGATCAAAAAACCAATTACATAAAGATTTGTTAGTCGCACCAAGGATAATATCATCTACATATATTTGAACTAAGAAGATATCCAAGTTTGATCTAAAAATGAAAAGAGTAGTATCTATGGATCCTTTGGTGAATCCGGATTTTATCAAGAAGGCTGACAACTCGTCATACCACGCCCGTGGAGCTTGTTTCAAACCATACAAAGCTTTATAGAGAAAATATACGTAATCAGGACGATCTTCGTCAACAAATCCCTCTGGATGAGATACATAGACTTCTTCTTTCAATTTGCCATTGAGAAATGTTGTCTTGACATCCATTTGATATACGGTGAAGTTGCGATAAGCAGCGAAGTCAAGAAACATCCAAATAGCTTCCAATCTGGCGACGGGTACAAATGTTTCATCGTAGTCAATACCTTCTTCTTGTCGATATCCTTTGGCTACCAATCTTGCTTTGTTCCGAATAACGATACCATCTTTGTCTTTCTTGTTCTTGAATATCCACTTTGTTCCAATTATGGTCTTTCCTTTCGGCCGTGGTACAAGTCTCCAAACTTTGAGTGCGTCAAATTGATTGAGCTCCTCTTGCATTGCTATAATCCAATCCGGATCCTCCAACGCTTCAGAAACTTTTGTTGGTTCAATCTTGCTTAAGAAGCAAGTGAAGAGACATTCGTTGGAAGTAGCCGTCCTGGAACGTGTAGACACACTAGCTTGAGGATCTCCAATAATTTGATGAATTGGATGAGATCTTGTCCATTTTGTGGTGTGAGGGAGAGGATCTATAATGTCTTGAACCACTTCTAATTGTTGAGAGGGAGGTTCAGAAGCGTCTATGTCAGTTGAAAAAATGGAAACAATTTCAACTGGAGGAGGAGGTAGCTCAACAACTTCAGTATCAGATTCTGGAATAATTTGTTGAATAACATCATTCTGTTCTTCTTCCTGAACTGATTCCTCTTGAACAGATTGTTCATGATCAGATTCTTCTTGAATAGGTTCTTCATGAATAGGCTCAATCACTGATTGTGTCTGATCAACAGGAGGAACTGGAACAGCATCAGGTTCAGAGATAGATGCAGCGGAATTGAGAGTAGATGTGCTCTCAGTTTCCTGATTCAAAGCATTTGAGACATTTTCAGAGTTAGATCTAGGCACATCATCATAAAAGTTTTCAAACAAATAATCAAGATCAGAAAAAATAAGTGAGGGAGTAGAAGAATCCTGATTAATCGGTGAAAGAATAGGTTCTGAACTGATTTATTCAGAAACTGAATTGCCAGTAAAAGCGGGTTCTGAGCCTGAGTGACTAGAAACCAAATCAGCAGCTTCGTCAAATTTTACATTTACACTCTCTATCACCTATCTTGCTGAGATCAGAAAGACTCTGTAAGCTGCAGAATTAGAAGAATAACCCATAAATACACCCTCATCTACCTTTGGACTAAACTTGTTGAGATTATCTCTGTCATTCAGAACATAGCATTTAAACCCGAATGACTTGAAATACTTGATGTTCGGTTTGATACCGTTCATAAGTTCATATGGTGTTTTGTTGAATCGACGATGCAGAATTGATCGGTTCTGAGTATGACAGGCAGTTGATACGGCTTCAGCCCAATGAGACAAAGGAAGCCTTGAATAAGCAAGTATTGATCCGGAGGCCTCAACAAGCGTTTTGTTTCTTCTTTCAACAACCCCATTCTGTTGCGGAGTACGAGCAACAGAAAATTGTTGTTGTATACCTTGAGAATCATAGAAAGCCTGGAGAGTACTGTTCTTGAATTCAGTGCCATTATCTGATCTTACCACTTTGACTTGCTTTTGCTTATTTGTCTGGATTGTCTTGATGAGAGTGATGAGAACTTCAGGAGTCTCGTCTTTTAAATTGAGAAATTTTACCCATGTGTACCTTGAGTAGTCATCAACAATCACCAAAACATATCTCTTCTTACCTATACTCTTTGTCTTCATCGGGCCGCATAAATCAACATGCAGTATGTCAAGAATAGCCGAAGTGCATGGTTCAGGCTTTGGCTTATGAGATGCTTTCTTTATCTTTTCTTTCTCGCAATCTTGGCAGAGATGGTCTTTCTGGAAACTAAGAACTGGAAGACCTCTCACTGAATCCTGCTTGACAAGGTGACCCATATACTTAAAGTTGAGGTGAGCTAAACGTCTGTGCGAAATCCAACTTTCTTGAATAGAAGCTTTAGAAAGCAAGCATATGTCTGAAGGGATTTTGATCTTAGAAAGATCAATGGTATACAAATTTGAGCGTCTTTTTCCCACCAGAAGATCCTTGCCACTATCGTTCTTCACTGCAACTCTTTTGGATTTGAAGCTGACTTCAAGCTCTTTGTCACAGAATTGCCCGATGCTAAATAAATTGTGACTTAGGCCTTCGACGTAGCTTACTCTTTTCACAGTTATATTACCTTGAACAAGATCACCATAACCAAGAATCGGAGTTGTCTCACAGTTTCCAAACTTAACACGACCGCAACATTTTTCTTTAAAATTGGACAATAATGATTTGTTGCCAGTCATGTGTTTGGAGCACCCCGAATCCAAATACCATAAATGACTAGGCTTCACATACAGAAACTACACAGATTTAGGTACCCATATGCTTATGGGTCCCTTCTTGTTAGATTTGTGTCTTTTATCTGTTGAAAATTTATTTTTATAATTCTCATGAAAGGAATCATCAAAAGAGGAAAAACACAATCATCAGAATCAGAATTAGAAGAAGAATATGAGACACTCTTTGCAATATGAATCATTTATTGAAATGAATATTTTGTATTTTTATTACAAATGGCAAATGTATCAGATTCACAAAGACTTTCTACACATTTAACTCCTAATAAATTGGATTCTGCTGTTTGCTGTTTAACCCTCCATATCTGCTTTGGTGACTTCATCACAGTCCGATCTAAAACAGAAAAATCAGAAGAATTAGAATTTTCAGACAAGACACTATCATGTTTCCTTGACTTCTTTGATCTTCTTCTTTTACGCTTCTTTTTATAATATTGAACATTTAGCGTTAAAGAATTATCAACAATTCAAGTAGAAGAAGAAACTTTATCTAAAAAATCAGCCTGAGCATTCGACATTGAATAACTAGCCTCGGAGTGAGAATTTTCAAAAATCACCAAGTCAGAAGGAAGTTTGCGCATCCTATTGGTTGCGCAAAGTGTCGGTTTGCGTAACTAACTGGTTGCGCAAATGCACATTAATTTTAGAAACTTGAGTGTTTTCCTTAGAATCTTTAGAATCATCCAGAAGAATTTTTGTCTTCAATACTTGTTTTCATTATAAAAAGAAATAAATCGTTTTCTAAATCAGATTGAAGACTTTGTTCTTCCAATTTATCTTCAAGATCAACTATCTTTCCTTCTAACACTAATGGGGGAATGTATCTCTTAGTATCATAAAAAACTGAAGATACATTTTCCTTATCAGTGTTAGGATATATATTGTTAGGATCAAGCGCTTACCATTACGCCAAAAGCAATTGCTGATGGAGAAGGATCAACTTTATTTCCTTATAGCGTAGCAGTCAACGCCACGTTTTGATTTAGGAAGATGCTGGTCAATGACCCAACAATCCCCCCCCCAACATCTGCCAGCACTAACAAGATCTTCGCTAGAAGTCAATGGCTGCACAGCATGCCTTTGGCATTTAAATGCACTCCATGGGATTCGAACACGTGACCTGCTCTGATAACACAAGTTAGGATCAAGCGCTTATCACTATGCCAAAAGCAATTGCTGATGGAGAAGGCGCAACTTTATTTCCTTATAGGGTAGCAGCCAGCGCCATGTTTCGATTTAGGAAGATGCTGGTCAATGACCCAACACAAGCTGACAGTCAGGCAAAGTCAAATCTGATTCTCGCATTGTCAAACTCCATTTACAACAGAATTGACTGTTTCAAGCATAATCCTATCCATATTTGGAATCAACTAGAAAAGATTATGCTTGGTACAGCTATGTCAACTCAGTTGCGCCAAACAAGGTATATAAATAATTTTGAAGAGTTCAAGGCAAAGGATGGGGAAAGCTTAAAGAGTGTATTTGACCGATTTTGGGCTGTCGTCAATGATTTGTACAAGATCAAAGTTAAAAAGACTGAATTGGAGGCTAACTTGAAGTTTCTGAATGCCTTACAACCAGAATGGAACAAGTCATGCCATAGAATGAGAAACGATGTTCGAATATCTACTATGCCAATTCAGGAATTGTACGAAATTCTGATGATAGATGAGACAATGGTGATGGAAAAGAAGCCTAAACTCGATAAGAAGAATAAGCCTAATATTGTTGATCCAATTGCACTCCTTGCAAGTCAACTGGCCGAGCAAGCATTGACAAATGAGGCTTATGATGGTTCTACTGAAGATGATGGTGAAGCCTTAGAGAAAGCCATGATTCTTCTTTCACAACACTACCAGAAAAAGTTTCAGCGAAGAACAAGATCCAACAATCTTCGTTTCACTTATGGCTCCAAGAAGATGGAACCTGGTGCTCCATCAAAGCCTTATGTACCAAAGTTTGAGCCTGCAAAAGTAGTAGAACAGAAGAAGGATGATAAGAAGGTCATGAACTGCTACAACTGTGGAAAGCCAGGACATCTAGCTAAGGAATGTCGGGTAAAAGTGGTAAAGGATTCAGCTTTCTACAGAAAGAAGATGGAACTGGCTGAGAAGAGAGAAAACGGAACTATTCTGATGGCTGAGGAAGAGTATTGGTTGGATCACTCAGACAACGAAGCTAAAAATGAGGAGACAGTTGCTATGTGCTTCATCAGTGATGATAAAAGTGATGATGAAGATAAGGATACCTCAACAGATAAATCTGAGGTAATTTCTGAGTTTCATGTCAATTTCATTTCTTCTCAATTGAACTTCGTTGTCAAAGTTTTACATGATTTTCGTTCTAAGTTCATATATGAAAAGAATAATAATCAAGAGAAGTCTGTTTTAATTGACAAATTGAAAATTTCTCTCAAAGATGAAAAGAGTATTTTAACTGACACAAAAGAGAAATTTCAAAAACAGTTGAATGAGTTGGAAAATTCAAATCAGACTTATCGTGATTCTTTGACTGAATTGACTTCTTCAAATCAAACTCTTTATGATAAAATAGTTGTTTTAGAAAAGAAATTGTATAAGAGAGAACAATCTGAGCAAACCATTTACATGAACAAACCAAGGAGTGAAGAAGCTATAAAAGAAAAGTGGGGACTCGGTTTTGAAAATCCGCATTATTTAAATCTTGGTAAAACTGAAGTTCCTACTTTATATGAATATGATCATCTTGGTCTTGCAAGATATGCCCCTCAGTTTAAATTCTTCTGGACTAATGAAAAACAAATTTCAGATGAAAAAAATGAGAGAAGAATTACAAACAAGAGGATGGAAGTGCCATTTGTTTACACTTCTGAAAATGCCAAGTATTTTCCTGACCAATCAAGAAAATTCAGAAAATCTCAAAATGTTTTAAATGTAAAATCTTCCAATAAATCTTCATTACCAACTGAATTTGTTGATATATGTTAGATCTGATTTTATAGTAATCATTGTATTTATTGTTCTGTTATGTTTTGTAAAAGCCTTGGGGTATTTAAGTCTCCTTGGCTTGTTTTTGTTGTAAGAACTTTTCACAGATTTTGAATAGAATGTCACTGTTTCATTGAGCACACTTTTCTCTCTCTAGACTCTCTCTATACAGATCTTGTGATCTTGGCTTATCAATTGGTATCAGAGCCTTCAAGATCTTGAGAGGATTGAGATTAGTGTATTTTTGTTACTGATTTGTGTAGATAATTCGAAAATTTGATTGATTTTTCTTGTTTTTTTTTCAAGAAAAATCTCATTTTCTGGATTTTCACCAATTTCAGTCTGTTTTGTGATCGAATTGCTTTGAATTTGATGTTATTAGATGAGTTTTAGTTAGTCGATTGAGTTTGATTCTTGTTGTTTTGCATAAAAACATGATTTGATGCTTCGATTTTGAGTTTGAGTTTATTCTGAAAAAGTCGAGTTCTATGTTTTGTTCGTTTTGATTTTTGAGATTCGGAGTGTTTTGATCGATATTGTCAATTGATTTGTAGTAAAAACTTGTTTTCGATCAATTCTGTGCAATTTGTATGGATATAAGTCATTGTTATGATCGATTTTGCAGATTTATAGTCGAGTGTTACTATGCGGGTCATTCATATCACTGTGCGTGTCATTCATATGATGTGCGGGTTGCATGTTATTAATAGGATTTGAAGTATGCGTGTGAGTCAAGTAGTATGCGGGTCATTCATATTATTGTGCGTGTTATTCATATAGTATGCGGGTTGTTATTATAGTTTGTGTGTTCTTCATGAAATCATATGTGTTCATCTTATTAGAATGCGTTTCTATCATATACTCTTTGTGTAACTAACTTTTGAGTGTTAGTTTTTTCTCAGGTTATCTCTCTTGCGTATCTGTCGACACATGCATAGCACATCAAGTGCGTGCCCTGTTGAACACGCCCATCTTCAAGTGCGTGCCCCTTTGTACACGCATAGCATACCTTGTGTGTCCCTTTTGTACACGCATAGCAGCAAGCACGTGTCCTTCTGACCCGCAAAGCATCAAGTGCGTCTCTCTCTAAACACGCATTCATCAAGGACCCGAATAGTTTCTCTTAACACGCATTCCTTGGGTGTGCGGGTCATCAACACTTGGTTATTTTTCTGAATTCCAGATTTCATCAAAATGTCTCTACAAGCTCAACTTTATAAGAACGACCTCATGATGTCGTTGGGGTCTGATACTCGTCCACCTGTTCTGATAAATGAGAATGAACTTGAACAATGGCAGGACCGGTTTATTAATTTCATCGAAAGGCAATCAAATGGGGAAAATATGATGAAAGCTTTGACTGAAGGTCCCATGGTCAAGCCAAGGAAAGTGATACCAGCTGTTGGAAACACTCCAGCTACTAATGTAGAAATAGCCCTGATAGAATATGAGGCTGATGAACTTCTAAGATACCAAGCTGACAATCAGGCCAAGTCGAATTTGATTCTTGCTCTACCAAATTCCATATATAACAGAATTGATTGTTTCAAACACAATCCTATGCTGATATGGACACAACTGGAGAAAATCATTATTGGTACTGCTATGTCTACTCATCTTCGTCAGACAAGATACATGAACAACTTTGAAGAGTTCAAAGCTAAGGATGGGGAAAGTCTGAAAAGTGTCTTCGACAGGTTTTGGACTGTTATTAATGATCTGTATAAGATCAAGGTAACAAAGAATGAGCTGGAGACAAATCTGAAGTTCCTCAATGCACTCAAACCTGAATGGGAAAAATCATGTCATCGGATGAGGAATGATCCTAGAATTTCCAAAATGCCCATTCAGGAAATGTTTGAAATTCTGATGTCTGACGAAGCCATGGTTCTGAAGAAGAAAGCTAAGCTGGATAAGCAGAAGCCTAAGACTGTGGATCCAATCGCTCTTTTAGCTAGTCAAATGGCTGAGCAAGCCTTGACTGAGTCTGCTTATGACGGGTCAACAGATGACGATGGTGAAGCATTGGAAAAAGCCATGATTCTTCTAAGTCAGCACTATCAAAAGAAATAACAGAAACGGTCAGGTTCAAACAATTTTCGTTTCTCCTCTGGATCAAAGAAGGTAGAATCCGATACTACATCAAAGTCTTTCTTTCCCAAATATGAGCCTGCTACAGCAGCTGAAACAAAGAAAGAAGATAAGAAGGTTGTGACTTGCTACAACTGTGGCAAATCCGGGCATATTTCAAAGGAGTGCAGAAAGAAGATTGTGAAAGATGTTGATTTCTATAAGAAGAAATTAGCTTTGGCTGAGAAGAAAGCTAGTGGAACAATTCTGTTGGCTGAGGAGGAATACTGGTTAGACCACTCAGACAATGAAGCTGATAATGAAGAGACTGCTGCTATGTGTTTTATTGGAGACGACAACAGTGATGATGAGGATGAGGAGACTTCAACCGATGAATCTGAGGTACCATCTGAGTTTGATTTTAATTTCATTACATCGCAAATGAATGTAATTACAAAGGCTTTACATGAATTTCGTTCAAAGCTTCTATCCGAAAAACACGAAAATCAAGAAAAGTCTGTTCAAATTGAAAAAATGAAGATTTCTCTAAGAGATTAAAAAGTTATTTTAGAGTTTACAAAAGAGAAATTTCAAGAAAGAATAGAAGATTTAGAAATTGAAAAACAGACTTCTCATGATTCTTTGTCTGAATTGTCAATTTTAAATCAAGAGTTTTCGGATAAAATATTTGAATTAGAAGAAAAGATATATAAACAAAATCAAACTGAACAAACAATTCATATGCATAAACCAAGGAGCTATGAGTCATTAAAAGAAAATTGGGGTCTTGGATTTAAAAATCCTCAATTTTTAAAGAAAGCTAAATTTGAGATTCCCAATTTTTATGATTACGAATGTCTTGGTCTTTCACAATATGGATCTCAATATAAACCTCTTTGGACAAGTGCTAAAGAAACTACAATTGAGGAAGATCAAAAACGGATAAACAACAAGAGAATGGAAGTTCCTTTTGTTTACACTCAAGAAAATGCAAAATATTTTCCTAAGAAAATAAAGAAGAGAAGACAAAAGTTAAACATTGTTTCTTCTACTAAATCTTCTAGATTGAATGACTTCTTTGATTTAAATACATCTAATCCTAATAAGGACAATATATCTCCAGTACCTTATGATACTAAGAGATATATACCTCCATTAGTATTAGAAAGCCAAATCTTTGATCTAGAAGAACAATTGGAAGAACAAGAGATTTTAAGAAAAATTGAAAACGATGTCATTTTTTCTTTTATGACATCGAGTTTTAAAGAAAATAATTCTGGTCTTCTCAAATCTTCCATCACCTTGTGTTCATCTGATGTTTCTTTATCTGAGGCTTATCCAAATAAAATAACTGATCAGTTTGGTTTTATTGATAAAACTTCCTCTTCCAAGTCAAATATTTTATCTGAAATTGTTGATAACACTTTTATGTTAAATGATCATTTCTATAAAACAAAGCGTAAAAGAAGAAGGTCAAAGAAGAAAAAGAAGAAAGAGTTTGATATTTCTGAAAATTCTAACTTTTCTGATTCCTCTATTTCAGATAGGCCTTTGAAGAAGTATGTGAAGTCTGTTTGGATAAAGAAACAGAGATCTGAAAAATTTGTTTCTGTAGAGAATAAATGTGTAGATTTTCTTTGTAAACAAGAATCATTTGCCTTTTGTAATAAAACTACAAAATACTCTGTAGAGCAAATGTTTCAAATTTCGAAGAATATCTCATATTGTCTCTCTAGTTCTGATTCTGATGATTGCGATTCTTCATTAATATGTGATGATGTTCATGCTTTATTTGATCAGTCTCAGATGTTTTGGAAAAATAATTCTTTGAAAAAGAAAAAGGAAAGGACTAACAAGAAGGGACCCATATTCATATGGGTACCTAAATCTCAGTAATTTTTGTTTGTGCAGCTAAATAATTTATGGTATCTGGATTCGGGGTGTTCCAAACACATAACTGGCAACAAATCTCTGCTTTCAAATTTTAAAGAAAAATGTTGCGGTCGTGTTAAATTTGGAAACTGCGAGACGGCTCCCATTCTTGGTTATGGTGATCTTGTTCAAGGTAATATAACTGTCAAAAGAGTAAGCTATGTCAAAGGTTTAAGTCACAATCTATTCAGCATCGGAAAGTACTACGATAAAGATCTTGAAGTCAGTTTCAAGTCTAAAAGAGTTGCTGTAAAGAATAATAGCGGCATGGACTTACTTGTTGGAAAGAGAAGATCAAATTTTTATACCATTAATCTTTCCGAAGTAAAGGTTCCATCAGATATTTGTCTTCTATCAAAAGCCTCTATTCATGAAAGCTGGGTGTGGTACCGACGACTAGCTCATCTCAATTTCAAATATATGGATCGCTTGGTCAAAAATGATTCCGTCAGAGGTCTTCCAATCCTCTGTTTCCAGAAAGACCATCTCTATCAGGACTGCGAGAAAGGAAAGATGAAGAAAGCATCTCATAAGCCTAAGCCTGAACATTGCACTGCGGACATCCTAGATCTGATTCACGTTGATTTGTGCGGACCAATGAAGACAAAGAGCATTGGTAAGAAGAAATATGTTTTGGTTGTTGTTGATGACTACTCCAGATATACTTGGGTGAAATTTCTCAAATTTAAAGACGAGACACCCGAAATTCTCATCAACCTCATCAAAACCATTCAGACAAATAAGCAAAAGCATGTCAAAGTTGTAAGATCAGATAATGGCACAGAATTCAAGAATTCAACTCTTCAAGCATTCTATGATAATCAAGGAATACAACAACAGTTTTCTGCTGCAAGAACACCGCAACAGAATGGGGTTGTTGAAAGACGAAACAGAACGCTTGTGGAAGCTGCTAGATCTATGCTTGTTTATTCAGGTCTTCCTTTGTCTCACTGGGCCGAAGCCATATCAACTGCCTGTCATACTCAAAACAGATCAATTCTACACCGCCGGTTCAACAAGAATCCATATGAATTGATGAACGGTATCAAACCCAACATGAAATATTTCAAGTCTTTCGGGTGTAAATGCTATGTTTTGAATGACAGAGATAATTTGAACAAATTTAGTCCAAAGGCAGAAAAAGGCGTATTTCTGGGCTATTCTTCTAACTCTGCTGCTTACAGAGTCTTTCTCCTCTCTGCAAGAAAATTGATAGAGTCAGTGAATGTCAAATTTGATGAAGCTGCGGATTTGGCTTTTGGACAACACAGTTCAGAACCCGCTATTACTGGAAACTTAGCTTATGAACAAATTAGTTCAGAACCTGCACTTAAGTCGGCAAATCAGGATCCTTCTACTTCTCTGTCTAATCTTTCTAGTCTTGATTTTCTGTTTGAAAATTTTTATGATGATGTTCCTAAATCAAACACTGATAATGTGTCAAATATCTTGAATCAGGAATCTGTGAGTGCATCTAATCCTACTTCCGCTGCATCAACCTCTGAACCTGATGCTGCTTCAGTACTTCCTAAGATTCAAGACATATCTTCTGAACATCATTCTGATCAATTCATACATGAACCAGAAATTATTGAAACTGTTCATGAGGAGTCTGTAGAAGATGAAGTTGTACCAGTAGAAAATGTTCAACAAGAAGTACAAGCTATATCTGGTCAACAAGAGCCTGAATCTGATGTTATGGAAATACCTCCTCCTCCAGTTGTAACCATATATGTGTCATCTTCTGACATTATTTCTTCTGAAGATCCTCCTCATCAATTAGAAGTGGTTCAAGAAGTTATTGATCCTCTCCCTCATACAACAAAATGGACAAGATCTCATCCAATCCATCAATTTATTGGGGATCCTCAAGCAAGTGTTTCTACTCGCTCCAGAACAGCTTCTTCCAACGAATGTTTGTACACTTGCTTCCTAAGCAAGATTGAACCTACCAAAGTTTCTGAAGCGTTGGAGGACCCAGATTGGATCATTGCTATGCAAGAGGAGATCAATAAATTTGAAGCACTCAAAGTGTGGAGACTTGTACCAAGGCCGAAAGGTAAGAGCATAATTGGTACCAAGTGGATATTCAAGAATAAGAAAGACAAAGATGGTATCGTCATTCGGAACAAAGCAAGGTTAGTAGCCAAAGGATATCGACAAGAAGAAAGTATTGACTATGATGAAACATTTGCACCCGTTGCCAGATTGGAAGCTATCAGAATGTTTCTTGCCTTCGCTGCTTATCGCAATTTCACAGTATATCAAATGGAAGTAAAGACAGCATTTCTCAATGGCAAGCTGAAAGAAGAAGTATATGTATCTCAGCCAGAGGGATTTGTTGACAAAGATCGTCCTGATTACGTTTATTTTCTCGATAAAGCTTTGTATGGTCTGAAACAAGCTCCACGGGCGTGGTATGATGAGTTGTCAACTTTCTTGGTCAAATCCGGCTTCACCAAAGGCTCGATAGATACAACTATTTTCATTTATAGAACTAATCTTGATATCTGCTTAGTACAAATATATGTAGATGATATTATTTTCGGTGCGACTAACAAATCTTTGTGTAATTGGTTTTCTGATTTAATGACCTCTAGATTTCAGATAAGCATGATGGGAGAAATCAACTTCTTCCTCGGCTTACAAGTGAAGCAGCTTCCAAATGGAATCTTCATCAATCAGTCAAAGTACGTATTTGACATTTTGAAGAAATTCAAGATGGAAAAATCTACTTCAATCGGCACGCCTATGGCTCACGGTGCCAAACTCGGACTGGATCCAAATGGAAAAGTTGTGGAACAAAAGACATACAGAGGGATGATCGGATCACTGATGTATCTTACTGCAAGTCGCCCGGACATAATGTTTTCAACGTGCCTGTGTGCCCGCTTTCAAGCAAAACCAAAAGAATCTCATCTTTTAGTAGTCAAACGCATTTTTAGATATATTAAAGGAACTCCTTATTTAGGATTATGGTATCCTAAAAGTTCTGACTATAATTTGATTGCTTATTCTGATGCAGATTATGGTGGTAATCAATTGGACAGGAAAAGTACTTCTGTTCATCTCCAGTTTCTTGGTGAATGAATGATAAGTTGGGCGTCGAAAAAGCAAAACTCCGTGTCAATATCAACAGCCGAAGCTGAATACGTCGCTGCAGCTAGTTGCTGTGCTCAAGTGCTTTGGATGAAAACGCAACTTCGCGATTACGGGATGCTATACAAGACTGTGCCAATATATTGTGACAGCAAGTCTGCAATTGCGATATCGGTCAATCCTGTCCAGCACACCAAGACCAAGCACATAGACATGAGATATCATTTTATAAAGCATCACGTGGAAGAAGGTACTATTGAGTTATATTTTGTCCCAACTGAATATCAACTTACTGATATATTTACAAAAGCTTTAGATGAAAAACGATTTAACTTTCTGCTTTCAAAAATTGGCATGTTGAATTTAAAAGTTTAAATCTTTACAAATTTTATTCTATAAAGTTTAATATTTCAGATTTTCTTTCAGTTGAATAAAATGTGTGTCTAGAATCTTTGTCAAGTCACTTTGTTTATATTTAAAGTTTCATATGTTCAACGTTCAAATCTTTCAAACATCGAAAAGTCAGCAACATGTTTGACGCTTTAGATACTGCTATAAAGATATGTGAGTCGGCATATTTATGGTTTACTTTGCTTGAACAACCTAAGTGATCAAAATTGTAGATCGTAATGAAAATATGGGCTAAGCTATTCGATATAGATCTGAGTTATTGAGATTATTTTATTTTTTAAGCTTTTAAAATACAAAAATCCTTGAGTTTAAAAGTTTCTACCTGTGACCTTTCTGGTTTGGGAAAGTAAGTTCCGAGGGATGCTCGACATCTGGTCCCCTAAGGTCAATTGATCTGGAAGTGATCGAACAGAAATCCTGCAATAGAACCAGATCGAAAGTCATATTCTACTGGTATGAATGGGTTTAGGATATGTCGATGTAGCCTTTCTGATCCGGGAAAGTAAGTTCCAAGGGGTGCTTGACACCTAGTCCCCTAAGGCCATCTGGTCTGGGAGCGGCTGACCCAAATCCTGCAATAGGGTCAGATAGAAAGTTACGTTTATGACATGTTCGTTACTTAATGAACTCTTTGATTAAAAAGATGCCAAAGTGCACAACGCTTAAAAGATGCCAAAGAGCACACTCATGTGAAGATGCCAATGAGCACACAGCTAAAAGATGCCAATGGGCACACATCTCTTGATACTTGGTGATATATTTTGAGTTGCGATAAACCTGTAAATTTGTGAAAATCTTAATTCTTGATGACTTAGTGCCTGTATATGCAAAGTTCTTCATTTTATGTTTAGAATTACATTTTTCTTGAAGCTAATCAGAGATCGCATGCGAGCACACTGAATAGATACCTGCAAGTGTTTGACTCTGAACATGTCTTTAATTTTGATGTCTTTATGTTCGCTGTCTGTGTTTTTGTTATATGGTCTGTGCATTTTTCGAGGGGGAGTGTATATCTGGGTTCTTTATCTGAGAATATTCTATTTTTTGAGGGGGAGTGAATGTTGCTGATAAATTACTTCTTGTGCTGATCAGAAATTCATCAGGTAAGTATTTCTGAAATAACTATGCAAATGCTAAACTAATTTGATAAATTTTGTGCATTTGTGTAGGGGGAGTAATGGGGGCTTATCAGGTAATTTTCTCATAGTTGTTTTTTTAGTGTTTTTAGAATATATAGAAGTAAGAGTGTGTATTTTCTTTTCTTTATTCCATTTGAACTTGTTTGACTATTCTTCTTCCCTCTATTCTCTCTGTGTGTTTTTTTTTCTTCTTGTATTCTTATCTGTTCATTTTCAAAGTGCGATTTTGGAATTTCAGGTATGATTGTGTTTTTCGTTCTATGATTGTCGTTTGATTAGTGTTCTATTTCTAAGTTTTGATTTCATTTTTTGTCTCTAATTGTGTGTTTTATCTGACTTGCGTTCTTTTACTGTTCATCGATTTCTAAAAACTCAGATTCGAGTTGATATTGATTGATTTGCGTATTGGGGTTTGTTTAGATCTTATAATCGACAATCAGGTATGTTTTGTTTTAGTTTAATTCGTTGTTTTGTAATTAGATTTAAAGTTTTTGTGGATTTCGGGTTCGAACAGCAGAGTTCTAGGGTTTTTTCTTCAAGTATTTGAGACCCGCATAGTGAACTATGCGTTTCACTTGTGACCCGCATAGTGAACTATGCGTTTCACTCGTGACCCGCATTGTGAACTATGCGTTTCACTCGTGACCCGCATAGTGAACTATGTGTTTCACTCGTGACCCGCATAGTGAACTATGCATTTCACTCGTGACCCGCATAGTGAACTATGCGTTTCACCCGAGACCCGCATTCTTCTTGTTTGTTTGTTTCTTGTGTTTTTCTTTGTGTAGTTTACGTATCACTAAGAACACGCAAAGTTTATCGTGCGTATACTTAGTGCACGAAAACTCTGTTGTGTATTTCGTTGTTTCAAAGTTTGCTTTGCGTTCCATTAAGGACATGCATTCTCTACTATGTGTTCCCTTCAGGACACGCATACCTCATATGCGTTTCCTTCTTAACACGCATTTCTTCCTTAGTGTTTCCTTAAGGACCCGCAAACCATACTTGGAATATTTTTCGTGTTTTTCTGTTAAATGTTTTACTGTGTTTTGTTTCAGGTTATCATGTCTTCTCGAACAAATTCTGATCCAATGATTCAAGACGAGAATGTCGTTCTTCAGGATCCGGCTGATCAGGCATCTCATGATACACCTATGCCGTCTGTTCCATCTGTTGGCGCTGATCTTTCTATATCTAGGCGATCTCCAAATGATGTGTTTCCTAACAACATGTACATGCCTTATAAGCGTAACAACTACTTTGTTGACTTTGATCGCATCAACATTCATCCTGTCATATGCACTATTCTTCGTGGACATTCGCTCTCTCAAGCTCTCTGTTCAGTTGCCGATGTTCCGGAAGTCTACGTTCAGCAAGTTTGGCACACCATCACTAAGAACGAACTGGCACGTCCTCATCGATTTGATCTCTAAATTGATCAATTCGATTCATATATTTCTTACAAGCGTTTACGGTTGATTCTTGAGCTTCCTGAGCCTACTTCTAGACCTGGAAGGACAACATATGATCAGTTTCCATCCGAAGAGGAAGTGTTTGAGGGCATTAAACGACTAGGCTATGTTGGTCCACTGAACAAGGTTGTAGACTTTGACAAGTCTAATCTTCCTCCTGTCTGGTATTCTTTATTTTCTGTCATCAACAGGTGCTTAACTTCTAAACATACCGGCACAGATAGTTCTAGTCTTCATTATCTTCGACTGTTCCATGCAGTAGTCTATGACCTGTATGTCGACTACACGATTATTTTCTGGACCGAGCTTTCTGAAATAGTGCAAGACAAGTTAACCAACAAGCGACGAAAGTTCATTCCTTTTATCAGGTTTCTCAAGCTAATTATTAGAAGCATATTTCGAAGCAATCCGGCTATTCCACGAAGATTATCTTGGCCGCAAGTTCAGGATTGCGAGATGCTTTATCTTCAGAAACAGAAGAAGTCATTCACTTTTTCTATGACCATTCCTTATGGTCTTATTGCCAATTATGCTGACATGACCGATGATAGTGTCATCAATTATTGTTTAGAAAATGAATTTGTAGAGGCTGAACAGGAAGAACCTTCTCATGGCACTCCAGCTGGTACTATTCATGAAGAGCAAGGTAAAGCAACTTCTCAGGAAATAGATATTGTTGTTGCAACTACACTAGAGACAGATGTTGATCTTTCTGCAGTACCACAAGACGTTGCTACTCATCAAGTGGAATCTGTCATTGCTGTTATTGAAGCTGAAGCCACTACTGTTACTGCTGATATTGGAGAAGATGTCAATCCTGATGAAACTGGAGTTGCTAATGATGATGAGACAAATGCTGATCTTTCTGATGATGGTGAAAATTCAACAAGTGATTCAGATGATGATGATGATGATGCCGATCAACCTAGCATGAAAGTGTATGATCGGAGAATAAGAACACCAGAAGTGGTTGTTGTCTCAGAAGATGTTTCAGAAAATGAATCGGTACCCATTGATCTCTCTGTTGCTCGTCTAAATGTTGATGAACTGGATATCTCATTTGCTCAAACCTCCACTCAAACACAAAGTCAAGCTCCTGCTTCTTTTTCTGTTGAGGTTACTGCTACCATTGTTTTTGCTGTTGAGCTTTCTATGGTTCCTGCACGTGTTTCTTCGGAGAAATTTACAACTCTGAATGAGGTAATTCGTCAGTTCTCAGAAAGGGTGGATGCTCAAAAAGAAGAAGATATTAACAAGCTGAAGTCGTTTTTCAAAGGAAAAATGCCAGAGATAGATACTTCGGTTCTTCCTCTTGAGATTCCTTTCCGTCGTCCTTAAGGGGTGATTATTCGGGAACCTTCTTCTGCAGTGTCTTTATCTACATCACCGATTGTATCTATTCCTTTTCCGTCAATCTTCACTCAGTCTGCAGGTATTTCCATGTCTGCTCCGACTGATACTTCTTCCAGGGCTTCTCTTCATGATACTCCGATTTCTGAGCTATCTGATCTTCTTTATGTGCGTCTTCTATCTATGTCTCCTCCACAACATCAAGATCAAGATTTAATCTCTTTGGCAAAGAGACAAAGAACAGAAGGGTCTTCTGAAGCACCAGAAGGTGTTCAAGAAGAAGTGGCTGGAGATAGAGAAAAGACTGCTGATTCAATTCAAGATTGCAGTATCCAAGATTTAGTAAATGTCATGATTGACAATGCTGATGTAACTGCTTTGCATAATGAATTTAATTTGTCTGAAGAAAACATTGATAGTATGCAAATTATAGTTTATGTGGATCCAGATGTATCAGGTAGAGCTCATGAAGTTGAAGAGTCGGAAGCAGCAAATGACATGAGATCTTTCTTCGCAAACTTCATAGAGATAACTTCAGATGATGATGAAGAAGTTAGATTTGAGAAAGTTGCTCGAGTTAAAGAAGAAGATTGCAACAATATCATCATCTTATCTGATACAGAGGATGATACTGTTTTCATGGATGCGTCAGATACAAAAGAGGTTGAATTGTTATATGTTGATCTTCCGAGTCAAGGTGAGATTCCAGAAGTTGATCAACCTTCATCTACTCCAGTAACTAGTTCTGCTCCAACAACCAATATTCCATAATGTGCATTTGAAGTTGGTCAGTCATCTAAAGCTCAAGCAGATATTCCTTCTTCCGAACCGGTAATTCCTCCATCTCTTCTAGAAGAAGGAGAAGCTTTAACTAGGCAGCAAAGGCAGAGAAATCTACAACAGAGATATATGGCTTCTAGACTCAGAACAGCTTTTCTTGAAGATATTCAAAGCAACATATTTGTTTCAAGAAGAAGGACAATCAATATATATGCCATACTTGGAGTAGAGAAAGAATCAGAAGCTTATTAGCATGAATACTTAGCATTTATCAAGTGCCAGCGCAAAAGGAATAACACCGTTGCTTCTCCTCATCTAATAGTTCGAGTTCTCAGTGTCACATTTAATAAGTTTCTAAACATCTGGTATCCAGACCTTGAAGTGGAAAGAAGAGACTGCAAGCGGTACAACTTTTCAGAGGCTGATTTCATTGATCTTTCAATTGATGATATTGAATTCTTGTATGATCACTTCAGGAATCTTTATCACCGTACTCAGGATGTTTCTCAAACTCTTTTTGTTATTAAACGATTCATTCGACGACAGATCCGATTTTATCATGTTTTTGACTTCCAGATGGCCATCGAAAGTTTTCAGCCTGTGGTTAATCTTGAAAGGCCCAACCGAAGTTTGCAGAATCTAGAGTCTTATCAGTTATTCACCATTATCGAAGATCCATACGGAGTAGTATATAAGAATAGCTCAAGTGAAAAATGCTTTCTACGATTTGATGAGATTGGACATTACTCTGATGGAACTTTAAAGGTGATCAAACTTCAGTTGGAGCATCGTCTACAAGAGGCTAGAAGAAAGTTTTTGGAAACAAGAAGAGAGTTATATATGTTTGAAAATGATGAAATTCGTTTGATCCGTAGAACTTTGGTCTCTACTCAAGATAGATTGAATCTCCGTTCAACTCTGCGACGATTGGAAGTGTTAGTTGGGATGAACAGACTTCGTCAACGAGAAGAACGTCAACGATCTTTCAAAGTCGCCTTGATGGTCAATGCTGTTTTTGAAGATTATTTTTTTAAGACCTCGGCGCCAATGATTACTAAGGGGGAGATTGTTAGATCTAATTTTATAGTAATCATTGTATTTATTGTTCTGTTATGTTTTGTAAATGCCTTGGGGTATTTAAGTCTCCTTGGCTTGTTTTTGTTGTAAGAACTTTTCACAGATTTTGAATAGAATGTCACTGTTTCATTGAGCACACTTTTCTCTCTCTAGACTCTCTCTACAGATCTTGTGATCTTGGCTTATCAGCTTGATATCTCAATAGTTCATCTGCATTATATTCTTGAAGAGGCTTCTCAACCCACGTAGCCTGAATATTTCCTAGAGCTGGAATTTCTTTCATTGGCTTTTCCATAGGACCCTGAGTTAGAGATTTCATCATGTTATCCCCATTCGATTGTCTTTCAATGAAATTGATGGATCGGTCCTGCCACTGTTCAAATTCATTCTCGTTGATCAGTACAGGAGGACGTGTGTCAGACCTCAAAGACATCATCAGGTCATTCTTGAACTTTTGAGCTTGCAAAGACATCTTTGAGAAAATCAGAAAATCCGAAAAATTCACTAAGTCTTGAACTTGCGCAAACAGAAGGATTGCGTATGCAGTGAGATCCGCAAAGTAGACTTTGCGTATGATGAAGGGTACGCAAACAAGGCTTTGCGTATTTAGAGAGATACGCACAATTGACTTGAACTGAAATATGAAAACTAAGCTTATCGGATTGCACTTGATACGCAAGATAAGCTTTGCGTATCTAACAGAATATGCAAACTGAGCTTTGCGTATTAAGCTTGAGCCGCAAACTGAACCCCAACTTTGAAAGCTTTCGGAAGCTTAATGATACGAGAAGTGAGCTTTTCGGAAGCCACTTGATACGCAAAATGAGTCTTGCGTATATATCTTGATGCGAAAACCTGAAATACACTAACACAAAGATTAGAAGAACAATGAACTTGCGCAAACCAATATGAATGATGCGCAAACCTATATGAACTTGTGCAAACTGCAGAAAATTAAAAACACTAAAACTCAAAATCGTGAATGTAACAGTTCAAGAACTCGAGTTTTCAAAAAATCACAAAATCAAAAAATCAAAAATCAAATCATGGTTTTTATGCAAAATTATGTGAATCAATTATTATCGATTAACAAAAACGAAACTAATGAATCCAAAATCAATACAATTCGACCAGAAACCTATCCAAATTTGATGAATCAAGCAAAAAACGAGATTTTCTTGAAAAATCAAGAAAATTTTCTGCTTAATCTACAAATTCAGTAACTAAAAACGATTTCTCTCAATCCTCTCAATATCTAGAATGCTCTGATACCAATTGAAAGTCCAAGAATCTCTAAATCTTTAGAAAGAGAAAGTAGAGAGAGAAAGTCAATACACTCTAAGATGTAATCTGATATTCAAATGAGTTCCAAAGTTACAAAAACAAAGGCCTAAGGGGACTTAAATACCCCTAGCCTTAACAAAACAGATTACACTATTAAGAACAGTCTAGGCTAGAAAATAAATACAATGATTACTATAAAAACAGATCTAACAAAAACTTTAAGAGGTAATCACAGATTAAGTCTTAAGATTTATCATACCAAGCTTTGAAATGAGAAAATTAAATATCTTTTCATCAAGCGGTTTGGTGAACAAATCTGCAAGTTGATAATCGGTGTTTACAAAATAAAATTCGATTGTACCTTTTTCGACATTATCTTTAATGAAGTGATATCTCATGTCTATGTGTTTGGTCTTGGTATGTTGAACAAGATTCGCAGATATTGCAATCGTGCTCTTTGAATCGCAGTAGATCGGGATCTTGTTGTATTTGAAACCATAGTCTCGGAGTTGTGTTCTCATCCACAGCACTTGAGAACAGCAGCTCATCGCGTATTCTGTCTCAGTTGTTGATGTGAATACACAGAGTTGTTTCTTTGAATCCCAATTCACGAGTTTATCGCCCAGAAATTGTATGTGACCCGACGTACTTTTCCTGTCAATCATACAACCTGCATGGTCTGCATCTGAATATGCTGTCAGTTCAAAACCTGTATCCTTAGGATACCACAGACCAAGATCTGCAGTGCCCTTAAGATATCTAAAGATACGTTTAACTACAAATAAATGGGATTCTTTTGGAGAAGTCTGATATCATGCACATAAGCATGTAGAAAACATTATATATGGCCTACTAGATGTTAAATACATTAAAGAACTGTTATCCCAGTTTCATCTAGTTAATAATTAACACACAAACACAATAATATCAAGAGATATAAAGATTCAGAATAACATACCAATCCCTTGAATAAACAGTTAAACCTTGTGTGTTCTTGATACCCTTGAATACAGAGAATACGGCTACCTCTCTCTAAACAATAATTATGAAAGTAATAATAATGAGAGTTAACCTAAAACCTAAACTAATTAAAACATTAAATACCTAGGCTTTTAAGGCCTAATGGGCTTGGGCCCAACTAATAATAACTATTAGCTTATTACAAAATAAACCCTCTAACTTTAACTATCAAATAAATACAGTTTAAACCCTTAACTTTAACTTTAATCTTGAATACAATTTATGATTCAACAAGAACCAATCATCCCTCGGTAGGTTCTAACATCGACAACTTTTCCCAAAGGATCAGCACCGATTTTAGTTCCCAGTGCCATCGGGGTTCCAATAGGTGTACAATTTTCCATTTTAAATTTTCTAAGAATATCGAAAATGTACTTAGCTTGATTGATAAAGATCCCCGTGGAAAACTATTTTACTTGTAATCCGAGAAAGAAATTCATCTCTCCCATCATACTCATCTGAAATCTTGACACCATAAGGTTAGAAAAATTCTTACAATATTTTGCATTAGTTGAGCCAAATATGATATCATCCACATATATCTGAATTAAAATGATATCAACTTTTTCCTTTTTGATAAAAAGATTAGTATCGATTTTACCTTTAGAGAAGCCAGACTTGACTAGGAATTTAGATAAGACTTCATACCAGGCTCATACCAGGCTCAAGGGGCTTGCTTCGGACCGTAAAGAGCTTTGTCCAGAATGTATACGTGATTCGGTTTCTCTGGATTGACAAAACCTTCAGGTTGAGAGACGTAGACTTCCTCCTTTAAGATACCATTGAGAAAAACAGTCTTCACATCCATTTGGTAGACGGTGAAGTTCTTGTGTGCGACATATGCTAGAAACATCCATATAGCCTCGATGCGCGCTACTGGAGCATAGGTCTCGTCATATTCAATACCTTCCTCTTGCCTATATAATTTATCCACTAGTCTTGCTTTGTTTCTGATAACGATACCATCTTCGTCTTTCTTGTTTTTGAAAACCCATTTTGTGCCAATAATGGTTTTACCTTTAGGCTTAGGCACTAGTCTCCAGACTTTGAGTGCTTCGAACTGATTTAGCTTTTCTTGCATCGCAGTTACCCAGTCTGAGTCGGCTAGAGCTTCAGATACGCGTGTTGTCTCTACCTTTCTCAGGAATGAGTCATGCATACATTGATTAAGTGTAGCAGACCTAGTTTACACCGGTTTAGATGGACCTCCTATGATCTGATGTATCGAGTGCTCTTTGGTCCACCTATGTTCATGAGGGAGTGGATTTGATGTAGACTGATCATGATTTTCATCTAAAAATCCACTTTCTTCTACATTTTGTTCAAGTAGGGGTTCAGTTGAAGTAGATAGTGCAGAAGCTTCAGTTGGTTGGACATTGTCTGTCTATTGAGTAAACCATACAGTGCATCCAACTAACTCAGCAACTTTTGGCTCTTCATGAATATTCACAGCTTCAACTGTTGAAGTAGGCGTTTGAAATGGAATTTCTTGCTGAAGTGGGGAATTGGATTCAGTAGATATCTCTGAAGTGGTTGGATGATTTCTTCGTGAATCTTCTGATCTGTCAACCACAACAGATTTAGTCACTTTAGTTCCAAGAAATTCATCATAAAACAATTCTAACAATAAATCTAAATCAGATAAATGAGAATTAGACGATGATGTTTCATCTGATTTCTTATCAGTAGGCACAGGTTCTGGACTGATCTGCCCAGAAGCTAATACACCAGTAATAACGGATTTGAACTGTCTTGAACAGAAGTCATCTCCTCATCGAATGTAACATTGACGCTCTCAACTACTATCTTGAACTTTTTCAGGTAGACTTTGTAGGCTGCAGATGTTTGAGAGTAGCCGATAAAGATGCCTTCGTCTACCTTCGGACTGAACTTGTTTAAGTTCTCCTTGTCATTTAGTATAAAACACCTGCATCCAAAAATATGGAAATGTTTAATGCTAGGTGTACGATTATTTATTAAAGCATATGGCGTTTTACCAAACCGGCGGTGGATTATAGAACGATTATGTGTGTAGCAGGTAGTCGACACAGCTTTAGCCCATAGAAACAGAGGTAGATCCGATTGACTCGGCATAGTTCGAGCGACCTCGACTAGCATTCTGTTTCGTCTCTCTACGACTCCGTTCTATTCAGGCGTTCAGGCAGCAGAAAATAGATGTGTTATCCCGACCGATTCGAGATAATCTTCTACAGTTATGTTCTTAAATTTTGTTCCATTATCTGTATGAAGAAGCTTGACTGTCTTTTGCAGATTCACTTAGGTAGTCTTCAAAAATGTGATGATGACTTCGGGTGTCTCATATTTTGTTCTCAGAAATTTGACCCAAGTGTACCGCGAGTAATCGTCCACAATCACTATAACGTATTTCTTGCCGTTTATGCTTTGAGTACGTATTGGACCACAGAGATCCATATGTAGTAACTCTAAGGTAGAACTTAATCTTGGCTCAGGCTTTGGCTTATGAGCGGCTCTCTTCATCTTGTTGTTCTCACACGCTGCACAGAGATGTTCTTTCACATACTTGAGCGTTGTAAGTCCTTTTACCAAATTTCCCACGACCAGTTTGTTTATGTAACGAAAATTCAGGTGAGAAAGCCTTCGATGCCATAACCAGCTTTGTTTCAGCGAGGCTTTTGACAGTAGACACACCTCATGGTCAGTCTTGACTTTTGACAGATTAATCGTGTAGAGGTTTGACTTTCTAGTCCCAACCAAGAGTTCTTTACCATCTTCAGTACACACAGAACATCTCTTGGCTTTGAAACTAACCTCTAAGTCTTTGTCATAGAACTGTCCACTGCTGAATAGGTTATATCCTAAACCTTTAACATATCTCACCTTCTTGATCGTCACGTTGTCTTGAATAACATCACATAGCCCAGAATAGGTGAAAACTGATCATTTCCGAATCGAATTGTTCCGCAATATTTCTCTGTATAATTAGATAATAAATCTTTCTGCCCTGACATATGCTTGGAGCAACCAGAATCCAAGTACCACATATGACGGGTCTGCATAGGAAAAATCACGAAACAATTGGTTTAGGTACCCATTTATAGATGGGTCCTACAGTGTTAGCATAAGATTTTGGCATCCATTTATATATGGACCCTTTGATCTTTTCAAAAACATTTGAAGCATTAGAATGATATGAATAGACATGATATGTTCCAAACCAAACATCAGAATATTTCCGAGAGGCAAAATCATTTCTATTATAAGTAGAAGATATTCTAGCAGACGAAGATAATTGGAATAATTGCTTTATTGAATATTTCTTGTAAGAAGTTACAAGTTTTTGTTTATTAAAAGCAACATTCTCAACTACATCAGTATTACTATTGGTCACTCTATTACAATCAGAATCAGAAAATGATTTCGCAGTCTCGTCAATTTTCTTCTTTGGTAGCCATTCTGATTTAACTCCAGACTTTTTCTTTCTCACATCTGAAACATTTGAAACTTTAGAGTTAGAACTGTGAGATTTGAAAGATTGCTTTTTCTTTGGCTTACCAGTGGTTGTCCGTTTCTGTGAATGCCTAGATTTCTTCTTTTTACCTTTAGCATTCTTGGTATTCACAGAAACTGGTAAATCAACTTTCGTTGATGTTTCACCCTTTTCATACACACTTGGTAGACCAAAAGAATTAATAACAAACTATGAATGATCAGGAAGTTTTGCATTAAAATCAAATTGATCAACACAATCACCTAAACAACCTTCAGAGTTAAGAAAATTAAACTCTTCATCAAATAGACTCTTAAGATCATCAGATTTTGAAGCTTTGGAAATGTTAGAAGAATCATAATTTTTAAACACAGTTGAAAACACAAGTTGTTCTAGATTAATCAAAACTCTTTCTACTATAAGAGTGTTCTTGAGTTCAGAAATTTAACTTTCTAACATGAGAGGAGGTACATAAATTTTACCTTCAACAGGGTTAGCCTCCAACTCTTTTGAAGAGTATCTTTCAAAATAGTCATTAGAAAGAAATTTTGAGTTATCAGAACTATAACTAGAATTCAACTTCTCATAACGAAATGGAATTTTCATTTTAGTTTTGTTCTTTCATTTCTCTTTTTCCTTAGCTTCATCTTCTTCAGAAAGTTTAGTCCACTTAACTTTAAGTTCGGGGTATTGTGGTGCTAGTTTTTAAAATCCAAAATCATAAAGTGCAAGCACTTTAGAAATACCCTTTTTGAGGTAGTGTGGGTTCTCGTAACCAAGACCCCAACACTCACTACTCTCTTTCGGTTTGTTTAAGTGAATTTTTTGCTCAGTTTGACCTAAAGTGTAGAGTTTTTCTTCCAAAACATTCACTTTATCAGATAAAGATTTGTTTTCTCTTGTTAGATAAGAACACTTTTTTGCAACCTCTTTTACTTCAAACTCACACATTCTGTATTTTGAAGTAGTTTCAAATAGTTCATTGTGAATTATAGTCTTCTCTTTCACATTGGTATCAATGTTTTTTATGTAAAACATCATTCAATACGTTCTTCTCAGCAATGTCATTGCTAAGTTTCATTATTGATTGTTTTTCTCTTTAATGATACCTTTATCACGCTTAAGTTTAGACTCTAACTTCTGGAGTTGAACCATCATAGCTTGCATTTGAATGAGAAAGTTTGATTCAAACATATTGCATACCTCTTCATTGTCTTCACAGTCTGAATCTGCTTCTGCTTCAGTCTCTTCTTTACCCATGAACCACAAGTGAGCTTTCTCTTCTTTTTCTTCTTCTTCATCAGAGTGATCGAGCCAGTACTCATCTTCAGCCATAAGAGCTTTGCCAGCCTCTTGTTTCTTGGCCAAAAGCATCTTATTCTTGTAATATTCAGAGTTTCGGACCTTAGGCTTTCGACAATCCTTTGCAAAATGCCCGATCTTTCCGCAGTTATAGCACTTTGTTGGTCCAGGCTCTTTCTTCTCTTCTGATTTATATCTCTTCTTTTCAGGCCTCTTCTCTTCCAACCTTTTTCCCTCAATTCTCTCTTTGTGTTCATAGTTCCTTGAACCCGAAGAATACCTCTGACTGTTAGTGTTAGATTTGTTTTTATAGTAATCATTGTATTTATTTTCTAGCCTAGACTGTTCTTATTTGTATAATCTGTTTTGTTAAGGCTTGGGGTATTTAAGTCCCCTTAGGCCTTTGTTTTTGTAACTTTGGAACTCATTTGAATATCATATTACATTTTGGAGCGTATTGACTTTCTCTCTCTACTTTCTCTCTCTAAAGATTTAGAGATTCTTGGACTTTCAATTGGTATCAAAGCAATCTGAATCTTGAGAGATCAGAGAGATTTCGTTATTGATACTGAATTTGTGGATTAAAGCAAGAAATTCGATCGATTTTCTTGAATTTTTCAAGAAAATCTCATTTTTTGCTTTTTCATCAAATTCGGTTTGGTTTGTGATTCAATTTGTTTGAATTTTGATTGTCTGAATTCGTTTTTGATAAGAGATCATTTGTTATTCACATCAATTTTCAAAATAATCATGTTTTGAAGTCTGATTTTGTGAAATTGTATTTTTCTGAAAGACGATTTTTCACGATCTGTTGATTTTTTGAAAATCTCAATTTGTGGTGTTTAATCGTTTCTGTTAATTGGAATGTGTTAGAATTGTGATTTCGATCAATATTGTGCATATTTGTTGATTTGATTTCTTGGATATAATCGTTGTGTAAATTTTCTCGATTTTTTGAACTTTGCACGAGATCTAATCTTTGCGCTAGTTCTTCACTGGTTTGCGCTAGACTCATCTACTTTGCGTCATACTCATCCAAGGAATTCTTCAAAGTTCGCAACAAATTGTGTTCTGATCACTTTGCGTCTCCAGTTTATAGCGAAAAGTACCCTTTGCGCTTCATATTGTTCACGAGAAGTATACCTTGCGTTTTTCTCTAGTCACGCAAAGTTTACTTCGCGTTACACCTTGGTAACGAGAACTTCAGTTTGCGCTTCAATCACATCACGCAAAGTCAGTTTGCGTCTTCAGCGTGTAACGCAAAATCAGTTTGCGTCTTCAGCGTGTAACGCAAAGTCAGTTTGCGTCTTCAGCGTGTAACGCAAAGCTCATCTTGCGTTTCCTTCATCTCGCGCAAAGTTCACTTTGCGCCACCATTGTATCATGCAAACCTCTAGTTTGCACCAGTTTGTATCTTTAAGTCTTGGAAATTTTCAGATCAAGTTTGTGTTCAAAATGTCTCTTCATGCACAAATTTACAAGAATGACATCATGATGTCATTGGGGTCTGATACACGTCCACCAGTACTGATCAATGAGAACGAATTCGAACAGTGGCAGGATCGGTTTATCAACTTCATAGAAAGACAACCGAATGGGGACAATATGATGAAGTCTTTGACTCAGGGTCCAATGGAAAGGCCAATGAAGGTTATTCTTGCCACTGCAAACACTGATGCTACAACAGTAGAAAAAGCTTTGAGGGAATATGATGCTGATGAGCTCCTTCGTTATCAAGCAGACAGTCAGGCCAAATCAATTCTGATCCTTGCTCTTCCCAACTCCATTTATAACCGAATCGATTGCTTCAAACATAATCCAATGCTGATATGGACTCAACTTGAAAAGATTATGCTTGGTACTGCAATGTCAACTCAGTTGTGTCAGACTAGGTATATGAACAATTTTGAAAAGTTCAAGGCTAAGGATGGAGAAAGCTTGAAGAGTGTATTTGACCGATTTTGGGCTGTCATGAACGATTTATACAAGATTAAAGTTACGAAGACTGAATTGGAGGCTAACTTGAAATTTCTGAATGCTTTACAACCAGAATGGAACAAGTCATGCCACAGAATGAGAAACGATGTCAGAATCTCTACCATGCCAATTCAGGAGTTGTACGAAATTTTGATGACAGATGAATCTATGGTGATGGAGAAGAAGGCAAAGATGGAAAAGAAGAATAAGCCTATGACCGTAGATCCAATTGCACTTATGTCTAGCCAACTGGCTGAGCAAGCATTAACTGAATCAGCTTATGATGGATCAACGGATGATGATGGCGAAGCTCTAGAAAAGATCATGATACTTTTGACTCAGCACTATCAGAAAAGATTCAAGCACAGATCTGGTTCAAACAACCTTCGGTTTACTTCCGGTTCTAAGAAAGTAGAACCAGGTGCTCCGTCAAAGACACACACTCCTAAGTATGAACCAGCTAAGGTGGTTGAACAGAAGAAGGATGAGAAAAAGGTGATGAATTGCTTTAACTGTGGAAAGCCTAGACATATTACTAAGGAATGCAGAGTCAAAGTGGTAAAAGATACTGCTTTCTATAGAAAGAAGTTAGCTCTAGCTGAGAATAAGGAAAGTGGAACCATTCTGTTGGCTGAAGAAGAGTACTGGCTGGATCATTCGAACAACGAAGCTGAGAATGAGGAGACTGCAGCCATGTGCTTTATTGGTGACGATAAAAGTGATGATGAGGAAGATGATACCTCATTTGATGGTTCTGAGGTAATTTCTGAGGTTAACTATGATTTCTTTTTATCTCAAATGAATGTTTTTATCACTGCTTTGCATGATTTGCGTTCAAAGTTCACTTCTGAAAAGTTAGAAAATCAAGAAAAGTCTGTTTTAATCGACAAACTGCAAATTTCTCTAAAAGATGAAAAGTCAATTTTAATTGACACAAAAGAGAAATTTCAAAAGAATTTGAATGACTTAGAATTATCAAATCAGACTTATCGTGATTCGTTGACAGGTCTGACTTCTTCAAATCAAAATCTTTCTGATAAAATAATTGTTCTAGAATGGAAATTATATAAGACAGCACAATCTGAGCAAACCATTTACATGAATAAACCTAGGAGTGAAGAAGTTATAAAGGAAAAGTGGGGACTTGGTTTTGAAAATCCGCATTTTTTAAATCATGCTAAAATAGTTCCTACTTTATATGAGTATGATCATCTTGGTCTTGCACGATATGCTCCTCAGTTTAAATTCTTTTGGACAACTGAAAAGCAAATTTTAGAAGATGAAAACGAGAAAAGAATGAAAAACAAGAGAATGGAAATGCCATTTGTTTACACTTCTGAAAATGCCAAGTATTTTCCTGATCAATCAAAGAAATTCAGAAAATCTCAAAATGTTTTAAATGTCAAATCTTCCAATAAATCTTTATTACCAACTGAATTTGTTGATATATTTGCTAACTCTAATAAGGAAAATGCATCTCCGGTGTCTTATGATACTAAGAGATACATTATCTCATTAGTGTTAGAAGGTAAGATAGTTGATCTTGAAGATAAATTGGAAGAACAAAGTCTTCAAACTGATTTAGAAAACGATTTATTTCTTTTTATAATGAAAACAAGTTTTGAAGACAAAATTTCATCTGGATTTTCTATCAATTCCAAGGAAAATACTCAAGTTAGTAAAAACATTGTGCATTTGCGTCACCCGTTGGTAACGCAAACCGACACTTTGTGTCAGACGTTGGTCGCGCAAAGCTCAGTTTGCGCCACCAAAGGGTCGTGCAAACCTCCTCCTGACTTGTGTTTTTCTAAAATTTTCACTCCAAGGCTAGTTCTTCAATGTCAAATGCTCAGTCTGATTTCTTGAATAAAGTTCCTTTTTCTACTTCAATTGTTGATGATTCTTTAACGCTAAACGATCAGTATTATAAAACAAAAACAAAGCGTAAAAGAAGAAGATCAAAGAAGTCAAGGAAACATGATAGTGTCTTGTCTGAAAATTCTAATTCTTCTGATTCTTCTGTTTCAGATCGGATTGTGAAGAGATCACAAAAGCTGATATGGAGGGTTAAACAGCAAATAGCAGAGTCCGAATTATTAGGGGTTAAATGTGTAGAAAGTCTTTGTGAATCTGATACATTTGCCATTTGTAATAAAAATACAAAATATTCAATTCAGCAAATGATTCATATTGCAAAGAGTGTCTCATATTCTTCTTCTAATTCTGATTCTGATCATTGTTGTTTTTCCTCTATTGATGATTGCTTTCATGAGATTTATAAAAATAAATTTTCAAAAGGTAAAAGACACAAATCTAACAAGAAGGGACCCATAAGCATATGGGTACCTAAATCTGTGTAGTTTCTGTATGTGCAGCCTAGTCATTTATGGTATCTGGAATCGGGGTGCTCCAAACACATGACTGGCAACAAATCATTATTGTCCAATTTTAAAGAAAAATGTTGCGATCGTGTTAAGTTTGGAAACTGTGAGACTGCTCCGATACTTGGTTATGGTGATCTTGTTCAAGGTAATATAACTGTCAAAAGAGTAAGCTACGTCGAAGGCCTAAGTCACAACTTATTTAGCATCGGGCAATTCTGTGACAAAGAGCTTGAAGTCAGCTTCAAATCCAAAAGAGTTGCAGTGAAGAACGATAGAGGCAAGGATCTTCTGGTGGGAAAAATACACTCATATTTGTATACCATTGATCTTTCTAAGATCAAAATCCCTTTAGATATATGCTTTCTTTCTAAAGCTTCTATTCAAGAAAGTTGGATTTGGCACAGACGTTTAGCTCACCTCAACTTTAAGTATATGGGTCGCCTTGTCAAACATGATTCAGTGAGAGGTCTTCCAGTTCTTCGTTTCTAGAAAGACTATCTCTGCCAGGATTGTGAGAAAGGAAAGATGAAGAAAGCATCTCATATGCCAAAGCCTGAACCCTGCACTTCGGCTATTCTTGACATACTGCATTTGATTTATGTGGTCCGATGAAGACAAAGAGTATAGGTAAGAAGAGATATGTTTTGGTGATTGTTGATGACTACTCAAGGTATACATGGGTCAAATTTCTCAAGTCAAAAGACGAGACTCCTGAAGTTCTCATCAATCTCATCAAGACAATCCAGACAAATAAGAAAAAGCAAGTCAAAGTGGTAAGATCAGATAATGGCACTGAATTCAAGAACAATACTCTCCAGGCTTTCTACGATTCTCAAGGTATACAACAACAATTTTCTGCTGCTCGTACTCCGCAACAGAATGGGGTTGTTGAAAGAAGAAACAGAACGCTTGTTGAGGCCGCCAGATCAATGCTTGCTTATTCAGGGCTTCCTTTGTCTCATTGAGCTGAAGTAGTTTCAACTGCCTGTCATACTCAGAACCGATCAATTCTGCATCGTTGATTCAACAAAACACCGTATGAACTTATGAACGGTATCAAATCGAACGTCAAGTCTTTCAAGTCATTCAGGTGTAAATGCTATGTTCTGAATGATAGAGATAATCTCAACAAGTTTAGTCCAAAGGCATATGAGGGTGTATTTCTGGGCTATTCTTCTAATTCTGCAGCTTACAAAGTCTTTCTGATCTCAGCAAGAAAAGTGATAGAGAGTGTAAATGTAAAATTTGATGAAGCTGCTGATTTGGTTTCTAGTCACTCAGACTCATAACCCGCTTTTACTAGCAATTCAGTTTCTGAACAAATCAGTTCAGAACCTATTCTTTCACCGATTAATCAGGATTCTTCTACTCACTCACTTATTTTTTCTGATCTTGATTATCTGTTTGAAAATTTTTATGATGATGTGCCTAGATCTAACTCTGAAAATGTCTCAAATGCTTTGAATCAGGAAACTGAGATCACATCTACTCCAAATTCCGCTGCATCTATCTCTGAACCTGATGTTGTTCCAGTTCATCCTATTGATCAGACACAATCAGAAACTGAGCCTATTCATGAAGAACTTGTTCAAGAAGAATTTGTACATGAACAATCTGTTCAAGAGGAATCAGTTCAGGAAGAAGTACAGAATGATGTTATTCAACAAATTCTTCCAGAATCTGATACAGAAGTTGTTGAGCTACCTCCTCCTTCAGTTGAAATTGTTTCCATTTCTTCAACTGACATAGAAACTTCTGAACCTCCCTCTCAACAATTAGAAGTGGTTCAAGACGTTATTGATCCTCTCCCTCACACCACAAAATGGACAAGATCTCATCCAATTCATCAAATTATTGGAGATCCTCAAGCCAGTGTGTCTACACGTTCTAGGACGGCTACTTCCAACGAATGTCTCTTCACTTGCTTCTTAAGCAAGATTGAACCAACAAAAGTTTTTGAAGCGTTGGAGGATCCGGATTGGATTATAGCAATGCAAGATAAGCTCAATCAATTTGACGCACTCAAAGTTTGGAGACTTGTACCACGGCCGAAAGGAAAGAGCATAATTGGAACAAAGTGGATATTCAAGAATAAGAAAGACAAAGATGGTATCGTTATTCGGAACAAATCAAGATTGGTAGCCAAGGGATACCGACAAGAAGAAGGAATTGACTATGAAGAAACATTCGCGCCAGTTGCTCGACTTGAAACTATTCGGATGTTTCTTGCCTTCGCTGCTTATCAGTACTTCACCGTATATCAAATGGATGTCAAGACAACATTTCTCAATGGAAAATTGAAAGAAGAAGTATATGTATCTCAGCCAGAGGGATTTGTTGACAAAGATCGTCTTGATTACGTATATTTTCTCGATAAAGCTTTGTATGGTTTGAAACAAGCTCCACAGGCATGGTATGACGAGTTGTCATCCTTCTTGATCAAATCTGGCTTCACCAAAGGATCCATAGATACCACTCTTTTCATATATAGATCAAACTTGGATATCTGCTTAGTTCAAATATATGTAGATGATATTATCTTTGGTGCGACTAACAAATCTTTATGTAATTGGTTTTATGATCTAATGACTTCTAGGTTTCAAATGAGCATGATGGGAGAAATCAATTTCTTCCTCGGCTTACAAGTGAAGCAGCTTCCAGATGGAATCTTCATCAACCAGTCAAAGTATGTATTTGACATCTTGAAGAAATTCAAGATGGACAAATCTGCTTTAATCGGTACGCCGATGGCTCATGGTGCCAAAATCGGACTTGATCCAGTTGGAAAAGTTGTGGATCAAAAGACATATCGAGGAATGATCGGATCACTGATGTATCTCACAGCAAGTCGCCCGGATATAATGTTCTCTACGTGCCTATGTGCCAGATTCCAAGCTAAGCCTAAAGAATCTTATCTACTAGCAGTCAAGCGCATATTTAGATACATAAAGGGAACTCCTTACTTAGGTTTATGGTATCCTAAAAGTTCTGACTATAAATTGATTGCTTATTCTGATGCAGATTTTGGCGGTAATCAATTGGACCGGAAGAGTACTTCAGGTCATCTTCAGTTTTTGGGTGACAGACTGATAAGCTGGGCGTCGAAGAAGCAGAACTGTGTTTCTATCTCGACTGCAGAGGCAGAATATGTCACCGCAGCTAGTTGTTGCGCTCAAGTCCTATGGATGAAGACACAACTACGGGATTACGGGATGTTGTACAAAACAGTGCCAATATATTGTAACAGCAAGTCCGCAATTGCCATATCAGTCAATCCGGTCCAGCACACCAAGACCAAGAACATAGATATGCAGTACCATTTCATAAAGCATCATGTGGAAGAAGGTACTATTAAATTATATTTTGTACCAACTGAATATCAACTTGCTGATATCTTTACAAAAGCCTTAGATGAAAAATGTTTCAATTTTTTGCTTTCAAAATTAGGCATGTTGAATTTAAAAGTTTAAATCTTTACAAATTTTATTCTATAAAGTAAAATTTTACAGATTTTCTTTCTTTTGAATAAAATGTATGTATAGGATCTTTTACAAGTTCTATTTTTATATTAAAGTTTTATATGTTCAACTTTCAAGTCTTACAAAAGTCGAAAAGTCAGCAACATGTTTGTAGCTTTTGATACTGCTTTAAAGATATGTGAGTCGGAATTTTATATAGTTTACTTTGCTTAGACTACCTAAATAATCAAAATTATAGATCGGAATGAAAAATATGGGCTAAGAATTTAGACGTTGATCTGAGTGATTGAGATGAATAATAAATTCTTAAAATACAGAAATCTCTGAGTTTAAAAAGTTTGTACCTGTGACCTTTCTGGTTTGGGAAAGTAAGTTATGTGGGATGCTCGTCATCTGGTCCCCTAAGGTCAATTGATCTGGGAGTGATCGAACCCAAATCCTTCTATAGAATCAGATCGAAAGTCATGTTCTACTGGTATGAATGGGTTTAGGATATGTCGATGTAGCTTTTCTGATCCGGGAAAGTAAGTTCCAAGGGGTGTTTGACACCTAGTCCCCTAAGGCCAACTGGTCTGGGAGTGGTTGACTCAAATCCTGCAATAGGGTCAGATAGAAAGTTACGTTTACGGCATGTTCTTTACTTAATGAACTCTTTGAATTAAAAGATGCCAAAGTGCACAACGCTTAAAAGATGCCAAAGTGCACAACGCTTAAAAGATGCCAAAGAGCACACTCATGTGAAGATTCCAATGTGCACACTGCTAAAAAGATGCCAATGAGCACACATCTCATGATACTTGGTGATATGTTTGAGTTGCGATAAACCTGTAAATTTGTGAAAGTCATAATTTTTGGTGGCTTAGTGTAAGTACATGCAAAGTTTTCTATAATATTTTTAGAACTACATTTTTCTTGAAGCTAATCGAAGTTCACATGCGAGCACACTAAATAGACAGATGGAAGTTTTTGAAACTGAACATGTCTTAACTTGATATGCAATTATACTTGTTCTTGCATCCAACAACATATACTTGATTTCAACTGATTGATAAATCTGTGAAATTTTAATGAGTAGACTTTAATTTGTTTAGTGTTTAAAATTTTACATGTTCAGTTGTTTCAAAATTTATATTCAGTATTATTTTTCTTTTTACACTGATGTTTAAATGGTTGTGTATCCATATTTTTGTTAAATGGTCTGTGCATATTTCGAGGGGGAGAGCCAATCTGAAAAGATTTTTTGAACCAGTCTGTTTTTGAGGGGGAGTGAATAAAGCTGATAAAATACTTCTCGTGCTAATCAGAAATTAATCAGGTAAGTATTTCTGATATTTTTATGCAAATGTTGATCTGATTTGTTAAATTTTGTGCATTTGTGTAGGGGGAGTTAAGGAGCTGGACAGGTAAGTTTTCTGATTTTTTTTATTTTAAGAATGTTATTTTTTTTTTTTTTGAAGTATTATTTTTGTTAAGTGTTCTTTAATTTTTTTTAGTTTAGTATAAATACGGTTGAATATGCTCTTTTTTTTACCTTTTCTCGCTCCAATTTCATTTTGAAAAAGAAATTTCACTGTTCATCTTCCTCAACTTTCTCTCTGTGCGCCGTTTCTTTCTTATTGATTGCAGATTGCTTATTTTTCGATCAGGTTTGTGTTCCATTTTCGATTTGTTGATTGTTTTTATAGTCATGATTAGCTTAGCATTGTCCTTATTTTTTATTCTGATTTCTTGAATCGATTCCTTACTGTGCTTATTTCGTTTTCACTGTTCATCATCTTCTACATCAGATTGAGCCTTTTAGCTCAAATCGAGTGTTGGGTTTGTCTTAGTTGCATATTTCGATAATCTGGTATGTGTTTTCTTACTTTAATTTCTTGTTTTGTTATTTTGATTTTGTGTTTTGTAGTGTTTGTGACTGTTCATCCTTGGGTTTTTCAAATTTTCCTAAATTTGAGTTGAGTATTGATTTAATCAGTCTTTAAGTAGTATAAATATGTTTTTAGTCTTTTTTTATGGAATCTCGAACACTTCTTTTGTTTTTTAAATCGATTTATTTGAAGTTTTAAAAAAAATCAGAGATGAACTCACGCATAGTGTTGTTTGTGTTAGGGTTTGCGTCTCCAACGGGTCACGCAAAGGTAAGTTTGCGTTTCACGTTGGTCGCGCAAAGCTTACTTTGCGTTAGCAACGGGTTACGCAAAGTTCACTTTGCGTAACAAGTAGGTCACGCAAACCTTGTTTGTGTTGTGTGTTTTTGTTTGAAGAATAGTTTACGTAACAAGTAGGTCACGCAAAGCTTACTTTGCGTTTCTAACGAGACATGCAAAGTTTACTTTGCGTGATCAACTTGAAATGCAAACCCTCTTTTCTTGTGTTGTTCTGTCAAGTGTAGTTTGCGTATCACATTGGTTGCACAGAGTTCACTTTGCGTTACCTGTTGGTCGCGCAAAGTTTACTTTGCGTCACCTATGTGTCACGCAAACCTTTCTTGTTTTGTTTGTTGATGAAAATTTTTCCATGTATAGTTTTCTTCACAAGGTACTCACACAAATTTTACTTTGCGTTATGCACTGGTCACGCAAACCTCAGTTTGCGTTTCAAGCTTGTCACGCAAACTTCTATTTTGCGTTTCTAGTTCATTGCGCAAACCTTCTTTGCGTTTCCTCCTTGTCACACAAACCATACCTAGAAATTTTTTCATTTTTGTGTTTTTCTTCTTTTGTCTTATTTTTCTTTGTTTCTGTTTTCCAGGTTATTCAATGGCTTCTCAAACCAACACTGATCCAGTAATTCAGGATGAGAATGTTATTTTCGATGATCCTTCTAATCGGGCTTCTCATGAGACTCCTATGCCGTCTGTTCCTTCTGTTGGAGCGAATCTCTCCGCTTCTAGACGTTCACCAAATGATGTTTTTCCAACGATCATGTACATGCCATACAAGCCGAACAACTACCACGTAGATTTTGATCGAATCAAGATTCATCCGGTGATACGCTAATTCTCAAAGGTCATCCACTTGCTCTTGCTCTCTCTTACTGCGCAGATGTTCCTGAAGTTTATCTACAGCAGGCATGGCATACCATTACAAATAATGAGTTAGCTCGACTTCACCGATTTGATTTACAGATTGATCAATTTGATTCGTTCTTATCATACAAGCGTCTGCGGCTTATATTAGAACTTCCAGAACCGAACTCTCTACCAGGGTGCACTTCTTATGATCAGTTTCCTTCTAAAGAGGATGTTCTTGAAGGAATCAGAAATCAGGGTTATCTGGGCAATCTGACTCGGGTCAGTGACTTTGATAAGTCAAATCTTCCTCCCGTCTGGTATGCATTGTTCTCGGTTCTCAACAGGTGCTTGACTTCTAAGCATTCTGGCACTGACAATGCAAGTCTACACTAACTGAGATTATTCCATGCAGTTGTCTATGACTTGCATGTCGACTATACCTATATTTTCTGGATTGAATTATCAGAGAGAGTACAAGACAAGAAGACAAACAAGAAAAGAAAATTTATTCCTTTTGCCAGATACATGAAGCTAATTGTCCGCAGCATGCTAAGAAGTAATTCAGCAATTCCTCATCGCTTGAATTGGCCTCAGATCCCTGATTCTGAAATGACTTATATTCAGAAACAGAAGCAATCGTTCAACTTCTCGATGACTATTCCGTATGTGCTCATCGCACAGTATGCTGACATGACAGATGACGATGTTATTCAGTACTATATGGAGAACGAATTTTTGGAAGCCGATCAGGAAGATCCGATTCGTGACGACCAAGTAGAACCGTCACATGCTGAACATGAAGTTGAAGTATCTATTTCCAATCAAGAGGTTCAAGCAACTGCTACTCATCAAATTGGTGATGTTCTTGCTTCTATTGCTACTGAACCTGATATTCATGATACTTCTTCTGCTGCTGCTGATGCATTTGTTGATGATAGAGATAGAGATGCTACGGATGGTGCTGTTATTGCTAGTGATAAAGATAAGGATGAAAGTGATTCTGATAGTGATGATAGTGATAATGATGATCAACCGAGTCTTCAAGTTTATGAAAGGAAGACCAGGACACCGGAAGTGATTGTTCAAGAGGATATTATTTCTGAAGCCGAATCCGTTCCCATCAATCCGAGAGTTGCTGATATACATGTCGATGAACTTGATTTAGCATTTGCTAATGCTTCAACTCATCATCGGGTTCTAGATATTGTTGTTTCTCCGTCTTCTCTCGAGCCTTCTTCCAGTATCGAGACTTCTTCAGTCGAGGTACGGGATTCAACAGCGAAATTTACTACTCTGAATGATGTGATTCGACAGATGAATGAGCAGTTTGAAGAGCACAAGAATTCGGAAATTCAGAAGTTACGTGCTTTCTTAAAGGGTAAGATGCCAGAGATTGATACATCCTCAATCCCTGAAGTAATTCCTTTCAGACGCCCATCTGGGGTGGTTATTAGAGACCCGTCTATTGCTGTTCAATCATCTGCTCCTGCAATCATGTCTATTCCTCAACCTCCACCGTTTTTTCAGTCTGTTGGTGTATCTACTTCTACATGTCCTCCTGTCTTGACTTCAAGAACTTCAGTCTTCGATCTTCCAATTTCAGAATTGAAAGATTTTCTTTATGCTCGACTTCTCTCTATGTCGTCGCTTGAACATCAAGATCAAGATCTGATCTCTCTTTTACGGAACTTCCAACCTAATCCGCCTTCAGTTTCCACTTCTGATTCCTACAGGATTTCTGTGCTATCTGACGAGTTCCATGCTTTTAGATCTGAAGTTCGAACAAGTTTTTCTGATCTCAAATCTTTTATGTCTCAAGCCTTCTCTGATTTATCTACCAGGCTTGATCTTCATGAACAAAGTTGTAGATCTGAAGTCGGTCCATCTCTAAAACGAAGACATGACCAAGATGATCCCGATCATCAAGGTCATGAGGGGGAGATGAGTAAGAGACAAAGAGTGGAAGGTTCGTCAGCAAGAGAAGATCAGACACAAGAAGAGGCTTCTGACAAAGGAAAGAGCACTAATAATGTCCAGGATTGTAGTGTTCAAGATCTAGTGGATGTTATGCTTGAAAATATTGATTTATCATCCATATCAAATGTTATGAACTTTTCTGAACAAAATATTGAAAATAACATGCAAATTGTTGTGTATGTTGATCCTGACTTTTCTCAACAGCCAATTGATATAGAGGATTCAGAAGCTGCAAATGACATGAGGTCATATTTTGCAAACTTCATAGAGATAAATTCTGATGATGATGATGATGTCAGATTTGAGAAGATCTTCCAAATTAAAGAAGAGGATTGTGATGACATAGTCATTATTTCTGATACTGAAGATGACTCTATGTTTCTGGATGCTAAGGATGAAGAAGAAGTAGACATGTTGTATAGAGATCTTCCTTCTCAAGATGAAGTTCCTGAAACTATTCCTGAAGCTTCTCAATTTTTTGAATCTGCTCAAGTTATTTCTACTCCTGTTGTTAGTTCTGCTCCGACTACCTCTGCTCCTTCAGGAACATTTGAAGTAGGTTAGTCGTCTAGAGCACAAATTGATGATCTTTCTTCTGAACCTGTGGTTCCCCCGAATATTCAAGAAGAAGGACCAGACTTGTCCAGACAGGAGAGACAAAGAAATCTTCAACATCAGTATATGGCATCAAGACTGAGAACTGCTTTTCTAGAAGACACTCAGAGAAATATCTTCGTTTCTAGAAGAAGGCCAATCAACATTTATGCTATTCTTGGTGTTGAAAAGGAGGAAGAGGCATATCAGTATGAATATTTGATGCTAATCAAGTGCCAACGCCGTAGAAACGATAGCGTTTCTTCTCCACATCTGATTGTCCGAGTTATCAGCGTCACAATAAACAAGCTAGTTAATATCTGGTATCCGGAATTCGTAGTGGAAAGAAGAGATTGAAATCGATATACCTTCTCTGAGGCAGATTTTTCTGATCTTTCTATGGATGATATTGAGTTTCTATTTGACCATTTCAGGAATCTTTATCACAGAACTCAAGATATTTCTCAAGATCTGTTTGCTATCAAAAGGTTTATTCGACGGCAAATCCGATTCTTTAGAGTTTTTGATTTCCAGATGGCCGTTGAAAGCTTTCAACCAGTTGTAAATCTTCTGAGGCCCAATCCAGCTTGCCAGACTTAGATTCTTATCTTTTATTCACCGTAGTTCAAGATCCATACGGAGTTGTCTACAAAAATGGCTCAAATCAGAAATGTTTTCTCAGATTTGAAGAAATTGCTCATTACTCAGATGGAACATTGAAGATGATCAAGCTTCAGTTGGAACAACGTCTGAAAGAAGCTCAAAGAAGATTTTTGGAAACAAGAAATAAATCTTTTCTGGTTGATAATGAAGAGATTCGACTTCTCAAAAGGACTCTGAATACAATTCATGAAAGATTGAATCTCCGCTCAACTCTAAGACGACTGGAAGTTTTAGTCGGGCTGAATAGACTTCATCAACGAGAAGAGCGTCAGTGATTCTCCAAAGTCGCCTGGTTGGTCTATGCTGTTTTAGAAGATTGTTTTTGAAGACCACGGCGCCAATGATTACTAAGGGGGAGATTGTTAGATCTGTTTTTATAGTAATCATTGTATTTATTTTCTAGCCTAGACTGTTCTTATTAGTATAATATGTTTTGTTAAGGCTTGGGGTATTTAAGTCCCCTTTGGCCTTTGTTTTTGTAACTTTGGAACTCATTTGAATATCATATTACATTTTGGAGCGTATTGACTTTCTCTCTCTACTTTCTCTCTCTAAAGATTTAGAGATTCGTGGACTTTCAGTTAGATCCAGGCTTCTTGTAAAACTTCTTTTGGAAAGCTTTAGTCAGTAATAGCATTGCCTGTTTCAGATTCTGACAGTCATCGGAATTAGAATCTTCTTCACTATCCACCTCCTCGGATTCAGAAACTACTACTTTCTTCTTCTTCTTTAAACTCACTGATTTCTTCTTCACCACCAGAGCAACAGGATCAACAACCACTTTCTCGGCCTTCTTCTTTTCATCTTTGATCTCCTCTACCTCTTCTTCATTTTGTCTAAGAGTCTCGTATACTTAGTGAAGTAGAATCTCATTCAGATCCTTCATCTGCTTCATTTGCCTAGTGAATCTCTTCCACTCTGGCTGCAGTATGCTCAGGAATTTTACGTTCAGCTCGATCTGAGATTTCCTGACTTTATTCTTACTAAGCTCATTCAGCAGAGTCACAAATCTATCATAAGTAGCCTCAAGAGATTCACCCTCCTTGGCCTTGAACTCTTCATAGTTGTTTAAGCAATTTGAGACTTTGAGCTGGTTGCCAATCTTGGATCCTAGCATCATCTTTTCTAGTTGATCCCACATCTCTTTGCTCGTGGAATTGTAACTGTCGATCTTGACATAAATTTCGTTCGGAATCCCTTATAGGATGAACGATCTAGCCAGTCTATCAGCTTTGACCCTTTTTCTTTGCTCATCTGTGTACTCATCTAAAGGCAGTGGGTATTCCTTGTTTACAATCTCTTCAACATTCTCTCCTTCAGTAGATAATATCTTTGTGGGAGTTTTCATAACTCCTTCCTTTAGAGATATCCGGATATAGTCACCCAAATCATTACGATCTATGAAGTCCAGGAAGCGGTCCTTCCATTGTTCATACTCGCCTTTGAATAATACTTGTGGCTTCACGTCAGTTCCGATGGCTAATGTTTCCCTGGAAGTCATCTTTAGAAATTGCACTGAAAAACTGGTCTTCAAAAACTCATAAACGAATTAGACTTTCAAAAATCAACAAACGGTCAAACTTGCAAAAAACATACAAAAAAAATACTAAGTATAGAACTCGCATATCAAAGAAATTAAATTTCGCTCAAAAACAGTAATATGCGCGTTTTGCACTTTGCGCACAAAGGGTCGTGCGTGTTTTCACTTCGCGCACAACACGTGATGCGAGTTCTTGGTTCTCGCACAAAGAGATGTGCGAGTTCTGACGTTCGCGCAACAAATGTCGTGCGAGTTCTAAGATTCTCGCAGGTAACGATGTGCGAGTTCTGAGTTCTCGCAAGACACAGGTTGCGAGTTCTTAAAACTTCTCGCACAAATTTCTTGCAAGTTAGATACTTAGAAAAAATTTTGATTTCCCACTTCGCACTAAATGCAAACTCGCAGACAATTTCTCGCAGATATCAAAACGCGCACACCAAGAAAACAATACAACAAAAACGCGCACACAGAGTTGTGCGTGTTTTCACTTCTCGCAAGCTTAGTCTTGCGAGTTCTTCACCTTTTGCGCGTTTTAAGCTTTAGCGCGTTCTTCCTTGTTTATGCGAGTTCTTTCTTCTTGCGTGTTCTTCCTCTGCGTGTTTTCCAGATCTTGCGAGTTCTTGACTTATTCGTTCATAAACTCAACTTTTCACTCTGAAATCAACCCAAATCTTCATCATTCGATCTGATATTTTGCATAAACCTTCTAAATCAACAATCGAACAGATTACTACTAAGTAATTTCAATCTAAAACAACAAATATTACAAATTGATCCAATTAACAGTGTTCGACTAAACTCGAACAAAAACTTTCAAAAATCCAAAATTCATACGCATCTTTTGTGAATTGTGTTGGTCCCGAGATAGCAAAACAACTATTGTAGAAGGGGGGGGAGGGGTTGAATACAATACACATATTTTGCTTAATTTTAAATTATTTTATTGATATAAATATCAAGAATTACACAAAGGAAACAAAAGATTGTTGCGGAATAGAATAGCTAAGAACTACTCAAACAATCTAATACAAGAAAGACTTATAGAACACAAAGACTAAATCTTAGAGAGAGAATAGATAATAACCTGTTTGATATCTTGCAAATGAGAAATCTTGAGCTGGAAACGTGAGAAGCAAAGAGTTAGCTCCACCCTTTATATACTATCCAAGGCAATGAGTGCAAATGACATTGATCATTTAAAGCATGGGTGGTTGAGATATGGTCAATAAATTATAAGATATTTGAGGTGACTTATCACAACACAAAAGGTAATTTTTGCACTATGAAAGTACAATATCTTAATAAAATATACTTGATTCAAATCTTTTTTAGATATTTTAAGAAATAAACATCTCAATCAAATTAGAACTCAAGTGAATATCTTCTAGGAGAAGGAAGCTTCCATTCCCATTGTTAGAAGAACATTGGGAATGATGAAGTATGTCAAATCGAGAGGGTTTGACATAATTGGATGTTGCTGACAAGGGGAAGATCGGCAGGGATACATTCTGCCGAAAGAATGGCAGAAGGATGCTGAACAGAATGAGGGTTCGGCAGATGGGTAAGTTGTCGAATAGAGTTCGGCAGATAAGACTTAGTTCCCTTGAAGTTCACCTCAATCCGCAAAGTAGACTTCTTTCATGTTGATTTCGGTAGGTCTTCGACTCACCGATCTGTTCATGCGTAACTAAGTTATTACAAAGAACCATACTAATTCTAAGATGTATAAACATTTACAGAGGAGTAAACAGAAACTAAAGGAGATATCATCTTCAAATCTTAGATGACCCAACAATCTCCCCCTATTTGATGATGACATCTCATACTTAGAAATATAGAGATAAAACATGAATAAATGCATTTTGACCCTTGTTCATCTCTTTTGGGTTCTTTTTCACATAGACCATTCTTTTTGTTTCTTTTTGGGATTTTTTAGAGTATCCGACATTTACAAGTATAAAAGAATTACATAATGAATTGTAAGCTATTTACGTTTAACTAGAAATGCTCATTGTATTAATCTTATAAGAAGATTACAATACAAGATAAAAAAAATTTGTACAAGAAGCTAACTACACCGAGTTTATTCAAAAGGCAAATGAGGATCAGCATCCATTTTCTTGAGTTCATCGGTGGCAGCCACATAGAGATCCTTTGCAGAAAGTGGGATTATTTGAATAATCCCATGAAGAAAGATAGTGTCGGCAAGAGAGATTTGGCTTGCTCTGAAGAAACTAATATGCCCAAATGCGTCATTGAAGAAGATTCCGTGAGTAGGCTCATTAATCACAGTCGTGGAAGGAAGAGGACCCAGAGTCAGTAGAGTCAGATCGAGATTTGAAGTATTTGGAACATTTCCTTCTCTTGACATTTACACAAACACGTCTTCCTTTTTAGATCTCGGCTTAGATTTGGGAGTAGGAAGACCAGACCTTAAATTCTTAATAAGTTCTTCTTCGGCTGGAGTGTGGACAATGTTGTACGTCCTTCGGTATGTCCTGAACTTTGTTTGGAGATCTGCAATATATTTGTCAACCTCAGGCTTGAGGGCATTTCGGCTGTTTACCAAGCAGACACCAATTTCCATACATTCTGAAACTTCAAACCGAACAAGAGAATCCAGTCTGTCAACTGATCTTGAAACATCATCCCTAGTAATCGTTAGCTGAATGACTTTGCAGCTTGAACACGGTTTGTTGATTTTAACATCTGTGATTTTTGCAGAGGATCGGCATTTGGTGAGAGCTTTGTGGTACCAATCGATACACAAATATTTTATCTCTTCATTTTTCTTTGCCGAATCCTCCAGAGCACTACGCTGAGTTTTGATGGCATCGGCAGGAGATTTTGTGATTTCAGCTTCTTCCTCGGTCAACTTTAAAGCTAGCTCGGTATCTTTATCTCGAGCCATTTGGGCGAATTTAGCAGCTTTCAGTTCTTCCTCAGATAAGCCCAAATCAGGAGAGGTAATCTTTGGGGGAGGAAGGTGAATTCCACCACCATCGGCAGCTTTCTTTATCAAGGCATATTTACGACGCTTTTCTTTTGCAGCTACTTCATCTGGTGTTAGTTTTCCTTTACCCTTATCTTTTTTGGGAAATTTCTCCCCCTCAGATTCTTCGACCACTTTTGGGTGGTTGGTTCCTTTCTCTTCAGCTCCTTTCTCTTCGGCAGATGTCGACACTTTGGTGGTTTCGGTTTCAGTAGGAGCGGAAGCAGCAGTAGAAGGTTCTCCCCGACTCGTACTAGTAATGATAATTTGAGGGGTAATTTGCTCCCCCTCAACTTGTTTCTCCCCCTCAGTGTGTGTCGGGGAAGAAAGACCAGCCTTAGGCGACACACGGCCAAGTCGTCGGTCTATCCGATGAAGAGTAGTCATGTCGTCTGGAGTGAAGGCGGACTCCGTGATGTCAATATCCAGTAACCCAGCACATAACTAAGCCACATCAGCAGGCATCGAGTCAAGTCGTTGATTTATACTCTGCAGAGCACTTAGAATCTGAGAGTTGACAGAATTTTGATCCGTAGCCTGCTGTCGAAGACGAACAAGATCTTGATCTCTTGCATCAGATGTAGCCTTGAGAGCTGCCACAGAAAGAGTCAAGGAGGTATTGTTATCAATAAGCTTGATAACCTCCTTGAGAACAGTATCCAGAGCATCGGATAGAGGGGCACGAAGACCATCAACTTCATGATGCAGAACATCCAAGCACCGAAAGATATCTTTGTTCAGATCTAAGCACTCAGAATTCTGCTCTTTGATAAGTTGTACGAGCTCAGCCAGTGAAGTGTTGGTGATGTCCATAGAATTGAACAGCTCAGGCTCAAGCAAAGATTTTCAAAGTAACTCATACTGAGTACCGAGCATCCTTACCTGCCCATTGGTATCAATAATTTCAGCAAAGAAATCGGCAGGTATGGAGATCGGCATCCGTGGTGCTGAAGAAGAAGAGGCTGAGGGGCCAGCCCTGTCGGTAGTGGGAGAAGGGGGATAATGGGTCAAGATGCGTTCTTTCGGTGGAGATTGCCTCTTCAGTGGACAATCTGGATGGAAGCCATCCGAAGAGGAATCTGAGGAAGAGGATGAGTGTTTGGGAGAAGGGGAAGGAGTTTTCTTTGGTGAAAGTGGGGTTGAGTGTTTAGGAGAGGGATATGGTTTTGGAGAGGCTATAGTGTCGAAAGGAGGAGACATATCGTCCCCAGTATCAGAAAACAATATATCAAAAATGTCATCGGTATTTCTACCGATATGTGCAACAACTTCGGGTGTGACCCCGGGTGATAGGATATGTTGTGGAGAAGAGGAGCGTTGGTTCGGAGAGGAGACCAACTCATCTTCATCCCTCAATTGAAATTGAGGAGAAGGAATAATAAAGGTCTCCGAAAATTCAACCAAACCCTTTGGAGAGGATTTGGAGGAGGTACGATGGGCTTCTGCAGATCCTCATGGCCCAACTGGGGGAATTTCAACTTCTGCCGATTTTTGAGAATCGGTAAAAGGTGAGTGAGGCTAGGCCAAAGGTTTCCTAAGCCTCTTAGAACGATACCTAGGAGGGGATTTTGAGCCTCGTCGCTTAGTAGAAGGAGATGAAATAACCGGGGCAGCTACCGAAGGTTGTTTCGGTTGCATAGTTATTGAAGCATGAGGGCATGTGCCAACTTGGTGATTGCAGCAGGTGATTGATCCCACCCCGATGTTTTATGGGAAATGCAGTAAAGGAGATGTGAGAAAAAGTAATTCTAAATAGCACCCATGTTCTTTCGCAGAAGAGTACCAGAACCTTTGGTCTTCCCATCATGCACATAGTTGAGGGTGGCAACTACCTCCTCCTGTTCCCGATTAGTAGGGAAAGGAGCGTAGACATCAAACTATGGAATACGTAGGATCGAACGATCATCCTTGACCCCAAAAGAAAGGTCGGGATGTTCTTCAGAAGAGAGGATGGAAGTTGAAACCTGATGAGTTTCTGAATCATAGGTGCATGTAAGCCAAAAACTTCCAAGGAGCATCTTGCTCATCTTGGTAGACAAGGTGAAAGCATGTTGTAGAGGGGTGTTCTGAAGAAAAAGTGAGACCTGGATGAACTCCGGGTGGTCCACATCAGCAGAAAGTCGTGCAACCTGGTTGCACGTAGGAAAGACAAGGGATTCCCGAGTGAGAGGAGTAGACTTGGAAGCTTTCGAGGATTTTGAAGATGCCATTGAAGAAGAAAGAGAGATCGAAGATGGTTGCAGGTTTCTAGAAAGAGAAAACTTCGAGAGGGTGTGGAAACGTAAGGTATGAAGAAGATGAAGAGGTATATATAGGTTAAGAAACTTGAAGGAAAAGTTGGGATTTCAAAAAGAATTAAATAATATAAAGGGTAATGATGGTACAACGTAAACGTGCGTCATGGAGAAGTGGAAGGGCCGAAAAACGGCTAAGTGTCAGATCGTGGTCGTCCTATCAACTGACACACTAATCCTGTGATGCCACGTGGCATAATCTGATAGGTGGAAGAAAAGGTGCCGAAAAGATTTTCAGTATTAGAGATGTGGATAAGGATGACACATCATTCACTATACCGAAAGGTGAGAAGTACCGAAGTATGAGAGATACTTTGGCAAGAGATATACCGAGATGGGAATTCGGTAAGGAATACTTCGATACCCGTGAGGAATACCGAAGGCATGATTCTTTCGGTATGTGAAGGAATTGCTGAAAGGAAGCATTACCGACAGAAAAGAATTTTCGGTATTCGAAAAGTGTATCGAAAGAATGTCGGTAAAAGAGTGAGATAATTTTTTTTTTACTTAATCAAAATTTAACATACCTAAAGATCCAACGAGGAAGTTGAATCGTGCCTCATCCAGTGATTTTGTGAAGAGGTCTGCAAGTTGAAGATCTTTAGAAATGAAGTGAAGTTCAATATCACCTTTAGAGATATGATCTCCTATAAAGTGATATCGAATATCAATATGTTTAGATCTGGAGTGCAGCACTGGATTGTTGGCAATGGCTATGGCACTGGAATTGTCACACAGGATCGGTATATGAGAATAGAATTTGTCATAATCTTGTAGTTGATTTTTCATCCACAAGATCTGTGCATAACAACTGTCATTTGCAACATATTCAGCTTCGGCAGTAGAGGTAGATACCGAATTCTGTTTCTTGCTGGACCAGCTGACCAAATTTCCACCTAGTAATTGACAGCTGCCAGTTGTACTTTTCCTGTCTACTTTAGACCCTGTAAAATCAGAATCTGAATAGCCAATGAGATCAAAACATAAGTCCTTGGGATACCAAACACCCAGATTCATAGTACCTTTTAGGTACCTAAAAATGCGTTTTACAGCCGCCAAGTGAGATTCCTTAGGATTGGCTTGAAAACGCGTACACAGACACGTAGCATACATGATGTCAGGTCTACTTGCAGTAAGATAAAGAAGAGACCCTATCATCCCTCTTGTTAGATCACAGATTTATTGGATTCAAGATCATCCAATCTGAAGATTGGAATCTGAAGATAAAGCTGAAAAGTCACTCTCAATATTAGTCTAATGTTAATTTGTAATAATTGTCAAAGTTAATTATTGTTTAATTATTGTATTAGATATTATTCCTAAATATCTATTTATTAGATATTTTAGGATATTAGGTTTAGATATTATGTTAGTTGATATATATTAGGTGAGATATTAAACATATATCATTAATCTAATCATCAACATCCAGCCAACATTCCTACAGAGAGAGAGCTTCAAAGAGAAATCATATTCAAACTCTGTAATCCGTGGTTTGTAATCTAACAGGTTGGTTAATAATATTTGTTTGTGATTGTTATTGTTTGTTAAGAACTTGATTTAAACAGGGGACCGACAATTGGTATTAGAGCTATAAAACCATATTCAAATCAAAGTATAGAACTCGACATTGTGTTCTTCAAAATTAAAATCATTTTTGAGTTTTAGTGTGTTATTGGTGTTAAAATCGATCAGGTTGTATTCGAAAAGTGTTTTAGATCGAGTTGGTATAGTTTAATTTCAGTATAGCACTTTAATCGATTCCCATTTTGTGATTTTGGTGTCTATCAGTTCACGATTCAAACTCACTGTTCCATCGATCAAATCTTCAAAAAGTGTTTGTTTTTTAGATCAAAAGCTTGTAATATGTTCTAGAAGTGTTAGTGGTCTATTTTTCAAAATTTGGGACTGCTAATCGAAGTCTAGATAGGTTTATTTGTGAATCAAAGTCGATTTTCGAAGCTGGAAGGAAGAACTCGCGAGTTTGAAGTTTTGCGCCAGTTCATAAGTGACTCAGTGCTTAGCGCAAATCTTCTTTTGCACCATTCAAGACACCGGTCAAAGTTCGACACCATTCAAAGTTCCACACCGGTCCATTCCGGTCAAGGGAGACTCCGGTCACAGGACCCCGGTCGCAGCTCATACTGGTCGTAGACACCGGTCGGGGACACCGGGCGTACAACAAACCGGTCGCGCAACTCACCAGTTAAGACTCCGGTCAAGACCCTGGTCAAGACCCCGGTTTGCGCTATAAACTCTTCGCGCAAACCTAAATTTCGTACGACCTTCTTCTCGTGCAAAGTCCATTTCACGCGACCCACGTCTCGCGCAAACCTCCATTTTAGGCGACCCGCCTCTCGCGTAAAACCCTTCTTGCGCCAGCTTCTTTGCTTCCAGGATTTCGCGCCAAGTTCTCTTAGCGTGAGTTGACTTTTGCGCCAGATTCTTTTAGCGTAAACTGAGATTTTCGCTACTGCCTAAGTATCTTGCGCCAGACCCTCTTAGCGCAAAGTCTCTTTTACGCCAGCCTTGTTTAGCACAAATTGTGCTTTTGCTCCAGTACCTGACTTAGTCTTTCTGAATCGCATTATTTAGTATTCATTTGATTTTATCTGGACTTACGATCAAGTACAAGTTCTTATTGCATAATAATCAAACATAATGATTTCCAGCGAAGCTAATTCAATCAGTATGGATGAGAATCCACCAGCACTTTACAAAGGAAAGATTTCTGCCTTGGATGCTAAAATCCAGAAACAAGATTATGTTGAGAAAGAAGAGAATAAAGAGACAGCACACTTGTGCTTGATGGGTCAGATGAAGATAAAAACCGAAGTTGATTCTGATGAAGAGGTATGTGATTTAACTAATTCAGATTTCTTAAATCAAATGGATGCCATGATGACAAAACTCCAAGAATTATAGTCTAAACTTAAGCGTGAAAAGGGTTTCATTAAAGAAAAAGACCATTCAATACAGAAACTTAGCAATGACCTTGCTGAGAAGAAAGTATTGATTGAGGTTTTACATAAAAACATTGACACCAACGCAAAAGAAAAGACCATAATTCTTAAAGAGATTGCTGAAACAAATTCTAAATTGAGAATGTGAGTTTGATTTCAAAGAGCTTACGAGAATGTATTCTTCGCGTTCCGAAGAAAACAAATCTTTACTTGCAAAATTAAAAGCTTTGGAAGGGAAGTTATACTCACTGGGTCAAACTAAACAAACCATTCATCTAAACAAACCCAAAGAGAATAAAGAGAGTTGGGGACTTGGTTATGAGAATCCTCACTACCTTAAAAATGGTATATCTGAAGTGCCTGCACTTTATGATTTTACATTCTTAAGACTTTCTCAACGATACCCTGAGCTTAAAGTTTTCTGGACTGGACTGTCTATAGAGGATGAAGCCAAGGAAACAGAAAAACGAAAGAACACATCTAAATTTCAACTTCCATTTCGTTATGGGAAGTTGAATCAAAGTTATAGTTCTGTTCAATCAAAATCTCTTTCAAATGATTTTTTTAGAGTTATTCTGTAAAAGAAATGGAGGCTAATCCTATTGAAGGTAAACTTTACGTACCTCCTCTCGTTTTGGAAAGTAAAATTTCTGAACTTGAGAAATCTTTAGCAGATGAAAGACTTTTGATTGATGTTGAACAAAAGTGTTTTCAACTGTGCTTAAGAATACTGTTCTTTATAAATGAACCAAGACTTCAAAGTCTAATGATATGTTTGGTCTAACTGATAGAGGGTTTGATTTTCTAAACTCTGATAGTGTTTTGGATGATTGTATTGATCAATTTGATTTTAGTGCGAAACTTCCTAATCATTCGTCTTTTGTTGTGAATTCCTTTGGATTATCCAGTATGTTTGAGAAAGGTGCAACATCAACGAAAGTTGATAAATCAGTTTCTGTGAAAACTAAGAATGCTAAAAGTAAGAAGAAATCTCAGCATTCACAGAAACCGATCACTACTGGTAACTCAAAGAAGAAGCATTCGTTTGATTCTCACAATTCTAACTCAAAAGTTTCAAATGTTTCAGATATGAGCAAGAAAAGGCTTGTCGGTCCAACAATAATGTTTATATCAAGTTCTTAGATTAAACAACAACAACGATTACCAACCTGTATTGATATATAACAAAGGTTACAAGGTTGATCGATTTAAGCTTGGATGTGTTCTCTCTGTATTACACCTTTAAGTGTGTGTTTTATGTGTCTGATAATATCTGATCTTTTTAGAGTTGTTGTGAGATACACTTCTATCTAATCTACCTAACATACATAATATCTAAACTAGATATTATGTAAATAAACATAATATCTAAAATAGATATTATGTAAACTAACTAGACTAAATAACTAACTTTATCTAACTAAGTTACTAGATCTAATATCTATTAGAAATAGATATTTAAACTAAGTTAACTAGTATAATAAACAAACAATTACATTGACATTTATTACAAACGACATTGACTTTAATATCGAGAGTCGACGTTTCGGCTTTAGCTTCAGATTGTGATCTTTAGTTTGGATGATCTTGAATCCAATGAGACTGTGTCTTAACAATCTCCCCCTTTGGATCAAGATCATTACGAAAATGATTTTAGCAATTCAGTCTTCTTGTTCAAGTTTAGAAGATGCAATCTCTTTCTCTAGCTCTGCAATCAGCATGTCTTCAGAATACTTGCTTTTGAGGATTTCAATCTTGGACGTGATTCTTGAAACATGTGATCTTTGCCATTTCTTGTGTAGTCATTCTCCCCCTTTTTTTGATGTTAAGTGCAACGACTTCATCAAAACTATTTGTAAGAAATGTCTATCTTTCGGTTAGAGCCCCTGATCCGTCAATTCATAAGATATTCATCCAGATCTTTGCAAATCTAGACAAAATAGTCGTGTAACACCTGAATCAACTAATGAATCAGTTAACATGCCTGTCAGTAACACTAAGTCACTGTGTGTAACGAATACACATTGGAAAGGAGCTGTTTGATGTTGACTCCCCCAGGGCTTCCATTTAATCATCGAAACACCACAAAGGTTATTTCTATAAACGTTATGACAAAGAAACAAATTCCTTGTGTGTTCGTGCTTGTGATAGAAAGAATTAAGCACTGATGATTGCTTATAAGGCTCAATATTGTGTAAACCACTGAGACAACAGTAAGTTAAACACGGACTCAATGTGCATGATTGAAGTGCGAAGGTGAGGTAGACTTCCTTCTTTTCAATATCCAGATTTTCCAAATGAAAATCAGATAGCAAATGTGTTGCATCCCCTTTGAAAATGTGAAACACTTTCTTGTTGAGAAGAAAATGAGTAGATAGTGAGGTTTGATCAAGAGTTGGCATGGGCTAGTTGCCTGATTCATTAATGTTCACCAAAGAATTGTGAAACACTAGTAATGTGGCTGTCTGGCTCAGAAAAAGTTGGTGCAGAGTTGTGATATTCTTTTAACTCTGTTCTCACACGCTCTTTATTTTAAACATTTAGTACACTCTAATCAAACTTTCTTTCTTTGTTTGACACACTCATTTCTTTTCGCTTCTCACACTCAATCACTAAGGATTAACCTCTTGGGTAGAAATCACTGGTTAAAGTGATTCCATAGAAGTTGTGTTAAGTCCTAACACAATTAAAGTCTTGTTTTCCTATGATGCACGTGATGCTCAGATTGGTTTAACTATTTCAGTTAAAGCACAATTTAGATTATGAAAACATTTAAAATACACTCCCAAAATATAAAATCTGTTGAAAAATCGGGAAGTGGTTTGAACATTAAAAACAATGTTTTCCAATGATTGAAAGTTGTCCTTCTTTCAACCATATATGAGATGAAGATTTAGAATTATACCTTTATGTACGATCTTTCAACTCATGAAGCTAAGCTTTAAGTCATAAACATATGAACTTGTAAGCTTCTCTCAAAAATTCTGCAAAAGTCTTAAGTCAAAGTCAAAGTAAAATTTATTCACTTAAATTGAAAAGACAAAAAAGCAGTAAAACTTTTTAAAGTACGAGTTCTGATCAGAAATAATCAGAAGTCATATCCAAACTCCTTTGACTTGAAGAGCTCCCCCTAAAATCTTGCATTACAAAAATTTGACATAAAAGGTAAATGCAGAAATCTTATGAGCTCCCCCTCAAAATAAGATTGACCACATGTCAATTTCTTTTCATACTCCCCCTTGGATCATGAACAGTATATAGAAGTGCAGATATCTTGCGGAAATGAAAAAATGAAGAAAAAGTATACAATTAGAAAATTTGATAGGTAACTACTGATTAAATCTTAAACTTAGCATACCAAGCTTAGAGACAAGAAAGTTAAACCTCTTATCGTCTAAAGGTTTGGTAAACAAATCGGCAAGCTGATAATCAGTTTTTACAAAGAAAAGTTCAATTGTTCCTTTTTCAACATGATCTTTAATGAAATGATACATGACGTCTATGTGTTTAGTCTTGGTGTGCTGAACAGGATTCGCTGTTATTGCGATGGCGCTCTTGGAGTCACAGTATATCGGGATCTTGTTCAAATGGAAACCGTAGTCGCGCAATTGAGTTCTCATCCATAAGACCTGAGAACAGCAGCTAGCAGCAGCTACATATTCTGCTTCGGCCGTGGAGGTTGAAACACAAAGTTGCTTCTTCGATGCCCAACTGACGAGCTTATCACCGAGGAACTGTACATGTCCCGATGTGCTCTTCCTGTCTAACATACAACCTGCATGATCTGCATCTGTGTAGGCTGTTAGTTCAAAACTAGTATCTTTAGGATACCACAGACCAAGATATGCAGTCCCCTTCAGATACCTGAATATGCGCTTCACAGCAGACATATGAATTTCTTTAGGATTGGCCTGATATCGTGCACATAAGCATGTTGAAAACATTATATCTGGCCTACTAGAAGTAAGATACATTAAAGAACCTATCATCCCTCAATAAGTCCTAACATCAACAGCCTTTCCCGAAGGATCGGTGCCAATCTTAGTACCTGGTGCCATTGGGGTACCAATCGGTTTTGAATTTTCCATTTGGAACTTCCGAAGAATATCCCTAATGTATTTTGATTGATTGATAAAAATACCCGATGAAAATTGTTTTACTTGTAAACCGAGAAAGAAATTCATCTCTGCCATCAAGTTCATCTGAAATCTAGACACCATAAGGTTTGCAAAATTCTTACAGTACTTCGGATTTGTAGAGCCAAAGATAATATCATCTACATAGACTTGAATTAAAATGATATCGTCTTTTTCCTTTTTGATAAACAAAGTGGTATCCACCGTTCCTTTTGAAAACCCAGACTTGACTAGAAAAGTGGAAAGGACATCATACCAGGCTCGAGGTGCTTGTTTCAGGCCGTAGAGTGCTTTGTCGAGAATGTAAACGTGATTCCGCTTCTCTTGATTGAAAAAACCCTCTGGCTGAGAGACGTAGACTTCCTCCTTCAGAATTCCATTGAGGAAAGATGTCTTCACGTCCATTTGAAAGACCGTGAAGTTCTTGTGGGTTGTGTAGGCTAGAAACATTCTGATTGCCTTTAATCGTGCCACAGGTGCATATGTCTCGTCGTAATCGATTCCTTCCTCTTGTCTGTATCCTTTGGCTACTAGTCTTGCCTTGTTTCGTATAACGGTACCATCTTCGTCTTTCTTTATCTTGAAAATCCACTTCGTACCTATAATGGTTTTACCTTTAGGCTTTGGTACGAGTCTCCAGACTTGAAGTGCATCGAACTGATTCAGCTCTTCTTGCATTGAGATCACCCATTCTAGATCAGCAAGTGCCTCTTTGCATCTGGGACCACGAGAGTTGTCACCAAAAGTTACAGTTGGTCCCTTTTCTTTCACAAAGTCTAGGAGAAGAGTTTTGTTTCCTGTCATATGTCGTGAGCATCCACTATCAAGATACCATGTATGATGATGCCCAAAGACCTGCAGACACAAACAAATTAGTCCTTTGGAACCCGTTTTGAGGTGGGTCCTTTAGGGTTAGAAGAAGAAGAAGAAGAAGGTTTATTTTGACCATATCTTTCAATACGGTCCTTTGGACAGTCCTTGGCAAGATGAAAAGTATCACCACAGTTGTAGCACTTTCTGTAGATGAACTTTTGCTTGGGATCAAGAGAAGAGGCTTTCACTTTTCCTTGGTTTTTCGACTTTAGGGGTTTGGAAGAGTGAGGAAGAACAGGATAACTGTACGGAACGTGAGGTTTATGAGGCACTGGTCCAAGGATTCCCTTTTCAGAGGAGGAATGAGAATTTATTGAGATTCCTTTAGACTTCTTTATTTTTAAAGCTCTAGGAATAAATTCCGTTGTGTTCATGGGAGATTTACCTTTTGAAGAAGGTGTAATCTTTCTTTTGTTGGGAAGAATAACAACAACAGATTTTTCTTTAACAAGAGGAGATTTCTTAGAATCATGATCTTCTTTTAGAAAAGGTTTAGTAGGTTTGGCAGACACAAAGATACCAAACTTCCTTGAATCTCGAAGATCCATGGAATAAACATAGTTAGAATCTTCTGAATTGGTATCATTCCAATCAGAAGAGTAGGAGGGAAGTTTAGAAGAAAGAGGAGGATTTTGAGAAGGGGAAGGGACATCTTCAGAAGGAGTATAGTCAGCGTCCTCTTTCCAGTAACCAAACCCAAATTTTTCATCACCAATTACTTAGTCTTTGAAAAATTTCTCAACGTTTTTGGAAGAGGTGTTCCATTTGCTTACTATCTCTTGTTCTTTTTGAAGACGTTTGAGAAGTTTGTTCTTTTCTTTTGCCAGCACATAGTTTATCGTCTTCAACTCTTACAACTCAGCTTTTAGTTTATCAAAATTCTTTAGTTGAAATAGAGAAGCCTGAAGTTGGGAAGAAAGAGACTTGATTTTAGCATTGGCTCTTTTCTTTGCATCTTTTTCGTTATGAAAAAGTACAGTTAGAGAGTCATATGCCTCAATATTTTCTTCATCAGAGAGAGAGTAGAAGGGATGTACATGAGAGGAAGAGGAGGAGCACTCAACTGTAAAGTCCATCCTAGAGCAGGACTCTTTAGCTTCTTCATCAAGTTTTGCCATAAGACATTTACTTGACATTTCTGTTTCACTGTCGGAGGTAGGCTCATCAGCCCAGTCTAGAGTTTCTGCCATTAAGCCTTTTCCTCGTCGTTGAGAGTGGAAGTTTCTTTCCTTTTCTATTTTGTACTTAGCCTTGTACTTATCGGCTTTATTGGAGAGCTCTTTGAAGGAAGAAGAAGGAGGAGGTTTTCGAGGCTGCGATCTACCTGTAGAAACAGATCTGAGATTTCTTCTTTTAGAAGAATTAGATAAGTTGGATTTAGAGATCCTAGGAGGATTGCTTCTACACTCAGAAGCAAAGTGGCCTTTCTTACCACATGCGTAGCAATCCTCCTTGGATTTGTTCAAGGAATTTTTAGAAGAAGAAGTAGAAAATTTTCGGTTGCCTCTAAAATGATTAGAGGAAGGATTTTTCCTGTATTTAGAAAAGTTTGCAAGCATACTCATCTCCTCCGTCATTTGATCAACAGAGATGTCTTCTCCTTCATCATCGGCTTCACTAAGATAAGCCTCCGAGGATTGATTTTTGTCATCAAGACTTTCTCTTTCTGAGTCATCAGAAGGGTAAGTGATACGAGGAACACACATAGATTTCTTGGAGCCATCACAGATAAGAGCCATAGAAGGGGCTTTTATCTCTTTGATAATGGTCTTCCTTTGAAGACGAGTTTGTTCGTAATTGTAGAAAGTTCCATAGAGATTAGTAAGAAGTAGGCTATCCAAGTCCTTGGTTGTCTTTATGCAAGTGTTGAGGTTTTCCCAGAAATCAGGAAGATCATCCATAAACTTACATAAGATTTCCTCGTTGTCATACAGCTTCCCTAGAAGTTTTAGATCGTTTAAAAGGCTATTGAAACGATTATAGTAGTTAGAGAGAGATTCTCCCTTTTCATGATAGAAAAGTTCGTATCTACGAACAAGAGAGATTTTTCGAGACTTCTTAACTTCATCTGTACCTTAGTACAGAACACATAGGGTTGACCATATCTCTTTAGCAGTAGAAAAGGTTACAAGAGAGTGGTACACTTCATCTAGAAGAGATTGAGAAATTATTGCTCGCACTTTGGAATCGAGTCCAATGATGCGTCTATCTTCATCAGTGTATTCTTTTTCAAGCTTAAGAATATATCTACCAGTAGCAGAACTTCGTTCCTCATCAGAAGAGTCATCGGAAACGTGAAAAAGAGGATCTTTTTCTTTGTCTTTCTTTTAGAAAGTTTTAATAAATTTGTCCCATACTTTAGGGACAAGAGGACCTTCACGAAGAATGGTCAAATAACGACTGTCAGCTCCTTCTACGAATAGCATCATTCGACTTTTCCAGAGAGAAAAGTTGGTAGCATTGAACCTAGGAGGTTTGACCATAGAGCCATTATCAGTTTGAGAAGAAATAGAAGAAGGATCAACTTTTGATGAAGATGTCATTACGGATCTGATTTATCAACTTAAATCAACCGCTCTGATACCACTTGTTGGTCCCGAGATAGCAAAACAAGTATTGTAGAAGGGGGGAGGGGTTGAATACAATACACAAATTTTGCTTAATTTTTAATTCTTTTATTGATATAAATATCAAGAATTACACAAAGGAAACAAAAGATTGTTGCAGAATAGAATAGCTAAGAACTACTCAAACAATCTAATACAAGAAAGACTTATATAACACAAAGACTAAATCTTAGAGAGAGAATAACTAACAACCTGTTTGATATCTTGCAAAGGAGAAATCTTGAGCTGAAAGAGTGAGTGCAAAGGACATTGATCATTTAAAGCATGGGTGGTTGAGATATGGTCAATAAATTATAATATATTTGAGGTGACTTATCACAACACAAAAGGTAACTTTTGTACTATGAAAGTACAATATCTTAATAAAATATACTTGATTCAAATCTTTTTGAGATCTTTTAAGAAATAAACATCTCAATATAATTAGAACTCAAGTGAATATCTTCTAGGAGAAAGAAGATTCCATTCCCATTCTTAGAAGAACATTGGGAATGATGAAGTATGTCAAATCGAGAGGGTTTGACAGAATTGGATGTTGCTGACAAGGGGAAGATCGGCAGGGATACATTCTGCCGAAAGAATGGCAGAAGGATGCTGAACAGAATGAGGGTTCGACAGATGGGTAAGTTGTCCAATAGAGTTCGGCAGATAAGACTTAGTTCCCTTGAAGTTCACCTCAATCCGCAAAGTAGACTTCTTTCATGTTGATTTCGGTAGGTCTTCGACTCACCGATCTGTTCATGCGTAACTAAGCTATTACAAAGAACCATAGTAATTCTACGATGTATAAACATTTACAGAGGAGTAAACACAAACTAAAGGAGAGATCATCTTCAAATCTTAGATGACCCAACAAAATGTACTATGCTATACAAAACAAATGTGAACAATATGATAAAACGAACACTATAGTATCACAATCAGATTCAAAACAATACAGAATCTCAAAATAAAATTCTCACAGTCCAACTTGTGAGTTCTTGAAATGTCAACCAAATTTCTTCAAATCAATCCATGTTTCTGAATTTTCACTCTACTCTGATACCAATTATTATCCCAGATTTATCAATGCAATCAAGATGACACTATCAATTGAACAATTTCCTTTCTTTATTTTTCAAACACGGATTATGAATACAATGGAAGCTCTAAAACAATATTTTCTCTTTCTAACAATAAAACGCGCTCAATACATCTAACCTGTTAGAGCATAAATCTATTGGATACAAGATCAAGAAGATAAAAGTCAAGGTTTAAGAAGTCAAAGCTGAAGAAAGTCAACTCTCATGTTAAAGTCAAAGTCTTTTGTCAATAAAAGTCAAAGTCAACATTTGTATTAGTTTTGTTTCCTTGTTGTTTTAGTTGTAGGTATAAATAGTTTCCTTTCCTTTGTAATTAGTAGTTAACATAAGTGAAGCATAGTATTCAGTTGTACGTTTTTCCAGAGAGAGAATACGTTAGAGAGAGAGAGAGAGTTCTAGAGAGAGAAAGTGTAATTGTTGGATTTGAAAGATTAATCAAACAGGTAATTTGATTGAAATCTTGTTTGTGTTTGTTTGATTGTGAATAGGAACTAGAATCTGGGAATAACAATTGGTATCAGAGCTTAATCCAAAATCGAAATCAATTCAAGAAAAATGGTCGACACTATGTTCTTCAAGTCCAGATCTGATTTCGAGTTTTAGTGTGTTTTTGGAGTAGATTTTGATTAGGTTGTGTTAGAAAAGCATAATTGATCGAGTTTGTAAAGATTAATTCTTCAATTGCACTGTAATTTTCTCGAATTTTTGGATTTTGTTGAGTTTTTAAGGCACGAGTTCTTGAACACTGTTTCATAGATCAAATTGTAATTTTGAGTGTTTGATTTTGTAATTCGTGTATTGTAAACTGTTAGAATATTGAAATCGAGCATCCCTACAAAGTTTCAAATCAATTGGACAAGTATTGGACCGAAATCAGATGGAAAAATCAATTTTTTGTTCGACAGACTAAAGAACGCGCAAGATCCACGAAATGCGCAAGTTCATCCGCAAGAACGCGCAAGTTGAAGAATTTGGTCTCAAACGCGCAAGGTGTTATCTGCGAGTTCTAGAAACGCGCAGATCTAAGTCTGCGAGTTTGAAATTTGGGAAAAAGTTTCTAAGTGTTGAAACGCGCAAGTAGACACTTGCGAGTTCTACAAACGCGCTAATCGAAGGGTGCGAGTTTGATCCGGAATAGTGATCTGCGAGTTTTTTCGATCTGCGAGTTTGGCCGATCTGCGAGTTTGGTCGATCTGCGAGTTTGGTTGATCTGCGAGTTTGGTCAAAACACGCTAGTAGTGACTAGCGAGTTTTTCAAACACGCACGCCTCTATCTGCGAGTTCTTCAGTGAATAGTCTCTTGCGAGTTTAAGCATCTAGCGAGTTTCTCAGAACACGCAAGTCTTTGCGTGCGAGTTTCACAAACACGCAAGTTTAAGTCTGCGAGTTTTTCTGTGAATAGTTGTTTGCGAGTTTCAGAGCCTGCGAGTTTTAAGCCTTTTTAGTGACTTGCGAGTTTCTATACTTAGAATTTTTTCCTGAGAATTTTTCAAAATTGTAATATGGCTTTTAATAGTGAAAATTTTTTTCTCTAGCGGGACCCCCGTGCTAAGTCTGCGGAGGGGGACAAAATTCTGATTGTGATCAAAATTTCTGAATTTTATTTTCAGAGTCATTTCTATATTCTTGTGATTTCATAATTGGACTAACGATCAGTTTCTAGATTCTTATTGCATATTTGTACAAACAGGTACATACAGGATGACTTCTAGAGACGCTCTCTCAATTGGAACTGATGTCAAGCCTCCGGTGCTGTTCAAAGGAGAATATGAACAATGGACAGATAGATTTTTGGACTTTGTTGATAGACAATCAAATGGAGAGAACATTCTGAAATCTATCACAGAAGGCCCAATGAAGAAACCTACTAAGGAGATTCCTGCTGGTGGTAATGATTCAGATGGAGCTCCGAGAACAAGGAGAGTGGATAAAAAGTATGCTAGTTTTTCTAATGAACAGAAGAAAAGGTTTGATGCTGATAAACAAGCCAGGTCTTTGCTTTTACAAAGCATGACAAATGAGATATATGTGAAAATGGATAGCTACAATGAAACTGCCAAATCAATGTGGGATCAATTAAGAAAAATGATGTTGGGTTCTAGAGTTGGAAACCAAATGAAGGTAGCTAACTGCATAAACATCTACGAAGAATTTAGAGCAAAAGAAAATGAAAGCTTGGAGGAAACCTATGATAGGTTTGTGTTGCTTCTGAATGAGCTTTCCAAGAACAAGGTCAACAAGCAACAGATTGAGAACAATGTAAAGTTTCTCAGCATATTGCAACCTGAATGGAAAGAGCACACGTGAAGGATGAAACAAATGAAGGATTTGAGCGAAATACCTCTACATGAAGTCTACGAGACTCTGCGACAGAATGAAAAAGAGGTAGAAGAGAAAAGAGCTGAGAAAAAGAAAGTTGAGAAAGCTGTTGATCCTATAGCATTAGTGGCTGGAGAGAAAGAGAAAGAAAAGAAAGAGAAGAAGAATAAGAAGAAGACAGTGGTATTTAGTTCTGAATCAGAGTCTGAATCTGATGGAGATGATGGAGAAAGTCTCAAGCAGGCTATGCTACTGTTAACCCGTGCTTTCCAAAAGAAGTTCTACAAGAAGCCGTGATCCACTTCTCAGAGATATTCTTCATCAAGCTCAAAGAACCACGAGCATAGAGAAAGAGTGGAAGGAAATAGAATGATTGAGAAAAAGCCAGAAGAAAAGAAGAAGTATGTAAATGATTACACAAGTACTAAAAAGAAGATGGCTAATGATCTGATCAAATGCTACAACTGTGGCAAGTTCGGACATTATGCAAAAGAATGTCGGAAGCCAAAGGTTCGCAACTCAGAATATTATCAAAACAAATTGCTCTTGGCCAAACAACAAGAAGCTGGCAGGGCATTAATGGCTGAAGATGAATACTGGTTGGATCATTCTGATGAGGAAGAACAAGAAGAGACTGCTCATCTATTCTTGATGGGAAAAGAAGTGAAAGATGATGATTCAGATGATGAGACTGCTGATGAGGTAATGAACTTAACTGAAAATGATTTCATTACCAAAATGGAAGCCATGAGGGTCGAACTTCAATATCTTCAAAATAAATTGAAAAAAGAAAAAGACAGAGTTTCTAGGAGAAATGAAAAGGTCTTTGAGCTCAATACGTCAGTTATTGAGAACAAAGATTTAATTGATTCTCTACGCAAATCTGCTTCTGTTTTTCAAAATGAAAAAGATTGTTTTGAAAGTAAGATTTCTGAATTGCAAAAACAATTGTTTAAGTCTGATTCTGAAAAACAAGAATGTGTTCTAAAATCTTTTAAACTGCAGGTTGAGAACAAGAATTTAGAGAAAAAGGTAAATGGTTTGGAAGCAAAATTGTATCTTAGAGGCCAAACAGATCAAACTATTTTTTTGAATACACCTGATGAAGATGCTGATTTTAAAGAAAAATGGGGATTAGGGTTTAATAATCCTCATTACTTAGAAAAAGCTATCAGAAAACAGCCAGGTCTATATAATGCAAATTATATGTATGCAGCTGATGAATATCCTCATTTTAAACCCAAATTTATCACCAAAGCATCAAAAGAAGTTGAGGAAAAAGAAGATGAGAAAAGAATGAATTTGAAGAAAATGCAACTACCATTCTGTTATGAAAGACTGAATGATAGTTATCTTTCTAAAACACCAAAATTTCTTTCAACTGATTATTTTGCTAGTTATTCTTCGACTGAGATTGAGGCAAAACCTGTTCAAGCCAAAATTTATGTACCTCCACTTGTCTTAGAGAGCAAAATAATTGAGTTAGAAAATATTTTATCTGATGAAAGAATTTTGAGTGATCTAACACAAAACTTATTTTCTACAGTATTAAAGAACACAGATTTTATTTGCAAATCTAAAGTGTGTTCTACATCTTCAAAAGTACCTCAAACTTCTAAGACTGATTTTGATGATCTATTTGAGTCTGCAAATGATTTTCTAAATTTTGATGAAGGGTGTATCGAGGAAATTGATATGTTTGACTTTACTGCTCAACTTCCAAATCATTCTACTTTTATCATAAATGGAAAAGTTTTACCAAGTGTACATGAGAAAGGTGAATCATCAACTAAGGTTGGTGAATCAGTTTCTGGGAATGCTGATTACTATGCTAATGGTAAGAAACATAAGAAACAGCATTCACAGAACAAGAATAACACTGGTAAACGCAAGAAAAATCAATCTCAGAAATCTGACTTTCCTAATAAATCTAAATCTGTTGTTTCAGATTTAAGAACGAAAAGGTCGGAGGCAAGAACCGAATGGCGACCAAAAAGGAAGAATGGTGAGTATACTGAATCAATTTCTGATAATTCATGTAATAGATCTGATAGTAGTGATAGTTTTGTAGTTGGTCAACTTTCTTCTCATAAACAAAACCTTGTAACTTCTTACAAGCGTTATTCAATAAAGCAATTGATTCAATTATCTCCTACTACTACTAAATCTTATCATTATCGGAGAAATGATTTTGCTTATCATCATAATTCTAATGATTGGTTTGGATCTTATCATGTTTATTCTTCAAGATCAAATGTTTTTAGAGGCTTTCAAAAGAAAAGAGGATCCATATTCAAATGGATACCAAAATCTTGTGCTAATCTGTTAGGACCCGTTTTTAAATGGGTACCTAAAATTGTTGTTTCCTGATTTCTCTTGCAGACCCGGCATATGTGGTACTTGGATAGCGGCTGTTCCAAGCATATGACCGGGCAGAAAGCTTTATTGTCTAATTATACAGAGAAATTCAGCGGCAATGTTCGATTTGGAAACAATCAGCTTTCACTAATCTTAGGATATGGTGACATCATTCAAGACAACATAACGATCAGTAAGGTGAGTTATGTCGAAGGCTTAGGGAAATTCTTAAAGGATACCTGCACTTTAACATGTTGTTGTTGTTCTCAGGGGGAGTGAGTAAGAGAAGATTTTAGATGATCTACATTATTTTGAGGGGGAGCATAACTAATTTCTGCATTTTACTTAACTGACAAATTTTTGTGATGCATGATTTTAGGGGGAGCATATAACAAAAGAAGTAAAGAACTATGATTTCTGATTACTTCATATCAGAACTCATACTTTAATCGTTTCACTACTTTATGTCTTTTACATTCGAATAATTTTGTGAATAAAGTTGCTTTGACTAGACTTTGAGATTTTTGCAGGATGAGAGAAGCTGACGAGATCATATCTTAATGACTTCAGCTTGACTTCATGAGATTTAAGATTGCGTGAAAAGGTAAATTTCTTATCTTAATCTCAAATATATCTGAAAGAAGGACAACTTTCAGATATAGAAAACATGTTCTGAAATGTTCAAACCACTTCCCGATTCTTAAACAGATTTTATAATTTGGAAGTGTGATTTTAAATGTTTTCATTTTATTTTTTGTGCTTAATTGTTAAATAAACCGTGTGTTTCCAAAGATAAATACTTGCGTAATGTCTTTTCTACATACTTTCAAGTATTCACACACATCGGTTTAATTTTTGGTCAAATTGTTCTTACCATGTCTCTAAATTGAAACAATTTTTCGATGGTAAGACACCCCGCTTGTACTTTAAAGAATTTTGAGCGATATTTCATTTCGAAACATCATTTCAAGAATGTCTATATTTTTTGTTATTCCCAATATTCAAGTTCTAATTGATACAAACACAATCAAGATGAGAATTTGAATCCATATGTCATTGATGAATCAAATTACAATCAAACTCACTCTCTCTCTACAAACACTCTCTCTCACTAGAATGATATTCAATGAACTCTTCTCTAATATGCTCTCTCAATCACAATCTGAATTCACACACTTACAATCTTACTTACTTACTGATTACAAAGGAAACAAGGTATTTATACCTCAAACAATTACAAAGAAACAAAATAAAAATACAATATGTTGACTTTGACTTTATTAACAAAAGACTTTGACTTTCACTAGAGAGTTGACTTTCAGCCTTTGACATCTTGAACTTTAGTCTTCAATCTTTATGATCTTGAATCCAATAAATTTGTGCTCTAACAATCTCCCCCTTTGGATCAAGATCATTACTAAAAGATTTAGCAATGCGATCTTCTCTCTTTAAGCTCGATTTGATTAAGCTCCCCCTTTGATCAACCTTTAACTTCTCTTGCAATCTCCCCTTTTATACAAACATGATATACAAACTCCCCCTTAACACGATGAAATTCTTCATTGATAAACTTTGTCTTCAAAAACATTCATCAATCTTCTAAACGTCTGATCTTTAAACAGAATAGCATTCTCTCCCAAAGGTTGTAACCAAACCTCTTTCAGACACCAATCTAATTGCTTCAGCAAATTATCTTCAACAAACAAATTATCTTCAACAAACTAAAATCTTTGAACTCTTTTCGTCTTTGAACAACAATCTTCCTTTAACAATCAATTCTTGGACATTTTCTCTCAACTTTAACATATCTTATTCAAACATTTCTTGTATTCTTCTCCCCCTTTTTGATGATTTGAGCATCTATATCATCAAATCTTTTATTCCAAGAAATGTCTTTGACCATTCTGATCTGTCAAACTGAGCCTCTGATTCTGTGATCCATAACCAAGTATTCATCTAGATCTTTGCAAATCCAGACAAAATAAGAATATGTAACTCCTGAATCAACAGATGAATCAGTTAAAATGCCTGTCAGTAACACAAAGTCACTATGTGTAACGAATACACAATATAAAGGAGCTTTTATGATGTTCACTCCCCCAAACAAATTCCTTGTGTGTTCGTGCATGTGTAGAAAGAATTAAGCACGATGATTGCTTTTCAATAAGGCTCAAAGTTGTGTAAACCACTGAGACAACAGTAGATAAACACATACTCAATGTGCATGATTGAAGTGTGAAGGTGGGGCAGACTTCCTACTTTTTCAATATCCAGATTTTCCAAATGAAAACCAGATAGATTATATTCTGCGTCCCCATGAAAATATAAAACATTTTCTTGTTAAGAAGAAAATGAGTGGATGGTGGGGTGAAAGTCAAGAGTTGGCATGGGCTAGTTGCCTGTTTCAATAACGTTCACCAAAGAGTTGTTAAGCGCTAGTAATGTGGCAGCCCGGCTCAGAAAGTAGTTGGTGCAGAGTTTAATATTCTTTTACTCTGTTCGCACACCCTCTTTCTTTTTAATCATTAAGCTCACAACTAACCAATCTCTCTTTTCAATTTTACCTCATCACATCCACACTCATTTATTTTCGACTCCTCACACTCAATTACTAAAGGATTAACTTCTTGTGTAGAAATCACTGGTTAACGTGATTCCATAGAATTTCATTGAAGTCCTAGCACAAAGAACCCATGTAATCCTATGAAGCATGTGTTGCTCAAGATGGTTTAACTTTATCAGTTAAAGATCATATACAAATGTCAGACGAATGTATACTCAAAAAATATAATCATGAATATATGAACATTTTGAAACATTGAATTATTTTCAAACAAATATATTGAATGAATGAACATGAAAGCAAGAAACTTGTTTGAAAATCTGACATTATATGAAAAATGATCAGAAATGAATGATATAACAAACAAAGCTTATGGTCAAGAATAATGGATATGTGTCTATACGAAACAAAATATAGACATTCTCGAAATGACGTTTCGAAATGATATATCGCTCAAAATTCTTTAAAGTACAAGCGGGGTGTCTTACCATCGAAATTATGTTTCAATATGAGACATGGTAAGAACAATTTGAACAAAAATTAAACCGGTGTGTGTAAATACTTGAAAGTATGTAGAAAAGACAATACGCAAGTATTTATCTTTGGAAACACACGGTTTATTTATCAATTAAGACAAAAATAAAACGAAAACATTTAAAATCACACTTCCAATTCATGAAAACTGTTAAAGAATCGGGAAGTGGTTTGAACATTTAAGAACATGTTTTCTATGATTGAAAGTTGTCCATATTTCAACCATATATGAGATTAAGATAAGAAATTTAACCTTTCTGTGCAATCTTAGATCTCATGAAGTCAGCTGAAGTCATAAAGATATGATCTTGATAGCTTCTCTCATTCTGCACAAGTCTCAAAGTCTAGTCAAAGCAACTTTATTCACAAATTTATTTGAATGTAAAAGACATAAAGCAGTAAAACGATTAAAGTTCGAGTTCTGATTTTAAATAATCAGAAATCATAGTCTTATTCCTTTTGACATGACTTGTATATGCTCCCCCTAAAATCATACATCACAAAAATTTATTTGTCTGTTAAGTAAAATGCAGAAACTAGATATGCTCCCCCTCAAAATAATGTAGATCATCTAAAATCTTCTCTTATTTCCCCCTGAGAACAACAACAACATGTTAAAGTGCAGGTATCCTTTCAGAATTAAAATCGAACATTGCCGCTGAATTTCTCTGTATAATTAGACAATAAAGCTTTTTGCCCAGTCATATGCTTGGAACATCCACTGTCCAAGTACCACATATGTCGGGTCTACAAGAGAAATCAGGAAACAATAACTTTAGGTACCCATTTAAAAACGGGTCCTAACAGATTCGTATAGACAATATCCGTTATTTTTTATCATAAGCCTTAATTGCTATATCATTTCATTTCTGATCATTTTCATACAATGTCAGATTTTCAAACAAGTCTTTTGCATTCATGTTCATTCATTCAGTATACTTGTTTGAAAACACTTCAATGTCTAAAAATGCTCAAATCTTCATGATTATTTTCTGAGCATATTTACATCTGACATTTGTATATGAGCTTTAACTGCTAAAGTTAAATCATCTGAGCAAAACGTTCTTCTAGGATCATACATGGGTTCTTTGTGCTAGGAATTAACTGAACTTCTATGAAATCACGTTAACCAGTGATTTCTACCCAAGAAGTTAATCCATAGAGATTGAGTGTGAGGAGTCTAAAAGAAATGAGTGTGGGTGTGATGAGGTAAAATGTAAAGGAGAGTTTGGTTAGTAGTGAGCTTATTGATCAAAATAAAGAGGGTGTGAGAACAGAGTAAAAGAATATCAAACTCTACACCAACTACTTTTTGAGCCGGGCAACCACATTACTAGCATTTCACAATTCTTTGGTGAACGTTATTGAAACAGGCAAATAGCCCATGACAACTCTTGCTTAAACCCCACCAACCACTCATTTTCTTCTCAAAAAGAAAATGGTTCACATTTTCAAGGGGATGCAGCATATTATCTATCTGGTTTTCATTTGGAAAATCTGGATATTGAAAAAGAAGGAAGTCTGCCCCACCTTCGCACTTCAATCATGCACATTGAGTCTGTGTTTATCTACTGTTGTCTCAGTGGTTTACACTATGTTGAGCCTTAAAAAGCAATTATGCGTGCTTAATTCTTTCTACACGTGCACGAACACACAAAGAATTTGTTTCTTTGTCATAACATTCATAGAAATTGCCTTTGTGGTGTTTCGATGATTGGATGGAAGCCCTGGGGGAGTGAACATCAAAAAGCTCCTTTATATTGTGTATTCGTTACACACAGTGACTTTGTGTTACTGACAGGCATTTTAACTGATTCATTTGTTGATTCAGGGGTTACATGTTCTTATTTTGTCTGGATTTGCAAAGATCTAGATGAATACTTGGTTATGGATCACAGAATTAGAGGCTCAGTTTGACAAATCAGAATGGTCAAAGACATTTCTTGGAAGAAAAGTTTTGATGATATAGATGCTCAAATCATCAAAAAGGGGGAGATGGTATCAAGAAATGATAAAGTTTTGAGAGATGATTTTCAGAAATGTCCAAGTCAGAAAAGTTCAAAGTAAAGATTTGAAGATTTGAAGATTTGAAGAAGATCAAAGAATTTCTGAAGATTTGAGGAAATTTTTCTTTGAAGATTATTTGCTAAAGCAATTCGAGTTGATTCTGAAGATAATTTCTTTCCAAAGTCTGAAAGTATCTTGTGAAAGTTTTGGGGAGATTGTTAATCGTTTGAAGACAGTTTTGGAAAGAATATCGTCAAAGAAAAAGGGGAGATTGTACTGACAGAGCTCAAAGTGAAGACTGTATTGCTATTTCTTTCAACGGTGATCTTGAATCCAAAGGGGGAGATTGTTAGAGCATAAATCTGTTGGATACAAGATCAAGAAGATAAAAGTCAAGGTTTAAGAAGTCAAAGCTGAAGAAAGTCAACTCTCAAGTTAAAGTCAAAGTCTTTTGTTAATAAAAGTCAAAGTCAACATTTGTATTAGTTTTGTTTCCTTGTTGTTTTAATTGTAGGTATAAATAGTTTCCTTTCCTTTGTAATTAGTAGTTAACATAAGTGAAGCATAGTATTCAGTTGTACGTTTTTCCAGAGAGAGAATACGTTAGAGAGAGAGAGAGAGTTCTAGAGAGAGAAAGTGTAATTGTTGGATTTGAAAGATTAATCAAACAGGTAATTTGATTGAAATCTTGTTTGTGTTTGTTTGATTGTGAATAGGAACTAGAATCTGGGAATAACATAACCATATACCTATTTTAGCAGGCTATATATACCAAGGATAAAACTCTCACAACACTAAACGCGTACATAAGAGAAACAATCACAACACATGACCTTTACAATGCTTGATTTTGACTTTTATTACAAAGAGACTTTGACTTTCTGCTTGAAAGTTGACTTGAGCTTTGACTTGCTTGACTTTCAGTCTTCAAACTTCATGATCTTGTATCCAACAAATATATACACTAACACAGTACATGACCCTTCACACACATACCCAACTTAAGATGCATAACTGAGAGCTAACAGATATTGGAATTTTTAACTGCAAACAAATATATGAAATAGCTCAAGTTCCAACTAAGGCGACTGGTGCTATTAAAATTAGATTTGTCTTGACTTTTCTAAATCCGAACATTACATGTCTTACTTTTATAAGTTATTCTGTCCTACTTTGTACTAGCTTACTTCCAAGCACCCTACGTGCATTCTTAGCACTAATCTTGTCTAAAAGAAGAAAATTACATTAATTATAACTTCACTTAAACTTACTGCATTGTCGCACAATGCTACAGTGTACGTACGTTGAATTATGGTGTATCTAACATGTGTTATGTTCATATTGATCAATGTACGATACCAATACTGGTTTGTACCTAAAGTTGAAGCACCGTTCTTACAACTAACAGTTCAAGCTTAGGCTATAGATCATAACCTATTTCTCTTGAACTACGGCTCTGATACCATCTTGTAACACCCACATTTTACCATGAGAAATGTTACATAATCTAAAAACAATTCCTCTAAAGATACTCCAAAATAACGGCTAAATTAAAACTTTAAACCTTAAACCGTTTGCATTGGAAGACTTTAAAACAATAAATATGTAACTTAATGCTAACTTGTCCCATACCGGATTGCATTACAAATTTATCTATCATATATGTCTGAACATAAATATTGAACTTAGATGGACTAGGAAAGTCTCTATGTGTGCCCCTTTCCTTTATCCAACCTGAAACCTTCCATCCCCGAGATGCATACTATAGTCAGCGTATAAAGCTCAGTGATTTCATGATTTACGTAAATAAATTATTTCACATAATACATAACAACTTGTAAACTTTGTATCAAATAGTATGCATTTTCTTAAACACATGCAACGCTGAAAGAAAAGAGACCTCATAACTGTCTCCTCAAGTAAGGACTGATAAGTTGCAAGCATTCTCTGGGTGTGTACGGCTCACCTATAGCCAGTAACCCATTACGGGGTCGTGTTGTCATGTCACAGACATTCCCTGGTGTGTACGGCTCACACAGAACCAGTCACCAATTTCGGGGTCGTGTCTCCCCTTAAATGTGACAAACCAAACTAACATCTCATACTCCGAACCATGCACCATTTGTACAATATAAACCAACTGAAAATCCAAGCATTTTAAATATGTTTAAAAACTGGAAAACAATTAGCATGCATGCTCCATGAAACTCCACATATATATAAACATATATCAATGACATGTATTTAAATCATTATCATGCATAACATTCACCATATAGAACATGTAATGCTCAAAATAAATTTCTACGTAGGTATGCATCCCATTGTAAGTCTCATGAAAACTCATCTGATTGCATGTAGTTTGGCTATTGATAGTTCTTGACTGAAAACCTACACATTTCATACCACCATATCCAATTAATGGCTTATTTTCTCCAAAAGTTAACAAAAGTCAATTATGGTCAACCCGACTTGACCTAAAGTCAAACTCCAAAACTGGATCACTTAATGACTCAAATATTTCCATTTAGTCTCATCGTCAAAACACTTGCGGGTCAAACGGGGTAAAAGTCAACATTTGGTCAACTCGGTCAACGTCGACTAACTTTAGTTAAACCCAAGTCTAAAACTCGATGACGTCCCAAAACGTCAAAATAATAATCTTATAATCTTATAAAGCCATCACTCCATATTAAAGCGTTCCAATAATTAATTAAGTCTAATTACGACGCTTTAATTTAATAAACCTCCAAGTGTTACGGTTAGTAACGACGCTTAACGTCGGTTTATCTTTTAAATAACTAAAGGAATTATTTGTTCCGCATTTAAACGTCTTGATAATAATTATCCTTATTATGATGCTTCAATTCTCATTTTTAAACTACCTAAATAAATAATTCCCTTTCAAAATAACTAAATAAATAGTTATTGTAACCACCTCTTAAAATACCAAATCCCAAAGTACTATAGGGGAATTTTAGAAATTATAAAAAGATAAATAACTGGAATCGAGTCAAACGTGCATTTTATAAATCTAAAGAAAACTTGCTGAAATTTCTAGAATGATATTGTGGCAGAAATCATATGTATAGAACTTTAAAGGCTATGATACAATTTTATGAAGTTTAAAATAAATTTATGTGGTTCACATGAAACAAGAAAATAAAATGCAACCTCCCATAACATGGGATTATTTTTTTTTTGCTAGTGTTGGATACCGTGCGTTGCGCGGTAGTGATAATTTTTAAAAAAATATTAAAGTTAAATGGGTTGATGATCACATATTAAATATTAAACTAATATAAATCCGTATTACACTTGATATAAAACTATTTTATCATATTTCTTAGTTATTTCTTTTAATATATATATACACATATATATATATATATATATATATATATATAGTGTTTGGTTCATTTGAGAAATGGTAAATATATGAGAAATAGAGAAATAATCCTAGCCATTCATATGGTCAAGATCGGATTTGACCAGTCAAATATTGCGGCTTTGACCAGTCAAAAGTTGCGGCTATCCAAAAAATAGAAGGACAATTTCGTAAATTTTACAAAACACACGGGTTGTGTTCATATATGAACATGTATAATTCACATATGAACTATATGTTCATATATGAATCAGTGCAATTCACAACTGAACTCTTTTAACTGATTCATATATGAACCTTTGTGATTCATATATGAATCAGTTGAACTAACTAACAGATTCATATATGAACCTTTGTGATTCATATATGAATCTGTATGAATCACAAAGATTCATATATGAACCTTTGTGAATCACAAAGATTCATATATGAATCAGTTAAACTAATTAACAGATTCATATATGAATCTTTGTGATTCATACAGATTCATATATGAACTCATCTCGTGTATTTTACGAAATTACCCCTCTACCTTTTATAGACCACACAAGGAATTATCCGGTACTTCGCGGTCAAAGCCGCAAATGTTGACCAGATGAATGGTTAAGATTACTTCTCTATTTCTCATATATTTACCATTTCTCAAATGAACCTCTCCCTATATATATATGTATATATATATATGTATATATATATATATATAATTAAGATCTACATCATACATAATCAAATTTTGTAATTGGCTTAAAATGATAAAAGGAATACGTGAAACTATTAATTATAATGAAGATCGTTTTGTCATAACTCCTAATATATTGAATTATTGATTTATTTTCATTCCCATTCCAAACCCCTCAATACCTCCAACCAAACACCCCCTTAGATTCGCCATGCAAATTAGGTGTTACCTACCATATATTTTTAGAAAGTATTCCTTCCCAAACCTATGGTTGCAAGGAGAGTAACAATAGTTGTTGTCAGTATTACGACCACTTTGACTATAAGCAAGTTCAATTGAATTGTTTGTTTTTTGTATTTTACATGTTTGAATTTTTTTTTGATCTACGTGAGACTGTTTTGTAAAAAAACTTGAAAATGATGTTTTAATCTTCCATATAAAACAAAAGGTATTATATCAATTCTAATTCCATTTTTATTTATAGCTTGATCTCAATTTAAATTAAAAAATGAAACTGAAATAATTTATATATTAATGACTTTAGCATGCTATTCTTTCTAATTTTATATGTTTGGTTGTTTTAATTTAATCTTTATGCATTGCTTCTATCATCTTCTTTTATACATATTGCTATATTAATTCTAATAAGTTTTATTTTTTATTATAATTTTAATTATACATATTAATTCTAGAAGTTTTTTATTCTAATTTTATATGTTTGGTTGATTTGGGTTTTGTTATTTACACCCCCACCTCTATTTTATAGGTACAATTAAAGGTGCAAAAAAATTTGAAAAAGTTACCTTATTTGAAAAGTTATTTCATTTTTTTTCTCTCTCTCACTTAATTACTCTCTTTTTTTCCTCTTTCTCATTGTTTTTTGTTTTTAAATAAATAGACTAAAAAGACAAATTCCTTATTATTTATAAACTAGAAACGAATGCAACGAGATGCATTACGATTTTAATGTTTCCTTTTATTTTTTGTTTTTTTATCGATTTACAGTACAATTTTGGATGGATTTGAGAGAGTGATAATGATTTTTTCTATAAATTTGTTTAATTTAAGCTTAATAATATAATACTTTTTATATAAAAAAATAAGTATTTTGTTGGAATTCAATGATTATCTCATATATTTTAAATTATTTATACTTAAATTGAGATGTTTATCCTGTTTTGATTTATGTGTATCAGTTAGTTATGAATTCAAACATATGGCTTTAGAAATTTGTACTCATGCGTCATTACTTGTAATCTTGAATTTTAAGTAATGTGTATCAATAAATATTACTTAATGCATAAAAGTTTGTTTTTAAGAGTTTTATTCGATATGTTAATAATAATGTAATTTATTTTAGATTTAATAATATAATGTTTTTTAATAAAATAAACATTAAATATTGTGTTAGATTTTTTTTAATTATATTTTAGATTTTTTATATTTTAAACTTGATTTTTTATCCTGTATTTAGTTATACGGGGAGTGATTTTAAAGGAGTTGAAGGGGGAGTGATTTTAGGGAGTAAAAATGGTTAGAGATAAAGATTGAAAGTTAATAAATAACATTAATTGTAATACAGAAAACTTTAATGGTTGTTTTTAAGATATTTTAAGTAATTAACAATAAATAGCGGTACATTAAGCTTTAGCAATTGCTTTTAATTTTTTTTTATAAATACTTTATAATATAGTATAGATAATTGTTGGGTTTTAATGCAATTTGTAACCGATAAAACGCAACGGAAAAATAAATAAATTTGGTTACAACAATTATATAGAAAACTTTTCTAAATAAACTTAAAACCCAATCAGATTCAATGATGCATTTAATCAAAATAAAACCACACCATAGGGTGTTTAGAATATGTACCTTTTGTAGATCAGTCGGAATTGGAATGGAGCACCAAGAAACCAAAGTAGGTTTCCTCTATTGGTAGTCCACACACGAACGCGTTTTCGGTCTCCACCGGGTGCTAGCCCAAGAACCCTAGATTTATATGTGTTTTATAGAAAAGAAAAGGTTTATTTTCTGTATTTTTCTGATAGACTAATTCTAATTATTTCAATCGTATATAAAAACGGTTTAGTCTAACGCCTTATTTATACCAAAAGAATTATAGTTAGACTATAATTCAACTAAGGATTAAATAAGGTTTAATAATTATCTGTAATATTTAAATTCAAATTTAAATATATATATATATATATATATATATATATATATATATATAATTATCTTTTAAACTTTAAATATAATTATATATAATTACAGATAATACCCCGTAATTAACATAATTACGTTTTCACCCTGTAATTATCATAATTACAGTTTAACACATATTTTCTTAATTATCCTTTAAGAATAATTATTTTCTTAATTAACTTGATTTAATTCGGGTTTCTAAAGATGGAAACAAACGCATTCTTTGTGTGTGACCCTATAGGTTTACATACTCCTCAACAATATCTCTGTGTGACATGTGTCGTGGGCATATAATAACTTACAATAATAATATATCATTTATTTTATACCAACTGTATACATTTCTACCAGATTTTATAAAATAATTGATATTCTTTTCCAACTTTAAAACTTCGAAAATAACCAATCAATTCTTATTTAAGCATTTAAATATCTGAAGAAGAATCCATCAATTCTTAAGCAACCTTTAAAAATTCAGATGATAACTCATCAATTTTTATTAAAACTTTGAATATGGATTAGTTATGTTGTATTATTTTTCTATGATAAAAAATATTCTTATAATAAAAATATATATAAAATATATTGTTAACATGTAGAAAAATAATAATAATAATATATAAAATGATGTTAATATTGAAAAAGTTATATTTATAAAAATACTTAAAAGTTTAAAGTACATAATTTATTTTTTCTTGTAAATGAACATATTATCTTAAATGTTAATAGATAGAAACAAAAATAAAAAACTTAATTACAAATAAAAATAAAAAATATTTAAAATAATAATCATGAATTTTTACAATAATAATAATAATAAGTGATGTATAAAAAAATGATAACAATGTAATAATAAAAAAGAATTAAAATATAAAATGATATGATGATGTAATTAATGAATTATAATGATTAATAGGTAGGAAGGGGTGCATTTGACATATAGATGGGGGTGCAAATATCCTTACCCGTTGATTTTAATTTAGTGATATTAAATGTAATATGTATTTTATTTATTGATGAGAGGGTTAATAATAAGTATTTAGTTATAAATTGATTGTAATTAGTGAAATTAAATATAATAAGTATTTCATTTATTAATGGGTAGTTAATAATAAGTATTTAATTATATATTAGTTCTGAATATATATTTATATATATATATATATATATATATATATATATATTTTTTGGTTCTAATTTCATTTATATTAATTTATATATTGATTTTAATAAAAATTTAATGATAGTAATACTTTTTAATTTATTTTTTATTTTAAGATATATAGAAATTATTATAAACATTTGCTTTTATTTAACAATATATATATATATATATATCAAATTTTAGATATTTAATTTGACTTGAAAATAATACAAATCAGTGAAACTCGTGTGCGATCAGTTAATAAATATATTATTTTTAGATAATATAATCGATAATGATCATAAGGTATTATAAGTGTCATCTTCATTTTATTTAATTATATTAAATTATAATAATTTATTCTCATATAGATACAAATACAAATATACATAATATTATATTCAAGTGTCATGTAAATAAATTTATACATATTAATCGTAACTTCATTCATATAAATGAGTTTTTAAACATATTGATTATACATACGTGTGTATATATATATATATTCATTAGTTATTATGTAAATAAAAAATTAGAGTTATGTGAAATAAAAGAAACAAAGAAATTTGAGTTTAACTAAAGAAAATGAATAGTCTAATTAATTTAATGTTTTCTAATAATTATATTAATAAAAAATGACAAAAATTCAGAAAAATGTAAAATAAAATAAAAATATTATTATATTCAAGTTTCTTTTAAATATATAGTGTATATATATATATATTATATTCAAGTACGTAAATAAATATATATATTGATCGGAATTTTATTTATATAAATGAGTTTATAATTATTTTGAATATATATGTGTATATATATATATATATTCAATAATTGTTGTATAAATAAAAAATAGTGTCATGTGAAATAAAAGAATTAAAAAAATATTGGATGTAACCAAGAAAACAAAAATGAATAGTCTAATTAACTTAATGTTTTGATAATAGTTAAATTAGTAAAAAGGAAAATTTTGAGAACACATAAAATTGGGATTGAGATGCTTAAAAATGTCATTTTATTGTTGGTGTTTTTTCTTATAAAATTACAAATTGATAAACTATAAAAAAAACATAAAAGATGGAGATGAGAATCCACAACAAAAACAAAAGGTAAATAAAAATTCTCACAAAATTCTTAAGCCTCAATTGAGGCATCTGTAATAACCACATCTGTCGGTCCGTGTGATTGAACACGATCTTTACCAGATAATCAAACACAAACAGATAAGATAAACCAACCTGTTTGATTAATAAACAAAGGATTACAGATTGATGTTTTCGTTGAAGCTCTCCCTGTTTTCTCTCTGATGAATAGTGTTCTTGATGAGATCAGATTGTTTGTTAAGTAAGATTCCTTTTATTATGAGATATCTAATATCTCATCTAATACTTAAACATAATATCTAACAAACATATTATCTAATAACTAAATAATATCTAAACTAATAACTAATATTAAAACAATAATTAACTTTGACATTTATTACAAACTAACATTAGACTTATATCGAGAGTGGCTTTTCAGCTTTAGCTTCAGATTCCAATCTTCAGATTGGATGATCTTGAATCCAATAAATCTGTGATCTAACAATCTCCCCCTTTGGATCAAGACCATTACAAAATGATTTAGCAATTCATTCTTCTCTTTCAGCTCAGAAGACGCAATCTCTTTCTTGTTCATCAATATATAATAATCTCCAGTTTTAGCTCAGAATGCTTTAGCAAAGTATCTTCAAAGAAAATTTCTCTCAGATCAACATGTCTTCAGAATACTTTGATCTCTCGCATTTCTTGGTTAGCTCTTCTCCCATTTCTTCAGAATACTTGGAAGAATTCTCTAAACTTTTGATTTAGCTCCCATTTCTTGATTAGCTTTCTCCCCCTTTTTGATGAAAAGTGCAACGACTTCATCAAAACTTTAGCAAAAATGTGTTTCATAAGGAGCTGTTGATCCGTCAATTCAAAATATATTCATCCAGATCTTTGCAAATCCAGACAAAATAATCGTTTAACACCTGAATCAACAAATGAATCAGTTAACAATCCTGTCAGTAACACAACGTTACTGTGTGTAACGAATACACATTGTAAAGGAGCTTTTTGATGTTCACTCCCCCAGGGCTTCCATTCAATCATCGAAACACCACAAAGGTAAATTCTATGAACGTTATGACAAAGAAACAAATTCCTTGTGTGTTCGTGCAAGTGATAGAAAGAATTAAGCACGTGATGATTGCTTATAGGCTCAAAATTGTGTAAACCACTGAGACAACAGTAGATAAACACAGACTCAATGTGCATGATTGAAGTGCGAAGGTGGGGCAGACTTCCTTCTTTTCAATATCCAGATTTTCCAAATGAAAATCAGATAGCAAATGTGTTGCTTCCCCTTTGAAAAATGAAACATTTTCGTTTTGAGAAGAAAATGAGTAGTTGGTGAGGTTTGATCAAGAGTTGGCATGGGCTAGTTGCCTTTTTCAATAATGATCACCAAAGAGTTATGAAACATTAGAATTGTGGCTGCCCGACTCAGAAAAAGTTGGTGCAGAGTTCTGATATTCTTTTACTCTGTTATCACACCCTCTTTAGCTCACTCTTCTTTTAGTTCTGATATGCTTTTACTCTGTTCTCACACCCTCTTTTTTTAAACATTTAGTTCACTCTAACCAAACTCCCTTTTCATTATACCTCATCACACATCCCACACTCATTTCTTTTGACTTCTTACACTCAATCACTATGGATTAACCTCTTGGGTAGAAATCACTGGTTAAGGTGATTCCATAGAAGTTGTGTTAAGTCCTAGCACAATGAAATCCCATGTTTTCCTAGAAAGCATGTGATGCTCAATATGGTTTAACTATTTCAGTTAAAGCTCAAATTAGATCTAGAAAACATTTAAAAGTCACACTTCCAATTCATGAATTCGTTTTGAGAATCGGGAAGTGGTTTGAACATTTAAGAACAATGTTTTCTATGATTGAAAGTTGTCCTCCTTTCAACCATATATGAGATGAAGATAAAGAATTATACCTTCACGTGCAATCTTACATCTCATGAAGTAAAGCTTAAAGTCATAAAGATATGATCTTGTAAGCATCTCTCAAACTGCAAAAGTCTTATGTCATAGTCAAAGCAAATTTATTCACTTAAATTAAAAATACAAAAAGCAGTAAAACTATGAAAGTATGAGTTCTGATCAGAAATAATCAGAAGTCATAGGTCTTTTACTCCCCCTGAAATTATGCATTTGAAAAATATTATTGAAAAAGATATGCATAAAATTTCAGACAAATATGTATGTACTCCCCCTTGATGGTTGATTTCCTCATTGGAGTATTGGAGTATAATCTCTTATCAGCACAGGAGTAAAGTCTTTTGATCACTGAAGTACGAGTCCTAAACTGTTGTGTTTAGAAGTCATTCTTCGTTGAAGTACGGGTTCTGAACTGCTGTGTTCAAAATCCATTTTCTTGACATTGATGTGCGGGTCTTGAACTGTATTTTTCAAGAGCCTTTTTATCTCCTACTCCCCCTTGACAGTAGGTGCCTGCAACACAGTTTTAGCTTTTGGTACCCACTGGTATTTGGGTCCATGAGTGTTAGTTGTAGTTCTTGTGGGGGTAACTGAGTAAGAACCATACCAGTAATGATCATTAGTCTTGTGAACAGAATCATGTGTACGACAATAAGAACAATAGAATTTCTTACCTGACAAATTGATTAATTGATCTCTCGTATAGACAACATCAAGTTTACCTTTACGCGCATTGTTCTTCTTGGCATTCTGCGTATGTACACATGACTTCTTACTTTTCATCTCATATTTCTTCTTTGCTTCAACTGGTTTCCTGTTCCAGACCAGTTCTTCTTCTTTGTAGTTGTTTCTCCTTCTTTGATGTGTACCTGAACCATCTATATTTCTATCAAAGAAAAGGTTAGAACTACGAATCTGATTAGAAGATTTAACTGACCTTTTTGAAGAAACAGGTTTAGATGTTGAACTTGCAGCTGACTTGAATGAGCATTCTGAATCAGCTGAATCATCTCCAGGTGAGTGGACAATTGACTCTGGAGTCTTGTGCTCAGTCACCACCACCATTGAAATAATCTTTTCAAGCTCATTAATCTTTGAAGAATAACTGTCTCCTTATTTGACAAGAAGGTCAATCTTCGTCTCAAGCTCACACTTCTTTTTTTTCTCTTTTTGTGCACACTTAGAAAGTTCAGATAGCTTTGCATTAAGCTTTCTAATTGCAGCTTCAAAGGTGCTTCTCTTTTCTTCAAATCCATTCTTAGCACCCTTTCTTCCATCTGATATCTCTTTTAAGAATCCAACGTTCTTCTGTTCAATTGCCTTCTTCTCTTTGGCAAACTGATCTCTTTCCAAAATGATTACTTTCTTAAAGTTACTAACTTGTTGATAACGCTTTAAACATTTAAGCTCAATCACCTTCTTCTCTTCAATACACTTCTTGGAAAAATCTGAGAACATCTTCTCAAACTCTGATATTTTCTTTTGAAGATTAGCATTTGCACTCTCCAAGTTCTTGAATTTCTTCTCATTCATCTCAACAGACTCTTGCTTCTGTATTTGAGCTTCCAAATCAGAAATCTGTCATTTTAATTCAGAGTTCTCAGCTTCCAACACCTTAACTTTTTCTATTGGAGACAATATTGATTTACCTTCAAGATGATCCCATAACCTTTTTGCTGTAGCCCATTTGCTATTTATTTGAATAGAAATCTCTTATGAAATTCCTTTCAATATAAGAATTTTGGCAAATTTATCAGCTTCATGTCTCCTTCTCTGCTCATCTGTGTATTCATTAAGGTATACTGTAACCTCTTTCATTTCCAAAAATCCATAAGCTCCTCGAAAAGAATTGAACATTGTTGGAATTTTCATCATCCCTTCCTGCAAAGATAATCTGATATAAGTGTTCTATTCATGTTTGTCAATAAAGTCTAAGAAATGGATTTTCCACTGCTCATATTTTCCTCTGACTAAAACAAGAGGTTTCATATCAGTTCCAATTGATAAAAAATCTTTCGAAATAGACATCTGGTCTAGTTGATACTGGTCTTTAAGATCTGAAACTTTCTGTGACAGACCTTTCTCTCTAGGTGGAGCAAAGAAATCATCATCCATGATTCCTATAACAAAAGAACTTGACAGATATGATCGTTAATCCAAATAAAATCAAATAAAATTCAGAAATAAAATTTCAAAATTTAACCAAGTCAGGAACTGGCGCAAAAAAACACAATTTGCGCTTAAAGAAGGTGGCGCAAAAGTCAAGTTTACGTTAGAAGAAGCTGGCGCGAAAATAATTTTGTGTGAGTAAAGGGACGCGCATACTGGAGGTTTGCACGAGAAGTAGGTCGCGCATTTTGAGGACTTTGTGCGAGACGTTGATGGCGCAAAGCAAGTGTGGATTGTTTCGACCGGGGTCCTGCTGACCGGAGTGGACCGGTGTCGACCGGTGTCAAGATTTGACCGGAGTCGACCGGAGTCTTGTGTGGCACCAAGGAAGGTTTGCACTAACAGTGTGTGGCGCAAAATAAGGTTTGCATGAGACGAAGCTGGAGCAAAACTCACTATGAACTGGCGCAAATACTTGCACTCTCACGAGTTCGTCCCTGTTCTTTGAAAAATCGATCTGATCGCTCAATAGCCCTGTTTTTCAACGATTAGCAGTCCCAAATTTTAACAAATTGACCACTAGCAGTTTTAGAACAGATAACAACCCTTTGATCTCAATAAAAATCACTTTTTGAAAATTAGGTCGATGGAACAGTGACTTTGACGTCGTGTACTGTTTTGCAACTAAATCACAAAATTTGAATCGATTGAAGATCTATACTGAAAATAAACAACACCAACTCGATCTAAAACACTTTTCGATCAAGACCTGATCGATTTCAACACCAATAACACACTAAAACTCAAAAATGATTTTGAAGATAAAGAACACAGAGTCGGTGTTTTTAAAACTTGATTTGAATCTGGTTAGAGCTCTGATACCAATTGTTGGTCCTTGTGATTGAACACGATCTTTACCAGATAAATCAAACACAAATATAAATGATAAACCAACCTGTTCGATTAATAACAATGTGTTGGATCAAATAATTGTATTCAAGATTAAAGGGTCTAAACTGTATTTGTTTGATAGTTAAAGTTAGAGGGTTTATTGTGTAATAAACTAATAGTTATTAGTTCTTGGGCCTCAAGCCCGCTTAGCATTTAGCAAAGCCCATTAGGCATTAAGCCTAGGTATTTATAGTTTTGATTAGTTTAGTTTTAGGGTTAACCTTTAAGAATGCTCATATTCATAATTATAATCCTATAGTGAGGTAGTCGTTTTCGCTGTATTCAAGGGTATCAAGAACACACAAGGTTTAACTGTTTATTCAAGGGATTGGTATATTATTCTGATCTTATATCTCTTGATCTATATTGTGTTCTGTGATTGTTAATCAACTAGATTAAACTGGGATAACAAGTGGTATCAAAGCCTAAAGAATCAAAAAAAATTATATTACTATTCATCGAATCACTGTTCATCGATCTTTTTTTCTGTTTATCGATTTTTTCTGGGTTCAACAAGTAAAAATCGATTGCATGAATTAATGTGTTATTATGCTTAAAATCGATATGATTAGATGTGTTTCATGCTATTGAACGTGATCTGATAAGTTTAACTGCGTTGCAAACCTTCAAGTGATTGAATTTGTGATTTTGTGTTTTCTGGGTTCATAAAGGATTCGACACTGTATTCTTTAAATTGAAGCATGATAGTTGAAATTAACCTTTGCTCTTGCTTGAATTAAGAACGATATATGTTTCTAAGCACACAGATATAATTTTAGCATTCAATTTCTGAGTTTTGTGTGTTTTCTGGGTTGATTTTTCTGGGCTGGTAATCGTGTTCTGGGTCGAACAAGAACATATCGGTCTACTAGGTTTGCGTCTCACAATACCCCAGTCCATACATTTTATCGGTCATACACTATATCGGTCCATACCTTTACCGGTCATAGCACCTCACCGGTCGAATACTTTGTATCGGTCCACATAGATTATCGGTCAAGGCACATTACCGGTCGAGCTCACCTTATCGGTCCTCACCATTATCGGTCTAAGGAAGTTTATCGGTCATAGACTATACCGGTCAAGACCAATACCGGTCGACTCTCTTGTCCGGTTGACAAGCTACCGGTCGAAGCACCAATACCGGTCGAACTCGTTACCGGTCCTCACACCACCCCGGTCGCCCGGTACACACACACAGATCTATACCGGTCGAACACTTTCACCGGTCGAGCATAATATCGGTCATTACAAGTTACCGGTCCAAGCAAGTTACCGGTCGACAGTCACTTTGCGCCAGTGCTTATTCACGCAAGACCAACTTTGCGCCAGTGCCGTCTCGCGCAAACCCCACTTTGCGCGACCCAAGGCTCACGCAAACCTTACTTTGTGTGACACACTGCTCGCGAGAACCCCTGCTTTGCGCCACCCATAGCTCACGCGAATTCCTACTTTGCGCCTTCCACTACTCGCGAGAACCTCTGCTTTGCGCCAACCGTGTCTAGCGCAAATCTCTACTTTGCGCGACCTGACCTTAGCATATATCTGATTTTTGCAAATAGCTTTTCTGTGATTATCTCTGTGCTTTATACTGTATGAGAGGACTACATTTAATTATTTTTGGAAATTTATTTTTCTGAAAATTTTTTAGTGTGGTTTTTATCTTGATTCTAACGATCTCATCTAGTTGGTGGTCTTGATACAGAAAAGTTTGATTACTAACCGTACAGCTAAGATGTCGAATCAACTTCTCTCAATGGGCTCTCAGTCCAAACCTCCTGTCCTCATGGCTAATGAGTATCAGCAATGGAAGACCAGAATGATTCAGTTTCTGAATCACAAGAGCAGAGATTACATGGCAGCAATCATTAATGGTCCAGAAAATCCAATGATCACAGTAAAGGGTCAAGCTGCAACAGAAACCTCTCCAGAAATCCCTGACAGACAGGTTCCTAAACCTTATCAGTTCTTTACTGAAAAGCAGAAAGCACAGTACAAGATTGAGGAAGAGGCTCTAATTTATCTGACTATGGCTATTCCAAACGACATCTACAATCGTGTAGACAGTCAGAGCTCTGCTAAAGCAATCAGGGATGAACTAGCAAGACAGTTTGAAGGAAGTGAAGCCTCCATCCAAGCTAAAGCAGAATCTGTGCATAAATGCATTCATTCAATGTAGCCATTTTGAGAGATCGTCTACACTTTCTCTCTCTAGGTTTTGTTCATGTTCTTCGTTTTCAATATGAATAAAAGGTATCTCTCTCAATCTCATTTTGTTCTTATTAATTGAATCATGAGTTGTTGTTGATTATTTGGGATCTACATGTGGTATCATGAATTGTCGGTCCTTGTGATTGAACACGATCTTTACCAGATAAATCAAACACAAAGATAAATGATAAACCAACCTATTCGATTAATAACAATGGATTACAGAGGTTGATGATTTACACTTTGAAGCTCTCTCTCTGTAGTTCTCTGTGATGAACAGTGTTTGTCGATGTTGAGTTGTTGATCAGATTGTTAAGTTGTAAGATTGTTGAGATATTAGATTAATATCTCACCTAATATACTAACAACATAATATCTTAACAAAGATCTAAACTAATATCTAATATTAATATCCTAAAATATCTATTAATTAGATATTTAGGAATAAAACAAAATACTATAATTAACACAGTAATTAACTTTGACATTTATTACAAACTAACATTAGACTTATATCGAGAGTGGTTTTTCAGCTTCAGCTTCAGATTCCAATCTTCAGATTGGATGATCTTGAATCCAATAAATATGTGATCTAACAACATCTATGAGAAATAAGAAAGGGGTCTAAAGTGAAAAAGAGAAATAAGATGGATTTAACCCTAGGATTTAGGGTGATTGATTGTTGGCGGCTGGTATTTTGGGGAAAGAGCGAGAGAGAGAACTTGGGCCGATCGATCGAAGGGAAAAGAGGCTGAGATTGTTGGTGTTCATCAAATCTCCAAGGTAATTCCTAATTCTATTGTTCTTATTGTTGAGTAAGGGTTTATCAATTGAGTTCTCAAGATTGTTAGTTGGGCATTTTAGATATCAAATGTTCTTTTGGGTTCTGGTTTAGCTTTGAAATTTTGCTATAGAAGTATCTTGTGGTTAAGGGGATTATGTGAATCTAGTTCTGCATTTAATTAATGGATGTTTGGGTTGAGTTATTTTTAATTTCTGGTATTAAAAGTTCATTCGGTGGTACCTGCATCGAACTTTCGGAGGGGTTCTCGATCGAACAGGTGGACACCGGTCGATACTCACAGACACCGGTCCAATGTTGGTTTTGCTTAGGCTCTGGTCGAGGCACCGGGGGTGGTAGGCACCGGTCACCGGGGGGAGTAAACCCCGATCCTTATCACACCGGTCACCGGGGGGGGTGAGACCCCGGTCGGTGTCCGCACCGGGTGGCCATCATGACCCCGGTCCCCGGGCTCTATTGGTGGGCCAAAGCCCATATTTATTTTTAATGGGAATTTGCATGTTGGGCTTTGTTTTCTAGAAGGTCGACCCATTGTCCTTTATTTCATTTCAAGGACTCAAGGTACTTTGTCTCGAGTTGATATTCTTGTGGGCCGAGGATACTTTTAGGGCGCGTTTGGTTTGCGGGATTGGAATGGATTTGGAGGGATTTGGATTTCAAATCCATTCCAATCTTGCGTTTGGTTTGCAGGAAAGGATTTCGTTGACCGGATTTCAAATCCGTTGACCATTTTAAAATCCCTCATATGATGGATTTGGAAATCCTTGGCATTGGGCCTGGATTTGAAATACAAATCCGTTGGATTCTAAAGCGTGATCCATACTCAAATTGTATCGATCCAAATTCGACGTTTACCAATAAAAATAAATTCTTTATAAAACAAACAAATAATAATAATAAAAACCTCAATCCAAATCCAATTCCAACAAACCAAATCCAACAAACCAAACACATGAAGGGATTTTAAATCCCCCCAAATCCAAATCACTCCAAATCTAAATCCTTCCTTGAAATCCAATCCAATCCATTCCATTCCATTCCAATTCCGCAAACCAAACGCGCCCTTAGGGAATAGGTGATGTTGGATCATAAATTGTATTCATGATTAAAGTTAAAGTTAAGGGTTTAAACTGCAATTGTGCTAAAGTCATTTAGAGGGTTTATTATGTAATAAGTTAATAGTTATTAAGCTATTGGGCCCAAGCCCATTTGAAAGCCCATTATGATTAAAGCCCATAAGGCTTAGGTATTTAAAGTTATGATTAGTTTAGTTTTAGGTTAGAACTCTGATAATTTTCTAAATAGTTAGCCGTATTTTCTCTGTATTCAAAGGGTATCAAGAACACTCAAGGGTTTCATTGTTTATTCAAGGGATTGGTACGTTTTGTTAATCTTATTATCTCTTGATTATTATTGTGTTGCTTGATTACTTGATTGATTATTTACCAACTAGATTAAAATCTGGGATAACAATTGGTATCAGAGCCAAAAGAATCTATTTTTTGATATTACTGTTCATCGAAAAGTACTATTCATCGTGAAAGTTACTGTTCATCGAAAAATCACTATTCATCGTGAAAGTTACTGTTCATCGAAAATCGATTGCATGATAGTTGATATTTATGCTTCTAAATGCTATCTGATTAACTAGTTGCGTTAAGAATTATCTGAGTGATTGAATTTTATGATTGTGTGTGTTTCTGTGCTGTTCATCGTTCTGGGCTGGTTAAGAACATATCGGTCTTAACACCATTCAGATCGAACATAGTCTATCGGTCGATTAAAGTTTCTGGGTTTGATCTTGGTCGAATCCCAGAAACTCATCGTATTCTTCGGTCTTATCAGTTATCCGATCTTATCAAGTTTAACGTATCTGATAGTCTTTCGACCTGAACCTTCGACCGGGTACTTGCTCAATCCGGTCTTCGTCCTTCGACCGGATACGTATTAATCCGGTCTTGCACCTTCGACCGGATAATTGTTTCTCCGGTCTTCCCATTCGACCGGATAATTGTTTCTCCGGTCTTCCCATTCGACCGGGTACTTGCATACTCCGGTCTTTCCTTCTACCGGTACAGTTCATTCTTCGAAGCACATTTTCCAGTCCTAGACAAATTTTTGCAAGCTGCAACAGGGCCTCTAAAAGCCTAATTTTTTTTTCTAGGGGCGCTGCCCCCATACCCCCGCAAGGGCGTTGCCCCTTGACCCCACCCGCTAACCGGGTAGCGGGACCCCCGTGCTAAGTCTGCGAAGGGGGACAAAAGTTTTGTGCTTGATCAAAATCTTCCTAATTTCATTCTTTAGTATTATTGTTTGTGGTTTATACTGATTAAAAGGACTGCATTTAATTATTTTTGGAAATTTATTTTTCTGAAAATTTTTTAGTGTGATTTTTACTTTTGATTCTAACGATCTCATCTAGTTGGTTGTCTTGGTACAGAAAAGTCTATTTACTAACCTTACAGCTAGGATGTCGTATCAGCTAAATATGTCTGAAGGTTACAGCCTTGATTTTAACAACATGACTCTTTCTGAAGTAAGAGCAAAGGCTAAACAACTTGTTGGACGGTTATCAACATTATCTCGCATGATTGATGAGTATGACAAAGAGGACAAAATGCTCAAAGCTGAGAACAAGGCTTTACAGATTCAGAACTCATCTCTTCTTATTCAGATCAATGCTTTAAAAGAAAATTTAAAAGATTCTGATTCTTTAATTGACTTTGCAGGAATAATTGAGTCTAAAGAAAAAGAGATCTTCGATCTTCAAGTAAAGTTGAAAAGATCTGAGTCAAGCTCTACATGGTCTAAGAAGGATGCAATGCAAAGAGAGCTTGAGGAGCTTAGAAGAAGTACAAGTGTTGCAAGAGATACTAGTACAGGACTAAGACAGATAAATTCTCAACTCTGTGCGGACAGAGATAAGTTTAAAGATAAAGTTCTCAGTCTTGAGGTTGAGATTAATAAGCTGAAAGAAAAGGCAACCCAAGACAGAGACAATACATTAGCTCAAGATGAGATGTTGAAGATTGAGAAAGAAAGAAAAGAATTTGCCAAGAAATTCTCTGATTTCTCCAGAAAAGCCTTTGAAGAGAAGAAATCTTTAGAGCTTAGATGCGTTAAACTTTCTCAACAAGTTTCAGACTTTGAGAAGGTTTCATTCTAGAGAGAGAAAAGGATGAGAATGAGAAGAAGAAAGCTGAGCTGAAGAAAGAAAATATAGACTTTTCTGAAGAAAAGAAAATATTTGAGACCGAGATAGCCAAGCTGACAGGAAAGCTATCTGAATTGTCAACAAACATCATGAAGGAGAAGAATGCAAAATCTGAGTTGCATAAGAAGTTTGATCTGATTGAAAAGGAAAGAAACAGTTTGTCTTCAAAGATAAAGGAACTTGAAGAGATCGTATTCAAGGTGAAGTTAACTGAGCACAAGACGCCAGAGTCAATAGCTCAATCACCAAGAGATGATCTAGCTGATTCAGATAGTTCATTAAAAACAACTTCAAGTTCACATTTTTCAAATGTTTTCTATAATCCTTTCTATGATTTAGATGATTGTATTACTTCTAAATCTACTGATCAGATTCATCCTTCTAACCTTTTCTATGACAAAAATGTTGATGGTTCAAGTAACTTCAAGAAGACTAAGTCTCAAAAGAAAAGCTTCTGGAGAAGGCATGATGAGAAAGAAAGAGAAAACTGGATCTGGAGAGTTAAAGGATCCTCGGAGGAGAAGAAGAAAGACAAATCATTTGTGCATACATCAAATGCAAAATGGAATTATGCTTCACAAGGTAAAACTTTTGGCAAACCTGATCTGGTTTACATTATCAATCAATTGATCAGGTTAGCACAAAAGAAAATTAGTTGTTCCCACTGTGGCTCAAATGATTTTGTAATAAAAGATTATGTGAATAACTGGTATGGTTCTTATTTTATCTCTCCTACTAGAATTGCAACTAACCCATTAGGACCCAAATACCAGTGGGTACCAAAAGCTAAATCTGTGTTGCAGGCACCCAAGGTTTAAGGGGGAGAAAGAACAATGGCTTTTGAACAAATCAGTTCAAAACCCGGACTTAATTGTCAAAAAGAAGGCTTCTAAGCAAATCAGCTTAGAACCCGTACTTCAACGGAGAATGGCTTCTAAGTAAACCAGCTTAGAACCCGGACTTCAACGAAGTTTGGCTTCTGATCACATGACAGATCAGGACCCGTTCTTCAACGTTCAGACCTGGATATTTTAAAACTATCCAGGGGGAGCTTAAAAGACCTAAATCATTATATCATGATTCAAGGAGGAGTATTCCAAATCTTGATAGTGTGTTATTTTCCAACTGTTGTTAATGAGAAAGGAATCATTTTCATAAATGATTACCAATGTTTCTTTCACTTATGCAGGTTGGTTCAAGTGACTATGGCTTCTAATCACATCGGATTAGAACCCGCATTTCAGTGCTCTATCTATTTTTTATATGCTTTATTTCCTTATTAATTAAAAAAAAAAACCAATAGTGATTTAAGGGGGAGAATATCTGTGATATTAACAGATTTTTGGATACTTAAATGCTTATCTGACCGTGTGTTCTTAAAGATAAATACTTGTGTTTTATCTTGTCAATATACTTTGTCAAGTATTCATACACTTAACGGTTCAGAACATTCTATTTGACTTTGTTATTACCATGTATCAAAAGTTAAATCTTGCTATGGTAATACTCACGTTATTTGTATTCACTGTTGATTGAATCAAACGTCATTTCATGTGCTTTCATTGAAAATATGTTTATATATTGTTCATATAAACAACATTCGTTTTTGATTCTTCAACATATTGTTCTTCATGACAAAACTCCTATGAGCTTAATTGTCAAACTGTTTTAGTTTGAGGGGGAGAATTGCATCGTTAAACATCTTTTGTTTTGACATCTCTGAATATTATATTCTTCATGTAACAAGTGGTATTTGTGCTTACATGTACAATAACCTGTTGAACAACATGTTCTTTTAGGAAAATACATGGGATTCAGTGTGTGAGCTTAATAGAACTTCCATGGATTCACGATAACCAATGTTTCCTACCCAGGAAGTATTCCCTGAGCGGTTGAGGGGAGAAGGGTCAAAAGAATTGAGTGATGGTGTGTGAAGAGGTAAAATGAAAAAGAGAGATTGGTTAGACGTGAGCATTAAAAGAAAGAGGGTGAGAGATCAGAGTAAAAGAATATTAAACTCTGCACCAAACTTCTTTCTGAGCCGGGCAGCCACATAATCTGATTGGTTAACATTCTTTGGTGACCATCATTGAAAAAGGCAACTTGCCCATGCCATCTCTTGCATACAACCCCACCAGCTACTCATTCTTTTCTCAAAAAGAGAATGTTTCACATTTTCTGGGGACGCAGCACATACGCTATTGGTTCTTCATTTGGAAGATACTAATATTGAAAAAGAAGGAAAGTTTCCCCACCTTCGCACCCTTTCTCATGCACATTGAGTCTTTGTACAATTTGTTGCTGTCTCAACAAGTTTACATACTTTGAGCCTTTATTGAAAAGCAATCATCTATGCTTAATTTCTTTCATACACATGCACGAACACACAGAAATATGTTTTCTGTCAGAACGTTCATAGATAACCATGTGTTATTCGATGATTGAATGGAAGACCTGGGGAGTCTACATCAAACCAGCTCCTTATATAGTAACTTTGTGTTACTCAGTAACTTTGTGTTACTGACAGGCATTCTAACTGAGTCATTTGTTGATTCAGAGTTACAACTATTAAACTGTTTGAATTTGAAAAGATTCGAATAGTTACTACTTTTATGTTATTTGAATCTGAAAAGATTGAAATAATCACTCTTTCCATCTGGGAAGACTGCTCTTATTTCCATACAGGGCTCGTTACATGATGAAGACTGTGCTTACGTGATCATACACAATGGGGGAGATTGTCTTGAAAAGGGGGAGATTGTTTTGCCAAGTTTTGATGATGTTGATTATCACCACTCATCAAAAAGGGGGAGAAGATATAAAAAGGGGGAGAAGATACAAAAAGGGAGAATACAATCTGAAGATCTGAAGATTTCAAAGATTTTAAAGTTTTTAAAGATATCAAGTTTTGAAGCGATCAACGACATATCTGAAGATAAGTGAAGACAAGAGAAGACCCGAAGACAATTGCAAAAAAAAAAATTAATCTTGAATCCAAAGGGGGAGATTGTTGGATCATAAATTGTATTCAAGATTAAAGTTAAAGTTAAGGGTTTAAACTGCAATTGTGCTAAAGTCATTTAGAGGGTTTATTATGTAATAAGTTAATAGTTATTAAGCTATTGGGCCCAAGCCCATTTGAAAGCCCATTATGATTAAAGCCCATAAGGCTTAGGTATTTAAAGTTATGATTAGTTTAGTTTTAGGTTAGAACTCTGATAATTTTCTAAATAGTTAGCCGTATTTTCTCTGTATTCAAAGGGTATCAAGAACACTCAAGGGTTTCATTGTTTATTCAAGGGATTGGTACGTTTTGTTAATCTTATTATCTCTTGATTATTATTGTGTTGCTTGATTACTTGATTGATTATTTACCAACTAGATTAAAATCTGGGATAACAGGTGACATTGGAATTATGGTGTTAAGGTCAACCTTGCTATAAAATAGAAAGAATCGGGTGTTCACCGTCAATGTTTCCTTTATAGGTTTCAGACCGAGTTATAAGAGTAAACACGAGAGTTGAGCTAAGGACGCCAGGTGAGTTTTTCTGAACTAAAACTTTTGTTATCGAAAGCATGTGAAGTTTAATTTTTAAACTTTGATTTATTTATGATGGCATGATTATTACAAAATTATTTAAGTGTGTTATGAATTGTTTGTACTTAAATGTATGCATACATTATTTGTGGAGATTGTGACCTAAGTCAGGGAGTGTGGCCCGCCTACTCGTACCGGGGAGTGTGGCCCGTTTATGCCATTGGGGGTGTGTCCCAAAAATTAAGGCAGTGCGAGTTAGACACACCGTCTTCGACGGTAGTGTGGTCAGTAGCGTGATTTATTCTCATGTGTTTATAAATCTGTTGATTTAAAATTTCTGGAAAGTTATATTGTTTGTTTATCTGTTAGAGGGGACTCACTAGACCTCCGGTCTAACCCTCGCTCTTTCAAATTTATAAACCTTTTCAGGCAGACGTAATTTAGAAAGGACTGATAAGGGTAAAGAGAAGATGTAGCAGGAGCGGATAGAAGACTGTCATCTTAGTCCTTCTTATTAAATATCTCAGTTGTGTATAGGTTGTTGTTGCGAACCTTGAATTTAAATTGTATGCTTGGGGCCGCTCTGGCATGAAATTTTCTTATTAAGATTTAATTGTTATCATGTTGTTCTGGTTGGGTTGTTATAGTTGAGTGGGTTGTTACAATTGGTATCAGAGCCATAGTTTAAGAGATTTAGGTGACCGGATGGGCCTAAACTTAAACTGTGGAGTCGGGGACACAACTGAGATTTAGGAAGCCTTTAAGAAAGACTTTGATCATCGTGAGGCGTGATAACAATAGTGAGTACTCTCATGTAAGGTAAATTCAGAATTGCATCTGGCCAATGCCATTATGAATTTACAGGTGCATGGGCATACTCGATTGCTATTGTTGAGTGTGGTTTAGGGTAGGGATATCTATCTATAAATTGATAGTGTTAGTCTAGCGTGTGGTGAGAGTTCTTTTTTTATTGTAAGGTTATTACCGGTTGGGATGATTATCGTACAAGATGTAGATATTTCATTGAGAAAGGACCTCTTGAGTCCATAAGAGGATAATGTTTGGAGGTGAGCTTCTCGCTTCAAGGGAGTCTTCGGTGTGGTAGATTGTTGTGTCGATTAGTGGGAATCAGGAAAGTGTTAATCCAGGAATCGAAGGATAGAAGCGAGGATTTTAGAGCCATAGTTAATTGAAGAGCGGAAAGCATGGTTGAAGACGAAATCAGTGTTGACTGATAAAATGAAGTAAGGACGGGATGGAGGTGAGCTAATGATGGTTAGTTTATTTGGGGTCATTGTGAGGATGCATGAATTGCGAATCTTTGATCGCGGTGGTAATTGGTAGTGGATCATGCAAGGAGATGGGGAAGTGTGGGTGATGGAGTTTGTGGTAAATGTGAGGGCCCTGTTTGGTTGGTCGGAAGAAGAGAGCTGTAATAAATTATGACGAGTGCAAACAGTGACCTTACTAGAGGGAATAACCTTCAATGTGAAACGAGTCTCATGCATTATGTTTTGAGCAAAAATGTTGGTGTCCATCATGTCATATTTTTGGGGTAAGTGTGTGCCTTGGGGGCATTCGTTTTGAAAACAAGATAACATGTGTAAGCGTGTGCCTGGTGGAAAAGAGCGGGTTTAATGTGTGATGCATTGAATTTTGAACTTGATAAATGAAGAATCATTTCACTTATTTTATAAATGAGTCGGCATTTTGTGGAAATGTAATATCATCTAATCACCTAATTTTGTTTTTAGTGAAATTTAATGAACCGCATGGGTAAAGTTTATTGAAAATGTTTTCAATAGCGTCGACATCGATTTTCGATTAGGTGGGACCTATTTCTTCATGGAGACTGAGGCGAAATGATCCTCGAGATAGTTGTGTACGGCTAATCCGTTATGTCGATGCAATATTGTGTATACTCAAACTTGTTTCGTAACGTAATATTTTCTACACTTTCAAAAGTCAACAGTATAAATTTATTGTGTCGTCATGCATGAAGGCTATGAAATCTCTAGGTCATGGGGAAGGGATTGCATTTAAGAATGAGGAAAGTTTTGAGAGTGAAAGTTGGACGCTCGTTCAGAGGGTGGTCGATTCTTGGTTTTGGTGGACCTGTTAAGGAAAGGTGATAAACAACAGGAGTGGGTATTGTAGGCCTTAAACATTTAATGTTTAGAATGTTGTAATATAAAGGCTTAACCGCTTGTTCGGTGATTTGAAACGTGAATGGCGACAAAAAAAAGGGTTGTGTCTGTCAAGAATTTAAAATCGTAAAGATATTTCTTTTAGCAGTTAGTTACTGCAGTGGAAGAGGTAGGTTCCTTTGGGGATTCTTGTTGGTTGGAGACATAGTGGAAGTATCCCAATGTCGGTTGTTGTTGTGGAAGTCAGAAACCATGCTTGTGGTGAATGGCGGGACGCTGAAAATGAAGAAGTAGCTATGGATAGTTTTGAGGAGTTTCCGTGAGGAAGCGATGAATTATTAAGAAAAGGTGGTACCTAATGTGATGTTAGACAACTTGTGTGGATCTTACAAAAGTGGAAGATCGCTAGTTCGGTCAAGTGGTTCTTTATCGACGAGGTTTTGATGGTTATGTTGGAGTGAAAATTTTCATATAGCACAGCTGGAAGGGGGTGCGCTTGAGTATTTAAGTATGCGAGGTAGTACGCTTAATCTTTCAGACTACTGGAGTTTTATTCCAGTAGGTCGCGATGAGCCAGCAAGGAGCGAAATCATGGTGCAGGGCTTTATTGAGCATGTTTTGTGGTTGTTCAAATGTAGGGAGAACAAAGTCGTGAAATGGTTTTATTTCAAGTATTAGTGTTAAGATCAACATGAAGAGGACGGTACCTGGTATGGCTGGCGAATGATCGTGAAGACTTCGACTGCAGTATGGAGTTGCGGTGGGATGATGATGGTTTGAAGGAGTAGTGCAAGCTTTATGTCAAAGCGGTCGGGTATGGCATTAGTAGTAAAGAGTTTCTTTGAGATAAAGTAGTGTTTGGTGTTGTTGTATGGGGGTAGTGTGAATGAGAATCTTTGCTCGGGGATTTCTGAAGAGTCCTTTTCAAAAGTGGCAAGTATGTTGCTAATAGGTGAGGGTGTATGGTTGGCATCATGGTGGTGCTAAGTTGATAATAAGATTCAGATGATAGTGGGTTACTACCTAAGAGAGGAACTAGGTGCCATGGTTTGCGGTGTATTATAGAAGGGTTTATCTTTTACTGCTAAAATATTGAAGGGAATGTAAAATGTTTTAGTTCATGACGCTTTGTAGTTGGTAAGAAGATCTGTGGGGTTGTCGAAGTAGTCCTTAAGTGTGAAGGAATTCTAGCGGGCAGGTCAAATATGTTTGGAGAACGAGAACTACGCGACGCCTTCGAGCGTTAAGGATGGTTTTGGAATGGCTTGGTTGAAGAACTCGAACGAGAATTGTGAGTAGTCGTGTGGCTAAGTATAATAATGAAAATGTGTTTTCAGCACATTTGGGATTGTAAGGGAAGCGACTAAGCTAAGAGTGAGAAGTTTGACATGAGACACAGAAATGGGGATCTAGTTTTCATATTTGCCTTAGAGAGATATGAACCCTAATGAGGATTTGAGAAGGAGATTGGGTGTAAATTATGGTTCTGGTATTGAGAAATCTAAATTGTGATGTTGGTATAAGGTTTGCATCAGTAGTGAGCTAAAATTTTAGAGACAGGGTTGGTGTTCGAGAAGAAAGTGGAAAGAGTGGTGGAATGTAATGCTCGGAGGGAGTCAGACTTAGTATTACGCGAAAAGGGTTTCAGGTGAGCCTGTTTCCAGTATTAAGCGACTTGGAGTAGTTGTGGTAAGCATGGCCACACCATGTTGAGCGGACAAAGTTTGAAATTATTACAACTATGGTCGAACTGTTGGTGGATGCAAGGAGAAAGTGAAGTAGGTGTCTTTATAATTCGGTCGGTTGGAACATGTGTATTATGAAAGCATTGAGTTGTGAAAGCTTTCAATTCTGTATGCGAGAAATTTGGGGTGAAGTAGGTATAATGCGTATGAACTGTGCAACAATGTTGAGTTGTGACCCTTGTGGTTTGAAAATGAGGTGTTCTTTTGGTACTAGGCGTATGTAGTGTTGAGGAAATATATTTTTCTATGGCAGAGTTCATGATAAAGAAATTCATAGCGGTGGGTGCAAGGTGATTGCCTAAGGTTGATACGATTGAAGGGATTGGCTAAGCGGTACATCAATGAGATTGTATCCAGACATGGAGTACTGTCATCAGTTTGGAGAAGTCTTTAAAGGAGTTGGGTTCACAACTCAAGTTGGGTACAGCGTATCACCCTCAGACGGATGGCCAGAGTGAGAGGACAATCCAACAGGGGGAAGCATGTTTCAAGCGTGTGTTATCGATTTCAAAGGGTCGTGGAAAACTCATATGCCTTTGATAAAATTTTCTTATAACAATAGTTATCATGCTAGTATTTGAGTCGCTCCGTTTGAAGCGTTGTACGGACGTAGGTGTAGAACACCTTTATGTTGGAATGAGGTGGGTGAAAGTCAGCTAGCCATACCAGAAATTGTGCAAATATTGGCCGATAAAGTCGGTCAGATTCGAGAAAGGTTAAAGGTAGCTCAAGATCGTCAGAAGATGTATGCGTATAAGCGAAGGAAGCCGATAGAGTTCCAAGTGAGGGACATGGTGATGTTAAAAAGTCTCGCCTTGGAAGGGAGTGATTCGTTCGGGAAGAAAGGTAAGTTGAGACCAAGGTTTGTTGGCAAGGAAATTCAATTGGTGAAGGTTCAGTGGCAATTTCACAAAGGGAAGGAAGCGACTTGGGAGTTAGAGTCAGCTATGAGAACTCAATACCCCAGTTTGTTCAGCGTATGAATTCCGAGGACGGAATTCTTTTGAGGGGGGGGGTATTGTAATAACCACATCTATGAGAAATAAATTGGATTTTGGGGTAGTCTTTGCAAAAGGTCTATAAGAAAGGGGTCTAAACTGAAAAAGAGAAATAAGAGGGATTTAACCCTAGGATTTAGGGTGATTGATTGTTGGCGGCTGGTATTTTGGGAAAAGAGCGAGAGAGAGAACTTGGGTCGATCGATCGAAGGGAGAAGAGGTTGAGATTGTTGGTGTTCATCAAATCTCTAAGGTAATTCCTAATTCTATTGTTCTTATTGTTGAGTAAGGGTTTATCAATTGAGTTCTCAAGATTGTTAGTTGGGCATTTTAGATATCAAATGTTCTTTTGGGTTCTGGTTTAGCTTTGAAATTTTACTATAGAAGTATCTTGTGGTTAAGGGGATTATGTGAATCTAGTTCTGCATTTGATTAATGGATGTTTGGGTTGAGTTATTTTTAATTTCTGGTATTAAAAGTTCATTCGGTGGTACCTGCATCGAACAGGTGGACATCGGTCGATACACACAGACACCGGTCCAATGTTGGTTTTGCTTAGGCTCCGGTCGAGGCACCGGGGGTGGTAGGCACCGGTCACCGGGGGGAGTAAACTCCGGTCCTTATCACACCAGTCACCGGGGGGGATGAGACCCCGGGCGGCTTCCGCACCGGGCGGCCATCATGGCCCCGGTCCCCATGCTCTATTGGTGGGCCAAAGCCCATATTTATTTTTAATGGGAATTTGCATGTTGGGCTTTGTTTTCTAGAAGGCCGGCCCATTGTCCTTTATTTCATTTCAAGGACTCAAGGTACTTTGTCTCGAGTTGATATTCTTGTGGGCCGAGGATACTTTTAGGGAATAGGTGACGTTGGAATTATGGTGTTAAGGTCAACCTTGCTATAAAATAGAAATAATCGGGTGTTCACCGGTCAATGTTTCCTTTATAGGTTTTGGACCGAATTATAAGAGTAGACGCGAGAGTTGAGCTAAGGACGCCAGGTGAGTTTTTCTGAACTAAAACTTTTGTTAACGAAAGCATGTGAAGTTTAATTTTTAAACCTTGATTTATTTATGATGTCATGATTATTACGAAATTAAGTGTGTTATGAATCGTTTGTATTTAAATGTATGCATACATTATTTGTTGAGATTGTGACCTAAGTCGGGGAGTGTGGCCCGCCTACTCGTACCGGGGAGTGTGACCCTTTTGTGCCATTGGGGGTGTGTCCCAAAAATTAAGGCAGTGCGAGTTAGACACACCGTCTTCGACGGTAGTGTGGTCAGTAGCGTGATTTATCCTTATGTGTTTATAAATCTGTTGATTTAAAATTTCTGGAAAGTTATATTGTTTGTTTATCTGTTAGAGGGGACTCACTAGACCTCCGGTCTAACCCTCTCTCTTTCAAATTTATAAACCTTTTCAGGCAGGCGTAATTTAGAAAGGACTGATAAGGGTAAAGAGAAGATGTAGCAGGAGCGGATAGAAGACTGTCATCTTAGTCCTTCTTATTAAATATCTCAGTTGTGTATAGGTTGCCGTTGCGAACCTTGAATTTAAATTGTACGCTTGGGGCCGCTCTGGCATGAATTTTTATTATTAAGATTTAATTGTTATCTTGCTGTTCTGGTTGGGTTGTTATAGTTGAGTGGGTTGTTACAGCATCCCCTTAATCCATGCTCCAGTTCCTTCTTATATGTATAGATAAATAAACATGTGTATACTATTATGCCGTAAATGAACAAATTGAGAGTTGTACTGATTACCCGATTAAACCAATTTGTATACTTCTCTTTGTCGGCGGGATAATTGATGAGGAAAACAATAAAGAGACATAGATTGAAGGATGGAGAGTTCGATAAGAAAAAAACAGAAACAAAAATAAAAAAATTTAAGAGATGGAAAATAAAAACAAACCTGAATCAAAATAAAGAAATTAAAGGATGAAGAGAGCAAAAAGGTTAGAAGTTGTGGAGATGGAGAAGAAAAACAATGATGAATCACGATGAAGAAATTAAGGGATGAAGAGAACAAAAGGGTTAGAGATTGTGGATGTATTAAGAGATTGAGAAAGTAAAAAGACTTCAGGAAGTTGAAGAGTTTTGAGGTAAAAAGTTAATTAAAGTGGTTGTAAAATTACTAAAATGACCTGATTGCAATGAAAAATACATTTTTCATGTAGGGGCATAGAAGTCTTTAACATAATTAATATTTTAAAAATTCAAAATAACCACAGGATTTCTAGCTATGAATCCTACTCTAAGGAGGTGCCACATCACTTTGGTTTGGTTTTCCTTTTAGATATATATAGATTTTTCTAAAATGAAAACAAACGACAAGAACTCATTAGTTCAGTTGGTTGGGTTGTTCCCTTATAGACTCGAGGTCACGGGTTCAAACCCGTCCTCTTACAAAACTAAATTTTTAACCAAAGAAAAACACATACGGGTCAACCCTTTACCCATCACCAACTCACGCGGGTCAACCTCTTGACCCGGTCACAATCCGCCGACCCAACAGTCATGACTGCACATTTTGGACATTTTCATGCTCCATTTCACTTGTTTTTAGTCCTTTTTTCTTCGTTCTTTTTGCACCAAAACCTTGGTAAACTTTTTACCAACATTTTGAGATAAAAACACAATTTTTCAAGTAATAAGCCACATTTTCTCATTTAAAGTGTGATTTTTAACTAAACTTACAAAAGTTTGAACATCCATTTCGACCCTCAAAACACAAATCTGGAATGTAAGGGCTACTAGGGTTCGATATGACTCTTAAAAACGAAGCCATTGACAAAAAATCACGAGATTTGGACCATTTGGTGGAGTAGTTTACATTGAATCGAAGAAAAACCGGAATATTGAGTTGGGTCTTCAAACCCAGATTTCTCTCTCGAAACTTGCTCATTTTACGAATTATTTGAGCCAAAATAATCCTTAACCAGTGCTCTTCGGTTTATATTAAGAGATCTTGGCGTATTAGTTGACATGGGAGAGCCAATAGCGAGCCAAAGATGTAAGGTCACCATCAACCTCTGTTTTCCAAACAGAGGTGTACTTGTGACAAAACAGGCCCTTCAACTTTCCAAAGTATTACACTCGCCCCCTTAAACTTTCTGACAACTACATTCAACCCCTTTCTTTCACAACTTTGACCAACTTTACACTTTCTACCCCTGATCTAACATTTTATTTCGACCATAGTCCGATTTTCAAATATTTTTATATTTCTGACCCAATAAAATAAAACTCATTTTATTTTATTTTCCCTTTCCTTTTTACTGTCTTAATTATTTATTTACTCCATTTGGAGGTGTCACAAAAGTAACATTGACTAGCCTTAACATCAAGAATCAATGACCCCAGATAGATCCTGATCTATCAACTGCACTTTCATCTCCTAAAATACTACCTACCTTATTGTAACGCCCGAAAAATCAAGGTAAGTATTTATCAGTCGTAATTTAATATTTGCTCCAATTGGTAGCTTTAGAGCCTTTTAGAGTTAAAGTAATCGTAATTTAATTATTATTATGTTGACTGTATGGGAACGTCTAACTGTGAGATCTGTTACGATTTAGAACGAAGATTTCGAGCCTCAGGGGAGTTGGGGCGACAGTGACTCGCGATAGTGTCCTTGGGCATAATCGCTTGTCAAGGTCGACGGCCTTGTACCGTAACCTATGGGGAAAGCACGACTGTGACACCGCGATAGTGACATACGAGCATTGCCAAGGGCATTGTCACCGGCACTGTCGCCGACGGGGGTCTGGGTGTATAAAAACCTATCTGCCGAATTTATCTTTCATTTTCTCACCAAAAACACTTTTGAACCCATTTTTGAGACCTCCTTGGGCGATTTCTCCCTCTTGAAAACCCTCCCATCATTTATTGCAAAGCTAGGGTTGTTGAGAGTTTCCTTTGAGCATTAAAGGAACTTGGAGGAGCATTTATTGAAGAGTATCAAGCTAGGATTAAGCATCTCCTTCCCATCTTCAAGTACTAGGGTTTCTAAGTGTCTAAGTTTTTTTTTTATAAAACCCAGATTGTGAGTGTTTCTAACCATTTTTAAATGAGATACATATCTTACATGCTTACTATCATTATTTTGTGCTTTATTCCATGTTGTGAATCATTTGGTAAAGTAAACCCTAACTTGTTATAATGAGGAGTATTGGGGTCTTGGATGTTAAACTCTCATGTGAATATTGGTGAGATTATATTGTTGATAAATGTTATGTTATAAGCATGTGATATACATGAGTGATAAATACCATTTGTGGAATTTATGTGATTTAGGTTTTGAACTAAATGGGGTTGGATTTCTCCGAGATTATATACATGTTTTCTACTTGAAATGAGATGTATATGATGATGTATTAAATATTGGATGAACCACGAGTAGGCACTATGATGATGTAGTCTTGGGGTGCCATATTACCGGTATGTGCCTAGATCCCCACCTTTTGGAGTAATGCATTGGAGGTAGTCTTCAAATATGTCGGGCCTTCGGGATGTTGCTCATGAGAGTGAACATCAATGTACATCGACTTTTGAGGTGAAACTCGTTGGTGTTTTGGGTCTCCCCCATTGATTTCTTTATGGATTGTTATGCTTACAAACTCTTAAATGATCATGCATGCTTTTATTCCACTCACTAGGCTCGTTTGGCCTAACACTTGATTGGTTTAATGTGTATCTCAGTTTCTAATGGTGTGACAGCCAAGAAGGTGTAGTAAGCTTTATAAATGAGCTTGGGAGCATTTTGGGACGCCACTTAGGAGGAGAACATTTTGGAGAATTGGATGACAACTTGTTGTAATCTCTTTTCTAGATAGAAATTAGATTAACGGGTTGTTATCCCTCATTGCTTAGTTATTACAAATTGTAATTATAACAGGCGTTTATTGTTCCCTTTTGGGAAAAGCTCGTGCTTTGGCATTAATTTTAAATACCACATTTCCCGCTGCCGACAAATGTCCCATGTTCACGGCCCGACTGGCCTGCTAGCGGTAGTGGGAATTATCCCGTTCCCTGGTCAAAGACTTGGTTGGATGCGGGATCTACTCCACGAGGAGCGGTACGTAAGAGTTTTTTTTAATTTTTTTTGTCTTTCCGAAATTTTTTATTTGTCCCAATTTTTGAGGTGTTACACTTATAGCCTCATACTTATGGGAATTTGGGTTTAACCCAAGAATTGATTAGGATCCGTGAAGCCCTCAAGCCATGGTTCGTAATGGCTAGTAATAACAAAGGGAGAAAGGAACATTATTTCCTAGTAAACTACGATTTTAGTCCCTGTGGTTTGATATTTGTAATGATTTTCGTCCCTGATATTTAAAAACTATTTTTTTCATCCCTATGGTTTCCATTTTCCTTCCATTTTCGTCCTTCCATCCAACTCTGTTAAATGTAGGTGTTAAAAATCTAAAAAATGAATTGAGAAATTACATATTTAGTCCTTGTGGTATAGGTATTTATCTTTAAATATCATTTATTACTTATTTTTTTTGTTTATTATATTTTAACTCTACATATATATGCATATTATATATATATATATATATATATATGTTTTTAATTTAAATATTAATTTTTTTGATTAATTAGTAAAAAAATTAAAGTTTAAATGAAAATACGGAATAGTGAGAGTAAAATGCATTTAACCAAAAAAAAAATACAACCGGTTGATGTAAAAATAGAACAATTTTTTTTTCTTGAATCATATTAAACTTATTCAGATGGAAATTTAAAAAATATTAAAAAACAATTAATTTTAGGAGATTACAATCTATAAATTTTGAAAAAAATCATATCGTTTACTTATCGACATTTTTAATGAAATTATTCGACTTTTTATTATTATAGTAAAATAATTTAAAAAACCTACAGTATAATTAACAAAATAAATAAACTTATTACTTATTAATATTTTTATTTATTATTTTGTCAAAAAAAATTAATTTTAAAAACCGGCTGCCCTTTTTAATTAAATTCATTTTAAGCGGTTGGTTTAAAGTGAGATATTGACAAGTAATAAAACATTAAATAACTTTTTTAATAGGTAATGATATTTTATTTTTCTTTTCTAAAGTTTTAGGTTAAAATGTCCTAAAATCAATATTTTTTATTGATTTAGTTAATCTTTTTATTTATTTTAAATTACCACTGAATAAGTTTAATAGGATTCAAGAAAAAATAGTTTTATCTTATACCAACTTGTTTTTTTTATTAAATACATTTTACTCCCACTATTTCATATTTCATTTAAACTTTATTTTTATTAACTAATCAAATTTGTTTAGTATTTAAATTACACACACACACACACACACATATATATATATATATACACACACACACACACACTATGGGGCATGTTCAAACAAGAATGTGGTCATTTTAAAAATTGGGATAATTACAATTTTGAATTGGATAAATCCTTAAAAATCTCATTATATCTTTTAAATTTACTAGAAGCGTATTCGCGCAATGCAGCAAGATACATCACGATTTTAATGTTTATTTTTATTTTTTGTTTTTTATTGATTTACAGTACGATTTTGGATGGTTTTTGATAAGCCAAGATCACAAGATCTGTAGAGAGAGAATCTAGAGAGAGAAAGTGTGCGCTTCAAATGTAACATTATTCAATTCAAACAGTGCGTCAGTTCTTACAACAAAAACAAGCCAAAGGGACTTAAATACCCCAAGGCAATTACAAGACATAAAAGAACAATAAATACAATGATTACTATAAAATCAGATCTAACAATCTCCCCCTTAGTAATCATTGGCGCCGAGGTCTTCAAAAAACAATCTTCAAAAACAGCATTGACCATCAAGGCGACTTTGAAAGATCATTGACGTTCTTCTCGTTGACGAAGTCTGTTTAGCCCAACTAACACTTCCAATCGTCGCAGAGTTGAACGGAGATTCAGTCTATCTTGAATAGAGACCAAAGTTCTACGGATCAGACGAATTTCATCATTTTCAAACATATATAACTCTCTTCTTGTTTCCAAAAACTTTCTTCTAGCCTCTTGTAGACGATGCTCCAACTGAAGTTTGATCACCTTTAGAGTTCCATCAGAGTAATGTCCAATCTCATCAAATCGAAGAAAGCATTTTTCACTTGAGTTGTTCTTATATACTACTCCGTATGGATCTTCGATAATGGTGAATAATGTATAAGACTCTAGATTCTGCAAACTTCGGTTGGGCCTTTCAAGATTAACCACAGGCTGAAAACTTTCGACGGCCATCTGAAAGTCAAACACACGATAAAATCGGATCTGTCGTCGAATGAATCGTTTAATAACAAAAAGAGTTTGAGAAACATCCTGAGTCCGGTGATAAAGATTCCTGGAGTGATCATACAAGAATTCAATATCATCAATTGAAAGATCAACGAAATCAGCCTCTGAAAAGTTGTACCGCTTGCAGTCTCTTCTTTCCACTTCAAGATCTGGATACCAGATGTTTAGAAACTTATTAAATGTGACACTGAGAACTCGAACAATTAGATGAGGAGAAGCAACGGTGTTAATCCTTTTGCGCTGGCACTTGATAAATGCTAAGTATTCATGCTGATATGCTTCTGATTCTTTCTCTACTCCAAGTATGGCATATATATTAATTGTCCTTCTTATTGAAACAAAGATTTTGCTTTGAATATCTTCAAGAAAATTTGTTCTGAGTCTAGAAGCCATATATCTCTGCTGAAGATTTCTCTGTCTTTGCTGCCTAGTTAAAGCTTCTCCTTCTTCTAGAAGAGATGGAGAAATTACCGGTTCGGAAGAAGGAATATCTGCTTGAGCTTTAGACGACTGACCAACTTCAAAAGCACTTGACGGAAAATTGGTTATGGGAGCAGAACTAGTTACTGGAGTAGATGAATGTTGATCAACTTCTGGAATCTCACCTTGACTTGGAATATCAGCATATAGCAATTCAACCTCTTTTATATCTGACGCATCCATGAAAACAGTATCATCCTCTGTATCAGATAAGATGATGATATTGTTGCAATCTTCTTCTTTAACTCGAGCAACTTTCTCAAATCTAACTTCTTCATCATCATTTGAAGTTATCTCTGTGAAGTTTGCGAAGAAAGATCTCATGTCATTTGCTGCTTCCGACTCTTCAACTTCATAAGCTCTACCTGAGACATCTGGATCCACATAAACTACTATTTGCATATTATTAATATTTGCTTCAGACAAGCTAAATTCATTATGCAAAGCAGTTACATCAGCATTTTCAATCATGACATTTACTAAATCTTGGATACTGCAATCTTGAACTGTATCAGCAGTATTTTCTCTATCTCCAGCAACTTCTTCTTGAACAACTTCTCGTGCTTCATAAGACCCTTCTGTTCTTTGTCTCTTTGCCATCTCCCCCTCATGGCCTTGATGATCGGGATCATCTTGGTCATGTCGGTGTTTAAGAGACGGGCCAGCCTCAGTCTTGCATGATTTCTCTAGATGATCAATCTTGTTCGAAAGATCGGAGAAAGCTTGTGACATAAAAGAGCGAAGATCAGATAAACTGGATCTAACATCTGATCTGAATTCCTGAAAGTCATGAGATAAAGCATTAATGCGATCTGAATTAGAAGAGGAAGAAACTGGAGGCGGCGTTGGCTGGAAGTTCCTCAGCAGAGAGATCAAATCTTGATCTTGATGTTGTGGCGGAGACATAGATAGAAGACGTGCATAAAGAAGATCAGATAGATCAGAAATCAGAGCATCATGAAGAGAAGCCTTGGAAGAAGTATCAGTCGGAGCAGACATAGAAATACCCGCAGACTGAGTGAAGATTGACGGAAAAGGAAGAGATACAATCGGAGATGTAGATGAAGATACCGCAGAAGAAGGTTCCCGAAGAATCACCCCTGAAGGACGGCGGAAAGGAATCTCAGGAGGAAGAACCGAAGTATCTATCTCTGGAATTTTTCCTTTGAAAAAACGACTTCAGCTTGTTAATATCTTCTTCTTTTTGAGCATCCACCCTTTCTGAGAACTGACGAATTACCTCATTCAGAGTTGTAAATTTCTCCGAAGAAACACGTGCAGGAACCATAGAAAGCTCAACAGCAGAAAAAGTGGTAGCAGTAACCTCAACAGAAAAAGAAGCAGGAGCTTGACTTTGTGTTTGAGTGGAGGTTTGAGCAAATGAGATATCCAGTTCATCAACATTTAAACGGGCAGCAGAAGGATTAACGGATACCGATTTATCTTCTGAAACATCTTCTGAGACAACAACCACTTCTGGAGTTCTTATTTTCTGATCATACACTTTCATGCTAGGTTGATCAGCATCATCATCACCATCATCTGAATCACTTGTTGAAGTTTGACCATCATCAGAAGGATCAGCATTTATCTCATCATCATCAGCAACTCCAGTTTCATCAGGATTAGCATCTTCTCTAAAAACATCATTAACAGTAGTAACTTCAGCTTCAATAGCAGCAATGACAGATTCTACATGATGAGTAGCAACATCTTGTGGTGCTGCAGAAAGATCAACATCTGTCTCTAGAGTAGTTGCAATGACAGTATCTATTTTCTGAGAAGTTGCTTCAACTTGCTCTTCATGAGTAGTACCAGCTGGAGTGCCATGAGAAGGTTCTTCCTGTTCAGCCTCTACAAATTCATTTTCTAAACAATAATTGATGACACTGTCATCGGTCATGTCAGCATAATTAGTAATAAGACCATAAGGAATGGTCATAGAAAAAGTGAATGACTTCTTCTGTTTCTGAAGATAAAGCATCTCGCAATCCTGAACTTGCGGCCAAGATAATCTTCGTGGAATGGCCGGATTTCTTCGAAACATGCTTCTAATAATCAGCTTGAGAAACCTGATAAAAGGAATGAACTTTCGTCGCTTGTTGGTTAACTTGTCTTGCACTATTTCAGAAAGCTCGGTCCAGAAAATAATCGTGTAGTCGACATGCAGGTCATAGACTACTGCATGGAACAGTCGAAGATAGTGAAGACTAGAACTATCCGTGCCGGTATGTTTAGAAGTTAAGCACCTGTTGATGACAGAAAATAAAGAATACCAGACAGGAGGAAGATTAGACTTGACAAAGTCTACAACCTTGTTCAGTGGACCAACATAGCCTAGTCGTTTGATGCCCTCAAACACTTCCTCTTCGGATGGAAACTGATCATATGTTGTCTTTCCAGGTCTAGAAGTAGGCTCAGGAAGCTCAAGAATCAACCGTAAACGCTTGTAAGAAAGATATGAATCGAATTGATCAATTTGGAGATCAAATCGATGAGGACGTGCCAGTTCGTTCTTAGTGATGGTTTCCAAACTTGTTGAACGTAGACTTCCGGAACAACGGCAACTAAACAGAGAGCTTGAGAAAGCGGATGTCCACGAAGAATAGTGCATATGACAGGATGAATCTTGATGCGATCAAAGTCAACAAAGTAGTTGTTACGCTTATAAGGCATGTACATGTTGTTAGGAAACACATCATTTGGAGATCGCCTAGATATAGAAAGATCAGCGCCAACAGACGGAACAGACGGCATAGGTGTATCACGAGATGCCTGATCAGCCGGATCCTGAAGAACGACATTCTCGTCTTGAATCATTGGATCAGAATTTGTTCGAGAAGACATGATAACCTGAAACAAAACACAGTAAAACATTTAACAGAAAAACACGAAAAAATATTCCAAGTATGGTTTGCGGGTCCTAAGGAAACACGAAGGTAGAAATGCGTGTTAAGAAGGAAACGCATATGAGGTATGCGTGTCCTGAAGGGAACGCATAGAATAGAATGCGTGTCCTCAAGGGAACGCAAAAGAGAGAATGCGTGTCCTCAAGGGAACGCAAAAGAGAGAATGCGTGTCCTGAAGGGAACGCATAGGAGAGAATGCGTGTCCTTAAAAGAACGCATTGAAATGCGGGTCACAAGTGAAACGCAAAGTTCACTATGTGGGTCACAAGTGAAACGCATAGTTCACTATGCGGGTCACAAGTGAAACGCATAGTTCACAAAAACTTTAAATCTAACCCTAGAACTCTGCTGATCGAACCCGAAATCCACAAAAACTTTAAATCTAAGCACAAAAAAATAAATTAAACTAAAACAAAACATACCTGATTGTCGATTATACTATCTAGACAAACCCCAATATGCAAATCGATCAACAACAACACGAATCTGGGTTTTTCAAAATCGATGAACAGTGAAAAATCGCACATCAGATAAAACACACAATAAGAAACTAAAATTGAAATCAAAACAAAATAATAGAACACTAATCAAGCTACAAACATAGAACGAAAACAAAAACATACCTGAAATTCCAAAGCGACAATCTGAAATGAATCAGATGAGAATTCAAGAAGAAGAACACGCAGAGAGAATGAAGGGAAGATGAATAGTCAAACAAGTTCAAATGGAATAAAGAAAGAAAGAAAAAAAATACACACTCTTACTTCTATCTACTTAAGAAAAATGCGAAAATTACCTGATAAGCCCCCATTACTCCCCCTACACAAATGCACAAAATTTATCAAATTAGTTTAGCATTTGCATAGTAATTTCAGAAATACTTACCTGATGAATTTTTGATCAGCACAAGAAGTAATTTATCAGCAACATTCACTCCCCCTCAAAAATAGAATATTCTCAGATAAAGAACCCATATATACACTCCCCCTCGAAAAATGCACAGACCATATAACCAAAAACACAGACAGCAAACATAAAGACATCAATATTAAAGATGATCATATTGAATATAAACTTTGTAACAACTGAATATATAAACTTTTAAACACTAAACAAATTAAAGTCTACTCAGTAGAATATCCCAGATTTATCAATCAGTTGAAATCAAACGGGAGTTGTTGAATACAGAAACATGTTTCATTGTATATTAAGTTAAGACATGTTCAGAGTCAAACACTTGCAGGTATCTATTCAGTGTGCTCGCATGCGATCTCTGATTAGCTTCAAGAAAAATGTAATTCTAAACATAAAATGAAGAACTTTGCATGTACAGGCACTAAGTCATCAAGAATTAAGATTTTCACAAATTTACAGGTTTATTGCAACTCAAAATATATCACCAAGTATCAAGAGATGTGTGCTCATTGGCATCTTTTAGCTGTGTGCTCATTGGCATCTTCACATGAGTGTGCTCTTTGGCATCTTTTAAGCGTTGTGCACTTTGGCATCTTTTTAATCAAAGAGTTCATTAAGTAAAGAACATGCCGTAAACGTAACTTTCTATCTGACCCTATTGCAGGATTTGGATCAGCCGCTCCCAGACCAGATGGCCTTAGGGGACTAGGTGTCAAGCACCCCTTGGAACTTACTTTCCCGGATCAGAAAGGCTACATCGACATATCCTAAACCTATTCATACCAGTAGAACATGACTTTCGATCTGGTTCTATTGCAGGATTTCTGTTCGATCACTCCCAGATCAATTGACCTTAGGGGACCAGATGTCGAGCATCCCTCGGAACTTACTTTCCCAAACCAGAAAGGTCACAGATACAAACTTTTAAACTCAAGGATTTCTGTATTTTAAATGCTTAAAAATAAAATCATCTCAATAACTCAGATCTATATCAAATAGCTTAGCCCATATTTTCATTACGATCTACAATTTTGATCACTTAGGTTGTTCAAGCAAAGTAAACCATAAATATGCTGACTCACATATCTTTAAAGCAGTATCTAAAGCTTCAAACATGTTGCTGACTTTTCGATGTTTGAAAGATTTGAACGTTGAACATATGAAACTTTAAATATAAACAAGGTGACTTGTCAAAGATTCTAGACACACATTTTATTCAACTGAAAGAAAATCTGAAATATTAAACTTTATAGAATAAAATTTGTAAAGATTTAAACTTTTAAATTCAACATGCCAAGTTTTGAAAGAAGAAAGTTAAATCGTTTTTCATCTAAAGCTTTTGTAAATATATCAGCAAGTTGATATTCAGTTGGGACAAAATATAACTCAATAGTACCTTCTTCCACGTGATGCTTTATAAAATGATATCTCATGTCTATGTGCTTGGTCTTGGTATGCTGGACAGGATTGACCGATATCGCAATTGCAGACTTGCTGTCACAATATATTGGCACAGTCTTGTATAGAATCCCGTAATCGTGAAGTTGCGTTTTCATCCAAAGTACTTGAGCACAACAACTAGCTGCAGCGACGTATTCAGCTTCGGCTGTTGATATTGACACGCAGTTTTGCTTTTTCGACACCCAGCTTATCAGTCTTTCACCAAGAAACTGGAGATGACCAGAAGTACTTTTCCTGTCCAATTGATTACCACCATAATCTGCATCAGAATAAGCAATCAAATTATAGTCAGAACTTTTTGGATACCATAATCCTAAATAAGGAGTTCCTTTAATATATCTAAAAATGCGTTTGACTGCTAAAAGATGAGATTCTTTTGGTTTTGCTTGAAAGCGGGCACACAGGCACGTTGAAAACATTATGTCCGAGCGACTTGCAGTAAGATACATCAGTGATCCGATCATCCCCCTGTATGTCTTTTGTTCCACAACTTTTCCATCTGGATGCAGTCCGAGTTTGGCACCGTGAGCCATAGGCGTGCCAATTGAAGTAGATTTGTCCATCTTGAATTTCTTCAAAATGTCAAATATGTACTTTGACTGATTGATGAAGATTCCATCTGGAAGTTGCTTCACTTGTAAGCCGAGGAAGAAGTTGATTTCTCCCATCATGCTCATCTGAAATCTAGAGGTCATTAAATCAGAAAACCAATTACACAAAGATTTGTTAGTCGCACCGAAAATAATATCATCTACGTATATTTGTACTAAGAAGATATCAAGATTAGTTCTATAAATGAAGAGAGTTGTATCTATCGAGCCTTTGGTGAAGCCGGATTTGACCAAGAAAGTTGACAACTCGTCATACCACGCCCGTGGAGCTTGTTTCAGACCATACAAAGCTTTATCGAGAAAATAAACGTAATCAGGACGATCTTTGTCAACAAATCCCTCTGGCTGAGATACATATACTTCTTCTTTCAATTTGCCATTGAGAAATGCTGTCTTGACATCCATTTGATATACGGTGAAATTGCGGTAAGCAGCGAAGGCCAGAAACATCCGAATAGCTTCCAATCTAGCGACAGGTGCAAATGTTTCATCATAGTCAATACCTTCTTCTTGTCGATATCCTTTGGCTACCAATCTGGCTTTGTTCCGAACGACGATACCATCTTTGTCTTTCTTATTCTTGAATATCCACTTGGTACCAATTATGCTCTTACCTTTCGGCCTTGGTACAAGTCTCCACACTTTGAGTGCATCAAATTGATTGAGTTCCTCTTGCATTGCTAAAATACAGTCTGGGTCTTCTAACGCTTCAGATACTTTGGTAGGTTCAATCTTGCTTAGGAAGCAAGTGTACAAACATTCGTTGGAAGAAGCTGTTCTGGAGCGAGTAGAAACACTTGCTTGAGGATCCCCAATAATTTGATGGATTGGATGAGATCTTGTCCATTTTGTTGAATGAGGGAAAGGATCAATAACTTCTTGAACCACTTCTAATTGTTGAGGAGGATCTTCAGATGGAATACTATCAGAAGATGACACATATATGGTTTCAGTTGGAGGAGGAGGTATTTCCATGACATCAGATTCAGGCTCTTGTTGACCAGACGTAGCTTGTACTTCTTGTTGAACATTTTCTTCTGGAACAGCTTCATCTTCTACAGACTCCTCATGAACAGTTTCAACAATTTCTGGTTCATGTATGAAATGATCCGGATGATGTTCAGAAGATATGTCTTGAATTTCAGGAGGTACTGAAGTAGCATCAGGTTCAGAGGTTGATGCAGCGGAATTAGGATTAGATGTACTTACAGATTCCTGATTCAAGATATTTGACACATTATCAGTGTTTGGTTTAGGAACATCATCATAAAAATTTTCAAACAGAAAATCAAGATCAGAAAGATTAGATAAAGAATTAGAAGAATCCTGATTTATCGGTTGAAGTGCAGGTTCTGAACTAATTTGTTCAGAAGCTGAGTTTCCAGTAATAGCGGGTTCTGGACTGTGTTGTCCAAAAACCAAATCGGCAGCTTCATCAAATTTGACATTCACTGACTCTATCACTTTTCTTGCATAGAGGAGAAAGACTCTGGAAGCAACAGAGTTAGAAGAATAGCCCAGAAATACGCCTTCTTCTGCCTTTGGACTAAATTTGTTCAGATTATCTCTGTCATTCAAAACATAGCATTTACACCCGAAAGACTTGAAATATTTGATGTTGGGATTGATACCGTTCATCAATTCATATGGAGTCTTGTTGAACCGGCGGTGTAGAATTGATCTGTTTTGAGTATGACAGGCAGTTAATATGGCTTCGGCCCAGTGAGACAAAGGAAGACCTGAATAAGCAAGCATAGATCTAGCAGCTTCCACAAGCGTTCTATTTCGTCTTTCAACAACCCCATTCTGTTGTGGTGTTCTTGCAGCAGAAAACTGTTGTTGTATTCCTTGAACATCATAGAATGCTTGAAGAGTTGAATTCTTGAATTCTGTACCATTATCTGATCTTACAACTTTGACATGCTTTTGCTTATTTGTCTGAATGGTTTTGATGAGGTTGATGAGAATATCGGATGTCTCGTCTTTAGATTTGAGAAATTTCACCCAAGTATATCTGGAGTAGTCATCAACAACAACCAAAACATATTTCTTCTTACCAATGCTCTTTGTCTTCATTGGTCCGCACAAATCAACGTGAATCAGATCTAGGATGTCCGCAGTGCAATGTTCAGGCTTAGGCTTATGAGATGCTTTCTTCATCTTTCCTTTCTCGAAGTCCTGACAGAGATGGTCTTTCTGGAAACGGAGGATTGGTAGACCTCTCACGGAATCATTCTTGACTAAGCGATCCATATATTTGAAATTGAGATGAGCTAGTCGACGGTGCCACACCCAGCTTTCATGAATAGAGGCTTTTGATAGAAGACAAATATCTGATGGAACCTTTACTTCGGAAAGATTAATGGTATAAAGATTTGATCGTCTCTTTCCAACAAGTAAGTCCCTGCCGCTATTATTCTTTACAGCAACTCTTTTAGACTTGAAACTGACTTCAAGATCTTTATCGCAGAACTTTCCGATGCTGAATAGATTGTGACTTAAACCTTCGACATAGCTTACTCTTTTTACAGTTATATTACCTTGAACAAGATCACCATAACCAAGAATGGGAGCCGTCTCGCAGTTTCCAAATTTAACACGACCGCAACATTTTTCTTTAAAATTAGAAAGCAGAGATTTGTTGTCAGTCATGTGTTTAGAACACCCCGAATCCAGATATCATAATTGATTTAGCTGCACAATAAAAAATTACTCAGATTTAGGTACCCATATGAATATGGGTCCCTTCTTGTTAGTCCTTTCCTTTTTCTTTTTCAAAGAATTATTTTTCCAAAACATCTGAGATTGATCAAATAAAGCATGAATATCATCACATATTAAAGAAGAAACACAATCATTAGAATCAGAACTAGAGAGACAATATGAGATATTCTTTGAAATTTGAACCATTTGCTCTACAGAATATTTTGTAGTTTTATTACAAAAGGCAAATGAGTCTTGTTTACAAAGAAGATCTACACATTTATCCTCTACAGAAACAATTTCTTCAGATCTCTGTTTCTTTAGCCAAACAGACTTCACAGACTTCTTCAAAGGCCTATCTGAAATAGATGAATCAGAAAAGTTAGAATTTTCAGAAATATCAAGCTCTTTCTTCTTTTTCTTCTTTGACCTTCTTCTTTTACGCTTTGTTTTATAGAAATGATCATTTAGCGTAAAAGTGTCATCAACAATTTTAGATAAAATATTTGACTTGGAAGAGGAAGTTTTATCAATAAAACCAAACTGATCAGTTATTTTATTTGGATAAACCTCAGATAAAGAAACATCAGATGAACACAAGTTGATGGAAGATTTGAGAAGACCAGAATTATTTTCTTTAAAACTCGATGTCATAAAAGAAAAAACGACATCGTACATCGATTTCAATTTTTCTTAAAATCTCTTGTTCTTCCAATTGTTCTTCTAGATCAAAGATTTGGCTTTCTAATACTAATGGAGGTATATATATCTTAGTATCATAAGGTACTGGAGATATATTGTCCTTATTAGGATTAGATGTATTTAAATCAAAGAAGTCATTCAATCTAGAAGATTTAGTAGAAGAAACAATATTTAACATTTGTCTTCTCTTCTTTATTTTTTTAGGAAAATATTTTGCATTTTCTTGAGTGTAAACGAAAGGAACTTCCATTCTCTTGTTGTTTATCCGTTTTTTATCTTCCTCAATTGTAGTCTCTTTAGCACTTGTCCAAAGAGGTTTGTATTGAGAACCATATTTTGAAAGACCAAGACAGTCGTAATAATAAAAATTGGGAATCTCAATTTTAGCTTTCTTTAAAAACTGAGGATTTTTAAATCCAAGACCCCAATTTTCTTTTAACGACTCATAGCTCCTTGGTTTACGCATATGAATTGTTTGTTCAGTTTGATTTTGTTTATATAACTTTTCTTCTAATTCAAATATTTTATCCGAAAACTCTTGATTTAAAATTGACAAATCAGTCAAAGAATCATGAGAAGTCTGTTTTTCAATTTCTAAATCTTCTATTTTTTCTTGAAATTTCTCTTTTGTAAATTTTAAAATAGCTTTTTCATCTTTCAGAGAAATCTTCAATTTTTCAATTTGAACAGACTTTTCTTGATTTTCTCGTTTTCGGATAGAAGCTTTGAACGAAAGTCATGTAAAGTATTTGTAATGACATTCATTTGCGAAGAAATGAAATTAAAATCAAACTCAGATGGTACCTCAGATTCATCAGTTGAAGTCTCCTCATCCTCATCATCACTGTTGTCGTCTCCAATAAAACACATGGCAACAGTCTCTTCATTATCAACTTCATTGTCTGAGTGGTCCAACCAATATTCCTCCTCAGCCAATAGAATTGTTCCACTTGCTTTCTTCTCAGCCAAAGCTAATTTCTTCTTATAGAAATCAACATCTTTCACAATCTTCTTTCTGCACTCCTTTGAAATATGCCCAGGTTTGCCACAGTTGTAGCAAGTCACAACCTTCTTATCTTCTTTCTTTGGTTCAGCTGTTGTAGCATGCTCACACTTGGGAAAGAAAGGCTTTGATGTAGAATCGGGTTCTACCTTCTTTGATCCAGATGAGAAACGAAGATTGTTTGAACCTGACCGTTTCTGATATTTCTTTTGATAGTGCTGACTTAGAAGAATCATGGCCTTTTCCAATGCTTCGCCATCGTCATCTGTTGACCCATCGTAAGCAGACTCAGTCAAGGCTTGCTCAGCCATTTGGCTAGCTAAAAGAGCGATTGGATCCACAGTCTTTGGCTTCTGCTTATCCAGCTTAGCTTTCTTCTTCAGAACCATGGCTTCATCAGACATCAGAATTTCAAACATTTCCTGAATAGGCATTTTGGAAATTCTGGGATCATTCCTCATCCAATGACAGGATTTTTCCCATTCAGGTTTGAGTGCATTGAGAAACTTCAGATTTGTCTCCAACTCATTCTTTGTTACCTTGATCTTATACAGATCATTAATAACAGTCCAAAATCTGTCGAAGACACTTTTCAGACTTTCTCCATCCTTAGCCTTAAACTCTTCAAAGTTGTTCATGTATCTTGTCTGATGAAGCTGGGTAGACATTGCAGTACCAAGCATGATTTTCTCCAGTTGTGTCCACATCAGCATAGGATTATGCTTGAAACAATCGATTATGTTATAGATGGAATTTGGTAGAGCAAGAATCAAATTTGACTTGGCCTGATTGTCAGCTTGGTATCTTAGAAGTTCATCAGACTCATATTCTATCAGGGTTTTTTCTACATTAGTAGCTGGAGTGTTTCCAACAGCTAGTATCACTTTCCTTGGCTTGACCATGGGACCTTCAGTCAAAGCTTTCATCATATTTTCCCCATTTGATTGCCTTTCGATGAAATTAATAAACCGGTCCTGCCATTGTTCAAATTCGTTCTCATTTATCAGAACAGGTGGACGAGTATCAGACCCCAACGACATCATGAGGTCGTTCTTATAAAGTTGAGCTTGTAGAGACATTTTGATGAAATCTGGAATTCAGAAAAATAACCAAGTGTTGATGACCCGCACACTCAAGGAATGCGTGTTCAGAGAAACTATTCGGGTCCTTGATGAATGCGTGTTCAGAGAAACTATTGATTAGATAGATACGCACTCGAAGTTGTGCGGGTTCAGAAGGACACACACTGAATGTTGTGCGTGTGAAGAATGAAACGCACTTGAAGATATGCATGTGCAGAATGACACACACGATATGCTATGCGGGTTCAGCTGAACACGCACTTGAAGATATGCGTGTGAAGTATGACCCGCACTTTGTGATATGCTATTCCAAGAGAAAAACAATCAACCTGAGAAAAACACTAACACCCAAAAGTTGGTTATACGATAGAGTATATGATAGACCCGTACAACACATGAATGATCCGCACAACATAATGACACGCATACTAACATGAATCACACGCACATCATATGAATGACACGCACAGTGATATGAATGACCCGCATAGTAACACTCAACTATAAATCTGTAAAATCGATCATAACAATGACTTAAATCCATACAAATTGCACAGAATCGATCGAAAACAAGTTTTTAATACAAATCAATTAACAATATCGATCAAAACACTCTGAATCTCAAAAATCAAAACGAACAGACAACAGAACTCGTCCTTTTCAGAATATATTCAAACTCAAAATCGAAGCATCAAAACACGTTTTTATGCAAAGCAACACTAATCAAACTTGATCGACTATATAAAACGCATCTAATAACATCAAATTCAAAGCAATTCAATCACTAAAACGACTAAAATTGGTGAAAATCCAGAAAACGAGATTTTTCTTGAAAAATCAACAAAAATCGATCAAATTTTCGAATTATCCACACAAATCAGTAACAAAATTACACTAATCTCAATTCTCTCAAGATCTTGAAGGCTCTGATACCAATTGATAAGCCAAGATCACAAGATCTGTAGAGAGAGAATCTAGAGAGAGAAAGTGTGCGCTTCAAATGTAACAGTATTCAATTCAAACAATGCGTCAGTTCTTACAACAAAAACAAGCCAAAGGGACTTAAATACCCCAAGGCAATTACAAGACATAAAAGAACAATAAATACAATGATTACTATAAAGTCAGATCTAACAATACATGTTAGGATCAAGCGCTTACCACTACGCCAAAAGCAATTGCTGATGGAGAAGGCGCAATTTTATTTCCTTATAGCGTAGCAGCCAGTGCCACGTTTCGATTTAGGAAGATGCTGGTCAATGACCCAACAATCCCCCCCCCCAGCATTTGTCAGCACTAACAAGATCTTCGCTAGAAGTCAATGGCTGCACAGCATGCCTTTGGCATTTAAATGCACTCCATGGGATTCGAACCCGTGACCTGCTCTGATACCACATGTTAGGATCAAGCGCTTACCACTACGCCAAAAGAAATTGCTGATGGAGAAGGCGCAACTTTATTTCCTTATAGCGTAGCAGGCAACGCCACGTTTCGATTTAGGAAGATGCTGGTCAATGACCCAACAATTTTTATTGAGTGATAATGGTTTTTTTTATATATAAATTTGTTTAATTTAGGCTTAACAATATAATGTTTTTTATATAAAAAAATTAAGTAGTTTGTTAAAATTTATTCATTATCTTATATATTTTAAATTTTTTATATTTAATTTAAGACTTTTATCCTGTTTTGATTATGTTTATCAGAATTCAAATTTCATAATTTTAGAATTTGGGGATTAGAGATAAAGATTTTGGGAGATAAGGATGAAATTTATTAATTAGGGTTAAAAGTATTTAAAAGTAGTACATATTGATTCATTAATTATTTTTTAAGAGATTTTAAGTAGATTATCATTAAATAATAGTACATAATGCTTAATACATCACGATTTTAATGTTTATTTTTATTTTTTGTTTTTTATTGATTTACAGTACGATTTTGGATGGTTTTTATTGAGTGATAATGATTTTTTATATATAAATTTGTTTAATTTAGGCTTAACAATATAATGTTTTTTATATAAAAAAAATTAAGTAGTTTGTTAAAATTCATTAATTATCTTATATATTTTAAATTTTTTATATTTAAATTGAGATGTTTATTCTGTTTTGATTATGTTTATCAGAATTCAAATTTCATAATTTATTAATTATCTTATATATTTAAAATTTTTTATATTTAAATTGAGATGTTTATCCTGTTTTGATTATGTTTATCAGGATTCAAATTTCATAATTTTAGGGTTTGGAGTGATAATGTTATAATTTTTTTATATAAAAAAAATTAAATAGTTTGTTAAAATTTATTAATTATCTTATATATTTAAAATTTTTTATATTTAAATTGAGATGTTTATCCCGTTTTGATTATGTTTATCAGGATTCAAATTTCATAATTTTAGGGTTTGGGGATTAGAGAGAAGGATTTTGGGGATAAGGATGAAATTTATTAATTAGGGTTAAAAACATTTAAAAGTAGTACATATTGCTTCATTAGTTGTTTTTAAGAGATTTTAAGTAGATTAACATTAAATAATAGTAAATAATGCTTAATAGGTTGTTTTTAAGAGTATTTTATTTATGTCTCTTTTATAAGAAGAAGCGTACTCGCGCAATGCAGCGAGATACATCACGATTTTAATGTTTATTTTTAATTTTTGTTTTTTTTATTGATTTACAATACGATTTTGGATGGTTTTTATTGAGTGATAATGGTTTTTTTATATATAAATTTGTTTAATTTAGGCTTAACAATATAATATTTTTTATATAAAAAAATTAATTAGTTTGTTAAAATTTATTCATTATTTTATATATTTTAAATTTTTTATATTTAAATTGAGATGTTTATCCTGTTTTGATTATGTTTATCAGAATTCAAATTTCATAATTTTAGGATTTGGGGATTAGAGATAAAAATTTTGGGGGATAAGAATGAAATTTATTAATCAGGGTTAAAAGCATTTAAAAGTAGTACATATTGATTCATTAATTGTTTTTTAAGAGATTTTAAGTAGATTAACATTAAATAATAGTACATAATGCTTAATACATCACGATTTTAAAGTTTATTTTTATTTTTTGTTTTTTATTCATTTACAGTACGATTTTGGATGATTTTTATTGAGTGATAATGGTTTTTTATATATAAATTTGTTTAATTTAGGCTTAACAATATAATGTTTTTTATATAAAAAAAATTAAGTAGTTTGTTAAAATTCATTAATTATCTTATATATTTTAAATTTTTTATATTTAAATTGAGATGTTTATCTTGTTTTGATTATGTTTATCAGAATTCAAATTTCATAATTTTAGGGTTTGGGGATTAGAGATAAGGATTTTGGGGGATAAAGATGAAATATATTAATTAGGGTTAAAATCTTTACAGGTAGTACATTAGGCTTTAGTAGTTATTTTTAAGAGATTTTAAGTAGATAACTTTAAATGATAGTACATAAAGCTTAGTGAGTTGTAATTAAGAGTTTTTTATGCCATCTTTATAATATAGTATATATATAGTATAGATTTATATTTTAATTTTAATAAATTCATAATTTTTTTTATCAAATTTATATAATTTTTTTCTAGATACAATTTTAATAAAAAAATCACGATTTTCTTCAAATATCAATGTGATATCTACAATTAATTCATTATCTATTTCACCATTTTTTCTCTATGTTTTATATTTACGTTTTGAATCACATGTGGTTAACTTCGTTTAACATATGATCTATTGTTATGTATCACATATGATCCCACCAGGTGCATTTTTGTACATATCACATATGATAATATATGTCTGAATATAAGTGACACATAATTACGTGTGATAATATTTACATCATAAAAAAGATCTATAAATATAGATATACATAATCACATATGATTAACTAAAATATATATAATTATCACATGTGATATGTATAAATATTAATATAGTGATATCACATGTGATATTTGGTCAAAATTGTGATTTTTTTAATTAAAAGTATATTTAGAAAAAAAATTAAAAAATTATGAAATAATTGAAATTAAAAAATAAATAAATCTAAAAGATATAATGAGAATTTTAAGAATTTATCCAATTCAAAATGATAATTATTCTAATTTCTAAAATTATTTTTCATTTTTTATTTATAGTATTTTTAATTAATGAATTATGTGGCTCGTATTCCTTCTCGCCTTCTCGCAAATTAATTTGATTCTCGCATAACCCCCCTCTATATACTATGTGTGTGTGTATATATATATATGTAGTGTTAAAACATAATAAAGAAAGAAGAAGTGATAAATGAAATTTAAGGATAAATATTTTAAACCCCATATATCACAAGGACTAAATATGCAATTTCTTAAATATTTTTAGCACCTATATTTAACAAATGGATGAAAGGACGAAAATGATAGCAAAATGGAAACCACAAGGACAAAAGAGCAGTGTTTAAAGATTAAGGACGAAAATTGTTATAAATATCAAACCACAGGGACGAAAATCGTAGTTTACTATTTTTTTTACCCTTCGTCCAGGGCATCTAAAACCATTGGGACCGGTTGCCATAAATGCTTTTACTTTCTCGATTCATGCTTAATTTTTGTGTTTCGAAAGAAAATACGTTCATGGCAACCATTTGATATGATGTGTTACTGAATAATTTCTTTAATCAAACTCCATTCTCTTGTTTGGTTCATTATTTTTACGGAAGGAGTCTCTATTCTCAAAATAACAAACAAACCCTTAAACCCTAATCTCATGAAACACATTATAAGGGTGTTTGGGATTATTTATTAAAATGAGTTATTGACTTGTGTTTTTGTCGCCGTTATAAGTTATTTCTAGTGTTTGAATTGAAAAAAAAAATACTTATAATGTTTTTGTCACTTATAAAGAGTTTTTAATAAATTTACATTCATTCAAATTACTAAATTACCCCTTTTTTAGCCCCTACACATAATCTGATAATCGCATCCTCATTCTTCTTCTCTGCTCTCACATCATCGCATCGCTGAACTCTCTTCACGCTCGACAACACAGAACTCTCGTCTCCTTCTTTTCCTATCGCCGGATCTGCTGCTCGTTCGATTTCTCGCCCGACTCCGCTTCAGGTATGCCTCTGTTTGGTCGATTTCACTGCTCGTTTGATAGAACTTTTTGTTGGGTTGATTTCACTGATAGAAAAATCGAACACCCCATAGGGTTCAATCTTTTTGGGTGTCGATTTTTTTACTACTTTGTTCTATCTTCTTGGGTTGATAGAAAAATCGAACACAGCGATATGATCTCCATTTTTTGGGTTGATACTACACATATTTCCATTGTTTTGGAATTGATACACAGATTTCCATTGTGAAATCGATTCATTATGTGTTAATTGAAGCTTTCTTATACAGTGGAATTGATACATTTTGTGAAAAATTATATGGTCTGATAACATCTTCATGGTTTTCTACCCCACATTAGGCAAACCCAAAACTCTCGACATTCCTAATTATATTAGGATTCACACTGTTTGAATATTGGTTTTCATTACTTTACCCAACTGTTCAATCATATGCAGAGAAACTATCACATGACAAAGAATGGTTTAACAAACAAAAAGAAAACCCCCCAAAGTATAGATAATCCAGCACTACCATCCAATCTATTCTTCCAAAGTTTCTTTTTTAGATATACCTTCATCTTCATCTTCATCTTCACACATCAATATGCACAATAGACAAATCCATATCTACAACAAGACAGCCAGCAGTTGGAAATTTTAAGTATTACCCGGTGAGGGAAAAAAACTCATACCCAGTAAATTATCTTGAATGAACTCAAGTAGAACTTTATAAACTTTATCACTCATACTGTTGCTTATGTTATATACTCTGCTATTGAGCCACAGATGCTAAATTGTTAATGTTTTTGGTATAAATATTTGTTATTTAAGTTATTATTATTATTATTTTAAATTATTAATGTTATTGATGTAATTTTTTTGTCAAAGATATAAATATAAATGATGAAAAATATACGGTTATATGTTAAAAAAACAAATAAGCCAATGATATGGAAGAATGTCCTTTTTGGTCATTTTATAATTTTTTTGTCAAAGATATAAATATAAATGATGAAAAATATACGGTTATATGTTAAAAAAACAAATAAGCCAATGATATGGAAGAATGTCCTTTTTGGTCATTTTATAGATATAAGCAAAATTTGCCAAACACTAAAAAACAACTTATCAGCTTATTACGTTTTGGTACAACCATAAGCTAATCCAAAAACTTTTTATAAACTCTTTTTTTGTCACCACATAAGTTGATAAACACGTTTGATAAAAAGCATAAGTTATTTTAAATAAGCAATCCCAAATCCCAATCACCCCCTATACCGTAATCTGATAAAACAAAGAAGTTGACACATTGTCGATAGCTTTCTGGGTTCTCCATCACAACACCAGACTTTGACATCGCATTTCTGTCTGATACTCGATTCCTCTATGCTTGATTTCTTGTTTGGTCGATTTCTGTCTAATTCCTTGTTTTTTATCTGCTTGATTTCTTGTTTGGTTCAGACTTCGACATCGCAAAAACCATGTCGATTTCTTGTTTGGTCGATATATCTCTATACCTCGATTTGGGTTTCTCTTATTTGCTCGACATTTGTTCTAGATGCCATATCTATCATGTTTGCTCGATATCTGCCATATATATCATGTTTGCTCGATCTCTGCTCGAAATCCGCCCATAGTTGTCAAAAAGCGCGCCTGAGGCGTGCCTAGGCTCATAAGGCTCAAGGTCTTGGGCTTTTTTTAAGTCGAGGCTCATCATATTTACGAGGCTCACTAGTGCCTTGGCTTTTGTGCCTTGTGGGCCTAGGCGCGCCTCATAAAGAGTTATTAATACATAGTCAAACCCTAATATTAAATAAGTTTTCTCATCGCCTAACTTCTTAAAAAAGTTTTATTAAATAGATGTCATAAGTCAAACCATAATATACCCAGAACTTAAAACTTCTCCCTCATAGCTCACGCCTTAAACCCTTCTCCCTTTTGCCTTTATTGAAGTATTGCCAGCTACTGAATTGGAGGGTTCTACTTGCTGAATAATTGAGTTGTATAACTCTGCGTGTGTTTATATATATATATATATATAGGGTTGGTTCCAGTGAGAAGTTGAGTTAACGGTGAGAAGCGTGAGAAGTGGTTATCAACCGTTGGATGAGATCTCGACTAATGGACGCACATTAGGATGAGATGCACCAGATCAATTCCCTTCTAAGCCGCAATTCATGGGAGGGCTTGAGATTAAAAGAGATCAACGGTTTAGATCTACTTCTCACGCTTCTCACCATTAACTCAACTTCTCACACGATCCTTCGCCTATATATATATACACACACACATTTTGGTAATATGCTCCTTGCATTCCTGAGGTTCGCGCCTCGTGCCTAGGCCCCGAGACCCCTTTGCGCTTTTGTTGTATTATCTCTATTTTAGGGTTCAATTATTTTTGCGTAGACTTTGGTATGGTGTTACACCTACTGTATGCTTAGCGAGGCCTTGGCAGTACGGGCTTCCCAAGAGGCTTCTTTGGTGATAGATGTCTATAATTGTAGAGCATTAAAATCCGCTTAGTATCTATCATCCGGGCCTAAGGTACCATCACGATAAAGGTCAAGAGCCTCATTGATTTGATCAAGAGTAAGATGCCTTTACTAATTAAACATCCGAGCATGCAATGGCGTCTCGGGAGTCGGGAGGGATTCCTAATGGAGCTAAGGAATTCAAGAGTGGGGCCATGGTGCATTTCTGTTGTGAGTAGAAAGAACATGTTCCACTCAATATCTGAAGCTCGAATACCCCCTTTGGATTCCTATAGGGACCAAGCTTTATTCTCTGTATCTGTAAAGAGTATGCCAAAGCTAGCGGCAGATGATGGTGGCTGTCACGGGCCAGAGGTTGCGATAGTTTGCTGGTTGCGGGTACGCTTACTTGTCCTACTATTCAAAGCCATTAAGAGGGTATGCACATGGATGCTTTGACCAACAAAAATTTACATACATATCGTCTGTCCAACAATGGTAGCCTAACTAATGCACAATTTTTTCAAAAGGAAGTGGTTAATACAATAAGTAAACCGTTAAATCAATTAAACATTAAATAGCCACCCATACTCTAAGTAGTTAATAGTGCGTTATAGCGGCGAGATAGCGATTAGCGGTTCTGGACTAAATAGCGGTGTATTATCAGTTCGATTCCATGATTCGTGCTCGACTTATTAGTTTGATTCCACGGTTCCTGCTCTTGCTCGATTTATCAGTTAATTTCACATCACCATTTCTACTCCTATAATTGTTTTCACAACATCATTCTCCCAACTGTTGAAAACTAACACTTACAATCATGTATGGTTTCTGTTTCTGTCCCTACTTCCTAAATGAACATAACTTTTTTACTGCTATAGCGCCGCTATAGCATTGTGATAACCGCTATTTGAAATAAAGGTTCTGACCGCTATTTCTGCAGTCGAGCGCATTAACTACTTAGCCCATACTAAAGGTAACAGAAGTTAAAAGAAAGCTTGAACAAAGTAAAGAAAATCTAAACGTAAGTAAGTACCCACATATTATGCTGAACAAACCCTAAAATCACCAAATCACGCGAAAAATCACCAAAGTTTTCCACCTGTGTCAAGAAGTCAATGTGGTCTTAAATTGAATAAAGGCATTGTCTTAGACCATGTTGTTTCAAGTTGAGGAATTGAAGTAGATGGCACTAGGGTGGAAGTGATTAAAGGATTACCACCCCTTGTGAACGTCAATGAGGTGCCTAGTTTTCTTGGCAGTAGTAAACGATCTCATGAAATCACTGCCAAGAAAATTACATACCTCTTTTGATGTTCACGAGAGGTGATAATCCTTTAATCACTTCTACTTTAGTCTAATCTACTTCAATTCCTCGATTTGGAACAACATGGCCTAAGATAATGCCTCCGTTGACCATAAAATGACATTTTTCCCGATTTAGGACTAAATTGACTTCTTGACACCGGTGGAGGACTTTGGTGACTCTTTTTTGCGTGATTTGGTGATTTTAGGGTTTATTCTACAAAAAATGTGAATAGTTGCTTAAGTTTACCTTTTATTTAGTTTGTTCAAGTTTGCTTTTAACTTCTGTTAGCTTTAATATAAGTAGTTATTTAGTGTTTTAATTGCTTTAATCTAGTTTACTTATCGTATTTATCGTCTTTCTAATAAAATTGTGCAGTAGTTGGGCTACCATTGTTGGGCGGTAGGAGTATACATTTTTTGTTGGTCAAAGCATCCATATAGATATCGTTTTAATGGTTTTGTCTAGTAGGGCAAGTAAGCGTTATCTCCCACCTCCCTCTCCTGTTAGCTTTGGCATACTCTTCTCTCACACATGGGATAGAGCGAGGTTCAAGGTCTTGGTACGTCGGGTTATCTCATCCATTTTGAACATCTATCATTGAAGAATGCTCATGGAAATCCCGTACTGCTAGGGCCTCGTTAATTCACCATCCGTGTCTTCGCATCGCTCATAGGTTCTTCGCATGTATAATCTTTCCTCTGTAGGAAACTGGCACTATTACCCTCGATGAGCTCTATATCCTTTCGGCCATGAACCAACATTCTGAGGTCCTTGACAGCGGCCTACCCGTCATTATTCTAAATGGGGCGCATGGCTTATGTGCCGGCTCGTGAAAATCAGCCAGGAAACCATGAGGTGTTTTGCAGTGGTGTCATTACTTGGTTGATCACAAAGCCGCCATTATCTCTTGCTATCCCCTAAGGTGCTTCCCAGCATGGTGACTTTGATAGCCTTGATTTGGAATCACTTGAGTGCATGAACATGATTTGGACCGAAGAAGAGGGTCAGTACATTTGGTTGTATGGTCGTCATTACAAATCTATCGACACCATTCCTGACCCAGGGAGTACTAAGGTGACATCTACCACCGCTTGGTCATTTCCCGACCAAGCCGCCATCGGTGCTTGTGCTCAAGCCGAACGCGACTGGGCCCAAGACGAGCATAGTTGTTATGTTCATTGCATTTTAGATCACATGTATGATTGGTACATTGGCCAAAAACACTTTCTCAACTGCTGTAACGACCCTTGGCCGTGATTTCCTCGGCAACTGAAAACCTTGAGATAATTGCTGGGGCGATCGCAGGCCGGGTTGAGACGTTATGAGAAATTTGGGTGCTGCTTCCAACCTGCCTTAAAAGTTTGAGGATAAGGATTATATCTCGAGTTCCCTTTAAGCGTCGCTGATTTTGCTTATTCAAGTGTCATGCTTTGCTCAACTTGCATACTTGCCATAAAACATAAAACATGTGTTCTTTCAATAAACCTGCTGTGTTATGTGTGTGTATGCTACAATACAGAGTTGCTTCTTTTGCAGTTTTTTTTTACTTCTGTTTGTCTTTGACATTGTTTGCATATAGAGCTCCCATGTGATCAGTATGCTAGGATTGAAGTTGTGAAGCATGGCCTACGAGTCAAGATGATCATGTCATTGTAAATGTTAAAGGATATTAGGAAATTTAGGATCACTCCCAAACTGGCTTTTACTTGTTTACTTTTCTCTCTTCAAAGCCACGATCCGACTACACTCTTTTCCATGAACCTTCCACGAATAAAGAAAACACTTTTCGAAGAGTGGGTGAATAAAATGCAGATCATATCAGAGATGTGGAATTCTAAGAAAGAGGGCGGATGGGGAAGTCAAGGCCAAAGATAAAGGTTGCACAAGACTAAAAACCAGAGAAAGAGCTAAGGTGCGTACGTTAAGGAGAGACAAGTGACTTAGTCTTGATGAGAGCCCAGGCGAGTCTCGTGTGTGATAGTCTTATAGGATATAGTTCCATTCTTGGTCTCTTCCAACCTTTCATTCATTTCGTTATCCATCAACATGGGAGCGATCATCTCTCTTTTTGTAGTTTGATAAGAGACATTTGGTTTCCAATGTTGGTTGATTTATCTTAACTAGCTTACAGTCGCCTTATGCATATATCAGGAGTTAAGAACATGTTCTTGGTTTGATTTCAATACTGTTGGCACAAAGTTTTCCGTTTGAAGATTGCTGAAGCTTATTGTAAATTATTCGTTGCATTTCTTTCTAGTCCTCTGGAGCATAACATGTCTGTAAATCTAATGATGCTATTGCTAGGACAGCACATACATCTGAATGATATAAAGTAAACATTTTTCAAATGATTTTTGGTCATAGAAGTAGTTAAACCTGATTTTCTCTTTGGTTTTGTTCTACCAAACAAACTAAACCTCCCAAACACCTTTGCGTAACCTACTGGCGTAATTCCTCAGTGATGCAAAATCCACAGTTGCGGTGCAGAAAGTCACTTGTTCAAGTGGGTTCTCTTCTTTCTCATTGTTCTTCACATCAACTCGTACAGCCTCACTGATTCTACTCTCTTGGATATGTGTTCTCTTTTCTTGGATGTGTTTTGTAAATGAACTGTCAGTTGTTCAAAGTTTGAATTCTAATAGCTCTAGACTTGTATGCTTTCTTGCAAACTCGGGTTTCAGAGATGCTAAATTTTTCTTCTTGCAAGAAACTGAGTGGTCTGTTTCTCTTGTCTTCTTTGTTGATACATGGCTTGGGTCACTAGCGATACAGGTCAGATACATGTCCCATAATTCTGCAACAGCAGAATGATACGACAAAGGACTACCATTGTTTGCATGTGCGCTCCACCATGGCCGGCCATCTCAGTGCTACTAGTAACAGCATCTATCCTACTTTCTGGGAGAAGAAAATATTCAACCCAAGTCATATCCAACACCCCAGCAAAATTCTACTGGAAAATGGCTCTACTAGCCTTTTCCCCATTTGAAGTAAATCAAGAATCCCTTCTTTGCTTCCTGCAGCTCACGTCGTCAACTTGAGTAGTTTATATTTTATTTTTATTTTAAATTAGGGAGACAAAAGGTTAAAGAGGTGTGCATGAGAGAAGTGAAAACCAATAGAGCATGGGAGGAGATTTTTTGTGTGTTTTTGGCAAAAAATTGATCTTCTTTGCAACTCCAACAATGGGAATACTTGCTTACATCCGGTGTTCAAAAAGGCGCGACATGGTGCAAGACGCGTCTCCGTCGTTACGAAATGGCCCATAACGTTTTTGTAAGGCGTGGCTCACGCTATGGCGCCTTAAGACGCGCGTCTTTTGTAAGACGTAATTTTGTTTCAACAAAATATATAATTTGTTTTTATCTTTTGTGTTTTTACATTTTTAATTTTAGATTTAACACTTTTATAGATTTATCTAATCACATCACTCACTGTTTCACGAAGTCATAAACATTATGGACTCACGATTAAAACGAAGTTGTAAAATTATATTTTTAAGTTCTATTTATAATATTCATTCAAAAACTATTTGTATACTAGTAATTTATATGATTTTTTTTCATCCAATATGAATGTACTTTCTTTAATCTCATTATTTGATTAGAATAATATATATATAAAACATATACGTATATATATATATATATATATAATTTTGAATATGACATACAAATTTGTCGCCTTATGTCACACCTTGAAAAACGTCGCATCCTCGTCGTGGCGTGTAAGGCTTAAGGCTTAAGGCTTGACCTCGCCGCCACGCCACGCCTCATGCCATTTTGAACCTTGCTTACATCTGAATATATGATCCACAGCACACATCCCTGATCAAACGGTTAACTTCATTTGACTGTGGATGAGCCCCAAAAGAGATTTGCAATTCTATATCATGTACAATGCACTCTATCTGATTCTGAACTAATTGATGAAATGCTCTTGGTTGTTGAAGTCAAACATGTACTTCGTTTTCGCTGCACATTTTTGCTTGAATAACCCAATATAAAAAGCTCTGATCTTGACTTTGAATGCTATATGAGACCAGCAAGTGTGATTGTTGTTAAAGCATACATCATTTTTGTGAGCCAAATTGTCCAAAATGCATATGGAGCAATTACTTTTCAGACTTCTAACATATTTGAACCTGTCCTGAAGTACCAGTCCAGTTGGATTGGATGACCAGTTAAGGCATTACCCATTGAACTTCCTACCAGTCAAATAACACTCCCTATAATGAAGCTGACTATGGTTGCAACATGCTATGTTTCACTTGAACTCATCCTTGCATTGCTGGCCACAAGAAGCTTTGGACTTTTTGCTGGATTTGCTTGAACCACACCTTCTTGCACTAACTTGAGGTTGACATATTGTCTGCTCTCTGCATCATGGTGTCCAATTGGGCTCTTGTTAATATGCCATCATTGTTGTGAATACATTCCACCTCGTCTTGCATCCAGGAATTTATCTGATTTAGCAGGCCTGCAAATAAATCTTCCAGTTGAAACTTACATGCAATGTGATAGCTTCCAATGCCAATTTCTTTTTTAGAAATCTTTAACCTTCCAGTTATCATTTTCTGATATAGGAACGCTAATGGAAAGTTATTCTTAGAGATGTTTTCTAAGTCCATACATTGTTCACAAACTCACTCGTCCTGAATCCATACATTGATACCTAACGTGTTCTAGGGTTAGAACGGCAAATTTTGTGTCAACGATCAATTTCCATTCAGCATGAGACTAAATATTTTAAACCACTTAGATCTTTTATTCATTCAGTTTTATCAAACAGGCCCCCATAGTTTAATTGAAGCTGCATAGGCATTAGCTAAAAACCTAACAGGCGCATTGAGTTTTGCCTTCATTCTTAACTTTCACATCTGTGATGATTGTGAACTTTACATTGTTGTTTGATTCAATATAAGTTTGACTTGTGGTTTCATTCTAGTGAGGATAAGTGAATACTTGTATGATTACTTGTAAGTTCTCATTTGTTGCACTATCAAATGCATTTTTTTTCTGTCCCACCAAAATAGGTGGATCAAAAATTAGAGATATCGGACAAGATTGGTAAATTACTAAACTACCCATGTTATGTCAAGTTAAAACCTTGAAACTTTCAACAATTATTTGACCCGCCTACCTCACTCTCGCCCGACCAGTCTGTCTAGTCCAGTCCCACCCGCACCCCTAAAGAATCTCTACATCACTCAAACCTCTTTTTTATTCAGCACTTATAAACAAGACCCTTAAATATTTAGTATCGTAGCTGATGAATCACATGACTATTGGTTATGGTCTTAAACAGATATGGTGATTCCTCCACCAGTGAAGGCTCAAAGGATCACAAACTATCTGAAACCTTATCTGTTGAAGATGCATTTCTCAAACAAGTATGTAAGTGCCCAAGTGATCCATGCACCAACTGCAACCGTTGCCTCTGCTGCAAGTTCACAGGAGAAGGCTCTGCGGGAAGCCTGGAACAAAGCGCAACAAAGCACTAGAGATGTTGCTGCTGCTGCTAAGATAGGGAAGCTTTTAGGTGAGAGATTGCTACTCAAAGACATCCCAGCCGTTTCCGTTGTCTACAAAAGAGAGCAAAGATACCATGGCAAGGTGAGAGCAGTCATTGATTCTTTAAGGGAAGCAGGTGTGAAGTTGCTTTAAGTTTCATTCACTCTTATAATAAAATATGTACATTGGATTATCGGAAACTTTCAATATGCATCCATGGCTTCCTAGGAGAACTATGATCCCATCCGTTTCATTTTAAGACTTCTACATGTCTTTGGATTAGAGGACAGGTACTTTCGAGCGGGATATACTGGGTTTGTTTGTTGTTTGTTAGTACCGTGACTTTTGTTGTTAATAACATATGGATTATAGGGTGTGAGGGGGGTGAAAACTAGTATTATAAAGTTGCAACAAGTCATAAAAAATTTAGGAAGGGGGAAAAGGGAAATTGGTGCAATAATTTAAGTGAGGCCATAACCATTAGTTAGCTTGAAAGAACAGTAGCTAGCATATGATAAGTGGAAGGGAAAGCAACTTTTTACCTAACTACTAACATGCCTCTTGAAGATGGGGAGCAATAATGAGCCATCACCATCACAAGTGGAATATCTCCAAGATTTTAATTACTAAAATAAGAAGCATGCCATCATGTTGTTCTGGGTTTTAAGTTTCATTCTTTTGACTGAGAAGATATTTTGTTGACAAGGTTATGGTTTTAGCCTTAAGCTGGTAAGAGTATTTATAATAGATTTTTTTTATAATTTTATTAAAATGGAGTAATATTCAATTGTTGAAGAAAATGTCCCGATAAACTTTGGGAGCATCCTTGACAAATTCTATGGCTTCAACTACGGCCAAGTGAACTACTGTTTTATATAGGGGGAGGCTAATTGCACCCATAATTTTGCTAAGTGCACCATCATAATTAATTTTCTCCTCACACACATCAACATCTGCTTTTTACATTCCCAATGCATTAATTACATTTCCAACGCATGAATTGACCTGATTTTAACATAATTTTGATGCAAATAGCACTCCCTTCTATATATTCTATAGAAGTGAATGAGAGAAAAAACTCTTCTATATATTCTATAGAACTCTTCTGCAACCCGTCAGCATCAAACCCCTCATCCTTATCGTCACCTTCCCTACCACCTACTCCTTCTCCGTTCACCTCTCCCATCACCAACATATTTTTTCTCTACTTGTTTTTATTCTAGATCCAACTAACACGGTGGAAAAGATGCACATTTTGACACTGCCTATGTAGAAAGACGCACAATGAGATGATGATGGAAGCTCCTTGAAAACACTACCAAAAGATTCACCAAATTGCAATGTTTTTCAAAACCCTGTTCCCAAAATATCCTTTAATTTTTGAACCCTTAACTGAATCTGTCCATTTTGCTTCATATCTTGTTTATATTACCAATTCATGCATACTCTAGTTTCTAGCTAGGATCTCTCATAGGTCTACATTGGAGATGCACAATTGGTTATGGGTTTGGTTTCCATTTATGCTTTCTCGTGTGACTACTCGTGGGGCATCTGATTTTAGGGGTTTTGATTTAGGTGGTGAAAAAGGGAAGGTTGCAGGTGGGGGATGCGAGATAAAGAAGCGGGAAGTTGTAGGTGGGTTCTGTTCTTGATTTGGGGATGTTGTTTGCCACTGCTCTCCAACAGAGCCCGTCCCCGTGAATTCGCCTCTACCGTTTATATAGCAAAGAAGAAGGGGATGAATAAGGGGTGGTCAGAGACGGAGTAGGTGAGGGAGACAAATGTCGGTGAGGCTATGGAGAGAAGGTAAGGGCGAGAATGAGGGACACGTGGATAGTTTTTTTTTGTACGGCAACTGGGGTTACGCCCCCACACACACGCACCCGCGGTATCCGGGCATCCAATTGGGCAGCACCGACTAATTCGCGGCGACCTGACCCAGTCCAAAGCGACTGGACCCGCCCAGGTACGACTAAGCCCGGTCAAGACCGAACCCGCATACCCATAGACTGGTATGCCCGTAAACCTGGACCCGAAGGCCGACCCAAGGTCTGGGTATCGCCGAAGTGCATCCCCCAGGATTCGAACCCTGGTAGATAGGCATACCATGCATTATCCCCCCAGGGCCTTACCACTAGGCTAACACCTCTTTGATGGGACACGTGGATAGTTGTTATTAGATGTATGAAAGCTTTTTTTTTTTTATAAAGAAAAATAAAGGAAAGGGGTCAAATGAACAAAGTATTCTAGAGTTAATGGATTAGAGTTAACTTCGTTAGGACAAGGGACCTAGCTCGTAAGGAAATTCGAACCACAAGGACGCTTAGTGTATTTATTTTAGAAGAGGAAACATATCTAGATTTGGAGCAAACCACAAGGACCTATGGTGTAATTTACTCTAATTAAAAAGTAATCACATTACCTCATCAAAGTCATCATTAAAGAAGTATATGTTTGATTAATCATTTTGTACATGTAAAAACTTTTGACTTATGAAGTATGATGATGTTGATATAGGTCATATAAACTTATTGTCATTGGGTTCGATTTTATTCATGCTTTCATATAACCTTTTATCTGAATAAGTAAATTGATAAAAATGATTCATCAACCTAGCAAAACATATAAATTATTTGATTCATTTAGATGGATCATATAATTGAATCTATTGAAATCCGTTTGGTGTCGATCCATTTAAACCGAAGTAGTAGAACTTCGATGATGTTTTGACTTGAACAAATTAATGAACGGATCGGTAATACGCTCAACTATGGCCGGACCTACGTAAAGATTATTTATATAATAATAAAATAAATATCTCGTTAAATGCTGAAATAACGTCGTAATTTAGATTTTTTTAACCAAATAATAGAAAAAACTATGCTAGAAATATATGTTACTATATAGTTGGTTAACATATCAGTTATTGAATTCTATGGATTATTACTCCAAGATCATGTTTGGCAAACTAGCTCATAAGATATTTGTTGGTTGATAAACTAGTTATTGGTTAATAAGCTATATCACATTTGGTAAAAACTCCTACTATGTTAGATGATAATGTAAAATAGCATAAACTGAAAGTATAAGGGGGTATAATTGAAGAAAAAGATTGTGAACAAAAACACCAATAAGCAAAATGAAATAGTTTTTCAAAAGCTAGTTTATTAGCTAACTTATGGCTTACTAAATGAATCTTTTTCAATTCTCTCAAAAAATAAGCTAGCTTATTGGTTACCAATAATGACCTAATCTGTCAAAAAATCATGCAATCACTGTCTTTCTATGGAAATAAATTAAGGTCCCGTTTGGTTTGTGGGATTGGAATGGATTTGGAGGGATTTAGATTTAAAATCCATTCCAATCCTGCGTTTGGTTTGCAGGAATGGATTTCATTGACCGGATTTGAAATCCGTTGACCATTTAAAAATCCCTTACATGATAGATTTCAAAATCCGTTGCAATGAGCCTGGATTTGAAATCCAAATCTGATGGATTCTAAAGTCTAATGGATTTCAAATTCTTATCCAAACACATGAAGGGATTTCAAATCCCCAAATCCAAATCCAAATCCAAATCCTTACTTGAAATCCAATCCATTCCTGCAAACCAAACGCGCCATAAGGGGTTTTTATTGACCATGACCATTTCTCTAACAAAGTATATGGTTTTTTTAAAGTATTTTAGGACAAAGCCTTGGCAAGGGTTTAGGCTTCCATCGATGTCTATGTAAGGTATAATCTTAATATTTTTTGCATATTATTAGTGTTATATTGTTTACTCTTTCATTCTAAGTTGATTACATCATTGAATTAAGTTAAGTAACGCTCTATGGTCATGGTATGATGAACACCATCAAAGCAGTGGTGGTGTACGATGGTCCTTGGATGCTGAAGCAGTCTTGTTCAAAACATAGAAATGCTTGGTTTAGTTTAACCTAACCCAATAAATGAACATAACACCCCTCTTTTGAAAACTTTGTGATATATAAAGTTCAAATATGTTTTTACAAATCTTAATTTTTTTTTATTCTAATGTAATTTTAAAATTTCTAAGGTGCTTGTGGTTTGATGAAAATCCTAATTTTCTTCCTTTTGCTTTCTTTTATTATAAATCTTTCCTTGTTTGCATTTTGTTTTGGGTTTTGCCTCTCATCCTAACGGTCATAATTATTTTTACCGTGAAGTGATATGCTCTTGACATGAAGGCAGTTTGGTCATTTTTTATTATCTTTTATAGAAAGTATTTTTTTGTACAAGTATATAAATCATATGTACAACAACTGAAGGTATATGATTTAGCATTTTAAGAGAAAAAATGAACCCTAAATCAAAATCATTGTCACCACCTCCTCAAGGAAATTGTGGAATACACATGTTTTTTTGATGGTGATGTTTTTTTTAATCGCAAATGATAACCGCTTTCACCTCATCCTCCCCCTACCCCTGCCCAATCTCAAGCCAATGATATTGTGACAATGAAGGTTGGTAGTAGGGGTGTTCGCGGTCCGGTTTCGGCTGTTTAACCCCTCAGACCACAAACCAAACCGTAAGTGGCGGTTTATTGATTTTTCAAACAGAGCGGTTTGACATCAAATGCCTAGACCGGTCAAGTCGGACCGCGGTTTAGGCGGTTTGGGCCTTTTAGTGGGTTTTAAAGTTTAAACATAAACAAATATAAAACTTTGAATTTTAAAGGCTCATTGGCTTGAGTCCATTTGAAATAAAGAACAAAGTCCACAACAAAATAACAAAGTCCACAAAAGTTAACAAAATATCCCAAGACAAAACATTAAAAAAAAGTAATATGCAAAGTGCAAATAAAATCCACGACTTCACTTATTCATTTTTCCGTTCTTTATATTCGACAATCCATAAAGATTTCAATCTTTTAAAATACCTTGGACCTTTTTGTATATACTTGGACATTTGGGTTTTATATCATCTATTCTTTATAATAGAGGTATATATATAAAAAATAAAAAAAATATATATTTATATATTTGGCGGTCGGTTTGGTCCAAACCGCCCAAAAAAACCTCCAGACCGCAGACCGGACCGAACCGCCCGGTTTGGTAATTTTCCAGACCGGACCGCCAGACCGCTCAAACCGCCAAAAACGGTCTGGTTTGACTTGGTTCGACCGGTTTGAGCGGTCCAACGGTTTTTTTGAACACCCCTAGTTAGTAGGGAAGCTAGAAGCAGTGGCTAAGGCGATGAAATGTAGCATCAGGACTAACGTTGAAGGGAACAGGTTAAGGTTAGAGGAACTTGAATTATGAAGGAATGTGTTAGGAGGGAGGGGAGAATGGGGGAGAGGGTACAAGGATTAAAAAGTTAAAGTTTTTCTAAACCTTAACTGGTGCAAATGATCATAAAGTTGAAGAGATTGTATGAACATTAAGATTAAGAACATCAAGTCCTTGAAACAAATTTGTAAACCAAAAACCATTAGAGTCATACATACAATTAATATTGCAAGAAAGTAAAGAGATTAAAGGAAAGATATGGTACACAAGATTTACCGTGGTTCACCCAACTTGGCTAAATCTAGATCGAGACATTTCAATAGTAACAAAAACGTACACGATGATCTTAGAACGAAGATAAAAAGTTACTCAACCTTTTGAAGAAAGGGATAATCATTCAAATGTGATATGTGTCGGGAGATATAACTCAAATCTCACACAAATATGGTAAACACTCAAATTTGTGTAGGGAGAAAACTTCTCAAACCTCACACAATATCTAAATACTTTTGTATAAATAAAAATATGTACAACCATATTCAAGAATTAGGAACTAGAAAGTGTTTATACTCACTGTAACGACCCAAAATCCAAAATAACTTAAATCATAAAATATAGCCAAAATGGTCCCAACATTTTCAATTGAAAGTATTACAATATTCTCGAGGTTTGCAGTAGGTAAAATCATCCACAACTAAGATATTATAAAATCTAAATGTAACTATAGGATCCTCTCTAAGCCTCGCCTCCTCTAGTGACTTCACACCTTCTCGTTTCCATTGGAGGAGCTCCTAACCGTTTTCTTACCTGGAAGTGGTTTTAAGTTTTGAAAAACGGGGGTTAGACCATAAGGTCTAGTGAATTCCCTCTCAAAAGGTAGTTTAAGCAGTTTAAAAATAACATCGAATCCGTCATAACGTCTCAACAATAACATATAGACATTCCACATAATCACGGGCTTTTGCACAGTGTTCATAGCCAACTATCACTCCACTGTGATGTCTATATTCGGTGCCCCAGTAGATCCTCATGGCCCCCAGTAGATGCCAGACCAATGTGCACATGAAAAGAATTCAAGGCACATGGTGTAATATAACTCTCAAGGGACTCTCACGATCCCGAGGTACCCTAATCCCACTGTGCAACCCCAAAATCACAACCACAACATAATATCATGATATTAACCCCATTGGACAACGTATGTTTAATAATAAATGCTTGGGTAAAATTTCTCAAGTCTCGACTGATGCAAGAAGACCAAACGTCTCCAATTCTAAGACAACTCTTGTATTAAGATAAGGTCCTAAAGACCACTTACACCGAGAACCATGGTCGCCACTTATGATGATGGTTGCAAGTTTCTTACGACTTTCGACCATGAAATCTCTCGACAACTAAACATCTTACGACTATCATAAGGTAACTAACGATTATGACTTGTTTATTGTCAAACATACATTTCTATTGTAATTATTTATTACAAGTTAATACACATTTATGGACAAACGGTCATAACGGAAAAACATCAACAAGATCATTCAATACGCAAACCTTTGGACATTAAATACACATTTATGGACAAACGGTCATAACGGAAAAGCATCAACAAGATCATTCAATACGCAGACCTTTGGACATTAAATACACATTTATGGTGGCCTAAGCTATATATACAAGCTCCAAGACACATTTGATACATCTCGTACTCATAGCGTTCAAGCATACTCAAGTTACTTTCTCTCAAGCAAGAACTCTCGACGAAGTGCTATACTTCACGACGAACGACACAATCTTACGATTTATTTCCTTTTACTTGTAATATCGTTAATTGTACTTTCAATCGCTCCTTCTAAAGGATGACGTCCCTATTTAACGTCCATAGTGCACTTGACGATTTCTGCTATCATCCGCGGTTTTTACCCTCGATGGGGTTTTTCGCGTCACCAAATTCTTTGTGTCTTTATCTTTATTCATCCTTGTCGGACGATTTGTCGATTGATTCCCAACTTTAGTTGTTAAAAGCTCCACACTGACCTTAAGTTATCTTTGGGTAATTTTTGGCATTAACAATAAACAAGTTTAAGTAAGCATTCGATCAAGGCGTCCATAATTGTAAATCATGCTGAATTATTACAACCATAATCAGTGTTTCGAAGACATTTATAAACATCTCACATGCTTAAAAGGGTTAAGGGAACTCACCTGAGAACCGATAATTCACCACACGTCCTAATACTCAATTATGCTCAAACCGAACACCTGAATTATCCAAGATAAATAAAGTGTTAATCCCACGCAAAACCATTAAAAATCTTTTATACTAAGCCTTAAGGGAATCCTTGAAACAATGCCTCGATCCTCGAGTCGAGACGAGAAACGAAACGAAAAAAAGTCGCGAACAGTAGTGGCTAGGACGACTTTGGCACTAGTTCAGTGAGTTGAAACTTACTTGAAAGTCGCTTTGGGCACTGGTGAGACAAGGCGACTTTGGCGCTAGTTCAGGGAGCTCAAACTCACTTGAAAGTCGCCTTGGGCACCGGTGAGACTTACCTCCCCAAAATTCCTAGATTTGCTTCCATCCCTCACTTCTTAGTTCTAGCTACGATTTGTTGCCCAAATCACCAACTAAACCAAAAAAAAAAAAACTTCCTTAAACCAAATCTATTTCATATTTAACCTTCAATTCCATCAAACAACAATTTTCCAAATCAAAACATAAATTCTCCATTCATGGAGTTCTTCACCCATGAGTTCATTTCATCAAAGCACCAATCATTAATATTTACAAAGAGAACACCCACTTAAATGATACTTTGGGTAAGAAACTTTCACAAATCTTAAGTTTCCCCAAACAAATCACCCCTTTCATTAGAAGATACCCAACCAAGCCCTAAACCTCACCCCTAACTCATAAAACTCCATTAATAGAAGATTCAAGCTTAAGAAGAAGAAGGTTCTTAACTGGAAAGATGAGTTAGCCACAAGATTTCTTTTCACTTGCACCAAATGGATAGAAATGAGGTTTATTCTCCTCCAAGCTCCACACACACACATACCTTGAAGAAAGTCAATTAATGCTGAAAATGAGAGGGTTTCCTCTCCTTAATTCCCTCATTTACATTTCTAACCCCTGCAGAATAAAAGAGTTTACACTTCACCTCAAATGTTTCCCAAAGTGGGAGGAGGTTATTACAATACCTCCCCCTTAAAAGAATTCCGTCCCCGGAATTCCATTGCCGAAATGGTGCAGAGATTTAGACCTCGCTTCAGATTCCCTTCTCCCACATAGTTTATTAACCTTTATGGAATTGCCATTGCCTCTCTACAATGCCAGTTTCTTTGTTTCCCAACTTCTTGACTTTGTGTTCCAAAACCTCTTATCTACTCGAACATTATCCAATGGTACGACATACTCGCGTTAGCTAGACACTTCCTTAAATTAGATATATGAAAAGTATGGTGAACACACCGATGTCCCTCGGTAAGTCCAACTTGTAAGCCACATCTCCCATGATACATATTTACCTCTGGAAGATCTCCAGAGAACCAACACTTGACCAACCTCTTCGTTTCTCCATAAAAATCATAAACCCAAATTCATTTCGCCAACTTAACACAAGGTCATCCTTGAACTCCATCCACATGATAGCCACAAAGGTTGTGGTGTATTGGTTAAGGCCCTAGGGGATGTGGTGGAATATCCCATTTGCCTATGGATCGAATCCAGGCGTACACACTAATTATGGCCACTAAGGTTTAATCAGGATTGATGTCTTACAGTCATAATTTGCCAAGGGATTAGTCTAGGCATAGCCTAGGACACCCTTCCCCAAAAACAAACTCCATCCCCATGATCATTGATATGATTTTTTTATTAAATAACACAATTTTTAATAACACTCCCCCAATATGACATCCACCTAACACTAAGAGCACCTTGTCCTATAACACATCTTTGATCACTATCTTTCGATGGTAAACAATTCATCTACACTTTGCACACATCGACCATAATATCATCCCCACTTATTCTTTTGAATATACATATATGTATATATATATATATATACATATATGTATGTATATATAAGCCTTCTACAATTCCATTGCCCGAAAATTCCAGCGACAAGTTGAGCCAGTCCCAAACACATATCAGAATACCACTGAATCCATCAATTTTCAATTAATTTTGAATTTATTCTGAATTCACTTGTCTTACAAAAAGGTGCGACACTCTCGTTCATAACTAGTTTAATTTGCACAACATTAAACACAATGCTTACTCAGCATTTCTATCACACTATTACTTACTCAAATCCGACGGTCTTTCACTCCAAGCATCACGTTCAACCACTTTTACCATACCTTCTCAAAAACATAAAACACATTTCCGAAGAAAGGCTTACTAACCGGTGCAAGCTTTAGACCAACCACATGAGCTAATTTTATACACCTTAACCATAACGTACACAATAATCTTTTTCACATACCCTCATGAGGAGTTCATATACCTATCAAATGACAAGTTTTTAAACATAACTCCACATTTTTCTATGTCACCTGCCAAACTTCTTACTTTCAATTTAACCACTTATTCCAACATATTATCTTCAATTTCTCATACTAGCATGAAGCAATGATCACCCATCATTACTTACTCAATTTTTCGACCAGTCCAACCGCTATAATCACACATTTACAATACTACGCCTAGGTTTCACCACAATTCTCAATCGGGATATTCAACCAGGTTATCAGGAAAGAATACTCAATGCCCAGAAATACCATGCATTCCTCGCTCTCCAAACAGAGTTAACATATCCACTAGAATTCCTTTACTCACAAGGAATATTACAACATCCCCAAATAAATTTTAAATCTACAACAAAGCATCACAAACTAATCGAATATGACATTTTCATCAATATTCAAATGGAATAAGATCAACTCATCCAATAATTCAACGCAACCAAAATGAACGTGGATTCTTCTTTTAGGTAGACACCAATTACCACTCAAACCTTTTGTCTTCAAAATAGCAGTAGCATAACATCGTCTAAAAATCTATACACCTCAATCAAGCATACTTGTCACTCTTGAATACCTCACAAAAAATATCCAAACCAGGATCCACACCTCCATTAATCCATATTAACAACACAAATCCACTACTCAGAATAACGACAACCCATTATCACATTAGTGACTTACACATCCACTTTGGCATAAAATGTCACTAATTTATTCACATAACTACCACACCACAATATCACACTACAATCAAGATCATCATGGTCACTCTACATATATAATAGACACTGCCTTCTTCACACCAACCATGACTGTTGATCCAAACTCTCTCAGTGATTTCATAACGACCCTTTTCTATACTTAGTGAAAATTACGTTTAAATATGTATTAGTGTTTCACCATCAGCGATCATACTGAGTCTGTTTAGTTATCGCTGATAATCTTTCTTATAAACATTTAATATGTATTAGTGTTTCACTATCAGTGATCAAACTGAGTCTGTTCAGTTATCGCTGATAGTTCTGATGTAAACAGTAACGTAATCCCTGAAGACAAGTCTCACGTCAACAGATGTTCATAGCTGAATCGAAGACGAAGCTGCTGAACAAAGAGAAGTCTACTGATGACCTGATGCGGATATCAGTAAAGCAAAGACAACTCTACTTATACGCGAAGGAACATGAGGAAAGCTTCAGCGATCGCTGAACTCTTGATGTCTCTAAAGAAATAGATATTCAGCGATCAAATGATCACAAAGCTTATACCTCAAGTTTCCTTTTGCCTTACCTTGCACAACTCTGTACGATGTGTCAGAAAGGACATGCCTCTGCCACAATTCGTACAACAACTCTGTCAACTACACTGTTCATGATCCGGCCGAAAGCATGTCTCCCAAAGTCAGACTTCCAAAGCCAATCAGTGAACGCCACGTGTAAAGTGCCCTGCCATACATTTAATGCATAGGGTATAAATAGGAAGATCATCCCTCCTTCTGAGGGTGTACTTAATCCTTGAAATCCAAATAGAAACCTTTGTTTTCTATATTCCTTAATCCCCCATTCTCTGAAATTCTTGTGCAACCATCTTAGTGTTTCTTAAGTTTGTGTAGATTGAATCTGTCTTAATCTTATTCCGCAACAAACTTGTAAATTGTGTTTGATTTATCAATAAACAATTTATTAAACTTTAAATTTCTGTGTTTGTATTCAACCCCCCCCTTCTACAAACTTGTTAAGCACCTCCGGGACCAACAAGTGGTATCAGAGCAGGCTGTTTAATCTGATAAACAAGATCTTGCTTTATTCTCTTCCTTGCTTTCTAAATGGCACTTAACACAAACACAAACTACTATGATAATGGTTCACTTTCTAAACCTCCTCGATTTAGCAGAGATAACTTTTCTCTATGGAAAAATCAAATGATGCTATTTCTTGAAGGTGCTGATCCTACTATACCTGAATATATAGAAAATGGACCCTATGAACCTGTTAGAATTATAGCTGCAATTCCCGCTACTGCCACCACTGAAGCTGTCCCTGAACGCTATGTCGTTAAGGAAATAAGACAGTGGAGTGATGAAGACAAAAGGAAGGTAGGTATAGATGCAAGAGCAAAGACCATTATATCAATGGCTCTGCCTGATGAAGTTTTTCATTCCATCATGCATCTGAAAACTTCTAAAGAAATGTGGTAAATCATATGTGTTCAATATGAGGGCACCACTGAAATCCAAGAGACTAGAAAGATTAACTTGGTAAGACAGTATGAAAGTTTCATCGCTGGTAAGAATGAATCTCTCTCTGACGTTCATCAGCGGTTTAACTGCTTAATCATTGATCTAAGAACAGTTGGTAGGACCTATTCAAATTCTGAGGTCCTAACAAAATTCTTAGAATGTCTTCCTGAAAGCTGCGATAGTTATTCAATATGTCTTAAGCTGACAAAAGACTTAAATTCTCTTTCTCTCAGCACTTTGTATGGAATATTGCTCAATTATGAGCAATCGAATCTCTTGAAGAAGAATCTTGTAAAAGACTCTAAAGACTCCAAAAGCACTCCTGTTGCTTTAGTCTCTTCAGAGATAATTCCATCTCAGCGATCTACTCTCACCATCACTGAGTTAGATTCTGAATCTGAGGATCTATCAGACCCTGATCTTTCAGAGTTCGATGAATCCTTAGCACTCTTGACAAACTCTTTTAAGAGATTTGAAAGAAAGAGCAATTTCAAAAGAAATAAGCCTCTCTCTATCACTGACAAGCCAAAATCAACTCCTGTTGATAAGGTTTCTGCTACTTGCTATAACTGTGAAAAGATTGGACACTTTGCTAGTGAGTGCAGGTCTAAAAAGGTCTTCAAGCCTTCTACCTCAAGAAGATCCAGTGATGACAAATACCTAAAGGTGAAGAACAAATATCAAAAGCTGAAAAGCTACAAGCGAAAAGGTAAAGGTCTCATCGCTGAAGAACATGACTGGGCTGAATCAGAAGAATCAAGTTCTGATGAAGAAGAAGTCGCTAATCTCTGCCTCATGGCTGAGATTAAAGAAGAAGTGGAAGAACCATCTGAACCTTCTATGAGCTACATATCATCTCAGGTATGTATCTCTACTAATCCCTCTCTGCCTGAAGCTGAGAGAAGTCGCGCTGTTGATGTGCTGACGATTGATCTTTATAATGCTCTAAACGACAAAACTCAAGCTGAGAACAAAAATGTTGATTTAACTCAAGAGCTAGAAAAATGTCATGAAAAGATCAGAGAACTAACTCTTTTAGAAGAAAAGTTGAAAGATCAAGTCATTATAAATGAAATCATCAGCATTGAACGCGAACAAGCCATCGCTGCTCTAAAAGAAGAAAAGGCTCATGTTGAAAAATGGTGCAAATCATCAACAAAGATCTCTGAGATAATAAATGCTCAAATTCCTGAAAGTGATAGAACTGGTCTTGGTTTTTGGAAACGACATGATGAAACTAAAGAAGAAAGTTCCACGCTTAAGTTTGGAACGTTTGTCACTTCTTTCTTTGACACTTCTTATAATCAATTCTATCCCTGTTCTTCCTCTAATTCTATCCCTGAGGAAAAATCCAAAGGCTCTAAGTCTGCGGATAAAGGAAAATCAATTCTTCGTCCTTAGAAGGCTACCAAGAAAGCAAAGCTGAAAGTTCCTTCTAAACCTTCAGTGAATCAATCCTCTAGCTCTATGCTAGAAATCTTCGATCTCTGTCCTCCAAAGCTAAAGATTGACCTTAAACCCATGAGATCTGAAGAAATGAAAATTTCTCCCAGATCTCATGAGAAAAGCATTCTTGGACCTGGCCCCGCTCATCTTAAACTTGCAAAACCTTCTACTTCTGGTCCTAAAACCATTTTCAAATATAGAAAATGCTATCACTATGGTTTTACTGACCATATTGCAAGCAAATGTCCAACTGCCACTAAAGCTGATGAATCTGCTAAAGTGAAGATGAATGCCTCCAAGGCTGAAAAGGTCACTAAAACTGAAAAGTCGACCAAGGTGAAGAATACCACTAAGGTTAAGAAATTAACCAAAGTGAAGGTTATCACTGAAGCTGAATCTTCATCTGCTGTGAAGACTGCTGAATCTTCCATATCCACTAACACTAAAGGACCCATTGAAAAGTGGGTACCAAACAACGCTTAATCTTCCTTATGTGTGCAGGGATCAAAGGGCATCTGGTATCTCGATAGTGGATGTTCTCGTCATATGACTGGACAAAAAGACCTACTCACTGAATACAAGGAAGAAAAAGCTCCCTCTATGACCTTTGGTGGAAATGGAAAAGGATATACCCGAGGGTTTGGTGTTCTCAGCAATGGAACAACTACCTTTCGAAGAGTCGCTTATGTAGATGGACTGAAGCACAATCTTCTAAGCATCAGCCAACTATGTGACAAAGACTACGAAGTTCGCTTTTCTAAGAAAGCATGTTCAGTGGTGAATGAGAAAGGAAAACTTGCTCTCAGTGGTTATCACAGAGAAAATGTCTATGTAATAGATATGGACTCTACTACCACTGAAAACTTATGTTTTCTCTCTAAAGCCTCTTCTGATGTCAACTGGCTATGGCACAAAAGACTCTCTCATATAAATTTCAAAACCCTGAATTCTCTTTCTTCTAAGGAACTGGTTTCTGGTCTTCCTCAGCACTCATATGCTAAAGAATCTCTCTGCTCAACATGTGAAAAAGGAAAACAAACAAAAGCTAGTTTCAAGTCAAAACAAGTCTCCTCAGTGACAAGTCCTCTTCAGCTCTTGCATATGGATCTGTTTGGCCCTGTCAACATCAAATCAATAGCTGGAAAGAAATATACACTTGTCATTGTAGATGAATACTCTCGCTATACCTGGGTTATCTTTCTTCGCTGCAAGAGTGATACTCCAGAAGAAATAATATCTTTTGTTAAAAAGATGGAAGTGCTGAATAATCTTACTGTTCGCTCTATAAGAAGTGATCATGGAACTAAATTTAAAAACAGTTCTCTGAACAATTTCTTTGAGAACAAGGGAATTTCTCATAATTTCTCCTCAGTAAGAACACCTCAGCAAAACGGAGTCGCTGAAAGAACAAACAGAACGATCATTGAAGCTGCTAGATCAATGCTCAGCGATTCTCACCTCCCTACTCAATTTTGGGCGGAAGCTGTAAACACTGCATGTTTTACTCAAAACAGATCGCTGATAGTAAAGCGATTTGGAAAGACAGCTTATGAACTCTTTCATGGAAGAAAACCTTCTCTCAGTTTTCTTCATATCTTTGGTTGTCAGTGCTTTATCTTAAACAACAAAGATCAGCTTGGAAAGTTCGATCCAAAAGCTAATGATGGAATATTTCTAGGATATTCCTCTATCTCCAAAGCCTACAGAGTTTTCAACAAGCGAAGACAATATGTGGAAGAAACAATTCATGTCACTTTTGATGAAACTCGCTCAGCGAACTCCAAACCAATCGCTGACAATGAAGAGTTAAATGCTTGGATGTTCTCTCACTAAAAAGAAACTGAACCCTTCTTTTCAAACCATCAGCACAAAGAACCACCTACTGCTGATGACGATCCAAACATCATACATCCTAACGCTGAATCCAACTCAAGGGTTTCAGCTGAACCTCTTAACACACTGCTACCATCAGATCTACCTTCGTCTGAAAACCTCTCTGATAACAATAGTCTGTCCACTACTCAACAGTTAATTGCCGATGAACCTAAAACGTCCTCATCAGTAAACATACCAAATGTTGATCCAACCTCTGAGTTAAGCGATCATGCTCTTGCTCAGCGATGGACCAGAGATCACCCAATAGATCAAATTCTTGGTGATCCAGATACAGGTATTCAGACACGACGAAGCTCTCGTAATATCTGTCTCTTTGTTAACTTTATCTCTTTATTAGAACCAAAGAAGACTGATGATGCCCTCAGAGATCCAAACTGGGTCAGCGTTATGCAAGAAGAGCTGACTGAGTTTAGTCATAACAAAGTTTGGAATCTCGTTCCTAGACCATCTGATAAAACTGTTATAGGCACCAAATGGGTGTTTAGAAACAAGTTAGAAGAACATGGAACTGTAACCTGCAACAAAGCTCGACTTGTTGCTAAGGGATACAGACAAGAGGAAGGCATAGACTATGATGAAACCTTTGCCCCTGTGGCTAGGCTCGAAGCAATTCGACTATTCTTAGCCTATGCAGTCTATAAAGACTTCATCGTTTATCAAATGGATGTAAAATCAACATTCCTAAATGGAAAACTGAATGAAGAAGTCTATGTAGAACAACCACCAGGGTTCTATGACCCTAAGTATCCAAATTATGTTTATAAATTGGATAAGACTCTCTACGGTCTAAAACAAGCCCCTCGTGTTTGGTATGACACTCTCTCATCATTTCTTATCTCTGAAAAATTTGAAGGTGGCCAAATTGATAATACATTGTTTTTAAGAAAGATAAAAGGTCATATTATTCTTGTACAAATATATGTCGATGACATCATATTTGGTTCTACAAACCCATCACTGTGTACTCGCTTCGCTGAAAGAATGAAGAAAGAATACAAAATGAGTATGATGGGTGAGCTGACATATTTTCTTGGTCTTCAGATTAAACAATCTGACAAAGATACTTTTATCATCCAAGGTAAGTATGTTAAAGATATGCTGAAGAAGTTTGATCTTACACAAACTTCAGCGATGAAAACTCCTATGGCACCTCCCCTGACACTTAACAAAGATCCATCTGGAAAACCTGTTAATGTCACTGCCTATAGAGGAATGATAGGCTCCCTGCTGTATCTTACAGCGAGCCGACCTGACATCATGTACTCTACTTGTTTATGTGCACGCTATCAATCTGAATCCAAGGAATCCCATCTGATCACTGTTAAGCGAATTTTCAGGTATCTGAAAGGAACTCCTAACCTCGGTCTTTGGTATCCCAAAGACTCAGGGTTCGATCTAACTGGTTATTATGATAGTGATTTTGCAGGTTGTAAACTTGACAGAAAAAGTACCACTGGTGGATGTCAACTCCTAGGAGGAAAGCTGGTAAGCTGGACAAGCAAAAAGCAAAATTCAATGTCTACTTCAACAGCTGAAGCTGAATACGTAGCCGCTGGAAGCTGTTGTTCTCAGATCTTATGGATGAGAAATCAACTATTAGACTATGACCTTCAGCTATCCAAGATTCCAATCTATTGCGACAGCACTAGTGCTATCGCTATAGCCAATAATCCAGTGCTACATTCAAAGACGAAACACATAGAGATCATATATCATTTTATCAGAGATCATGTGATGAACGGTGATATTGAACTTCATTTCATCCCTACTGACTTTCAACTTGCTGATTTATTCACCAAACCTCTTGATGAGACAAGGTTCAACTTTCTCATCAGTGAGCTTGGAATGCTGAATCTCGAAGAATAATTCTTCAGAGTTCATGCATTGTGTTAGTAATCATAAGTTCCCCTTTTTATCATTCTCTGATAAACATTCTGACTCTCAGGTATGTTCTCTTCGTCCCTACACCTGAATCTTAATTCAGTTAAGATGTTTTTCAAAATATAAACTTTAATCACTGAACTTTTTTCAAATGATTAAAAGCTTTTTGAAAAATAAATTTATCACTGATATTTCTAGTCAGTGATCCTTCTTAAAAGAAAATTCATCCCTAACTTTACCATAAGGGATACTTTCAAAAAAAGAAAAATCTATCGCTGACTTTTCTTCAGCGATAATTTCAAAACAGACAAATGAACAGTCTCTCTCTCTTCTATGACGTCATTTGAACCGACAATCCACGACATGCCTTTTTTTGACACGTTCGTCCGTTGCCCTTCCATCCAATCAACTTCGTGGGACGTGTCCATGTCATGATGAACATTTGTTTTCCCGCCTATCACACTCTCTCTCCTTCTCTCTCACGTATAAAAAGAATGTTTTTCCATTCTTATCATTTTACGCTTTCTGGAAATACTTTCAAGGAAAGAAAACTCTCTCAAAAGAATTCTAGCATTCTCAAGCATTTGCATCATCTCCTTCAAGATCAACAGGTTATTCTTGATCTTCTTCTTATTCTTGTTCTAAATCTTTTTACATAATACTCCATTTATGGACTTCAATTATGGGTTTATAAGATTCTTTTTCATAAAATCATCTTTCTTTTTGATTTTATTCATTCAAAACCATTTTCTTTTGATTATCTTCATTCAAAATCTTTGGTTTTTCTTCTTGTTCTTATATCTTATATTAAGAACACCTTTTTAATCTTCAAATATGTTGATTTTTCTATGTTTCTTTCCCAAAATAGAAACTGGGAAAACCTTCTTTATTTTTAGACTAAAACATTTCTTCTATTCTTCTCTTTGTTCATATTCAGAATGGCTCAATCTGCACTTGTCGCCTCTAAGAACGTCAAATTCGCCATCACTGACTCTGAGCTTCCAAAAAACAATTATCTTGCTCGCCTTGATTTTGATGGTGTCAAATACCCACATCTGGTGGAAGCCGCAAAATTTCTGAAGCAATCCTGCATTGCCTATGCTATCACTGTGGATCCCACACCTTCAAAAGCTCTTCTCCAACAATTCTGGTTTACCGCTGAAGAAACCTCTATCACTAACAAAAATGGTGACCTGGTTCCTGCTATTTCCTTCAGCACTGAACTTGGACCAGGGATGATGACGGCCTTAGGGCTGAGGAAAGCTCTACGATTTCCTGACAAACCCAGGAATAGATTCGATGCCTTTCCCACTGATGCTGAACTCATCTAATTCCTGGATGCTATGGAATACTCTTGGGAACCAAAGTCGAGGACGACAATTCCCAACAAGAAGCTGACTCTTGTGAAGAAGGCGCTCATGCCTTCTCAGCTTAACTACATCTTCTGTCACTTCATTCAGTGTATGAGTGGGAAGAGTGGGTCACTGGACCAGGCCAGCAAGATTCAGGTTCAAATGGCTTACTCAGTGATCGCCAGAAGAAATTTCGACTACGCAACAGCTATCTTTGACGATTTAAGGTCAAAGATAGAGAAGACCGAGAGGGATCCCAAGATTCCCTATGTACGCTTCATCTGTGCGTACCTGAAGTTCCTCTACCCTGCTACTTACCCCACCAATTCTGATGCCACTTTTCCCAAAGTGGGTCAACGCTCACTGGAGGTCAAAACGCTCCCCAACGAGGTAAGTATCTCTGAACTTCGCTCCCGACTCTCTCTCCTCACTTCTTCGTCTTCAGCAGCCACGCAAGAGGTTCCTTCTTCTGCTATCCCTGCCGCTACCCCTTCCAAACGACCATCAACTGGCTCCCTTGGTCCTTCGAAGAAGGCCAAGGTAACCAAGGAGAAAGGTACCTCCTGCTCAATACCTAAGGATGTTTTTCAACAAACCTCCTTGGATGCATTCGTGGGTCTCTCCTCCACATCCTCAGAAATACCCACTTCAACCGTGCCAGCGATCTCGGTCGCTGTCACAACAACAATGACGCAACCTACGATCTCAGTTCAGCAACAAACTGAGGTAACTACCCCTATCCCTACATCTTCTATCCCCATATCTAGTCCTTCTATTTCTTTGATCTCTAACCCTCCATCTATTTCTACACAACCACAGTTTGGACCCATAGGACCTGAACATCAATCTTTTGAGGAATCTTTGCAATTCTATAAAATGTTTGATAATTCAGGTACACCTATAACCTTAAACACTTCTCCCAACTCACCATATAAGCCTGTTTCTCAAAAACTAAATTATATTTCAGGTCCTAGTTTGGCGACTGGTGACACCAATGTCAACAGTTTGAGTGCAAAGGTGGAGTCTCTGACTGCCTCTCTCAACAACACCACCAGCGCTGTTCATACCGCTGGTGAAGCACTGCAGACGCTGACAGCTCAATGCACCTCCAAAGCTGACGTTTCTCAAATTGCTACTCTCCAAGAAGCGATTGTCAAAGTCAGGGAGGACTCACAGCAACAGTTTGCAGCCCTGGCTACAAAGGTTGATTCCTGTGAAGTTCTTCTTCAGCAAATCCTGACTCACTTGAAGGCACCAGCTCCGACTCCTACTCCCTCATTCACAGAGAACGATCGTACCTCTCTGAACATTGCCGTGGAGTTCATTCATCAGGCTACATCAGATCTTCCTGCGATTGAAGGCCGTCTGGACAGTTTGGAGGCTGAAGTTCAGAAGTTGGCCGCTGCAAAAGCTTCATCTCCTTCCAAAGATCTCTCCCTCAATGATAATGATAAAGAGGGGGAGAAAGCTGCTGAAGAAAATACGGAGTTAGAAGTTGCTGCTGAGGTCCAACAGAAGGAAACTCCCTCTCATGTTGAGGGGGAGATAGCTGCTGAAAAAGCCCCTCCTACCATCGATGAGTTAATCGATGAAGAGGAAGAGGAGGACGATAAAGATGAAGCCCTTGATCTTGAAGATCAAGAGGAAGAACCTCATCAAGATGATGATGATGACGATGAAGAAGATCAATCTCTATGGTGTTCTTCAGCCGTCACTTCATCAGCGATAGCTTCGAAAGAAGTTATCAAAGCAGGGGGGAGCCATGGAACATCTTCAGGAACCCCTTCCCAAAGCAAAGGTGCTACTGCTGAGGGAAGCCTGAAGATGACTTCACTATCTGAGGAGAATCCTTCTCAGGTATGACTTTCCCTCGTTCCCTTATCCTTCTATAAAAATCCCACCCCTGTTTCTTTCTAACCCTTTATCTCTCTTCTCTAAAAATAAACTAACCTTTTTCATTTTTTGACCAGACAGTTCTCTCCCCTGCTTAAGGGTAAAGAGCTCCAAATAATCCCAGCTCCTGAAACTGATGACCTGATAATCCCAATCTCTGTAAGAGAGATTGATGAAGAGGATGAAGAAGAAGATGAGTCCCTGAAACACCCACGGTGGCCCTCTAGACCACTTCATTGGTCAGAGGAAGAGATGAAGAAAAGAACAGAGATGATCTCTCATCTGGAGAGTCAATGGCTGAAGATCCCCTCTCAATCAACATATTTAGAGTTCCTGACTGAAGCTGAAATTGAAGAATCCTTCAGGGTTGAGAAGCTGATTGCTGATTGTCAAAGAGATGCCTCTCTAGCTCTCAAAATTCAGTCTTCTCAAGTCAAAGACAAGAAGCTGAAGAAGAAACCAGTTGAAGTCCAGACTGCTCTTTTGAAAGAGATTGAAGAGGAGCGCTCAAAAGAACAAAGGGTCAGCGATAGCTCAGTCGATTGGTGCAAACATAAACTCGACTATCGCTCTGACCCAATAAAGATCATAGCTGTTACTATCTCTGGAAGAAAGAAGAAGGACAAAGTTTCTGTCACTATGGAGATTACCAGAGAGGATGGAAGCTGCAAGGCAATGTTTGTTTCAAAGATGGAAAGCCTCGGCTATATGGAATGGCTTGAGTTCAAAGACGCACTGAAGAAATCAAAGTCAATCTACAGAGGCTATGTTGAAGGGATAAATGATGCTCTCATCAACAGAGTCGCTGCAATCCTAAAAGTGCCGTCTGCTCTTCCTTCTAAGCCAAAGCAGATCAGAAGAAAGCCTGTCTCCTCCTCCTCTGAAAATGTCGCGGTGATCAGGAATGAAACCTCCATCAATTTTTCAAGAGAAGCTATGTTCGGTCCTCCTCCTGATCTTTCAGTTCTGGATCTATCTCTGCCTCTTGGTGGACCACATGTTGCGGGACAAGTACTTAAAGAACCTTTTGGAATCTTCTTCAGAGATGATGAGGAACAACTCAGATTTCAAAGAATCTCTGAAATCCCTATCTGTCCCCTCGGTCTTCTCAAGGATCTCATGTGCTTATGGTGTGATCTCTCTCCTGCTGCTGAGCAAATCAAAGTGATCATTAGCAAAGAATCTTTAGAGCGAAAGCAAAAAGGAGAAGATATACCTGAGTATTTGATCAATCCTCCTAAACCCTCTTTAGATAGCTGATAGATTAGTTTTCTTCTTGTAATCTATTAGTTTAAACTTACAATAGTTAGTACATCACTTGTACTTGTAATTTTCATACCTTGTAATTTTTTTCTTGGATTAATGAAAATTTCAGTGAAGTACTTAACTCTATCAGTACTGTAAAAGATCCCTCAAAATAGTAATTGGGACATGTATGTTATGAGTCCTGATTATTCCATCATTTTGAATTAAAAAGTAATTTTCTTCAGTTACTTTGTCATTATCAAATAGGGGGAGATTGTTGATCCAAACTCTCTCAGTGATTTCATAACGACCCTTTTCTATACTTAGTGAAAATTACGTTTAAATATGTATTAGTGTTTCACCATCAGCGATCATACTGAGTCTGTTTAGTTATCGCTGATAATCTTTCTTATAAACATTTAATATGTATTAGTGTTTCACTATCAGTGATCAAACTGAGTCTGTTCAGTTATCGTTGATAGTTCTGATGTAAACAGTAACGTAATCCCTGAAGACAAGTCTCGCGTCAACAGATGTTCATAGCTGAATCGAAGACGAAGCCGCTGAACAAAGAGAAGTCTAATGATGACCTGATGTGGATATCAGTAAAGCAAAGACAACTCTACTTATACGCGAAGGAACATGAGGAAAGCTTCAGCGATCGCTGAACTCTTGATGTCTCTGAAGAAAGAGATATTCAGCGATCAAATGATCACAAAGCTTATACCTCAAGTTTCCTTTTGTCTTACCTTGCACAACTCTGTACGATGTGTTAGAAAGGACATGCCTCTGCCACAATTCGTACAACAACTCTGTCAACTACAATGTTCATGATCCGGCCGAAAGCATGTCTCCCAAAGTCAGACTTCCAAAGCCAATCAGTGAACGCCACGTGTAAAGTGCCCTGCCATACATTTAATGCATAGGGTATAAATAGGAAGATCATCCCTCCTTCTGAGGGTGTGCTCAATCCTTGAACTCCAAATAGAAACCTTTGTTTTCTATATTCCTTAATCCCCCATTCTCTGAAATTCTCGTGCAACCATCTTAGTGTTTCTTAAGTTTGTTTAGATTGAATCTGTCTTAGTCTTATTCCGCAACAAACTTGTAAATTGTGTTTGATTTATCAATAAACAATTTATTAAACTTTAAATTTCTGTGTTTGTATTCAACCCCCCCTTCTACAAACTTGTTAAGCACCTCCGGGACCAACAATGACACCAATATAGATGGAATATCACTACTTAGTTTTCTCAAATTTAGGTGAACCACAAAATCATAATCAGCTAATTCACTTAAATGAGTTCTGGATCCTTGTCAGATCAATGCGATCTACAAGAAACAAGTTCAGGTAGTCCAAAAAGATAAGACACCCTCCCTTGCAGACCAGTATAATCAATGTGCACCCATTTCAGCCGTGTTAAATACTTCATTCCCATACGGATCACCAAATCTCATAGAAAATCACTTATTCAAACTAATGATCTTCCGCTTTCAAAATACCCACAGAAGGTGGTTTAGCATAATTCTAGATTTACATCTATCCCCGAAGGACCCCTTACATCCTTGTATAATCTCAGCAAAATAACCATACCAGAGTTACTCCTCAAATTTTCGGTTACTTGACGACAATTTCAATACAGGACACTATAACCGGTCGTTGACTTCAATATTAACAGTCAAAATGGTGATGCTTCTACAATCTCAATGATAAACAAGGATACCCATCGAAACCTACCTCTTCCAACACATCATAACTAACCATTATACCCCACAATCCTCACATGATGAAGGCACAAGATTTCCTTGGTATGTAGTCTAATTACAAGACCATCTCAATACTCAGGATCGACCCCGATAGTATTTCATCAAAATACTACGACACTACTTATTAACATGCTGCTATTAGAAGCATCTGACAACTTCTACTTCATCCCGGATATAATCACTCACAAATAACCACCTCCCAAATTACCGCACAAGAGTCTAAGCTGCAATAATAAGAACGTTACTAGCTTCAATATGTAAGATTTCCATTATTTTCCGTCCTTCTCTAACGAGAACGCCAAGGTCATAAATCAACTATAAACGACTCAACCGACAAATTTCAACTCTCGGAACCTTTCCTTAACCCTAATTGCAATATTCTCCGTGACCCAGCGAGTTCATAGCCTTCATGCATGACGACATAATGATTTAAATCATTTTGCACATTTGAAAATTCAATACGTACGACACCATGAAACAATCTTGAGTATGCATGGCACAACACCACTATAGTTAAATAGTCAAGCACAACGCTCTCGAGGATCACTCACAAGTAATCCCCATAATAAAACACAACCCCGTCCATTTCCAATTGAAAGTATTACAGTATTCTCAAGGTTTCTAGCGGGTAAAAACATCCACAACTAATATATTATAAAATCTAAATGTAACTATAGGATCCTCTCTAAGCCTCGCCTCCTCTTGTGACTTCACACCTTCTCCTTTCCCTTGGAGGAAGTCCTAACCAGTTTCTTACCTGAAAGTGGCTTTAAGTTTTGAAACGAGGGTTAGACCATAAGGTCTAGTGAATTCCCTCTCAAAAGATCATTTAAGCAGTTTAAAAATAACATCAAATCCGCCATAACAGCTCAACAATAACATATAGACATTCCTTATAATCACAGGCTTTTGCACAATGTTCATAGCCAACCATCACTCCATTGTGATGTCTATTATGGGGCCTAGTAGATCCCCATGGCCTCTAGTAGATGCTAGACCAATGTGCACATGAAACAAATTCAAGGCACACGGTGTAATATAACTCCCAAGGGATTCTCACGATCTAACGATCCCCGTCCTGAGTGATTTAGGTCAGTTTCCGTTACACACACACACACACACATATATATATATACACATAAAATCAAAAGAACCTCATTCATAGAAGGATGTTGGAAATGTACAGAGCATGATAAGTATTATTTACATTACACTATGCAAATCCAAAAGCTTAACATAACTACAAGTTCATAACCAAAAGAGAAATCGTCACTAGGAAGGATTATCCCAAAAAGCCTCTTAAGTCTCTGTCAAGATTGAACTTCTAAACAAGAATTTAATTAAACACTCAAAAACTTTGTTAAAGAAGTTGCGGAATAACACTTTAACAATAAATCAATGAAACATTATATGGATCAAATCACAAGTTATATTGAATTAACTTAATGATTACAACCACAACCTCAATCTGTTGAACAGGCTCAACAGACGTTCAATACTTCTCTAAAGAAAGGATTACTAACAATCTTGAGGCTAATTCTCTCTAGAACAAAAACGTATTCTGTATCTGTGTCAATTGTTGTATCAATAATGTATCAATAATTTTTTTTATGCTAAGACTTCTAGACTATATATATATATACAAAACAGATTACAAGATAAATATGAAAATAATATTGATCTTCAGCATCCAGTCCATAATTATCTTCAATCTCCTAGTCTTTCGCATCAAGCAATAAATCCATCTTTATCTTCATAAGCAACATTAATCTTCATAACAGTATTAACTTCCTCAGCAGTACTAACCATACTTGCAGTAGTAACTCTGTTGGTAGTACTAACTCTCTAAGCAGTACTAACTACTAGCAGTAGTAATCCTGTATAGCAGTGGTAATCTTTTAGCAGTAGTAATACCTTTGGCAGTAGTAATCTTCAAGTAGCAGTATTAAAGTCTTCAGTAGTATTAATTCTTTCAGCAGTAGTAACTCCTTGAAGTAGCAGTACTAACTGGACTTAGCACATTTTAGACCCAATAATCTCCCCCTAACTTAACTTTTCAAAACAAGAAGTTAAGTTCTTCAGAATGTGGTCTTCATGATGCTTTCAAAATAACTTCTTAATTCCCCAGATTAGGATCCAATCCTATACTTTGATTGATGGTTCTTCTGATCACTATTCTTGCCATTTCTGAACCTTTAGGGCAGACCAACTTTGCTTTCAGCATCCTTTCCAACTTCACTTTGCTGTGGTCATACACCTTATCAACCAAGTAGTATTCATGGAAGCTTTTGTTAAGGGTTATAACATAAACTCCACATTTTTCAAAAAGCATCCAGTTGTCAATACTTCTAAATCCATTTTCATGATGCACATCTTTGATAATATGTTCAACCTTAGCAGGGTCAAATATCATGCATAAATACTCCATGGCCATCTTTATTAGACTCATCCCAGCTCCTTTCAATACTTCACCATGTAAGCTCAACCCAACTTTGTACATTTCTTCTAGATCAGCTCTGGTACAACTTCTGATTATCTTTCCCCAAGTTGAATATACTTCATATTTGTCACCCATTCTCTTTATTCTGAAGTATTCTGTTCTTTTATCCAAGAGTGTATCCCAATGAATGATTTCAGGAGCATTCACTGAAATAGGATCAACCTTCAGAGATTCTTCATCTATCACTGTCATGTATAAATCAAACTGCTCAGGTTGTCTTGGTTGTTCTTGATTCTTCTCTTGATTTTCAACCTGCTCAGCTTGTTTCTGCTGCTCTACATGAGGTGCAGCAGTGGGCCTTGATGATTTGGCTTCCATGCTTTCACTTTCCTTCTCTTTCTCAACTTCCTCAATCCTTGGCCTTTTTGCCTGCTTCTTTGAAGCAATAGAATTCATTCTCTTGACAGCTCTGATCTTATGGGCTAGTGTTTCTTCTTTCTTTACTTCTGCCCTTTCTTTTGTAGGAGTGCCTTCTTCACTGTCAGGGAAAGGTTGTTGAATATTCAGATCATGCCTTGCTTTCATCTTTCTTTCAAACTCAACCCTCTTACTGAAGTCTCCTTGAAGCTTGGCCATCTCCTTCTTGTATAATTCCTCAATTCTGCCAAATGACATGTTGGTGAACATTCCTTCAGGAACTCCAATGGATCCTTTCAGGAAGTTTATCATCTTTCTTCTTTCTTGATTGGCTAGGAAGGTTTTTGAGGGCTGTCTTTTCTGTGGAGCTTTCATAGTAACCTTCTTTACAACCAGTTTCAAGCTCTTCTGATACTCTTCATTGAGCCTTTTTGCCAAATCCAGTGCAATATTTCTGTCTTTGGCAGTTTGACTCTCATTCTCTTTTTCAAGATCTTCTTGCAGCTTCTTTGCCAACTCTGCATCCAGGTCAATTTGCTTCTGCTTTTTCACTGTTTCTCAGGCTCAACCATTTTCTCTTTCCCTTTCTTCTTTGCATCTGTCACACTGACCTTTGTTTTTTTCTTCTCTGATTCTCCTTCTTTGATCACCATTCCCTTAGCCTTTTGAGTGGCCTTAGGAGTGTCATGCTTTGCCTTGACTAGAGTTTCAACAATCTCTATCTCTTCCATTGACATTTCAGTTTCTGCTGCTGGTTTATCTGTTTCTACTGCTGGTTCAGTTACTACTTCTGGTTCATTGGTTACTACTGCTTTGACTGTTTATGCTGCTTTATCAGTTTCTGCTTCTTTTTCTGTTTCCTTCTCCCCTTCTTTTCATATTCACCATTAAACTCCCCCTCAACTTGAACTTCCATTTCCTCTGAACTCTCCCCCTTTTTGGAAGCATCATGTGCACTTCCTCTTCTCTTCAAGACATATTTCTTTTTCTTCTTTTTATGCACCAAACTGAGTACCATCTTCTTGAGTTTGGTAATCTGCACTTGTTGAGAAGTGATCACCTTTTTCAATTCCTCTATCTCCAAGCCCTGATTGATGACATCTAGATTGACATTTCCAATTGTTTCCATCAATTCATCATAATTATATCTGTCCTCACCTCCTTGGGGTGTGTTGACCACCCTTGAAGGATCCTTGGATCTTTCAGTAGAGGTCTTCTGCCTAGAAGAAGTACCTGCTACCCCCGTGGTTTCTTGGCACCTGGGACCTTTAGATGATTTCTCATATAATGTTGCCGTGGGGAAGGTCTTAGAGATGTTCACACTGTCCTGATCCACACCTTGTGCAGAATCAGTAGTGTGAGCCTTACTGCCCACATGCTCTTCCTTCTCCTTAGAGAGCACCTTCTTGGGGTTGGGAGACACCCCTGTGGTTTCCCTTTGGATATTCTCTAATGGAGAATGCTCCATTAGAGGGCTTGCAGGCTGTTGGGGTGAAGATACAGGAAGGGAAGGAACCTTCTGTACCTTTTTCCTTACATATGTTTTAGTGATGGGGGAAATTGGCTGCACAATAGGGATCTGAGGAGGATTAATTGAAATGAATGGTGTGGGTAGGTCATCAATGGGTTGGTCAGATGTGGGCTTTGACCCTGATGCCTCACCATGGGAATGAGACACACCCATCATTGTAGAGAACAATGGAGTGTCTTGTCCAGAAAAGTCCTTACTAGGCCTTTTCATGTTAGAGAACACCTTCCCTTTGGGAGGTTTAGGTACATACACCTCTTGAAAAGAGGGTAAATCCGTAAATTATTTGTTTAGTACTTCTTGTACAAGCCTTGGATACATATAAAATCTTTTTGTTTTGGTTCTGGTATCCAGGTTTGACAGCAAATCATTCAAAATCATTTGTGAAAAATTAAACTTTCTGGAGGTTGCTAAGCAGACAAGAGCATAAGCTATGGTACTGCTGAACTCACTCCATCCAGTTGTTTTGCGAGAAATACAATGCTGAAGAGTATGAACAAAGAATCTCCACTGAGGTGAGAATTTGCTCTTGAAGAACTTATAGACCTCAGTGGGACCTTCATACCTCATTCGACCAATTTCAAGAAATAGGTCTTCCTTTGGAAGAGAAGATATACCTGTGGCATCATCTAGACGTAGATGAGTGCGAATACAGCCTTCTATGATTGTGATAGGTTTATCACAGACTCTGGATTAGATGACCTGATTGCCATTAACAGTTTGAATGGAGGCATTGGTCTAGAATTGTCGCATGTGTTCCACATAGATGGTGGGATTGACTGTGAGTGCATAGGCAATGTGGGATGCTTTCAGGAAATCCACAATTTCTACAAAACCCTCAGCTTGTTTGGGTTTTTGCAGCATCGCAAGCTCATTATGATCTTCAACAAACTCCAGTCCAGCCATCGTTCTTGGGTTCGAATCAACTCTAGGGTTTATGCATTGGGAAACAAGCATTCGAGAGAGAGAGAGAGAGAGAGAGAAAGAACACTCGTAGGAAATTCAAAGAGCCGTTTGGATTTTGGCGGTCAGAGAGGGTATTTATAGGTGGAAGGTTTCAGTTAGAAGCAGTACTAAGTACCCTAGCAACATTAACAAGCCCGCAGTACTAACCCATATAAGCAGTAGTAACACATACCAGTAGCATTAACACAGACTAGCAGTATCAACACAGACTAGCAGTAGTAACACATACCAGCAGCATTAACACAAACTAGCAGTATTAACACATACTAGCATTATTAACACTGTCTGTCAGTAGAAATAAGGTAAGCAGTAGTAACTTTGCACTGGCAGTATTAACCACCAAGCAGTATTAACCATACTTAACCATATTTGAACTGTTAGTAGGATTAATAGTGAGAGCAGTATTAACTTAACCAGAAGTACTAAGTTTCTAATCAACAAGTTAATCTGAAACACTTAAACACACACAGTTAGAAGCACCATGCATAATACATTATGAGAAAGTAAGCATGAAGGAATCTATATAGAAATGGTACATAATAAAATCAAAAGAGGCTTATTCAGTGTTTATCATGCCTACACTTGTGACCAAGAATGTGAATCTACCCACATCAAAAGCTTTGGTGAATAGATCAGCAAATTGGTTACTTGTGTGTACATTCAAAACCTGAATTAACTTCTTTTCATTGCAATCTCTAATGAAATGGTACCTGATTTCTATATGCTTGGTTTTAGAGTGCTTGACTGGATTATTAACAATGCTGATAGCACTGTTGTTGTCAATGAAGATTGGAGTGTGAAGAAAGGTAACACCATAGTCCAACATCTGATTCTGAATCCATAGCACTTGTGAGCAGCAGCTTGCAGCACCTATATACTCAGCTTCTGTTGTAGAGGTGGACACTGTGGTTTACTTTTTACACTGCCAAGATACTAGTCTTGCACCCAAAAACTGACATCCTCCTAATGTAGATTTTCTATCCAAGTTTGCACCACCCAAATCACTATCAGAATATGCAAGTAGATCAAATGGTGAGTCATGAGGATACCAAAGACCCAACCTAGGTTGTCCTTTGAGATATCTGAAGATCCTCTTGACTGCTTGAAAATGAGATTGCTTAGGTCTTACTTGAAATCTGGCACACACACAGACATCAAACATAATATCTGGCCTTGAAGCTGTTAGATACATGAGGGAGCCTATCATAGATCTATAATGATGAACATCCACATCCTCCCCCTCAAGATCTGCAGTGATCTGTTTGTGTGTTTCCATAGGTGTGCTTGCAGGCTTTGAATCTGAAAATCCAAAGTTTGTAAGTATATCCTACACATACTTGGATTGGCTGATGAAGATGCCATCTTTCTTCTGTTTAACCTGTAGCCCAAGGAAGAATGTAAGTTCACCCATAGAGCTCATCTTGAATCTTTTGTGCATCAGCTCCTCAAACTCCTTGCACATATAATCTTTTGTGGATCCAAAGATGATATCATCCACATAGATTTGAACAAGCTGGATGTCCTTCTTCTTCCTTTTAATGAACAGAGTCTTGTCAATGATTCCTCTTTCAAAACAATTTTCCAAGAGATAGGTAAACAGAGTGTCATACCAATGTCTTGGTGCTTGATGTAGCCCATAGAGTGCCTTCTTTAGCTTGTATACTTTGTCAGGAAAGTTAGGATTTTCAAACCCTGGAGGCTGACAAACATATACTTCTTCATCAATTTTTCCATATAGAAATGCACTCTTGACATCCATCTGAAATACTCTGAACTGCATGAAAGAAGCATAGGCTAGAAACAGCCTAATTGCCTCAATTCTGGCTACTGGTGCAAACACTCCTTCATAATCTATCCCCTCTTCTTGTGTATACCCTTGTGCCACAAGCCTGGCCTTATTCTTTATCACAATACCTCTATGATCTTTCTTATTCCTGAAAACCCATTTAGTGCCAATTGCTCTTTGTCCTTGTGGAAGATCAACTAGATCCCACACATTTTGCAGCTCAAACTGCAACAACTCCTCTTGCATTGCTTCTATCCAGCTTGGTTCTTTCATTGCATCATAGGCCTTCTTGGATTCAATCTGAGATAGAAAACAAGATAACAACCCTGACTGCAAGTCTTTCAATCGTCCTATCTTACTTTGATGCCTTGTGATCCTAGGAGAATTGATGTCACCAATCACCAACTGAGAAGGATGATTTTTCTGAGTTCTTGTTTGATGTGCAGCCTCCTCATTGATATTTGCATCCAGATTAGAGTCGTTCTTCTCAAGAGTGCTTCCACCAAATACTAAAGAATTTTCTTCATCAGTATCATCTTCTGACAGTATGGGCATCTCAGGGCCTGTGTTTCCTGAAGTTGAAGTATGAGCATTCACTTTATCACCTTTATCCTTTTCATCACCTTTGTCATCTTCATCATCTTTATCCTCTTCATTCTGTTCTGGTTCAGACTCCTCTTTTTCTGAATCATCCTTCTGTTCTTGTTGACAAAATTCAACAGGATCAACTGTAGGTATAGGAAACAACACAAACTCTGGTTTCTGTGCTTATTTCTCTTCTGAACTTGTTCCCGAAATTTGTACATCACTTAAACCCAAAGAGTTAGTTAGTGAATCAATGTCAAATATCCAATCAGGACCTGCACCAATTGGATTTGGTGTGTTCTCATTGCATTTGACATTGTCACTTTCCTCTATAATCCTTGAAGAACTATTGAAAACTCTATATGCCTTACTCTGAGAGGAGTATCCAACAAGGAACCCATCCTCAACTTTGCTTTCAAACTTGCCTAAATGAGATTTGGTATTGAGGATTGTATAAGGACACCCAAAAGGTTTGAAAAATCCAATAAAAGGTTTCTTCTTTTTGAAAAGTTCATAAGGTGTTTTTCCTTGGGATTTGACTACTAGAACTCTGTTTTGGACATAACAAGCAGTATTAACTACTTCTGCCCAAAAAGTAATTGGTCAGCAGTAATAACTTTGTTAGCAGTAGTATTGCTATCAGCAGCACTATTTCTGTTGGCAGTACTATTTGAGGTAGCAGTACTAACAACTTTAGTGTCGTTTGGAACCCAAATTAAGACACATTTGTTTGCTTTATTATTCTTAGTGTTACTCCTTGTTTTGCTTGGAGTATTTTCTTTTGCTTTAACAAACTTATTCTTAATATGAGATTTTGCAGTACCAGTTTTCACTGGTGCTGTTCTCACATTTTCAGCCATGTGGTTCCTTGATCTTCTTGATTGCTTCCTATAACCAACAGAATTTTGATGTTGTCTTTGAAAAGTAAATCTTTGGTTAATAGGATTGAAATAACAGTGTTTGGCTAAATGATTCAACTTGCCACAAATAAAACAAGGCTTTGGTCTATTGACTTTGCTTAGATCAATTCCCTGTTTTTGAGCCCACTGGTTATTTCTGTTTCTCTGATTTCCCCTTATTTTGTCATGTTGATGGGGCTTGATCTGTTGACAAGTACAGGGATTTACAACAGTAGTTTGCATATAGTGATCTCCCTGTACCTTCTGCTTCCCTTTCCTAGAGGTATCAGCTTTCTCACTTTTAACAGTCTCTTCCCCAATATTAAACTTCTCTACTTTCTCACTCTTGACAAATGGTTTACCTCCCTTCTCATTTGTAAGAATGTGGTTTTCTAGGGGAATTTATTTCTGGTCTTCCTTGTTCTCTTCTTCAGATTCTGCCTTAACCACTACAGTGTCTAAAGGGTCTACTTCTGTGGATCCTTTAGGTAAGTCATTCTTATCCTGCCTTTCTAAGAGGTCTGAAGTGGGTGGAATATAGTTGTTGTTGTAAGGTGGAGGGGTGTTACTATATCCTATACCTCTCTTCAGTTTGTCATGAACTTGAGATTTGAGTAAAGTGTCCATTGCTTTAGAGGCATTGGAAAATTTCTCAATGTCTAACTTGGCCTTCTCAAATTCACTTCTGACTTTCTCACATTCTTCTCTAGCCTTCTCTAACTTAATCTCTAACTCCTTCTTCTCCCACTTCCAATAGTTTTGATCATATGAATGTTGAAGTTCAATGGCCTGATATGCCTTAATCTGTTCTTCAAAATTCACAATGATCAAATTAGACTCTCTGCTATGTTTCTCCAGTCTTTTAAGGTCATCACACATGATCTTATTGTGATCCTTGTACTTTTTAACAATTTCAAGACAGGCTTTAGAGCAAACTTTAGATTTTACCTCTGTTGGAATTTCAGTGCTTGAAGACTCTGAAACCTCTGCCATCAATGCTTGATTCTGGATTGCCTCATCATCTTGATCACTCCAATCAAATCCCATTCCATCTTGTGAGACAAGTGCTTGAGATGGGTTCCAGTTGTTGGTGGACTTTGATTGTTGATTATTGCCCCCATGCTGTTGAGATATTCCTCCTCTGCATTCTCTTGAAAAGTGCCCCAGTTTATGACACTTGTAGCATTCCACTTTGGATTTGTCAAATCCAACACCATCTTCTCTTCTCATGGTAAAGTTGTTTCTTCCAGTTCTTTTAATGAATCTTTTGATTCTCATGGTGAGCATTGCCATTTGCCACTTGATGTCCATCTCTTCAAGATCATCAACATTGATCTGCTCCAGATCATCATTAATAAGAGAAGATTTTGCATGACTAGCAAGGAAGGCTTCCAAAACAGAATCATTGGGTCCATCCTATTTTGAGCCATAAGCAGCACTAGCTGATTCTGTAATTGCAGAAGAATCAGTAGTAGATAATAAAAGAGCAGCATTGTGAGTGTATCCAGATGGCTTCTTCTTTGATTCAACTTTTGCTTCAAACACTCTGAGATCATTGTAGAGATCATCAAGTTCCTTATCCTCCAGATTATCATTCTGCCTGAATGATACTGTATACATTACCCATTCTTCACCAAGAGATCTTAGAAACTTTCTGTTGACATCATCCTGGTCCATCTTGACACCAACAGTGGCCAATTCTCCAATCAACTTGTTGAACCTATCAAAGGTTTGAGTCATAGACTCATTCTTTGTAGACATAAAGTTTTCATATTGTTGCTTGAGAATAGCTTTCTGATTTCTCTTAGTGCTTTTGGTACCTGAAAACCTCTTCTCCAAAGCATTCCATAGGATTCTGGCATCAGCACAGTTGCAAAACTGATGTTGGTATTCATTAGGAATTGCCAAAAGCAGAGTACTCAAGGCTTTCATCTCAGTCTGCCTCATCTTTCTTTCTCCATCAGTCTTTGGTGGAGGTCTCTTGCCATCTGCTCCCATCTCTCCTTCATTGGAGGGACCATTCTCAATGATATCCCACATTGAGTAATCTGTAAGGAGGATATATTGCCTGATCCTGATTTTCCACAAGTCAAACTCATTGGGTTTGAGCATGGGAACCTTTGAAACAAGAACACTGTCATGTGATCCGTCCATGATGATTATAGCTTTCTGAGTTCCTTTGCTCTGATACCACTTGTCAAGATCGAAATTCTAAACAAGAATTTAATTAAACACTTAGAAACTTTGTTAAAGAAGTTGCGGAATAACACTTTAACAATAAATCAATGAAACAGTATATGGATCAAATCACAAGTTATATTGAATTAACTTAATGATTACAACCACAGCCTCAATCTGTTGAACAGGCTCAACAGACGTTCAATACTTCTCTAAAGAAAGGATTACTAACAATCTTGAGGCTAATTCTCTCTAGAACAAAAACGTATTCTGTATCTGTGTCAATTGTTGTATCAATAATGTATCAATAATGTTTTTTTATGCTAAGACTTCTAGACTATATATATACAAAACAAATTACAAGATAAATATGAAAATAATATTAATCTTCAGCATCCAGTCCATAATTATCTTCAATCTCCTAGTCTTTCGCATCAAGCAATCAATCCATCTTTATCTTCATAAGCAACATTAATCTTCATAGCAGTATTAACTTCCTCAGCAGTACTAACCATACTTGCAGTAGTAACTCTGTTGGCAGTACTAACTCTCTAAGTAGTACTAACTACTAGCAGTAGTAATCCTGTATAGCAGTGGTAATCTTCTAGCAGTAGTAATACCTTTGGCAGTAGTAATCTTCAAGTAGCAGTATTAAAGTCTTCAGCAGTATTAATTCTTTCAGCAGTAGTAACTCCTTGAAGTAGCAGTACTAACTGGACTTAGCACATTTTAGACCCAACAGTCTCTCTCGTCACTTTGCCCCAATCCCGAGTCTACATCATGTACCTGTCGTGCAAAGAAAACACACGGTTGAGCGACATGCTCAATGAACGGATTATATAAAAAAAATAACAGTAACCCACAAAACAAATCAATAAAATTAGGTACAATGAAAATAAATTAATCATTGAAATCAACTTGTTTGAAATACATATATTCAATGAATCGATAATCCAAAATCATGATGATTTGAAGTATAACTCGAAAACAACTACAAATCCAAAATAACGGAAGTCAACATCAAAGTCTCAAATCATATAAGTTCTTATTTACGTGCAACAAGGACACGTTGTCCGATGGTCGGCCAAACCATCCGGACGGTTAGGAATTAGGGGTACGAGCACACATCACCTAAGTCCCACCGTGGATTAACCACAACCTCAAGTTCTTGAACTAGTTCTAGGATCGATCCATACGCCCTCGGGTAGCCTGTTTCATAAAGACCGAGTACAAAGTACCGTTCGTTGAAGACGTCATAGTCTTTGTAGCCACTATGGTAGCATCCCAGACAAAGGTGCCCCCAAGTCCGGTGTTCGGAAAACAAAGTCCAAATCATGAAATTCAATTTCATTAAATCGAAGCATAACCCAAAAAGAGTTTCTAGTTTCTCAACATATTTTGGTTTTAGAAAGTCACATAAAAGTTTATGTAATGAACAATTGGATTAAGACATATAAACTCATATTCGATAGAAGCCCGGTTCCAAAAAGATAAAGGTTATCTGACAAAATCCATAATAAGAATCACAAACGTAACAAAAAGCATGTTATATAATCATAACACAACAACTAAAACAAACTGATCAAGAATTGAAAATAATATTCCGGATAACCAATACACATACCCACTTTTGTGGATATTTTGATTCATATTGAATCTTGTGGATGAAATGACCACATCAATATGTCATTCCCGTATCAAAGATTGAATCCATACCTGAGTTGATCCCTTTCCTATCTTTATGGTCTCCTACAGATCCAACATGAATTCTTTGAATTATCGGTAATGGAATTCGAAATTCTATCCTCACACAAGTCACAAGGGTCCTAAAACTGCCTACGAACCTCCGAAAGTGCTAATAATATCCTTAGGACACTTTAAACATGATAAACATAAATTTATATGCCATTTAGAACACTAGATTTTATTTTCAAAGAAGAACACATTCTGAAAATTTAACAGTGAGTTATCAGCTTCTTGATATCTCAAATTTCCGACTTTTCCTCTTACTTTGAATTATCGGTAACGAATTCGGAATTCTATGCTCACACAAGTCATAAGGGTCCTAAAACTGCCTACGAACCTCCCAAAGTGCTAATAATATCCTTAGGACACTTTAAGCATGATAAACATAAATTTATATGCCATTTAGAACACTAGATTTTATTTTCAAAGAAGAACACATTCTGAAAATTTAACAATGAGTTATCAGCTTCTTGATATCTCAAATTTCCGACTTTTCCTCATTCTTTGAATTATCGGTAACGGAATTCGGAATTCTATGCTCACACAAGTCACAAGGGTCCTAAAACTGCCTACGAACCTCCCAAAGTGCTAATAATATCCTTAGGACACTTTAAACATGATAAACATAAATTTATATGCCATTTAGAACACTAGATTTTATTTTCAAAGAAGAACAGATTCTGAAAATTTAACAGTGAGTTATCAGCTTCTTGATATCTCAAATTTCCGCCTAAATGAAAGTTGTTATGTGATCTATTAAGGATCTTGTCGTTTTGGAATAATCTCATTTGGATAATCCATCGATTTTATATGAATTTTACGAAAACAACATGCTAATCCCGAGTACAGTGTGACCCGTCCTAAAAACTCACTGTTTTGAGCCATTTAAATTCAGAACTTGATCATGATGTGAACTAAAAAGTTGTTATAAACACTCTAACCTTTCCAACATTGTATCATACACCTCATTTGAATCAACCATTTATTTTATTATGAATTTTTGAACTCACTGGACAGAATCTGTTGACACATGTAGTTTCTATTGAAGCATTTCATCAAATAAATGGAGGACACAACTACAAATTAGAGCTCAAAACTATATCCATGGTTCCGAATACCAATCCTTGAACATTTTGGAAGTATTTAACATAGATTAACCAATAATTAAACATAAAACTTCATGCAAATCTTAATTTCAAGATTAAAGACCCAAAATCAAAACATAACTTCAATTTTTGATATATTTTAGTTAAACTACATGAATCCATCCCTTTTAACAACCTAATTTACTAAAACAAAGAAAATACACATATTTAGTATGTGTTCTAACATAAAAACCAAAAATTGAAGTTATCAAAAGATTACCTTGGTGTTTTTTACTCTAAATCATCAATGTTACAACTTACACCTTAACTTCTTCAATTTTTCAAGAAATTAGATGATTTCTCGTTCCCTCTCTCTAGTTTTCTCTTCTTCTCTCTTTATATATGTTTGGACCTTAAGCCCAAATAAACCTATTTGATCTTTTTTTTGCTTTTATCAAATAACAAGTTTGAGGCATTTGTTTAATTTGAACCCTCAAACTCTAAAAGAATTACAAAATCTATCCAAGCAATAGTTTTCCTTAAATTTCAAATTTAATATAAGTTTTATATGACTAGTTTTGACCTCTCAACAAGGTCATTCTTAATCTAGAGTCTAAGGTACAACTTAATCATGCACACATTTATATATAATTTGAACGATGGATTTTTGGGATATTATACATGTAACACCATCGAATTTGGTAAGAGAAACTAATTACAAATTTAATTTTACAACAGGAAAACAATAAATCTTCTTCCTATAATTCAGAACCTGAACAATCTCCAAAATAGAATTTTACATACGACCTCATCATTAATAAATTTCAGACTTATACAAGGACTAAACCAAGGGTGGGTGCTACCTAACTCCAAACAAGTTGCTCTCCACAAGACCAACACGGAAGACTTCACATTCACGAGCACACAACTAGCACTTCTCTCTTCAAAGTGTCACTAGAACTATTCCCGAAGGAAGCCTGTTGCACATGCCGACAAATAAAAAGATTAGGCTAACGCCTAGTGAGTTCAAGAGGTTTACATGAATAAATATATTTTTAAAAGGAACAACTCCACTTAAAAATCATAACCTTTCAGATGTTTTACTTTAAACCTAGAGACGACTCTTTTCCAATATCGTGCATTTTCAAAGATGAACATCTTATTACAAAACATTTTTTATAAAACGATGCAACCCAAACTTACTCGAAATGAGAATAGGGATTGACTCCCGATTTTAGAAACGTGGGTAAAACGTCGTATCCCAAAACACCCAAACACGGATGGGGCAAGATACTCAACACATAAATCATGGTTAAAACCCGCATGTTCAATATGTTACCGAAAACATGGACGCTAGGCCCAATATTCACACGACCATGAATCGAAAGGAAACCAATTATTAAAGCATGAGGAGGACTTATTTCATTCAAACCTTAATATACGTGGAAGGAGATCCAATATTAAGGTCCTCATTTACTGTCAACCACATAAGTCCAATGACAATAAAGTAAAACGTCAATATATTTAAAATGTTGTTAGCCGACAACGGGGGAGACCCGCATCCGTTGAGAGTGGAGGAACACAAAAGTATGTCACCCATGCAACGTTAATCGCATGACACATGACGACATAAAAGCCCAAGTGTCCCTAAGACTTCTTTAACAAGTTTCACCTCGAGACAGTTGACCTTGATGAACATTTTGAAGAACTCCACCCCGAAGGCCCGACACACTTAAAGACTACCTCTCAGGCATTACATCAAGCGGCGGAGGTCCTAGTGCCTACCTCCTCGGTAGCACCACCAGACTCAACCCTCCTAGTGCCTACTTGTAAAGTTTCCGGTCGTAAAACATGGGTACCGGGGTTCAACCCCGCAATACCCAATTGACCATCCAAAACAGACTGACTTATGTGCCTATGGATCCAATGCAACAACACAGTCTAACATTACACGACTTCACAGGAATGACCAACACACTCAAGCATGTAATAAAGATCAGTATGCAACACGGTGCATTAGTATCTAAACCATAACCGGACTCTACATCGAGCCATTAAAATCGGACAAGTGTCCCCAAGACTCTTTTAAGTCAATACCGAGCTAAAATGCTCAAAACCCTTTTTGACCAACGATTAATAATTCCCAAATAATAAACGCAACCGACTCACGTCATGCTAACACACTCTAAATACATGTGTAGACTCCAATACACTATAGGTGGGACAATTGGTTTTCCAAATGGATTTATACCATTTATTCTTTCAAAACGTCCCATAACCCAAAATCACGTCTTGTTCTCAAACAAACACTAAAGTGTCCTTTTTACCAAATAATCTCCATTCATGCAATAAATTGTTAAAACACGTTAAAATGACTAACTTATCAAGATGCCCAAAAATCCTAAAGTGGGTGTTTCATAAAGTTTATCAATTTAAATACTTCGAATAATCAACTCACCAAATAACCCAACAAATAATATTTTCATGCAAACATATAAACACTTTAAAATGAACATTTTTGGCATGTACAACGTTTTCACAAATCAACTTGAACTCACCTCGCTAGATTTAGGCTAAATCTAGATTTTACCCCGACTTGAGCTTTCTTGAAGAAATCCAAATCCACAAGCAAAATCCTTCCAAAACCTAGATCCATAGATTTCCAACCATAAGTATACATATTCAACCACATATAATCGTTCCCCAAACATTTAACATGAAAATCTCATCTTATCTCCAAAACCCTAATTTCCATAGATGAAGAAAAGAGAAGGTTACCTTACCCACAACTTGAATCCATCAACAATGCACTTCTAGGTCACCAAAATGAGCCATAAATTCCCAACTTCGAAATGATGAAAAAGGTTAGGTGGAAACCCTAGAAAATTGATGGAGATGATGAAGAAGGTGAAGATATCTTAGCTCTAGTTTCCAACCATGCTAGATTTAGGAGAAAAACTTGGTTTATAAAAGGAAAAACTCCAAAATAGACTAGGGTTTATGAGAGGATGAGAGGGGTCGGTTTTGGGAGAGAAGAAGTAGAAATGAGAAATGGGAAAAAATGGCTGAAAATCGCGACCTTAGCAACACTGCTACCCACTGGCGACATTGACACGACGACTATGCCCTTGGCATAGTCGCGGGGCATAGTCACCAGCTTCCCCAAGCTCGCGGTACTATTCCAGCGATATTGACACGGCGACAGTGACACTTTTCACTGTCGTAGGCACTATTGCCCACCCCCTCCGAGTCTCGAAATTTGACTTTTTTCCAACCGTAACGCTCTCGACACTGATAGGGATCAAAGGTAGTATGTTCCAAAGCACACATTCATAATTTGGAAACCTCAAGAGACCACATGGTGACTTTTACTTACCGAAAAATTATCGGTGTTACAATACACGATACCCTAATCCAATTTGCAACCCCAAAATCACAACCAGAACATAATATCATGATATTAACCCCATTAGACAACGTATGTTTAATAATTAATAAGTTTAAATAAGCATTCAATCAAGGTGTCCATAATTGTAAATCATGCCGAATTATTAGAACCATAATCAGTGTTTAGAACACATTTATAAACATCTCACATGCGTAAAAGGGTCAAGGGAACTCACCTGAGATCCAACAATTCACCACATGTCCTAATACTCAGTTACGCTCAAACTCACTTAAAAGTCGCCTTGGGCACTGGTGAGACTTTCCTCCCCAAAAATTCCCAAATTTGCTTCTATCCTCCATTTCTCAGTTCTAGCTACGATTTGTTGCCCAAATTACCATCTAAACCCAAAAAAAACTTCCTTCAACCAAATCTTTTTCTTATTTAACCTTCAATTCCATTAAAAACAAATTTCCAAATCAAAACATGAATTCTCCATTCCTGGAGTTCTTCACCCATGGGTTTATTTCATCAAAGCACCAATCATTAGGATTTACAAAGAGAACACCCACTTAAATGATACTTTTGATAAGAAACTTTCACAAATCTTAAGTTTCCCCAAACAAATCACCCCTTTCACTTGATTGTTGTAATAGAGTTTAAAATCTAATAGGATACTTTTGATTGTTGTATTTGAGTTTAAAAGTTAATAGAACACCTTTAAGTGTCCTATTAGAGTTTAGAATAATATAAATACAATTAAATTCTTTAAAGTGTCATTATATAAAAAAGCCCAACATTAACATTGGTTTAGAAAAAGTTGCACAAAACTTAGAAGTCCAACTGAAGAAAACAACGATTCCACTCATCGCTTACACTCAACGATTTCGTGAACTTCACAGCTCGATGCTCTCGCCTGTTCTCAAAGCAGATCACCTTCAGAATCCTTAGTCAGGTTAGTTTTTTTTTTTACTTTTTATATTCGGTATGAAATGGAATTGGCTGCTAAAAGTATACTAAGGATTTTGTGATGATTCCATTACTGTAAAAGTATACTAAGTTGGTATAAACTCAATTTTGTGATGATTTTGTTTGGTAGTATTTTTTTGAATGCTTCCATAGTGTAATTGTATTCATCCGAAAGTAGCCTCCTTCTTCACAGAACAGAGCTACATTTTGATTTTATAATGTCAAACCTAGCACCTTTTGTATCGATATGGATTAATATTCTGCTTTCACTACTTCTGATAAAGTTTAATGTTCGTATAAACAGACTCCATACAAGTCTACAGTAAACAACAATTTTTAATTTTAGAAGATTTCTCATCTGATTTTCCGAAGGGTAATCATTATAGTATAATTTCAATGCAACGAGTTTCATGAATTATTTGACCGGCTACCCGTGGCCTAACCCGCCCAGTGCACTGTTTTTCGTCCATACTCCAGTGCACGACGTGGGTAGCCGTGCGGTTTAGCCCATGGCATAACCCGCCAGGGTCACTGGATCAAAACAATAAATTCGCAAAAACCAAGTTCCGCGAGCACAAGATTTTGGAGCTGCATTCGTGTCCGCAGGTCGCGCCCACGCACAAGTTCGCCGATTTAGCTTACGAAAATCTCAATCGGTACCCCCCTGCGCGCGGGTAGGAGTTGGAGTAAAACCAATTAAAGGAGCTTGTAAGCCCCTCACACATTCATGGTTATAAACCACAAAACTTTTTACTCCTCCTTCCTATGTCGGGCATTTCCCCACACGCACTTGATTTTTCACTAAATTCATCCCAAGTACTCAGCTTTGAGTATCGATATCTCATTCACACATACTCCGTTTTGGACACATAATATATCGTTTCGAAGCTCTCATATAGGAGAACACAAACCCACTAAGAGTTGATTAGATATAATATATATATATATATATATATGTATTTAAATGTGTCCAAAGTTAGTAAAAACACATATTTTTACTAAAGTTTTCAACACTTTGTTCGTTTCACTTTTATATGCTTCTGCTTCTTAAGCTTGCAGTAGAAATCGATGTTTTACTCTCTTTTGTTTAGTATTATTGTTATATATATATATATGCAGAGAGAGAGAGATGTAACACACACACTAACATAAATGGATCAGGGAGAACCATATAATCCATTGCCAACAATATGGAACAATGATTTGAATTACAAAAATAAAATATTGGCCTCATTAAAAGAATGTTACTTTTCTCAAGTTCTACAACATCATCATCTACCTTAAATGTCATGTGCATGACTAACTTTGCAAGTTGTAATAAGATGTATCAGGAGCATTATCAAAAATTCGATGTGCAAATAACGACACGTACAACGCTTCAATTGCAATATGTGATAGTACATCAATCTTTGTCAATGGGGGTAAAGTAAAAAAACTCTAAATCACTATCAAGGGTACACATTAATAACTCAAGAGAAGCAATAGGATAATGAATGAATAAAATACATACAATCCAAATGATTTGATGCGTAAGTTGGAATTCCCGTAGGGAGAAAGTGATAGTTCCCGACCTCGAAATACCCTGTTGTAGTGGGCCAACTGAGAATAGAACCCCACACTACCCTTGGAGGGGATCTGACCATTTCTTAATCGACTCGGAGAATCGATGATGCTTCTTTAACGTAGATTAAATGGAAAGAGTAAAAGCAAGGAAGTTGGATAGTTTAGGGGTTATGGTTAATTAATTAAATTGGAAGCAAAATGACCAAAAAGGCATACTTTTAGCTCTCGAGGGACTAAACGTGAAAAACAGCTATTCACGATGGACCATTTATGTAATTCACACTTATTTTTATGAAAATTAAGTAAAAGAAAAAAAGTAAAATGACTATAATGCCCATGACTTAACATATAACTTTTGACAGGGTTAGACGCAGGGATGAAAAGTGAAATGAATTAGAAACCACAAGGACGAAAAAACAATTTTTAAATACCAGGGATGAAAATCGTTATAAACAACAAACCGCAGGGACGAAAATCGTTATAAACAACAACCCACATGGATGAAAATCGTAGTTTACTCATAATTTTGAGTAAACTACAATTTTGGTCCTGTGGTTTACACCTTTCTTCGAAAATGGTCCCTATACTTCAATAACTACAACTATCGTCTCTACAGTTTACATTTTGCTTTGAAAATCATCCCTGTCCACTAACTCCATTACATTTTTCTGTTAAGATAGGGGTATTTTCGTCTTTTTACTTTTACAAGGACAAGTTGTACACTTTTGTTTAACCTACAGGGATCAAATTGTAATTTACTCTAATTTAAATTAGAGGGACCAAATTGTAATTTACGCTAACTTCTTTTTTAATATATACAATATATATGTATGCAGGAGCTCACTCCGACGAGACGAATTTACAGGGTGACCTGGAGCTCTCTCTGGTGGCGACCAGGAACCATCTCCGGCGGCGACCAAGCTGGCATCTCCATCATTTCATCCCTCGTTCTCCCACCCTCTACCTTTTTCTTCATTGGCGTCGATCCCACCCTCTCCCCTTTTCTTTGTCGGCATCAATCTCGTAAATTGAAGCACCTGCATCGTCCCCCCACTCTCGTGAACTGTTATGCCTCCATCTCCGACGATCTCCCCCCTTGAAACTCCACATAACACCACCACTGCACCTCCGTCTCCACCACTGCACCTCCATCGATTCCTTGTGCCATGATTGCAAATAAGACATTACCCCTGTGGCATGGTTTCATTGATCTCTGGTCCTCCCGTAAACCTATCTCCGACCACCAAACCTGCAACAAACACATGAACAAAACCACATGAACGATACCACATGGTGTGAGTCCAAGATCAATGAATCCTAGAGTGAGAAAGTAGAGAGAGAGAGACTTGGAAGCGCAAAGTAACTGTATTGAATGAATGTGCGTGAAATCTTACAAGGAACAAGACCAAAGGGACTTAAATACCCTTGGTCAATACAACATAGTATATGACTTTAGACACAGTGTTTGACCAAGCCTATAAATACAATGATTACTATAAAATCAGACTTAACAATCTCCCCCTTTGTATCAAGATTTAATAAAAAAATTGACACTAGTCTTCAGCACTTGATTCTTCAGCTTATGTTTCTGAAAGCTTTGAACATTGAAACTCTTTCAGCCTTTGAAGAACCTTGAAAAGTATTTTTCACTTTGAAGCTTTGAAAGTCAACAAGTCATAAGCACGAAACTTGAAATCTTTGAAACATTAACAATGAAATAGCTTTGAGGGAATCTCTGATTTTGTATCTTCATCTCTTGTGAACTCTGGATCATCTTTGGAAAAACAAACTTTCTTGAAACTTGATCTAACTATGAAGAATCTTTCAACAAAATCTTTTGTCTTTGAAACAGCGGAAGCAACTTGAATTACATTTGAGCTCTCAGAACTTTTTCACAAGTCTTTTTCAAATAATCTTCTTGAAGGCATTTTGAATCAGCCAAAGAATTTCTTTCACAAGTCTTTCTTTCACAAGTCTTTCTTCACTCTGATATCTTCTTGACATATCTTCTTGACGGCTTTGAAATTGAATCTTTGTAAATTCTCCCCCTTTTTGATGATTGTGAGCAACAAGATCATCAAAACGTCTTTAATTTCAACATAGTCTCTGTTCACCCCTTTTGTATGTTCATATCAATCTCCCCATTATCTGAATATTTGACTGTCTCCGCCCTTTGATCTGAACATCTGAATCAAGAACTGTATATATCCGAATCTTTTCAAATTCAGACATAATGAACGTGGTAACCCTGATTCAACATAATGAAACAGTTAGAAGTGTCTGTCAGTAACACAAAGTTATTGTGTACAACGAATGTATAATGTAAGGAGCTGGTTTGATGATGACTCCCCAGGACTTCCATTCAATCATTGAAAAACACAAGGTTTATCTATGAATGTTCTGACAGAAAAACAAATTTTCTGTGTGCTCGTGCTTGTGTATGAAAGAATTAGCACAATGATTGTGTTTCATAAGGCTTGAAGTATGTAAATCACTAAAACAACAATGATTGTACATGGACTCAATGTGCATGAGAAAGTGTCGAAGGTGGGGCAACTTTCCTTCTTTTTCAATATCAGTATCTTCCAAGAGAAGAACCAATAGATTATGTGCTGCTTCCCCAGAAAATGTGAAACATTCTCTTTTTAAGAAAAGAATGAGTAGTAGGTGGGGTTAATGCAAGATATGGCATGGTCTATTTGCCTATTTCAATGATGGTCACGAAAGAAATGTGAACCAATCAGTAATGTGGCTGCCCGGCTCAGAAAGATGTTTGGTTCAGAGTTCTGATATTCTTTTAACTCTGTTCTCACACCCTCTTTCTTTTAAACATATAAGCTCACATCTAACCAATCTCTCATTTCCATTTTACCTCATCTCACTCCCACACTCAATTCTTTTAGACCCCTCTCCCCTCAATCACTCAAAGGATTTCTTCCGGGCTAGGAAACACTGGTTATTGTGAATCCATGGAAGATCTATTAAGCACTCACACTGAATCCCATGTTCCTAAAAGTACATGCTGGCAATGATTTTCTTGATATGAAAAGCACAAGAAATCATATGTCAGTGTATGTATGCTCATCAAAAATCAGAAATGAAATTTGAGCATTTTTAAACATTTAAGATTTCTCAAAACTTTATATGAATGAATAATCAAGAAAGAATAGAAATGTTTTGAGAATCTGACAATGATTAAGATCAGATCAAATGAAATAGCTAGGGTATCAAAGAATTGGAAATTTTGTTTATATGAACAAATATAAACAATTTAGCAATAAAGGCACAAACTTGAAAAATATGAATGATGCTCAACAACTTTGAAAGCAAACGGGGGTATTACCATTGAAAAATTGGTTCGTTTAGAGACATGGTAATAACAAATTCAACTAAAATACTGAACCGGTGTGTGTGAATACTTGACAGTATATAGACAAGATAATACACAAGTATTGATCTTTTGGAAACACACGGTCAGTTAAACATTAAGCTCAAAATTTTGAAAAAAATTTAAAAGCACACTTCTAAATTCATGAAATCTTTTGAGAATAAGAAGTGGTTTGAACATTTAAGAAAGTGTTTTTCATGCTTGAAAGTTGTTCTTCTTCCAAACAATCAGAGATCTAGGATCAGAAAATATTTACCTTTTCAGCTCCCCCTCAAATCATGATTAAATGATTTATATCTTTGAATACCAATTGTGAGTCCAAGATCAATGAATCCTAGAGAGAGAAAGTAGAGAGAGAGACTTGGAAGCGCAAAGTAACTGTATTGAATGAATGTGCGTGAAATCTTACAAGGAACAAGACCAAAGGGACTTAAATACCCTTGGTCAATACAACACAGTATATGACTTTAGACACAGTGTTTGACCAAGCCTATAAATACAATGATTACTATAAAATCAGACTTAACACATGGACACTGAGTTACAGAGATAAAACCACACATGGGATCGTTCACAGGTGAAGGTGGTGTCTGGAGGATGGAGATGGAGATGGAGGTGGTTCGGTGGAGTTTCACGGGGGTGGGGGATGATGGAGAGACGATGGGGAGGGACATATATATATATATATATAATATAAATAATTTAGTTAAATTCTAATTTTTAATAGGAAAAAGACAAAAAAGTATAAAAAGACGAAAGTGCCCCTCACTTAACTGAGTTTTTTAACGGAGTTAGTGGCGAGGGACCATTTTCAAAGCAAAATGCAAACAATAGGGACGTTCACTGTAGTTATTGAAGCCTAGGGACCATTTTCGGAGCAATGTGTAAACCTCAGGACCAAAATTGTAGCTTACTCCAAAATTGGTCCCTGTGGTTTGTTGGGTTTTACAAAAATGGTCCCTAAACTTCATTTATTATAGATTAGGACTCGACGTATGCCGTTTTGTAATGAATTGGTCCCTCCCTATAACGGCCATCCACTCATCCGTTAAATGTGAGGGTATTTTCATCATTTTGCCTTTTTCTTTATTTTGAATTTTGTTTTTTTGGTTTTTCTTTTCTTTTTGTAGAACCTCCAAATTTGAAAGACCATAATGTAATTAAGTTATCTCCCTCTCATCTTTCTCTTTCATGCCCGACCTGAAACGAAGTTTCGACATGACCTTCCCCTTCACCATGACCTCCAACCCGCTTCTCCCTCCGGCGATAACACAAGCCTCTATCTCATCTGTTGAACCTCACGACGAAACCCTCCATCTTCGGAGAGGTCCCCATCCAACATCTCATCGTCTCCACGAAGCAATCCAATGGCCGTTGGCCAAAGACGAGGAGTGTGGCGGTAACGCCTGGAATGAAGAAGCAGCAAGGGCCTTCAGTTGTGTTCTGATGCACACCAAGTTGGGGATAAGCGAGAATCCACTTTGCAGGGTAGACTCACTCCTTCCTGCAACTAAATCTGCTTCTATATCCTCCTTTTATCTTAGGGAGTAATCAAGCCGGAAGAGTGCTGCAGAAAGATCTGCACTTATGGAGAATGGTGGTTCTACGGAGGCGAAAGCGGTGGCGTATTGGACGACCTTGGCACCAAATGTGAAGAATTACAGTGGGTTTGTTGCAAGGATGATTGCTTCGGGATCTGGTCAGTTAATCAAGGGGATCTTGTGGTGTGGGGATGTGACCGTGGATAAATTGAAATGGGAAATGAGTTCCTAAAGAAGAGGATGAAATCTGGTTTGAAATCTGATGTTAGTCCAGAAGCTTTGAAGAGAATGATGAGGTATGTGATGAGGTGTGACCAACACCTCATCGTCTCCGTGAAACACCAACACCTCTCTGGCCGCTGACCACCATCGCCGACCTGCTACTTGATCTGATCTAATCGAGTTAACCAGTGTAAAAGGTTAGGGACGACCTATGATTGTGTGTGTGTGTGTGTGTATATATATATATATATATAGATGGAGAATCAAACGAGAACAATAACTATTTAAAAAAACACGAGAACTAACAAAATCATTGGTGATTTTACATTAACGTGCAAAAAAGCCACGCGGACCTGAAGCTGCGGCCAAAGTCCTTTTTTCGTGTGTTAATGTAAAATCACCAATGATTTTGTTAGTTCTCATGTTCTTTTAAATATGTATTGTTCTCGTTTGAACCCGACTCTCTCTCTCTTTCTCTCTCTCTCTCTCTCTCTCTCTCTATATATATATATATATTAGAGTATTTACCTATTTGATCCTTATAATTTAGGGGGTTTTACAAAAATAAGAAAAAAACAAAAAACAAAAAAGTCAAAACAAAAATAAATTAATGTTAAAATGGTGAAAATAATAAAATGACGGAACTGCCCTTAATTCTAACGATTGGTTTGGATGGCCATTAGAGTGAGGGACCAATTTGTTACAAAATGACATACGTCGAGTCCTAATCTATTATAAATGAAGTTTATGGACCATTTTCGTAAAACCCAACAAACTACAGGGACCAAATCCGTAATTAACTTTTTTTATTATTAAAGTTATAAATTTTTTGAAAGCATATAGTATATTTAATAAAAATAAATAAATGTTTAGATACTTTAATTAACAATTTTTTAACTATTGATTTATTAAAGTTTTTGTCAATTATTTTAAATTATCATTTGAATGCGTTTATTATGATTCGAACAAAAAATAAATACCATTTTTATTTAATACCAATCAATGGTGTTTTTATTAAATTCCTTTTACTCTTATCATTTCATATTTTTATTTTAAACATTATTTTTATTAATTAATCAAATTTATTTAATATTTAAATCAAAAACTTATATATATATATATATATATATATATATATATATATAATGATAATCAAATGAGAACCACAAAAAAATTGAGCATCGTGAAGGCCAATCACAATCTTCCAAAGGTTTTAATCAAAGGCTATTAAAAACGGTGACATTTTTGTAATATTTGTGAAAACTTTGTGTCCCATTTAAGAATTCCAAGGCACTCTTGTAATTTGAAACCATACGCCTCCTGATCACATCTGCTTAGGAAGACCGTCTCCTCCCATACTTCATGTTCTGCCCGATCGCCACCATATACCTAGCATCAAGAACAGATCCAGGTCAAAACCATCGACGACAACCATCCCCAACGTCGGTCAAATCTTTCGTACAACCATCTCCATCTCCTGTCAAATCTTTCGTTCTCAAAACTTATCAGATGGTCAACGATCCATCTCTTGACGATTTCATCCGATAGGGGATCACCGATAACATCTTTATCGTCGTCGAATCTCTCATTTTCTCCCAACATCTATTACCTGCTTCCTTCAAACACAATAAGTTCTCCAGTTTTGTTCGTCGATTAAACACTTACGTAAGCATACACCTTTAACTTCTTCTAATATGTGTTTTGTTTTGTTTTGATTGTGTTTCAATTATTGTTTCTTGATTTGGTTTTGGATTCAAATTTCGAATTGAATCAATTTTAGAGTTTCAGAAAAATGGATCCTGATCGATGGGAGTTTGCAAGTGAGTGATTTTTGAGACGACAAACACATTTATTGAAGAATATAGGGAGGAAGAAATAAGTTCAAGGGGAGGAAGACGATGAAGTTGAGATGGCGGTGGAGATTGAGATGTTAAATTAGGAGGTTAAACATTTGTTCACGGATTTGGTGTTTTTTTGTTTCCCATAATTTAGTTTGAATTCATGAGGTGAAATAATATATAGACGAAAATTGTGTTTGATTCCATGTGATGAAATAACATATAGATGGAAATTGTGTTTAATATCATAGGGTGAAATAGATTATAGAAGAACATTGTGTTTGATTTCATGTGGTGACATAACATATATATGAGATTATGTTGGATTTCATGATGTGAAATTGCGTTTTATTTCATAAGGTGAAATAGCATGATGAGTATGTGTTTCATTTGGTGAATCTATGTTACCAAAATGACGATTATGCCCTTTTCATGTTGTGAAACAACTTTCAATTTAAACCATAGGACCAAAACCAAATTAGGGCTTTAGATCAGTTCTCACTGTTCTCACTGTTCTCAACTTTTTTTTGGTTCTCACAAAATTTAACTCCCATATATATATATATATATATATATATATATATATATATATATATATATATATATATATATATATATAAAGAGAGAGAGAGAGAGAGGGGTTCAGATGAGAAGTGCTAAGTGTGTGAGAAGTAGAGAAATGATCCTAGCCCTTGGATCAAATGATTAGGATCCATGGTGGTCCCTTGCTTCACAGCCAAAGCCGCAAATTTGGACCATTTTTTTAAAGGAAGGGTAATATGGTAAAATGGTGACGATAATCAAGATCATATGAATCAATTAAATATTTCATATGTGAATGCCTTGAAAATAGTTCATATGTAAATCATTGGCGTTCATATATGAATCAGTTAAAGAGTTCATATGTGAATCATACGGGTTCATATGTGAATAACACAGGTTCATATGTGAATCAGTTAAATAGTTCATGTATGAATTACATGGATTCACATACGGACATATAGTTCATAAGTCAATCAGTTAAATAGTTTATATATGAATTACATGGGTTCACATATGAGCATATAATTTGTGAATCACAGAGGTTCACATCTGAACATATAGTTCATATGTGAATCACACGAGTTCACGCATGAACATATAGTTCATATGTGAATCACACAGGTTCACATATGCACTTGTTTGCCGTCTATTTGTAAAAGTTACGAACCTACCCCTCTATCTTCCGCGTAGTTGTTACCATGCGGCCGAATTATCTTGTGCTTCACAGTCAAATCTGCAAATTTTGACCATTATTTTAGATGAAGGGCTAAGATCAGTTCTCTAATTCTCACACATTTAATACTTCTCATTTGAACCTATGTCCACACACACACACACACACAGACATATATATATATATATAAGGATAGGTTCAATGAGAAGTGCTAAATATACGAGAAGTAGAGAAATGATCCTAGCCCTACATCCGGTCAATATTTGTAACGCCCCATAATTTAGGTAAACAATTCTCCTTATGATTAAGTGATATTTTTGTGATCCATTTAATCTTTTGTGAACTCTTGTTTTATGTGTGTGTATTGGTGTATGAGATTATATGACTAAAATTGTTGGTTAAAAGTGATCGGGGTCGTATCTGGTCGAAATAAAAAGTTTTAGGACCTAGGGGGGATACTCGACGACTGTGCCCGACGACAAGGGGACCCCACCTTTTGGTACATTTGGGGCGAGTATGCCCAGCGAGATTGCAAAGGGCATACTCGCGGGGCAAGATCATGGGCGGGCGTCGAGTAGTGGTACACTCGGTGCGAGAGTGGCATTCTCGCATGGCAAGGTCGCCGACGGGCTCAGTAGGTTAAATCTCTCAATCCAATTTTTAGAGAGACGTTGGTTCATTTTAGGGGTTTTGAAGAATACATTTTCCTTTCAACTCTAGGTGCAATTTTCTTCCCTTCCCTTCCACTCTTCTCTCCTCATTCAATGCAATCACAAGTGTAATCAAGTATAATTAATGCTCATCCTAGGGTTCTAGAGCTCAAATGAAGATCCTAATTCCATTTGAAACCTTCAAGACCTTGGCAAGTTTCAAGTCATCCTACTATTCTAGGGTTTTTACTTTACAAACCTTCTAGGTGAGTTATATGCTATTATGTCTTCATAAATGCTTATTACACGATGTTATCTACATATGTGTTGAAAATTGTGATTTTGACCTAAAAAGGATATTTATGAGTTTTTGGACAAATGGTTAACCTAACTGGTTCTAGACTTTAAAACTTATGATCATTTGTTTAATTATGGGTTTTAAACAAACTTTGACTTATATTGATGTTTTGGGTTTTGAGGAATACTTGACCTAACATGGTCTTAAATGTTGAAATTAAAAGAAGGTGTTTTCTTGAGAATATTATATGTGAGAATATCATAATGATATGAATGAAATGTAGTAAACTATCTTTCTAGCTAACATGGACATACTTGGGTGTTAAGTGTATGTCATGAAAGCATGAATTATCATTTTGTTATGAGATTGTGATATTCTAACCATACAAGTATGTGTAATTGTGATTATTGGACTCCAAATCCTTATGCAAGAGGATTTGGTGTACCACTTGATTGGGATAAGGAATATCCATCATGTGAACTCTAGAGAATAGACACTAAAGGACCATGAGATCCTTTAGGTGAAACTTGTAACACCCTAAATTTTAGAAGGAATAAAAACCTGGATAATGACATAAGATTGACATCTATGAAATATAATCACCTAAAAAAAGGATAGAGTAAAAGCGTTTACAACTTAGAAATGAGAATAATAATTGACAACCTACTAATCCAAACCATCCTAGCTTAGATTACAGACGGGTATCATCATCATTCTCCAAAAAGAATCCATCAATTGTATGCACGCTTAAGGATCCAAAATCAACTATTCCCAAAAGATTTACATCTACGAGACTCAACCCTCCTCTCAAGGCTTCGCCACCCCGCCGCTAAAAGAACTAGATATACACATCAATTTAGGAAAAAGTGTTAGGCTTGCAGCCTAGTGAGAACAACCAATATTAAATAAGACGATAAAAGAGTCAAATACAATGGGGGTGACCTTTGATAAATCCACTCTAGTTGAAAGTATTAGACAATTTCTCCATAATACATTTATCATTATAGTGAGATGAGTGAGACTGATTATAGTGAGATCATGGGCGGGCGTCGAGTAGTGGTACACTCGGTGCGAGAGTGGCATTCTCGCATGGCAAGGTCGCCGACGGGCTCAGTAGGTTAAATCTATCCATCCAATTTTTAGAGAGACGTTGGTTCATTTTAGGGGTTTTGAAGAATACATTTTCCTCTCAACTCTAGGTGCAATTTTCTTCCCTTCCCTTCCACTCTTCTCTCCTCAATCAATGCAATCACAAGTGTAATCAAGTATAATTAATGCTCATCCTAGGGTTCTAGAGCTCAAATGAAGATTCTAATTCCATTTGAAACCTTCAAGACCTTGGCAAATTTCAAGTCATCCTACTATTCTAGGATTTTTACTTTACAAACCTTCTAGGTGAGTTATATGCTATTATGTCTTCATAAATGCTTATTACACGATGTTATCTACATATGTGCTGAAAATTGTGATTTTGACCTAAAAAGGATATTTATGAGTTTTTGGACAAATGGTTAACCTAAGTGGTTCTAGACTTTAAAACTTATGATCATTTGTTTAATTATGGGTTTTAAACAAACTTTGACTTATATTGATGTTTTGGGTTTTGAGGAATACTTGACCTAACATGGTCTTAAATGTTGAAATTAAAAGATGGTGTTTTCTTGAGAATATTATATGTGAGAATATCATAATGATATGAATGAAATGTAGTAAACTATCTTTCTAGCTAACATGGACATACTTGGGTGTTAAGTCTATGTCATGAAAGCATGAATTATCATTTTGTTATGAGATTGTGATATTCTAACCATACAAGTATGTGTAATTGTGATTATTGGACTCCAAATCCTTATGCAAGAGGATTTGGTGTACCATTTGATTGGGATAAGGAATATCCATCATGTGAACTCTAGAGAGTAGACACTAAAGGACCATGAGATCCTTTTGGTGAAACTTGTAACACCCTAAATTTTAGAAGGAATAAAAACCTGGATAATGACATAAGATTGGCATCTATGAAATATAATCACCTAAAAAGAGGATAGAGTAAAAGAGTTTACAACATAGAAATGAGAATAATAATTGACAACCTACTAATCTAAACCATGCTAGCTTAGATTACAGATGGGTATCATCATCATTCTCCAAAAAGAATCCATCAATTGTATGCACGCTTAAGGATCCAAAATCAACTATTCCCAAAAGATTTCCATCTACGAGACTCAACCCTCCTCTCAAGGCTTTGCCACCCCGCCGCTAAAAGAACCAGATATACACATCAATTTAGGAAAAAGTGTTAGGCTTGCAGCCTAGTGAGAACAACCAATATATAATAAGACGATAAAAGAGTCAAATACAATGGGGGTGACCTTTGATAAATCCACTCTAGTTGAAAGTATTAGACAATTTCTCCACAAGACATTTATCATTATAGTGAGATGAGTGAGACCCAATTTATCATAAGTTGTGAGGGAATGTTATTCCAGATTCAAGCACACATAAACATTATCAGAGTAATATGAATCGCAGGAAGGAAGAAGATTATTGAGAAAATACTGATGTCATATGTTTCATTGAAGGAGATGACGGTACAATGATTGAGAGAATTCCAATGAATGAAATCTGTAGCTTCCTTAACCTAAAAGGTAAAAACAAGGACTTTATATAGGGTCAATAACCTTGACACCTACACAAGCCAAACAAACGAAAATACTAACAAAACATAAGGAAGGGCTAACAATTACAACTTGATTAAACTAGATCTAACAATCTCCCCCTTTTAATCAAAGTTGTGATCTTCATCGGTTCCACCGGCTGAAACTGGTTCTTCTCATTGCCAGAAAGCTTTCAAATCTCCTTAAGCATTCTCTGAATTCAAGCCTTTCTTTGATAGCTTCAATCATCTTCTCCATTACAAACACATCAGCTTTGGGCATGAAATCACCCTTTTCACGTCTCGTCATCACTGAATGTTTGTGTCTATCTTCATGCTCTTTCAAAACCATCTTTAACGTTCCATCGGAGAACTTGGCAACCTCACTGGCTCGCATGTATTGTTTCTTGTGAGTCTTTGTATTCACATACATAACTCCGAGCTCAGGAGTTAGAACAGGTTTGAAGAATGGTATGTCCTCCATTATGTAGTGATTAAAGTTAGGAGCAGTTAAGTTTATGCTGTTCTGATTAGTCTCTGCCCCCAACTGGAAATCAAGAACATAAGCATTGTTAATCTGACGCTTCATGTACCTCTTTACGGCATCCAATGCAAAGACCACAACTCTAGGTCTGATTGTTCTGTTCCTGAAGTCATGGTAGATAAACTCTAGATCTTCCACATTCAAATTTTCAAAGTCTGCTTCACTAAAGGCTGCTACCCTTAGGTCTCTCCTTTGAATATCAAATTCTGAATACCAAACATCAAAGTACTTGTTCATTCTGACTTCTTTTATCTGAAGGATTCCAGTTCTTTGAACATAACCCTTTGTTATTGAAACATTTTCAATGAACTTCAGATAGTTTCTTTGATAGTCTAGTGGGTGGTCAATAATACCATATATCATGCACGCATCAATATCAACTTGTTCTCTGACAAAGATTCTGATGGATTCTTCAAGAAACAGAACCTGAGAGATTTTCTGATCAGCTTTATGAGCTCTAGAGACATACCTTGTTCATCATACCCGGTGAATGGAGTAGATCCAACTCTGACAGGAGCAGAGGGACCTTCTTGAGTGTCCTGATGTTTCTTTGCTAGAGATTCTGCTTCCATCGGAGTTACAAATACTGGCTTTGGACGTTCAAATCCACTTAGAATCCTTGGACTGTCAGGATTTCTAAGGTAGGGTAAGGCTTCTGCTTCGGTTCTTTCTCTTTCAGCTATTTCCTTTCCTTTTCTTTCTTCAGCTTCCCTCTTTCTTCTTCTCTCTTCTTTCTCCATCTTTTTCCTTTCTTTTCTCAAAGATTTTCTAAGTCTTTCCATATCAATCACTATTGGAGCTGTAGGATCTGAGACATTTCTTTTCAACACTCTTTCAACTGATTTGTGCAAAGCCAAAGCAACGTTCTGAGTGGTTGGAGTTTAAGCTTCTCCAGGAGAAGTTAAAATACAGTTTCTATCCGGAGAAACCAATGGAATTGTAGTAGGAATGTATGGCTCATCTACTTGAGTTGCCACACTCACTTGTTCTTGTTCAGCAGGTTGTGCTGGTTCAACTTCGTCATCTTCATCTTCTTGATCATCCATTCTGAAGTCAACACCAAAAATATCTTCAAAAATGTTTTCCTCTAGAACACTTCCTGGAATTTCTGTTTCTGAGACATTCTTCCCAAATTCTTCAACATTCACAGTATTCTCTGATTGAGTTGCATCTTGAAGACCAAAATCTATTACTCTTTCACCTTCTTCTTTCATCTTCCAGAATAGCTCATACTTGTCAATTGCTTGTTCATCTGTGTCCAGATCATCGACATCTATAACATTGAAAGCTGAGATGCCCATTGCCTCCATAACCTCTTCACATGTAGCAGTCTTAGGCTTTTCAATCCTTGACTCATCATCAACAATGTATACAACTAAACTCTTTGAAACTCCTTGCTCCAACATTTCTTCATCATGAGTTCTATGACTCGTACCAGTACCTTGACTGCTGGAAATTTTATGTCCGGGTACGATACTGATGGGCACGACACTTTCTACTACAACCAATTGTTTGTCGGCTGCAGACTGTTCTCCTTGTGTCTCCCTGTGAGTCCAATTGAGATCTTGATTGGTTTGATTTATGTGAAGAACAAGAATCATAGGGAGAAATTAGTGATTATTGAAAGCAAGTAAAAACTAATCTAAGAACACAAAAGAAGTATGCGGCTACATTGTTGAGGTTGGAATTGTTCAATATGAAAAGTTAACCTAAAAGCTATTACATGATTTATATATATACCCCCATAACCCTTGTAAACATTAAAGCCCAAACCTAATACAAGGCCCATTACAATATATTGATTACTTTATAAAACTTCTTAAATAGAACATAAAATATGTTCTAACATTCTCCCCCTAAGTTTTGTAAAGTAATCATAATCTTTTCAGCTCCAGCTTCAGCTCCTCTCCCCCTTGATTTCTTTATAAAACATAATGTTGAATAAACTTCAAAGCATCCTTAAGCTCCCCCTAGAATGTAGCTCTTATCCTCGAAGTATCAACTGAAATTCCAGATTTGATGTAGACAATAACCTTGACTGAGTGCACATAAAGACATCTTTTTCCTCTAGTAAATCCAACACATTCCTTAACGCCTACAAGAATGATATGTGTGGATTAAGGAATGACACCCAAGTGCATCTTCAGTATATAACATCTGATCTGTCTGTTAACCATGAGTTGATGTAAGAATTCAGCTTAAGAGCTTCATCTGATAAGCATACAGGCGGTAACATCAGGTAGCAACACTACAATGCAAGGGTAGAAGGCAAGCAATGTTCAACAACTGATGAAAGGTACTCATTTTTTGACTGGTTTCCAGAATACTGAACAATCAAACTCAGAACTCCTTTCTTCACAAATTAGCTGGATGATTATCAGCTCTCAGGATTCTGAAGCACAACCAAAGTCCAGAACAGTGATTGCAGTTGCTCACACTACTGAGTGATTAAGTCAGAAGAACGATAAAGTGCTCTCAACGGTCTAACAACTGAAGAAGCTTTCCAGACTGATGATTTAAGATTATCAGGTAGCTAACTCAATCCAAGCAGAGACCAAATCATCAAATCCAGAATCTGAAAGACTTTGCAGATCATGAGCACTCGTGAAATATAGATCAGTTGCTAAGGATATGTGACCAACCAACTGTCACATATGCGTTCCGCGTAAAAAGCACAGGAACAGGGTAAACTTGTATGAAATAGGGTTCAGAACAGTCAGAAGCTTCAAAGATCACCAAAACTTTCGCAAATAACCAAAATTCGCAGATCCTTATATACGTGTAAGCACAATTCGCAAGATGCATTCAGCATAAGCACAATTTGCAGAGGCTTGCATTGCGAAATCTCCAACTTTCGCATGCCTCAAGATAGCGAATCCTCCCCTTTCGCAGGATATATGTCTACGAATCCCTTAGAATTCGCAAGACACACATCCGCGAATCCTTCAACTTTTGCAGTTCGCATACCTGCGAATCCTTATGTCAAGATCGAAAAATTGTAATGAAGAATTTAATTAACACACTCAGAAACAATGTTAAAGAAGTTGCGGAAAAACACTTTAACACTCAATCAATGAAACAGTACTGGAATGCAAATCACAAGTTATATTGATTAAACTTAATGATTTCAAACAAAACCTCAATCTGTTGAACAGGCTCAACAGACATTCTGGACTTCTCTAAAGAAAGGATTACAATGAATCTTGAGGTTAATTCTCTCTAAAAACAAAACGTATATCAAAAACTCTATCAATATATCTCTAACCTATGCCTTCTATACAGTATATATACAAGACAGATTACAAGATAATTATAAAAGAAAAATTAATCTTCATGATCCAGTCCATAATTATCTTCAAATCTCCTTGACTTTCCATTAATCAAATCATTCCATCATTATCTTCTCAGCAGCTTTAATCTTCATAAGCAGTATTAATTCTCCTAGCAGTATTAACCATCTTGCAGTACTAACATGCTAACAGTATTAACTTGTCTCACAGTAGTAAGTTCCTCCAGCAGTATTAACTTGTCTAGCAGTAGTAAGTTCCTTCAACAGTATTAATTACACAAGAAGTAGTATCTGGCAGTATTAATCATCCTTAGCTTATTTCAGACCCAACAATCTCCCCCTAACTTAACTTTTCAGATTGAGAAGTTAAGTTCTTCAAAATTTGGTCTTTATGATACTTTCAAAACCTAAGCTCAATTCCCAAGATTAGGATCCAAACCTAAGTTTTGATTGATGATTCTTCTGACTACTATCTTGGCCATTTCAGAATCCTTTGAACATACCAGCTTAGCATTCAACATACCTTGCAACTTGGCTTTGCTGTGATCATAAATTTTATCCACCAGGTAGTACTCATGATAAGACCTGTCAATAGTGATGACATAGACTCCACAACTTTCAAATAGCATCCAATTGTCTATTCTTTGGAATTTATTCTCTAGATGCAAATCTCTGACAACATGTTGAACTTTGCTAGGATCAAACATCATACATAAGTACTCCATGGCTAGTCTTATTAAGCTCATTCCTGCTCCTGTCAAGTCCTTTTCATACAAGCTCATTCCAACCTTGAACATTTCTTCTAAGTCAGATCTGGAACATCTTCTGATGATTTTGCCCCAAGTAGAGTAAACCTCATACTTGTCTCCCATCCTTTTAATCCTGAAGTATTTCTTCCTTTGATCTTCCAAGATATCCCAATGAATAATTTCAGGGGCTTGGACTGATATTGGGTCAGCTTGTACAGGTTCACTATCAGTCACTGTCATATACAAACCAACATGTACCTCAGATTGTTCAGATTGTTCTGCTCCTTGTTGACTTGATTGTTCTTCAGGGGTTGCAGCAACAGGTTCAACTTCTTTTTGAACTTCTTCAATCCTTGGCCTTTTGGTCTGTTTCTTTGAAGCTATGGTTTTCATTCTTTTGACAACTTTGACTGTTTGAGCAAGAGTTTCTTCTTTCTGTTCTTCTTCCACTTCTTTTGTAGGAGTGGTTTCTTTATTCTCAGGAAAAGGTTGTTGGATATGCAGATCATGCCTTTCTTTCATTTTCCTTTCAACCTCAACCCTTTGAGTAAAATCTCCTTGTAGCTTGGCCATTTCTTTCTTGTAAAGCTCTTCAATACTGCCATAAGACATACCAGTGAACATGCCTTCTTTAACACCAACTGATCCTTTTAGAAAATTGATCATTTTCCTCCTTTCTTGGTTGGCAACAAAAGTCTTTGAAGGTTGTCTTTTCTTTGTCTGTGCTGGCTGCCTTGGCATAGATGCTTTTGCTTGAACTTTCTTGGCTTCAACTGCATCCCTCAAACTCTTTTGATACTCTTCATTGAGCTTTGTAGACAGATCTAGAGCAATCTGTCTATCTTTTGTAGTTTGAGACTCTTCCTCTTGTCTTAATTCAGCTTGCAGCTTCTTGGCTATCTTCTCATCCAGCTCTATCTGTTTCTGCTTCTTTTGAGGTTTCACAGATTCATCCATTTTTTCTTTGCCTTTTCTTTTGAGTTCAACTTCACTTACTTCTTTTCTCTTCTGCTCTTGGCCACCTTCTTTGATTTCCACTCCCTTGGCCTTTTGAGTGGCCTTAGGAGTGTCATTTTTGGCTTTGACCAAGGTTTCTGCTATTTCTAATTCTTCCATGGATAGCCCTGTTTCTGTTGCTACCTTTTCTGTTACTGCTGCTGATTTTGCCATTTCTGTTTCAAATTCTTTTACTGCTGCTAGGCCTATTTCTGCTGCTACCTTAAAGGTTTCTGCTGCTACCTCTGTTTCTGCTTCTCTGCTAATTTCTGCACCCATCTCCCCCTCAAATTTATATTCCATCCCATCATTACTTTGTTTTGCAGTTTCAGCTTCAGTCTCCCCCTTTTTGGAAGTATCATGAGCAATGTTCCTCTTCTTCAGCACAAATCTGGTTTTCTTCTTCTTGTGCACTAACTTTAGAACCATTTTCTTGAGGTTTGCAATATGCTCTTGTTGGGAGATAATCACCTTTTGCATTTCCTTTATTTCTGCACCCTGTTTGAGTACATCCAGGTTGACATTGGCAATAGTTTCCATCAATTCATCATAGTTATATATGTCCTCAACTCCTTTGGGTGTGTTTACCACCCTTGGAGGATCATTGGAACGTTTAGTAGAGGTTTCCTGCCTAGCAGAAGCATCCTCTACCCCCTTGGTTTCTTGGCACCTGGGACCTTTGGATGATTGCTCACCCAAAGTTGCCGTAGGGAAGGTCTTAAAGATGTTCACACTGTCCTGCCCTGCACTGTTTGCAAAGTCAGTAGTGTGAGCCTACTGCCCACATGCTCTTCCTCCTCCTTATTGAGCACCTTCTTGGGGCTGGGAGACACCCCTGTTGTTTCCCTTTGGATATTCTCTGATGAAAAATGCTCCATTAGAGGGCTTTGAGGCTGTGGGGATGAAGATACTAGAAGGGAAGGAACCTTCTGTACCTTTTTCCTTGTGTATGTATGAGTAATGGGTGATGTTGGCTTCTTTAGAAAGGACTGAGGGATATGCTTTGTAGTGGAAGGTGTGGGTAGGTCATCAATGGGTTGGTCTAATGTGGGTTTTGACCCTGATGCCTCACCTTGAGAGTGGGACACAACCATCATTGTAGAGAACAATGGTGTGTCTAGACCTGAGAAGTCCTTACTGGGCCTCTTCATATTTGAGAACACTTTCCCCTTTGGGAGTTTTGGTACATATACCTCCTTGAAGGTAGGTAAATCCGTCAATTCCTTATTAAGTACTTCTTGTACAAACCTTGGATACATATAAAAGCTTTTTGATTTGGTATCCAGGTTTGACATTAAATTGTTTAAGATCATTTGAGAGAAATTAAACTTTCGAGAGGTCGCTAAGCAGACCAAAGCCTAGGCTATGGTGCTGCTGAACTCACTCCAGCCAGTTGTTTTTCTTGAAATGAAGTGTTGTAGGGTATGAACAAAGAATCGCCACTAAGGTGAAAATCTGTTCTTGAAGAACTTGAATACCTCTATGGGACCTTCATACCCCATTCGATTTAGAACTTGGAAGAGATCTTCCTTAGGAAGAGAGGTTATACCTGAGGCATCATCTAAGTGTATATGGATGCGAATACACTCTTCTGAGATGGTCAGCGGTTTATCGCACACCCTTGTTTTGATGACCTGAGTGCCATCTTCAGTGTGGATGGTAGCATTTGCCCAAAATTGTCGTAGATGTGCCACACAGATTGTGGGATTGACAGTGAGGGCATAGGCAATGTGTGATGATTTGAGGAAATCCACAATCTGATGAAAACCTTCAGCCTGTTTGGGTTTTTGCAGCATAGCAACCTCATTGTGTTCATCAAAGAATTCTAGTCCTGCCATCGTTCTGATTGATTCTAGGGTTCGAATCGCACCTGGTAAGCAAGAAATCGAGAGAGAGAGAGAGAGAGTGAGAAAGAGTAGCAATGGAAGTTCAAAGAGCCGTTTGTATTTTGGCGGTCACAAAGGGTATTTATAGGTGGAGGGTTTCAGTTAGAAACAGTACTAAGTACCCTAGCAGTATTAACAGGCCCGCAGCATTAACTCATATTGGCAGTAGTAACACATACTTGGCAGTATTAACACATACTAGCAGTATTAACACATACTAGTAGTATTAACACATACACACAGTAATAACACTAATTAGCAGTAGAAATAAGGCAAGCAGTAGTAACTTTTGCACTGGCAGTATAAACCACCTAGAAGTAGTAACCATACTTAACCATATTGGAACTGACATCATGAGTAATATACAGAGCATTATTAACTGAACTAGAAGTACTAAGTATTCAGGTGAAGCAATCTAAAACACTTAAACACACAAGGTTAGCAGCACCATGCACAATATAGAATGAGAAAGTAAGCAGGAAGGAATCTATACAAAAATGGTACATAAAGCAGATCAAATGAGGCTTATTCAGTGTTTATCATGCCCACACTTGTGACAAAAAATGTGAATCTGCCCACATCAAAAGATTTAGTGAATAGATCAGCAAATTGGTTACTTGTATGGACTTTCACAACCTGAATTAGCTTCTTTTCATTACAGTCTCTGATAAAATGGTACCTGATTTCAATATGCTTTGTTTTGGAGTGCTTGACTAGATTATTAACAATGCTAATAGCACTGTTATTGTCTATGAAGATTATAGTGTGAAGAAAAGTCATACCATAGTCCAACATTTGATTCTGAATCCAGAGTACTTGTGAACAGCAGCTTGCAGCAGCTATATACTCTGCTTCTGTTGTAGAGGTGGACACTGTGGTTTGTTTCTTGCACTGCCATGACACTAGTCTTGCACCCAAAAACTGACATCCCCCTGAAGTTGACTTTCTATACAAATTCGCACCACCCAAGTCACTGTCTGAATAAGTAAGTAGGTCAAATGGTGAGTCATGAGGATACCAAAGACCTAATCTAGGTTGTCCTTTGAGATATCTGAATATCCTCTTGACTGCTTTAAAGTGTGACTTCTTAGGCGTTACTTGAAATCTTGCACACACACAAACAGGAAACATGAAATCTGGTCTTGAAGCAGTGAGATACATGAGGGAGCCAATCATGGATCTATAGTGATGAACATCCACATCCTCCTCCTCAAGATCTGCAGTGATCTGTTTGTGTGTCTCCATGGGTGTGCTTGCAGGCTTTGAATTTGAGAATCCAAACTTAGTAAGAATGTCCTGCACATACTTGGATTGGCTTATAAATATCCCATCTTTCTTCTGCTTAACTTGTAGCCCAAGGAAGAAAGTAAGTTCACCCATAGAACTCATCTTGAATCTCTTGTGCATCAATTCTTCAAAATCTCTGCACATTTGATCTTTTATGGATCCAAAGATAATATCATCCACATAGATTTGTACTATAAGGATGTCCTTCTTCTTCCTCTGAATGAACAGAGTCTTGTCTATGATTTCTCTTTGAAAACCATTGTCCAAGAGATAGGTAGACCAAGTGTCATACCATGCCCTTGGTGCTTGATGTAGCCCATAAAGTGCCTTCTTCAATTTGTATACTCTGTCAGGATAATTTGGATTCTCAAACCCTGGAGGCTGACAGACATACACTTCTTCTTCAATTCTCCCATATAGGAAATCACTCTTTACATCCATCTGGTAGACCCTGAACTTCATGAAAGAAGCATAGGCTAAAAATAGCCTGATTGCCTCAATCCTGGCCACTGGTGCAAATACCTCTTCATAATCAATTCCCTCTTCTTGAGTATACCCTTGTGCAACTAATCTGGCCTTGTTCTTTATTACTATTCCTCTCTCATCTTTCTTGTTCCTGAAGATCCATTTAGTGCCTATAGCTCTGTGTCCTTTTGGAAGGTCAACCAAATCCCATACATCCTGCAGCACAAACTATAGTAGCTCCTTTTGCATTGCTTCTATCCAGCTTGGATCCTTCATTGCATCATATGCCTTTTTGGGTTTAACCTGAGATAGAAAGCAAGATAGTAATCCTGATTGTATGTCCTTCAATCCTCCTAACTTGCTTTGATTCCTTGTGATTATAGGAGAATTGATGTCACCAATCACCAATTGATGAGGATGATTTTTGTGAACTCTTGTTTGATGAACATCCTCTTCAATAATATCTACTTCCAGATTAGAGTCATTCTTTTCAGGAATGCTGCCACCAAAAACTGAAGAGTTATCATCATCTGTGTCATCTTCTTCCAAACATGGCATCTCAGGACCTTTGATTCCTGAATCTGAGGGTTGATCTTCCTTTTCACCTCTGTCCTCTTCATTATGAGCTGGTTCAGTGTCCTTTGAATTTGAATTATCTTTCTTATCTTGTTCACAGAATTCAACAGAATCAGCAGTAGGTGTTGGGAACAACACAAACTCTTGTCTTTGTACTTGTACCTTTTCTGTCCCTATTCCTGCATTATGCTCATTACTGAAACCCAAAGAATTAGACAGTGAATCAATGTCAAATAGCCAATCAGGACCTGAACCAAGTTGATTTGGTGTGTTGTCATTGCATTTGACATTGTCACTTTCCTCAATAATCCTAGAAGAGGTGTTGAAAACTCTGTAGGCCTTACTTGGAGATGAATATCCAACAAGAAATCCATCCTCAGCTTTGCTATCAAACTTTCCTAGGTGAGTTTTGGTATTGAGAATTGTGCAAGGACACCCAAATGGTTTGAAAAATCCAATAAAAGGTTTCTTCTTTTTAAAAATCTCGTAAGGTGTCTTGTCTTGGGATTTCACTACTAGAACTCTGTTTTGAACATAGCAGGCAGTATTAACTGCTTCTGCCCAAAAAGTAATTAGAAGTTTTGAATATGCCAACAGAGATCTAGCAGCTTCTATCAGAGTCCTATTTCTCCTTTCAGCAACACCATTCTGTTGAGGAGTCCTAGGAGCACTGTATTGTCTCTCAATTCCTTTTTCCTCACAGAAGCTGTTTAGGTCATTGTTTTTAAATTCAGTTCCATTATCAGACCTGATGACTTTAACTCTTAGATTTGTTTGGTTTTCAACTCTAAGAACAAAGGATTTGATCAGTCCACTTGTCTCATCCTTAGTCCTTAGAAAATAGACCCAAGTGAATCTAGAGAAATCATCAACAATAACCAAGCAGTATGATTTCTTACCAATACTCATCACATTTGTAGGACCAAACAAATCCATATGCAGTAAATTAAGAGGTGAAGAGATTATATTTATCTCTTTGGACTTATGAGAAGCTTTGTACTGTTTGCCTTTAAGACATGCAACACAATGATCATCACATGAAAAGACCTTTTGTGGCAAACCTCTTACAAGGTTGTTTTTCACAAGTTTGTTCATTGTTTTAAAGTTCATGTGACACATTCTTCTGTGCCAAAGAGATGATTCATCCAAAGAAGCTTTTTAAAATAAACAATTTAAAGATGAATCAGAAGCTACACTCTCCAAGTCTAAGCAATAAACATTGTTCTTTCTAGGAGTTCTAAGTAGTATCATACTTTCATCAACTACCTTGAACCCTGGAGCAAGGATAATACATTCAGTATCATTGAATAATATGCTATGTTTCTTGTCACATACCTGTGATACACTTAACAGGTTGTATCTCAATTGCTCAACATAGTATACATCCTCAAAGGTCATCTTACCTTTTGACACATTACCTTTTCCACTTATCTTTCCACCTGCTGGATTATCACCAAAAGCAACATGTCCTCCATCAATTCTTTTGAAGTTTTGAAGGCAGACCATGTTACCTGTCATATGCTTGGAACAACCACTATCAACATGCCAAATGCTCCTTCCCTTGAGCTGTTGGTTGCCCTGCACATATAATAAAGCAGTTAGTTTTTAATAGGAACCCAAGCCAAAGTGGTCTTGGGTTTCCCATTCTCATCAACATATTCATATTCAGACTTGATGAGATTATCAAACTGGAAGCAGTACTAACTTGATTGGCAGTACCAACTTTGTTAGCAGTACTAACATTATTAGCAGTACTAATTGGGTTAGCAGTACTAACTTTGTTATCATTATTAACTGGGTTAGCAGTAGTATTGCTTGCAGCAACACTATTTCTGTCAGCAGTACTATTTGAAGTAGCAGTACCAACATATTTCTTTACTTTTGGAACCCAAACCTGGACAAAGTTTTTTTCTTTCTTTTTCTTTAAGATACTCCTTGGCTTATTTGAAGTATTTTTCTTTGAATTAGCAAACTTATTCTGAGCATGAGATTTTATAGGTGCCCTTCTCACATTCTCAGCCATATGATTCCTTATTTGCTTCTTATAACCAACAGGATTTTGTATATTTCTTTGATAAGTGATCCTTTGGTTAATAGGATTGAAATAACAGTGTTTGGCTAGATGATTTAACTTGCCACAGATAAAACAAGGCTTTGGTCTGTTTATTTTTTTCTATCAATTCCTTGTTTTAAAGCCTACTGATTATTTCTGTTTCTTTGATTTCCCCTTGTTTTATCATGTTGTTGGGGCTGATTCTGTTTACAAGTACAGGGATTAACAATAGTGGTTTGCATGTAATGGACTCCCTGTACCTTTCCCTTCCCTCTCTTAGAACTTTAAGCCTTTTCACTCTTTACAAAAGGTTTACCCCCCTTCATTAGTAAGGATATGATTTTCTAAAGGAATTTCTTTAAGGTCATCCTTATTCTTACCCTTAGTGGTCTCTTCTTCAGTCTCTTTCTCAATCACTACACTGTCAAGATGATCTATATCTGTGGCTCCTGCAGGTAAATCTATTTTCTCTTGTCTTTCTAAGAGGTCTGAGGTGGGAGGGATATAGTTATTATTATAGGGTGGAGGGGTACTATTGTATCCTAAACCTCTTTTCAGGTTGTCATGGACTTGAGATTTTAGAATTGAGTCCATTGATTTAGAGGCATTGGAAAACTTCTCAATGTCCAGCATGGCTTTCTCAAAATCACTCCTTATCTTCTCACATTCCTCTTCAGACTTTTTAAGCTTAAGCTCTAACTGATTCTTTTCCCACTTCCAGTAGTTAGTATCATATGTGTGTTGAAGTTCATTGGCTTTATATGCCTTAATCTGTTCTTCCAAATTCTCAACAATCACAACATACTCTTTTCTATCTTTCTCTAACCTTTTTAGGTCATCACACATGCTTTGATTGTGATCCCTGTATTTTTTAACAGTTTCTATGCAAGATTTTGAGGAAAGGTTAGATTTTACCTCTGTGGGAATATAAGTGCTTGCTGACTTTGAAACTTTAGCCATTAAAGCTTGATTCTGAACTGCTTCTTCTACTTGGTCACTCCAATCAAATCCCATTCCTTCTTGGGAAACAAGAGCTTGAGAAGAGTTCCTGTTGTTGAATCTAGTGGACTGTGATGGTTGATGGTTACTAGTATGCTGTTGAGGCATTCCACTTCTGCATTCTGTTGCAAAGTGCCCTAGCTTGTGACACTTGTAACATTCAACCTTGGATTTATCAAATCCAACCCCATCTTCTCTTTTCTGAGCAAAGTTGTTCCTTCCAGTCCTTTTGATGAATCTTTTTACCCTCATTGTGAGCATATCCATCTGCCCCTTGATATCCATCTCTTCCAGATCATCAGCATTTATCTGTTCTAAGTCATCATTAATTAGAGTGGAGTTAGCATGACTGGCTAGAAAAGCTTCTAAAACTGAGTCATTAGATCCATCTTGCTTTGTTCCATAGGCAGTACTAACTGATTCTGTATTAGCAGCAGAATCAGTAGAAGATGATAAAAGAGCAGCATTGTATGAGTATCCAGAGGGCCTCTTCTTTGCTTCTACCTCTGCTTCAAACACCCTAAGGTCATTATAGAGGTCATCCAGTTCTTTGTCCTCCAGTTGGTCATTCTGTCTGAAGGAGACAATGTACATAGTCCATTCATCACCAAGAGATCTTAGAAATTTTCTGTTGACATCATCTTGATCTATTTGGACACCAACAGCAGCCAATTCACCAATTAACTTATTAAATCTGTCAAAAGTTTGAGTCATGGACTCATTCTTTGTAGACATGAAGTTTTCATATTGCTGCTTCAGGATGGCCTTCTGATTTCTCTTGGTACTTTTGGTACCCGAAAATCTTTTCTCCAGTGCATTCCATAGAATTTGTGCATCCGTGTAATTATAGAACTGGTGTTGGTACTCATTAGGTATAGCCAAGAGCAGAGTGCTCAAGGCTTTCATCTCTGTCTGCCTCATCTTTCTTTCTCCATCAGTCTTTGGTGGAGGTCTCTTGCCATCTGCATCCATCTTTCCTCCATCAGAGGGACCATTCTCAATGATGTCCCACATTGAGAAGTCTATGAGAAGAATATATTACTTGATTCTGATTTTCCATATGTCAAACTCATTGGGTTTGAGCATGGGAACCTTTGATACCAAAACGCTGTCACTTGAACTGTTAATGATTATAGGTTTCTCAGTTTTGTCGGTCTGATACCACTTGTCAAGATCGAAAAATTCTAATGAAGAATTTAATTAACACACTCAGAAACAATGTTAAAGAAGTTGCGGAAAAACACTTTAACACTCAATCAATGAAACAGTACTTGAATGCAAATCACAAGTTATATTGATTAAACTTAATGATTTCAAACAAAACCTCAATCTGTTGCACAGGCTCAACAGACGTTCTGAACTTCTCTAAAGAAAGGATTACTTTGAATCTTGAGGTTAATTCTCTCTAAAAACAAAACGTATATCAAAAACTCTATCAATATATCTCTAAACTATGCCTTCTATACAGTATATATACAAGACAGATTACAAGATAATTATAAAAGAAAAATTAATCTTCATGGTCCAGTCCATAATTATCTTCAACTCTCCTTGACTTTCCATTAATCAAATCATTCCATCATTATCTTCTCAGCAGCTTTAATCTACATAAGCAGTATTAATTCTCCTAGCAGTATTAACCATCTTGCAGTACTAACATGCTAACAATATTAACTTGTCTCGCAGTAGTAAGTTCCTCCAGATGTATTAACTTGTCTAGTAGTAGTAAGTTCCTTCAGTAGTATTAATTACACAAGAAGTAGTATCTGGCAGTATTAATCATCCTTAGCTCATTTTAGACCCAACACCTTACCTTAGAACATTTTTCAAAAATTAGGAAGCCACTTTTCACAAACACAACCTGCGAAACTTAGACATTGAGTACATAGTGGCCTGCGAATCCTTTAGAATTCGCACACAACCTGAGCACAGTGGATTGCGAATCCTTCAACTTTCGTAATGAGCCACATGCGAATTCTACACTTAAACGAAAATTGTTGTGTCCAATGTTCTGCGAATCCTTGTCTACGAAACCTTCACTTTGCGAGTTCTTCACTGATCTTGCGAAAATCGTGGATCTCGAACATATTTTCTGAAAAACTTCGATTAATCCTTCAATTCTTTGATTCTTGAGCTGATGCTTTATCCACAGGTTCGAAATATACTAACAAGCACATTTGTAGTTGAATACGTTGTCTAAATCTGACTCTAAACCCAGATTCGATTCAACCACAGTAACATAAAATATTCGAACAAAATAAACTCAAAATCGATCGGTTCAACTTTCTGGATCGAAATTGTTACAAGCATTTGATTCTATAATGATTAACTATTACTACTGAATCAATTAAACAATAAAAAACAAACAATTTCACAATGAAATCCAGAAATCGAAAAATACAGGACTGTTCTATCAAAAACGCAATCAGATCTCGTGATCGATCAGAAAAGATGTTTCTGTTAGGCTCTGATACCAATTGTGAGTCCAATTGAGATCGTGATTGGTTTGATTTATGTGAAGAACAAGAATCATAGGGAGAAATCAGTGATTATTGAAAGCAAGTAAAAACTAATCGAAGAACACAAAAGAAGTATGCGGCTACATTGTTGAGGTTGGAATTGTTCAATATGAAAAGTTAACCTAAAAGCTATTACATGATTTCTATATATACCCCCATAACCCTTGTAAACATTAAAGCCCAAACCCAATACAAGGCCCATTACAATATATTGATTACTTTATAAAACTTCTAAAATAGAACATAAAATATGTTCTAACACTCCCCCTCATGATCATGATCACGATCATGGTCATGCCTGGTAACTTGAACAGCTGCCTGAGTCTGACATGATAACTGAAACACTTGATTGAGTAGAGTGTAGGCCTTGAACAGCTGCCTGAGTCTGACATGGTAACTTGAACAGCTGCCTGATTGAGTAGAGTATGAACTTGTTGCTGTTTTTGTTGATGATGGGAATGTAAGAGTGTGAATAAGTCGGGATCTTGTTGATTGTCTGGAGCTTGAGACAAAAGTTTTGCGAGAAGCAAAGACTTGAGCTCATCAATAGAAACATCAGAAGGATTCAGTGTGCTAGATGGCGGAGTTTGGAACACTGGTTCTCTCTGTTCCTGCTCAAGTTCAACAACTTGCTTCCCCTTTAGTAATCTCTTAATATATCCCAGTTCTTTCTCAATATGATAATACTTCTCCGACCACCTGTCTTCAACAGCCTTTAGGGCGCCGTTGAGGTATTCCCTTGACATAAAGTCAGATGAACTAAGACCGGGATCACGTATATTACCCGTTTGCATCACAGCAGATGAATCTACCATGTGACCTGTGCTCATAGCTGGCATAGTGGTAGCTAGGACAGGATTTCCATCCGGTCCTCGTAGTCCAGATTGCGGATCTACTCGGGATGTTCCGCTCAGGTCACGAAGACAACTGAGATCTAGTCCTGCAAACAGTGTCCTATCAACAAAAATTGTGTACGGACAATAGGCTCTAGGACTTGTGCACTGAAAGAAGTTGAGATTTGGGGCAACTGATCTCTAATTTCAATATCAGATGTCTTAGAGTGAGACATTGATAGATAGTGTGCTTGATCCCCGTGCGTAAATGTAACTATTTCCTGTTGAGAGGAAGTGGAGTGGGTGGCTTGGGTGTGCAATTGCATGAGTGATCTGCTCATGTCTACATCTTCAGACAACACATGCACTGAAGTGTGAGATTTGGTTGATCGTATAGAGTACTGGGTTGTGGGTCTCTCTCTCTCTCTTCATTTTCTTTTCTTTCCCTTTCACTCACAGACTCATTTACATCTTCAACCAAAACTCCCTCTGTTCTCCTTATATCACCACTGGTACTAACAATAATTGCAACTACAGCTGTGGTAGTAATCCTTGGAGCACTGGTAGCCATACCCATATCAAAAGAATCATCATCATTAGCATCATCATTAGCATCATTTCCATCATCTGCTTCTCTGTTTGCAGTGTTTGTCCTTTCAGAATCTGAACTCTCACTGCCCAAGTCAACATTTTATGTGACTCGGTCAGGTGAACTGGCAACAGAGTGTACTTCTTTCGTAGTTTGTTTTTCTTGCTCTAGATTCTCTATAATATGTTGTTCATGTTGATATGAGGCATTTTCAGAGCCTTGACCTTCATTGACCTCAGCTGTCACACGAGGTGGGGTAAGAACCCGTGACCCTGAAGTCTCCAGTCTCCGAAACCCACCGGTTCCCCTCTCAGTGTTTTTCCTCTGAGTTTCAGGTACCCTCACAGACACCTCTCTCCGAAGATTCTCTATAATCTACTAGACACTCGGCCTCTAGATCGACATACTTGAGTAGAGCTTCGGGAATTGGCATAGAATAGTTAAACTGTTTCTTTTGACGTACTAAGAACTTCATCTCATTCACTTCAGCCATGTCATGAGAGCTTCGCCTAGGAATCTGCTTGTTCCCCCTTAGTACACTTCTGACTAAGAGTGTCATGAACCTCTGATAGGGTAGATAGTTGAGGACTTTGACAGTGTTCTTCTTAGCAGATATCTTCTCAAGCAGTTCAGTCCAAAATACTATAGCATAGTTTATATGCAAGTCATGCACTATAGAGTAGAAAAGCTTCAGTATATGGCTGCTTGCATTGTCAGTTCCATAAGATTTAGCTGTTAAGCATCGGTTGATGACTAAGAACAGTGCATAGTAGAATGGTGGCAGATTTTTCTTTTTGAATTGGCTAACTCTGTTAAGGTCACCAACATAGCCCATTTCCCTTATTTCTGCAAGAGTTGTTTCCTCTGTGGGTAGATCAGCAAATTCAGTTATGCCTTCCCTGGAGTCAGCTTCCGGAAGTTGCAGTGATCGTCGGAATAGTTCCAGGGAGATATCAGCTGAATAGAAATCAACATTGACCCAGAGAACTGGGCACTTGATTTGTCCAACAGTAATGTGGGTGAGGTGGATAGTCTTCTAGGCCTGCTGCACATAGATTTCTGATACATCCGCACTCTCGGATAGAGCTCTGTTCAGTGGGTGATTCTGTAGGATGTGGTTCACCAGTGGATCTATGTTGAGTGGGAACTCAAACTTATGATTGTTGGGAGTCTGAGCCATGTATTCTGATGGTTGTATGAGCAGCCTGTCAGTGTTGACATTTGAAGGAACATGAGAAGCAGTTCTGCTGGAAGGAATTGAGTGCTCAGGTTGAGCCTCTTGGAATGAGTTCTCATCCATATGTACGTTCTGTGAATTGCTATCAGCCATTTGATCTGAAACATGACACAGAAGAGTTTGGACACAGTCCAAAGACTTAGAGTCAGAATTAGTACTTGAGAGCTGAACAACTTGAAAAACCACTTTTGAGAATTCCTAAGTATAGGATTCGCAGGCTATAGGACTGCGAATTCCTACACTTGAGAATAAAAAGGGTCCAGGATTCGCAGGTGTGCTTTCTGCGAATCCTTCACTTGAAGGATTTTAGGAAGACTTAGAATTCGCAGGGCATTAATCTGCGAATTCTTCCCTTAGAGCAAAAATAAACATGAACATATAAAACTCACCAAACCTAAGAACACCAAGAACACTGACTTTGAACCCAGATTGAAGAAACCAACAAAATCGATTTTGGGCTTAGAAATTGGTACCATTGGGATCGATTTAGCATTTAAACCACGATGTAAACCTTTGATTTTGTTTTTAAACACATATTGATTGCCAAAATTTGAATTTCCATCAAGAGCAGTCGATGGTTCTTGAAGAAAACCATTCGACACAATCCATGATAAGAGTTCAAAACGTACGTTTTCGAGCAATCAAACAATATTTGGGTTCTAAATCAGTATTACAAGGGTAGTGGTTATGTTTTAACATCAAGATTAAACATTAAGGTCCAACGAATCTGTGATTTTATCAACATACGGTCCTTCGAAGATAAAGAGTAAAAAAAACATTCGAATCGGATCCTAAATCTAATCCAAGTCACGGAAACCTGCAAAAACAATCACAATAATCGATTTAATAACACAAGCAATCAAGATTTATAATAATGAACAACCTTTAAAATATGAGATGAAATCGAAGGGTTTTGAGATAGTTTGTGAACTAGGGGTTTAGGAGGGTTTAGACTTTCACGAAGTATACTGAGAATAGGTAATAAAAAAAATGACTAATTGTCGTATATATAGTCAAAGATGACTAGGACACGTGTCAAGAGAGTAGAGGTTCTCAGCTTTCGCAAAAATAAAGGGCTTACTTGAAGAATTCGTAAGCTGTGGAAGTGGGGACTCGCAAGGAATTGAGTCACGAACTCTTGTACAAGGTTGAAACTTCCGCAATTTCCTTATCTGCGAATTCTTAAGCTTTCGCAGGTAAATAAGTTGAGAATCCTTAAGGATTCGTAGATAGTTCATCTGCGAGAGTTCAACATTCGTATCTTTTAAGTCTGCGAATTCTACAGGTTTCGCAAGTGCTTGATTAGCGAAACTTGAAGCTTTCTCAGACTAGAAGTCTGCGAATTTTAGACTTAGCATAATTTCCATGTTTCCAAAAACATTCCAAAATGGGAAATTAGCTATTTTGAGAATCTTTTCACAAAATTTACCAAAAAATAGGAACTTTCTAATGAAAGAAACTTTCCAAAGATGGCATTTTTATCAATTTTAATTCTGAAAAGATTTACTCACACCCCACTTACGCTCCCTCTTGATATAGCAGTAGCACTCCTTTGAACTCATCAGATGCTCCCCCTTGATCTGATCTCTGGTTGATTTTCCTTATATTCTTGTTGTATGTAATTGCTTCATGCAGCTCCCCCTTGACATGTTGTGGATCTCTTGACAAGGATTGTATAGATATGCTCCTCCTTCATATCTGCATTAATAGTTTGGCAATTAAGCTTAAACATTGTGAGACAGAGATTTAGTGTAATAGAAACTCCCTGTTTTTCCAGATGATCACCAACTTTTGACAGTTGTGTATGAGTTCTATGTTGTTGTACTTAGAAGTAATTGCTTTGACATTTAAGCAAGAGTCCTGATCTGTAGTAATCAGAAGTCATTGTTCCCTCAGTCCTTCAAGACTGGGACATCTTCCATCTTTTCTTTTCCTTTTTCTACGTGCACCACAGGTTTAGGTTTTGGTACCCATACAAGCTTGGGTCCAGTTTGGTCAGTTTTTGAGAATTTCTTTGAGTGATTCTCATACCTGTGATAAGCACTGTAAGGATAAGATCTGATATATGCTTGTGCTTTGTGAATGAGCTTATTTGAGTAACAGTAAGAGCAACATAACTTTCTTTTTGCTAACCTGATCAAATGTGATGCTGATTTGACAAAGTCAGATGCAAAAGACTCACCTTTTGAAGCTCTTTTCTTTTGCTTCTGGTTAGCTCTGTGAAGCTTTGCTGCCTCTGGAGAACCTTTAACTACCTAGACCATTTGATCTTTCCTTGAAGACTGAGTTGGAGATTTTTGAAAATGATTGACACTCTTATCAACTGATTTCACATACAAAGATTTTGGAGTTTTAATCTGCTCTGGTTCAGACACTTTGGATTTCACATCTTGTTTTCTAAAAACCATTTTCTGAACCATGCTTGATACTGTTTGAAAAGAACACACTGATTTAGCACAATCATCATCATAAGAGGATGAAGTAGAGGCATCAATGGTTATCTTGTTAGACAAATCAGTATTATCACTCTCAAGTTGAATTTTATCACACAACTTGGATTTTTCATTGCAGAGTTTATCAAATTTGCTCTGAATTCCAGATTTACTCCTTTTCGCCTTCAGGATCTCAGTAGACAAATTTGCCAATTTGCTTGTTAGCTTAGAGATTTCTTTTTCAAAAATCTTTCTTTCTTCTTCAAAATCCTTTTCTAAAGTCTGATTTTTATCTGAAATTTCTTTGAACAGAATAACATTTTTGCTTTTAAATTCTTTTCTCTCATCATCAAAGAACTTTCTTTCAGATATGATGAGTTGTTCAAAGTCAGAAACTTGTTTTAAAAGATTTGAGACTTTAATCTCCAATTGTTTCTTTTCAGACTCAGACTTCTTGGAAATATCAGACAGTCTTTGGTTGAAAGTCTTTTCCAGTTCAACAATTTCTTTGTTCTTTCTGTCATCCACTTTCTTAAGCCACTGATGACCTTTATCTTGATACCGCTTCACTTGAACTTCAACTTTTGTCAATTTGACATTCAAATCATCCATGTCATCTCTCAATTTCTTATTTTGACATCTGAGAGTTTCAAGTTCAGCTTCTATTTTGGGTATCTCTGGCATGTAAGATAGAGCACAATCTCTTGGAGTAAGTAAAATATTTCCCAATTCATCTGTGTAAGGCATCTTTCCTGTGTGTCTGAAATATGTGCTTGAAAAGATCTTTGATTAGAAAATCAGATATTAAGTACAGAAGATCAACAAGTATGCAAAAATGTGAGAAATAAGGCAAGAATTCGCAAGTAATAGGCAAGGATACTCAAAAAGGATATAACCTTCTCAGATCAAAGAATCTTGGACCAGGATTCACAAGCAAGAAGTTTGAGAAAGTTGTGAAATTCGCAAGGTAGAGGTCTGCGAATCCAATAACTTTCGTAGGCTATACTTTGTGAATTCTTAAGAATTCGTAAGCAAGCATTCTACGAGTCCTTCAACTTTCGCAGGCAACACTTCTGCGAGTCTTGTACTTGGGATATTTTCAACTTTGCACTTGGGAATCCTTAATCATGCGAGTTTTGAGAACCTTGCGAGTTCTACACAGTGTTCTGCGAGTTCTTCACTCTGTCTTGCAAAAACTGCATACCTCGAGCCTTTTCTTCAATTTTTCAATAGATACATAGCAAAACTTGTTCAATCAAAGCAAAATTTTGACAATATGCTCTATGATTGATCGTGAGCAAACCCTTATCACTAAATTTTCAAAAACTTCAACAGATCTCACCTTTTGATTCTGGACAGGTCGCATATGAGTATGTCTAAAAATCCAAAGGTTGATTAAATAGACCTATCAAATGTAATCAAATCTATTTCTGAACAATATGAAACATGTTCATAATCACCATACGCATCTAATGGACTAAATATTGCATCTAAACAACCTCTAAATCACAAAATCACTAATGTAACAGTGAAGTTTTCGAAAATAGTAAACTGGGATTATTTTCTGCACAGATCGATTGATTCTGAGTTTCTGAGGAGGCTCTGATACCAATTGTTGTTCCAGATTCAAGCACACATAAACATTATCAGAGTAATATGAATCACAGGAAGAAAGAAGATTATTGAGAAAATACTGATGTCATATGTTTCATTGAAGGAGATGACGGTTTCAATGATTGAGAGAATTCCAATGATTGAAATCTGTAGCTTCCTTAACCTAAAAGGTAAAAACAAGGACTTTATATAGGGTCAACAACCTTGACACCTACACAAGCCAAAAAAACGAAAATACTAACAAAACATAACGAAGGTGTGTGTTTCAGATTCTAGTTTCTAAACAAGATAATCAAACAAACAAGATTTAACAAATCAATTACCTGTTTGATTTCTTTCAAATTCAACGTTTACACTTTCTCTATCTAGAACTCTCTCTTTCTCTCTGATATTACAATTTGACTTCTTACTATGTTAACTCACTCTACAAAAACAGAAATAGAAAGTTATTTATACCAACTCCTAAAACAACAAGGAAATAAAATACAAAATACAAAATACAAAATACAAAGACGTTTTGACTTTTATTACAAAAGACTTTGACTTTAAATGAGATTTGACTTTATCAGGTTTGACTTTCTTGACCTTGACCTTCAGTCTTCTTGATCTTGTATCCAACAGATTTATGCTCTAACAATCTCCCCCTTTGGATTCAAGATCACTGTTGAAAGATCTAGCAATTCAGTCTTCACTTTTAAGCTCTGTCAGTACAATCTCCTCTTTTCTTTGACGGTATTCTTTCCAAAACTGTCTTCAAATGATTAACAATCTCCCCAAAACATTCACAATAATACTATCAGACTTTGGAAAGAAATTATCTTCAGAATCAGCTTGAATTGCTTTAGCAAATAATCTTCAAAGAAAATTTCCTCAAATCTTCAGAAATTCTTTGATCTTCTTCAAATCTTTATTTTGAACTTTTCTGACTTGGACATTTCTGAAAAACATCTCTCAAAACTTTATTATTTCTTGATACCATCTCCCCCAAACTACAAAACTTTAACATTTCTTGATATCATCTCCCCCTTTTTGATTATTAGAGCAACTATATCATCAAAACTTTTCTTCCAAGAAATGTCTTTGACCATTATGATCTGTCAAACTGAGCCTCTGATTCTGTGATCCATAACCAAGTATTCATCTAGATCTTTGCAAATCCAGACAAAATAAGAATATGTAACTCCTGAATCAACAAATGAATCAGTGAAAATGCCTGTCAGTAACACGAAGTCACTGTGTGTAACGGATACACAATATAAAGGAGCTTTTTGATGTTCACTCCCCCAGGGCTTCCATCCAATCATCGAAACACCACAAAGGCAATTTCTATGAATGTTATGACAAAGAAACACATTCTTTGTGTGTTCGTGCATGTGTAGAAAGAATTAAGCACGAATGATTGCTTTTTTTTAAGGCTCAACAATGTGTAAACCACTGAGACAACAGTAGATAAACATAGACTCAATTTGCATGATTGAAGTGCGAAGGTGGGGCAGACTTCCTTCTATTTCAATATCCAGATTTTCCAAATGAAAACCAGATAGATGATGTGCTGCATCCCCTTGAAAATGTGAAACCTTTTCTTTTTGAGAAGAAAATGAGTAGATGGTGAGGTTTTATCAAGAGTTGGCATGGGCTAATTGCCTGTTTCAATAACGTTCACCAAAGAGTTATGAAACTCTAGTAATGTGGTTGCCCGACTCAGAAAGTAGTTGGTGCAGAATTTAATATTCTTTTCCTCTGATCTCTCACCCTCTTTGTTTTTAATCATTTAAGCTCACTTCTAACCAAACTCTCTTTTCCATTTTACCTCATCACACCCACACTCATTTCTTTTTTACTCCTCACACTCAATCTCTATGGATTAACTTCTTGGGTAGAAATCACTGGTTAACGTGATTCCATAGAAGTTCATTTAAATCCTAGCACAAAGAACCCATGTAATCCTATGAAAGCATAATGGTGCTCAATATGGTATAACTTTATCAGTTAAAGCTCAAAACATGTCAGATGTATATATGCTCAGAATATAATCATGAAGATATGAGCATTTTAAAACCATTGAAGTATTTTCAAACAAGTATATTGAATGAATGAATATGAATGCAAAAAGACTTGTTTGAAAATCTGACATTGTATGAAAATGATCAGAAATGAATGATATAACAATCAAAGCTTATGATTAAAAACAACGGATATTTTCCATACGAAACAAAATATAGACATTCTTGAAATGACGTTTCGAAATGAAATATCGCTCAAAATTCTTTGAAGTACAAGCGGGGTGTCTTACCATCGAAAATATGTTTCAATATGAGACATGGTAAGAACAATGTGAACAAAAAGTCAATCCGGTGTGTGTGAATACTTGAAAGTATATGGAAAAGACAATATGCAAGTATTTATCTTTGGAAACACACAGTTTGTTTATCAATTAAGCACAAGAACAAAATGAAAACATTTAAAATCACACTTCCAAATTATAAAATCTGTTGAAGAATCAGGAAGTGGTTTGAACATTTCAGAACATGTTTTCTATATCTAAAAGTTGTCCTTCTTTCAGATATATTTGAAATTAAGATAAGAAATTTACTTGTTTGTTCAATCTTAATTCTCATACAGTCAAGCTGAAGTCAATAAGATATGATCGTGTCATCCTCTCTCATCCTGCATAAGTCTCAAAGTCTAGTCAAAACAACTTTATTCACAAATTTATTCAAATGTAAAAAACATAAAGCAGTAAAACGATTAAAGTACGAGTTCTGATTTGAAATAATCAGAAATCATAGTCTTACTCCTTTTGATATGACATATAAGCTCCCCCTAAAATCATGCATCACAAAAAAAAATTGTTAGTTAAGTAAAATGCAGAAATTAGATAAGCTCCCCCTCAAAAGAATGTAGATCATCTTAAAGTGCATCTCATTCTCCTCCTGAGATCATGAGCAAACTATTAAAGTGCAAATATCCTTCAGAAATACGAATAAAGACAATGGTGAAAAATAGCAATACGTAACTTTATTAGGTAATAACCGATTATGTCTTAAGATTTAGCATACCAAGCTTAGATATAAGAAAATTAAATCTCTTTTCATCTAAGGGTTTGGTAAAAAAATCTGCAAGCTGATAATCTATTTTTACAAAATAAAGTTCAATTGTTCCTTTTTCTACATTATCTTTTATGAAATGATACCTAACGTCAATTTGTTTGGTTTTCGTATGCTGAACAGGATTAGCAGATATTGCGATTGCACTCTTCGAGTCACAATAAATTGGAATTTTATCAAACTTGAATCCATAGTCTCGCAGCTGTGTTCGCATCCACAACACTTGAGAGCAGCAACTAGCAGTAGCTACGTATTCTGCTTCAGCAGTCGGTGTGGAAACGCATAATTGTTTCTTTGATGCCCAGCTAACGAGATTGTCTGCAAGAAATTGAATGTGACCAGAAGTACTCTTTCTGTCCAACATGCAATCTGCATGATCTGCATCTGAATATGCAGTCAGTTGAAACCCAGTATCCTTAGGATACCACAAACCAAGATCTGCAGTCCCCTTCAGATATCTAAAGATCCGTTTGACAGCAGCCAAATGGGATTCTTTGGAAGCAGTCTGATATCTAGAACATAAACATGTTGAAAACATAATATCTGGTCTACTTGATGTAAGATACATTAATGATCCTATCATACCTCTATAAGTTATAACATCAACACTTTTACCCGAAGGATCAGTGCTAATCTTAGTACCTGGTGCCATCGGGGTTCCAATAGGTTTACAATTTTCCATTTTGTATTTCCGAAGAATGTCCAAAATGTACTTAGATTGGTTAATGAAAATCCCCATAGAAAATTGTTTAACTTGTAATCCGAGAAAGAAATTCATCTTTCCCATCATACTCATTTGAAAACGTGACACCATGAGGTTAGAAAAGTTTTTGCAAAATCTTGGATTTGTAGAACCAAATATTATATCATCAACATATATTTGAATAAGGATGATATCGGCTTTTTCCCTTTTGATGAATAAAGTGGTATCTGATAAACCAAGATCTCTAAATCTTTAGAGAGAGAAAGTAGAGAGAGAGACAATAGGAGCGCAAAAACAGAAATTCTATAGATTGTGCGTGTGAAACTTCCAAGACACAAAGACCAAAGGGACTTAAATACCCTTGGTCAGATACAACACTGAAAAGACTCTAAACACAGTATTTGACCAAACCCTATAAATACAATGATTACTATAAAATCAGACCTAACAATCTCCCCCTTAGTAATCATTGGCGCTTTGGTCTTCAAAAATTATCTTCTAAATCAGCACGGACCAACAAAGCGACTTTGAGAAGCTTTCTGACTTTTAAAGAAAAAAATTCTTCTCAGCATCTTAATTGATAAACCAAGATCTCTAAATCCTTAGAGAGAGAAAGTAGAGAGAGAGAGAGACAATAGGAGCGCAAAAACAGAAATTCTATAGATTGTGCGTGTGAAAATTCCAAGACACAAAGACCAAAGGGACTTAAATACCCTTGGTCAGATACAACACTAAAAAGACTCTAAACACAGTATTTGACCAAACCCTATAAATACAATGATTACTATAAAATCAGACCTAACAGTATCAACCTTACCTTTAGAAAAACCGGACTTGACCAAGAATTTAGATAAAACGTCATACCATGCTCGAGGGGCTTGTTTTAAACCATACAGGGCTTTGTCCAAGACGTAGACATGATCTGGCTTATCTGGATTGACGAACCCTTCTGGTTGAGACACGTATACTTCCTACTTAAGAATACCATTCAGAAAGGTTGTTTTCACATCCATCTGAAAGACAGTGAAATTCTTATGAGCTGCGTAGGCTAGAAACATGCGGATTGCTTCTATACGCGCTACTGGCGCATACGTCTCATCGTAATCTATGCCTTCCTCTTGCCGGTAACCTTTGGCAACAAGTCTATCTTTGTTCCTTATGACGATAACATCTTCATCCTTTTTATTCTTGAATACCCATTTAGTGCCAATTACGGATTTTCCTTCCGGTTTTGGAACTAATATCCAGACCTTCAGGGCTTCAAACTGATTTTATTCTTCTTGCATGGCAGATACCCAATCCGAATCAGCTAAAGCCTATGATACTCGTGTGGGCTCTATCTTGCTGAGGAATGAGTCATGCATACAATGATTCAGAGTCGTTGACCTCGTTTGTACAGGCTTGTTAAGATCTCCAATTACTTGATGTAAAGAATGGTCTTTGGTCCAGCGATGCTCATGAGGTAGTGGAGTAGATGAAGTTTGAACATGATCATCATCTAAAAATCCACTATTAGACTCTTCAGATTGATTAATAGGAGGGAGGTTTGCAGTTGAAGTTTCAGGTGCAGAAGCATCAGTTGGAACAGCAGAATCTGGCTGTTGAGTAGACATTGTATCACATCCAACTGAAATAGTTACTTCTAGCTCAGTAGTTACTTGTACATCTTCAACTGTAGGAGTAATTGTAGGAATGTGAGTTTCTGACTGAACGAAGAATTCTTGTTCAGTTATGACATCTGAAGTGACTGGATGATTGCAACTTGTGTCTTCAGACCTGTCAGTCACAACAAATTTAGATACATTAGGACCTAGAAACTCATCATAAAAGAATTCAAATAACAAATCTAAATCAGATAAATGTGAAACTGAAGTAGAAGCGTTATCCGAATTTTTCTCTGTAGAAACAGGTCCTTGACTGATCTGCCCAGAAGCTAATACTCCAGTGATAACGGGTTCTGAACTGAGTTGTTCAGAAGCCATTTCTTTATCGAATGTAACATTTACGCTCTCAATGACTGTCTTTGACTTTTTCAGATAAACACGATATGCTGCCGATGTTGAAGAATAACCATTGAAGATACCCTCGTCCGCCTTAGCACTTAATTTATGCAAACTCTCCCTGTCATTAAGCACGAAACACTTACATCTAAATATGTGAAAATACTTGATTGTTGGTGTTCTGTTGTTGATCAGCTCATATGGAGTCTTTTGAAAACAACGGTGTATTATGGACCGATTTTGAGTATGACATGCAGTTGACACAACTTCTGCCCACAAGAATAGAGGTAGATCGGATTGGCTGAGCATAGTCCGAGCGGCCTCGACTAGCGTCCGATTTCGCCTTTCGACTACTCCATTTTGTTCAGGCGTTCTAGCAACAGAATACTGATGTGAAATCCCGACTGATTCGAGATATTCATCAACAATCTTGTTCTTGAATTCTGTGTCGTTGTCAGTTCGAAGAAACTTGACTTGTTGCTGCGTTTTCACCTGGGTCGTATTTAAGAATGTAATGAGAACTTTGGGCGTCTCATCTTTTGATCGAAGAAATTTGACCCACGTGTATCTTGAGTAATCATCCACAATAATCAACACGTATTTCTTTCCACCTAAGCTTTGAGTTCTCATTGGACCACACAAATCCATATGTAACAATTCTAACGGAGAACTAGTGCTTGGTTCAGGGTTCGGTTTATGCGGAGCTCTCTTCATCTTACCCTTCTCATATGCAGCACATAAGTGTTCTTTCTGTATTTCAGCTCAAGAAGTCCTTTTACCAATTTCCCACTAACCAACTTGTTGATATAACGAAAATTCAGATGTGATAGTCGTCTGTGCCAGAGCCAACTTTGTTGCATTGAAGCTTTTGTCATTAAGCAAACTTGATTGTCAATCTGAACTTTGGACAGGTTGATGGTATAGAGGTTTGTCTTTCGATGTCCACCTAAGAGTTCTGTGTTGTCTTCAGTACGAACTGAGCAACTCTTAGCTTTGAAATTGACCTCTAACCCTTTATCACAGAATTGACCAATGCTAAATAAGTTGTGCCCCAAGCCTTCGACATAACTCACCTTACTTATCGTTATGTTGTCTTGAATGATGTCACCATATCCTAAGATTGGTGAAAACTGATCGTTTCCAAATCTGACATTTCCACTGAATTTCTCTGTATAGTTAGACAATAAAGCTTTTTGCCCAGTCATATACTTGGAACATCCACTGTCCAAGTACCACATATGCCGGGTCTGCAAGAGAAATCAGGAAACAATAACTTTAGGTACCCATTTAAAAACGGGTCCTAATAGATTAGCACAAGATTTTGGTATCCATTTGAAAATGGACCCTCTGTCCTTTTGAAAACCTTTAAAAATATTTGATCTCGAAGAGTAAACATGATAAGATCCATACCAATCAGAAGAATTATGAGAGTAAGCAAAATCATTTCTCCGATAATGATAAGATGTAGTAGAAATAGGAGATAATTGAATCAATTGCTTTATTGAATACCGCTTGTAAGAACTTACAAGGTTTTGTTTATTTGAAGCAAATTGATCAACTACATCAGTATCACTACTAACTGATCTATTACAAGAGTTATCAGAAACTGATTCAGCTTTCTCATCATCCTTCCTATTTGGTCGCCATTCAGTTCGAGCTTTCGACCTTTTCTTGCTTATATCTGAAATACAAGATGTAGATTTATTAGGAAAAGCAGATTTCTGAGACTGAGTTTTCTTTTGTGTACCATTGTATTTCTGTTTCTGTAATCGCTGTTACTTATGTTTCTTACCTTGAGCATAGTAATCAGCAGTTACAGAAACTGATTCACCAACCTTAGTTGATGATTCATCAATATTAACACCACTTGATAACACTTTTTCATTTGTAAGACAAGTAGAATGATCAGGAAGAATAGCATTAAAGTCAAACATATCAATTTCGTCTATGCACCCATCATTAGAATTAAGAAAGTCATTTGCAGACTCAAATTAGTCATCAAAATTATCAGACGAAGTTTGAGGTGCCTTAGAAACTTTAGAACACTTTGTAGATGTAGATTGAAAAACCGTGTTCTTTAATACAGTAGAAAATACACTTTGTTGAATATCAACCAAATGTTTTTCATCAGATAAAACATTTTCCAACTCAACTATTTTGCTTTCAAGAATGAGTGGAGGAACATAAACCTTTGCAACTGCAGGTTTTGCCTTCATCTCAGAAACAGAATAACTAGCAAAATAATCATTTAACTTTCTATAGTTAAATAGTAGTTGCATTTTCTTAACATTCTTTCTATTTTCAGTTTCTTTGACCTCAACTTCTTCCGGTAATTTGGTAACAAATTTGGGTTTTAAATGAGTATGTTTACCAGCACATGCAAGAAAATCAAAATTATAAAGTGCTGGTTGTTTTCTGATGGCTTTCTTTAAGTAATGGGGTTTTCAAAACCAAGACCCCATTTTTCCTTAACATCAGCCTCTTCGTTAGGTGCATTGAGAAAAATGGTTTGATCTGTTTGTCCTCTTGCATAAAGTTTGGCTTCTAGACCATTTACCTTCTTATTCAAGAGCTTGTTCTCAACCTGCAATTTATGAACAGTTAGTGCAGATTCTCTCTTCTCAAACTCATATTTAGAAATTTTAACTTCAAACTCAGAAATCTTCTTTTCAAAACAATCTACTTGAGATTTAGAATCAGAAGCAGACTTGCATAAAGAATCAATCAGATCTTTGTTCCCAATAACAGACGAATTAAGTTCAAAGATTTTCTTGTTCCTTTTAGCAACTCTTTCTTTTTTCCTTTTTCGGTTTATTTTGTAAATCTTGAAGCTCAACCACCATGGATTCCATTTTGGTAATGAAATCTTTTTGAGTTAAGTTTAATACCTCATCAGATGTCTTATCATCGGACTCATCATACTTTACTTCTTTGCCCATGAGACAGAGATGAGCTGTTTCTTCTTTCTCCTCATCTTCACCTTCGGAATGATCCAACCAAAATTCATCCTCAGCCATTAAAGCTATTCCTGCTTCTTGCTATTTTGCCAATAGCAGTTTGTTCTGATAATACTGAGAATTACGAACTTTTGGCTTTCTACAATCTTTTGCAAAATGACCAATCTTGCCATAGTTGTAGCATTTGACTGGAACATTTGCTGGCTTTTCGGCAACAGTGTAATCATTCACAAACTTCTTCCTTTCATCAGGTTTCTTCTCAACATATCTGTTCTCTTCATATCTCCTTCCTTCCACCCTTTCTCGGTGCTCGTGATTCTTAGAACTTGATGAAGAATATCGTTGAGAATTTGATCCCGGCTTTTTGTAGAATTTCTTTTGAAAGGCACGGGTTAGCAACAACATGGCTTGTTTCAGACTTTCTCCATCATCACCATCTGTATCAGATTCTGACTCAGAGCTCGTAAGCACTTTCTTCTTTTTCTTCTTCTCTGCCTTTTCTTTCTTTTCTTTCTTCTTCTCTCCAACTACCAAAGCAATCGGATCAGGAACCTTTTCTGCCTTCTTCTTTTCAGCTCTTTTCTCCTCAACTTCCTCTTCATTTTGCCTCAGAGTCTCATAGACTTCGTGAAGAGGTATTTCACTCAAGTCTTTCATCTGCTTCATCCTACGTGTATGTTTCTTCCATTCAGGTCGTAGGATACTCAGGAATATTACATTGTTTTCCAGCTGCTTCTTTGTCACTTTGTTCTTCGTCAGTTCATTCAGAAGCAAAGTAAAACGTTCATATGTGTCTTCCAAAGTCTCATTCTCTTTGGCTTTAAATTCCTCGTAGCTATTGATGTAGTTAGCCACTTTCATCTGATTCCCTACCTTGGATCCCATCATCATCTTTTGTAATTGATCCCACATATTTTTAGCATCACCCTTGTAGCTATCAATCTTGATGTAAATCTCATTGGGAATGCTTTGAAGTAGAAGAGATCTTGCTTGCTTGTCAGTTTTATAACGACTTTTCTGTTCTTCAGAATACTGTGATAAATCCACTTTAACTGGTTTTGTCTTTTGTTCTCTTTCTTCATCACCATGTCCACTATCAGAAGAATCATCATCATCAGGTACTTGAACTATGATTGGTTTCATAGGACCTTCTGTAATTGACAAAAGAATATTCTCCCCGTTTGCATGTCTGTCAATAAAATCCAGAAACCCATCCTTCCACTGCTCGTACTCTCCTTTGAACAGAACAGGAGGCTTGACATCAGTACCAATTGAAAGTGCATCTTTTGAAGTCATCTTGTTTAAACCTGTTTGAAAAATATATCCAATAAGAAACTAGAACTGATCGTTAGTCCAAAATATGAAATCACAAGAAAAAATAAAAAAAAATCAGAAATTTCGAAAAATTGACTAAGTATCAAAACTCGCAAGTCACTATATAACTCGCAAGCCCTTAAACTCGCAGACACAAGAAATTCGCAGATTGATGAAACTCGCAGAACTCAAACTCGCAGATTTTTGAAACTCACAGAGTTCAAACTCGCAGATTGTTGAAACTCGCAGATTTGAAACTCGCAGATTGTTGAAACTCACAGAGTTCAAACTCGCAGATTGTTGAAACTCGCAGATCGATGAAACTCGCATGACACTGAAATTCGCAAGTGACTATTTCTTCTGAAACTCGCTAACGCCTAAACACGCTGATCACTATTCACGATAAAACTCGCTAACAGAGGCGTGCGCGTTTGAACAAAACTCGCTAGCTTTACTTGTAAACTCGCACGTCGAAAGAACTCGCAGAACACTATTCACGATGAAACATGCAGATTGAGACGTGCGCGTTTCTAAAACTCTTTAGTCAATACTTGCCCGTTCCAACACTTAGAAACTTTTCTTGAAAATCCAAAATCGCACGATGAGTGAACTCGCAAACCACTGTTCCTCTTCAAACTCGCACCGTTCGATTAGCGCGTTTGAAGAACTCGCTAACCACTATGTGCGCGTTCTGGTCCTTAGAAAATTTTTCTCACTTTTCCAAACTCGCAGACTTCGATCAACGAGTTTCTAGAACTCACAGATTGTTACTTGCACGTTTGAGACCAAAATCTTCCCTTCGACTTGCGCGTTCTTGAGGATGAATCTTGCGCGTTTGAACGATGAACTTGCGCGTTCTGGAGATTTAGCGCGTTCTTTAGAAAAACGAACCAAATCTTGATTTTCCATCTGTTTTCGATCCAAACTTTGTCCAATTGGCTTGAAATTTTGCAGAAATCTTCTAAATCATGATTCGAATCGATTACAGTGCAAAGATTACAAACAAAAACAACAAAAATACAAGATTGATTTATGTAACAGTGCTTTAAAAACTCATGAACTAAAACTCAATAAAATACAAAAATATCAAACAATTACAATGCAATACTGAAATTAAACTATACAAACTTGATCTAATTCACTCAAAGATCATAACCTAATCAAAATCTACTCCAAAAACACACTAAAACTCGAAATCAGATCTGCACTTGAAGAACAAGTGTCGACCATTTTTCTTGAATTGATTTCGATTTGGATCAGCTCTAATACCAATTGTGTGTTCCATATTCTAGTTTCTAAACAAGATAATCAAACAAACAAGATTTAACAAATCAATTACCTGTTTGATTTCTTTCAAATTCAACGTTTACACTTTCTCTCTCTAGAACTCTCTCTTTCTCTCTGATATTACAATATGACTTCTTACTATGTTAACTCAATCTACAAAAACAGAAATAGAAAGCTATATATACCAACTCCTAAAACAACAAGGAAATAAAATACAAAATACAAAATACAAAGACATTTTGACTTTTATTACAAAAGATTTTGACTTTAAATGAGATTTGACTTTCTTAGCTTTGACTTTCTTGACCTTGACCTTCAGTGTTCCTGATCTTGTATCCAACAGATTTATGCTCTAACAGAAGGGCTAACAATTACAACTTGATTAAACTAGATCTAATAGGGATCACAAAAGTAAGCCACAACGTATATTTAAGCACATATCAAGAATGGATAATTACAGACATCAATCATATCTGGATCTTTAGTCATTTTGAACATCAACTCTATTCAAGTCTTTAGTTCGGTATAAAAATGGGTGCAACTCTATCCAAGTCTTTTACCTAAATATTCACCAAGTTCAACCCTATCCATGTCTTTACCTTGCGACCTCACCATTCTTGATAACTGATTCTTTTCAAGGACTTGCCATGCATTTAATATAAATCCCAATCATGAAAATTTAATACATAATCTTACCAACACAAAATCACCCAACTATTATGCCTATGGATCCATTACATTTTGTTCTAACTTGTTCACATTTCAAACACACCATACTACCACCCAATATATATATATATATATATAACACTTGCATTTCAAGAAAACCATAGATGCATAAATCAAAATTTTATAAATAACTCCATAATGTCCGAACACCCATTTGGGTTCCAAAACTTCTCACAACTTAGAAGTAATCATTATTTATAAATATCAAACCATTTTCCATCATTATTTCCTCAAAGTGTCTAAAATGTTCAAAACCCTAATTTTGACATAGTTATATCAAAGTCAATCAAATGAAAGGGAAATAATGTTAAAGCTTTAAGGAACATAAATGAAATGTTTTAATGTGTATAAAGTTTTAGAAAGCTTAAAGATGAACTCACAATATTGGGTTTTGATGAAAACTCAAAACCCTAAAATTTCTCTTTGAAGAAGATGTGTTGGGAATTCAGAATTTGCACAAGTATGGTTAATGCTGCTAGCACAACATGGTTAGTACTTCTGAGAGAGATTAATACTGCTTGATGAAGTTACTACTGCTGAGCTTAGTTAGTACTGCTAAGGGATTACTACTGCCAACTTCATTAATACTGCAGAACATGGTTAATGCTTCTGAACATGGTTAGTACTGCTTATGAGATGAAGACTTTGTATGGCAATGAAGACAGCTGTATTGATTGAAGATATTCATGGAAAGCTTGGAGATAAATATGGAAGAGTATACTGAAGATCTTTTATATTTTGTAATTATCTTTTATCTTTAGTATATATATAGACTTATTGAAAATAGTTTAGAAGCAGTTAGACAATATTCTGAGTTTTTGTTTTCATAGAGAGAATTAACCTCAAGTTTTAGAACCCTAGTTCTAGAGAAGTAGAATTCGTATTGGTGAGCCTGTTCATCAATATTGAGGTTTTCTTTAAAATCTTGTAACTTTAATCTCTCAATAAAGTTTACATGTTGTGATTCATATTCACTGTTTCATTGATATTCTGAATATTAAAGTGTTATTCCGCAAACTCCTTTAATATTGTTTCTGAGTTCTTTATTCTTGTTAAGAATTAGATCCTGACAAGTGGTATCAGAGCCTAGTATTCTCAGAAACCTTCAATCACCATTCTTTCTCAGAAACCTTCAATCATCATTCTTTCTCAGAAACCTTCAATCATCATGGACGGTTCAAGTGATAGTGTTCTGGTCTCAAAGGTTCCAATGCTCAGATTTAATGAATTTGACATGTGGAAGATTAGGACCAGGCAATACATCCTTCTCACAGATTACTCTATGTGGGACATCATTGAGAATGACCCATCTAATGAAGGAAAGATTGGACCAGATGGAAAAAGAATCCCACCAAAGACAGATGGAGAGAGGAAGATAAGGCAGACAGAGATGAAAGCCTTGAGCACACTACTGTTGGCTATTCCTAATGAGTATCAACACCAATTCTGCAACTGCACTGATGCACAGATGCTTTGGAATGCTCTAGAGAAGAGATTTTCTGGTACCAAAAGTACCACGAGAAATCAGAAGGCTATATTGAAGCAACTGTATGAAAACTTCATGTCTACTAAGAATGAGTCCATGACTCAAACTTTTGACAGGTTTAACAAGATGATTGGTGAACTAGCTACTGTTGGAGTGCAGATTGATCAAGATGATGTAAACAGAAAGTTCTTAAGGTCCCTTGGAGATGAATGGACCATGTATACTGTCTCTTTCAGACAGGATGACAAGGAGGACAAAGAACTAGATGATCTTTATAATGACTTAAGGGTGTTTGAGGCTGAAGTTGAAGCCAAGAAAAGACCATCTGGATACACTCATAATGCTGCTCTCTTATCATCTTCTTCTTCTACTGTTTATGCTGCTAATACAGAATCAGTTAGTACTGCTTATGTATCTAAGCAGGATGTATCTAATGACTCTGTATTAGAAGCTTTTCTTGCTAGTCATGTTAATTCTGGTTTAATTAATGATGATCTTGAACAAATTAAATAAGATGACCTTGAAGAGATGGATATAAAGTGGCAGATGGCTATGCTAACTATGAGGGTCAAGAGATTCATAAAGAAGACTGGCAGGAACAACTTTTCTCAGATGAGAGAAGATGGTGTTGGGTTTGACAAGTCAAAGGTGGAGTGCTACAAGTGTCACAAAATGGGACACTTTGCAAGAGAATGCAGAGGAGGAATTCCTCAACAACATGGCAGTAACCATCAGCAAGCACATTCCTCAAGCTTCCAAAACAACAGAAACTCCACTCAAGCTCTTGTTTCTCAAGAAGGAATGTGATTTGATTGGAGTGATCAAGCAGAAGAAGTTGTTCAGAATCAAGCCCTGATGGCAGAAGTCTCAGAATCTTCCAGCACAGATATTCCAACTGAGGTAAAAACTAAACTGTGCACCAAAGATTGTCTTCAGACTGTACAAAATTACAGGGATCATAACCAAAGCATGTGTGACGACCTTAAAAGGTTAGAAAGTGATATAAGAGAGTATAAGGTCATTGTTGAGAAGTTTGAAGATCAAATCAAGGCTTACAAGGCCAATGAACTTCAGCACATGTATGACACAAATTACTGGAAGTGGGAGAAAAATCAATTAGAGAGTCAAATAGAAAAGTCTAAAGAGGAGTGTGAGAAGATAAAGAGTGAGTATGAGAAAGCTAAGCTTGACATTGAGAAGTTCTCTTATGCTTCCAAAGCAATGGACTCTTTGCTTAAAGCTCAAGTTCATGATAAGATCAAGAGTGGTATAGGATACAATGCAACACCTCCACCTTATAACAATAATTACATCCCTTCCTCCTCAGATCTCTTAAAGAACCAAAATAAGGAGGACTTACCTATAGGAGCAACAGAAGTAGATCCTATAGATAGTGTGTTGGTTAAAGAAGAGAATGAGGAAGAGAAGTCTGAGAGTAAGAATGTAAAAGAGATTCCTGTAGAAAATCATATTCTTACCAATGAAGGGGGGGATAAACCATTCATCAAGAGTGAAAAGGTGGAGAGCTCAAAGAAAGAAAAGGGTAAGATACAGGGAGTCCACTATATGCAGACCACAGTTGTGAATCCCTGTACATGTAAACAGTCTCAGCCCCAAAAACATGATAAAACAAGGGGTAATCAAAGAAACTGGAATAATCGGTGGGCACAAAAACAAGGGGTTGATCTGAGTAAAATCAATAGACCAAAACCTTGTTTTATTTGTGGAAATCTTAACCATATTGCCAAATACTGTTATTTCAATCCTATGAACCAGAGGATAAATTCTCAAAGACATATACAAAATCCTGTTAGTTATAGGAATCAAAGAAGGAATCATATGGCTGAAAATGTAAAAAGAGCACCTTTAAAAGCTCTTGCTCAAAACAAGTTTGCAAAATCTAAGAAAAATACTCCAACTAAGCCAAGGAGTAACTTAATGAAAAAGAGAGCAAACAACTTTGTCCAAGTATGGGTTCCAAAAATAAAGAAATCTGTTAGTACTGCTATTTCAAATAGTACTGCTAACAGAAATAATACTGCTGCAAGCAAGACTACTGCTAATAAAGTTAGTGTTGCTAACAAAATTAGTACTGCTAATTCAATTAGTACTGCTAATGATGTTAGTACTGCTAACAATGTTAGTACTGCCAATCAAGTTAGTACTGCTTCCAGTAACAGACCCATAATTGTGACAAAATATTCAAGCCATAAGATTCCCCAGTCTGAAAAGCTCATCAAAACTGATTGTGAATATGTTGATAAGAATGGGAAACCCAAGACCACTTTGGCTTGGGTTCCTACTAAAAACTAACTGTTATACTTTATGTGCAGGGCAACCAACAACTAAAACGGAAGAGCATTTAGCATGTTGATAGTGGTTGCTCTAGGCACATGACAGGCAACAAGTCCTGCCTACAAAACTTTAAAAGAATTGATGGAGGACATGTTGAATTTGGTGATAATCCATCTGGAGGAAAGATTAGTGGAAAAGGTAATGTATCAATGGGTAAGATGACATTTGAGGATGTCTACTATGTTGAGCAATTGAGATACAACCTGTTAAGTGTATCACAGGTTTGTGACAAGAAGCATAGTATATTGTTTACTGATACTGAATGTATTATCCATGCTAAAGAGTTCAAGGTAGTTGATGAAAGTATGATACTACTGAGGACTCCAAGAAAGGACAATGTTTATTGCTTGGATTTAGAGAATGTATCCAATGATTCATCTTTTAATTGTCTATTTTCAAAAGCTTTTGTTGATGAATCATCTCTTTGGCACAGAAGGATGTGTCACATGCACTTTAAAACAATGAATAATCTTGTGAAAAACAACGTTGTAAGAGGTTTACCACAAAAGGTATTTTCATGTGATGATCATTGTGTTGCATGTCTTAAAGGCAAACATCACAAATCTTCTCATAAGTCCAAAGAGATAAATACAATCTCTACACCTCTCCAATTAGTGCATATGGATCTGTTTGGTCCTACAAATGTGATGAGTATTGGCAAGAAATCTTACTGGTTAGTTATAGTTGATGATTTGTCTAGATTCACTTGGGTCTATTTTTTGAGGACAAAGGATGAGACAAGTGGACTGATCAAATCTTTTATTCTCAGAGTTGAAAACCAAACAAATCAAAGAGTTAAAATCATCAGGTCTGATAATGGAACTGAATTTAAAAACAATGACCTAAACAACTTTTGTGAGGAAAAAGGTATTGAGAGACAATACAGTGCTCCTAGGACCCCTCAACAGAATGGAGTTGCTGAGAGGAGAAATAGGACACTGATTGAAGCTGCAAGATCCCTGTTGGCAGATTCAAAACTGTCAGTTACATTTTGAGCAGAAGCAGTTAATACTGCTTGTTATGTTCAAAACAGGGTTCTAATAGTTAAATCTCAAGGCAAGACACCATATGAACTTTTTAACAAGAAGAAACCTTTTATTGGATTTTTCAAACCTTTTGGGTGTCCTTGCACAATTCTTAATGCCAAAACTCACTTAGGCAAGTTTGATAGTAAAGTAGATGATGGATTTCTGGTTGGTTACTCATCCCAAAGTAAGGCTTACAGAGTTTTTAATACCTCTTCTAGAATAATTGAGGAAAGTGACAATGTCAAATGCAATGAGAGCACACCAAATAAACTTGGTACAGGCCCTGATTGGATTTTTGACATTGATACACTAACTAATTCTTTGGGTTTCAGTTATGAGAATAATACAGGAACAGGAACAGAATCAGTACAAGACAAAAGACAAGAGTTTGTCCTCTTTCTAATCCCTACAGCAGATCCTATTGAACTCTGTGTTCAAGAGAAGAAAGATGTTGCAGATTCAAAGGATACTGAAACGACTCAGAATGAAGAGGAGAGAGGTGAAAAGGAGGATCAACTTTTGACTTCAGAACAGCTAGAACCTGAGATGCCTGCATTGGCAGAAGATGATACTGATAATGAGAACTCCTCAGTGTTTGGTGGCAACACTCCAGAAAAGAATGACACTAATCTTGAAGTTAATCTTCAGGAAGAGGCTGTAAATGCTACAAGGACTCAAAAGAATCATCCTCCTCAGTTGGTGATTGGTGACATCAATTCTCCAATCATCACAAGGAATCAGAGTAAGTTGGGAGGATTAAAAGACGTACAATCATGCTTACTATCTTGCTTTCTATCTCAGATTGAGCCCAAAAAGGCACATGATGCAATGAAAGACCCAAGCTGGATAGAAGCAATGCAAGAGGAGCTGCTGCAGTTTGTACTGCAAAATGTATGGGATTTGGTAGAACTGCCTAAAGGACACAGAGCTATAGGGACAAAATGGATTTTCAGAAACAAGAAGGATGAGAGAGGGATAGTGATCAAGAACAAGGCTAGATTGGTAGCACAGGGGTACACTCAAGAAGAAGGAATTGATTATGAAGAGGTTTTTGCACCAGTGGCCAGGATTGAGGCAATTAGGCTGTTTTTAGCCTATGCCTCTTTCATGAAGATCAAAGTCTACCAAATGGATGTCAAAAGTGCTTTTCTATATGGCAAAATTGAAGAAGAAGTATATGTCTGTCAGCCTCCAGGGTTTGAAAATCCCATATATCCTGACAGAGTATACAAATTGAAGAAATCACTGTATGGACTACATCAAGCACCAAGAGCTTGGTATGACACTTTGTCTACCTATCTCTTGGAAAATGGGTTTGAGAGAGGAATCATTGACAAGACTCTGTTCATTCAAAGGAAGAAGAAGGACATCCTGTTAGTGCAAATCTATGTGGATGACATCATCTTTGGATCCATAAAAGATCAATTGTGCAGAGATTTTGAAGAATTAATGCATAAGAGATTCAAGATGAGTTCTATGGGTGAACTTACTTTCTTCCTTGGGCTACAAGTTAAGCAGCAACAAGATGGAATCTTCATAAGCCAAACCAAGTATGTGCAGGACATTTTAACCAAGTTTGGATTCTCAGATTCCAAGCCTGCAAGCACACCCATGGAGACACACAAACAGATAATTGCAGATCTTGAGGGGAAGGATGTGGATGTTCATCACTACAGATCCATGATTGGCTCTCTCATGTATCTCACAGCTTCTAGACCAGATATCATGTTCCCTGTTTGTGTGTGTGCGAGATTTCAAGTTAGGCCAAAGCAATCATATTTTCAAGCAGTCAAGAGGATATTCAGATATCTCAAAGGTCAACCCAGATTAGGATTGTGGTATTCTCATGACTCACCATTTGACCTACTTGCATATTCAGATAGTGACCTGGGTGGAGCTAACTTGGACAGAAAGTCTACAACTGGAGGATGTCAGTTTTTGGGTGCAAGACTAGTATCATGGCAGTGTAAGAAGCAAACCACAGTGTCCACCTCAACAACAGAAGCCGAATACATAGCTGCTGCAAGCTGCTGCTCACAAGTGCTATGGATTCGGAATCAAATGATGGACCATGGTATGACATTTCTTCACACTCCTATTTTCATAGACAACAACAGTGCTATTAGCATTGTCAATAATCCTGTCAAGCATTCAAAAACAAAGCATATAGAAATAAGGTACCATTTTATCAGAGACTGTAATGAGAAGAAGCTAATTCAGGTTCAGAAAGTACACACAACTAACCAGTTTGCTGATCTATTCACAAAAGATTTTGATGTGGGTAGATTCACATTCTTGGTCACAAATGTGGGCATGATGAACAATGAATAAGTATATTCTCATTTTCTTTATGTACCTATATAGATTCCTCCTTAGTTACTTTCTTTAAATTGGTGCTATTAACCCCTGTGTGTTTAAGTGTTTCAGGTTGTTTTGAATGGGTACTTAGTTCTTCTCAAGTAGTTAATACTGCTCTCAGTTAATACTGCTAGTTAGTTAATACTGCTAGTGGTTAATACTGCTCTCAGTTAATACTGCTAGTTAGTTAATACTGCTAGTGGTTAATACTGCTTATGTTCCGAATCGTATAAATACCCTTTTTGCCCGCCTAAAAGCTCATAACGACTCTTTGAATACTATTCATCTTCTCTCCAATCCTTTTTATCTCAAGCACCGAGTAAGTTTCAGGCAAGAACACTCAAGCTCAATGGCATCCATGGCGTTCATTGATGAGTACAACGAAATCGCGATGCTTCAAAAGCCGAAGCAGGCTGATGGATTTCACCAGATAGTCGATTTTCTCAAGACAAGCCACATTGCGTATGCTCTTACAGTGTCGCCATCCATCTACATTGAGCATCAAAATCAATTCTTGGCAAATGCCACCATTGTTACTGAAAATGGTGTGCAAGTTATTAAGACAAGGGTGTGTGACAAACCCTTGACAGTTTCTGAAGAGGTAATTCGCATTAGTCTACGTCTAGACGATGCCTCAGGTATCTCATCTATCTCTAATGATGAACTGTTTTCAAATCTTACTAGAATAGGGTATGGAGGCCCATTGGGTGTTTTTAAGTTCTCAAAAGCTAAATTTTCTCCCCAATGGCGGTTCTTTGTCCATACCCTGATGCACTGTATTTCCAAAAAGAATACTGGATGGAGTGAGTTCAGTAGTACTATTACTTATGCCTTGGTCTGCTTGGCCACTGCCAGAAAGTATAATTTTTCAAAAATGATTTTCAATGACCTTGTGTCAAACTTGGGAAACAAAAAGGGTTTTTATATGTACCCAAGATTTGTACAGGCAGTTATAACCAATGAATTTATGTATATGCCTCAATTTGATGAGGTATATGTACCTAAAATCCCCAAAGGTAAGGTCTTTTCAAATATGAAGAGATCTCCATTGGACTCGGAAGGAGTTGACACCCCATTGTTCTCTACAATGATGGTGGTGTCCCACAATGAAGAAGGTATGGCTTAAGGATCAAGGCCCTCATTAGACCATCCCACTGAAAGCCAATCCCAACCTTCAATCAGTATATCAATCCCTCAGTCCCTTCTTCAAAAACCAACTTCAGCAATCACCGATACCTACATAAGGAAAAAGGTAAAGAAGGCTTCTTCCCTTCTTGTACCTTCACCCACAAAGTCTTTAAGCCCTCTAATGGAGAATTCTCCATTAGAGAATATCTATAGGGAAACCTCAGGGGTGTCTCCCAACCCCAAGGAGGTGCTCAATGAGGAGATGTATGAGCATATGGGTGAGCAGGTTGCCACTACTTCTGCTAGCACAGAGGGGGACAGTGGTAACATCAATAAGACCTCCCCCATGGCAACTTTGAATGAGCAATCATTCAAAGGTCCCAGGTGCCAAGAAACCAAGGGGGTGGAGGGTGCTTCTGCTAGGCAGAAGACTTCCACTACTAAAAGATCCCATGATCCTTCAAAAGGGGGTAACACTCCTGGAGAAGATGAGGACATATATGACTACAATGAATTGATGGAAACAATGGGCAACATTAATCTGGATGTCATCAAGCAAGACAAAGACATAGAAGAAATGAAAATGGTAATTCTGTCTCAACAAGTACAGATTACCAAATTGAAGAAAATGGTGACAAGATTGGTGCAAAAGAAGTGGAGAAGGCAGTTTCTTTTGAAGAAGAGGAAAAATGCTACTGATGCTTTCAACAAGGGGGAGAATTCAGAGGCTGAAGCAGAAAAGGAAAGTACATCTGAGATGGGATTTGATGTTAAGTGGGAGAAAGCTGCAGAAACAGAAGCACAAGCAGTAGAAATAGATAAGGTTCAAGCAGCAGCAGTAACAGAACAGGTAGTAGCAGTAACAGAACAGGTAGCAGCAGTAACAGGTCTATCTGTTGAAGAATTGGAAATAGAAGAAACTTTGGTAAAAGCAAAGAATGACACTCCTAAGGCTACTCAAAAGGCCAAGGGAGTGGTCATCAATGAAGGAGGCCTTGAAAAGAAGACAAAAGAAAGAAGTGAGGCAGGTTTGAAGGATTCAAAGGGTAAAGCTAAGATGGTTGAATCTGAACAACCCTCAAAGAAGAAGAATCAGGTGGAGTTAGATGAAGAAGTATCAAAACAACTCCAAGCTGAGATGGAAAAGGAAGAACAACTCCAATCAGAGAAGGACAGAGAGCTTGCACTGTAGATGGCCAGAAATCTCAATGAAGAATATCAAAAGAGCATAAAAACTGCAGCTGAGGCCATGAAAATACAAGTCAAAAGAATGCCAGTCAAAAAGCAGAAAAGACAACCTTCCAAGACCTTTTTGGCCAATCAGGAAAGGAGAAAAATGATAAATTTCCTGAAAGGTTCAATTGGTGTCAAAGGAGAAATGTTCACTAATATGGCATACAACCAAGTTGAGGAGCTCTATAAGAAGGAAATGGCAAAGCTCCAAAGGGAAGAAGCAAAAAGAAGGATGAAAGAGAGACATGATCTCAACATCCAACAACCATTCCCTGAGGAATCCATACCTTCAAAGGATCAAGCTGAAGAAAAGAAGGAAGAACAAGGGAATGTTACTGTGGAAGTAAAATCTGCAAAAAGAGTGAAGACCATAGCTTCCAAGAAACAGTCCAAGAAGCCAAGGGTTGAAGAAGCTGAAAAAGAGGCAGAACCTTCAGTTACACCTTCAGCAGAATATGTGCAGAACCCAGAGCAGTCCAATAAGCAATCTGATGAGCATGTGGGTCTTTATCTGACTGTAATAGAACCAGTTCAGGCTATTCCCATTTCTGTGAAAGCACCATAAGTCATCTTTTGGGACATTCTGAGAGACAACAGAAAGGATTACTTCAGGCTTAAAAGAGTTGGTGATGTATTTGAAGTATATTCAACTTGGGGGAAAGTAATCAGAAGTTGCTCCCGAGCTGATCTTGAAGAGATGCATAAGGTGGGAATAAATCTTTATGAACATGTTTTGAAAGGAACTGAAGAAAGCCTACTCAAGATTGCAATGGATTATCTTTGTATGATGTTTGAACCAGAAAAGGTGGTTTACAGGATCAAGGATCTACATCATGAGAATGGGTTTAAGAAGATTGATAAATGGATACTCTTTGAAAATTGTGGTGTATACATGATCACAATTGATAACTGTTATCATGAATACTACCTAGTGGACAAAGTGTATGATCATAGCAAGGAGAAGCTGAATGGGATGCTGAAAGCTAAGCTAGTATGTGCAAAGGATTCAGAAATGGCCAGAATTGTGGTAAGAAGAATAATTAATCAAAGTCTGGGTCTGGATCCGAATTTGGGCAACTAAGCTGTAGTGTTGAAAGCATCTTGAAGACCATAAATGAAGAACTTGACTTCTCTTCCTAAAAGTCAAGATAGGGGGAGATTGTTGGGAATTCAGAATTTGCACAAGTATGGTTAATGCTGCTAGCACAACATGGTTAGTACTTCTGAGACAGATTAATACTGCTAAACAAGATTAATACTTCTTGATGAAGTTACTACTGCTGAGCATAGTTAGTACTGCTAACTTCATTAATACTGCTGAACGTGGTTAATGCTTCTGAACATGGTTAGTACTGCTTATGAGATGAAGACTTTGTATAGCAATGAAGACAACTGTATTGATTGAAGATATTCATGGAAAGCTTGGAGATAAATATGGAAGAGTATACTGAAGATCTTTTATATTTTGTAATTATCTTTTATCTTTAGTATATATATATAGACTTATTGAAAATAGTTTAGAAGTAGTTAGACAATATTCTGAGTTTTTGTTTTCATAGAGAGAATTAACCTCAAGGTTTAGAACCTTAGTTCTAGAGAAGTAGAATTCGTATTGGTGAGCCTGTTCATCAATATTGAGGTTTTGTTTGAAATCTTGTAACTTTAATCTTTCAATAAAGTTTACAAGTTGTGATTCATATTCACTGTTTCATTGATATTCTGAATATTCAAGTGTTATTCCGCAAACTCCTTTAATATTGTTTCTGAGTTCTTTATTCTTGTTAAGAATTAGATCCTGACAAGATGCAAATTGGGATGGTGGATCTTTGCTCCTAGCTTCCAGACTTGGTTGGTGAGACTCAAATCTTGCAATAAATGGAGATGATGGTTCCTTGAATGCTTCTAAGGAAAAATTCAATGAGGTTTTAGAGAAGATAGAGTTTTGGAGGAGAGGTGGTTAGAGTATTCAATGAGGAGAGTGGAGAGGAAAGGTTTTTAAAGAGCTTGGGCTCGTCGGTGACAGTGACATGCGGCTATGCCCTTGGCATAGTCGCCGGGCGTAGTCGCCAGCTCTGGGTCTCCCGCGGTACCACTCTCGCGATTGTGACCATGCGACCGTGACCCGGGCATAACTTTCAGACACTTTCGCCCCACATGTGCTAAGACCCACCTGTGGGCTGAGACTGTGACACGCGACTATGCCCTTTGGCAGAGTCGCCAGGAACTATCGACCTATGGGTACCGAAGGCTGTTTTTGGGTTTTCTTCATATGGTTCGATCGCTTGCTAAGAAGATAATATAACAATTTATTCACGCTACTTATAATAATCCAATAAAAGGAATGACGTCACAAAACTCACTGAAAATTTCGGGTGTTACAAAATCTCCCCGACTTGGAAATGATGCCGTCCTCGAAATCGACGCTCATCCAAATAGATGTGGGTATTTCCTCTTTATATCCTCCTCCGCTTCCTATCTCACTTTGGCTCCCCGGTGGTGCTTCCATTGAATCTTGACCATCATGACTTCCTTGTGACGGAGTTTCTTCGACTTCCTCTCTAAGATGGCATCGGGTTCTTCAATGCGACAGTTACCCTCATTCATTCTTATATCCGAGAGGGGAATAACACTCTTTTCCTCCGCTAAACATTTTCGAACGTGGCATATGTGGAATGTGTTATGAATTCCATTTATCTCAGGTGGGAGCTCTAATTGGTTGGCTTGGAGTCTAACCCCATTGGTAATTGTGAATGGACCAAGGAAACGAGGGTTTAGCTTTACGCGCTTCCCAAATCGGATACTTCCATTCCAAGGCGACACCTTGAGCATAACACGATCACCTAATTGGAATTCCATCAGTCGCCTTTTCTTATCCACATAACGTTTCTGACGGTCTTGGGCCCCTTTCAAGCGTTCCCAAATACCGTTAACCTTATCAGTGGTTTCTTGAACAATTTCCCAGACCGACGAACTGCTTTTCACCCGCCTCAAGCCAACAGACTAGAGTCCTACACTTTCGACCATTCAAAGCCTCGAACAAAGCCATCCCAATACTAGAAAGGTAAATGTTGTTGTAGGAAAACTCTACCTGAGGTAGGTGAAAATCCCAATTCCCATCAAAGTCAATAACACACGGCCGCAACATGTCTTCAAGGGGTTGAATGGTCCTTTCGCTTTGGTCATCGGTTGGAGGATGGTAAGCATGCTCAACTTCACCCTCGTGCCTAACTCTTTCTGAAGGTCATCCTAAAAATTGGAGGTGAAACGTCTATCTCTGTCTGACACAATGGACAATGGTACCCTATGTCTTGAGACGACTTCATTGATGTTTAGTTTTGCCAACTTGTCCATTGGAAGCATCTCTCTCATAGTTAGAATGTGAGCGCTCTTGATCAACGGATCCACAACTACCCAAATGGTATCATGATCTATTAGAGGTTCGGTAATTTGGTCACAAAATCCATGGTGTTCGGCCTTAACTTGTAAGCATGTCACACTCTGCTCTACTTAATTTGCCACATCTAACTTTATGATGGGACATCAATAGTTTAGCTTCAAATCTCGGTACATCTTTGTAATTCCCAAGTGTATAAAATATTTGGACTTGTGGGCATCTTCTAGGAGTAGTTCATGATTACCCCCGACTTTGGGTACCTACACTCGTCCTTTGAAAAGTTTTAGTCCACTACCGTCTTCAGTCAAAAGTAGATGTTGATTCACCATCACTTCACTTTTAAGATTCTCCTCTCAAAGTGCTTCGACTTGGGATGTTTTGATCTTCTCGATCAAACTTGACACTACATCAATTCTAGAGACAGAGGCTCGTAGGCTACCGCTATATTCTTTTTGATTTAAAGAATCCGCCACCATGTTTGCTTTACCGAGATGGTAGAGCAACTCGCAATCATAGGCTATTAGTAGTTCTAGCCATCTCCTTTGCCTCATGTTCAACTCTTTCTGGTCGAAGACATACTTTAGACTTTTGTAATCCGTATAGAGGGTACACTTCGTGCCATAGAGGTAGTATCGCCAAATCTTCAATGTGAAAACTACTACCGCCAATTCTAAGTCATGGGTACGGTAATTCTTCTCGTGAATTTTGATTTGTTTTGATGCTTAGGCAATCACCTTCCCTCGTTGCATCAAGAGGCAACCCAAGCCCATCTTCGAGGCATCGCTAAAGACCACGAAATCCTGGGTTCCTTCGGGTAAGGATAGGATCGGTGCTTCACAGAGATTCTTCTGAATGGTCTGGAAAGCCTTTTCTTGAGCATCAGTCCACACGAACTTCACGTTCTTCCGAGTAAGACAAGTCAAAGAAGAGGCGATTTTTGAGAAATCTTCTAAGAATTGCCGGCAATAACCCATTTAACCTAAGAATCTTCGAATCTCAGATGGAATCTTTGGCGGCACCCAATTCATCATAGCTTATATTTTTAGGGGTACACCTTCACTGCATCCTCAGTGACCTTGTGCCCCAAGAAATTGACCTCCTTCAACCAGAAGTCGCATTTGGAGAACTTTGCATACAACTTCTCCTTCCTCAAGACCTCTAGGACCTCACGAAGATGTCGGTCATGCTCGAGTTCATACTTAGAATAGACAAGGATATTATCAATGAACACTATCTCCGACTAAACATGGAACGGTCGGCATACTCGGTCCATTAGGTCCATAAACACCGTCTGCGTGTTGGTCAACCCAAAAGGCATAACCAAAACTCATAGTTCCTAAAGAAGGTCCTAAATTTCGTCTTCAGGACATCTTCATTCCTCACCCTCACTTGGTGATATCCCGATTAGAGGTTTATCTTTGAAAAACAACCTGCTCCTTGCAGTTGATCAAATAGGTCATCGATCCAAGGAAGTGGGTATTTGTTTTTTACTATTGCCTTGTTTAAATCCCGGTAGTCGATGCACATCCTTCTCGTGCCATATTTCTTCTTGACGAATAAGACCGGAGCTCCCCACGGTGATGAACTCGGTCTCATGAATACTTTCTTGAGGAGGTCTTGGAGTTGCGATAACATTTCTTGCATTTCAGACGGGGCTAGCCGGTAAGGGGCCTTAGCGATCAGAGTTGCTCCCGGAACAAGATCGATCCGAAACTCTACTTGTTGATCTAGTGGTAAACTGGGTAAATCGTTTGGGAAAACGTCAGGAAACTTCTGAACCACCTTCACATCCTTGAGTTTCTTATTCTCGAGCTTGGTGTCCAACACGTAGGCTAGGAAAGAGGAACACCCTTTTACCAGATTTAGACATGGTAATGATGCGTACATCACTTTTCCTTCTCTCTCCGTAGACAATAACATCATCTCCATCCGACATTGGGATTCGAATCAACTTCTTCGCACACGATATCTCTACTCGGTTTTCTGCCAACCAATCTATCCCGACTACTATGTCGAACCCGCCGATGGTCATAGGCATGAGGTTGATGAAGAATTGTTTTCCACGGATTTCCATTGTATAACCCTTTAGCATCCCATGGACCACTATGTGTTACCGTTAGCTATCTCTACAACTAAGGCATCGTCTAACATGCTAGTGGCCACCGAAAGGTTTTTACAAAACGAATCCAACACAAACGAGAAACTTGCGCCGAAGTCAAATAATATATGAGAAGGTACGGAGTTAATGGAGAACGTACCCGAAACAACATCCGACGAGGTCTTCGTCTCATCGACGTTCATCTAGAATGCTCTCCCTGACACTCTCGGGGAGTTCTCCTTCTTTCCTTTCAATCCTCCCGTCTTCAGCTTTGGACACTCATTTCGGACGTGGCCCGGTTCCTTACATTCGTAACATGTAACCCCTATTACCGGGAAATCATTGAGGACGTGCCCAACCTTTCCACACTTAAAGTAACTCGCCATGCTCGAGTTACACGGGCCGAAGTTCTTGCTTCTACATTTAGGGCACCACCGAGCTTCCCGCCTAAATCGGTTCCCAGGTTGTTGACGAACGTTCTCAGTTTTTTGGAGGGCAATGAGTTTCCTTCCCACCTCCTCTTTTTCGTTACCCCGACCCTCTCTTCCCGGCCTTGAGCATACACATCTTCCATGATTTGGGCCTCTTCGATTTCTTCGCGGAGAGTGAAAGCCTTGGCATTGCGAACCATTGCCATCATGTCAACCGACAATCTTTTAAGGTAAGCTTTCACCTTTCCTTTTTCAGGTGGGGCCACGTGCCCCACAAGATCCAGCTTCTCCACAAATTTCTGAGTGTAATCTCTCACGAACAAGTTCCCTTTCTTGAGGGCTCAAAACTCATCCACAATGCGATCAACCGCTCTCTCGTTACAATACTCCTCCATAACTTTCCTCTTAAATGTGTCCCAAGTCAGCTGGGCAAGGATGGTGGCATCGAGGGTGGACTTGGTGACATTCCATCTTCGGAGTGTTGGGCCTCTAAGCATCTGTGAGGCGAATCTTACTTTCTGTTCTTTTCCACATTTGCTGGAGCCGAAAGCCTGTTCTATTTTCTGAATTGAGTTCATACAAGCTACTTGATTATCGGACTTTAAGAACTCAGGTGACTTACTGGATTACCAGACCCCTTCTAGCGTCGGCTACTACATGTTCCTCAGTCCTGATCACATTCCCAGTACCTCCTGAACCTGCCAATACATTTTCTGCAACTGTCTCATGCCTCTTGAGGCTAGCATCCCTATCCTCTAACATCTTTAGGAAGGCTTCTTGTTGTTTATCCATGGCCGAGGTCACCGTTTTCATGACGCTGGCCATCATGTTTGCTTGAGTGTTCATGTAACACCCCGAATTTTAGACCTCATTGTAAAATTTATGCATTAAGTTTATGTTTATGTGTTTTTCTTCGTGGTTTTAAATCTGGGCGAAAACGGGTCGGATCGTCGAGTTTCGGCATCTGGAGGGAGAAGATGGTGACTATGCCCGCGACAGTGACAATGCCACTATCGCATGGGCAATGTCGCGGTGGACTGTAAGGCCTCAGTACATACGGTGCGACTGTGACCGGCGATAGTGCCATGGTCACAGTCGCGATGTCATTATCGCGAGAAGGGGGTTGGTCACAGTACAAACCGCGCGACTATGCCCGCGATTGTGCCAAGGGCACTGTCACGTGGGCACTGTCGTGCACGGGTACTGACGGCCAATTTCTCATTTAATGCCATTTTTGGGGTTAGAGCATTTATTAGGACTTGCAGCTTCTTGGAGACGTTTTCACACACTAAAGGTGCGATTTTCACACACTCTCCTCCCTTTCTCTCTTCATTAATTATTAGATGGATAAATCATTAATGGTTGATGATTCTTAGGGTTTTGAGTTCATAGGAGCTTACTCTTTCAAATCAAAGGGTGGAAGTCTCAGTCCCAGTCATTCCTCATTTCTAGGGTTTGTTCATTTAACCTCTAAGTAAGTTTTCTTAACTTATGTACATTCATACTCACATCATTACTTTTTTATATGAAATGCATGATGTTAACCTAAAAACTAGGGTTTTGCTTGTTTTCGATAAATGAGATTTTGGGGTTGGTGGAAGTGTTTAAACATATTGTAGGGTGCTATTTACATGTCTTAAAGAAAAAGGGCAAATCATGGTGTAGGTCTACATCTCTACACAAGGAAATGTCAAATGCCTAAATTCTTATCAGCAGTTGTAGTCACTACGCTAGTTGGGGATTTATATGTGGCTAATAGAATTGTAGTTCCTTATGATAATTATGTAACAAGCATGATTACACTATTTGGGTCATTAACATGTTTACACGATGATTACCATCTATAATTGTTCAAAACTCTTGTTGGGAGTCTTTTATCTATTTCGTTGTGCACGAGGATTTAGATGGTATGCATATTATATTGCATGTTTATTTGCCTCGGGCATTGCGAATAGATAATAGGGGGCACAAGTCCCTTGGTTGGAACTCGGCTAGATTGGATAGGCACCCTTGCCTGTAAGACCTTGAGGTGTAACCCGATAGGGTAAGGGCTAGAGGCAGAGACGGTTTGAGGATTGTGATGTCCGGCATGGCATGGGAACTAGAACCGGGGCTGGATGGTGAAATCCAATCTACATCATGGGTTATCCCGTTTTACTTGGAAAATATCTATGTTATACATGTATAGGAAATTTAAATGGTCCGATCGAAAGGTTTTGGCATTGACTTCAATGCATGGGTGCCGGTATCATTTACTTATCGTTTTTATTTACATTATAGCTAGTACTGGCGCAATAACCGTTAGACTTCGTTCTAATTCTTGTGTTCCTGTTTAAATGGTCCACAGGTTCCGCTAGTGGTGCGAGTAGGGCTCCTTGATTCGCCGATATAGCACTTAGGATTCCTCCATGAACCGGGCATTTTTGGGAAATCGAGAAAGAGCGTTTTGAAGTCATAGTGACACCCACTTTAATATAGTTGTTAATTATTCTAGATTGAATAGGTTGTCATGTATATGTCTTATTTATTCCGCTACTTCATTTTAGAACTACCCCGACTCTGTTGGGTTTTAGTCAGTACGTTTACAGGTTTTGGATTCATCTTATTTTAGGCGTTATATTGCAAAAATTTTAAGTTTTATTTTCCCTAAATTTTTAGCATGTTATAGTTCACTTCTTGGAGAACCGGTTTCGAAGATGCCAAGGTGACCCTTGGTATGTGCTCTACCCACCCACCCAATAATGGCGGTAGAGGTGGGGGATTTGCGTTTACTGCCCTTTCCACTTGGTTAAGATTGGACACACTCACCTCCTGACCGTCCCCTTCGGTCGCTAGTCGACCCCGAGTATTAACCATCTCAAACTACCACACACGAGAACGAGAGAATAAGAATGTTGGTCCCGATGGTGCTTAACAAGTTTGTAGAAAGGATGGGGGGTTGAATACAAACACATAATTTTAAAGTTTAATAAATTGTTTATTGATAAATCAAACACAATTTACAAGTCTGTTGCGGAATAAGATTAAGTAGAACCTAATCTAAACAAACTTAAGAAACACTAAGATGGTTGCACAAGAAATAGAGAATAAGGATTGGGAGAATATAGAAAACAAGGGTTTATATATTTTTAGGAAGATGAAGGCACACTCAGATGGAGTGTTGATCTTTCTATTTATACCCTATGTACTAAATGCATGGCATAGTACTTTACACGTGTCCTTCATTGATTGGCTTTGAGGGTCTGACTTTGGGAGACATGCTTTCGGTCGTATCATGAACAGTGTAGTTGACAGAGTGGTTGTACGAATGTTGGCAGAGCTGTACTCGGTGTGAATGGGAAAGACAAAAGAGACTTTAGGCCTAAGCTAAGTGATCATCGATCGCTTAATATCTCTTTCTTCAGAGATACAAAGAAGTTTAGCTATCGCTGAAGTTTTTCCTCAGGTTTATTTACGTGTGTAGATTCATCTTTGCTTCACTGATATCCGCATCAGGTCATGAGTAGACTTGTCTTTGTTCAGCAATTTCGTCTTCGATTCAGCTATGAACATCTGTTGTCGTGAAACTTGTCTTCAAGAATTGCGTCTAACTATTTATATTAGAAAAACATCAGCGATAATGAACATACTCAGTATTTGATCGCTAATAGTAAAACACTTTTACATATGAATGTTTATAAGAGAGATCATCAGTGATAGCTGAACAGACATAGCATGATCGTTGATGATGAAACACTAATACATAATATTAAACGTAATTTTCACTAAGTATAGAAAAGGGTCTTTATCAAATCACTGAGAGAGTATGGATCAAAAACCTCCCCCTATTTGATAATGACAAAGTAACTGAAGAAAATTACTTTTAATTAGTCAAAATGAGGAATAATCAGGACTCATAACATACACGTCCTAATTACTATTTTGAGGGATCTTTACAATACTGATAGGGTTAAGTACTTCACTGAATTTTCATTAATTCAAAGAAAGAATTACAAGAGTGATGAAAATATAAAGTACAAGTAAAGAACTAACTACTGTAAGTCTAACTAATAGATTACAAGATTTAAGAGACTAATCTATCAGCTATCTAGATAAGACTTTAGAAACTTGATCATATAGTCAGGTACTTATTCTTCTCTTTTCTTTCGATCTGATGATTCTTGACGAATGATTGTCTTGATCGGTACAACTGATGGAGAGAAGTCGCACCATAGACACAAAAGATCTTTGAGATGATTCAGAGGACATATGGGAATCTCAGAGACTCTTTGAAATCTAAGTACCCCTTCATCATCTATGAAAAAGATTCCATGAGGATCATTAAGTACCTGCCCGGGAATATATCGTCCACCAGGAGGCTGAGATAGATATGGAACTGAGAGATCAGGAGGTGGACCGAACAATGCTTCCTTTGAAAATTTGATGGAGGTGTCGTTTCTGATTGCAGCGACATTTTCAGAGGAGGAAGAAGCAGACTTTCTTTTGATTTGCCTTGGCTTAGAAGGAAGAGTAGATGGCACTTTTAAGACTGTAGTGACTTTGTTGATGAGGGCTTCTAGGATGCCTTCGACATAGCCTCTGTAGGTTGATTTTGATTTCTTCAACGCATCCTTGAACTCTAGCCATTCCATGTAGCCAAAACTCTCAAGCTTTGAGACGAACATTGCCTTTGATCTTGCATCCTCTCTGGTTATCTCCATGGTTACAAAAGTTCGATCCTTCTTCTTTCTTCCAGAGATGACAACGACTTTTATTTTCAATGGGTCAGAGCGATAGTCGACTTTTTGCTTGCACCATTCGACTAAGTTATCGCTGACCTCTTGTTCTCTTGAGCGCTCCTCTTCAATTTACTTTAGTAGTGAAGTTTGAACTTCCACTGGATTTTTCTTTAATCTTTTATCTTTGACATAAGAAGATTGAACCTTCAGAGCAAGAGTTGCATCTTGTTGGCATTCTGCAATCAACTTCTCAGCTCTGATGGATTCTTCTATCTCAACTTCAGTTAGGAAGTCGATTTCTTTGGATGAGGATTGAAGAGGCATTTTTAGCCGTTGACTCTCCAGATGAGAGATCATCTCTGTTCTTTTTTTTAGTTCTTCCTCTGACCAATGAGTTGGTCTAGAGGGCCTTCCTAGGTGGAGCAGGGCTTCTTCTTCTTCTTCTTCTTCTTCATCAATCTCACTGAATGAGATTGGGATTATTTGTTCTTCAGCTTTAGAAGTTGGGATTATTTGTAGTTCGGTTCCCTTAAGCAGGGGAGAGAACTGTCTGGACAAGAAGTGAAAAATGAGTTAGTGTATATATTAGGAAGAAGAGAGATAAAGGTTTAGCAAGAGACACGGGTGTGGTAGGTATAGAAAAAGATAGGTACAATGGAAAGGCATACCTGAGAAAGATTCTCCCCCTCAGATTATGAGACAATGTTCAGGTTTCCTTTGGCAGCTATACCCTTCTGCTTGCCTTGGGAAGGAGTACCTGAAGTTGTTTCACTTCTCTCCCCTGCTTCTTTTGTAACAAATTCCTTCGAAGCTGTCGCTGAAGTGACATTTACCGCTGAGAACCAAAGAGATTGGTCCTCCTCATCGTCGTCATCTTCATCATCAGCTGGTTGATACTTCTCTTGATCATGAAGATCAAGATCTTCATCATCTTCCTCGTCCTACTCCTCTTATTCTTCTTAATTTAAAATCTGAGCAAGAGCAAGTGCAGAAGAGGGAGGGGCTTGATCAACAACCTTCTCCCCCTCAACATGAGAGGGAGGTTCTTCCGCCTGGACCTCAGCAGTAGCTTCCTCAACGGTTTCTTCTTCAAAGATTTTCTCCCCCTTTTTGTCATTATCAGCATGGGGGAGTTCAACAGTTTGAGGATCAGCTTTAGCGGTGGCCAGAGACCGGATTTCAGCCTCCAAGCGTTCCAAGCGGCCTTCAATAACAGGGATATCTGAAGTAGCCTGATGAATGAATTCAACGGCTATATTCAAGGAAGTACGATCGTTCTCTATGAAAGAAGGTGTGGGCGCTGGAGCTGGTTCATTCATCTTGGCGAGGACTTTTTGTAGAACGGAGGTGCATGAGTCAATCGTGCTGGACAGGTCCCGAACATCATTGTTGAGGGTGCCGAAACATCCCTGAATGAGTTGGACTTGTTGATGAGTTCCAACAAGGTCTTTCTTAATCTTGATAATGTCTTCCTGAACAGCTGTGATAGAAGAATCAACTTTTGAGGAAGAGGCAGTAGTCAACTTTTTCAGCTCTTCACCACCTTGATTCACAGCACTGGTGGATTCGTTTACAGAGGTGGTGAGAGATTCTACCATGTCATCAAGGTTGTTGACGTGAGCGTCAACAGTTGCCAAATTAGGACCTGCAAGTAAAGTTAGCAGTTGAGCACAACGTTGCTCAGGTTTATATGGAGAGATGGGAGATGTGTATAGGGTTTTAGGATTACATGAATTATCAAACATGTTGAAGAGGTGCAAATCTCCTTCAAAATTTTGATTATCAGGTCCTATGGGTGTAACTTGAGGTTGCTATGAAAGAGATGGAGGGTTAAAGACCAAAAAAATAGTAGGAGGAGTAATCGGGATAGAATAAGTTTGGATAGTGGGAATTACCTCAGTTTATTGTTGGGGAGGAACTGAGGAGATAGGTATCATCACTGTTGTTGTGTCAGCGATTGTCATCACTGGCACGGTTGATGTAGTGGCTGCAGATGATGTGGAGGAGAAACACACGAACGCATCTAAAGTAGTTTGTTAAGAAACTACTTCAGGAATAAAACCCGAAGGGGTGGTCTCCTTGGTCTTTCTGACCTTATTAGAGGGACCAGAGAGAGCAGTCGATGGTCGTTTGGAAGCGGTAGTAGCGGCAGGATTAGCAGGAGAAGGAACCTCCTGCATGGCCGCTGAAGACGAAGAATGGAGATAGAGAGGCGAGAGTGGAGGGTTGAAAGACTTACCTCATTGGCGATCGACTTGATGTCGAGCGTTCGCTGACCAACCTTTTCAGCATAGAGGAAGTGTAGGTAGGTACAGATGAAACGCACGTACGGGATCTTGGGATCCCTCTCCGTCTTCTCAATCTTTGACTTTAGATCGTCAAAGATGGCACCAGCGTAGTCAAAGTGTTTACCAACTATGACTGAGTAGCCCATCTGGAGTTGTATCTTGCTCGCTTGATCCAGGGAGCCTATCTTCCCATTCATACTCTGAATTATGTGGGAGAAGATGTAGTTGAGTTGGGAAGGCAGGTTCGCCTTTTGAATCTTTGTCAGCCATTTGTTGGGGATCGTGGAGCGAGGCTTGTTGTCCCAACAATATTCCATGTCATCCAAGAATTGGATGAGCTCAGCGTCAGTGGGGAGAGCGTCAAAACCAACTTTGGTCTTTTCAGGGAAACGCAAAGCTTTGCGAAGACCAAAAGCAGTTAGGAGGCCTGATCCCAAATCAGTGGTGAAAGAGATGGTAGGGACCACTTCACCCTTTTTGTTGGTGATGGTGGTCTCCTCAGCAGTGAACCAAAATTGTTGCAGAAGTGTTTTGGAAGGTTTTTGGTCCACAGTGAGAGCGTAAGCAAGGCAAGACTGCTTCAGAAAGGCAGTTGCATCCACCAAATGTGGGTATTTCACAGCATCGAAGTCCAACCTGGCAAGATGGTTGTTCTTTGGGACCTCTGATTCAGTAATGGTGAATTTGACATTTTTGAAGCAATGAGAGTTGCTTGGGCCATTTCTGAATATAGAAAGAAGTAGATTAGAGGGAAAGGTTTAGAGTCTAAAAACAATTAAATTTTTTACCAATTTCTGTATTTAGAAAGAAACATAGAAAAAAATGTTTTTAGATTAAAACAATGTTCTTTGTGAAGAAGAAAGAACATGTAGAAAAACCAAAAGTTTTTAGAGTAGATAAAATCAAAAGAAATGATTTTAGAGTTTAAGAAATATTTAAAATCCGAGATAAAAGAATATTAAGGATTAAAAATATAATGAAGATGGGAAGAACAAGAACCTGTTAATCTTTGAAGATATGAAGATTAAGATGGTTTTTGTCCGCTTGAATGCCTTGAGAGCTTTTACTTGCTTGAGAAGTTTTTCAGAAAACGTAAAAAGATAAGAATGAAAAAGACATTCTTTTTATATGAGGAGAGAGAGAGAGAGAGAGAATGAGTAAGGCGGGAAAACAAATGCTCATCATGACATGGACACGTCCTATGAAGTTGATTGGATAGAAGGGAAACGGACGAACGTGTCAGAGAAAAAAAAGGCATGTCATGGATTGTCGGTTCAAATGACGTCATAGGAGAGCGAAAAAAAATGTTTCATTTGTCCTTTTTGAAATTATCTCTGAAGAAAAGTAACAGATAGGTTTTCTTTTTGAAAGAATCGCTGATAAAAATTCAGAGATCAGTTTTATGTTCAAAGGATCACTAATTAGAAATATCAGTGATAGATTTTGTTTATCAAAAAGCTTTTAATCATTTGAAGAAAATCAGTGATTAAAGATTTGATTTTGAAAAACGTCTTACTGAATGAGTATTCAGTGATTGAGAGTGATAGAACTTACCTGAGAGTCAGAGATATTTGTTCAGAGAGTAAGTGATGAAGGGGAACTCAATATTACTGACATAATGCATGAAAGATGAAGAGTCACTCTTCAAGATTCAACATTCCAAGCTCACTGATGAGAAAGTTGAATCTTGTCTCATCAAGAGGTTTGGTGAATAAATCAGCGAGCTGATAGTCAGTGGGGATAAAGTGGAGTTCAATATCACCATTCATCACATGATCTCTGATAAAATGATATTTGATCTCTATGTGTTTTGTCTTTGAATGTAGCACTAGATTATTGGCTATAGCGATAGCACTAGTGCTATCGCAATAGATTGGAATTTTTGATAGTTGAAGGTCATAGTCTTATAGTTGATTTCTCATCCATAAGACTTGAGCGCAACAACTTCCAGCAGCTACATATTCAGCTTCAACTGTAGAAGTGGACACTGAATTTTGCTTTTTACTCATCCAACTTACCAGCTTTCCTCCTAGAAGTTGACATCCACCAGTGGTGCTCTTTCTATCGAGTTTACAACCTGCAAAATCACAATCTGAATATCCAATTAGATCGAACCCTGAGTCTTTGGGATACCAAAGACCGAGGTTAGGAGTTCCTTTCAGATATCTGAAGATTCGCTTGACAGCGATCAAATGGGATTCCTTGGGTTCAGACTGATAGTGTGCACATAGACATGTAGAGTACATGATGTCAGGTCGTCTCGCTATAAGATACATCAGGGAGCCTATCATTCCTCTATAGGCAGTGACATTAACAGATTTTCCAGCTGGATCCTTGTTTAATGTCAGAGGAGGTGTCATAGGAGTTTTCATAGCTGAAGTTTGAGTTAAATCAAACTTTTTCAGCATATCTTTAACATACTTACCTTGATTGATAAAAGTACCTTTTTCAGTTTGTTTAATCTGAAGAATAGGAAAGTACGTTAGCTTACCCATCATACTCATTTTGTATTCTTTCTTCATTCTTTCAGCTAAACGAGTACATAGAGATGGGATAGTAGAACCAAATATTATGTCATCGACATATATTTGCACAAGGATAATGTGACCTTTTATCTTTCTAAAAATAGGGTATCATCAATTTTACTACGTTCAAATTTTTCAGAGATAAGAAAAGATGAGAGAGTGTCATACCAAGCACGAGGGGCTTGTTTTAGACCATAGAGAGCCTTATCCAATTTATAAACATAATTTAGATGCTTAGGGTCAGAAAACCCTGGGGGTTGTTCAACATAGACTTCTTCATTCAGCTTTCCATTTAGGAAGGCTGATTTTACATCCATTTGATATAAAATGAAGTCTTTGTAAACTGCATAAGCTAAGAAGAGTCGAATTGCTTCGAACCTAGCCACAGGGGCAAAGGTTTCATCATAGTCTATGCCTTCCTCTTGTCTGTATCCCTGAGCAACAAGTCTAGCCTTGTTGTGGGTTACAGTTCCATGTTTATCTAACTTGTTTCTAAACACCCATTTGGTGCCTATAACAGTTTTATCAGATGGTCTAGAAACGAGATTCCAAACTTTGTTTCAAGAAAATTCAGTCAGCTCTTCTTGCATAGCGCTGACCCAGTTTGGATCTCTGAGGGCATCATCAGTCTTCGTTGGCTCTATTAGAGAAATAAAGTTGACAAAGAGACATATATTACCTGAACTTCGTCGAGTCTGAATACCTACGTCAGGATCACCAAGAATTTGATCTATGGGGTGATCTTTTGACCATCGCTGAGCAGGGGCATGATCGCTCACTTCAGGAGTTGGATCAACAATAGGAATGTTCACTAATGAAGAAGCTTGAGGTTCATCAACAATTAACTGTTGAGAGTCAGACAGTCCATTGTTTTCCGAGGGGCTTTCAGACGAAGGAAGATCTGATGGAGGGAGTGTATTTAGAGGCTCAGCTGAAACCCATGAGGTGGATTCAGCGTTAGGTGGGATGATGTTTGGATCATCATCAGCAACTGGATGATATGTGTGCTGATGGTTTGAGAAAAAAAGGTTACGTTTCTATGTAATGAGAAAACATCCAAGCATTTAGCTCTTCATTTTCAGCGATAGGTTTAGAGTTCGATGAATGGGTTTCGTCAAAGGTGACATGAATTGTTTCTTCTACAGTTTGTCTTCTCTTGTTGAAAACTCTGTAGGCTTTGGAGATGGAAGAATATCCAAGAAATATTCCATCATCAGCTTTTGGATCGAACTTTCCAAGTGAATCTTTGTTGGTTAAAATGAAGCACTGACAACCAAAGATATGAAGAAAACTGATAGAGGGTTTTCTTCCAGGAAATAGTTCATAAGCTGTCTTTCCAAATCGCTTTACTTTCAACGATCTGTTTTGAGTAAAGCATGTAGTATTAACAGCTTCAGCCCAAAATTGAGTAGGGAGGTGAGAATCGCAGAGCATTGATCGGGCAGCTTCAATGATTGTTCTGTTTCTTCTTTCAGCGACTCCATTCTGCTAAGGCGTTCTTACTGAGGAAAAGTTATGAGAAATTCCCTTGTTCTCAAAGAAATTGTTCAGAGAACTGTTTTTGAATTCAGTTCCGAGATCACTTCTTATTGAACGAACAGTAAGATTGTTCAACACTTCCATCTTTTTAACAAAAGATATTAGTTTTTCCGGAGTATCACTCTTACAGCGAAGAAATATAACCCAGGTGTAGCGAGAGTATTCATCTACGATGACAAGTGTATATTTCTTTCCAGCTATGAATTGGATATTGACAGGGCCAAACAAATCCATATGCAAGAGTTGAAGAAGACTTGTTACTGAGGAAACTTGTTTAGATTTGAAACTAGCCTTTGTATGTTTTCCTTTTTCACATGTTGAACATAGAGATTCCTTAGCATATGAGTGCTGAGGAAGACTAGAGACCAGTTCCTTAGATGAGAGAGAATTCAGGGTTTTGATGTTTAGATGAGAAAGTCTTTTATGCCATAGCCAGTTGACATCAGAAGAGGCTTTAGAAAGAAAATATACGTTTTCAGTGGTAGTAGAGTCCATAACTATTACATAGACGTTTTCTTTATGATAACCGCTGAGAGCAAGTTTTCCATTCTCATTTACCACTGAACATGCTTTCTTAGTAAAGCGAACTTCATAGTCTTTGTCATATAACTGATTGATGCTTAGAAGATTGTGCTTCAGTCCGTCTACGTAAGCGACTCTTCTAAAGGTAGTTGTCCCATTGCTGAGAACACCAAACTCTCGGGTATATCCTTTTCCATTTCAACCAAAGGTCACCGAGGGACCTTTTTCTTCCTTGTATTCAGTTAGCAGGTGTTTTTGTCCTGCCATGTGACGAGAGCATCCACTATCAAGATACCAGATTCCCTTTGATCCCTGCAAACATAAGGAAGATTAAGCTTTGTTTCGTACCCACTTTTCAATGGGTCCTTTAGGGTTAGTGGAGATGGAAGGTTCAACAATCTTCACAGTAGATGAAGATTCAGCTTCAGTGGTAACCTTCACTTTGGTTAATTTCCTAACTTTAGTGGTATTTTTCACCTTGGTTGATTTCTCAGCTTTGGTGACCTTCTCAGCCTTGGAGGCATTCATCTTCACTTTAGTTGTTTTATTAGATTTTGTGGCAGTTGGACATTTCTAGCAATATGGTCAGTAAATCCACAGTGATAGAATTTTCTATAATTAAAGGTGGTTTTAGGACCATGAGTAGTAGGTTTAGAAAATTTGAGGTGAGCAGGACCAGCTCCAAGAATCCCTTTAGCATGAGATCTGGGAGGAACTTTCAGTTCTTCAGATCTCTTAGGCTTAAGATCAATCTTCAGCTTTGGAGGACAAATATCAAAGATTTCTGTCACAGAGCTAAAAGATCGATTTACTGAAGGTTTAGAAGGAACTTTCATCTTTGCTTTCTTGGAAGCCTTCTGAGGATGGGAAATGGATTTTCGTTTATCTGCAGGCTTAGAGCCTTTAGATATTTCCTCAGGGATAAGATTAGAAGAATGTCGGTCCACAATAATATCAAGTTCTTATCGATTCAACACAATAAACGATTACCAACCTGTTTTGATTAATAAACCAACGATTACAAGGTTGATCTTTGATCTTTGAAGCTCTCTGTGTTTTACACCTTTTGTGTGTGTTTTTCTTGAGTGTGTTAACTGTGTGTTCTAATCTGATCTGATCTCTAGCTTCTAAGATACTCAACCTTACAACTTGCAAAACAACATGCAAATAAAAAACTAATAAAACTGACTAATATCTAAATATAATCTAACTAACTAACTAATTACTTAGAGAAAATAAAATAAAATAAAACTAACTTTGACATTTTATTACAAACGACATTAGACTTAATATCGAGAGTCGACTTTCCGGCATTAGCTTCAGATTGGATCTTCAGAATGGATGATCTTGAATCCAATAGATATGTGATCTAACAATCTCCCCCTTTGGATCAAGATCATTACTAAAAATATTTTAGCAATTCAGTCTTCTTTTTCAGCTCAGAAGATGCAATCTCTTTTCTCTAGCTCAGAATGCTTTAGCAAAGTATCTTCAAAGAAAATTTATCTGAAATTGGCATGTCTTCAGAATACTTTGATCTCGCATTTCTTTGTTAGCTCTTCTCTCTTGCAATGTCTTGTAATGTAATGGAATGAACATTTATTCAAGCTTTAGATTCTCCCCCTTTTTGAGGAAAAGAGCAACGCTTTCATCAAAACATGTAGTAAGAAATGTATGTCAGTTGGAGCCTCTGATCCGTCAATTCAAAAGATATTTATCCAGATCTTTACAAATCTTAGACAAAATAATGTTGTAACACCAGAATCAACTAATGAATCAGTTACCATGCCTGTCAGTAACACTAAGTCACTGTGTGTAACAAATACACTTTGGAAAGGAGTTGTTTGATGTTGACTCCCCCAAGGCTTCCATTTAATCATCGAAACACAACAAAGGTAATTTCTATAAACGTTATGACAAAGAAACAAATTCCTTCTGTGTTCGTGCTTGTGATAGAAAGAATTAAGCACTTGATGTTTGCTTATAGGCTCAAAATTGTGTAAACCACTGAGACAACAGTAAGTTAAACACAGACTCAATGTGCATGATTGAAGTGCGAAGGTGGGGCAAACTTCCTTTTTTCAATATCCAGATTTTCCAAATGAAAATCAGATAGCAAATGTGTTGCTTCCCCTTAGAAAATGTCAAACACTTTCTATTTGAGTAGAAAATGAGTAGATGGTGAGGTTTGATCAAGAGTTGGCATGGGCTTGTTTCCTGTTTCAATAATGTTCACCAAAGAGTTGTGAAACACTAGTAATGTGGCTGGCCGACTCAGAAAATAGTTGGTGTAGAGTGGTGATATTCTTTTAACTCTGTTCTCACACGCTCTTTCTGTTAAACATTTTGCTTTCTCTAACCAAACTTTCTTTCTCTGTTTAACACACTCATTTCTTTTGACTTCTCACACTCAATCACTATGGATTAACTTCGTGGGTTGAAATCACTGGTTAAGGTGATTCCATTGAAGTTGTGTTAATTACTAGCACAAAGAAATCATGTTTTCCTATAATGAATATGATGCTCAGATTGGTTTAACTATTTCAGTTAAAGAACAATTAGATCTTGAAAACATTTAAAGTCACACTTCCAAATCATGAAATCTGAATAAGAGTCGGGAAGTGGTTTGAACTTTTAAGAACAATGTTTTCTATGATTGAAAGTTGTCCTTCTTTCAACCATATATGAGATTAAGATAAAGGATTATACCTTTACGTGCGATCTTATATCTCATGAAGCTAAGCGTAAAGTCATAAACATATGAACTTGTAAGCTTCTCTCAAAAATTCTGCAAAAGTCTTATGTTAAGTCAAAGCAAATTTATTCACTTAAATTAAAAAGACAAAAAGCAGTAAAACTTATGAAAGTACGAGTTCTGATCAGAAATAATCAAAAGTCATATCCATACTCCTTTGACTTGAAGATCTCCCCCTAATATCATGCATTACAAAAATTTGGCATAAAAGGTAAATGCAAAAAATTTATGAGCTCCCCCTCAAAATAAGATTGACCAACTGTCAATTCTTTTCATACTCCCTCTTGGATCATGAACGGATTGTTAATGTGCAGATATCAATCAGAAGTAAGAATGAAGAAATGATGAAAAAGTATACAATTAGAAAACTTTGATAGGTAACTACTGATTATACCTTAAGATTTAGCATACCAAGCTTAGAGACAAGAAAGGTAAACCTCTTTTCGTCTAAAGGTTTGGTAAACAAATCGGCAAGCTGATAATCAGTTTTTACAAAGAAAAGTTCAATTATTCCTTTCTCTACATTATCTTTGATAAAATGATACCTGACATCTATGTGTTTGGTCTTTGTGTGCTGAACAGGATTCGCTGTTATTGCGATGGCGCTCTTGGAGTCACAGTATATCGGGATTTTGTTGAAGTAGAAACCGTAGTCGCGCAATTGAGTTCTCATCCGTAAGACCTGAGAACAGCAGCTAGCAGCAGCTACATATTCTGCTTCGGCCATTGAAGTTGAAACACAAAGTTGCTTCTTCGATGCCCAGCTTACGAGTTTATCACCGAGGAACTGTATATGTCCTGACGTGCTCTTCCTATCTAACATACAACCAGCATGATCTGCATCTGCATACGCTGTTAGTTCAAAGCTAGTATCTTTAGGATACCATAGACCAAGATCTGCAGTCCCCTTCAGATACCTAAATATGCGCTTAACTACAGACAAATGGGATTCTTTGGGATTAGCCTGATATCTTGCACATAAGCATGTTGAAAACATTATATCTAGCCTACTAGAAGTAAGATACATTAAATAACCTATCATCCCTCTATAAGTCCTAACATCAACAACCTTTCAAGAAGGATCGGTGCCAATCTTAGTACCTGGTGCCATTGGGGTACCAATCGGTTTTGAATTTTCCATTTTGAACTTCCGAAGAATTTCAAGAATGTATTTTGATTGATTGATAAAAATACTCGATGAAAATTGTTTGACTTGTAATCCAAGAAAGAAATTCATCTCTCCCATCATATTCATCTGAAATCTTGACACCATAAGGTTTGAAAAATTCTTACAGTACTTAGGATTTGTAGAGCCAAAAATAATATCATCTACATAGATTTGAATTAGAATGATATCGACTTTTTCCTTTTTGATAAAGAAAGTGGTATCAACCGTACCTTTTGTAAAACCATACTTGACTAAAAGTTGAGATAGGACATCATACCAGGCGCGAGGAGCTTGTTTCAGTCCATAGAGTGCTTTGTCGAGAATATAGACGTGATTCGAATTCTCTTGATTGAAAAAGCTTTCTGGCTGAGAGACGTAGACTTCTTCTTTTAGAATGTCATTCAGAAAGGCAGTCTTCACGTCCATTTGAAAGACCGTGAAGTTCTTGTAGGCTGCGTAGGCTAGAAACATTCGAATTGCCTCTAAACGAGACACAGGAGAATAAGTCTCGTCGTAGTCTATTCCTTCCTCTTGTTTGTATCCTTTGGCTACAAGTCTTTCCTTGTTTCTGATAACGGTACCATCTTCGTCTTTCTTGATCTTGAAAACCCATTTCGTACCTATAATGGTTTTACCTTGAGGTTTTGGTACGAGTCTCCAGACTTTAAGTGCGTCGAACTGATTCAACTCTTCTTGCATTGAAGTCACCCATTCTGGATCAGAAAGTGCCTCTGATACGCGAGTTGGCTCGAACTTGCTCAGAAAGGAGTCATGCATGCACATATTCATTGAAGTTGATCTAGTTTGCACCGGTTTTGTTGGATCACCAATGATCTGGCTTATCGGATGCTCTTTGGTTCGTTTGTGTTGATGAGGTAGTGGATTATACGAATATATATCAATAGTATCATCTATGAATCCACTTGTACCTTCTTCAGTTTGTTCAGGAGGAATGATGTTGCAGTTGAAGTAGTAGGTGCAGAAGTCTCAATAGGTTCAGCTTGTTCAGCAACTTCTGTTTCTTCATTATTGACCACAACTTCAACTGTTGGAGTCGGAATTTGAACTGGAATTTCTTGTTGAATCTGAGAGTTATATTCAATAGGGATATCTGATATTGTTGGATAAGTAGTCGTTGAGTCTTCATTCCTGTCAACCACAATAGATTTCTTTACATTAGATACAAGAAATTCATCATAAAACAATTCAAATAATAAATCTAAATCAGATAAATGATTAGTAGACGTTGATGCTTCATCTGGTTTGTTCTGTTGAGACGCATGTTCTGGACTGAGTTGCCCAGAAGCTAGTACTCCGTTTAGAACAGTTTATGAACTGTGTTGTTCAGAAGACATTTCTTCATCAAACGTAACGTTGACGCTTTCAATAACTGTTTTTGACTTCATCAGATATACACGGTATGCAGTTGATGTAGATGAATAGCCAATGAAGATGCCTTCGTCCGCCTTGGCACTGAACTTGTTCAGACTCTCTCTATCGTTTAGAACAAAACACTTACACCCAAATATATGGAAATATTTGATTGTCGGTGTTTGGTTGTTGATTAACGCATAAGGAGTCTTCTTGAATCTGCGGTGTATCATGGATCTATTCTGAGTGTAGCATGCAGTCGGTACAACTTCAGCCCACAGAAATAGAGATAAGTCAGATTGACTTAGCATAGTACGAGCAGCCTCGACTAGCGTACGATTTCTTCTTTCAACCACTCTATTCTGTTGAGGCGTACGAGCAGTAGAGTATTGATGTGAAATCCCGACAGATTCGAGATATTTTTCAACCTTCTTGTTCTTGAACTCTCTGCCGTTGTCTGTTCTTATAATCTTGATCGGTTTCTGCAGATTTACCTGGGTCGTCTTCAAGAATGAAATGAGAACATCGGGTGTCTCATCCTTTGAACGTAAAAACTTGACCCAAGTGTATCGCGAGTAATCGTCCACGATAACTAGAATGTACTTCTTTCCACCTAGACTTTGCGTTCGCATCGGACCATAGAGATCCATATGCAACAACTCTAACGGAGCGCTTGTACTTGGTTCAGGCTTTGGTTTATGTGGAGCCCTCTTCATCTTTCCCTTTCACATGCTGCACAAAGATGTTCTTTTTCATACTTGAGCTCTGGAAGTCCTTTTACTCACTTTCCACTGACCAGTTTGTTGATGTATCGAAAGTTGAGGTGAGAGAGTCGTCGATGCCATAACCAGCTTTGTTGCATCGAGGCTTTCATCAGTAGACAAACCTGTTTGTCAGTCTGGACGTTTGACAAGTTAATTGTGTAGAGGTCGGACTCTCGAGTGCCAACCAAGAGTTCCTCGCCTTCTTTAGTACGAACTAAACACCTCTTGGCTTTGAAATTGACCTCTAAGCCTTTGTCACAGAACTGGCCTATACTGAACAAGTTGTGTCTTAAGCCTTCAACATAGCACACCTTCTTGATCGTGACCTTGTCATGTACCACATCATCATATCCCATTATTGGTGAAAACTGATCGTTGCCGAATCTAACTGTTCCGCAATACTTCTCTATAAAGTTGGTCAACATACCTTTTTGTCCAGTCATATGCTTGGAACATCCGTTATCCAAGTACCACATATGACGGATCTGCACAAGAGAAATTACAAAACAACATATTTAGATAGTCATAAAACAAACAAAATTTAAGACTTTGAGCATTGAAGTGCGGGTCTTGAACTGATTTGTTCAAAAGCCTAATTGACATTGAAGTCCGGGTCTTGAGTTGATTTGCTCAAGAACCATTGTTCTTTGAGGTACGAGTCCTAGACTGTTTTGTCTAGAAGTCAATTCCATAAGCTCCCTCTTAAACTTTGGGTTCCTGCAACACAGATTTAGCTTTTGGTACCCATTGAAATTTGGGTCCAACTGTGTTAGCATAAGATTTTGGTACCCATTGGAAATTGGGTCCTCTTTTCATTTGAATGTTGAAGCATGAGGATGATATGAGTGCACATGATAATTTCCAAACCAAACATTAGAGTTTTGACAAGAAGCATAAACATGTTTATCATAATATGAAGACTTTCTAGCAGATAAAGATAACTGGAATAATTGCTTCATAGAGTATTTCTTGCGATAAACGACAAGTTTTGGTTTCAAAATAGCAACATCAACAATTAAAACATCTTTACTAGGCGAAGTCTTATTACAATCAACAGTACAAAAAGATTTATCAGTCTTGTCAGTCTCCTGTTTTGGTTTCCATTGAGGTTTAACTTCTGGCCTTTTCTTGCTCAGATCTGAAACAGTTGAAACTTGTGAGTTAGACTTGTGAGCAACAACTGAATGCTTCTTCTTTGGCTTACCAGTAGTGATCGGTTTCTGTGAATGCTGAGATTTAATCTTACCTTTAGCATTCTTAGCTTTCACAGACACTGATTTATCAACTTTCGTTGATTTTACACTTTTTACAGTCGTACTGGTTTTTCCCAATGATTTTACAACAAAAGATGAATGGTTAGGAAGTTTCGCATTAAAATCAAATTGTTCAAAACAACCATCCAAATCACCGTCAGAGTTAAGAAAATCAAACCCTCCATCAATTAAACCAAAACTATCATTAGATTTTGAAGCTTTAGAACGAACAACATTTTGAAACACAGTTGAAAAAACCTTTTGTTCAATAATAATCAAAAGTCTTTCATCTGTTAAAGAATTCTCAAGTTCAGAATTTTTACTTTCCAAAACGAGAGGAGGGACATATAGTTTACCTTGAATAGGCTTCGCCTCCATTTCTTTGACAGAATAACTCTGAAAGAAGTCATTTGAAAGAGTTTTCTTTTGATATATAGGATCATCATTATAACTATTATTCAACTTTGCATAACGAAATGGAAGTTGAACTTTAGTTGTGTTATTTCGTTTTTCCGTTTCCTTGGCTTCATCCTCTTTTGACAATCCAGTCCAGAAAACTTTAAGCTCAGGGATTCTTCGAGCTAGTTTCATAAATGTAAAATCATAAAGTGCAGGCACTTCAGATTTACCCTTTTTCAGGTAGTGAGGATTTTCATAACCAATTCCCCAATTATCTTTATTCTCTTTGGGTTTGTTAAGATGAATGGTTTGATCAGTTTGACCTAATTAGTATAACTTCTTTTCCAATGCATCTAATTTTGCAATTAAAATTTTGTTTTCTTCAGTACATGAAGAATGCATTTTCCTAAGCTCTTTTAAATCAAATTCACTTTTTCTCAGTTTAGATTTGATTTCAGAATTCTCCTTAAGAATTATTGTCTTTTCTTTGGCGCTGGTGTCATTGTTTCTATGTAAAACCTCAATCAATACTTCTTTCTCAGCAATTTCATTGCTAAGTTTCTGTATCGATTGGTTTTTGTCAGTAATAACACCCTTTTCTCGCTTAAGCTTCGACTCTAATTCTTGGAGTTTTATATTCATGGCACGCATTTGATTTAAGAAATCGGAATAAGATAAATCACATACCTCATCTTCCTCATTCTCTGAATCAACTTCAGCTTCTGATTCCTGCTTTCCCATCAAGCACATGTTGGCTTTCTCGTCATTCTCTTCATCGTCATCTTCCTGGTCTAAATGATCTAGCCAGTACTCATCTTCAGCCATCAATGCCTTACCCGTCTCCTGTTGCTTTGCAAGAAGCATTTTGTTCTTGTAGTAGTCGGAGTTTCTGACTTTGGGTCTTCGGCAGTCTTTGGCAAAGTGACCTATTTTGCCACAGTTATAGCACGTTGGTGGTTCTGACTGGCTGGATCCTTCAGCTTTAAATCTTCTTTCTTCAGGCTTTCTCTCTGGTACTTTTTTTACCTTCAAATCTATTTCCTTCAACCTTTTCCTTGTGAATATAATTGTTAGGACCAGAAGAATATCTCTGACTGTTTGAGTTCGGATTTTTGTAGAATTTCTTCTGAAAAGCCTTAGTCAACATAAGCATTGCCTGCTTTAGTTGTTCACAGTCGTCCGAGTCAGAGTTCGCTTCAGCTTCAATCTCTTCTGGTTCAGACACAATCATCTTGTTCTTTTTCTATTTCACAACAAGAGCAATTGAGTCAGCACTTGTTTTCTCAGTCTGCCTCTTTTCATCCAGTATTTCATCCACCTCTTCTTCATTCTGTTTAAGGGTTTCATACACCTCATGAAGTGGAATCTCATTTAAATCTTTGATTTGCTTCATCTGTCTGGCAAATCTCTTCCATTCAGGCTGGAGTATGCTGAGAAATATGACATTCAGCTCTATTTGCGATTTGGTGACCTTGTTCTTGCTTAGTTCGTTCAGTAAAGTCACAAACCTGTCATAAGTTTCTTCTAAAGATTCTCCAACTCTGCCTCTAAATTCTTCATAATTGTTTAGGCAGTTGGATATTTTCAGCTGATTCCCAACCTTTGAACCTAGCATCATCTTTTCTAGTTGATCCCACATCTGTTTGCCTGAGGCCTTATAGTTGTCTATCTGCACATAAATTTTGTTTGGAATGCCTTGAAGAATATAAGACTTTGCTAATCTATCACCTTTTGCTCTTTTGAGATTATCACCTTCTAGTTCATGAACTGGTTTCATAACCCCTTCTTCTATCGATTTCCTGATGAATTCACCCAACTCATGTCTTTCAATAAAGTCCATGAACTGATCCTTCCACTGTTCATACTCTCCCCGGAAGAGTACTGGTGGTTTTAAGTCAGTTCCGATTGCTAGGGCTTCTCTTGAAATCATTTTGATTTGAAAAAGACCAAGTCTGGTATTGGCGCAAAAGGCAACTTGCGTGAGATGTAGGTGGGGCGAAGCAGAACTTTGCGCGAGGTGAAGGTAGCGCAAACTTTAGTTGGAAGGGAAGGTGTTTTGCGCTAGTAGTTAGTGGCACAAAAGGCAACTTGCGCGAGGCTTAAGTGGCGCAAAGTATAGCTTTGCGTGATAAGACACTGGCGCAAAATACTTGCTTGAGCTTAAGCTTTGCGTGAACTGAGGTTTGCGTAAGTAGGTGATGAAGCAAGACTTGAGATTCGAGATTTGCGCGAGTCAAATGTTGCACACGGTGAGGTTTGCGTGAAGTGAGGGTCGCGTGAACTGAGGTTTGCGCGAGTCGTTGGAAGCGCAAAGTAAGGTTTGCGCGAGCAACTTGTGGCGCAAAGTTTGGTTTGCGCGAATAACGTGAAGCGCAAAAGATGTTATGAACTGGCGCAAATGTCAACTCTGCGCGAGTTCGTCCCTGTACTTCGAAAAATCGACTAAAAACCTGTTTTAACTTCGATTAGCAGTACCAAACTCTAGCAAAATGACCACAAACACTTCTAGAATAGATTGTTACCACTCGATCTCGATAAAAATCACTTTTTGAGAAAGAGATCGATGGAACAATGACTTTTTGAACATGAACAGATGGACACTAAAATCTCAAAATGAGACTCGATTGAAGAGTTATAATGAAATCAAACAACAACAACTCGATCTAGCACCCTAATCGAACACAACCTGATCGATTTCAACCTCAAAAACACTCTAAATCTCGAAAATGATTTTCAAAAGAAAAACACAGAGTCGATAGTTAAAAAAACTTGATTTTGATCAAAAATCAGGCTCTGATACCAATTGTCGGTCCACAATAATATCAAGTTCTTATCGATTCAACACAATAAACGATTACCAACCTGTTTTGATTAATAAAACAACGATTACAAGGTTGATCTTTGATCTTTGAAGCTCTCTGTGTTTTACACCTTTTGTGTGTGTTTTTCTTGAGTGTGTTAACTGTGTGTTCTAATATGATCTGATCTCTAGCTTCTAAGATACTCAACCTTACAACTTGCAAAACAACTTGCAAATATAAAACTAATAAAACTAACTAATATCTAAATATAATCTAACTAACTAACTAATTACTTAGAGAAAATAAAATACAATAAAACTAACTTTGACATTTTATTACAAACGACATTAGACTTAATATCGAGAGTTGACTTTCTGACATTAGCTTCAGATTGGATCTTCAGAATGGATGATCTTAAATCCAATAGATATGTGATCTAACAAAGAAGAAGAGCACTGAGCATAAGAGGTGTCAGGCATAGAAGAGACAAACATTCCAAACTTAAGCATGAAACTGTCTTCTTTAGGTTCATCCTGTTGTTTCCAGAAACCAAGACCAGTTCTATCACTAGCAAGAATCTGAGCACTTATAATCTCAGTGATCTTTGTTGAGTATTTGCACCATCCTTCAACAGTTTCCTTTTCTGCTTTTAAAGCAGCGATGGCTTGTTCGCGTTCAATGCTGATGATTTCATTGACAATGACTTGATCTTTCAAACTTTCCTCTAAAAGATTCAGTTCTCTGATCTTTTCATGACATTTTTCTAGTTGTTCAGTTAAATCAATATTTTTATTTTCAGCTAGGGTTTTGCCATTTAGTGCATTGTAAAGATCGATTGTCAGAACATCGACAGCGCGACTTCTCTCAGCTTCAGATAGAGAGGGATTGGTAGAGGTTGATACATGAGAGGAGATATAGCTCATGGAAGTTTTTGGAGATTCTTCCACTTCTTCTTTAATCTCAACCATAAGGCAGAGATTAGCGACTTCTTCTTCATCAGAACTTGATTCTTCTGATTCAGCCCAGTCGTGTTCTTCAGTGATAAGTCCTTTACCTTTTCTTTTATAGTTTTTCAACTTTTGATATTTTTCCTTCAGTTTAAGGTATTTGTCATCGCTGGATCTTTTGGAGGTAGAAGGTTTGAAGACTTTCTTTGACCTGCACTCACTTGCAAAGTGTCCAATCTTTTCGCAGTTATTGCAAGTAGTAGTAGCCTTATCAACAGGGGTTGATTTTGGCTTGTCAGTGAGAGAGAGAGAGAGAGAGGCATATTTCTTTTGAAATTGCTCTTTCTTGCAAATCTCTTAAAAGAGTTTGTCAAGAGTGCTAAGGACTCATCAAACTCTGAAAGATCAGTGTTAGAATCTAACTCAGTGATAGTGAGAGTAGATCGCTGAGATGGAATGATCTCTAAGGAGACTAAAGAAACAGGAGTGCTTTTGGAGTCTTTAGAATCTTTTACAAATTCTTTCTTCAAGAGATTTGATTGCTAATAGTTGAGCAATATTCCATACAAGGTGTTAAGGGAGAGAGAATTGAAGTCTTTTGTTTGCTTGAGACACATTGAATAATTGTCCCAACTTTCAGGAAGACATTCTAAGAATTTGGTTAAGACCTCATAATTAGAATAGGTCCTACCATCAGTTCTTAGATCAATGATTAAGCAGTTAAACCTCTGGTGAACGTCAGACAGAGATTCGTTCTTTCCAGAGATAATACTTTCATATTGTCGTACCAAGTTAATCTTTCGAGTTTCTTGGACTTCAGTGGTGCCCTCATATTGAACATATATAGTGTACCACATTTCCTTAGATGTTTTAGATGCATGATGGAATGGAAAGCTTCATCAGGCAGAGCCATAGAGATAATGGTTTTTGCCTTTGCATCTAGACCAACTTTCTTTTTGTCTTCATCACTCCACTGTCTTATTTCCTTAAGAGCATAGTGTTCAGGGACAGCAGGAGTGGTGGCAGTAGCTGGAACGACACTTATGATTGAGAAAGGTTCATTAGGTCCATTTGCTACGTAATCAGGTATAGTAGGGTCTACAACTTCTAGAAATAACATCATTTGATTTTTCCAGAGAACAAAGTTATCTCTTCTAAATCGATGAGGTTTTGAAAGTGAACCATTATCATAGTAGGTTGTGTTTGTGTTAAGTGCCATTTTTAGAATCGCAAGGAAGAGAATAAAGCAAGATCTTGTTTATTAGATTAAACAGTCTTCTCTGATTCCACTTGTTGGCCCCGAAGGTGCTTAACAAGTTTGTAGAAGGGGGGGGGGGGAGGGGTTGAATACAAACACAGAATTTTAAAGTATAATAAATTGTGTATTGATAAATCAAACACAATTTACAAGTCTGTTGCGGAATAAGATTAAGTAGAACATAATCTAAACAAACTTAAGAAACACTAAGATGGTTGCACAAGAAATAGAGAATGGGGATTGGGAGAATATAGAAAACAAGGGTTTCTATATTTTTAGACTTCACTGATATCCGCATCAGGTCATGAGTAGACTTGTCTTTGTTCAGAAACTTCGTCTTCGATTCAGCTATGAACATCTGTTGTCGCGAAACTTGTCTTCAAGGATTACGTCTAACTGTTTACATTAGAAAACATCAGCGATACTGAACATACTCAGTATTTGATCGATGATAGTAAAACACTTTTACATATGAATGTTTACAAGAGAGATCATCAGTGATAACTGAACAGACTTAGCATGATCGCTGATGATGAAACACTAATACATAATATTAAACGTAATTTTCACTAAGTATAGAAAAGGGTCTTTATCAAATCACTGAGAGATTATGGATCAACAAAGAATTCACATAAATAAACAACAAGGAATGTACTACTACATTTATCAATCATCGTGATAACAGTAAGAGAAAGTACGCTCACGTATCAACATATTCATAATAGCAGTAGCTAAGTGAAATTATGAACATATTATACATAAGAATTTTCGTTACCATCATTACAAATATCAATTAGTGTAATTCTGTCAACCCTAACACTAACCCATCTTAAAAGATCTACCCAATCTCACAAGTCATAACTTAATTACAATCCTAGTTCACTTAAACTAATGCTCTGATACCAACTTATAACACCCTAAATTTTAGAAGGAATAAAAAGCTGGATAATGACGTGAGATTGTCATATATGAAATATAATCACCCAAAAGAGGGATAGAGTAAAAGCGTTTAAACTTAGAGATGAAAATAATAATTGATAACCTACTAATCTAAACCATCCTATCTTAGATTACAGACAGGTTTCATCATCATTCTCCAAAAAGAATCCATCAATTGTATGTATGCTCAAGGATCCAAAATCAACTATTCCCAAAAGTTTGCCCTCTACGAGACTCAACCCTCCTCTTAAGGCTTCACCACCCTGCCATTATAAAAACCTGATATACACATCAATTTAAGAAAAAGTGTTAGGCTTGGAGCCTAGCGAGAACAACCAATAGTAAATAAGACGGTAAAAGAGTCAAATACAATGGGGGTGACCTTTGATAAATCCACTCCGGTTAGAAGTACTAGACAATTTCTCCACAAGACATTTATCATTATATTGACACGGGGGAAACCCAATTTATCATAATTTGTGACATAAAACAAAAGTAAGCCACAACGAATAATTAAGCACGCATCAAGAATGGGTAATTATAGACATCAATCATATCCAGATCTTTAGTCATTTTGAACATCAACTCTATCCAAGTCTTTAGTTCGGTATAAAAATGGGTTCAACTCTATCCAAGTCTTTTACCCAAAGATTTACCAAGTTCAACCCTATCTAGGTCTTTACCTTGGGACCTCACTATTCTTGATAACTCATTCTTTTCAAGGACTTGCCATGCATTTAATATAAATCCCAAGCATGCAAATTTAATACATAATCTTACCAACACAAAATAACCCGACTATTACGCTTATGGATCCATTACATTTTAGTCTAACTTGTTCACATTTCAAACACACCATACCACCACCCAATATATATAAAACACTTGCATTTCAAGAAAACCATAAACGCATAAATCCGAATTTTATAAATAACGCCATAATGTCCAAACACCCATTTGGGTTCCAAAACTTCTCACAACTTAGAAGTAATCATTATTTATAAATATCAAACCATTTTCCATCATTATTTTCTCAAAGTGTCTAAAATGTTCAAAACCCTAATTTTGACATAGTTATATCAAAGTCAATCAAATTAAAGGCAATGATATAAAAGTTGTAAGAAACATAAATGGATTGTTTTAATGTGTATATAGTTTTAGAAAGCATAAAGATGAACTCACAATATTGGGTTTTGATAAAAACCCAAAACCCTAAAATTTATCTTTGAAGAAGATGCAAGTAGGGATGGTGGATCTGTGCTCCGAGCTTCCAAACTTGGTTGGTGAGACTCAAATATTTCAATAAATGGAGATGATGGTGCCTTAAATGCTTCTAAGGAAGGATTCAATGATGGTTTAGAGAAGAGAGAGTTTTGGAGGAAAGGTGGTTAGAGTATTCAATGAGGAGAGTGGAGAGGAAAGGGTTTAAAAGAGCCTGGGCCCGTCGGCGACAGGTCATAGTCACTGCGCATAGTCGCCCACTCTGGGTGTCCCGCTATACCACTCCTGCGATTGTGACCATGCGAGAGTGACCCGAGCATAATCATCGGCCATTGTCACCCCGCATGTACCGATACCCACCTTTGGGCCACGACTGTGACACGCAACTATGCCCTTTGGCATAATCGTCGGGCAATATCGCCCCATGGGTACCTGTAACACCCTGATTTTTATCTCAATTTAGGAAGAAGGGTTGAACTAGTTAAATTGGTAAAGGAACAACCACGTATGGAGTATGGCTATAGTGCCATGTGGTTGTGACACTTGTCACAATAGCACCAATGGTTCTAAGAGTATGGTCATCTTGGCCATAGTGACATGTGGTTATGACATCTGTCATAATAGCACCATTGGTATTGAAAGTGTGGTAGTCCCGACTACAGTGCCATGCAGTTGAGACATATGTCATAATAGCACCGACGTTATCGAGTGTTCGGTGGTCTCAGCGAATGTGCCATAAAATTATGACAATGGAACAATAACTGGCATAATATAATCAAATGTTCCGAGAGAACAGTCGAGGAATGTCTAGGAATAAAATCGGGGAAAACGTCGAGAAAATGGTTGAAGAACGACCGAAAAACTCACGGTACGGGCCAGGCTATAGTGCCCGGCGACTGTGCCAGTGGAACTATAGCATGTCAAGGTCGCTGAGGGGGTAAAATGACTTTCGGTACACTTCCGGCGACCCTTCCATGCGATTGTGACATGGCACAGTCGCATGTCACAATCGTGCCAGACCTGCAGTGCATAAAATCGCGTTTTTCTTCATTTGGTCATAACTTTCTCATTTCAACTCCGTTTTTGGCGATTCAAGTTGCTATGGTTTTGTTTTTGAGAGATTTTCAAGGTTAGATTGTTAGTTTTGGGAATATCTAAGAATAATTTGTGGTAGATTGGAAGCAAAGGTCAAGAGCTCATCATCATCACCTTGATCTTCAAGAATTTTGGGATTTTTTTAGGTTTTTATCAAAACCTAAATGGTAAGTTAATCCTTTCCATTTCCAAACTTTATTATAAGTCATAAATTATCTATTGATGTCAACCTAGTGTTTTATTTCTCCAATTTCGGTTTGGAATATTTTGAGAAAAGTTAGGTCAAATTTGGGTTTTTGGCGAAAATGGAGATTTGGATATAAGATGTTTGGGAAATAATTTCAAACACTTGGATATGTGTATTTATGGTTGGAAACTTGTGGATCTAGGTTTTTGGAAGTTTTGGCTTGAGGATCAAAGTTTCTTCAAAGGAGCTCAAGTTGGGGAAAATCTAGATTTAGCCTAAATATAGCAAGGTGAGTTCAAGTTGATTAGTGAAAATGTTGTACATGCCAAAAATGTCTATTTTAAAGTGATTACATGTTTACATTATTTTTATTAAAAGTTGGAACATTTGAAGAGTTTTACTCATTTTGGGTTATTTTGTTTTATAAAACTTTTGAAACACCCGCATTTAGGATTTTTGGACATTTTGATAAATAAATCATGTTGATATGTTTCTCTGATTTAATATATAAATGGAGGTCATTTTATGTAATTGTTTATTTGGTGCATTTGATTTTATAAACCGTTTGGAAATATAAAGGTATGAGTTAATTTGGAAAATAGTTTGTCTTAACCAATGATGAGTTCTGGGTTATCATACATTTGGTCGTGGTGTTTGCATAACCGTTGGTTAAATACGTTTTATTGTTTACACTAACTTTTATTGCACGATAAAGTAAATGGTTGATCTTTTGGCTCGGTTTTGACTAAGATGAGTCTAGGGGACATTCGTTCGGTTTTAATAGCCCGTTGTGGAGTTTTGAGTATGATGGCGGTTATTGCGCATCATTTGAGAATTACATGTTTTGAGTGCATTGGTCATTCAATTGGAGTCATGTATTGTTATAGACTGTAATGTAATGGATCCATAGGCATATGAGTCGGTATTTATTATTTTAAGAAAAAGGGTTATTGTTTCCATGTTGGGACCATAATTAGTCATGGGATTATCGAGGGCCTTATGGTGCGAGCCCGTGGAGTCTAACATTTGGCTTTGGGCTCGTGATGTAATTTATGAGTCTGTTTTTATGGTATAGTCATTTCCCATTTGTAGCTAGTTGAGACATTGGGTCCTCGGAGGCAACATGGTATGGTTATGTGGAGCCGGTTACTAGCCATGGCCGTAAATGTAATCCTAGGGAATGAGCATGATTAGGATCCTCGGGTGTTCTCATCCACATCTTAGTACGAGTCGGCGAGCTCGTGGCCATGGGTCCTAGTATGGTGAGCTCAATAACTAGGAAAGTGGCCTACTTTTGTGTTCCGCCATAAGCCATGGAATTCAGGTCTCCCCCGTCACCGAAAGGTGTTGTTTTGGGTATTTAGTTTTGTTAGGACTGAAAGTCCTATGTGTTGAAAGTGGCATAAAGCATTTATAAGGGGTTGAATTGTTATTAATTAATAATTGTTTTGTTAGATGGGCCCAAGCCCATAAAGCCCATTAGGCCTTGTAAGCCTAAGTATATAAAAGCAGATTTATATCATAATTAGGTTTAGACGTTTTTATTATTCAGATTATTAGATAGTCTCATATTTTCCAAATCTCTAGTCAATAGGTTTACTTTTCTCTGATCAAAAATTTTTTCTGTAAACCTGTAACCCTTTGATTTCATATTAATCATATGACTAGAGGTTGTGGCTATATTACTGTTCTACATTGATTATTTGCTGTTGATTGCACTGTACTGGGATCTACAATTGGTATCAAAGCAAATAGACTGAAGGTTTGATCCAAAAAGGTTTGTCTATAATCCTTGATCGATTTTTGCTCTATTATCTGTGTTTCTGAAAAAAAAATTGAATTCATATCTGCATGAGTGTCTGTGTTTGATTGATTTCTGGGTTAAATTTTTTTTTAACTGAGTTATCGATATGTTCAAAATCTCTTCTACAAAATCTATTTTTGGTTCTGAGTTGTTTATCGATTTTGTTTTCTGGAAAATCAGGAGGTTGGTCGATTACTTTGATTATTTGAATTTATCGGTCTGATTCTGTGTTTGTGTTACTGCATATTAATTGATTTTTGGTTCCTGCATGTTAATTGAATTCGTTTTCTAGGATTTAGCTATCTATCGATTGATTTTCTAGGTTCGTTTTCCAGAATTCATTGAGTTCTTCGGTCAGTTTATCTATTTTATCGGTCGACTTTCTGCTTATCGAGTTTATTGGTCTTCAATAGATCGAATTATCTGTTCTTCGTGATTATCTGTTCTCGACCGGCATATTGACCGGTATATTGTTGGACCGATATATTGTGTTGACCGATATCCTTTCTTGACCGGTACATTGTCTTTACCGGTCCGTTGTTCGACCGGTACATTGCTTTGACCGGTACCATTGTCGACGGAACTCATCTTCGTTCGGAACCTTGCCTCGCGAGAACCCGTCTTTGCGCCACCCCCTGCTCAAGCAAAAGCATACTTTGCGCCACCCCTTGCTCGCGCAAAGTGTACTTTGCACCACCCACTGGTCACGCGAACCTGACTTTGCGCCACCATGTGGTTCGACCGGTACTCCTTGTCGACTGGTAATCTTTGCCGACCGGTACCTTTGTGGACCGGTATCTCGCTTCGACCGGTCTCTCGTCTCGACCGGACCATTGTTTCGACCGGACTCTTGTTTGCGCCATAAGTTGCTTGCGCAAAGTTCACTTTGTGCCACCCCTTGCTCGCGCAAAGATTACTTTGCGCCACCTGTTGGTCGTGAAAATCTGACTTCACGCGACCCGAACCTCGCGCAAACCTATATATAGATATATTGTTCTGTTTTTGGATCATCTTGTTTGTCTCACGATCATTACAGTGCAGTTAAGATTAAAGTTTAAACCCGTTCAAGTTTTATCTATTATCATGTTTTTACAAAAGCTTGAATTAGATAAGTCAAGATGGGATATTATGGTGAAGTTCAAGAGCTCAAATTAGAGAACAAAAATCTTGAATTATTTGTTGCTTTCTACAAAGAGAGATCAGAACTTTATAATAATGAAAGCAACATACTGAAAGAAGAAGTTAGTGCATTAAAGGCAATTAATGAAGATCTTCTGAAAAAGACTTCTGGGCAGACTAATGAGAATATAATGAGTTTGGAAACTGAGAACAAAGAGCTGACAAGAAAAATCTTGAACTTGGAAGATCATATTGTCCAAATCCAGAAAGCATCCGTTGAAAGTTATGAGGCAAAGATTAAGCGTCTGACGGATGCTAAGACTGAGCTTCAAAAGAAAATATCTGATTTGGAGCAAAAGCATGCTAAAGATAAATCCGAGTTTGAGAAATCTTTCGCAAAGAAGTTCTCAGATTTTTCGAGAAAATGTGCTGATGAGAAGAAAGAAGTTGAGTTGAAATGCATAAAACTTTCTCAGCAAGTCTCTGCTTTTGAGAAAGTAATCATCCTTGAAAGAGAAAAGCTTTCAAAAGAAAAGAAGGCCATTGAACGGAAAAATGTTGGATTCTTCAAGGAAATATCCGGCCAAAGAAAGGATGCTGAGAAGGGATTTGAAGAAGAAAGATGCACATTTGAGGCTGAGATCAAAAACCTTACTGAGAAGCTATCTGAACTATCTGCAAATGCACTAAAAGAGAAGAAAAAGAAGTCTGAGTTCACGAAGAAGTTTGACCTGCTTGTTAAAGAAAGAGACAACTTTGCTTCGACGATTAAAGTGCTTGAAAGGACTGTATCAAGTTCAAATCAGAAATCTGTCTCTTCATAAAGGTCAATTAAATCTTTTGATCAGATTCGTAAAACTAACCTTTTTTATGATAGCAATATAGATGGTTCAGGTACACAAAGAAGGAGAAGAAGAAGCTATAAAGAAGAGGAACTGATCTGGAAGAAGAAACGAGTTGAAGATAAGAAGAAAGATGAGTTGAAAGGTAATAAATCATGTGTGCATACACATAAAGCCAAAAAGAACAATGCGCGTAAAGGTAAACCTGATCATATCTACTCGAGAGATCAATTACTCAGGTTGTCAGGTAAGAAATACTATTGTTCTTATTGTTGTACACATGATCCTATTCACAAATCCAGTGATCATTTCTGGTATGGTTCTTATTCCATTACTCCCACAAGAACTGCAACTAACATTCATGGACCCAAATACCAGTGGGTACCAAAGCCTAGAATTGATTATGTGTTGCAGGCACCTACTGTCAAGGGGGAGTAGAAGAACAAAGGCTTCTAAGTAAATCAGCTTAGAACCCGTACTTCAACGAAGTATGGCTTCTGATCACATGACAGATCAGACCCGTTCTTCAACGTTCAGACTTGGATATTTTGCAAATATTCAGGGGGAGCTTAAAAATACATAAATCATTATATCATGGTTTGAGGGGGAGCTTAAAGGTAAATATCTTCTAATCTAGATCTCTGATTGTTTGAAAGACGAACGACTTTCAAGCATGAAAAACAGGTTCTGAAATGTTCAAACCACTTCTGATTCTCAAAAGGTTTCATGAATTCAGAAGTGTGATTTTAAATGTTTTTCATTTTTGAGCTTTAATGTTTAACTGACTGTGTGTTTCTAAAGATCAATACTTGCGTATTATCTTGTCTTTATACTGTAACGTATTCACACACACAGGTTCAGTACTTCATTTGTATTTGTTATTACCATGTCTCGTAAAGAAACAATTTTTCGATGGTAATACCCCCGTTTGCAATTCAATGTTGTTGAGCATCAATCGTCATTCCTAATCTTGTGCTTTCATTGCAAAAATTATTTATATTCGTTCATATAAACATAATATCCAATTCTTTGGTACCCTAACCATTTCATTTGTTCTGATTGATACATTGTCAGATTCTCAAAACAATTCTTTTCATTTCATTTCTTTCATTCAATATCTGTTTTGAGAAATCTTCAAAGTTCAATTGCTCAAATCTTATGAGCATACATTTTGACAGTGTTATCATACATTTTGTGCTTAACTGTTCGAGTTAAGCTGTTGAGCAACTATTTTTGTTAGGACTTACATGGTATTTGTGTGAGAACTTAAACAGAACTTCCATGGATTCACGTTAACCAGTGTTTCCTACCCCGGAAGTTATCCTAAAGTGATTGAGGGGTGAGGGGTCATAAATCAAAGAGTGGGGGAGATAACTCAGCCGATTGAGTTTTTCTCATTGTGCTGAGCGGAAAAATGGAAAAGAGAGTTTGGTTAGAAGTGAGCTTTAATGACAAAAATAAAGAGGGTGTGAGAACAGAGTTAAAAGAATATTAGAACTCTGCACCAACCACTTTCTGAGCTGGGCAGCCACATTTTCTGATTGGTTCACATTCTTTGGTGATCATCATTGAAACAGGCAGTGAGCCCATGCCAACTCTTGCATAACCCCACCAGCCACTCGTTTCTTTCTTAACAAAGAAATGTTTCATTTTCATTGGGGACGCAGCACATATGCTATCTAGTATTCAATCGGAAGATTTAGATATTGAAAAAGAAGGAAAGTTGCCCCACCTTCGCACCTATTTCATGCACATTGAGTCCGTGTAATATATGTTGCTGTCTCAACAGTTTACACAATTTGAGCTTGATATAGCTAAGTAGCTTCAATCATTTCTACACTTTCACGAGCACACAAGGAATGAGTTTTCTTGTCATAACATTCATAGAAAATTCCTTTGTGGTTTTTCGATGATTGAATGGAAGCCCTGGGGGAGTGAACATCACAAAAGCTCCTTTCCAAAGTACATCCGCTGTACAAAGTGGCTCCGTGCTACTTTCAGGCATACTAACTGTATCATTTGTTGATTCAGGTTTACAATTCCTATTATATTATCATCAAGGGGAGATCAAAGAATGTGTTGAAATTGAAGAGTTTTGATGATCATGATGTTCACAATCATCAAAAAGGGGGAGAGTTGTACAAAGTTCAATTTCAAAGTTATAATATGATTGAATTTCTGATTGAAGATTGTCTGAATGAAGATGATTTTGTGAAGATGATTATAAGATAAAGTGAAAGTTTGCTTTTCTGAAGACAGTCGAGAGATCAAAGAGATGAAGATTTCAAAGATTGTATTTCTTCTATCCCATACAATATGGTGTTTGCTATAAGTTGATTCCTCCTACGAGCTGATTGAAACAAGTTCTTAAGCTGAAAGTTTATTCAACTCGCGGTTCAAAGACAAATTTTTTGTTTTAAACTGACGTTGCACCGTGGAAAGTCACGTAACTCTCACATTATCTTTCTTGTGTGTTGATCCGGTGTGATTAAGTTTTTACAGTGAAAAGATGCGTGATAGTGCATTCAATCAAGGCTATTGTACATTGAATTTGGTTACAAAGTTGAAACTATGAAGACCAAGAGCTTTATTCAAGGGGGAGCGTGGAAAGACATGAAGACATGCAACACCAAAGTTCTTCAGAGATTCAAGAAGGAATGAAGATCAAGGCCTGAAGTTTTCAAGTTGATAAATGCTTTATTCAACTTTAAGGGGAGATTGTTAGGACTGAAAGTCCTATGTGTTGAAAGTGGCATAAAGCATTTATAAAGGGTTGAATTGTTATTAATTAATAGTTGTTTTGTTAGATGGGCCCAAGCCCGTAAAGCCCATTAGGCCTTGTAAGCCTAAGTATATAAAGGTAGATTTATCTCATAATTAGGTTTAGACGTTTTTATTATTCAGATTATTAGATAGTCTCATATTTTCCAAATCTCTAGTCAATAGGTTTACTTTTCTCTGATCAGAAATTCTTTCTGTAAACCTGTAAGAAATTCTTTCTGTAAACTTGTAACCCTTTGATTTCATATTAATCATATGACTAGAGGTTGTGGCTATATTACTGTTCTACACTGATTATTTGTTGTTGATTGCACTGTACTGGGATCTACAAGTTTTATCCTTGTTTTTCGGTGAAGTTTTCAGTTTGGGGTATTCTCCATATGTTATAATTTTGTAGTCTTGAGTTTACTCATATTTTGGTCATTTGGTTTATAAATTTTTATTCAAATTTCAATATTTGGTCATTTACCATTATTGACGTTTTGAGTAAGTGTTGGGTTGCATTACTTCTTGAAAGAATGTTTTGGCGTTGAGGCATTCATTTATAAAATGTGTATTATTGGAAAACGCGTCGTTCTAATATTTAGAGTAATGCATTTTGAAGGATCATAATTTAAGTTGCATTATTTTTGTTTAACGATTTTTATAATCATGATAAAAACTCTTGAACTCACTAGGTGTTAGCCTAACCTTTTTATTTGTCGGCATGTGCATCAGGTTACGTTACGGGATTACTCCTAGCGACACTGTGAAGAAATGAGTGTTAGTTAGGTTCCTGAAGAAGTGAATAGGTTGGTGAAGTCTTCCGCATATATTATGGGATTAGCAACTTGTATTTGGGTTAAGTAACACCCGACTTTGATTTAGTCATCGTATAAGACTGAAGTTTATAATTGATGATGTTAAATATAGAATTTTTTTGGAGGTGTATCAACTCTTGATTATAGGGAGAATATTTATCTTTTATTTGATGTATTATCGAAATTTTAAATTAGTTGCTCTTTCCATATTTTGAGGGTGTTACAAGTTGGTATCAGATCTTAAGTTTGAGAGAATTAGGTGTTGATTTTGGATGTCTAGACTCAAACTAGTGTTATTTTAAGTGATTGAAAGTGAAATTGCACAATTAGGCACTTTAAGATAAGATATTTCGAGGTTGATAGAGTCGCTAGAAACGGGAAACTCGTCGAGAGTAACAAGGATGATCATGAAAGAATGTTTTGGCGTTGAGGCGTTCATTTATAAAATGTGTATTATTAGAAAACGGGTCGTTCTCATATTTAGAGTAATGCATTTTGAAGGATCATGATTTAAGTTGCATTATTTTCGTTTAACGATTTTTATAATCATGATAAAAACTCTTGAACTCACTAGGTGTTAGCCTAACCTTTTTATTTGCCGGCATGTGCATCAGGTTACGTTTCGGGATTACTCCTAGCGACACTGTGAAGAGATGAGTGTTAGTTAGGTGCCTGAAGAACTGAATAGGTTGGTGAAGTCTTCCGCATCTATTATGGGATTAGCAACTTGTATTTGGGTTAAGTAACACCCGACTTTGATTTAGTCCTCGTATAAGACAGAAGTTTATAATTGATGAGGTTAAATATAGAATTTTTTTTGGAGGTGTATCAACTCTTGATTATAGGGAGAATATTTATCTTTTATTTTATGTATTATCGAATTTTTAAATTAGTTGCTCTTTCCAGATTTTGAGGGTGTTACAAGTTGGTATCAGAGCTTAAGTTTGAGAGAATTAGGTGTTGATTTAGGATGTCTAGACTCAAACTAGTGTTATTTTAAGTGTTTGAAAGTGAAATTGCACAATTAGGCACTTTAAGATAAGATATTTCGAGGTTGATAGAGTCGCTAGAAACGGGAAACACGTCGAGAGTAGCAAAGATGATCATGTACGGTGCATTCATAATTGCACCTGGCCAGTCTTATGGTGAACCTACATGATACATGTGTATGCATGAACTACTTGGGTGTGATGACCGTTGGGGTAGTGAATAAGTTTCTAAGCGAATATCCAATATAAGAGATTGATGATTTTAACATTCGTCACTTGGAGTGACAGTAGGCATGATAATTGCGTTAAGTGGACCATTTCGGGTCGGAATTGTTGGTTGGATTAGAACCATAGACTTATGGAATTAGCATGATTCAAGGAGGAGTTGTAAGGTGAACTGATGAAATTTTCGTTTATCGCGTTAAGATGTTTGAGCATCCAGATGATGATAGTGTGACTGGGAAATCGAGAAGCGTGGTTTCGAGACGTTGGGGCCGATCAAGTTCATGCACAAAATTTATTTCTAAAATAAGTTTGCATCAATTATTTCTCATGTTTCCCAAATCATAAAGTGTGTTATATTATGAAATCTTAGAAAAATGTTTAGCACGCACCAGATTTTAAACCATGAGTGTACACATGCATGAAATTGTTTTGTTGCACATGGTTGCAAACTTTTATTGAGATTTTCTTCCTCCCCGTTTCTTGTCGAACGTTATTTTCAAATATTGTAATATCTATGTTTTAATGTTATTTGGGGTATTGGGCAAGTAATTTTGATTTATAACCTTGACATTGGATCTCCTCCACATATGTTGAGGTTTTAAAGGAAAAGTTAGTTCCATGTTTTTCGTCTGTGTTTTCTTGGGAGTTTTATTCTGTACGAGTTTTGTTGTGTTTTATAGAGTATGATTTTACGACGTTTTTCAACGCATGAGTGAACTTTGAAATGCGTAGGCTTTAATTATGTTGTGTATAAATTTATGAGTTTATTGAGCGTCATGTCTCATGCGAGTTCTTGCACATGTCTTTTTTTTGCAACCGTAAGAGACATCTTGAGAGTCTTGATATCGCATGATTGTACTTTTGAATTTTACGCAAGTATATTTCGTTGTACACTACTTAGTATTTGAATTGATTTACACTTTTGTCTGAGTAAGCATAAGAAGGACCTATGATGGTTCGAACTAAACTTTTGCTTTGTACTTTCTTCAGTTGTTGATTTTACTGTTATAGTTTCACGCAATGCATTATATTGGTTTATTGGTATGCATGTCATGGTAGCCACTATTTTGGGACTAAGAGCATTTTATTATGCGGTTTAAAAGTTTTAAATCAATTTAAATTATTTACGTTTGACCAAATCGGATGCACCTATCGTTAAATTTGGGAAATAAATTGAGGTATGCGGGTCTTGTTGGGAAATTTTATCCCATGTCATTGTATGGTTAAAAGAGGATTTTGGAGCTTGAACTTGTGAAGTTCCTCTTTTGGAATTTGTACAATTATTTGTTACCTATTGCTTAGTACAGAAAACTATTTTACGTACACAGCATAAACTGATGTATGCTAGGACCGTAGTGGTCCATTTGAAAATTTTGTTGCACATCTTTTGTTATTGTCATTATTAGCGTAAGTAGTGATCAAATGCTTTTCGAAATGGTTTTATGTGTGTGGCGTTTGTGACCACTTTGCACACCTACCGAGTAAACGCTAGCGTATTTCTATACGTACGATTATTTGTTATAAAGCTTATGCGTTTGAAGTTTTATGAAATTTCAAATTGGCATGTTAGCTTGGAAAACCTTGAACTCATTAGAGCTATAGATTTAAGCCCCTGTCGTGAAAGGAGTTGTAATTAGGGACTAAAGGAGTCATTAGGAATTGAAGCATCAGATGGTCTGACTTGTGGTTAGTTTTGAATTATGGGTTTCAATCTATGAATCGGTGTACGCATGAATAATTGAAGTATTAGATGCTTTCTCCCAGTTAATTAAGGGTTGATCCTTCTGCTTCGGTGAATATTCGGGTTAAGGCTTTGTGAACTGATTGCTTATGGTTGGATATGAGTTGATGGGTTGATTGTTCGACATTATGTCTGTGTTGGGGCGTGCCATCCGGGTGATTCTTCAGGAATAAAGAAAATTATGTGGTTCGTCTGTTAGAGATGTAATATTGGGAATTTTAGTGCCATGTTAGGTGTCAACTTTAATTCGACAATGCAAATCTGGAATGAAATATTTGACGGTATACCTACGTTTTCAGTATGACCATCTTGACTTTAGGCATCAACTTGTTCTTGTGAGGGCAACGATCTTTGGAATGTTTGGAAGTATCCCCGTTGGATCATGAAAGGAAGTTAGATGTTGGTAATTAAGTATTGATTTGTATGATTTTCTTGATGTGGTAAGGATTATATTGACGGAATGTTTGAAGTTTGAGAATAGATCGAAGTTGCGTGACAGCCTAATCTGAGTTAACCAACTCCCCGGAAAGCGTATTGGTACGTCCTTGGAAGGAATGCGTTACCAATACTAAGGGTGAATTATTAAGGAGCTTTCGGAATTCTTTAGGTTGGTGTTGATTATTGGAATGCGGATTCAGAATCGTGCAGAGCTGGAACGAATTAGTCAATGAGAAGTTGAGGTTACAAGCTGCCTTGGGGTAGTACGTGTCACCTAAGGTTGAGAGACGACCAAGATCATGTGGTTAGAAATTGCTCAAGTAATTTTCGATGTTCTCTCTTGTATGAGTGTAACGTACCAATGTGGATATTGGGTGTGAGAGTCTTCACGAAAATCATCATGGCAGGTTTTGTCAAGTGGTTATCGAACATCATTTACGGATGAATTGGGATAGAGACACATCCTTGGAGGAAAATAATTGTCCTTTCTAAGAAAATGATGTTATTTAAGGCTTATATCGTTATAATGTTACCCTTTTGGGAGGAGTAGATGACATGACAATTATCGGACTAGTGTTCAGTATCGTGCAGTATTAAAATTTTTATGTATGAACTAGATTTCGAGGAAGTAATCTCTTTTAAGGTTGGAAGGATTGTAACACTCTGATTTTTATCTCAATTTAGGAAGAAGGGTTGAACTGGTTGAATCGGTAAAGGAAGAACCAAGTATGGAGTATGGCTATAGTGCCATGTGGTTGTGACACTTGTCACAATAGCACCAATGGTTCTAAGAGTATGGTCGTCTTGGCCATAGTGACATGTGGTTATGACATTTGCCATAATGTCACCATTGGTACTAAAAGTGTGGTAGTCCCGACTACAGTACCATGCAGTTGTGACGTATGTCACAATAGCACCGACGTTACCGAGTGTTCGGTCGTCTCAGCGAATGTGCCATGAAATTATAAAAATGGCACAATAACTGGCAAAATAGCATCAAATGTTCCGAGAGAAAGGTCGAGGAACGACCGGGAGAATGATCAAGGAACGGCCAGGAAAACGATCGTGGAAGCCGTCGAGAAAGCGGTCGAAGAACGACCGACAAACTCGCGGTACGGGCCAGGCTATAGTGCCCGACGATTGTACCAGTGGCACTATAGCATGTCATGGTCGCTGAGGGGGTAAAATGACTTTCGGTACACTTCGGGCGACCCTGCCATGCGATTGTGACATGGCACAGTCGCATGTCACAATCGTGCCAGACCTGTAGTGCATAAAATTGGGTTTTTCTTCATTTGGTCATAACTTTCTCATTTCAACTCCGTTTTTGGCGATTCAAGTTGCTATGGTTTCGTTTTTGAGAGATTTTCAAGGTTAGATTGTTAGTTTTGGGAATATCTAAGAATAATTGGTGGCGGATTGGAAGCAAAGGTCAAGAGCTCATCATCATCACCTCCATCTTCAAGAATTTTGGGATTTTCTAGGTTCTTATCAAACCCTAAATGATAATTTAATCCTTTCCACTTCCAAACTTTATTATGAGTCAGAAATTCTCTATTGATTTCAACCTAGTGTTTTATTTCTCCAATTTCGGTTTGGAATATTTTGAGAAAAGTTAGGTCAAATTTGGGTTTTTAGCCAAAATAGAGATTTGGATATAAGATGTTTGGGGAATGATTTCAAACACATGGATCTGTGTATTTATGGTTGGAAACTTGTGGATCTATGTTTTTGGAAGTTTTGGCTTGAGGATCAATGTTTCTTCAAAGGAGCTCAAGTCGGGGAAATTTTAGATTTAGCCTAAATCTAGCAAGGTGAGTTCAAGTTGATTTGTGAAAATGTTGTACATGCCAAAAATGTCTATTTTAAAGTGATTACATGTTTACATTATTTTTATTAAAAGTTGGAACATTTGAAGAGTTTTACTCATTTTGGGTTATTTGGTTTTATAAAACTTTTGAAACACCCGCATTTGGGATTTTTGGACATTTTGATAAATAAATCATGTTGATATGTTTCTTTGATGATTTAATATATATATATATATATATATATATAAATGGAGGTCATTTTATGTAATTGTCCATTTGGTGCATTTGATTTTATAAACCGTTTGGAAAATGCATATCATTGTGTTATGAAACATTTTGGAAATATAAAGGTCTTAACCAATGATGAGTTCTGGGTTAATCATACATTTGGTCGTGGTGTTTGCATAATCGTTGGTTAAATGCATTTTATTGTTTACACTGACTTTTATTGCACGATAAAGTAAATGGTTGAGCTTTTGGCTCGGTTTTGACTAAGATGAGTCTTGGGGACATTCGTCCGATTTTAATAGCCCGTTGTGGAGTTTTGAGTATGATGGCGGTTATTGCGCATCATTTGAGAATTACATGTTTTGAGTGTGTTGGTCATTCAATTGGAGTTATGTATTCTTATAGACTGTAATGTAATGGATCCATAGGCATATGAGTCGGTCTTTATTATTTTAAGAAAAAGGGTTATTGTTTCCATGTTGGGACCATTATTAGTCATGGGATTATCGAGGGCCTTATGGTGCGGGCCCGTGGAGTCTAACATTTGGCCTTGGGCCCGTGATGTAATTTATGAGTCTGTTTTTATGGGATAATCATTTACCATTTGTAGCTAGTTGAGACATTGGGTCCTCGGAGGCAACTTGGTACGATTATGTGGAGTTGGATACTAGCCATGGCCGTAAATGTAATCCTAGTGAATGAGCATGATTAGGATCCTCGGGTGTCCTCATCCACATCTTAGTACGAGTCGGGGAGCTCGTGGCCATGGGTGCTAGTATGGTGAGCTCAATAACTTGGAAAGTGGCCTACTTTTGTATTCCGCCATAAGCCATGGAATTCGGGTCTCCCCCGTCACCGAAAGGTGTTGTTTTGGGTATTTAGTTTTATCCTTGTTTTTCGGTGAAGTTTTGAGTTTGGGGTATTCTCTATATGTTATAATTTCGGAGATTTGAGTTTACTCATATTTTGGTCGTTTGGTTTATAAAGTTTTATTCAAATTTCAATATTTGAGCATTTACCATTATTGACGTTTTGAGTAAGTGTTGGGTTGCATTACTTCTTGAAAGAATGTTTTGGCGTTGAGGCGTTCATTTATAAAATGTGTATTATTGGAAAATGGGTCGTTCTTATATTTAGAGTAATGCATTTTGAATGATCATGATTTAAGTTGCATTATTTTCGTTTAACGATTTATATAATCATGATAAAAACTCTTGAACTCACTAGGTATTAGCCTAACCTTTTTATTTGTCGGCATGTGTATTAGGTTCCATTTCGGGATTACTCGTAGCGACACTGTCAAGAGATGAGTGTTAGTTGGGTGCCTGAAGAAGTGAATAGCTTAGTGAACTCTTCCACATCTATTATGGGATTAGCAACTTGTATTTGGGTTAAGTAACACCTGACTTTGGTTTAGTCCTTGTATAAGACTGAAGTTTATAATTGATGAGGTTAAATATAGAATTTTATTTTGTAGGTGTATTAACTCTTGATTATAGGGAGAGATTTATCTTTTATTTGATGTATTATCGAAATTTTAAATTAGTTGCTTTTTCCAGATTTTGAGGGTGTTACAGTACCGAAAGATGTTTTTGGGTTTTCTTCATATCGTGCGATTGCTTGCTAAGGAGATAAGATAACAATTCATTCACGCTACTTATAATAATCCAGTAAAAGGAACGACGTCACAAAACTCACCAAAAATCCGAGCGTTATAAAAGTCATCTAGAAATGGGTAAGCAATATGGTTCAATAACCCTTGACGTGTAACTCTATGTAGTAGGCACTAAAGGAGATGAGAGGACTTGAGGTGATTCCAATGTGGTATGGCACTAAAGTCGAAAACCTGAGGTGTAATCCCGGTAACATCATTCGGTGACTGGATTTACGTTCCCCGACATCTTGATGGAAACGGGTCTCCCCTATAATCAAGAGTTTCATCTTATGTGTATGTTCAGGTGGGAACGTGTGAAATTGTGATACATGGTAACGTGCTACCATTGCGGAACGGGTAACAATAAATCAAATATTTATACTTTCTCCGATATATGTATACTTGTGTATGAATTCACTAGGCTTCTAGCCTAACACTTGTTGTTGTGTATATGGTTTACAGATCCTCTACTGGCGGATCTAGGACGACGTGAAATGTGGACTGGTGCCGTTAGGAGCCTCTAAGGCATGGGCTTTTTGCGATACTTATGGAGAAAAAGATTTTTTTGAGACATATGACACCCCTTATAATCTAGTCGTCATTTACCTAGATTAATTAGGTTGTTATGTTATGTCTTATTTGTTGGATTAACAATTGTTGTACAAACTTCCCCGTTGTGGGTTAAAGATGTTTTAGTATTGAATATTTTATGTTTGTCGCTTTGGCATTTTCCCTCTATTTCATGGTTTTAAATTTTAGGGTGTTACAACATTTGCGGCTTTAACTGTGAAGCACCAGATAATTCCTCGCATTGTCTGTAGAAGACAGAGGGGTAGTTTCGTAACTTTTACAAATAGACGATAAACAAGTTCATATGTGAGCCCATGTGATTCACATATGGACAATATGTTCATATGTGAACTCTATTAATTAGTTCACATATAAACTATTTTAATGATTCACATATAAACCTACGGGTTCATATGTGAATAATTTAGTTAGTTTATAGGTGAATCACAAGGGTTCATATGTGAATCAGTTAATTAGTTCATATGTGAATAAGTTAAAAAGTTCATATGTGAATACACGAGTTTATATATAAATCCGTTTTCCATCAATTTATAAAAGTCACGAAACTACCCCTTTGTTTTTGGCATAACCGCAAATTTTGAACAGTTAAAGCCGCAATTCTTGATCGGTCAAAGCCGTAATTTTGACAAGTCAAATCCGATCTTGACTGTATGAAGAGCTAGGAGTACTTCTTTACTTTTCATATATTTAGCGCTTCTCATTTGAACCTATGTCAAGAATTGTGGCTTTCACCAGTCAAAATTTGTTGCTTTGACTGGTCAAGATTTGCGGCTATCCAAAAAATAGAGGGGTAGCTTCGTAACTTTCGCAAATAGGCAGCGAATGGGTTCATATGTGAACCCGTGTGATTAACATATGAACTATCTATACATATATGAACCCTTATGATTTACATATGAACTATTTAACTCATTCACATATGAACCAGTGTGATTAGTTAAATAGTTCATATGTGAATAAGTTAATTAGTTAATGTGTGAATCACACGGGTTCATATGTGAATCATAACTAATCACATGGGTTCATATGTGAATCAGTTAAATAGTTCATATGTGAACCAGTTAAATAGTTCATATATGCACTGATAGTTCATATGAACCCGCTTGCCGCCTATTTTGTAAAAGTTACGTGACTACCCCTATCTTCTGCATACTATGCGACCGAATTATACAGTGCTTCACAGTCAAAGCCGCAAATGTTGACCAGATGAAGGGCTAAGATCACTTCTCTACTTCTCACACAATTAGCACGCCTATATATATATAGAGAGAGAGGGGGGCGTTCAAATGCAACCCTTTTACATGATGCAACATATGCAACCCCTCTATATATTATGTAGTATTAAAATATCATAAAGGAAAACTAAAATGATAGTAAACTGCAGTTTTGGTCCTTGTGATTTTTGATCGGGTAAAAGAAAAAAAAATGGCAAAAGAACAAAAATGCCCCTCATTTAACGGTCGTTAGAGGAACCAAACCCGAATGTTTTTTCATGATGGCCATCTTGTAATTTTGAAATTACTGAGACGGAAAGTGTTATTTTTGACAAAGCACATGGATAAAATTTGTATCTTACTCTTAAAAGTATAGAGCAGATTTAAGTGTTAGGTTTAAATGAGAAATTTAACATAACACAACTAGACAATATATAGTGTTATGTTAAACTGTGAAACACAAAAATGTTTGATGATTAGAGAAGCGATCTTAACCACTAAATTGAAACTTCTGATTTTCAAGACTTCTTCAAGACTTAAGATTTTCAAAACTTTTTCACTTATTAAGATAACTATGGAAAAATCAAATTTCTTAATTACCTCCTTATTTTTTCTATAAGCTTTTTTAGATATTGATAATCATTGATTTTTGATTTAGTTTTCCACCATGTAATCATTATCAATTTTACAATCTACAAATTAAATTAAATCTCATTTGCCTAATTCTCATATGTGAACACAAGCATCAATATTTTTGATTGGTCGTTTGAAATGTAATCAAATGTAATAGATCCAAATAAATCAATATCAAGTGGTGATAATTAGGTTAATATTGGTCCATATGTGAACCCTAACATAGATTCAAATGTGAATATATTATGTGAATCCTAATATAGACTCACTTGTGAATTAACTTGTACGTGAATCAATTTACATCTTATAACTGAGATTTTAAATCAGTTTAAGATTCATATTTGAATCTTAAAATATATATATATATATAGAGAGAGAGAGAGAGTCGGGTTCAAACGAGAACAGTAACTAATTAAAAGAATACGAGAACTAACAAAATCATTAGTGATTTTACATTAACACGCAAAAAAGCCACATTGACATGAAACCGCGGCCAAAGTCCCTTTTTCGTGTGTTAATGTAAAATCACTAATGATTTTGTTAGTTCTCGTGCTCTTTTAAATAGTTATTGTTCTCGTTTGAACCCGTCTCTCTCTCTCTCTCTCTCTCTCTCTCTCTCTCTCTCTCTCTCTCTCTATATATATATATATATATATATATATATATCATCATCATGGATATGAAATTGAAAATAATATAACTCTTGTTTTTCTAGTATAATTTATTTAAATAAAAATATTTATTATATTTTAGATAATTTAATTTTAAAAAAAATGGGTAATATAATCTTTATTTAAAAAATAAATTGGATAAAAAATTGAAAATGAGTGAATTATTATTTGGTGGCTTGTATTAGTTATTTAATTATACAAAAATACTTTGTCAACAAATTCTTTTAAATTAGTCATAATTTTATCCAAATTTGCATATTCTGTCTTTAAGATCCATTCTATTGAAAAATCTCATCTAATGGTTGAGATTGGATCTCTCATTCTTAACATTTTTATTTTTCTCATTTGTACTCTCATCTCTCTCACTGTCTTTCTCTCTCTCTCTCTCTCTCTCTCTCTATATATATATATATATGTATGTATGTATGTATGTATGTATGTATGTATGTATGTATGTGGGAGTTCAAACAAGAACACCCCTGTTTTATGAAAATACGAGAACACTTCCGGATCTCCAAATTATTTAACCTGGAGATAAAAAAAATAGAATAAATGAAAATAAATTAGTATTTATCAACAAATTTCTTGTTATCTTAGATTTGTCTTTATCATCAAATACTTCTTATCTCGATGTCTCCGTTGTAGATAATGATGTGATTTTGCTGTTGTAACACCCAAAATTTTAAGTAAGTCAAAAACAGAGGTCTTCCTCGAGTTCCTCTGATCTTAATGATCACCTTAAATGTTATTATTAGGTTTATCTTGATTATTAGCCTTTTAGACATAGCATATTGACTCGATAATTCGAATTTCGGGTTTTGGCACTGTGTAGACGAGATTGCCCGCGATAGTGACCGTTGGCATTGTGGTTGGTCACAGTCGTCGAGGGATGTGAGCCTTCTGTACAACCTCTGCGACAATGGCAACGACTTTGACACAGGGCATAGTCGCCCGTCATAATCACGCCGTGGGGGAGGGATGTGCTACGTTTCCTGCGACAATCACCCCCGACTATGCCCTGGGCATTGTCCCCCGGATTAGGCATGGGAACAGGGCGGGAATGGGGCGAGGTGCACATTCCCCGGCCCCGGTTCGTAGTAGGGATCCCCGGCCCCAGCCCCGGCCCTAGGCGGGTGCGGGGATTAAATCCCCATCCCCGGTCAAAGGTGGTCCCGTCGTCGGTCAAGACCCGGTCAGAGACCCGGCCCCGTTCCCCTGACCCGGACCCGACCCATTTTTTGGAAGCTTTGTTCCTGCCATTTGGAGAGTAAAAATCAATTTAACCACAAGAAACTGTGTTTGGATGATACAAATAGATATTTTATTATATCCCAGAGTAATTAATGCTAGATATATAATTGGATATATAGCTAGAGTAATCTCAATCCATTCTTTCTAAATATTTATCTAATTAACTAAAAGAGATTAAGATTTAAGAGCGTAAAATAGATTAAGATTTAAGATTTACGGTGGTCGACTTGTGGTGGACGACTGGACGGTGGGCGACTGGTGTTGGACTGTTGGATGGTGGTCGACTGCCGACTAGTGGTGGTCGACTGGTGGTTGTCTAGTTGAAACTCGAAAGTCGAATATGTTGTGGTTGAAACTCGAATCTGCAATGGTCGATTCGAAATGTCGCATACTCGAATATGCTATGTAGGTGAGGTCGACTACTCAACTGAAGAAAGCTTCGCCGACGATGGTGGACTGTGGACGTCGCGAGGGCTGAGGGGTGGGGGTGGACTGGACGTCGTGACTCGTGAGGTGAGGTGAGGGGCTGACTGCTACTGATTTGTGAAGTGAAAGTGTGAAACCCTAATAGGAAAACTATTAATTTACATTATTACATATATAATATATATATATATATATAATAATTTAACTTATTTACATATACCGGGTACGGGGCGGGGCGGGGGGTGTGATACCCGGCCCCGGCCCCAACCCCAGTTTTCTCTAAACGGGGATCCCCTCCCGCGGACCCGGGACCCGGTTAAGCGGGGAATCCCTGGCCCTGGTCGGGTCGAGGGAACCGGGTTCCCCACCGGGTCGGGCGAAATCACCATCCCTACCCCGGATCCTCCTGTGTATAAATTGAAGCAATCCGTTTTTGTTACTTATTTTTCACCCAATCCTGTTTTTGAAGAGCGGTTTTGGAATCCTTGGAGGTGATTTTTGTCATCCCAAACCCTACCCTCATTAATTTCACCTCTAGGGTCTGGTAAGAATTTTGTTTGTGCATTAAAAGCTTCTTAGGAGTTATCAAGTATAAGGATTCAAGCATCAATCAAGCCTCAAGTTTCATATCCTCAACATTTTTTGAGTTTTACGAGTCTCTAGGTTTTCTTACAAAACCCTACTATGTGAGTTTTAAATGCTTTGTAGTAACTAGATATATGTTATGATATTTGTTTTAACCTCTCATCGTGACTTTATCTAGCATTTACCTATTTTGGTGTTTTGTTAAATAACATCATTACTTGAAACTTTTAATGAACATAAAGGAAGGTGAACCTACTTTAATGGGTCTTGCATTTTGTTCCCATATTTATTGAGTTTAAGTCTTGATGGTATCTTTATAAAGTATTGCATGATTATTTGACCAAAATGGTGATTATGGAGTGTTTTGGGAACCTCATGGTATACTTTCAATATAGTGGTTGGACCACTAACTCACTTTGATTGGTAATATGCATCTCTTTGCCTGGAGTAAATGTGTATGGTTTATGGATATAATACTTGTGGATGAACTTTTCACGTAGGCACTAGGTCGGTTTAATCTTGTGGTGTCACCTTGGAGGTATGCACTGAGACCCTCACCATTCGGGGTAATTCCTTGGAGGTACTCCTCGATTGTGTCGGGCCTTGTGGTGTTACTCATGGAAGTAGACACTAAGGCAAGCCGTCACTTGAGGTGAAACTTGTCAAAGTGGTATAGGTCTCCACCATTGATTCCAAATAAATGATTATTGTTGTTTTATAATTGATCTTAATCGTTGTAGGTCATTACTTATTATTTGTTCAAACTCACCAAGCTTTTTGGCCTAACGTTTGTTGTGTCGACATGTATCTCAGGTTCTAGCGACGTGATTGCCAAGAAGATCTAGACAGTTTTTAGAAGTGAGCTTCGGGAGAGATTTTTGGGACACCTTACTTTGAAGAACTAAATTTTGGGACATAGATGACGCCCGATTGTAATCTTACTTCATAAAGAAATTATATTAATAGGTTGTTATCTCTTTTACCGTTTAATTACAAACTTGTAATTAACAGGTGTATTTTGTTTCCCCTTTTTGGGATGGCTCATATCTTGAGATTATATACCATATTTCCGTTTTATGGAAATTTTTGTTTGTCACAATTTTTGGGGTGTTACAGTTGTGATAATAATCTTATAATGTTTTGATAAATCGAAGATTTATTTTGATTTGTTTTGTTGAGACAATGTTGTGATAATGATATGATTTTGTTGTAATAATTATGTGATAATGTTAAATCAAAAACCAATGATGATCACGTCCATACTCATTGGCTCTATATGTTCATTATGTAAAATTTGCAGTTTTTTCCCATTTTACCGCTGCATGCCTTCGATATTCCTAAAAAAGGTGAATATCTATTTAATATTTTACTGCTCCATCCATCATCTTAAAACTATGACTTAAAAAAGAATGATGGACTTACAAGTGTTCTCATATCTGCACAAATCATAGGTGTTCTTGTTTAAAGAGTAAATATAATATGTATAATTTTTTTTAGAAGGGTGTCCTAGGCTATGCCTAGACTAATCCCTTGGAAAATTATGACTGTAAGTGTTGGGTCTGAAATATGCTAAGTCTGGTTAGTGCTGCTAAGTATTGAAGATTACTACTGCTGAAGACATTAGTACTGCTAATTAAAGAAATTACTACTGCTAGTAGTATTAATACTGCTTGAAAGGTTAGTACTGCTAGTAATAGTTAGTACTGCTTGAAGAGTTAATACTGCAAGATGGAAGATACTACTGCAAGCATGGTTAGTACTGCTGAAGATGAAGATACTGTTAGAATGATTAATGTTGCTGATGTTGATAAAGATGACTTGAAGCGAATGACTAGGAGATGAAGATAATTATGGAGTGGATACTGAAGATTATTGTTTCTTTAGTAATTATCTTGTAATCCATTTTGTATATATAGTCTATAAGTCTTAGATTATTTGATACACAAATATACAGAGATACATACGTCTTTGTTTTAGAGAGAATTAGCCTCAAGATTATTATTAGTCCTTTCATTAGAGAAGTATTGAACGTCTGTTGAGCTTGTTCAACAGATTGAGGCTTTGGTTGTAATCATTAAGTTAATTCAATATAACTTGTGATTTAATTCATATATTGTTTCATTGATTTATTGTTAAAGTGTTATTCCGCAACTTCTTTAACAAAGTTTCTGAGTGTTTAATTAAATTCTTGTTTAGAATCTCGATACTGACAAGTGGTATCAGAGCTGAGGAACTCATAAATCAATAATCATCATAGACGGATCACACGACAGTGTTCTTGTTTCAAAGGTTCCCATGCTCAAACCTAATAAGTTTGACATGTGGGAAATCAGGATCAGGCAGTATATACTTCTTACAGACTACTCAATGTGGGACATCATTGAGAATGGTCCTTTTAATGTAGGAGAGATTGGAGCAGATGGCAAGAGACCTCCACCAAAGACTGATGGAGAAAGAAAGATGAGGCAGACTGAGATGAAAGCCTTGAACACTCTACTCTTGGCAATTCCTAATGAATATCAACATCAGTTTTGCAACTGTGCTGATGCCAAAATCTTGTGGAATGCTTTGGAGAAGAGGTTTTCAGGTACCGAAAGCACTAAGAGAAATCAGAAAGCAATTCTCAAGCAACAATATGAAAATTTTATGTCTACAAAGAATGAGTCTATGACTCAAACCTTTGATAGATTCAACAAGTTGATTGGAGAATTGGCCACTGTTGGTGTCAAGATGGAGCAGGATGATGTCAACAGAAAGTTTCTAAGATCACTTGGTGAAGAATGGGTAATGTATACAGTATCATTCAGGCAGAATGATAATCTGGAGGATAAGGAACTTGATGATCTCTACAATGATCTCAGGGTGTTTGAAGCAGAAGTTGAATCTAAGAAGTAGCCATCTGGATACTCTCACAATGTTGCTCTCTTATCATCTACTACTGATTCTTCTGCTAATACAGAATCAGTTAGTACAGATTATGGCTCAACACAGGATGGACCCAATGATTCTGTGTTGGAAGCCTTCCTTGCTAGTCATGCTAAATCTTCTCTTATCAATGATGATCTGGAACAGATTAATGTTGATGATCTTGAAGAGATGGATATCAAATGGCAAATGGCAATGCTCACAATGAGAGTCAAAAGATTCATTAAAAGAACAGGAAGAAACAACTTTGCCATGAGAAGAGAAGATGGTGCTGGATTTGACAAATCCAAGGTGGAATGCTACAAGTGTCATAAACTGGGACACTTTGCAAGAGAATGTAGAGGAGGAATCCCTCAACAGCATGGGAGCAACAATCAACAATCAAAGTCCACAAACTACAATAACAACAGGAACTTATCTCAAGCACTTGTCTCACAAGATGGAATGGGATTTGATTGGAGTGATCAAGCAGATGAGGCAATTCAGAATCAAGCATTGACGGCTGAGGTTTCAGAGTCTTCAAGCACTGCAATTCCCACATAGGTAAAATCTAAACTTTGCTCTAAAGCCTATCTTGAAACTGTTAAGAAGTACAGGGATCAAAATCAAAGCATGTGTGATGATCTTAAAAGGTTGGAGAAACATAGGAGAGAGTCTAATTTGATCATTGTGAATTTTGAAGAACAAATTAAGGCATATCAGGCCAATGAACTTCAACATTCATATGATCAAAACTATTGGAAGTGGGAGAAGAAGAAGTTAGAGATTAAGCTAGAGAAGGCTAGAGAAGAATGTGAGAAAGTCAAAAGTGAATTTGAGATGGCCAAATTAGACATTAAGAAATTTTCCAATGCTTCTAAAGCAATGGACACTTTACTCAAATCTCAAGTTCATGACAAACTGAAGAGAGGTATAGACTACAACAACACCCCTCCACCTTACAATAACAACTATATTCCACCCACCTCAGACCTCTTAGAAAGTCAAAATAGGAATGACTTACCTGCAGGAGCCACAGAAGTAGATCCACTAGACAAAGTAGTGGTTGAGGCAGAATCTGATGAAGAGAACACTGAGGATAAGAATAAGGAAAACTAGAAAGAAATTCCCCTAGAAAACCATATTCTTACAAATGAAAAGGGGGGTAAACCATTTGTCAAGAGTGGGAAAGTGGAGAAGTCTAAGATTGGGGAAGAGACTGTTAAGAGTGAGAAAGCTGAGACCTCTAGAAAAGGGAAGGAAAAGGTACAGGGAGATCACTATATGCAAACTACTGTTGTAAATCCCTGTACTCATCAACAGATCAAGCCCCATCAACATGATAAAATAAGGGGAAATCAGAGAAACAGAAATAACCAGTGGGCTCAAAAACAAGGAATTGATCTTAGCAAAATCAATAGACCAAAGCCTTGTTTTATTTGTGGCAAGTTGAATCATTTAGCCAAACACTGTTATTTCAATCCTGTTACCCAAAGAATTACTTTTCAAAGACAAACATGAAATTCTGTTGGATATAGGAAGAAATCAAAACAATCAAGGAACCACATGGCTGATAATGTGAGAACAGCACCAATGAAAACTTGTACTGCAAAATCTCATATTCAGAATAAGTTTGTTAAAGCAAAAGAAATTACTCCAAGCAAATCAAGGAGTAACTCAAAGAATAGAAAAGCAAACAACTTTGTCAAAATTTGGATTCCAAAATGCACTAAACCTGTTAGTACTGCTACCTCAAATAGTACTGCTAACAGAAATAGTGCTGCTGATAGCAATACTACTGCTGACCAAGTTAGTACTGTTAATAAAGTTAGTACTGTTGACCAACTTAGTACTGCTAATGAGGTTAGTATTGCTAACAAAGTTAGTGCTGCTGACCAAGTTAATACTGCTAACAAGGATAGTACTGCTATCAGTGTTAATACTGACAAGCCTATAATTAAGACAAAGTATTCCAACCATGAGATTCCTGACTCTGATCATCTCATCAAGGCTAAGCTCAATGAATATGAGTATGTTGATGAGAAAGGGCAACCTAAGACCACTTTGGCTTGGGTTCCCTCAAAACACTAACTGTTTTATCTTATGTGCAGGCCAATCAACAGCTCAAGAGGAAGAGCATTTGGCATGTAGATAGTGGTTGCTCTAGGCACATGACAGGTAACATGGACTGCCTTCAAATTTTCAAAAGGTTTTATGGAGGACGTGTTGCTTTTGGTGACAATCCAGAAGGAGGTAAGATAAGTGGTAAAGGTATGGTTTCAAAAGGTAAGATGACTTTTGAAGATGTTTACTATGTTGAGCAATTGAGATACAACTTGTTAAGTGTATCACAGGTTTGTGACAAGAAACATAGTATATTATTTAGTGACACTGAATGTATTATCCTTGCTCCAGGATTCAAGGTAGTTGATGAAAATATGATACTACTTAGAACTCCTAGAAAGGATAATGTTTATTGTTTGGACTTAGAGAGTGTTTCATCTGACTCATCACTTAATTGTCTGTTTTCAAAAGCTTCTTTAGATGAATCATCTCTTTGGCACAGAAGGATGTGTCACATGAATTTTAAAACTATGAACAAACTTGTGAAAAACATCCTTGTGAGAGGTTTGCCTCAGAAAGTGTTTTCATGTGATGATCATTGTGTTGCATGTCTTAAAGGCAAGCAGCACAAAACTTCTCATAAGTCTAAAGAAATAAACACAATCTCTTCACCCTTCAGTTATTGCATATGGATCTTTTTGGTCCTACAAATGTGATGAGTATTGGTAAGAAATCCTATTGCTTTGTCATTGTTGATGACTTCTCTAGATTTACTTGGGTATATTTTCTGAGGACTAAGGATGAGACAAGTGGACTGGTCAAATCCTTTGTCCTTAGGATTGAAAACCAAACAAATCTAAGAGTTAAAGTCATCAGATCTGATAATGGAACTGAGTTTAAAAACAGTGACTTAAACAGCTTTTGTGAGACTAAAGGTATTGAGAGACAATATAGTGCTCCTAGGACTCCTCAACATAATGGTGTTGCTGAGAGGAGAAATAGGACATTGATTGAGGCTGCTAGATCTCTGTTGGCAGATTCAAAGTTACTAATTACTTTTTGGGCAGAAGCAGTTAATACTTCTTGTTACGTCTAAAACAGAGTTCTAGTAGTCAAATCCCAAGGAAAGACACCTTATGAACTTTTCAAAAAGAAGAAGCCTTTTATTGGATTTTTCAAACCTTTTGGGTGTCCTTGCACAATTCTCAACACCAAATCTCATTTAGGCAAGTTAGAAAGCAAAGTTGAGGATGGATTTATTGTTGGATACTCCTCTCATAGCAAAGCATATAGAGTTTTTAACAGTTCTTCCAGGATTATAGAGGAAAATGACAATGTCAAATGCAATGAGAACACACCAAATCTGATTGGTACAGGTCCTGATTGGCTATTTGACATTGATTCACTAACTAATTCTTTGGATTTTAGTAATATGCAAATTGCATGAACAAGTTCAGAAAAGGCACAAGAACAGAAACCAAAGTTTGTGTTGTTCCCTATACCTACAGTTGATCCTGTTGAATTTTGTCAACAAGAAAAGAAGGATGATTCAGAAACAGAGGATTCTGAACCAGAACAGGCTGAAGATGATAAAGGTGATGAAGAGGATAAAGGTGATAAAGAGGATGCTCATCCTTCAGGTTCAGGAAACATGGGTCCTGAAATGCCCACAGTGTCAGAAGATGATACTGATAAAGACAATTCTTCAGTATTTGGTGGAAACACTCCTGAAAAGAATGACTCTAATCTGGATGCAAATATTAATGAGGAGGTTGCCCATCAAACAAGAAATCAGAAGAATCATCCTCCTCAGTTGGTGATTGGTGATATCAATTCTCCCAGGATCACAAGGTATCAAAGTAAGTTAGGAGGATTGAAAGACTTACAGTCAGGGTTATTGTCCTGTTTTCTATCCCAGATTGAACCTAAGAAGGCATATGATGCAATGAAAGACCCAAGATGGATAGAAGCAATGCAAGAGGAGCTGTTGCAGTTTGAGCTGCAAAATGTGTGGGATCTGGTTGACCTTCCACAAGGACAAAGGGCAATTGGTACTAAATGGGTTTTCAGGAATAAGAAAGGTGAGAGAGGAATAGTGATAAAGAATAAGGCCAGACTTGTGGCACAAGGGTACATACAAGAAGAGGGGATAGATTATGAAGAAGTGTTTGCACCAGTAGTCAGAATGGAGGCAATTAGGCTGTTTCTAGCCTATGCTTCTTTCATGAAGTTTAGAGTATTTCAGATGGATGTTAAGAGTGCATTTCTATATGGGAAAATCGATGAAGAAGTGTATGTTTGTCAGCCTCTAGGGTTTGAGAATCCTAACTTCCCTGACAAAGTATACAAACTAAAGAAGGCACTCTATGGGCTACATCAAGCACCAAGAGCATGGTATGACACTCTGTCTACCTATCTCTTGGAAAATGGTTTTGAAAGGGGAATCATTGACAAGACCCTTTTCATCAAAAGGAAGAAGAAGGACATCCTGCTTGTTCAAATCTATGTGGATGATATCATCTTTGGATCCATAAAAGCTTATATGTGCAAAGAGTTTGAGGAGTTGATGCACAAAAGATTCAAGATGAGCTCTATGGGTGAACTTACATTCTTCCTTGGGCTACAGGTTAAACAGAAGGAAGATGGTATTTTCATAAGTCAATCCAAGTATGTGTAGGATATCCTTACAAAGTTTGGTTTTTCAGAAGCAAAGCCTGCAAGCACACCTATGGAAACACACAAACCGATCACTGCAGATCTTGAGGGGGAGGATGTGGATGTTCATCATTATAGATCTATGATAGGCTCCCTCATGTATCTAACAGCTTCAAGGCCAGACATTATGTTTGTTGTATGTGTGTGTGCCAGATTTCAAGTGAGACCTAAGCAATCTCATTTTCAAGTAGTCAAAAGGATCTTTAGATATCTCAAAGGACAACCTAGGTTGGGCCTTTGGTATCCTCATGACTCACCATTTGATCTACTTGCATATTCTGATAGTGATTTGGGTGGTGCAAACCTGGATAGAAAGTCTACATCAGGAGGATGTCAGTTTTTGGGTGCAAGACTAGTTTCATGGAAGTGTAAAAAGCAAACCACAATGTCCACCTCTACAATAGAAGCATAGTATATAGATGTTGCAAGCTGCTGCTCACAGGTGCTATGGATTCAGAATCAGATGTTGGACTATGGCATTACTTTTCTTCACACTCCCATCTTCATTGATAACAACATTGCTATAAGCATAGTTAATAATCCAGTGAAGTACTCAAAAACCAAGCATATAGAAATCATGTACCATTTTATTAGAGACTGCAATGAAAAGAAGTTAATTCAGGTTTTGAAAGTATACACAAGTAACCAATTTGCTGATCTATTCACCAAAGCTTTTGATGTGGGTAGATTCACATTCTTGGTCACAAGTGTAGGCATGATAAACACTGAATAAGCCTCTTTTGATTTTCTTTATGTACCATTTCTGTATAGATTCTTTAATGCTTACTTTCTCATAGTGTATTGTGCATGGTGCTGCTAACTATTTGTGTTTAAGTGTTTCAGATTCCCTTGTTGATTAGAAACTTGGTACTTCTGGTTAAGTTAATACTGCTCTCACTATTAATCCTGCTGACAGTTCAAATATGGTTAAGTATGGTTACTACTGCTAGGTAGTTTATATTGCCAGTGCAAAGTTACTACTGCTTTCCTTATTTCTACTGCCAGACAGTGTTAATACTGCTAGTTTGTGTTAATACTGTTAGTCTGTGTTAATACTGCTGGTATGTGTTACTACTGCTTATATGGGTTAATATTGCGGGTTTGTTAATGCTGCTAGGGTACTTAGTACTGCTTTTAACTGAAACCCTTAACCTACAAATACCCTCTCTAACCGCCAAAACCCAAACGGCTCTTTGAATTTCCAGCGAGTTTTTATCCTCTCTCTCTCTCTCTCTAGAATTCTTGCTTCCCAGTGCGTAAACCCTAGTGTTGATTCGAACCCAAGACTCGATCAAAACGATGGCAGGACTGGATTTCGTTGATGACCACAATGAACTTGCAATTTTGCAGAAACCCAAACAAGCTGAGGGTTTTGATGAAATTGTGGATTTCCTGAAAGCATCACACATTACCTATACACTCAAAGTCAATCCCACCATCTATGTGGAACACATGCGACAGTTTTGGGCAAACGCATCCATTCAGACCATTGATGGAACTCAGCTCATTCAATCACGGGTCTGTGATAAAACTATCCAAATCACAGAAGGATGCATATGCACTCATCTACGTCTAGATGATGCCTCAGGTATTACTACTCTTTCAAAGCAAGATCTCTTCCAAGCATTTGGCAGAATGGGGTATGAAGGTCCTACTGAGGTTTATAAGTTTTTCAAAAGAAAATTTTCACCTCAATGGAGATTATTTGTTCATACTCTTCAGCATTGTTTATCTCGCAAGACAACTGGATGGAGTGAGTTTAGCAGTACAATAGCTTATGCTCTTGTCTGCTTAGCTACCTCCAGAAAGTTCAATTTTTTTCAAATGATTTTCAATGATTTGATGTCAAACTTGGATACCAAAACCAAAACCAAAAGATTCTATATGTATCCAAGGTTTGTGCAAGAGGTACTACATAAGGAATTGACGGATTTACCCTCTTTTGAAGACGTGTATGTACCTAAACCTCCCAAAGGGAAGGTATTCTCCAACATGAGAAGGCCTAGTAAGGACTTCTCTGGAACAGACACACCATTGTTCTCTACAATGATGGTTGTGTCCCATTCCCATGGTGAGGCATCAGGGTCACAGCCCATATATGACCAACCCACTAATGACCTACCTACACCATTCATTTCAAATGATCCTCCTCAGATCCTTGTTGATAAGCTAATTCCCATAATCACTCAAATATATGTAAGGAAAAAGGTACAGAAGGTTCCTTCCCTTCCTGTATCTACACCCCAAAAGCCTATAAGCCCTTTGATGGAGCATTCTCCATCAGAGAATATCCAAAGGGAATCCACAGGGGTGTCTCCCAACCCCAAGAAGGTGCTCTCTAAGGAGAAGGATGAGCATGTGGGCAGTAAGGCTCACACTACTAATTCCGCACAAGGTGTGGATCAGGACAGTGTGAACATCACTAATACCTTCCCCACGACAACTTTGGATGAGATATCATCTAAGGGTCCCAGGTGCCAAGAAACCAAGGGGGTAGTAGGTGCTTCTGCTAGGCAGAAGGCCTCTACTAAAAGATCCAAGGATCCTTCAAGGGTGCTCAAAACACCTAAAGGAGGTGAGGACAGATATAACTATGATGAATTGATGGAAACCAATGGCAACGTGAACTTGGATGTAGTCAATCAGGGTTTGGAAATAAAGGCAATGCAAAAAGTGATCATCTCTCAACAGGAGCAGATAGCCAAACTCAAGAAGATGGTACTAAACTTGGTGCACAAAAAGAGGAGAAAGCAATTTGTCTTAAAGAAAAGGGGAAGTGCTCATGATGCATCCAAAAAGGGGGGGAATCAAACTGAAGTTGAGAAGGAAAGCTCAGTTGGAATGGAATACAAATTTGAGGGGGAGATTAGTGGTGAAGCTGAAAAGAAGGTTGAAGCAAAAACAGAAACAACAGCAGAAACTGAAGCAGCAAAAACAGAAACAGCAGCAGAAACTGAAATGTCTAGAGAAGAAATAGAGATTGCAGAGACTCTGATGAAGGCAAAGCATGACACTCCTAAGGCCACTCAAAAGGCTAAGGGAGTGGTGATCAAAGAAGGAGTCCTAGAGAAGAAAAAGAAAGAGGTCGGTATGTCAGAGGTCAAGAAGAAAGGCAAAGAGAAGATGGTTGAGCTTGTGAAACCTGCAAAGAAGCAGAAACAGATAGATTTGGATGCAGAATTGGCAAAGGAGTTAAATGTACAGTTTGAGAAGGAACTTGAAAAGGAGAATGAAATCCAAAAATCCAAAGACAGAAAGCTTGCCTTAGATCTGGCAAAAAGGCTCAATGAAGAATATCAGAAGAGCTTGAAAACTTCTGCAAAGAGGGTGACTATGAAAGCTTCAAAGAAAAGACAGCCTTCAAAGACCTTTCTAGCTACACAAGAAAGAAGAAAAATGATAAACTTCATGAAAGGATCTGTTGGAGTTCCTGAAGGGATGTTTACCAAAATGTCTTTTGGCAGAATAGAAGACTTATACAAGAAGAAGATGGCCAAGATTCAAGGAGACTTCAGTCAGAGGGTTGAATTTGAAATAAAGATGAAAGAAAGACATGATCTGAACATTCAACAGCCTTTCCCTGACAGTGAAGAAGGCACTCCTACAAAAGAAAAGGCAAAAGTGAAGAAAGAAGAGACACTAGCTCAGAAGATTAGAGTTGTCAAGAGAATGAAGTCAATAGCCACTAAGACAAAGACAAAAAGGCAAAGAACTGAGGAAGGTGAGACAGAGCAGAAATAAGCAGAGCATGTTTAAACTCAAGAACAAAGTCAAGAGCAATCAAGTCAACAGCCTTCAGAACAGCCAAGACAATCTGATGAGCAGTTTCATCTGTATATGACAGTGACTGATGAAGAACCAGTGAAAGTTGATCCTATCTCAGTGAAAGCTCCAGAAATTATTCATTGGCATACTTTGGTGGATAAAAGAACAAAATACTTCAGAATCAAAAGAATGGGTGACAAGTATGAGGTCTATTCAACTTGGGGAAAGATCATCAGAAGTTGTACCAGAGTTGATTTGGAAGAAATGTACAAAGTTGGTTTGAACCTATATGGTGAATTGTTGAAAGGAGCAGGGATGAGCTTAACAAAGATAGCTTTGGAGTTTCTGTGCATGATGTGTGACCCTGATAGAGTTAAATATCTTATCAAAGACGTGCATCATGAAAATGGATTTAAAAGTATTGATCACTGGATGTTTATTGAAAGATCTGGAGTCTATGTCATAACCATTGACAAAAGTTTTCATGAGTACTACTTGGTTGATAAGGTGTATGACCACAGCAAAGTAAAGTTGGAAAGGATGCTAAAAGCTAAGTTGGTCTACCCTAAAGGTTCAGAAATGGCCAGATTTGTTATTAAAAGAACCATCAATCAAAGTATGGGATTGAATCCTGATCTAGGAATCTAAGCAGAAATTTTGAAAGCATCATGAAGACCGTATTCTAAAGAACTTAACTTCTTGTTTTCAAAAGTTAAGTTAGGGGGAGATTGTTGGGTCTGAAATATGCTAAGCCTGGTTAGTGCTGCTAAGTATTGAAGATTACTACTGTTGAAGACATTAGTACTGCTAATTAAAGAAATTACTACTGCTAGTAGTATTAATACTGTTTGAAAGGTTAGTACTACTAGTAATAGTTAGTACTGCTTGAAGAGTTAATACTACAAGATGGAAGATACTACTGCAAGCATGGTTAGTACTGCTGAAGATGAAGATACTGTTAGAATGATTAATGTTGCTGATGTTGATAAAGATGACTTGAAGCAAAAGACTAGGAGATGAAGATAATTATGGAGTGGATACTGAAGATTATTGTTTCTTTAGTAATTATCTTGTAATCCGTTTTGTATATATAGTCTATAAGTCTTAGATTATTTGATACACAGATATACAGAGATACATACGTCTTTGTTTTAGAGAGAATTAGCCTCAAGATTATTATTAGTCCTTTCATTAGAGAAGTATTGAACGTCTGTTGAGCTTGTTCAACAGATTGAGGCTTTGGTTTAATCATTAAGTTAATTCAATATAACTTGTGATTTGATTCATATACTGTTTCATTGATTTATTGATAAAGTGTTATTCCGCAACTTCTTTAACAATGTTTCTGAGTGTTTAATTAAATTCTTGTTTAGAATCTCGATCCTGACAGTAAGGCATCAGACCTGATTAAACCTCAGTGGCCACAATTGTTGTGTACGCCTGGATTTGAACCTGGCCATTCCACCACATCCCTCAGGTATCACAATGGTATTACATTGGGTATCACAATGGTATTACATTGGGTATCACAGTGATATCACAATGGTTTATGCCATAATAAATTTGGCCAGAGGAAGGTACACTAGAGGGTGGAGGGAGGAGAGAGGATAGAGATTTACAAAAAAAAAAACTAATTTACCCCTAAATATTATTTATAAATTTAAATTTTTTGAAAATTAATGGATTATTACCAAAATTAATATTTTTAATAATAGCTTTTGATTATAAATAATGAGTGGTTGAGATTGAATCACACAATTATCACAAATAATCGAGTTCTTCCTTGAATGGCTCCCTATATATACATATATATATATATATATATATATATATATATATGTATCTGTTAGTTTTTTGAATAATCTCCTAGAACAATTTAAATTTGTATAAAGTTATAAAACAAAAAAGGAAATAATAGTCATTTGTATTAAATATATTGAGCTTATAAAAACATGATATCAAGAGTGTGAAATGAAGATTAATCTCTTGAGTCTCTACTCATTACTTTCAGCAATCTTCGTAGAATTTTTGTTCGATTATCCATGTATGGGAATGAGAGTACGAATTTACCTATTTAGGGTTGTAGTTTTTATGTTTTCTTTTAATATTTAATTAAGTCTTATGTATCATACATAATTATCTATTATCCCCCAAGTTATATGCTTAAAAAAAGTATTAAAAAACTCATGTCTTACTTGGTGATGCGTCGTAAAGCATCATAACATGCCACCACACGCTATAACGCATTATAACGGAAGCCAAGCCTGGTAGTGGAGTCACATGGGTTAACATGACATTAAAGTCAAACTTCAGTACAAAATATGCCATAACGAGGTCATAATAAATTATTTAGAACCATGTATTTAATAAATATCAACAAAATCAAACAAAACAATGACAAGGCATGGGTAAAACATATTTCTAAAAGCATCTACAGTCATATACCCATATAATAGGTCTATAGAGTCGGGTTCAAACGAGAATGATACATATTTAAAATAATAAGAGAATAATTTTGGGTCAATCATTTCATTAAATAATACTTTAATTAAAACTTTCTTAAAAATACCTCAAAAGGGCATATGTGTCATTTGTTGTATACATATTATATATGAAAACTCATTTATTTCTATATAAATTATGTAATAAATTTAATTAAGGTATTTATTCATGATTAATTTTTTATTTATGTACTTGTTATTCTTACAACATTAAAATAAGTGTGATTTAAATTTTCATTTTAAATATTTGTCTTTATTGAATTAACTTATTTAAGAATTTTTTCACAATTTTCGTCAAAAATCACATGTGATATCCACTATTAGGAAAACATTTTGAAAAAAAAAATAATTCATTGTGAATCACATGTGATTTTTTTAAAAGTTTATGAATTACGTTGTAAATACATATGATCTTATACATTTTAAATGTGTTTTGCTAAAAATCACATATAATTTTGTTTCATTAATTTTCTTTTCCAATCTTAATTTAAATTATTATTTTTCATATTTTAAATCACGTATGATTAGAAAACTATTTTGAAGAAAAAATAATTTATTGTGAATCACATGTATTATCTTATACATTTTAAATTTGTTTTGATAAAAATCACATATAATTTTGTTTCATTATTTTTCTTTTTCAATTTTTATTTTTCAAATTTTAAATCACATATGATTAATAAAACATTTTGAAAAAAATTAAGTCATTGTAAATCACATGTAATTTTGACGAAAATTGTAACTTTTTAAAAATATTGCTTTAAATAAATTCTTTAAATTAAAACTAAATATGCTTATTTTAAATGAATTAAATATAAAAAAATTATTAAATAAAAAATTAAATAATATTAAATTTCACAAATATGGTAAAAATAGAATGTTAAATAAAATCTAAAATAATTTTTATATAACTAAATTACTTATACACCCTTATTTATTTATTTTTAGTATTAATTATTTAATATATTATTTAATAAAATAACTGACCTAGAATTATTCTTATATTCTTTTAAATAAATAACATTCTCGTATGATCATCCCTCTATAGGTCTATAACTCTCCCAGATTTCCAACTAGTTAATACCTATAAGCCATATTCTTTCTCAATCATGTGCGAGTCAATTTTCAAATTGGTCCACAAATTTTATTTATTGATTTTTGAAACGATTATTTAAATTATCGGGTTTTTAAAATATACGATATAACAATGACAATAATTAAGATATATAATATTAAAAGAAGAGTGAATTATATTTTGGTTTGTTAAATTTTGGATTTGGTCCTAAAACAAACTATCTATACTAGTAGTCCTTAACTATTCATTTTCATAACACTCATGATTCCTTCATTTAACAATGTTAGTTAGCAACCGTTAAGAAAGAGTAATCAGTCTTTAAACAAACTATAGGAACCAAATGTAACAACCGAGAAATAAAAATAAACTAAAACGGCCCCAAGTCTACAAGGTTTCAAGGTTTGCAACAAGGCAATCTATTACACAACTGAGAATTTAAACAACTAAATATAAGGAAGTCTTCTAGAATCGGGAACCGCTCACACTTTCTCTTTACCCTTACCGGAACCTTCTACTTGGCGCCTACCTGACAAGATTTTTAAATTTTGAAAGAGCGGGGGTTAGACCGGAGGTCTAGTGAGTCCCTCTAACAACAGTTACAACAGCATAAAAGAATTTACATTGATAACCAATTCAGTTTTATGAAATAACATCACATTAATAAACCACGCTTTTTGACCTACACTACCGTCATGCAAGGATAACGACGTGTCCGACTCGTACTGCCTTATTTTGGGACACCCCTCCCCCAATGGCATAAACGGAACACCCCCCCCCCCCCGGTACGAGCAGGCGGGACACACCCCCCGTCTTAGGCCATAACTTACGAACACAATGTATGCATACATTTGATCTTCAACAAAATATAAATTAATTTCAATAAATCTCGCATGTACAAAGCAATGTAAGATAATAAATGCTTTAAGTAAACTTTCACGCGCCTTTAACCATTTATCGATAAAAGCTTTTAATTTAGAAAACTCACCTGGTTGACGAACGTTGCTTCCCACTCTCAAAGAACGCTCCTACCCTCAAACTGCCCACCTAAGAGATACAGATCTTAGACCTCACAGAAGAAACCAACCGAACTGACTCGACTCCTGGTCCCCGGGACACTCGACTCCCGGGTTATAAACACCCCCCCCGGGCGCCCCGACTCCCGGGTTCCCGAACTTCCCCGGATTATACTCCCCCCAGACGCCCCGTCTCCCGGGGTCCACACCCGGGTTATAACCCCCGCCCGGGGTTTGCATGTCCCCTTGTGACACCTGTCAAATTCTGAATATTAAGGTTAGCACCCTTAGATTAATTTATAAGTTTTGTCACTTTTAGATTTTTATTAAAAGCCTTTAAGATAAAAGTTTCCCGAAAAATTTAGAAGTCGCGTTAAAAACCCGGAACAGTTCCGCATCTGACCGTCACTGTCCAGAAATGCCAAATAAGCGAATAAAAGTCCAAAATCCTTAAACTATAAAAATCAGTATATTAATTTCTCTTGCATTGCAAAATTTTCAAATTTGTCATTCATTTAGCAAATATTGAGAATCGGGTATTTCGGTTCTCAATTATATCTGATATTTTATAAATTAGACTAGTAATTTAATTAATAATATTAAATTAATTTTTTTTTATATATGATGGTGAGTCATTAAGGACACTTGTCTTGATTTTACGTATAGTATAATTAATCTATTAATTAAAAACAAATTTAAAAACAAGACTTACCATCATTCTCAATTTTAATCTTTCATCTCCTCTCCCTCTCCTCCCTCTTGTTCGGCCGAATACCACCACCACCACCACTCCATTTTTTTTTCTTTGTTAAAAATCAAAATCCAAGCAAGAATCCATCAACAATTTGAAGTTAGAATCAAGTTTCCATCTCAAATCTTCAAGGTAATCTCAAAAACTACATTTTTCTTATGCATGTTTTCATATTTTGAATTTTGGGTATGAGGAGCAAAAGATTCATCTAAAATGTGGTATAAATTAGGTTTTGTTGATAAAATAGCTTTCAAATTTATGTTCATATATTCAAAAATGAGATTTTGATTCTTGTTTTTCAAAAGAAAACTTGTTTATCATCAAGTTTAGGGTTTATGATGAAAATGTTGAATTTTGGTATCATAAACCACTAAAATATTGGTATTATTGAAATTATGATTATGTTAACATAATGAAATGTTAGTATAAAAAGGTTCTTATGAAGGAATTTCCCAAGTTCCACATGATTAAGAACTTAGTAATAATGTTAATGTTATTTAGTTGGTGTTGTGTTCATGGATGCATTTGGATGAGCATTTTGATTGCAATGAATCCATGATGCATAAGTTAGTTTATTATGTAATGAGGAGTGAAGACATGGTTTATAATAAAAAACCATGTCTAATGATCATTATTTTGTGGTTTAAAATAGTATTTACCTCATTTTAGAATCTGTCCAGAAAATGGACTTCACTTCTAGCTTGCACAATTCAGAAACCACATGTCCAAATTTGGGGTTTTTGCTTCTAAACTTTAATTTAGAGTGTTAGCTTTCTAAAAAGTCCGAAAACACTGAATTTGGAGTTGATTTGGGCACTTAAATGGATTTTATAAGAAAATGGTGCAATCTGTCCAGTAAAGACAGATTCATACACTTATCTTGTAGAGGCCATAACTCCCTCATTACTCATCCAAAATAAGTTAATGTTTTTCTAAATGTTAGTATTTTGAGTTAGGTTTGCATCCATATATGGACCATTGTCTAATTCCAAGAATTGATACCCCAAAATCCTGATACAAGTGAGGTATGTCACTGATCCGAAAATCAGTGACACTCTGTGTTGTAAAAATTATTTGAGGTATCAAAAGTCATACAAAAATTATAAAAAAATGCAGATTTACTCTAAACATATCATAGAACACCATAAAAATTTGTGATTAAATAATTCTCTTGGGAAGTTAAGCTTCCGTGTTGATTTTATCGGATAACTTTCTGGACAGCATATGCTGAATCCAGAAAGGTAATCTTCTTAAGTTTAAATTTTGTTTTATTGTATTTTGAAACTTTGTATAGTTTAAAAATGGATATGAACTAAGGAATTTATATGATGGCATTTCATGGGACAATTGGACATATTGGTTGGACATCGGAATAGGGCATTAATGTGTTTCTTTATGGCAACTCTTGTATAGGGAAATTAAGGGCGTGACAAAATTCCATAAGTATTAAAGTAAAGCTTCACCGTTACATTAATTAAGGTGAGTATTCATAGCCCCACTTTTATCGTTTTAACTGATTTTGGGGTGAAAAGCATGTTTTAGTTGCGTATTTAAAGATTCATGAGAATTGTTTGAAAGTATTGCGAATTGGCAATTTATAAGGCTTTGTTAAAAGCGTTTGGAATTATAAGCTATATGATAAGTATGCTATTGATGTGTTGAGTATTAAATGTTAAGACCCCGTGACACTACTATTAACTCGAAGAAAATCGAGCCTATAGTATTAGTGGATAGCGCTATTTGGTGTGACAAACCCACCTTAATGCTGACGAGCAGGGGTGCACTATACTAGAGAAGATGACTAAACATGTGGCTTGAACCACCGCTGAGTTAGTTCATCGGGGGCGTTGAAATTGGTCAGGGACGGCTTAGTAGTGGCTCAACGTAAAATTGTCTTTGCATACACTTATCATAAAGAAATTAAATTGTGGTACTCATGAATCAAAGAATTGAAGTTTGGTTATTACGTATGTTTTACAATGTCAACTTGCATATAAAAATGATTTGTGCATATTTAAAACCTGTGAACTCACCAACTCTTTGTAGTTGACCTTGGTTTTTATTCATGCTTTTCAGGAATCAAGAAGGTAATTCCATGATATTTTAGCAGCGCACTTCATATTTTGAAGCAAGATTATTTTGATATTATGCGTATCGTCATATTTTAAGTTTGGGAATTGTAACAATGACGATACTATGTTCTTAAAAATGTAATGTATTTTGAAAGTTAAGTAAATATTGGTATGTTATAATCTTGTGCTATGACATCGGAGCTGTTATGCCTCGTGTTTCCGCTTTAGCGGGGTGTGACACCCCTCCCCCCCCCCCACCCCCGGGCTCCCTCGTCTCCCAGATAGCTCGGGTCCTCCCCACACCACCCTTCGGCGAACCCCGTGTCTCCCCCGGTGCCGACGCTGGTTCGAATACCGCGGTCGCTGTGCACAGGTAACTCCCAACAACCCCAATCTTGGTCGAAGGTGGATTGGTTCCCCATTCGACGTACGATTTGCACAAAGCAAAGCTCCCTACTCCAAGATACAACAGACGAATTTCTCAAGGGTTTTAAGAACTTAACCTAATCCCCATTCTTATCAGCTTCAAACCCACAAGAACACACCCAAAGGAATCATCAAAATCCCTCATAATTCAATAAAAGTACAAAGAAGGATTTGTTATCTTACCTTAGAGTAGATGATGCAAGAATCCCTTCCAACTCCCAGGCTTTGCTTCTTTCTCCCAAGTTTTTTCCTAAAATCTCCCAAATGATTGCTCTTAGCCGCCACACTCCAAAAATAAGGAGGAGAATGATAGGCTTAGGGTAAAAACCCCTCTTCCCCATTAATTACAACTTGATCCTTCAACTTTCGACTTTTATCAAAAGCTCACCCAAACTCTCATTTGTTGTACTGATTGCGGTTATTACACCAAAAGTGTTATACTCTAAATTTTAATTTTATTCACCTTTTTTTTTAACTTTTTTTAAAAAATATTTTATATGTCAATCATAAATCAAATTTCTTAAAATAAATTACATATTAAATAAAAATATTTCTATTCATTTTATTAACTATTAAATTCACAAAAAAAATAACGTTAAAAAATCTCAAGTTTAAAAAAACAAAGGAAATCAAGATAAATAATATATCTTTTGAGTTGAGAATTGAAAAATATCACTACAATAAAATTAGATTTCTATGACGCCAGAAAAATTAAACGTCATAAAAACCCATTTTTTGTAGGAAATTTCTTTAAATGGTGATATATAAGAAACTGTTAATATGTCGTTTTGCACGAAAAAGAAAATGAACGTTAAAAAATCTCAAGTTTAAAAAAACAAAGGAAAGCAAGATAAATAACATATCTTTTGAGTTGAGAATTAAAAAATATCACTACAATAAAGTTAGATTTATATGACGCCAAAAAAATTAAACGTCATAAAAACCCATCTTTTTATAAGAACTTTTTTTAAATAATGTCATATATATAAAACTGCTAATGCGTCGTTTTGCACAAAAAAGAAAATTAACGTTAAAAAATCTCATGTTTATAAAAATAAAGGAAATCAAGATAAATAACATATCTTTTGAGTTGAGAAATTGAAAAATATCACTACAATAAAATTTGATTTATACAACGTCAAAAAAAATTAAATGTCATAAAAAGCCATCTTTTTATAGGAGTTTTTTAAAATAGTCACATATATATATATATCTATATATATATATATATATAACTGCTAATGCGAAGTTTTGCACAAAAAAAATAACGTTAGAAAATCTCAAGTTTAAAAAAAAGGTAGTCAAGATAAATAATATATCTTTTAAGTTGAGAATTGAAAAATATCACTACAATAAAATAAGATTTATATGATGTAAAAAAATTAAGCGTCATAAAAAACCCATCTTTTTATAGGAATTAGTGTCATATATATATATGACTGCTAATGCGACGTTTTGTATTATAATTAAGTGTTCTAAAAACTTGTTATAACGTACAAAAACATCCTACAAACTTATTGCAACGCTTTTAAATATGATGATTTATTTTTTGATCTTATAAATTAAGTCTTATAAAGTGGTTTCTTAGGATGATTAAATTTTTTTTGGCGTCATATAAACATAATTTTGTCGTAGTAATAATTTTTCTTAATTGTTTAAATAGTTAGTGTTTTTTTAATCTTATTTTATAATTTTTATTTTGTTGTTATTTTAGTTATTTGTAATTTTAATATAATTTAATAATTTTACGTTAATTGACCTTAATTTTCAATATTTTGCTCGCATATTCAAATTTCCAACTTAAAAGATATGTGAAATTATTTTGATTTCCTTTGTTTTTTCTTAATTTTTTGTGAATTTAATAGTTTTTAAATATATATAAAGATTTTTATTTAGTAGGTAGTTTATTTTAGGAAATTTGATTTGTTATTGAATATATATAATATTTTTTAATAAAAAATTAAAAAAACGTGAATCACATCAAATGTTAGAGGAGAAAACTTTTGGTCCCTATAGTTTGTTCAAAGAACGATTAGTCCTTCCTAACGGTTACTAACTAACGATGTTAAGTGTAGGGATCATGAATGTTATAAATAAAAAGTTAGGGACCACCAATGTATATTATTTGTTCGAGAGACCAAATCCAGATTTTAAGCGAACTACAGACTACCAATGTAATTCACTCTTAAAAGAAAATAGTGTTAAACATAAAAAATTTCGTTACAAGATTATAAATTTATATTAACATTTTTTGTTTTTCAAATTATTTTAAATATTTGTGTATTAAATTTTTTAGAATTATAAGAATTTGATATAAAAAAGGAAAAGGGAAAAGTTGGGAGAGAGAAAAGGAGAATGATAAGAATTTGATATAAAAAAGGAAAAGGGAAAAGTTGGGAGAGAGAAAAGGAGATGGAAACGGTTTGTTCGCAAGGACCGATTTGATGCCACATTGTATGGACCAGTTTGACTCAATCGGTGTGTAACGTTGTGGATGCTCTAACATGCATGTAGTCTTTCTGGTAACTAACAAAAAAAAAATAGAGCAAATGAAGATAAAACAATCAAATTATAAAAAGAGAAGACAACTTAGGGTTGTTCGGTTGATTTTTATTAAGCATTGTATGGATTAAGATTTCTGTATTGATCAAGTTGTCTATATAACTTGAAATAAATTATAAAATTATTATGTTGATAACCAGCCTAGATATCAAATATGACTATTTTACCTCTCACTATAAATCAAAATATACCTTACACAAGTTTCTAACCAACCAAAAAGCCCTTTGTGCATCAGTTATGTCCTTCTACACCACTCATCATCAGGACAACTGTAGATCCCAAAAACAGTGCAATCACAATAATAATCAAGAAACAATTAACATTTAATCACAATTGTTGGTCATGTGATTAGATTTATCAATAAAGGGTTTAAGGTTTACAGAGCGGATTTCAATAAGGATTAGTAAACCTTCTAATGACCAACTCTCTCTTCAAAACCCTAGCAAATTAACCTATTTATACCAAGGGCCTAAACCCTAAGGCCCATTAAACAAGACAAGCCCAATAACAATTAAAGGCTTTTTACAATGCTTTAAATAAAATCAATTAAACTCTATAAATGCGTTATACAACTTTCAATGCACTAGGACTTTCAGTCCTAACAACAACTAAAAGAAATGCTTTACAATAAAGTAATTGGTTGATTCAAACAAATTAAATGATAAACAGAAAACACAAATTAATCAAATGAAAGCCATAGAACAATGTCAACATGAACCTTCAACATAAACAATTTTATCTTCAAAAACCATTAAAATAAGATCAGTAACAAATAGATACAACAAATTTAAAATCAACAAGATGGAGTAAATTATGTATTTGTCCTTGAGGTTTGTGATTTGCTATGGATTTGGTCCTTTATCATTTATTACAAAATAAACCTCCACCTATGTAATTTATTTTAGATTTGGTCCCTCACACTAACTTCCATCCACCTTCTCTTAACTAGGAGGGTAAATAAGTCATTCTTCCATTCTTTATTTAATCATTTTTTAAATTTCTTGAATATTGATAAAATGAAAACAAAATGAAACCCTAAATACACACTCTCTCACCCCTTTCAAAATTGCTAGAATCTCTCTCCTCTCGTCCATCTCTCACTCGTAAGTATCGGAGCCTCTATCATTTCGTCTATCTCTCTCACTTAAAACTGTTGGAGCCTCTCTCCCTGCATCTCTCTCACTCAAAACCGCCAGACCTTCTCTCCGCTCATCTATCTCTCAACCGCTGAAACCCTGCCCCCTCGCCTGATATGAGTGCGAATAAGGCGGTCATGGAAACCTATCCCCCTCATGGATACTGTTACATATCAATAGACCATCTAACCACCAGAGTCTTTCTTCCCTATTCTCTCTCTCTTAATCGTTGAAACCTCCTTTTTCCCTCCCCAAAGACGTTTGTGTTGAAACCCCATCCCCCTCGCCTGAGATGAAGCATATTTCAAATATAGATCAGAGTTCGGTTTATAGCAAATTTCAGATATGGATTACATTTCAAATATGTGTTTGATTCTACAAGATTTGGTCTCGATGATTTGATGAAACAAAAATGCAGATTTGAGTTCGATTAAACAGATCTGGGTTTGTCTCTAGGTTTTTGTGTTGGTTTTACAGTTCAATTAGGATTTCGACCATCTTCCCCATCTCGTGTTTCTTGATCACTTTAATTAGAAACTTTCACTTAGGGTGTTTGATTTAAAAACATTAGTTGTAAACAATATTTTGATGATATTGAATACAACTTGTTGTTTAGTGTGTTTGTATAACATGTATGAAGAACAAAAACTAAAAAAAAGTTAAAATTTTAATTGAAGAGGTGTTCTTGATTATTTTTTATTTGTTAACATGAAGATGTTCATTCAAAATAAGAAGAGTTAAAAAATGTTAAAACATAGAAATGCAAGTTTGGTAGACCCTTAAAAATTATACGTTTAGCTAAACCTAGCAATGCAAATTCTAAGTTGCTCTGATAAAAATTTATACATGTCAAAACTATCTTCCCGGAATCCCTATTTGTGCTTTGTCATGCTCAAATGGTGTAAAATATTGAGACACAACAAATTTTCCACGTACTCAATGTGCATGATTGAAGTGCGAAGGTGGGGCAGATTCCTTTTTTTTCAATATCCAAATCTTCTGAATGAAGATTAGATAGATTATATGTTGCGTCCCCATGAAAAATTGAAATATTTCTCTGTTGAGAAAGAAATGAGTAGTTGTTGGGGTTAAAGCAAGAGTTGGCATGGGCTCATTGCCTTGTTCAATGATGGTCACCAAAGATTTGTGAGCCAATCAGTAGATATGGATGCCCGACTCAGAAGTGGTTGGTGCAGAGTTCTCTTATTCTTTTAAATTTGTTTCACATCGTCTGTCTATTTTCAATTTGGTCACTTCTAACCAAACTCTCATTTTCATTTTTTTCGCTCAATACAATGAGGTTGTTCACCGGTTGAACTTCCTCCCCTACTTTTTGATGTAAACCCTTCACCCCTCAATCACTCAAGGATAATTTCTTAGGTATGAAACAGTGGTTGACGTGAATCCATAGAAGAAGTATGTGTAAGCTCTCACACTGATCCTATGAAATTTTGTTATGAAATGATTGTGTTGTTCAACAGTTTAACTTGAACAATGTTAATTCTCAGAATATGAATCACATTGTCAAATGACGGTATGATCCGTAAATATATCATCATTATTTGAGCATTTGAATTTTGAAGATTTCTCATAACAAGAATATTGAATGATGAAATGAATTCGAAAGACTTGTTTGAGAATCTGATAATGTATCAGAAAGATCAAATAATATGAATGATAATCATGAAAGGCTTAGGTCATGAAAAAAATTGTAATTTTGTCTATATGAACAAATATAAATAATCATGAAAGAATCTCTTTAGTTGAAAGAATTTATGATGATCAATAAACTTGGAATACAAATAGGAGTATTACCACTGAAAAATATTTCGTTCATGAGACATGGTAATAACAAAGATCAATAAGAAATTGTACCGGTGTATATGAATACGTGAAATTATGGAAAAGATAATGCACAAGTATTAATCTTTGGAAACACAAGGTCAGGAAATCAGTAAAGCTGATAATCCAAGAATCCTCTAAATCTTAGAGAGAGAAAGTAGAGAGAGAAACTTTGAAAGCGCAAAGAGTAATCTGTTATTGAATGTGTGTGAATCCTTACAACAACCAAAGCCCAAAGAGACTTAAATACCCTTGGCTTATACAACAGATAAAACTATCTAAACATAGTATATGACCAAGCCAATAAATACAATGATTACTATAAAATCAGACTTAACAATCTCCCCCTTAGTAATCATTGGCGCTGTGGTCTTCAATATACATCTTCTAAATCAGCATGAACCATCTAAGCGACTTTGCGAAGCAGCTTCTTGACTTTAAAAAAAAATTCTTCTCCGCATTTTTTTAAGCTCTGTTGCCTTTGTTTCCTTGACAAGACTGAATCAGTTTGTAATAAACTTGAACGAACAATTGATTCATCAGCTTTTGCTCTAGACGACACACCTCTTTTAAATGTACTTGAAGAAACTGTAGTGGTCGGATCTTGAACAACAAAGAACAATTATAGTTGAAGAAATTTGAAATCTTGAGCGAAAATCTTGTTCAGCAGATAAACATTTGAACTCTTTGTCACTTTATCATCTCCTTAACTTCTCCCCCTCATGACCTTGATGATCTGGATCAACTTGGTCATGCAAATGTTGGAGACGATACAGCTTAAGATCTGCAAAAACAGAATAAAGGAGAAAGAGGAGAGCTTTGCGCGACATGTTGGTGGCGCAAAGTGCGTTTTGCGCTAGCTGAAGGTGGCGCAAAGTGAGGTTTGAGCTACCAAATGTTGGCGCAAAGCTGACTTAAACTCAGAAATTTTACCTGAAAAGCTCTTTCACTCCCCCTACACAAATGCACTAAATATGACAATTCAAGTTAGCATTCATATAGAGAATCAGATATTCCCCCTCAAAAACAGATATCATCTTTTAGAACAATTTTCCTTTTTCACTCGCCCTCGAATAATGCACAAACCCATATAAAATATATATGAGAACACAAGAATTGAAAAATCAATGTAGAAAGAAAAATATACTGAATATGTATTTTGAAACAACTAAACATATAAAATTTTAAACACTAAACAAATTAAATTCTATTCAGTAAAATATCACAGATTAAACAATCAAATGAAATCAAATATATGTTTTTGGATACAGATACAAGTTTCATTGCATATCAAGTTAAAACATGTTCAGTTTCAAAAATTTTCATCAATATATTCAGTGTGCTAGCATGCGAACTTCGATTAGCTTCAAGAAAATTTAATTCTAAAAGTATAATAGAGAACTTTGCATGTACTCACACTAAGCCATCAGAATTTAAGATTTTCACAAATTTATAGGTTTATCGCAATGCAAACATATCACCAAGTATCATGAGATGTGTGCTCATTGGCATCTTTTAGCATTGTGCACTATGGCATCTTTACGTGAGTGTGCTCTTTGGCATCTTTTAAGCTCATGCACTTTGGCATCTTTTAATCAAAAAGTTCGGTAAGTAAAGAACATGCCGTAAACGTAACTTTCTATCTGACCCTATTGCAGGATTTGAGTCAGCCGCTCCCAGACCAGTTGGCCTTAGGGGACTAGGTGTCAAGCACCCCTTGGAACTTACTCTCCTAGATCAGAAAGGCTACATCGACACATCCTAAACCCATTCATACCAGTAGAACATGACTTTCGATATGATTCTATTGCAGGATTTGGGTTCGATCACTCCCAGATCAATTGACCTTAGGGGACCAGATGACAAGCATCCCACAGAACTTACTTTCCCAAACCAGAAAGGTCACAGGTACAAATTTTTAAACTTAGAGATTTCTGTATTTTAGAAATATAAATTTTCATCTCAATCACTCAGTTTTACATCTAAGTGCTTAGCCCATATTTTCATTACAATCCATAGTTCAGACTTTTTAGGTTTTCTAAGCATTGTAGACTATAAATATTCTGAATCACACAACTTTAAAGCAGTAACAAAAGCTACAAACATGTTGCTGACTTTTCGACTTTTAAAAGACTTGAAAATTGAACATATAAAACTTTAATATAAACAAAGCAACTTGAAAATTTATCCTAGACACACATTTTATTCAAAAGAAACAAAATTGTAAAACTTTTACTTTATAGAATAAAATTTGTAAAGATTTAAACTTTTAAATTCAAATGCCGAATTTTGAAAGCAGAAAACTAATTTTTTTTAATAAAACGGCAATTTGGTATTTAGTTAGAACAAAATAAAGTTCAATAATATTATCTTCCACATAATGTATAATAAATTGTGTCTCAAATTAAAAAATTTGGGTTGTACAAATTCAAAAGAGGGTTAAACTTGCTCAGATTTTTGAAAAACTTTTGAGAAAACTGGAATATCATCAAATATAGAGATAAATGCAGCGGAATTAAAATAGATGTACTCACAGTTTCTCAATAGTCAGAAGCTAAAATCTTTGAAGAACGAGTCCTAGACTGATATGTCTAGAAGTCGTTGTCCATTGAAGTACGGGTTCTGAGCTTAAGTACTCAAAAGCCAACTTTCTCTTACTCCCCCTTGACATTAGATGCCTGCAACTTAGAAGCAATTTGAGATTTTGGTACCCACTTGAATTTGGTCCCATGTTTGTTAGTTGCATTTCTTATGGGGAAATATTTGTAAGATTTGACAGATAAAGCATGAGAGATATTATCAGAATAATAAACATATGAATCAGAAGAAAAGAAAGCATAATCATCTGAACTCGAATCAGAAGAAAAATATGAGACATTTTTGGAAATTTGAATCATTTGCTTTACTGAATATTTGGAAATTTTATTACACACAGCAAATGAATCACTTTTATAAAGTTTGTCTACATATCGATCTTCATCAGTCGTAGAATCATCTGATATCCGCTTGGCTCGCCATATCTGCTTTGTAGACTTGTTCAAAGTCCTATCTGAAATAATTGAAGCAGAAGAATTAGAATTATCAGAAATGACTGACTCTTGTTTCTTTGACTTCTTTGACCTTCTTCTTTTACGCTTAGGTTTATAATAATCATCATTGAGCGTAAAAGAATCATCAAGAATTTTCGTTTTAAGATTAGAATCAGAAGAAACAATTTTACCTAAGGCACCCAACTGATCAAGCAATAAATCTGAACTAACCTCGGAGTCAGAATTTTTTTGAGAAAAGATGTTAGAATTTGAAACTTCCTTTTTGTTTTCTTGAAAAACAGAAGAATGGCCAAAAACAAAATCTTGATTTTGAAAAAATAAATGTTCTTCAAGACTTGACGTCATGAAAGAAAGAATAACATCAGATTCAATTTCTTTTAAAATATTTTGATCTTCCATTTTATCTTCAAGATCAAAGATTTTGCCTTCTAAAACTAATGGAGGAGTATATCTCTTAGAATCATAAATGATTGGAGAGATATTTTCCTTATCAGACTTAGTAGCATAAACATCAACAAAATCATCAGACATTGAAGACTTAATGGGATCATTTAAGCTTTTTCGGCCTTTCCTTGATTTATCAGGAAAATATTTGGCATTTTCGCTTGTATAAACAAAAGGAATTTCCTTTTTCTTATTATTCATCCATTTCTCATTTTCGATTTCTAATACTTGCTTTTCATTCATCCAATCAATTTTAAATTGAGGAGCATATTGAGCAAGTGTTAGATAATCGTATTTATATAAAGTTGGGGATTTTTCTATCGCATCATCTAAACAATGTGGATTTTCAAAACCAAGTCCCCAATTTTCTTTTAAAGCCTCATCATTCCTTGGTTTATTCATGAGAATTGTTTGCTCAGATTGATTCCTTCGATATAACTTTTCTTCTAACTTATTTATTTTATCCGAAAAATCATCTTTTAATTTGGTCATTTCAGTCAAAGACTCAAGATAAGTCTTATTTGAATTTTCCAAATCATCTAATTTCTTATGAAAGATTTCTTTAGTATGAACCAAAATAGATTTTTCATCTTTCTAAGAAATTTTCAATTTGTCAATCAAATCTGACTTTTCTGAATTTAAATTCTTTTCAGATAATAACTTCGAGTGAAGATCAGATAAAGCAGTTATAATAATAGTCATCTGAGAAGAAATGAAGTTGTAATCAAACTCAGAAATTACCTCATCTTCATCAGTATCATCATCATCATCAGTCTGATCATCTCCGATGAAGCACATTTGAGCAATCTCCACATTACTAGCTTCATCATCGGAGTGATCCAGCCAAAATTCTTCTTCCACCAGCAAAGTAGTTCCATTCTCTCTTTTGTCAGCTAATTACAGTTTCTTCCGATAATAAGCAGAATCCCGAACTACATTCACTCGACAATCCTTTGACATTCTTTGACCCGGTTAAAGCAGGCAGCATCTTTCTTAGCCTCGGGCACTTTGACATTCTTTGACCCGGAATTTAAGCGAAGATTGTTGGATCCCGACAGAGGTTGGAACTTTTTCTGATAATGTTGTGAGAGAAGGATCATTGCTTTCTGAAGAGCCTCGCCATCATCAGTAGCCCCGTTGTAAGCATTATCAGACAATGCTTGATCAGCCAGTTGGCTCGTTAGAAGTGCAACCGGGTCCACTGTCTTCTTGTAATTCTTTTCAATTTTGGCCTTCTTCTTAGTGACTATGCATTCATCAGTCATCAGAATCTCGTACAACTCTTGGATTTGTATTGAAGATATCCTGACATCATTCCTCAAGCGATGACAAGCTTTGTTCCATTACGGTTGAAGTGCATTGAAGAATTTCAGATTTGTTTCCAGCTCAGTCTTTTCCACTTTAATTTTTCTCAGATCATTAATCACAGTGCAAAATCTGTCAAAGATAACCTTCAAAGATTCATTGTCCTTTGCCTTAAATTCCTCAAAATTATTCATGAAACGTGTCTGGCGTATTTGAGTAGCAACTGATGACCCAAGCATGATCTTTTCTAATTGAGTCCACATCATATTTGGATCATGCTTGAAACAATCTATTCGATTGTAAATAGAGTTAGGCAGTGCTAGCATCAAATTAGACTTTGCTTCTCGATCGGCTTCTTCGCGTGTAATTTCTTCAGCGGTCAAAGGAGTGTCATTTTTAGGTCTGATGAACGGTCCTTCAGAAAATGACTTCATCATATTTTCTCCGTTAGCCTGACGCTCAATGAAATTAATGAACCGATCTTGCCACTGAGTGAACTCATCTTCATTGATTAAAACTGGTGGACGAGTATCTGTTCCCAATTGCATCATGAGATCACTTTTGTAAAACTGAGCTTGAAAAGCAAACTTGGCAGAATCCATGGAGACAGAAAAAATTTCTAAGTCTGGAATGAACTGGCGCAAACTAGACGTTTGCGTGAGAGTAAGCTGGCGCAAATGAAGATTTGCATGAACTGTGGGTGACGCAAACTAGGTTTTGCATGAGAAGCCAATGGCGCAAACTGAGTTTGAGTGAAACACTGATGGCGCAAACTTTAGTTTGCGTGAGAAGAATCTGGCGAGAACTATACTTCACACTTCGAACTGATGACGAAAACCTGACTTAGCGTGAGACTTGGGTGGTGAGAACTTTACTTTGCGCGATACTTAGAAGACGCAAGACTTGCTTTGTGTGAAGCTTTGGTGACGCAAAGCTTTCTTTGCGTTAGACTAAGGAGACGCAATCCTTGACTTTGCTCGAGAAGACAATCGCGCAAACTTTGAGTTTGCGTGATAAACTGTAGACGCAAAATTGACTGAACTTGACAAGATGAACTGGCGCAAAGATGATGATCTCGCGCAAACTTTGAATCTGGCGCAAACCGCTGAAAATCAAGAAAAAACACTAAATTCGATTATAGATTAGAAATTAAAGATGATTTCTTCCACAGATATGATCGAAAACTGATTTGAAACAACTTTTATTCAAACAAAACGATCATAAACCACAATTTCAAGAATTTGAAAATCAAACAGTACGCAAAAACGGTTTTATTTAAGAATTCGAAAATCTTCAAAATTGATCAACAAAACTTGATTTTCTTGCAAATTGATGTGAATCAAAAGAGTTTTACTACCAAAAACGGATCCAACAAACCATTTTTCAAAGAAATTTGATTAAAAACAAGTCCGAATTTGATGAAAAATCCAAAAACGAGATTTTCTTGAAAAATTCAAGAAAATCAATCAAATTTTCAGATTAAATCACAAATTCAAATTATGAAAAACAAATCTCTCAGATTTAGATTGGCTCTGATACCAATTGATAATCCAAGAATCCTCTAAATCTTAGAGAGAGAAAGTAGAGAGAGAAACTTTGAAAGCGCAAAGAGTAATCTGTTATTGAATGTGCGTGAATCCTTACAACAACCAAAGCCCAAAGAGACTTAAATACCCTTGGCTTATACAACAGATAAAACTATCTAAACACAGTATATGACCAAGCCAATAAATACAATGATTACTATAAAATCAGACTTAACAAAAGCTCATATATGAAAACATTTAAAATCCAACTTCTAAATTCATAAAATATGTTTGAGAATAGAGAAGTGGTTTGAACATTTAGAAAAAACATTTTCATACTTAAAAGTTGTTCTTCTTTCAAGTAATCTGAGTTTGAGATCAGTAGATACTTACATTCGGCATAAATCTCATAACTCCTCAAATCATGAGACATTGATTTAAAATCAGATAAGCTCCACCTTAACATGTGCAAAATATGTTTCTTTGGACAAAATCTGCACATATGACAAGACTTAGACCAGAAAATCCTTAATCAGTAAAACGAGTTCTGAATTACTAAGAAAAGTAAATTCAGAAGTCATAGTTGTTGAAGAACGAGTCATGATCTGAAGTCAAAATCTCTGAATTACGAGTTCTAAACTAATTTGTTTAGAAGTCTGAAACATTGAAGATTGAGTCCTTGACTGATTTGTCTAGAAGTCATAATATCTTGCTCCCCTGCAAATATGTATAAAAGAAATATTATTGATAAGCACAAATAAAATCCATAAATATGAAACTCTTCCCTTGAAAAATAAGTATAAAGTTTAGTGTTAGATAAAACATTGAAAGAACCGGTACTCCTCTTCGAATCTCTTGGGTTTTCCAGTCATGTATCTGTAATAATTCTGGCATTCAGCACTACACATGATAAACCTGCAAAAAAAATTAAGTAGATTTTGGTACCCAACGGAACTTAGGTCCTGGTTTGTTAGATGTAGATACATTTGAATGAACTTGATAAGTACCATACCAATTATGAACTTGATATTTGTTTACAAATTCATTTGTCCCACAGTAAGAACAACACATTTTCTTTTGAGCTAACCTAAGTAGATAATTTTTAGAATAAACTACATTAGGTTTAACAAAATAATTAGCATGAAACACTTTGTTCTTTTTGGCATTTGGTATTGGAACAAATGACTTTGAAACTTTCTTTTCAGGTGAAAATCCTTTTACCCTCCATTCCATGTTGACAGGTTTAAAGACTGGAATGTTATTATTGAACCATCAACAGAATGATCATAGAAAATGTTAGAAGTACGAATCTAATCATTTGATTTGATTAACCTTTGTGGAGAAACAGTTGTATGATGTGAACTTGAAGCAGCTTTGAAAGAACATTCAGAGTCAATTGAATCATCCAATGGTGATTATACAATTAGTATCCAGACTCTTTCGTTCAGTCAATTCCACCTTGAAAGTGATTTCCTCAAGTTCTTTGACCTTGGAAGTCAAACTGTTCCTTTCTTCAATAAGTAGATCAATCTTCTTCTGAAAAATCAGACTTTGTAATTTGCTCTCTCATAGCATCTATAGATAAGTCAGATAATTTCTTTGATAGCTTACTCATCTCTGTCTCAAACATCTGTCTTTCATTCTCAAACTCCTTTTCTATATATTTTCTCTTCTCAGATATCTTTTTGAAATATACAACATTTTTCTGTTCAGTCATCTTCTTTTCTCTCTAAAAAATCTTTCTTTGTTTTACCAATAACTTTTCCATATCAGATATCTTCAATGAAAGTTTAACAAACTTTTTTTCAAAAGTTTTTTTCTTCATCAAAACTATAAATTTCCTTCTCAAACTTATGTCTTTTAATTATCAAAACCTTCCGAAAATCTGAAACTTGTTTTGAATGTTTTAAACTCTTATGTTCAAAAGTTTTTCTTCCTTCTGTCTCATCAGCAATTTCCTTTTCTAAATCTAATATTCTCTTTTTCAATTCAAAGTTTTCACTCTCCAAAACTTTTTCTATTTATTTAGTCTTCTTTTGGTCAGCCTCTATCTTCAGATTTGAAACCTGTTTCACAAGATCTAGATTAGTTTTCTCCAAAGTACATTTTGTCTTCTTTGTCATAAATTTCCACATAATTCGCAAGAGTAATCTTATCATCTCCCAAACTCTTAATGTATTCCAGATTTTTCTGATCTCTTCCCTCATAAGCTATAACCTCGTCTTTTAAAGTTTAAAGTTTGAATGATGGATGTATACTATAACTCCAATGATTTGAAAGATTTGATATTGTTACCTAAAGCAAAATGATCGTTAACAGAAACTTCGATTAGAAGTAGAATTGTGTAGGGGGGAGCATCAGACGGGTTTGGACGGGTTCGGGTGGAGTAGGTTAGAACCCAACACGGGTTTCGGGGTTGGGTAAAGAGACCCGACCTTCATGATTTTGGGGTGGAATTTGTTCGGTTTCGGGTGGAAATCGGATAGGATGGGTTTGGGTGGGTTCAATTAAAAATCTGCTTGTATTGTTTGTCCAGTTGAAGCTTCTAGTCCAGGTATTGTGAGCATGCATAACCTAAAAATCCTATGCAACATATAGGAGATCAGGACATGTATGATGTATATGTATGCTTATATACAGACCACCTCTTATGCAACATGGATTGTAAAAAGAATAAGTATTCCCATTTTCCAAACCAATGCATGATTTTTGATGCATGCATGTGTAAGTTCTAACATAATGATGCTTCACGAATATATGATTCCTATCAATGCATACATATATAAGTTGTAAAATAGTAATAGTAAAATTTTGGGTTTTCGGGCGGGTTCGGGTGGAGGGTATGCAAACCCAACCCAAAACTTACAATCCTATTAAAATTTCGGTTTTCGGTCTTCGGGTTTTAATTAAAATCGGGTCTCGGTTTAAACCACAAAATTCGGTTCGGGTTGGGCGGGTTCGTTGGGTTAGTTCGGGTTTTGCTCAACCCTAGGATTTTGCACATATGATCAAGACAAACTCACACTTAACAAAGTACAAGGATTGAAAGTGGACAACTTCCAAATTTCAAATCCAGGAACTAAACTTGACAAAAGATGAAACTTTAAAGTTGCAAGGACCAAAAGTGACAAAATATGAAACTTGAAAGTCCAAGGATCAAAATTGACATAGTATGAAACTTGAAAGTTCAAGGGTCAAAGTTGACAATGTATGCAACTTGAAAGTACAGGACGTGAAAGTGACAAAATGAAACCGAAACTAACTAATTAATATAATGGAAAAGGACTAAATCTGAAAAGAAAATTGACAAACACTTAACCCTAACTGATATAACTGACCTTAACAGAAAAAGGACTAAAACTGAAAGAAACTTAACGGACTTAACGGAAAACTAACGGAAAAAGAACCAAAAAATGTAACAAAAACTAACTGACTCTAATGAACACTTAACAAAACTAATACTTAACAAACTTAACAAAGACTTAATGGAAATGGACTGAAAATGTAACAAAACTAACAGACAACTAACTGAATAGTGACTAACTAGACTAACTGACACTTAGCGGACAAGGACCAAAAATGTCAGAAATCTAACGACACACTAACTGAACAGTGATGATACTGTTCATCATTTTCAACCTCTCGATAGAATCTGCAAAACTCGATATGAATTGTTTCTTTATGCTGCATATGCTTTATTTAATGTTTCTCAACTATTCTTAACACCAAAAACATTACATGATCAATCATGAAAGCATGTATCATGCGACAAAGTTTTGACTTAGAAATTTTTTTATGTATCCTTCAGCGTGCGATAAAACCTTCAACCTATGTTGTGCGATAACTTTTGACATGCAGTGTGCGACAAAAAACTCAAGCCACCATGCGATAACTTTGAATGTATACGTCGTGTGATAAGTTCCCACAGTAGCCAAGTTTGACTAACAAGAATGTTGAGTTAACTTTAGTTACCTGCCATAGAAATGAAGATGTGAATGAGTTTATGTGACAAATATGCAAATTCAAAGTAAACTTAGGGAGCTTTAAATGTAAGTTCAGCGATAACGATGAAGATTCAAAGAAAAAAAAAATGCAACAGTGCTTCGCCAAAATTTTCAAGATTATATCTCTGCCGGTAAACTTCACCAGATCCATGTTTTTGTCGACAACCTCCAATTCATCAAGAGAGATGAAAATCTCCGAATCTATTCCACCAACAACTATATGTGGATTCAAAAGAAATTCATGTGATATTCATGAATCTGTCGAAGAACAATGAATCCCAAACAATGATTCACAATTGCTTATGTCGATGGTTTCAAAAAAAACCCCACTAAACAACTTGAATTTCTTAAATCCTTTAGATGAAAACAATTTGAAATGAATAGAAACAAAAATTTGTGAAAAAAGATTTCACCAAACAATCAACAAATCATCCAAAAATCGATCAAAAATATGAAGAACATAAAATTTTCAAAAAATCAAGATTTTGATCAAAAAATTGATTCAATCAACCAAATCGATTGTAGAAATCGATTTGTTATTGATTAACAATGATTAATCCATCATTTCCAATAAGAATCCAAACAAAAATTTGAAGATTTGAGAAATTTTCAAAAAATATTCTAGAAAACCCAAAAACTCTTCAAATCTTTCAAAAAGTTTGCACAATTCAATCCGTTCCAAGATGTAATACCAATTATGAATCCCTTTGAGATCAAGTAACAATGTATTGCAAGTATTTCTTTATTGACATTGAGAGAAAGTTACAAGATTAAGAGTTAGATCTATTTTCTCCTTCTACTTTCTCTCTCTAAAAAAGTCTCTCAAGATGAACGTATGAGTATGAACAATTAGGATGCTCTACTAGATTAGAGAGAGAACAAAGATATTTATACCTACTATCTATTACAAGCATTAAAACTAAGACCATTGACTTTTTAAACATAACAAGTTTGACTTTGACTTTCTCTTCTTTATCTTTGACTTTGACTTCCAAGCTTTAACTTTTGACCTCAAGCTTTGACTTTTTAATCTTCAACAAAGTATACTCATTTAGTGATCTCGGATACAATTATATTTGACCTAACATGTCTAAATGTGATTTCTTACAGTAATGGTTATTTATGTGAGTTATATGCATATTTGGTGCATAAACCTTTATAAATCTTTGGGAAATGCATAATATTGGATTGTTTGCTATTTCAAGATGTAATTCTTATGAGTTGAGGTCTTTTGATGATTTCTTACAACAAATGGTGGTTCATTTGACTAGTCTATACTTTTGGCACTTGATTTGCATAAATAATTAAAAAAAAAGCATAATATTTGACTTATTTCGACATTTTATGTGATAATCATATGAATTGTGGATTTGGATAAATTTCAACCATGTACAATGGCCTTTTGTGAGTTGTTGATCAACTGATTTAATTGAAACATTGACTGCTAATGTTTGCATAGATCACTCAAATTATATGTTGTTAGGTACATTTGATCCTACAAGTTATAAATTACCAAGATCATAATTCTATTGCTAACATCTTATGCATGAGGGTTAATTGTTTTATTGTTCTTCAAGTGAGAAGTTTTGATGTTCTTGTATTTAACCTAGATGGGTATGCACCAATTCAATGTTAGGGTCTTGTGGTGGTAATCGATAGAGTCGTATAGGGGGCATTGTTTTTGAGTGAAACTCATCTACAAAATGAGTAGGCATTCAGATCATTTCGGGGTCTTGCGGTGGAACTGAGACAGTGGTATACAGGGACCATTGATCTAAGGTGAAACTCGATAATATTGCTACATAACTTACTTATATGTTACCGCCTCATTTAATAGAAGTGGGTCTCCCACGTTATCGTTAGATGTAATAAATATTTTAAAATACAATACTAATGGTGGTTTTCAAAGAAGAGTTTTATGTCGTGAATATTTTTCAAATGAGAGAAATTGTTATTCAAGGACCTCTTTTCACAATTATTGTTTTAAACTTGCCATATAAAGTACTTGAAATCACTACACTTTAAGCCTGACATTTTTCTTGTTGACATGCATATTAAGTCCTTGTAATGGTGAAACTAGTGATGTTTGAGGAGAGTGTTGGTGATATTTAGAATAACCTGAGCGGATGGCATTTTGAGGCGCCACTCATTTATGAAAATAGTAGATTTTCATGGATATTAGTAGCACCTACTATTATCTAGTTATAGTTGAAATTTGAATATCAAGTTGTAAACTCTGATACTTTCACTAATGTTCGACACCGCGCGTTGCGCGGTGACGATAAATTTTTTGAAAATATTGAAGTTAAATGGGCGATAATCACATATCATATATTAAATTAATAGGAATCGATATTAGACTTGATATGAAGACGTTTCATCATCCTCGGTTGTTTCTTTTGATATATATAATTAATTAAAAAGTTATACATCATCAAACTTTGTATTTGGCTCAAAATGATAAAAGAAATATGTGAGACTAATGATTATAATCATGAGGTGTATTATGAGAATTGTTTTGTCGTAACTCATAATTAATATATCGATTTATATTCCCTACATATATTCCTATAAAATATTTGATTTACCATGCAAATGTGATGTTACATAGTTTTGCATAATTGCGAGACATTTTGCTAATTTCCTTACATTTGTTGTAATGTACTCGTTTGCAACTTTGACCAAAAACCCTCCTCGAAATCCTTCCTTCCCAAACCTACAATTTCACGAAGAGTAACAATACTCGTCAGTATTGTCACCACTTCAACTCTAGGCAAGTCTGATTGAGTTGTTAATTTTTCATTTCATTTGTTCGAGTTTTTTCGATTGGCTTAAGACTGTTTCTTGATAGTTTGGTTTCTCAATATACATAGTTTGATTTCAATTTAAATTAAAAAAATGAAACCAAAATAATTTATATATTATAATTGTAGTAAGCTTATGATTTTTCTCGTTTTCTTTTATACATACTGATTCTAATAAGTTTTAGTTCTAATTATAATTTTTATTATATATATTAATTCTAGATTTTTTATTTTACTTTATGTATTGAACATAATTGGTGATATTAATTGTAATATTTTTTTAGTCTAACAATATGGGAAAAAAAACGAATAATATAATAACAAATCACATTTTTTGAATAACATACTTCTACATAAACTTTCATGTCTTCAACTTTCATCCTCTTCATCATCCATCAAATGAACTTCAAGAATTTCATTTTATTTATCATTGCAACTTTATAAGTCAAATCAATTGAGAAATAAAAGAAAGTAAATGAATAAACAAATCAAGAGTTGAGGGTTAAACTCATATATGCAAATTTATAATAAAAAAACCCCCAAGTTAATAATGAATTTATACATTTTTCATATAGGGGTATAAAAGTCTTTAACATATTAAACATTTAAAAAATCAAAAAGTTGAGAAAATTGGAAAGGTGAATTCTAGCAACACCCACTCGAAAACATATCTCTTAGTCTAACAACTTATCACCTCATCTCTCTATGTTTCTCTTTTTACATATAGATATAGAATATAGATATAGATAGATATCGATATATCAATTTTAATAAACTCTCTATATGTTTAGTTATATATTTATGTATATAAATAAGAAAAAAAATGAAAGGCTTCCTCATTTTCTCTTTAGTTTTCATAAATAAAATTTATTAATGAATAAAAGTGTTATCATTTAATAATTAATGAATAAAAGTGTAATCAGTACTAAAAAATATTCAAAACCTAAAGAGAAAATGAAATGTTTGTTCACTTAATAACAATTTTTATTTAAAAAATAATTCAAAAACTTGAAAAAATTGAAAACTATGAATCAGTCTTTCTCAAGAAGTCACATCATCTCTCCATGTTTTTTTTAATATAAGTTTTTTAATTTTAAATTAATTTAAATTTAGTGAAAATAGAAAGTAATATTTGAAGCTTTCTTAAGATGTTACCATCTTTTGAAAAATTAAATATAAAACTAAGTTTTAGAGAACTTGTAAATAAGCAACATACAAGTTAAAATGAAAATCTAGAAGTAAGAAAAACTTTTAGCCCATACAAACCGAATCTACAAACATTTTCATCAAAAAAATATTTCGACGTTTGATAATTAAAAAAATTTGTACTTTCTCAAAAGACACACCTTTGATGAATATACAAACGTGTATCATAGACTTTGAGTGTCAATATCAAAAGCCAAAGAAATGATCCCTAAAACATCAAATCCTTGTAATGATTTGAACTTTTCTGCTAAGATTTGAACATGATTTCTTGAGGATAAATTCATACACTTTAAATTATCATAGCAATGACAACGTTAATGTCAATAGAAAAAATCAATGCCACTTGAAGTAGTCAAAACTTGATGCGATGTATCAATCATGTATAAACGGTTATTGTTAATGAATTTTTATGAGATATTGTAATCACAAAATATCAAAATTTAATTTGAATATATATGATTCGTTCATGAAGACAATCATGTACTATGATAACAACAAATACAACAGTATTGAAAAAAACGAATGATATAATAACAAATCACCTTTTTTGAAGAACATAATTCTACATACTTGTAGAGAAACTTTCATGTCTTCAACTTTCATCCTATTCATCATCTATCAAATGAACTTCAAGAATTTCATTTTATTTATTATTGCAACTTAAAAAGTCAAATTAATTGAGCAATAAAAGAAAATAAATGAAGAAGCAAATCAAGAGTTGGGGGTTAAACTCATACATGAAAATTTATAAATAAAAAAACCCAAGTTAATAATGAATTTACACATTTTTCATATAGGAGTATAAAAGTCTTTAACATAATAAACATTTAAAAAAATAAGAAAGTTAAGAAAATTGGAAAACATATTTCTTACTCTAACAACTTATCACCTCATCTATTTATGTTTCTCTTTTTACATATAGATATAGAATATAGATATAATAGATATAGATTTATCGATTTTAATAAACTTTCTATATGTTTATAAATTCCCAATTTTATTTAGTTATATATTTATGTATATAAATAAGAAAAAAATAAAAAGCTTCCTCATTTTCTCTTTAGTTTTCATAAATAAAATTTATTAATGAATAAAAGTGTCATTATTTAATATTAAAAAATATTCAAAACCTAAATGTAACAACCCAAAACTTCCAACAATAAATATAAACGATTAATAAAAAATTCATGCCAAAACGGCCCCAAGTCTACAATGAATTTCAAGGTTTGCAGTAAGGCAACCTATCACACAACTGAGAATAAACGCAACTAATTTAAGGAAATCTTTTAGAGTCGGGTACCGCTCACACCTTCTCTTTGCCTTTACCGGATCCTCCTATTTCGCGTCTACCTGAAAAGGTTTTTAGTTTTGAAAGAGCGAGGGTTAGGTCTAGTGAGCCCCCTCTAAATACAGTTACCACCAACAAAGTAAGGAAAAGATTTATAATAAAATAAACAAATTAAGTTATAAAATCAACATCAAATTTTCAACCACACTTCTGGCATACACTACCGTCACCCAAAGGTAATGGCGTGTCTGGCTCATACTGCCTTAGCTGGGACCCCCCCCCTGGTATAAGCTCAGGCGGGCCACACCCCCCGACTTTGGCCATACAACTCACAAAAATGTATGCATACATTTAACCAACAATAAAAGCATAAACCATGTTTATAAGAAAGCTTGCATGTATAAAACTCACATAATAAAAGATGCTTTAAAATAACTTCCACACGTATTCAACCACTTTATTATCGCAAAAGCATTTAGTTAGAAAACTCACCTACCGTCCTGCAATAAAATCCCCACACTTGAAATTGTTCCGATCGCAGATTCCTAAAGCATAAAGTAGGATTTTCGATAAGTTACTGGGTTACTCTCAACTACAGAACTACTAGGATCCGACTAATGGAACCCCGAGAAACATGTTTCGGTCCAAAGGAATCTTCCCCAGGTTCACCCGTATCGGACTCTCCAGGATCGCCCGTGTCGAGTGGACCGGTGTCACCCGACCTCCTCACCCTCGGGGTCACCCGGTGGTCACCAACCCGGGGTCACCCGACTAACCTAAGCCCGGGGTCGCCCGGTTCCCATTCCAGTGCCTCACAGCAGCGAGAGTGCAGCCAAAGGTTTTCGACCGCTGCAAACTCGAATTCAATCGACCCAATTCGGCTGGGGATTAAATCCCACCAACAAAACTCTAATCCACCCTCCCCCTTGGTTGATTAAAATCACCCCCTTTATGAAACGAGTTCACATTCAATCGATAACTATCCATAACCCTAAACTCAACATTTCTCAAAAGAGATTCAGGGATTCTACAGCATTTCCAAACGACTAAACCATGCTTAAAACATAACAACCAATCAAGAGAAGGAGTTAGGGGATTACCTTGATGGAGATTGAAGAAACCTTGAAACCTCAATGAAATCCCTTTCTTTGTTGTCTTTCCTTCTCAAATCTCCTTCTTCCTTTCTTGACAAATGAAAACTCTCGGCCACCCAACAAAATGAGATAGCCTCTAGGGTTAAGTCCCCTTTTATTCCATCTTTACACTTTAGCCCCCAAACTTTAGACTTTTCAATAAATTTACACTCAACTTCATAACTTATTCGAATCTCAACACGGTTATTACAATATTCCCCCCCTCTCAAAAGAATTTCGTCCCCGGAATTCCTTTGTTGAACAGACTGGGATATTGGGACCTCATGTCCGCCTCCACTTCCCACGTTGCCTCTTGCCTCCTGTGGAATTTCCATTGCACCTTTACTAAACAGATTTCTTTATTCCTCAGCTTCTTCACTTTATGATCCAAAATGGCCACTAGTTCCTCAATAAAGCTTAACTTCTCATCCACGCGCACTTCGTCTAATAGTACTTCCACATCGTCTTCGGTTAGACACTTCTTCAAATTTGATACGTGAAATATAGGGTGTACTACTCGCAGTTCATCGGGTAAATCGAGTTTGTAAGCCACTTGTCAAATACGCTCGCTTATCACAAAGGGCCCAACAAATCTTGGTCTCAACTTTCCTTTCTTTCCGTAACGTACTACGCCTTTCCAAGGTGAGACTTTTAACAACACCTTGTCCCCCACTTGAAACTTTAATGGTTTCCTTCGCTTATTTGTGTACATTTTCTGGCGGTCTTGTGATGTTCTCAACCTTTCTCAAATCTGGTTCACCTTATCGACTGTCACTTGCACTATCTCCGGACCTGTTAATTGTCGTTCTCCCACCTCGTTCCAACACAAAGGTGTTCTACACTTGTGACCGTACAACGCTTCAAATAGTGTTGCTTGAATACTGGTGTGATAACTGTTATTATAGGAGAACTCTATCAACGGTAGGTGAACTTCCCACGAACCTTTGAAGTCGATCGCACATGCTCGAAGCATGTCTTCTAGCGTTTGGATGGTTCTTTCGCTTTGGCCATCCGTTTGAGGGTGATATGTAGTACTCAGCTTGAGTTGCAAGCCCAACTCTCTTTGTAGACTCCTCCAAAACGATGATGTGAAACGTCCATCCCGATCTGATACTATAGACGACACTCCATGCCTGGTTACAATCTCGTCAATGTACAATCTGGCCAACTTCTCTAATGGATACGTCTCCTTAATTGGCAGGAAATGAGCTAACTTGGTAAGTCGATCCCCTATCACCCAAATGGCGTCGTACCCTTTAGGTGATCGCGGAAGTCCCATGACAAAGTCCATCGTGATTTCATCCTACTTCCATACTGGTATTTCCAACGGTTGCAGCTCCCCGTAAGGTCTTTGATTCTCCGCTTTCACCTTTAAACACGCCAGGCATCGCTCGACGAAGTAAGTGATGTCTTTCTTCAAACCCCACCACCAATAACTCTGCTTCAGATCTCGATACATCTTATTGGTTCCCGGATGAATGGAATAACAAGACTTATGCGCTTCTTCCAACACTTTCTTCCAAAGGTCGCCCAATTTCGGAACCCACACTCGATCGCCAAAACACCTCATTCCGCGATCGTCCACGGTTAATGCGGTTACAGTTCCTACAATCCACTGGCTCTTCAAGTTTTCACCCTTGAGCGCTTCCTCTTGGAACTTCTTGACTTCCTCCAAGAAATTGGATGTTGCTTCAACTCGAAAGACTACTACCTTCGTCGGGTCTACTCACTCCTTCTGACTTAAGGGGTCGGCCACCACATTTGGTTTTACCCGGATGGTAAAGAATCTCACATTCATAATCGCTTAACAGCTCCATCCATCTACGCTATCTCATATTTAATTCCTTCTGGTTGAATAAATGTTGGAGACTCTTGTGGTCAGTATAGATCTGACACTTAACTCCATACAAGTAATGTATCCAAATCTTCAAAGCGAAAACTACCGTAACTAATTCCAGGTCGTGCTTCGGTTAGTTCTTCTCGTGCTCCTTCAACTGGCGGGATGCATAAGCAATTACTTTGCCTTCTTGCATTAGCACGCACCCTAGGCCCAACTTTGAAGCATCACTGTAGATCACAAATCCTTCAGATCCGTTAGGTAGGGATAAGATAGGTGCACTACTTATGCTTTCCTTCAATTTACTGAATGCATTCTCTTGAGCTTTAGCCCATACAAAATTAACGTTTTTCCTTGTTAGGGCAGTTAACGGTGTGGCTATCCTCGAGAAGTACTGGATAAATTTTCGATAATAGCCCGCCAATCCAAGGAAACTTCTTACTTCCGATGGCGATTTCGGCGCTTCCCAATCTTTGATAGCTTCAATCTTAGCCGGATCAACCTTAATTCCATCTTCCGACACCACGTGCCCTAGGAATTGCACCTCCCTTAACCAAAATTCACATTTTTAGAATTTGGCATACAACTTCTCGTGCTTGAGCAATTCTAACACTGATCGCAGGTGTGCCTCGTGCTCACTCATGGACCGTGAATAAATTAGTATGTCATCAATAAAGACAATGCCACACTTGTCCAAGAGTGAACTACACACTCTATTCATCAGGTCCATGAATACTGCTAGAGCGTTAGTCAAACCAAAGGGCATGACTAAGAACTCATAGTGCTCGTATCTTGTGCGAAAGGCAGTCTTAGGCACATCCTCCTCTCTCACCTTTAGCTGGTGATAGCCCGGTCTCAGGTCTATCTTCGAAAAGTGGCTCGCTCTTTGCAACTGATCAAGTAGATCAACAATTCTGGGAAGCAGGTACTTATTCTTGATTGTTACCTTATTAAGCTCGCGATAGTCTATGCACATCCGCATAGACTCGTCCTTCTTCTTAACGAACAACACCGGCGCTCCCCACGGTGATGTGCTGGGACGAATAAACCCCTTGTCGAGCAGCTCTTGCAGTTGGGTCATCATTTCCTTCATTTTGCCTGGTGCCAAACGGTAGGATGCTCTTGCAATAGGTCCTGCTCTGGGCATCAGGTCTATTCGAAATTCCACTTGTCGATCTGGGGGTAGAGCGGTTAAATCTTTCGGAAACATCTCCGGGTATTCTCTTACTACCGGAACCGACTCCAATCCATTCTTCTCCTTCCTAGCGTCTAAAACGTATGCTAAGAACCCCACACACCCTTTCCCCAGACACCGTCTAGCCTTGATCATCGAGATCAAGCACGACTTCCTATCTCGACGATCGCCATATACTACTACCTCTTCCTTATCAGGCAAAGCTATACGGATCAACTTCTTATTGCATACTATATTGGCATCATTAGACGCTAACCATTCTATCCCCACGATAACATCAAATTCCCCCATACCCATCGGGTATAGCCGTAACGGGAACTAATGACCGTCGATGTCAATTCTACACCCTTCGAATACTTCCCTAACTAAGACTCGACTATCATCCACTACTTCTACCTCAAACCCATGACTAAGCTTCTTGGGTTCCACATGCAATTTATGAACAAAGTTTGGCGACACAAACGAACGGTTTGCGCCCGAATCAAACAACACCTTAGCAAATAGCGAGTCTATAGGGAAAGTACCTATCACCATATTGGGTGTTTCCACCGACTCCTCCGTTGTCATATTAAATGCCCTAGGCCTCGCCCGAGCTGGCTCCACCTTCCTCTCTCCTCCTTTTCCTCCAAATCCTCCGACTGCTCCCTTCTTCAACTGTGGACAATTGGTCTTGATATGATCTGGAGAACCACATTGATAGCAAGACCTCGGCCCTTGACAATCCCGAGCCATATGCCCCAACTTCCCACATTTAAAGAAACCTTCACGATCCATCTTACACTCCCCTTTATGCTTACGGTTAAATTTACCGCACAGCTTGGTCTGAAACCTTGGCGTCACCCGCTGGTCAGATCTTGTACCTTTAAACTTCTTAGGGTCACGAACTGGCCCTTCCCATTTTCTCTTTTCACCACTCTTCTCATACATCTGACGCGCTTTATCTTTCTCAGTCATCTCGGCCGCGTTAACGGCTGCTTGAAAGGTGTTGGGTTCTTGTGCGGCCACCAATTCTCGGATATTGCTTCTCAGCCTAAACAAATACGTGTCCACCCGACGTTCCTCGTTCGACACATAGATTTCAGCAAAACGAGCCTTTTCGAGGAACTTCGTCGTATACTCACGAACCGTCATTTCTACTTGCTCCAAGTTCAGGAATTCCTCCTCCAGCTTCTTAACTGCTACTAAAGGACAAAACTGTCGCTTGAACTTGGCAACGAAAGTCTCCCAATCCATCCCCTTTGCCGCCTTTGAACCCTTGCCTCTAGTTTCTGCCTCCCACCAAAACACGACATTGTCTCTCAGCATGGACAATGCAAACACGAACTTATCTTCTTCAGAACACTTACAGGTATTAAAATCCAGTTCAATATTCCTAATCCACTTAATCACCACTATCGGATCACATTCCCCTTTGAAAGTAGGGGGATTGCAAGAGGTAAATGCTTTGTAGTTGCATCCCTTCTCTGAAACTGCTTTGGTTGCCAAAACAGGAGTCGACTGAGAGTGGCTACCTATCACAGCCATTGGCGAGTTAGTCATCTCAGTCACCTCCCTCTCATCGCTCCTTTCCTTGCTTACCGATGCTTCCTTAGTTTGATGAGCCAATAAGGCTTGCAGAGTTTCTTGTAACTTCCTCATCTTAGTGGCAAAAGTATCTTGCATTACAAAGGCTTAGGTCTGAACTCCACCAAGGTTCCTCGTCGGTCTCCATCCTCTCGCAGTAGCTGAACTCTCATGAAGAGAGGATTCTTGCTCAGCCATCACTTCCACGCTTCTTGCTCGACGGGCAACACGTGTCGTTTTCCTCCCTTGAATTCCCGTTTCAGGTTCATCCACTTGAGTAGCCGCCTTTCGGGTCGTCTTTCCTTTCCCCTTAGGTCAGCCACGACCCTTTCCTCGAGTGGCAGCCGGCTTAGGAGGAACTACTGGTCCATGCATAATTGCTTTATTCACCGGTAGTGTCCCAGCTACCGGTACAGATCTACTCCTTGTTACCCGCTCCAACATGATTACTGATAATATGTAAACATACAACATTCAATACAATAGGTCCAATGCAATAAGGCAAGTTAAGCACACACATGTACCTGTAAATTCACAATTACACTGCCAGATGTAATTCCAAATTTACCTTAAATGCTAGTCCTCACTACCCTATCACTCGTCTTCCTAAGGTCATCCTATTTCTCAGTTGTGTTCTACTCTCCTAGTTGAAGTCTAGGCCCGTCCGGTCACCTAGATCCCTTAAACTATGGCTCTTATACCAATTGTAACAACCCAAAATTTCCAACAATAACCATAAACGATTAATAAAAAATTCATGCCAAAATGACCCCAAGTATACAATAAATTTCAAGGTTTGCAGTAAGGCAACCTATCACACAACTGAGAATAAACGCATCTAATTATAAGGAAGTCTTCTAGAGTCAGGTACCGCTCACACCTTCTCTTTGTCCATACCGGATCCTCCTATTTCGCTTCTACCTGAAAAGGTTTTTAGTTTTGAAAGAGCGAGGGTTAGACCGGAGTTCTAGTGAGTCCCCACTAAATACAATTACCGCCAACAAAGTAAGGAAAAGATTTATAATAAAATAAACCAATTCAGTTATAAAATCAACATCAAATTTTCAAGCACACTTTTGGCACACATTACCGTCACCCGAAGGTAACGGCGTGTCTGGCTCATACTGCCTTAGTTGGGACACCCCCCTAGTCGGCATATACGGGACATACCCCCTGGTATGAGCTCAGACGGGCCACACCCCCGACCTTGGCCATACAACTCACAACAATGTATGCATACATTTAACCAACAATAAAAGCATAAACCATGTTTATAAGAAAACTTGCATGTATAAAACTCACAAAATAAAAGATGATTTAAAATAACTTCCACACGTATTCAACCACTTTATTATCGCAAAAGCATTTAGTTAGAAAACTCACCTGCCATCCTGCAATAAAATCCCCACACTTGAAATTGTCCCGATCGTAGATTCCTAAAGCACAAAGTAGGGTTTTCGATAAGTTACTGGGTTACTCTCAACTACAGAACTCCTAGGACCCGACTGATGGAACCTCAAGACACAGGTTTCGGCCCAAAGGAAACTTCCCCAGGTTCACCCGTATCGGACTCTCCAGGATCGCCCGGGTCGAGTGGACCGGTGTCACCCGGCCTCCTCACCCTGGGGTCACCCGGTGGTCACCAACCCGGGGTCACCCGCTAGCCTAAGCCTGGGGTCGCCCGACATCACCACGTGTGGGGTCGCCCGATTCCCATTCCAGCGCCTCACGGCGGCGAGTGTGAAGCTAGAGGTTCTCGGCCGCTGCAAACATTAATTCAATCGACCCAATTCGGCTGGGGATTAACTCCCACCAACAAAACTCTAATCCACCCTCCCCCCCTTGTGTAACACCCGTAAATTTCAGTAAGTAAATGTCTCCCGGACATTTCTGTGACTTGTAAACAGTGGGGTTTTGTTGGGAAATGCATTGTTTAAAGTCCTTCGGAGTATCGGGAGTATTGGCATTGAAAAAGTCGGATTTTTGGAGTTCGGGGTCACCCGGGCGACTATGCCAGCGATTGTGCCAGAGGACACAATAGCCTGGCACAATCGCCAAAGCTTGAGCACCCACGGTACATTCCTGGCGATTGTGCCAGCGATTGTGCTATGGCAGTATCGCCTACGGGTACCAGTGGGTTAAATGTTGCGATTTTCACCATTTCTTCTCATTTTCTCATTTCTATCTTCTTCCCTTTTCTCTCCCAAACCCTAAAACCGAACCCTAACCCATTTTGATGGTTTTTCCCCCTTGAACCACATGATTCTTCATCATCTAACTAGTTGGAACCTTGAACCACAAAACCTCCATCTTCATCTTCCTCATCAAGTTCATTCGATTGGGAGCTCGGGTTGAAGTGTTGGATTGGGTGTTCTCGGAAGTCTCTTTGTCTTCAAGGGTAAGTTTTCTTGTAATAAGGTTATAAATGCTCCATTGGTGGTTTCTTAAGGTTCGATATCTCAAATCTCGGATTTGATGGTTTTGGAGAAATTAGGGTTTTGATCTTGTTTGAGATCTTGGTATTTTTATGTTTGGAGAACATTTCCTTATGATTGATTATGGGTATTTATGGGATGAAATGTTCGGATCTAGGTTTTAGAAGATTTCGGCTTGAGGATTCAAGCGGCCTTCAAATGAGCTCGTTGGGTGTAATCTAGATTTAGCCTAAATCTAGCAAGGTGAGTTCAAGTTGATTTGTGAAAACGTTGTACATGCCAAAATGTTTATTTTAAAAGTGTTTATGTGTTCTACATGAAATTATCAAATGTTGGGTTATTTGCTAATCTTTGATTATTGGAAGGATTTAACTTTATAACTTTGTATAATACCCACATTTGGGATGTTTGGGCATTTTGATAAAGGTGTTACTAATGAATGTGTTTTGAAGTCTTATTTCATAAATAGATCTTTGGTCACAAAAATACACTTTTAAATGTTTGTCGAGTCTCATGCATCATTCATGAAATGGAGTGTTTTATGAAGTATTACTTGCACTTTTAGGTAAGGCATTTGAAAGAGCGTGTATAATTTCATTTCATGATTTTCACTCGCATCAGCAATTAAATTTGGAAAATGCATATTATGTGTTATGAGGCATTTGGAAAAGATGGGAGTATAAGTTCACTTGGAAAATGGGTACCTCAACTAATGTGAGTTTTGAACTAATCTTACTTTTAGTCGTTGTATTTGCATAACCGTTGGTTGAGTGCGTTTTATCGTATTTTTACTTCATTTATCAATGGGTCAATGGGTGCTAAGCCCGCGGCTTGGTATTTTTATTTGATTTGGAGTCTTTGGAAAATTGTCCAGTTTTGGTAGCTCGACTTAGAGCCTTGGTTGCGATATTGGATGAGGGACTCGACATAAGGACCGTTCGCGGTTGAACTCGAAATCCCGTGGGTGTACGTTTAAAGCCACTGAGCCTGACATCCCTTGCGCTTGGAATTATTGTCCGGCGTGGGACGATTAGTTTTCCACGTCGAGGCATGTTAGGCATCGGATGTGGGTATAAGTCCTTCGTGCTCAAGTATTACGATATTAGATGAGGGGCTCGACATAGGAACCCGACGGGGTTGAACTCGAGTTTCCGTGGGTGTACGTTTAAAGCTACTGAGCCTGACATCTCTTGCGTGTACTTTTGTTTATATGACTAGTCATAACAACATAAAATGGGCTTACTTAGTGGACCATCACATTTTATGGAATCGGGAATCCCCCGTCACCGAAAGGTGTTGTTTTTGGGTTTTGAGTTTTATTATCCAAGTTTTCGGTGACGTTTTGTATATTTGGGTTTTACCCTTGATTTGTGGGTTGAGTATTATGCCCCACCCGTGTTTTGGGTGTTTTGAAATATAAGGTTTAACCGTACCTTCTTAAATGGAGAGTTCAATTTATATTTGCGCTTTGAGTGAGTTTTGGGTTAAAGCTAATTTATGAAAGGGCGGTTTACATTGGTATCATCATTTTGTAGTAGTTTGATTTGGAAAATTTCCAAATTGGTGTTCTCCGTCTAAAATGCATATTAATGGAAAACGAGTCGTTTGCATATTCAAAGCATACCTTTTGAAAGATTATGATTTAAACTGCATTATCTATTTTCACAGACATCTTTATTTATGTTGAAAACTCTTGAGCTCACTAGGCGTTAAGCCTAACCTTTTTATTTGTCGGCATGTGCATCAGGTTCTAGTTGGGTTTTGGTTCTAGCAACCATAAAGAGTTGAGCCTTAGCCTTGTGCAAAAGTAAGTAGTTGGTGAAGTCTTCCGCAATTTTGGAGATAGTGACTATTATGGGGTTTTAGTAGCACCCGTTCTTATCATAGGCTTTTGTATAGAATGAATGTTTGTATTGATATTAAATCTTAATTTGTGGTTGTAGATAATTTTTTTATTGATGTATTTAGAAAATTTTAAATAAGTTGTTATTTCCAAATTTAAGGGTGTTACAAGTTGGTATCAGAGCTTAAGTTTAAGAGATTTAGGTATTGATTTTAGGATGCCTAGACTCAAACTAGCGTTCTTATAAGCGAAGATAAGTGGAGTTGCACCTTAGGTACCATAAGATAAGATGTTTTGAGGATGACTAGTCGCTAGAAAGGGGAAAATTGTCGAGGGTCGCAAGGATGGTCATGTACGGTACGTTCATAATAGCACCTGGCCAGTGTTATGGTGAACCTACATGCTACATATATGTACTTGCACTACCTCGAAATGATGACCGTTGGGGTAGTGAGAAAGTTCCTAAGTGAGTCAGCTAAGGAAGAATTGATATTTATATTAAGGTCACCGGGAGAGATAGCTAAGCTCGAAGAGGTCACTAAGTTGATCCTCTTGGGTCGGAAATCTTGGTTGGATTTAGATCCGTGAGTTTGTTAAATCGATTCTATTTCAAAGAGAATTCGTAAGTTTATCAAATTATTGAGATTGTGACTTTAAGACGGTTGATGCATCCGAATGACGATAGTCTGTCGAGTTGTTGGGAAGGGTAGTCCTATGATGCCAAGTGCCGATCAAATTTATGCACTAAATTTATTTCCGAAATAAATCTGCATAAATTGTTTCTTATGTTCGTAAAACAAAAAGTGGTTTATATTATAAAGTTTTGGTAGAGCATTTAACACGCATCAAATTTTAAACTGTGAGCTTAAGCATTCATGAAAATGTTTTATTGCACGTAATTGCAAATTGTTATAAAAAAAATCTCTTTATTCACGTCTCTTGTTTAACGCTATTTGCGGATATTGTAATATCCATGTTTTAATGTCATTTGAGTATTGGGCAAGTAGCTATGAGAGTTTAACCTAGGCATTGGATCTCCTCCACATATGTCAATGGTTTTAAAGGAAAAGTTATTCCCACGTGTTGAGTCGGAATTTCTTGAGAATTTTAGTTGTGTGAATTTTGTTGAAATTTCATGGAGTATTGTTTTATGCGATGTCTTTTCATGCGTGAGTTTTAATTTTGCTTCTTTTAAGCTTACGAGTTATTTGGCGCCGTGTCCCATGTGAACTTTGTTAAAGGTGTCATTTTACCTTTCATTGCATTAAAAGAGGAAACTCTTAGAAGATTAATATTTTAAACATATAGTCGTCTTGCACACTTTGTTGAGAGATGAAAATTTGACACTACATGATTTTAGCATTAATGAGTTTCGCGAAAATTTCAGTTGGGTCCATGGTGTCTCATCGTACGTCATTTTGCGTTACATAAATAAGGTTGGAGCATGTGTTCATACATTTCCGCATACGTCTAAATGTAGATTCACTAATCGGTGTCATCCCACATGTTGTTTTGAGGAAATCCCCTTATCATGCAATTTATCTTTGGGCTCTATACAAATGTCAATCGTTGCATACTATTTGCACTTGGATTTAATTATAATGTTGGTATGAGTAAATATATAAAAGATTTACATCATTTCAAACAGGACTTTTGTTCTGTTCATATTGCAATCAATTGCTTTTACCGTTAGAAATCTCCGCAATGCATTTATTGAGTTAGCAATGTTTATATCGTTGCAGTTACTTTTTGGTCAAAGGTGTTTATCTGTACTATCTGAAGCTTTAAACTCGATTTGAAACTTTATTTGTATTCCCACTATTTTACCAAGCTTTGAGGATTAAACTAATGCGTTTGGGATCGTTGATAATTTTAGGCCACAACGTCTTTTGGTTAAAGAGGAAGGATTTTTAAAATTAAAGTTGTGAATTTCTCTTTTGGAGTTGTACAAACCTTTATTGCACGTGTGGCGGTGCATGAATCTATTTTCTCTTATATGGTGTAATATGTTGCGCATGTTTTATTGTTGTCTTTACTAACGTAAGTATTGCACAAACGAGTTTTTGGAAATGTTTTCATATGCGCTGTGTGGTTAATCAACTTTGAAACCTATCGCATGGACGGTAGAGTATTTTTTTTGCCGCACGTCAAGCTTTTGTATTCGAAAGTTTTATAAACTCAAATTGGCATACTGATTGAAAAACCTTGAACTCATTAGGCCTATAGATTTAAACCCTGGCGTAAGGGCAGTGGTAATTAGGGACCAAGGGAGCCCTTGGGTTTTGAAGCGTCGGATGATCCGACTTGCGGTCAGTCTTGAGGTTTTGGGTTTCAGTTTTCGAATCTGTGTGCGTTTGTATTAATGGAAATAGTAGACTTAAGTCTTCCCGGTTAATTAAGGGGTGATTTTATGCTTCGGTGATGATGCGAGTTAAAGTTTTAGGTAATTATTGGCGATTAGATTGGGTTTCGTTTTGGTGGTTTGCTCGTCAGTGTGGCACCATGGCTTTTGTGGTTGGTGTACCGTCTTAGCGAGTCCGCGATCAAAGGAGATTTTGGTGATCTGTCTGCTAGAGATGTAAGATTTGAAATTTTAGCTCTCTGTTAGGTGTCAACCTTGGTGCGACAATCTGTCTGGAATAAAATTTTGGGCGAGATGTCCACGTTTCGAGGTCACCGTTTAGTCCTAGGCGTCGACTTGTTTTCTTGAGGTCAATGGATCTTGGAATGGATGTATGCAACCCAGTTGGATTATGGAAAATAGTGACCTGTCGGTGATGGATTTTGAAAGGAGTTTGGGTATTGAGGATTGAGTATCGATGTGCCTAAGCATTCATGTGGTGATAAGGATGTTACTTTAGGAATGTTGTGAGATTGGTGTTGGGTCGGAGTTGAGTGACAGCCGAATCTGTGTTAACCAGTTGCATGAAGGACGTTTTGGTGCGCCTTGGAAGAATGTCTTTATAGATATTAGAAGTGGATCAGTAGGAATCTGAGGATTCATGGGAGTTTGGTTGCCATCTTTGACGTTGAGTTCGGATCCGGGATGCTCCGAAGGGAATTGATTGGTGAAATGTTAAGGTCACGAACTACCCTAGAGGTAGTAATTGTCACTCTAAGGTTGGGAGAGGACCGTAACCTTGTGGATAAAAGGTTACTTTGGAGAGTTAAGTGTTCGCTCGGTTATGAGTATAATGTGCCCAAGAGGGGCAACATATGTGTGTATCAGTACAAAGGCCCTGATAGTGGGTTAAGGGAAATCCTTCTGCGGGCAAAGTTTCATGGGAATCTAGATTTCGAGGACGAAATCATTCTAAGGTTGGGAGGATTGTAACACCCGTAAATTTCGGTAAGTAAATGTCACCTGGACATTTCTGTGACTTGTAAAAAGTGGGGTTTTGTTGGGGAATGGATTGTTTAAAGTTCCTTGGAGTATCGGGAGTATTGGCGTTGAAAAAGTTGGATTTTTGGAGTTCGGGGCACCCGGGCGACTATGCTAGCGATTGTGCCAGAGGGCACAATAGCCTGGCACAATCGCCAAAGCTTGAGCACCCACGGTACATTCCTGGAGATTGTGCCAGCGATTGTGCCATGGCACTATCGCCTGGCACAATAGCCTACGGGTACCAGTGGGTTAAATGTTGCGATTTTCACCATTTCTTCTCATTTTCTCATTTCTATCTTCTTCCCTTTTCTCTCCCAAACCCTAAAACCGAACCCTAACCCATTTTGATGGTTTTTCCCCCTTGAACCACATGATTCTTCATCATCTAACTAGTTGGAACCTTGAACCACAAAACCTCAATCTTCATCTTCCTCATCAAGTTCATTCGGTGGGGAGCTCGGGTTGAAGTGTTGGATTGGGTGTTCTCGGAAGTCTCTTTGTCTTCAAGGGTAAGTTTTCTTGTAATAAGGTTATAAATGCTCCATTGGTGGTTTCTTAAGGTTCGATATCTCAAATCTCGGATTTGATGGTTTTGGAGAAATTAGGGTTTTGATCTTGTTTGAGATCTTGGTATTTTTATGTTTGGAGAACATTTCCTTATGATTGATTATGGGTATTTATGGGATGAAATGTTCGGATCTAGGTTTTAGAAGATTTCGGCTTGAGGATTCAAGCGGCCTTCAAATGAGCTAGTTGGGTGAAATCTAGATTTAGCCTAAATCTAGCAAGGGGAGTTCAAGTTGATTTGTGAAAACGTTGTACATGCCAAAATGTTTATTTTAAAAGTGTTTACGTATTCTACATGAAATTATCAAATGTTGGGTTATTTGCTAATCTTTGATTATTGGAAGGATTTAACTTTATAACTTTGTATAATACCCACATTTGGGATGTTTGGGCATTTTGATAAAGGTGTTACTAATGAATGTGTTTTGAAGTCTTATTTCATAAATAGATCTTTGGTCACACAAATACACTTTTAAATGTTTGTCGAGTCTCATGCATCATTCATGAAATGGAGTGTTTTATGAAGTATTACTTGCACTTTTAGGTGAGGCATTTAAATGAGCGTGTATAGTTTCATTTCATGATTTTCACTCGCATCAGCAGTTAAATTTGGAAAATGCATATTATGTGTTATGAGGCATTTGGAAAAGATGGGAGTATAAGTTCACTTGGAAAATGGGTACCTCAACTAATGTGAGTTTTGAACTAATCTTACTTTTAGTCGTTGTACTTGCATAACCTTTGGTTGAGTGCGTTTTATCGTATTTTTACTTCATTTATCAATGGGTCAATGGGTGTTAAGCCTGCGGCTTGGTATTTTTATTTGATTTGGAGTATTTGGACAATTGTCCAGTTTTGGTAGCTCGACTTAGAGCCTTGGTTGCGATATTGGATGAGGGACTCGACATAAGGACCGTTCGCGGTTGAACTTGAAATCCCGTGGGTGTACTGTCAGGATCTAATTCTTAACAAGAATAATGAACTCAGAAACAATATTAAAGGAGTTTGCGGAATAACACTTTAATATTCAAAGATCAATGTAACAGTGAATTAGAAATCACAATCTTGTAAACTTTATTGAATGATTTAAAGCTACAAGATTTCACACAAAACCTCAATATTGATGAACAGGCTCACCAATACGAATTCTACTTCTCTAGAACTAGGGTTCTAAACCTTGAGGTTAATTCTCTCTATCAAAAACAAAAAACTCATAATATTGTCTCTCAAACTATTCAGACTAATTCTATACATATACTAAAGATAAAAGATAATTACAAAATATAAAAGATCTTCAGTATACTCTTCTATAGTTATCTCCCAGCTTTCCATGAATATCTTCAATCAATACAGCTGTCTTCATTGCCATACGAAGTCTTCATCTCATAAGCAGCACTATCTTCATGAGCAGTATTAATACACATCAGTACTAACTACTAGCAGTACTAACTTTGCTTAGCAGTAGTAACTTCATCAAGCAGTATTAATCTGATTCAGCTGTAGTAACTTTTCTCAGAAGTAGTAACCATGTTGTGCTAGCAACATTAACCATACTTGTGCAATTCTGTAATTCCGAACAATCTCCCCCTAACTTGACTTTTAAGAAGAGAAGTCAAGTTCTTCAATTATGGTCTTCAAGATGCTTTCAACACTACAACCTAGTTGCCCAAATTAGGATCCAGACCCAGACTTTGATTGATTGTCCTTCTTATCACAATTCTGGCCATTTCTGATTCCTTTGCACACACTAGCTTAGCTTTCAGCATCCCATTCAGCTTTTCCTTGCTATGATCATATACTTTGTCCACCAGGTAGTATTCATGATAACAGTTATCTATTGTGATCATGTATACACCACAGTTTTCAAAAAGTATCCACTTATCAATCTTCTTAAATCTATACTCATGATGTAGATCCTTGATCCTGTAAACTACCTTTTCTGGTTCAAACATCATACATAGGTATTCCATTGCAATCTTGAGAAGACTTTCTTCAGTTCCTTTCAAAACAGGCTCATAAAGCTTCATCCCCACTTTATGCATTTCTTCTAGATCAGCCCTGGAACAACTTCTGATTACTTTCCCCCAAGTGGCATATACTTCAAATATATCACCAACTCTTTTCAGCCTGAAGTAATTCTTTCTATTTTCCCTCAAGATATCCCAGAAGATGATCTCTGGAGCCTTCATAGAAATTGGAACAGCCTGAACTAGTTCTATTATAGTCATATAAAGACCCACATGCTCATCAGATTGCTTATTGGACTGCTCTGGGTTCTGCACAGATTCTGCTGAAGGTGTAACTGAAGGTTCTGCCTCTTTTTCAGCTTTTTCAACCATTGGCTTCTTGGACTGTCTCTTGGAAGCTATGGTCTTTACTCTCTTTGCAGATTTCATTTCCATACCAAGATCTTCTTTAGTGTCTTCAGCCTTTTCTTTGGTAGGAGTGACTTCCTCAGGGAATGGTTGTTGAATGTTTAGATCATGTCTCTCCTTCATCCTTCTTTCAGCCTCTTCCCTTTGTGAGGAGTCCCCTTGAAGCTTAGCCATTTCCTTCTTGTAAAGCTCCTCAACCTTGCTATATGCCATGTTGGTAAACATTTCTCCTTTGACACCAATTGAACCTTTCAGGAAATTGATCATTTTTCTCCTTTCCAGATTGGCTAAAAAGGTCTTAGAAGGTTGTCTTTTCTGCTTCTTGATTGGTATTCTTTGCTTTGATGCTTTGACTGCTATTTTCTTGGCCTCAATTGCTGCTTTCATGTTCTTTTGATACTCTTCATTGAGTGTTCTGGCCATATTCAGTGCAAGCTACCTGTCTTTTTCAGATTGTAATTGTTCCTCCTTTTCTATTTCTGCTTGAAGCTGCTTTGCCACTTCTTCATCTAACTCAATCTGACTCTTCTTCTTTGAAGATTGTTCAGGTTCAACCATCTTTCCCTTTCCCTTTACATCCTTCAAACTTGTCTTACTGCTTTCTTTTCTTTTCTTTGAAAGGCCTCCTTCTTTAATGACCACTCCCTTGGCCTTTTGAGTAGCCTTAGGAGTGTCATTCTTGGCTTTTACCAATGTTTCTGCTATTTCCAACTCTTCAACAGATAGCCCTGTTACTGCTGCTACCTGTTCTGTTACTGTTGCTGCTTGAACCTCATCTGTTTCTGCTGCTTGTGCTTCTGTTTCTACAGCTTTCTACCCCTCAAACTCAAATCCCATCCCAGATGTACTTTCCTTTTCTGCTTCAGCCTCTGGATTCTCCCCCTTGTTGAAAGCATCATTAGCATTTTTCCTCTTCTTCAAAATAAACTGCCTTCTCCTATTCTTTTGCACCAATCTTGTCACCATTTTCTTCAATTTGGTAATCTGTACTTGTTGAGACAGAATTACCATTTTCATTTCGTCTATGTCTTTGCCTTGCTTGATGACATCCAGATTAATGTTGCCCATTGTTTCCATCAATTCATTATAGTCATATCTGTCCTTACCTTCTCCAGGAGTGTTACCCCCTTTTGAAGGATCATGGGATCTTTTAGTAGTGGAAGTCTTCTGCCTAGCAGAAGTACCCTCCACCCCCTTGGGTTCTTGGCACCTGGGACCTTTGAATGATTGCTCATTCAAAGTTGCCATGGGGGAGGTCTTATTGATGTTACCACTATCCTCCTCTGTGCTAGCAGAAGTAGTGGCAGCCTGCGTACCCATATGCTCATACATCTCCTCATTGAGCACCTCCTTGGGGTTGGGAGACGCCCCTGTCGTTTCCCTATAGATATTCTCTAATGGAGAATTCTCCATTAGAGGGCTTAAAGGCTTTGTGGGTGAAGGTACAAGAAGGGAAGGAGCCTTCTTTACCTTTTTCCTTATGTAAGTATTGGTGATTGGTAAAGTTGGTTTTTGAAGAAGGGACTGCGGGATTGATATACTGATTGAAGGTTGGGATTGGCTTTCAGTGGGATGGTCTAATGAGGGCCTTGACCCTGAAGCCATACCTTCTTCATTGTGGGACACCACCATCATTGTAGAGAACAATGGGGTGTCAACTCATTCCGAGTCCAATGGAGATCTCTTCATATTTGAAAAGACCTTACCTTTGGGGATTTTAGGTACATATACCTCATCAAATTGAGGCATATCCGTCAATTCATTGGTTATAACTGCCTGTACAAATCTTGGGTACATATAAAAACTCTTTTTGTTTCCCAAGTTTGACACAAGGTCATTGAAAATCATTTTTGAAAAATTGTACTTTCTGGCAGTGGCCAAGCAGACCAAAGCATAAGCAATGGTACTACTGAACTCACTCCATCCAGTAGTCTTTTTGGAAATACAATGCATAAGGGTATGGACAAAGAAACGCCATTAGGGTGAGAATTTAGCCTTTGAGAACCTGAAAACACCCAATGGGCCTCATACCTCATTCTAGTGAGAGTGGAAAACAGATCATCATTAGGGATAGATGAGATACCTGAGGCATCGTCTAGACGTAGACATATGTGAATTACCTCTTCAGAAACTGTCAAGGGTTTGTCACACACTCTTGTCTTGATAACTTGCACACCATTTTCAGTAACAATGGTGGCATTTGCCCAGAATTGTTTCTAGTGCTCAATGTAGATGGATGGTGACACTGTAAGAGCATACGCGATATGGCTGGTCTTGAGAAAATCGACTATCTGGTGAAATCCATCAGCCTGCTTTGGCTTTTTAAGCATTGCGATTTCATTGTGCTCATCAATGAACGCCATGGATGCCATAGAGCTTGAGTGTTCTTGCCTGAAACTTACTAGGTGCTTGAGAGAAAAAGGATTAGAGAGAGGATGAATAGTATTTAAAGAGTCGTTATGAGCTTTTAGGCGGGCAAAAAGGGTATTTATACAATTCGGGACATAAGCAGTATTAAACACTAGCAGTATTAACTAACTAGCAGTATTGATGAACTAGCAGTATTAACTGAGAGCAGTATTAACCACTAGCAGTATTAACTAACTAACAGTATTAACTGAGAGCAGTAGTAACCACTAGCAGTATTAACTAACTAGCAGTATTAACTGAGAGCAGTAGTAACCACTAGCAGTATTAACTAACTAGCAGTATTAACTGAGAGCAGTAGTAACCACTAGCAGTATTAACTAACTAACAGTATTAACTGAGAGCAGTATTAACCACTAGCAGTATTAACTAACTAACAGTATTAACTGAGAGCAGTAGTAACCACTACTGTATTAACTAACTAGCAGTATTAACTGATAGCAGTAGTAACCACTAGCAGTATTAACTAACTAGCAGTATTAACTACTTTAGAAGAACTGAGTACCCATTCAAAACAACCTGAAACACTTAAACACAGGGGTTAATAGCACCAATTTAAAGAAAGTAACGAAGGAGAAATCTATATAGGTACATAAAGAGAATTAGAATATACTTATTCATTGTTCATCATGCCCACACTTGTGACCAAGAATGTGAATCTACCCACATCAAAAGCTTTTGTGAATAGATCAGCAAACTGGTTAGTTGTGTGTACTTTCTGAACCTGAATTAGCTTCTTCTCATTACAGTCTCTCATAAAATGGTACCTTATTTCTATACGCTTTGTTTTTGAATGCTTGACAGGATTATTAACAATGTTAATAGCACTGCTGTTGTCTATGAAAATAGGAGTGTGAAGAAATGTCATACCATAGTCCATCATTTGATTCTGAATCCATAGCACTTGTGAGCAGCAGCTTGCAGCAGCTATGTATTCGGCTTCTGTTGTTGAGGTGGACACTGTGGTTTGCTTCTTACACTGCCATGATACTAGTCTTGCACCCAAAAACTGACATCCTCCAGTTGTAGACTTTCTGTCCAAGTTAGCTCCACCCAGATCACTATCTGAATATGCAAGTAGGTCAAATGGTGAGTCATGAGGATACCACAGTCCTAATCTGGGTTGACCTTTGAGATATCTGAATATCCTCTTGACTGCTTGAAAATGTGATAGCTTTGGCCTAACTTGAAATCTTGCACACAGACAAACAGGGAACATGATATCTGGTCTAGAAGCTGTGAGATACATGAGAGAGCCAATCATGGATCTGTAGTGATGAACATCCACATCCTCCCCCTCAAGATCTGCAGTTATCTGTTTGTGTGTCTCCATGGGTGTGCTTGCAGGCTTGGAGTCTGAGAATCCAAACTTGGTTAAAATGTCCTGCACATACTTGGTTTGGCTTATGAAGATTCCATCTTATTGTTGCTTAACTTGTAGCCCAAGGAAGAAAGTAAGTTCACCCATAGAACTCATCTTGAATCTCTTATGCATTAATTCTTCAAAATCTCTGCACAATTGATCTTTTGTGGATCCAAAGATGATGTCATCCACATAGATTTGCACTAACAAGATGTCCTTCTTCTTCCTTTGAATGAACAGAGTCTTGTCAATGATTCCTCTCTCAAACCCATTTTCCAAGAGATAGGTAGACAAAGTGTCATACCAAGCTCTTGGTGCTTGATGTAGTCCATACAGTGCTTTCTTCAATTTGTATACTCTGTCAGGATACTTGGAATTTTCAAACCCTGGAGGCTGACAAACATATACTTCTTCTTCAATTTTGCCATATAGAAAAGCACTTTTCACATCCATTTGGTAGACTTTGAACTTCATGAAAGAGGCATAGGCTAAAAACAGCCTAATGGCCTCAATCCTGGCCACTGGTGCAAAAACCTCTTCATAATCAATTCCTTCTTCTTGAGTGTACCCCTGTGCTACCAATCTAGCCTTGTTATTGATCACTATCCCTCTCTCATCCTTCTTGTTTCTGAAAATCCATTTTGTCCCTATTGCTCTGTGTCCTTTAGGCAGTTCTACCAAATCCCATACATTTTGCAGTACAAACTGCAACAACTCCTCTTACATTGCTTCTATCCAGCTTGGGTCTTTCATTGTATCATGTGCCTTTTTGGGCTCAACCTGAGATAGAAAGCAAGATAGTAAGCCTGATTGTATGTCTTTTAATCCTCCTAACTTACTCTTATTCCTTGTGATGATTGGAGAATTGATGTCACCAATCACTAACTGAGGAGGATGATCTTTATGCACTTTAGTTTGATGAATAGTCTCTTCATTGATCTTTGTCTCCAGATTAGAGTCATTCTTTTCAGGAGAGCTGCCACCAAACACTGAAGAGTTCTCATCATCAGTATCATCTTCTGCCAAAACAGGCATCTCAGGTTCTAGCTGTTCTGAAGTCAAAAGTTGATCCTCCTTTTCACCTCTCTCCTCTTTATTCTGAGCAGTTTCAGTATCCTTTGAATTTGAAACATCTTTATTCTCTTGAACACAGAGTTCAATAGGATCTGCTGTAGGGATTGGAAATAGCACAAACTCTTGTCTTTTGTCTTGTACTGATTCTGTTCCTGTTCCTGTATTATTCTCATAACTGAAACCCAAAGAATTAGTTAGTGAATCAATGTCAAAAAGCCAATCAGGGTATGTACCAAGTTTATTTGGTGTGCTCTCATTGCATTTGACATTGTCACTTTCCTCAATTATTCTGAAGAGGTATTAAAAACTCTGTAAGCCTTACTTTGGGATGAGTAACCAACCAGAAATCCATCATCTGCTTTGCTATCAAACTTGCCTAAGTGAGTTTTGGTATTAAGAATTGTGCAAGGACACCCAAAAGGTTTGAAAAATCCAATAAAAGGTTTCTTCTTTATAAAAAGTTCATATGGTGTCTTACCTTGAGATTTAACTATTAGAACCCTGTTTTGAACATAACAAGCAGTATTAACTGCTTCTGCCCAAAATGTAACTGGCAGTTTTGAATCTGCCAACAGGGATCTTGCAACTTCAATCAGTGTCCTATTTCTCCTCTCAGCAACTCCATTTTGTTGAGGGGTCCTAGGAGCACTGTATTGTCTCTCAATACCTTTTTCCTCACAAAAGTTGTTTAGGTCATTGTTTTTAAATTCAGTTCCATTATCAGACCTAATGATTTTAACTCTTTGATTTGTTTGGTTTTCAACTCTGAGAATAAAGGATTTGATCAGTCCACTTGTCTCATCCTTTGTCCTCAGAAAATAGACCCAAGTGAATCTAGAGAAATCATCAACAATAACTAATCAGTAAGATTTCTTGCCAATACTCATCACATTTGTAGGACCAAACAGATCCATATGCAATAATTGGAGGGGTGTAGAGATTGTATTTATCTCTTTGGACTTATGAGAAGATTTGTGTTGTTTCCCTTTAAGACATGCAACACAATGATCATCACATGAAAATACCTTTTGTGGTAAACCTCTTACAAGGTTGTTTTTCACAAGATTATTCATTGTTTTAAAGTTCATGTGACACATCCTTCTGTGCCAAAGAGATGATTCATCAACAGAAGCTTTTGAAAATAGACAATTAAATGATGAATCTTTGGATACATTCTCTAAATCCAAGCAATAAACAGTGTCCTTTCTTGGAGTTCGCAGTAGTATCATACTTTCATCAACTACCTTGAACCCTTTAGCAAGTGTAATACATTCAGTATCAGTAAACAATATACTATGTTTCTTGTCACAAACCTGTGATACACTTAACAGGTTGTATCTCAATTGCTCAACATAGTATACATCCTCAAATGTCATCTTACCCTTTGATACATTACCTTTTCCACTAATTTTTCCTCCAGATGGATTATTACCAAATGCAACATGTCCTCCATCAATTCTTTTAAAGTTTTGTAGGCAGGACTTGTTGCTTGTCATGTGCCAAGAGCAACCACTATCAACATGCCAAATGCTCTTCCCTTTCAGCTGTTGGTTGCCCTGCACATAAAGTATAACAGTTAGTTTTTAGTAGGAACCCAAGCCAAAGTGATCTTGGGTTTCCCATTCTCATCAACATATTCACAATCAGTTTTGATGAGCTTTTCAGTCTGGGGAATCCTATGGCTTGAATACTTTGTCACAATTATGGGTCTATTACTGGAAGCAGTACTAACTTGATTGGCAGTACTAACTTTGTTAACAGTACTAACATCATTAGCAGTACTAATTTTGTTAGTAGTACTAACTTTATTAGCAGTACTAATTGGATTAGCAGTACTAATTAGATTAGCAGTACTAACATTGTTGGCAGTAGTATTGCTTGCAGCAGTATTATTTCTGTCAGCAGTACTAACAGATTTCTTTATTTTTGGAACCCATACTTGGACAAAGTTGTTTGCTCTCTTTTTCTTTAAGTTACTCCTTGGCTTAGTTGGAGTATTTTTCTTATATTTTGCAAACTTGTTTTGAGCAAGAGCTTTTAAAGGTGCTGTTTTTACATTTTCAGCCATATGATTCCTTCTTTGATTCCTATAACCAACAGGATTTTGTATATGTCTTTGAAAATTTATCCTCTGGTTCATAGGATTGAAATAACAGTATTTGGCAATATGGTTAAGCTTTCCACAAATAAAACAAGGTTTTGGTCTATTGATTTTACTCAGATCAACCCCTTATTTTTGTGCCCACTGATTATTCCAGTTTCTTTGATTACCCCTTGATTTATCATGTTTTTGGGGCTGAGACTGTTTACATGTACAGGGATTCACAACTGTGGTCTGCATATAGTGGACTCCCTGTACCTTACCCTTTTCTCTCTTTGAGCTCTCCACCTTTTCACTATTGATGAATGGTTTACCCCCCCCCCCCTTTCATTGGTAAGAATATGATTTTCTACAGGATTCTCTTCTGCATTCTTACTCTCAGACTTCTCTTCCTCATTCTCTTCTTTAACCACCACACTATCTATAGGATCTACTTCTGTTGCTCCTATAGGTAAGTCATCCTTATTTTGGTTCTCTAAGAGATCTGAGGAGGGAGGGATGTAATTATAGTTATAAGGTGGAGGTGTTGCATTGTATCCTATACCACTCTTGATCTTATCATGAACTTTAGCTTTAAGCAAAGAGTCCATTGCTTTGGAAGCATAAGAGAACTTCTCAATGTCAATCTTAGCTTTCTCATACTCACTCTTTATCTTCTCACACTCATCTTTAGACTTTTCTATTTGAATCTCTAATTGATTTTTCTCCCACTTCCAGTAATTTGTGTCATACATGTGCTGAAGTTCATTGGCCTTGTAAGCCTTGATTTGATCTTCAAACTTCTCAACAATCACCTTATACTCTCTTATATCTCTTTCTAACCTTTTAAGGTCGGCACACATGCTTTGGTTATGATCCCCGTACTTTTGTACAGTTTGAAGACAATCTTTAGTGCACAGTTTAGTTTTTACCTCAGTTGGAATATCTGTGTTGGAAGATTTTGAGACTTCTGCCATCAGGGCTTGATTCTGAACAACTTCTTCTGCTTGATCACTCCAATCAAATCCCATTCCTTCTTGAGAAACAAGAGCTTGAGTGGGGTTTCTGTTGTTTTGGAAGCTTGAGGATTGTGCTTGCTGATGGTTACTGCCATGTTGTTGAGGAACTCCTCCTCTGCATTCTCTTGCAAAGTGTCCCATTTTGTGACACTTGTAGCACTCCACCTTTGACTTGTCAAACCCAACACCATCTTCTCTCTTCTTAGAAAAGTTGTTCCTGCCAGTCCTCTTTATGAATCTCTTGACCCTCATAGTTAGCATGGCCATCTGCCACTTTATATCCATCTCCTCAAGGTCATCAACATTAATTTGTTCAAGATCATCATTAATTAAACTAGAATTAGCATGACTAGCAATAAAAGCTTCTAATACAGAGTCATTAGATACATCCTGCTTAGATACATAAGCAGTACTAACTGATTCTGCATTAGCAGCAGAAACAGTAGAAGAAGAAGATGATAAGAGAGCAACATTATGAGTGTATCCAGAAGGTCTTTTCTTGGCTTGAACTTCAGCCTTAAACATCCTTAAGTCATTATAAAGATCATCTAGTTCTTTGTCCTCCAGCTTGTAATCCTGTCTGAAAGAGACAGTATACATGGTCCATTCATCTCCAAGGGACCTTAAGAACTTTCTGTTTACATCATCTTGATCAATCTGCACTCCAACAGTAGCTAGTTCACCAATCAACTTGTCAAACCTGTCAAAAGTTTGAGTCATAGACTCATTCTTAGTTGACATGAAGTTTTCATACAGTTGCTTCAATATAGCCTTCTGATTTCTCTTGGTACTTTTGGTACCAGAAAATCTCTTCTCTAGAGCATTCCAAAGCATCTGTGCATCAGTGCAGTTGCAGAATTGGTGTTGATATTCATTAGGAATAGCTAAGAGTAGTGTGCTCAAGGCTTTGATCTCTGTCTGCCTTATCTTCCTCTCTCCATCTAACTTTGGTGGGATTCTTTTTCCATCTGCTCCAATTTTTCCTTCATTAGACGGGTCATTCTCAATGATGTCCCACATAGAGTAATCTCTGATAAGGATGTATTGCTTGATTCTAATCTTCCACATCTCAAATTCATTAGATCTGAGCATTGGAACCTTTGAGACTAGAACACTATCACTTGAACCGTCCATGATGATTGAAGGTTTCTGAGAATACTGGGCTCTGATACCACTTGTCAGGATCTAATTCTTAACAAGAATAATGAACTCAGACACAATATTAAAGGAGTTTGCAGAATAACACTTTAATATTCAAAGATCAATGTAACAGTGAATTAGAAATCACAATCTTGTAAACTTTATTGAATGATTTAAAGCTACAAGATTTCACACAAAACCTCAATATTGATGAACATGCTCAGTAATACGAATTCTACTTCTCTAGAACTAGGGTTCTAAACCTTGAGGTTAATTCTCTTTATCAAAAACAAAAAACTCAGAATATTGTCTCTCAAACTATTCAGACTAAATCTATACATATACTAAAGATAAAAGATAATTACAAAATATAAAAGATCTTCAATATACTCTTCTATAGTTATCTCCAAGCTTTCCATGAATATCTTCAATCAATACAGTTGTCTTCATTGCCATACGAAGTCTTCATCTCATAAGCAGCATTATCTTCATGAGCAGTATTAATACACATCAGTACTAACTACTAGCAGTACTAACTTTGCTTAGCAGTAGTAACTTCATCAAGCAGTATTAATCTGATTCAACAGTAGTAACTTTTCTTAGAAGTAGTAACCATGTTGTGCTAGCAGCATTAACCATACTTGTGCAATTCTGTAATTCCCAACATGTACGTTTAAAGCCACTGAGCCTGACATCCCTTGCGCTTGGAATTATTGTCCGGCGTGGGACGATTAGTTTTCCACGTCGAGGCACGTTAGGCACCGGATGTGGGTATAAGTCCTTCGTGCTCAAGTATTACGATATTAGATGAGGGGCTCGACATAGGAACCCGACGGGGTTGAACTCGAGTTTCCGTGGGTGTACGTTTAAAGCTACTGAGCCTGACATCTCTTGCGTGTACTTTTGTTTATATGACTAGTCATAACAACATAAAATGGCTTACTTAGTGGACCGTCACATTTTATGGAATCGGGAATCCCCCGTCACCGAAAGGTGTTGTTTTTGGGTTTTGAGTTTTATTATCCAAGTTTTCGGTGACGTTTTGTATATTTGGGTTTTACCCTTGATTTGTGGGTTGAGTATTATGCCCCACCGAAAGACGTTTTGTATATCTGGTATCTAATATGCATATGTGCACATTGAGTATTGTGAATATGTACATGTTGTATATGTGCATATGTGCATATCAGCTGATATATTCTGCATTGGTTGAGATACACTGACATCTAGACATGCATATATACACACTCGAAATATGGAAATACATTAAATATTAAATATATATTTAATATTTAATATTTAGATAACTACCATATTAATAACTCTTTGAAATATGAAAATACATTAAATATTAAATATTATATTTAATATTTAGATAACTATCATATTAATAACTCCTTGAAATATGAAAATACATTAAATAAGCGTGATTTATGAAATGCCCATATTACCCTTTTGAGGACATAAACTATAGGATGATTCTAATTGGTTGAAAATTGATTAGCACGGTTAGCACCAATGTCGTGGTTAGCAAATGAAGTGGATTGGTTAGTTGCAAGCATATGTACACTATTAATTTATGATGACTGATGGATATACACAAAATTAGTCTTTCCAATTTTGCATTTTAGTTTATAATGTTTGTTTGCAACTTAATTATTATCACATTTTGAAATAGATCGCACATAAAAATTATAATTAACAACCATATAAATGTACTTAATTGTAGAGAAAAAACGATTCCATACATAATAAAGCAATATACTGTAAGAAATTTTATATAATAAATTTATATCTACCAAGTGATGTAATGTGCACTTAAAATGAGAAATGTTATATACTTATATAGGTTGGAAAATTTTGCTGGTAAGGTAAAATAAAAAAAATCGAGGAAATATCTAAGTTGGAAAATTTTGTTATCATGATGTGGAGACAAAAAAAAATCATGTGTATTGCTATCATATTTAATTACTTTTTGAGATATTAATAGATAGAAAAATGAATAAAGTAAAATGAATGAATATAAGAAGTTGGATAGTTTGAAGGTTAGAGTTAATTAAATTGGAAGTAAAATTACCAAATGACATTTCTTATAATGAAGTACACAATTTTCATTTAAGGGTAGAATAGTCTTTAATTTATTGGCATTTAAAAAAAAATCAAAACAATGAGAAAATTCCTTTAGGTTTATGTATAATAAATTTATATCTACCAAGTGATGCAATGTGCACTTAAAGTGAGAAATGTTATACAGTTTCATCCCTATGCGAGATAATATATCAAACTTTGCTAGTAAGGTAAAATAAAAAAAAAATCGAGGAAATATCTAACATGGAAAATTTTGTTATCATGATGTGGAGCTAAAAAAAAAATTCATATCTATTAATTGTTATCATATTTAATTACCTTTTGAGATATTAATAGATGGAAAAATGAATAAAGTAAAATGAATGAATATAAGAAGTTGGATAGTTTGAAGGTTAAAGTTAATTAAATTGGAAGTAAAATTACCAAAAGACCCTTCTTATAATGAAGTACACAATTTTCATATAAGGGTAGAAACGTCTTTAATGTATTGGCATTTAAAAAAAATTCAAAACAATGAGAAAATTCATTTAGGTGAATACTACTCTAACATTATGCCACATCATCATTGGTAGGTTTTTCTTTTATATATATACTAGGTGTGAACCGCGCGATGCACGGTAACGAAATCTTATAGTCAACATTGAGTGTGTAGAGCATTGTATGAAATATAAAATGGAAATCTCATATCATGTTTTTCCCTCCACTAAAAAAGGCGAAACTTTGGCTACCAGTTAGAACTTGTATGAATGCTTTTTAGGAACAAAATAGTTTCTAATTGAATACAAACCAATCTCTTCATATTCCTTCCTCATAACCATACAAAGTCACCAATACCAAAAGACAAATCTTTAGTTTCATGTAAATTTATCATCAACGTTCATCAATGGCAGCACTCTGAAGATGAGAGAGGAAGTCCTTGCAACAACATGTTTAAGTTTGAAATTCCAGACCGTTTGGAGATGATTAAATTACCTCAGTTAATCGATTAGGGTTTCTTCAATCAGAGTTTACGCTTCAATAGATTTGCAAAACCCTTGAAGAGCATCCGAAATACAAACTTGTGATGGAGATGGACAACCAAATCAATCTTCGACGGTCAATTTCGAGTTTGGGGTATACAAATCGACTCTCAAACTTATTTTACCGGGTAAGATTTTCAGTCCATCAAAAAACTATTGTATGCAACAATTATCCAGTAAACGCTTACCGGGTAAGAGTCCTTACCTCCACTTACCGGGTAAGACTCTCCATCCTTATGATGTTCATTCGGTAAGGTATATGAGACAATAAGCACTTACCAGGGTAAGCATTTAGGGTTTAGTAAACATTTAAATATCTCCTTTAATATCTCTTAAACCCAATACCATGGAAACAATATTTTAAATAATTCTTGTTAAGAGAATCATAAATGAGTGAATGCACCAATATAAGCATTTAAATACCTTATCATTTGTAGAAATAAAACCCCAAAGCAACACAGGTGGTTTGTAATGACTGTCCCATGTAACCTTGCCTTGCTCATGAAAAGTTATTTCATCTGAGAGCATGGATTCACTGCACCAGTAATAAAACATCCACTTTCAAAAAATTACCCCCTTCATTTGGCTCCTGACGTACTACTGTTCTACATTTAAAGTTCCAGTTCATGGCTCTTTGACAAATGTAAATCCTGTGCATGTGGTTTCAAACGTAGCTACCTAAGCAAGTACATCCATATACATAAAAATTTCCACCACACAAGTATATAGCAACTTTCTAAACATATTTGAATCATCAACAATGCTGATAAACATAAACACTTCGTATAAGCAACAAATCATGTATTACTAAATTAAAAAAGAACCTTAGGTAAGAAGTAGGGAGCTAAAAAAGGCAAAGTAATCTAGGCTAAATAAATATTAACTTTACCGGCAGTTTTGCCGTTCAGTGTAGTTTTTGACTTGTTCACTTAGAATTGCATCTCCAAAAAACCAAATCAACTACATCACAATGTTGTCATGCATAAAGATATGTACATGTAAATATGCTATTCAATATATTGGCTCTTAAAAAAGGCTTGCGCTGGAAAACTATCCCCAACCATGACAATCAATAGTTTGATCAAAAAGTTGTTCCTAACTTATTTACTTATAAATATGAGGTTGCTTTAGTGCTTCTTTGCAAAAGATGTGACTGTTCAAAGTTTAAAGGGGATTTTTTTTCACCTGGCATCTTCCAACCTAAACAGACATTATATCGGCCTACATTATATCCTTATTAGAATGAAACTTTTTTTTTTCTAACGAACATTACCTGATACCTTAATGTCTCCTCCTAAGTCCTGATGAAGGATTTCTACATAATCAATCTCTCTTTGATTAAAGAATTATGTACATATGAACCAAAACTCCAATTCATTGTCCTAAATTAAATAAAGAAAAAGTGAGAACACAAAATAAAATAGAACTGCAAAAGACAAAAAACACATAGGCAAAAATACCTTACAACAAACAAATTTAACAATGAAATGAAATTAGCTGTGTATTAGGGAAGTATGGATGTCTAGTAGATTTAAAAGTATTGAGTGATCAGCTTGCATTTTCTTTTTGCCATCTCCTTAAAACATCAAAACAAAATGTATCTGTAGGCCTCAATATGATAGTTGCATTGATGATGTAATGCTATAAAACCCATAAATGTAGAAGATGAAAGTTAAAAAAAACCTATGAAAGTTAAAAAAAAACCTAAGCCAATAAATTGTAAAAATTGCAAAAGCCAACATCTTCTCGATGATGACCGCTCTTTCTTCCATGGATCTCAGATCCCTACAGCAAAACCCAGCGAATAGATTACCGAGAAATGATAATTGCTCTTTCTTCCATGGATCTCTTACAGCAAAACATGGTATGGAAAACCCATTAAACATTTTGAACAGACATTAATTATATTTAAACTTAAAGAGTTTTTATGCAAGTTTCAACTAACAATAATCTATGCATTAAAAAGTTCCGGTCTTTAAGATCACAAAGAGAAGAGTTGACTTACTTCTTGTGAAGAACTGAAGATGAACGAAGGTAGAGTTTTTGGTGTAAAACCTACAACCGTAAATCAGTGTCGGAGATCAAGAGACGGTGATTGAAATGTTCTATATACTATCAACGTGGATATTAGAAAAGATACCAAGATGTTCTTAAAAGACAACGTTTCCTACTGCAACATTTCAGAAATCACAATGCCTATCAGTATCAATGTAAGAGTTAAACCAAACCAAAGCAACGAACCCAAAAATGCTATAAAAAAGGAGAATATAAAAGTATAAAAATCCATAAACATAGAAGATAAAAGTTTAAAAAAACCTAGGGCAATAAAGTGTAAAAATGCCTTTCAGATCCATGGGTTTGACCTGTTCTTCGTTCTTCTCTTCTGTCGCCAGTAAAAGCCGGCAGCCTCTCGATGATGATTGTCCTTTCTTCCATCGATCTGAAATCCTTAAAGCAAAAATGAAAACAAAGGAAACAAAAAGAAAGAGAGGTATAAGATGAAAACAACCTGGATGAAAGGTTTTCTTGTTAGTAGGGAAGATGAAAGGTTTGTGATTTAGCCATAAATTTGGGGTTTTCTTGTTAGCAGGGAAGATGAAAGGCCGGAGATGATTAAAAAAAATTGAAAAATCCCCAAAAAATTGAGAGGCCAAGATTTTGAAATACGGATACCAGAGAAGGACACGTCAGGATGCCTAGGAATTCCTTTTATTATAGATATAGATATAGATATAGATATAGATATAGACTAGTATCTCCACCGCGCATTGCACGATAACAATTTTCTTTTCGCCAAGAAGTATTTGAAATAATAATATAAGAAACGTAATTTGTTAATTAACCAATAAGATACAATATAAATAAAATAATGAATGTACTGAAAATGTTTTAGATATAATTTATCTTTACTGATTAGATTTTTAATTTTATAAAATTTATTGTGTTTTTTTTTTGTTCAAATTACGAACCTCTCTTTTTTATTGATAGACAATCGACCATCGATTTAATAGTTATCATAATATCAACTTTGTTGGTTGAAATATCTATACTATATTATAAAGATGGCATAAAAACTCTTAATTGCAACTCACTAAGCTTTATGTACTATCATTTAAAGCTATCTACTTAAAATCTTTTAAAAATAACTACTAAAGCCTAATGTACTACCTGTAAAGCTTTTAACCCTAATTAATATATTTGATCCTTATCCCCCAAAATCCTTATCTCTAATCCCCAAACCCTAAAATTATGAAATTTGAATTCTGATAAACATAATCAAAACAGAATAAACATCTCAATTTAAATATAAAAAATTTAAAATATATAAGATAATTAATGAATTTTAACAAACTACTTAATTTTTTTTATATAAAAAACATTATATTGTTAAGCCTAAATTAAACAAATTTATATTTAAAAAACCATTATCACTCAATAAAAACCATCCAAAATCGTACTGTAAATCAATAAAAAAACAAAAAATAAAAATAAACATTAAAATCGTGATTATTAAGCATTATGTACTATTATTTAATGCTAATCTACTTAAAATCTCTTAAAAAACAATTAATGAAGCAATATGTACTACTTTTAAATGCTTTTAACCCTAATTAATAAATTTCATCCTTATCCCCCAAAATCCTTATCTCTAATCCCCAAATCCTAAAATTATGAAATTTGAATTCTGATAAACATAATCAAAACAGGATAAACATCTTAATTTAAATATAAAAAATTTAAAATATATAAGATAATTAATGAATTTTAACAAACTACTTAATTTTTTTTATATAAAAAATATTATATTGTTAAGCCTAAATTAAACAAATTTATATATAAAAAAACCATTATCACTCAATAAAAACCATTCAAAATCGTACTGTAAATCAGTAAAAAACAAAAAATAAAAATAAACATTAAAATCGTGATGTATCTCGCTGCATTGCGCGAGTACGCTTCTAGTTATAAATAAAAACAAAATGTTTTTGTTTCATAATATTGATTTGTCTTAATAACAAACTGGATTTTATACATTCTTATATTTTTTTTATTAAATAAAATAATGTTTCGATGAGAGATGTTATGGGATAAAAGAACACTCTTCCCAAGATTCTTTTATTTCAAACAAAAAAAGAACAACTACAAAAGGAAGTAGGTGCCCTCTCTAGCGAGATACATGTCTCCAAAAACAAAGTTTGAAATGAACAATCCGTTAAAAATACACCGGTTAACATTTTTTAAATTTAATTATCATGTAAAATCGTAAATTTCTATTAGTCGACCCCTATATATCACCAGTTGAGCCCAACAATTTAAAATTTAAAAAATTTAAAAATATATTATCCCTAATTGTTTATCAATCCCTCATAGTAATTACTAATATCCTATGGCCACTTTTGCCAAAAAAAATAGAACACACCCACTTCGCATTAAATTTCTTAGCCCACTCCCAACCAGACTCCATCTTTATTAAATTTTCAACCCAACTGTCTAAAAGTACAAATCCCGTAAGCATAACCCAAAAAATCAATTATCACCAAACTAAATATACTTCAACAAAAGAATTCTTTGCTTCTACATCTTTTATATGTAGGTAAACAAAAGAAACCAAAATCTAGCAATAAATTATATTAGTGCAACATATATAGATGCACAATTAAACACCAATACTTGCACATTCACTCATGCTCCATTGTTGCTTGCACCTATGTTTCGAATTATCAAAATAAAAGGAGACATGTATAAGACCAAAAAACAAAGAGATACATTAAAACGTAAGCCAAATGACAACAATACACAATCATAAACTTAACAATAAATATAATACTGCAAGCTTTATTAACCTTTAAACTAAAGTAATTAAATCCGAAGAGAAGATTGAAAGAACCATTCTACAAAAGTTCAGTTAAACCCTAAGATGGGAAACAATGTGGGACAACCCTAAATTAATAACAATTAACCATTTAAGAATACTCAATTCTCATGGTGCCACCTCAATACTCCAAGATTTTCCTCTTATATATAAAGATTATATAAAGATAATAACGATTACTAATATATATATATATATATATATATATATATATTTTTCCGCAAAAGACGGTTATCCAAAGTAAGACAACCCCTTGAATCAAACAAATTTTTTTTGTAAAAAAAAGGAAGGTCATCCAAAATAGACAACCTTATAAGTTAAAACTGAAAATGTATGATTCCCAGATTTAAGCACAATTCAAGATACAAAATTATAGATTTGACTTTGAAGTTCTAGAGAGAGAGTAGAGTGAGAAAGTCACAAGTCGTATACTATTGAAGATATGAAACTTACAAAGCTACATTCTGCAAACACTTACAACACTATCACTATATATACTTTGACACACTTCTCTCAAGACATTAAACACTCTAAACATAGAAACTCTCAAGTCACTAATGTTGACTCTGTTGACTTTAAAGACTTAGACTTTTCACATTAAATCTTGGATACAATTTATACACTAACATTCTCCCTCTTTGTATTCAAGATTTAACAAAAATTTGACAATCGTCTTCAGCGCTTGATTCTTCAAACTTTGATTCTGACAGCTTTAAACTTTGAAGCTTTAGCAATATTTAAACTTTGATGCCTTTGAAGAATCTGGAAAAGTCTTTCATTAAGTCTTTAAAAATCCATCAAGTCTTTAACAAGAACTTTGAACTTTTCAGCTTGAACTCTTGAAACTATTGAATCTTTTTTCTTCTCCCTTCGGTATAAATACCTCTATTTCTCCTTTCATTTAAATTTTACCATCATCGTCTACCCATCTCTCTCTCTCTCTCTCTCACTTACGAACCTGCAACTTTCCACATTTTCTCATCCATGGCTTCCTCAACTCCTTCCAAGGCTACCAAGGCAAGCAAAGGTGAGGATATCTCTCGTGAATCCCTTGTTTTCAATCCATGCAACCACGCTTCTCGTTTTGAGATCGATCCTTCTCACCCGGAGTTCAACCAAGTCTCCAGTTTCCTTCAAAAATCTCCTCTCCAATATGCCTTTACCGCAACCCCAATATGAGTAAGATGCTCCTAGGTAACTTCTGGCTCACTTGTATCTGTGATCCTACTAATGATTCTGTATCAAACTCCATTCTCTCGGATGATGAGGACCATGATCTCACATTTGGGCATGAGGATGTTAGGGAGGCCCTTAAACTTCCCATATTTGAAATATATGACCAGTTTCCTCCTGGGACAGAGAATGACGAGGTTTTGGCCACCCTCAACTATCTACATGAGGACAAGGACATAGGTTCCGGTACTCTTCTCCGCAAGAACATGGGGGGAGTCTGGAATTTCTTCTTCTCACACATCATTCACTGCCTCAGCCAGAAGACTAGTGGTCATGACCAATCTCCCTCCTATGTCACCCAACTCGCCCATGCTTTGATCTTCCAAAGAAAAATCGAATTTGTAAGGTACTTTTTCAATGAGCTTGTTACTATGATCTCCCCCTCATCGGCGTCCTCAAATTGCTATTCCGCGATTTATCTCTCTCATCATCAACCACAAACTTTGTCATGCTCTTGTAGTCGATTCCAAGCTGTCGACACCGAGGATCGACTATGAGCTTACTGCTTCCAAAGTTGGGAAGCAAGTTCTAAAGAAATGACCTTTGTCCACCGATCGACCACTACCGTCATATATGCTTTCTTTCAACCATTCTCTCGATCCAAAGTGGGGAGATGGTGAGGACTTAAACTTCTCAAAATCGGTGGGTCTCTTGGTGTCTCTCCCTTCGCTGGCCCTCTCCTCCCCAACCAGAGTTAAATTGGTGACTAAAAAAAAGAAGTCAAAAGTGACTAATGCCTTCGCACTTTCTTCCATGACTATGCCACCGGAAAAACCTTCGGTGGCTACCTAAGTCAAAATCCCTTCACAAAAGTGGAGGCACTCCCCCCCCCCCCAAGTCTCATCTAAAGATGCTTAGGAAACCTTTTGGGGCCAAACCATCTCATCCAGTCACTGATTCTCCAAAATCGGATGTTGTTGAACTTGTCCCTCCTGGGCTCATGGAATCTGCTAAACCTAAATCCACCTCCTCTATATCCTCTCAAAATGATAAAGTTGTAAAATCTAGGTCCCCCATTGTTTCCCCATACCCACTTTTTCGGTTGATGAGGACGATTTGCATTTCTCCCTAGTCCAAGGACTATCTTCGCCACCTCACAACCTATCACCCAGGATTATTAGTCCCGATGATTTAGCATGCTCCAAGGAAGGATCTGCAATTCCAGAGACAGATTCATAGGATCTCGAAACATTTCTGGAATTCTTGCTATCTGATACAGGATTAGGACCATCACCTCATCCTCAAAAAAGTTTTCTGGAAGAACGGGATCCCTCCCCATCTTTACACAAAGAGGTTGGCCCATTGTCCATTGCTGGTGTTACATCCACTTTTTCCTCGAAGAAAACCCCTCCCCCTCCACCAAAGAAAACCCCTACACCGAAGAAGTTTCCGTCACCGAAACCTTCTACTCCCCGCTCCACCCCGAAGCACTCCTCGACTCCCTCCCCGGAACCCACTCATCCCTTGATGAATGCCTCCTCCACCCATTCATCCCCTGATATTCCCCTCCCTGGTACCCTACATCGCCCCTCCAATTTTTGCCTCACCATCCCCCGATCCCTACTCACGCCTCTACCTCCACTACCACTCCCCCACTCCTATCTTCCGAATCATCGATTCTTATCCCCCGCCATCTCTTGGCCGATATCACCGATACCATTCGTCAACATCGTATGCTTGGCACCCAGTTGGCCACTCTTACTACAGACTTTGATCAACTAGGCACCACTACTAGTCATCGGGTTACGGTTTTCGAAGAGCGTGCTCTCCGTGAGGATCAAATTTCTCGGGATCTTCAGCATAACAACACCTCCCTTGATGATCTTCTCCGCATTCTCCGGGAGCAAAACACCGATCTTTAGAGGGTTTAAACTGATTTCGTCAGGTGCATGGATGGGATGGCCCAAGACATTCATAACTTGGTTGATCCCTTCTCTCATTCGTGACTTTAGTCAACTCTCGTCTCGAACGACTACTCTCTTCTAACCTGAATCTCACTCTCTCTATCGCAACTATGAAGGCTTAATCTGATGCTCGGGATAAAGAGGTTCAATCTTTGAAATCCAAAGTTCTTTCTCAAGACTTGGTAAACTCTCAAAATCTGGACTCTCTCAACAAACTTCATGAAAAGTTGGATAGCCTTCCTTCCACCTTACTGAAAGCCCAAACTGGAGAGTGTGACATCAATTTGTGTGATGCGTTTTTCAGTGATGAGAATCGTGATTATTTCCGCCGGGTCGATCGGTAGATGGGTCGTGTGTCGACCCACTTGGGAGTTTCTTCCCCTTCGGTCACTGAGAGGGAGAAACATGTTGATGGGGAGGAAGCAAACCCCAAGTCAAAATATCCAGCGTCCAAAGTGAAGAAAAGGAAGAGGGAACCGACTGATCGGCTCCCACCGATCGGTCCGAAGAATCAGTAGGAGGAGAAAAGAAGGATAAAGGCTAAATTCTAATGACTCCTAAATAAGAAGTCGCCGATCTCAAAAGAAGAAAGGAAGAAGATTCATGCTGTGTTCTGGGTCAGATGTCTGTAAACTTCAACCTCCTTCGAATATTGTATCTCATCTGGGGATGTCAGATGAGGAACTGAAGGCTGTCGAAGCTGCCCAAAAAGCCTATGATGAAAATCAAAGGCTTATCCTTCAACTGGCCGAAGGGGAAGCTGAAAAGGCTCAACTCCTCGATCTGATTGAAGCTCAAATATCAGAGCTTGGGAGTGTTGAGAAATCGACAAAAGAAGCTGAAGATTTCAAAGACAAGAGTATTCGGTGGTATCGAAATACTTTACTCAGCCGAATGGACAAGTCCCCATTCTCAAGTGTTCGTGTCACCAGACCAAAATCTTCTAAAGATTCCATATGATTGGGCATAACTAGAGAGAGTGGATTTTCCAGAATGGACAAGCTAAGCTAGTTGAAGTCCTATGGTCTGAGTGAATGGTTTGAGATCATTCCCCTTGTGAATAAATTTAAGAGTTCGGTCAAAGATGAATTTCTAAATCACTTAAACCAACTGATCAATAATACGAAGCTCATTGGAACCAAGTACAAGATCAAACACTCCCTCACCGAAGAAGAAGTCATCAGGAAACTTCAAGCTACTTCTCGCACTCCTCCTTCGAAGCCTAAAGCTAAATCGGGGAAGAAAGAGTCAGTCTTCCAAGACATGGCTAAGGAAGGGAAGGTCCCAAATGTTTCAAACCTTGATCTTTCCTTGCCTACCCTTGCAGCATATCCTTCCACCACCGTCATCACCCAACTGATCTACTGTATCTTATTCAATGATGGGTTCGGCCACATCAGTTTCTTCAGGGCAGATCAGATCTAGGTGGCTGATAGCTTGTTCCTCGCTGGCATTCTTCAGATCATCGCTATAGGCCCAGATGTTGTTCCTCTCTTCAATGCGGTTACTGGAGAATTGAAGAAAAGGGACTATATTTAGAGGGATCCTTTTGAAGATGTCTAGCTTCTTTTCGTTTGAGTTGTACTTGTATTTTCTTTTGCTTGTACTCAGTATTTGAGTTTTATACAAGTACATTTTTATCATAATTCATGTTGTCTATAATTTATTCTTTCATTAATTTCATTTACTTGTAAATATCAGATACATTTAACAAATCCAAAAAGATAAAAAGAATGGCTTACGTGAAAAATAACCCAAAAGAGCAAAAGAGGGTCAAAATGTAAAACATTCATATTTTGCTCAAAAATTATTCAAGTATAGGATATCATCATCAAATAGGGGGAGATTGTTGGGTCATCAAGGATTTATAGATGACCACACGAATTCCACTTACAATCTTTGGAAAACATCTTTGTACTTAGAAATTTATTTGGTTCTTCGTAATAGCTTAGTACTGCTTTTAAGGATCGGTGAAGTCTAAGACTAGCCGAAATTAGCAAAAGTGAATCTTCATATGTGAATCATATATGAGCTTCCAATCTTCTACTAAGCTATTTCCACCTGCCGATTTCCTCATGACAAATCGGTAGGATCCTCTTTTTTGGAGGATCCTCCTTTGTCCTCTTGATAAGAAGATCTTCACCAAATCATGGAATGATGGGGATATTCTCTGAATAATCAGAAAAAAGATGTTTGTTAAGACAAGGTTCGAAGGTCAACTCTGTTACATGTTAAGACAAAAAGGACACTTTGTTTGTTTGAATTAAGTGACAAGTATCCTAATCATTTAATGCACATGGTGGTATATAAAGGTGAAGACCCCTCCTATGCAGGTTACGCTTTATGAAGAGAACAATGTGCATGTAACACCGCAAAATTTTGAAAATAGCCGACAAATAAAAACTTCCAAAATCCTTTAATTACAAAACTTGAAACTTCGAGATTATAAAGTTTACAAAGGAAGGAATACTAAAACGCGAATCAGAGTTCGAACGAAACTATCTAGTCCTTCAAATGGATATAAAATCAGTTGGGTGTTACTAAAACTCCAAAGTCCGGTATCTTCTCAAAACTGGATGACACCTCTAAATCCATCCTACCGGAACTTCTACCAAGCTCCAAAGCCACTCAGATCCATTTAAGACTTGATATACATGTAGATGAGAAAAATTGTTAGGCTTAACGCCTAGTGAGTTAAAGCAGTTTTCAATATATAAATCATAAAACGTTTAAAACGAGTATTTTACTCTAAATACAATCATCACTGGAATATAAGTTATGAAAAGGCTTAATTTACAAATCATGTTACTTCCAATACCAAACACCCTTTTTAAATAATCATTCAACATCCAAATTTCCCAAAACGCACGCACGAGGTATTTCACCAAAATATTATTTGCATAAATAAAGTGGTACGTTTCAACACCAAAAGTATGGGTAAGGGAATACCCGAAAATAACACCTTTCGGTGACGGGGGAGACTCGATTCCATCGAATGTAGTGGGAACACAAAGTTAAGCCACTTATCAACGTTCACGAGATTCACTTCGGATCATGGATCCCCGTATACGGATCCATTGAGCAACCACCGCAAGATACCCAAATGACCCTAGTGTCTACTCGACCTATAGATGAATGTCACAATAAAATTCACAAGTCACTGTATTCGGCTCACCATGGGCATCACCACAAGACTTAGCCCCGTATACAGCTCTCTAAGAGCACCACGATTAGCTTACATAAAAACATGACTTGGGAACCACTCACTAGACTCAAACATGGACATCAAAACTTCATGATGAACAAACCGACCCCTATGCCTATGGATCCATTACATTACAGTCTAAACATCACATGACTCCAAATGAATGTACTAATGCATTCAAACATGTAATAACCAACATTTGTGCAATAATTGCATTTCCATAACATGTTCCATATTGAGCCATTTAAATCGGACAACGTTCCAAAAATCATTAGAGTATATGTCAAGCCATAAGGCATCATAAAACATTTGGCAATAAAATAAAGCCAATATGGCTACACAAGCTGAAGTACAAAATTTCCAAAATTGGTATTTCCCAACGTATAATTGGCCGAAGGCTTAAACCGTAAGGTTCACATTTTGCCAAAATACTCATAAGGTTAAGAGTGATCGTTTCCACTAACTCACATTTTTAAAGCCAAAAGAGCTTAAAGCTCCAATATCTAAAACTCATAAGTTGGGCAAATCCCAAAATGATTATTTGTAATTCAATTTTCACATAATAGAACCCAATACATTATGTTGCCCAAGTTCTCCAATATATCCAAGAAATCTCCATTAGTTGATTTAAATATCCTTTTTGATGATTAAAACACCCAAACACACTTAGAAAAACATCATAAATCTTTGACATCCCAAGTATGTACAAATACCCATACAACCATATAACTCATCAAATGTAAAGTGTGTATATAACATATGTTCAAAATCCCTAAAACATCTATATTTTGACATGTATATAGTTTTGTAAAGAAACGAGAATGCCCCTTGCTAGATTTAGACTAAATCTAGGCTTTACCTACAAACTTGAGTTCCTTATATGAGATCTTGAATCCTTCCACTAGCTCCAAGCTTTCCACCACAATCCTTAGCTACAAACATTTCTACATTATACCAAATTCCACAAAAGGGAAAGGAAATGAGAACCATAAAACCCTAATTTCTTTGGTGAAGGAAAAGAGAAGGTGTAATAACCGGGTTTGTTTTGCTTAGACTTGAAAAGATTAGTTTTGGGAAGGATGGTTGCTAAATATCCCAAAGTTGAAGGGCCTTAGTTGCCAAGTTTTCAAAAAGAGAATTTAACCCTAAAACCCTATTCTCCCTAAATCATTTGTGTAGTTGGAAGCAACTAAGAGAATCAGAGAGTTTTTTAGGGTGAAAGCACATTGGGGGAAATGGAAGAAGAAGGATAACAATGAAGGGATTCTTGCAATTGTTTCCAAGGTAACCTTTAATCTTGTTATTCTTTATTTGTTTTCTTGGATTGTTTTCCTTAGATTAGATGCTTAAGCATGAGGTTTGGGTGATTTGTATCTTTGGGGATACATTGTCTGATTTTGGGTGGAATGGGGTTAGGAAGACCTTAATCAACGAATCCTTCGATGTAGGAGTCTTCGTTCGTTTTCTATCTATTGAGATCTTTCCCCTTCGTTTTATGGCAAAAGAATGAGTCGCTTAGCACTGGACTCAGTCGCCGAGCGTACCTGGAAGGGAACCCTGGGAGTTGGGGTCTCGGTTTGGAAACACCGGGGAGACCGGGTGGTGAAGGAACCCGAGGAAGGAACCGAGACTCCAACTCCCGGGGAACTCGGGGAAGGGAACCCTGGGAGTTGGGGTCTCGGTTTGGAAACACCGGGGAGATCGGGTGGTGAAGGAACCCGGGGAAGGGCCCCGGGAGACGGGGGTCCCGGGTAGGGAAAAGACCCGGGGATACCGCGTAGGAGGATCTTGGGAGGTGGGGTCCCGGGAGGAGCAGGGAAATGGTCGGGAGTCGGCTAGTGTTGAGAGCCGGGAGTCGGCTGGTGTGGAAGGGGCCGGTAGTCGGCAGTCATGAGGGTCGGGAGTTGGCAACCGTGTGAACCCGGGTGTCGGGAGGTTCTAAGGCCCGAAAGTGGGCAAGAGGGAGAGAGACTCGGGAATCGGATAGGGGGAGGCCGAGCTCAAAAGGGGGAGGCCCTCGGGTCGAACCATGAGAGGATATTGTTTGGTAGGATCTCTCGCTAAAAGTTAAAGCTTAGTAGAGGGAGTCTCGCGGAAGTTTCCGGTGAGTTTTCTAACCAAAGTCTTTCTCGGTTAATTATGTTTTCGAACATGTGAAGTTTATTTAATCGTAGCTATTTTTATGCTATTGTTGTACATGCGAGACTTGTTGAAAGTGAGTTATGTTTATTGTGTTGTTGGTATATAATGTATGCATACATTATAGTTGGTGAGTATGGCCTAAGTCGGGGGTGTGTCCCATCTGCGCTCATACCGGGGGGGGGGGGGTGTCCCGTTTATACCAATTTGGGGGTGTGTCCCAGAATAAGGCAGTATGAGCCATACATGTTGTCGCCTATGTGTGACTTCAGTGTGTGCCGAAAGCATGATTTGCGGGTGTGATGTTTCACTAAAACTGAACTGTTTTATAATTGTTTGTAAATCTTTTATATGATGCTATGACTTGAGAATTGCGATTAGAGGGATCTCACTAGACCTTTCGGTCTAACTCTCGCTCTTTCAAAACTAAAAACCTTTTCAAGAGGTCGAGAAGTAAGAAGATCCGGTAAGGGGAACAAGAAGATGTGAGCCATAACTTATATTAGAAGATTGCTAATTTAGTCCTCCAGTCTTGCCGTCATTTGAATCTCTCAGTTGTGTAATAGGTTGTCTTCCAGAAACCTTGTTATTTAAATAGTAGATTTGGGAACGTTTTGGCATGTATCTGTTTGTGAAGTTATTTATGATTATTTCTCAAGTTTGGGATGTTACAGAAGGTTACCTTAACCACAACTTGTACCCTCCAACAATATTTTCCTAAGGTCACATTGCACCTCAAACTCCAAGTCTTCAAGAGAAAGGAAAGGGGCTTAAAGGGGGATTTGATGAAACCCTTGAAAACTTGATGAGGTAGATGAAAATGAAGATATCTTAGTTCTAGGTTCCGAAACCCTGCTAGATGGTTAGGAATCACTTGGAATCCCAAGTTTTGATGCCGCAAATGCTCAAAATCAACAATGGAAGCAAAGGGATTCGGTTATTGGGAGAGAAGAATGAAATGGGTGTAGTAACAAGTGAAAAGGGGTTGAAAATCGAGATTTAAAGCAGTCTGGGGGCCGACCACGATTGTGCCCGACGATAGTGACATTTGTCACTATCGCCCTCCAAGAACCACCTGCGGTGCACTAGCCGTGATAGTGCCCCATGATAGTAACCTTGACATAATCGTCGGGCACTGTCGCCCTGCATGTACCAAGAGGCTTCCCCATCCCGCGACATTGGCCCGCGATAATGACACATGTCACAGTCGTCAGGAATTGTCGCCAAACAATGCAGAACCCGAAATAATTTTATTCTTTCAAGCTTGAATGCTCTCGATACACATAGGGTCCAAGGTAAACATCCCTTAACTAAAAACGTCATACAGATTGATTTCAAGAATGAATATACCTTCCAAATATACAATTTCTTACCGAAAATTCTGGGTGTTACAGTGCACTCAAGCAAAAGTTGGCAGATCCTTCTCTCAAATTTCATACCTTTGATCTTTGTGTTTTCAAGTTGTGCTTAGTTTTCTTGTTTCTAAGTGAAAGATTGTTAGGATAGATTTATTTGTTCTTTTTCGCAACAATCTTAAAAGTTCTATGTGTAATTTTTGATTTCATATCAATAAAGAGTTAAAGTTAAGTGAAATTATGAAAATTATATTCAACCCTCCCTTCTACGATACATGTTAATTTTTGCCCATGCATTTTAGTTTAGAAGATAATATAGAATCATAAGCCATATCAAATTAGAAGTTTCTTTACTATCAGAAGATGCAAATAAGAAGGTAAATTCAATCAAAGTTTGGTATGTCATGTTAGAAGATTCACAAGAATCAAAAGTTGAATATGTTGAATCATAATGTGCATTAACTCAAAAGACGTTTTTGGATCAGAAAGACGATATGTTATGTTGGTCCCGGAGGTGCTTAACAAGTTTGTAGAAGGGGGGGGGGTTGAATACAAACACAGAAATTAAAGTTTAATAAATTGTTTATTGATAAATCAAACACAATTTACAAGTTCGTTGCGGAATAAGATTAAGACAAACTCAATCTAAACAAACTTAAGAAACACTAAGATGGTTGCACAAGAATATAGAGAAAGGGGGTTTTAGAAGTATAGAAAACAAAGGTTTCTATATTGGTTCAAGAATTGAGCACTCTCTCAGAAGGATAGGTGATCTTTCTATTTATACCCTATGCATTAAATGCATGGCAGGGTACTTTACACGTGTCATTCAGTGATTGGCTTTGGTAGTCTGACTTTTGGGAGACATGCTTTCGACCGTATCATGAACAGTGTAGTTGACAGAGATGTTGTACGATTTGTGGCAGAGATATGTCCGTTCTGACACATCGTACTGGTTGTACAAGGTAAGACAAAAGGAAACTTGAGGCATAAGCTAAGTGATCATTTGATCGCTGAATATCTCTTTCTTCAGAGACATCAAGAGTTCAGCGATCGCTGAAGATTTTCCTCATGTTCCTTCGCGTATAAGTAGATTCGTCTTTGCTTCACTGATATCCGCATCAGGTCACTAGTAGACTTGTCTTTGTTCAGCAGCTTCGTCTTCGATTCAGCTATGAACATTTGTTGATGCGAGGCTTGTCTTTAGGGATTACGTTAGTTGTTTACATCAGAAACTATCAGCGATAACTGAAAAGACTCAGTCTGATCACTGATAGTGAAACACTAATACATAGAAATGTTTACAAGAAAGACTATCAGCGATAACTGAACAGACTCAGTTTGATCATTGATGGTGAAACACTAATACATATTAAAACGTAATTTTCACTAAGTGTAGAAAAAGGGTCGTTATCAAATCACTGAGAGAGTTTCGACCAACAATCTCCCCCTATTTGATAATGACAAAGTAACTAAAGAAAATTACTTTTAAAGTTCAAAATAAGGAATAATCAGGACTCATAACATACACGTCCCAATTACTATTTTGAGGGATCTTTTACAGTACTGATGAAGTTAAGTACATCACTGAAATTTTCATTAATCCAAGAAAAGAATTACAAGGTATGAAAATTACAAGTACAAGTGAAGAACTAACTACTGTAAGTTTAACTAATAGATTGCAAGAAATAGGAAACTAATCTATCAGCTATCAAAAGAAGACTTGGGAGGATTGATCATATACTCAGGTATTTCTTCTCTTTTCTGCCTTCGATCTGAAGATTCTTGAGAAATGATTGCTTTGATCGATTCAGCAGAGGGAGAGAAGTCACACCATAAGCACAAGAGATCCTTGAGATGACTGAGGGGACAGATAGGAATTTCAGAGACTCTCTGAAATCTGAGTTCTTCCTCATCATCTCTGAAGAAGATTCCAAAAGGTTCTTTAAGTACTTGTCCTGCAACATATGGTCCACCAGGGGGCAGAGATAGATCGAGAACTGAAAGATCAAGAGGAGGACCGAACAGAGCTTCTCTTGAGAACTTGATGGAGGTTTCATTTCTTCTCACTGCGACATTTTCAGAGGAGGAGGAGACAGGCTTCCTTTTGAATTGCTTTGAATTAGAAGGAAGAGCAGACGACACCTTTAATATTGCAGCGACTCTGTTGATGAGAGCGTCATTTATCCCTTCAACATAGCCTTTGTTGATTGACTTTGATTTTTTCAGTGCATCTTTGAACTCAAGCCATTCCATATAGCCGAAGCTTTCCAGCTTTGAAACGAACATAGCCTTGCAGCTTCCATCCTCTCTGGTGATCTCCATAGTGACAGAAACATTATCTTTCTTCTTTCTTCCAGAGATAGCGACTGAAACAATCTTCATTGGGTCAGAGCGATAGTCGAGTTTATGTTTGCACCAATCGACTGAGCTATCGCTGACCGCTTGAGCTTTTGAGCGCTCCTCTTCAATCTCCGTTAAAAGAGTAGCCTGGACTTCTACTGGTTTCTTTTTCAGCTTCTTGTCTTTGACCTGAGATGACTGAACCTTGAGAGTAATAGATGCATCTCTTTGGCAATCAGCTATCAGCTTCTCAGCCCTGACGGATTCTTCGATTTCAGCTTCTGTCAGGAACTCTAGATATGTTGATTGAGAGGGGATCTTCAGTCGTTGATTCTCTAGATGAGTAATCATCTCTGTTCGTCTCTTCATCTCTTCCTCTGACCAGTGAGATGGTCTAGAGGGCCTTCCTGGATGTTTCAGGGACTCTTCTTCCTCATCTTCTTCATCAATCTCTCTTACAGAGATTGGGATTATTTGATCATCAGCTACAGCAGCTGGGATTATTTGGAGTTCTTTACCCTTAAGCAGGGGAGAGAACTATATAGTCAGAAAATGAAAAAGTTAGTTTATTTTTGGGGAAGAAGAGAGATAAAGGTTAGAAAGAGACAGGGGTGAGGTTTTTGTAGAAGGATATAGGAACAAGAGAAAGGCATACCTGAGAAGGAGTCTCCTCAGATAGTGAAACAATCTTCAGGCTTTCCTCAGCAGCAGCATCCTTGGATTTGATTTGGGAAGGGGTTCCTGAGGATATTCCATGGCTCCCCCCTGCTTGGACAACTTCTTTCGAAGTTATCGCTGATGATGTGACGGCTGAAGAACGCCATAAAGACTGATCTTCTTCATCGTCATCATCATCTTGATGAGGGTGCTGATCCTCTTGATCTTCAAGATCAAGAGCTTCATCTTCATCGTCCTCCTCTTCTTCATCATCGATTAAATCTTCGAGAGAAGGAGGGGCTTTATCAGCAACCATCTCCCCCTCAACATGAGAGGGAGTTTCTTTCTATTGGACCTCAGAAGCAGCTTCTAACTCCGTATTTTTTTCAGCTGCTTTCTCCCCCTCTTTGTCATTATCACGGAGGGAGATGAAGTGTTTGCAGCGGCCAACTTCTGAACTTCAGCCTCCAAACTATCCAGACGGCCATCAAACGCAGGAAGATCTGACGTAGCCTAATGAATGAACTCAACGGCAATGTTCAGAGAGGTACGATCGTTCTCTGTGAATGAGGGAGTAGGAGTCGGAACTGGTGCCTTCAGGTGAGTCAGGATTTGCTGAAGAAAACTTCACAGGAATCAACCTTGGCAGACAAGACATCAAACTGTCGCTTGGAATCCTCCTTCACTTGGTCAATCGCGGTGTAAAGATCGGAGATTTGAGAGGATTCAACTTTCGTTGAACACGTAGCTGTCAATGTCTTCAGCTCTTCACCAGCTGAATTGACAGCGCTGGTGGTGCCATTGATGGCTGTCGTGAGAGAATCCACCTTGATTCCCAAACTGTTGACATTGGCGTCAACAGTGGCTCTGATACCACTTGTTGGTCCGGAGGTGCTTAACAAGTTTGTTGAAGGGGGGGGGGGTTGAATACAAACACAGAAATTAAAGTTTAATAAATTGTTTATTGATAAATCAAACACAATTTACAAGTTCGTTGCGGAATAAGATTAAGACAAACTCAATCTAAACAAACTTAAGAAACACTAAGATGGTTGCACAAGAATATAGAGAAAGGGGGTTTTAGAAGTATAGAAAACAAAGGTTTCTATATTGGTTCAAGAATTGAGCACTCTCTCATAAGGAGAGGTGATCTTTCTATTTATACCCTATGCATTAAATGCATGGAAGGGTACTTTACACGTGTCATTCAATGATTGACTTTGGTAGTCTAACTTTTGGGAGACATGCTTTCGACCGTATCATGAACAGTGTAGTTGACAGAGATGTTGTACGATTTGTGGCAGAGATATGTCCGTTCTGACACATCGTACTAGTTGTGCAAGGTAAGACAAAAGGAAACTTGAGGCATAAGCTAAGTGATCATTTGATCGCTGAATATCTCTTTCTTCAGAGACATCAAGAGTTCAACGATCGCTGAAGCTTTTCCTCATGTTCCTTCGCGTATAAGTAGATTCGTCTTTGCTTCTCTAATATCCGCATCAGGTCACTAGTAGACTTGTCTTTGTTCAGCAGCTTCGTCTTCGATTCAGTTATGAACATCTGTTGACGCGAGGCTTGTCTTTAGGGATTACGTTAGTTGTTTACATCAGAAACTATCAGCGATAACTAAACAGACTCAGTCTGATCACTGATAGTGAAACACTAATACATAGAAATGTTTACAAGAAAGACTATCAACGATAACTGAACAGACTCGGTTTGATCGCTGATGGTGAAACACTAATACCTATTAAAACATAATTTTCACTAAGTATAGAAAAAGGGTCGTTATCAAATCACTGAGAGAATTTGGATCAACATGTTAAATCAGAAACTAAAATGCATTGAAATAGAAGTTGTTAGACAAATCGGTGAAGCTGTTGTATTTCTATGGTCTCATCTGTCCAAGCACCAAACAAGGTTAATCTAGGCTCTCTAAAAAGCTAACACACTAATCTACACTTTTGATGTTTTGAGTTTTCACCAACTCCAACTGTATTATTGTCTAAATTAGTGTTGAATTCGGTAAATGATGCTATATAGTAACCTTCTTTACTGTAAAAAACAATTAAATAATATGGGTTTTCAAGAAACAAGATTCAACATGGCAATGGAGCTTTTCTCGACCCAAGTAGAGTAGAATGATGTTGTTTTATGGAAAACAATGTTTGATCAATAGTTAGGAAATTTGGGTTGTATCGTGGCTTGTACTAAGACATGTCCAACTTTAGAATTTTTTGCTTAACGCTCACATCAGATATATATATATATCTAGAGTTCACAATTGTCATGGCTTCATATCAACACAATTCTGGATCCGTTCTTCATCAGAAAATGCTTCTAAACAACAATGGATCAAGAAGCACAATTCTGAACTAACACTTCATGGAGAGCTTCTTGCAGTCAGAAATAGGCTGTTGAAATTCGGTTGAATATCAAAGAACTTATAACTTCCAAGTATAATTTTCATCCTTTGATCACACATCGAGGATCTCAAATTTACACACTTGGTGGTTTCAAGGTTTTCTCTTGGAACAACTATTTTTCGTTGATATTGGTTCCAACTTCTTCACTTTTTGAAGGGAGTTTGGAATAAGATTGTTGCATTCAGGGTGAGCTTCAAGCAGATTGATTAAAATGAAAAAGGGGGAAATAGCATGGTGTATTTTGATATATAGTGATTTTCATTTTAATTGTTTATTCCTTTGTAACACTTAGGGGAGATTTATAGCTCAAAATTTAGTTTAAAAGTGTTAAAAGGATCAATATTAGGGTCAGTAGGAAAAATCAATATTATTTATAAATAGGAGTCCCTCCTCTCATCTGTAGTTGTGAATGCGGGTAGTTTTTACAAAGATTCCATCTCGATGCACCCCCATTTTAGTCTTGGATTGTAATGTTTAATCACTTGACTATATGATCATATAGATTTCATCTCTACAAATTTGATTTTGTTTTACATATTAATCTCTTCTTCTGCATTCAATTGATCTAATTGTTTAGATATCACATATGTTGCCATTTATGTGTAAATCTAGGAACCAACAGAACTCAATACATGGTTTCTATCATTGTCGTTTATCTCTAGCTTCTTATTCTCTGGATTGAATAAATAACATATCCCAGTATCAAACATCAAATATTTGAGCATGCATGTATTTTTTTTCAATCCCATTCTATTAAAGCTCTAAGAAAAATCGCTTTTGTCAAACAGGAGGGATAGATTCTTTATTTGATAATACAAGTCTTAGCTCATAGGATCATCATACACCGAGCATCTATTCTGCAACTTAATTACGATGTGGTTAGATCTAGCATCGAAGTGTACGACTTAGTTGACTTCAAGATCATCAAGTCAAAGGACATCATACTATGACCACATGAGAAACACTTATGAGACTCCTATGACATATCATGCAATTTTCTCATAACGGGTTTGATCAGTACACAATTATACCAACTTGTACTCATATGTACACTCCATATCAACTTATGAACTCCCACATATGCAAGTTTCAACTGCACAACTTTAATCTTAGTTTAAGGTAGTACTTTGACCAAGAACATTTTAAGAATCATATTCTAAGGTTATTATTATATATTGTCAACATACAACACAAAGTACATGGTGACATAATAAATAAACAATGTCTTTATTACTAAATATCATGACAAAAGTCTACAAAACGGGTGAGTTGAAACACATGACAAGGATGACCTTTTATAGCCACCATTTCATTAAGGGGTTGTTTGTTTTTTTTAAAAACCTCTTAATGGCTCTTAAGTCTGAATCGTTCAAACATTTTTACACACCACCTCTTATTAATCATAACTAAGATAAGACTTCAGACTTTAGACATCTTAAAAAAAAACGACACCTAAGTGTTGTTGTCCAACTTTAACGTGTGTATTTATCTAATTTCTGATCAGTGCATGCTTATACTCTTCATTTCAGATTTTGTGAGTGATCTAGACGTTTGTTAACCCAACCCATTCTTTAGTACATAGAGGGAACAATAAAGAAAGTATGGTATTAATAAAATAGTACTTTAGAACTTACTTTTCTTGACATGCTAAACATGTTCCCATACCAGGACAAGAGTTGGTAGAGCTAGTGAGCCAAACTTGTTGGTTAAGTTTGTACTACAAAATCGACTTGCCATAAGTAGTTGACTGCTTTTGACTTTATCTTGTATTGATCTTCTTTTGCTAGATGACAAACCAATTCATTTTGGTGGCAATCTAGGTTGCTCTTCAACTAGTCTTCGATTTTGTTGAAGGCTTTTTGTTCTTGGATCAATACAGAAGATAATAATAAGACTTTTAAAAAGAGAAAATCTTATCTATTTTCTATCAGAAATATAAACTATACCTCGGATTCCAACAAGACTATTTATGAAGTATTAAAATCGGATGCTACAAAATATTTTGATCATTCTGGTTCTGAAAACTAGAACTGGATATTGAGTTTGTACCTAATCAGGATGCCAAGTCCGAATATTGAATTAGGATATAAATCCGAATATGAATCCGAATACCAAAGACGGACGATAAATCCGGATACCATTTTTAGATGTTGAATCCGAATAAGATTTCTTACTAATACGGAGCATATCCAGAAGGATTTAATTACAAAAAGTTAAACATGATTGTTCTACGGCATATGTTAATGCTAAGAATATTTCTAAGTGTAGAGATATATTTGTATTATTATCAAATCAAATGGTTGAGAGAAACAATCCCCCCTATTTGTTAATAATACAAACCGGTCTAGTTTAAGATATCATGACACTTAGAAAAAAAAACGGTACCAAAACTCGCAAGACAAGATAAATCCGAACTCCTAAATTCAGTGATCCACTTTGAACTCCTTTTGTATCTTTTTGTTTTTGTTCTTTTCTATTTCCACGTGTTTTTTTGAAGGGTTCTTTTCTTTTCTTTTACTTTTCTTTTACTTTTCTTTGTTTTTCTTCTTTTCTTTTCTTTGATGTTTCAGATAACATAAGAAAATAATAAAAGTGTGCAAAGATGCAAAATACTGGAAAAACGTGAACTTTGATTTAACTAGGAATAAATTGAAATTATTTCAATGAAATTTTACATCGGTTGAATATTTTTATTCTTCAAAAATCAAGTCTTCAAACTTTATCTGTCCTGTTCCAGGTTGAGAAATCCGATTTTGCAGATTAGATTTGATGCCATTCTAAAATTCCATTTCGAAATCATCGTTGGGAGCAATCTTGAGAAGTGCATGAAGATGTCGTGTATCCACAAGAGGAAGTTTTGTTGAGCGTTGGGATCAGAGATCACCATATATGTCATAAAGTACATACCTACACAGGGAGGAACAATACAGTTCCTTGAGTCAATGGTTCTCCAGGTGGTAAAGACAGGTTAATGTATGTGGTGATGGGATAAAGCAAGAGCTTGAATGACTTTATGGTCCACTTGTATCATAAGTAGGACTTGAGGATCTTTCATTGGAGCAGGTGTAGGAGAGGAGGTTGATCAGATGAAGGTTTGAAAGGACATTTTAAAAATCGGAGGAGTTTGAAATCCGAATTCCTTCTTGATTTCATTAACTCCTTCAAGAAGAGTCTATATCTTTTGCATGACCAATGATTTGAACATGCTTGTGATTTCTCTGATAGCATTGATGATCTCATGCCATTCAGTATATCCATATAAGTTCAAACAACTGTAACACTCTAAAAATTGGACGAATAAAATTCGAAAAATTCGGCAATATGACTTCTAAAATACGAAGGCCCAAATACCCAGTAAATATAAATTTCCAAATGAACGAATCCCAATATTTAAGACAACTAAAAACCCATAATAATCGGGTTAATTTGCACCATAAAGTTTGCAACAAAGAATGGGACATCAATATTACAACAACCTACTTAATCTAGGATCGATTCAAATCTAGATTAAAATGGGTGTTGCGATTTCACTATAATCTCTCTTCACAAAAATCCCCAAAAGATCGGCACTTCGGGTACTCCTACGTGCCCGGTTGACAAGCCTGACATCCTAATTTCCTCCACGAGTAGGATCTGTGAGGAAGCAACAACCACAACAAGTGTTAGGACGAAGCCTAGTGAGATTTCATAAGTTATATAATTCATAAACAATAATATCATATTTTAAATAAAACAAGACTTGGGTTACCAAACTCCATTGCCTTACAATTATTGTTTCCACCGCCACCATAATCTCGTACCTAAACACAACATACAAGAGATAACCCTTGAAATACGGGGGAGACCCGTTTCCATCGGGGTGGCGTTTACACGGGAGGTGAGTCACCCATGATGTTAATGGATTATAACCTCATGTCCCGGTCTTAGTTCCCATGCCATAACGACATCACAACCTCAAACCATAATCACTGCCTTTATTGCCTATCCATATCTAGACGAGTTACACCTCAAGGTCTTACGGGACATTATTGCCTATCCATATCTAGACGAGTTATACCTCAAGGGTCCACGACCCCATATTGCCTACTCGCTAGTAAAACACAATGACCAACACAAGGTCCAAATAATATACAACTACCTCCTCGTGCATAAGGAGTATCGTTCACATTCTTATCAGGTGATGAACATTTGGTCAGCATTTATAATCACTTATACACCTCTTTTCTCCATGTAAATATCAGTTCATCTTTTACTTCTCAATGTACCACATTCCTCATGATCTCATACATGTAGTCACAAAGGTTTATTTTACTCATATTATATCTTCATAAAGTAATCAACAGTTAGATCAAAATCATAACAACAAGGGTTTCCTCATGAACACATTATACAAGAAAGAAATCAAAGATCCATATTCATTTAGTTACCATAGAAAGGATTATTAAGGTCTACTAGACATGCTCACCCTTTTAGGGTTCATAAATTTGAAAACTCTACAAGTTAGGTCACAAATCCCAAATGAACAACACATATGTATATTGTAGGTTTAATACAAGTAACAAATAAGTAATAGAGTATTTAAGGAGTAGAAACTCACCTTGTGAAGTTATACACAAGCCCTAGATGATTAGACTTGAGGGATGAGAATGAAAGCTTGAATGCTCAACCCCTTTGAATCCTCCAAAAATCCTAGTTCTAAGAGTTCTACAATGCAAAACATGGGGAAAAGGGGGAAAATCCCGCATTTGACCTACAGAGGCCTTCCCGCGGCTTTGGCCACAGCTAAGGAGTCGCGCCGTAGGTCGCGTATGTCCTTGGTCCAAAAACTCCTGTGAGTCCCATGGCTTTGACCGCGATTTCCAAGCTGAAGTGCAGCCCACGCAAGCTTCTATTTGCAAACTAACTCTAAGCCTTAAACACTTATGCTTGGACACTACACACACATACCTTTCATACGCAAAATACACATGAACCCTTTTATAAATGACATACTCATGCACGCACACTCGAAGCATTACGCTAGACACATCTATTCATACTGCGTAACGGTCTTAAAATGAAAACACGAGTTTAAACGGAGGGCGACTCAACGAGTCATATTTATACATATAAATATATATTTAGATCGATTGTTCAAAGATGGTTACGGAGTGGCATTGAGAATTTCGGGGTGTTACAAACAATGGATATATTCATCTCTGTTGCTCAAATCTTCTCAAATTATTCTTAACTTTACCAATGGAACCACTCTTTTTGCATCCCATTACTGAAGTCTTAATGTTTTTTTTTTATTTTAAACTCCTCATGTAGAATTCATCCTTGAACTCCTAGAACATCTCATCCATTTTTTGTATCACCCTTAATTTGGAGAGTTTTGGCTGCAGCAAGTTCTTCATCCTAAAGTACAAGATCTAATTTGTAACTTGAGCGGATCTTCAGATAGATTCTTATATTTCTGCTTTCTTTTTCTTGAGGTCTCTAGCCTATTCTTCTATAGTCATGACCCTTTTACCCTTATCCATAATAGTGGAGGGAGTTACTGTAGCAAATAGAGGTGATCTTCGCAGATGTAGAGGGCATTATCACACTTTTGAATTGAACAATTAATTCTGATTCCTTGATCACTTCCTCCCCCTCAATAGTTGGTCTTTCATCTTCTTGTTCATTTGTTCGGTCTTCCCTCTTAGTTAGTAGGATCCTCCCCTAGCTGTATGATCCTCTTTCTCATGATCTTCCTTTGGATCTTCTTCTAGATCATCTGAAATTGTTTCATTTGATGCATCCACATTGGATGGACTGTAAGAAGTATCGTTATTATCATCTATATTTGCTCTTATTTTAGTGGCAACAAGTGAGGGTTTTGGGTCTCTATTTATAGGAGATGAGGCGAGGTAATATTTTTAGGTAATTATGATTTTTAGAAGATTAGACGTAATATGACGATTAATTAGATGGTTTTATTTCGAGAACTGCCCAACCTACGTCTTAGGTTTCATGATTACCCCTACAAATGGCTAATGTTAGAGCATAAATTTGTTGGATACAAGATCATGAAGACTGAAGGTCAAAGTACAAGAAGTCAAAGCTGGAAAGTCAAACTCTCATTAAAAGTCAAAGTCTAAGTGTTAATAAAAGTCAAAGTCAACATGTTATATTTGTTTGTTTCCTTGTTTTAGTTGTGAGTATAAATACTTTCTTTCCTGTTTAATAGATAGATGGCTAGAGATTGAATTTACACTAAGAGAAAATTTGTAGAGAGAGAAAGACTTCTAGAGAGAGAAAGTTGTAATATTTTGGATTTTGGAATTGTAATCAAAACAGGTAGTTGTTAAATCTTGTTTGATTGTTTAATTGTGATAAGAATCTTGATTTCAGGGACACACAATTGGTATCAGAGCAAATTCAAATTGAAATCAAATTCAAGAAAATGAGTTCGACTCTGTGTTCGAAAAGTTCAGATCGATTTTTGAGTTTTAGTGTGTAATTTGAATTGTAATTGATCAGACTTTGCTCGTATAGTGATTTAGAACGAAATTGTATAGTTTGATTCGTGAATTGCACTGTAATTGTTCAATAATTTGATGAATTTAGTGTTTTTAGAGTTCACGAGTTCAAAGCACTGTTCTATAGATCGATTTGTACTTTAAGTGTTTTGTATTGAATTTCAGTGCTAGTTTTTGGCTCTAGATGTATAAGTGATCATTCGTTTAATGTTTCAGGTCGAAATCTGAACTCTAGATACGTTTTTGGTTGAATCAGATTGGTTTTCTTCGAAAAAGGCAAAGAACACGCAAGTTCTTCAAGAACGCGCAAGATCTACGAAACGTGCAAGGGTAATCGGAAGAACGCGCAAGCTGAAAAATATTGGTTTTTGTACAAAAACGCGCAGACCGAAGCCTGCGAGTTTGGTCTTCAATCTGCGAGTTTGGTGAAGCCTGCGAGTTTGATCTTCAATCTGCGAGTTTAAACACTTGCGAGTTTGAAAAATTGGAAATTTTTTCTAAGTGTGGAAACACGCAGCCATTGCGAGTTTCATCTTGCGAGTTTGTTAAAACGCGCAAGTAGACCTTTGCGAGTTCTCTAAACGCGCAAGACTAAGCTTGCGAGTTTCTTCGAAATAGTATTCTGCGAGTTCATTCGATCTGCGAGTTTGTTCAAAACGCGCAACTAGGCATTTGCGTGTTTAGGAAAAGCGCACGCTGCTATCTGCGAGTTTCAGCGATTCCTTTCGGTCTGCGAGTTTGCCAAAACACGCAACCCTTTGCTTGAGAGTTTCACAAACACGTACGCTTAAGCCTGGGAGTTTTCTTTTTGAACAGTGGTTTGCGAGTTTCAGCATCTGCGAGTTTCAAGCTTCTTTCGTGTTTTGCGAGTTTTACTACTTAGTCAAATTTTTTTTTTTTGTGATTTCATTTCGACTAACTGTCAATTTCAAGTTTCTTATTGCATATTTTTTTATCAAACAGGATGACTTCAAGAGACGCTCTCTCGATTGGAACTGATGTCAATCCCCCGGTGTTGTTTAAAGGGGAATATGAGCAATGGAAAGACAGATTTCTTGATTTTATTGATCGGCAAAAGAATGGAAAGAACATTCTAGCATCAATAGAAGATGGTCCAATGCCACAAATTTTTGAGGACATTCCTGTTGAAGGTAATGATTCAGATGGAGCTCCAAAATCAAAGAGAATTGAGAAGGGATATGCAAAATTCTCTGATGAGCAAAAGAATCGGTTTGATGCTGATAAAACGGCCAGATCTTTGCTTTTACAAAGCATCACCAATGAGATCTATGTGAAAATAGACAGCTACAATGCAACTGCCAAATCTATGTGAGATCAACTTTAGAAGATGATGATGGGTTCAAAAGCTGGTAATCAAATGAAGGTAGCCAATTGCATAAACAACTACGAAGAGTTTAAAGCAAAAGAGAATGAGAGCTTAGAAGACACCTATGAATGGTTTGTCTTGCTTCTGAATGAACTGTCAAAGAACAAGGTGACAAAGAAGCAGATTGAGAACAATGTCAAGTTTCTGAGCATCCTGCAACCCGAATGGAAGAAGCATACGCGCAAGATGAAACAGATGAAGGATCTAAGTGACATTTCGTTGCATGAGGTGTATGAGACGTTATGACAGAATGAAGAGGAGGTGGAAGAGAAAAGAGCTGAGAAAAAGAAGGTTGAGAAAGTACCAGATCCTATTGCATTAGTGGCTAAAGAGAAAGAGAAAGAAAAGAAAGAGAAGACGAAAAAGAAGAAGACAGTCGTTTTCAGTTCTGAATCTGTGTCTGAATCTGATGGAGATGATGGAGAAAGTCTTAAACAAGCAATGTTGTTACTGACCCGAGCGTTCCAGAAAAGTTCTACAAGAAACCAGGGTCTAATTCTCAGAGATATTCTTCATCAAGTTCAAAGAACCACGAGCATAGAGAAAGAGTGGAAGGAAACATAATTGTTGAGAAAAAGCCGAAAGAAAAGAAGAAGTATGTGAATGATTACACCAGTACTGAAAAGAAAGGTGATGATCTAATTAAATGCTACAACTGTGGCAAGGTCGGACATTACGTAAAAGAGTGTCGGAAGCCAAAAGTTCACAACTCAGAGTACTATAAAAACAAAATGCTCTTGGCCAAGCAACAAGAGGCAGGCAAAGCATTAATGGCAGAAGACGAATACTGGTTGGATCATTCTGACGAGGAGGAAGAACAAGAACAGACTGCTCATTTATTCTTGATGGGAAAAGAAGAGAAAGATGATGATTCTGATGATGAGACAGCTAATGAGGTAATAAACTTAATTGAAAATGATTTCATAATCAAAATGGAAGCCATGATGGTCGAACTTCAAGACCTTCAATCCAAACTTAAAAAGGAAAAATACAGAGTTGCTAGGAGAAATCAACAAATCTTTGAACTTAATAAATCAGTTATTGAGAACAAAGATTTAATTGATTCTCTACGCAAATCTGATTCTGTTTTTAAAAATGAAAAAGATTGTTTTGAAAGTAAGATTTCTGAATTGCAAAAACAATTGTCTAAGTCTGATTCTGAAAAACAAGAATGTGTTTTAAAAGCATTTAAACTACAAGTTGAGAACAAGACTTTAGAGAAAAAGGTAAATGGTCTGGAAGCTAAACTATATATTCGAGGCCAGATAGATCAAACGATTTTCTTAAATACACCTAATGAAGAAGCTGATTTTAAAGAAAAATGGGGACTAGGTTATGATAATCCTCATTACCTAGAAAAAGCTATCAGAAAACAGCCAGGTATATATAATGCAAATTATATGTATGCTGCTGATGAACATCCTCATTTGAAACCCAAATTTATTACCAAAGCATCAAAAGAAGTTGAGGACAAAGAAGATGAGAAAAGAATGAATTTAAAGAAAATGCAACTACCATTTTGTTATGAAAGACTGAATGATAGTTATCTTTCTAAAACATCAAAATTTCTTTCAAATGACTATTTTGCTAGTTATTCTTTGACTGAGATGGAGGCAAAACTTGTTCAAGCTAAAATTTATGTACCTCCACTCGTCTTAGAAAGCAAAATAATTGAATTAGAAAATATTTTATCTGATGAAAGAATTTTGGGTGATCTAACACAAGATGTATTTTCTACAGTGTTAAAGAACACAGATTTTCATTTCAAATCTAAAGTGTGTTCTCCATCTTCTACAGTACTTCAAACTTCTGAGACTGTTTTTGATGATTTATTTGAGTCTGCAAATGATTTTCTAAATTCTGATGAAGGGTGTATAGAGGAAATTGATATGTTTGACTTTAATGCTCCACTTCCAAATCATTCTACTTTTGTGATAAATGGACAAGCTTTACCAAGTGTTCATGAAAAAGGTGAATCATCAACTAAGGTTGGTGAATCAGTTTCTGTGAATGCTGATTACTATGTAAAGGGTAAGAAACATAAGAAACAGCTCTCACAGAAATAGAATAACACTGGTAAACACAAGAAAAATCAATTTCAGAAATCTGATTTTCCTAATAAATCTAAATCTTTTGTTTCAGATGTAAGAAAGAAAAGGTCAGAAGAGAGATCTGAATGGCGACCTAAAAGGAAGAGTGATGACAAGGCAGAATCAATTACTGATAGTTCTTGTAATAGATCAACTAGTAGTATGTGTGATGTAGTTGGTTCTATTGCTTCGACAAATAAAAACCTTGTAACTGATTACAAGTGATATTCTAATAAGCAATTGTTTCGATTATCTCCTACTACTACTAAATCTTATTCTTATCAGTGGAATGATTTTGCTTATCATCATAATTCTAATGATTGGTTTGGATCTTATCATGTTTATTCTTCTAAATCAAAAGTTTTCAAAAGAAAAGAGGATCCATATTCAAATGGATGCCAAAATCTTGTACTAATCTGTTAGGACCCGTTTTTAAATGGGTACCTAAAATTGTTGTTTCCTGATTTCTCTTGCAGACCCGGCATATGTGGTACTTGGATAGCGGTTGTTCCAAGCATATGACCGGGCAGAAAGCTTTATTGTCTAATTATACAGATAAATTCTTATTTCTGAAAGGATATCTGCACTTTAACATGTTGTTCATGTTCTCAGGGGGAGTGAGACAAGATTCTAAGATGATCAATATTATTTTGAGGGGGAGTTTATATAATTTTATTGCTAAATTTTTCTGATGCATGAATTTAGGGGGAGTTTATGCGTACAACAAAAGGAGTAAGGAGATGATTTCTGATTATTTTATATCAGAACTCGTACTATAATTGTTTTACTGCTTTATGTCTTTTACATTTGAATAAATTTTGTGAATAAAGTTTCTTTGACATGACTTTGAGACTTGTGCAGAATGAGAGAAGCTATCAAGATCATATCTTTATGATTTCAGCTGACTTCATGAGACTTAAGACTGCATAGAAAGGTTAAATTTCTTATCTTAATCTCATATATGGTTGAAAGAAGTACAACTTTCAATCATAGAAAACATGTTCTTAAATGTTCAAACCACTTCTCAATTCTTAAACAGATTTCGTGAATTGGAAGTGTGATTTTAAATGTTTTCAAGAATTACTTGTGCTTACATGATTATAAACCGTGTGTTTCCAAAGATAAATACTTGTGTATTGTCTTTTCTATATACTTTCAAGTATTCACACACACCAGTTTGACTTTTTGTTCAAAATGTTCTTACCATGTCTCAAGTTTGAAACATATTTTTCGATGGTAAGACACCCCGCTTGTACTTCAAAGAATTTTGAGTGTTAATTCATTTCTAAACGTTCTTTTCAAGAATGTCTATATTCTTGTTTCATATAGACAATATCAATTATTCTTGACCATAAGTCTTAACTGTTCTATCATTTCTTATCTGATCATTTTTCATACAATGTCAGATTTTCAAACAAGTCTCTTGCATTCATATTCATTCATTCAATATACTTGTTTGAAAATACTTCCATGTTTAAAAATGCTCATATCTTCATGATTATATTCTGAGCATATATAAATATCTGACTTGTATTTGAGTTTTAACTGATAAAGTTAAACCATTTGAGCAACATTTGCTTCATAGGATTATGGGTTCTTTATGCTAGGACTTAAATGAAACTTCTATGGATTCACGATTACCAGTGTTTCCTATCCAAGAAGTTAATCCATAGTGATTGAGTGTGAAGAATCAAAAAGAAATTAGTGTGGGTTGTGCGTTGAGGTAAAATGGAAATGACAGTTTGGTTAGATGTGAGCTTAATGATTAAAAGAAAGAGGGTATGAAATCAGAGTAAAAGAATATCAAACTCTGCACCAACTACTTTCTAAGCCGGGCAACCACATTACTAATGTTTCACATTTCTTCGTGAACATTATTGAAATAGGCAAATAGCCCATGCCAACTCTTGATAAAACCCCACCAGCCACTCATTTTCTTCTCAAAAAGAAAATGTTTCATATTTTTCTGGGGACACAACACATTATCTATCTGGTTTTCATTTGGAAAATCTGGATATTGAAAAAGAAGGAAGTCTGCCCCCACCTTCGCACTTCAATCATGCACTTTGAGTCTGTGTTTATCTACTGTTGTCTCAGTGGTTTACACAATGTAGAGACTTTATAAAAGCAATCATCATATGATTAATTCTTTCTACACTTGCACGAATACACAAGGAATTTGTTTTCTTGTCATAACATTCATAGAAATTTCCTTTGTGGTGTTTCGATGATTGGATGGAAGCCCTGGGTGACTGAACATCAAAAAGCTCCTTTCCTATGTGTATCCGTTACACACAGTAACTTCGTGTTACTGACAGGCATATTAACTGATTCATTTGTTGATTCAGGTGTTACATTCCTATTTTGTCTGGATTTGCAAAGATCTGAATGAATACATTGTTCGAATTGGCAACGAATCAGAGGCTCTTGGACAGATCAGAATGGTTAAAGACATTTCTTGATGATAGTTTTGATGATATCGATGCTCTATTCATCAAAAAGGGGGAGATGATTTACAAAAATGTCCGGATCAGAAAGTTCAAAGTTTGAAAGATTGTTGAAGCAAAGTCAAAGAAATTCTGAAGATGTGTTGTTTTTCTGAAATTTTCTTTGAAGATTATTTGCTGAAGCAAGTCGAGCTAAATCTGAAGATAATTTCTTTCCGAAGTCTGAAAGAGTATTGTGATAGTTCTGAAGAGATTATTGAAGATTGTTTCTACCATCCTTGGGAGAGATTGTTGGTATTTCTTGAAGATAGACTTTGGGGAGATTAAAGTTAAAGATCAACCAAAAAAGGAAGATTGTACTCAGATTGTAACCAAAGGGGGAGATTGATTTGCTAAATTGTTCAAAGATGATCTTGAATCCAAAGGGGGAGATTGTTAGAGCAGAAATCTGTTGGATACAAGATCATGAAGACTAAAGGTCAAAGTACGAGAAGTCAAAGCTGGAAAGTCAAACTCTCATTAAAAGTCAAAGTCTAAGTGTTAATAAAAGTCAAAGTCAACATGTTGTATTTGTTTGTTTCCTTGTTTTAGTTGTGAGTATAAATACTTTCTTTGATGTTTAATAGATAGATGGCTAGAAATTGAATTTACACTGAGAGAGAATTTGTAGAGAGAGAGAGAGAGAGAGAGAGACTTCTAGAGAGAGAAAGTTGTAATATTTTGGATTTTGGAATTGTAATCAAAACAGGTAGTTGTTAAATCTTGTTTGATTGTTTAATTGTGATAAGAATCTTGATTTCAGGGACACAGCTAAAAATCCTTGGTTTTCTCTAACGGATAAGTTCAATCGGATAAGCTTTCTTTGTAAAGAAGAAAACCCAATCCGAAAAGCTTCATATGTGATAAAAAGTTTATTTGGATGAGTGGTTAGGATCATATGAGAGGTATCGGATGTTCTTGACTCGTAATAGAGCTTTTACTTCAGATAATAACTTATTAGAGGCATAATCATATGAGAAACATGGATCGGATGTGTATCAAATGGTTCTTTGGATGAAACAGATATATATATATATATATATATATGTGTGTGTGTGTGTGTGTGTGTGTGTGTGTGTGTGTGTGTGTGTGTGTGTGTGTTGAATCTGAAGAGTATCGCTTCAAATGAGAATGAATTTTGAAATATCAATGTTTTGGATGAATATAAATTACAAAAGATCTGATATTTGATAAATAAAAATCCAATGAATTGATACAACTGGATGGGTGCAAATCCGATGGTTGACCCTAGAGGATCCGAAGAAATAAGTCCATAGCCAAGTTGAAAAAATGATTTGGATTTGAAATAAGATAGGAATAGATGACAATACTTGAGATTTGATGGATGAACTTTTTGTGTAATCACTGGATCGAATTTGATAACGTTCGATGGTATAGGTTTATTTTATTCTTTTGGACTATTTAATGAAAAATATTGAAATTTAAATAACGCAATGATATGATAAATTAACATATAGCTTTATCACACCTGATAATTTAAAATTTTAATATTTAACATTCTCAATTCATTGATTAAAAACCTTGAACTTTGAATTATTCAAAGGTTTAATAAGTGAATTAGATAGTTTGTTGGAATAATATGTAGTTCTACATCATCTTGAGTTATGTTATGTCATTGATTTGACTTTCTGGAATTTTCTTTAATGAAAATGATGATCCTTTTTCTAACACACATGGATCCTTTGGGGTTAGTAGAAGTCATGTCTTTAGTGAATCTAATACATCTTTTCATGAGGACAGTCTTTTGCATAGTGAAAATGTTCTCCACAGTTATAGCATTTTCTAGATGAAGAAGATCTAGAAAATCTATAAACCCTTTTTGTTTGTTTCGAGATTTCAGATTCTTTTTAGAGGAAAAATAGTTATTAGTGAGTGGATTATGAAGTTAGAATGCCCTTTGCGCTAGTACTATGAGGAATTGATCTATTCACAATATCTTTGCCTATTACAGATAAGTGAGTTTGAATAGGATGAGTTGTGGATACAACAGATTCACAATCATTATTTTCTGACACACAGTCAGTCTACATTTGATGTGAAGTTTTAAAGAAAACATCTAAAGGATTATCTTCTTTTTCAGACAGTTTGGCATTTAATTTCTTTACCTTATTTTCAGTTTTTGTATTAGATTATAATGCATTGCACATATTTACATGCGTGTAATCATAGGAGGGAGAAGTAAGATATACCTTATTAAGTGTAGGAAAGTTAGATGTCAAAGCCTTAAATGAAGACCTAACAACATTTTTTTTGTCTGAATTACCTAGTTCAGTGAGATGGGCCATAAAGAATATACTTGTTTTTTCTTCCTGCTCATTATTTGAGGATGAGGAGGAAGAGTGTCGAGTCATGTTCTTCAACCATTATTCCTTTTTTCTTTTCTTTGAAAGTTTCCTGATTTCTCACTTTTGTGTTTTCCCCTTTGCTTATCATATCTTGATCATTTATAGGAAGATCGAGAGGCTTGAAAAGTATTTGGAGAGACATAAGAGTTTGACTTTTTGAATCTATAGTTGGTAGCGGAAAGACCTAGACCGAGAGGCTTGAAAAGTCATTGAAGAGACATAAGAGTTTGACTTTTTGAATCTATAGTCGGTAGCGGAATGACCTTTATTTCCACAGTTGTAGTATTCATCCTTAGACTTGTCATAGGAAATAATCTTTTGCTTTATGAAAGATGGCCTTTTCAAGAATCTTTCTTTTGATCTTCTTTGAAAACTACTTTAACAAAATTTGATGCAACTAAGGATAAGGAGTCAATGTTGTCTTGCATGGATAGCACATCAGTCCCACTATCATATTCTCGAGTGGGATTAATGGTGGCATTATTAGCTTGTTCCTCATAATCTTTAGAATTTGTGTCATATACAGGATGTAACGTAGATCTTGATCTTTTGAAATCTGAAGAGACAAATGCAATTTTTGTACTTTTGGTTTCTTGAAATACATTCTTCCTGAGTAACTTAGTTTGCTTATAGTTGAATAAAGTTCCATATAAAGCATTAAGAGGCATATGATGAAGATCCCTAGAAGTTTTCAAACACAAAGTTATATTTTCCCAAGAGTCTAGAAAAAGTCATGAATTAGCATAGTACCTCAGCATTATCAAAAACTTTTTCATGCACTATGAGATCATTTAAGAGAAAGTTGAACCTGTTTTATACATCTGTGAGAGATTCGTTTTTGTTGCAAACAAATAGTTCGTATTGTTTGATAAGGCTGATCTTTTTTGCTCTGCTTTACTTTAGAAGTGCCTTCGTACATAACAGTGAGAGTGTTCCTCATATCTCTTGCAGAAGTAAGATTTTCATGAATGGGTGATAAACATCATCGAGTAAACACATTGCGATGATAGTTCTATCTTTGGTATCAACTGCAACTTCCTTGTTATCATCATTTATCCACAAATATGGAGTTTTGATGAATTTGTCTTTCTCGTCCAGAATCATTGTCATTTTCATCTCAATCTCCAGATAAAAATGTGGTGGGTACATATGGACCATTTCTGATAACATTTAGGATTTGAGTGTCGACTTCTTCAAGAAATAAAATAATTATCTTTTTTCCACAATGAGAAGTTGTCTTTTTGAAAACTAGGAGGTTTGGATAGAGTGCCATTATTACTATTTGTGGAAGTCATCAAAGATCTTGTTTATGAAATTAAACAAACTACTATGATACCACTTGTTGGTCCTAGAATGGTAATGACTAACACATAAAGTGTTTGTAGAAGGGGGGTTGAATACAAACACAACAGATGAAAATAATTTCTCAAAACCGTCACTGAATCATGTCATTCAATGACGTAACTTTATCAAAACCGTCACTATAAAATGACATACGATGACATTTATCATTCAAAATCGTCACCGTAACATTACATACGGTGATGTAAATTTATCAAAACCGTCACCATAACATTACATACGGTGATGGTTTATCAATAAAAATTGTCACTGTATCCTTCTACATTGTCAGCCTAGTATGACAAATGGTGAAGTTTGTTTTTTAGAACATTCACAGTAATATGACATATAGTGATATTTATTATTCAAAATTGTCACCTTAGCATAACATATAGTGACATTTATTATTTAGAAGTATCACTGTAACCTAACATACAGTGACATCAATTTATCAAAACCGGCATTACATTATGATGTACGGTGACATAACTTTATTGAAATTGTCACTATAAAATGACATATTGATGACATTCATCATTCAAAATTGTCACCATAACATTACATACTGTGACGTTTTCCATTCAACATCGTTACCATAACATTACATACGGTAACATTTAGATTTCAAAATCGTCACTATAGATTGACATATGGTGACGTTTATTTTCCAAAACGATCACCATATGAGGTCATGCGATGGCAATCATTATTTAAAAAATCATCATTTTAACATGACATACAAACGACGTTTATTATTTGTTCACAATAGCATGACATAGGGTGACTCGTTTTTTTGTCAAAATCGTTACCCTTGCATAACGTACGATAACGTTTAAGTTTCAAAACCATCACCATAGCATGACGTACGGTGACATTTACTTTTCTAAATAGTCACCATGACATAAGGTGATGTAAATTTTTCGAAATCGTCACTGTAGCATGACATACGGTGACGTTTATTTCTCAAACCGTCACCATAGCATGAGGTACTTGACGTTTATCTTTCATAACTGTCATTGTAACATGATGTACGATGACATTTATTGTACAAAAACGTCATTGTAGCATGACGTAGGCTAATGTTTATTATTTAAAATTATCACCATAACATTACATATGGTCACGTTTACTATACAAAATCGTTATCGTAGCATGACTTACGTGGACGTATATTATTCTAACTGTTACCTTAGGATGATATATAATGACATTTATTATACAAAACCATCACCATTTTGACATATATGTTTTTAAAACCGTCACCATAGGACATAATCTATGGTGACATTTATTTTTTAAAATTGTTACCATAGAATGACATATGGTAACATACTCACAAACCGTCACCATAACATGACATATGGTGACATAATTATTCAAAACTGTCAATGTAGCTTGAGATATTGTGATGTAAATGATTTAATGTCGTTACCAGAGCATGACATATAGTGAGCTAGTTTTTTCAAAAACCCTTGCCATACACTGAATTTGATGATGCAAATTTTGCAAAACCGTTGCCATAGAACTTGGAGACTTTTGAAAACAGTTTTTAAATAAGCATTACTATACATATTTTAGTTTTCAGTAATGTTTTTTTAAAACCGTTACGATATAAAACAATGATTTAGACAAAGATTGTTACTAAAAGATCTTATATGGAAACGGTTTTTAAAAACCGTCACAACAAAAAGCAACGGTTTTTCAAAACCGTCCTAAACCGTTACCTTAGGGAACCTTTAGTAACATTTTTATCTAAAACGTTGTTTTATGTTTCTACGTTTTTTGTAATAGTAACGTTTCTTTACAAAAAAATGTTACTAAAACAATTCTCTAACTTTTTATGTGACTTTTTGTAACGGTTTTTTATCAAACCGTTACAAACCTATTTTTCAAAATCATCACAAAAATTCATTTTTTGTACTAGTGGATTTCCAGTTTTTAACTATGTATGTTTATTAAAAACAAAGAACTATAGATTTGTTTTGCGGAAGCTAGGGAGATAAGATATGATCCTAAACAATCTAGCTGGTGATAAATTTGCTAAGGACTGAAGGGTAAGAGAAGAAGGTTCCCTTACAAATATGAAGAACTGATGTATTCCTATCTAATTTGTTGGGAACTGAAGAATTCATCAAGTATGGTTAATGCTGCTAGTTCAAAGTTACTACTGCTAGAAGACTTGAATGTTAATACTGCTGAGTGTTACTACTGCTAGTAGTTAATACAGCTAGTCAAAGTTAGTGCTGCTTGAACAAAGTTAGTACTGCTTAACTAGTTAGTACTGCTAGTGGTTAGTACTGCTTAGGAGTTAATGCTGCTAGAAGGAAGTTAATGCTGCTGAAGATTAATACTGCTTATATGATGAAGATTCGTATGAAAGGATATACATGGAAGCTTAGAGATATACATAGAAGATATACTGAAGATATTTTATTTATTGTAATTATCTTTGTATTCAGTATATATATTGTATTGTTTAGAATAGTTAGATAACTTTAAGTTTTCATTCTTTTAGAGAAAAACAACCTCAAGGCATAGATCCTAATTCTAGAGAAGTAGAATTCGTATTGGTGAGCCTGTTCATCAATATTGAGGTTGAGTGTGTAATCTTGTAACTTCAAAGCATTCAATACAAGTTTACAATTTGTTCTTCATATTTACTGTGTTGATTTAATGTTTCATTGAATATCAAAGTGTTATTCCGCAAACTTCTTTGATATTGTTTCTGAGAATTAATTCTTGTTGAGAATTCGATCCTGACAAGTGGTATCAGAGCTAAACTCTCTCAGAAACAGTTATTCATCATGGAAAATCTTACAGAATCAAGCAGTACTTTGGTCTCAAAAGTTCCAATGCTTAGATCCAATGAATTTGACATGTGGAAGATCAGAATCAAGCAATATATTCTCCTCACAGATTACTCTATGTGGGACATCATTGAGAATGGCCCATCTGATGAAGGAAAGATTGGTGAAGATGGCAAAAGAACCCCTCCAAAGACAGATGCAGACAGGAAGACAAGGCAGACAGAGATGAAAGCCTTGAGCACACTGCTCTTGGCCATTCCAAATGAGTATCAACATCAATTCTGCAATTGCACTGATGCACAGATGCTCTGGAATGCTCTGGAGAAGAGATTCTCTGGTACCAAAAGTACCAAGAGAAATCAGAAAGCAATTCTGAAGCAACAATATGAGAACTTTATGTCAACCAAGAATGAGTCCATGACTCAAACTTTTGACAGGTTCAACAAACTAATTGGTGAACTAGCTACTATGGGAGTACAGATTGATCAAGATGATGTGAACAGAAAGTTCTTAAGGTCCCTTGGAGATGAATGGACCATGTACACTGTGTCATTCAGACAGAATGATCAGTTGGAAGAAAAAGAACTCGATGATCTGTACAATGATCTTAGAGTATTTGAAGCTGAGGTGGAGGCAAAGAAGAAGCCTTCTGGATATATTCATAATGCTGCACTCCTATCAGCATCCATTGATTCTACTGCTAACCCTGAATCAGTTAATGCTGCTAATGGAACAAATCAAGATAAAGGCACTGAAACTGTGTTTGAGGCCTTTCTGGCAAGTCATGGAAACTCTTCTCTCATTAATGATGACTTGGAACAACTCAATCCAGATGATCTTGAGGAGATGGATATTAAATGGCAGATGGCCATGCTCTCCATGAGAGTTAAAAAGTTCATCAAAAGAACTGGGAGGAACAACTTCTCCCAAAGAAGAGAAGATGGAGCAGGGTTTGATAAATCAAAGGTAGAATGCTACAAATGCCATCTGAAGGGACATTTTGCTAGAGAATGCAGAAGTGGAATGTCTCACAACAACAACCATCAACAAGCTCAATCTGGAAGTTTCAATAACAACAGAAACTCTGCTCAAGCCCTTGTTTCTCAACAAGGAATGGGGTTTGATTGGAGTGATCAAGCAGAAGAAACTATTCAGAATCAAGCTCTTATGGCTAAAGTATCTGATCTTCCATCTGAGGTAAGTTCTAATCTCTGTTCTAAAACTTGCATAGACACTGTTAAAAGGTACAGGGATCACAATCAGAAGATGAGTGATGACCTTAAGAGATTAGAAAAAGATATAAAAGACTATGTAAGGATTGTAGAGAGATTTGAAGATCAGATCAAAGGTTTTCAAGCCAATGAACTACAACACTCATATGACACCAATTATTGGCAGTGGGAGAAAAAGGATTTAGAACTTAAACTGACCAAATCTAAAGAGGAGAGTGAAAAACTGAAAGAGGAGCTAACCAAGGTTAAACTTGATGTAGACAAGTTTTCCAATGCTTCTAAAGCAATGGACTCTTTACTACAAAATCAGATTCATGATAAGCTGAGAAGAGGAATTGGGTACAATGCAACGCCTCCACCATATAACAACAATTACATTCCTCCTACTTCATACCTGTTAGACACCAAAGATAGGAAGGACTTGCCTGAGGGAGCCACTGAAATAGATCCCTTAGATAAGGTAGTTGTTGAGGATAAGACTGAGAAAGAGGTTGGCAAGAGTAAGGAGAACAAGGTGAGTGGTGAGATTCCTCTAGAGAATAACATTATCACCAATGATGATTGTGGAAGGGCTTGGATCAAATCCAAGGACATAGAGAAGACAGAGGGAAAGTCTGGTAAGGTCCATTACAAACAGACCACAGTTGTGAATCCAGGTCCTTGCAAACAGTGTGATTGCAATAAAGCCAAGAGCCTAAATTCTGGTTTAAAAAGAGGAAATCAAAGAAACTGGAATAATCAATGGGCTCAGAAACAAGGGGTTGATCTGAGTAAAATCAATAGACCAAAACCTTGTTTTATCTGTGGCAAATTGAATCATCTTGCAAAATTCTGTTATTTCAATCCTATGAAACAAAGGATGAATTTCCAAAGATCCATGCAAAAACCCTTTGGTTATAAGAAAATTGAAAAGAACCATGTGGCTAAGAAAACTGTTAAAACTAAAAGCCACATGAAGAAAAAGTCTGTTAAAGAAAGTGTCAATATGTGGATTCCTAAAAGCACTAAAACTGTTAGTACTGCTACTACAAATAGTGTTGCTGACAATGATAGTGCTGCTAGAAGTAATACTACTGCTAACAATGTTAATGATGCTAACAAGGTTAGTACTGCTAACTCTGTTAGTACTTCTAAGGTTAGTACTGCTTCTAGTGTTGGTTCTGCTAAGCCAATAATATTGACAAAGTACTCTAATAAAGAGTGCTCTGAGTTTCAAAACCTCATTAAAAAGGAATGTAAATACTTTGATGAGAAAGGGAGACCCAAGACAACTTTTGCTTGGGTCCCCAATCATACTAATTGATTTATCTAATGTGCAGAGCAACCAACAGCTCAAGGGAAAGAGCATTTGGCATGTTGATAGTGGTTGCTCTAGGCACATGACAGGCAACATGTCATGTCTTCAGGATTTCAAACATATCAATGGAGGACATGTTGCATTTGGAGACAATCTTACTGGTGGTAAGATAAGTGGAAAAGGTAATGTTACCAAAGGTAAGATGACATTTGAGGATGTCTACTATGTTGATCAATTAAAGTACAACCTGTTAAGTGTATCACAGGTTTGTGACAAACAACATAGTATATTATTTACTAATACTGAGTGTATGATCCTTGCTCCAGGGTTCAAGGTAGTTGATGAAAGCATGATACTACTTAGAACTCCAAGGAAGGACAATGTTTACTGTCTTGATTTGGACAATGTTGATAGTGATTCATCTTTAAATTGTCTTATTTCAAAAGCTTCTATAGATGAATCCTTCCTTTGGCACAGAAGGATGTGTCACATGAATTTCAAGACTATGAACAATCTTGTTAAAAATAACCTTGTAAGAGGTTTACCTTCAAAAGTCTTTTCATGTGATGATCATTGTGTTGCTTGTCTTAAAGGCAAACAACACAAAACTTCTCATAAGACCAAAGAGTTAAATTCTGTTTCTACTTGTCTCCAGTTATTGCATATGGATCTGTTTGGTCCTACAAATGTTATGAGTATAGGCAAGAAATCTTACTGCTTAGTTATTGTTGATGATTACTCCAGATTTACTTGGGTATATTTTCTAAGAACTAAGGATGAAACAAGTGATCTTATCAAATCCTTTATTCTAAGAATTGAAAACCAAACTAATCAAAAAGTAAAAGTCATTAGATCTGATAATGGAACTGAGTTTAAAAATCATGATCTAAACACCTTTTGTGAAGAAAAAGGCATTGAAAGACAATATAGTGCTCCTAGGACTCCTCAACAGAATGGTGTTGCTGAAAGGAGAAATAGGACACTAATAGAGGCTGCTAGATCTCTGTTGGCTGATTCAAAATTACCAATTACCTTCTGGGCTGAAGCAGTTAATACTGCTTGTTATGTCCAAAACAGAGTTCTAGTGGTTAAGCAAAAGAACAAGACCCCTTATGAGCTTTTAAATAAAAGAAAACCTTTTATTGGTTTCTTCAAACCTTTTGGGTGTCCTTGTACAATTCTAAATACCAAATCTCACTTAGGTAAGTTTGATAGCAAAGCAGATGATGGATTTCTTGTGGGATATTCATCTCAGAGTAAGGCCTACAGAGTTTTTAACTCTTCTTCTAGAATAATTGAAGAAAGTGACAATGTCAAATGCAATGAGAACACACCAAATCCTGTTGGGTCTGGACCTCAGTGGTTATTTGACATTGACTCACTAACTAACTCTTTTGGTTTCAGTAATGAGTATACAGGAACAGGTAGTGGAGAATCAAAGATCACACAAGTTCAAGAAAGTATATCTAAATCTGTGATTTTTCCCATACCCACAGTAAATGAAGACTGTGAAAAGGAATCATTTACTGCACCAAGTCAGAGTGAAGAAGACACTAGAGATGAGGAGACTCAAGAATCAGAAGTGGCATCTGAAAACACTTCAGTTGAATTGCATGACTCTAATCTAGAGGCTGGACTGAATGAAGAACCTAGTCATAACACAAGAGTTCAAAAGAATCATCCTCCACAGCTGGTAATAGGAGATATCTCTTCTCCTATGATGACTAGACATCAAAGCAGGCTTCAAGAAATGCAAGATCAACAGCATACAGTCCTTTCTTGCTTTTTATCCCAGCTTGAGCCTAAAAAGGCACATGATGCTATGAAAGAATCTAGCTGGATAGAAGCAATGCAAGAAGAACTGTTACAGTTCAAGCTACAAGATGTATGAGATCTAGTAGACCTTCCTAAAGGTCACAGAGCAATTGGCACAAAGTGGATTTTCAGAAACAAGAGAGATGAAAGAGGTATTGTCATAAGGAACAAAGCAAGGCTGGTGGCTCAAGGCTATACTCAAGAAGAGGGTATAGATTATGAAGAAGTTTTTGCACCTGTGGCTAGGATAGAAGCAATCAGACTATTCCTAGCCTATGCTTCTTACATGAAATTCAAAGTCTATCAAATGGATGTAAAAAGTGCTTTTCTCTATGGATCAATTGAAGAAGAAGTATATGTCTGTCAACCACCAGGGTTTGAAAACCCAAGCTATCCAGACAGGGTATACAAATTAAAGAAAGCACTTTATGGATTACATCAAGCCCCAAGAGCATGGTATGACACTCTGTCATCCTATCTCTTGGAAAATGACTTTGAAAAAGGAGTCATTGATAAGACTTTATTTATCAAAAGAAAGAAGAAGGATATCTTGCTGGTCCAAATCTATGTTGATGACATTATCTTTGGATCTACAAGAAACAACATGTGCAAGGAGTTTGAGGATTTAATGCATAAAAGGTTCAAAATGAGTTCCATGGGGGAACTTACTTTCTTCCTTGGACTCCGAGTTCAAAAGAAGTCAGATGGCATTTTCATATGTCAATCCAAGTATGTGCAGGATATTCTAACCAAGTTTGGTTTCTCAGAATCAAAACCTGCCAGCACACCTATGGAAACACACAAGCAGATCACAGCAGATCTTGAGGGGGAGGACATGGATGTGCATTATTATAGATCCATGATTGGCTCTCTCATGTATCTCACAGCATCAAGGCCAGATATAATGTTTCCAGTCTGTGTATGTGCAAGATTTCAAGTTAAGCCAAAGCAATCTCACTTTCAAGCTGTTAAGAGGATATTCAGATATCTCAAAGGGCAACCCAGATTGGGACTTTGGTATCCTCATAACTCACCTTTTGACCTAATAGCATACTCAGACAGTGATCTAGGTGGGGCAAACTTGGACAGAAAATCTACTTCTGGAGGATGTCAGTTTTTGGGTGCTAGACTAGTCTCATGGCAGTGCAAGAAACAAACCACAGTATCCACATCTACAACAGAGGCAGAGTACATAGCAGCTGCAAGTTGCTGTTCTCAAGTCTTATGGATTCAGAATCAAATGTTGGATTATGGGGTAACCTTTCTACACACTCCAATCTTTATTGACAACAGCAGTGCCATTAGCATTGTAAATAATCCAGTCAAGCACTCAAAGACAAAGCACATTGAAATCAGGTATCACTTTATAAGAGATTGTAATGAAAAGAAACTTATTCAAGTTGTCAAAGTTCACACTGATAATCAGTTTGCTGATCTATTCACTAAAGCTTTTGATGTGGGTAGATTCACTTTCTTGGTAACAAGTGTGGGAATGATAAACTCTGAATAATCTTCTTCTCCAAAAGTGGTTATATACCTGTATATTTTTATTCTTGCTGTTACTAATCTTCTTTTTCAGGATATGCATAGCAGTACTCAGTGTTTAGCAAGTTTAAAAGGAGTAAGTATAGTTAATACTGCTAGTAGTTAATACTGCTTTCAGTTAATACTGCTAGTAGTTAATACTGCTTTCAGTTAATACTGCTAGTGGTTAATACTGCTTTCAGTTAATACTGCTAGTGGTTAATACTGCTTTCAGTTAATACTGCTAGTGGTTAATACTGCTTTCAGTTAATACTGCTCGTGGTTAATACTGCTTTCAGTTAATACTGCTAGTGGTTAATACTGCTTTCAGTTAATACTGCTAGTGGTTAATACTGCTTTCAGTTAATACTGCTCGTGGTTAATACTGCTTTAAGTTAATACTGCTAGTTAGTTAATACTGCTAGCCGTTACTACTGCTAGTAGTTAATACTGCTCTAGGTTAATACTGCTAATATTCCGAATACTATAAATACTCTTTGCCCGCCTAAAAGTTCATAACGACTCTTTGCATACTGTTCTCTTGCGCTCTAAACCCTTTCTCTCTCAAAGTTCAAAGTTTTCAGGCAAGAATATTCAAGGTCAATGGCATCAATGGCGTTCATTGACGAGCACAATGAAATCGCAATGCTCCAAAAGCCAAAACAAGCAGAAGGCTTTCATCAGATAGTCGACTTTCTGAAGACTAGCCACATTGCCCATGCTATCACTATGTCTCCAACTATCTTTATAGAGCATCAGAGGTAATCCTGGGCACATGCCACCATTGTTACTGAGAATGGTGTGCGAATGATCAAGACGACAGTATGTGGCAATCCATTGACAGTTACTGAAGAGATAGTTCGCATCAGTCTACGTCTAGACGATGCCTCTGGTATAACTTCTATCCCTAATGATGAACTGTTTTCTACTCTGACAAAAATGGGGTATGGAGGCCCATTGGGTGTTTTTAAGTTCTCAAAAGCTAAATTCTCACCTCAATGGCGTTTTCTTGTTCATACCTTGATGCACTGCATTTCTAAAAAGACCACTGGATGGAGTGAGTTCAGCAGTCCCATTGCTTATGCTTTGGTCTGTTTGGCCACTGCCAGAAGGTACAATTTTTCACAAATGATTTTCAATGATCTTGTCTCAAACATGGGAAACAAAAAGAGCTTTTATATGTATCCCAGGTTTGTTCAAGCAGTTATCAACCATGAATTGACGGATATACCTCAACCTGTTGGGGTATATGTACCTAAACCCCCCAAAGGCAAGGTTTTCTCAAATATGAGAAGATCTGCTGGGGACTCTGAAGGAGTTGACACCCCATTGTTCTCTACAATGATGGTGGTGTCCCAAACCAATGAAGGTATGGCAGCAGGGTCAAGGCCCCCATTAGACCAACCCACTGCTAGCCAAGCCCAACCTTCCCTCTCAAAATCAATTCCCCAGTCACTTCTTGAAAAACCAACCTCTCCCATCACCCAAACCTACAAGAGAAAACAGGTAAAGAAGGCTCCTTCCCTTCTTGTACCATTACCCACTAAGCCTATAAGCCCTCTAAGGGAGAATTCTCCCCTAGAGAATATCCAAAGGGAAACCACAAGGGTGACTCCCAACCCAAAGGAGGTGCTCTCTGAGGAGGAGGTAGAGCATATGGGTGATGAGGCTGCCACTACTCCTGCTAGCACAGAGGAGGAAAGTGGTAACATCAATAAGACCTCCCCCATGGCAACTTTGAATGAGCAATCATTTGAAGGACCCTGGTGCCAAGAAACCACAGGGGTGGATAGTGCTTCTGCTAGGCAGAAGACTTCCACTACTAAAAGATCCAATGATCCTTCAATAGGGGGTAACACTCCTGGAGAAGGTGAGGACAGATATAACTATGATGAATTGATGGAGGCAATGGGTAACATCAATCTAGATGTTTTGAAACAAGGAAAAGAAATAGAGGAGATGAAGCTGGTGATCCTGTCACAACAAGTCCAGATTGAAAAACTGAAGAAGATGGTGACCAGGCTGGTTCAAAAGAAAAGAAGGAAACAGTTTGTACTCAAAAAGAGGGACAAAGTTCAAGATTCTTTCAACAAGGGGGAGAAGCATGAAGGGGAAACTGTTGAAAAGAAAGCTGAAGTTGAGGGGGAGACAGAGGAAGAGATTGAAACAGAAACAGTTACTGCTGCTGAAGTAAAGGTAGCAGCAGAAACTGAAGCAGCAGAAATAGGGCTCTCTGTGGAAGAAATGGAGATTGCAGAGACATTGGTTAAGGCCAAGAATGACACTCCTAAGGATAGTCAAAAGGCCAAGGGAGTGATCATTAATGAAGGAGGAGGCTCAAAGAAAAGAAAAGAATCAAGTAAAGCAATTTTGAAAGATACAAAGGGAAAGGGAAAGGAAAAACTTATTGAAACTGAATTGCCTTCAAAGAAAAGGAGTCAGATTGAAATGGATGAGGAAATAGCAAAGCAGCTTCAAGAGCAAATGGAAAAGGAGGAACAGATTCAAACAGAAACAGATAGAGAGCTTGCAAAGATAATGGCCAGAAAACTAAATGCAGAGTATCAAGAAAGTTTAAAAGCAGCAGCTGAAGCCAAGAAAAGCTCTGTGAAAGTGTCTAAGCAAAGAATGCCAGTAATGAAGCAGAAAAGACAACCTTCTAAGACCTTTTTGGCCAATCAGGAAAGAAGAAGAATGATTAACTTCCTGAGAGGTGCAATTGGTGTCAAAGGGGAAATGTTTACCAATATGGCATACAGTCAGGTTGAGGAATTGTACAAGAAAGAAATGGCTAAACTCCAAGGGGACTCATCTCAAAGGGAAGAGGCTGAAAGAAGAATGAAGGAGAGGTATGACCTAAATATTCAACAACCATTCCCTGAGGAGACCACACCTTCAAAGGACAATGCTGAAGAAATGAAGGAAGAACAAGAGAATGCTGGTATAGAAATTAAATCTGCAAAGAGGGTGAAGACAATTGCTTCCAAAAAGCAGTCTAAAAGGCCAAGAGTGGAAGAAAGAGCAGAAACTGAAGCAGAACCTTCAGTCACACCTTCAGCAGAACCTGTGCAGAACCCAGAACAGTCCAAAGAGCAATCAGATGAGCATGTGGGGCTGTATATGACTATAGTAAAACCTGTACAGGCTGTTCCAATCTCCATGAAGGCTCTAGAGATTATCTTTTGGGACATTCTAAGAGATAATGGAAAGGATTTCTTCAGACTTAAAAGAGTTGGTGGTGCATTTGAAGCATATTCAACCTGGGGGAGAGTAATCAGAGGTTGTTCAAGAGCAGACATAGAGGAAATGTACAAAGTGGGAATGAAACTCTATGAGCCTGTGTTGAAAGGTACTGAAGAAAATCTTCTCAAAGTGGCAATGGAATACTTATGTATGATGTTTGATCCAGAGAAGGTGGTGCATAGGATTAAAGATCTTCATCATGAGTATGTGTTTAAAAAGATTGATCATTGGATACTCTTTGAAAACTGTGGTGTATACATGATTACAATTGATAAATGTTATCATGAATACTACCTAGTTGACAAAATATATGATCATAGCAAGCAGAAACTTGAAGGGATGCTGAAAGCTAAGCTAGTATGTACTAAGGATTCAGAAATGGCCAGAATTGTGGTGAGAAGAACTATCAATCAAAGTCTGGGCCTAGATCCAAATTTGGGCAACTGAATGTGAGGTGTTGAAAGCATCTTGAAGAAGATCTGAAGAACTTGACTTCTTTTCCTAAAAGTCAAGTTAGGGGGAGATTGTTGGGAACTGAAGAATTCATCAAGTATGGTTAATGCTGCTAGTTCAAAGTTACTACTGCTAGAAGACTTGAATGTTAATACTGCTGAGTGTTACTACTGCTAGTAGTTAATACTGCTAGTCAAAGTTAGTGCTGCTTGAACAAAGTTAGTACTGCTTAACTAGTTAGTATTGCTAGTGGTTAGTACTGCTTAGGAGTTAATGCTGCTAGAAGGAAGTTAATGCTGCTGAAGATTAATACTGCTTATATGATGAAGATTCGTATGAAAGGATATACATGGAAGCTTAGAGATATACATAGAAGATATACTGAAGATATTTTATTTATTGTAATTATCTTTGTATTCAGTATATATATTGTATTGTTTAGAATAGTTAGATAACTTTAATTTTTCATTCTTTTAGAGAAAAACAACCTCAAGGCATAGATCCTAATTCTAGAGAAGTAGAATTCGTATTGGTGAGCCTGTTCATCAATATTGAGGTTGAGTGTGTAATCTTGTAACTTCAAAGCATTCAATACAAGTTTACAATTTGTTCTTCATATTTACTGTGTTGATTTAATGTTTCATTGAATATCAAAGTGTTATTCCGCAAACTTCTTTGATATTGTTTCTGAGAATTAATTCTTGTTGAGAATTCGATCCTGACATAATTGACGTTGATTTTTACTAAGAAACTATCACTCAAAATTCCTTTCAAAACGGGTGAGTTCCAACACATGACAAGGATGACCTTTTATAGCCACCATTGCATTAAATGATGTTGTCCAACTTTAACATGTGTCTTTATCTGATTTGTTGATCAATGCATGTGTGTACTCTTCATTTCAGCCTTTTGGGAGTGATGTAGACGTTTGTTAATCCATGTTGGGAACTGACAAATAACTCAAGTCTTTAATGCTGCTAGTTCAGAATTACTACTGCTAGAAGACTCCAAAGTTAATACTGCTGAGTATTACTACTGCTAGTAGAATTAATACTGCTAGTCAAAGTTAGTGCTGCTTGAACAAAGTTAGTACTGCTTAGCTAGTTAGTACTGCTAGTGGTTAGTGCTGCTTAGTAGTTAATGCTGCCAAGACTTAATGCTGCTTATAAGGTAATGTGAAGATAATGATGAAGAGATCGTGATTAAAGATAAACAAGGATATTATGAAGATATTCATGGAAGATATACTGAAGATATTTTATTTATTTGTAATTATCTTTTTGTTCAGTATATGTATAGATTTGACAGAATTGTTTAGATATAGTTTTTTACAGATTTAATTCTAAAGTTTTTATTTCAAGAGAGAATCAACCTCAAGGCATTGATCCTAATTCTAGAGAAGTAGAATTCGTCTTGACAGAGCTTGTTCTTCAAGATTGAGGTTGTGTGTGTAATCTTGTGATTTTAATACAAGTTTGCAAAGTGTTTATTATATACTGTTTGTTTACTGTTCCATTGAATATCAAAGTGTTATTCCGCAACTTCTTTGATATTGATTCTGAGACTTTATTCTTGTTAAGAATTCGATCCTGACAAGTGGTATCAGAGCCTGGTCTCTCAGAAACATCTATTCTTTCATCATGGAAAACTTTACAGAATCAAACAGTACTCTGGTTTCAAAGGTACCAATGCTCAGACCCAATGAATTCGATATGTGGAAGATCAGAATCAAGCAGTACATACTCCTCACTGACTATTCTATGTGGGATATCATAGAGAATGGTCTTTCTGAAGCAGGTAAGATTGGTGCAGATGGAAAGAGAACTCCACCAAAAACTGATGCAGAAAGAAAGGCTAGACAGACAGAGATGAAAGCCTTGAGCACTTTGCTCTTGGCCATCCCCAATGAATATCAATATCAGTTCTGCAACTGCACTGATGCAGAGATGCTTTGGAATGCTCTAGAGAAGAGATTCTCAGGTACCAAAAGTACCAAGAGAAATCAGAAAGCCATTCTGAAGCAACAATATGAGAACTTTATGTCAACCAAGAATGAGTCCATGACTCAAACTTTTGACAGGTTCAACAAGCTTATTGGTGAACTTGCTACAGTGGGAGTACAAATTGATCAAGATGATCTGAACAGAAAGTTTCTAAGGTCCCTGAGTGATGAATGGACCATGTATACTGTGGCTTTCAGACAGAATGATCAACTGGAAGAAAAGGAACTTGATGATCTATATAATGATTTAATAGTTTTTGAATCTGAGGTAGAGGCTAAGAAGAGGCCTTCTGGGTATGTTCACAATGCTGCACTCCTTTCAGCATCAACTGATTCTACTTCCAACTCTGAATCAGTTAGTGCTGCTAATGGAGCAAATCTAGAGAAAGGCAATGAAACTGTATTTGAAGCCTTTCTAGCAAGTCATGGAAACTCTTCTCTCATTAATGATGACTTGGAACAACTCCATCCAGATGATCTTGAAGAGATGGACATTAAATGGCAGATGGCCATGCTCTCTATGAGAGTTAAGAAGTTCATCAAAAGAACTGGAAGGAACAACTTCTCACAAAGAAGAGAAGATGGAGCAGGTTTTGACAAGTCAAAGGTGGAATGCTATAAATGTCATCAGAAGGGACACTTTGCTAGAGAATGCAGAAGTGGAATGCCTCAAAACAATAACCACCAACAAGCTCAATCTGGAAGCTTCAATAGTAACAGAAACTCTGCTCAAGCCCTTGTCTCTCAACAAGGCATGGGGTTTGATTGGAGTGATCAAGCTGAAGAGGCCATCCAGAACCAAGCTCTAATGGCAGAGGTGTCTGATCTCCCAACAGAGGTAACTTCCAATCTTTGTTCTCAAAATTGCATTAACACTGTTAAGAGGTATAGGGATCACAATCATAACATGAGTGATAACCTTAAGAGATTGGAAAAGGACATAAAAGATTATGTCAAGATAGTTGAGAGATTTGAAGAGCAGATTAAGGGTTTTCAAGCCAATGAGCTTCAACACTCTTATGACACAAACTACTGGAAGTGGGAGAAGAATGACTTAGAACTTCAACTGACCAGATCCAAAGAAGAGAATGAGAAGATAAAGAGAGAGTTTGAGAAAGCCAAGCTGGATATTGAGAAATTTTCCAATGCTTCTAAAGAAATGGACTCTTTGCTCCAAACTCAAATCCATGACAAACTTAGAAGAGGAATAGGGTACAATACCACACCACCACCCTATAACAACAACTACATCCCTCCTAGTTCAGATTTGTTAGAAACAAAGGATAGGAAGGACCTACCTAAGGGAGCCACTGAGATAGATCCCTTAGATGAAGTAGTTGTTAAGGATAAAACTGAGAAAGAAGGTGTCAAGGATAAAGACAACACTGTGAGTGGTGAGATTCCTATAGAAAATCACATAATCACAAATGAGGGATGTGGAAAGCAATGGATCAAGTCCAATGAGATAGAGAAGACTGAGGGAAAGAATAAGAAGGTTTATTATAAGCAGACCACTGTTGTGAACCCTATCCCTTGCAAGCAGTGTGCATGCAATACTTCTAAGCCCCAAAAGCATGATAAACCAAGGGGAAATCAAAGAAACTGGAACAACCAATGGGCACAAAAACAAGGCATTGATCTAAGTAAAATCAATAGACCAAAGCCTTGTTTCATATGTGGAAAGTTAAACCATTTGGCTAAGTACTGTTACTTTAACCCTATTAACCAACAGATGAACTTTCAAAGATTTGTGCAAAAACCGGTTGGTTATAGGAAGGCTGGAAAGATACATGTGGTGAAGAAACCTGTTGAAAACAAAGGCCCCATGAAGAAAAAGGTTTTGATTGAAAGTATTAAAATGTGGGTGCCTAAAAGCACTAAAACTGTTAGTGCTGCTGACAGAGATAGTGTTGCTAGAAGCATTACTGCTGCTACCAGTGTTAGTACTGCTGAAAATTTTAATGCTGCTAATATTGTTAGTACTTTCTCAAAGATGAATACTGCTAACACAGTTACTGCTGCTAAAACAGTTACTACTTCTAATAAGGTTAGTACTGCTAAGCATGCAAGTGCTGCTAATGCAGTTAGTACTTCTAAAACCAGTACTACTTCTAGCAAATGTGTTTCCAAGCCTATCATTGTGACAAAGTACTCCAGAAATGAGGAATCAAAGTTTAAAAATCTTGTCAAGAAAGAATGCAAATATTTTGATGAAAAAGGGGTACCCAAGACCACTTTGGCTTGGGTTCCTAATTCAAACTAACTGATTTATCTAATGTGCAGGGCAACCAACAGCTCAAGGAAAAGAGCATTTGGCATGTTGATAGTGGTTGCTCTAGGCACATGACAGGCAACATGTCATGCCTTCAGGATTTCAAGCATATCAATGGAGGACATGTTGCTTTTGGAAATGATCTTACTGGTGGTAAAATAAGTGGCAAAGGTAATGTCACAAAAGGTAAGATGACATTTGAGGATGTCTACTATGTTGATCAATTGAAGTACAACCTGTTAAGTGTATCACAGGTTTGTGACAAACAACATAGCATATTATTTACAAACACAGAGTGTATGATCCTTGCTCCAGGGTTCAAAGTAGTTGATGAAAGCATGATACTACTTAGAACTCCAAGAAAGGACAATGTTTATTGTCTAGATATGGACAATGTTGATAGTGATTCATCCCTGAACTGTCTTGTTTCAAAAGCTTATGTGGATGAATCCTCTCTATGGCACAGAAGGATGTGTCACATGAATTTCAAGACTATGAACAAACTTGTTAAAAACAACCTTGTAAGAGGTTTACCTTCAAAAGTCTTTTCATGTGATGATCATTGTGTTGCTTGTCTTAAAGGCAAACAACATAAAACTTCTCATAAGACCAAAGAGTTAAATTCTATTTCTTCTTGTCTCCAATTACTGCATATGGATCTGTTTGGTCCTACAAATGTTATGAGTATAGGCAAGAAATCTTACTGCTTGGTTATTGTTGATGATTACTCCAGATTTACTTGGGTATATTTTCTAAGGACTAAGGATGAGACAAGTGGACTGATCAAATCCTTTATCCTAAGAATTGAAAACCAAACTAATCAAAAAGTAAAAGTCATTAGATCAGATAATGGGACTGAATTTAAAAATCTTGATCTAAACACCTTTTGTGAAGAGAAAGGCATTGAGAGACAATATAGTGCCCCTAGGACTCCTCAACAGAATGGAGTTGCTGAGAGGAGAAATAGGACACTAATAGAGGCTGCTAGATCTCTGTTGGCTGACTCAAAATTGCCAATTACCTTCTGGGCTGAAGCAGTTAATACTGCTTGTTATGTCCAAAACAGAGTTCTAGTAGTCAAGCCAAAGAACAAGACTCCATATGAGCTTTTAAATAAAAGAAAACCATTTATTGGATTTTTCAAACCTTTTGGGTGTCCTTGTACTATTCTCAATACCAAATCTCACTTAGGTAAGTTTGATAGCAAAGCAGATGATGGATTTCTTGTTGGTTACTCATCTCAGAGTACGGCTTACAGAGTCTTTAACTCTTCTTCTAGAATAATTGAAGAAAGTGACAATGTCAAATGCAATGAGAACATACCAAATCCAATTGGGTCTGGTCCTCAGTGGCTATTTGACATTGATTCACTAACTAACTCTTTTGGTGTCAGTAGTGATGATTATGCAGGATCAGGGAGTGGAGGATCAGGAACTACACAAGTTCAAGACAGTTTCTCTCAGTCTGTGATCTTTCCCATACCCACAGTGGATCCTTTTGAAGACTGTGAAAAGGAACCATCTACTGAACCAAGTCAGAGTGAAGAAGAAAGTAGAGATGAGGAGACTCAAGTCAATAAGGAATCAGAAATAGCTGCTGAAAACACCTCAGTTGAGTTGAATGACTCAAATCTAGAGGTGGTACTTAATGAAGAACCTAATCATCACACCAGAATTCAAAAGAATCATCCTCCACAACTGGTAATAGGAGATATATCCTCTCCTATGATGACTAGAAATCAAAGCAGGCTACAAGAATTGCAAGATCAACAGCATACAGTGCTTTCTTGCTTTTTATCCCAACTTGAGCCTAAGAAGGCACATGATGCTATGAAATAATCCAGTTGGATAGAAGCAATGCAAGAAGAGCTACTGCAATTCAAGCTGCAAGATGTTTGGGATCTGGTAGACCTTCCTAAAGGCCAAAGAGCAATAGGAACAAAATGGGTCTTTAGGAATAAGAGAGATGAAAGAGGTATTGTGATAAGGAATAAATCAAGGTTGGTGGCTCAAGGGTATACACAAGAAGAGGGTATAGACTATGATGAAGTATTTGCACCTGTGGCCAGGATAGAAGCAATTAGATTATTCCTGGCTTATGCTTCTTATATGAAATTCAAAGTCTATCAAATGGATGTGAAAAGTGCATTTCTTTATGGCTCAATTGAAGAAGAAGTATATGTCTGTCAACCACCAGGGTTTGAAAACCCAAGCTATCCAGACAGGGTATACAAATTGAAGAAAGCACTTTATGGATTGCATCAAGCTCCAAGAGCATGGTATGACACTCTGTCATCCTATCTCTTGGAAAATGGTTTTGAAAGAGGAGTCATTGATAAGACTCTATTTATCAAAAGAAAGAAGAAGGATATCTTGCTGGTCCAAATCTATGTTGATGATATCATTTTTGGATCCACAAAAGACAACATGTGTAAGGAGTTTGAGGAACTAATGCATCAAAGGTTCAAAATGAGTTCCATGGGGGAACTTACCTTTTTCCTTGGACTCCAAGTTCAACAGAAGTCAGATGGAATCTTTATCTGTCAGTCCAAGTATGTGCAGGACATTCTAACCAAGTTTGGTTTCTCAGATTCAAAACCTGCCAGCACACCTATGGAGACACACAAGCAGATCACAGCAGATCTTGAGGGGGAGGATATGGATGTTCATCATTATAGATCCATGATTGGCTCTCTCATGTATCTTACAGCCTCTAGGCCAGATATAATGTTTCCAGTCTGTGTATGTGCAAGATTCCAAGTTAGGCCAAAGCAATCTCACTATCAACCTGTAAAGAGGGTATTCAGATATCTCAAAGGGCAACCCAGATTGGGACTTTGGTATCCTCATGACTCATCCTTTGACCTACTTGCATACTCAGATAGTAATCTAGGTGGAGCAAACTTGGACAGAAAATCTACTTCTGGAGGATGTCAGTTTTTGGGTGGAAGACTAGTGTCTTGGCAGTGCAAGAAACAAACCACAGTGTCCACATCTACAACAGAGGCAGAGTACATAGCAGCTGCAAGTTGCTGTTCTCAAGTCTTATGGATTCAAAATCAAATGCTGGACTATGGGGTAACCTTTCTACACACTCCAATTTTTATTGATAACAGCAGTGCTATTAGCATTGTGAATAATCCTGTCAAGCACTCAAAAACAAAGCACATTGAAATCAGGTATCACTTCATAAGAGACTGTAATGAAAAGAAACTTATTCAAGTTGTAAAGGTTCATACTGACAACCAGTTTGCTGATCTATTCACCAAAGCCTTTGATGTGGGTAGATTCACTTTCTTGGTAACAAGTGTGGGAATGATCAACTCTGAATAAACTCCTTCTCAAAAAGTGGTTCAATACCTGTATATTATGTATTCTTGGTGGTCCTAATCTTTCTTTTCAGGGACTACATAGCAGTCCTCAGTTCATCATAAGTTGAAAAGAGTAAGTATTATTAATACTGCCAGTGCATTATTAATACTGCCAGTGTATTATTAATACTGCCAGTGTATTCTTAATACTGCCAGTGTGTTATTAATACTGCTGTCAGTTAATACTGCTAGTAGTTAATACTGCTTTTAGTTAATACTGCTTTCAGTTAATACTGCTAGTGGTTAATACTGCTTTCAGTTAATACTGCTAGTGGTTAATACTGCTTTCAGTTAATACTGCTAGTGGTTAATACTGCTTTCAGTTAATACTGCTTTCAGTTAATACTGCTTTCAGTTAATACTGCTAGTGGTTAATACTGCTCTAGGTTAATACTGCTTATGTCCCGAATACTATAAATACTCTTTGCCCGCCTAAAAGCTCATAACGACTCTTTGCATACTGTTCACTTGCGCTCTAAACCCTTTCTCTCTCAAGTTCAAAGTTTTCAGGCAAGAATCTTCAAGGTCAATGGCATCCATGGCGTTCATAGACGAACACAATGAAATAGCGATGCTCCAAAAGCCAAAACAAGCTGAAGGTTTTCACCAGATAGTCGACTTTCTGAAGTCAAGCCATATTGCCCATGCTCTCACTCTATCTCCTACCATCTTCATAGAGCATCAGAGGCAATTCTGGGCAAATGCCACCATTGTTACTGAGAATGGTGTGCAAATGATCAATACAAGGGTGTGTGACAAACCCTTGACAGTTACTGAAGAGGTACTTCGCATTAGTCTACGTCTAGACGATGCCTCCGGTAAAACTTCTATCTCTAATGATGAACTGTTTTCTACTCTTACAAGAATGGGGTATGGAGGCCCATTGGGGGTGTTCAAGTTCTCAAAAGCCAAATTTTCACCCCAATGGCGTTTCTTTGTCCATATCCTCATGCACTGTATATCCAAAAAGACTACTGGATGGAGTGAGTTCAGTAGCACCATTGCTTATGCTTTGGTATGCTTAGCCACTGCCAGAAAGTATAATTTTTCACAAATGATTTTTACTGATCTTGTCTCAAACCTGGGAAGCAAAAAGAGCTTTTATATGTACCCCAGGTTTGTCCAAGAAGTTATTAACCATGAATTGACGGATATACCTCATTTTGATGGGGTATATGTACCCAAAATTCCGAAAGGTAAGGTCTTTTCAAATATGAAAAGATCCCCTCTGGACTCGGAAGGAGTTGACACCCCATTGTTCTCTACAATGATGGTGGTGTCCCAAACTGATGAAGGTATGGCAGCAGGGTCAAGGCCCCCATTAGACCAACCCACTGCTAGCCAATCCCAACCTTCCCACTCTAAATCAATTCACCAGTCTCTTCTTGAAAAACCAACTTCACCAATCACCCATACTTACAAAAGGAAACAGGTAAAGAAGGCTCCTTCCCTTCTTGTACCAACAACCACTAAGCCTACTAGCCCTCTAAGGGAGAATTCTCCTTTAGAGAATATCCATAGGGAAACCACAGGGGTGTCTCCCAACCCCAAGGAGGTGCTCTCTGAGGAGGAGGTTGAGCATATGGGTACTGAGGCTGCCACTACTTCTGCTAGCACAGAGAAGGACAGTGGTAACATAAATAAGACCTCCCCCATGGCAACTTTGAATGAGCAATCATTCAAAGGTCCCTGGTGCCAAGAAACCAAGGGGGTGGACAGTGCTTCTGCTAGGCAGAAGACTTCCACTACAAAAAGATCCAATGATCCTTCAAAAGAAGGTAACACTTCTGGAGAGAGGGTGAGGACAGATATTCTTACTATGAATTGATGGAAACAATGGGCAACATCAATCTAGATGTTCTCAAACAAGGGAAAGAAATTGAAGAAATGAAATTGGTAATCTTGTCCCAACAAGTGCAGATTACCAAACTCAAGAAATTGGTGATGAAGCTAGTACAGAAAAAGAAGAAGAGACAATTTGTGCTAAGGAGAAGGAAGTCTGAGAATGATGCTCCCAAAAATGGGGAGATCAACATGAAATATGGTAGTGAGGGGGAGAAATTTGATGTTGAGGGGGAGCAGGAAGCAGAAACAGAAAGAGAATCAGTGCAAATAGAAACACAAGAAGCAGCAGTAACAACAGAGCAAGCAGTAGAAACCATTAATACTGCTAGTTCAAGTAAAGCAGCAGAAACAGTGAAAGAAGTATTAACAGATCTTGAGATTGCAGAAACCTTACTTAAAGCCAAGAATGATACTCCCAAGGTCACTTCAAAGACCAAAGGAGTAATCATCAAAGAACAAGGTGAAGTGATCAAGAAAGATAACAGTAAGAAGGCAATGAACAAAGACAAAGGAAAAGCAAAGATGGTGGAATCTGATCAACCAGTCAAAAAGCAAAGGTTGATTAAATCAGATGAAGCCTTAGCCAGGAAGATGCAGGATGACATTGAAAAGGAAGAAAGAGTTCAGGTTGAAAAGGACAGGGAGATGGCAAAGGCTCTAGCTGCTGAACTAAATGAAGCCTATCAACAAAGCCTGGCAACTGAAATTGCACAGAAGAAAGCTGAAATTCTGAAGAAATCAGTGGTAGTAAAAACAGCTGCAAAGAAGAGAAAACCCTCAAAGACATTCCTAGGTACCCAAGAGAGAAACAAGATGATTATATTTCTCAAAGGTGCTGTAGGAGTTAGAAAGGAGATGTTCTCCAAGATGTCTTTTGAGAAGATTAAAGAGTTGTATGATTCAGAGATGTTGAAGCTTAAGGGGAATGAAACTGCAAGGGTGGAGATGGAGAAGAGGATGAAAGAAAGCAATGACTTTCTGATACAAAAGCCCTTTCCAGATGAGCAGGAAACACCATCAAAGAAAGAAGCCACTCTGGGTGAAAGTCTAAGGACTTTAAAGAGAACCAAGATGATGGCAAGGAGAAAGTCAATCAAGAAGCCTAGAATAGCTGAAGGAGAGGCTGATAAGGTTGCTGAAGAAGAAGGGGCGCCTGAGTCATCTAAAAAGAAAGAATCTTTAAGTACTGATGATTTAAAAATGTACATGGTAGTGATGGACAAAGTTCCTGAACCAATTTCAGCAGAACCTGTTGGTATAAAGCCTCCTGAAGTTATTCACTGGGATACATTGACATTGGATGGAAAGGAGTACATTAGACTCAAGAGGAAGGATGATAAGTATGAGGTATTCAACACTTGGGTCAAGATTGTCAGAACATGCTCTAGGTCAGATCTTGAAGAAATGCTTGAGATAGGAATGAAGTTGTATGCAGATATACTGAAGGCTTCAGGGATTTCAATTACAAAACTGGTGATGGAGTATCTGTATATGATGTTCAAGCCTGATGAAGTAAAGCATGTGATCAAGAATGTGTTCAAATCAGTCAACAAGTGGACTCTATATGAAACTAGTGGAGTATATGCAGTGACTTTGGATTTAAATCACACTGAATACTTTCTAGTGGATAGAGTATATAACCATAGCAGATTAAAGCTGCATGCCATGCTAAAGAAGAAGCTAGGATGTGTTCCAGATTCAGAAATGGCTAAATATTTGATCCAAAGAACAATTAATCAGAGTTTGGGGTTGGATGCAAACACTGGAATTTAGGCCATGATAGAGTTTTGGGAGCATCTTGAAGAAAATCTGAAGAACTTGACTTCTCTTCCTAAAAGTCAAGTTAGGGGGAGATTGTTGGGAACTGAGAAATAACTCAAGTCTTTAATGCTGCTAGTTCAGAATTACTACTGCTAGAAGACTCCAAAGTTAATACTGCTGAGTATTACTACTGCTAGTAGAATTAATACTGCTAGTCAAAGTTAGTGCTGCTTGAACAAAGTTAGTACTGCTTAGCTAGTTAGTACTGCTAGTGGTTAGTGCTGCTTAGTAGTTAATGCTGCCAAGACTTAATGTTGCTTATAAGGTAATGTGAAGATAATGATGAAGAGATCGTGATTAAAGATAAACAAGGATATTCTGAAGATATTTATGGAAGATATACTGAAGATATTTTATTTATTTGTAATTATCTTTTTGTTCAGTATATGTATAGATTTGACAGAATTGTTTAGATATAGTTTTTTACGTAGGCTAATGTTTATTATTTAAAATTATCACCATAACATTACATATGGTCACGTTTACTATACAAAATCGTTATCGTAGCATGACTTACGTGGACGTATATTATTCTAACTGTTACCTTAGGATGATATATAATGACATTTATTATACAAAACCATCACCATTTTGACATATATGTTTTTAAAACCGTCACCATAGGACATAATCTATGGTGACATTTATTTTTTAAAATTGTTACCATAGAATGACATATGGTAACATACTCACAAACCGTCACCATAACATGACATATGGTGACATAATTATTCAAAACTGTCAATGTAGCTTGAGATATTGTGATGTAAATGATTTAATGTCGTTACCAGAGCATGACATATAGTGAGCTAGTTTTTTCAAAAACCCTTGCCATACACTGAATTTGATGATGCAAATTTTGCAAAACCGTTGCCATAGAACTTGGAGACTTTTGAAAACAGTTTTTAAATAAGCATTACTATACATATTTTAGTTTTCAGTAATGTTTTTTTAAAACCGTTACGATATAAAACAATGATTTAGACAAAGATTGTTACTAAAAGATCTTATATGGAAACGGTTTTTAAAAACCGTCACAACAAAAAGCAACGGTTTTTCAAAACCGTCCTAAACCGTTACCTTAGGGAACCTTTAGTAACATTTTTATCTAAAACGTTGTTTTATGTTTCTACGTTTTTTGTAATAGTAACGTTTCTTTATAAAAAAATGTTACTAAAACAATTCTCTAACTTTTTATGTGACTTTTTGTAACGGTTTTTTATCAAACCGTTACAAACCTATTTTTCAAAATCATCACAAAAATTCATTTTTTGTACTAGTGGATTTCCAGTTTTTAACTATGTATGTTTATTAAAAACAAAGAACTATAGATTTGTTTTGCGGAAGCTAGGGAGATAAGATATGATCCTAAACAATCTAGCTGGTGATAAATTTGCTAAGGACTGAAGGGTAAGAGAAGAAGGTTCCCTTACAAATATGAAGAACTGATGTATTCCTATCTAATTGACGTCGATTTTTACTAAGAAACTATCACTCAAAATTCCTTTCAAAACGGGTGAGTTCCAACACATGACAAGGATGACCTTTTATAGCCACCATTGCATTAAATGATGTTGTCCAACTTTAACATGTGTCTTTATCTGATTTGTTGATCAATGCATGTGTGTACTCTTCATTTCAGCCTTTTGGGAGTGATGTAGACGTTTGTTAATCCATGTTGGGAACTGACAAATAACTCAAGTCTTTAATGCTGCTAGTTCAGAATTACTACTGCTAGAAGACTCCAAAGTTAATACTGCTGAGTATTACTACTGCTAGTAGAATTAATACTGCTAGTCAAAGTTAGTGCTGCTTGAACAAAGTTAGTACTGCTTAGCTAGTTAGTACTGCTAGTGGTTAGTGCTGCTTAGTAGTTAATGCTGCCAAGACTTAATGCTGCTTATAAGGTAATGTGAAGATAATGATGAAGAGATCGTGATTAAAGATAAACAAGGATATTCTGAAGATATTCATGGAAGATATACTAAAGATATTTTATTTATTTGTAATTATCTTTTTGTTCAGTATATGTATAGATTTGACAGAATTGTTTAGATATAGTTTTTTACAGATTTAATTCTAAAGTTTTTATTTCAAGAGAGAATCAACCTCAAGGCATTGATCCTAATTCTAGAGAAGTAGAATTCGTCTTGAAAGAGCTTGTTCTTCAAGATTGAGGTTGTGTGTGTAATCTTGTGATTTTAATACAAGTTTGCAAAGTGTTTATTATATACTGTTTGTTTACTGTTCCATTGAATATCAAAGTGTTATTCCGCAACTTCTTTGATATTGTTTCTGAGACTTTATTCTTGTTAAGAATTCGATCCTGACAATCCAACCCATCATTCTTTATACAAAGGGAACAATAAAGAAAGTATGGCACTAATAAAATAGTACTTTAGAACTTACTTTGTCTGACATTCTAAACATGTTCTCGTACCAGGACAAGAGTTGGTAAAGTTTGTGTGTCAAACTTTTTGGTTAAGTTTGCACTCCAAAATCAACTTGCCAGAAGTAGTATTTGTTAGACTATTTTTGACTTTATCTTGTATTGATCTTCTTGCGGCTAGATGACAAACTAATCCGCTTTGGTGACAATCATGCTTCTCTTCAACTAGTCTTTGATTTTGTTGAAGGCTTTTTATTCTTGGATCAGTAAAGATAATAATAAGACTTTTATGAAGGAAAAGTCTTATCTATATTATATCATATAAGATATATTTCGGATTCCATCAAGACTATTTATAAAGTATTGAATTCAGAGGCTACAAAAGATTTAGATCATTTTGGCTTCTGGAAACTAGAACAGGATATTGGGTCTGAATACCAAATCAGGATGCCAAATCCGAATGTCAAATCTGGATAACAAATCCGGATGCCAACTTTGGATGTCAATTCGGGACCGAATTAGGATATAAATTTGGATGTGAATCCGAATTCCCAATCCGGGTGACAAATTCGGATACCAAATCCGGATGTTAAATCTGAATAAGATTTCTTACTAATACGGATGCATATCCCGAAGGATTTAATTACAAAAGTTAATCAGAATTGCTCTAAAGCGGATGTTAATTCTATGAATATTTCTGTTGGATCCCAGATTTAATCTTATAACAATGATATAAACAATAATAGTAAAGATAAGAACAGCGGAAGCAATATAGTTTAATATCAAAGCAGATTAAAATATCACAGTTCATAAACAAATAATTAGAACATACAAGATCTTCTTTTGAAATACTTTCAATATATTAAAAGATTTATCAGATACAAGATATCTTGAAAAGCACACTTTTGACAATGGAGTGATGGTCCTATTTATAGGACCATAAAGTGTACAGTTTACTATCCTGACAGTTGAAGCATGCTTGAATAGTGTCTTACCTAAAAGGTAAGCTCAAGACATGTTTGAACAGTGACCTACTCTAGAAAGCAAATCTTATCACTAAGTGACATGTCATTTGTTCTTCTCTCAGTACTTGTATAAATCTTCTGTCTTGATCTTCAGAGAGAACACCTTCAGAGCTCTGAACTAGAGCTCTGATGAAGATATCTCTTATGTCTTCTCGTCAGAAGAGTCTGTCTCTGAACTGACTTCAAAGTTGGACTTGGGTTTCTCTGTTGATGTCTCTAAATGTCTTCAGAGGAAGATTTGAGCTAATTTCAATACTTTTACAATTCAGAATTGGGGTTAACAGTCTCCCCCTAAGTATTGAAAATAAAAGTTTACAAGAAATCAGAGAATTTTAATCTAGAAAGCGAAGAGGAGAAAGTCATCCTCTTTAAATATTACTTCTCAAAACATTTGGAATTTCAAAATAGAGAAAGTAACAACCAAAAATAAGGAAACGAACTAACACCTATCACTAGAACAAATTCTATGGAACCTCATAACAAGTTCTCTGAAGTTAATCATTGAGCTAATCTCTAAGTCCAGTTTCGCCAAAAGATCTGCTCTGTGTCGTTCTTCCTTCACATGAATCATCTTTTGCACACCTCTTAAGGTTTCATCAGAGTACTTCGATACTTCTGAATCTAGAAAGATTTTCTTGATTTGGTTAACTTTGTAGGCAAAACCCAGAGGCTCTGCAATTATTGATCCGATCTTCTACTTGTCAAGATTCTTGATCGTCTCCACAGGTTCAGTCACTCCCAATTTTTCTTCGCCCAGAGGTTCAGAGCAATATGAAAGTCAAGTCTTGCTCTGAGTTTGACATAAGCTTCCATTGCACGTCTAACTTCATAAATGCCCATTCTGAATTGCCTTCCTTGATCGTATTTTGTAGAGCAATAAGCATACAGATGAGGTAGATCATATGGGTTTAGATTTATGAGATCATTATCATTGAACTCATAAACCTTCTGATCAGAGCAAATTACCTCATAGTGCCTGTAGATGATCTTGTTGTAGGCAAATTTCCTTTCAGAGACTCTGTTGACTTTTGTTATTGGATAATCAGAGAGAACCTTTACTCTTGGAGTTGTCTTATCTTTGATGAATCTCTGCTCGTAGTCTGGAATATTCTCTTTGATTCTTGGATTCATAGGAATGACTTGAGTATCTTCCAGATTGAACTCGCAGTAGATGTATCGGAGGGTGCAGCTTCAGAGGGTTGTCCTATTGATGTTGGTGGAGCAGAGCCACTAGTATTTGCAGGTTCAGAGGGTGCAGTTTCAGAGGGTTGTCCTATTTTTTCTCTGATCTCCCCCTTTTGAGATTCAGAGGCTCCATCCCCGTCAGAACCCTCTGATTCATCGAATCGGAACCTTTTAGTTGCACCGCTACAAGTGTCACCTCTGAATTTTCATTTGTATTTTGGAAACTCTTGTTCAGCCAATCCCTTTCCCTTGGGGTCTAGTGCAGCTTGCCGAATTGATGTGATTGCCTCTGAAGCTGAGCTAAGGAGTTCAGCTACCTGATTCTCTATATTGAATCTGTGAACCTCCAGAGTAGCTTTAACCTGTTTTTGGGCAATAGAAGAGATCTTTGAGGAGCATGTCAACATTCTGCTCATTATTCCATCTTTGAAGGAGGCCAGATCACTCTTGGTGATGAGGTCTTCAGCATTTCTGACAGGTGGAATGGGGATCTCTGAAGGTGTGGCTGCTGTAAGAAGAGAAGCTTGAATGGTTGACTTGATGAGGTTAGAGATAGAGGCCAATTGTTCGGATGAGAGTGAAGTTGATCTTGTGGCCACTACCTCTTCCCTGAGTTCCTTTAACTCCTTCTGTACTTCTGCAACTGTGGAAGATTGATTCTGAATGTTGGAAATCTGAGCTTTAAGAGCTGCAATCTCCAGAGAAGAAACCGCCTTTTGCTCAAAAAGTTCTCGTTCCAACCCCTGAATCCTGTTAGTGGAATCCAGAAGTTGGGTCTTCAGAGTAGAAACCTCGGCTCTGAGATTGTCATTTTCAGAGCGTAAAGCAGAGGCCTCTGAACCGTCAATTCGTTGAAAGTTATGCTCTTTCACGGAGCCTCTGACTTCCTCACAAAATCTTTAGAACTCTGATTTTGTGAGAAGGTTAGAGATGGGTACATTGGTAACAACACATGTTGCCAATTTGTCCTCGAGTTCAGAGGAGCCTTCTTTCAGAGATGTTTGGACGTTGTCTCTGGAAGGACTTCCGCTCAGTCCTCGATGATCCGAAGAATCATCTCTGAGCGTTTTGTTCTCATCCAACTCCTCCTCCTCAGACTAATAGGACTGGAATGAATGTGGGAGTTGAGCTTGCGATCCAGGCAAGTCAATCCTTGTGCTTGAAGATTAAGCCAATGTCCCTGAGTTGGAGAACTCCTACGGGAGAATCTAAATGGTAAGAGATGAGCCATAGAGGCATAAATCATGTGTAGGGTTATTTGTCGTACTATGAGGCAAATGAGTACTTATCACATTGGCTAAGTCATGTTCAGAGGACTTATCCAGAAATTGGGTTTCCTCAGGTTTGTGAACTTCAGAGGTAAAAAAAAAGGAACCTATAAAGTGGCTTGCTAGGGTGGGTTCGAGGTGTGCACCTCTGTTTCAATAACCATTGCCTCTGGATCAGGCTGGTTAGATTGTGTGGTTGCACTGGGAGAGGGGGAAGGTGTCCTAAAGTAGATGTGCTTTTTGGCATCTTTTTGAGAAGAGGGGTGAGAACTCTCTGGTTTCTGTAAGTCCTTAGGGGACTCACTTGTCTTACTTTGAGAATATTCAGAGCTAGTCTCTGAAGATTCATCCTCAGTAGCCTTAGAGTTAGTAAAGCTACTCTCTTCACTAGCATTTGAGGGGTCTTCTGGTGCTCCCTCGTTGACAGCCCCTTCTGGTGCGCTGTCATCTCTCTGTACTTCGGTGTCTCTGATAGGAGTACCCTCTGGTTCACTCCTTAGAGAACTCTGAACTTCAGGGTCCTCTGATTCCTCTAAAGTAGAGTTGCTCTGACTCTCCATTTCGAGCATAGGACCTAAGTGTGTTGGGGTTCCCAGGATTGTTCTAGTCCTTGGGCAACACGGAGATATGAAGCTAGGGCTTACAGATTTAGAATTTACCTGATCAAGCATGTGGTGAGGTATCCTTCTAGCACCTGGGTATCCTTTAGAAAGAATGGTTGGTTTGAAGCTGGTCATAATATAGAAGGGATTCTTGCTTTGATCAGGGTGGGTCAGAATGTGAAGTTTATTGATTGCACCATGGATGATCAAAGCAAGAAATCGCGGAAAGGTGATTGAAGGAACTTTGGAGGATGGTGTGGTTTGATCGAGGTCCTTGATCAGACACTTGTTCTTCTTTTCAATTGAAGTCAGAATGAGTTCATAGACGATTCTGGACATGTCAATGTTGCGATTAAATAATAAAGCATACATGATAGACAGAATCTTAGGTATGGCTTGGTCCATGCTTCCTAGTTTGCAGGTTAGGGTTCGGTTCAGTACAGAGAACATGAAATTCCATATTGGGGGTAGGTGTTGTCGTCTGAAATTGCTCAGCCTGGTGATTTCAGTACTGTAACCAAGTAGGCGAATGAACTGGAGTAGGGTTTCAGAAGATTGGCGTTTTTCAAATCGAGTTATTTGAAGTTATTCAGTGGTAAGGAATGGGATGACTTCACGTAGAACAGCAGGGTTGATGACGACTCTACACTTCACAGTTTAAGAGATGTCAAACTCTCCAATGATTCTGTGGTGGTCTTCGCTATAGTGATTGGAGGAGTACCATTCTTGAACAAACGTGAGGGGGCAATCAGTAGTGTATGCGATTAGGACTTGAGTTAGTTCACAGTTTGAGAAGAACTTGCATATGATTCTGCATTGTTCTTTGATTTTGGGAGAATCAAGTTGTATCATGTGATTGTTGTCTTTGATCGGAAAACGATACACTCTTGAAGGTTCGCCAGTTTTGGGAAAAAGCTTGCACCATTCCATTGAAGACGCCATTTGAGAGTTGGAGCGAAGAAGATGAAGTTCAAGTTCTTTTTGAGAGAGAAAGAGTGCTCAAGAGTAATTTGTAAAAATGGATATCCTGATTTAAAATTGCTTTTATATCCAAATTTAGAAAAGTTACACTCGAGTGCATAAGGTGAAACGACAGTGATTAGACCCTTTGGTTGAGGCCGTTTGACCTTTTACTCATCCCAGTGGTCACACGTGTTGTTGGTAACTGTTGCACTTATGTGTGTAGTTACCAAGAAAATAGAAAGGGGTGCCAATTATCAATATTTAAATAGAATAGTTATTTTTGCTGACTAGACAAACATTTCACCTTGTTATCTAAAAGAATAATTTGATTGTGAAGTAATCTAAAATATCATAAGTGTGAAAAAGTATTCAGAGAATCTGAATTTTCAATTTCAAATGATATTAAAGATTTCTGAACAAGTAAAAAGATTCAGAATCCTCCCCCTTGACTGAAGAATATCTAGTCTGAACTTTATCTGCTCCCCCTTGAATAATGCATTATATTTTAAGAAAGCAATGGTAAATATCAGAGAAAAGATCAGAGACTCTAATGCTTCCAAACTTCTAAAGCTCCCCCTGAACAGATGGAAAGTATTTCTCTTTTGCTCCCCCTTGACCAAAGAATGTTTTCTTTTTATCTTCTCCCCCTTGACTGATGCTTAGAGACACAAAAGAATGATTTTGACCCTCGATTAAAAGTCCAGAGTCTCTGAAACTAGTTTAAGAGGCTCTGGGGTTAAACATGCTACTCATGTCAGAGGCGCCGATGAGTAGATCAGAGACTCTGATGTACTCCTTTGTGCTAGGTAGACATGTTCAACATTCCCAACTTGCTAATTAAGAAATTGAACCTTCGCTCATCTAAAGCTTTTGTTAAAATATCAGCAAGTTGGAGATCAGTTGGTACAAAAAACATCTCTATTGTTCCCTTTTCAACATGATCTTTCAAAAAATGATACCTTACATCAATGTGCTTTGTTTTGGAATATTGTACTGAATTGGCAGAGATGGCTATGGCACTTTTGGAATCACACAGAATGGGAATTCTTTCATAATGTAAGCCATAGTCTCTGAGTAGAGTTTTCATCCAAATAACTTGGGAGCAATAACTAGCAGCAACAACATATTCTGCCTCTGCAGTAGAAGTTGAAACACAGTTCTGCTTCTTGGATGACCAACTCACTAGCTTGTTACCCAATAATTGACACCATCTAGAGGTACTCTTTCTGTCTAGTTTGCACCCAACATGATTTGCATCAGTGTACGTTGTTAAATCAAAACTAGAGAGTTTTGGATACCAGAGACCCAAAGAAGGTGTGCCTCTGAGGTATCTAAAAATTCTCTTTACTGCAGATAAATGAGATTCTTTTGGATTTGCTTGATATCTAGCACAGAGACATGTTGCAAACATTATATCAGGCATACTGGCAGTTAAGTATAGAATTGATCCTATCATGCCTCTGTAAGTCTTGACATCTACAGATTTTCCTGAAGGATCAGAGTCAAGTTTGACTCTTGTGGCAATAGGTATTTTCATAGAAGTTGAATCATTGAGTTTGTACTTTTTCAAAATGTTAGAGACATACTTAGATTGACTTATAAAAGTACCCTCTGAAGTTTGTTTTACTTGTAAGCCCAGAAAGAATGTTAATTCTCCCATGAGACTCATCTCAAATTCACTCTTCATCAACTCTGAAAACCTGTCACAATACTTTTGATTTATAGAGCCAAAGATAATGTGATCAACATATATCTGTACTAAAAGCATCTCATTTTTGTACCTTTTGATGAACAAAGTTGTATCAATTGTACCTTTTTCAAAACCATTATTAATCAGAAATGTGGACAGAGTAGCATACCAGGCTCTTGGAGCTTGTTTAAGTCCGTACAGAGCTTTATCAAGATAATAAACATGGTTAGGAAACTCTGTACTTTGAAATCTAGGTGGTTGCTGGACATAAACTTCTTCATTTAATTTACCATTTATAAAGGCATATTTAACATCCATCTGATATACTTTGAACCCTTCGTGTGCAGCATAGGCTAAGAAGATTCTAATTGCTTCTAGCCTAGCCACAGGTGCAAAGGTTTCATCATAATCAATACCCTCTTCTTTGCAATATCCATTAGCAACCAACCTAGCTTTGTTTCTGATTATAAAGTCATCCTCATCCTTTTTATTTTTGAAGACCCACTTAGTTCCAATTGAAAATTTTCCTTTAGGACGGGGTACTAGGGTCCAGACTTTGTTTCTTTCAAACTCTTGAAGCTCATCCTGCATGGCAGAGATCCAATGAGGATCTTCAAGAGCTTCATTTACCTTCTTTGGTTCAATGATGCTCAAAAAGTTTACAAAATATCATTCATTGATTGTGGCAGATCGAGTTTTGACTCCTTCTGATGGTGATCCAATGATCATATCATGAGGATGATCCTTTGTCCATCTTGTGATTGGAGCATGAATATGAGGTGGAGTTTGAGCTTTAGAGATGGCAGTTGGTGACATCTCTGTTGTGATGTTCAGAGGCTCTGAAGTTAGTTCCAGAGACGGTGAAGCAGGCTCGGAAGTCTCTTCAAGAGATGTCTCTAGAAATTCTTCAGATGTCTCTTTTTCATCTTCTGCTTCTGAAGAGGTTTGTCCTTCAGTTTGTCTTGATTCATTTCTTGGACCTGTATTCAAGGAAGTAGAAGTTGTGACTTCAGAGGGACCAGATAGTGTTGTACCTGTATTTTGTGCTTCCTCTGAAGTTGCTCTGTGAATATCTCTGAAAAAGAACTCTGAGTTCTCATCATCAAAGAAATCTTTGGATATTTTGTTTAGTTCAGATTCTCTCAACTTTGATGATTCAGAGATACTTTTTGCAGTTGAGTTGATATCTTTGTCAGCAAGGCTTTTTTCATCATCAAAAGACACATTGATACTTTCTTGGATTGTTCTTGTTCTTAGATTGAACACTCTGAAGGCTTTTGAGGCTAATGAATATCCAATGAATTTTCCTTCATCTGCTTTCTTGTCAAACTTTCCAAGAGACACTCTATCATTCAAAATATAACATCTGCATCCAAAAACATGAAAATATTTAACATTAGGTTTCCTATTGTTAGTGAGTTCATAAGATGTTTTCTTGAATCTTTTGACAATGGTAGCTCTGTTTTGAGTAAAACAGGTTGTAGCTACTGCTTCTGCCCAAAAGTTTGTTGGAAGATCAGATCCTGCAAGCATTGTTCTTGCAGCTTCAACAAGTGTTCTATTTTTCCTCTCAACAACATCATTTTGTTGAGGGGTTCTTATTGTAGAGAAGTTGGGAGTTATGCCTTCTTCTGAAAGATATGAGTTGATTTTGGCATTTCTGAACTCTGTCCCATTATCACTTCTTAGCTTCTGAACTTTGTTGTTGAACAAAACCTGCAATCTTTTTAACAACCTTATTAAGATATCAGGTACATCAGACTTGGCTTTGATGAATTCTATCCAAGTATATCTAGAGTATTCATCAATCAGAACTAGAATATACTTTTTACCTGATAAAGTTTGCATAGAGATAGGACCACAGAGGTCCACATGAAGCATATGCAGATATCTTGGACAGTTATTATCACTTTTGGTCTTGTGGGAAGATCTTTTCATTTTTCCCATTTCACAAGCAGAACAAAGATGACCTTTGTTGAACTTTAGAGATGGCAATCCCTTAACCAGATTTAGTTTGACTAATTTATCAAGTGAAGAAAAGTTCAGATGAGAGAACTTTTTATGCTAGAGCTAGACATCTTCACTGTTCAGAGATACTAGTCAAAGTTTCTCTGAGTCAGTTTTTATGTGTTTGGTAAAATTCATTCTATATAAATTACCCTTTCTATCTGCTTTGAGCATTTCTTGACCTGTTTTTGAGTGAAGAAGTGAACAATGTTTTTCTTGAAATTTCACATCAAAACCATGGTCACAAAGTTGACTTATGCTGATTAAGTTGTGTTTTAACCCATCAACATAAGCAACCTTTGATACAGAAACATTACCTCTTGTTAGCTCACCACAACCCTTAATCTGACCTTGCATATTGTCTCCAAAAGTTACTGCTCCTCCTGATTTAGCTTTGTAAGAGGATAGCAACTTCTTATCTCCAGTCATATGCGTTGAACATCCAGAATCTAAGTACCAGATTGGCATAGACTGTTTCTGCAGGACAGATTAGAGTTTCTTAGGTACCCATCTCATTATGGGTCCTGTCTTCTTAGATTTCTGAGGATTTCTTTGAATATTTGCCTTTTCATCTTTTGATGTTTTAGCAGAGTCGTTCTTTTTCTTTTGAGGCTTTGTCTCTGAATTTTTGTTCAGAGACTGATTCAGAAAGCAATGAGAACCTCTGAAATGATTTTTCAGTTTCATCAAGAGTTGGATGCAATTGCAATTTACAGAACAAGAAGAATTATGAGCAAAGTTTTTCATTTCATTAAATGCATTTGATACATTTTGATTCTTTTTCAAACTAGTTCTAGGAATATTACAAGTATTCCTAACTACTTCCTTCCTTTTGGCTTGAAAGACAACCTTCTTTTCAAGTTGTCTTTTCTTGTTCAAAAACGTCTTCTTCTCTTTATTGCTCATTGCACAAACAGGATCAGAATGGTTAATTTCTTGCCATTTTCCTTTTTGTTCAGGAGTAAACTTGATTGGTTTATAAGTGTAAAGTTGAGAAGTGTTAGATTTATTCTCGGCCTTTTCTTTTAACTCTTTCTCAAGATCTAGAGAAGTTTTGCCTGTAGACACATGTCTGCAAAATCAGGACATATTGGTATTCTGGTTTTATTTTTCAAAATAAGAACAGGAACGTTCAAAATTCCAGAACCAACAGTATTTGTGCTTTTATGAATTACTTCCTCTGGTTTATAGAATATTTGTTCATCTACCTCTAGATCAGATTCAGAATCAGAGTCAAGAAAGTCTCTTTTAGCCATGTCAAAAATAACTACCTCTGTAGTTTTCTTAATCTCCTTAGGTCTAGAGACTTTAATGATTCTTTTCATGCTTTCTTTCTTTCTCAAATCAGCTATGACATTTCTTCATTGATTCTTTTAATGTCATCCTCAAATGTAGTTCTAATGTATTTATCTGAAATTGGTGAATACAGAGGTGCATCTGTGTTGGGAACTGAAGATGTAACCAAGTCATTAATGCTGCTATTTCAGAGTTAGTACTGCCAGATGATCTTAAAGTTAATACTGCTAGGTATTACTACTTCTAGTAGAATTAATACTGCTAGTCAAAGTTAGTGCTGCTTGAACAAAGTTAGTACTGCTTAGCTAGTTAGTACTGCTAGTAGTTAGTGCGTGCTTAGTAGTTAATGCTGCCAAGACTCAGTTAATGCTTCTAAGGTGATCAAGGTGATTAATGCTGCTTCAAAGATAATGTGAAGATAATACTGAAGAGATAGCGTCTGAAGATAAACATGGAAAGCTTGAAGATAATTATGAAGATTATTTTGAAGATCTTTTTAAGTTTTGTAATTATCTTTATTTTCAGTATATGTATAGAATTGTTTAGAATAGTTACACATAGAATTAATTCTGAGTTTTTTTTTTGTTCTAGAGAGAATCAACCTCAAGGCATAGTTCCTAATTCTAGAGAAGTAGAATTCGTCTTGATAGAGCCTGTTCTTCAAGATTGAGGTTGTGGGTGAAAAGCTTGTAACTTGAATCATTAAATAAAGTTTGCAAGTTGTGATTCATACTGTTTTTCTATTTATTGAATATTAAAGTGTTTTTCCGCAACTTCTTTAATATTGTTTCTGAGTATTCATAATTCTTGTTGAGAATTCGATCCTGACAAGTGGTATCAGAGCCTGGTCTCTCATAAACATTCATTAATTCATCATGGAAAACTTTGCAGAATCAAACAGTACTCTTGTCTCTAAGGTTCCAATGCTCAAACCCAATGAGTTTGACATGTGGAAGATCAGAATCAGGAAATACATTCTCCTCACTGACTACTCAATGTGGGATGTCATTGAGAATGGTCCCTCTACTGAAGGTCAAATTGGACCAGATGGGAAAAGATCTCCACCAAAGACAGATGGTGAGAGGAAGATCCGACAAACAGAGATGAAGGCCTTGAGCACTCTGCTCTTGGCCATCCCCAATGAATATCAGCATCAATTCTGCAACTGCACTGATGCTCAGATTCTCTGGAATGCTCTAGAGAAAAGATTTGCTGGAACTAAGAGCACCAAAAGAAATCAAAGGGATGTTCTGAAGTAGCAGTATGAGAACTTCACTTCTTCAAAGAATTAGTCTATGACTCAAACTTTTGACAGGTTCAACAAGCTTATTGGTGAACTGGCTACTGTTGGAGTGAAGATGGAGCAAGATGATATCAACAGGAAGTTCCTCAGATCTCTTGGGGATGAATGGACTATGTACACTGTCTCATATAGACAGAGTGGCAATCTGGAAGAGAAGGAACTAGATGATCTATATAATGATCTAAGAGTTTTTGAATCAGAAGTAGAAGCTAAGAAGAAGCCCACTGGGTATATTCATAATGCAGCACTTCTATCAACATCTACTGATACTACTGCCAACCCTGAAGCAGTTAGTGCTGCTAGTGGAGTGAATTCAGAAAAAGGCACTGAAACTGTCTTTGAAACCTTTTTGTTCAGTAACAGTAGCAACTCCTTGATTAATGATGATCTGGAACAACTTCACCCTGATGATCTGGAGGAGATGGACATTAAATGGCAAATGGCCATGTTATCTATGAGAGTGAAGAAGTTCATTAAAAGAACTGGGAGGAACAACTTCTCTCAAAGAAGAGAAGATGGAGCTAGTTTTGACAAAACAAAGGTGGAATGCTATAAGTGCCATATGAAGGGACACTTTGCTAGAGAGTGCAGAAGTGGTGTGCCAAATAACAACCACCAACAAGCTCAGAATGGAGGCTACAATCAAAACAATAACTCTGCTCAAGCCCTTGTTTCTCAACAAGGAATGGGATTTGATTAGAGTGACCAAGCTGAGGAAGCCATTCAGAATCAAGCTCTTATGGCAGAGGTGTTTGATCTCACTTCTGAGGTAATTTCTAATCTTTGTACTCAATCTTGCATAGACACTGTCAAAAGGTATAGGGATCATAACCAAAACATGTGTGATGACCTCAAAAGATTAGAAAAGGACAGAAGAGATTATGTGTTGATAGTTGAGAGGTTTGAAGAACAAATCAAAGTTTTCAAGCCAATGAACTTCAACACTCTTATGACACAAACTACTGGAAGTGGGAAAAGAATGAGTTAGAGACCAAACTATCTAAGTCCAAAGAAGAGAATGATAGGTTGAAAGAAGAACTAGCTAAGGTTAAGCTTGATATAGAAAAGTTTTCATACGCTTCAAAAGCAATGGATTCTCTTCTGAAGGCTCAGATTCATGATAAGATGAAGCCTGGTGTTGGATACAACAACACACCCCCTCCTTACAACAACAACTACATCCCTCCTACATCAGACTTGTTAGAGACCAAGGAGAAAAAGAACTTGTCTGAGGAAGCATTTAAGATAGATACATTGGATGAGGTGGTTGTTGAGGATATGACTGAGAAAGAAGCCAGTGAGAATAGGAATAATGTTGTGAGTAAAGAGATACCCTTAGAAAACAACATTATCACCAATGAGGGATGTGAAAAAATCTGGGTCAAGTCTAAAGAGATAGAGAAGACCAAAGGAAAGGCTAACAAGGTCCATTACAAACAGACCACCGTTGTGAATCCTGGCCCTTGTAAACAGTGTGCTTGCAATAAAACTGAGAGCCCAAATTCTGGTACAAAGAGAGGTAATCAAAGAAACTGGAATAATCAATGGGCTCAGAAACAAGGAGTTGATCTGAGTAAAATAATCAGACCAAAACCTTGTTTCATATGTGGCAAGTTGAATCATTTGGCTAAGTACTGTTTCTTTAACCCTATTAACCAAAGGATGAACTTTCAAAGATTTGTGCAAAAACATGTTGGTTATAGGAAGGCTGGAAAGAAACATGTGGCTAAGAAATCTGTTGAAACCAAAGGCCAAATGAAGAAAAAGGTTTTAAAAGATAGTATTAAAATGTGGGTGCCTAGAAGCACTAAAACTGTTAGTACTGCTACAACAAATAGTACTGCTGACAGAGATAGTGTTGCCAGTAGCAATACTGCTGCTACCAGTGTTAGTACTGCTGAGAATATTAATGCTTCTAACACTGTTAGTACTTCTTCAAAGGTTACTACTGCTAACACAGTTCCTGCTGCTGACACAGTTACTACTTCTAACAAGGTTAGTACTGCTAAGCATGCAAGTGCTGCTAATGCAGTTAGTTCTTCTAAAACCAGTACTGCTTCTAGCAAATGTGCAGCCAAACCCATTATTGTGACAAAGTACTCCAGCAATGAGGAGTCAAAGTTTAAAAATCTTGTCAAGAAGGAATGCAAATATTTTGATGAGAAAGGGGTACCCAAGACCACTTTGGCTTGGGTTCCTAATCAATACTAACTGATTTATCTTATGTGCAGGGCAACCAACAGCTCAAGGGGAAGAGCATTTGGCATGTGGATAGTGGTTTCTCTAGGCACATGACAGGCAACATGTCATGTCTTCAGTATTTCAATCATATCAATGGAGGACATGTTGCATTTGGAGACAATCTTACAGGTGGAAAAATAAGTGGAAAAGGTAATGTCACAAAAGGTAAGATGACATTTGAGGATGTCTACTATGTTGATCAGTTAAAGTACAACCTGTTAAGTGTATCACAGGTTTGTGACAAACAACATAGTATATTATTTACCAATACAGAATGTATGATCCTTGCTCCAGGATTCAAGGTAGTTGATGAAAGCATGATACTACTTAGAACTCCAAGAAAGGACAATGTTTATTGTCTAGACATGGACAATGTTTCAAGTGATTCATCCCTGAACTGTCTTGTTTCAAAATCTTCTGTGGATGAATCCTCTCTTTGGCACAGAAGGATGTGTCACATGAACTTCAAGACAATGAACAAACTTGTTAAAAACAACCTTGTAAGAGGTTTACCATCAAAAGTCTTTTCATGTGATAATCATTGTGTTGCTTGTCTTAAAGGCAAACAGCACAAAACTTCTCATAAGACCAAAGAGTTAAATACAATTTCTTCTTGTCTCCAGTTATTACATATGGATCTGTTTGGTCCTACAAATGTGATGAGCATAGGGAAGAAATCATATTGCCTAGTTATTGTTGATGATTACTCTAGATTTACTTGGGTATATTTTCTAAGGACTAAGGATGAGACAAGTGGACTGATCAAATCCTTTATTCTAAGAATTGAAAACCAAACTAATCAAAAAGTAAAAGTCATTAGATTAGACAATGGAACTGAATTTAAAAATCTTGATCTAAACACCTTTTGTGAAGAAAAAGGCATTGAGAGACAATATAGTGCTCCTAGGAATCCACAACAAAATGGAGTTGCTGAGAGAAGGAATAGGACACTAATTGAGGCAGCTAGATCTTTGTTAGCTGATTCAAAATTGCCAATTACTTTTTGGGCTGAAGCAGTTAATACTGCCTGTTATGTCCAAAACAGAGTTCTAGTGGTTAAGCCAAAGAACAAGACACCTTATGAGCTCTTAAATAAAAGAAAACCCTTTATTGGATTTTTTAAACCATTTGGGTGTCCTTGTACAATTCTCAATACCAAATCTCACTTAGGAAAGTTTGATAGCAAGGCAGATGATGGATTTCTTGTCGGTTACTCATCTCAAAGTAAGGCCTACAGAGTTTTTAATTCTTCTTCTAGAATAATTGAGGAAAGTGACAATGTCAAATGCAATGAGAACACACCAAATCCTGTTGGGTCTGGTCCTCAGTGGCTGTTTGACATTGATTCACTAACTAACTCTTTTGGTTTCAGTAGTGATGATTATGCAGGTTCAGGTAATGGAGGATCAGGGACTACACAAGTTCAAGAAAACATACCTCAGTCTGTGATTTTTCCCATACCTACAGTGGCTCCTGTTGAAGACTGTGAAAAGGAGCCATCTACTGAACCAAATCAGAGTGAAGAAGAAACAAGAGATGAGGAGAGTCAAGAAAATACAGAACCAGAAGTAGCTGCTGAAATCACTTCAGTTGAGTTGAATGACACTAATCTAGAGGTGGGACTCAATGAAGAACCTAGTCATCAAACAAAAACTCAAAAGAATCATCCTCCTCAGCTGGTAATAGGAGATATCTCTTCTCCTATGATGACTAGAAATCAAAACAGGCTGCAAGATATGCAAGACCAATAGCATACAGTGTTTTCTTGATTTCTATCCCAGCTTGAGCCTAAGAAGGCTTATGATGCTATGAAAGATTCCAGTTGGATAGAAGCCATGCAAGAAGAGCTGCTACAATTCCATCTGCAAGATGTTTGGGATCCGGTAGACCTTCCTAAAGGTCAAAGAGCAATAGGCACAAAATGGGTCTTCAGGAATAAGAGAGATGAGAGAGGAATAGTAATAAAGAACAAAGCAAGGTTGGTAGCACAAGGGTATACACAAGAAGAAGGAATAGATTATGAAGAAGTATTTGTACCAGTGGCTAGGATAGAAGCAATCAGATTGTTCCTGGCCTATGCTTCTTATATGAAGTTCAAAGTCTATCAAATGGATGTAAAAAGTGCATTTCTATATGGCTCAATTGAAGAAGAAGTATATGTCTGTCAACCACCAGGGTTTGAAAACCCAAGCTATCCAGACAGAGTATACAAACTGAAGAAAGCACTTTATGGACTACATCAAGCACCAAGAGCATGGTATGACACTCTGTCATCCTATCTCTTGGAAAATGGCTTTGAAAGAGGAGTCATTGATAAGACTCTGTTCATCAAGAGAAAGAAGAAGGACATCTTGCTAGTCCAAATCTATGTGGATGATATCATCTTTGGATCTACAAGAGACAATATGTGCAAGGAGTTTCAGGAACTAATGCATCAAAGGTTCAAAATGAGTTCCATGGGAGAGCTTACTTTCTTCCTTGGACTCCAAGTCCAACAGAAGTCAGATGGTATTTCTATTTGTCAGTCCAAGTATGTGCAGGACATTCTAACCAAAAGCAGATAACAGCAGATCTATTTGCCAGCACACCTATGGAGACACACAAGCAGATAACAGCAGATCTTGAGGGGGAGGATATGGATGTTCATCACTATAGATCCATGATTGGCTCTCTCATGTATCTTACAGCCTCTAGGCCAGATATAATGTTTCCAGTCTGTGTGTGTGCAAGATTTCAAGTTAGGCCAAAGCAATCACACTATCAAGCTGTTAAGAGGATATTCAGATATCTCAAAGGGCAACCTAGATTGGGACTTTGGTATCCTTATGACTCATCATTTGACCTATTTGCATACTCAGACAGTGACTTAGGTAGAGCAAACTTGGACAGAAAATCTACTTCTGCAGGATGCCAGTTTTTGGGTGCCAGACTAGTATCATGGCAGTGCAAGAAACAAACCACAGTGTCCACATCTACAACAGAAGCAGAGTACATAGCAGCTGCAAGTTGTTGTTCTCAAGTCTTATGGATTCAGAATCAAATGCTGGACTATGGGGTAACCTTTCTACACACTCCAATCTTTATTGATAATAGCAGTGCTATTAGAATTGTTAATAACCCTGTCAAGCACTCAAAGACAAAGCACATTGAGATCAGGTATCACTTTATAAGAGACTGCAATGAAAAGAAGCTTATTCAGGTTGTAAAAGTTCATACTGATAACCAGTTTGCTGATCTATTCACCAAAGCCTTTGATGTGGGTAGATTCACTTTCTTGGTAACAAGTGTGGGAATGATCAACTCTGAATAAGCTCCTACTTAAAAAGTGATTCAGTACCTGTATATAGTTTATGCTTGGTGTTACTAATTTTTTTTCTCAGGAAATGTATAGCAGTACTCAGTTCATCATAAGCTTAAAAGTGTAAGTATGGTTAATACTGCCAGTACAGTTTTAGTACTGCCAGTACAATTTTAATACTGCTAGTTAGTTAATACTGCTAGTGGTTAATACTGCTCTCAGTTAATACTGCTAGTTAGTTAATACTGCTAGTGGTTAATACTGCTCTCAGTTAATACTGCTAGTTAGTTAATACTGCTAGTGGTTAATACTGCTCTCAGTTAATACTGCTAGTTAGTTAATACTGCTAGTAGTTAATACTGCTCTCAATTAATACTGGTAGTTAGTTAATACTGCTAGTAGTTAATACTGCTCTCAATTAATACTGGTAGTTAGTTAATACTGCTAGTGGTTAATACTGCTCTCAGTTAATACTGCTAGTTAGTTAATACTGCTAGTGGTTAATACTGCTCTCAGTTTATACTGCTAGTTAGTTAATACTGCTAGTGGTTAATACTGCTCTCAGTTAATATTGCTAGTTAGTTAATACTGCTAGTTAGTTAATACTGCTAGTAGTTAATACTGCTCACTGTTAATACTGCTTTCACTATCTTTTTAAGGTTAATATTGCTTATAATCCAAAAAACTATAAATACCCTTTCCCCGCCTAAAAGATCATAACGACTCTTTGTCTACTGTTCATCTTCTCTCTCACTATTGTCTCTCAAGTATCCAGTGCTCGCTAGTCAATAATCCTTGCGTACAGATGGCTTCAATGGTGTTTGTTGATGAGCACAATGAGATAGCCATGCTCCAAAAGCCAAAACAAGCCGAAGGTTTTCACCAGATAATCGATTTTCTGAGGACAAGCCACATCGCTCATGCTCTCACTGTGTCTCCTACCATCTACATAGAGCATCAAAGGCAATTCTGGGCCAATGCCACTACTAGCACTGAAAACGGAGTGTCGTGCATAGTTATTGAGGAGACCATTCGCATTTGTCTACGTCTAGACGATGCTTCAGGTATATCTTCTATTCCAAATGAGAATTTGTTTTCAAACCTCACCAGAATGGGGTATGAAGGCCAAATGGGGATTTTCAAGTTTTTCAAAGCTCAATTTACACCCCAATGGAGGTTCTTTGTTCATACCCTGATGCACTGTATTTCTAAGAAAACTATTGGCTGGATCCAATTTAGCAGTCCCATTGCCTATGCTTTGGTATGTTTATCTACTGCTAGAAAATATAATTTTTCACTGATGATCTTCAATGATCTTGTCTCAAACCTGGACAACAAAAAGAGTTTCTTCATGTATCCCAGGTTTGTACAGGCAGTTATAACCAACGAATTGACGGATATACCTCACTTTGATGGGGTATATGTACCTAAACCCCCTAAAGGCAAGGTCTTCTCAAACATGAGAAGATCTGCTAGGGACTCGGAAGGAGTTGACACCCCATTGTTCTCAACAATGATGGTGGTGTCCCAACCACAAGAAGGTATGGCCTCAGGGTCAAGGCCCTCATTAGACCAACCCACTGAGAGCCAATCCCAACCTTCCCTCTCTCACATTTTTCCTCAGTCCTTTGCTGCTAAACCCTCTCCTCAAGTTTCCAAGACTTATGTCAAGAGAAAGGTACACAAGGCTCCTTCCCTTGTTGTACCTACTATTAACCAAAAGCCTCAAAGCCCTCTATTGGAGCATTCTCCAATAGAGAATATCCAAAGGGAATCCAATAGGGTGTCTCCCAACCCTGAGGGGGTGCTCTCTAAGGAGCTGAATGAGCATATGGGTGAGAAGGCTGCCACTACTTCTGCTAGCACAGAGAAGGATAGTGGTAACATTTCTAAGACCTTCCCCATGGCAACTTTGGGTGAGAAATCAACCAAATGACCCCGGTGCCAAGAAACCAAGGGGGTAGTTGATGCTTCTGCTAGGCAGAAGGTCACTACTACAAGATCCAAGGATCCCTCAAGGATGGGCAAAACATCCAAAAAGGGTGAGGACAGAACTGAAACTGATGAATTGATGGAAAAAGATTCCAATGATCCTTCAAGGGTGGGTAAAACACCTAAAGAAGGTGAGGATAGCTATACTTACTTGGAATTGATGGAAACAATAGCCAACATCAATGTTGATGTGGTTAATCAAGGAAAGGAAATCAAAGCATTGCAGCAAGTGGTCATCTCCCAACAACAGCAAATTTCAAAACTCAAGCAACTGGTGGGAAAGCTCATGGCCAAGAAAAGAAGAAGTCAGTTTGTTCTAAGGAGGAGAAAGGGGGCAACCAAAAAGGAAAATGAGAATGCTTCCAAAAAGGGGGAGAGTTCAAGCTCAGAACAGTTGGATCAACAAATTGAGGGGGAGAATGTTGAAGCCAGGGGAGAGTTTGTTGAAGAAAAAGCTGAAGGTGTAATAGAAGCAGAAAGTGTCAAAGCAGCAGAAACAACACCAGCAACAGAAACAACCCCAGCAGCAGAAACAACCCCAGCAGCAGAAACTGTTAGTGCTGTTGAAACTTCAAATTCAGCAGTAACAGGGTTAACACAAGCAGAGATTGAAATAGTAGAGATGCTTGTCAAAGCAAAGAATGACACTCCCAAAGCAAAGGGAGTGGTCATAAATGAAAGGGAGCAAAGAAAACAGAAAAGAAAGACAAGGCTGCAGATGCAATGAAAAAGGGGAAAGAAAAGATGATAGAATCTGATCAACCATCCAAAAAGCAAAAGATGGTTGAGTCAGATGAAGCATTAGCTAAGAAAATGCAAGAAGAGTTAGATCAAGCAGAGAAAGAGCAGGTTGAGAAAGACAGAGAAATAGCCAGAGCACTTGCCAATGAATTAAATGAAGCATTTCAGAAAGGGTTGGAAACAAAAAAAGCAAAGCAAAGAGCAATAAGCTTGAGAAAGGCTATGATGGCCAGATCAAGTGCAAAGAAGAGAAGGCCTTCACAAACTTACCTTGCAACTCAGGAAAGAAACAAGATGATAACTTTCTTGAGGAGTGCAATTGGTGTAAAGAAAGAAATGTTTGTGAAGATGACTTTTGATCAAGTCAAGGGATTATATGAGAAAGAAATGGAAAAACTGAAAGGTAATGAAAAGGACAGAGTGGAGTTTGAAAAGAAAGCCAAGGAGAGGCATGATGTGAATATCAATCAACCCTTCCCTGAAAGTGAAGAGGGAACTCCTACAAAAGAAAAGCTAGAGATAAAGGAAGAAAAGAAGAAGGAAACTGCTATAGGGAAAAGTCAAAGGATTCTGAAGAGAACTAAGATGATGACTAGAAGAAAGAAAACTGAAAAGAAGCCCAGAGTAGAAAAAGAGAAAAAGGTTGCTGAAGAAGAAGAGGCACCAAAGAATGAAGAAAAGAGAACTGAATCTCAGGAAGTACCACAGAGTTCAGATGTAAATTTGTACATGGTGGTAATGGATAAAATTCCAAAGCCTATCACAGCTGAACCTGTTGGATTCAAATCTCCTGAAGTTATCCACTGGGATACTATGGAGGTGGATGGTAAAGAGTATATCAGATTGAAAAGAAAGGATGATAAGTACTATGTGTTTGCAACATGGAACAAAATTGTCAGAGAATATTCAAGATCTGATTTGGAAGAAATGTATGAAGTTGGTATGAAGCTACATGCAGATCAGTTGAAAGCTCCAGGGTTACCAATTGTGAAGCTGGTCATGGAGTATTTGTGCATGTTATTCAATCCAGAAGCAGTGAAGCATTTAATCAGAGATGTGTTCAAAACTGTTAGAGGATGGACTCTGTATGAAAGGAGTGGAGTCTATGGATTGGCCTTGGATACTTTTCACATGGAGTATTACTTGGTGGATAGGGTCTACAATCACACACGTCTGAAGCTTCATGCCATGTTAAAGAAGAAGTTGGGTTGTGCATCAAATTCAGAAATGGCAAAGTATCTAATTCAGAGAACTATCAATCAGAGCATGGGACTGGATCCTAACATGGGACTGGATCAATGAAAGTTTTGGAAGCATCTGAAGAACTTGACTTCTCTTTCTAAAAGTCAAGTTAGGGGGAGATTGTTGGGAACTGAAGATGTAACCAAGTCATTAATGCTGCTATTTCAGAGTTAGTACTACCAGATGATCTTAAAGTTAATACTGCTAGGTATTACTACTTCTAGTAGAATTAATACTGCTAGTCAAAGTTAGTGCTGCTTGAACAAAGTTAGTACTGCTTAGCTAGTTAGTACTGCTAGTAGTTAGTGCGTGCTTAGTAGTTAATGCTGCCAAGACTCAGTTAATGCTTCTAAGGTGATCAAGGTGATTAATGCTGCTTCAAAGATAATGTGAAGATAATACTGAAGAGATAGCGTCTGAAGATAAACATGGAAAGCTTGAAGATAATTATGAAGATTATTTTGAAGATCTTTTTAAGTTTTGTAATTATCTTTATTTTCAGTATATGTATAGAATTGTTTAGAATAGTTACACATAGAATTAATTCTGAGTTTTTTTTTGTTCTAGAGAGAATCAACCTCAAGGCATAGTTCCTAATTCTAGAGAAGTAGAATTCGTCTTGATAGAGCCTGTTCTTCAAGATTGAGGTTGTGGGTGAAAAGCTTGTAACTTGAATCATTAAATAAAGTTTGCAAGTTGTGATTCATACTGTTTTTCTGTTTATTGAATATTAAAGTGTTTTTCCGCAACTTCTTTAATATTGTTTCTGAGTATTCATAATTCTTGTTGAGAATTCGATCCTGACAATCTGGATTAAGTGAACTCTGAGGTTCATCTTCAGAAGTACTTGTTTTAGTTGTACTTGTTTCAGATGTCTCTGATTCTTTTGTGATAAAAGCATCAAACTTGAAAATTTCTCTGGGATCATTGCTCTGAGGTTTTGTGAAGAGTACCTCTGAAGTCTCTTTTTCTATCTTTAAGATAGGTTTTGGAAAGGTTTTTGCTTTAGAGTATGAGATATTTTTAAAAATCAGAGCTCTTGCTTTTGATCCATTTGAGGTTTTTGTTCTCTTGAAAATATTCAGAGATGGGCAGTCAGAGCTCTGGACCTTTCCTATGCAGAAAATAGAAGATAGTGAAGTTTACTTCAATAAAGTGAATGGATCCAATTCATTGAATCCCAGCCCTTGAGTGTCCATTTGAGAGTTTATCTTTATATGTACATCTTGAGCATCTAGATAGCTTTTGATTTGAATTTCTTTCCTTTCCAGAGATTGATATAGATTTTCTCTCTCCTTTTGAAAAAAGTTGGATAAGGCAACAGAATTGAGCCTTTCATACTCAGATCTTCTTACTTCTTCTTCTTTAACTTTTAAAACTTTCTCAAGTTCTTTGAATTTTTCTGAAAAAGATTTTTCCTTTTGCTTCTGAGCTTTTTCACGTTCAGATTTTTCAACGAAAATGTCTCTCTTTTCTGACTCAAGAAGATCTTTTTCCCTTTTGAAAAAACTTAGATCTTTTGTCATTTGCTTTCTTTTTTCTTTTTCCTCAAAAAGTTTTTGCTTTAAACTCTGAAACTCGTCTATTAGCTTAATAACATTCATTTCAAGTTCACTTTCAGAGGTGGAAGGAGAATTTACCTTTTCAGAGTAGTCCTCTGATGATTCATCAGTCTGATCATTTGCAAAGGCCATACCACATAGATTGGTAGGTTCTTCCTCTCCATCACTTGTAGAGTCTGACATCCAATCTTCCATCTCTGCAACAAGTACTCTTTCTTTGACATTGTACTTGTATTTGTTCTTGTAGTAGTCTTGATCTTTGACAAGTCTACCTCTGCAATTTGCAGAGAAATGGCCTGGCTTTCCACATCTGAAACATCTTCTATCATTTTGGTTTGGTGGAAGAGCAGCAACAGTTTATGTTTTCTGATCTTGAGGTTGCGGCTGAAAGTATCTCTGAGGTTGAGGATACTTGGGTTTGAATGGTTGATGAGTTCTTGATTGTTGTGCAGCATCATGATTGTTGAAATTTGTACCCATTTGATCACTATGTGGAGTGAATCTGGGTTCTTGTTGAAATCTTCTTTCTGGATTTCTTCTTTCTTCATTATCTCTTCTTCCTTCAAAAACTTTCTTGCCAAATTTCTTGTTAAATTGATGAGTGATTAATGCAAGAGATTTGGCAAAGGCATTGATGTCATCATCTGAGTCTGAGTCTGAATGTTCAACTTCTTCAGTCATTAAAACCTTTTTAGGTTTTCTTTTTGGTTCCTTTTTCAAACAGTTCTTTGTTTCTGCACTTCTGCCTTCTTGTGATACACCTTTTTGTTTTGAAATGAGTGTTAGTGGTCCACCTAAAGAGGTTTTTGATTTTTGTTTAACAACTTCTTTTTCCTGTGCTACAAGAGTGCCATAAATGTCAGTCAATGACCATGATTCAAGATTTTGATTGGCTTGTATTGACATGGACAGTTGTGACCATTCTTCATTTAAACTTTTAAGGAAAAGAACATTGTTTTCTTCTTTTGTCCTCATAACTCCAAATTTTATGCATTTATTGATGAGAATGTTGAACCTTGAGTACGTTTGGTGCAAGGTTTCTTCAGGTAGTTCATGAAAGTCATGATACTCATTAATGCAAAGATTTCTTCTGTTTTTCTAAGTTTGTAGGCCACCTTCAAGTTGGTTTAACAACTGATCCCATATCTCTTTTGCAGTTACATAAGAATCAAGTTCTTGGAAGATATCATTGGGAATGGCCATAATAAGTAATCTAACAACTTTTGAGTCATTTTCCATCATTTTAGTTTCTTCTTCAGTGAAGTTTGAAGTTTTCTTTTCATAGTATGCAAGTATTTCAACAGTATCTGTTGTTGCTGGAACTCTTGGTACCAACAGCTTTGGTTGGTGAGGTCCATCGTTCACTGATCTTAAAAGATACCTGTCCATACCTTCCAAGAAATTTACCATCCTTATCTTCCATTGAGGATATTCATCCCTTAGTAGTGTAGGAGGTTTGGTTAATGATCCAGCTGTATAAATGGCACTTATACTTAAATTTGCCATTTTGTGAAGAAAAGATGAAGATTTGAATAACTGATGCTTTTCTATGAAGATCTTTTATTAAAGAGAGAAACTGTGATTTACTTTCAAGTTAAGAGCATATGAAGTTCCTTTTAATAAACCAAGGTTTATATGAACATGCACATATATTGAAAGCTTGAATCAGTAAGATATAAATCTATCCGAGTATGCAGATATGATCTTTCTTTGTTTAGAAAACAAAGGAGGCTCTGATACCAATTGTTGGATCCCAGATTTAATCTTATAACAATGATATAAACAATAATAGTAAAGATAAGAACAGCGGAAGCAATATAGTTTAATATCAAAGCAGATTCAAATATCACAGTTCATAAACAAATATTTAGAATGTACAATATATTCTTTTGAAATACTTTCAATATATTAAAAGATTTATCAGATACAAGATATCTTGAAAAGCACACTTTTGACAATGTAGTGATGGTCCTATTTATAGGACCATAAAGTGTACAGTTTACTATCCTGACAGTTGAAGCATGCTTGAACAGTGTCTTACCTAAAAGGTAAGCTCAAGACATGCTTGAACAGTGACCTACTCTATAAAGCAAATCTTATCACTAAGTGACGTGTCATTTGTTCTTCTGTCAACACTTGTATAAATCTTCTGTCTTGATCTTCAGAGAGAACACCTTCAGAGCTCTGAACTAGAGCTCTGATGAAGATATCTCTGATGTCTTCTCGTCTGAAGAGTCTGTCTCTGAACTGACTTCAGAGTTGGACTTGGCTTTCTCTGCTGATGTCTCTGAATGTCTTCAGAGGAAGACTTGAGTTGTTTTCAATACTTTTACAATTCAGAATTGGGGCTAACAATTTCTAAGTGTCAGACCGTATATATTTGTGTTATCAAATAAAATGGTTGTAACAAACACATACTAATATTCATTTGCTCCCAACTTCTTTTTCATATCTTAGTTCATGCCCTCTACTAATATGTTATTTATAAAAACATAATTTAACTGATAAAAAATATAATATTAGGAGTTTAAAAGATATTCTTTTGAACGTTTGTTTCCCTATTTATTAGGAAACGTATAAATGAGACTATTCTATATATATCTCTTAGGCTTAATTCTTGCTATTTTCATTAGCCAGTTTCCTTATTTTTAGTAGTTATTCTTTTGTATAAGGAAGTTCTTTCATTTTGCTCGTATATATATTCTTGGCCTACGGGTATTGTGAATAAGCAAGAAATTCAGATTATTGAATTCTCTATATGGTATCAGAGCGGGCGATCTAAGAATGCCCAACCGACGTTTTCATTTTCTTTTCATTTCTTCGACCGACCAAAGTTCCTACACCTTAATCATGGGTGAAAAAAAGACCAACAAACCCCTCGATATCACATCTCCCTACTATCTTCATCCCTCCGACGGACCACAGATCACAATCTGCCCAATTGTGTTATGTGGTGAAAACTACAACGAATGGGTTCGCTCGATGTGCAACAACTTTCAGGCTAAAAAAATCTTGGTTTCCTCGATGGAACCATAGATAATCCAATGAAGGGATCCCTAGAACAATCCTTGTGGGTGACGGTCAATTCCACGCTCATAGGATGGATTCATAATACTCTTGATCCAAACCTACATGCATCCATTCCCCAACCTGATGATTTGAAAGACCTGTGGGATGACTTATGACAACGTTTCTCGATAGGAAACGGACCACGGATTCATGAGTTGATGTTGCTCTTGAATAATTGCAAAACAACGAGGCCAACCGGTGGTGAACTACTACAACGAATTTAGAAATATCTGGGATGAACTCGAGGGATACTCTAAGTCCATATGTGCACTTATACTGTTGTTGATGCCTTAGCTAAAGAAAAAGAGGATGAAAAGGCACACGTTTTTTTAATTGGCTTAGATCCCACTTTTTATGGCAACATTGCTTCAAATATTTTGATGATGGATCCTTTGCCGAGTCTAAATACGACTTCTGCTAAAGTCTTAACCTAAGAATGTCACCAATTTGTTGCTCGTGCCCAAGAAACAAAATATGACGTTGTAGGTTTTGCGGCTCATGGGATTGCAAGAAATAGAGGACCAATTCGTGACAACAATCGTCCTAAAATTCAACCTATTGGTGTATGTTCTCATTATTCAAAAAACCTGGACATGACAAAAACCAGTGCTTTCAACTAATTGGGTTCCCATATTGGTGGTATTTTGAGAACCGAGATGGTGGTACGCAAGACTGAGGAGGAGGACGTGGAGCTCGTGGCAGCAACAAAGTGGGTTCTCGCGGTGGTCGTGTACTGGCCAACGCAACAGCCACCTCGAAGTCTACAGATGGCACTGTATTTTATGCCAAAGCAAGTGAAGGACTCACACCGTAGTGGTCTCATGGGTTTATCTAACGATCAATGGACTACGCTTGTGAACCTCCTTAACTCCTCTAAAGGCCAGTCTTCTTCAACTCACAAGTTGAATGGTAAGTCGGTTCAATGGATCATCGACAGTGGTTGTTTGAATCACATGACCGGTAATGCTAAATTATTTACCAAATTAATTGACGTTGCTCCCACCATCGTCTGTCTTCCTAATGGGAAACACACTAATGCTACTAAAGAGGGTTCAGTTGTTTTGAGCAAAAATATGGTGTTAAATGATGTCTTATTTGTTCCCGAACTCTCATGCAATTTGTTTTCTGTGTCTCAATTGCTTGGGAACTTCCATTATTAGCTATGCATCATTCAGGACTGCACCTTGAAGATTTTGATTGGAGCGGGTGAACAACGTGACGAGGTCTATTGGTTTCGGACTTGGCATCAACTTCAGGCTTATCAAGCAATTGTGCATGACAAACGTGAACTGTGGCATCAAAGGTTGGGCCACCCGTCTTGAAAAATAGAATCTTTTTTGTCCGAGTTTAGTAGTATTAGTGGAAATATGGAGGTTAGTACTCATACACCTTGTGAGATTTGTTTAATAGCTAAACAAACTAGAAGTGTGTTTCCTTTCAATGATAATAAAGCAAAAGAGGTTTTTGATTTAAATCATTGAGACATATGGGGTGCATATACCATTGCTGCAAGTAGTGGTCCTCATTACTTTCTCACCATTGTCGATGATTGTTCTCGAGCCGTATGGGTCTATCTGATGTCCTCTAAGACTGAAGTTTCATGTCTCATTAAAGATTTTTGCACGATGGTGAAAACCCAATTTAATAAACAGGTTAAAATTCTTCGAAGTGATAACGGAAGGGAAACATAGACATATTACATCAAACCTCGTGTGTCGACACTCCTCAACAAAATGCTCGAGTTGAAAGGAAACATAGACATATTCTGAATGTGTCACACGTTTTGCTTTTTCAGGCGAGTCTTCCAATATATTTTTGGGGTGAGAGTATATTAACCGCTGCTCATGTAATAAATCGTACTCCTACCTCTATACTTAATGGAAAAACTCCTTAAGAAATCCTTTTTTCTTCAGCCCCTAGATATGACTTTCTTCGTGTTTTTAGAAGTCTTTGTTTTGCCAAAAATCAACCTCGTGTTAAGGATAAAATTAGTTATCGATCCCGTCATTGTATTTTTGTGGGATATCCTTTTGGAAAAAAGGGGTGGCGTCTTTATGACTTGCAAAAGATGGAGTACTTTGTGTCAAGAGATGTTAATTTTTATGAAAATGATTTCCCATTTGCAAGTGATCTACCTTTGCATAATAATGGTGATGGTATATTTCACATCTACAAGTATTTTGAGCCTCCTGGCCATTTTGATGACGACACTCCATTACGGGTGAGTAATGCACCTGGAATGACAATGACAGATGGTGGAATTGTTGTCGAGGATGTTCCACCCACAAATTGGGGGACTTCACATTCTCCATCAACTTCATTTGATGGTAACTTAGCGGTTGTGCAACAACCTGTTGATGGCACCAAACATGACGGTGAAGAGGGTCGGTCAATTGGGGATGTTAATGCACTTAATACTTCAGATGGTGATAATGTGACTGTTTCACAACCTACTGGTCGGGGACATAGGATAAAGAAACCTTCTTCTAAGCTCAAAGAATTCATCACCAACACTATGAGAACTATCGACCCCGTCCCATCACCAATGCCTCCTCCGACGAAGTCTTCATGTACTCATTTTCCTTTTGCTTATTATGTAAATTATGACAAGTTTAGTGTGCACAAATGGTTTGTGACAGCCATTACTTCAGGATTCGAACCTACGTCCTTCAGAGATGTTGTGAAGGATCCGGGTTGGTGTCAAGCCATGAAAGAAGAAATAGATGCTCTTGAACGGAACAAAACCTGGACTATAGAAGATCTACCCCCGGGCAAGAAGGCGATTGGTTGTAAATGGGTTTACAAGGTGAAGTATCGTTCAGATGGAACTGTTGGGCGACTGAAAGGGCGCTTGGTGGTCTATGGGAATCGGCAGGTTGTCGGGATAGACATTAATGAAACGTTTGCCCCGGTTGCTAAAATGGTCTCTATTCGCACATTTTTAGCAATAGCAGTAGCTCGAAAATGGGAATTACACCAGATAGACGTACATAACGCCTTTCTTTATGGTGATCTTGAAGAAGAAGTATACATGCAATTGCCTCTTGGTTTTGCTTCTTCTACTCCAGGTAAAGTATGTCGATTACGGAAGTCTTTGTACGGTCTTCACCAAGCGCCCCGTAATTGGTTCGCTAAGCTCTCGAATGCATTGAGAGATATTGGTTTCAAGCAATCCTATGCCGACTACTCTTTGTTTAATACTTGAAAGGGGGAGTTGTTTTACATGTTCTTATATACGTGGATGGCATAATCATTATAGGTTTTTCTCCTCGAGCTATAGCAAAGTTTAAGACCCAACTTAGTGAGAAGTTTCATATGAAAGACTTGGGTGTTCTCAAGTATTTTCTTGGGATCGAGGTAGCTCATGGCAAGGAGGGTTTATATTTGTCACAACGGAAATATGTCTTGGACATTGTTAGCGAGGCAGGCTTGCTAGGTGCACGTCCTCTTTCGGCGCCAATGGAAGAAAATCACAAGCTCGCAACTACAAATGGTGTTGCATTCAACGACCCCAAGAGATATCGTTGCCTAGTTGGACGTTTCATATACTTGACTCTTACTCGACCGGAGCTATGCTATTCAGTTCACACTTTGGCTCAATTTATGAGAGATCCACGGATCGAGCATTGGAATGCATCCTTGAGAGTTTTACGGTATTTGAAAGGTTGTCATGGTCAAGGCATTTTGCTGCATAAGGACTGTAATTTCCAGCTTTATGGTTTTTGTGATAGTGATTCGGCGACTTGTCCTTTGACTCGTAGATCATTAACGGGGTATTTTGTCTTTCTAGGCTCGTCTCCTATCTCTTGGAAAACGAAGAAACAACCCATTGTTTCTCGATCATCAGCAGAGGCGAAATATCGGTATGGCATGCGCTACATGTAAGTTGAAGTGGTTAAAGTCTCTTTTGGGTTGTTTTGGAATTTCTCATACGCGTCTGATGCGTTTGTTTTGTGATAGTCAAGTTGCTCTACATATAGTAGCTAATCCAGTCTTTCACGAGAGAACGAAACACATTGAAATGGACTGTCACTTTATTCGTGATGCTATTCAAGATGACACAATTGCAACATCTCATATCCGAACAGGTGCTCAATTAGCGGATATTTTTACAAAGGCTCTCGGACGATCACAATTTCATTTTCTTCTTCGCAAGTTGGGCATTTGTGATCTTTATGCTCCAACTTGAGGGGGAGTATTAGGAAACGTATTAATGAGAATATTATGTATATATCTCTTAGGTTTAATTCTTGCTATTTTCCTTAGCTAGCTTCCTTATTTTTAGTAGTTATTCTTTTGTATAAGAAAGTTCTTTCATTTTGCTCTGTATATATATTCTTGGCCTATAGGTATTGTGAATAAGCAAGAAATTCAGATTCTTGAATTATCTATACTATTATCCATAGTGTTGTTTATCGGTTGACATCCAATGGATGTGGGGGAAATCGAACCGATCCCAATCATCCGTTGGATGTTGGATTTTTTTCATCCAATGGATGATTGGATCGGTTCGGTTCCATCTATTGGATATTCTTACTGGATATCCATTGGATTGGATTGGATCGGATCCATCCAACATCCAATGGATTATCTGAGGAGATCCATCCAATGTTTTAAATCCAATCTACAACAATTCTTATAATATTCCATAATATTTAATTTCATCATTTTAATAACTAGTACTAAAATGTAAAAACATATAATCTCCAAGTTTCACTTCACCCATACATATTGGAAAGTGGAAACATCAAGCAAGTAAAAAGAAAAAATAAAACGTTGTTCGCAACCGCAATTACAATTGGATATCCGATCATTGCGGTCGATTCTAATTGAATTGGTCGGTTCTAATTAGATCTGTTGACTTTTTGCACACCCCTAATTATCCATATTGGACCCCTAATTATCCATATTGGGCCCCTAATTTATATGTCTAGGTTCGTCTTGATCTTCCTTATGGCTTTTGAAAGGTGGGACAAATAATGAGGATGGAAACATCAATATCAAAATAAGATAATACAAGGGAATTTGTCAAAGAAATACAATATTTGAGTTGAAATATTGTTTCATAAAAATAATTGAATATTGGTTACTTATTTATAATGTGTGTGCATGAAAACAAATATAAAATCTTATTAACCAAGATTAAAGTTATTAATATCGTTAATTGATTTCTGCTTTATAAAAAAATAAAATTGGTTTTGGAGATTTAAAAAATAATATAATTTGTTGAACAAAAGTAATGTTTAATGTCAATTTGAACCTCAAATTGTATGGATAACGTTGATTGTGGGATTTAGAAATTTTAAATATCTAATGGTCGATAAAGGCATCGGTGATGGTGACTCGTTGAGATTGAAATTCGTAAGGTTGATCGACACATCATTGAAAAGACGGTGGTATAATCAAAGAAGAAGAAATTGAAGAGGGTTTTGAAACGTAAAACAAGAAACCTCAATTAAGAAGACATTGTTATTTTAGTAAATAATACAATAGATACGGTTGAATACCCAACCCACAAGTAAAGGTATTAGGTCTCTTCGAAAAGGTCGCGGAACTCCTAATGATGAAAAGTAGGTTTGAAGGAAGAAGCAAATTCTTTTTGAGAGGAATGTACAGATCTCGAAAGTGCAATCTCAACAACATGGTTTGGGGTTTGGGCTTAAGCTTTCGAACCCGAAAAACAAAAACAAGCCTATCATTAAAACGTTTTAGTTCTAAGGGGCCGTTTATCAAACGCTTATCCGGGTAAATGCTTACCGATAAAATTCAACACTATTATTTACTTACCGGATGAGATTTTTAGTCCACAGAAATTGTATCGTATGTAATAATTTACCCGGTAAGTGCTAACCCCGGTAAGAGACGACAACCCTCATTTACCAGGTAAGAATTTCGGTTCTTGCCTTCGCTCTTACCGGGTAAGATTTTTAGTCTTCGCCATATGCATCAGGTAAGGCAATATAACTTGTAAACGTTTACCCAAATAAGTGTTTAATATGACCCCTAAATCTTCATCGTTTTAAAGGTTACACAAAACAATTATACAAAAAGGCCTATAACTAAAACCAATCATGTCTAAATTTGAAAGCATTAAGATACTGAATTTATCGTCCCTATCTATCTGTATCGTCTTGCACCAAATGACTATTGAATAACTATCCCAAATAAAAGACAAATTGTCATCCAATTTTTGAAAGAGTTATTCTAAAGAGAAATTAATTAAATTAGTCATTTCAGAAAATCGGATTTACCTCCTAACTATTTTCTCCCTCAATTTATTAAAATAACCCCTACGTTCGTGAAAGGAGTTCGTATATACGAAAAAGTGAACAACTCCTTATAACTGGTAAATTTGATACATCTTCGTAATATATGTTCGTATATATGAACATAATTTAAAAACTCATTAAAAAAATCATAAGTTCGTGAAATGGTTCGTGGAAAATGCAATTAGTTAAAAAAAATTACTTTTTTTGCCCCTGTTCGTGAAATACGAACCGAAAGTTACATTTTTGGCCCCTGATCATGAATGAGTTGTGTTATATGAACCTGGAAGTTACAATTTTGGCCCCTAATCGTGATTAAAGATTTACAAACTCAATTTATTAAAAAAATAAGCAAGTTACAATTATGACCCCTCATCTTTAGAACATATATCCAAGATATTTACGTTTTTGAACCAAGTTCGTGGAAAAGTTGTTCCTAATATAGGAACATATGCTTTGACAAATAAGCAAGTTACAATTATGGCCCCTCATCTTTGATATATGTTCCAAAGATGAGAGGCCATAATTATAACTTGTTTAATTTTTTTTTTGAATAAATTGAGTTCCTAAATTTTTAATCAGGATTAGGGGTCAAAATTGTAACTTCCAAGTTCTTATAACAGAACCAATTCATGATCAGGAGCCAAAAATGTAACTTCCAGTTCGTATTTCATGAACAGGGGCAAAAACATAATTTTTTTTTAACTAATTGCATTTTCTACGAACCATTTCACGAACTTATGATTTTTTAATGAGTTTTTAAATTATGTTCGTATATACAAGCATATATTACGAAGATGTATCAAATTTATCAGTTCTAAGGAGTTGTTACCAACTCCTTTCACGAACGTAGAGTTATTTTAATAAATTGAGGGAGATAATGGTTAGAAGATAAACCCGATTTTCTGAAATGACTACTTTAATTAATTTCTCTATTCTAAATGAGCTTACGTTTATTGTTATTATTTTTTTTTTATAGTTTCGATGCATTAATTAATGAAAATCTTGACTTAAAAAGATTATTGGATGGCTACTTCGGATTTCTAGAAACTTAGCCACTTAGGGGCCATTTATGAAACTTAACCAAACCAGAGGAGTTCTAGGTGCAATTTTCTCAAAAGTAATTACACGTGTCAACATAACAGAGGCGGCTAGACGACAATCCCAATTTGGTAATTTGGACACAGATCCAAGGGCAAAAGGTGATTAAAGGAACGGGAGCTCGTGACTTTTAACGTCTAGTAAATAGACCTGTCACGTGGCAATCTCATCTAATTTTTGACATTGATCTTAGATAGAATTACACTTTGCATCCCTAAGGTTTGGTGATCTCTTTGAAAATGGGGCATGTACTTCAATAAGTGAAGATTTGGTCCTCCAAGTTTGGAATTTGCTTTGAAAATGGGACCTCATCACTAACTCCGTCTATTATCTCCGTTAGAGTTAGAGGTAAAATCGTCCAACCATGTTTTGTCTCCCTTTTTGCACATTTTTTTTTTGTTTTTCTTGCTTTTGTATAAAGCATCAAATTATAGGGACCAACATGCAATTAACTCCAATATATCATAAGAACATGTCTTCGGTAGCTATCTCAAACTCTGGTGAACTTTCATTGACACCGGCCAACGGTCATCCTCTCCGGTGAACAATCAAAGCGCACACTTTCAAATTCAAATCTAAAAACTAAAATCAAACACAATTGATTGGTTGTAAAATCATCAACATATATATGGGACTTCGGGAAAACTCTGTCAACGATACCCCCGTCCCTTTTTTCCAGCATAACTGTCACCGAGATCCCTGTCCCCCTCCTTCTTTTCCGACATCACCCAGTGAAGCTATCCAAATCAATGGTTGTTGTTGTGATTTGGTCCCTGTGATGGTTGTTGCAGTGATTTGGTCTCTGTTTGCAATGATGACTTGCAGACACCAGCTGATCTCCACCGGGTCACATCTGGTTACTGATTTGGGCTTCAACGAGTAGCAGGTGTCCGATGAAAGGTAGCATCATTGTTATGGCGGTGATGGAGGTGGTTCCTGTTAAAGTTCAGGTCCCCAACGTCGGCCAAATACCCACACCTCCATGACCAACCTTCCACCACCATAGCCCACCTCCCACATGATCCCTTACCCTCCCTCTCTCTCTCTCATAGAGAGAGAGAGAGAGAGAGAGAGAAAGAGAGAAATGTAGGTTATTATGCAACTCCTTTACATGGTGTAACTCATACAACCCCTCTATCCACCATTCATTTTATTTTTAACTTTTTTTCTTTTTCTTAATTACAAAAGTGAAAATAAAATGAGTGGTTGATAGAATGGTTGCATGAGTTGTATCATGTAAAGAGATTGTATTTGAATGCCCCTCTATTTCTATATTACATAACAGGTCCCTGTAATTTATATGTTTTTAACAAAAATATAGAAAAACAAAAAAAAGTATAAAAAGAGGGATAAAACATGGTTGGACGAAAATACCCCTGCCACTAACGATGGATTCTAGCGGAGTTAGTGGTAAGGTCCCTATTTCAAAGCAAAATCCAAACCTCAGGGACTACAACTTGACTTATTGAAGTATAGGTCTCACTTTTAAAGAAATCACTAAACCTTAGGGACCAAAAGTGTAATTCTCTCTTGATCTTATCTTTCCGTGTGTATAAAGGTCTACCTAGATCCAAAATCGACGGCTACGATCAAATACAGTTATAAATAATTTGTTCGACCTTCAATGCCCCCAATCGCCATTAAATACCTGCATAGCCAGTCTTGAAATTACTCCATCTGCATAGGGGTGTTTACAAGCTTTCTTCGTCTTCTCTCTAGTCTACTGCTTGGTAAAATTTGCGCTAGCTATGAGCTTACTCGACCAGTTTTGGGATGACACAGTCGCCGGACCTCGGCCGGATAAAGGCCTCGGAAAGCTGCGAAAACATTCTACTTTTAGTTTCGGCTCATCGGATTCCGGCAAGGGTACGCTGTTACCTGCCGCTTTTGAACTTATTGAAGAATATGTTAACACTTAAATATTTAAATTAACCCTTTTATTTAAAAATTTCGTTATCTCGAAGATTAAAATCGTATTGATCACAGCTTAATTGCTTACTGTGATCATCAGGTTTTTTCTAATTTGGCGCGAATTAATTTTTCAGTATTTTAATTGATTATGAACTTATGATTATAATTGATTCCTTTCATTACTGTATGTTAATGTCTGAGATGATCTAAAAGTAGAAACTTACGATACTTTATCAAATTAATCGGTAATTGAACCTTATTTTGGAAGTGTTCAGATCCTGAAACCAACGGTTTATGTCAGAGAGAGACTGTGTATCAGAACAAAAAACTTTTAAGACTTTTTTCATAAAAAAAAATAGAGTTTAAAGTGATCGGATCTTGTAGTGAAGCAACTGATTTGCTTTCTTTGTGAAGCAGAATCGGCGCCGGTGACGAGTACGGCAGTAGAGGATCCAACGATGAGAGTAACACGGAGTATAATGATTTTAAAACCTGAGAGAACTCTGAGCGACACGCCGCCTGCATCTCCCGCCGGATCTACACCTCCGGTATCTCCTTTCCCCGGTACGTTTTCATCAACTAGAATGATCTAGGGTTGTAGGAAGGAGGGTAGTTTAGTAATTACAACATAGTTTGACCACTAGGATGGATGGATGTTGGAAAACAACGAGGCAAATTTGTCTGTTTCTTTGCAATTGCAATTCCAATTCCAATTATAGATTAGATTTATCTCCCATCTACCACCATGAAAAAGACATTAACCCCAATAATTCATATTAAATAGTATATATTTTCAAAAAAAACAAATCAGATTAAATAATTTACAAATCATGGTTAAGGACCCTACAACAAGAAAAAACGAATCAGCAATCAGCAAAGTGGTAGTAATAATTTACTAGAAATGTTTAGGACTTTAGCTCATGACCTCTAGTAACATTATAATTGGGTTAAAGGTTAAAACATGTTGACACGAACATGTATTGCATTGCATCATGTTAGGAAAGCATGGTTTGGTTTGAGGTGATTACTAATTGAGCTAACATGAGATGTGATCAGGAGGCAGATCAGAGGCATTCAGGTTTCGGAGGAAGTCTGCATCGGATGCTTTCGAGAAGGCAAGCGGGGTTGGAACCAGGAGCCCTCGTGCTCCTTACGACTTGTGAGATGTGATCTGCTGATTCAGCTTCCACCGTTGCACTGTCGGTTTTGGCTAGGAGCTTTCGCATGTGTCCCGTTATTCGCTCTTGTGTTGTTGAGGGAGATAGATGTGTTTTATGTATATAGTTCATGTAAATATGTGTGGTATGGCGTCAAATCTCGGTTGTTTTAGGATCGTGTTGCTCGAGCTTTTGTATGCATGTAGACTTCACGTTTATAAAAAAAGGCATGGACGGCTTGTCTCCAAAACCTCGTGTTGTATGTTTGAATCGAATTTTGTTATTGGGAAATCCACCAAAATAGCGGTAAAGATCGAAGAAGTGACCAATTTTTCGAGATTTATACAAAAATAGGCATTAATATCACCAACCAAGGTCGTCAATTGACAAGATCGATTTTTTGTTGGATGTTAGGCTTACCTTAGCTAAAAACTTGTATTAGAGAACTAAAAATTCGCAAAGAACCTCTTTTTTGGCGAAATTCGGCATCATCTGGTTGTTGGCAAGCCTTATGGTTGTGCCATCCTCTCGATAAAAAAAGTTGATTCCGTGAAATTTGGCAGAATTTTTTACTATTGATCGCGAATAGCATTTTCTTGGACTACCTAGTAGATAGGTTCACTGAGAATTAGATAGCCAATAGTAGTAGAAGCTCTAAGGCCGCTATTCCTGACAAGGAACAGAGCAAGACATTTTTTACTATTGACCGCGAATGGTATTTTCTTCGCTCTTTTTAACTGTCGCTAATCTATGAAAGATGATTTCAATTTCTGGTCACTTTCAGTCTAACCTGGATATACTTCATTAGTCTAGACTTGCTTAGGATAGTTTCTTATGCGAAATGAAATTCATAGGATATATGAGTAATTCAAAGGATAAATAGAAATTTTTTATAATATTCTTTAGTAATTAACAAAACAAATAGGATTGATTATATATCACAATTTCATAACTCATGTTTTATAAACCTACAAAATTGTATCTCTTCAATATTTGCCATATATGGTTGTTTTGGTGGATTTTCTTTCGGTTCAAAAAAAAAAAGATGGGTGACTTACAAAAAGTGCAAGAATAGTCAAATTACATTGATGCTAGAGTAAAATCACACGTGATACACACATCTTGTGTTGATTAGCCATCGCGCACACAACTTTCACGTGGCCAAGTCACGTTGACCAGTCACGCACATCTTTCTAGACGTGTTATTTCACATGTGATTCGAGACATCTTACAGTTCTCATAAGTCGGCCGACTTTTCACATATTCCTTCCTCTTCCCTTTTATTATTCCAATTCCATGGTATCACCTCAATCTTGTGGTGTGGTGGGTTTCTGATCTTGGCCTCTCTTCCTGTTGGGTTTCTTGCTCCCAATTGGGGATGATGGTTTCTTGATCCTCCTTTATGAAATTGAAGTGGGGTCTAACACTCAATGAGGCAGCATTTGGGTCAAGTGGTTGGAGCCTTCATGAACCCTACACTTACACTTGTGGTTGGTCTAAAATTAGGTGGGTCATGTGGGCTAAATGATTCTTAAATCTTAATGAGTAATGGTAGTCTATTCATCTGATTTATAATATACATATTGAAATACAAATACACATCAATTTTGAATGAGTTAGATTTGAGTCATTTTTTCTTAATATATATCGGAACTCTTTTTATCTCAAAAGTTTTTTTAGCAATCTAATGTAGGTTTTATATATTCTTAATTATATAAGAGCAAATATATACCACTCTAGGGTTCCGCACTGGGTTACAATTTGTGCATGTTTAACCCTCCTTGACACTTTGTGATAATTCGTATCCGATTACTCTCCATGGGAGGAGGCGTTTTAGGGTTTCACATCAGCTAAACTTAGACCATTTTTTCTCAATATATCTTTTCAGATATGGTTGTAAAGAGTAATGTAACAAGTATTTTACATATTCTCCCTTTGAAAAATTAATGCAATGACATGGTTAGAGAGGTGCTAATGTGTAGGGTTGGGTATGGAAGACCAACGACCAGTTAAAAGTTGTTTGGATAAAAAATAAATAAAAGGTAACAACAACCGACTAAAATAAATATTTGAGTTTCATATCCTCAATACTCAGACCAATCAAAATCACAACGTATGATTATTGAACTAATAATATCATTAGTTACTTTCTGACATTCATTGCAGGTAGTGTTTATAACCGAAAATTAATCTAGAAAGATTCTTTCATTAATACACGAATCATAATCGTCGAACAAGAATTATGAGCCTCATCAATATCACATAATATATGCTCCAGATATCGAGGACACGAAGTAACAGCTACATCAAGCATATGTATAAATACAAAGATCAAATCAACTAAAATGACACTCAATGGCTCAATTTTCTCTACAAAGATATTTGCATAGTTGAAATTCATATTTGGTTATTATACACGATTCATACATATTAGAGACATCCTGTAATAGCGACGATAACGATAAAGGACAAAGTCACTTATTGACGTCCATAGTGCATTGGCAATATCGATCTTCGATCGTCCGCGGTTTTTACCCTTGACAAGGTTTTCGCGTCACCAACTCTTTGTGTCATTTCTTGTTATTTGTCTCTAAGTTTCATTCTTTAGTTGTTGTCTTAAAACCTTAATTTGCTTTGTCCATTTTTTTTTTGGTATAAACAAAAACCAGTTACATTTTATCCGGTTATATATAATGGGTAGTCGTGGCGGTCACATTTTTATTATTCATGATTAATATAGTTGCATAATATATTTAGTATAAAATTATAAATCGAAGTTTTGGTCTTCAAAATAAAGAAGTACATTTTTTAATGATATTTTGGTCTCCGTTATTGAATTAACGGTGTAAGGTAGGTGGGGTTATTTGTGGATTTATGCGTTTGTTTTGAGACATGGGAGGAAGCATCATAGGGGCCACAATAGGGCCATCCATGACTTTGGAATATGGTAATACATGGCTCCAATTTCAAATGGATACCGTGACTGTTAAGTTGTATTTTACTCGGATCTGCATGGACCAAGAGATATAAGGATCCTGAAAACGGCCTCTGAAGTTCCCTCAACCACACAAACAACCATAATAGTTGGATGACCACCCCCTTGGTGCAAATTAAACATACAAAATTCAAAAACTAAGGTTTTAAATCATATGTAACAGTTTAAAAATCAGGGAAACCAACCCTCTCGCTTGAATTATTATCTTTTGCTTCTTTGAATAGCCAAAGTCCTACAAAAATAATATGAAGTGTTTAAATGATTTCTGAGTACCTTTCATTGCACAATACTCAGTTCCGAGAAAAAGGTATACGTTGGTGCTACTGGTCAAACAAAACCGTTTTTAGTATACAAAAACTAACATGGCTTTCAAATATAAAGGGGAATCATGTTAATTACAAAAACCAAAGGACTAACAACACCAACATCTGCAATCTTCAATGAAAATAACAAAATTGCTCTAACAAGACATCTGGCCACAAAATTCAAAATCCATCTTTTGTGGGAAATGGAGTAGTAATTCACATTTGTACCATTTTGACAACCAATTTTTTCCGATGGTGAAGGTGCTATCACATCAAGTGCCATAACAACCACATGCACTCTTGTAGATGAGGTCTAATCCACATAATGCGTAAGGGTGGTGCTTGTATCATTTAATCTGTCAACAAAAAACCTTCATATCATCAAGGGTATGGATCTACGACAACTTTTTTAATAAATTCAAATATGTTATGTGTTACCTAAAAGGCTACCATATTCTCTTTGAGTTTATCCCTATTTACATTGCAACATCTTGTAATGAATATATCCACCTAGCCGCTTCTTCTGGATTGCTTGCTCCTAACTGTGGAATCAAAGTTTAAAAATAGTCAAAATCAAATAATTAAAGAACAACAAGTATAAAATACCGTAAGGAAATCGTTGTGATTTGAAGTATTATACACCATGAAAATAAAAAAGATTTGTGTATCAAAAATAAATAAAAGCAAAAACATCATATGTAAATTAGAAGTTAAAACAAGGGCATAGAGGTGTGCTTATTTGGAGTAGAAAGACAAGAATGAGATAACACACATACTTTTATATTAAAGCTCTATCTCCCGTTGTCTGTGACTCTTAATGGTTCTTGAGGCAAAATTGGAATCTTGATAAGGTGCCACATTTTGTCTGATTCAAAACTTGATGTTATTTATAAATTTAAGAGGGATGCATATTCATTCTCTTACAAAATCAAAGACTCCATCAAGGTACGTGCGAACATAGTCATAGAATATAAACACATCCCAAGTCCCATCTAATGTATAAACAGTGAACTAAAAAGGTGTTTAAAGGTATCACCAAGAAACATATATTGTAACACCCGTATTTCGGCAAGTTAAGACTTCCGTCGCCTCGAAATATTGAATTGTGACTTATAAATTAGAATAAGAAAAGATACCTATGATCCCATTCTTGTAGAGCGTCTTTCGTATGAGAAAAGAATAAATTTCGGGGGCACAATCACATGGCCAGTTACCTTGCGGTACACATGGGGCAAGAGTGCCCCGCGATTGTGACAAGGTCACTCTCGCCGTGGCACAATCACGGAGGGCCAAAGGGTTGCGGTACATGTGTCGCGATAGTGACACGCGACCTTGCAAGGGTACTATCGCCTGACACAGTCACGGTCGGGGTGCAAAAGCCCAATAAATCCGAACTTTTGGCCATTTCTCATTCATTACTCAACCCTAACTCAAGAACTCTCATCCTCTCCCCCCTCTCTTCATTTATATTGATTCTAGGGCATTTATTGCTCACTTACTCTTTGCATTGAAGACTTTCTCCATCCACACTAGAGTTTGGAAGCTAGGGTCAAGTTCCTCCCACTACCATCTTGTCTATCATTCTAGGTTTTGGGATCGCTAGGTTTTCACACAAACCTAGTAGTGTGAGTTCATTTTACAACCCTTCCTCTTTATATACATGTTTTAAATGATATTTTATGTCTCTCCAAGATCTCTATTACATTTCTCTTCATTGAGCAACTTTGGGAAAATTAGGTCAAAACTAGATTTTTATGATTTTGAGTAAAATGATGTTTTGACTACGGAACTTGATTTTACTTATATAAAAGATGATATCTTTTTTACTTTGATGGATTTTGGAAAAGTTATGAGCATAGATTAAATTATATGTTGAGGTATCAAATTTATGAATTTCACCCTTTGAATGGGTTATATGTAGAAAATGCTTATACATGTGGGGTATACTTAGTATATCCTAGAAAATGTCAAATGATAGACCATAGTGTAATGGATTCATAGCAACTTGGTCAACTTTATGGAATGGGATGAATGCTCTCACACCTTGGCTAGACATGGGGATTATATTAACGGGGGACTCGAACTATAGACTGTAGGTGGTTGAAATCGATGACCGTGTTACCCATGACAATTGACTTCTAGCGAATGAACTTTTCTTAGTTCATTGGGGGACTCGATCTATAGACCGTGGGTGGTTGAACTCGATAACTAATGGTACAATAATAGAAACTCTATAACATTGTAATGTGACTTATTTTGTGTTCCGTCACTGTCAATGGTAAATCGGGTCTCCCCCGTTACTTTATGAAATCTTATTTCCTCCCAAGGATAAATGAGGTTTGAACTAATAGTAAAATCTTGTTTATATAATACTTTTTAATTAAATATTTTCTAGTGTTGTTTTATAATTGTTTGAACTCACTAGGCGTAAGTCTAACACTTTTCTTTAAATGACATGTATAATTTAGTTTCTCTAAGTGGATGGGCTTCCAAGGCTTGATGGGAGCGTTCAATTTTCATCTTAGGCATTTTTTAGGATTAATAACTTTTGATAACAAGCGATACTTGGAGATAATATTCTTTTGATGATGATAGCGGCAACTGTCTTTAATTTAGCTTAGATTAGTTTAGATTAGTAGTTGTCGTTTATCATTAATATCCATTTTTGTAAATGTTAGACCACAGTCTCATTGGATTCAAGATCATCCAATCTGAAGATCGCAATCTGAAGCTAAAGCCGAAACGTCGACTCTCAATATTAAAGTCTATGTCGTTTGTAATAAATGTCAATGTAATTGTTTGTTATTGTAATAGTTAAATTAATATCTAGTTTGTTAGATATTAGTTAACTTAGTTAGTTTTTAGTTTAGTTAGTTATATTAACTTAGTTAGAAATAATATCTATTTGTTAGATATTATGTAGGTTTATTAGTTTAATATATTGCAAGTTGGTCTTGCAAGTGGTTTGTTGGGTTAGTGTGTCAAGCAAGATCAGATCAGATCTAAGAACACACACATAGAAGACACATAACCAAGGTGTAAAACACAGAGAGAATACCAGAGCTTCAAAGTGAACATCAATCCTGTAATCGTTATTTTTATATATCAAACAGGTTGGTAAATCGTTTATGTGTTGTTATCGATAAAACTTGATAGTATTGTGGACCGACAATTGGTATCAGAGCCTGATTAAGATCAAAATCAAGTTTTTCAGAAAACGACTCTGTGTTCTATTTGAAAAAGTGATTTCGAGTGTTAAAGTGTTTTAGGTGTTAAAATCGATCAGGTTGTGATCGATTAGCATGCTAGATCGAGTTGTTGTTGTTTGATTTCACTTTTAAGCTTTAATCGAGTTTCATTTTGTGATTTAAGTGAGAAAACAGTCGAGAACATAAAGGTACTGTACGATCAAATTTTTTCTTCAAAAAGTGTGTTTTATTGAGATCGAGTGCTCACATTCAGTTCTAGAAGTGTTTCTAGACATAAGGGTAGAGTTTGCTATTGCTAATCATTACGGGTGCGTTTGGTACGCTGACATGACAGGACGGAACAGGACGGGACAGGACAGAACAGAACAGGATAGAACAGTTGTTCAGCGTTTGGTAAAACAGAAATGGACAGAACAGAACAAATAACATGACCAATTTACCCCTAAATAAAATTTAAAGAATGAATAAAATATAAAAAAGAAGACATATTTAATGTTTTATAAGAGAATTATATTTTATTTTGAGGTTATATTTGTAAAACATAAGTCTGTTCCACCTTGTTCCAGCTTGTTCCATGGGTGGAGGTGGAACAGGCATGTTCCACTTTTGTTCCATTCTGTTCCTGTCTGTTCCACCTAACAGTCCTGCCAAACGTGGGACAATAATCCCTGTTCTGTTCTGTCCTGTCCAGTTCAGTGTACCAAACGCACCCTACAGGAACAAGTTTTTAGACAAATTTCGAAGTACAGGACGAACTTGCGCAAACCAGAAGACGAACAAACGCAAAGTCCAACTTTGCGCGTCCAACCTGAAACGCAAAGTCCAACTTTGCGCGTCCAACATCATACGCAAAGGTCACTTTGCGCTCCCCAAGTGAAACGCAAAGCTCAACTTTGCGCATCTCAAGCCATACGCAAAGCATACTTCTCGCATCTCAAGAGCATACGCAAACCTCGACCTCACTTCTCGCAACAAGTAAGAAACGCAAACCTCAGTTCACGTGTTCACTCTCTTCTCGAAAAGATCAAGTCAAATTTGCACAACCCTCTCGAAACGCAAACTCAACTTTGCGCTTCCCACGTGAAACGCAAACCTCACTTTGCGCACTGTGCTTGACACGCAAACCTCTTTGCTCCAATCCAGACTTAGAATTTTCTTCAGAATGACATCCAGATAAGCCCTTGCAATAGGAACTGACACCAAGCCACTAGTTCTCTTTAAAGGAGAATACGAACAGTGGAAAGATAGGTTTCTGAACTTTATTGACAGACATGAGCTGGGTGAATTCATCAGGAAATCTATAGAAGAAGGGGTTATGAAACCAGTCACAACGACTCGCTTGGGTGGAAATGTGCCGACTGAAGTTGAAGTTAAGTTTCATGAGCTAGGAGATGATAACCTCAGAAGAGCTAAAGGCGACAGATTAGCTAAGTCATACATTTTACAAGGAATTCCAAATGAAATTTATGTAAAGATTGACAGCTACAAAGCCTCCGGCAAAGAAATGTGGGATCAGCTTGAAAAGATGATGCTGGGTTCGAAGGTTGGGAATCAGCTGAAAATCTCCAACTGCCTAAATAATTATGAAGAATTTAGAGGCAGGGTGGGAGAAACATTAGAAGAAACCTATGACAGGTTTGTGACTTTGCTGAACGAACTCAGCAAGAACAAAGTCCACAAATCTCAAATTGAGCTGAACGTCAAATTCCTGAGTATTCTTCAACCGTAATGGAAAAGATTTACTAGGCATATGAAGCAGATCAAAGATCTAAATGCGATTCCACTTCATGAGGTGTATGAAACCCTCAGACAAAATGAAGAAGAGGTGGATGAAATTCTAGAAGAAAAGAGACAGAAAGGAAAGACAGTTGACGACACAGTTGCTCTTGTAGTCAGGAAGAAGAAAAACAAGACAATTGTGTATGAATCAAAAGAAGATGAAGGTTATGCAAACCCTGACATGGATGAAAATGAACAACTGAAGCAAGCAATGATTCTGCTGTCAAATGCTTTTCAGAAAAAGTTCTACACGAAGCCAAGTTCAAACAGTCAGAGATATTCTACTGGTCCAAACAACTACATCCACAAGGAAAGGGTTGAAGGAAGTAGATATGAAGGAAAGAGATTTGAAGGAAAAAGAACAGAGGAAAGGAATCCTGAAGAGAGAAGATATCAGTATGAAGGAAAAAGAATAGAGGAGAGGAAACCAGAAGAAAGAAAGTTCAAAGCTGAAGGATCCAGTCAGACAGAACCACCAACGTGCTACAACTGTGGCAAAACAGGTCACTATGCCAAAGACTGTCGAAGGCCAAAAGTCAGAAACTCCGATTATTACAAGAACAAGATGCTTCTTGCAAGGCAACAGGAGGCTGGTAAGGCACTGATGGCTGAAGATGAATACTGGCTTGATCATTTAGATGATGAATAAGAGGATGAACAGAGAGATGAAGCCGTCAATATGTGTTTGATGGGACAGATAGAATCAGATGCTGAAGCTGATTCAGATAATGAAGACGAGGAGGTATGTAATTTATCAGATTCAGATTTCATGAATAAAATGCATGCCATGAGTTTAAAACAAAAAGAGTTAGAATCTAATCTTGAGCAAGAAAATGGTGTCATAACAGACAAAAACCAATTGATACAGAAACTTAGCAATGAAATTGCTGAGAAGAAAGTATTAGTTGAGGTTTTACATAAAGATAATGACACCAACGCTAAGGAAAAGACAATAATTCTAAAAGAGAATTCTGAACTCAAGTCTCAACTGCTAAAAAGTGGGATTGACTTATATGAGCTTAAAAAATTGCATTATTCATGTATCAAAGAAAACTTTTCTTTACTTGAAAAATTAAAAGGTTTGGAAGAGAAGTTATATAAAATGGGTCAAACTGAACAGACTATTCATCTGAACAGACCATTCATCTGAACAAACCCAAAGATGAAATAGAGAGATGGGGAATCGGTTATAAGAATCCTCACTGTCTACAAAAAGGGATGTCTGAAGTGCCAGGACTTTATGATCATCTTTCTATGCAATTAGCTCGCAGAATCCTTGAGTTTAAAACTTTCTAGACTAAAGTATCTGAAAAGGATGAAGCCAACGAAACTGAAAAACGTTTGAAATCATCTAAAGTTCATCTTCCATTTTATTATGCGAAATTGAATAATAGTTATGATGAAAATCCAATATATCAAAAGAAGAAAACTCTTTCAAGTGATTTTTTTCAAGGTTATACTGAAAAGGAAATGGAGGCGAAGCCTATTGTAGGTAAACTATATGTCCCTCCTCTCGTTTTAGAAAGTAAAATTTCTGAACTCGAGAATTCTTTATCAAATGAAAGACTTTTGATGAATATTGAGCAAAAAGTTTTTTCAATTGTGTTTTCAAATTCTGTTATTTCTAAAGCTTCAAACTCTGAGGACATGTCTGGTCTAGCTAATAAAGAGCTTGATTTTCTAAACTCTAACGATGGTTTAGATGATTGTTCTGAACAATTTGATTTTAATGCAAAACTTCCTAACCATTCATCTTTTGTTAAGAAATCTTTGAACAAAACTAGTATGCCTGTTAATAGTGCAAAATCAACGAAAGTTGATAACTCAGTCTTTGTGAAAGCTAAACATGCTAAAGGTAAGAAAATATCTCAGCATTCACAGAAACCGAACACTACTGGTAATTCTAAGAAGAAGCAATCACTTGTTGCTCAAAGGTCTAACTCACCAATTTCACATGTTTCAAATCTGAGCAAGCAAAGGCCAGAAGTAAATTCTCAATGGCAACCCAAACGGAAGCTTGACAAGACTGTTTTATCGTTTAGTAGTGTTAATTGTAATAAGACTTCGCTTAGTAAAGATGTCCTAATTGCTGATATTGCTGTTTTGAACTCAAAACTTGCTGTTTCTCGTAAACAGTATACAATGAAGCAATTATTTCAGTTATCTTTATCTGCTAGAAAGTCTTCTATTTATGATAAACATGTTCCTATCTCTTGTCAAGATTCTGGAGATTGGTTTGGAAATTACCATGTGCATTCATCTCATACTAATTCTTCACATTCATTTCAAAAGAAAAGAGGACCTAATTTGAAATGGGTACCAAAATCTTGTGCTAACACAGCAGGACCCAAATTCCAGTGGGTACCTAAGGCTAAATCTGTGTTGCAGGCACACAAAGCTTGAAGAGAAATCGACTTCTAATTATGTATAGATCAGGACTCGTTCTTCAATGTCAAAATAGGTTTTTGGATAATACAGTTCAAAACCCGAACATCAAAGTCAAAATAGGCTTTTGAACAAATCAGTTCAAGACCCGCACTTCGATAATCAAAGTGAAAATTCCAAACTTGTCGTATAAATATCTAAATATGTAATTTCTCTTATGCAGACTAGTCATACATGGTTCTTGGACAACGGATGTTCCAAGCACATGACAGGGCAAAAAGAGATACTGTCCAATTTTAAAGACAAATATTGCGGAACAGTCAGATTCGGCAACAACCAGTTTTCTCCAATCATGGGATACGGTGATGTAAAACATGACAATGTCACGATCAAGAAGGTGAGTTATGTAGAAGGCTTACGACACAACTTGTTCAGCATAGGCAAGTTCTGTGACAAAGACTTAGAGGTCAACTTCAAAGCCAAGAGATGTTCAGTTCGCAATGAAGAAGGCGAAGAACTCTTGGTCGGTACTCGAGAATCAGACCTCTACACAATCAATTTATCAAATGTCCAGACTGACAAGAAAGTTTGTCTACTTACGAAAGCCTCGATGCAACAAAGTTGGTTATGGCATCGAAGGCTCTCTCACCTTAACTTCAGGTACATCAACAATCTGGTCAGTGGAAAGCTCGTCAAAGGACTTATAGAGCTCAAATATGAAAGAGAACATCTTTGTGCATCTTGTAAAAAGGGCAAGATGAAGAGGGCACCTCATAAACCAAAGCCTGAACCAAGTATAAGCTCTCCGTTAGAGTTATTGCATATGGACTTATGCGGTCCGATGCGAACTCAGAGTCTAGGCGGAAAGAAGTACATACTCGTGATCGTGGACGATTACTCGCGATACACATGGGTCAAGTTTCTACGTTCAAAGGATGAGACACCAGATGTTCTCATCACATTCCTGAAGACGACCCAGGTGAATCTACAAAAACCGGTCAAGTTTCTACGAACAGACAACGACACAGAGTTCAAGAACAACAAAGTTGAAGAATATCTTGAATCTATCAGGATTTCACATCAGTACTCTGCTGCTCGTACGCCTCAACAAAATGGAGTGGTCGAAAGAAGAAATCGAACGCTAGTCGAGGCTGCTCGTACTATGCTAAGTCAATCATACTTACCTCTATTTTTGTGGGCAGAAGCTGTATCGATTGCGTGCTACACACAGAATCGCTCCATGGTACATCAAAGATTCAAGAAGACTCTTTATGCGTTAATCAACAACCGAACACCGACAATCAAATATTTCCATATATTTGGGTGTAAGTGTTTCGTTCTAAACGATAGGGAGAGTCTAAATAAGTTCAGTGCCAAGGCGGATGAAGGAATCTTCATTGGTTATTCCTCGACATCAACTGCATTCCGTGTTTATCTGAAGAAGTCAAAGACGGTGATTGAAAGCATCAACGTCTCGTTTGATGAAGAAATGGCTTCCGAACAACAACGTTCAGAACCCGTTATAACCGGAGTACTAACTTCTGGGCAACTCAGTCCAGAACCTGCGTCTCAACAGAATAAATCAGATGAAGCATCAACTTCTACTAACCATTTATCTAATTTAGATCTATTATTTGAATTGTTTTATGATGAATTTCTTGGATCTAATGTAAAGAAATCTGTTGTGGTTGACAGGATGGAAGACTTAACGACTACTCATCCAACCAGTTCAGATATTCCTATTGAATCCAACGCCCCGATTCAACAAGAGATTCCAATTCAAATGCCGAATCCAACAGTTGAAGAAGTGACAAATGATAAAGAGATAGAAGTAGCTGAAAAAGTAGGAGATACTATTCAGATCAATCTACAGCCAGATCAAGCTGTACCTGCTGAGCCTTCTGAACCTGCCCCTTCAACTGAAATCATAATTCCTCCTGAACAAGCAAAAGAAGGTACAAGTGGATTTGTAGATGATACAACCGACATACAATCATCTAATCCACTGCCTCATGAACATAAATGGACCAAAGAGCACCCGCTAAGCCAGATCATTGGCGATCCATCAAAACCGGTGCAAACTAGGTCAGCATCAATGAATATGTGCATGCATGACTTCTTTCTGAGCAAGTTCGAGCCAACACGTGTATCAGAGGCACTTGCTGATCCAGAATGGGTGATCTCAATGCAAAAAGAGATGAAACAGTTCGATGCACTTCAAGTCTAGAGACTCGTACCAAAGCCTAAAGGTAAAACAATTATAGGTACGAAGTGGGTTTTCAAGATAAAGAGAGACGAAGATGGTACCGTTATCCGAAACAAGGCAAGACTAGTGTCCAAAGGATACAGACAAGAGGAAGGAATCGACTATGATGAGACATATGCTCCTGTGGCGAGATTGGAGGCAATCAGAATGTTTCTAGCCTACGTAACTCACAAGAACTTCACGGTCTTTCAAATGGACGTGAAGACAGCATTCCTAAATGGAATTATGAAGGAGGAAGTCTACGTCTCTCAGCCAGAGGGTTTTGTCAATCAAGAGAAGCCGAATCACGTTTACATTCTCGACAAAGCACTCTACGGTCTGAAACAAGCACCTCGAGCCTGGTATGATGTCCTTTCCACTTTTCTAGTCAAGTCTGGGTTTTCAAAAGGAATGGTGGATACCACTTTGTTTATCAAAAAGAAAAAAAGGCGATATCATTTTAATTCAAATCTATGTAGATGATATTATCTTTGGCTCTACAAATACTAAGTACTGTAAAAAATTTGCAAACCTTATGGTGTCTAGATTTCAGATGAATTTGATGGGAGAGATGAATTTCTTTCTCGGTTTACAAGTCAAACAATTTTCATCGGGTATTTTTATCAATCAATCAAAATACATTATGGATATTCTTCGGAAGTTCAAAATGGAAAATTCAAAACCGATTGGTACCCCAATGGCACCAGGTACTAAGATTGGCACCGATCCTTCGGGAAAGGCTGTTGATGTTAGGACTTATCGAGGAATGATAGGTTCTTTAATGTATCTTACTTCTAGTAGGCCAGATATAATGTTCTCAACATGCTTATGTGCACGATATCAGGCCAATCCTAAAGAAATCCATATGTCTGCTGTGAAGCGCATATTTAGGTATCTAAAGGGCACTGCAGATCTTGGTCTGTGGTATCCTAAAGATACTAGTTTTGAACTAACAGCCTACACAAATGCAGATCATGCAGGTTGTATGTTTGACAAGAAGAGCACGTCAGGACACGTATAGTTCCTCGGTGACAAACTAGTCAGTTGGGCATCGAAGAAGCAACTTTGTGTTTCAACTTCCACGACCGAAGCAGAATATGTAGCTGCTGCTAGCTGCTGTTCTCAGGTCTTATGGATGAGAACTCAATTGCACGAATACGGTTTCAACTTCAACAAGATCCCGATATACTGTGACTCCAAGAGCGCCATCGCAATATCAGCGAATCTTGTTCAACACACCAAAACTAAGCACATAGACGTCAGGTATCATTTTATTAAAGATCATGTTGAAAAAGGAACAATTGAACTTTTCTTTGTAAAAAATGATTATCAGCTTGCCGATTTGTTTACCAAACCTTTAGACGAAAAGAGGTTCAACTTTCTTGTCTCTAAGCTTGGTATGCTAAATCTTAAAATCTAATCAGTAGTTACCTATCAAAGTTTTCTAACTGTATACTTTTTCATCATTTCTTCATTTCCGCAAGATATCTGCACTTCTATATACTGTTCATGATCCAAGGGGGAGAATGAGAAGAAATTGACAAGTGGTCAATATTACTTCGAGGGGGAGCTCATAAAATTTTGCATGTACCTTTTAATGCCAAATTTTTTTTGTAATACAAGAATTTAGGGGGAGCTCTTCAAGATAAAAAGGGGAGTACAGATATGACTTCTGATTATTTCTGATCAGAACTCGTACTTTAAAAAGTTTTACTGCTTTTTGTCTTTTCAATTTAAGTGAATAAATTTTACTTTGACTTGGACTTAAGACTTTTGCAGAATTTTTGAGAGAAGCTTACAAGTTCATATGTTTATGACTTAAAGCTTAGCTTCATGAGTTGAAAGATCGTACGTAAAGGTATAACTCTAAATCTTCATCTCATATATGGTTGAAAGAAGTACAACTTTCAATCATTGGAAAACATTGTTTTTAATGTTCAAACCACTTCCCGATTTTTTCAACAGATTTTATATTTTGGGAGTGAAATTTAAATGTTTTCAATAATCTAAATTGTGCTTTAACTACAATAGTTAAACCAATCTGAGCATCACATGCATCATAAGAAAACAAGGAATCATTGTGCTAGGAATTACACAACTTCTATGAAATCACCTTAACCAGTGATTTCTACCCAAGAGGTTAATCCATAGTGACTGAGTGTGAGAAGTCGAAAAGAAATGAGTATGTCAAACAAAGAAATAAATTTTGATTAGAGTAAGCAAAATATTTAAAAGAAAGAGCGTGTGAGAACAGAGTTAAAAGAATATCACAACTCTGCACCAACTTTTTCTGAGCCGGGTAGCCACATTACTAGTGTTTCACAATTCTTTGGTGAACATTATTGAAACAGGCAACTAACCCATGCCAACTCTTGATCAAACCTCACCATCTACTCATTTTCTTCTCAAATAGAAAGTGTTTCACATTTTCAAAAAGGGGAAGCAACACATTTGCTATCTGATTTTCATTTGGAAAATCTGGATATTGAAAAGAAGGAAGTATGCCCCACCTTCGTACTTCAATCATGCACATTGAGTCTGTGTTTAACTTACTGTTGTCTCAGTGGTTTACACAATATTGAGCCTTATAAGCAATCATCAGTGCTTAATTCTTTCTATCACAAGCAAGAACACACAAGGAATTTGTTTATTTGTCATAACGTTTATAGAAATAACCTTTGTGGTGTTTCGATGATTAAATGTGTTGGATCCCAGATTTAATCTCACAACAATGATATAAACAATAAGAGTAATAACAGCGGAAGCAGTATAGTTTAATATCAAAGGAGATTCAAATATCACAGTTCATAAAGCAAATAGATAAACAAGATATTCTTTGAATAAAATATTCAACTTATATTATCAGTTATAAGACTTCTTAAGCACACTTTGAGCAATAAGGTGATGGTCCTATTTATAGGACCATAAAGTAAACAGTGTACTTATCTGACAAATAGAAGCATGGCTTGAACAGTATCTTACATAAGAGGTAAGATCAAGATATTGAACAGTGTCTTACCTAAGAGGTAAGATCAAGACATGCTTGAACAGTGACCTAATCTAGAAAGTAAATCTTATCACAAGGTGACGTGTCATCTGTTCTTCTTTGTCATCAATTCAGAGTGAACATCTTCAGAGCTCTGCAGTAGGATCTTTGATGAGGGGCTCTCTGATGTCTTTCTGAGAGACTGTCTCTGAACTGACTTCAGAGACAGACATACTTTCTTCAGACTGACTCTGAACTGACTTCAGAGACAGACTTGCTTTCTTCAGACTGACTCTGAATTGACTTCAGAGACAGACTTGCTTTCTTCAGACTAACTCTGAATTGACTTCAGAGACAGACTTGTTGATGTCCCTTGAAAGTCTTTAGATGAATACTTAGTTATTTTCAATACTTTCATTGGTTCAGATTTGGGGCTAACAATCTCCCCCTAAGTACTGAAAATAAATAAAGAACACATAGAACATTTAACTAGAAAGCGAAGAGGAGAAAATCATCCTCTTTAAATATTACTTCTCATAGGAATTTGGAATTACAAGAGAATAATATTCAAAAAAAAATCAGAACCTATCACTAGAACATATCCTATGAAACTTCATGATTAGCTATCTGAAGTTAATCATTGAGCCAATTTCCAAGTCTAGTTTTGCCAGTAGGTCTGCTCTGTGTCGTTCTTCCTTTACATGGATCATATTTTGTATGCCTTTCAAGGTTTCATCAGAATACTTCGCTACTTGCAAAGCTAGAAAGATTTTCTTCTCTTGGTTCACTCTGTAGACAAAACCCATAGGTTCTTCAATGATTGATCCAGTCTTCTGTTTGTCCAGGTTTTCGATGTTTTCCTCTGGTTCAGTCACTTGGAGCTTTTCTTCATCCAAGTTCAGAGTTATCTGAAAGTCTCGTTTGGCTCTGTGTTTGATGTAAGCTTCCATTGCCCGTCTTACTTCAACCATGCCCATTCTTATCTTCCTTCTTCCTGAATCGTATCTTGCAGAGGAGTAGGCATAGAGATGAGTGAGATCACAAGGATTTAGATTTACGAGATCATTATCATTGAACTCGTAAATCTTCTGATCAGATCGAGTCACCACATAATGTCTATATATGATTTTGTTGAAGGCGAATGTCTTTTCAGTGATTTTCTCAACTTTTATTATTGGATCATCTTTGAGAACCGCCTTTCTTGGTGATGCCTTTGACTGTATGAATCTTCGTTCGTAGTCTGGCATATCCTCTCTGATTTTTGGATTCAGAGGGATTACTTGAGTGTCTTCCAAATTGAACTCACAGTATATATGCCGAAAGTGATCTTCTATCGATGCTTCAGGAGTGGATTCTAAGAATGTGGGACGATGAGTGAAGACCTTGGCTGGTAAACCGATGCTTGTTTTCTGAACAAGATTCTCTTGAGGAGCCTGTTCATCAACAACCATGGTTTCTTTGTCCTTGAGCTGTGACTGAGTTATCTCTGAAGGCTGTTCAGAGATATATCCATCTATCTCTGGAGATTCTCTTAATTCTGAAGCTGTTGAGATATAATGAGGTTGAGCGTTTTTGAAAACATACTCTTCGACATAAATTACCTCGATCTCTTCTCCAGCAGCTTCTTCCTTTCTGTCAGAATCTTTCTGTTCTTTCTCAGACTCTGAGTCAAAGGCATCTCTCATCACCATTGGTTGTCTTTCGGGTGATGAGAATGCATCTTCAGAGGATGTAGAGAAGTCTACAAGTTGTTCTTCTTTTTCTTCCAGAGCTCCAATTTTCTCTAGAGTTGCATCGGTAACTGGAGTGATAGGAACACCTGGTGTTGATGAGGCGAAAAGTATTACCGGTGCTGTGAATGATTGTAAAGTTCGGTTTTCATCAGAAGAGGTGGTGTTCCTCTCTGGTTCCTTCTCTTGAACTGGTACAGAGGGAGCAACTTTATAGGTGTGTGCGTTTGTATCTCTGATCTCCCTATCTTGTGATTCAGAGTGCTCATCATCATCAGAATCCTCAGAATCATCAAATCTGGCTTTCTTCACTGCATCGCTACAAGTCCCACCAGAAAGCTTGCGTTTGTATTTGGGAGAGCTTGGTTCAGCGATTCCTTTTTCTTTGGGATCCAGAAGTATCTTCTGAATGGATTCGATTGCCTCTGAAGCAGCAGTTCTGATTTTAGCAATCTGGTCCTCTGATTTATAGTTGTGATGTTCCAGAGTAGCTTTGACCTGCTTCTGAGCAATTGTAGAGATCTTGGAAGAACAAGTCAGCATTCTGCTCTTTATTGCGGATTTGAAAGAGGCCAGATCACTTTTAGTGATGAGGTCTTCAGAAGTTCGAGGTGGCGGCTATGGTGTTGCTGATGGTGCGGTGACTTCTGGTACAGAGGCTTGAATTGTAGTTTTGATGAGGTCAGAGATAGAGGCCATTTGATCTGCTGAGAGTGAAGATGATCTGGTGGCTACTACCTCGTTCCTTAGTTCTTGTATAGCCTTCTGGACATCGATGGTTGTAGATGCTTGACTTTGAAGAGATGTATTCTGAGCTTTAAGATTGGCTATCTCCAGAGATGATTGAGCCTTCTGTCTGAACAGTTCTTGTTCCAACTCTTGGATTCTGTTTGAGGAGTCTTCAGAGTGGAAACCTCTGCTCTGAAGTTTTTGTTTTCAGAGTGAAGAGCAGAGGTCTCTGAACCGTCAATTCTCTTAAAGTTATGCTCATTCAAGGAGCCTCTGACTTCTTCACAGAATCTCTGAAACTCAGATTTTGTGAGAAGTTCAGAGAGGGGTACATTGGTTACAACACATGTAGCCAATTTTTCCTCGAGTTCAGAGGAGCCTTCGTTCAGAGTTGTTTTGATGTTGTCTCTGGAAGGACTTCCACTCAATCCTTGATGTTCCGGAGAATCATCTCTGAGTGTTCTGTTCTCATCCAAGTCCTCCTCCTCAGATTCAGAGGACTGGAAGTGAATGTGGGAGTTGAGCTTGCGATCCAGGCAAGTCAATCCTTGTGCTTGTAGGTCAAGCCATTGTCCCTGAGTTGGACAACTACTTCTGGATATCCTAAAGGGTAAGAGATGAGCCATAGAGGCATCATTATGTGTAGGATTTCCGGATGTACTCTGAGGGAACTGAGTACTTAAAGTATTGGCTAAGTCCTGTGAAGAGGACTTATCCAAAATCTGAGTTTCCTCAGTTAAGTGAACTTCAGAGGTGGAAAAAGGTACCTCTGAAGTGGTTGGCTGGTTTGGGTTCGAGGTGTGCACCTCTGATTCAATAACCATTACCTCTGGATCAGGTAGGTTAGATTGTGTGGTTGCACTGGGAGATGGGGTTGGTGTCCTAAAATATATGTGCCTTGAGGCATTTTTTTGTATGCAAGGGGAAGAACTCTCAGGTTTCTCAAAGTCCTTAGAAGACTTGCTCTCTTCCCTCTGAGAATCTTTAGAGCTAGTCTCTGAAGATTCATCCTCACTTTCCACAGAGCTAGTCGAGCTATCCTCTACACTAGCAGATGAGATTTCTTCCCTTACTTCCTCATTGGCAACCCTTTCAAGTGCTCTGTCATCTCTCTCAACTTCGGTTTCTCTAGCAAGAGTACCCTCTGGTTCACTCTTGTGAGAGCTCTGTACTTCAGGGTCCTCAGATCCCTCTGAAGCCGAGATGCTCTTACTCCCCATTCCAGGTTCAGGACCTAAGTGTGTTGGGGTTCCCAGAACTGGTTCTAGTCCTTGGGCAACACTGAGATAAGAAGCTAAGGCTACAGATTGAGGATTTACCTGATTCAGCATGTGGTGAGGGATCCTCCTTGCTTCTGGATAGCCTTCAGATAGAATCGTCGGTTTGAAGTTGTTCATTATATAGAAAGGAGTTTTGGGTTGTTCAGGGTCAATCAAAATATGAAGCTTCTCGATCGCCGCATGGATGATTAGAGACAGAAATCTTGGGAATGTGAAGGAACTTTGGATGATTGGGTCGTTTGTTCAGGGTCCTTTGCCAAGCATTTGTTCTTCTTCTCTATTGATGTCAGAATCATATCAAAGATTATGCCGGCCATGTCCAAGTTGCGATTGAAGAATAGGGCATACATGATTGACAGTATTTATGGTGTTGCTTGATCCATGCTCCCCAGTTTGCAGGTGAGAGTTCTGTTTAGGACAGAGAACATGAAGTTCCAGATTGGTGGTAGGTGTTGTCGTCGGAAGTTGCTCAATCTGGTGATTTCAGTGTTGTAACCTAGCATTCGAATAAACTGTAGTAGGGTTTCAGAAGTTGGGAGTTTTTTAAAACGCGTGATTTGAAGGTTCACCAGATTTGGGAAAAAGCTTGCATCATTCATTTGAAGACGCCATTTTTGAGTTCAAGTGAAGAAGATGAAGTTCAAATTCTTTTTGGAGAGAAAGAGAGATTGTGCTCGAGAGTAATTTGTAAAAATGAATATCCGGATTTTAAATTGGTTTTGTATCCAAATTTAGAAAAAGATACACTCGAGTACATAAGGTAAAACGGCAGTGATTTGACCTTTTGGATAAAGCCGTTTGGCCTTTCACTCATTCCTTTTTGTGACACGTGGCCTTGAAAATTGTTGTACCTACGAATGTAGGTTCCAAGAAAATAGGAAAGGGGCGCCATTTTTCAATAAAAAAATTGAATATTTTCTTTGTGCTGACTAGACAAACCTTTCGCCTTAAGAAGTAATTTAAGATATTGAGAGTCCAAGATCACTGATTCTTTAGAGAGAGAAAGTAGAGAGAGAAAGTAACAAGCGCAAAGTTTACTGATGTATTAAAAAACAATGATTACTAAAAATTAGACTTAACAATCTCCCCCTTAGTAATCATTGGCGCCATGGTCTTCAAAAACAAACTTCAAAAACAGCATAGACCAACCAGGCGACTTTGTAGAATCACTGACGCTCTTCTCTTTGACGAAGACGATTCAAACCAACTAAAACTTCCAGTCGTCTTAGAGTTGAGCGGAGATTCAATCTCTCTTGAATTGAATCTAAAGTCTTTTGGAGAAGTCGAATCTCTTCATTATCAACAAGAAATACAATTGTTCTTGTTTCCACAAATCTTCTTTTAGCATCCTTCATACGTTGCTCTAACTGAAGCTTGATCACTTTTAAGGTTCCATCGGAGAAGTGAGCAATTTCTTCAAACCTGAGAAAGCATTTTTCATTAGACCCATTCTTGTACACTACTCCATATGGATCTTCAATAATAGTGAAAAATGGATAGGACTCTAAGTTCGGTAAGCTTCGGTTGGGCCTGAGAAGATTAACAACCGGTTGGAAACTTTCTACAGCCATCTGGAAATAAAAAAACTCGGAAGAATCTGATTTGTCGACGTATGAATCTTTTGATGACGAACAAAGCTTGAGAAATATCCTGTGTTCTATGATACAGATTCCTGAAGTGATCAAATAAGAATTCAATATCGTCTATTGAAAGATCAGAGAAGTCTGCCTCTGAAAATTTATACCGATTGCAGTCTCTTCTTTCTACTTCAAAATCAGGATACCAGATGTTCACAAACTTGTTGATTGTGACACTGATGACTCGAACAATCAAGTGCTGAGAAGAAACGGTACTATTCCTTTTGCGTTGACACTTGATAAACATCAAGTACTCATATTGATAGGCTTCTGACTCTTTCTCTACTCCAAGGATTGCATAGATATTAATTGCCCTTCTTCTAGAGACAAAGATGTTTCTTTGAGTGTCTTCTAGAAAGGCTGATCTTTGCCTAGATGCCAAATATCTACGTTGCAAACTCCTTTGTCTTTGACGTCTAGATAAAGCTGGTCCTTCTTCTAGAATGGATGGAGGAATAACATGATCAGAAGGTGGAACATCAGCTTCTGCTCTTGACGACTGACCAACGTCAAATGATCTTGAAGGAATAGTGGCAGTCTGAGTTGAACTATCAACAGGAGTAGATGTGACATTAACTGATTCAATAATCTCATCATGAGCAGGAAGATCACTATATAGCAAATCTGCTTCTTCGTCTTTAGCATCCATGAACACTGAGTCGTCTTCTGTATCTGAAATGATAACGATGTCATCACAATCTTCTTCATTGACTTGAAATATCTTTTCCAACCTGACATCTTCATCATCATCAGAATTAATCTCGATGAAGTTAGCAAAGAATGATCTCATGTCATTTGCAGCTTTAGATTCTTCAACTTCATGAACGCTTGCAGAGACATCTGGATCCATGTAAACAACAATTTGCATATTATCATTAATATTGCTTTCAGAAATATTCAGTTCATTATGCATGGAAGACAGATCAACATTCTCAATCATCACATTCACTAAATCTTGAATGTTGCAGTCTTCAACAGATTCTCCACTCTTTCCTCTGTCACCAGCCGCTTCTTCTTGAATATCTTCTCTTGCTTCAGAAGATACTTCAACTCTTGGTCTCTTTGCCATCTCCCCCTCATGGCCTTGATGATCAGGATCATCTTGGTCATGTCGGCGCTTAAGAGACGGGCCGACCTCAGTTCTGCAGCTTTGGTCATGAGAATCAAGCCTTGAAGATAAATCAGAGAAGGCTTGAGACATAAATGATTTGAGATCAGCAAAACTTGATCGAACTTCTGATCTGAATTCATGAAACTCACCAGATAAAGCAGTGATCCTGTCAGATTCAGACGAAGGAACTGGAGGCGGCGTAGGTTGGAAGTTTCGTAAAAGAGAGATAAGATCTTGATCTTGATGTTCAGGCGGCGACATAGAGAGAAGTCGAGCATAGATCAGATGTGTGAACTCTGAAATTGGAATATCGTGAAAAGAAGATCTTGAAGGAGAAGATGTAGAAATTCCCGCAGATAAAGAAACCAATGAAGGAAATGGAAGAGAAACAACCGGAGAAGTAGATGTAGGCATAACAGAAGGAGGTTCACGAAGAACCACTCCAGTTGGTCTTCTGAATGGAATCTCTGGAGGAATCACTGAAGTATCAATCTCTGGCATCTTTCCTTTGAAGAAAGTCTTTAACTTCAGAATTTGAGCTTCCTTTTCTGCATCCATTCTTTCAGATAGCTGACGAATAACATCATTCAACGTAGAGAATTTGTCAGTAGAAGCCCGAGCTTGATCAGAAGTAAGCTCTACAGCTGATGGTGTAGGCTGAATAGCTGTAAGTGTAGTTGCTGGAGCTTGACTTTGAACCTATGTTGTGGCTTGATCAAAAGTTGTATCTAATTCATCTACTTGAAGATGTGCAACAGAAGGATTAACTGGAACAGATTCATCTTCAGAGAGAACTTCTGTTAAGACAACTACTTCCGGTGTCTTGGACTTCCTTTCATATACTTGAATACGCGGTTGATCAACATGAGCACTATCATCATCATCAGAATCACTTTCATCCTCATCTTCATCACTAGCAAGAATAGCATCAGCAGCAGTATCATCCTCATCTTCAAAATCAAAAGTAATATCATCAGTTGCTGCAGTACCAATATCAGCAATAACATTCTCAATTTGTTGAGAAGCAACATCTTCTTGAACTACTTCTGTTTCTACAATAACAGCAACTTCTTGCTCATTTTCAGCCTCTTTTTCAACTTCAGGCTCTTTGTCAGAAACAACTGCTTCAACTTCAATATCTTGTTCAATATCTTGATTTTCATGAGAAGGCTCTTCTTGTACGGCTTCCACAAACTCATTCTCCATACAATATTCTATGACATCCTCATTTGCAACATCAGCGTAGTTGGCAATAAGAGCATATGGAATAGTCATAGAATAGTTGAAAGTCTTCTTCTGCTTCTGAATGTAAGACATTTCCGAGTCTGGAACCTGAGGCCAAGATAACCTGCGAGGAATAGCTGGATTGCTACAGAGCATGCTTCGAACAATGAGCTTCATAAATCTGACAAACGGAATGAACTTTCGTTTCTTGTTGGTGAACTTTTCATGTACCACCTCCGAGAGTTCGGTCCAAAATATAAACGTGTAGTCGACATGCAAGTCATAGACGACTGCATGGAACAATCGAAGATACAGTAGACTTGCACTGTCTGTGCCAGAATGCTTCGACGTCAGGTACCTGATGAGAACAGAGAACAGTGCGTACCATACTGGAGGTAGATTGGACTTGTCAAAGTCTGTAGGTTTGTTCAAAGTACCCACATATCCAAGATTCCGAATCCCTTCATAGACTTCCTCTTCAGATGGAAAGCTGTCATATGTAGTTCTGCCTGGTCTGGAGTTTGGCTCAGGAAGCTCCAGTATCATTCTCAGTCGTTTGTAGGAAAGGAAAGATTCAAACTGATCTACTTGAAGCTCAAAGCGGTGCGGACGAGCTAGTTCATTCTTTGTTATGGTATTCCAAGCCTGTTGTAGATACACTCCAGAAACATCTGCGCAGTAAGAAAGAGCAGAGGCAAGTGGATGTCCTTTGAGAATTGCTCATATCACTGGATGAATCTTGATTATGTCAAAGTCCACATGATAGTTGTTTGGCTTGTATGGCATATACATGATGGTTGGGAACACATCATTTGGTGTGCGACGAGAAACAGAAAGATCGGCCCCAGCAGAAGGATGTGACGGCATCGGAGTATCATGAGAGGCTCGATCAGACGGATCATCGAGAATGGCATTCTCATCTTGAATCATTGGATCAGTATGGGTTTTGGAAGACATAGTAGACCTGAAAAAAAAATGAAAAAGAATTAGGCAAAAACAAAAATAAAAAAAAATTCTAAGTATGGTTTGCGTGCCAAGTTAGAAGCGCAAACCAAGGTTTGCGTTTCACTCAAGAGACGCAAGGTGAGTTTGCGTGTCTAACATGGTCCGAAAACTATACTTAGACAAACAAAAGAAACACACAAAAACGCAAGGAAGGTTTGCGTATCAAGTTAGAAGCGCAAAGTAGACTTTGCGTTTCTAGTTAGACGCGCAAAGGTCACTTTGCGTATCAAGTTAGACGCGCAAAGTTCACTTTTCGTTTCTAGTTAGACGCGCAAAGTTCACTTTGCGTTTATAACTAGACACGCAAAGGTCACTTTGCGTTTCTAGTTAGACGCCCAAAGTTCACTTTGCGTTTATAACTAGACTCGCAAAGTTCACTTTGCGGGTCAAACGTACTTGATATCAAAACCTGACAACACACGAAGAAAAATAAAAGGAAAGTTTTCGTGTCAAAGAGGAGACGCAAAGTACACTTTGCGTGTCCTAGTTGATACGTAAATTATACTTGGAAAGAAAATACAAAATTTACACAAGATAGAAGCGCAAAGTAGACTTTGCGATTTACTGATCTAAGCAAAACCCAATACTTGATTTTACGAAAAATACGAATCTGAGTATTTTGGATGAAACGAGAAATATGAACATCAGATTCATGAGAAATTCAAATCGATTAATAATCACAAACAAATGTAACTCAAAATCAATACACGAAGTGAATGGAAACAAAAACATACCTTGATTTCGAGTAACAAATTCTGAAAGAAATCAGATTGGAAACGAGAACACAGAGAGCAACAGAGAAGATGAGGGAGCCGAAAAGTCAGATACAAGGAATAGAGAGCGGGAAATGAAAATGCAAATAAAAAAAACCACTATTTAACCTAGAAAATAAAACTAAAACTAAAACTAAAAAAAAAAACATAAAAATAAAAATAAAAAAATACCTGAAATCCTTTTGCTCCCCCTACACACATGCACAAAAATTAAACTGTTAATATAGCAAATGTGTAGAAAAATTTGAAAAACATACCTTTTTAACTTTTTATCAGCACAGATAATTTTCTTCCTTACTCCCCCTCAACCACAGAAAAGTTCAGATAACTTTTTCAGATTAGCTCTCCCCCTTGAAAATTGCATAGACCATATCCAAAAAACAGATACTCAAACATAAATACATCAGTATGAAAGATGATCATATTGAATATAAATTTTGTAACAACTGAACATATAAAATTTTAAACACTAAACAAATTAAAGTCTACTCAGTAAAATTTCACAGATTTATCAATCAGTTGAAATCAAGCATATATTGTCGGATGCAAGAACAAGTATAATTGCATATCAAGTTAAGACATGTTCAGTTTGAAAAACTTCCATTTGTCTATTCAGTGTGCTCGCATGTGAACTTCAAATAGCTTCAAGAAAAATGCAGTACTAAAATAATTATAGAAAACTTTGCATATACTAACACTAAGTCATCAAAAATTAAGACTTTCACAAATTTACAGGTTTATCACAACTCAAACATATCACCAAGTATCATGAGATGTGTGCTCATTGGCATCTTTTTAGCAGTGTGCACATTGGCATCTTAACATGAGTGTGCTCTTTGGCATCTTTTAAGCGCGTGCACTTTGGCATCTTTTTAATCAGAAAGTTAATTAAGTAAAGAACATGCCGTAAACGTAACTTTCTATCTGACCCTATTGCAGGATTTGGGTCAGCCACTCCCAGACCAGCTGGCCTTAGGGGACTAGGTGTCAAGCACCCCTTGGAACTTACTTTCCCGGATCAGAAAGGCTACATCGACATATTCTAAACCCATTCATACCAGTAAAACATGACTTTCGATCTGATTCTATAGAAGGATTTCTGTTCGATCACTCCCAGACCAGATGATCTTAGGGGACCAGATGACGAGCATCCCACGGAACTTACTTTCCCAAACCAGAAAGGTCACAGTTACAAACTTTTAAACTCAGAGATTTCTGTATTTTTAAGAATTTATTATTCATCTCAATCACTTAGATCAACATCTAAATGTTTAGCCCATATTTTCATTCCGATCTATAATTCTGATCATTTAGGTAGTCTAAGCAAAGTAAACTATAAAAATTCAGACTTACATATCTTTAAAGCAGTATTAAAAGCTACAAACATATTAAAAGACTTGAAATTTGAACATATAAAACTTTAATATTAACAAAGAACTTGTAAATAATCCTAGACATACATTTTATTCAAAAGAAAGAAAATCTGTAAAATTTTATTTTATAGAATAAAATTTGTAAAGATTTAAACTTTTAAATTTAACATGCCTAATTTTGAAAGCAAAAAATTGAAACGTTTTTCATCTAAGGCTTTTGTAAAGATATCAGCAAGTTGATATTCAGTTGGTACAAAATATAATTCAATAGTACCTTCTTCCACATGATGCTTTATAAAATGATATCTCATGTCTATGTGCTTGGTCTTGGTGTGCTGGACTAGATTGACTGATATGGCAATTGCGGATTTGCTGTCACAATAAATTGGCACTGTCTTGTACAGCATCCCGTAATCCCGAAGTTGCGTTTTCATCCAGAGCACTTGAGCACAGCAACTAGCTGCAGCGACGTATTCAGCTTCGGCTGTTGATATTGAAACACACTTTTGCTTTTTCGACGCCCAGCTTATCAGTCTGTCACCTAAAAACTGAAGATGACCAGAAGTACTCTTCCTGTCCAATTGATTACCACCAAAATCTGCATCTGAATAAGCAATCAAATTATATTCAGAACTTTTAGGATACCATAATCCTAAATAAGGAGTTCCTTTAATATATCTAAAAATGCGTTTGACTGCTAAAAGATGAGATTCTTTTGGTTTAGCCTGAAATCGGGCACACAAGCACATGGAGAACATTATGTCCGGGCGACTGGTAGTTAGATACATTAGTGAACCGATCATCCCTCTGTATGTCTTTTGATCCACAGCTTTTCCATCTGGATCGAGTCCGAGTTTGGCACCATGAGCCATCGGCGTTCCGATTGAAGTAGATTTGTCCATTTTGAATTTCTTCAAAATGTCAAATATATACTTCGACTGGTTGATGAAAATACCATCAGGAAGCTGCTTCACTTGGAAGCCGAGGAATAAGTTGATTTCTCCCATCATGCTCATCTAAAATCTAGAGGTCATAAGATCAGAAAACCAAGTACACAAAGATTTGTTAGTCGCACCGAAAATAATATCATCTACATATATTTATACTATGCAAATATCAAGATTAGTTCTATAAATGAAAAGAGTAGTATTGATAGACCCTTTGGTGAAGCCGGATTTGACCAAGAATGCTGACAACTCGTCATACCACGCCCGCGGAGCTTGTTTCAAACCATACAATGCTTTATCAAGAAAATATACATAATCTGGACGATCTTTGTCAACAAATCCCTCTGGCTGAGATACATATACTTCTTCTTTCAGCTTGCCATTGAGAAATGTCGTCTTGACGTCTATTTGATATACTGTGAAGTTTCGATAAGCAGCGAAGGCAAGAAACATTCTAATAGCTTCCAATCTGGCAACGGGTGCAAACGTTTCATCGTAGTCAATACCTTCTTCTTGTCGATATCCTTTGGCTACAAATCTTGCTTTGTTCTGCACGACGATACCATCTTTATTCTTTTTGTTCTTGAATATCCACTTTGTACCAATTACGCTTTTTCCTTTCGGCCTGGGCACAAGTCTCCACACTTTGAGCGCGTCAAATTGATTGATCTCCTCTTGCATAGCAATGATTCAATCCGGGTCTTCCAATGCTTCAGAAACTTTTGTAGGTTCAATCTTGCTTAGGAAGCAAGTGAAGAGACATTCGTTGGAAGTAGCCGTTTTGGAGCGTGTAGAAACACTGGCTTGAGGATCTCCAATAATTTGATGAATTGGATGAGATCTTGTCCATTTTGTTGTATGAGGGAGAGGATCAATGACATCTTGAACCACTTCTAATTGAAGAGAGGGAGGTTTAGAAACTTCAATATAGATGAAGAGATAGAAATAGTTTCCACTGGAGGAGGAGGTATCTCAACAATCTCTGAATCAGATTCGGGAACAGTTTGTTGAATAACATCATGCTGTACTTCTTCCAAAACTGATTCCTCTTGAACAGGTTGTTCTTCTTGAACAGGTTCTGATTGTACATTTTCTGATTGAATAGGTACTTGTTGTGCCGGTTCTTGTTGATCAGGAGGGACTGGAGCAGCATCATTGTCAGAGATAGATGCAGCGGAATTTGAAATAGATGAACTCTCAGTTTCCTGATTCAAAACATTAGATACATTTACAGGGTTAGATTTAGGCACATCATCATAAAAATTTTCAAACAGAAAATCAAGATCAGAAAGAATAGGAGAGGGAGTAGAAGAATCCTGGTTATCCGGTGAAAGAACAGGTTCTGAACTGATTTGTTCAGAAACTGAATTTCCAATGATAGCGGGTTCTGAGCCTGAGTGACTAGAAACCAAATTAGCAGCTTCGTCAAATTTTACATTGGCACTCTCTATGACCTTTCTTGCAGAGATCAGAAAAACTCTATAAGTTGCAGAGTTCGAAGAATAACCCACGAATACACCCTCGTCTGCCTTTGGACTAAACTTATTGAGATTCTCCCTGTCATTCAGAACGTAGCATTTACACCCAAATGACTTGAAATACTTGATGTTTGGTTTGATCCCGTTCATAAGTTCATACGGTGTTTTGTTGAAGCGACGATGTAGAATAAGCTAGCAATGACCTGGCAGACTCAACAAGCGTTCTGTTTCTTCTTTCAACAACGCCGTTCTGTTGCGGAGTACGAGCAGCAGAAAATTGTTGTTGTATTCCTTGAGATTCATAGAATGCCTGAAGAGTACTGTTTTTGAACTCAGTACCATTGTCAGATCTTACCACTTTCACTTGCTTCTGCTTATTTGTCTGAGTTGTCTTGATGAGGTTGATGAGTACTTTAGGAGTCTCGTCTTTTGACTTCAGAAATTTTACCCATGTGTATCTGGAGTAGTCATCAACAACCACCAAAACATATTTCTAACGTCCTAAACTTTTTGTCTTCATTGGAACACACAAATCAACATGTAAAATATCAAGGATAGCCGATGTGCAGTGTTCAGGTTTAGGCTTGTGAGGAGCTTTCTTCATTTTTCCATTCTCACAATCCTGGCAAAGATGGTCTTTCTGGAACCGGAGAAATGGAAGACCTCTCACAGAATCATTCTTGACCAGGCGATCCATATACTTGAAGTTGAGATGAGCTAAACGTCTGTGCCAAATCCAACTTTCTTGAATTGAAGCTTTAGAGAGCAAGCAAATATCTGAAGGAATTTTGATCTTGGAAAGATCAATGGTATACAAATTTGATTGTCTTTTTCCCACCAGAAGATCCTTGCCTTTATCATTCTTCACAACAACTCTTTTGGATTTGAAGCTGACTTCAAGGTCTTTATCGCAGAATTGGCCGATGCTGAACAGATTGTGACTTAGACCCTCGACGTATCTTACTCTTTTTACAGTTATGTTACCTTGAACTAGATCACCATAACCAAGAATCGGAGCAGTCTCACAGTTACCAAATTTCACACGACCGCAACATTTATCTTTAAAATTAGACAGAAGTGATTTGTTGCCAGTCATATGTTTTGAACATCCCGAGTCCAGATACCATAATTGACTAAGCTTCACACACAGAAACTACACCTTTTTAGGTACCCATATGCTTATGGATCCCTTGTTAGATTTATATCTTTTATTTCTCACAGATTTATTTTTCAAGAAAGAATGAAAGCAATTATCAATAGATGATAAAACACAATTATCAGAATCAGAACTAGAAGAAGCATATGAGATATTCTTTGATATATCAAACATTTGCTTAAAAGAGTATTTTGGGATTTTATTACAAGAAGCAAATGTATCAGTATCACAAAGATTGTCTACACAGTTTACTCCTAACAGTTCAGATTCTAATCTTTGTTGTTTCATCCTCCAAATCTGCCTTGTTGATTTCCTCACAGTCCGATCTGAAGAAGAAAAATCAGAAACATTAGAATTTTCAGATAAGACAATATCATGTTTCTTTGACTTCTTTGATCTTCTTCTTTTACGCTTCTTTTTATAAAATTGAGCATTTAGCAGTAAAGAATTATCAATAATTGGATCAGAAGAAGAAACTTTATTAAGGAAATCAGTCTTAGCATTTGACATTGAAGAACTAGCCTCGGAGTGAAGATTTTCAAAATTTTGCAAGACAAGAGGAGGTTTGCGCTTCCCATTGGAGGCGCAAACTGAGCTTTGCGCTTCCCACTGCACGCGCAAACTCTCAGTTTGCGTTTCCAATGTGGAACGCAAATGACCATTATTTTTTAAAACCTTAGCATTTTCCTTTGAAACATTTGAAAAACCAGAAGAACTTTTATCTTCAAAACTTGTTTTCATTATAAAAAGAAATAAATCGTTTTGTAAACAAATTTGAAGATTTTGTTCTTCCAATCTATCTTCAAGATCAACAATCTTACTTTCTAACACTAATGGAGGAATGTATTTCTTAGTATCATAAGATACCGGAGATACATTTTTCTTATCAGTATTAGCAAATATATCAACAAAATCTGTTGATAATGAAGATTTATTGGAAGAATTGATATTTAAAATATTTTGAAATTTTCTGGTTTTCTTAGACTGATCAGGAAAATACTTTGCATTTTCAGAAGTATAAACAAATGGTATTTCCATCCTCTTATTTTTCATCCTCTTCACATTTTCTTCTTCCAAAATTTGTTTCTCAGATGTCCAAAAGAATTTAAACTGAGGAGCATATCTTGCAAGAGTAAAATAATCATATTCATATAAAGTAGAAACTTCATTTTTAGCATGATTTAAAAAATGTGGGTTTTCAAAACCAAGTCCCCACTTTTCTTTTATAGCTTCTCCACTCCTTGGTTTATTCATGTAAATTGTTTGCTCAGACTGTTCTCTTTTATACAATTTCTTTTCTAAAACAATTATCTTTTCAGAAAGATTTTGATTTGAAGAAGTCATTTCACTCAAAGAATCACGATAAGTCTTATTTGAATTTTCTAGATCAACTAACTGCTTTTGAAATTTCTCTTTTGTATCAATTAAAATTGATTTTTCATCTTTTAAAGAAATTTGCAGTTTATCAATTAAATCAGACTTTTCTTGATTTTTAACACTTTTCTTGATTTTTAACAATTTCAGAAACGAACTTTGATCGTAAATCATGCAAAGCAGTGATAAAGACATTCATTTGAGATAAAAAGAAATTATAGGTAAACTCAGATATTACCTCAGAACCATCTGATGAGGTATCTTCTTCCTCATCATCAGAATTGTCATCACCTATAAAGCACATAGCCGCAGTCTCCTCATTTTCGGCCTCGTTGTCCGAATGGTCCAGCCAATATTCTTCTTCGGCCAACAGGATGGTTCCACTTTCTTTCTTTTCTGCTAAAGCCAACTTCTTTCGGTAAAATGCAGCATCCTTTACCACCTCGACTCTGCAATCCTTAACCATATGACCTGGATTCCCACAGTTGAAACAATTCATCACCTTTTTGTCATCTTTCTTTTGGTGAACTACTTTTTCCGGTTCATACTTTGGAGTAAATGGCTTTAAAGAAGCACCAGGTTCTATCTTCTTAAAACCAGAAGTAAACCGCAAGTTGTTCGACCCAGATCTGTGCTTGAACTGTTTCTTGTAATGCTGAGTCAAAAGAATCATGGCCTTTTCAAGCGCTTCGCCATCATCATCTGTAGATCCATCATAAGCAGATGCAATCAAAGCTTGCTCAGCCAGTTGGCTAGTTATAAGAGCAATGGGATCTACTGACAGAGGCTTGTTCTTTTTATCAATTTTCGCCTTCTTCTCCATTACCAAAGATTCATTTGTCATCAAGATTTCATATAACTCCTGAATTGGCATAGTTGAGATTCTAACATCATTTCTCATTCGATGGCATGCCTTGTTCCACTCAGGTTGTAAAGCATTCAGAAACTTCAAGTTTGCCTCCAACTCAGTCTTGGTAACTTTAATCTTGTAGAGATCATTGATAACAGCCCAGAATCGATCAAAAACATTTTTCAAACTTTCCCTATCCTTGGCCTTGAACTTTTCAAAGTTGTTCATGTACCTGGTCTGTCGTAACTGAGTAGACATTGCACTACCAAGCATGATCTTCTCAAGTTGTGTCCACATCAACATTGGGTTATGTTTGAAACAGTCGATTCTGTTATAGATGGAGTTGGGAAGAGCAAGTATCAGATTTGATTTGGCCTGGCTATCAGCTTGATGTCTTAACATTTCATCAGCATCATATTCCCTTAATTCTTTCGCAACAGTGGTAGCAAGAGAAGTTGCTGTAGCTGGGATCACTTTCCTTGGAATTTCCATAGGACCCTGATTCAGTGATTTCATCATGTTCTCCCCATTTGGTTGCCTTTCAATAAAGTTGATGAACCAATCCTGCCATTGTTCAAATTCATTCTCATTGATGAGAACTGGTGGACGAGTATCGGACCCCAGAGACATCATGAGGTCATTCTTGTAAAGTTGTGCTTGTAGAGACATCTTGTGAAAAAATCAGAAATTTCAGCAAAATTGTCTAAGTAAGAGAGACCCGCAAACTAGAGGTTTGCGTTTGTAATGATGAGCGCAAAGAAGGCTTTGCGATTGCAGAGGGAAACGCAAACTGAGCTTTGCGTTTGCTGGAGGGAACGCAAACTGAGCTTTGCGTTTGTAGAATGGAACGCAAACTGAGCTTTGCGTTTATAGAAGGGAACGCAAACTGAGCTTTGCATTTGCTGGAGGGAACGCAAAGTGAATCTATGCGTGTGTAGAATTCTTCAGATGAGAGACTTCTCGGGTTACTTGAAGAGAGAAACGCAAACAGATGGTTTGCGTGTTAGACTAGAACCGAGAAACAATCTTTGCGTTTTCAATGAGAATCACAAACCTGAAAAATTTTCTAACACAAGAGTTAGATCACAATATCTAAGAATGAAAGTATGAGACGCAAAGCATAAGAATCATACGCAAACATATTTGAATGACACGCAAACTTTCATGAGTTAATCGCAAAGTTCATGATCACAACTAAATCATGCAAACTATGAATGATACGCAAAATCACATGAATAACATGCAAACTAACAAGAATGAAACGCAAACATCATAAACTACTTCGAAATTAATCCAAGAAAATCATGCACTGAACATCGAAAACTACTTTCTAACACATTTTATCAAACAATTTCGATCAAAATCAACAAAATCTTAAAATTTGACAATTAACAGAACACGAACAGCGTTTTTCCAGAAAATCCGTTTTTCTCGAAATCGAAGAACTAAATCCGTTTTTCTTGCAACAAAATATAAATCAAATACGATCACTTATCAAAAACGAATCAAATGAAGCAAAAATCAATGCAATTCAGTCACAAACACATCCGAAATTGATGAAAAATCAAGAAAACGAGATTTTTTTGAAAAATTCAAGAAAATCGATCAAATTTTCGATTTCAATCACAATTTCAGATATATAAAAACAATCTCTCAATCCTCTCAAGATTCAGATTGCTCTGATACCAATTGAGAGTCCAAGATCACTAATTCTTTAGAGAGAGAAAGTAACAAGCGCAAAGTTTACTGATGTATTAAAAAACAACGATTACTACAAAATTAGACTTATCAGATATTACTTGAAATAATAAGGTTCAGTTAAACTGAAATTTTAATTTCAAATGATATCAAAAATTGCTTATTTATTAAAAGGTTCTTATTTGAGGAATGTCTTAGTCTGAAAATTGTTGACTCCCCTTTGACAGATGATTTGTGAAAAAAAAATCCTCAATTTCAGAGACTCTGAGATTAATTTCAGAGACTCTGAGTAGACTTCAGAGACCATCTTCAGAAACTCTGAGAAAAATTTAATTTGATTCAGAGACAAAATTCAGAGATTCTGACTTGACATTTGAAAAATTCTTTTGAGACAAAATTCAGTGAATCTGAGATGAAATTCAGAGACTCTGAGTTGTCTTCTGAAAAGTTCTTTTTCTCAATTTCAGATACTCTGAGATGAAATTCAGAGACTCTGAGATATCGTCTGAAAAAGTTCTTTTTCTCCCCCTTGACAAAAGAACAACTTTTTTTTATTTTTCTCCCTTTTGTTGTGTTTGGAGAACATTCAGAGACTGATATTGAAATATGCTACTTGGTTCAGAAGCTCTGATTATTTGATCAAGAGACTCTGAGTTTCTTCCTTGTTAGGTAGACATATTCAACATTCCTAACTTGCTAATTAAAAAATTGAACCTTCGTTCATCTAAAGCTTTTGTGAAAATATCAGCAAGTTGGAGATCAGTTGGTACAAAATACATTTCTATTGTTCCCCTTTCAACATAATCTTTTAAGAAATGATACCTTACATCAATGTGCTTTGTCTTTGAATGCTGTACTGGATTGGCAGAGATAGCTATGGCACTTTTTGAATCACACAGAATGGGTATTCTTTCATATTGTTGGGCATAATCTCTGAGCTGAGTTTTCATCCATATTACTTGAGAGCAAAAACTAGCAGCAGCAACATATTCTGCCTCTGCAGTTGAAGTTGAAACACAATTTTGTTTCTTGGATGACCAACTTACCAGCTTATTGCCCAGTAACTGACAGCACCTAGAGGTACTTTTTCTGTCAAGCTTACATCCTGCATGATCTGCATCAGTGTAAGCTGTTAGATCAAAACTAGAAAGTTTTGGATACCAGAGGCCTAAAGATGGTGACCCTCTTAGGTATCTGAAAATTCTTTTGACAGCAGATAAATGAGATTCTTTTGGATTTGCTTGATATCTAGCACAAAGACATGTTGCAAACATTATGTCAGGCCTACTTGCAGTTAAGTATAATAGTGAACCTATCATGCCTCTGTAGGTTTTTATATCCACAGATTGTCCTAAAGGATCAGAGTCAAGTTTGACTCCGGTGGCAAGAGGCGTTTTCATAGTAGTTGAATCATTGAGTTTGTACTTTTTCAAAATTTCAGAGACATATTTAGTTTGACTTATGAAAGTGCCTTCTGAAGTTTGGTTTACTTGTAAGCCCAGAAAGAAAGTTAATTCTCCCATGAGGCTCATCTCAAATTCACTCTTCATCAACTCTGAAAACTTGTCACAATACTTTTGATTTGTAGAGCCAAATATAATGTCATCAACATAAATTTGTACTAATAGCATCTCATTTTTGTACCTTTTGATGAATAATGTTGTATCAATTGTGCCTTTGTCAAATACATTTTTAATCAGAAAAGTGGACAGAGTTGCATACCAAGCTCTTGGAGCTTGTTTAAGTCCATACAGAGCCTTATCCAAATAATAAACATGATTAGAAAACTCTGTACTTTCAAATCCAGGTGGTTGTTGGACATAAACTTCTTCATTTAACTTACCATGTAGAAAGGCAGATTTAACATCCATCTGATAAACTTTGAATCCTTTGTGTGTAGCATAGGCTAAGAAGATTCTGATTGCTTCTAGCCTAGCTACAGGTGCAAAGGTTTCATCATAATCAGTACCTTCTTCTTGACAATATCCTTTAGCAACCAACCTGGCTTTGTTCCTGATTATAATTCCATCCTCATCCTTTTTGTTTCTGAAAACCCATTTTGTTCCAATTGCAAATTTTCCTTTGGGAAGGGGAACTAGGGTCCAGACTTTGTTTTTTATAAACTCTTGAAGTTCATCCTGCATTGCAAAAATCCAATGAGGATCTTTAAGAGCTTCTTTTACCTTCTTTGGTTCAATAATGCTCAAAAAGTTTACGTAGAAGCATTCATTGATTGTTGCAGATCTTATTTTAACTCCTTCTGATGAGGATCCAATGATTTGATCAATTGGATGATCTTTTGTCCATCTTCAGATTGGAGCAAAGATTTGGGGTGGAGTTTGAGCTTTAGAGATGACAGTTGGTGACATCTCTGTTGTGCTGTTCAGAGGCTCTGAAGTTGTTTCCCGAGATGGTGAAGCAGATTCTTGAATTTCTTCACTATTTGTTTCTAGAGTTACTTCAGACACTCCTTGATCATTCTCTTTTTGATCTTCAGCTTCTTCTGATTCACTTTGTTGATCTGAATTTGGTGAAACAGAAGGTGTTAATTCAGAGGGTCCAGAAAGGGTTGTACCTGTTTCTTGGGGTCCTTTTGAATTTTCTCTTGGTCTATCTCTGAAGTTTCCTACTGGGTTATCTTCATCAAAGAAATCTTCAAATATTCTGTTTAATTCAGATTCTCTTGATGATTTAGAGATAGGTGTTGAGAGACTTTCTTGTTGTTCAGATCTTGTATTGTCATCAAAAGTGATATTGATGCTCTCTTGGATGGTCCTTGTTCTAAGATTGAACACTCTGAAAGCTTTTGAGGCTAATGAATATCCAATGAATTTTCCCTCATCAGCTTTCTTGTCAAACTTTCCAAGAGATTCTCTATCGTTCATAATGTAACACCTGCATCCAAAAACATGAAAATATTTAACATTAGGTTTCCTATTGTTAATGAGTTCATAGGATGTTTTCTGAAATCTCTTGACAATTGTAGCTCTATTCTGAGTAAAGCAGGATGATGCAACTGCTTCTACCCAAAATTTTTTTGAAAGATCAGATCCAGCTAGCATTGTCCTTGCAGCTTCAACAAGTGTTCTGTTCTTCCTTTCAACTACTCCATTTTGCTGAGGGGTTCTTGCTGCAGAAAAGTTAGGAGTAATGCCTTCTTCTGATAGATATGAATTGATTTTGGCATTTTTGAACTCTGTTCCATTATCACTTCTTAGTTTCTGAACTTTTCTGCTGAATAGAACCTGTAATCTTTTCAACAATCTTATCAAAATATCAGGTACATCAGATTTGGCTCTGATGAATTCTATCCATGTGAATCTGGAAAATTCATCAATTAGAACCAGAATATATTTCTTACCTGCTAGACTCTGTACAGAGATAGGACCACAGAGGTCCACATGTAGCATGTGCAGAGGTCTAGGACAATTGTTTTCACTTTTGGTTTTATGGGAAGATCTTTTCATTTTTCCCATCTCACAAGCAGAACAAAGATGATCTTTGTTAAACTTCAGAGATGGTAATCCCTTAACCAAATTAAGTTTAACTAATTTATCAAGTGAGGAAAAGTTTAGATGTGAAAACTTTTTATGCCAGAGCCAGACTTCTTCACTATTCAGAGATACAAGACAAAGTTTCTCTGAATTAGTGTCGTTTATTTTGGTAAAATTCATTCTGTAGAGGTTACCTTTTCTGTCTGCTCTTAGTAATTCTTGACCTGATTCTGAGTAGAGAAGTGAACAATATTTTCTTTGAAATTTCACATCAAAACCATGATCACAAAGTTGACTTATGCTGATCATATTGTGTTTTAATCCATCCACATAAGCAACCTTTGATACTAAAACATTTCCTCTTGACAACTCACCATATCCTTTAATCTGTCCTTGCACATTGTCTCCAAAAGTAACTACTCCTCCAGATTTTGCTTTGAATGAGGATAGCAGTTCCTTATTTCCAGTCATATGCCTTGAACATCCAGAATCTAGGTACCAGATTGGCATTGACTAATTCTGCAAGACAGATTATTGTTTCTTAGGTACCCATCTCATTATGGGTCCTTTTTTGTTAGACTTTGGTGGATTTGTATGACTTTTTGGCATTTCATCTTTTGATGTCTTGCCGTTTGTTGTCTTCTGTTGAAATTTTGTCTCTGAGATATTTTTCAGAGATTGATTCAGAAGACAATGTGATCCTCTGAAAAGATTTTTCAGTTTGATCAAGAGATGAATGCAGTTGCAATTAATAGAACAAGAAGAAGTAGGAGCAAGGTTTTTCTTTTTATTAAAAGCATTTGTTACATTTTGATTTCTTTTGAAACTAGCATTAGGAATATTACATGTATCCCTAACTACTTCTTTCCTTTTTGCTTGAAAGACAGTCTTCTTTTCAAGTTGCTTTTTCTTGATCAAAAACATCTTCTTTTCTTTGCTGCTTACTGCACAAACAGGATCAATATGGTTAGTTTTTGTCCATTTGCCTTTTTGTTCAGGAGAGAATTTTATTGTTTTATAGGTGTAAGAATTAGAAGTGTTTGTTTTATTCCTTGCCTTTTCTTGTAATTCTTTTTCAAGTTCCAGAGACGTTTTCGCATGTAAACACATATTTGCAAAATCAGGACTTATTGGAATTCTGGTTTTGGTTTTCAAAATTGAAATTGGAACATTCAAAATACCAGACCCAACAGTTTCTATTTTTTTGTGAATTACATTCTCTGGTTAACAAAAAATATGTTCATCAATCTCTTGATCAGATTCTGAATCAGAATCAAGAAAGTCTCTCTTAGTTTTAATAGAGATAGCTACCTCTATTGGTTTTTCAATTTCTTTTGTTCTAGAGACTTTAATGATCCGTTTCATGCTTTCTTTTCTTTTTAAGTCCTCCATGACATTTTCTTTCCATATCTTTTTAACATCATCTTCAAATGTAGTTCTGATGTTTTCATCTGACTTTGGTGAATACAGAGGGGCATACAGATTAAGTGAACTCTGAGATTCATTTTCAGAAGTACTTGTATCAGAGGTACTTGGTTCCGATGTCTCTGATTCATTTGAGGTGAAAGCATCAAATCTGAAAATTTCTTTGGGATCATAGCTCTGAGGTTTTGTGAAGTGTACCTCTGAAGTTTCTTCTTTTATTTGTAACACAGATTCTTGAAAGTTTTTTACTTCAGAGTATGTAGTATTTTTGAAATTTAGAGCTCTTGCTTTTGATCCCTCTGATGTTTTCATTCTTTTGAAATTATTCAGAGACGGACCTTCAAAGCTTTGGACCTTTCCCATACGGAAAGTGGAAGAAAGTGAAGTTTTCTCCAATCCAGTGAATGAATTCAACTCATTGAATCCCAGCCCTTGAGAGTCCATTTGAGTTTTTATTTTGTCGAAAACACCTTGTGCATTAACATAGCTTTTGATTCGAAGATTTTTTCTATCTAGAGATTGATGTAGGATTTCTCTTTCCTTTTGAAAAAATTTGGTTAAGGCAATAGAATTGAGCCTTTCATACTCAGATTTCTTTACTTCTTCTTCTTTTCCTTTTAAAACTTTCTCAAATTTTCTTATTTCTTCTGAAAATGATTTTTCTTTTTGTGAGTTTCTTCAAGTTTGGTTTTTTCAAGAAAAATTTCTTTCTTTTCTGATTCCAGAAGATTCTTTTCTCTTTTGAAAAAAATGAGCTCTTTTGTCACTTGCTCTCTTTTCTTTTTCTCTTCAAGAAACTTTTGCTGTAGATCTTGAAGTTCATTAATTAATTTAAAAGCATCTATTTCAGGATCACTGTCAGAAGTGTAAAGAGAGTTTACCTTTTTAGAGTTGTCTTCTGATGCTCCATCAGTTTGATTTCCATCTGAAAAAGCCATACCACAGAGATTGGTAGGTTCTTCCTTGCCGTCACTTGTTGAGTCTGATAGCCAGTCTTCCATTTCTGCTACATAAACTCTTTCTTTTACGTTGTACTTGTATTTGTTCTTGTAGTAATCTTGATCTTTGACAAGTTTTCCTCTGTAGTTTGCAGAGAAATGGCCTATTTTTTCACATCTGAAACATCTTCCATCATTTTGATTTGTTGGAAGAGTGGCAGTACTTGTCTCTGGCTTCTGTTCTTGAGGTTTGAAATATCTCTGTGGCTGTGGATACCTTGGTTGAAATGATTGTTGAGGTCTTGATTGTTGAGTTGCATCATTGTTGTTGAAGTTTGTACCCTTTTGATCACTATATGGAGTGAATCTAGGTTCTTGTTGAAATCTTCTTTCAGGATTTCTTCTTTCTTCATTCTCTCTCCTTCCTTCAAATACTTTCTTGCCAAATTTCTTGTCAAACTGATGAGTGATTAATGCAAGAGATTTGGCGAAGGCATTGATATCTTCTTCTGAGTCTGAATCTGAATGATTTTCTTCTGCCATTAGGACCTTTTTGGATCTTCTTTTTGTTTTCAAACCTTTTTGTAACTCTTCACAGTTGTTTTCTTTCGAAATTTGTTTTGAAACAAGTGCAAGGGGTCCACCTAAAGATAGTTTTTATTTTTGCATCATAACTTCCTTTTCATGTGTAACAAGAGTGCCATAAATGTCAGTTAATGACCATGACTCAAGATCTTGATTAGCTTGTATAGACATGGACAGTTGTGACCATTCTTCATTTAAGCTTTTCAAGAAAAGAACGTTGTTTTCCTTTTTTGTTCTTATCACTCCAAACTTTCTGCATTTGTTGATAAGAATGTTGAATCTTGAGTAAGTTTGGTGTAATATTTCTTCTGGTAGAGCATGAAAATCATGATATTCATTGATGCATAGATTTCTTCTATTTTTCTGGGTTTGTAGGCCTCCTTCAAGTTGATTTAATAACTGATCCCATATTTCTTTTGCAGTTGTACAAGAATCAAGTTCTTGAAAGATATCATTGGGAATGGCCATTATCAGTAATCTAACAACTTTTGAGTCATTATCCATCATATTAGTTTCTTCATCAGTGAAGTTTGTGGTTTTCTTTTCATAATATGCAGTGATTTCAGCAGTATCTACTGTTGCAGGAACTCTTGGAACCAACACCATTGGAATGTGAGGTCCAACGTTCACTGATCTAAAGAGATCCTTGTCCATACCTTCTAAGAAATTTACCATCCTTATCTTCCATTGGGGATATTCATCCCTTAAAAGTGTAGGAGGTTTTGTTAAAGACCCAACTGTATAAATGACACTTATGCTTGAGTTTGCCATTTTTGAAGAAAAAGATGAAGATTTGAACAACAGATGCTTTTTGTATTGAACAGTGATTTACTATCAAATCTTGAGCATATGGTGTTCTTTAATAAACCAGGTTTATTTGAACATGCACAGATAATGAAAGTTAGAATCAATGAGATGTAAATCTATCCGAGTATGCAGATGCGATCTTACTTTGTTTAGAAAACAAAGAAGGCTCTGATACCAATTGTTGGATCCCAGATTTAATCTCACAACAATGATATAAACAATAAGAGTAATAACAGCGGAAGCAGTATAGTTTAATATCAAAGGAGATTCAAATATCACAGTTCATAAAGCAAATAGATAAACAAGATATTCTTTGAATAAAATATTCAACTTATATTATCAGTTATAAGACTTCTTAAGCACACTTTGAACAATAAGGTGATGGTCCTATTTATAGGACCATAAAGTAAACAGTGTACTTATCTGACAAATAGAAGCATGGCTTGAACAGTATCTTACATAAGAGGTAAGATCAAGATATTGAATAGTGTCTTACCTAAGAGGTAAGATCAAGACATGCTTGAACAGTGACCTAATCTAGAAAGTAAATCTTATCACAAGGTGACGTGTCATCTGTTCTTCTTTGTCATCAATTCAGAGTGAACATCTTCAGAGCTCTGAAGTAGGATCTCTGATGAGGGGCTCTCTGATGTCTTTCTGAGAGACTGTCTCTGAACTGACTTCAGAGATAGACATACTTTCTTCAGACTGACTCTGAACTGACTTCAGAGACAGACTTGCTTTCTTCAGACTGACTCTGAATTGACTTCAGAGACATACTTGCTTTCTTCAGACTGACTCTGAATTGACTTTAGAGACAGACTTGTTGATGTCCCTTGAAAGTCTTTAGATGAAGACTTAGTTATTTTCAATACTTTCATTGGTTCAGATTTGGGGCTAACAAAATGGAAACCCTGGGGGAGTCAACATCAAACAGCTCCTTTCCAATGTGTATTCGTTACACACAGTGACTTAGTATTTCTGACAGGCATGTTAACTGATTCATTAGTTGATTCAGGTGTTACACGACTATTTTGTCTGGATTTGAAAAGATCTGGATGAATATCTTTTGAATTGACGGATCAGGGGCTCTAAACGCAAGTGTTTGACATTTCTTACAAAAAGTTTTGATGAAGTCATTACACTTATCATCAAAAAGGGGGAGAATGACTACACAAGAAATGGCAAAGATCACATGTTTCAAGAATCACGTCAAAGATTGAAATCTTCAAAAGAAACTATTCTGAAGACATGCTGATTTCAGAGCTAGAGAAAGAGATTGCATCTTCCGAGCTGAACAAGAAGACTGAATTGCTAAAATCATTTTCGTAATGATCTTGATCCAAAGGGGGAGATTGTTAGACCACAGTCTCATTGGATTCAAGATCATCCAATCTGAAGATCGCAATCTGAAGCTAAATCCGAAACGTCGACTCTCGATATAAAGTAATTAATGTTTATTGTTTATTTGTATTTGATGTAATTAGATATTTAGCATAACTAAATATCTAAGTTTAGTTTAGTAAATTAGATATTAAGTTAGTTATATAATATCTTATAGTTTAGATATTATGTAGGTTAATATGGTTTAATATTGCAAGTTGGTCTTGCAAGTGGTTTGTTGGGTTAGTGTGTCAAGTAAGATCAGATCAGATCTAAGAACACACACACATAGAACACACACAACCAAGGTGTAAAACACAGAGAACACAATCATAGCTTGAATCGATCAACCTTGTAACCATTTGTTATAATCAATACAGGTTGGTAATCTTTATGTGTTGTTAATCTAATAACTTGATATAGTATTGTGTGGACAGACAATTATAAACCATGCAAAGAACTGTGTCACAACCTTTGAATATGTGTACGAAAGTTAATTTAGGTTCCAAAAAATGAAGACTCACCCAATTCTATGTATAAAGAATAACTCATTAATGCGATGTAACTATGTTTTACGACCCACTATATATTATCCAATGTAGCATTTATATTAATACAAGTCAAGATACACATGAAGCAAAAGTTATGCATACACAAAAATCAAGTCATCAAAAAGTCAGTATAGAAGGCGTAATGATAACAAGGTCTGCAAACTTATTAATGAAAAGCTGCTTAATCAAATAATTACAATCTGAAACAAGAATGAGCAACGTTGCACATAGTAGTACTTGACTTGATTAGCCGTAGAAAACACTGTCATCAAAATCAGCAATGATCTTAAACTAATCATGTCCAATCATCACACATAATCCAAGACAATGCTTATGAACAAACAAATACACAAACACCACATGGAAGAAAATATTAAACACCACATGATAGCATAGAAGCTTGAACACAATTAAAACACGTATAATTATGCGAAACTTAAGAACCGTTAAAATAAAAAATAAGAACAATGAAATATGTTAGGAATAGACATAGCCCACGTCACACTCAAGAGTAAATCTAAAAAAACACGAAAGTCAATATACATACGAAACAAAAATGACCAAAGTTACACATAGGACATGATACGCCAAAAAATTCAAAGAAACATGGTGACCAAGATCAACAATAGTTTTAAACTTAAGCAAATGCAATCATCAAACAAAATTCACAACCATGTTAATAAACAAATAAATGGCAAAACCACATTTGAGAATAGTTGAAAAAATATATAAGCATGAGCAATTGAATATATTGGAAATAAACATACAACCAACGTTACATTCACTGTTAATCGAAAAAACAACAAAGTAAAGATATACATAAACAAAAAGAAGTCATTTATAAACAAGATTTTGTCATTAAAAAATCAACATAAAAGGCATATTGGGACAAGGTCGAAAATTCAAACATATGAATATAAAGGTTTTTGATCAAATAAATACAATCTGAAACAAGAATGATTTTGCACATAGTACTTGATAATCCACGACCATGCATATGAACAAACAAATCGGCAAACACCACAAGGAAGAAAATAGTAAAAAATCAAATAATAGCATAGAAGTTAGAACAAATCAAAACACGGATAATTATGCATTAGTTAAGAACAATCAAAGTAAAAAATCTAGAACGATAAAATATGTTGGGAATTGACACACACCACGTTACTTTCAAAAGTAAATCGAAAAACATGTAAGTCAAGATACAAGAATGATCGAAATTGCACATAGTACATGATAAACAAAAATTCGGAGAATCATGATAACCAAAATCAACCACGATCTTAATTAATGAAAATCAATCATCACACAAAGAACTTGGTAAACAACATCAAGAACAGATAAAAGCAACCATTAGTAAATGATTTATAACACAAACACAGAAACAAAACTCAACAAGAACATCGTAACGATACACATCGAAAAAAACACAATACCTCAAGATCAAAATAAACAAAGAACTTGGTAATTAAAGAAAGTTGATCATCACACAAAGAAACTTGGCAAACAACATCAAGAAAAGATAAAAGCACCCATTAGTAAATGATTTATCACACAAGCACGAAAATAAAACTCAACAAGGACATCATAAGGATGCACATCAACAAAAACACAATACCTCAAAGATCAAAATAAACAAAGAACTTGGTAATTAAATAAAGTCAATCATCACACAAAGAACTTGGCAAAAATAACATCAAGAAAAGATAAAAGCAACCAAGAGTAAATGATTTATCACACACGCATGAAAATAAAACTCAACAAGAACATCATAAAGATGCACATCGACAAAAATACAATACCTTAAAGATCAAAATAAACAAAGAACTTGGTAGTTAAAAGAAAGTCAATCATCACACAAAGAACAAGGTAAACAACTTCAAGAACTGATAAAAGCAACCATTACTAAATGATTTATCACACAACCACGAAAATAAAACTCAACAAGAACATCATAAGGTTGCACATCGACAAAAATACAATACCTCAAAGATCAAAATAAATGTAGGTCCATGATCTCTCACATCTCAAGTGTTTGTGTAACAAGTTTAGGATAGAAGAAGGCTTATTTATTTATTAGAAATGAAAACCTATTCTAGAGAGAACACAAGAGAATTAGGGAGCTACATCTTGAATTATAAAATGGTAATATGAATTATTACCACTCAATACTCCTATTTATAGCCCACAACTACCACTACCCTTGTTACAACATGTAAGCCCAAGCCCATCTACTCACTAAAGCCCAATAAGCCCAATTACAATTACAAACACATTTACTTTCCTAAACTTTCTATAATTCATACACTAACATTCTCCCCCTAAAGTTTTGGAAAGTAAATCATCTTCAAGCTCTTGTCCTCTCCCCCTTGATTTGCTTAAAAAAACTTTAGTGCATGTATCTTGAATTGTAGGCTCGGCTCCCCCTTGAAAGTTGCTCTCATTCTTCGTTTTCGACTTTAAAACCGGATTCGATGTACACCGTAAGCTCGACTAAGTGCACGATAATACATCTCGAAATGTAGAAACCCAACTCGTTCCGATAAGCCCACAAGAATGATAACGAGTGAATTTGACGTGACAAACCGTGTGCAAACTTTGTTTTTAACAACGGAACCGTCGTTAACCGCGAGTCGAGTAGGAGTTCGGCTTGAGAGTCGTAAACTTGTCGTTTGAAGGAGGAATGATAAAGCATACACTACACGGTAGGGTCGAGGAACAATTTTTGGCCAAAGTAACGGATTTTGGACCAAAAAAGTTAGAAAACTAACTGGACTAACGGAAGTCCGTTAGTTACTATTCATCTCCTCTTTCAACATAAAATCACGTACTGTGCACTTTTTGTCACTTCATTTTGCTTCAAAAACACATGTAAGTAATCTGATAATTGCATCTTAAAAGCTTCATGGAACATCAAGTAACTGTTTTCAGGAACTATGCATCGTGAACAGTATCAACCGCCGATCCAACAGCTTAATTCCGGTGAGCTAACAGTTTTTTTCGGTGAGATCAACAAACAGCTTCAAACTTTCGAAATCATGCTGGAATCTCTTGCCATATACTTGCAAAATGATCAAAAATAACAAACACACAAATCTGGATCGATTTACAGTAGTAACTCCGGCGAAACAGTGAAGTCGTCCGGCGAAATCAATTTTCCGATCAGCTGACTTCCGATTCAGAAATTTACCTCATTTCTCAATAAAAAATGATAAGGAAGCTTGCTTTATGCTCTATAAACAAAATCAAATCGATCTGAGGTGGTTTAACATCACGAATTCGACTAAACATCAGTTTTCCGGCGATCCTCCGGTGAGCTACGTTTTTCCGGCGAGAAGTATTTAACAGACCATAAATCGTGATCTCATGCTCGAATTTTCGTCAAACAAGTGAGAATAGATCAACATAAACATTAATAACAGATCTGTAATCAAAATTTGACAATATCACAGTTTTATTCTCGAACTCCGGCTATGAACAGTGACATTCCGGCTAAAACGTTTTTCCGGCGAGGCTTCTTCAACAGATCAATACAACTCGAATTTTATGATCAAAAATGTTTCAAACAATCGAGAATGACATGAATAACAGATATGGAAGAGATGTGACAACATCAATGCTCAAAACCTCAAATTCCGGTCAGATTCCGGCGAGATCTAAAAATTCCGGCGAAACAAGATAAAATGCTCATAACTCGCTCAATTTTCGACGAAATTCAGATCCGAAACTTGTAGATCGCTCGAAATTCAATAAAGAATAGATCTTGACAATTCAAATCGATTCATGCAATGAATTTTCGGATCAATAGATTTGACGCGAAAAACGATACCGAAAATATCGAAAAATCTCAAAAATTATCGATATGCGATTCTACGAATTGAGATAGATCTGGAATACGATTAAGAACAATACTTCAAGAGGATTTAAGAGTTCGATGAACTTACGATTAGATCGGGCTCAAAACGCTTGAAAATGTCGAGATTCGATCGTTACGAGAAAAATTTCATCGTTCGGCTCTGATACCACTTGTAGGTCCATGATCTCTCACATCTCAAGTGTTTATGTAACAAGTTTAGGATAGAAGAAAGCTTATTTATTTATTAGAAATGAAAACCTATTCTAGAGAGAACACAAGAGAATTAGGGAGCTACATCTTGAATTATAAAATGATAATGTGAATTATTACAACTCAATACCCCTATTTATAGCCTACAACTACCACTACCCTTGTTACAACATGTAAGCCCAAGCCCATCTACTCACTAAAGCCCAATAGGCCAAATTACAATTACAAACACATTTACTTTCCTAAACTTTCTATAAGTCATACACTAACAATAAAGAAAGAACTTGGTAATTAAAAAAGAGTCAATCATCACACGAAGAACTTGGCAAACAACATCAAGAACAGATAAAAGCAACCATTAGTAAATGATTTATCACACAAGCACTAAAATAAAAGTCTACAAGAACATCATAAGGTTGCATATCGACAAAAACACATACCTCAAAGATCAAATAAACAAGGACGAAAATGGTTTAAACATGAAATGTATGCATCACTAGTCTAAACACAATTTAGGATGGAGTCATAGGCACTTATCTGATGTTCTTGACAAATCCCAACTTGGTTGCAAGCGCCGTTGTATCGCAATTTTTAAACATCGAGCAAACATATCAATCTACACACACTAGTCAACACAAATGGCATCTCGCTAGAGAAGTAAATCAACAAGACAATAAGTGGCTTACCAAGGTATTGGAATTGCAAGTAACCCCAATATCTCTCAGATTCATATCCTTAGTATGGTCTTCCATATTGAGATATCATTAATTGCACCGATTAATGGATACCTGCAACAAACAAATACTAGAACCCAAGAATCCTTTATGTCCTCCGAACTATTCACATAAATATTGTCCATATTGATTCAAATGACAAATCAAAATTTGTAAATGTAAAATAGAATAACATAAAAACTAACCTTCTTTTCAGACAAGAGAGTAGACGAGATCTTTCTTACTCCCAAAGGACTTCCTTTCGCCATTCTCAATACCCATTGCCACACTTTGAGAATCCAACTATTCATCTTTTTTATCTGAAAAATCACATGTCATTTATAGATTGAACAAAGAACATACGTAAGGTTAGTTATGATGAGTCAAACGCGATGTGCTTGTATCAACTATTATAAACCATGCAAAGAACTGTGTCACAACCTTTGAATATGAGTACGAAAGTTAATTTAGGTTCACAAAATAAAACTCACCCATTTCAATGTATAAAGAGTAATTCATGAATGCGATGTAACTATGTTTTGCGACCCACTACATGAATGCCAATATAGCATTTATATTAATACAAGTCAAAATACACATGAAGAAAAAGTTATGCATACATAAAAATCAAGTCATTAAAAAGTCAGTATAAAAGGCGTAATGATAACAAGGTCTGCAGACTTATTAATGAAAAGTTGCTTAATCATATAATTACAATCTGAAACAAGAATGAGCAACGTTGCACATAGTACTTGACTTGATTTGCCGTAGAAAACATTGTCATCAAACTCACCAATAATCTTAAACTAATCATGTACAATCATCACACATAATCCAAGACAATGCTTATGAACAAACAAATACACAAACACCACATGGAAGAAAATATTAAAAACCACATAATAGCATAGTAGTTGGAACACAATTAAAACACGTATAATTATGCAAAACTTAAGAACCGTTAAAATATAAAATAAAAAATAAAAACTATGAAATATGTTCGGAATGAAAAACACGAAAGTCAAGATACATACGAAACAAAAGTGACCAAAGTTACACATAGTACATGATAAGCCAAAAAATTCAAAGAAATATGGTGACCTAGATCAACAATAATTTTAAACTTAAGCAAATGAAATCTTCCAACAAAATTCATAACCATGTTTAGTTAAAAAATCCTAGACAAGAACAATTGAATATATTTACATTCAATGGTAAATCGAATAAACAACGAAGTCAAGATACACATCAACAAAAAGAAGTCATTTATAAACATGATATTGTCAATAAAAAGTCAACATAAAAGGCATATTGGGGATAACGTCGAAAATTCAAGCATATGAATATAAAGGTTTTTAATCAAATAAATACAATCTGAAACAAGAATGATTTTGCACATAGTACTTAATAATCCACGACCATACATATGACAAACAAATCAGCAAACACCACAAGATACACATAAAGTAAGAATGATCAAAATTGCACATAGTACATGATAAACAAAAATTCGGACAATCATGGTGACCTAAATCAACCACGATCTTAATTAAAGAAAATCAATCATCACACAAAGAACTTGGTAATCAACATCAAAAACATATAAAAGCAACCATTAGTAAATGATTTATCACAAAAACACGAAAATAAAACTCAACAAGAACATCATGAGGATGCACATCGACAAAAACACAATACCTCAAAGATCAAAACAAACAAAGAACTTGGTAATTAAAAAAAGTTAATCATCACACAAAGAACTTGGCAAACAACATCAAGAACAGATAAAAGCAACCATTAGTAAATGATTTATCACACAAGCACGAAAATAAAACTCAACAAGGACATCATAAGGATGCACATCAACAAAAACACAATACCTCAAAGATCAAAATAAACAAGAACTTGGTAATTAAATAAAGTCAATCATCACACAAAGAACAAGGCAAAAACATAAAGAAAAGATAAAAGCAACCATTAGTAAATGATTTATCACACAAGCACGAAAATAAAACTCAACAAGGACATCATAAGGATGCACATCAACAAAAACACAATACCTCAAAGATCAAAATAAACAAGAACTTGGTAATTAAATAAAGTCAATCATCACACAAAGTACAAGGCAAAAACATCAACAAAAGATAAAAGCAACCATTAGTAAATGATTTATCACACAAGCACGAAAATAAAACTCAACAAGAACATCATAAATGCACATCGACAAAAACACAATACCACAAAGATCAAAATAAACAATGAACTTGGTAATTAAAGAAAGTCAATCATCACACAAAGAACTTGGTAAACAGCTTCAAGAACAGAAAAAAGCAACCATATAAGTAAATGATTTATCACACAAGCATGAAAATAAAACTCAACAAGAACATCATAAGGTTGCACATCGACAAAAACACAATACCTCAAAGATCAAAATAAAGAAAGAACATGGTAATTAAAAAAAGTCAATCATCACACAAACAACTTGGCAAACAACATTAAGAACAAATAAAAGCAACCATTAGAAAATGATTTATCATACAAGTACGAAAATAAAACTTAACAAGAACATCATAAGGATGCACATCGACAAAAGATCAAATTAAACAAAGAACATTGTAATAAAAGAAACTCCATCATCACACAACGAACTTGGAAAACAACATCAAGAACATATAAAAGCAACCATTAGTAAATGATTTATCACACAAGCAATAAAATAAAACTCTACAAGAACATCATAAGGTTGCATATCAACAAAAACACATACCTTAAAGATCAAATAAACAAGGACGGAAATGATTAATCATGAAATGTATGCATCGCTAGTCTAAAAACAATTGAGGATTGAGTTATAGACACTTATCTGATGTTCTTGACAAATCCCAACTTGGTTGCAAGCGCCGTTGTACCCAAATTTTTAAACATCGAGCAAACATATCAATCTACACACACTAGTCAACACAAATGGCATCTCGCTAGAGAAGTAAATCAACAAGACAATAAGTGGCTTACCAAGGTATTGGAATTGTAAGTAACCCCAATATATCTCTCAGATTCATATCCTCGGTATGGTCTTCCATATTGAGATATCATTTATTGCACCGATTAATGGATACCTGCAACAAACAAACACTAGAACCCAAGAATCCTTTATGTCCTCCGAACTATTCACATAAATATTGTCCATGTTGATTCAAATGACAAATCAAAATTTGTAAATGTAAATAACATAAAAACTAACTTTCTTTTCAGACAAGAGAGTAGACGAGATCTTTCTTACTCCCAAAGGACTTCCTTTCGCCATTCTCAATACCCATTGCCACACTTTGAGAATCCAACTATTCATCTTTTTTATCTGAAAAATCACATGTCATTTATAGAATGAACAAAGAACATGCGTAAGGTTAGTTCTGATGAGTCAAACGCGATGTGCTTGTGTCAACTATTATAAACCATGCAAAGAACTGTGTCACAACCTTTGAATATGAGTACGGAAGTTAATTTAGGTTCCGAAAAATGAAGACTCACCCATTTCTATGTATAAAGAATAACTCGTGAATGCGATGTAACTCTGTTTTGCGACCCACTACATGTTAGCCAATATAGCATTTATATTAATACAAGTCAAGATACACATGAAGAAAAAAGTTATGCATACATAAAAATCAAGTCATTAAAAAGTCAGTATAGAAGGTGTAATGATAACAAGGAGTGTAGACTTATTAATGAAAAGTTGTTTAATCAAATAATTACAATCAGAAACAAGAATGAGCAACGTTGCACATAGTACTTGACTTGATTAGCCGTAGAAAACACTGTCATCAAGCTCTCCAATAATCTTAAACTAATCATGTCCAATCATTACACATAATCCAAGACAATGCTTATGAACAAACAAATACACAAACACCACATGGAAGAAAATATTAATAACCACATAATAGCATAGTAGTTTGAACACAATTAAAAGAGGTATAATTATGCAAAACTTAAGAACCGTTAAAATAAAAAATAAAAACAATGAAATATGTTGGGAATGAAAAACACGAAAGTCAAGATACATACAAAACAAAAATGACCAAAGTTACACATAGTACATGATAAGCCAAAAAATTCAAAGAAATATGGTGACCAAGATCAACAATAATTTTAAACTTAAGCAAAGGCAATCTTCCAACAAAATTCACAACCATGTTTAAAATCAAATAAATGGCAAAACCACATAGAAGAGAATAGTTAAAAAAAATATAAACAATAAAAATTGAATATATTTACATTCACAGGTAAATCGAATAAACAACAAAGTCAAGATACACATCAGCAAAAAGAAGTCATTTATAAACATGATATTGTCATTAAAAGTCAACATAAAAGGCATATTGGGGACAACTTCGAAAATTCAAGAATATAATTATAAAGGTTTTTAATCAAATAAATACAATCTGAAACAAGAATGATTTTGCACATAGTAGTTAATAATCCACGACCATGCATATGACAAACAAATCAGCAAACACCACAAGATACACATAAAGCAAGAATGATCAAAATTGCACATGGTACATGATAAACAAAAATTCGGACAATCATGGTGACCTAAATCAACCACGATCTTAATTAAAGAAAATCAATCATCACACAAAGAACTTGGTAATCAACATCAAGAACATATAAAAGCAACCATTAGTAAATGATTTATCACAAAAACACGAAAATAAAACTCAACAAGAACATCATGAGGATCCACATCGACAAAAACACAATACCTCAAAAATCAAAATAAACAAGAACTTGGTAATTAAAGAAAGTCAATCATCACACAAAGAACTTGGGAAAAACAACATCAAGAAAAGATATAATTAATTGCACCAATATAACTCTCAGATTCATATCCTCGGTAAGGTCTTCCATATTGAGATATAATTAATTGCACCGATTAATGGATACCTGCAACAAACAAACACTAGAACCCAAGAATCCTTTATGTCCTCCGAACTATTCACATAAATATTGTCCATGTTGATTCAAATGACAAATCAAACTTTGTAAATGTAAAACAGAATAACATAAAAACTAACCTTCTTTTCAGACAAGATAGTAGACGAGATCTTTCTTACTCCCAAAGGATTTCCTTTTGCCATTCTCAATACCCATTGTGACTCTTTGAGAATCCAACTATTCATCTTTTTTATAACAAAAATCACACGTCATTTATAGAATGAACAAAGAACATACGTAAGGTTAGTTCTGATGAGCCGAACGCGATGTGCTTGTATCAACTATTATAAACCATGCAAAGAACTGTATCACAACCTTTAACTATGAGTACAGAAGTTAATTTAGGATCCAAAAAATGAAGACTCACCCATTTCTATGTATAAAGAATAACTCGTGAATGTGATGTAACTATGTTTTGCGACCCACTACATGTTAGCCAATATAGCATTTATATTAATACAAGTCAAGATACACATGAAGAAAAAAGTTATGCATACATAAAAATCAAGTCATTAAAAAGTCAGTATAGAAGGCGTAATGATAACAAGGTCTGTAGACTTATTAATGAAAAGTTGTTTAATCAAATAATTACAATCAGAAACAAGAATGAGCAACGCTGCACATAGTACTTGACTTGATTAGCCGTAGAAAACACTGTCATCAAACTCTCCAATAATCTTAAACTAATCATGTCCAATCATTACACATAATCCAAGACAATGCTTATGAACAAACAAATACACAAACACCACATGGAAGAAAATATTAATAACCACATAATAGCATAGTAGTTTGAACACAATTAAAAGAGGTATAATTATGCAAAACTTAAGAACCGTTAAAATAAAAAATAAAAACAATGAAATATGTTGGGAATGAAAAACACGAAAGTCAAGATACAAACAAAATAAAAATGACCAAAGTCCCACATAGTACATGATAAGCCAAAAAATTCAAAGAAATATGGTGACCAAGATCAACAATAATTTTAAACTTAAGCAAATGAAATCTTCCAACAAAATTCACAACCATGTTTAAAATCAAATAAATGGCAAAACCACGTAGAAGAGAATAGTTAAAAAAATATAAACAATAACAATTGAATATATTTACATTCCAGGTAAATCGAATAAACAACAAAGTCAAGATACACATCAACAAAAAGAAGTCATTTATAAACAAGATATTGTCATTAAAAAGTCAATATAAAAGGCATATTGGGGACAACGTCGAAAATTCAAACATATGATTATCAAGGTTTTTAATAAAATAAATACAATCTGAAACAAGAATGATTTTTGCACATAGTACTTAATGATCCACGACCATGCACATGAACAAACAAATCGGCAAACACCACAAGGAAGAAAATAATAAAAATCATATAATAGCATAGAAGTTTGAACAAATCAAAACACGGATAATTATGTATTAGTTAAGAACCATCAAAGTAAAAAATCTAGAACGATAAAATATGTTGGGAATTGACACACACACCACGTCACTTTCAATAGTAAATCGAAAAACATGTAAATCAAGATACACATGAAGCAAGAATGATCAAAATTGCACATAGTACATGATAAACAAAAATTCGGAGAATCATGGTGACCAATATCAACCAAGATCTTAATTAAAGTAAATCAATCATCACACAAAGAACTTGGTAATCAACATCAAGAACAGATAAAAACAACCAATAGTAAATGATTTATCACAAAAACACGAAAATAAAACTCAACAAGAACATCATAAGGATGCACATCGACAAAAACACAATACCTCAAAGATCAAAATAAACAAGAACTTGATAATTAAAAAAAGTCAATCATCACACAAAGAACTTGGCAAAAAGAACATCAAGAAAAGATAAAAGCAACATTTAGTAAATAATTTCCCACACAAGCTCGAAAATAAAACTCAACAAAACATCATAAAGATGCACATCGACAAAAACACAATACCTTAATGATCAAAATAAACAAAGAACTTGGTAATTAAAGAAAGTCAACCATCACACAAAGAACTTGGCAAACAACATCAAGAACAGATAAAAGCAACCATTAGTAAATGATTTATCATGCAAGCACAAAAGTAAAACTCAACAAAAACATTTTAAGGATGCACATCGACAAAAACACAATACCTCAAAGATCAAATCAAACAAAGAACATGGTAATTAAAGAAACTCAATCATCACACAAAAAACTTGGCAAACAACATCAAGAACACATAAAAGCAACCATAAGTAAATGATTTACCACAGAATCACGAAAATAATACTCAACAAGAACATCATAAGGTTGCACATCGACAAAAACACAATACCTCAAAGATCAAAATAAAGAAAGAATTTGGTAATTAAAAAGAGTCAATCATCACACAAAGAACTTGGCAAACAACATTAAGAACAGATAAAATCAACCATTAGAAAATGATTTATCATAGAAGCTCGAAAATAAAACTCAACAAGAACATCATAAGGATGCACATCGACAAAATCACAATACTTCAAAGATCAAATTAAACAAAGAACATGGTAATTATAGAAACTCAATCATCACACAAAGAACTTGGCAAACAACATCAAGAACAGATAAAAGCAACCATTAGTAAATGATTTATCACACAAGCACTAAAATAAAACTCTACAAGAACATCATAAGGTTGAACAAAGAATGATTTTTGCACATATTACTTAATGATCCACAACCATGCAAATGAACAAACAAATCGGCAAACACCACATGGAAGAAAATAGTAAAAATCAAATAATAGCATAGAAGCTTGAACAAATTAAAACAGGGATAATTATTCATTAGTTAACAACCATCAAAGTAAAAAATCTAGAACGATAAAATATGTTGGGAATTGACACACACCACGTCACTTTCAATAGTAAATCGAAAAACATGTAAATCAAGATACACATGAAGAAAGAATGATCAAAATTGATCATAGTACATGATAAACAAAAATTCGGAGAATCATTGTGACCAAAATCAACCACGATCTTAATTAAAGAAAATCAATCATCACACAAAGAGCTTGGTAATCAACATCAATAACAGATAAAAGCAACCATTAGTAAATGATTTATTACAAAAACACGAAAATAAAACTCAACAAGAACATCATAAGGATGCACATCGACAAAAACACAATACCTCAAAGATCAAAATAAACAAGAACTTGGTAATTAAAGAAAGTCAATCATCACACAAAAAACTTGGCAAAAACAACATCAATAAAAGATAAAAGCTACCATTAGTAAATGATTTATCACACAAGCACGAAAATAAAACTCAACAAGAACATCATAAAGATGCACATAGACAAAAACACAATACCTTAATGATCAAAATAAACAAAGAACTTAGTAATTAAAGAAAGTCAATCATCACACAAAGAACTTGGTAAACAACTTCAAGAACAGAAAAAAGCAACCATTAGTAAATAATTTATCACGCAAGCACGAAAATAAAACTCAACAAGAACATCATAAGAATGCACATCGACAAAAACACAATACCTCAAAGATCAAAATAAACAAATAACTTGGTAATTAAAAAAAGTCAATCATCACACAAAGAACATGGCAAACAACATCAAGAACAGATAAAAGCAACCATTAGTAAATGATTTATCATGCAAGCACAAAAGTATAACTCAACAAGAACATCATAAAGATGCACATCGACAAAAACACAATACCTCAAAGATCAAATTAAACGAAGAACATGGTAATTAAAGAAACTCAATTTTCACACAAAGAACTTGGCAAACAACCTCAAGAACAGATAAAAGCAACTTTAAGTAAATGATTTATCACACAAACATGAAAATAAAACTCAACAAGAACATCATAAGGTTGCACATCGACAAAAACACATACGTCAAAGATCAAAATAAAAAAAGGACAAAAATGATTAAAATGTATGCATCACTAGTCTAAAAACAATTGAGAATGGAGTTATAGGCACTTATCTGATGTTCTTGACAAATCCCAACTTGGTTGCAAGTGCCATTGTATCGCAATTTTAAAAACCGAGTAAACATATCAATCTGCACACACTAGTCAACACAAATGGCATCTCGATAGAGAAGTAAATCAACAAGTCAATAAGTGGCTTACCTTAGTATTAGAATTGTAAGTAACCCCAATATATCTCTCAGATTCATATACTCGGTATGGTCTTCCATTTAGAGATATCATTCATTGCACCGATTAATGGATACGTGCAACATACACTTGAACCCAAGAATCCTTTATATCCTCAGAACTATTCACATAAATATTGTCCATATTGATTCAAATGACAAATAAAAATTTGTAAATGTATCAACAAATATAATAACATGAAAACTAACCTTTACAGACGAGAAAGTAGACGAGATCTTTCTTACTCCCAAAGGATTTCCTTTTGTCATTCTCAATACCCATTGCCACACTTTGAGAATCCAACCATTTAATCTGGAAAATCACACGTCATTTGTAGAACGAACAAAGAACATACGTAAGGTTAGTTCTGATCAGACGAACGCAATGTGCTTGTATCAACTATTATAAACCATGCAAAGAACTGTATCACAACCTTCGAATATGAGTACAAAAGTTAATTTAGGTTCCAAAAAATGAAGACTCGCCATTTCTATGTATAAAGAATAACTCATGAATGCGACGTAACTATGTTTTGCGACCCACTATATGTTAGCCAATATAACATTTATATTAATATAAGTCAAGATACACATGAAGAAAAAGTTATGCATACTCAAAAATCAAGTCATTAAAAAGTTAGTATAGAAGGCGTAAGGATAACAAGGTATGCAAACTTATTAATGAAAAGTTGCTTAATCAAATAATTACAATCTGAAACAAGAATGAGCAACGTTGCACATAGTACTTGACTTGATTAGCCGTAGAAAACATTGACATCAAAATCAGAAGTAATCTTAAACTAATCATGTCCAATTATCACACATAATCCAAGACAATGCTTATGAACAAACAAATCCACAAAGGCCACATGGAAGAAAATAGTAAAACATCACCTAATAGCATAGAAGTTTGAACACAATTAAAACACGTATAATGATGCAAAACTTAAGAACTGTTAAAAATAAAAATTAAAATCAATGAAATATGTTCGGAATAAACACAACCCACGTTACACTCAAGAGTGAATATAAAAAACACGAAAGTGAAGATACATATGAAACAAGAATGGCAAAACTTACAAATAGCATAGGATAAGCCAAGATTCAAAGAAACATGGTGACCAAAATCAAAATAATTTTAAACTTAAGCAAGCCAATTCATCAAACAAAATCTACAACCATGTTTATAAACAAAGAAATGAAAAAACACCATAGAAGAAAAACGATAAAAAAACATATAAACCGGCACAATGGAATATGTTAGGAATAGATACATAACCAACGTTACATTCAAGGGCAAATCTAATAAACAACAAAGTCAAGATATACATGAACAAAAAAAGTCATGTATAATATTGTCATTAAAAGCTCAACAGAAAAGGCATATTGGGGACAAGGTAAAAAAGGCAAAACTATTAATGAAAAGGTCTTTAATCAAATAAATACAATTTGAAACAAGAATGATTTTGCACATAGTAATTGATAAGCCGAAATCATAGAAGCATTGGCATCAGGGTTGATTTCTTATAGTCCAAATTTGTTGGGATTAGTCTAGGCATAGCCTAGGACACCCTTCAAAAAAATCAAGAATAAATTTAAACTAATCAAGCCCAATCATTGCACATTATCCACAACACATGCTTATGAATAAACATATCGGCAAACACCAAAAGGTTGAAAATAGTAAAACTCAAATAATAGCATAAAAGTTTGAACACAAACAAAACACGGACAATTATGCAAACTTTAGAACCGCTATAAACAAAAATAAAGAACAAATAAATATGTAGGAAATAGACAGGTCCACGTTACACTCAATAGTAAATCTAAAAAACACGAAAATCAAGATAGACATGAAACAAGAATAACAAAAGTTAGACATACCACATCGTACCGTCAATAATAGAGAGATTCTCTCCATCTTTAAATTAAGAGTAGAATGGGAAAGTAAATATTTACTTTTAAAAGTGGACACTTAATTTGGGACAAACTAAAATAGAATTGTATACACTTATTTTGGGATGAACATGTTCATTTCAAGTCAGAATTCAAACCATAACAATACACAAGAGAAGCAGCACAAAGGTGAGAACATATGCACTTAGCAAGTAATTTAAAATAGATAGGCTCCACAATATTTTGTTAAATATATAAGATGCTAATGAAATGTTTCTATCAAGTATATAATGATAAAAGGAGAAAACTACATGTTTAACCCCAATACATGAAAAGGATGCATATATCCATGTGTGTTGGTAAGGTAAGGAAGCATTTTAAATGATGACTAGTGTGTTATGCAAATGATGGTTTTAATAGTGGATGATTGCAACTACATTAGTGACATGCTATATTTTGTAGGTTAAGGATCCCATACGGGAAGGAGTTAGAAAGTTAATAGTTGCAACATTGGTTATGTGATGAAAATACGACACCCACAGCCGAATGGCGTGGTGTGTGGACCCAAGTCAAACAAAAAAAAAGAAAGAGATTTAGTTTTATTTTTTTTTAATCCTCAAATATTTACCCAAGTCAAATATTTTTTTGTAGTCATGTGTTGACTACAAATGTCAAATTAGTGTCTGCAATATGCCTAATTGGTAGTTATTTAGTTTGATGAGTTATAATTTACTGATACGTAAACCTAGTTCTCGATTTTTTCAGACATTTTCTCATCTAAAAGTAAAATAAATAATATAATAATATAATTTGATAAATGGTTTAATTGAAATAGTAAACAAAAAATTACCAGAACTAAACCGAAAAAGGTATTATTATACGGTTAACCAAACCATTTAACCCAAAATCGTTTTGGCTCGAGTGGGTTATTTGGTTTCGGAATTTCCCAAGTCTGACGCAGTCACCTAAGTTTCTAGATCGACCTAAGTTTCTAGATCCACCACTGCACGAAATATTATAGATAAGACAAACAATGATGATGTCGATAGAGAAACTAATATGGCAATGAAAGAAAAAACAAAGTCAATTAGTCAATGACTTAATAAAAGAGATGATAAAAGGAATGCCTTGTACCATCTCTAGATGGATAGAAACGTAACTAAACATACCCAAAATCGTTTAGCAAACAATCGATGAAGTGGTTCTAATGATGAATAGATTATATACATATATATATATATTTATATATATATAAGTAAGATCAAAAAATAGATAAATAAGATCAACAGGGTAAGGAAATGCTATAATATCATAGCAAAAGGGTTCACAAGATCCGCACCCACTGCAGTTGAATCACTACAAGAAAAATCATAATTAGTGACATAAAAAAATTGGTCACTAACGACCTAAAATCAGTCACTAAGGTCGTTTAGTGACCAAAATTTCGGTGGTTACTTTTCGTCACTAAAGGTCAGTCACTAATTTACGATAATGGTTACTTTTGACCGGGAAACAGGACTCGACAAAAACTGTTGCACAATGTAAGAACATACTGGTGTGTTTTCATAGCAACAGCACAAGCTACAGGGTGCTCAGAATATGTGAACCCATGAGAAAATGTACCTAACATAAGCATAGAAACAAGACCATGAGGGAGATATAGTGGATCTGGTTTGAAAAGTTTTATGGCAGTACCAAGTTTATTGCTCTGAGAATTTATGACATTTGGGGCTCATAAGGACTACACCAATCATTGTTCTTGCAAAAATGCCAAAAAGAACAACGTACTTTGCAAGAACGGAGAAATTTGGAAATTTTGTGGAAATATAAATATAAAAACCCATCTTATTTAGAATTTCTACTAATTATACCTTAGCTATGGTGAACAAGATCGGGCTTAATTAATGTTGTACCTATCACAACCAAACATAGTTCCAAGCCTTCCAAAGACGCAGATAATACATAATTTCACAAAATTCGGAGCATCAAAGTTAGAAAAGTACCTGTAAGAAGGAACCAAATAGAATGAGAAGGTTGTGTCTGATGCTCCGGACCAACCACGGTCTCTTCATGCGTTGAAGCTTGAGGATATGTTATGGGCATGCCCTTTCTTATGCATTATTACATGCAGAATAGAGGATTAAACTTAAAAGCAACAGGATAATTAATGGAGGAAACAAAAAGCCAGAGTGCTAGAGTACTATCATGAGGAAACAAAAAACTTTGGCACACAGAAGACCCCAAAGATCGATCATACAGAGTAAATGTTTAATCATCTATGTTTATTTGATTGTGTTTTCTCTTAATTTTTAGGTGGTGTGCTGGCTTAATTAGTTGCTTTCATGCCATATGGAACAATTAATGTACTCATGTATATAGTTTAAGGAGTAATTTTAATTATCTCTGTTCATTTGATTGTGTTTTCTCTTTTTGTGTTAAGAATAGTTATTATTATTATTATTATGCAGACTTATTCATTCACTTGATCAATTTGTTGAAGAGATTTTTGGGTAAGCACTTGAATTTAGGGTAATTAAGAACACCTAAACAACATCCTTCATTAATATCAATCAAATCCACCTAAAGAAACATATGTATATATATGAAGTAGCTAGCTATTTTGTTGGGAACTGATACATGCTTATAATTATAATCAAGATGGATGAGTCATGCTTATAATTAGTTATGGCCTTGTAATTATAATTACAATAATCAATCAAGATGAGTCATACGTATCAAGTTGCAAAAAAGAAAATCACACAAAATACAGACAGATAAAACTAGAGCAAATTAAGATTATGAAGAGAAATTAAACCCCCTACTATACCTTTGAACATTAATAAAATTCAAATATATATATATATATATATATATATATTCACATTTAGCAGTGAGAAACAAAAGAGAAAACAACAATACAATGTTTAGATCCTTATTTCTTACTCTTTTTCTTTAATTTTCCAGGTAAGTTTACATACATACATCCATGAAGGACACGATGTTGATGCAATTCATACATCTATATACAGGTTGGTTTTATTAATTATATATGCATGCTCGATCCCTTCTTGCTTTGAATGGTTGACAAAACAAACAAACAAAACTAAATATAATTAATAGTAATGAAATAATAAACACACATACATTAATTATCATCATCGTCTTTGACAAAAAAAAAAACCACCCCAGAAAGAATCAAGAATCCAAAAACAAAACCCACTGAAAATCACACTTTCAACATACATTTTCATCATCGTTTTGAAAATTTAACTAAACCCCATAAAGGATCAAGAAACCAGAAATAAAACCCACTGAAAATCGCACTTTCTCCCTCAATATCGACACACATTATCATCATCATTTTTGAAAATATAACCAAACCCCGTAAAGAAACAAGAAATAAGAAACAAAACTCACATAATTTACTGAAAATCGCACTTTAACTAAACCCCAGAAAGAAACACGAAATCAGAAACAGAACTCATTGAAAATTGCACTTTCTTCCTCAATATCGACACACATTATCATCATAATCTTTGACCAAACCCCATAAAGAAACAAGAAATCAGAAACAAAACCCACTGAAAATCGCACTTTCTCCCTCAATATCGACACACACTATCATCATCATTTTTTAAAATATAACCAAACCCCATAAAAAACAAGAAATAAGAAACAAAACTCACATAATTTACTGAAAATCGCACTTTAACTAAACCCCATAAAGAAACAAGAAATAAGAAACATAACTCACTGAAAATTGCACTTTCTTCCTCAATATCGACACACATTATCATCATAATCTTTGACCAAACCCCATAAAAAAACAAGAAATCAGAAACAAAACTCACTGAAATTGCACCTTCTCCCTCGTATCGACATACATCATCATCTTGAAAACTTAACCAAACCCCATTAAAAAAACCTAAAAGATACTGTCACACACTATACATTATCTAGAGTCTCTCCCTCAAAGAAAGAAAGAAAGAAAGAAACTAATTTGAAGACGATTATGAGTAACGTCTCTTGAGCTTGTGGGTTTTTATGTGTTTGGAGAAAGAGGGCAACGATCAAATCAACTTATTTATTTGGGGTCTATTCTATTTATATGAAAATTACACGGGTCGTCCTTCCCCTTTGCTCAAATTTTGAATGCTCCTTAACCTTTTCAATTTCCTAACATTCAAGTCCCTAAAATCAGTTAAAAACAACAATCTATATATCATTGGGTAAACTACAAAAGTATAATTCAGTTTAACCGGTTACCTAACCGAATAACCCAAAAATCGAAATAACCGAAACCGGTTAAACCGAACCTTATTATATATAATAATGACCCAGGTTGTGAAAAACCATTTCTAAACTTAATATTAAATCTGGCCCACTTAAACTATTCAAGATTCGATCTAGACCGTTTAAACTAATTATATATAATAATGACCAAGACGAGTTTAAAAACGGTCAACCACCTCGAGATTAAATTTGATTCGTTTAAATTATTTAAGATTAGATCTGGACCGTTTAAACTAATTATTTACGGTTATTCACACATCTGTTGTCATCTTACCAAGTCCATCCCAATTTCTTTTCCCCTCTCACGTCTCACCCCCGATTTCTCTCCCCCTCTCACCAAGTCTCGCCTCCCTCTCGATTTCTTTGACAACCGCTAGAAAGCAAGAAATCTAGCGTACTCCTCTCCTTCCAAATATTTATAGAGAATACTTGCTATCGCGCTTATGCATCATGTCATGTATAAGTATAACTTCCCATACTTAGGGGCCGTTTACAAAACGCTTACCGGGTAAGTGCTTACCAGGGAATTTACCTTAGCAAGTGAACATGACAAGAGCATAAAATCTTACTCGGTAAGAGCGAAAATAAGGAGGGAGAGTCTTACCCGGTAAGTGAGAGTGACAACTCTTACCCGGGTAAGTGCTTACCGGGTAAATTGTTGTATATGATACTATCGTGATGATTAATATCTTACCCAGTAAAGTAAATTAGTGTGTCGAGTTTTATTGGTAAGCGCTTACCGAGTAAGCATTTGAGTAAACGACCCCTAAAAAATGAAAACAAATAAGGTAAGAAGTCGGATATTAAAAAGTTAATTTTTTTTCCAGACACGTGGTACGTGTTCACCCCCAACATGAAATGTGGCAAGAGAGGCGGAGCTTTTGAGGCTGAAAACTCAAATTGCTCCCGGATAAATGTCACTTTCAGTAAACATAATTATAAACCAATTTCAGTAAACTTCATTGAGAGAGATATCAAAGATTGGAAGTGACGACTCATAATTAAGTGTTTGAACTTTAATCGGGACACAACTTCTAAGCCTTTCCTTGAAGTTTATGCATATTATTATTATTTTTTCATTTGAAATTGGTAATACAATTGTATACTTGAATCTTAATTTACAGTAGCCTTTGAAGTTTAACTTCGAGTTATTATTTGAAAACAGTGGAAATTTTGAAAAACACCGGATATTATTGACTTGCTTTATGTCTGGGCCGAAATTTTTGAGTGATTGTGGGCTCTATTTTTTTAGCAAAGTGATATAATTAATTTAGTGCAATTAGTTAGTTAATTAAAATCATAATTCAATTAATAAAGAGTGGTTAGTTTTTTATACAAAAATGATAGGAAGGCATTTACGATATATTTGTGGGAAAAATTTATATTTGTTGGTTTGTTGTGGATTAGCTAATGCGATGGAATTATTTTACGATTAACATTAACAAATAAAATTAATTGAATTATGGATCTTTTTGTACATTCTCCTACAAGGTTCACTTGACATTTCAAGTATTAAGTTTCACTTTTCCTCATATGAACATTTGGTTGAGATCCATTTATATGGCATCTATTATCACACATAGAATAATAATTTTATGAAACGGGAAAAAGACCTAACAACGTGTGTGTGTATATATATATATATATATATATATGATTGGATTCCTGTTATACGTACATGTTGATCTAAATGATGTAAACTTAGTTCCACGATGATATGCAATCATGCTCATATCATCGTGTAGATCACGCTTTAGAGTATTTAAGGCAACATATTAGAAATTTAGGGGTTGTTTATCGACACAAGTCGGATAAGCGCTAACAAGATAAGAGCCCCTCCCTTTGTTTACCATGTCAACATTATGTACCGGTAAGTGGGACTTGACATGATGATTAGTGAATAATGATAAATTATGACATTGATGACAGGTTTACATACATCCTACCCCTTGATCCCATATTTGGTTGAGATATACTTTGCTCTATAGGCTTTGTTTAGGAAATAACCACCCTTTAGATAGTTAGTTAAGAGGGATAGAATTGTCTATCAGGATTCTTCAGAGGCCAATTAGTAATTAAGCATAAGTAGTGGAATATTAAGGTAATATTATTCGGGACTACTTGGTTGTATAGTGTTTTTACACGAGCCTACAAGTAAATGAAATGAATCATAGTGTTTTGTCTCTATTATACACTTGCGTAGACAACTTCACAAGTCTTCTATGTTTTTGGAGCTATAAGTGTATTAACAAATCTGTAATAATTATCAAAATTACCGTTAAACTTATCATAAATCTCTATGCACAAAAAAAATATGAGTTAAATACACAACCATCATCGATGTTATCTTTAAATTCATCATAATTATGATATCTATATTATTTTATTAAGCCTTTAGCTAAACGAGTTGATTTGAGTTGCATTTTATCTTAACAAGTTAAATGTATAAAAGTAAAATAGAAATGGATCAAATAGATCAAAAAAATTGTTCAAGATATATTTAAATGTATAAAACATGACAAGTCGATTTATTAATTAAAAAAATTAGATTATTATTATGATGATATTGTTTTCCTAATGAAATTTTGTTAGAGAAAATAGGGCAAAACAATCGATCAAATGACCGGATTTCTTGAGAATCGTATAGGTCACTTTCCGAATTGGTATTTCGACCTTATGCCTAGGTTGCACGAAATCCAATATGGGATAAGACTCAAGAACACAATCATTTTTAGGCACAAAAACGAGAGCAAATTTGCTGGAGAGTATGAAAGGATTGTTCGAAAACGTGAGTCTAAATATAAGTATATATGGTATAGTCCCATTCGTAAAATAAAAAGATATCTGAAATGGCAATGATGACAAATTATTAGCTATTATGGTCGGTTACAACCAATTTAGCTAAAATCATGGACTGGAAATAACTGAGCATTAAATGACCAGTAAGTGCAGGTTCAGAGATAGCCAAATCCAGAGATAGGCACCAGAGCCTCTAGTCTAAAGACGCTCACCTGAGGCTCTGCAGAAGGCCACCAGAGCCTCCACAGAAGGCCATGTGAGCCACCAGAGCCTCTGAAGAAAGCCATCAGAGGTTCTGCAGAAATAGGCAATGTTTTAAAAAACGGTTTTTTGGTTGACCCGGTGTAGTGACTGGGTCACGGTTCAACTGGGTGGTTGGCCCGGTTTCAAGAAATTCCATGTAATTTTCATTTTCCTGCATACATACACACACACACACACACACATATATATATATAGGGGCCTAATCAAATGAGATCTAGATTGTTTGTGGTAACCGTGAGATCCAACGTGAGTCACTCATTTAATATAATTAATTTTGTTTTTAAAATAAAGTAAAAGGATAATTTGGTAAATTGATAATTTGAATTTTCTTTTTATAAAAAAAATCAATTCCTTATTTGACACATTCCAAATTCCAATCACACGCTTACCTATTTTAATTTCAATTACCCTAATTTACTATGAAGAAATAAATGATTTTGTATGGTAATCACAATGTAACATAGTTGGTATCATAGTGGTACCACATTTGGTATTACCGTCATATTATAATAGGTATCACATTTGTATGTTATTCACAGTGTAACACAATGTTAATCACAGTGTAATATAATGTTAATCACAATGTAACACAATGTTTGAGTGCATCACAATAGTAATTATAGTGTAACACGATGTTAATCATAGTGTAACACAATGCTCTTTGAGTGCATCACAATAGTAATCACAGTGTAACACAATGTACTTTGAGTGCATCACATTGGTAATCACAGTGTAACACAATATATTTTGGGTATTCGTCGGAAAAAAGTTCATCTGATGGAGACTGGAAAGAGGTGAGAGGAGAGAGATTTTTTTTCAAATACCTAAAATGCCCTTTTAATTAAATTTCAGTCAATATGTGGCTCATCTAATATGTGGCTCATATTGGATCTCACGGTTATCACAAACAATTATGATCTCCCTTGAATGGCCCCCTATATATATATATATATATATATATATATATATATATATATATATATAAAACCAAGAATTTGATGTCCACAAGTTAAAATATTAAAAATACACATAACAACAAGTTTTACATCAATCCAAAAACATAAAAAACACACACATAAGCATAAGTTTTTCATCAATCCAAATACATCAAAACGAAACATAACGTTCAAACCAAATCATGGATTTTGAGACATTGGAGTGTTAAATGCATCAAGCTCACGATCGCTTAGTAATTGAAATTCACTCTCAACTTCATGGTCATCAACAACATGGTCACTTTCTACAATATCAAATAAAAAAAATATTAATGTCACGTAAAAAGCTAATAATAAACTAACACCAAATTAATATATATAGAAATAAAAAAATGTCACCTTGCGTTTGAGAAGCCGGTTCGTGCGCTTGCTCGTCAAGCATATTTTCTAAGTCATTGTAATCAAGTTCTCCTTCCGTCTCTTCTTCAACCACCCAAAAGTCCGTCTTATCAATGCATTTGTAATCAATAGGATCATAAGACCTCTTCTCAACCTTAAGTCTACAAAAACATTCACAAAAAAAATAAAACATAACTTGTAAAAATAAAATGACATTGCTATTATTAAATGTTTTACTACAATATAACTTATCTATTTTGTAAACGCAAGTTGTAATGAACAAATACATGATCATTTAGCCTTTGATGTTCCAACCTATTCCTCCTTTTCGTGTGAATCCTCTCAAAGACACTCCAATTTCGTTCGCAACCGGAAGAAGATGCGGTTTGACTTAATATTCTAATAGCAAACCTTTGCAATATCGGAGTATCTCCGCCAAATAACTTCCACCACTCATCTATAAAAGAAATGGTTAGCAAAAAATATATTTCATAATAATATATTTAATAATAATGTATAAAAGTTAAATACCTAAATGTTACCTGGACGAGTAATAGTACGAGAAGCAACGACACTAGATCTACCAAAAGTGCCTTCACTGTCACGAAACTTGCCTAAGGACATTGTAAGATCCAAAATGTCCCTACCAGAAAAATTCTTCTCAACCATATCAAGAACACCTTGAAACACCTCTCTCTTATAACAAAGATTCTCACGATCATACTTAAAAGCTGGATTTAACCAATAAGCCGCACAATGAATACTTTTTCTTAACATCCTATCCCAACGATGATCAATTATGTCAGTATAAGGCTTGTATATTTTATTCTTCTCTTTTAAACAATTCCTTAACCCCTTTCCTTGCCCGATGCATTCCCTCATAAACATAACCCAATGCAGGTTTTTCATCCGGATCACATAACTGCAAAAGCCTTAACAAATGAGTCATCACTTTCACCGTAATCAAACAATTCCTCCAAAAAATTTCGTTCAAGACAATTTGTGTTTACATTCAACCGCATATCCCACTTTCAACATCTTCTTAAACTCGTTAGATATGACCATTGCTTGTAAATCGACTTTATGGTCATACAAACTTTTCAATGCAATGAACGCGGTACCAAAACGAGTAGCACCTGGATGGATGCTTTTTGTCCAACCCTGTCTTTTTCTTAACCAATTCAAGGGCCACTTATGATTATAAATAAAAACAGTAACCCTGGATGCAAGAGTGACCAAACTTTTGACGTTATCCAATTCCGAAACATCCTTTAACACAAGATTAAGACAATGTGCGGCACATGGAGACCAAGTAATAGAAGTATATCTTTCACATAACTTACTACCATCAAGTTTGTAGTTAGCAGCATTGTCAGTAACAAATTTGAACCACATTCTTTTCTCCTAACATTTCAACAATCTCAGCAAACAAATTACACAAATTTGAAGCATTACTCTCTATATCGGATGCATCAACAGATTTAAGAAATGATATCCCTTTCGAACAATAAACTAAGAAATTAACCAAATGTGGTTGCCTAATATCCCTCCACCCATCACTCATAATCGTGCAACCACTTTCAATCCATTGACTTCTATACGAATCAATTAACAGAGAAACAGACTTCTTTGCATCTGTCAATAAATTGACCCTCAAAGCATGATAATTAGGTGCTTTGTATCCATGACCAATACTTGCTATTTTATCTACCATATGTTGAAAATAAGGAGAGTTGCAAGCATTCATAGGTACACATGCATCATAGAACCACATAGCAATAGCTAAATCGACATCATGTAGTTTTTCCTTACTTTGCATGGCAGATTTAATAGTGGGTTGATAAGGATTATTTATACCTTTTGTAAAAAAAGGATGAAGACTTGATGTAGCTTTCCGTTTTCCCTCTTTAACAGATCGTGCTTTGACATTTCGCAATTGTGTTTCCTCCGTATCGTCATCTGAGATAGTAATACCACCACTATCCTTATCTGTTTCAAAATACCTTGCATAGTAAAATGAACTTTCGGAGTTACCTTTTTACAAGATACAACCTCACCGGTAACACCGACAAGATGTTTCTTAAATCTATTTATCCCACCACCTTTGAACATTTTTTGACAAAAACTACATATGTATGCTTTGCTTCCTTTTTCATCAACGACTATAGTTGCATAATCCCATGCTTTATCCGTCTTCATTCTTACATTTGATTGAATGGAAGAATGAGATTGAGATTGTGCTCTCATCGGTTCTTTGTCTCTAGGTTCCATATGGACCTGAAAATATCCATTGACCATTTAAAACAAAAATATTAATGAATACATTGAGCTACCATTTGAAGTAGACACATAAATACATAATCTGTAAGTGGTAGACACATAGACACTTAAATACATAATCTATAAGTGGTAGACACATAGACAAAGTGTTTTGCTATGTATGAGATTTCCCATTTGAGCTACCAAGTGAACCTTTTCAAGATACAATCTTTCCTATAACCTGTAAGTGGTAAGAACACACACATGGTAATAATCGATGGTAGGAATCAAACTCCAATAATCTGTAAGTGGTAAGAACACATATGGTAGGAATCGAAGAACCATTAACACGTTTCTATTAAAGTTTAAACAACCGTTAACCCACTGATTAAAGTTTAAACAACCATTAACCCCTTGTTCTAATGGAATCGATTGAAGCTGTATGTTAAGTCTGATTTTATAGTAATCATTGTATTTATAGGGCTTGGTCAATTACTGTGTCTAATGTCTAATTCTGTGTTGTATTGTCCAAGGGTATTTAAGTCCCTTTGGTCTTGTTCCTTGTAAGAACTTCAAGCCTCATTTAATACACTCTCTGTTTTGCGCTCCAAAGCTCTCTCTCTCTCTACTTTCTCTCTCTATTGATTCAGTGATTCTTGGACTCACAATTGGTATCATAGCCGATCTGAATCTTGAGAGGATTGAGAGATTTTTTTTTGTTCCTGAATTTGTTGAATTAATCGAAAAGTTGATCGATTTTCTTGAATTTTTCAAGAAAATCTCGTTTTCTTGATTTTTCATCAAATTTGGACTGTTTTTAGGTCGAATTGTGTTGTAATTTGTTTCTGTGAACTCGTTTTTGATAGGAGAACATAATTGTTTCATATAGTTTTGCATGAAAATCAAGTTTTGATCTTCGTTTTTAAATTTTAAAGATTTTCTGGAAAACCCGTTTGATAAGCCAAGATCACAAGATCTGTAGAGAGAGAATCTAGAGAGAGAAAAGTGCGCTTGAATGTAACAGTAACTTGTATTTAAAAATGTGTAAAGTTCTTACAAACAAATAAGCCAAGGGGACTTAAATACCCCAAGGCACTAACAAGACAGAAAAGAACTAAAAGTACTGAAAGATAAAGGAAATAAATACAATGATTACTATAAAATCAGATCTAACAATCTCCCCCTTAGTAATCATTGGCGCCGAGGTCTTCAAAAAAAACAATCTTCAAAAACAGCATTGACCATCTAGGCGACTTTGAAGGATCATTGACGATCTTCTCGTTGACGTAGTCTGTTCAGCCCAACTAACACTTCCAAACGTCGCAGAGTTGAACGGAGATTCAGTCTATCTTGAATAGTGACCAAAGTTCTACGGATCAGACGAATTTCATCATTTTCAAAAAGATATGACTCTCTTCTTGTTTCCAAAAACTTTCTTCTAGCTTCTTGTAGACGATGCTCCAACTGAAGTTTGATCACCTTTAGAGTTCCATCAGAGTAATGTTCAATCTCATCAAATCGTAGAAAGCATTTTTCACTTGAGCTGTTCTTATATACTACTCCGTATGGATCTTCGATAATGGTGAATAACGGATAAGACTCTAGATTCTGCAAACTCTGGTTCGGCCTTTCAAGATTAACTACAGGCTGATAGCTTTCGACGACCATCTGGAAGTCAAAAACTCGATAAAATCGAATCTGTCGTCGAATGAACCGTTTAATAACAAAAAGAGTTTCAGAAACATCCTGAGTCCGGTGATAAAGATTCCTGAAGTGATCATATAAGAATTCAACATCATCAATTGAAAGATCAGTGAAATCAGCCTCTGAAAAGTTGTACCGCTTGCAGTCTCTTCTTTCCACTTCAAGGTCTGGATACCAGATGTTCAGAAATATTAAATGTGACACTGAGAACTCGAACTATTAGATGAGGAGAAGAAACGGTGTTATTCCTTTTGCGCTGGCACTTGATAAACGCTAAGTATTCATGCTGATAAGCTTCTGATTCTTTCTCTACTCCAAGTATGGCATATATATTGATTGTCCTTCTTCTTGAAACAAAGATGTTGTTTTGGATATCTTCAAGAAAAGCTGTTCTGAGTCTAGAATCCATATATCTCTGCTGTAGATTTCTCTGCCTTTACTGCCTAGGTAAAGCTTTGTTGGTCCCGAAGGTGCTTAACAAGTTTGTAGAAGGGGGGGGGGTTGAATACAAACACAGAAATTAAAGTTTAATAAATTGTTTATTGATAAATCAAAATACAATTTACAAGTTTGTTGCGGAATAAGATTAAGACAGACTCAATCTAAACAAACTTAAGAAACACTAAGATGGTTGCATAAGAAATTCAGAGAATGGGGGATTTTTAGAGAGATAGAAAACAAGGGTTTCTATTATGGAGTTCAAGGATTGAGCACACCTTCAGATGAAGGGGTGAGCTTCCTATTTATACCCTATGCATTAAATGCATGGCAGGGTACTTTACACGTGGCATTCATAGATTGGCTTTGGGAGTCTTACTTTTGGAGACATGCTTTTGGCCGCTTTATGAACAGTGTAGTTGACAGAGTTGTTGTACGATTTGTAGCAGAGACTTGTCCGTTCTGACACATCGTACTGGTTGTGCAAGGTAAGACAAAAGAAAACTTGAGGCATAAGCTTTGTGATCGTTGATCGCTGAGTATCTCTTCTTCCAGAGTTAAAGAAGTTCAGCTATCGCTGAAGCTTTTCCTCAGGCTTCTTCGCGTAAGTAGATTCGTCTGGTCTTCGCTGATATCCGCATCAGGTCATTAGTAGACTTATCTATTGTTCAGTGGCTTTGTCTTCGATTCAGCTATGAACTATGTTGACGCGAGACTTGTCTTCAGGGATTACGTTAACTGTGTTACATGGGAAACGATCAGCGATGACTGAACAGACTCAGTTTGATTGCTGAAAGTGAAACACATACATATTAAATGTTTACAGAAAGGTCATCAGCGATAACTGATCAGACTAAGTCTGATCGCTGATGATGAAACACTAATACATATAATAACGTAATTTTCACTAAGTATAAAAGAGGGTCGTTATCAAATCACTGAGAGAGTTTGGATCAACAATCTCCCCCTATTTGATAATGACAAAGTAACAAAAGAAAATTACTTTGATTCAAAATATAGGAATAAAAAGGACTCATAGAATGCATGTCCCAATTACTATTTTGAGGGATCTTTTACAGTACTGATGGGGTTAAGTACATCACTGCGATTTTCATTTAATTCAGGGATAGAATTACAAGATATGAAAAACATAAGTACAAGTGAGTAACTAACTACTGTAAGTATAACTAACAAATTACAGAGAAGGAAACTAATCTATTAGCTATTAAAAGAAGATTTAGGAGGATTGATCATATACTCAGGTATTTCTTCTCCTTTCTGTCTTCGTTCCAAAGATTCTTGACTTATAATTTCTTTAATTTCTTCAGCAGCAGGGAAGAAGTCACACCATAAGCATAAGAGATCCTTGAGATGATTCAGAGGACAGATAGGAATCTCAGAGATTCTTTGAAATCTGAGTTCCTCATCATCATCTCTGAAGAATATTCCATAAGGATTGTCAATTACTTGACCAGCTTGGAAAGGACCACCAGGAGGCAGAGATAAGTCCAGAACTGAAAGATCAGGAGGAGGACCAAACAGTGCATCTCTTGAAAATTTGATAGAAGTTTCATTCCTGATGATGGCGACATCTTCAGAGGAGGAGGACCCAATTTTTCTCTTGAGTTTCAAAGATTTGGGAGGAAGAGGAGATGGCAGCTTTAGTACAGAAACGACTCTATTTATGAGGGCTTCAAGAAGTCCTTCAACGTAGCCTCTGTATGTAGATTTGGATTTCTTCAGCGCATCCCAGAACTCTAACCATTCCGTAAATCCGAAGCTCTCAAGTTTTGATACGTACATTGCTTTTTGGGTTCCATCCTCTCTGGTAATCTCCATGGTCACTGAGAGTTGATTTTTCTTCTTGCGACCAGAGATAGTCACGGCTGATATTGGAAGAAGATCAGAACGATAATCCATCTTTTGTTTGCACCATTCGATAGACTTATCGTTGATCTCTTGTTCTTTGGAGCGTTCCTCTTCAATTTCTTTCAGTAGTGCAGCTTGAACTTCCACAGGTTTGCTTTTCAGCTTTTTGTCCTTGACTTGAGAAGATTGAATCTTTAAAGCGAGTTGGGCATCTCGTTTGCATTCAGCGATCAGCTTCTCAGCTTTGGCAGATTCTTCTCTTTCGGCTTCAGTGAGGAAGTCGAACTCTGTGGATGTTTGAAGAGGGATTTTCAGCCGTTGACTTTCTAGTTGAGCGATCATTTCAACTCTTTTCTTCACCACTTCCTCTGACCAATGAGATGGTCGAGAGGGCCTTCCTGGATGGACCAGGGAATCTTCTTCTTCTTCTTCTTCATCAATCTCAGCGATAGAGATTGGGATTATTTCTTCAGCGATAGAAGCTGGAATTATTTGTAGTTCAGAACCCTTAAGCAGGGGTGAGAACTGTCTGGATAGAAAAAGAGGGAAAGAAGGGATAAGTGTATTTTTAGAACGAGAGAGATAAAGGCTAGAAAGAAATAGGGGTTTGGAAAGAGTAGGAGAGTGGTACAATTGAAAGACATACCTGAGAAGGATGTTCCCCCTCAGATTGTGATCCAGTCCTCAAGCATTCTTCAGCGATCGGTTGCTTGTCTTTGCTTTGCGAAGGAACACTTGAAGATGTATCACCTCTCACCCCTGTTTTGACAACCTCTTGCGAAGTTGTCCCTGATGCGACGTTCGGCTTAGAGAACCACATAGATTGGTCTTCATCGTCGTCGTCGTCATCGGAGGGCTGATCCTTTTCTTGATCATCAAGATCTAGATCATCTTCCTCTTCATCGTCTTCTTCCTCATCCTCTTCAAAGAGAATAGAGTGAATTGATGAGGATTCTTTTGCCTTCTCCCCCTCAGATTGAGAGGGAGGTTCTCTTGGAGTCTTAGCTTCCCCAGCAGCAGCAATAGAAGTTTCTTCAGTTTTCTCCCCCACTTTGTCATTATCAGCGGTAGGGGATTGTTCAGCTGCTGGAGTAGCTGTTGAAGCTTTTAGCACTTGAACGTCAGCCTCCAGACGCTTAATCCGGTCTTCAACCGCAGGGATGTCGCACGTGGCATCATGAATGAATTCCACAGCGATGTTTAGGTTGGTACGATCATCTTCAGTGAAGGAGGGAGGCAGCGCTGGAGCTGGTGCATTCACTTTCTATAGAATTTGCTGAAGAAGGGACGTGCAGAGGTCAACCTTTGAAGAGAGACCCTGAACTTCAGCGGTAAGAGACTCAAATCGCCCTTGAAAGAGTCGAGAGGACTCTCTGAGTTGGACGACTTGTTCTTCAACAGCTGAAAGTTGGGAGTTCTCAGCTTTAGATGAGCAAGTGGCGGTCAACTTCTTCAGCTCCTCACCAGCCTGATTGACGGCGCTGGTGGTTTCATTGATGGTGTTGGTGAGTGCGTCCACCTTTTCTCCCAGACTGTTGACATGCGTGTCAACAGACGCCAAGCTAGGACCTGAAAATAATGTTAGTTCAGATATGGGCTTATTTGGAGAGGGGGGGAGAGAAGTGTTTAGGATTATAGGTGTACCTGACGTATCAAACATTTTGTAGAACTGCATAGATTCCTCAAAAGTTTGATGCTCAGGTCCTATAGGGAAAGAAGAGGTAGCGGGTTCAGAGACCAAATGAGGAGAAAAAGGAAGAGTTTTGGGGATAGAAGTAGGGATGGGGTTAATCTCAGTGAATGAGATAGTGGGTGGGGTTATTGATGATGTGATAGCGAGTGAGATCGCTGACACGGCAGTATGAGTGACTGCTGAAGTTGTGGAGGAAAGACCCACAAATGCATCTAAGGTAGCTTGTTGAGAAGCTCCCTCAGGTATAGTACTAGAGGGTGTACTTTCCTTAGTCTTTTTGGCCTTTTTGGAAGGACCAATCGGACTAGCTGATGGTCGTTTGGAAGTAGTGGTAGCGACAGGGATAGCAGACAAAGGAACCGTCTGCGTGGTCGCTGAAGATGAAGAAGAATGGAGAGAGAGACGAGAGCGAAGGAGAGAGATACTTACCTCGTCGGCGAGTGGCTTGACCTCCAGTGATCGTTGACCTACCCTGGCAAAGGTGCCATCATCTTTGGTGGGATAGGTGTTGGGATAGAGGAACTTGATATACGTACATATGAAACGTACGTACGAGATCTTGGGATCTCGTTCAGGCTTCTCTAATCTCGACCTCAAATCTTCAAAGATTGTTGTGGCGTAGTCAAAGTTTTGACCAGCGATAACGGAGTAGGCCATCTGCAGTTGTGTTTTGCTGGCTTGATCCAGCGAACCACTCTTCCCACTCATGCACTGAATTATGTGCGAGAAGATAAAGTTCAGTTGTGATGGCATCTGAGCTTTTAGGATCTTGGTGAGCTTCTTGTTGGGAATAGAAGATCTTGGTTTGTTTTCCCAACAATAGCCCATTGCGTCCAGGAATGATATCAGCTGATCATCAGTGGGGAGTGCGTCGAACCCACTCTTTGGTTTGTCAGGGAATCTTAAAGATTTCCTGAGGCTAAGAGCGGTCATGCTCCCTGGCCCCAATTCCGTGCTGAACGAGATAGCAGGGACTCGTTCACCTTTCCTGTTGGTGAGTTCAGTTGCATCAGCAGTGAACCAAAACTGCTGGAGTAGAGTCTTGGAGGGCTTAGGATCCACAGTGATCGCGTAAGCTATGCATGACTGCTTGAGGAATTCAGCAGCTTCCACCAGATGTGGGTATTTATCAGCTTTGAACTCGAGTCTGGCCAAATGATTACATTTAGTAATCTCAACTTCAGTGAGAGCGAATCGTACATGCTTGGAAGCAACGATTGAAGACTGTGTCATTTCTGTTATGGAAAGAGGCATAATAGAAGAAATGATTTAGATTAAAAATAATATGATTACCAGTTTCCATAGAAGAAGGGAAACTGGAAAACTATCAAGTTATTTTTAGGAGAAAAATAGTGTTCTGGGTAGAAAGAATGAAGAACACTTTAAAACCAAAAGGTTTTTATTGAAAAACATAAAATCAGAAAGAATGATCTTTAGTTTTTGAAAAAAAACGTTTTATAAAATCCATAGAAAACGAGTAGGATTTTAAAAAGAATAAAAAGCATACGAACAAAGCATATAAACATGAAATAAACCTGTGTATCTTGAAGAAAAAGAGTTGCAGATTCAATATTCTGGGTTTACTTGCTTGAGTGTTCTTGAGAGAATGGTTCTTGCTTTGAGAGTTTTGAAAGCGTAAACCGTATAAAGGAGAGAAGAATTCCTTTTATACGAAGAGAGAGAAGAGAGAGAATGAAGCGGGAAAAGAAAGGATCATCATGACATTGACACGTTCCACGAAGTTGATTGGATAGAAGGGCAACGGACGAACGTGTCAGAAAAGGCATGTCGTGGATTGTCGGTTCAAATGACGTCATAGAAGAGAGAGACTGTACATTTGTCCGTTTTGAAATGATCACTGAAGAAAAGTCAATGATAGATTTTTCTTTTTAAAAGTATCCCTGATAGTAAAGATAGGGATAGATTTTCCTTTTAAAGGATCACTGACTAGAAATATCAGTGATTAATGTATTTTTCAAAAAGCTTTTAATCATTTGAATAAAGTTCAGTGATTAAAGTTTATATTTTGAAGAAAAACATCTTTGAGGGAAAGGAGAGAACATACCTGAGAGTCAGAATGTTTATCAGAGAGAATGATCAGGGGAACTTTTGATTATTGACACAATACATGAACGCTGAAGAATTATTCTTCGAGGTTCAGCATTCCAAGCTCACTGATGAGAAAGTTGAATCTTGTCTCATCAAGAGGTTTGGTGAATATATCAGCAAGCTGAAAGTCAGTAGGGATAAAGTGAAGTTCAATATCACCATTCATCACATGATCTCTGATAAAGTGATATCTGATCTCTATGTGTTTTGTCTTTGAATGTAGCACTGGATTATTTGCTATAGCGATAGCACTAGTGCTGTCGCAATAGATAGGAATCTTTGACAACTGAAGGTCATAATCTAATAGTTGATTTCTCATCCACAAGATTTGAGAACAACAGCTTCCAGCGGCTACGTATTCAGCTTCAGCTGTGGAAGTGGACACAGAATTTTGCTTCTTGCTTGTCCAGCTTACCAGCTTTCCTCCCAAGAGTTGACATCCACCAGTGGTACTCTTTCTGTCAAGTTTACAGCTTGCAAAATCACTATCAGAATAACCAGTTAGATCGAACCCTGAGTCTTTGGGATACCAAAGATCGAGGTTAGGAGTTCCTTTCAGATATCTGAAAATTCGCTTTACAGCGATCAGATGGGATTCCTTGGGTTCAGATTGATAGCGTGCACATAAACAAGTAGAGTACATGATGTCAGGTCGGCTTGCTGTAAGATACAACAATGAGCCTATCATTCCTCTATAGGCAGTGACATTAACAGGTTTTCTAGATGGATCCTTGTTAAGTGTCAGCGGTGGTGCCATAGGAGTTTTCATCGCTGAAGTTTGTGTGAGATCAAACTTCTTTAGCATATCTTTAACATACTTACCTTGGCAGATAAAGTTTACAAAGAGACAGATATTACCTGAGCTTCGTCGTGTCTGAATACCTGCATCTGGATCACCGAGAATTTGATCTATTGGGTGATCTCTTGTTCATCGCTGAGCAGGAGCATGATCGCTTAACTCAGAGGTTGGATCAACAATTGGGATGTTTACTGATGAGGACATTTGAGGTTCATCAGCAATTAACTGTTGAGTAGGTTCACTAGAGAGGTTTCCAGACGAAGGCAGATTTGATGGTGGTAATGTGTTTAGAGGTTCAGCTGAAACCCATGAGGTGGATTCAACGGTGGGAGGTATGATACTTGGTTCTTCATCAGCAGCTGGAGTTTCAGTGTGCTGATGGTTTGAGAAAGGTTCAGTTTCTCTATAGTGAGAGATAATCCAAGTATTCAGTTCTTCATTGTCAGCGATTGGTTTAGAGTTCGCTGAGCGCGTTTCATCAAACGTGACATGAATGGTTTCTTCTACGGTTTGTCTTCTCTTGTTGAAAACTCTGTAGGCTTTGGAGATGGAGGAATATCCTAAAAATATTCCATCATCGGCTTTTGGGTCGAACTTTCCAAGTTGATCTTTGTTGTTTAAGATAAAGCACTGACAACCAAAGATATGAAGAAAGCTGATAGAAGGCTTCCTTCCAAGAAAGAGTTCATAAGCTGTCTTCCCGAATCGCTTTATTATCAGCGATCTGTTTTGAGTAAAACATGCAGTGTTTACAGCTTCTGCCCAAAATTGAGTAGGGAGGTGAGAATCGCTGAGCATTGATCTAGCAGCTTCTATGATCGTTCTGTTTCTTCTTTCAGCGACTCCATTTTGCTGAGGTGTTCTTACTGAAGAGAAGTTGTGAGAGATTCCTTTGTTCTCAAAGAAATTGTCCAGGGAACTATTTTTTAATTCAGTTCCATGATCACTTCTTATTGATCGAACAGTAAGATTATTCAGCACTTCCATCTTTTTGACAAAAGATATTAGTTCTTCTGGAGTATCATTCTTACAGCGAAGAAAAATAACCCAGGTGTAGCGAGAATATTCATCTACAATGACAAGCGTATATTTCTTTCCAGCTATTGATTGGATGTTGACAGGGCCAAATAGATCCATATGCAAGAGCTGAAGAGGACTTGTTACTGAGGAAACTTGTTTCGACTTGAAACTAGCTTTTGTTTGTTTTCCTTTTTCACATGCTGAGCAGAGAGATTCTTTAGCATATGAGTGCTGAGGAAGACCAGAAACCAGTTCCTTAGATGAGAGAGAATTCAGGGTTTTGAAGTTTAGATGAGAGAGCCTTTTATGCCATAGCCAGTTGACATCAGAAGAGGCCTTAGAGAGAAAACATAAGTTATCAGTGATAGTAGAGTCCATATCTATTACATAGACATTTTCTCTTCTATAACCACTGAGAGCAAGTTTTCCTTTTTCATCTACCACTGAACATGCTTTCTTAGAAAAGCGAACTTCGTAGTCTTTGTCACATAGCTGACTGATGCTTAGAAGATTGTGCTTCAGTCCATCTACATAAGCGACTCTTTGAAAGGTAGTTGTCCCATTGCTGAGGACACCAAACCCTCGGGTAAATCCTTTTCCGTTTCCACCAAAGGTAACAGAGGGGCCTTTCTCTTCCTTGTATTCAGTGAGCAGGTCTTTTTGTCCAGTCATATGACGAGAACATCCACTATCGAGATACCAGATGCCCTTTGATCCCTGCATACATAAGGAAGATTAAGCGTTGTTTGGTACCCACTTTTCAATGGGTCCTTCAGAGTTAGTGGATAAGGAAGATTCAGCAGTCTTCACCGCTGATGAAGATTCAGCTTCAGTGGTAATCTTCACTTTGGTTAATTTCTTAACCTTAGTGGTATTTTTCACTTTGGTGACTTTATTTGCCTTAGAGGCATTTTTCTTCACTTTGGCTGTTTTATCAGCTTCGGTGGTATTTGGACACTTGCTCGCAATATGGTCAGTAAATCCACAGTGATAACATTTTCTATATCTGATGGTGGTTTTATAACCAAAAGGTTTTGAAAACTTAAGATGAGCAGGTCCAGCTCCAAGAATGCCTTTAGCACGAGATCTGGGAGGAATTTTTATTTCTTCAGGTCTCACGGGCTTTAGATCAACCTTCAGCTTTGGAGGACAGATATCAAAGATTTCTGTCACTGAGCTAGAAGGTTTATCCACTGAAGGTTTGGAAGGAACTTTCAGTTTGGTTTTCTTGGAAGCCTTCTGAGGAGGAAGAATAGACTTTCCTTTATTTGCAGACTTAGATCTTGCAGATATCTCCTCAGGGATGGGATTTGAAGAAGAACAGGGATAGAATTGATTATAAGAAGTGTCAAAGAAAGATGTGACAAAAGTTCCAAACTTAAGCGAGGAACATTCTTCTTTAGGATCATCCTGTGGTGTCCAAAAACCAAGACCAGTTCTATCACTTTCAGGAGTTTGAGCATTTATTATCTCAGAGATTTTTGTTGATGATTTGCACCATTTTTCAACATGAGCCTTTTCTGCTTTTAGAGCAGCGATGGCTTGTTCGCGTTCAATGCTGATGATTTCATTTATAATGACTTGGTCTTTCAGCTTTTCTTCTAAAAGATTTAGTTCACTGATCTTTTCATGACATTTCTCTAGCTCTTGTGTTAAATAAACATTTTTATTTTCAGCTTGAGTTTTGTCATTTAGAGCATTATAAAGGTCAATCGTCAGCACATCAACAGCGCGACTTCTCTCAGCTTCAGGCAGAGAGGGATTTGTTGAGATAGATACCTGAGATGATATGTAGCTCATAGAAGGTTCAGATGGTTCTTCTACTTCTTCTTTAATCTCAGCCATGAGGCAAAGATTAGCGACTTCTTCTTCATCAGAAGATGATTCTTCTGATTCAGCCCAGTCATGTTCTTCAGCGATGAGACCTTTACCTTTTCGCTGATAGCTTTTCAGCTTTTGATATTTGTTCTTCAGCTTATGGTATTTGTCATCACTGGATCTTCTTGAGGTAGAAGGTTTGAAGACCTTTTTCGACCTGCACTCACTAGCAAAATGTCCAATTTTTTCGCAGTTATAGCAAGTGGCTGTAGCCTTATCAACCGGAGTTGATTTTGGCTTTTCAGTAAGAGAGAGAGGTTTACTTCTTCGGAAGTTACTCTTTCTTGCAAATCTCTTAAAAGAGTTTGTCAAGAGTGCTAAGGACTCATTAAACTCTGAAAGATCAGGGTCTGATAAATCCTCAAATTCAGAATCTAACTCAGTGATGGTGAGAGTAGATCGCTGGGATGGAATTATCTCTGATGAGACTAAAGCAACAGCAGTGCTTTTGGAGTCTTTAGAATCTTTTACAAGATTCTTCTTCAGGAGATTAGATTGCTCATAGTTGAGCAATATTCCATACAGAGTGCTTAGAGAGAGAGTATGTAAGTCTTTTGTCAGCTTAAGACATATTGAATAACTGTCCCAGCTTTCAGGAAGACTTTCCAAGAATTTTGTTAGGACCTCAGAATTAGAATAGGTCCTTCCAACAGTTCTTAGGTCAATGATCAGGCAGTTAAACCGCTGATGAATGTCAGAAAGAGATTCATTCTTACCAGCGATAAAACTTTCATACTATCTTACCAAGTTAATCTTTCGGGTCTCTTGGATTTCAGTGGTGCCCTCATATTGAACACATATGGTTTCCCACATTTCTTTAGAAGTTTTTAGATGCATGATGGAATGGAAAACTTCATCAGGCAGAGCCATTGATATAATGGTCTTTGTTCTTGCATCTATGCCTACCTTCTTTTTATCTTCATCACTCCACTGTCTTATTTCCTTAATGACATATCGTTCAGGGACAGCTTCAGTGGTGGCAGTAGCGGGAACCGCAGCTATAATTCTAACAGGTTCATAGGGTCCGTTTTCTATATATTCAGGTATAGTAGGATCCGCACCTTCAAGAAATAGCATCATTCGATTTTTCCATAGAGAAAAGTTATCTCTGCTAAATCGAGGAGGTTTAGAAAGTGAACCATTATCATAGTAGTTTGTGTTTGTGTTTAGTGCCATTTTAGAATAGCAAGAAATAGTATACAGCAAGATCTTGTTTATTAGATTAAACAAACTGCTCTGATACCACTTGTTGGTCCCGAAGGTGCTTAACAAGTTTGTAGAAGGGGGGGGGGGGGTTGAATACAAACACAGAAATTAAAGTTTAATAAATTGTTTATTGATAAATCAAAATACAATTTACAAGTTTGTTGCGGAATAAGATTAAGACAGACTCAATCTAAACAAACTTAAGAAACACTAAGATGGTTGCACAAGAAATTCAGAGAATGGGGGATTTTTAGAGAGATAGAAAACAAGGGTTTCTATTATGGAGTTCAAGGATTGAGCACACCTTCAGATGAAGGGGTGAGCTTCCTATTTATACCCTATGCATTAAATGCATGGCAGGGTACTTTACACGTGGCATTCATAGATTGGCTTTGGGAGTCTTACTTTCGGAGACATGCTTTTGGCCGCTTTATGAACAGTGTAGTTGACAGAGTTGTTGTACGATTTGTAGCAGAGACTTGTCCGTTCTGACACATCGTACTGGTTGTGCAAGGTAAGACAAAAGAAAACTTGAGGCATAAGCTTTGTGATCGTTGATCGCTGAGTATCTCTTCTTCCAGAGTTAAAGAAGTTCAGCTATCGCTGAAGCTTTTCCTCAGGCTTCTTCGCGTAAGTAGATTCGTCTGGTCTTCGCTGATATCCGCATCAGGTCATTAGTAGACTTATCTATTGTTCAGTGGCTTTGTCTTTGATTCAGCTATGAACTATGTTGACGCGAGACTTGTTTTCAGGGATTACGTTAACTGTGTTACATGGGAAACGATCAGCGATGACTGAACAGACTCAGTTTGATTGCTGAAAGTGAAACACATACATATTAAATGTTTACAGAAAGGTCATCAGCGATAACTGATCAGACTAAGTCTGATCGCTGATGATGAAACACTAATACATATAATAACGTAATTTTCACTAAGTATAAAAGAGGGTCGTTATCAAATCACTGAGAGAGTTTGGATCAACAAGCTTCTCCTTCTTCTAGAAGAGATGGAGGAATTACCGGTTCGGAGGAAGGAATATCTGTTTGTGCTTTAGATGACTGACCAACTTCAAATGCACTTGACGGAATATTGGTTGTCGGAGCAGAACTAGATACTGGAATAGATGAAGGTTGATCATCTTCTGGAATCTCACCTTGACTTGGAAGATCACCATATAGCAATTCAGCCTCTTTTGTATCTGATGCATCCATGAAAACAGTATCATCCTCTGTATCTGATAGAATGATGATATTGTTGCAATCTTCTTCTTTAACTTGAGCAACTTTCTCAAATCTAACTTCTTCATCATCATCTGAAGTTATCTCTATGAAGTTCGCGAAGAAAGATCTCATGTCATTTGCTGCTTCCGACTCTTCAACTTCATAAGCTCTACCTGAGACATCTGGATCCACATACACTACAATTTGCATATTATTAATATTTGCTTCAGACATATTAAATTCATTATGCAAAGCAGTTACATTAGCATTGTCAACCATGACATTCACTAAATCTTGGATACTGCAATCTTGAACTGTATCAGCAGTCTTTTCTCTATCTCCAGCCATTTCTTTTTAAACAACTTCTCGTGCTTCAGAAGACCCTTCTGTTCTTTGTGTCTTTGCCATCTCCCCCTCATGGCCTTGATGATCGGGATCATCTTGGTTATGTCTGCGTTTAAGAGACGGGCCAGCCTCAGTCCTGCATGATTGCTCTAGATGATAAATCTTGTTAGATAGATCAGAGAAAGCTTGTGACATAAAAGAACGAAGATCAGATAAACTAGATCTAACTTTTGATCTGAATTCCTGAAATTCATGAGATAAAGCATTAACGCGATCAGAATCGGAAGAGGAAGAAACTGGAGGCGGCGTTGGCTGGAAGTTCCTCAGCAGGGAGATCAAATCTTGATCTTGATGTTGTGGCGGAGACATAGATAGAAGACGCGCATAAAGAAGATCAGATAGCTCAGAAATCGGAACATCATGAATAGAAGCCCTGGAAATCCCCGCAGACTGAGTGAATAATGACGGAAAAGGAAGAGATACAATCGGTGATGTAGATGAAGACACGACAGAAGAAGGTTCCCGAAGAATCACCCCTGAAGGACGACGGAAGGGAATCTCAGGAGGAAGAACCGAAGTATCTATCTCTGGCATTTTCCCTTTGAAAAACGACTTCAACTTGTTAATATCTTCTTCTTTTTGAACATCCACCCTTTCTGAGGAACTGACGAATTACCTCATTCAGAGTTGTAAATTTCTCAGAAGAAACACGTGCAGGAACCATAGAAAGCTCAACATCAGAGATAGTGGTAGCAGTAACATCATCAGTAAAAGAAGCAAGATCTTGACTCTGTGTTTGAGTGGAGGTTTGAACAAATGAGATATCCAGTTCATCAACGTTTAAACGGGCAGCAGAGGGATCAATAGACACCGATTCATCTTCTGAAACATCTTCTGAGACAACAACCACTTCCGGTGTTCTTATTTTCCGTTCAGACACTTTCATGTTGGGTTGATCGGCATCATCATCACCATCGTCTGAATCACTTGTTGTATTTTCATCATCATCAAAAAGATCAGCATTTGTTGCATCATCATTAGCAACTCCAGTTTCATCAGGATTGGCATCTTCTCCAATATCAGCAGTAACAGTAGTGGCTTCAGCTTCGATAGCAGCAATGACAGATTCCACTTGATGAGTAGCAACATCTTGTGGTGCTGCAGAAAGATCAACATCTGTCTCTAGAGTAGTTGCAACCGCAGTAACTATATCCTGAGAAGTTGCTTCAACTTGCTTTTCATGAGAAGTTCCAGCTGGAGTGCCATGAGAAGGTTCTTCCTGTTCAGCCTCTTCAAATTCATTTTCTAAACAATAATCGATGACACTGTCATTGGTCATGTCAGCATAATTGGCAATAAGACCATAAGGAATGGTCATAGAAAAAGTGAATGACTTCTTCTGTTTCTGAAGATAAAGCATCTCAGAAACCTTAACTTGCGGCCAAGATAATCTACGTGGAATGGCTGGATTGCTTCGAAACATGCTTCTAATAATCAGCTTGAGAAACCTGATAAAAGGAATGAACTTTCGTCGCTTGTTGGTTAACTTGTCTTTCACTACTTCAGAGAGCTCGGTCCAGAAAATAATCGTATAGTCGACATGCAGGTCATAGACTACTGCATGGAACAGTCGAAGATAGTGAAGACTAGAACTATCCGTGCCGGTATGTTTAGAAGTTAAGCACCTGTTGATGACTGAAAATAAAGAATACCAGACAGGAGGAAGATTAGACTTGTCAAAGTCTACAACCTTTTCCAGTGAACCAACATAGCCTAGTCGCTTGATGCCCTCAAAAACTTCCTCTTCGGATGGAAAGTTATCATACGTTGTCCTTCCAAGTCTAGAAGTAGGCTCAGGAAGATCAAGAATCAACCGTAAACGCTTATAAGAAAGATATGAATCAAATTGATCAATTTTGAGATCAAATCGATGAGGACGTGCCAGTTCGTTCTTAGTGATGGTGTGCTAAACTTGCTGAACATAGACTTCCGGAACATCAGCAACTGAACAGAGAGCTTGAGAGAGCGAATGTCCACGAAGAATGGAGAGTATGACAGGATGAATCTTGATGCGATCAAAGTCAACAAAGTAGTTGTTACGCTTATAAGGCATGTACATGATGTTAGGGAACACATCATTTGGAGTTCGCCTGGATATAGAAAGATCAGCCCCAACAGACGGGACAGACGTCATAGGTGTATCATGAGATGCCTGATCAGCTGGATCCTGAAGAACGACATTCTCGTCTTGAATCATTGGATCAGTATTTGTTCGAGAAGTCATGATAACCTGAAACACAAAAAAAAAAAAAAACAGTTAAACATTTAACAGAAAACACAAAAAAAAAATATTCCAAGTATGGTTTGCGTGTCTTGAAGGGAACGCATAGTAAGGAATGCGTGTCCTGAAGGGAACGCATAGGAAGGAATGCGTGTCCTTAATGGAACGCAAAGCATACATTGAAGCAACGAAACACTCAAAGAGTTTGCGTGTCACTAAGGAGACGCAAGATAGACTTTGCGTGTTCTTAGTGAGACGTAAACTACACAAAGTAAACAAAACAAACTAGAGGAATGCGGGTTATGGGTGAAACGCACAGTTCACTATGCGGGTCTAAAGGGACACGTAAAGCGCACTTTGCGTTTCTTGTTAGAAACGCACAGTATACTTTACGGGTCTAGTAAGACACGCAAAGAACACTTTGCGGTTCTAACAGGACACGCAAAGTAGCCTTTGCGGGTCTCAAAGACTTGAACACAAAACCCTAGAACTCGTTTGTTCAAACCCGAAAACCCCAAAACACTAATTCTAAGCACAAAACAACGAATTTAAACCAAAATAAAACATACTTGAGTGTCGATTATAAGGTCTAAACTAAACCCAATACGCAAATCGATCAAAATCAACTCGAATCTGAGTTTTTAGAAATCGATGAACAGTGAAATAAAACGCAAGTCAGTAGAAATACACAGTAAGAAACCAAAAAAAAAATGAAATCAAAACAAAGTAAAGGAACACTAATTAAACTACAAACATATAACGAAAATACAAAAACATACCTGAAATTCCAAAGCCAGAATCTGAAATGAATCAGATGAGAATGCAAGAAGAAAACGCAGAGAGAATGGAGGGAAGAGGAATATTCAAACAAGTTCAAAGGGAATAAAGAAAAGAAAATACACACTCTTACTTCTATATATTCTAAAAACAAAAAAACACTTAAAAAAAATAACTATTAGAAAATTACCTGATAAACCCTCATTCACTCCCCCTACACAAATGCACAAAATTTATGAAATTAGTTTAGCATTTGCATAGTAATTTCAGAAATACTTACCTGATGAATTTCTGATCATCACAAGAAGTAATTAATCAGCAACATTCACTCCTCCTCAAAAATAGAATATTAGCAGATATGGAAATCAGATATACACTCCCCCTCGAAAAATGCACAGACCATATGACAAAAACACAGATAACAAACATAAAGACATCAATATGAAAGATGATCTTATGGAATATAAATTTTGTAACAACTTAATATATAAAATTTGAAACACTAAACAAATTAAAGTCTACTCAGTAAAATTTCTCAGATTTATCAATCAGATGAAATCAAACATGAGTTGTTGGATACAAAAACAAGTTACATTGCATATCAAGTTAAGACATGTTCAGCTTCAAACACATGCAGGTATCTATTCAGTGTGCTCGCATGCGATCTTTGATTAGCTTCAAGAAAAATGCAATTCTAAACATAAAATGGAGAACTTTGCATGTACAGACACTAAGTCATCAAGAATTAAGATTTTCACAAATTTACAGGTTTATCGCAGCTCAAAATATATCACCAAGTATCAAGAGATGTGTGCTCATTGGCATCTTTTAGCTGTGTGCTCTTTGGCATCTTCACATGAGTGTGCTCTTTGGCATCTTTTAAGCGTTGTGCTCTTTGGCATCTTTTAATCAAAGAGTTCATTAAGTAAAGAACATGTCGTAAACGTAACTTTCTATCTGATCCTATTGCAGGATTTGGGTCAGCCGCTCCCAGACCAGTTGGCCTTAGGGGACTAGGTGTCGAGCACCCCTTAGAACTTACTCTCCCAGATCAGAAAGGCTACATCAACATATCCTAAACCCATTCATACCAATAGAACATGACTTTCGATCTGGTTCTATTGCAGGATTTGGGTTCGATCGCTCCCAGACCAAATGACCTTAGGGGACCAGATGTCGAACATCCCTCGGAACTTACTTTCCCAAACCAGAAAGGTCACAGGTACAAACTTTTAAACTCAAGGATTTCTGTATTTTAAATGCTTAAAAATAAAATCATCTCAATAACTCAGATCTATATCGAATAGCTTAGCCCATATTTTCATTACAATCTACAATTCTGATCACTTAGGATGTTTATGCAAAGTAAACCATAAATATGCCGACTTACATATCTTTAAAGTAGTATCTAAAGTGTCAAGCATGTTGCTGACTTTTTGATGTTTGTAAGATTTGAAAATTGAACATATAAAACTTTAATATAAACAAAGTGACTTGTAAAAGATCCTAGAAACACATTCTATTCAAAAGAAAGAAAATCTGAAAGATTTTACTTTATAGAGTAAAATTTGTAAAGATTTAAACTTTTAAGTTCAACATGCCGATTTTGGAAAGCAAAAAGTTAAAACGTTTTTCATCCAAAGCTTTTGTAAATATATCAGCAAGTTGATATTCAGTTGGGACAAAATATAACTCAATAGTACCTTCTTCCACGTGATGCTTTATAAAATGATATCGCATGTCTATGTGCTTGGTCTTGGTGTGCTGGACAGGATTGACCGATATTGCAATCGCGGACTTGCTGTCACAATATATTGGCACCGTCTTGTATAGCATTCCGTAATCACGAAGTTGTGTTTTCATCCATAGTACTTGAGCACAACAACTAGCTGCAGCGACGTATTCAGCTTTGGCTGTTGATATTGACACGCAGTTTTGCTTTTTCGACGCGCAGCTTATCAGTCTGTCACCCAGAAACTGGAGATGACCAGAAGTACTTTTCCTGTCCAATTGATTACCACCATAATCTGCATCAGAGTAAGCAATCAAACTATAATCAGAACTTTTAGGATACCATAATCCTAAATAAGGAGTTCCTTTGATATATCTGAATATGCGCTTGACTGCTAATAGATGAGATTCCTTAGGATTTGCTTGAAATCGGCCACAAAGGCATGTGGAGAACATGATATCTGGTCTACTTGCTGTCAGATACATTAGTGATCCGATCATCCCCCGATATGTCTTGACATTGACAGCTTTTCCATCTGGATCAAGTCCGATCTTTGTTCCATGAGCCATGGGCGTGCCAATCGAAGATGATTTGTCCAAATTGAATTTCTTCAAAAGGTCAAATATGTACTTCGACTGGTTGATAAAAATACCATCTGGAAGCTGCTTTACTTGTAAGCCGAGGAAGAAGTTGATTTCTCCCATCATGCTCATTTGAAACCTGGAGGTCATTAGATCAGAAAACCAAGTACATAGAAATTGATTAGTAGCACCAAATATTATGTCATCTACATAAATTTGAACTAAGTAGATATCCAAGTTAGAACGATATATAAACAAAGTAGTGTCGATGGTTCCTTTGGTGAAGCCAGATTTGAGCAGAAAGGCAGACAGCTCATCGTACCATGCTCGAGGTGCTTGTTTCAACCCGTATAAAGCTTTATCGAGGAAATATACGTAATCTGGATGATCTTTGTCCACAAACCCCTCTGGTTGAGATACAAATACTTCTTCTTTCAATTTACCATTGAGGAAGGCAGTCTTGACATCCATTTGATATACGGTGAAGTTTCGATAAGCCGCGAATGCGAGAAACATCCTGATAGCTTCTAATCTAGCAACCGGTGCAAAGGTTTCGTCGTAGTCAATCCCTTCTTGCTGTCGATATCCTTTGGCTACCAATCTGGCTTTGTTGCGAACAACAATACCATCTTTGTCCTTTTTGTTCTTGAATATCCACTTGGTTCCTATGATGCTTTTACCCTTTGGCCGTGGAACAAGTCTCCAAACTTTTAGCGCATCAAACTGATTGAGCTCCTCTTGCATTGCTAAAATCCAGTCTGGGTCTTCCAACGCTTCAGATACTTTGGTAGGTTCAATCTTGCTTAGGAAGCAAGTGTATAAACATTCGTTGGAAGAAGCTGTTCTGGAGCGAGTAGAAACACTTGCTTGAGGATTCCCAATAATTTGATGGATTGGATGAGATCTTGTCCATTTTGTTGTATGAGGGAGAGGATCAATAACTTCTTGAACCACTTCTAATTGAATAGGAGGATCTTCAGATGAAATAATGTCAGAAGAAGACACATATATGGTTTCAACTAGAGGAGGAGGTATTTCCATGACATTAGATTCAGGCTCTTGTTGACCAGACATATCTTGTACTTCTTGTTGAACATTTTCTGCTGGAACAACTTCATCTTCTACAGACTCCTCATGAACAGTTTCAGCAATTTCTGGTTCATGTATGAATTGATCCGGATGATGTTCAAAAGATATGTCTTGAATTTCAGGAGATACTGAAGCAGCATCAGGTTCAGAGGTTGATGCAGCGGAAGTAGGATTAGATGCACTCACAGATTCCTGATTCAAGACATTTGACACATTATTAGTGTTTGGTTTAGGCACATCATCATAAAAATTTTCAAACAGAAAATCAAGATCAGAAAGATTAGACAGAAAATTAGAAGGATCCTGATTTGTCGACTGAAGTGCAGGTTCTGAACAAATTTGTTCAGAAGCTAAGTTTCCAGTAATAGCGGGTTTTGAACTGTGTTGTCCAAAAGCCAAATCTACAGATTCATCAAATTTGACATTCACTGACTCTATCACTTTTCTTGCAGAGAGGAGAAAGACTCTGTAAGCAGCAGAGTTAGAAGAATAGCCCAGAAAAACGCCTTCTTCTGCCTTTGGACTAAATTTTTCAGATTATCTCTGTCATTCAAAACATAACATTTACACCCGAAAGACTTGAAATATTTGATGTTGGGTTTGATACCGTTCATCAATTCATATGGAGTCTTGTTGAACCGGCGGTGTACAATTGATATGGCTTCGGCCCAGTGGGACAAAGGAAGACCTGAATAAGCAAGCATAGATCTGGAAGCTTCCACAAGCGTTCTGTTTCGTATTTCAACAACTCCATTCTGTTGCGGTGTTCTTGCAGCAGAAAACTGTTGTTGTATACCTTGATCATCATAGAATGCTTGAAGATTTGAATTCTTGAATTTTGTGCCATTATCTGATCTTACAACTTTGACGTGCTTTTGCTTATTTGTCTGAATGGTTTTGATGAGGTTGATGAGAATTTCGGGTGTCTCGTCTTTAGATTTGAGAAATTTCACCCATGTATATCTGGAGTAATCATCAACAACAACCAAAACATATTTCTTCTTACCAATACTCTTTGTCTTCATTGGTCCGCACAAATCAACATGAATTAGATCTAGGATATCCGCAGTGCAATGTTCAGGTTAGTCTTATGAGATGCTTTCTTCATCTTTCCTTTCTCGCAGTCCTGACAGAGATGGTCTTTCTGGAAACGAAGGATTGGAAGACTTCTCACGGAATCATTCTTGACCAAACGATCCATATATTTGAAATTGAGATGAGCTAGTCGTCGGTGCCACACCCAACTTTCATGAATAGAGGCTTTTGATAGAAGACAAATATCTGATGGAACCTTTACTTCGGAAAGATTAATGGTATAAAGATTTGATCGTCTCTTTCCAACAAGTAAGTCCATGTCGCTATTATTTTTACAGCAATTCTTTTAGACTTGAAACTGACTTCAAGATCTTTATCGCAGAACTTTCCGATGCTGAATAGATTGTGACTTAAACCTTCGACATAGCTTACTCTTTTAACAGTTATATTACCTTGAACAAGATCACCATAACCAAGAATGGGAGCCGTCTCGCAGTTTCCAAATTTGACACGACCGCAACATTTTTCTTTAAAATTTGAAAGCAAAGATTTGTTGCCAGTCATGTGTTTGGAACACCCCGAATCCAGATACCATAATTGATTTAGCTGCACAATCAAAATTTACTCAGATTTAGGTACCCATATGAATATGGGTCCCAACTTGTTAGTCCTTTCTTTTTTCTTTTTCAAACATTTATTTTTCCAAAAAGTCTGAGACTGATCAAATAAAGCATGAACATCATCACATATTAATGAAGAAACGCAATCATCTGAATCAGAACTAGAGAGACAATATGAGATATTCTTCGAAATTTGAAACATTTGCTCTACAGAATATTTTGTAGTTTTATTACAAAAGGCAAATGAGTCTTGTTTACAAAGAAAATCTACACAATTATCCTCTACAGAAACAAATTCTTCAGATCTCTGTTTCTTTAACCAAACAGACTTCACAGACTTCTTCAAAGGCCTATCTGAAATAGAGGAATCAGAAAAGTTAGAATTTTCAGAAATATCAAACTCTTTCTTCTTTTTCTTCTTTGACCTTCTTCTTTTACGCTTTGTTTTATAGAAATGATCATTTAACCTAAAAGTGTCATCAACAATTTCAGATAAAATATTTGACTTAGAAGAGGAAGTTTTATCAATAAAACCAAACTGATCAGTTATTTTATTTGGATAAACCTCAGAGCAAGAAACATCAGATGAACACAATTTGATGGAAGATTTGAGAAGACCAGAATTATTTTCTTTAAAGCTCGATGTCATAAAAGAAAAAATGACATCGTTTTCAATTTTTCTCAAAATTTCTTGTTTTTCCAATTGTTCTTCTAGATCAAAGATTTGGCATTCTAATACTAATGGAGGTATATATCTCTTAGTATCATAAGGTACTGGAGGTATATTGTCCTTATTAGGATTAGATGTATTTAAATCAAAGAAGTCATTCGATCTAGAAGATTTAGTAGAAGAAACAATGTTTAACTTTTGTCTTCTCTTCTTTATTTTTTCAGGAAAATATTCTCTTGTTGTTTATCCGTTTTTTATCTTCCTCAATTGTAGTTTCTTTAGCACTTGTCCAAAGAGGTTTGTATTGAGAACCATATTGTGAAAGACCAAGACATTCGTAATCATAAAAATTGGGAATCTCAAATTTAGCTTTATTTAAAAACTGAGGATTTTTAAATCCAAGACCCCAATTTTCTTTTAACGACTCATAGCTCCTTGGTTTATGCATATGAATTGTTTGTTCAGTTTGTTTTTGTTTATAAAGCTTTTCTTCTAATTCAATTATTTTATCTGAAAACTCTTGATTTAAAATTGACAATTCAGACAAAGAATCATGAGAAGTCTGTTTTTCAATTTCTAGATCTTCTATTCTTTCTTGAAATTTCTCTTTTGTAAACTTTAAAATGGCTTTTTCATCTTTCAGAGAAATCTTCAATTTTTCAATTTGAACAGACTTTTCTTGATTTTCACGTTTTTCGGATAGAAGCTTTGAACGAAAGTCATGTAAAGCATTTGTAATGACATTCATTTGCGATGAAATGAAATTAAAATCAAACTCAGATGGTACCTCAGATTCATCGGTTGAAGTCTCCTCATCCTCATCATCACTGTTGTCGTCTCCAATAAAACACATAGCAGCAGTCTCTTCATTATCAGCTTCATTGTCTGAGTGGTTTAACCAGTATTCCTCCTCAGCCAACAGAATTGTTCCACTTGCTTTCTTCTCAGCCAAAGCTAATTTCTTCTTATAGAAATCAACATCTTTCACAATCTTCGTTATGCACTCTTTTGAAATATGCCTGGGTTTGCCACAGTTGTATCAAGTCACAACCTTCTTATCTTCTTTCTTTGGTTCAGCTGCAGTAGCAGGCTCATATTTGGGAAAGAAAGACTTTGATGTAGTATCAGGTTCTACCTTCTTTGATCCAGATGAGAAACGAAGATTGTTTGAACCTGAACGTTTCTGATATTTCTTTTGATAGTGCTGACTTAGAAGAATCATGGCTTTTTCCAATGCTTCGCCATCGTCATCTGTTGACCCGTCATAAGCAGACTGAGTCAAGGCTTGCTCAGCCATTTGGCTAGCTAAAAGAGCGATTGGATCCACAGTCTTTGGCTTCTGTTTATCCAGCTTAGCTTTCTTCTTCAGTACCATGGCTTCATCAGACATCAGAATTTCAAACATTTCCTGAATGGGCATTTTGGAAATTCTAGGATCATTCCCATCCGATGACAGGATTTTTCCCATTCAGGTTTGAGTGCATTGAGGAACTTCAGATTTGTATCCAGCTCATTCTTTGTTACCTTGATCTTATACAGATCATTAATAACAGTCCAAAACCTGTCGAAGACACTTTTCAGACTTTCCCCATACTTAGCCTTGAACTCTTCAAAGTTGTTCATATATCTTGTCTGACGAAGCTGGGTAGACATTGCAGTACCAAGCATGATTTTCTCCAGTTGTGTCCACATCAGCATAGGATTATGTTTGAAACAATCGATTCTATTATAGATGGAATTCGGTAGAGCAAGAATCAAATTCGACTTGGCTTGATTGTCAGCTTGGTATCTTAGATGGATCTGTCAAGAACACTATTTGCGATTCATTCATAATGATTTGCGTCTCTTTCATAGTTATCGGTTCTCTCTTGGAAACGCAGATCACCAAGTGCGTGTCCTACTGCACACGCATAACATCAAGTGTGTGTCCTACTGCACACGCATAACATCAAGTGCATGCCCCGTTGAACACGCGTAGTATATCTTGCGTGTCTATCTGAACACGCATTGCATTAAGTGCGTTTCTTTCTGGACCCGCATAGCATCAAGTTCGTGTCTTACTGAACCCGCAAAGCTCATTGTGCGTCATATATTTTTTTCTGTTAAACTTTGTGTCATTTCTAGTGTTTTTCAAATTTTCATTTTTTAATATTTTTTTTTCGAAAATTTTCAATTCTATCTGATTGTTGTTTTTCTGATATATAGTTTGGGACAGTCATTCACTTCAAGTTGATTATTTTTTCAAGATGTCCATTCTGTACAAGCCTGATATATCTGTAATAGAAGCTGAACGAAGGACTCTGCAATTTAAAAATTCAGAGTATCTCAGAAGAATTCAGGAGTTGGAACTAAAATTGTACAACTGTGTTAAAACTCCTGAATGTATAAATTGTACTAAAAATAGTTCTAATTTTTTAGGTATCCTTTATGAGAGGGATAAAGAGATAAAGGAGAAAGAGAGAGAGATTATAACTCTTCAAAGCCAACTGAAGACAATTGAACAAAAATCACCTGAGCTACAAGCAAAATCAGTTGAGCTTCAAAACAAGTTGAAGGCTTTCGAAGAGAATATATTTGTTTTGGAATCTGAAAACACTGAGCTTAGAAAGAATTTATCTGTTTTGGAAAAACAGCTTGTTGCAAATAAAGCTGATTTTGATTCTGAAAAGAAAAATTTTTCGAAAAAGTTCTCAGATTTTTCAAAGAAATGTTTTGAGGAAAAGAAGTCGTTGGAGCTTAAATGCTTAAAATTTTCTCAACAAATCTCAGATTTTGAGAAAATTCTGATTTTAGAAAGAGAGAAGTTTGAAAAAGAGAAGAAGGCCATAGAACAAAAGAATGTAGGGTTCTTTAAAGAATTATCCGGCCAGAGAACAGAGTCAGAAAAAGGATTTGAGGAAGAAAGATCCATTTTTGAATCTGAAATCAAGAAGCTAACTTCAAAGTTGTCTGAACTGTCTGCTGCTATGCTGAAAGAGCAAAGGACGAAGTCTGAATTCACGACAAAGATTGACCAGCTTGTGAAAGAAAGAGATAATTTTGCGTCAAAGATTAAAGAACTTGAAAAATCTGTTTCAAGTTCAAATCAGAAATTCATCTCTTCAAACAGGTCAGTCAAATCATTTAATCAAATTCATCATACTAACCTGTTCTATGATGATTATTTAAATGGTTCAGATACTTATCCAAGGAGAACAAGTTTCAAGAAAGAGAAACTGGTGTGGAAAAAGAAACCAGTCAAAGATGAGAAGGAAAATGAGCTTAAAGAGAAGAAATCATGTGTACCTGTACTTAAAGCAAAGAAGAACAAAGCATCTAACGGTAAGAAATTTTATTGTTCTATTTGTTGTACACATGATCATTTTCACAAATCAAATGATCATTACTGGTATGGTTCTTACTCCATAACCCCCACACGAACTGCAACTCACATTTCTGGACCCAAATACTAGTGGGTACCAAAGAAGAAAATCGATTCTGTGTTGCAGGCATCTCAAGCCAAGGGGGAGTAAGAGAACAATGGCTCTTGAATAACACAGTTCAAGACCCGAACCTCAATGTCAAGATAATGGCTTCTAAGCACATCAGCTTAGGACCCGGTCTTCAAAGGAGTTTGACTTCTAAACACAACAGTTTAGGACTCGAACCTTAGCGAATAAAAATACCTTACTCCTATATGCTTGCATCCGATGGATATTGATGGTCTTCATCCCAAGAGAATAGATCTGATCTCTATCCTATACTTTTTCTTTGCTAGATTTTTCTGATATTGATGGTCTAACAATTCAAAAGGGAGTGTTTGATCTCTATCCTGTTTTACTTGTAATATTTCAGATGTTTAATTTAAGGGGGAGTAAAGGTGGTGGCTTCTGATCACATGACAGATCAGGACCCGTTCATCAATGATCAAAGACGGATATTGTGCTAATATCCAGGGGGAGCTTAAAAGATATAAATCATTTAATCATGATTTGAGGGGGAGCTGAAAAGGTAAATATCGTCTGATCCTAGATCTCAGATTGTTTGAAAGAAGAACATCTTTCGAACATGAAAAACAGTTTCTTAAATGTTCAAACCACTTCTTATTCTCAAAAGATTTTATGAATTTAGAAGTGTGATTTTAAATGTTTTTCAAATTTTGAGCTTAATGTTTAACTGACCGTGTGTTTCCAAAGATCAATACTTGTGTATTATCTTGTCCATATACTGTCAAGTATTCATACACACCGGTTCAGTATTTTATTTGAAATTGTTATTACCATGTCTTAAGTTCAAACAATTTTTCGATGGTAATACCCCCGTTTGAAATTCAAAGTTGTTGAGCATCATTCATTTTTTAAATATTTGTGCTTTCATTGATAAATTGTTTATATTTGTTCATATAAACAAATATCCAATTCCTTGATACCCGAACCATTTGATTTGATCTGTTTGATTCATTGTCAGATTCTCAAAACAATTCTCTTGACTTCATTTCATTCATTCAATATTATTGTTTTGAGAAATCTTCAAAGTTCAAAATGCTCAAATTTCATATCTGATTTTTGATGAGCATATATACACTGACATATGATTTCTTGTGCTTTACATGTCAAGAAAAATCATTGACCAGCATGTACTTTTAGGAACATGGGATTCAGTATGAGTGCTTAATAGATCATCCATGGATTCACGATAACCAGTGTTTCCTACCCCGGAAGAAATCCTTTGAGTGATTAAGGGGAGAGGGGTCTAAAAGATTTGAGTGTGGTAGTGAGCAGAGGTAAAATGGAAATGAGAGATTGGTTAGATGTGAGTATAATGATAAAAAGAAAGAGGGTGTGAGATCAGAGTTAAAAGAATATCAGAACTCTGCACCTACCACTTTCTGAGTCGGGCAGCCACATTACTGATTGGTTCACATTTCTTTGGTGACCATCATTGAAATAGGCAAATAGCCCATGCCATCTCTTGCGTACAACCTCACCAGCTACTCATTCTTTTCTTAAAAAGAGAATGTTTCACATTTTCTGGGGAAGCAGCACATAATCTATCGGATCTTCTCTTGGAAAATACTGATATTGAAAAAGAAGGAAAGTTGCCCCACCTTCGACCCTTTTTCATGCACATTGAGTCCATGTATAATCATTGATGTCACAGTGATTTACATACTTTGAGCCTTATGAAACACAATCATTGTGCTAATTCTTTCAAAACACAAGCACGAGCACACAGAGAATATGTTTTTCTGTCAGAACATTCATAGAATTACCTTGTGTCTTTCAATGATTGAATGGAAGTCCTGGGGAGTCAACATCAAACCAGCTCCTTACATTGTACATCCGTTGTACACAGTAACTTCGTGTTACTGACAGGCATTTCTAACTGTTTCATTTGTTGAATAATGGTTACACGCTCATTATGTCTGAATTTGAAAAGATTCAGATATATATATTGTTCATGATTAGGCTCTTCAGATCAAAAGTACAGCAATATCAAGGGGAGATTGTTTGTTGTTCACAAAGGGGGAAATCAAAGCCTATGCTGAAATTGATGATATTTTGATGATAATGATGCTCACATCATCAAAAAGGGGGAGAATTATAAAGATTCAATTTCAGAGTTCAAGTTCAAAGTTCAAGCCTAAAGTTCAATTTGCTTCCAATGTTTCAAACGCTGTTTCACGCTGTTTCAAAGGATGTTTCAAACGCTGTTTCAAAGGATGTTTCAAACGTTGTTTCAAAGGCTGATTCAAAGTCAAAAGCTTCTTCAAAAGTTTCTTCAAAAGAAAATTTCAAGAATTCAAGTAGGTTTGTTCTTCCGAAGACGATTCAGAGATCAAAGTGATGAAGATACAATTTTGTTTGAAGACGAAAGATTTTTCAGAAATGAAGTTTCAAGTTTCAAAGAAGTTTCAAGAATTTCCTGTTTTGTTCAAGGCATGTTGACTTTCCAAAGCGTTAAAGATTAAAAAGACTTTCCAAGATTCTTCAAAAGCTGCAAAAGAGCAAAGTTTTTGAAAGCTTCAAGAGACAAAAGATGAAGAATCAAGAGTTGAAGATCTGCATCAAATTTTTATTAAATCTTGAATACAAAGGGGGAGATTGTTAAGTCTAAATATTGTATCCAAGATTTAATAGGAAAGTCAAATAAAGTAAGTTTAGTTTCCTTAGCCTTTAAGGCTTTGTTTTAGTTTGGTAGTATATATAGGTTTTGTTAGTAATCTTGTAGTAACGAACTAGTGGCAAAAGCATTCATTTGTAATATCTAGAGTGTGTGTAATACAAGATCTACTTTCTCTCTCTAGATTCTCTCTCTAGTTCTTGAGCTTATTTGACATATATTAAGTAATTAGCTTGTTGTGATTGGGATTTATGTTTAACACCGTTTTTTAGTATTGTTACATTCTCGAAATCGTGTTTTTGTGGATTTTAATTAAAAAAATTTGAATGAAAAGTGTTGAAATGTTGTTTTCGAACGTGTTGGTATTAGAAATTTTCATCAAAATCTGTATTGAAATCGAGTTTTTGGAGTTTTTCTTGATTTTGTGAACTTTGCGCAAGATCTAAAGTTTGCGCGAGATTCATATAGCTTTGCGCAATTCTTCCTACTTTGCGCGAGTTCATAGTTGGTTTTGCGTGTTCTACTAATTTTGTTCATTTGTTTCAGGTGATCAATAGCACGCAAAATTCAAACTTTGCGTTTCTCTTCACTCACGCAAAGAGTGATTTGCGTTTCCTCTAAATAACGCAAAGTGTTCAAGTCTCACGTAAGGTAACATTTGCGTTTCTCGTGTATCACGCAAAGTGCAACTTTGAGTCTCCCGTGGATCAATCAAGGCTAGTTTGCGTCTCTTGCCTCTCACGCAAAGTTGGTTTGCGTATCAATTTCATTACGCAAAGCAAGGTTTGCACAACAAGTGACTCACGCAAAGTCCAATTTGTGTATCCTTATTCTAACGCAAAGCTCAGTTTGCGTTACACCTGACTCACGCAAAGCTTACTTTGCGTTTCAGCCTGCTCACGCAAAGCTCCAGTTTGCGTTTCTCACTGCTTGCGAAAAGCTCAAGTTTGCGCAAGCCTCAGTCTTAGAATATTTCTGTTTTTCTGAAATATGGATTCTGAAAAATTTTCTTATCAAGCTCAGTTCTACAAAAGTGATCTAATGATGTCTTTGGGTACAGAAAATCGTCCACATGTACTGATAGATGAAAATGAATTTACACAGTGGCAAGATCGGTTCCTAAACTTCATTGAATGACAAAAGAATGGTAATGACATGTTGATCATTTTATCTGAAGGACCGTTCGAAAAACCCAAATTGGCCTCTGGATTATATAATCCCACTAAAGAGTATTCACATGATGAGTTATTTGCATATCAAGCTAATCGTGACATTAAGGCAAATCTAATGTTGGCCTTGCCAAACTCTGTATACAACAGGATTGATTGTTTTAAAACTCATCCTAATCTAATGTGGCAACAGCTGGAAAAGATTCTGCTTGGATCTTCTGTTGCAACTCAACTTCGACACACTCGTTACATGAATAATTTTGAAGAATTCAAAGCCAAGGAAGGGGGGCCACTAAAGACTGTGTATGACCGTTTCTGTTCCATTCTCAGTGATTTGAGAAAAATTAAAGTTGAAAAGACCGAGCTTGAGACAAATCTGAAGTTCCTCAACACATTGCAGCTTGAATGGAATAAATCTTGCCATAAACTGAGGAACGATGTCAGAATCTCCACAATGCAAATCCAAGAACTTTATGAAATTCTGATGACTGATGAGAGCATGGTGATAGAGAAGAAGGCTAAGCTAGAGAAAAAGAAGAAGTCAGTAGACCCGGTTGCACTCCTCACGAGCCAACTGGCTGAACAAGCGTTGTCTGATAACTCTTACAACGGGTCAACTGATGACAATGGTGAGGCTTTGTAGAAAGCTATGATTCTTCTTTCTAACTATTACCAGAAAACGTTCCAACCACGGTCGGGATTCAACACTTCTCGCTTCACTTCTGGTTCAACAGTCAAAGTACCCGAGCCAAAGACTGCTGCTTGCTACAATTGTGGAAAGTCGGGTCACTTTTCAAAGGAGTGTCGAGTGAAGAAGGTCAGAAATTCGGAATATTATAGACAGAAAATGGAACTGGCAGAGAAAAGAGAAAGTAGATTAGCTTTGCTAGCCGAAGAAGAATTCTGGCTGGATCACTCTGACGATGAAGCAGCAAACGTAGAGATTGCTCAGATGTGCTTGATCGGAGATGATCATTCAGATGATTCTGATTCTGATTCTGATGAGGTATATACTGATTTTGATCACAATTTTATTACCTCTCAGATGAATATCATAATATATGCTTTATCTGATTAATATCTGAAAAGATTTTAAATGCTGAAAAGTCAGATTTAATTGACAAATTGAAGATTTCTTTGAAAGATGAAAAATCTATTTTAGAAAATACAAAAGACATCTTTCAAAAGAAATTGGATGATTTGGAAAATTCAAATAAGACTTATCTTGAATCTTTAACGGCTATGACTAATTTAAAAGATGAATTTTCAGATAAAATAAATAAATTAGAAGAAAAGCTTTATCGAAGAAACCAATCTGAACAAACAATTTTTATAAACAAACTGAGGAGTGAAGAAGCTTTAAAACAAAGATGGGGACTTGATTTTGAAAATCCTCATTGTTTAAACAATGCGATTGAAAATTCCCCAACTTTATATAAATACGATTATCTGACTCTTCCTCATTATGCTCCTCAATTTAAAATTGATTGGATGAATGAGAAGCAAGTGTTAAATATGGAAAATGAGAAAAGGATGAATAACAAGAAAAATGAAATTCCTTTTGTTTATACGAGTGAAAATGCAAAATATTTTCCTGAAAAATCAAGGAAAGGAAGAAGACTTTTAAATGATATATCTTCCATCAAATCTTCAATGTCTGATGATTTTATTGATCCTTATGCTTCTAATTCTGATAAGGAAAATATTTCTCCAATCATTTATGATTCTAAGAAATATACTCCTCCATTAGTATTAGAGAGTAAAATCATCGATCTTGAATATAAGATAGAAGATCAAAATATTTTAAAGGAAATTGAATATGATATTTTTCTTTCTTTCATGACTTCTAGTTTTGAAGAAAAATTATTTTCTCAAAAACCAGATTTTATTTCTAATCTTTCTTCTGATTCTCAAATAAACAAAAGTGAAGTTTCTAATTTTAAAAACTTTTTTCAAAATTCTTCAAACTCCAAGGAAAATTCAGATTTATTAGTTGATCAGATTGGTTGCTTGGATAAAATTATTCCTTCTGATTTAAATATTAAGTCTAAAATTCTTGATGATTCTTTTACACTCAATGATCAATATTATAAATCTAAGTGTAAAAGAAGACGGTCTAAGAAGTCAAAGAAGTCGAAGAAACAAGATATAGTTATTTCTGACAGTTCTAATTCTTCCGATTCTAATCTTTCAGATAGGACTTTGAGCAAGTCATCAAAGAAGCATATTTGGAAAGCAAAGCGGCCATCAAATGATTCTATGACTGAGGAAAATAGATATGTAGACAGATGTTATAAAAGTGATTCATTTTCTTATTGTAATAAAGTTTCAAAATATTTTATAAAGCAAATGTTTCAAATTTCCAAAAATGTCTCATATTCTTCTTCTGATTCTAGTTCATATGATTATGTTTTATATTCATCTGATGATTGTGCTTACAATTCTTGTGATCAATTCTCTCATGCTTCTAATGTCAAATTTTATAACTATTTCCCCATACGAAATGCAACTAACAAACACGGGCCCAAATTCAAGTGGCCAAGTCTTTATCTGATTCAAAGTTGCAGGCACCTCACGTAAGGGGGAGTAAGAGAAAATTGTCTTCTGAGTAATTCAGCTCAGAACCCGTGCTTCAACGACTACGACTTCTAGACATATCAGTCTAGGACTCGTTCTTCAATGTTGGTAAGCTTCTGACTAATGAGATATTGTGAGTACATCTATTCTATTCCGCTGCATTTTATCTTTGTGATGTTTTTTTAGTTTTCTCAAACTTTTTCATGAATCTGAGTATTTTCAATCTCATTTGGATTTTGTTCATCCCAATATTTCTTTTGAGACACTTGTTATAAAAAAAAAATCTTTTCAGTTTTAAAAGTTTAAATCTTTACAAATTTTATTCTATCAAGTAAAAGTTTTACAATTTTCTTTCTTTTGAATAAAATGTGTGTCTAGGATAAATTTTCAAGTTGTTTGTTTATATTGAAGTTGTTATATGTTCAAATTTCAACTCTAACAAATTTCGAAAAGTCAGCAACATGTTTGTAGCTTTTGATACTGCTTTAAAGTTGTGTGATTCAGAATATTTATAGTTTACAATGCTTAGAAAACCTAAAAAGTCGGAATTTTGGATTGTAATGAAAATATGGGCTAGGCACTTAGACGTAAAACCTTGTGTTTGAGATGATTATTAAATTCTTAAAATTCAGAAATCTCTAAGTTTAAAAGTTTGTACCTGTGACCTTTCTGGTTTGGGAAAGTAAGTTCTGTGGGATGCTTGTCATCTGGTCCCCTAAGGTCATTTGATCTGGGAGTGATCGAACCCAAATTCTTCAATAGAATCAGATCGAAAGTCATGTTCTACTGGTATAAATGGGTTTAGGATGTGTCGATGTAGCCTTTCTGATCCGGGAAAGTAAGTTCCAAGGGGTGCTTGACACCTAGTCCCCTAAGGCCAACTGGTCTGGGAGCGGCTGACCCAAATCCTGCAATAGGGTCAGATAGAAAGTTATGTTTACGGCATGTTCTTTACTTAATAAACTTTTTGATTCAAAAGATGCCAAGTTCACATGCTTAAAAGATGCCAAAGAGCACACTCATGTCAAAGATGCCAATGAGCACACTGCTAAAAGATGCCAATGAGCACAATTCTCATGATACTTGGTGATATTTCTGAGTTGCGATAAATCTGTAAATTTGTGAAAGTCTTAAATTCTTGATGACTTAGTGTGATTACATGCAAAGTTATCTATTATATTTTTAGAATTGCATTTTCTTGAAGCTAATCGAAGTTCACATGCGAGCACACTGAATAGATTGATGAAAGTTTTTGAAACTGAACATGTCTTAACTTGATATGCAATGAAACTTGTTTCTGTATCCAACAACATATATTTGATTTCATCTGATTGAAAAATCTGTGATATTTTACTGATTAGAATTTTATTTGTTTAGTGTTTAAAGTTTTACATGTTTTAGTTGTTTCAAATTTCATATTCAATATATTTTTCTTTTTACTTTATTGTTTTTAATCCTTGTGTTCTCATATCTTTTTCAAATGAGTTTGAGCATTATTCAAGGGGGAGTGAAAAAGGAGAATTTTTCTTAATGATCATATCTGTTTTTGAGGGGGAGTATCTGATTTTCTTTATATGAATGCTAATTTGAATTGTCATATCTAGTGCATTTGTGTAGGGGGAGTCAAAGAGCTTCAAAAGGTAAAAAAATTTCTAAGTCAGCTTTGCGCAATCAGTTGGTCACGCAAACCTTGCTTTGCGCAACCTGCGTGTAACGCAAAATGAACTTTGCGCAACCTGCATGTCACGCAAACCCTACTTTGTGCAACCTGCGTGAAACGCAAACCTCAGTTTGCGCAACCAACGTGAAGCGCAAACCTCCCCTGTTTTCTCTGTTTCTTTGATTTTGCAGATCTTAAGCTATCTCGTTTCCAACATTGGCATGACCTAGTTGAACCAGTTCATCAAGGTCATGAGGGGGAGAAATCAGAGAATTCAAGGAGATTTTAAAGAGACAAAGAGCTCAAAAGTTTATCTGCTGATCAAGATTCGCTCAAAGATTCTATTCTCTCAGCTTAAATTTTTTCTTTTGCTGTTCCTGCTCCGACCACGACAGTTCATTGAAGATCTTTCAAAAGAGGTGTGTCGTCTAGAGCACAAGCTGATGAATCAACTGTTCGTTCAATTTATTCCAATCTGGTCCAGACTTGTCAAAGGCAGCAAAGACAAATCAAACTGAAAAATGCTGAGAGGAATTTTTCTTAAAAGTCAGATTGCTTCATAAAGTCGCTTTAATTGTCCGTGCTGATTTAGAAGATGAATTTTGAAGACCAAAGCGCCAATGATTACTAAGGGGGAGATTGTTAAGTCTGATTTTATAGTAATCATTGTATTTATAGGGCTTGGTCAATTACTATGTCTAATGTCTAATTCTGTGTTGTATTGTCCAAGGGTATTTAAGTCCCTTTGGTCTTGTTCCTTATAAGAACTTCAAGCCTCATTTAATACACTCTATGTTTTGCGCTCCAAAGCTCTCTCTCTCTACTTTCTCTCTCTATTGATTTAGTGATTCTTGGACTCACACTGTAGATGGAATCGATCGAAGAAGGAATCGATGTACCTGTAGTTGGAATCGATCGAAGTTGTTTGTGGAATCGAAGAAGGAAGTTGTGGAATCGTCGGAGGAATCAAGTGTGGAATCGATGGAAGAAGGAAGTTGTGGAATCGATGAAATCGAGTGTGGAATGGAGCGTGGACTGATGGAATCGATGGAATCGAGTGTGTCGATGAAAATTGATGGAATGATGGAGTCGATGAAAACTGATGAAAAATAACCCTAGCCGCTACCTAAAAGAAATTGTTTTTTTAACCGGGTTAACCCGGGTTTTTAACGGTTCAATAAGACCAGTTCAACCGATTCTCTCAAAAAACCGACGGTTCGATCCGGGTCGTAATTCCCTAAAAAACCGGTAGTGGTTGACCCGTTCTCTTCACCGGTTCCCGGTTCAACCAGTTGAACCGGCCGGGTCGACCCGGATTTTAAAACACTGGAAATAGGCATCAGAGCCTCTAATCAAGTTTTTCCACTGCATTCCAAGTCCAAAATTCTGAAGAGCTTGGACCACCGCCAGGGGCTCTTCCCCTTGGACCCCACAAGGGGGCGTGACCCCTTTGATCCCCGCCATTTCGTCGTGTCCAGGATCAAACTCGTCTTATAACAAGCGTACACTCCTCACCACCTAACTTGTATTAAATCACAGTTTGAAACCCATTAGCACTCGTGTTAAATCCAATTACACTTAAATTCCCGACGACACTAAAATCACCAACAAATTTGACATATAAATTATTTATAAATTAAAAAAAAGGGATAGAGAAGCATTTTTATCAAATTAATCCATTTTGAATCGTCATCCAACCCGTTCATTTTGTCACCTCTAATGTTTATATAAGTTTAATAAAAAAAAGTCACAAATTTAAGTAGTAAGTCACAGAATCTGTCTTACGTTCTTAATAATAAAGTTAGTATTACCTTTTAATAATAAGTTAATAACCTTATTTGAGTTTAAAGGATTTTGAAAGTAACCAGATGTGATTGTAGCAGAACCAATAAATATTTTTTGATCTAAAATGGTACTTTTATTTAGAAAATTGTTCGTAAACAAACCCACTAATGGATCCAATGACACATCGAATTAAACATATATAAAACTGAAATATAGGGTGTTTTAGATATTTATCTCAGGGTTTATAAATAGATAGTTTGTAGCACAGAAAACCATGTTAGGTTCCCTCCAAAGTAATCCACATACGAACATGCTTGGATTCAATGTAGTGCTAACTTCGAAACCCTTTGATCTTCAATACTGGTATGTGTGATTTTTTTAACAGAGATAATGAAGTGTCGGTCCACAATGTTTATCAAGTTTTATATCAAAACAACACTTAAACGATTACCAACCTGTATTGATTAATAACAATGGTTACAAGGTTTGATCTTTGAAGCTCTCGTGTTTTCTCTCTGTGTATTACATCGTTTTTGTGTGTGTTCTATGTGTGTTGTTAGATCTAATCTGATCTTGCTTGACACACTAACCCAACAAACCACTTGCAACAACAAGTTGCAATATTAAACAAATAAAACTAATATCTAGATATTATCTAATAATATAATATCTAAACTAACTAATATCTAATAACTTAGATATTTAACTAACTAACACTAAATACTAAATTTACATTTAACAATAATTAACTTTGACATTTATTACAAACGATATTAGACTTTAAATCGAGAGTCGACTTTCCGGCATTAGCTTCAGATTGGATGATCTTGAATCCAATAGATATGTGATCTAACAATCTCCCCCTTTGGATCAAGATCATTACTAAAAAGATTTTAGCAATTCAGTCTTCTTGTTCAGCTTAGAAGATGCAATCTCTTTCTCTAGCTCATAATGCTTTAGCAAAGTATCTTCAAAGAAAATTTATCTGAAATCAGCATGTCTTCAGAATACTTTGATCTCGCATTTCTTTGTTAGCTTTTCTCTTCTTTCATCTTGTGATGTAATGGACTGGACATTTCTTCAAGCTTTAGATTCTCCCCCTTTTTGATGAAAAGTGCAACGACTTCATCAAAACTTTGAGTAAGAAATGTAAATCATTTGGAGCCTCTGATCCGTCAATTCAAAAGATATTCAACCAGATCTTTTCAAATCCAGACAAAATAGTCGTGTAACACCTGAATCAACTAATGAATCAGTTAACATGTCTGTCAGTAACACTAAGTCACTGTGTGTAACGAATACACATTGGAAAGGAACTGTTTGATGTTGACTCCCCCAGGGCTTCCATTTAATCATCGAAACACCACAAAGGTTATTTCTATAAACGTTATGACAAAGAAACAAATTCCTTGTGTGTGCGTGCTTGTATTAGAAAGAATTAAGCATTGATGATTGCTTATTGGCTCAAAATTGTGTAAACCACTGAGACAACAGTAAGTTAAACACAAACTCGATGTACATGATTGAAGTGCGAAGGTGGGGCAGACATCCTTCTTTTCAATATCCAGATTTTCCAAATGAAAATCAGATAGCAAATGTGTTGCATCCCCTTTGAAAATGAAACATTTTCTTGTTAAGAAATAAATGAGTAGCTGGTGGGGTAATTTCAAGAGTTGGCATGGGCTAATTGCCTGTTTCAATAATGTTGACCAAAGAATTGTGAAACACTAGTAATGTGGCTGCCCGACTCAGAAAAAGTTGGTGCAGAGTTGTGATATTCTTTTAACTCTGTTCTCACACGCTCTTTCATTTTAATCATTTAGCTCACAACTAACCGAACTCTCTTTTTCATGAAAGCTCATTATCCAATCCACACTCATTTCTTTTTGACTCCTTACACCCAATCACTATGGATTAACTTCATGGTTAGAAATCACTGGTTAACGTGATTCCATAGAAGTTGTGTGAATTCCTAGCACAAAGAAATCTCGTATATCCTATAAAAAATATGTTGCTCAAAATGATTTATAATCATGTAAGCTCATGTAGAACAATTGTCGGTCCACAATGTTTATCAAGTTTTATATCAAAACAACACTTAAACGATTACCAACCTGTATTGATTAATAACAATGGTTACAAGGTTTGATCTTTGAAGCTCTCGTGTTTTCTCTCTGTGTATTACATCGTTTTTGTGTGTGTTCTATGTGTGTTGTTAGATCTAATCTGATCTTGCTTGACACACTAACCCAACAAACCACTTGCAACAACAAGTTGCAATATTAAACAAATAAAACTAATATCTAGATATTATCTAATAATATAATATCTAAACTAACTAAGATCTAATAACTTAGATATTTAACTAACTAACACTAAATACTAAATTTACATTTAACAATAATTAACTATGACATTTATTACAAACGACATTAGACTTTAAATCGAGAGTCGACTTTCCGGCATTAGCTTCAGATTGGATGATCTTGAATCCAATAGATATGTGATCTAACAATCTCCCCCTTTGGATCAAGATCATTACTAAAAAGATTTTAGCAATTCAGTCTTCTTGTTCAGCTCAGAAGATGCAATCTCTTTCTCTAGCTCATAATGCTTTAGCAAAGTATCTTCAAAGAAAATTTATCTGAAATCAGCATGTCTTCAGAATACTTTGATCTCGCAATTCTTGGTTAGCTTTTCTCTTCTCCAATGTCTTGTAATGTAATGGACTGTACATTTCTTCAAGCTTTAGATTCTCCCCCTTTTTGATGGAAAGTGCAACGACTTCATCAAAACTTTGAAATAGAAATGTCTGTCAGTTGGAGCCTCTGATCCGTCAATTCAAAAGATATTCATCCAGATCTTTGCAAATCCAGACAAAATAGTCGTGTAACACCTGAATCAACTAATGAATCAGTTAACATGCCTGTCAGTAACACTAAGTCACTGTGTGTAACGAATACACATTGGAAAGGAGTTGTTTGATGTTGACTCCCCCAGGGCTTCCATTTAATCATCGAAACACCACAAAGGTTATTTCTATAAACGTTATGACAAAGAAACAAATTCCTTGTGAGTGTGTGCTTGTGTTAAAAAGAATTAAGCATTGATGATTGCTTATTGACTCAAAATTGTGTAAACCACTAAGACAACAGTAAGTTAAACACAAACTCGATATACATGATTGAAGTGCGAAGGTGGGGCAGACTTCCTTCTTTTCAATATCCAGATTTTCCAAATGAAAATCAGATAGCAAATGTGTTGCATCCCCTTTGAAAATGAAACATTTTCTTGTTAAGAAATAAATGAGTAGCTGGTGGGGTAATTTCAAGAGTTGGCATGGGCTAGTTGCCTGTTTCAATAATGTTCACCAAAGAATTGTGAAACACTAGTAATGTGGTTGCCCGGCTCAGAAAAGGTTGGTACAGAGTTGTGATATTCTTTTAACTCTGTTCTCACACGCTCTTTCTTTTTAATCATTTAGATCACAACTAACCGAACTCTCTTTTTCATGAAAGCTCATTATCCAATCCACACTCATTTCTTTTTGACTCCTTACACCCAATCACTATGGATTAACTTCATGGTTGGAAATCACTGTTTAATGTGATTCCATAGAAGTTGTGTGAATTCCTAGCACAAAGAAATCTCGTATATCCTATAAAAAATATGTTGCTCAAAATGATTTATAATCATGTAAGCTCATGTAGAACAATTGTCGGTCCACAATGTTTATCAAGTTTTATATCAAAACAACACTTAAACGATTACCAACCTGTATTGATTAATAACAATGGTTACAAGGTTTGATCTTTGAAGCTCTCGTGTTTTCTCTTTGTGTATTACACCGTTTTTGTGTGTGTTCTATGTGTGTTGTTAGATCTAATCTGATCTTGCTTGACACACTAACCCAACAAACCACTTGCAACAACAAGTTGCAATATTAAACAAATAAAACTAATATCTAGATATTATCTAATAATATAATATCTAAACTAACTAATATCTAATAACTTAGATATTTAACTAACTAACACTAAATACTAAATTTACATTTAACAATAATTAACTTTGACATTTATTACAAACGACATTAGACTTTTAATCGAGAGTCGACTTTCCAGCAATAGCTTCAGATTGGATGATCTTGAATCCTATAGATATGTGATCTAACATGAAGTTTTTTTTTTCGCTATAAAGTAGCCGAAATTCTTTGGGTTATCATTAGGTTTTAGGCTTAGATCTCATATCATATATTAGGTTAACATATATTACCATCAAGGGCCATGGTTACCTTAAATTTGTAAGCCCATTCCTGTTACATCCCAATTTTCACCTAGGTCATAACAACACATCACACATATAAACTATTAATCACATCGCAGCGAAAAACTTCCATCGTCAAAACTTTCAAATCAGCTTTGTCATCATACATACATTTTCACAAATCCAACTTGGAGATATACAATATAAAATTACTTACATAATGAAAAGTAGGTACAAACAGCCTAGTCATACGTCATCGAATAACACCCTTGTTTTTACAACTCTCAATCTTGCCACATCCTGAAATACACGCTAAAGTTAGTTTTACGCTAAGTGAGTTCATGGTTTTCAAAACGTCAACCGTAAAATCATTAAAACGACATAAATTGAAAACAAATAATTTATATCGTAAATTACTCATAAAATGTCAAGCATTTTGAAAGCACATCTTGCAAATATTAAAATTACATCTTGCCATCACATTTGAGATCTCATACGTCCATTTGGCATGGTGGGGCTCCATCATTCTGTCCATCTCTAGTCAAACTCATAGGCGCTCTCAAGCACATGTCTTGACTATCGTCCCATAGTACAGTCTCAGAGGTACTCCTTTCGGCACATGTACTGACTATATTCATCGTCTGCGGTTTCCCACCGGTAATGAGCCCCACACTTACAACCACATCACATTAATTCGATTTAATCAATTAAAATACATATCGTACATATCATACATTTCATCCAATTTAAAATGATGGCATGCTTAAAAACGTTTCACATTTTTATACGTCCACATTCTCACACATGCAAACATATGTGTGTGTATATATATATATATGTATGTATAGACGTAGTATGCATACCGTTCACAACAAAATGTAACATGTTCATGTAGTTGTCCTTTTATGCATCATCCAACATACTAGCATGCATTTCATATTAAACAAAATATAACATGCTCAAAAATCATCGTAATCCTATAACTAACATACTTGCATGTATCCCATTTAAAAATCACATGAAACTCACCTCGATTTACTGTTGTATTAGTCGTCACGTGGTAGATCCCAACCCTATACAAACGGTAACAATTATCTAAGTACCCTTCTCTTAATAGACATTAACCCACTCAATGAGTTCTCGAGTAATCTTATGTAACTTATTCTTAAGTTTCTAAATTGATTAAGCATCTCAATAACTAAACCTTTTGTTAATCAATTTACGACAACCTAAGAATATATATATATATATATATATATATATATATAGGGGCAGGTTCAAACGAGAAGGTAAATATTTTGCGAGAAGGCGAGAAGTGTTTAATCATATATGATACTTAAGCTTCATCATACATGATTAAACACATGTTATATTGGCAATACATAGACGTTTAATCATATATGATTAAGCACACACACAGGCCGTGTAATCATATATGATATCACACTTCTCGCTTCTCGCAAAATGTTTAACTTCTCGCATGATCCTTCCTCTCCCTCTATATATATATGTCTCCGTGTGTGTATAAAATCAAACATTTGGTGCCAATATGCCTATATATGAAGGCTACTGGACCAAAACTTAAACTTTGGATGGTCACAATTTGCATCATTATTATAACCACAAATAGATAATGATACTCTTTGTGAGTAGCGAAGCTTCAGTAACATGTATATATATATATATATATATATATATATGTGTGTTATATATACTAGAAGCGTACTCGCGCAATGCAGCGAGATACATTACAATTTTAATTTTTTCTTTTAATTTTTTTTTCTGATTATCTTATATATTTTAAATTGTTTATATTTAAATTAAAATGTTTATCCTGTTTTGATTATGTTTATCGGTTAGTTATGAATTCAAACATATAACTTTAGAAATTTGTACTCATGCATCATAACTTGTAATCTTGAATTTTAAGTAATGTGTATCAATAAACAGTACTTAATGCATAAAAGTTTGTTTTTAAGAGTTTATTCGATAGTTTAATAATAATGTAATTTATTTTAGTTTTAATAAAATAATGTTTTTTTTATAAAATAAACATTAAATATTTTGTTAGATTTTATTAATTATATTTTAGAATTTTTATATTTAAAATTTGATTTTTATACTATATTTAATTATGTAGGGAGTGATTTTAGAGAAGTTGAAATGAATAGTGATTTTAGGGGAGTTAAATTTGTTAGAGATAAGGATTAAATAGCAAGAGATTTTAAGTTTTCATTCTTTATTTAAGTTTTAAGTAATTAGCATTAAATAGCGGTACATTAAGCTTTAACAATTGTTTTTAAGAGTTTTTTTATAGATGCTTTATAATATAAGTATATATATATATATATATCAAAGTCTTGAAGCTCCTCCTGCACATGTTTATTTCTTTTTCTAATTAATACCATGCAGACACTTACAACTCACAAACTTACCCTTTTTCTTTGGCCATGCACGCACTCACAACAATGCACAAGGTCTTTTGGTTGTGATACACCCAATGGTTTTCTTTTAACGCAACATGGCCATTGTCCCTTCAAGATGTTGTATAACATCGATCATACCAATATGTGTGTGTCTTAATAAATAAAATAAACTCAACCTCCGAATCTTCTATCTTAAATCGATGCAAAAGCATCGGGTCTTAATAATAACTCACAACCTTTATCTTTCCCCGAATTAACAACTCAGATGCATCATTTAATCGATTAAACAACTCACTAAACATATTCATTAACCAATTCGAGAAATTCGACAAGAATCCTTACCTTAAACGTGAATCCAAACTCGTACCCAGTTTCTTCTTCCATGGGTCGTTCTCTTTTTTCTTTTCGTTTCTCTCATCCCTCTCGGTTCTCTCTATATCTCTCTCAAACGAAGTGAAGGCAAGGAAAAAATGACATTGGTTCCTCCATTCCCCCTCTTCAATCGGTTCTTTCTCAACCTCCAAACAATTGCCAAAAGTAACTATTATTTTCATCAGCTAAACATTGCATCAATCTTTTCATATGAAACATATAAACTTCTTTCAATTCGGTAGATTTTTTTAGGTATGCCACTTCACCAAATTATCACCAAATGTCGCTATAAACTCAATGATTCCATGTATAGTGCGAAATGAAATATGGTTTGGTGCAGAATGATTAAGAGGCTCTTATGATATAATGTAAAATGAAATATGGTTGTTTGCTAATTTTTCAAAATGAAATCAGTGCGCTGAACGGTTAAAGGAGGGTCAAGATACAAAATAATTCAAAGGGTTTTAGAATCATTAAGAGGCATATTATTTTTTTTGCCAAACAAGATTCACCTCTTAGCGATTCAGAGATTGCCTCTTAATGGAACGATTAAGAGGTAAACAAACAGCCGCTAACTTAAATTTCTTGCCAAAAGTAACTATTCTTTTTTTTGGGGTTATCTTCGGTCTAGATTTCTCAAGGCCATCGATCATCTCTTATTTGCATAATCTCCTTGTCGATCTTGTAAAACCTCTAAATCTCTTTATTATGAGATCTACCTCATCATTCGATCACTAAAGTAATTTCTAATCCAACTAATTTACCTCTCACCGACATTGGTCCAATGCATCAGTATTCTACTATTCTATGTGTACATTGATTCAACACCCTATTTTTATATCTGGGGGGGTACTTGCATAGGCAAAATAAACCACGAGTAACTAGTCACTTCGATCACTCCCAAAGTTTATCTGACATGACATGAGCATGTGTTTTGAGGACTAAATCATCTGTCCTAGGGGTGTTCAAAAACATTTTTAGGACCGTTCAAACCCGTCTAATCAAGTCAAACTTGACCGTTTTTGGTGGTTTGAGCACTTTTTTGAGTGGTCTAGACCAAACCGACTGTCAACGATTAATACACATATATTAATTATATTTAGTTTCATGTTTTAGGCTTAACTTTTATGGGCCAATTAAAAAAAGTTAGTCCAAGACATTACGATTTTAGTTTTCATACTCAATTGACCCACGTTAATCTAAATTGGTAAATTTTAGAAATCCGTCAAAAATCAAATCCAAATTTTGAAATCATCCTTCGACTTGCTAAATGCTTGTCCAAAACTCCAACTATTGTTGGTGGACTTGTTTTAATTTGCTTTTTAGTTTGATCAATGTTTTTTTTTTAATTTTAGAAGTAAGACGTTTCTTTTATAATTCTGTATATTATTTTTGATAATGTTATATTGGTAGAATTTTCATTTTGGATATAAATGTTACGTTTTTTTGTTTAAAACTCATAAAAGGCTCAAACCGCGTGAACCGATTAGACCAAACCGTCTTTTTGTGGTTCGGTTGTGCCAAACCGCTCGGTTTGAAAAAATTTCAAACCGAGCAAACCGAACCACAAAAGACGGTCTGGTCTAATTGGTTTAGGTGACTTGAGCCTTTTATGAGTTTTAAACAAAAAAAAATAACATTTATATCCCACCCAAACCTGACCGTGAACACCCCTACTCTGTCCCTTCTGCCCGTATGCCTGAGGGTGGTATAAAGCATTCAACTTACTACTTTCTCACTGCACTAAAGGGATGTCCAGTTGTGGCTTAATGGGCTGTATAGCCAATATGGCTTATTGTTAGGACTAAAAGTCCTGTGCGTTGAAAGTGGAATAAAGTATTTATAAGGGTGCATTTTGTAATTACTTAATAGTTGTTTTAATTAGACGGGCCGAAGCCCATTAGCCCATTAGGCCTGTAAGCCTAAGTATATAAAGGCTTATTTAGTTCATAATTAGGGTTGAACAGTTGAACAATTTAGAAAAGAGAAATTCATTATTCAGTTTACTAGTCATTAGGTTTACATAACCTGATCAGAAATTCTCTCTGTAAACCTTAACCCTTTGAAGTTATATCAATCATATGACTAGTTGTTGTGGTCTATAATCTGTTCATCATTGTTTATATTACTTGTGATTGCACTGCACTGGGATCTACAATTGGTATCAGAGCAGATAGGCAAAAAGGTTTGATCCAGTAAAAAGGTTTGTCTAAAACCCTAAAATCAATTACTTGTGATAATTGCTTTATTTGCTTAAATTGATTGTTAGTGTTTGCGTTATATGTTTATTTGATTTTAATAAACATCCCTAATCGAGTATCTGTTTAATCTGCTTGAATCGTTTACTGTTCATCTGGGTTTTTTTTCGATCGAATTTTTTCTGGAAAATTAATATCTATCGATCGAATCTGGAAAGTTCATATTTTTGCAAAACATCGGTCTAGGTGAGTTCTTTGTTTTATCGCATCCGGTCGAATTGTTGATTGTTTTATTGTTTGTTTCTTTCGATCGAAGGAGAAGATCTGGGTTTTGGTTTCGGTCGAATCCCAGATATTCTTCGGGTTCTTCGGTCGAACTCTTCGAGTTCTTCGGTCGATTTTGGTTATTCGATATTATCTTTATTTGTGGTTATCTAATTTAAAGTCTTTCGAACTGAGTATTCGACCGGACACGTGTGTTCCGGTCTTGTCCTTTCGACCGAATAGGACTTCCTCCTTCGACCGGACACTTGTGCTCCGGTCAAACTCCTTCGACCGAATAGAGTTTCCCCGGTCTTACCCATTTGACCGGACACCTGTACTCCGGTCTTGCTCATTCGACCGGATACTGGTTTACTCCGGTCTATCCTTCGACCGGATACTTGTTTACTCCGGTCTTACCCTTCGACCGGGTACTTGCTTTCTCCGGTCTTGCTTTCGACCGGACCCCTGTTAGACCAGTGTTCTTAAAAAAAAAAAAAAAAAAAAAAAAAAAAAAAAAGGTCACTTATTTTAGCCCCCGTACTTCAAGGATTCAGCGTGTCATTTGTGACCCTAAACTTTCAAGTTTCACAAGTTGTCACTTTTGGTCCTTGCACTTTAGCGTACCATCTCTTTGAAAAGTTCAGTCCCTGTATATCAAAAGGAATGCCTTCAAGCGAAGCTCTTTCAATAAGTATGGATGAGATGCCACCGGTTCTTTACATAGGAGAATATGACAAATGGAGGATTCAGTTCTTAGATTTCATTGATAAACATGACTTGGGTGATTATATCAGATTATCTCTGAGGGAAGGAAAAATGGAAACTCCGACATATATTTGTCATTATATGGGAGAAAATGGAAGAACGGAACACTTAGTGTACACAATACCATTTAAGGATTACACAGATGAGCAAAGAAAGAGATTTGAAGCTGATAAATTATCTAAAGCTTTTATCTTGCAAGGAATTTCCGAGGAGATTTCAAAAGAGATTTCTGTAAGTTTAGACAGTAAAAAGGCTACAGGAAAACAGCTGTGGGAACATCTTGAAAAGATAATGACAGGAACAAAGATGTCTTCAAGAGTAAAGTTTTTGGAAACTGAGAACTCTGAACTAAAAAGACAGATTTCTGATCTGGAAGTTCGAATTGTCCAAATCCAACAAGCAACATCTGTTGAAAGATCTGAGGAGCAGATTGAGCATCTGAAAGATACAAATGCTGAGCTTCAAAAGCAAATATCTGATTTGGAGCAAAAGCATGCTCAAGATAAATCCGAGTTTGAGAAATCGTTCGCAAAGAAGTTCTCAGAATTCTCGAGAAAATGTGCTGATGAGAAGAAAGAAGTTGAGCTGAAATGCATAAAACTTTCTCAGCAAGTTTCTGCTTTCGAGAAACTAATCATTCTTGAAAGAGAAAAGTTTGCAAAAGAAAAGAAGGCCATTGAACAGAAGAATGTTGGATTCTTCAAAGAAATATTCGGCCAAAGAAATGATGCTGAGAAGGGATTTGAAGAAGAACGAAGCTTGTTTGAGATGGAGATCAGAAGGCTTACTGCCAAGTTGTCTGAACTATCTGAGAAGGCACTAAAAGAGCAGAAAACGAAGTCAGAGTTCACGAAGAAGATTGACCTGCTTGTTCAAGAAAGAGACAACTTCGCTTCAACGATTAAAGTGCTGGGGGAGTGATCATCACAAAAACTCCTTTCCAATGTACATCCGTTGTACAAAGTGGCTCTGTGCTACTTACAGGCATACTAACTGTTTCATCTGTTGAATCAGGGTTACATTGTCCATTATGTCTGAATTTGAAAAGATTCGGATATATACATTTCATGAATTGACGGATACTCAGATCAAAGGACGAAGAATATCATATTATCATAAAGGGGAGATCAAAGAATGCGTTGAAATTGAAGAAGTTTTGATGATCATGATGCTCACAATCATCAAAAAGGGGGAGAAGTTTTCAAAGTTCAATTTCAAAGTTTTGAAGAAAGAAAGTTTGTTTTTCTGAAGACGGTCTAAAGATCAAAGAGATGAAGATATGAGTTTAATGCTATGCTAAATTTGTTTGTCTGAAGACAGTGAAGTTTTCAAAGTTTGTATTGATTCTTTCCATATCATGTGGTGTTTGCTACAAATTTGTTTATCGAGCTGATTGAAACAAGTTCTTAAGCTGAAAGTCTATTCAACTCGCGGTTCAAAGACAGATTCTGTGTTTTAAACTGAAGAAGCACCGTGGAATATCACGTAACTCTCACATTATCTTTCTTGTGTGCTGATCCGATGTGATTGAGTTTCTACAGTTAAAAGCTGCGTGATAGTGCATTCAGTCGAGGCTACTGTACATTGAATCTGGTTACAAAGTTGATTCTATGAAGACCAAGAGCTTTATTCAAGGGGGAGCGTGGAAAGACATGAAGACATGCAACACCAAAGTTCTTCAAAGATTCAAGAGGGAAAGAAGATCAAGGCCTGAAGTTTTTCAAGAAGATAAATGCTTTATTCAACTTTAGGGGGAGATTGTTAGGACTAAAAGTCCTGTGCGTTGAAAGTGGAATAAAGTATTTATAAGGGTGCATTTTGTAATTACTTAATAGTTGTTTTAATTAGACGGGTCGAAGCCCATTAGCCCATTAGGCCTGTAAGCCTAAGTATATAAAGGCTTATTTAGTTCATAATTAGGGTTGAACAGTTGAACAGTTTAGAAAAGAGAAATTCATTATTCAGTTTACTAGTCATTAGGTTTACATAACCTGATCAGAAATTCTCTCTGTAAACCTTAACCCTTTGAAGTTATATCAATCATATGACTAGTTGCTGTGGTTTATAATCTGTTCATCATTGTTTATATTACTTGTGATTGCACTGCACTGGGATCTACACTTATTCGCTCAACCATAAATAGTTGTTCGGTAGTGGCTTATTCGCTCAACCGATGACTTATTGGGTCAACCTAAAAAAGAGTCCTTCACGTTTAGCCATTTATTCACTTTTTATTCCCCTTTTACCCTTCACCCTCTTTCATCTTAATCACCATTCAACAAATCATAAAACCTTTTTTCTTGAACTCTCCATCTTCACATTCTGACCGCACCACACCAGAGAAAAAATTTGGCCACCAAAGAAAAAACATTGAAAATGAGGTTTGATTTATGATTTATTGTTTTATTTATTTTTCTTTAGTTCTTGATTTTGGTTTTCTCTCCTCTTCTCCATTCTTCATCTTCAAGAACTTCAACAATCAACAATTTACATATTGAAACCCAAAATACCAACTTCAAATCTTTGACCCATCTCCATCTTCACATCAAGAGTATGTTATCCTTGAACGGTCCAACCCAAATATGCAGAACCCACAACTTCAAATCTTTGACCATGATGGCAGATTTTATCTCATACCTCACCCACCTGCAACCTTTAATCCATCCCCTCTGGGTTCTGATACGTCTTCTAAAATTTCTGGGTTTTGATGTTGCTTATTGGTTTTGATGTTCCCTGAAATTTTTGAAGTCCATATGAAGTAAAGGCTTGTTTGAGCATTAAAGATTTGATCCCACCAACAATGAAGATTTGATCCAGACTTTAATTTAAAGATTTTAGGTTTGAAAAAAATACTAGAGCTTAATAATTTTTGAGAATGAATTGTTCCGAATTTGTTAGACATATTTGGAAATGAAGTAGTTTGGAATTGGGTTTAAAAATATAGATTGAGGGTAACATGGTCATCTCTAACATTTAGGTTGTTTATTCAACACAACAACTGAACAACAATTTATGTTTTATCATACATACAACTTTATCAATACAAACAACTTTATCCATACAAGCCTTAATAGAAAATGAACCGAACAACCCCTAAGTGATTGACTTAATGAACTTAATTACTTCTGTAATTCTCTTCGGTTAATTTTAGTACTTTACGACTATTCTACCTTTAAATCAGTAGCAGTTATCAACAATCTCTATCTCTCTTGATTTTATACCGCATTCCCTGATTGTCCCTGAGAATCAAGTTCTTATCGCATTAAACAAACATAATCACAATCAAGAGATTAAACAAATCTGTTTTTGATATTCAATCCAAATGATTACAAGGTTTCTCTCTTGAGAGGATTTTCTCTCTCTAAGCTCTCTCTCTCTCTCTCTAAATGTGGTGGATGATAATTTCTATTTTGCACACCCTTGCACACTACAACCCTAGAGCCTAAAAGGCCCACAAACCTATTTTAGGAAAAAGACTAAAATACCCAAAATACAAGGAAATAACTTTAACTATTTATTACAAAGGACCTAGACTATTTATTGAGAGTGACTTTTCAGCATTGACTTCTTGAAGCTTTCATCTTCAATCTTGATGATCTTGAATCCAATAAATTTGTGATCTAACAATCTCCCCCTTTGGATCAAGATCATTACTAAAAAGATTTATCAATTCAATATTCTCTTTAAGCTCAGAAAATAATCTCTCTCTTTGTCTTAAAAATATAGCAATCTCCCCAAAAGATGTAGATAAAATCTCTTTCAGATGATGGAAAGAAATTATCTCCCGATTTAACTCAAAATGCTTTAGCAAAGTATCTTCAAAGAAAAATTCTCAAAAACTTTGAACTTTCTGACTTGGACATTTCTTTAAGAATTGTATTCTCCCATTTCTTGATTAGCTCTCCCCCTTTTTGATGAATTGAGCATTGATATCATCAAAACTTCTTCCAAGAAATGTCTTTGACCATGCTGATCTATCACGAGCCTCTGATTCACCATCAACCTGCCAAGATATTCATCTAGATCTTTTTAAATCCAGACAAATCAGGAATGTAACCCCTGAATCAACAAATGAATCAGTTAAAAATGCCTGTCAGTAACACGAAGTCACTGTGTGTAACGAATACACATTGGAAATGAGCTTTGTGATGTTCACTCCCCCAGGGCTTCCATTCAATCATCGAAACACCACAAAGGCAATTTCTATGAACGTTATGACAAGAAAACAAATTCCTTGTGTGTTCGTGCAAGTGATAGAAAGAATTAAGCACGGATGAATGCTTATAAAGGCTCAAAATTGTGTAAACCACTGAGACAACAGTAGATAAACACAAACTCAATGTGCATGATTGAAGTGCGAAGGTGGGGTAAACTTCCTTCTTTTAAATATCCAGATTTTCCAAGTGAAAATCAGATAGTAAATGTGCTTCTTCCCCTTTGAAAATTGAAACATTTTCTTGTTAAGAAGAAAATGAGTGGCTGGTGGGGTTATAATCAAGAGTTGGCATGGGCTAGTTGCCTGTTTTAATAACGTTCACCAAAGAATTGTGAAACATTAGAAATGTGGCTGCCTGGTCAGAAAGTAGTTGGTGCAGAGTTTGATATTCTTTTACTCTGATCTCACACCCTCTTTCTTTTTATCATTAAGCTCACATCTAACCAAACTCTCTTTTCCATTTTCCCTCATCACACATCCCACACTCATTTCTTTTGACTCCTCACACTCAATCACTAAGGATTAACTTCTTGGGTAGGAAACACTGGTTAACGTGAATCCATAGAAGTTCAATTAAGTCCTAGCACAAAGATCCCATGTTTTCCTATAAAGCATGTGTTGCTCAGATGATTTAACTTTATCAGTTAAAGCTCAAATACAAGTCAGATGTTTGTATGCTCAGAATATAATCATGAAGATTTGAGCATTTGAAACATTGAAGTATTTTCAAAACAAGTAAATTGAATTAATGAACATGAATACAAGAGACTTGTTTGAAAATCTGACATTGTATGAAATGATCAGAAATGATATGACAATCAAGGCTTATGGTCAAGAATAATGAATATTGTCTATATGAAACAAAATACAGACATTCTTCAAATGACGTTTCGAAATGAAATGACGCTCAAAATTCTTTGAAATACAAGCGGGGTGTATCACCATCGAAAAGTTGGTCAATATGATACATGGTGATAACTTTATCAACAAAAGAATTAAACCGTTGTGTGTGAATACTTGAAAGTATATAGACAAGATAATACGCAAGTATATATCTTTAGAAACACACGGTTTGTTAAGCATTGAAGCACAAAATAAAAATGAAAACATTTAAAATCACACTTCCAAATCATGAAATCAGATTAAGATTCGGGAAGTGGTTTGAACGTTTAAGAACATGTTTTCTACGATTGAAAGTTGTCCTTCTTTCAACCATGTATGAGATGAAGATAAAGAATTATACCTTGTGCGATCAGTCTTACATCTCATGAAGTCAAGCTTAAAGTCATAAAGATATGATCTTGTAAGCATCTCTCAAACTGCAAAAGTCTTAAGGTCATAGTCAAAGCAATTGTATTCACAGAAATTAAAATGAAATAAAGCAGTAAAACAATTAAAGTACGAGTTCTGATCTGAAGTAATCAGAAGTCATCACCTTTACACCCCCTGAAATTATGCATCAGAAAAAATTATCATTATAAAATATATGCATTAACTCCCCCTCGAATGTAGATCATCATATCTATCGGATGCATAAAATTTCAGATAATATGTACTCCCTCTTGATGGTTGATATCCTCATTCGAGTATTGGAGTACAATCTCTTATCAGCACAGGAGTAATTTTTTTTTATCATTGAAGTACGAGTCCTAAACTGTTGTGTTTAGAAGTCAAACTTCATTGAAGTACGGGTTCTAAGATGATTTACTTAGAAACCTTTGTTCTCTTACTCCCCATTGACAGTAGGTGCCTGCAACACAGATTCATCCCTTTTCTTTGGTACCCATTGGTATTTGGGTCCAACTGTGTTAGCACATGATTTTGGTACCCATTGAAATTTGGGTCCGCTTTTCTTTTGAAACCTATTTGAAAAATTAGAACGATAAGAGTAAACATGATATGTGCCGAACCAAACATCAGAATATTTTCGAGAAGCATAATCATATCTATCATAATTTAAAAACTTTCTAGCAGATGGAGATAACTGGAATAATTACTGTATGGAATATTTCTTGCGAGAATCGATAAGTTTTGGTTTAGAAATAGCAACATTCGCAATCAAATCATCTTTACTAGTAGTCTTCTTATTACAATCATAACTAGAAAATGATTTAGCATTCCCGTCTATCTCTTGTTTCGGTAGCCATTCCGACTTAACTCCAAGCTTTTTCTTTCTCAAATCTGAAACATTTGAAATTTTAGAGTTAGAATGGTGAGCATCAAAAGAATGCTTCTTCTTTGGCTTTCTAGAGGTGATCGGTTTTTGTGAATGCTGAGATTTCCTTTTCTTACCTTTTGCATTCTTAGATTTCACAAAAGCTGATTTATCAACTTTCATTGATGTTTCACCTTTTTCAAACACACTGGATAATCCAAAAGAATTAACAACATAAGATGAATGATCAGGAAGTTTGGTATTAAAATCAAATTGAGCAACACTATCATCCAAAACACCTTCAGAGTTTAAGAAACTAAGCTCATTGTCAAGTGAACCAGACCTATCTTCAGATTTTAAAGCCTTGGTGAATTTAGAAAACTCGGTATATTTGAACACGGTAGAAAATACAGTTTGTTCTAAGTCTATCAAAATCCTTTCTTCTGTGAGAGTATTCTCGAGTTCAGAAATTTTACTTTCCAAAACAAGAGGAGGAACGTAAAGCTTACCTTCGATGGGCTTAGCCTCCATTTCTTTTACAGAATAACTCTCAAAATAGTCATTTGAAAGAGATTTTGATCTATCAGAACTATAACTGTTATTCAACCTCTCATAACGAAATGTAAGTTGAACTTTAGTTGTGTTCTTTCTTTTAGCATATTCCTTGGCTTTATCCTCTTCAGACAGACTAGTCCAGAAAACTTTGAGTTCAGGGTATTGAGGTGCCAGTTTCATAAATCCAAAATCATAGAGAGCAGGCACTTCAGATATACCCCTTTTGAGGTGGTGTGGGTTCTTGTAACCAAGTCCCCAACAATCAGGATTCTCTTTAGGTTTGTTCAAATGAATAGTGTGTTCAGTTTGACCTAAAGTATATAATTTTCCTTCCAAAACATTCACTTTTTCAATTAAAGATTTCTTTTCTTTTGAAACCGAAGAATACATTTTAGAAAGCTCTTTTGATTCAAACTCACACATTCTATATTTTGAAGTTGTTTTAGATAACTCTTTATGAATTATTGTAGATCCCAGTGCAGTGCAATCACAAGTAAATATGAACAATGATTAACAAATTATAGGCCACAGCAACTAGTCATATGATTGATATAACTTCAAAGGGTTAAGGTTTACAGAGAGAATTTCTGATTAGGATATGTAAACCTAATGACTAGTAAACTGAATAATGAATTTCTCTAACTAACAAATGAAATAGAATTAACTTTAAATACGTAGGCTCGTAGGCCTAATGGGCTTATGGGCTTTTAGGCCCAACAAGCTTACAACAATGAAAACTTGACATAAAATACCCTGAACTTCTATTTAACTATCAAAATAGCCCTAACAATCTCCCCCTTTAAATAGAAGTTGATAGTCATGCCAGTTAGGAACATAAATTTTTCGGAAACCAAAGCTGATCTCGAAATATCGAATCTGAGTCCTATACTCCAGTCGCTCTTCAATTACACCTAGTGCTTCAAGAACAAGTGACTTGTATTTAGGATCCAAAGGCTGAACCCCTTTTTCATCTTTATCAAGTGCACGCTTCAACTTTTCTTTCAGCAACATCAACGTACCGTCACAGAATCTGGCAATCTGATTAAAACGAATGAATCTCATAATTCCTTTGTCGTTCAAGTAGGTCATGCCAAACTCTGGAAGCTTTATCACAGTAAATGCAGATACACTCTGGCCATCAGACGGAATCTTCATATCAGGCTTGAGCAGATTAATCTTTGGCTGGTTGCTTTCTAACCCAATCTGAAAATCTTCCACCGAGGCAAGCTTCATTGCACACTTCATATATCTCTTTACTGTCTCAAGTGCATCAATAACTTCCCCGGGTCTGTTAGTTCTGGTCTTTAAGTCTCTAAGAATGAGCAGCAGATCTTGTGGTTCAAGATACGGAAAGTCAGCTTCAGAGAAACAATACTTCTGACCATCTTCTCTAGTCACCATGAAATCTGAATACTTTACTTTCATGAAGAAACTAGATAATATCTGATCAACCGATGTAATCTTCAGCTTTGTCTTGTTGTTTTTTACTTGAAACTTCTTGTACACGAATATGAGCTCACGCTGCTGTTCCTTGCTTTTCATTGACTGTAGACCATGCAGTACAACTTCATCATACTTACGTATCCAGTGGGCAAAAATCTTCTTCTGGCTTTCTTCGAGGAAAGGAACTTTTATTCGTACTCTTTCCCACTTGGATGGACGAACTGGTGTAGTACTTTCCGTTCCCATAACTGGTGATGCTGGAGGAGATCTGACGGGAATATCCGTTTCAGTAAGATCAGGATTAACAACAGAATAGGTCAAAAGAGGAACCGCAACAGAAATCTGATCGTCTGGCTGATAGTCCGAATGAAGAATCTCATCTATTTCGGCTTGCATGACTACCAACGCTCGTTCAGTATTAGCACATTCTTCCGTCGGTTCATAAACTTCATTAGGATCAAGTATTAATGCCCAGTCTTCAGGGACTATCGGAGAACCTTCATCAAATTCCTCAGACTTTTCAACCCTTGGAATATCAATCAGCACTAAGTTCATACATTGTTCCCGTTCCTGTCCCTGCCTTTCTGATCGAGTACCAGAACCCGAACCCTGTTCAACCTGTTCTGATTCCACTATATGTGTCTCCGGCTCAGATATACGTTGGATCTTCTCCCCCTCATGGTGATAAGGATCATCCTGATCATCATGTCGGCGCTTGAGACATTCTGCCTGGCTACGGCAGGTATCCTCCACTGCTGATAGGCGTTCAGTCAAAACAGCTACGGCTTGCTGAAGTGACTGAAGCATAGCTTGCTGGATCTGGAAGGCTTCAGTGGAGACAATAGGTTGGGGGGTGGTGGGGTAGGTGTGAATGCTTGAGAACGAAGTAGAGATATCAAATCGGCATCCTGGGTGGGTTCGGTTAGAGACTGGGCTAGTAATTTGGCAAGGAGGATGGATTTAAGCTCAGGTATTGAAAGATCTGTGGCTGGTAGGGAAGGTGGAATGGGTGTGGTCTCAGGCTCAGTCGCGGGACCTTTTCCTTTGATCAGTCGTTTGATGTTGTCCATCTCTTCCCTCATCATAGATTGGACAGCCTTTAGGGCGCCGTCCATGTATTCCCTTAAGACAAACTCAGATGGGGTAACTCTGGGGTCACTTAGACTTCCCGTTGTAGCTACAACTGTAGAAGTCGAGCCGCCTACGTTCACGGTTGGCGTGATGATAGCCGTTGGAGGACTTCCACCCAATCCTCGTAAACTACCCGAAGGCGGATTTACTATGGATGTTCCGACCGGGCCACTTAGGCTACCGGCGATAGCCGAAAATGGAATCTGTGTCCTAGGAATGGCATGTATAACAAATAGCTCTAGACTCCGTGCAATCAAAGATGTCGAGAACGGGGGCAGCTGTTCTCTTGTTTCAATATCGGCACCCTCCAAGTGAGAGCCCGATAGCGGATGTGCTAAGTCCCCCGTGAGAATGTGAAACCACCATCTGTTGAGAGATGGTGGAGTGGCTTGGTGGGGTGTGCAAATGCGCCGCTAGGTCCACGACGGCTTCTTCAATACCCTGTCCCAACACATGAGACTGGGTAGCAGATGTGGCTACCTGGCTAGACGTGGCTAGGAGGGATACAACCAAAGATGGTTGTCCCGTCACTCGTGTACTCACAGTGTCATATTTTCTCTTTCTTTCCCTCTCTCGACTCACTAGCATATCATCTTCATCCATAACTCCCTCCGCTCTCCTTATCTCTCCGGATGAGGGCTGATCATCGTGACCATCTGAGTCAGAAGACTCAGCTGATGCCGATGCTGCAATTTGGGTTTCTTCCGAGTCGGAATTGGCTGTCGTGTCTTCAGTAGCAGCGACAGAAGAGGACTGAACATGAAAGGCTTCAGAATCTGTTGCCTCTTCTTCCATTTGAGTCTCGGTTGGCGGGGGCGAAGATGGTTGTCTTGAAGAACTAGGCTGGCTCGTTCCAACGGCACTGCCCACGCCAGATCCCCTCACGATAATAGATCTCGACACGCCCTGTCCGGAAGCCCCAGCTATCCGGACGCTCCCGCCTCTCGTTCGTGGACTCGGACCCTCACGTCGCTCAGGTCTTGCTCCCTAGGCAGGTCCTGCCGGTCCTGGTCGGACCATAGGAGCTGGAATGTGGTGTGTGTGCCTATAAGCTATCACACTCAGTGCCGTGGGACGAGCATGGTCTAGTACCCCGACTGGGATTTGTCGGGCGACAACACCTTCCGGATCAGCGCGGGAAGGAATCTTGCGTGTTGGATGATGCGGGCACGTCGGGTGCGTAGAACGGCGTTGTATCTCGGGATACAGGTTCATGTAGTTCCGGATAACGATCTGTAGGAACCGCATGAATGGAATGAAGTTTGATCGGCGAGATGCAGTAGAACGAACTCTCTGAATGAGTTCAAACCAGAGAAAGTCGGCAAAGTCCACGTGGCGATTGAAGGCCACCGCGTGAAATATGCGAAGAATTGGGGCGCTCGTCTGATCAATGCCCTTCGTTAAAGAAGAAAGGCACCGATTGATGTATGTGAACAACGTGTACCAGATCGTCGATAGGTATTTGCGGTTGAAGGTTGATGGAATGCGAAGTTCGGCGCCGTAGCCTAAAGAGAGAAGGTCGTTGCACAGAGTAGCATCAGTGACCATCGGATCGAAGTTTTCTCGGCCTGCTACGGATCCGGCGGTCGGTAACCGAAGGAATTGTCGGAAGAGATCACATGTGAGAAGCACTGGTGTGTGATCTATCCGACCTTCAAGATGGAATCCGCCATCGGCCTCTAACGCATGGAGAGAACTCCAGAACTGCTGTAAGTATAAGATTGGTACGGTTGCAGTTTCCGTTAGAGCATAAGAGATTGGATGGCCCCTGAGTATCTCGATGATGACCTGATATTGAATAGCAGGTTGGGTTACATCGAGATGGTAGTTATTGGCTGTAAGAGGGAGGAATTGATCCTCGGGAATCAGTTCCGCATCTGCGATTGGATCAATCGCTGGTGGCTGGTTTTGTGCCATTGTACATGTGAAGAATTAATCGATTAGTACGCAGGTTTGGAAACAGATAATAGCCGTTGGAGTTATACAGGCATGATTTAAACCACAACGGATGTTAACTCCAAAAAAAAATGGAAGAACAAACCCTACTCGTGAATTAGGGTCAGTCACCACGGCGCATAGAACTGCACCAGCATATATAACTACCAAAAACATCTCATTACCACACAGATTGAAAGAAAAAAAATCAAACTATAAGCACCATAAACTTGGATTCGACCGGATAAGAGATTAGACCGGATAAGATTCCACCGGGGTTCTACGAAGACCGGATAAGAGTTCAATCGGATAAGGTCTTCTACCGGAGGATACTAAGACCGGATATATGTTCGACCGGAAAAGGTCTTCGACCGGAGGTCACTAAGACCGGAGGTCATTCGATCGGGCATGGTTTTCGATCGGAGGTCTCATAAGACCGGGGCATTTATTCGATCGGATAGGGTGTTCGACCGGAGGTCACCTAAGACCGGATATGGTCTTCAACCGGAGGAAACATTCGACCGGGGGTGAGGTCGACCGGGGCGTAACCCTAGATCGGAGGAAAAACCCCCGGAGAGTCAAATCGACGACAGATCGATTGAAGAACAAAACTTAAAATCGATCGATTACAATCGATCGATGCAACCTGAAAAACAACATGTCGATTCACCTACCTGATCGATTGAAGAAGATGAAGACGAAGGTGTTCGGTCGTTTGGGGTTCGGTCGAATAGGTTTCCGGGCGAGAGAGAGAGATAGACGATGAGAAAAAATAAGAATAGGGATTTGATCGAATGAGGAGGATGAGGAGGGTTCGACCGGGGTTATAAACCCCCGATCTTGGGCTTGGGCCTGGGTAGAGTGAACACCTGGGCCGGAGAAATCGTGGGCCTGGGCCAACAAAAACAACCAAACAAACAAAAACAAAAAAAACAAAACCACAAAATCTTTTTGTATTTTTCGGTGAAATCTATAAGAAAAAAAACTTAAAAAAAATCCTAAGGGGAAAAACAAAAAAAAATTAACCTATTAAGAGAAAAAAAAAAGGAAAAGACAAGAGACTAAGCTCCCCCTCGAATGATTACCAAGAGGAGGTCCAAACACAGAACCTCTTACCTGCTCCCCCTCGAATGGAGGACTCGTGAGACTTACCAACCATCTGACGCTAGTGCTCCCCCTGAACACATTACCGGGTTGTAGATCCACCACAATCAACTTGCACTTTTCAGAGAACAAGAAATAAACTGCACACAAAATCACGAAAAACAAACACACGAACACAAAAGAAGCGGGAAAAACACGAAATCTACTTTGTTGATACATAAGTTCGTAACGGACACAGAGCTGAAAGAGTAAAATGCAATAACCAAGGAGTGTGGATAATAGCAACCAGAGACAAGGCACTGGTGCAGTTGTCACAGTCATTCGTTATTGAATGAAACTCGTAGAGAGCTGCGAACGAATCAAACTTTCAGATTTAGCATACCTAGCTTGGACACAAGGTAATTAAATTGTTTTTCGTCCAAGGATTTGGTAAATAGGTCTGCTAACTGATGCTCTGAATTAACAAAATAGAGTTCGATAGTACCTTTTTCCACGTGATCTTTTATAAAATGATAGCGCACATCAATGTGCTTCGTCTTCGTGTGCTGGACGGGATTGCTTGATATGGCTATAGCGCTCTTCGAGTCGCAGTAGATGGGAATCCTGGAGTAATTAAATCCATAATCTTTGAGCTGGGTGCGCATCCAGATGACTTGCGAGCAGCAACTGGCGGCTGCTACATACTCCGCTTCGGCGGTGGAGGTGGACACGCAGTTTTGCTTCTTGGAAGCCCAGCTGACAAGACGATCGCCCAAGAACTGAACATGACCCAACGTGCTTTTCCGGTCCAGCATGTTTCCAGCATGGTCAGCGTCCGAGTAAGCTGTCAATTCAAAACCTGTCTCTTTTGGGTACCACAAACCAAGATCAGCAGTACCTTTTAAATATCGGAAAATTCGCTTAACCGCAGCTAAATGAGACTCTTTAGGTTTCGACTGAAATCTTGCACACAAGAATGTCGAAAACATAATGTCAGGCCGACTAGCCATCAAGTACATCAGAGAGCCAATCATACCTCTATAAATAGTAGCATTCACATCCTTACCGTCAGGATCGAAGTGAAGCTTTAGAGTAGTGGACATGGGGGTTTTCAGAGATGAAGATTTTTCCATCTGGTATTTCCGAAGAATATCCGAGATGTACTTAGATTGATTAATGAAAATTCCTGTTTGTAATTGTTTTACTTGAAGACCCAGGAAAAAATTCATTTGCCCCATCATGCTCATTTGAAAATGTTTACTCATTAAGGCAGAAAAGTTCTGACAATACTTGGGGTTCGTGGAGCCAAAGATTATATCATCAACATAAATTTGTACAAGAATGATATCTTTCTTCTCTCTTTTAATAAATAAAGTAGTATCGATTTTACCTTTAGAGAAGCCAGACTTGACTAAGAAGGATGAGAGTGCATCATACCAGGCTCGTAGCGCTTGCTTAAGACCGTAGAGGGCCTTGTCAAGTAAGTAGACGTAATGCGGATTTTCAGTACTCACGAAGCCTTCGGGTTGCGAGACATACACTTCCTCCTTGAGAACGCCGTTGAGGAACGCGGATTTCACGTCCATTTGAAAGACGATGAAATTCTTGTGAGCGGCGTAGGCGAGGAACATGCGGATCGCTTCAATGCGGGCAACCGGTGCGAACGTCTCATCGTAATCAATTCCTTCTTGCTGGCGATATCCTTTAGCCACTAGACGCGCTTTGTTCCGAACAATGATGCCGTTTTCGTCCTTCTTGTTCTTAAAAATCCATTTAGTCCCTATCACCGTCTTGTTTTTAGGTCGGGGAACTAGGCGCCATACTTTGAGGCTCTCAAATTGGTTGAGTTCCTCTTGCATAGCAATTACCCAGTCCGGATCATTCAGCGCTTCAGAGGCGGTGGAAGGTTCGATACGGCTGAGGAACCAGGAAAATAAGCAGTCGTTCGCGGTGGTGGATCGAGTCTGAACGGGTGTATTGGGGTCACCGACTATTTGATGCAGGGTGTGAGCTCGAGTCCACTTGGTGGTGTGTGGATGAGGTTGATATGTCTGATGGGAGGTATCGGAATCCACATGACCACCTAGGAGTAAATCCTGAACTGCCTCGAGGGATGATGGCCTGTGAGGTGAAAGCTCCTTAGTGGGAGTCGAACAAGGAATAGAGGACGACTCAGTTGGAGATGAAACGATAGGAGGATCCGGGATTGCCGGAGAGGTAGCTTCGGGAACACCTTCAACAGGAGTCGGTTCAGGAAGTTGAACTGAAACAGGAGTCGGTTCAGGAGCACCGTCATCAGGAACTGTAGCAAGAGGATGTCTATCACTTGAGCTCGGGGAAGATTGATCATTGGCAGTAGAAGATGGAGCACCAGGCGAGGATGGACCACCGGAGTCGGTAGGGATGTCACCTCTGGTGTTTGAGCAGTAGTCCTGTCACATAACATAGGATTAGACTTAACATTAAATAAGTCATCATAAAAGAATTCGAACAGCAAATCCAAATCAGAAAGATGTGCTCTTGACGTAGACGCATGATTTGGATCTACTGAAGATTGTGTAGCCTCTGAACTGAATTGTCCAGAAGCTAATACACCAGTAAGCGCGGGTTCTGAACTGAGATGTTCAGAAGCCATATCAGCGGCCTCGTCAAAAGTCACGTTTACGCTCTCAACGACGGTCTTCGTCCGTTTGTTGTAGACACGGTAAGCTTTGGCTTGCTGGGAGTAGCCGATAAACACTCCTTCATCCGCCTTGGGACTGAATTTTCCAAGATCATCCTTATCATTTAAGACAAAGTAGGTGCATCCGAAAGCATGAAAGTAGTTGATGTTCGGGACGCGCTTGTTGATGATCTCGTACGGTGTTTTGTTGAGCCGCTTGTTGATTATAGACCGATTTTGAGTGTAGCAAGCGGTAGCAACGGCTTCTGCCTAGAGAAATAGAGGTAGCTTGTAATGAGATAACATCGTGCGCGCTGCTTCAACAAGAGTTCTGTTCCGACGCTCTACCACCCCATTTTGCTGAGGAGTACGAGCAGCTGAGAAAGTATGCGAGATCCCCACTGAAGTGAGATAACCGGTGAGTATTTGATTCTTGAACTCAGTGCCGTTGTCCGTCCTGATGGTCTGAACTACTTGGTTGAGACTGACTTGAATGCTCTTCAGAAGTGATATAATCAACTCGGGAGGTTCGTCCTTTGAACGGAGAAAACGGACCCAAGTGTAACGAGATAAATCGTCAACCATCACCAGGACATACTTCTTGTGATTTATGCTTTGAACGCGCATCGGTCCACATAAGTCCATGTGGATTAGCTCAAGGGACCGAGAAGTACTAGGAACGGCTTTAGGCTTGTGGGACGCCTTCTTCATTTTGCCCTTTTCGCAGGCAGCGCACAGATGCTCTTTTGCAAACTTTAGATCTGGCATACCCTTGACATGGCCACCGAGCACCAACTTGTTGATATTCTTGAAGTTCAAGTGCAAGAGACGACGGTGCCATAGCCAGCTTTGTTCAGCAGATGCTTTGGACAATAAACAGACTTCCTTGTCGGCTTTCAAGGACGAGAGGTCAATCGTATAGAGGTTGGTGCGTCGCGTTCCAGCAAGTATTTCTTTACCATCCTCAGTTCGAACGCTGCACCTTTTAGCCTTGAAAGTAACCTCGAGATTCTTGTCGCAGAATTGACCGATACTGAAGAGATTATGGCCGAGACCTTCGACATAGGAGACTTTCTTTATAGTGATGTTATCTTTGACAATATCCCCGTAACCCCTGATAGGAGAGTAGTGATCATTTCCGAAACGCACATTCCCACAAAACCTCTCGGTGAAGTTTGTGAGAAGCTCCCTCCTTCCGGTCATGTGCTTGGAGCAACCTGAATCTAGATACCACACATGACCGTCCTGCAAAACAGGTTATTTCTTTTTAGGTACCCATTCGTAAATGGGTCCTTTGGGGTTAGATTTAACACCCGACTTAGAGACCCGTTTAGATTTGGGTCTTTGTCTATCACGGGAAACATCACAATGAGAATGATTATGAGCAATATGATATGAGCCAAACCAATCAGATGCATAACGACTATCAACAAAATCATTTGATCCACAATAAGAGCAACACAAACAATCATGAGACAGTTGAAGTAATTGCGGAATTGAATAAACTTTTAAAGGAAGAATTCCATTACATTCAACTAGAGGTTTAGAAATAAAAACATCATGATTGTTATTGTTCTTTCTAGACTTTAAGACAGGATCAACTAATTCTGATGTTGCCGAGCTCTCTTTTGACTTCTTAGCTACCCAAGCATATTTCACTTCTTTCCGCCGACCATACGTATCTGAAATGCCGTTAAACCCATAGTCAGAGGATTTGAAAATTGAAGATTGTGACCTTTGAGAGCTACCGGTCTTTTTCTTCTTCTGTAAACGCTTTTTAGATTTAGACTTGGACGATTTTGAAGAATTGTTCACAGAAGGTTTTTGCGGGGCAGATGTGGAACATTCACCCTTATAAAATTTAACCGGAGGCTCACATGACTCATTTAAAAAATCAACATGACTAGGTAGAGAAGGATAAAAATCAAATTGGCTCAAATTGCTATCTAAACACACCTCAGAATTCAAGAATGCGGAAAATTCTAGTTCCTCATCAGAAAGGACCTTATCGCTTGAGGAGTTCAGGACAGCGGAAGAGTTTGTTAAGAATGGATCATTTGCGGAAGCATTTTTACAATCAGAACACTGATCCGTTTCAAAAACATGAGGCTCTTTTCCTTTATTTGAAATGATTGGTGACGAGTCAGGATAAGAATTTTCAAACAGATGAGTATTCTCACTTTGGAGATTTGAAGGCTTAGGTTGAGGTTCAGCCTCGTTAAATTGCTCTTTCAGGCGATCTGCTGCCAAGGCAGCCAGTTGTGAATTTAACTTCTTTATTTCTGTCTAAAAGTATTCTTTCTCCTTAACTGACACATTTTCCTCTTTAGGGGAATAGAGGCACTCAATTTGGTATAAAAGTTCTTGTTTTTCCTTTTGAAATCTGTCTCTTTCTTGTGCAAACGACTCTTCTAGCTGAACAATTTTTCTTTCTAAAATCAGAGGTGGAACATAGACTTTATGGTCTGGTTGTTCCTCCTCATTTTGATCGGTTTTAGTATCAAGTTCAACTTGAGTATAGCTTCGAAAGTAGTCATTGGACAAAAAACCAGGTTTTTCCTCGTTGTAAGAAGCATTTAAGGAATCATAAACAAAAGGAAGTGTCATTTTTGTGGAGGTCTCCCTTCTTAACTCATCCTCTTCCCAATCCTCATCCTCAATTGGTTTGGTCCAATTGATTTTGTATTTTGGATAGGTCTTATCTAATCCAAGAAATTCGGATGCGTACATCGTCGGAACTTGGGATAAGGCCTTTTTCAAATAATATGGGTTATCGTAACCGATACCCCTATTCACATGCTTGGGTTCTTTTGGTGTAATTAGATGTAACGTTTGTTGAGATTTCCCAAGTCTATAAAATTTCTTTTCCATATCCTTTAACTGATTAGATAACCTTATGTTCTCATTTTTGTAAGCCACATTTTGATTTAACAAATCAATTTTCTCGGTCTCAGACGTACGAAGCTTAACGGTCAGGTCATCTACTTTGGTCATTAGTTTTTGTGACTCTGTTGAACAACTCACATTCTCTTCTCTTAAATTAGAAATCGTGCACAGGTAGCTAGAAATTTCTAAGCTTTGTTTTTCCATAAAGTCAGACTGTTTAGTGACGCGGTTTTCTAAAGATGAGAGAAGGTATTCTTTTTCTTTTTAAAGTAGCTTGTAAGAATCAAGTTTGTGCAATGAGAGTTGCATTTGATCAAGTAAAGCTTCATGAAAAGGGGCACATACCTGGCAAGGAGCATTGCGATCTTCTTCATCAGTATCGGATGGTGATGAATGGTTGCCCATGAAACACAAATGAGCTTCAGCATCCTCAGGTTCTTCATCCGACACTTGTAACCAGTAATCGTCTTCAGCCATTAAAGCTTTACCGGCTTCCTTTTCTTTGGCAAGAAGCAGCTTGGCTCGGTAGTAGTCGGCGTTGCGCACAATTGGCTTGCGACAATCTTTGGCGAAATGACCTAACCGACCACAGTTGTAGCATTTGATCGGCTCGTCTTTCGGCTTTTCTTCATTCCTCTTGTCAGACTTCTTACCAGCTTCAAAGCGACTATTACCTTCAGACTTTTCTCGATGATCACGTCGAGTAGAGACTCTTTGCTTGTTGGAGGACTTGTTAAAAAACTTCCTCTTTTGAAATGCTTGGGTGAGAAACACCATTGCTTCTTTCATCTTGGAAAGTTCTGGATCTGAGTCGCTATCGGGATCTTCAGGTTCGGTATCACCCAGCACGGCCTCTTTTCCAGATGATCGGCTGACGGACTTGCCTCTTCTCTCAGATACGAGTGCTATTTGATCAGCTGTTGGCTTTTCCTCTGCTTTCCCAATAAGCTCCATCACTTCCTCTTCGTCCTGGAGCAGCATTTCATAGAGTTCGTGAAGGTACAGCTTCTCCAGGGTCTGAGTGTGGCGTATATGGGAGACGAACGGTTTCCACTCAGGCTGTAAGTTGTTCATAAACTTTATGTTGTTTTCCGTGTTCGTCTTTGTGATCTTATTTTTCTGAAGATCATTCAGAATCATATTAAACCTCTCGTAGGTTTCCGTCAGCGTTTCACCTTTTCTTGCTTTAAACCCATCATATCTGGTGATACAGTTGGTCACCTTTAGCTGGTTATTAATGTGGCTTCCCATCATCATCTTCTCTATTTGGTCCCACATTTTTTTCGATGAATCCTTGAAGCTATCTATACTAGCATAGATGTCATTCGGTAGACTTTGAAGAAGGTATGATTTTGCTAGCTTTTCTGCCTCGTACATTTCCTTTTCCTTCGTAGTAAAATCACCAATAGATTTCCGAATCTGTCGCTCTGGCCTTCCTTCAGCTGGGTTTCCCGGTACCACTTTCATTGGCCACTCTTGTGGACCCTCAGTCAGGCATTTGTATATATCTTCATAGTTAGATTTTGCTTCTATGAAGTTCATAAATCGGTCATGCCACTGAGGGTACTCTCCCCGAAAGAGCACCGGGGGCTTTTGGTCAGAACCGATGGCTAGAGCATCCCTTGAGTTCATCTTTACTTATTAACTTAAGAGCACTGTAATGATCGTTAGATAAGCAGGATGATCCAAATATAATAAAAATAGGATAAACACAGAAACACTTGGTCTAACAGAATATCAGGTCAATCGAAAAGACCGGAGTATGCAAGATACCGGTCGAAGGTAAGACCGGAGTAAGCAGGTATCCGGTCGAATGACAGGACCGGGGATACACTTATCCGGTCGAATAACAGGACCGGGGATATACGTATTCGGTCGAATGACAAGACCGGGGATACACGTATCCGGTCGAAGGGTTTGACCGGAGGTTACAACCACCCGGTCGAAGGTAAGACCGGAGTAAACAAGTATCCGGTCGAATGAGCAAGACCGGAGTACAGGTGTCCGGTCAAATGGGTAAGACCGGGGAATACTCTTATTCGGTAGAAGGTGCAAGACCGGAGTACAGGTGTCCGGTCGAATGCTCAGGTCAAAAGAGATTAATTACGATAAACACAAATATATCGATTAAGCATTAAAGACCGAAGAACATGAAGAGTTCGACCGAAGGACCCGAAGAATTTATGGGATTCGACCGAAACCAAAACCCAGATCTTCTCCTTCGATCGAAAGAAACAAAAAAAATCAAACAAAAATCGATTCAACCGATCAACAATCAACAGTAACAATGTGCACATAGACCGATAAGCATCAATAATAATCGACCGAACAGAAATTTCCAGAAACTTAATCGACCGAACAAAAAAAAAATTCCAGAAAATTAATCGACCGAACAAAAGATTTCCAGAAAAATAGTCGACCGAAAAGAAATCTTACTGTTTTTCCTAAAAAAAATTCGATCAAACAGATAACACAGAATGCAAATACTAACAATCAATTAAAGCAAGTAAAGCAATTAACACAAGTAATTGATCTTAGGGTTTCAGACAAACCTTTTTACTGGATCAAACCTTTTTGCCTATCTGCTCTGATACCAATTGTAGATCCCAGTGCAGTGCAATCACAAGTAAATATGAACAATGATTAACAGATTATAGGCCACAGCAACTAGTCATATGATTGATATAACTTCAAAGGGTTAAGGTTTACAGAGAGAATTTCTGATTAGGATATGTAAACCTAATGACTAGTAAACTGAATAATGAATTTCTCTAACTAACAAATGAAATAGAATTAACTTTAAATATGTAGGCTCGCAGGCCTAATGGGCTTATGGGCTTTTAGGCCCAACAAGCTTACAACAATGAAAACTTGACATAAAATACCCTGAACTTCTATTTAACTATCAAAATAGCCCTAACAATTATAGTCTTCTCTTTCGCGTTGGTGTCAATGTTTTTGTGCAAAGCTTCAATCAATACATTTTTCTCGGCAATATCATTGCTAAGTTTCTGTATAGATTGATTTTTATCATTAATAACACCTCTTTCACGCTTAAGTTTAGACTCTAATTCTTGGAGTTTAGTCATCATGACATGCATTTGATTCAAGAAAGCTGATTTAGTTAAATCACATACCTCTTCGTTATCTTCTCCATCAGAATCAGCTTCAACTTTTGTCTTCATCTGACCCATCAAGCACAAGTGTGTTGTCTCGTCCTTCTCTCCTTCTTCATCAGAATGGTCGATCCAGAACTCATCCTCGGCCATTAATGCCTTTCCATCCTCTTGTTTCTTGGCCAACAGCAATTTATTCTTGTAATACTCAAAGTTTCTGACTTTGGGCTTACTGCAGTTCTTAACAAAATGACCCAGTTTGCCACAGTTGTAGCACTTTGGAGGTTCTGCCTGTTTGGTCTCTTCGGCTCTATACTTCTTCTCTTCTGATCTCCTTTCCTCTATCCTCTTTCCTTCAACTATCTCCTTGTGATTGTAGTTACTTGAACAAGATGAGTACCTCTAACTGTTCGAACTAGGCTTTTTGTAGAACTTCTTTTGAAAAGCCTTGGTTAACATAAGCATAGCCTGCTTCAGGTTATCACAGTCATCAGAGTCAGAGTTAATCTCACCTTCATCCTCTTCTGATTCAGAAACTATCATCTTCTTCTTTTTCTTCTTCACAACCAGAGCAAATGGATCAACAACTGTCTTGTTAGCATTTTTCTTTTCATCCTTGATCTCATCCACTTCCTCCTCATTCTGCCTTAAAATTTCATAGACTTCATGAAGTGGAATGTCGTTCAGATCTTTCATCTGCTTCATTTGTCTAGTAAACCTCTTCCACTCAGGCTGAAGGACGCTGAGGAATTTTATATTCAGCTCAACTTGAGATTTGTTGACCTTATTCTTGCTTAGCTCGTTCAGCAACGTCACAAATCAGTCATATGTAGCTTCTAGAGATTCTCCAACTTTAGCTTTGAACTCTTCATAGTTATTCAGGCAGTTGGATACTTTGAGTTGGTTGCCGACCTTTGATCCGAGCATCATCTTCTCCAATTGATCCCACATCTGCTTTCCAGTAGTATTGTAGCTATCAATTTTGACATAAATTTCATTCGGTATGCCTTGGAGAATGAATAATTTTGCCAGTCTATCACCCTTGTGTCTTCTTTTCTACTCATCCGAGTATTCGTCAAGTGGCAAAGGGTACTCTCTCTGTTCTTCTTCACCATTTTCTCCATCTACAGTGAGTGTCTTGGTCGGAGGTGTCATGATTCCTTCCTTTAAGGATATTCTGATGTAATCTCCCAAATCATGTCGATCGATGAAATCCAAGAATCGGTCTTTCCATTGCTCGTATTCTCCTTTGAAGAGTACAGGTGGCTTCACATCAGTTCCAATAGCGAGAGCTTCCCTAGAAGTCATCTTGTTTTTGATAAAATATGCAATAAGAAACTCGAAGTTGATCGTTAGTCCAGATAAAATCAAATGAATGCAGATTAATACTGAGAAAAATAAGAAATGAAAAATAAAGATAATCTGGCACAAAAAGACAAATTGCGCTAAGGTCACTGGCGCAAAAGAAATTTTGCGCTAAAAGAGGTTGGCGCAAAAGTCAACACTCGCTAAGAGGAGATGGCGCGAAATCTGGAGTTTTGCGCTAACTGAAGCTAGCGAGATTCTAAGGTTTGCGCTAGAAGTGGGTCGCGAGAAGTGGGTTTTGCGCGAATAGTAGGTGGCGCAAAGAGAGGATTCACGCGAAGAACTTATGGCGAAAAACCGGGGTCTTGAGGCCTGGTGTGTTGCGCGATCGGTGTCCCTCCTTCGACCGGTGTCCCTTCGACCGGTGTCCCGCCTTCGACCGGTGTTCCTCCGACCGGTGCCTTGTGCCGACCGGTGTCTGCGACCGGGGTCCCTCTGACCGGTGTCAACCGGTGTGAATGTGACCGGTGTTGACCGGTGTCTTGAGTCGAGCAAAATACAACTTTGCGCCAAGGGAAGGTGGCGCAAAAGGCGAGAACTCCAGGTACGCGCTAGGAGGCAATGGTGCAAGACACACTTTGTGCCATATACTTTGAAGCTCTAGAATCTGGCGAGAAATACACTATGAACTGGCGCAAAACGTGTTCTACAACTTTCTTCAAAAAAATCGACTCTATAACAACCAAAAACTTATCTAGACTTTGAAATACAACCCGAAACTTTGCCAATTCGATCGCCTAATCATCTAGAACAGATTACAAGCGAGTAATTTCAAAAACAAACACTAAAAAAAATTACTCGATGAAGCAGTGTCTGGACTCGTGAAGAACAAAAACAACAAAATCATCAAATAGATGATCGATTACAGTGCAATACTCGATTGAACCGAAACAAACTCAATCTAATACATAAAACGACCTCAAACCAAATGATTCCAATCCGAAAAACACATAAACATTCAAAAATCGAATCTGGAAGACGATTAACAGTGCCGAACGAACTTTTTCTGGAATATTTTGATTTTAATCTGGTTTAGCTATTATACCAATTGATTGTCCCTGAGAATCAAGTTCTTATCACATTAAACAAACATAATCACAATCAAGAGATGAAACAAACCTGTTTTTGATATTCAATCCAAATGATTACACTACTAGAAAAATGGGCATCAGTGACGAAAATTAGAGAGGGAAAAAATCTCTCGCTAATCCCTCACTAATTTGCGACGGATTAGCGAGAGATTGACTACAAACTCAATCCGTCACTAATCCCTCTCTAATTAGTGAGGGATTAGCGAGAGATTGTGTTTGTGGTCAATCCCTCACTAATTTAGCAAAGGATTTGTGAGGGATTGACTACAAACTCATTCCGTCACTAATCCCTCACTAATTAGCGAGGGATTAGTGACGGATTGACCATAAACCAAATCCGTCGCTAATCCCTTACTAATTAGCGAGGGATTAGCGACGGAATTTTTTATTTTTCTTATTTTCTCATATTTATGTGTTATATGTATGCATGTGTATGTGTATATGTTATATATATGTGGGTCTGTGTTATATGTGTGTGTATATATATATATGTATAGATGTGTTGTTTGTTAAACCGTGATAGATCTTAAACCGTCATAAAGTGCTTTATTGGACTATAATGGATCTTAATGGGTTTTATCGGGCTTTAAAGGGTTATATTGTGCTTTAAATGGTTTCATTATGCCTTAATGGATATATCTGACTTTAAAGGGTTATATTGTGTTTTAAAGGGTTTCATTGATCCTTAATGAACCTATCGAGCTTTAAGGGGTTCTACTGGCTTTAAAGGGTTTCATTGGACCTTAATGGATCTATCGGGGTTTAAAAGGTTCTATTGGACTTTAAAAGGTTTCATTGGGATTTAATGGATCTATCGGGCTTTAAGGGGTTCTATTGGTCTTTAAAGGGTTTCATTGGACCTTAATGAATCTAACTGGCTTTAAGGGGTTCGATTGGGCTTTAAAGGATTCATCGAGCCTTAATGGATCTATCAGGGTTTAAAGGGTTCTATTGGGCTTTAAAAGGTTTCATTGGGCATTAATGGATCTATTAGACTTTAAGGGGTTCTATTGGGCTTTAAATGGTTCATTGGGCCTTAATGAATCTATCGAGCTTTAAGGGGTTCTATTGAGCTTTAAAGGGTTTCATTGGGCCTTAATGGCTCTATTGGGATTTAAAGGGTTCTATTAGGCTTTAAAAGGTTTCATTGGGCCTTAATGGATCTATCGGGCTTTAAGGGGTTCTATTGGATTTTAAAGGGTTTCATTGAGTCTTAATGAATCATTTCACTAGGCCTTGATGTATCTATTTGGCTTTAATTAATTATACTGGACTTTAATCGATTATATTAGGCTTTACAGGGTTCTATTGGGATTTAGTTAATTCTACTAGACTTTAATCGATTCTAGTAGGCTTTAAATGGTTCTATTGGGCTTTAAAGGGTTTCATTAGGCCTTAATGAATCTATCAAGCTTTAAAAGGTTCTATTGGGCTTTAAAGGGTTTCATGGGCCTTAATGGATCTATCGGGCTTTAAAGGGTTCTGTTGGGCTTCAAGGGTTTCATTTGGCCTTAATTGATCTATTGGGCTTTAAAGGGTTTCATTGGGCCTTAATGTATAGCCCATGAAGCCCGCAGAAGTTCATTAAGTGTGTTGTTTGGTAACCACATGCAAATAGTTAATAAGTAACCATTGGAGTTCATTAAAAGCCATTAAAGCCCATCAGGACCCAATCAAGTTCATTAAGAATTAAAGACCCAATAAGGTTATTAACAACCACTGAGTCATATAGACTATATATATATATATATATATAATTATATATAGAGAGAGGGTGGGGGAAGGAGGATCATGCTAGAAGTTAAATTTTTTGCGAGAAGTCTCAGTATCAAATATTATTACACGCCATTTGGGTGTGTTTAATCATATATGATTAAACGTCTATATATTGTCAATGTAACGTGTGTTTGATCATATATGGTTAAACTTGTGTATCATATATGGTATCACATTTATCGCATTCTCGCAAAATGTTTAGCTTATCGTTCGAACCCGTACCTATATATATATATATATATATATATATATATATATACACGAATTAAAAGGTCATGTGAGAATAAGAGTTAAGATGAGAAGTGTAAGAAGAAATTTGAACTTTTGATCACTTTTAATCTACATACCTATATACATATATCCACTACATATAGATCAGACCAAATCTTGGAACAACTCAAACAAAATTTTAATAAGATTAAATTTTAAATTTTATTATTTAAACCATTATATCTATTTATATAAAATATATTATTTTAAATAAAATTTTATCATATGTTTAGTTATTATAATTTGAAAAACAAATCAAAGTTTTAATAAAAACTCAAATTTACCAAAAGAAAAATCTCCTGCCATCCCCTCCTACCTTTATCTTGCCGCCCCCTCTTTTCCCCCCATAAAGTACGTTAGAATAGAAAAAAGATCTTTTCCCCATATGTGATTCATCTTGTATCTAGACTTCGATCGACACCATCTTTCCGGTCGGCGACAATCACAGTCCACCGTGCACTATCTCTCCACTGCATCGACCTCGACCTCGACCTCGACCTCTCTCAATCACTCTACCTAATCGATCCATACCTCTCATGCCTCTGACCTCTCTAATCGATCCAGGTAGTTTTTAGCTTCCAATATATGTTATTTCTTGTTAAAATCTGCACTTTCCTTTTGATGTTTTGCTTGTTTGCTTGTTAAAATACATTGCTTGCTAAAATCACGCCTCTGTTTTTGTATTACTCTTATCAAACCCACCTGATTTTCTGTTAAAATCTGCACTTTTCTTCTCTCGATCGCTTTTCTATATATCAATTTCCATATTGTTCTTTAGACTCTAGAGTTACCGATGTTGATTAATCTTGGATTGATTGATGATTTGTTGCTTTAGGTTTTATTTGTTTATGATATGATGATTTGAGTTGACTTATGGTGCTTATGATTTTTTTTCATACAGATCTGCTTTGGTCCAGTTTAACTTTGAAACTCATGCTTTTAGTTTGAATTTAGGAGTTTTTCAAAACTTCTGGGATGACATTTTGTGGTATTTCATGGATCTTCAGCAACCCAAACAAAACTCTTCAGCAAATAGCAAAGTGAGCATCGTGTCTTTAACTTTCCTTGTCAATATATAATCTTCTTTTGTTGATATCCCTTTTCTGGTAAGACAGAAATCAAATTTCGTGGTTCTCTTGTTAAAAAAACACAATAGCGAAAGATTTTGAAGGATATAGAGAAGATTCTTTATTTTCCTTTTGATTCTTGAGAACCTACTCTTAGTCTAGACTCTAGAGAACCACTCTGGTTCTTGATTATTTTGGTTTGTGGCATATGGCTCTTTGTTTGGTGGCAGCATATATGGTATATGTATTGGAGGAATAAGGAGGATTATATAAGGAATGAGTTTGAACAAACTTGTGTAATTTGGCCTATGGCCATTACTTTTTAAAAAAAATTCTGGTCCATTCTTACACATGTAATTTGGCATACTGCCATTACATCTGATTCTTTTTGTATTTGGGAAGGATTCGTATTGGACTGTTTATTATGTTGGCCAACACTGTTTTGGAGAAATAAGGTGAGAGTTCATATTGGCAATCTCTATCAATCTCTGTGTATCTTGAACTGGGATTTTGTTAGATATGGGAAGTTACTGGATTATGATTTATACTTTTATGCAATGGCCTTTGGACAAATTGCTACTTTATGTTCATTTCTTAATGATGTTTGTGGAACTTGGTGGACCTAGAGTTGGTGGATTGTAAGAAATAAAAGAGTTGAAAGCCTGGATTTGATATTGGGTCTGTGGAAAGTGGAATGGTTGCAGTGGAAAAAGAGAAATCTCCCGAGTTCATTGCAATTTCATATTAGCTGGCTTTCATTAATCCCCCGAGTTCGTTGCAATTTTGAAGATATTCTTCTGCTGAGATATTCCTAAAATTTGTTCGCACCGATGTTTTTCTAAGGATTATCCTTCCCATTATTGTTATAATTATAGAATCTCGTGTGAAGAAATGAAATATTAAGTATCGAAACATAGCGTGAAACGTAAACCGTGTTTATTTCATTATCGTTCGTAATTCTGCAGAAGCCAATAGTAGATAGACTTGGAGTAGCTTACGACAATCCAGAAAAGGTCGGTTTTTTGACAAGTGTTATTGACTTATTATATCACATTTATATAGAACATACAATTGTTTGCTTCTATAAACTTAGCAGTTTATTAGGACATTTTTTGTTGTTCAGATATTGAGTTTGTTCTATATTAATCAATAGACCGAGTTGGCATTGCAACTATGTTGGGCCATCGGGGAGCATGGCGGGGGTGGCGCGTCTCATAAAGATGAAGCTCGTGAACTTTTCGAGAGTCTAGAACTACTTCTGTATGAAAATCTTTCATCGAGGTATGTTACAACAGTCATCATTGATCTAGAAATCTTAAAAAAAAAACTTGAGGTTTGTCCGGTATACGTGTTCTTACATGTATTTTTTCTCTTGGGAAGCCGTCTTGGTGTCGGTGATTCTGTTCTCGGCTCGAGTAGCTCGACCGTTAGAAGATCTTCACTGTCGAGGCTTCTCTGTTTTGTTTTGACGGCAATAGCAAAGATTGCAACACACCATCGTGAATTACTCCCCCGGGCGCGCGTTTCACTCGGCAAGGTTGGTTTAGTCTCGTACTCCCTCCGTCCCAAAATAAACGTCCACAATGAAAAAGACACAGTTTTAGAAATATAGAGGTATTACGCTTTTTAGTTAACTAAATGACGATTTTACCCTTGATGTGATTACAGGAAGCTCATTCGCGTATCTCTGACTGGAGTCTGGAAGCGAGCTCGTGACTATTTAGGGTTAATGAACGAAAGTCGGGAATAATCAATTGGAGCGAGGGAAGAACGAAGATGATTGCTAACATCCCGTTTTACATTCTAGGTGGACAAGAAGGTAATTAGTCCTTGATATATGAATTCAAGCTATATATATGTAATATAGGTTGGGTTCACGGAAAAACCATAAAAATATATGGAAATTGAGGAACGTCCTAATAACCATTTATCTCTAATATAAGCAGTTTGACCTTTTGGTTTTTGATCGATGTAAAGATGAGTGATGTGTGGTGCTATTTTTGGAAAGTGAAATATTTTAATGAAGATGAGGTTGATGTGGGGTTTTATTTGGAGTTGGGTTTAGTTTGGAATTGGGCTGATTTTGATCTGCAAACTCGGGTTTATTTGTTTATGCGAGTATATATATCCAATAATGGGTACTGTGTTCTTGGCGGTTCCTTTTTATTCATGGAGAAAGAACGAAGCTTGCTAGATTCCAGATTTGATGTTAATTTTTAGCTCGAAAGCTTTATTTTATGATTTTTATGGCCTAACTTGAGATTACTGAAGTTGATAGAATTTCTTACCAAAGCTTCAAAATCGTTTACATTTAAGACTCTCGCCACATTGTGCGGGTACACTACTAGTATAAATATATATATATATATATATATATATATATATATGTGTGTGTGTGTGTGTGTGTGTGTGTGTGTGTGAAACAAAATTTAATTATTTTTTTAAAATTCTTTATTATTTTTTTAAATTACTAAAAGTATTACCAAGGGATCGGTGACAGATTTTCGTCGCTAATAGGAGCCCTTACTAATCCGTCGCTAATAGGGACCCTCGCTAATTTGTCGCTAATAGGAGTCCTCGCTAATCCGTCGCAAATAGGATCCCTCGTTTATCCGTCGCTAATAAGAACCCTCACTAATCCGTTACTAATAGTTTCCCTCGCTAATCTGTCACTGATACTATTCCCTCGCTAATCCCTTGCTGATAAAAGTCCCTCGCTAATCCCTCGTTGATATTTGTTCGTCGTTGATCCGTCGCTGATGTCCGTCGCTGATAGCATCAGCTACGACTATTTGGGCGACGGACTATCAGCGACGGATTAGCGACGGATTTGAGCTTTAGCGAGGGATTAGCGACGGATTTTTCCCTCGCTAATAAGGGTAATTTTGTAGTGTTACAAGGTTTCTCTCTTGAGAGGATTTTCTCTCTCTAAGCTCTCTCTCTCTCTCTCTCTAAATGTGGCGGCTGATAATTTCTATTTTTCACACCCTTGCACACTACAACCCTAGATCCTAAAAGGCCCACAAACCTATTTTAGGAAAAAGACTAAAATACCCAAAATACAAGGAAATAACTTTAATTATTTATTACAAAGGACCTCGACTATTTATTGAGAGTGACTTTTCAGCATTGACTTCTTGAAGCTTTCATCTTCAATCTTGATGATCTTGAATCCAATAAATCTGTGATCAAACATTCCCTACATGGATACTACTAATCATCTCTATGACATTGTTCTCTTCTAAGTAATTGGAACCAAACTCATCAATTTTTATGTATTTTCTTGTCCCTTACTTTTATTTTCTTTCCATCACTAACTTCGAAACTTCTATCTTCCTTCATTCCAACTTATCATCTCTCACTTACTCATAGCCAAACTCGAATGCTTGTGTTGTATAATGGGATCTTTCCTCCCTGACTCATCAAAGATAATTATATCAGCATTGTTACGTTTGACGTAGAGATAGTTTTTTTTGGGTCTTGGCACTGCCAGCCTGCGTATTTATCTTCTCATTCTCTTTAGAGAGGCCGTTACATATTTCTATTCTTTTGGCATACATGTTCTTTATCATCGTTCTCTTATATCACATCTGCCTTCTTAGTTATCCTCACAAAATCCCATGATTCTTCTCGCACTTCACACATAGTATTGGTAGCTAGCTCATATGATTGCACTTTTAAAAATGAGAAATTGAGCTTTCATTCTATCTCCTCAACTATTTGACTTCTTGGCTTTTAGACTCTTGCATATCCTATTTTCCATATCATACATTCATCTCACACTCTCTGTTGTTACATCTCACTGTACTTTGGTTATGTTTCTAACATCTCTCATACCAACTAGTGCCATAACATACTTCTATTGCACGTATCATGTCCATAACGTTAGTTCTTACTCCACCATTTCTATATCCATTCTCGTATCATTTTCTCTATTGACATTATGTAGTAGTTCATTGTATGGATATCATTATTTATCATACTACTTACCAACTTCTTTCTTGTTTATTTCATAGTTCTTTTAGGATCAATGTCCTATAGAAATAATGTGTGCCATCAACACCTCACTTACATTTACTCCCAATTAGGGACTTTATTGTGCATAACATGGTAGTGTTTGGCCTCTACATACAATTTAGCTTCCAAACCATTTACCTTTTTCTCTAAAGTCTTGTTCTCAACCTGCAATTTAAAAACTTTTAGAACATTTTCTTGTTTTTCCGAAACAGACTTACAAATTTTAGATTCAAAATCAGAAATCTTATTTTCAAAACAATCTTTTTCTTGTTTAAAATCAGAAACAGATTTGCGAAGAGAATCAATCAGATCTTTATTCCCAACAACTTGTTTGTTAAGTTCAAAGATCTTTTGATTTTTCTTTTCAACTCTGCTCTTTTCCTTTTTCAGTTTCTTTTGAAGATCCTGAAGTTCGACCATCATAGCTTCCATTTGTCATAAAATCATACTTGGAAAGATTAATTACCTCATCAGTTGTTTCTTCATCACTATCATCATATTTCACTGTGTTTCCCATCAAACACATGTGAGCAATTTCTTCTCTGTCATCTTCATCGGAATGATCTAGCCAAAATTCGTCTTCAGCCATCAAAGCCTGACCTGCTTCTTGTTGCTTAGCCAGAAGCATTTTATTCTTGTAATACTCTGAATTTCTGACTTTGGGCTTCCGACATTCTTTAGCATAATGACCAACCTTACCACAATTGTAGCATTTGATCAGGTCATATGTCTTATTTTGAGCACAAGCATAGTCATTCAGAAACTTCTTCTTCTCATCCGACTTTCTATCCACATATCGGTTCTCCTCATATCTTTTTCCTTCAATTCTTTCCCGGTGTTCATGATTCTTTGATCCTGACGAAGAGTACCTCTGTGTGTTTGAACCCGGTTTCTTGTAGAATTTCATCTGGAATGCTCGGGTCAGAAGAAGCATAGCTTGCTTGAGGTTTTCACCATCGTCACTATCTGAATCAGACTCAGAATCAGAACTTGGAATAACTAACTTTTTCTTCTTTTTCTTCTCTTTCTCCTTCTCTCCAGCTACCAAGGCTATGGGGTCAGATACTTTCTCAGCTTTCTTTTTCTCAGATATTTTCTCTTCAACCTCCTCCTCATTCTGTCTCAAACTCTCGTAAACTTTGTGGAGGGGTATGTCACTCAAATCTTTCATCTGTTTCATCCGGCGGGTATGTTTTTTCCATTAGGGTTGTAGGATACTTAGAAACTTCACATTGTTCTCGATCTTCTTCTTCTTTACTTTATTCTTGGATAGTTCATTTTCGGTCCACAATGTTTATCAAGTTCTTACAAAACAACAACAATAACAAGATTACCAACCTGTTTGATTAATAACAAATGATTACAAGGTTTGGTGTTCGGTTTTAGCTCTGATGTGTTCTCTCTGTTTTCACCGTTTGTGTATGTGTAAAATGTGATTTGATATCTTGATTGTTAACTTCCTCAACACACTAACACCTAATATCTAACTAAACTAATATCTAGATATTATCTAGATATTATCTAACAACTAATATAATATATAACTTAGATATTAATCTAACAAACTAATATCTAACATAATTAGATATTTAAACTAAGTTAAACTAAATACTAAAATTACAATAAACAATAATTTACTTCGACATTTATTACAAACGACATTAGACTTTGTATCGAGAGTCGACTTTCCGGCATTAGCTTCAGATTGGATCTTCAGATTGGATGATCTTGAATCCAATAGATATGTGATCTAACAATCTCCCCCTTTGGATCAAGATCATTACTTAAAAAGATTTTAGCACTTCAGTCTTCTTTTTCAGCTCAGAAGATGCAATCTCTTTCTCTAGCTTAGAATGCTTTAGCAAAGTATCTTCAAAGAAAATTTATCTAAAATCAGCATGTCTTCAGAATACTTTGATCTCGCATTTCTTGATCTTGTAATGTAATGGACTGGACATTTCTTCAAGCTTTAGATTCTCCCCCTTTTTGAGGAAAAAAGCAACGCTTTCATCAAAACATGTAGTAAGAAATGTATGTCATATGGAGCCTCTGATTCGTCAATTCAAAAGATATTCAACCAGATCTTTTCAAATCCAGACAAAATAGTCTTGTAACACCTGAATCAACTAATGAATCAGTTAACATGCCTGTCAGTAACACTAAGTCACTGTGTGTAACGAATACACATTGGAAAGGAGTTGTTTGATGTTGACTCCCCCAGGGCTTCCATTTAATCATCGAAACACTACAAAGGTAATTTCTATAAACGTTATGACAACGAAACTAATTCCTTATGTGTTTGTGCTTGTAATAGAAAGAATTAAGCACTTAATGATTGCTTATAGGCTCAAAATTTGTGTTAACCACTGAGACAACAGTAAGTTAAACACAGACTCAATGTGCATGATTGAAGTGCGAAGGTGGGGCAAACTTCCTTCTTTTCAATATCCAGATTTTCCAAATGAAAATCAGATAGCAAATGTGTTGTTTCCCCTTTGAAAATGTGAAACACTTTCTTGTTAAGAAGAAAAGGAGTAGTTGGTGAGGTTTGATCAAGAGTTGGCATGGGCTAGTTGCCTGTTTCAATAATGATCACCAAAGAATTGTGACACATTAGAATTATGGTTGCCCGACTCAAAAAAAGTTGGTGCAGAGTTGTGATATTCTTTTAACTCTGTTCTCACACGCTCTTTCTTTTAAACATTTAGCTCACTCTAACCAAACTCATTTCTTTTCGACTTCTACACTCAATCACTATGGATTAACTTCTTGGGTAGAAATCACTGGTTAAGGTGATTTCATACAAGTTATGTTAATTCCTAGCACAAAGAAATCCTTGTTTTCCTATTATGCATATGATGCTCAGATTGGTTTAACTATTTCAGTTAAAGCACAAATATGATCTTTGAAAACATTTAAAGTCACACTTCCAAATCATGAATTCGGTTTAAGAATCGAGAAGTGGTTTGAAGATTTAAGAACAAGGTTTTCTATGATTGAAAGTTGTCCTCCTTTCAACCATATATGAGATGAAGATAACGGATTATACCTTAACGTACGATCTTACATCTCATGAAGCTAAGCTTAAAGTCATAAACATATGATCTTGTAAGCATCTCTCAAAACTTCTGCAAAAGTATTATGTCAAGTCAAAGTAAAATTTATTCACTTAAATTGAAAAAACAAAAAGCAGTAAAACTTTTAAAATACGAGTTCTGATCAGAAATAATCAGAAGTCATATTCGTACTCCTTTTGACTTGAAGAGCTCCCCCTAAAATCTTGCATTACAAAAAGTTTGTCATAAAAGGTTAATGTGAAAAATTTTATGAGCTCCCCCTCGAAATAATATTGACCACTTGTCAATTTCTTCTTCTACTCCCCCTTGGATCATGAACAGAATATAGAAGTGCAGATATCAATCAGAATTAAGAATGAGGAAAGATGAAAAAGTATACAATTAGAAAACTTTGATAGGTAAGTACTGATTAGATCTTAAGATTTAGCATACCAAGCTTAGAGACAAGAAAGGAAAACCTCTTTTCGTCTAAAGGTTTGGTAAACAAATCGGCAAGCTGATAATCAGTTTTTACAAAGAACAGTTCAATTGTTCCTTTTTCGACATGGTCTTTAATAAAATGATACCTGACGTCTATGTGTTTAGTCTTTGTGTGTTGAACAAGATTCGATGTTATTGCGATGGCACTCTTGGAGTCACAGTATATCGGGATTTTGTTGAAGTGGAAACCGTAGTCGCGCAATTGAGTTCTCATCCATAAGACCTGAGAACAGCAGCTAGCAGCAGCTACATATTCTGCTTCCGCCGTGGAAGTTGAAACACAAAGTTTCTTCTTCGATGCCCAACTTACGAGCTTATCACCGAGGAACTGTACATGTCCTGACATGCTCTTCCTGTCTAACATACAACCAACATGATCTGCATCTGTGTAAGCTGTTAGTTCAAAACTAGTATCTTTAGGATACCACAGACCAAGATCTGCAGTGCCCTTCAGATACCTAAATATGCGCTTAACTGCAGACATATGGATTTCTTTAGGATTGGCCTGATATCGTGCACATAAGCATGTTGAGAACATTATATCTGGACTACTAGAAGTAAGATACATTAAAGAACCTATCATCCCTCTGTAAGTCCTAACATCAACAGCCTTTCCCGAAGGATCGGTGCCAATTTTAGTACCTGGTGTCATTGGGGTACCAATCGGTTTTGAATTTTCCATTTTGAACTTCCGAAGAATTTCAAGAATGTATTTTGATTGATTGATAAAAATACCCGATGAAAATTGTTTGACTTGTAATCCGAGAAAGAAATTCATCTCTCCCATCATATTCATCTGAAATCTGGACACCATAAGGTTTGAAAAATTCTTACAGTACTTAGGATTTGTAGAGCCAAAAATAATATCATCTACATAGATTTGAATTAGAATGATATCGGCTTTTTCCTTTTTGATAAACAAAGTGGTATCCACCGTACCTTTTGAAAAAACAGACTTGACTAGAAATTGTGAAAGAACATCATACCAGGCGCGAGGAGCTTGTTTAAGACCGTAGAGTGCTTTGTCGAGAATGTAGACGTGATTAGGCTTCTCTTGATTGACAAAACCCTCTGGCTGAGAGTCGTAGACTTCCTCCTTTAGAATGCCATTCAAAAAGGCAGTCTTCACGTCCATTTGAAAGACCGTGAAGTTTTTGTGGGTTGCGTAGGCTAGAAACATTCTAATTGCCTCTAATCGCGCCACAGGAGCATAAGTCTCGTCATAGTCGATTCCTTCCTCTTGTCTGTATCATTTGGCTACAAGTCTCGCCTTGTTTCAGATAACGGTACCATCTTCGTCCTTTTTGATCTTGAAAACCCACTTCGTACCTATAATGATTTTACCTTAAGGTTTTGGTACGAGTCTCCAGACTTGAAGTGCGTTGAACTGATTCAACTCTTCTTGCATTGAGATCACCCATTCTGGATCAGCAAGTGCCTCTAATACACGAGTTGGCTCAAACTTGCTCAGAAAGGAGTCATGCATACACATGTTCATTGATGTTGACCTAGTTTGCACCGGTTTCGTTGGATCGCCAATGATCTGGCTTGTCGGGTGCTCTTTGGTCCATTTGTGTTCATGAGATAGTGGATTATTTGAATGTATGTCAATTGTATCATCTATAAATCCACTTGTACCTTCTTCAGTTTGTTCAGGAGGAATGATGATTACAGTTGAAGTGATAGGTTCAGAAGGATCAGCAGGTACAGCTTGGTCCGGCTGTAGATGGATCTGTACAGAACATCCTACTGTTTCAGCTACTTCTATCTCTTCATTACATGTCACTTCTTCAACTGTTGGAGTCAGCATTTGAACTGGAATTTCTTGTTGAATCGGGGTGTTGGATTCAATAGGAATATCTGAACTGGTTGGATGAGTAGTCGTTAAGTCTTCCATCCTGTCAACCACAACAGATTTCTTTACATTAGATCCAAGAAATTCATCATAAAACAATTCAAATAATAAGTCTAAATCAGATAAATTATTAGTTGACGTTGATGCTACATCTGATTTGTTCTGTTGAGACGCAGGTTCTGGACTGAGTTGCCCAGAAGCTAGTACTCCGGTTATCACGGGTTCTGAACTGTGTTGTTCGGAAGCCATCTCTTCATCAAACGAGACGTTGACGCTTTTAGTAACCGTCTTTGACTTCTTCAGGTATATACGGTATGCAGTTGATGTAGAGGAATAACCAATGAAGATGCCTTCGTCCGCCTTGGCACTGAACTTGTTGAAACTCTCTCCATCGTTTAGAACGAAACACTTACACCCAAATATATGGAAATATTTGATTGTCGTTGTTCGGTTGTTGATCAACGCATAAGGAGTCTTCTTAAATCTGCGGTGTATCATGGATCGATTCTGTGTGTAGCATGCAGTCGATACAGCTTCAGCCCACAGAAATAGAGGTAAGTCTGATTGACTTAGCATAGTACGAGCAGCCTCGACTAGCGTACGGTTTCTTCTTTCGACCACTCCATTTTGTTGAGGCGTTCGAGCAGCATAGTATTGATGTGATATCCCGACAGATTCGAGATATTCTTCAACCTATTTGTTTTTTAACTCTGTGTCGTTGTCTGTTCCTAGAAGCTTGACCGGTTGCTGCAGATTCACCTGGGTCGTCTTCAGGAATGTGATGAGAACATCTGGTGTCTCATCCTTTGAACGTAGAAACTTGACCCATGTGTATCGCGAGTAATCATCCACGATAACGAGTATGTACTTCTTTCCGCCTAGACTCTGAGTTCGCATCGGACCGCATAAGTCCATATGCAAACTCTAACGGAGCGCTTGTACTCGGTTCAGGATTTGGTTTATGTGGATCCCTCTTCATCTTTCCCTTTTCACATGTTGCACAAAGATGTTCTTTTTCATATTTCAGCTCTGGAAGTCCTTTGACTAGTTTTCCACTGACCAGATTGTTGATGTACCGAAAGTTGAGGTGAGAAAGCCGTCGATGCCATAACCAACTTTGTTGCATCGAAGCTTTCGATAGTAGACAAACCTGCTTGTCAGTCTGGACATTTGACAAATTGATTGTGTAGAGGTCTGATTCTCGAGTACCGACCAAGAGTTCCTCGCCTTCTTCAGTGCGAATTGAACACCTCTTGTCTTTGAAGTTGACCTCTAAGTTTTTGTCACAGAACTGGCCGATACTGAACAGGTTGTGCCGTAAGCCTTCAACATAGCTCACCTTCTTGATCGTGACATTGTCATGTTGTACATCACCATATCCCATTATTGGTGAAAACTGGTCGTTGCCGAATCTAACTGTTCCGCAATATTTATCTTTAAAATTGGACAACATCTCTTTCTGCCCTGTCATATGCTTGGAACATCCACTATCTAAGTACCATAAATGACGGATCTGCACAAAAGAAATTACGAAACAAAAGATTTAGATATTCATTTGATAACATTTGGAGTTAAAACTTTTGAGTATTGAAGAGCGGGTCTTGAACTGATGTGTTCAAAAGCCATAATTTCTCTTAAGCACGGGTTCTGAACAGACGTGTTCAGAAACCGTTTCAGATTTCTCCTTCTTAAACGTTGGGTGCCTACAACACATATTTAGCTTTTGGTACCCACTTGAAATTTGGTCCAACTGTGTTAGCACTAGATTTTGGTACCCATTTGAAATTGGGTCCTCTTTTCTTTTGAAAATCAAATGAATCAGATGAATGATATGAATGCACATGATAATTTCCAAACTAAACCTCAGAATCTTGACAAGAAGTAGAAACATGTTTATCATAAAAATAAGACTTTCTAGCAGATTTAAATAACTGGAATAGTTGCGTAAAAGAGTATTTCAAAATAGTAGCAACATTCGCTTTCAAAACATCTTTACTAGGTAAAGTCTTATTACAATTAACACTACAAAACGATTTATTAGCCTTGTCAAGCTTCTGTTTCGGTTGCCATTGAGATTTAACTTCTGGCTTTCGCTTGCTCAGATCTGAAACATTTGAAACTCGTGAGTTAGACTTCTGAGCATAAAACGAATGCTTCTTTTTGGAATTACCAGTAGTGTTCGGTTTCTGTGAATGCTGAGATATTATCTTACCTTTAGCATTTTTAGCTTTCACAGAAACAATGTTAAAGAAGTTGCGGAATAACACTTTAACAATTAATCAAAACACATAATATGAACTCAAATCATAAGTTTATATTGCATAAAACTTAATGATTACAAACTCAACCTCAATCTGTTGATCAGGCTCAACAGACGTTCTAAACTTCTCTAAAGAAAGGATTTCTAAGAATCTTGAGGTTAATTCTCTCTAAACATATATTCGTATGAATAAGACTATCAAAAAAAACTATATTAAACAATCAAAGACTTCTAGACTATATATACAGAACTGATTACAAGATAATTACAAAAGAAATATTGATCTTTAGCATCCATTCCATAATTATCTTCATCATTATCTTCAGCTCCTAGTCTTTCGCATCAATCCATCTTTATCTTCAGAAGTAGCATTAACTCAATAGCAGTATTAACTTTGTCCCTGGCAGTACTAACCATGCTTGCAGTATTAATCTCTTATGGCAGTAGTAATTTCCATGCAGTATTAACTACTAGCAGTACTAATATTGCATAGCAGTATTAACATGCTAAGCAGTAGTAATCTTTCTTCGCCTAGCAGTACTAACCAGACTTGGTTATTTCTGACCCAAATCTCCCCCTAACTTAACTTTTCAGATTGAGAAGTTAAGTTCTTCAAGATGTGTTCCTCCATGATGCTTTCAAAACTCCATCTTAGTTTCATAGATTAGGATCCAGACCCAAACTCTGATTGATAGTTCTTCTGACTACTATCTTGGCCATTTCAGAATCCTTTGAACATACCAGCTTAGCATTCAACATACCTTGCAATTTAGCTTTGTTATAGTCATAGATCTTGTCAACCAAGTAGTACTCATGGTAGCTTTTGTCAATTGTGATCATGTAGACACCACAGTTTTCAAATAACATCCAATGATCAATCTTTTTGAATCCATACTCATGATGTAAGTCTTTGATCCTGTACTTCACTCTTTCAGGCTCAAACATCATACATAAGTACTCCATGGCAATCTTGATTAAGCTCATTTTAGTCCCTTCCAGCACATCTTTATACAGAATCAGTCCAACTTTGTATAATTCTTCAAGATCAGACCTTGTAAAGCTTCTCACTATCTTTCCCAAGGTTGCATACACCTCATACTGATCACCCATTCTTTTGAATCTGAAATAGTCTTTTATGTTGTCCTTCAGAATATCCCAGTGAATGATCTCTGGTTCCTGCATTGATATAGGGTCAGCTTGCACTGGTTCTTCATTTGTCAAAGTCATGTATAAATGGAATTGCTCATTGGATTGTTGATTGGACTGCTCTTGATTCTGCTCTGGCTCTGCTGAAGGTTTTGCTCTTGCACTTTCAATCTCCTTTTCAGCTTCTTCTATTATTGACCTCTTTGCCTTAGGCTTGGTAGCAATAGATTTCTTTCTTTTTATAGTTCCAATCTGTTGAGCCAAAGTTTCTTCTTGCTTGGCTTCTGTCTTTTCTTTGATAAGAGTGCCTTCCTCACTGTCAGGGAAAGGCTGTTGGATGTTGAGATCATGTCTTTCTTTTAATTTTCTTTCAACCTCAACCCTTTGAATGAAGTCCCCTTTCAGCTTGGCCATCTCCTTCTGGTATAGCTCATCTATTCTTCCATAAGACATGTTGGTAAACATCCCTTCTTTGACTCCAACTGACCCTTTCAGAAAGTTGATCATGTTTCTTCTTTCTTGATTGGCTAAGTATATCTTGGAAGGTTGTCTTTGTCTAGTCTTCAGTGGTAGCCTTTGCCTTGAAGCCTTCTTTGTGACTTTCTTAGCAGCAGCTGCAGACTTCAGACTCTTTTGATATTCTTCATTGATCTTCTTGGCCAACTCCAATACAATCTCTCTGTCTTTGGAAGATTGAATCTCACTTTCCTTTTCAAGGTATGCTTGCATCTTCCTTGCCAATTCTTCATCCAGAGCTATTTGACTTTGTTTCTTTGATGCTTTTACAGATTCAACCACCTTCTCTTTGCCTTTACCTTTTATCTCAGCAATACTAGCTTCTTTTCTTTTCTTTGCTAGACCACCTTCTTTGATTTCCAGTCCCTTATCCTTTTGAGTAGCCTTGGGAGTGTCAGCTTTGGCCTTCACTAGTGTTTCTTCAGCAATCTCCCTTTCTTTTTCAACACTGGTCTCCCCCTCAAAATGAGATTCCATGCCAACAGGACTTTGTTTTTCAGTTTCAGCTTCAGTTGTCTCCCCCTTTTTGGAAGCATCATGATCTATGCTCCTATTCTTTAGCACAAATTTGGTTTTCTTCTTTTTGTGCACTAGCTGCAGAAGTATCTTCTTCAGTTTGGTGATCTGAAGTTGTTGGGAAAGTATCACCTGTTGCATATCTTTTATCTCCAGTGCTTGATCATTAATTTCCTGACTTAAGGTACCAAGTGTATCCATCAATTCATCATAAGTATATCTATCCTCACCTCCTTTGGGTGTGTTGACCACCCTTGAAGGATCCTTGGAAGTTTTATTAGGAGTCTTCTGCCTAGCAGAAGCACCCTCTACCCCCTTGGTTTCTTGGCACCTGGAACCTTTGGATGATTGCTCACCCAAAGTTTCCATGGGGAAGGTCTTAAAGATGTTCACACTGTCCTGCCCTGCACTTTGTGCAAAGTCAGTAGTGTGAGCCTTACTGCCCACATGCTCTTCCTTCTCTTTATAGAGCACCTTCTGAGGGTTGGGAGACACCCCTGTGGTTTCCCTTTCGATATTCTCTAATGGAGAGTGCTCCATTAGAAGGCTTAAAGGCTTTGGGGGTGAAGATACAAGAAGGGAAGGAACCTTCTGTACCTTTTTCCTGATATATGTTTTGGTGATGGGGGATTTGGCCTTGACAATAGGGATCTGAGGAATGTTAACAGAATTGAATGGTGTGGGTAGGTCATCAGTTAGGTGGTCAGATGTGGGTTGTGACCCTGATGCCTCACCATGGAAAACAGACACACCCATCATTGTAGAGAACAATGGAGTGTCTTGGCCCGAAAAGTCCTTGGAAGCCCTTTTCATGTTTGAGAACACTTTCCCCTTAGGGAGTTTTGGTACATATACCTCCTTGAAGGTAGGTAAATCCGTCAATTCCTTATTAAGTACTTCTTGTACAAACCTTGGATACATAAAAAAGCTTTTTGATTTGGTATCCAGGTTTGACATTAAATCATTCAAGATCATTTGAGAGAAATTGAACTTTCTAGAGGTCGCTAAGCAGACCAAAGCATAGGCTATGGTGCTGCTGAACTCACTCCAGCCAGTTGTTTTTCTTGAAATGCAGTGTTGTAGGGTATGAACAAAAAATCTCCACTGAGGTGAAAATCTGTTCTTGAAAAACTTATAGACATCAGTGGGACCTTCATACCCCATTCGATTTAGAACTTGGAAGAGATCTTCCTTAGGAAGATAGGTAATACCTGAGGGATCATCTAAGCGTAGATGGATGCGAATACACTCTTCTAAAATTATCAGGGGTTTATCACACACCCTTGTTTTGATGACCTGAGGGCCCTCTTCAGTGTGGATGGTAGCATTTCCCAAAATTGTCGTAGATGTTCCACACATATTGTGGGATTGACAGTGAGGGCATAGGCAATGTGTGACGATTTGAGGAAGTCCATAATTTGATGAAAACCTTCAGCCTGTTTGGGTTTTCTGCAGCATAGCAACCTCATTGTGTTCATCAAAGAATTGTAGGCCTTCCATCGTTCTGATTGCTTCTAGGGTTCGAATCGCAACTCGTAAGCAAGAAAGTGAGAGAGAGAGAGAGAGAGAGAGAGAGAGAGAGATAGAAAGAGATAGAGAGAGAGAAAGAGTAGCAATGGAAGTTCAAAGAGTCGTTTGTATTTTGGCAGTCACAAAGGGTATTTATAGGTGGAGGGTTTCAGTTAGAAGCAGTACTAAGTACCCTAGCAGTATTAACCAACTATATTAGCAGTAGTAACACATACTGGCAGTACTAACACAGACTAGCAGTATTAACACCTACCAACAGTATTAACACTGATTAGCAGTATAAATTCAAGCAAGCAGTAGTAAGTTTGCACTGGCAGTATAAACTACCTAGCAGTAGTAACCATACTTAACTCTTTTTGGACTGTTATCATGAGTAATATAGAGAGCAGTATTAACTGAACTAGAAGTACCAAGTATTCAATTTAAGCAATCTGAAACACTTAAACACACAAGGTTAGCAGCACCATGCACAATACACTATGAGAAAGTAGACAGGAAGGAATCTATACAGAAATGGTACATAAAGCAGATCAAAGGAGGCTTATTCAGTGTTTATCAAGCCCACACTTGTGACCAAGAATGTGAATCTACCCACATCAAATGCTTTGGTGAATAGATCAGCAAATTGGTTACTTGTATGGACTTTCACAAACTGAATGAGCTTCTTTTCATTACAGTTTTTGATAAAGTGGTACCTGATTTTTATATGCTTTGTTTTGGAGTGCTTGACTAGATTATTAACAATGCTAATAGCATTGTTATTGTCTATGAAGATTGCAGTGTGAAGAAAAGTCATACCATAGTCCGGCATTTGATTCTGAATCCAGAGTACTTGTGAATAGTAGCTTGCAGCAGCTATATACTCTGCTTCTGTTGTAGAGGTGGACACTGTGGTTTGTTTCTTGTACTGCCATGACACTAGTCTTGCACCCAAAAACTGACATCCCCCTGAAGTTGACTTTCTATCAAAATTTGCACCACCCAAGTCACTGTCTGAATAAGCAAGTAGGTCAAATGGTGATTCATGAGGATACCAAAGACCTAATCTAGGTTCGCCTTTGAGATATCTGAATATCCTCTTGACTGCTTGAAAGTGTGACTGCTTAGGCCTTACTTGAAATCTTGCACACACACAAACAGGAAACATGATATCTGGTCTTGAAGCAGTGAGATACATGAGGGAGCCAATCATGGATCTATAGTGATGAACATCCACATCCTCCCCCTCAAGATCTGTAGTGATCTGTTTGTGTGTCTCCATGGGTGTGCTTGCAGGCTTTGAATCTGAAAATCCAAATTTGGTGAGAATATCCTGCACATACTTGGATTGGCTGATAAATATCCCATCTTTCTTCTGCTTAACTTGTAGCCCAAGGAAGAAAGTAAGTTCACCCATAGAACTCATCTTGAATCTCTTGTGCATCAATTCTTCAAAATCTCTGCACATTTGATCTTTTGTGGATCCAAAGATAATATCATCCACATAGATTTGCACTATAAGGATGTCCTTCTTCTTCTTCTGAATGAACAGAGTCTTGTCTATGATTCCTCTTTGAAAACCATTTTCCAAGAGATAGGTAGACAAAGTGTCATACCATGCCCTTGGTGCTTTATGTAGCCCATAGAGTGCCTTCTTCAATTTGTATACTCTGTCAGGATAATTTGGATTCTCAAACCCTGGAGGCTGACAGACATACACTTCTTCTTCAATTCTCCCATTCAGGAAAGCACTCTTTATATCCATCTGGTAGACCCTGAACTTCATGAAAGAAGCATAGGCTAAGAATAGCCTGATTGCCTCAATCCTAGCCACTGGTGCAAATACCTCTTCATAATCAATTCCCTCTTCTTGAGTATACCCTTGTGCCACTAATCTGGCCTTGTTCTTTATTACTATTCCTCTCTCATCTTTCTTGTTCCTGAAGATCCATTTAGTACCTATAGCTCTGTGTCCTTTAGGAAGGTCAACCAAATCCCATACATCCTGCAGCACAAACTACAGTAGCTCCTCTTGCATTGCTTCTATCCAGCTTGGATCCTTCATTGCATCATATGCCTTTTTGGGTTCAACCTGAGATAGAAAGCAAGAAAGTAAACCTGATTGTATATCTTTCAATCCTCCCAACTTACTTTGATTCCTTGTGATTATAGGTGAATTGATGTCACCAATCACCAATTGAGGAGGATGATTTTTCTAAACTCTTGTTTGATGAACAACCTCTTCATTAATATTTATTTCCAGATTAGAGTCATTCTTTTCATGAGTGCTGCCACCAAAAACTGAAGAGTTGTCATCATCTGTATCATCTTCTTCCGAACATGGCATCTCAGGAGTTTTGATTCCTGAATCTGAGGGTTGGTCTTCCTTTTCACCTCTGTCCTCTTCATTCTGAGTTGGTTCAGTGTCCTTTGATTCTGAAGTATCTTTCTTATCTTGGTCACAGAATTCAACAGGATCAGCAGTAGGTGTTAGGAACAGCACAAACTCTTGTCTTTGTACTTATACATTTTCTGTCCCTGTTCTTGCATTATGCTCATTACTGAAACCCAAAGAATTAGTCAGTGAATCAATGTCAATTAGCCAATCAGGACCTGAACCAAGTTGATTTGGTGTGTTCTCATTGCATTTGACATTGTCACTTTCCTCAATAATCCTAGAAGAGGTGTTGAAAACTCTGTAGGCCTTACTTTGAGATGAATATCCAACAAGAAACCCATCCACAGCTTTGCTATCAAACTTGCCTAGGTGAGTTTTGGTATTGAGAATTGTGCAAGGACACCCAAATGGTTTGAAAAATCCAATAAAAGGTTTCTTCTTTTTAAAAAGCTCATAAGGTGTCTTGTCTTGAGATTTCACTACTAGAACTCTGTTTTGAACATAGCAGGCAGTATTAACTGCTTCTTCCCAAAAAGTGATTGGAAGTTTTGAATCTGCCAACAGAGATCTAGCAGCTTCTATCAGAGTCCTATTTCTCTTTTCAGCAACACCATTCTGTTGAGGAGTCCTAGGAGCACTGTATTGTCTCTCAATGCCTTTTTCCTCACAGAAGTTGTTTAGGTCATTGTTTTTAAATTCAGTTCCATTATCAGACCTGATGACTTTAACTCTTAGATTTGTTTGGTTTTCAACTCTAAGAACAAAGGATTTGATCAGTCCACTTGTCTCATCCTTAGTCCTCAGAAAATAGACCCAAGTGAATCTAGAGAAATCATCAACAATAACTAAGCAATAAGATTTCTTGCCAATACTCATCACATTTGTAGGACCAAACAGATCCATATGCAGTAAATTAAGAGGTGAAGAGATTGTATTTATCTCTTTGGACTTATGAGAAGTTTTGTGTTGTTTGCCTTTAAGACATGCAACACAATGATCATCACATGAAAATACCTTTTGTGGCAAACCTCTTACAAGGTTGTTTTTCACAAGTTTGTTCATTGTTTTAAAGTTCATGTGACACATCCTTCTGTGCCAAAGAGATGATTCATCCAAAGAAGCTTTTGAAAATAAACAATTTAAAGATGAATCAGAAGCTACACTCTCCAAGTCTAAGCAGTAAACATTGTCCTTTCTAGGAATTCTAAGTAGTATCATACTTTCATCAACTACCTTGAACCCTGTAGAAAGGATGATACATTCAGTATCATTGAATAATATGCTATGTTTCTTGTCACAGACCTGTGATACACTTAACAGGTTGTATCTCAATTGATCAACTTAGTATACATCCTCAAAGATCATCTTACCTTTTGACACATTACCATTTCCACTTATCTTTCCACCTGCTTGATTATCACCAAAAGCAACATGTCCTCCATCAATTATTTTGAAGTTTTGAAGGCAGGCCATGTTACCTGTCATGTGCCTGGAACAACCACTATCAACATGTCAAATGCTCCTTCCCTTGAGTTGTTGGTTGCCCTGGACATATAATAAAGCAGTTAGTTTTTAATAGGAACCCAAGCCAAAGTGGTCTTGGGTTTCCCATTCTCATCAACATATTCATATTCATATTCAGACTTGATGAGATTATCAAACTAAGGAATCTTATTGCTTGAATACTTTGTCAAAAGAATGGGCCTGTCACTGGAATCAGTACTAACTTGATTAACAGTACTAACATCATTAGCAGTACTAATTGGATTAGCAGTACTAACTTTGTTAGCAGTATTAACTGGTTTAGCAGTAGTATTGCTTGCAGCAGCACTATTTCTGTCAGCGGTACTATTTGAAGTAGCAGTACTAACAGATTTCTTTACTTTTGGAACCCAAACCTGGACAAAGTTGTTGGCTTTCTTTTTCTTTAAGTTACTCCTTGGCTTATTTGGAGTATTTTTCTTTGAATTAGCAAACTTATTCTGAGCATGAGATTGTATAGGTGCCCTCCTCACATTCTCAGCCATATGATTTCTTTATTTGCTTCCTATAACCAACAGGATTTTGTATATTTCTTTGAAAATTGATCCTCTGGATAATAGGATTGAAATAACAGTGTTTGGCTAGATGATTTAACTTGCCACATATAAAACAAGGCTTTGGTCTGTTAAATTTTCTCAGATCAATTCCTTGTTTTAAAGCCCACTGATTATTTCTGTTTCTTCGATTTCCCCTTGTTTTATCATGTTGTTGGGGTTGATTCTGTTTACAAGTACAGGGGTTAACAACAGTGGTTTTCATGTAATGGACTCCCTGTACCTTTCCCTTCCCTCTCTTAGAACTTTCAGCCTTCTTACTCTTTACAAAAGGTTTACCCCCCCCCCCCCCTTCATTAGTAAGGATATGATTTTATAAAGGGATTTCTTTGAAGTCATCCTTATTTTTACCCTTAGTGGTCTGTTCTTCAGCCTCTTCCTCAATCACTACACTGTCAACAGGATCTACATCTGTGGCTCCTGCAGGTAAGTCTATTTTCTCTTGTCTTTCTAAGAGGACTGAAGTGGGAGGGATATAGTTATTGTTATAGGGTGGAGGGGTACTATTGTATCCTAAACCTCTTTTCAGGTTGTCATGGACTTGAGATTTTAGAAGTGAGTCCATTGCTTTAGAGGCATTGGAAAACTTCTCAATGTCTAGCTTGGCTTTCTCAAAATCACTCCTTATCTTCTCACAATCCTCTTCAGACTTTTTAAGCTTAATTTCTAACTGGTTCTTTTCCCACTTCCAGTAGTTAGTATCATATGTGTGTTGAAGTTCATTGGCTTTGTATGCCTTAATTTGTTCTTCCAAATTCTCAACAATCACAACATACTCTCTTCTATCTTTCGCTAACCTTTTTAGGTCATCACACATGCTTTGATTGTGATCCCTGTACTTTTTAATAGTTTCTATGCAAGATTTTGAGCAAAGGTTAGATTTTACCTCTGTGGGAATATCAGTGTTTGCTGACTCTGAAACTTTAGCCATTAAAGCTTGATTCTGAACTGCTTCTTCTGCTTGGTCACTCCAATCAAATCCCATTCCTTCTTGGGAAACAAGAGCTTAAGAAGAGTTCCTGTTGTTGAAGCTAGTGGACTGTGATGGTTGATGGTTGCTAGTATGTTGTTGAGGCATTCCACTTCTGTATTCTCTTGCAAAGTGCCCCAGCTTGTGACACTTGTAACATTCAACCTTGGATTTATCAAATCCAACCCCATCTTCTCTTTTCTGAGCAAAGTTATTCCTTCCAGTCCTTTTGATGAATCTTTTTACCCTCATTGTGAGCATAGCCATCTGCCACTTGATATCCATCTCTTCCAGATCATCAGCATTTATATGTTCTAAGTCATCATTAATTAGAGTGGAATTAGCATGACTAGCTAGAAAAGCTTCTAAAACTGAGTCATTAGATCCATCTTGCTTTGATCCATGGGCAGCAGTAACTGATTCTGTATTAGCAGCAGAATCAGTAGAAGATGATAAAAGAGCAGCATTGTATGAGTATCCAGAGGGCCTCTTCTTTGCTTCTACCTCTGCTTCAAACACCCTAAGGTCATTATAGAGGTCATCCAGTTCCTTGTCCTCCAGTTGGTCATTCTGTCTGAAGGAGACAGTGTACATAGTCCATTCATCACCAAGAGATCTTAGAAATTTTCTGTTGACATCATCTTGATCTATCTGGACACCAACAGTAGCCAATTCACCAATTAACTTATTAAATCTATCAAAAGTTTGAGTCATGGACTCATTCTTTGTAGACATGAAGTTTTCATATTGCTGCTTCAGGATGGCCTTCTGATTTCTCTTGGTACTTTTGGTACCATAAAATCTTTTCTCCAGTGCATTCCATAGAATTTGTGCATCAGAACAATTGCAGAATTGATGTTGGTACTCATTAGGAATAGCCAAGAGCAGAGTGCTCAAGGCTTTCATCTCTGTCTGCCTCATCTTTCTTTCTCCATCACTCTTTGGTGGATGTCTCTTGCCTTCTGCATCCATCTTTCCTCCATCTGAGGGACCATTCTCAATGATGTCCCGCATTGAGAAGTCTGTGAGAAGAATGTACTGCCTAATTTTGATCTTCCACATGTCAAACTCATTAGGTTTGAGCATGGGAACCTTTGATACCAAAACGCTATCGCTTGAACTGTCCATGATTATAAGTTTCTGAGTTTTCTAGCTCTGATACCACTTGTCAAGATCAAAAATTCTAAACAAGAATTTAATTAACACACTCAGAAACAATGTTAAAGAAGTTGCGGAATAACACTTTAACAATTAATCAAAACATAGAATATGAACTCAAATCATAAGTTTATATTGCATAAAACTTAATGATTACAAACTCAACCTCAATCTGTTGAACAGGCTCAACAGACGTTCTAAACTTCTCTAAAGAAAGGATTTCTAAGAATCTTGAGGTTAATTCTCTCTAAACATATATTCGTATGAATAAGACTATCAAAAAAAACTATATTAAACAATCAAAGACTTCTAGACTATATATACAGAACTGATTACAAGATAATTACAAAAGAAATATTGATCTTTAGCATCCATTCCATAATTATCTTCATCATTATCTTCAGCTCCTAGTCTTTCGCATTAATCCATCTTTATCTTCAGAAGCAGCATTAACTCAATAGCAGTATTAACTTTGTCCCTAGCATTACTAACCATGCTTGCAGTATTAATCTCTTATGGCAGTAGTAATTTCCAAGCAGTATTAACTACTAGCAGTACTAATATTGCATAGCAGTATTAACATGCTAAGTATTAACATGCTAAGCAGTAGTAATCTTTTTTCACCTAGCAGTACTAACCAGACTTGGTTATTTCTGACCCAACAGACTGATTTATCAACTTTCGTTGATTTTGCACTGTTAACAGGCATACTGGTTTTTCGCAAAGATTGCACAAGAAAAGATGAATGGTTAGGAAGTTTCGCATTAAAATCAAATTGTTCAAAACAACCATCCGAACCACTGTCAGAGTTAAGAAAATCAAACCCTTCGTTTGATAAACCAAACATGTCATCAGATTTAGAAGCCTTTGAAATAACAACATTTTTCAGCACAGTTGTAAAAACTTTTTGTTGAATCTCAATCAAAAGTCTTTCATCTGTTAAAGAGTTATTGAGTTTGGAAATTTTACATTCCAAAACAAGAGGAGGGACATAAAGTTTACCTTTAATAGGATTTGCCTCCATTTCTTTGACAGAATAACTTTGAAAGAAGTCATTTGAAAGAGAATTCTTTTCATTAATTGGATCATCATAACTATTATTCAACTTCGCATAATAAAATGGAAGTTGAACATTAGTTGTTTTCGTTCGTTTTTCCGTTTCTTTGGCTTCATCCTCTTTTGATAGTCCAGTCCAGAAAACTTTAAGTTTAGGGCATCGACGAGAGAGTCTTAAGAACGTAAAATCATAAAGTGAAGGCACTTCAGATATACCGTTTTTAAGATAATGAGGATTCTCATAACCGATTCCCCAATTTTCTTTATTCTCTTTCGGTTTGTTTAGATGAATGGTTTGCTCACTTTGACCTAATGAGTATAACTTCTTTTCCAAAGCATCTAATTTTGCAATTATAGTTTTGTTTTCTTCAGTACATGAAGAATGCATTTTAGTAATCTCTCTGAAATCAGACTCACTCTTTAGCAGTTTAGACTTGATTTCAGAATTCTCTTTAAGAATTATTGTCTTTTCTTTGGCGTTGGTGTCATTGTTTCTATGTAAAACCTCAATCAATACTTCTCTCTCAGCAATTTCATTGCTAAGTTTCTGTATCGATTGGTTTTTGTCAGTTATAACACCATTTTCTCGCTTAAGCTTTGACTCTAACTCTTGTTGTTTTAAATTCATGGCATGCATTTTATTTATGAAATATGAATACGATAAATCACATACCTTATCTTCTTCATCATTTGAATCAGCTTCAGCTTCTGATTCCTGCTTTCCCATCAAGCACATGTTGGCTGACTCATCCTTCTCTTCATCATCTTCTTCCTGATCTGAATGATCAAGCCAGTATTCATCCTCTGCCATCAGTGCCTTACCCGCCTCCTGTTGCTTTGCAAGAAGCATCTTGTTCTTGTAATAATCGGAGTTTCTGACTTTGGGTCTTCGACAGTCTCTGGCAAAGTGACCTGTTTTGCCACAGTTGTAGCACGTTGGTGGTTCTGACTGACTGGATTCTTCAGCTTTAATTCTTCTCTCTTCCGGTTTCTTCTCCTCTATTCTCTTCCCTTCAAACTTCTTTCCTTCAAATCGATTTCCTTCAACCCTTTCCTTATGAGCATAGTTGTTAGGACCAGAAGAATACCTCTGACTGTTTGAACTTGGATTCTTGTAGAACTTCTTCTGAAAGGCCTTTGTCAGCATGAGCATAGACTGCTTCAGTTGTTCACAGTCATCCGATTCAGAGTTTGCATCAGCTTCATTTTCTTCTGAGTCATACACAATCGTCTTGTTCTTCTTGTTTTTGACAACAAGAGCAACTGTGTCTTCAACTGTCTTCACTTTCTACCTCTTCTCATCTAGAATTTCATCCACCTCTTCTTCATTTTTTTTGAGGGTTTCATACACCTCATGAAGTGGAATCTCATTCAGATCCTTGATCTGCTTCATCTGCCTGGCAAATCTCTTCCATTCCGGCTGTAGAATACTTAGAAATTTGACATTCAGCTCGATTTGAGATTTGGTGACCTTGTTCTTTCTTAGTTCGTTTAGAAAGGTCACAAATCTGTCATAAGTTCCTTCTAGAGACTCTCCAGCTCTGCCTTTAAATTCTTCATAATTGTTTAGGCAGTTGGAAATTTTGAGCTGGTTCCCAACCTTTGAACCCAACATCATCTTCTCTAGCTTGATCCCACATCTCCTTGCCCGAGGCTTTATAGTTGTCAATCTTTACATAGATTTCGTTTGGAATTTCTTGTAGAATGTATGACTTTGATAATCTATCACCTTTTGCTCTTTTTAGGTTATCATCATCGAGCTCATGATACTTAAGTTCATACTGTGTAGGCACAGTTCCAACCATACGAGTCGTCTTAACTGGTTTCATAATCCTTTCTTCTATCGATTTCCTGATGAATTCACCCAACTCATGTCTTTCGATAAAGTTCAGGAACCGATCTTTCCACTGTTCGTATTCTCCTCTAAAGAGAACTGGTGGCTTGGTGTCAGTTCCGATTGCAAGAGCTTCTCTGGATGTCATTCTGATTTAAGAATGAACAAGTCTAGCAAACTTTGCGCTTTGAGAAGGTGGCGCAAATGAGGTTTGCGCTAGTGGTGGTTGGCTCAAAGGATGGTTTGTGCGATGAGAGACTGGCGCACAATAGGTTTACGTGAAGTGTGGGTCGCGCAAACTGAAGTTTGCGTTTTGAGTTGATCGCGCGAATTGAAGTTTGCGCGACATGTACGTAGCGCTAAATAGAGCTTTGCGTTTCAAGGAGTTGGCACAAATGAGACTTGTGCTTTTCGTGAAGAGGTCGCACGAACTGAGATTTGCGTGATGCGTTGGTCGCGAGAGTTGAGGTTTGCGTGAGCTTTTGGTGGCGCAAAGTGGGCTTTGCGTGATCAGTTGGTGGCGCAAAGTGGGCTTTGCATGAAGAGTTGGTGGCGCAAATTGGGCTTTGCGTGAAGAGTTGGTGGCGCAAAGTGGGTCACGCAAAGTTCAACTTGCGTGAGTTCGTCTCTGTGTTTGCGCGAGTTCGTCCCTGTAACTTCGAATTTCAACAATAAACCTGTTTGTTCCACGATTAGCAGTACTAAACTCTAGCAAAGTGACTACAAACACTTCTAGTACAGATTGTTACCACTCGATCTCGATAAAACTCACTTTTTGAAAAGCAAATCGATGGCACAGTGACTTTAAAAAGTCGACTGTTTTATCACTAAAATCACAAATTGGAACTCGATTTAAGCTCTATTCTGAAAACAAACTACAACAACTCGATCTAGCACACCTATCGATCACAACCTGATCGATTTCTAACCCAAAAACACACTAAATCACGAAAATGATTTTTGTAAATAAGAACACAGAGTCGATATTCTAAAAACTTGATTTAATCTCTTATCAGGCTCTGATACCAATTTTCGGTCCACAATGTTTATCAAGTTCTTACAAAACAACAACAATAACAAGATTACCAACCTGTTTGATTAATAACAAACGATTACAAGGTTTGGTGTTCGGTTTTAGCTCTGATGTGTTCTCTCTGTTTTCACCGTTTGTGTGTGTGTAAAATGTGATCTGATATCTTGATTGTTAACTTCCTCAACACACTAACACCTAATATCTAACTAAACTAATATCTAGATATTATCTAACAACTAATATAATATATAACTTAGATATTAATCTAACAAACTAATATCTAACATAAATAGATATTTAAACTAAGTTAAACTAAATACTAAAATTACAATAAACAATAATTTACTTCGACATTTATTACAAACGACATTAGACTTTGTATCGAGAGTCGACTTTCCGGCATTAGCTTCATATTGGATCTTCAGATTGGATGATCTTGAATCCAATAGATATGTGATCTAACATTCATTCGGAAGAAGCACGAATCTTTCATAAGTTTCCTCTAAGCTCTCACTTTCTTTGGCTTTAAATTCTTCGTAGCTGTTGATACAATTATCCATCTTCTTCTGATTTCCCACCTTAGATCCCATCATCATCTTCTGTAGCTGATCCCACATATTCTTTGCATTAGCTTTGTAGCTATCTATCTTGATGTATATCTCATTCGGGATACTCTGAAGTAAAAGAGATCTTGCTTGTTTGTCGGCTTTGAATCTGCTTTTCTGCTCATCAGAATACTGAGCAAATTCCTTAGGAACAGTTTTCATCTTTCGCACTCTGTCCTCGTCTCCATCCTCACTGTCTGAGGTTTCATCATCAGGGATTTCAACAGTAGGTGGAATCATGGGACCTTCTGTAATAGATAACAGAATATTTTCCCCATTTGCGTGCCTATCGACGAAATCAAGAATTCGATCCTTCCACTGTTCATATTCACCTTTGAATAGAACAGGAGGCTTTACATCCGTTCCGATAGAAAGAGCATCTTTTGAAGTCATCTTGATATACACTGTTTACTGATCGTCAGAATTCAGAAAACACACTGGATCTACACAAATCAAACTCAGTTAAACTTCAGAGAAATCAGAAAAATTACTAAGTATGAAACACGCACATCAAAGAATTAAACAAAAACGCGCAAGAGCCTTCGTGCGAATTTTATAAACGCGCACAAGGAAGGCTGCGTGAAGTCACTTCTCGCACACAATGTTGTGCGAGTTTGTGCTTCGCGCACAACACCACTTGCGTGAACCAAGGTTCGTGCATGTGTACGCTGCGAGTTTCTACTTCTCGCACACCACAATGTGCGAGTTCTAGACTTAGAATATTTTCGAAAAACAACTTCTCGCTAAATATAAATGCGCAAGATTCAACTCTTGCGAGTTTTGAACTTAGAATATTTTCACAAAATCACTTCGCGCAAAACCCAAAACACGCACGACACAACTTCTCGCAAAAACCTCTTCGCGCACAACAAGCAACTTGAACAGTAACAACTCGCACCTAGGGTCGTGCGAGTTTCAACTTCTCACACGTCTCTGTTTGCGAGTTTTACACTTCAAATCCAAAAACAGTCTTCTACGAGTTCTAGATACTTGCGAGTTCTTTCTTCTGCGAGTTCTTCATTAGCGCGAACTTCAGATCTAGCGAGTTCTTCCCTTTGCAGTTCCAAAATTCGATTTTCCAACCTGAATCGATTCAAATCATCTTCAATTGATCTGAGATTTTGTAGAAATACTTAGAATACCTTTTCGATCACAATATTACCAATCAATTATATATTACAACACCAAAATCTATAAATCGATCTATACAACAGTTCGTAAAACTTCAAACACAAAACCTTAGAAAATTCTAAAATTCAATATAATACAATGTGAATTAGACTAAATGATCCATACACAATATGTTCTATGTATCAAATCGAATCTATTACAATCAATTTTATGATCTAAACAACACAAAATTCGACAAAATCAAACACTCAGTTCATTTCAGCGAGTCCGTCCAGTATACGATCCAAAACTTCAAACTCGATTCATTCTTTCTGAATTATGTGTGCTCTGATACCAATTGTTATCCCAGATAACAATGCAAATCAAATGATGACAAATAATTCCATCAAATCTCACTTGTTATTAATCTCATATTTTGATTACAATATTCTCACAAAGCTCTCTCTCTCTCTAACTCTGAAACTCTCTCAATACTTATGAATTCTCCCTCCTTCAAGATTACACGCACAACACTATTTATACCAAGACAAGAAACGCGCAAACTACAAATGAAATAAAACGCGCAGAACTCTAAACAAATACAACACTAGAAAACAGAAAATACAAAGTTTGACTTTGACAAGTATTACAAAGACTTTGACTTTTATGCTTGAGAGTTGACTTTAGCTTTGATCTTCAGTCTTCTATGATCTTGTATCCAACATATTTATGCCCTAATAATACATATATGAAAACCTTTCAAGAATCATTTTCATACTTATTAAATTAAATTGAACTGAAAACATCCGCTCTTCAATTGAATTATGCGACTTAAAGTAATTAAAATATAATGGAATGTAAATATTTGGGTGAATTTCTTGATATAGGAATTGACCCAATAGTTAATAAACCAAAATTTGAATCCTAAAATGCAGAGACAAAGAAGGATGAGTGCTTGTCGAAGTGCCAACGAATAAAGCAAATGTATCAAATATCTCCATATAAAGAAACTCTCCATCCTTAATTAAGAACTTGTTTACTTTTCCAAAATAATATTTTATTATTTTGATTATAGGTAATGCAAAATAACATATAGTGAAACATACCTTCATTTGCCATGAAAACAATTACTAAACAACCATAGGTTCTTACCAATTATATATGTATATTCAATTTCAATAACAAAATTTTTTGAATTCCGTTATTACAAAAGTATCAAAATTTTATACAAATGTATATGATTCAGTCGCAAACAAAATATATCACATAATAACAAAAAAAGCACAATAATATGGATAAAAGAAATTATATAATAATTGTTGCGGCTTTTCGTGTTTACACCTTTTTAAAATGCAAGAAAATAGATTTCGACGCAAGTATACATCTTAATCTACTACCGTCTGTAACCAGTAATAATGGTACAAAGTACCGAATATCGATCCCACAGGGAAGCGTGGAAAAGTTCTTCTTGAAAGTCGGGTCTGTAAATGCAAGTCTCAGATGGCGATTTCGAAAACAATATTTTGGTTGGGGTTTTGATTAAAACTACTGAAGAGTTTAATTATAAAAATAAGCACAGAGTACAAAGATTCGTTGGAAGAAAATCAATAATTGGATAAAAAGATGAGATCGCATTCCTTCGTTATCTTAAAGTCGATATTTTATGTAACTTAAATAAGCCGCCATACAACGAACCAGTTGTCAATTGATTAATTGCAATCCGACATAAAATATAACTTTAATTTAAACAACGTCAGACACGCTACTAAAATTAATCGTATTACCGACGGCTAAAACCGTCGGTAAACCGTCGGCAAAAGGCTTTAGCGACGGTTTTCCGACGGGAAATGACCGTTGGAAAAAACTTGGTCGGTAATATTTACCGACGGTTTTCCGACGACAACTATCGACGGCTTACCGACGGTTTCGCTTACCGACGGTTTTCTAACGGGGAGCATTAGAGACGGCTTTCCGACGGTTCAATTTCCGACGGCTAATATTACCGACGGCTTACCGACTGTTTTTAAAAAACTGTTTAATTTTACCGACGGTTTTCCCGTCGGTAAGCCGTCGGTATTTTGAATTTTTATTACATTTAAAAAGTACATATTTGCTGCATTTTAATCTATTTATATATATATATATATATATATTATAATATTGCATACAAATTGTCAAAATCGATACATATTCCAAAAATTCACATAAAAATTCGTACAAATATCCACGCAAATCCATACATATATCCATAAAAATCCTACATATATCCAATCTAGCCATCATCTATACTACCAGGAAAAGGGAATCACAAGCGATACATATATCAAATCCATATCATCCTCAAATCCTACCGCAAAAGGGGGGATCACGAGAAGTGGGGTCATCGGAAGGTGGTGGTGGATATTGTCGAGCTAACATTCCCTCGATAACTTTTAGTCTGTTTGCCATTCGTATATTCTCCTCCTCATGCCAAGCGTTCTCCTCGCTCTCAACTGCTCGTTCCTCTTCTATTTTCTGAAGTTTCTCTTTCAATTCTTGCACCTACAAAAATAAAAACGCACAATGAGTAAATTGAAAATAATAAAACAGAGTTTAGCCAACATCAACCCACTTACAAAAGCCTTGACATTAGAATAGCTTGAAACTTTAACTATGGTCAGAACATGGCATGCCCAGCCTCAAGCCCTCAACCCACTTGCAAAAGCCTTGACACCTTACACTCCAAACTTGCAATCTATTTTGTGTTCTAGACCACTTAATGCTACAATGATATGTTAAAAATTCATTTTCAAGCCTTTCGTTTGAAGAACTTTAACAGCCTTTTAATAGAGTAACTTTTAGTCAATGTAGCACTTTCTCATTGTTAGCTAATAATATATCATTAGATTTTCACTTTCTAGTTAGATTGTTTGTAGTTTCCTAAGATGGTACTCTGATTGTGTATATATACATGTACATCTCTTCTCACCTAAATACACAGAAAATTTGATTTCCTTTTTATTCACTCACAGAGATTACAAGTTCTAGGCAATTCTTCAAAAATGTCTCCGATTACGTTTTCCAACCAAAGTACAAATTCCCACAGTCTAGTAAAAGAGAATGAAAATATATCCCTATGATCTAAAAACCTTGATCATAGTCCAAGGTAATGTTGTATAGAATTTTTCACAATCTCAAATTGAGTTTTCCATGCCATGTTGTCAAAAAGATTTCTAGAACGGGTTTCAGCAGGAATAGAAATGGCTTCCCAAAAGTCATGGATAGCCTATGCAAAGAAGTTAACCAAACTAGGCATGTGGGAGGTATCAATTATCACTTTAGTATAACGCTTTTACCAAGTGAGCAAAAAATGCCTTTCATTACTTTAAAAACCTTAATTTTAGGTTCAAGTTTGAGTTTCCGCAATTGATTGCAATTCAGGCGTACTGAACAATCTGCTATCATAATGAAGAGAATGACCATTTATCCCTTTTTAGTAAAAAAGTTGACTTCTTAAGAGTTTAAACCTCCATATTCATAAATTCAACACTAAATTTTTGAACTCCAGTATTTTTTGGTCCACCATGAATATTTCTCTTTCTAGGAAGAATTGGTATTAGAACTTGTATGGAAATAAGGGAATCCTCAAAAGCCATATAGCCCATCTAAAGATACAAGTTGATAGTGCTCGATATTTGAGATTAGTCCGATATGGTGACTATTTGTATCATTATGAGTATTACATAATTCGCTAGTATTATAACTTCAGTCCAAGTAGTGTCTATTGAGCTTAATAATTGTGTATGAAATGAGAAGATTTACTCAAACTCCAGATAGAAAGCACATGAAACTTAAAAAGATCATTAAGTAAGTAAACATACCTAGATCCCAAACTTGAAACTTTATATTGTTGTATTGCACAGTCTCCGCATTAAATCCAATTGCTGCATCAGAAGCAACATCAATGTAATGCCAGAAAAACTAGGGACTTGCAACCTACAATTCCTTTATGTAGTTTGAACAATGCAGCATTTTAACCTAATCTGAAATTGTATAACAAGAGTATGACCCACCGTCATCCAAACTAACTATAAAGTAAACTAAATGCCAGACTCAAAGTAAACAACAACAACAACAACAACAACAAAAAGTGTTAAGAGTACCAACTTGGAATAGTGGAGACAACTTCACCCATCTAAAGCCGATCTAAATATACAACAAAAACATCAGCTAACAGTTTACAGGAACAAATAAAAAAACCTAGGAAAATAAGAATAAGAGAGAAAATTAGAAAGAAGCATACAAAGGATAGTAGTTTTGCCAACATTGTCAAGACCAAGAACAAGGATCTGAGCTTCTTTGTTTCCAAATAACGAAGAAAACAATCTCGCATACAAAGGATAGTAGTTTTGTCAGCATTGTCAAGACCAAGAACAAGGATCTGAGCTTCTTTGTTTCAAATAACGAAGAAAACAATCTCGTAAACACTATCCCCATCGAGTGTACTATGTAACGAAATTCCTCAAACTAAATGCCCAGATCAGATCTCGTTTCCTAATTTAAAGCAGGATCCTAAGTTATCTGTATGAAAAATCAAAATACGACATGAATTCAATTCAATTTACAAAGATTTTATCGCAAAAACTAAATGTATGTAATAACATTAAACGCTTAATTTACACAAAACAAAATCATGTATGTGCAAAAAAATCGTGAGAATTGATGATGCGAAGGGTACCTTAGAAGCTGAGACACTACTTAGAGCAAGATTTGAGAATGATATTCGAACCAGCATTCCAATAGTCTTTTTCTTTGTGGATCTTTGCTTGAACATTCTTTTACATTTACACTCAATTTACCAACTTGCTTCTTATATGATTTTGTCTGACATTCCCTTCTTAACTTTCATTCATTCTCGTGCTTCAGACAAATGAACTTTACCAGCTAGTTGCGGTGACTTTTTGCTTATTATCTGCTTGGGTAATTTAACTATTATCTTCATATTTTACATTTAATAGTGCAGTTCTTTCAAGTGTTTTGATTTGGTATCACTTAATTCAGCATCCGTGCAGGTAATTATGATGGATTTCTTTAGATCATAAACAAATATAGAGGTTATCCATTTTTGTTGAAAGGATAACACAAAACAACAATCAAATACACAAAACACAGAATACGTAAAGAAGAAAAACTCATGTACCTTACCTTAAATCAATAGCAGCTAGCAAACTTATGAAAATAAGCTTAAACAGTAGAGATGGCAGGAGTAATTTTGTGTATTTCCATTTGAACCCTCCTAATGTACATGTGTTGAAATCTCTTCTTTGTTTTCTCAACAGTTTTAAAAATCCAGAGATGGTTGAAGGTTGTTTGCAAAATCAATTTCAAAAATCGTAAAATCGAGATATAGATGGAGAGAACTGTTGGTCCCAAGTTAGCAAAACAAGTATTGTAGAAGGGGGGGTTGAATACAATACACAAATTTTACTTAAATTTTAATTCTTTTATTGATATAAATATCAAGAATTACACAAAGGAAACAAAGATTGTTGCGGAAAAGAATAGCTAAGAACTACTCAAACAATCTAACACAAAGAAGACTTTAAAGAACACAAAGACTAAATCTTAGAGAGAAAGTTATAGCTATCAACCTGCTTGAAATCTTGCAAAGGAGAATTCTTGAGCTAAAAGCGTGAGGAGCAAGGAGATAGCTCCACCCTTTATATACTATCCAAGGCAATGAGTGCAAAGGACATTGATCATTTAAAGTAAGGGTGGTTGAGATATTGTCACTAAATTATAAGATATTTGAGGTGACTTATCACAACACAAAAGGTAACTTTTGTACTATGAAGGTACAATATCTTAATAAAATATACTTGGTTCAAATATTTTTGAGATCTTTTAGAAAATAAACGTCTCAATCAAATCAGAACTCAAGTGAATATCTTCTAAGAGAATGAAGCTTCCATTCCCATTGTCAGAAGTACATTGGGAATGATGAAGTATGTCAAATCGAGAGAGTTTAACATAATGGGATATTTACCGAACAAAGGAGGGTTCGACAAGGATGGAGTTTGCCGAAAGAGTGGCAAAGGGATGCCGAACAAAAAGAAGGTTCGGCAGATGGGTAAGCTACCAAAGAGAGTTCGGCAGATAAGACTTAGTTCCTTGAAGTTCACCTCAATCCGCAAAGTAGACTTCTTTCATGTTGATTTCAGTAGGTCTTCGACTCACCGATCTTTTCATGTGTTAATCCCTAATCAATCAAGCATAATCTCAATCTCAAACAAGATATAACAGTATCAAGAACTAGAGAGAGAAAGTAGAGAGAGAAAGTCACACGTCTTTCATATATCTTACTAAAACAGAATATTACAAATGAAGTGCTTCCTTCTTACTTACAAGGCAAACCCCTATTTATACCCCAAACTATACACAAAGACTAACTTGACTAAGACTATGTTGACTTTACATCTTTGACTAAACACATTAAATCTTGGATACAATATATTGACCTAACAATCTCTCCTTTTGTATTCAAGATTTAATAAAAATTTGACACTAGTCTTCAGCTTTTGTCTCTGACAACTTTGAACTTTGAAGCTTTAACAATCTTCAGTCTTTCAGCCTTTGAAGAATCTTGAAAAGTCTTTTTCACTTTGTATCTTTGAAAGTCAACATTTCTTGAACACGAATCAGAATTCTTGAAACTTTTGAAACTCCTTTGATCTTTAAAACTTCTTTGAAAACTTCATCTTAGAACATTGAAACAGCTTTGAGGAATCTCTGATCTTGTATCTTCATCTCTTGTGATCTCTGGATTGTCTTCAGAAAATCAACTTTCTCAATTATCTTGATTTATCTTTGAATCATCTTCAGAACTTTCTCAAATTATCTTTATTCGGAACTTGAATCATCTCGGAATGATTTCTTTTCACCAGTCTTGAATAAATCGAACTTTCTGAATTTTTCCACAAATCTTTTCACTTTGAACTTTCTTTCTTTATGACTTTGAAATTGAATCTTTGTAAAATTCTCCCCCTTTTTGATGATTGTGAGCATCATGATCATCAAAACTTCTTCAATTTCAGCACTTTCTTTCATTTCCCCCTTTGTAAAGACTAACAATCTCCCCTTCATGATAATTTGACATTCTCCGCCCTTTGATCTGAGTATCCGTCAATTCATGAAATGTATATATCCGAATCTTTTCAAACTCAGACATAATGATCCATGTAACCCTGAATCAACAAATGATACAGTTAGCATGCCTGTAAGTAGCACGGAGCCACTTTGTACAACGAATGTACATTGGAAAGGAGCTTTTGTAATGTTCACTCCCCAGGGCTTCCATTCAATCATCGAAAAACCACAAAGGAATTTTCTATGAATGTTATGACAAGAAAACGTATTCCTTGTGTGTACGTGAAAGTGTATGAATGATTGAAGCTACTTAGCTTTATCAGGCTCAAATTGTGTAAACTGTTGAAACAGCAACAGATATTACACGGACTCAATGTGCATGAAAGAGGTGCGAAGGTGGGGCAATTTTCCTTCTTTTTAAATATCTAAATCTTCCGAGTGAAGACTAGATAGCAGATGTGTTGCGTCCCTAAAGAAAATGAAACATTTCTTTTTCGAGAAAGAAACGAGTGGTTGGTGGGGTAAATGCAAGAGTTGGCATGGGCTCACTGCTTGTTTCAATGATGGTCACCAAAGAATGTGAACCAATCAGTAGATGTGGTTGCCCGGCTCAGAAAGTGGTTGGTGCAGAGTTTTGATATTCTTTTAACTTTGATCTCACACCCTCTTTCTTTTTAACATTAAAGCTCACTTCTAACCAAACTCTCTTTTTCATTTTTCCGCTCAGCACAATGAGAAAAACTCAACCGGATGAGTTATCTCCCCCACTCTTTGATTTATGACCCCTCACCCCTCAATCACTCTAGGATTACTTCCTGGGTAGGAAACACAGGTTTACGTGAATCCATGGAAGTTCTGTTTAAGTTCTCACACGAATCCCATGTAAGTCCTAAAAATAATAGATGCTCAACAGTTTAACTTGAACAGTTAAGCACAAAAATGTATGATAACATTGTCAAAATGTATGCTCATGAACTTTGAGCAATTGAACTTTGAAGATTTCTCAAAACAAAGATATTCAATGAATGAAATGAAATCAAGAGAATTGTTTTGAGAATCTGACAATGTATCAATCAGATCAAATAAAATGGTTAGGGTATCAAAGAATTGGATGGTTTGTTTATATGAACGAATATAAACAAATTAGAAATAAAAGCACAAATTTAGAAATGATGATTGAAGCTCAACAATATTTGAAAACAAACGGGAGTATTACCATCGAAAAATTGTTTCGATATGAGACATGGTAATAACAAATTCAAATGAAATACTGAACCGGTGTGTATGAATACTTTACAGTATAAAGACAAGATAATACGCAAGTATTGATCTTTGGAAACACACGGTCAGTTAAACATTAAAGCTCAAAAATTGAAAAACATTTAAAAGCCACACTTCTAAATTCATAAAATCTTTTGAGAACCAGAAGTGGTTTGAACATTTCAGAAAATGTTTTTCATGTTCGAAAGTTGTTCTTCTTTCAAACAATCAGAGATCTTGATTAGAAGATACTTACTTTTAAGCTCCCCCTCAAATCATGAAAGAATGATTTAGGTCTATTAAGCTCCCCCTGGATATTTGCAAAATATCCAAGTTTGAACAAAGAAAAACGGGTCCTGATCAGTTGTAATTAGAAGCCACCACCTTTACTCCCCCCCTATAAATTATGCATCTAAAATATGTCAGTGAAAAAGCACAAGATAGAGATCAAATGCAACTCCCTTTTGAATTGTAGACCATCATATCTTCCAAATATATTATCAATGAAAAAGCACATGATAGAGATCAGATACAACTCCCTTGTGAATTTTAGATCGTCATATCTTATCGGATGCAAAGTATTTCATAAAAGAATGTACTCCCCCTTGACGGTTGATTTCCTCATTCGAGTATTTGAGTACAATCTCTTATCAACACAGGAGTAAAGGCTTTTGATCACTGAAGTACGAGTCCTAAATTGTTGTGTTTAGAAGTCAAACTCCATTGAAGTACGGGTCCTAAGTTGATTTGCTTAGAAGCCTTTGTCTTGACATTTAAGTCCCGGTTTTGAACTGTTTTGTTCAAAAGCCTAAGTTATATGCTCCCCCTTAAACTTTGGGTGCCTGCAACACAGATTTAACTTTTGGTACCCACTGGTATTTGGGTCCTGAAGTGTTAGTTGCAGTTCTTGTGGGGGTAACATAATATGATCCATACCAGGAATTAACAAAATTTTTACTTACAAAGTCATGTGCTCCACAGTAAGAACAGCAGATTTTCTTCTGAGCAATCCTGATCAATTGATTAGTGGAATAAAACATATCAGAATTACCAAAAGATTTACCTTAATGCATACTGTTCTTGTTGGCATTGGTTGTGGATGCAGATGCTTTATCATTCGTCTTCTCATCATCTGAAGAACTCTTCACTCTCCAGACCATTTGATGTTTCTTAGATTGCTTTCCAAGAGATTTTATATAAAAGTTTGTTGAACCATCAACAGATTTGTCATAAAATAGATTAGATGGTCTGATCTCATTTGAATTGACAGTTTGTGGTTTGACACTTTTCTTTTTCAAAACATTTTTCTCATGAATAGAACTTGAAGCTGTTTTGAAAGAACAAATTGATTCTGTTGAATTATCAACAGGTGATTGATTAATCACATCAGATGTAATCTTTTCTGACAAACCAACGTTTGCAACTTCCAAGTCATTTATCTTTTTGAACAAAATGTTTCTTTCAGAAGTCAATGTGTCAAACTTTTGATTCAAATCAGATTTGGCCTTCTGTTCTTTTTGGACATCTGAAGATAGAACAGTTATTTTGGATTTGAGCTTAGATATCTCAGATTCAAAATGTAAACGTTCAAGCTCAAAATCTTTTTGTAAGTTCTTGGTTTTATCAGAACTTTCATTGAAGATCCCAACATTTCTCTTTTCAGATTTCTTCTTTTCAATCTCCAAAGACTTTTTCTTTTCTTGAAAAGCTTTTCTTTCTTTACCAAATAAGTCTTGTAGAATAAAGATCTGTTTGGGAAGTTCAGTTGATTTGTCTTCAAGAACTTTTCTTTCCTTAGCAAATGTGTCTCTTTCAGTAATCAAAACTTTTTCAAAATCAGACACTTGCTTTGAAAGTTTAATACATCTAAGCTCAAGATTCTTTTTCTCTTGGTCAGCTTTCTTAGAAAGTTCAGATATCTTTTGAGTAAAAGATTTTTCCAGATCTGATTTAACTTTATCTGCTTGGAGGCTTGTTTTCAGATCAACATTCTTCTTCTCCAGAGCATATATCTTCTCTTCGAAAGCCTTAATCTTGTTTTGAAGCTCTGTGTTTTCAGCTTCCAAACTCAGTATTTTCTCATCATTCAGCCTAGAAGTCTGTTTCAGAAGATCTTCATTAATTGTCTTTAATGCACTAACTTCTTCTTTCAGTATGTTGCTTTCATCATAATATTCTTTTGTCTTCTTAGTGTAGAAATCAACAACTAAAGCAAGATTTATGTTCTCTAATTCGAGCTTTTTAATCTTCTCTTCAAGCTCAAAAAAATATCCAAATCCCATCTTGAATGAGAAATAAGCTTGATATGAATGATCGTTCCCAAACAATTCAGAAAAGTTTGACTTAAATTCAAACTCAAATCACCAAAAATAATCTCAGAAAAATTCAACTCTAAAACTCTCAGAACACTGAAATCCACAGAAACTCTCAAGTAATGATTTGAATATTTCAGAAAACTCTCAAGTCATTTGAATCAGATCACTTGGAATTGAAACTCTCAAATTTCATGAACTTGGCACATCAGAATTTGCAGATTTAATGATCTTGAACTTGAAACTCTGCAAATCAAGAAGATTGAATGGTTTAGAACGCGCAAATCAAATGACTTGAAATGTGCAAAATGAAAATGAAGATGGCGTAAAGCCTGAAACACGCAGATCACATTAATAACTATGTATGGCGCAAATCACAGAAACAAAATGGCGCAAATCTTGAAAGCACAAATCAATAGACTTGTATGGCTCAAAATTTTCGACCGGTGTCCTGAGAAGCCCGGTGTGGATAGGACCGGTGTTCCAAGTTTTGACCGGTGTCCTCCCTCCTTCGACCGGTGTCCCTCCTTCTAAATCACAATCACTCAAATGGCGCAAATGAACATGAATCCTCACTTCTCTTCGCACAAATCAAATGAATACGATGAAAAACTCACAAACCATTGAATTAAACCTACAGATCAGAAACTTTGCAAATCAGATCAATTGAAATCGTGCAAATCAATGGAGGCTACAAATTTCTCAATTTAATTCTTTAATCAAAAGAACTCGCAAACTGCATTAACCATGAACTGGACTCATGAACTTGCAAGCTATATGAATGCTCAATTGAAAAATTAAAACTTGCAGATTTAGAGATTATGAACTTTCGAATTTGCAGACAATGTAAACTGCAAGTTGTGTGAACTAGATGCTATTGGCGCAAATCAAGAAGATGTTGGCGCAAACTAGATGATGATATTGGCGCAAGAAATGATGTTGTTAGCACAAATTGGATGGGGATGGCGCAAAACAAAACAAATCTGGCGCAAATCAGATTCACATACCACATGAATTAAAATTCGTAGAACATTGATTTTGAAGTCGCAGGCTGTGAAATTGAAACTTGAATTTGCAGATTAATTGAAATGGAAAAACGCAGATTTCATCAATTTGAATATGAATTAAAACTCGCAGAATGACATCAAGAACTCGCAGGCTGTAAGATTTCTCAGATCGATCCAAATCAGTTCAATCCTGCAAATTGATTCTTGATACTACACCAATACAATCAAAATTCAAATCTAAACATACTTCTATCAATCAAAACTTGCTAAAATCAACAAATTTCAGTCCTAATTTTCAGATTCACAGAGATCGATATTTTGACAACAAAATCCAAGAATTCAAAAATTGAATCTGATTTTGTGGTTAATCTGTGAAATTTTGTGAACAACAATGATTCTACAACAACAATTGAGCCTAATGGAATCAATTTTTCAATTAAAGAACAACAATCCAATGAGAATTTGTGAAAATATTCAAACTGCAGTGTTCTTGAAATTTTCAAGAAAAATCAACTTTTTGATCCAAAAGTTCCAAAAAATCGATCTAAATCTGTTGTGAAAATCTTTCTGAATTTGTTTGGTATAGCTTTGATATCAATTGTTAATCCCTAATCAATCAAGCATAATCTCAATCTCAAACAAGATATAACAGTATCAAGAACTAGAGAGAGAAAGTAGAGAGAGAAAGTCACATGTCTGTCATATATCTCACTAAAACAGAATATTACAAATGAAGTGCTTCCTTCTTACTTACAAGGCAAACCCCTATTTATACCCCAAACTATACACAAAGACTAACTTGACTAACACTATGTTGACTTTACATCTTTGACTAAACACATTAAATCTTGGATACAATATATTGACCTAACATCATGCGTAACTAAGCTATTACAAAGAACCATACTAATTCTAAGATGTACAAATATTTACAGAAGAGTAAACACAAACTAAAGGAGAGATCATCTTCAAATCTTAGATGACCCAACAAGAACCCTACAAAATCAATTTCATAATCGTAAACCTACAAAATCGAGAGAGATTGAGAGAACGAACAAGATGAGAGAAGATATCTTACAACAATGCGAAATCGATTCTCCGTCGACACCTGATCGTCGGCGAGGAAGATGAGACCGGCGATCGTTGGCGGCGATGAGGATGTCGACGATGAGGATGGCGGTGAAATTTTTTTAGGTTTAGAAAAGGCGTGTGGCGTGTGGGTTTTAAGAGTTTCAGTAAAGGAAAAAAAAACATTTAACACAATAAATTTTACATTTACTGAAAAAAGTCATATAATGTAAAAAGTTATTAATATTTCAATAATGTAAAAAAAAATAGTGAAACTCTTGTTTGGGATTGCTTATTTAAAATAACTTATGCTTTTTAAAAAGTGTTTATTAACTTATGTGGTGACAAAAATAAATTTATAAAAAATGTTTGAATTAGCTTATTGTGTTACCAAAACGTAATAATCTAATAAGTTGATATTTTTTATACATGTAAAATAACAAAACAAAATCATTATTTATTTCAAATAAGTTGATAAGTCACAATGAAATATCTTACTAAAAACTTCACACTTTTTTTCCAAACACTCAAAATAACATATTACCGGTATCACACCGAAATAAGCTTAAAAGCCCTTTAAATAAGCAATCCCAAACAACCCCCTTAATATTGGTTTGACTCTCATTTTAATCTGATCATTTCAATAATAAAAATATTTTATTATTTTAATAATAAAATATTAAATTCCAATAATGTTTTTCTGACGATTTTCCGACGACTTCTGAAAAATAAATGAAAAATAAAATGAAAAACATACCGTCGGTAAACAATCGGTATATCACTAATTTTACTGACGGTTTTCCGACGACTTATTAAAAATAATTAAAAAATAAAATGAAAAAATCTACCATCGGTAAATAGTCGGTATATCACTAATTCTTCCGTCGGTAAGCCGTCGGTATATCACTAGTTTTTCCGACGGTTTTCCGACGACTTATTAAAAATAATTAAAAAATGAAATGAAAAAACATACCGTCGGTAAATCGTCGGTATATCACTAATTTTACCGACGGTTTTCCGATGACTTATTAAAAATAATTAAAAAATAAAATGAAAAAACATACCGTCGGTAAATCGTCGGTGTATCACTAATTTTACCGACGGTTTTCCGACGACTTATTAAAAATAATTAAAAAATAAAATGAAAAAACATATCGTCGGTATATCACTAATTTTTCCAACGGTTTTCCGACGATTTATTTAAAATAAATATAAAATAAATATAAAATTAAATTAAAAAACATACCGTCGGTAAGCCGTCGGTATATCACTAATTTTTCCGACGGTTTTCCGACGACTTATTAAAAATAAATATAAAATGAAATGAAAAAACATACCGTCGGTATATCACTAATTTTTCCAACGGTTTTCCGACGACTTATTAAAAATAAATATAAAATTAAATTAAAAAGATAACGTCGGTAGACCGTCGGTTTGCCGTCGGTAAATACCAACTGTTTTTGTCGTCGGTAAATGCCGTCGGTATTTCACAGTTTTCTAGTAGTGACAATCATGCTATACGATACACCGTTTTATCTTTTAATCAGTCTCGGTCCCAACTTCCCAACTTAACTTTGTACCATGAACTAAGACGGTTAGCCCATCATAGTTTGAAATCTAATTATAAAAGAAAAGAAAATGTAATGTTTAACTAAAAGAGATTGTTGGCGTTTTCAAACAATCAACGATAGAAATCGTAGGAGTGTTGTGTCAGTAACCTCTCTTTAGACAAAGAAATAAAATTACTTGAAATAAAAAATTGAAAGTAAATGACGTAAAATAAATTGCAGAATTTAAATGACAGAAAGTAAAAGACAGAAATTTAAAGTGCATAAATCAAATTGCGGGAATTAAAGTACGTTAAAATAAATAACAGTAAAGTAGAACGAGAATTATAAAGGTAAGACGTAATTAGAAATGGTGATGGAAAATCTTGTTTCAAATGTGGAATTCGAACTTGATTTACTTGAAGGTTTCATGGTGTTTCAATGACGTAACGACGTAAAGGAGAACTAACCAACGTACCATTGATTTTTATAAAATTGGAAACATAAAACAGATTTAATAAATTACAACAAACCGTGAACCAACAAAAGTTGGGAATCCGAAATGATTATTCAGACTTCCGGTTTGTAATAAAATTAAAGTCGTAATGAGACCAAAATAAAAACCAAGAGTTACCCAACCAAGGAGAAACGTGATGTTGGAAGAGAGTACGTGAGAATAACGCGAAATGATTACGAGATATCTTTACGTGAAACGAAACGTGACATATATTAATATAATCAAACCCGGTTTGAATAGTGAGCCAAAAGCTTTGAACCTTTAGCTAATGGCTCATCTTTTCAAACCCAATACAAGACAATGATCCCAAAAACTTCTAAAAATGGTGATGTTAGAATACGTCTAGATTCAATGAACCTAGAACATATGCCTCAAAAATGCTTCCAAACATGGGAATGTAAGGAAGCAAAGAAGAGTGTGTAGTTGAATGTGTTGCCAAAAATGTAAGTATCAAGTCTCTAAAGCCTTCTATATATAGGCTAACAACACCAAGCTATGGGTTTAATGTCAAAAAGGCTTTTAAGCCTTCCAAAAATAAACGGCCCATCAAGAATTCGGCCCATAGCTTGTAGCAAAAAGAGATTTTGGCCCATGGCTTGTAGCAAAAAGTGTCCAACGCTTGGCCCATCAAAAATCTCGGCTTTTAGCCCAAAAGAAAACGCTCCATCTTCACGGCTCGTTGCTTCGGTCCAAAAAGGGGAAAGTCCATCCTCGTGTTTGCTCCAATTTTATAGAAGACTTCCCACGACCTTCGCATCGATCCTAAAATAAGAACATATATAAAAATTAAGATTTTTGCGATGTTTTCTTAAAATTAAACAACCAAAAACGTCCAAATACGTTAAACATTTATTTACTAGAAAATGCTAAAAATACATAAAAAGGACTCAATGAGAAAATAAAAATTGCTCAAAATTATAAAAAGTGAGTTAAAAATAGGGTAAATAAAATTACCCTATCACAACCCGAAATTTGTACCGTTGTTCGTCCCGAACAACTTTATTAAAGAAAACAATTTTGAGCAAAAAGTTTGAAAGAAAAGGGAGATTTCCTTTTTACACAAACAATCACACGCACCATCGCTACTCATTTCAATTAGTTCCTGACGTAAAAAATAATGGCACAAATCATGGTTTCCCGCAACATGATTAAAAAATCTATCAACCAAAAGCTAAACACAGAATTCCTTGACGGATTAGGATCGACAATGCAACAAAAAGATGAACGATATGCATATGGCTTAGTGTAAAATTTTCCTTTTATGCATAGCCTTTTTCCAACTTCTCCTCTCATCTTTCTTTTTGGCACAATTTTTCTGCCATCACTCTTTAAGTGAACATTTGTACACACTCAACCTTTGGTGTCTTTGACACTTTTGTAATTGCACGGAAAACATACATAGAGATTTGCTCAATTTTAGACGAATGTTTCCAATTTTTGTGCATGTTTACTTTGGAGTTATGGTTGGTGTATGTGTGAACAATGGGTGATATGGTTTATGACTATTAATGAATGACCATATCACCCCCTCCCCAAAAACTTCGAGAGGTTCAATGTTGTTAGAGCACATATTTGTTGGATTCAAGATCATAAAGATTGAAGATCAAAAGTCAAGAAGTCAAAGGCTAAAAGTCAACTCTCACTTAAAGTCAAAGTCTTTTGTTAATAAATTCAAAGTCAATGTAATTGTATTTTGTTTCTTTGTATTTGTTGTGGGTATAAATACCTGTGATGTCTTTGTTTGAATTCAGTTGTAAGCGTATATGTCATTTGTAACAATTCAGTTTGTGAGATTGAGAGAGCATATGAGAGAAGAGCAAATTAGAACATTATTCTAGTGAGAGAGTATAGAGAGAAAATTGTGAAATTGTAATCTTTGAGTTTGGAATTAATGACATATGATTACGAGATTCTCATCTTGATTGTGTGTTGTTTAGCAATTAGAACTTGAATCTAGGGAATAACAATTGGTATCAGAGCAGATCCAACTATGAAATCAAATCAAGAAATGTTCGACACTGTGTTCATCAAAGTCCAGATTGATTTCTGAGTTTTAGTGTGATTTAAAAGTTGTAATCGATCAGGTTTTGTGTGATTAGTGATTTTGATCGAGTCTGTATGGTTTAATTTCAGTATTGCACTGTAATAGATTTGTAATTTTGGATTTTGTTGAAGTTTTTGTTCACGAGTTCATACGCACTGTATCATCGATCGTTTTGTATTTTGAGTGTTTGTTTTTGAAATTCTTGCATTGTAACCTGTACTTGTGTTGAATTCGAGGTTGTCTGCAAAGTTTTGGGACAATTGAAGAAGATTTGAGTAGAAATTCGAGGAAAAAGTGAAGTTTTGATCGACTTTTTGAAGAACGCGCTAGATCTGTGAAACGCGCAAGTTCTTCGATAGAACGCGCAAGCTGAAGAATCTCATTTTTGGACAAAACGCGCAAGGTGTTATTAGCGAGTTCTAGAAACTCGCTGGTTGAAGTCTGCGAGTTTGGATATTTGGGAAAATTTTCTAAGTGTTGGAACGCGCAAGCCATGGTTAGCGAGTTTGCTCAAACGCGCAAGTAGTGCCTAGCGAGTTTTGGGAACGCGCACATCTCTATTAGCGCGTTTCAACGTGAATAGTTACTTGCGTGTTTAGGCATTAGCGAGTTTCATCGAGAACAGTATCTTGCGAGTTTCAACGATTAGCGAGTTTCAACGATTAGCGAGTTTCAGTAACTAGCGAGTTTATTAAAACACGCAAGTCTTTGCATGCGAGTTTCACAAACACGCAAGTTGAAGCCTGCGAGTTTTTCTGTGAATAGTGTTTTGCGAGTTTAGGCGTCTGCGAGTTTCCATACTTTGTATATTTTCTGAGAAATTTTCAAAACTGTAATATGGACTTTAATAGTGAAAATTTCTTCTCTAGGGGCGCTTCCCCTCGACCCCACAAGGGCGTTGCCCCTTGACCCCACCCGCTAACCGGGTAGCGGGACCCCCGTGCTAAGTCTGCGGAGAGGGACATAGTTCTGATTGTGATCAAAAGTTCTGAATTTTTATTTCAAGTTTTTCTGTATTCTTGAGATTTCATTTGGATTAACGATCTAGTTCAAGTTCTTTTTGTAACAGATATTCAAGATGGGATATTTTTCTGATGATGATGAAAAGAAGATTGCAAAGCTCAAATTAGAGAATACAAATCTTGCTTCCTCAGTTGATTACTACACCAAGAGGTCAAAGAAATATTCTGATGAAAGGAAGCTACTGAGAGAAGAAGTCAGTGCGTTAAAGAAAATAAATGAAGATCTTCTGAAACAGATTTATGGGCTTAATGAAGAAAAGGTCTTGTTTTTGGAAGCTGAAAACACTGAGTTAAAGAACAAGATCTCAGAATTAGAAGATCACATTGTCAAGTTTCAGCAAACAGGGTGTGCTAATGAAAAGAAGATTTTTGAATTAGAATTGCAAATTGTTGAAGAAAGATCAGTTTTTGATAAAGAAAAGAAAGAGTTTGCTAAGAAATTCTCCGAGTTTTCCAGAAAAAGTGCTGAAGAGAAGAAGACAGTTGAGCTGAAATGTTTAAAGCTTTCTCAACAGAATTCTAAGTTTGAGAAATTAATTATTCTGGAAAGAGAAAAGTTTGCAAAGGAAAGAAAGACCATAGAACAGAAGAATGTAGGAATCTTCAAAGAGATATCTGGTCAAAGAACAAATGTTGAAAAGGACTTTGATGAAGAAAGAAGTTTATTTGAAGCAGAAAGAAAGAAGCTGTCAGAGAAGTTATCTGAACTATCTGAGTGTGTGCTGAAAGAGCAGAAAACGAAGTCTGAATTCGACATGAAGATTGACCTGCTTGTTAAAGAAAGAGACAGTTATTCGTCAAAGGTTAAAGAGCTTGAAAAGATTCTTTCCAAGGTAGTGGTGACTGAGCAAACGACTCCAGAGTCAAAAATCCACTCACCTAGAAATAGTTCAGTTGGTTCTAACAAGCCAACATCAAGCTCACCTCAGCAAACTGTTTCTACAAACAGGTCAGTTAAATATTCTGATCAGATTCGTACAACTAACATTTTCTATGATTGGAAAATAGATGGTTCAGGTACACATAGAAGGAGAAGAAAAAGATATGAAAAAGAGAAGCTGGTTTGGAAGGTAAAACCAGTTGAAGATGAGAAGAATAATGAGAAGAAGGAAGAAAAGAAAGGAAAGAAGGAAGAGAAGACAGGTAACAAATCATTTGTATCTGCCTCAAATGCAAAGAAGAACAAAGTGTTGAAAAGTAAACCTGATCTTGCTTATTCGAGAGATCAATTGATCAGGTTATCTAAAAAGAGGTATTGTTCTTATTGTCGTACTTATGATTTTGTTCATAAAGCTAGTGATCATTACTGGTATGGTTCTTACTCGATTACTCCCATAAGAACTGCAACTAACAATTATGGACCCAAATACCAGTGGGTACCAAAGCCGAAAAGTGAATCTGTGTTGCAGTCACCTACAGTCAAGGGGGAGTAAGAGAACCAAGGCTTCTAAGTAAATCATCTTAGGACTCGTACTTCAACGGAGTTTGACTTCTAAACACAACAGTTTAGGACTCGTACTTCAATGATGAAAAAGAGATGTTACTCCCGGGCTGATAAGAGAGTGTACTCAGATACTCCAATGAGGAAATCTACCTTCAAGGGGGAGTACATATGTTTCTGGAAATATGCATTCGGAAGATATGATGAACTACACTTCAGGAGGAGTTGTAGATCTCTATCATGTGCCTTTTACTGACAAATTTCAGATGCATATTTTCAGGGGGAGTAAAGGTGATGATTTCTGATTACTTCTAATCAGAACTCATACTTTAATCGTTTTACTCTTTACGTCTTTTATATTTGAATAATTTTGTGAATAAAGTTACTTTGACTAGACTTTGAGACTTTTGAAGCATGAGAGAAGCTGACACGATCATATCTTAATGACTACAGCTGACTTTATGAGAATTAAGATTGAGCGAAAAAGGTAAATTTCTTATCTTAATCTCAAATGTATCTGAAAGAAGGACAACTTTCAGATATAGAAAACATATTCTTAGATGTTCAAACCACTTCCCGATTCTTAAACAGATTTCATGAATTGGAAGTGTGATTTTAAATGTTTTTATTTTTCATTTTGAGCTTCAATGATTAATAAACCGTGTGTTTCCAAAGATAAATACTTGGGTATTGTCTTTTCTAAATACTTTCAAGTATTCACACACATCGGTTTAATTTTTTGTTCAAATTGTTCTTACCATGTCTCATATTAAAACATATTTTTCGATGGTAAGACACCCCGTTTGTACTTCAAAGATTTTTTAGCGTCATTTCATTTCAAAGCGTTTCATTCAAGAATGTGTATATTTTGTTTCATATAGACAATATCCATTATTTTTTACCATAAGCCTTAATTGCTATATCATTTCATTTCTGATCATTTTCATACGATGTCAGATTTTCGAACAAGTCTTTTGCATTCATGTTCATTCATTCAATATCCTTGTTTGAAAATACTTCAATGTTTCAAATGCTCAAATCTTCATGATTATATTTTATGAGCATACATTCATCTGACATTTGTATTTGAGCTTTAACTGTTCAAGTTAAATCATCTGAGCAACACATGCTTTCTAGGACTTCATGGGTTCTTTGTGCTAGAAATTAACTGAACTTCTATGAAATCACGTTAACCAGTGATATCTACCCAAGAAGTTAATCCTTAGTGATTGAGTGTGAGGAGTCTAAAAAGAAATGAGTGTGGATTGTGTGTTGAGGTAAAATGGAAATGAGAGTTTGGTTAGAAGTGAGCATAATGATTAAAAGAAAGAGGGTGTGCGATCAGAGTAAAAGAATATCAAACTCTGCACCAACTACTTTCTGAACCGGGCAGCCACATTACTAGAGTTTCACAATTCTTTGGTGAACGTTATTGAAACAGGCAACTAGCCCATGCCAACTCTTGACTAAACCCCACCAGCTACTCATTTTCTTCTCAAAAAGAAAATGTTTCACATTTTCAAGGGGACGCAGCATATAATCTATCTGGTTTTCATTTGGAAAATCTGGATATTGAAAAAGAAGGAAGTCTGCCCCACCTTCGCACTTCAATCATGCACTTAGATTCTGTGTTTATCTATTGTTGTCTCAGTGGTTTACACAATGTTGAGCCTTATTTAAAGTAATTATCCGTGCTTAATTCTTTCTACACTTGCACGAACACACAAAAAATTCGTTTCTTTGTCATAACATTCATAGCAATTGCCTTTGTGGTGTTTCGATGATTGGATGGAAGCCCTGGGGGAGTGAACATCAAAAAGCTCCTTTATATTGTGTATTTGTTATACACAGTGACTTCGTGTTACTGACAGGCATATTAACTGATTCATTTGTTGATTCAAGTGTTACACGATTATTTTGTCTAGATTTGAAAAGATCTGGATGAATACATTGTTCGGATTGACATTGAATCAGAGGCTCAGTTTGAAAGATCAGTGGTCAGAAAGTTTTCAAAGACATTTCTTGGAGAAAGTTTTGATGATATCGATGCTCAAATCATCAAAAAGGGGGAGAAGAGTTCAAGAAATGTTTGAAAGAGTTTGAATGAAAGAGAAATGTCCGAATCAAGAGTTTGTGCTAAAGTTGGGTGAAAATATTCAAGATTGTTGAAAGATGAAAGCAATAGAATTGTTGAAGATAATTTTTGTTGGAGCAAAGTGTGTTATGTCTAAAAGAGGTTTGGTTACAACCTTTGGGAGATAATGTTACTATTTTTGAAGATCAGACGTTGGGAAGATTGCTAAATGTTTTTGAAGAACAAAGCTTATCAAAGAAGAATTTCATTGTGTTAAGGGGGGTTTGTAAATCATATTTGTATAAAAGGCGAGATTACAAGAGAAGATAAAGGTTGATCAAAGGGGGAGCTTAATCAAATCGAGCTTAAAGAGTGAAGATCGCATTACTAAATCTTATAGTAATGATCTTGATCCAAAGGGGGAGATTGTTAGAGCACATATTTGTTGGATTCAAGATCATAAAGATTGAAGATTAAAAGTCAAGAAGTCAAAGGCTAAAAGTCAACTCTTACTTAAAGTCAAAGTCTTTTGTTAATAAATTCAAAGTCAATGTAATTATATTTTGTTTCTTTGTATTTGTTGTGGGTATAAATACCTTTGATGTCTTTGTTTGAATTCAGTCGTAAGCGTATATGTCATTTGTAACAATTCAGTTTATGAGATTGAGAGAGCATATGAGAGAAGAGCAAATTAGAACATTATTCTAGTGAGAGAGTATAGAGAGAAAATTGTGAAATTGTAATCTTTGAGTTTGGAATTAATGACATATGATTACGAGATTCTCATCTTGATTGTGTGTTGCTTAGCAATTAGAACTTGAATCTAGGGAATAACAAATGTCCCTATTGAACGCAAAATGGCAATTTGTTGGAGATTGTAGGAAAAGTGGTGTGAGTGTATATGTTGCATGTACCCCCCAAAAAAAATCCGTTGAGTCAAAGAGTTACAAGATTATTTTTAGTGATAAATCAAAAAAATCATGAGAGTTGTTCCAAATGATTGTGTCCCTTATGGAACGAAATGAAACTAATTTTCGTGACTGGTGAGATAACGTGTGTATGATGGTGTGTAAAAAAAATCCAACGTTGCTTCCAAACGACAATCCCAGACTCATGACATGATATTAAAAAAATGCGAAGGGAAGAGTGATAAAAACTGTCCTACTCATGGCGAGTAGGAGAGGACGCCGGTGTCTTCCATAGTAACTGCATCGGGAATGGCTCCCACAATCCCACCTTATCTGGATGCTCCTTTGTCAACCAATTACGCAATGCGTCATCTCTTGATTTCTCAAAAATCCCCCATGTAATCAGCTTATCGTGAAGCTCCTCCATTCTATCCGATCATTTTAGCAGCAAATCCTGCTTCTCATCCGCTATGAGTGCTCGTCCGATAATCTGTTTTGCGATTAGCCTTCTTTTCTCCTTTAATAAAGTCTTGACCTCCCCCTCTAATGACCTAAACCTTACTTCCAAAGAAGTAAGTTGGTCCTTGTCCGGTCCTCTAGGTGTATGGTTGCCCTTTCGTAATAAACGGGCAACGTTCCCTCTATCCAAGACCAAGGGGAAGAGTAGACGTGCATGACCGAGGGGAAGACTAGACGTTCATTTGAACGTTCGATACCTCTACGAATGATCGTAGAGATAACGCGTCCAACATCAAAATGTACACCCACCAAGACACAGTACAAAAGAAACACCCGTTCCATACACAGATTGGAGTCGTGTGTGGATGGATGAAGACTATGACGGATAAAATAGAACCACACATTAGCGACAGGTTTTAAGTAAGAATATTTTAAAACACGAGTATGTCCTGTAAAGGACCACTTAGCCCTATCGTTCGCGATTGTGTGCAACACTTTTTCTAAATCTACATCAGAGGCTTCATCCATCAATCGATGGAACTCCGAGTGTGCGGGTGGAGAGAGACCCAAAACAGCATTAATGTGGGTGGCCATAAAGCTCATCGGGGTCTCTCGTATCATTAAATTCAGCCCACTTGTAACGGACAACTCTGTATAAAAGTTTGTTACCCAATCAATATTGTACTGTTCTGGTGGCGCAAAACAGATCCCATCCCAAATAATGGATCTTGATATGAAATTGAGGGTGCGTTCGTAGAGTGTCCGAAGGGAAACCTCTTGGAGGTTGGAAAACTTTCCGTCGAAATGAAGGGTATTTGCGCACCGCTTTTGGACAACTGAATAAAGATAAGTCTAATTCAGTGGGAGGGTATATGATACCGACTTTAGCTTTTCCCTTTATGTCAATTTGATTGACGATTCGATTGGGGACTGGTTCATCATTCCCGGGGTTGCGTTCGGTTGTGTCTTCAATGGTGTGTCCCAATATCACTCCAAGGTTCCATTTTTTCTGTGGTGGTGCGTTCCTCAACCTCACAGAGGTGTAACCCCGTGGGAGTTGGATGCGTTTGGGGACTATTCGCACCGTGGGTTTAGTAGCAGGGGTGTGGGTGTGGGATTAGTGGTAGTGATATTGGGGGAGAGATTGGGAAGGGGATGTGGAGATGCCATTGTGGTGGTCGGTGGTTCGAACGGGGTAGGTGATTGATAGGGTTGAAAGGCGGAGGGGGCTCGGGTAGTGATGGGTTGGCCGAGTTGGTTCAAAACGACAGCCGTCGGTGGAGAGGTGGGGGTGGTTGTGGTGTCTTAAGGTTAGGATTTTGGTAGGGGAAGGGAAAAATACGGTTGGGTCGCTATTGATGAGGGTTTTGGGGAAAACCTGGTGGTGGAGGTGAACGACGAAAGAGGGAGGTCGACGGAGATGGGTGTTGTAAAGAATTATTGCAATCCTTTTTTAGATTCACTTAAAATAGAATTTAGTGCAAGTATACACCTTATCCTACTATCGTCTCTTAACAAGTAATAGTGGTACAAAGTACCGAATATCGATCCTCAGGAAAGACTGTGAAAGTTCAATAAAAAAAAGTCCAGTTCGTAAAAGTCAATTTCAGATGGCGAATTCGAAGAAATCTTTTAACGGTTCTAAGTTAACACTAGGAAAGTTCAGTTGTGAGAAAAGGCAAAGGGTGCAAAGGTTCATTAGGACATAAACAAATGATCCGGTAAAAAGATATTATAGTAGTCTCATTTATCCCATAATTAACATTTAATATAATCTTTTTAGGGATTACACATTTTCATACAGTTGATTAGTTGTCAGTTAATTATCTGTAATCTTTAATTACCTAAGATATGCTCAACGATACTTTCAACTATATTTTTGACACTATTTTACTTTTTCATCGGTCTCGGTCCTAACTCTGTCTTGCACCCCAAGCTAAGGTTTTAGCCTATCATTGCTTGGTTTTTCTCACAAAAGAAATAAATACTGAAAAGCAATTATTGAAATCGAAAATTATAAAAACAATGTGCAACTACTGAAGTTTAAAAAGAAAATTTGTCGCGCAAATAATTAATATCTGAAGTGAAGACAGAAATTTAAATTGCAGGAAATGTAAATGACTGGAAAGTAAATTGCAGGAAATATAAAATGCTGGAAATTAAATTACTGGAAAAGTAAATAAAGCAGTAAATTGCAGAAAGTAAATGTGTTGTGAGTGCTACCAGATTTGGTAACTTGCACGGGAAGTTTCGTTTGAAAACTAGAACCCTTGCAAAACAAAACTTGGAGACAATAATTGTACTGATTAGAAAATTCACCACTTGGCACAGAAGGAATTTAATCCAAAAGAACACCAAGTATGACGGCTTAGTTCTAAAAGTAAAAATTAAAGTAACCAAAAGAAATAAAGCAAAAGAACCTTGATTACTTTAGAAAATACTGGGGATTTGTCTCAATAAATTAATACTAGTCACGTGTTACAAAAGAGATAAATCCAATGTAAACCACGATTTTAAAGACTAGACCAATTGAGAAAGCAGAAATGGACCAAGTAATACTTCTTACGTAAACAAACGTTATCAAAACACGAGTAACCGAACAATTTAGAAATCGTTTTGGGAGATCACAACTAGGCCACGACCTTGGAATGATTTTGGTGTTCGAAATTGATTTTTAGAAATCAAGAAACAGTTCTAGAAATTGACTTGAAAGGAACAAACACTTGTAGCAAATGATGTAATTATAAACCTACTTGCTTGAATTACTTCCAAAGACTTGAACAAAAACTTGCAAAGAAATTCACCAAACCACAAGTAGCAAATGGAGAGAATTCTAATGTTGCCAATTACAATTTTCTAGAGAGAATATGAGATCATATGTGTTGGTCCCAAATAGCAGTAAGTAAATAAGAAAAGTATTGTAGAAGGGGGGGTTGAATACATTACACACAGTTTTTCACTTAATTTAATTCTTATTGATTTGAAATCTATAATTGCACATAGAAAACTTTGATTGTTGCGGAAGAGAACATATGAGATATGTTCAAACAATCTTACACATAGAGAATGAAGAACAATTGTAAAACACTTAAAAAACAATAAGATCTTCGTAGAGAGAAAGTTGCCAGGCACTTAGAGAACTTGAAGGTAGTAGAGCTGGTTATCTTGCATGTTGAACCATCCTCCATATTTATAGTGTCTCATGCATTAAATGCATGGGACACCTGTTGAGCAAAGGATGGACACAGGTCTTCAGCAAGGTACAAGATGTACCTTTTGTCTTGAGGTGTTTTGGCTTGAAATGTTGACCTGCAGAGGATGGTAGAGACCTTTCCTTAAAAGAGTGTAGGAGACAAAGCTTACTTTATCTGATCTTCAGATGAGGTCCACGTCAATGCAAGATATCACAAATATACTTTGTCAGAAAAGTATAATGTGTTTGAAAGAAATCTTCAGGCATCTTCGGCTCCTGAAGATGTGAGAACATCTTCAGCTTCTAAGGAGAGATCATCGGCTGCCGAAGACTTGAGAGATCTTCGGCTCCTGAAGATGTGAGAACACCTTCATACTCCTGAAGATATGAGATTGACACCATCCTGGCCGATGGTGTTGATCACTTGGGCATGCTTGGCTTTAGGCTGAGGAGACTATCTTCAATCCGCTTTGAGAGATGTACTCCTTCTTTGTTTTCTTCGGTTGATCTTCGACTTCACCGAAAATTTGTATAGAGACCAAGGTGCTAAAAGAACCTCAAACATATTCTAAGTAGGATGATAAAAGATGTAAGATCAGGAGGTCATCTTCAAATCTTCAGATGACCCAACAATCTCCCCCTATTTGAGGATGACATCCATACTAAAGAATAAAACAAAGAGTATACTAAATAATTTCATTTTGACCCATTTTTACTCTTTTTGGGTTCTTTTCACATAGACCATTCTTTTTTTTTGTTGGTATATCTGACATTTACATAGTGAAAGAAAAAGTATAGCTATACAAACGAATAAATGAATACAATGAATAAAGAATGAGAAATAAAATATATATATATATATACAAAGATATAGAAGACAGTTGTCGGGATTGTTTGAACTTGAGTGGTTGGATGCTCCCCCTCAATTCATACTCCCCCTCAACTAATGTCTGATGGGTTTGATCACACAGTTCATCGCAAAATTAGTTTCAACAGAGTTTAAGCTTGAGTGGTAAGTTGCTCCTCCTCAACTCATACTCCCCCTCAACTAATTCATGGTGTCGGAAAGAAATAAGTCAGAAAGTTTTTCGGGATCCTCCGAACCTGCTTCTGAAAGGAAGATTCATCCTTGGATCGTGCAGAATCATCGGGACTAAGAATCCCGGGTGATAGGTTGTGAGGTGGAGAAGAAACACCTTGGATTGGGGAGGTATCCAAGTCATCCTTATCAACCAAGGAAAAGGTTGATGAGGGAATAATAGGGGTCCCCGATTTTACAATTGTATCCTTTTGTGAGGATACAAAGGAGGTGGCTTTGGGTTTAGCAGAGTCCCCGGGCCCAGATGGGAAAATTTCAACACATGCCGATTGTGAAGAATCGGTGGGTGGAGTTTGTGGCTTGGCCCTTGAAACCTTCCTCAGCCTCTTGAGAGGAGAGGAGAGGAGAAGGAGGGGAAGAAGGTAAGTGCCTCCGCTTTGGAGAGGGATATGTGACCTGGGCAACAACCGAAGGTTCTTTCGGTCGTATGGTCATCGAAGCAAATGCAGAGGTGCCGGAAGCTTTGAGGATTTTTTTTACTAGTCGGCTTCACTTGGGACAGGCAGAGGTGTGGCCACTACAGATAAGGGGGCCTTAGACACCGGAGTGTCGAGAGCATCAACCCATTGTAGATCGGGAGAGGTTATGAAAGAAAACATACCTGGGTTGAGAGCTCGATTGGTGGATAGAGAGCCCTTGTTGAGAGAGAACTTCTTGAGTTTCTAAGTGTTGGTAGGAGAGTCATCACCAAATCAATTTGTGATACAACAATTTTTCTCCCCCTATTTGATGATGACACCAACACATAGAAAAAAAATGGTACTGACACGAAGAAACATTACAAGACACGAAGAACTCATATATTCAGTGGCCCATTTTTTTTGGGGGGGCTCTTTTTTTTTAACAGGAAAGAAAAAAAAAGGAGGGGAAGAAAGTGGGTGTGGGGGGAGACGAAGACAAGGGAAGGGGGGAAGGAAGGGGGTGTTCGGCTTGGTGTAGGGAGCCGAGAGGGAGGGGAGGGGGGAGGGGGAGGCCGAAGGGAGGGGGGGAGAGGGGGAGAGGGAGGCCGAAGGGAGGGGGGTTAGAGAGAGAGGGTTTAGGGGGGAGGTCTTCGGCCGAAAAAGGTGGGGTGGGGGAAGGGTGTGTTCGGTTTGGGAATATAGGGGGAGGGTGGGTGAGGTGGTCTTCGACTATAGAAGAGCCGAAAGGGGGGGGATAATTGGGTTCGGTTGGTGGTTGGTTTTTGGTGGGTTAAGGGAGGCCGAAGGGGGAGATATAAGGGGGTTTCGGCTTGGGTTTGTGAGGGCCGAAAAAAAAGGGGTTTCGGTGGAGTGATAAGGGGGATGGGTTGTGTGGCTTCGGTGGGAGAGGCTTCGGCCTAGGGGAGGGAAATGGTTGGGGAGAGGAGAGAGGGGGATTTTCGGTGGAAAAAAAAAGGAGGGTGGAGGAGTTGGCCGAAGGTTGGGGTTGGGAGCAAGGGGAGTTCGGTTTGGGGGTGAGGCGAAAATTGAAAGGGATGTGGGTGTTCGGTTGGTGAGGAAAAAATTGAAAGGGATGTGGGTGTTTGGTGGTGTGAAGGCCGAAAGAAAAGAGAGTGAGGGAGAGATAAGGTGAACAAAGAGATAAAATGGGGAAGTGTGAGAAATTGTCTAGTGGAGAAGTTGATTGGAGGTGTAAAGGTTTAGGTGGCATGTTTAAATAAAGAAAATTTTCAAAAAAAAATTTAGAACCAAAACGGCAGGTTTGAGTTTTTTTAAAATAGATATATAAATATATATTAACTTGGTTAAAAAATATTTAAAAATTAAAAAAAAACCATCGGCCAACAATCCTTTTTATTTGGTCCCAAAAAAAATTATTATTATTATTTTTTTTTTAAAACCAAAATCAACCTTTTTGAAATTTTTTTTTTTTTTTTGAAAACGTCGGCTGGAAGGCCGAATTGTTCTTTTTTTTTTTAAGAAGAAAGAGGATGTTATTGGAGTTTTCATAGGAGAGCAATTTTCAAAAATATTCATTAGGAGATCAAGAAAATAGTGGATTTTTAAAGATACCTTCATAAATTTGTTTTACTTGTACACTCAAGAAAAATGTAAGCTCTCCCATTATGCTCATCTCATATCAAATTTATGAGAGAGGCAAAATCCCGACCAAGAGATTCAACAATGACACCAAAGATGATGTCATCCACATAGATTTGAACAAGAATGATATTACCTGAGGAACAAGATGTTATCGATTTTACCTTGAGAGTACTTGTCTTCTAATAGAAAACTGAACAAAGTATCATATCAGGCTTGGGGAGCCTGTTTGAAGCCATGTAGAGCTTTGTCCAATTTATACACATAGTCAGGATGTGAAGGATCTTCAGATCCATGTGGTTGTTTTACATAGACTTCTTCAGGAAAGAGAGATGGAAGATCGACAGGAATAGGTGAAGAAAAGAATGTCTGGTTGAGAAGGTGGGATGATTTGTGGTGAATTTTGAGGTTGAGAGGAAGATGGGAATGATGAAGGAAGGAGAAGTGATGTGATGAGAAATGGGGAAGAGTAGGATAGGAGGGATCTTGATCTTCAAGGATGACTATCTGAGGATCAGAGATTGGAGAAGTAAAGATGTGTAGGTCATCATTTTGATGGGTTGTGTCTGAGAAGAAAGGAACATATGGTTTTGAGCTAGATGAAGGATTTTGAGAATCTTCACCAACACATGATGAAATCCACCAATCATCATCACATAAAGAGATGATGACTTAAGATCATCAAACTTCACAGATGTAGATTCATTCATGCATTTTCTCCGAAGATTATAGACCCGGTAGGCTTTTGAAGAGTAAGAGAGAGGCCGAATAAAGTGAGAGAGGGTGAGGGTCGAGGGTGAGGTAAGGGAAAGTTTGTTCTTTGGTGGGTTTGAGAGGTCGAAAGAGAGAGATGAGAGAGAGAGAGAAAGGGATGTACCTGGGTAGATGAGGTAGAGCACTCAGCAGACACAATGGCCATAGAGAAGGATTGAGCTTCACTATTCATCAACATCATCTATTTTAGCCATGAAACAAAGGTTAACCATTTCTTTGTCACTTTCAGAAGTGGGTTCATCTGCCCAATCATGGGTTTCAGTCATTTGAATTTTTCCCTTTTTAAGCAAGATTTCATTTCTTTCCTTCTCTCTCTCTTATATTTTGCCTTGTATTTCTCAGCTCAGTCAGACTTTGAGGAGACAGAAATATTTGTCTTTTGGAAAGAAGGTTGATTAGAATTAGACTTGGTTATGACAAACCTAGAGGAGGTAAGATTAGAGGAGGGTAGTCTGGATTTATCAGAAGACCTGCTTCTACACTCAGAAGCAAAGTGTCCCTTCCTTCCACACCTGTAACATTCCTCATTTGATTTGTCAGAGGGAGTGGTTTTAGAAAAAGTAGAAGTGGATTTTCTTGAAAACTTGGATTTTCTCAAAGAGAAGCGAGAGTTACTGGAAATTTCCACCTTCATCATCAACCTCACTAAGATAGGCTTCTGAAGGATCATTGGGATCCTCTTGACTATCACGGTCAGAATCGGAGGGATAGGTGATTCTAGGAACACACACATAGTTTTTGGAAGAATCACTAACAAGAGATAGAGAAGAGCTTTTAATGTCTTTTGTGATAGACTTCCTAAGCAGTTTAGTCTGCTCGTAGTTGAAGAGAGTGCCATACAAGGCAGTGAGAGGCATGGAATCAAGATCCTTGGTAGACTTGATACAAGTACAGATATTTTCCCAAAACTCAGGAAGACAGTCCATAAACTTGCATAAGACTTCCTCATTATCATATATGCAACCCACAAGTTTAAGATCGTTGAGAAGACTGTTAAAATGATTGTAGTAGTCTGAGAGAGATTCACCCTTTTCATGATAAAAGAGTTCATACTTTCTTACAAGAGCAATCTTTCTGCTCTTTTTCACCTCAAACGTACCTTCATAGAGGACACACAGAGTGGACCACATTTCTTTTGTGGTAGAAAAGTTAACAAGAGAATGATAGACCTCATCAGGAAGAGAAAGGGCAATGATGGCTCTGACTTTAGTATCAAGAGCTATAAGACGTCTGTCTTCATCATTATATTTACTGGGATCCTTTACAATGTATCTCCCATTTACTGGAGTTATTTCTTCCTCAGAAGAGTCCTCATCAGCATTTCCCTTATCTGCCTTTTTGGCATTGTACTGGTCCCAAACTCTAGGAAGAAAAGGACCTTCATGTAAGATAGTAGGATATCTGCTGTCAACTCCTTCTAAGAAGAGTATCATACGACTTTTCCACAAGAAGAAGTTATTGGGGTTAAACTTTGGTGGTTTGGATATAGAGCCATTGTCGTATGAAACAACAGTGGTGATTTGAGAAAAAACATTATTCAAAGAAGAGGAAGAAGAAGAGGCTGCCATTGCGGATCTAGTTTATTGAATTAAACTAAACCTCTTTGATACCACTTGTTGGTCCCAAATAGCAGTAAGTAAATAAGAAAAGTATTGTAGAAGGGGGGGTTGAATACAATACACACAGTTTTTCACTTAATTTAATTCTTATTGATTTGAAATCAAGAATTACACATAGAAAACTTTATTTGTTGCGGAAGAGAACATATGAGATATGTTCAAACAATCTTACACATAGAGAATGAAGAACAATTGTAAAACACTTAGAAAACAATAAGATATTCGTAGAGAGAAAGTTGTCAGGCACTTAGAGAACTTGAAGGTAGTAGAGCTGGTTATCTTGCATGTTGAACCATCCTCCATATTTATAGTGCCTCATGCATTAAATGCATGGGACACCTGTTGAGCAAATGATGGACACAGATCTTCAGCAAGGTACAAGATGTACCTTTTGTCTTGAGGTGTTTTGGCTTGAAATGTTGACCTGCAGAGGATGGTAGAGACCTTTCCTTAAAAGAGTGTAGGAGACAAAGCTTACTTTATCTGATCTTCAGATGAGGTCCACGTCAATGCAAGATATCACAAATATACTTTGTCAGAAAAGTATAATGTGTTTGAAAGAAATCTTCAGGCATCTTCGGCTCCTAAAGATGTGTAAACATCTTCAGCTTCTAAGGAGAGATCATCGACTGCCGAAGACTTGAGAGATCTTCAGCTCCTAAAGATGTAAGAACACCTTCATACTCCTAAAGATATGAGATTGACACCATCCTGGCCGATGGTGTTGATCACTTGGGCATGCTTGGCTTTAGGCTGAGGAGACTATCTTCAATCCGCTTTGAGAGATGTACTCCTTCTTTGTTTTCTTCGGTTGATCTTCGACTTCACCGAACATTTGTATAGAGACCAAGCTGCTAAAAGAACCTCAAACATATTCTAAGTAGGATGATATAAGATGGAAGATCAGGAGGTCATCTTCAAATCTTCAGATGACCCAACAATATGATCATGAGATGAGATAAGATAACCTAACACTTGCATCCTATTTATAACAAAATACTACTTAGCCATCAAGTTAGGTTGAAAAAATACAAGTAACAAAACTTTGGGCCAAGCCCATTTCTTCTTTCCATTTTCGGCCAACAATTTAGCCCACACAACCGGCCCAATGATCAAGTTGTTGTCCAAGTCTTTAGCCCAAATGCTATTATCCAACAAAAATCCGAGAGTAAGCCCACATTGCGCCCAAATTCCATTCTTCATGGCTTCTCCGAAGTCCCGACGAATCTAAAAATTAAAGATAAAAATAAACATAAGAAACTTGACTAAATTAAACCAAAATTCAGCAAATTGTGAATAAATAAATAAAACCTAAGACTAAACTAAAATTGTGTAAAATAAGATAAATAAAGACGCAATTCACTAAATTGGGCAAATAAAATATTTATAAACGACACAAAAAGTGGTGTTTTAGGGTTAATAAATCAACACCTATCAATGGGGAGTCATACCTGGGGAAGAGGTCAATGGTAGTAGTCGTCGGTGTTGTTGTTGTCGAACTGTTTGTGTCGTAGGTCGAGATTAATGGATAAAAGGGGTGTGTCTTCTGGGTTCCATACCTGCGATTTTAGTCGATGGTGGACGTACAGCAGCGATGGGTGGTGGTGCGGCGGTGAAGTTGGGCGATGGCAGAAAGTGTAGGCGTTCAGAGGTAGTCGCCGGCGTGTGGTGGTGGCGATCGAGACAGTCGGCGATAGAAGGGTGCAATTTTAGGGTTTCGTCTTAGGGGTGTGGATTTGAATAGGTGGTCGCTGATGTATAGTGGTTGTGAAGAAGTCGGCGACCCTTTCGATTGTGAGAAAAGGGATGGCAGTGGTTGATGTAGTCACCGGCGTGAGATACTCAGCTACAGTAGCTAGGGTGTTTAGTGGTGATGGCGATGGTGGGTTTAGGTTGTCGCCGGTGGTGAACGGTTAAGCTGCGGCGGAGGAGCCGGTTGTTGAGGGTGTCGTTGGTGAGGGGTTTGAAGATGAGGAATGGGAGGAATGGGTTTCTTGGCTTGATGTAATGTTAACCAAGTGCAAAGTGGGTGTTGATACAGGAATCGAAGAGTCACCTGCATCCATTGGTTACTAGTTTTTGTGTTTTGCAATCTGAAGATATTATGCTCCATGAGAAAAAAAAATTATAGATTGATAAGAAAGGTTGTTGCAGTACAGAGGTCTATCAACATTTTTTGACAGATTGATTGGGGGGGTGTCAGAGGAGATGGTGGTGCCAGGCGGCGATGAGCCGTTTGGAAGAAGAAGAAGAAGAAGAAGAATGAGAGGGAAAGAGGGGTGAGAGTTTGATGAGGAAGAGGAAGTCAAATCTCTGACTTCTTAAAAAATATTAAAATAAGTACATTGTGAAATCTGTAATAAAATAATCCTTGGAAAAATGCAATCACACAAAATCAGACAATTTAAAATTTAGATTAAAATTTTAAATCTAGTTTAATTTGCCTAAATCATGGTTTATTTAGGATCAATCTAGTTGGATTTCAATTGTTCAATTGGGCTTCCATTGGACCAACAATTTCCTTAACTCACCTATTTTGTTTTTTTTTTCTCTTTTTTATTTTTTATTTTTTGTTTCTAATTTAAAAGTTTGGCCCGAATTTATTGTAAAATAAAAATTCCGTCCAACAAGATTTTGTTCCTTAAAAATTCGTCTTTTGGCCGAAAACAGAAAATTTTTATTTTACGACTGCCTTTTATTTTATGCTTATACCTATATATATACATCATTTTTTTTCTAAAAAAATTATAGCTATAAGATATAAATATATATATATATATATATATATATATATTCTTTTATATATATTCTTTTAAAAGAATATATACACCGTCTTGAGTTTGGACAAACTCAAGAACTTTCACTGGCTTTTCTCCGCTTGGAGATGGACAACCTCAAGAGGTTGTTGCATTAACGTTGAGGGTTCAAGAAAAGGTTTTACCCTCTGTCCGTTCACCTTAAATGTGGTACCCCTTTCTTGATCAACTAACTCGAATACTCCGTAGGGATACACTTTTGCAATCTGAAACGGACCTGTCCATCTAGAACTTAATTTCCCGGAAAATAACCTAAGTCTAGAATTGAACAGTAGGACTTGTTGTCCCTCAATGAACTCTTTTGGAATAATTTTCCTGTCATGCCATTTTTTTGTATTTTCCTTATATAACTTAGCATTTTCATAGGAAAATTTTCTATGTTCTTCCAGTTCACATAATTGTAGAGCTCTTTTGCTTCCAGCTTCGTGTAGACTCATGTTAAGTTCCTTTATTGCCCAATAGGCATTGTGCTTTAACTCAACAGATAGGTGACACGCTTTTCCAAAAACTAATTTATAGGGAGACATGCCAATAGGGGTTTTGTAAGCGGTCCGGTAGGCCCACAAGGCATCATCCAACTTGGAGGCCCAGTCTTTTCGGTGTGGCTTGACTACCTTAGTTAAAATTCCTTTGATTTCCCTATTGGACAGCTCAGCCAATCCATTAGTTTGGGGGTGATAAGCAGTGGCCACCCTATGTTGTATGTTATACTTTTCTAAGACTTCCTTTAACACATTGTTTATGAAGTGAGTGCCTTCATCACTGATTAAGGCATGTGGTGTACAAAATCTGGTGAAAATGTGCTTCTGTAAGAATTTGACAACTGTTTTAGCATCATTAGAGTGACAAGCCATGGCTTCCACCCATTTAGACACATAATCCACAGCCACCAGAATGTATGCACAGTTGCTAGAGAGTGGAAATGGTCCAATAAAGTCAATGCCCCAAACATCAAATAATTCTACTTCTAGAATTCCATTCAGGGGCATTTCATTCCTCTGAGAGATATTTCCACTTCTCTGACATTCATTGCAGCTTTTTGCAAAATTGTGGGCATCATTGTTTAAAGTAGGCCAGTACAATCCTGATTGTAAAATTTGTGCGGCTGTCCTATCTCCTTCAAAATGCCCACCACATGGTCCTGTGTGGCAGTGATGTAAAACAGAAGCTACTTCTTCTTTTGGAATACACCTCCTTATCACCTGGTCTGCACATATTTTAAAAAGAAAGGGATCATCCCACAAAAACTTTTTGGAATCAAAAATGAGTTTCTTTCTTTGATTCTTATTGAATTCCTTGGGAATAATCTCACAAGCCAGATAATTCACAATATCTGCAAACCAATGTGTTGCAGTGTGTTGTATGGCTAGGATCTCTTCATCAGGAAAGGATTCACAAATATCACCACTGTGTTTATCATGTTCCTGTTTTTTCCAATCTTGACAAATGGTTTGCCACTTGATTATTTACACCCTTTCTGTCAATGATTTCCAAATCAAATTCTTGTAACAACAAGACCCACCTTATTAACCTAGGTTTTGCATCCTTTTTAGAAATGAGATACTTGATGGCAACATGATCAATATGCACAATCACTTTGGCACCCATCAAATATGATCTGAATTTTTCAAAAGCAAAGACCACATCTAACAATTCTTTTTCACTGGTGGTGTAGTTGATTTGGGCTTCATTGAGAGTTTTACTGGAATAGTAAATAAAGTGAAATATTTTATACTTTCTTTGCCCTAGCACTGCTCCTACTACCCAATCACTTGCATCACTCATTATTTCAAAAGGTAAGGACCAGTCAGGTGTCACTATTACAGGTGCAGTGACCAATGCCTCTTTCAAAATTTTAAAAGCCTTTTTACAATCTTCATTAAAATTAAAAGCATGGTCATGCTGTAGTAGTGAACACAGAGGTTTGGATATTTTGGAAAAATCTTTTATGAACCTCCGGTAAAAACCTGCATGTCCGAGAAAACTTCTGATACCTTTCATAGTAGTTGGTTCAGGCAACTTTGCAATTACTTCCAACTTTGCCTTATCAACCTCAATACCTCTATTGGAAATGAGATGCCCTAACACAATGCCCTCTTTAACCATAAAGTGACATTTTTCTCAGTTTAAAACCAAATATGTTTCTTCACATCTTTTAAGACTCTTTTCAAGGTTTTGTAAAAACAGATCATATGATGTCCCATAAACATAAAAATCATCCATGAAAATTTCCATGGATTGTTCAAGCATATCAGAGAAAATGGACATCATACATGTTTGGAAAGTAGCAGGGGCATTACAAAGTCCAAAGGGCATTCTTCTAAATGTAAAGGTTCCATAAGGACAAGTAAAAGTTGTTTTCTCTTGATCCTCTGGTGCAATGGCAATTTGATTGTAACCAGAATAACCATCCATAAAACAATAAAACTCTTTCCCCACTAGTCTGTCCAACATCTGGTCAATGAAGGGTAATGGAAAATGGTCTTTTTGGGTAGCTTGGTTAAGCTTCTGGTAGTCCATACATATCCTCCAACCTGATACAATCCTAGTGGGTATTAATTCATTTTTCTCATTGGTTACCACAGTAACTCCACCCTTCTTGGGTACACATTGCACTGGACTGACACATGTACTACTGACAATAGGATAAATTATGTCAGCATCAAGCCATTTCAAGATTTCCTTTTTCACAACTTCTTTCATCATAGGATTGAGTCCTCTTTGAGGCTCAACTGAGGTGAAATCTTTGTTTTCTAAAATGATCTTATGTTGACAGATGGTAGGGCTTATGCCCTTTAAATTAGCAATTGTCCATCCTATGGCCTTGGTGTGTAGTTTCAACATGGCAATCAGTTGTTCCTCTTGATCAGATTTTAAGGATGCTGAAATAATGACTGGTAGCTTCCCTGAATCTCCTAAAAAGGCATATTTCAAATGTGAGGGAAGTTGTTTCAGTTCTAAGTTTGGGGCACATTCTATGGAAGGAACAAGAGTTTTCCTATCCTCACCTCTTAAGATTTCAACAGCAGAGGTAACCTGTATGTCTTCTAACTCCTCAAACTCTGTTGTTGTTAAACCCAGATAACTAGTTGATAACAATCACACAACACAATATAGATCAAGAGATAAAATAGATCAGAATAACATACCACAATCCCTTGATTAATCAATGAAAACCTTGTGTGTGTTCTTGATACCTTTAATAAGATTACAGAGTAATACGGCTACCTCACTAATATGATAATTTTAATTATTAGAGGTTAAACCTAAAACCTAATAAATAAAAACTATTTATACTTAGGCCTAATGCCTAATGGGCTTGGGCCCAACTACTAATAACTATTAACTTATTACACATTAGACCCTCTAATTAACTTTAACACAATTGCAGTTTAAACCCTTAACTTTAACTTTTAATCTTAAATACAATTTATGATCCAACAATCTCCCCCTTTGGATTCAAGATTAAAATTTTTTTGGCAATAGTCTTCAGGTTTTCACTTGTCTTCACTTTTCTTGAAAAACTTCAGATATGACGTTGATAGCTTCAAATCTTGTAGCTTTACACAATCTTCATCTTTCTCTTTCTTTAAATGAAGTGTCCTTCTAACGATCATCTTCAGTCAGGCTTTTGATAGATCAAATAAGTTCAGACACTTTGATATCTTTGAAATCCTCAGTCAAAAATTCTCCCTTTTTGATTATTCTCCCCCTTTTTGATGAATGGTGAGAATCAGTAAATAAGCACTGTCTTCATGTATTGATCCCTGTGTGGAAATAAGAGCAGTTTCTCCAAATGGAAAGAGTGATTATTTCAATCTTTTCAGATTCAAATAATTAAAAATGGTAACCCTAAATCAACAAATGACTTAGTTAAAATGTCTGTCAGTAACACAAAGTTACTAAGTAACACAAAGTTACTGTATAAGGAGCTGGTTTTGATGTTGGCTCCCCAGGACTTCCATTCAATCATCGAATAACACATGGTTATCTATGAACGTTCTGACAGAAAACAAATTTCTGTGTGCTAGTACATGTGTATGAAAGAATTAAGCATAGATGATTGCTTTTCAATATAGGCTCAAAATATGTAAACTTGTTGAGACAGCAACAAATTATACAAAGACTCAATGTGCATGAGAAAGGGTCGAAGGTGGGGCAACTTTCCTTCTTTTTCAATATTAGTATCTTCCAAATGAAGAACCAATAGCGTATATGTTGCGTCCCCAAAAAATGTGAAACATTCTCTTTTTGAGAAAAGAATGAGTAGCTGGTGAGGTTGTATGCAAGAGATGGCATGGGCTAGTTGCCTATTTCAATGATGGTCACCAAAGAATGTGAACCAATTAGATTATGTGGCTGCCCGGCTCAGAAAGAAGTTTGGTGCAGAGTTTGTTATTCTTTTACTCTGTTCTCTCACCCCCTTTCTTTTAATGCTTACTTCTAACCAATCTCTCTTTTCCATTTTACCTCTTCACATACCATCACTCAATTCTTTTGACCTCTCTCCCCTCAATCACTCAGGGAATACTTCCTGGGTAGGAAACACTGGTTATCGTGAATCCATGGAAGTTTTATTAAGTTCTCACACTGAATCCCATGTATTTTCCTAAGAGAACGTGTTGTTCAACAGTCTTTTGTACATGAAAGCACAAAGGAATACAAATAAACATGAAGAATAAAATTTTGGAGAAGTCAAAACATAAGGTGTTTGACAATGCAATTCTCCCCCTCAAACTATAAGAGGTTGACAATTAATCTCTTTAACAAGTAAGCTCCCAAAAATCATTTAAAATCATACTTCACAATTCATGAAAATCTTTGAAGAATAGGAAGTGGTTTGAACATTTAAGAAACCATTTTTCACAAGTGAAAGTTGTTCTTCTTTCAACAAGTGATAGTGTCTAAGGATTAGAAACATATACCTGTAAATCAGATTCCTTAACTCCTCCTGAAATGAATATTTTCAATGAGATATCCTTGACAAAACTCAGATATCCTCCCCCTTGATACCTGTAAAAAGTCAGTTAAATCAGAAAAATATATCAGTAGAAATATATTGCATGTAAGCTCCCCCTTAATATGTGCATAATCCTTAATCATGAAACAGAGTTCTGAATTACTAGGATTAAAGTAAATTCAGAAGTCAAACTCTTTGACATTGAAGTCCGAGTCCTAGACTGTATTGTCTAGAAGTCAATGTTTTGACAATGAGGATCGAGTCCTAAGCTGTTGTACTTAGAAGTCGTGTTCTTTCTCCCCCTTAAAACTTGGGTGCCTGCAGCATAGATTTAGCTTTTGGTACCCACTAGTATTTGGGTCCTAATGGGTTAGTTGCAATTCTAGTGGGAAATATGAAGTAAAAACCATACCAGTTATTCACATAATCTTTTCTTACAAAATCATTTGTACCACAATAGGACCAGCTAATTTTCTTTTGGGCTATCCTGATCAGTTGATTGATAGTGTAAACCAGATCAGGTTTGCCAAAAGGTTTACCTTTTGAAGCATAGTTCCATTTTGCATTTGATGTATGCACAAATGATTCTTCTTTCTTCTTTTCCTCTGAAGAGCCTTTAACTTTCCAGATCCAATTTTCTCTATCTCTCTCATCATCCCTTCTCCAGAAGCTTTTCTTCTGAGACTTAGTCTTCTTGAAGCTATCTGAACCATCAACATTTTTATCAAAGAAAAGGTTAGAAGAACGAATCTGATCAGTAGAGTTAGAAGTAAGACCATCATCTAAATCACAGAAAGGATTATAGAAAACATTTGAAAAATGTGAACTCGAAGCCTTTTTGAGTGAACAATCTGAATCAGTTTGATCATCTCTCGGTGATTGAGCTATTGACTCTGGCGTCTTGTGCTCAGTTAGCTTCACCTTGAATACAATCTCTTCAAGTTCCTTTATCTTTGAAGACAAACTGTTTCTTTCCTTTTCAATCAGATCAAACTTCTTTTGCAATTCAGAATTCGTCTTCTTTTCCTTCAGACTGATTGTTGACAGCTCAGATAGCTTTCTTGTCAGTTTAGCTATCTCAGTCTCTAGATCTTTCTTTTCTTTAGAAAAGTCTTTGTTTACATCCTTCTGCTCAGCTTTCTTCTTCTCATTCTCAACCTTGTCTCTCTTCAGAATGATAACTTTCTCAAAGTCTGAAACTTATTGAGAAAGCTTAACACATTTGAGCTCTAAAGATTTCTTTTCTTCAAAGGCTTTTCTGGAGAAATCAGAGAATTTCTTGGCAAATTCTTTTCTTTCTTTCTCAATCTTCAACATCTCATCTTTGACTTTTGTGTTGTCTCCATCTTGGGTTGCCTTTTCTTTCAGCATATTAATCTCAACCTCAAGACTGAAGACTTTTTCTTTCAAAGAATCCTTTTCAGCAAAAATTCTAGAATTTGTCTTTTTAAGTCCTTCAGATGTCTCACTAGCATTGTTTGATTTTCTTCTCAGCTCATCTAGCTCTTTTTGCATTGTTTCCTTCTTTGACCAGCTTGAGCTAGAATTAAGACTTTCATATTCTTTCAGCTTTGGTTGAAGATTTAATATCTCCTTTTCTTTAGACTCAATTATTCCTGCAAAATCAATTTTAGAATCAATAATTCATACTGAACAGATAAAATCTTTCTTTGAATCTTTTGAATTTTCTTTTAAAACATTGATCTGAGTAAGAAGAGATGAGTTCTGAATCTTTAAATCCTTGTTCTCAGCTTTAAGAGGTAACATCTCGGATTTGAGCTTTTTAATCTCTTTTTCACAATCAAAGACCATGCTTGTATATCTTGACAACTGTCCAACAAAACGTTTAACATTTGCTTTTGCTTCAGAAAGAGTCATCTTGTCAAAATCAAGGCTATAACCTTCAGACATCTTTAGTTGTATGGTTAGAAATCAAACTTATCTGTACCAAGAGAATCAACTAGATGAGATCGTTAGAATCAAGTATTAGATAAAAGCTACACGTAAAAATTTTCAGAAAAATAAATTTCCGAAAATAATTTAAGTGCAGATATCGCAAACAGTATAAAACAGAAATTAATCACAGAAAATCTGGCGCAACAGTGAGATATTTGCTAAGGACAGAGAAGCTTTGCGCGAGTTATGGGTGGTGCAAGAATGAGATTTGAGCGAGTAATGGATGGCGCAAACAGGAGTTTCGCGCGAGAGGTGGGTCGCACAAAAGTGAGGTTTGCGCGAGTAGAAGGTAGCGCAAAAGTGGGATTTGCGCGAACCGCGGGTGGCGCAAAGAAAAGTTTGCGCGACCAGGTAATGGCGCAAAGCTGAGGATTTCGTGAGTCACTGTCGGCGCAAAAGTGTGACCGGGTTCTAGCTTATCCGGTGTTCTGTCCGACCGGACCTTTGTCGACCGGTATGTTGCACGACCGGAGAGGTCGACCGGTAAGGTGCTTCGACCGGCAATGTGTCGACCGGATCTTTATTGACCGGTATTGCGATGACCAGGACCGGATCGATGATTCGACCGGTACCCTATGACCAGGGTTTGATGTGTGAGGAGACCGATATGTATCGACCGGGACCATAGTGGACCGGTGAGTTGCTGCGGTCAAACTACAACGACCGGTATTGACCGAGATGCTGTGACCGGTGTGACCCCGACCGGTATGGACTGGTGCAGTGTGTGGCGCAAACCTGGTCGGCCGATGTTCTGTCGTCTTTAATATCGACCGGTATGTTCTTGCAGAGTTCGACCCAGAATAACAATAATCAACCCAGAACACATATCAAACACATATATTGAATGTAAAAATCAGACTTTTGAACCCACAAACATGTATCGATCACAATGCAATCAAAAACAAAGATTAAAATCAACTTTCATGCATTCAATTTGATAAACACAGTGTCGACATATATACGAACCCAGAGTTCACAAAATCATCAAAAGCCAATCGGTTGAGGAATTTAAATTCAATTAACCAATCAGATAACATTCAATAGCATGAAACGCATCTAATCATATCAATTTTGTGCATAAAAACTCCTTAAATCGAAAAATCGATTTTTACCCAGTGAGAAGAAAAAAAAATCGATGAACACAGTAAGATCGATAAATCCAAAAACTTGATTCTTTTGGCTCTGATACCACTTGTTAAACCCAGATAACTAGTTGATAACAATCACACAACACAATATAGATCAGGAGATAAAATAGATCAGAATAACATACCACAATCCCTTGATTAATCAATGAAAACCTTGTGTGTGTTCTTGATACCTTTAATACGATTATAGAGTAATACGGCTACCTCACTAATATGATAATTGTAATTATTAGAGGTTAAACCTAAAACATAATAAATAAAAACTATTTATACTTAGGCCTAATGCCTAATGGGCTTGGGCCCAACTACTAATAACTATTAACTTATTACACATTAGACCCTCTAATTAACTTTAACACAATTGCAGTTTAAACCCTTAACTTTAACTTTTAATCTTGAATACAATTTATGATCCAACAGTTGTATCTTCCTCACTATCAAATTCCTCAATTCCCAAGACCTCCCCAAAACTTTGGTCTTGGCACCAAGATTCAATCAAACTTAAGGTAGAGCATTCCTCCTTCTCTTCGGGATATCTAAGGGAATCCGACACATTAAAAGTCACTTGTTGGTCTTGAACTCTCATGGTGATCTCTCCCTTTTGGACATCTATTAAAGTTCTTTCTGTTTCCAGGAATGGTCTTCCCAAGATAATAGGGATATCTTTGTCAGCTTCAAAATCCAAAATGATAAAGTTTGTTGGGAAAATAAATTTATCAACTTGGACAAGGACATCCTCAATTTTACCCTTTGACCAAGCTATGGACTTGTCTGCTAACAATAGTGAAACAGTGGTAGGTTTAGCCTCACTTATGCCTAAGGTGTTAAAAACAGATAAAGGCATAAGGTTTATGTTGGCACCTAAGTCACATGGGGATTTTCCTACTTCTTTTCCTCCTATGGAATATGGGATTGTGTAAGTCCCTAGATCTTTCAACTTCGGAGGGATTTTGCTAGACAACATAGCACTGCACTCTTCAGTCAGAGCTACAGTCTCATACTCATGCAACTTTTTCTTTTTGCTTAAAATGTCTTTTAAAAACTTTGCATAATTTGGCATTTGTTCAATGGCTTCCACCAAAGGTATATTGATATCCAATTGTTTAAAAACATCTAAAAACTTTTTGAATTGCAGCTCATCTCTTTGATTTCTTAACCTCTGAGGATAAGGAATATCGAGAGGAACCGGAGTAGGAGATGTAGTCTTTTGAGGAGCAGGTGCTGGAACTATTGGTGAGATTTTGTTAATCTTAGTGTTATCAGGGATTTTAGGACTGTCACCAGCTTGTGACACATCCACAATAGTCTGCTCATTTATCTTTTGATCTTTCTTGGGTTCATTTGGGAATAGTGTTGGGAAGTCTGGTTTTTTCGGAATGGGTGCGGTGTTAGTGGGTCTAACAGTGTTTCTGGGCCCAGTTCTCACACTGGGTTGTGTGGAGTCTAAGACTGTGTTTTTCTTTTCAGGTTCTGCTTTGTCTGTCTTCAGTTCTTTTTGAATATTTTCTAGTAAATCCTGTCCACTTCTCAATGTCACAACTTTCACATGTTCTTTTCCAGTTCTCTGAGGTATTTCTGTGTCACTAGGGAGAGAACCTAAAGGTCGTTTTCTCAATTCCAAAGCCATTTGACCCACTTGGGTCTCCAGATTTTTTATTGATGCCTGAGTTTAGGTCATGAACCCTTTCATCATTGCTTCCAAGGAAGTAGATGAGTTGGCATGCTGGTTTGACTTTTGTTGATAACCAGGTTGATTATTCTGAAAATTCCCATGTTGGTTATTTTGAGGTATGTGATGAGACTGCTGATGAAAATTTGTGTGTCCTTGCAACTTTGGTGGTGGTGGATTTTGGGCAGGACTGTGCCAAGAAAAATTCGGATGGTTTCTCCATTCAGGATTGTAAGTTTGAGAAAATGGTCCACCCTTGTTGTTACTGCTGACATAATTGACTCTCTCGGGATTTCCAGGACAATGTTCAAAGTGATGACCCTCTCCACAATAGGTACATTGTATAGATTGCATAGTAGGGGTAGGTGCAACAGTATTAACTTGCACAACATTAAGATTTTTGATTAAAGATGCCATGTCGGCCAGCTGTGAAGATAATAATGCATAAGCATCTGTGTCTTGTACCCTTGCCGCCTTTCTAGGTAATGCACGTGGATCAGTCCATTGACCATTGTTGTTTGAAATTATTTCAAGGATTTCATATCCTTCATTGTAGGTACAAGATGTGAAAGCTCGGTGCGCAGTAGCATCGAGCATCTGTTTAGCACCAGTATTTAAACCACTGTAAAACGTCTCTAGCTGAATGCAATACGGAATGCCATGATGAGGGCATTTTCTCAATAGCTCCTTGTACCTATCCCATGCATCAGGAACTGCTTCATCGTTCAATTGTCTAAAAGTACAGATCTCATTTCTGGACTTAGCATTCCTCGTGGGTGGAAAATATTTTTTCAAAAACTTTTCTGCCATTTGGGTCCATGTAATTATAGAATCTGGTTTCAACGAGTTGTACCAAGACCTTGCTCTATCTCTTAGAGAGTATGGAAAAAGTTTTAATTTTAGAGCATCGTCTTGTACACCAGGCAGTTTAAAAGAATCTGTAATTTCCATGAAAGACCGGAGGTGAGAATGAGGATCTTCAGAAGGCAAACCAACGTACTGGCCATTAGTTTGCAACATCTGAAACATTATTGGTTTTAATTCAAAATGATGGGTTTTCAAAGTTGGTTTAAGAATTCTTGAATGTAACTGGGTTAAAACAGGAACAACGTAAGACATAATACCACCATCTTTGGAATTTGCTAACTGAAAAATGTTCTGTTCCTCATCATCATTATTTATTAATGGCGGTTCATTTGGATCTTCGCGATTATTTAAATCTTCGCGGTCATTGGGAATTTCTCTATCTCGATTTCTTCGGTTATTATGATTTTCTCGTTCATTTTGATGCCCATTTAGATTTACCTCGGGGATTGGTTCCTCATACGTCATATATTCATGTTCAGTCATTTCGGAAGAGTTTAAGACTAAAATGGCCTTTTGGATTCTTCTTCGTTGTCTAAATGTTCGTTCAATATCAGGATCAAATTGGAAAAAATCACCGTGTGACAATCTTGGCATGCACTTTTTCGATTTTTTTTATTCAAATAGATGATAGAAAAACTTGATTTTATAAATCTTACTTAAAAAGAAAAACTTTTAGCGTGTTTCTCCGGCAACGGCGCCAAAAACTTGTTGCGGCTTTTCGTGTTTACACCTTTTTAAAATGCAAGAAATAGATTTCGACGCAAGTATACATCTTAATCTACTACCGTCTATAACAAGTAATAATGGTACAAAGTACCGAATATCGATCCCACAAGGAAGCGTGGAAAAGTTCTTCTTGAAAGTCGGGTCTGTAAAAGCGAGTCTCAGATGGCGATTTCGAAAACAATATTTTGGTTGGAGTTTTCATTAAAACTACTGATGAATTTAATTATAAAAATAAACACAAAGTACAAAGATTCGTTGGAAGAAAATCAATAATTGGATAAAAAGATAAGATCGCATTCCTTCGTTATCTTAAAGTTGATATTTTATGTAACTTAAATAAGCCGTCATACAACGAACCAGTTGTCCATTGATTAATTGCAATCCGACATAAAATATAACTTTAATTTAAACAACGTCAGACAATCATGCGATACGATACACCGTTTTATCTTTTTATTAGTCTCGGTCCCAACTTAACTTTGTACCCTGAACTAAGACGGTTAGCCCATCATAGTTTGAAATCTAATTATAAAAGAAAAGAAAATGTAATGTTTAACTAAAAGAGATGGTTGACGTTTTTAAACAATCAACGATAGAAATCGTAGGAGTGTTGTGCCAGTAACATCTCTTTACACAAAGGAATAAAATTACTTGAAATAAAAGACCGGAAGTAAAGGACGTAAAATAAATTGTAGAATTTAAATGACAGAAAGTAAAAGACAAAAATTTAAAGTGCATAAATTAAATTACGGAATTTAAATTGCGGGAATTAAAGTGCGTTAAAATAAATAACAGTAAAGTAGAACGAGAATTATAAAGGTAAGACGTAATTAGAAATGGTGATGGAAAATCTTGTTTCAAATGTGGAATTCGAACTTGATTTACTTGAAGGTTTCATGGTGTTTCAATGACGTAACGACGTAAAGGAGAACTAACCAACGTATAATTGATTTTTATAAAATTAGAAACATAAAACGGATTTAATAAATTACAACAAACCGTGAACCAACAAAAGTTGGGAATCCGAAATGATTATTCGGACTTCCGGTTTGTAATAAAATTATAGCCATAATGAGACCAAAATAAAAACCAAGAGTTACCCAACCAAGGAGAAACGTGATGTTGGAAGAGAGTACGTGAGAATAACGTGAAATCATTACGAGATATCTTTACGTGAAACGAAACGTGACACATATATTAATATAATCAAACCTGGTTTGAATCAGTCATGTCCTGTCCAGTCCTGTCTTGTCCTGTCCAGTCTGCATACCAAACGCTACCTAAAGCCTTCTATTATAGGCTAACAACTAGTGATGGCCAAATGGCGGGCTCGAGTCGGGTCGGGCCCAAACAGTAACCTCAAGGACCGGGCCAAGCGGGCTTCGGGCCGGGCCGGGCCGGGTTTCATCCAATTATCAGTGGCCCGATTAAGGGAGGGATGGACCGGTTCTTAGACAACCGGGTCGGGTCGGGCCTGAACCGGTCCTTCGGCCGGTCCTTCCTTTTTTTTTTAATTAGTTTCTTTATAATTTATATAATAATTAATTATATAATAAACTTTAAAAAGTTGGTTTACTTATCAATTAATAAACTTAAAAAAACGCAATTATATCAATTACTAAACTTTAAAAAATAAAAATTGGATTGGATCACTCAAATACTTGTGAGAAACGAATATAGTGAGACCGAGAAATGAGAATTGTATGCGTTTTTTGCGTTTTGTAAGTTGGTGTCTAACTCCATAATCAACACAAGTATTTATAGGGGTTTGGGGGGTTAGAAAATAAAAAAACGGTCAAAAAATCGAATATAACGGCTCTATAACGACTATAAAACGGCTATTTTTTTGAAAATTTCAGATCGGGTCGGGCCAGGCCAAAAACCTGTCCATGAACCGGTCCCGGGTCGGGCCGCCAAAACTTCCAAATACATGGACCGGTCCTAATTTTCAGGCTATGAACCGGGCCTTCATCGGGCCGGTCTGGGCCGGGCTGCGGTTGACCACCCAGATCGGATCGGGACGGGCCCATTTGGCCATCACTACTAACAACACCAAGCTATGGGCTTAATGTCAAAAAGGCTTTTAAGCCTTCCAAAAATAAACGGCCCATCAAGAATTCGGCCCATAGCTTGTAGCAAATAGAGATTTCGGCCCATGGCTTGTAGCAAAAAGAGTCGAACGCTCGGCCCATCAAAAATCTCGGCTTTTAGCCCAAAAGAAAACGCTCCATCTTCACGGCTCATTGCTTCGGTCCAAAAAGGGGAAAGTCCATCCTCGTGTTTGCTCCAATTTTATAGAAGACTTCCCACGACCTTCACATCGATCCTAAAATAAGAACATATATAAAAATTAAGATTTTTGCGATGTTTTCTTAAAATTAAACAACCAAAAACGTCAAAATACGTTAAACATTTATTTACTAGAAAATGCTAAAAATACATAAAAATGACTCAATGGGAAAATAAAATGTGCTCAAAATTATAAAAAGTGAGTTAAAAATAGGGTAAATAAAATTACCCTATCAATAACAAATAACATTCCTTGAAGAATAATATAGCTACATACCTATTGAGAATGTTTTGATCAACCTTTCATTCTACTTAATTTCGTATTTTTTGATCAACCTATTTCTTTTCCATGTTTGTTCTATAAATATTTATTTCTTTGATTGAAAATTAAGTGTTTCATTGAGAACTAAAAGCATATAATGAAAGGAGCAAATAAGAGTTTGGAGGATAAAGCAATTACGCAACTAATTCTTTTATTTTATTTTTGTATATCAAATATATTGATTGATCGTAATAAATTATATATTAATGATACATAATTAAAAAAAGAAGATGAAATGTTTTGGAGTTAATGAAAAGATAAATAAAAGAAATAATAGTGTTATGCATTAATAAAAAATTAATAATAAAAATATTGATTTATAATTATTGTTACCTTATTTTAACAAATAAAATTATTTGTAATCAATGATTAAGTTATTGATATAACAGTAAATAAAAATACATGTTTAATTAATAATATCAAAGTTAATAAAAGTAAAAATTATATTTTATTAGGTTTTACAAAAAAAAAAAGTTAGATTCATATAACTCAAGTCTTAACTTATAATCATTTTTACCTTAACAATCATTTTTTGATTATGTTAAAAAAGAAATATTAGAATAAAGTGATATACACCATAAATTCTCACAACCATTACAATGTTTATGTCAATAGAAAAAATCTTGAAGTAGTCAAAAATTAACGCAATTATTAATCATGTATACACGATTATTGTCAGTGACTCTTAAATTTGAAAAAAAAATTATCGGATCTTGTAATAAAAAAATATCAGAACTTTATTTGAATCTATATGATTCAATCGTAAACAGAATCATGTCATATGATAACAACAAATCCAACAATATGGAAAAGAAGAAATATGTAACAACAAATCACAATTTTTCAAGAAGATAATTAATATATACTTGTTTAGAATCGTCCATATCTTCTTCAACTCTCATCTTCATCATCGTCCAACAAATGAAGTTTTAGAATTTCATTTTTATTATTGTAACATAGAAAAACAAATTTCATTAGAAAATCTTTGAAATTAATGAAGAGACAAATCAAAAGTTAGAGGTTAAAGTTAGACATGTAAAATTACTAAAATAACTCAACTTAATAATGAATTACACATTTCCCATAAAGGGGCAAAAAAACCATTAACATAAAACTCAACATTTGAAAACAAAGAGTAAACTACGATTTTCATCCCTATAGTTTGATATTTATAATGATTTCCGTCCCTATTATTTCAAAACTGTTTTTTTAGTCCCTGTAGTTTTTATTTGCTTCTATTTTCGTTCCTCCATCCAATTTTATTAAAATTAAGTGTTAATTCATTTAAAAATTCAATAAGCAAATTACATATTTGATCCTTGTGGTATATAAATTTTTTACATTTTAATCCTAGTTTACATTTTTTTTTACTTTTTCTTTATTTTATTATATTTCATCAAGACATTTATTATTCTATTAATTATATTGTATATTTTCATAATTATTATAACTTTAATTATAAAAATAATCAAATAACTTCATTAAAAATACTGATAAATACATGATTTTTTTAAAGCTTTAAGTTTATAAATCTCCTAAAACTAATATTTTATATCTATTGATTTATTAAAGCTTTTTATTTAATTTAAATTACCATTGGAAAAAGTTTAATAAAATTCGAGAAAAAAATAGTCTTATTTATAACGCGACGTCAAACACAACCCTTATATCTCATGTTATTTATAACCTTAATATAATATATATATATATATATATATATATATATATATATGTGTGTGTGTGTGTGTGTGTGTGTTTATTTTAAATATCAAACAAATTTGATTAATTAATAAAAAAAAGTTTAAATAAAAATATGGAATAGTGGGAGTAAAGTGAATTTAACAATAAATAAACAATTGGTTGTTATAAAATAAACCTATTTTTTTCTCGAATTTTATTAAACTTTTTTGTAACATCCTAATTTTTATCCTAATGGAGGAAAAGTATTGAACTGGGTGAATGGTAAATGAAGAACCAAATATGAAGTATGGATATAATGCTATGTAGTCGTGACATCTGACACAATAGCACAAATGGTACTGGAAGTGTGGTAGTCCTGGTTATAGTGCCATGCAGTTGTGACATGCGTCACAATGGCACCGGCATTACCGAGTGTTTGGTCGTCCCAACGAATGTGCCATGAAATTATGGCAATGGCATGATAACTGGAATAATGGCATCAAATGTTCCAAGAGAGGGTCGATAAATGGTTGGGAAAAGGTCGAGGAACGACCGGGAAAACGGTCGGGAAAGTCGTCGAGAAAACGGGCGAAAATGGCTCTCGGTACCTTTTGGGCGAAAGTGCCAAGCTAAAGTGACACTGGCACTTTATCCGGGCACTTTAGCATGGAAAAATTGGCCCACGGTACCATCCTGGCGAAAGTGACAGCTAAAGTGACACTGTCACTTTCGCATGGCACTCTCGCGGTCGGGGTGCAGTGCTTAAATTCAACCCTAACTTCATTTGGTCATATTTTTCTCATTTCTATTCCGTTTTTGGTGATTCAAATTGCTATGGTTTCGTATTTGAGAGATTTTCAAGGATAGATTGTTAGTTTTGGTAATATCCAAGAGTATTTGGGGGTGTATTGGAAGCAAAGATCAAGAGCTCATCATCATCACCCATATCTTCAAGAAATTTGGGGCATTTTAGGTTTTCACCAAAACCTAAGTGGTAAGTTTATCCACACCTTTTATAAACCTTAATAGGTGATGTAAATGCTTCATTGATGATCTTCTAGTGTTTGATTCCTTCAATTTCGGTTTGTAAGATTTTGGAAGGTTTGGGGTCAAAATTAGGGTTTTGACCAAAATGGAGATTTTGATGTTATGTGTTTGGGGATCGATTCTACTTGGTTGGACATGATTATTTATGGGTGAAAACTGTGTATCTAGGTTTATGGAGGTTTCAACTTTGAAGATTCAAGTTTCTTCAAAGAAGCTCAAAGTGGGGTAAAAATCTAGATTTAGCCTAAATCTAGCAAGGTGAGTTCAAGTTGATTTGTGAAAACGGTGTACATGCCAAATGTTTATTTTAAAGTGTTTACATGTTTTACATGAAATTATTAAATGTTGAGTTATTTGATGAATTTTGATTATTTGAAGTGTCTAACTTTATAAACTTGTAAAATACCCACATTTGGGATTTTGGGCATTTTGGATAAATAAATCATATATTTTGGTATCTTAATGATTTATTTTATGGAAGTAGATTTTGAGTATAAATGTATTTCATTTTGTGTTTTGGATAAATGCATGGTTTTGTGTTATGGGACGTTTTGAAAAGATAAATGTTATAAACTCACTTGGAAAACGATTTGTCCCAATCTAAACTACGTTAGAGTTAATTATATGTTTTGGAGCATGTGTTTACATAAGTACGGGTTGTTTATGTTTGATTTCATTTTATGAATTTCGACGTTGGGTCTTTGGATTTGTTGAGCTTATGGCTCGGTTTGGATTTTGTTGGGTTTTGAGGACACTTGTCCGCTTTTAATAGTTCAATGTTGAGCGTTTGGTTATGATTTGCATTTACTGCATCTTAGTTGAGAATTACATGTTTGAATGCAATAGTTCATTCATTTTGAGTCATGTAATGGTTTAGTTAGTGCAATGGATCCATAGGCACGGTGTTCCTATGTCCCCGTTTTGGACATTTGGTTCACCACTTGGCAGGGAATATGCATCGGGTCACCATGATAAGTAAGGTGTGGACCTATACGGTCGGGCATCGTCTCATGGGCAGTAAGGTGTAATTCCCTTATGCATAAGTTCCCCTGTTTTGGAACTTTCAGGAATAGACTCAGAGTAGTTGACTTGATGTTTTCGGGCAATAGACTTGGAGTAGTTGAGCTCGGTGAATTTTTATTTGTGTAACCCACATGTTTTGATTTCCTACATAATTATGTGACCTACTTTTGTGTTCCGTCACGTACAATGTAATCAGGTCTTCCCCATCACCGATAGGTGTTGTTTTGGTTATGGAGTTTTATAATCCATGTTTTCGGAGACGTTTGAGTATGGGTATTTATCTATGTTTTAAGGTTTTGGATATTGAAACTCATTCGAGTTATTGGGATGTTTTGGAAGTTGGAGTTATCTACGTTTTCAGTGTTTGGCCATTATAATGTCAGTTATGTTTTACGTGCGCTTTGGGTTTTGGCTTTATTTAAGGAGACGTTTGTTTTATGATTTTAATCACGAAAAGGGTGAATGACGAAAAGGAGATTGTTTTAAGATTTAATGTATTTCATTTTTGGTTGCTTTCAAATCAAATGTATTGCATTTTGGAAATCATGATTTTAAATAACATTCTTAAAGTTATTGCTTTATATATCTCTAATGAAAACTCTTGAGCTCACTAGGCGTTAAGTCTAATATTTTTATTTGTCGGCATGTGCATCAGGTTCCAGATGGGGGTATGGTTCTAGCAGTATTGAAGATATGTGCCTTAGTGTTCACAAGTGTAAGTGTTGGTGAAGTCTTCCGCAGTTTGGAGATAGTGATTATTATTGGGCTTTAGTAGCACACGTCCTTATTATAGACTGTATGTATAGAATGAATGTGTGTATTGAGGTTAAATCTTAAATTATGATTGTAGATGAATCATTTATTGATGTATTTAGGAAATTTTAAATTAGTTGTTATTTCCGGATTTGAGGGTGTTACATTTTTCCAATGGTAATTTAAAATAAGTAAAAAACTTTAATAAATCAATAGATATAATTAATTTTAGGAGATTTAAACTTAAAGCTTTGAAAAAAATATCATGTATTTATCAGTATTTTTAATGAAGTTATTTGATTATTTTTATAATTAAAGTTATAATAATTATAAAAATATACAATATAATTAATAGAAAAATAAATGTCTTGATGAAATACAATAAATAAAGAAAAGGTAAAAAATGTAAACTAGGATAAAAATATAAAAATTTATATACCACAAGGACCAAATTTTTATATTTCTTATTCAATTTTTAAATGAATTAATTGGATGGAAGGATGAAAATGGAAGCAAATAGAAATCATAGGGACTAAAAAAGCAGTTTTGAAAGATCAGGGACGAAAATCGTTATAAACATCAAACCATAGGGACAATAATCGTAGTTTACTCTAAAAAAAATAAAAAACATGAGAAAAAAGATAAAAGAGATAAAAGAGAATCTAAGCAATAGGAGGTGCCACATCATCCTAGCCATTCATACGGTCAAGATCGGATTTGACTGGTCAAATATTTCGGCTTTGACTGGTCAAAAGTTGCGGCTATTCCAAAAATAGCAGGATACTTTCGTAATTTTTACAAAATACATGGCTTGTGTTCATATATGAACCTGTATAATTCACATATGAACTATATGTGAATCAATGTAATTCACATCTGAACTTTTTTAACTGATTCATATATGAACTAATTAACTGATTCACATATGAACTAATTAACTGTAAGTTCATATATGAATCAGTTGAACTAATTAACAGATTCATATATGAACTTTTGTGATTCATATATGAACTAATTAACTGATTCACATATGAATGTTTAGTTCATATATGAATCATATAGGTTCATATATGAACTCATCCCGCATATTTTACGAAACTATCCCTCTACCTTCTATAGACCATACAAGGAATTATCCAGTACTTCGCGGTCAAAGCCGCAAATGTTGACCAGATGAATGGCTAAGATTACTTCATAGATAGATAGATAGATTACATCTTCATTTATTATCACTTTATGTAAAAGGGACTCACAAAATGAAAATGTTATATGACCTAAACAAATACGAGTTAAAGTGCTTTTTTTTACGTAATGTTGAATGTTGATCTACAATATAGATTTGAGCAGAGAAACACGCTTCAATTTTGTTATAATGGAGATAAAAATATTATTTTTATTAAAAAGATCTTACTAGAACCGAACATTTGTCAATCTCTCCATCATGTATCCAAGATTAACAATGAAGGCCCTACAACAACATATAACACAAAAAAAATGCTTTAACATTTCAAGCACACGATAGATCGAAACATAAGGCTGTTGAAGCCAAAGGAAGATAAACCCTTTCTCCGAACAACCTATATACATAGTTTAATGAAAATGATTGGTTATTAGTCAATCATCTGAAATGTCGTTCAACTAGGGCAAACAAATCGACCTTATGTATCAAAATCAATGTTATCAATATATTAACGAATATTAATTGGCAAAGTGGAAATATTGAGTTGGAACTTTGCTAAGAAGAGAAACTATTGATTTAGTTTTGGAAGAAACCAAATTTATTTATATTAATGCAATGGAAGTATGTACATATATGTGTGAGTGTGTGTATCAAAATACGACAAATCCCATCCGCTATAGTTTCATAGAATAACAGAAGTGTTCATTCACCCCTTGACTTGATTATCATCCTCCCAAATTCATGGCTCCTTAAGTTTTTTTCCTTCAAACAAGGGAGCATTGAAACAAACTAAAGCATTGCATGGAGCCCATGAACGTTATTTGTTGCCAAAAGAGTGATCATTCGATAATCAAAATGTGTAGAAGTACCAAAAGACAAACTCATCAGAAATTGCCATTTTCACCTTGATTCAAACTTAATTCTAAATATTTGACTCGTATTACAAGGATGACCATGCAAGTCGTTTTATCCTGGATAGTGCAATAACCATAGAACACTTGTTGGTTTACATATGGCCCCTACTTTTAAGAAGTCATCGAAATTTAAAATTGGTGCAATCAAAGAGTTGAACTATTTACTAGTAAAATGTTCATGAGCATGACATCCCCTTCATAATGTCATGTATAATTCGACTGCCTAGATTAAGGATTGAGATTCAAGAAGGTCGTAGCTTAGGATTAACCTAATACAATGTTCCTGGATATGAAACCTAAGTTATCACATTAACCTCTCACTTTGAGGGGGGGAAAAACAATAAACAAGAGGACTTGCTTACTTAAGGAAGTTAAAGGTAAAAATACCCAGTTTAATAAAGAAAAAAAAAGTTGACCATGAAATAGTTCAGTTCCTATATGTCGTTGGTGTTAAAATAGAGAACTATGAGAAACTTCAAGGTCAAATGCGCTAATGATCGACTTCAAAATTAGTATTAAACTATTCTCAAACAATTGACAACTACATTGAACTTAAGGAAAAATGAAATGATATGATTGAATATTAAAAAATTCCATATCAACTGAGATTTTGAAACATGAATAAGTTTGACCTAAAAATTCGAACTATATGTCTTTTATCCTTAGATGGGAAGAGAAGGAAACATATATGCTCAAGTCTACATTGACATATCTAATTGGCAAGAAAAACTTGCTTAAGGATAATTAAGTCTATAAGGACGTATCTAATTGGCAAGGAAAACTTGCTTTAAAATAATTAAGGGCTTGAGGATTTGGTTCTTCTGACACGTACGCGTGATGGGCATCATGCTTTTCTATGTTTTAGAGACTTGTATGTAACGATTTGGAGGTAATTGATGTATCCTTTTGGATCACAGATGGTGTTTGTTTTCACGTAGTTGCATTTGGAGAATGACGAGTTTTGTTGGTGAATGGCGGTGCAGGTGGTGGTTATGGTGGCGTCGGTGGCGGTGGCAGAAGCAGTGAGGTGGAAGGTGGTGGTGATAAGGAAAAGTGTAAAAACAGTTGTGGGTTTGAAAACAAAGAATGGTGACTTCATTTATATTAGGACTTTAGAAACGATCTATTTATGAAATCCAACCCCATTGCAAAAGGAATTCCAAATCCATCATATTAGGGATTTTAAAAAGGTCAAAGGATTTCAAATCCGATCAACAAATTCCATTCCTGCAAACCAAACACAGGATTGAAATGGATTTGAAATCCAAATCCCTCCAAATCTATTCCAATCTCGCAAACCAAACGCACTCTTAGAGATTCTCACAAGTCTATATATGTAGATTGCAGTATATCTAAGAAGTTATGTAATATTTCTTTATCTTGAATAGGCATGGTAATTGTACCCGATCCGTTGGGAAACCCAGTTCACCCTCCCCGACCGTGCTCGGGGATCCCCGTATGTCTAAAACCGGGCCCGGGTCCGGGTAATGCATTCCCCAACCTCCCTGTCCCTGTATATATTAACTATATATTTTTCTAATTATTTTTTATATAATTTCCATAATCCTAATTCTTTTTTATATTATATTTTATACATTTTTTTCTTAATTTTTCCACCGTAAGTGTTATTTAAAACAATGATTTCATTCTCTTAATACAATCACGGTTAACAAAATTATTTTTAAAAAACTTGATTTTTAATTTTTTAAAATTATCTGGCCAGGGATGGGCCGGTGATTGATCATGGATTAACCGGGATATGCCAGGAAAAAAACAGGGACGGGATTTGATTCCCCGTACACGTCGGGGCAGGGCCGGGGATTGCGTTCCCCCATCCTCGCCTTGTTGCCATTCCTAATCTTGAAGATGGTAAGAATGGAGCTAAAGAAAAGAGTTGCGTCTCTGCAAAATAACAAACATAACAATGTTAGTACCTTTAGAAGATTGTTTGCAATATAAACAAGTTTCATTTCCGGAACCAAGGTTCGCAACATATCAAGGGGAGCATCCAAATCAACTCCCTAAAATTGAAATTTTGAACGTCCTCTTCTTGGGCACTTCGGCCACCTCCATATCAACTTTCGCTCCACCTAAAACCGAAAAACATATGAGATGATAACTTTAAAAAATAAAAAGACAAAGTGAGAGGAGAGAATCACCATTGCTGAGAATAGAGATGTGCAAGGTCCGAAACTTCTAACCCTTTTTCAATAAGCAAAAAAAAGCCCAAATTTTTTTAGGCCTAGGTTGGGCTTTGAGGTTGAAAAAGGGCCCGATTAGGATTTTTTAATGCGGGGCTTAACCAAGCTTTTCAGGATTTTTAGGCGCCGGCCTGGCCTCAAAATTTCGGCTTGATCGGGCTACGAGGCTTGGTGTGGCTCGGACTTGGACTTTCTTGTGCATCTCTAGTTGAGAAGAATGAATCTGGGAACTTGTGGCTAGGGTTTTAGATAACGGGTCGTTAGGGAGAGGGAAATTGGATCTTGTTGAAGAAGACGCAAAGCCACATCGATAACATGAATCACCAAGTAGAGCGCATGGATGGGAACATAAAGGCTAAAGGGCAACTTTGGGAACATAAATGGACAAATGTATACACAAATATGCATTAATAATTTGTTTACTATGATTGGTTCTAGTGAGAATGAAAGTTATGTTGAGAAAGGATCTCCGCCTTTAGATCAATTGTAATTGAAGATCAACACTAATGAGATACACCGAATGAATTCCCTTCTAAATTGCAATTCATGGTTTGTTTTGAGATTAAAAGAGTTCAAATACCTTTTGACACTTGTCACCTTAACTATTATCCTCATATGATCCTTCATCTTGTTATGCTTAATAAATTTTACTTAAGAGATTTAGGTGGTGTTTGTTTTTTTCAAAATAAGTTCTTAATTGCCACTTATGTCTAATTCAGTCAGACATAAGATAATTCAGATCGTTTGTTTTTTCTTTATTTTCAGAGTCTCTTAATCCTTAATGTCCTTTGAATAATTAAGTGATAACTCGACCACTTAATTACTTCTTATTTCCGTCCAATATCATTCTTTCGATTTCAACATCGGTTTTAGCCCAAATGCACCCCGAATTTGCAAAAACGCAAAACATGAATATTGTAGATTTGTGTGTTGGCTTTCCAAAACGTCTTGAATCGCTTAAATCGTCGTTTTGGTGTTTGAGATATGGTTAAAACTCCACAACCTCACAAATATGTTAACATCCTTCTTTTTTTTTCCATTCCGTCCTTCGATTATCGATGCTTAGTTCAATTGATGTATTTAAGTTGAATTTTTAGGGATAAAATAGACAATTATACATATTCAGACGTTTGTCAATTTACAAAAACAAAAGTCTTGTTGATTCAAATTTCAGACTTTAACACCACCTCTTAAAACTCATAAGTGAAATCAGACTTCAGACTTCAGACTTCAACACCTCTTATATTCGTTATTGATAATACTTAATAGTTAATAGATTTTACCAAATGTTTTATAAGATTGTAAAGATACCAAAAAAGGAGTCGAGGGGCCGAAAGTGATAGATTTTATAATATATGGGGATCATTTGATGGATTCTAATAGCTTGGAGGGGGCGAAGTGAACGTCTCTGATCTTCTGAGAAAATTCACTTTCTTCACCCAGTGAGAGTTTCAGAGAAGTGACCTAGATTGTGGAATCCCTATCGACAAATGATGGATTGAAGTTAAACATTGGAAATCATAGATGCCATGAAGATGGATATGGTTTTACCGCAGAGAATGATAAAATTGGATTTCTATGGCGTTTTGTTTCTGCTGCTACAGATCGTGGCATGTTTTAGTCGTTTACTCATATTTGCGTCTGGTAACATCTTCTTTGCACCATTGACTCTTACTGATTGATTGTCTTGCTGCCTTAAGTTACAGATAGTCTAATTTTTTTTCCATCATCTTTACCTTGTAATCTTAGCATATGCCTAGTTATTCACGCACACTAACACGATTGACATGATTGTTTGGTGAGGTGAGGCTGTGATTTCTGAGATTTCGTTATTTTATGGTACTTAAGAAAGTGGAAGTTTGTTGGGTTGTGTTCAATGAAGTGTGGCTCCCAGATAATGTACGAGAAGAACCATGCCTAAATCCCTCTATTTCTAATCGTCAGATATAGTGCCTCAGTCACCATTTGAGAAAGAAAAAGGGAAACTAAAAGCAGAATAGATCATCCAGCAGAAGCACTCATAGTTAGTTCTCATCTGAAATAACACTGTCACTGATCAGGGTGATATCAGCACTATGCAAAGTTGGATCCAGATGTCTCAATACTCGACTGTTAGGGGCAATCATGTTTTGTTGTTGACCTTTGATGATTTCTCTTTAATCTTGCATAACCTGCACTTCCGCTCTGTTGGGGCTTTCCAGATGCCTCATTCGTTGTTGCTGCCAATTTCTCAGTGGCATAGGGCTCGTATGGTCACACTTAGCTACGTTTCAAACTTGCATTCTTGTCTTGATCTGCTTTTTATGTACTAGCAAGAAGTGGCTAGCATATTAAGTTTCTGGTTTCTTTTCTTACTTATTGTTATTACATATAAGTGAAGAATGACCATTTATCTAAATAATATATTGGAAATCTATGTTTTGTAACGAAATAGTAGGGAGATGGAGATTTTGATAGGTTCCTCTGCATAGCATGACCATGAGGGCACCAAGTACATGGATGCTTGGAAAGCTCTATAGAATGCGTTCTGTTGTTATCCAATCACGACCTTTTCCAGTTGAATTGGTAGCTTACATGTAAAACATCAAACATGGTTGCTTTTCTTCACCTTCTAATGCCATTGAGAATCTTAGGCACCTTTGTTGGTTGTTGTAGTCACTATTGCTGAGGATATGGATGGTATGGCAACTATATATACACTAATCGTAGAGGGAGTGATTTTCGGGATGGATCATGGACACTTCAACAATCAAATCTATACCTAATAGAGAAAAATATTTCATCGACGGTATGCATGTATGAAAACTAATTGATTGAAATCATCCACCAAAGGTCTTTTTATGTGGATGATTAGGCCCAAGTTTGAGTAAAAGTAGGATACACTATTCCAATCCTATTTATATTAGAGATTTACAACTGTTTGTTGCATGCATGCTCTTCGGTCAACAAGGTCCGTGCCAGGAGGTTCTTCTTATGCCAATTTGTGAATTGCTTAGGGATCCTTCTAAGACGATGTTTGACAACCAAAGAGCAAAAAAGGGAGGGGGAGGGGGGGGGGTTGTGGTCTTCATTATGTGGTTTCAGATGAACTACGTTGGGATCCTTATGCTGCAATGTTTTGCTATCAAATGGAAGCTTTTACACAAGAGGTTGGCCGTCTAGGAGGTTTTGGCAAGTTTCTTAGCCTCTTTTATGTAAGTTCATTGGAACTATGTGGTGAACATGATCAACTTGCATGGGTGAATCATGGACTATCTTTTGAGCTTGTGTTAGTCCAACCAAGCTAATAATGAGGACCTATTTTATCTTCCCTAACACGTTTTAACAAAACCATATAAAAGGTCCCATGGGACAGGTTGCTCCTTTCTTGGAGATTCTTGTAAGGACTTGTTTTCATGCCATGGAGGTCGTTGACATAGTTTGTCAAAGTGTGTCTAAAGAATCTTAATTATATTGTCTCTTGTCGGGTGGTCACTTTTCTTATGATGAGGGCTTTAGGGGACAACTATTTGGAACTATGGAACATATTGCAATAGAGATTACTTACGGTGTCAATTGGCAATTCTTGGTCATTGAGATTCATATGTGTATCGGGTGTACTCAATGTATCCTAGCGTGTCCTACGCATAAAGAAAATATTTTGTTGCGAATGAACAACCCTTTTGTGCGAATGAACAACCCTTTTGTACGCAAAATATTTTGTTGTGAATGAACAACCCTACCGATTCATATGTGTATTGGGTGTACTCAATATGTCCGAGCCTGTCCTACGCATAAAGAAAATATTTTGTTGCGAATGAACAACCCTTTTGTCTCTGTGTTTTCACATCGAGAATTATTCGCAGATGTAGATATGCCAAGGGGAAACTGTTAATTGTAGGGCCCACTAGTACCTTATGTGACTCCCTTTAGAGGTAATTGTACATCTAGGTTGGTAATCATTTCCATTTTTATTTTTATTTTATTTTATTTTGTACATCAATTAGATCTCTTTGATGAACCCTACTTCTAGACCCTTCTATACCGCTACAGATGGTCTGAGTCTTTTCTCTTCTGCTTGATGGGTAAGACATTTGGGTTGATATTGAGCCCATGCATTATTACTTGTGGGTCAATGGCAAACATATTTTGGTTGTCTAAGCAAAAAGTCAGTGTTAAGAGGAAGACTCCATAGTAGATTCCTATTAATGTAACTTTTCACATTCATTCTCTTGTAAGGGTAGGGAGACGAGGTCCTTGACTTGGTAATCAAATTATTATTATTATTATTATTATTTTATTTTGTACATGTAAGGGATCTATAAACAAAATATTTCAAGCAAAATCTGAGATGTTGGCCGGGATTTGTTGATGGGCTTGGGATTTGTTGATGGGCTTGTCAAGGGTGGAATCGGGGTGACCAACGAGAAGGTGTTGAGCTTTGTAGATGGTTAAAACATGTTGCATGGTCATTAAGGTTGGTAAGAATACATTCTAGTTTTGAGGGTTTCGCGGTGGCACCAAATGATGTCGCTGAGTCTTGGACACTAATGTTGTTGTAATTGTTGTCGTTGAAGAACTAGTCGACACATGGTAGTACTTGCAGAAATTCTAGATAGGTTGGTCTTCGGGATAAGACATTCCAATGATCAAGCCAATAATCAACATAGAGGAAATATCTCAGAGTGCGAGTGTACGTGAAAAGCTATTGAATGAAAGCATACGTGGGAGATCTTTATATTGTAATAGTTAGGGTCCTTAGAGTTTGAGTAGGATGAGGATGCTCTATCCTAATCCTATCTGGACAACAAATATGATAGTCCTTCTATGCCATGAAAGTACGGGAGCGAGTGATTGAGGCGAGGCTGTGACGCGAAACAGAGGTGACGAAAAATCAATTTGGCTCCATGTCAAGAGGTCGACGATTGAGGCAATTTTTAGACACCTCATAAAGGAGTGTAGAGAGTGTAACAAAGGCTTGCACGTGATGTTTCTAGTCTTGGAGAAGATATGATAGCGTACCACGAGACGTGTTTTGGAGGAGCCCGAAAAAGAGGGGGAATACCATGGAGGTATCTCAGAGCGATATACGTCATTCACGGATGAACAAGGACTTGTTTCTAGAAATCGGCGGGTGAGATGGAGTATTTCCTGATGGAGATGGGGCTACACTAGGACCAGTGCTAAGCCCATTTTTTGCTGTGATTTTTGGATGAGATCTCCCGAGGGATCGAGAGGAGTGTTTCATGGTGTATGTTATTTGCTAACAACATTGTGCTCTAGTGGAGTCGAACGTAGAGGTCAACAAGAGGTTGGAGCAGTGGAGGGTGGCTTTGGAAACCCAACGCTTGTGTAATAGTCGCTTAAGATGGAATACATATGGTGCAATTTCAGTGATTACAAGTCAAATTAAAGGGCAAATGGTGCACCAGAAGGGAAATTTCAAGTATTTAGGCTCCATGATTCAGACAAAGGGAGAGGTTGAGGATAACATGATGCATCGCATAAAGGCATGGTGGCTTAAGTGGAGAGCTGCCACCGGGTGTTTTGTAACAAGAAGGTCCCACTAAAATTGAAGGGCAAATTCTACGAGGTAGCCATCATACCTGCTATGCTATTATGTTGTATAGGTTAGAATGTTAGGCGACAAAGAAGGCCCATGAGGCATAGTTAGAAGTTTGCACAGATGAGGATGCTTAGATGGACCTGTGGTCGGACCATGTTAGACCGGATACAAAACGAGGTTTTTCCGGCGGAGTTAAGAGTTGCACCTATCACGGAAAAATTGAGAGTGGAAGATTTGTGGTGGTTTGGACACATTCACAGGACATCGATGATGGCACCGGTGAAAAGAGTAGAAAGCATAAAGGTAGAGAGAGGGCTAGGAGTGGTACTGAGGAGGACTGGGATGGATTGCTAAGAATGGACTTGGCATCAGACATTGCCAAGGACATGATGTCTTATATGAGTTATTGGCAAAGTAGCACTAGCCACTAGGGTAATCCTGTAATACACTACAAACTAGGGTAGATTGTAGACTAGGTATCGGGACTTGTAGCTAGTGTGAATGGAAGTAGAGAGTTCATAGCTAAGGGTGGGATATGGGGATGGTTAGGGGCTAGCTGATAAGTTATCCGAGTCATACGATAGTTGGAGGGATATGTGCTTTTTCTTACATTCTCTATGTTTTAGTGTGCCTATTTCTTCGTTCTTTCTTCTTTTTCTAGATGCTTACCGTCTACTAGTTTTAGTTCTTTAATCCTTTTCGCTCACATCCTTGAACAAGCCTGGATCTTCACGGAACCAGCTGCTCTACCCTTTGGGGTACATCCCCATACCAGGTTGGTTCGGTTTGGTATATGATAGTCGTTGAGATTTAGGACTCCTTGGTGCGTATGTCCTTTGGTGGAGATGGTCTGTGACAAAAAGTCGGATGAAGCTGTATTGTGTTCTAATATGTTAGCCTCAAAAGGTTGATCAAGGTCTGGATGGTGGGTGCATATCCTTGGACAAGGCCTTGGCCTAGCTTTGGGTGTGTGAACTTTCCATCACTTTCAAATTGACTGAAACCTAGTATGATCTATCTCTTTCAGCTGGTGCACTCATTTGTTTGTTACAATACGTCTAATATTTGCTATCAATTGGTTTATATTCAACTTCAGATTTCCTCGAGTATTTCTATAGAAGCATACTTCTTATCGTGCATACACCAAAAGACTTGTATATGTGTTTGTTTATATCTATATGTACCAAAAAACCTGTATATGTGTTTGTTTATATCTATATGTATAGATTTGTATGTAATCGCCATAAAGAGTGAGAATGATATATACTGGAGGTAATACATAGAAGTAGAACCTACCTTATGTGGGTTTTTGATTACTTAGAAGAGGATAGGAGTAAAAATTGTGTTGAATTTTTTTCTTTTGAGGAATTTAAGGTGGTAGAATTGCACTAAACGACGTGCAAGGCTTGTCATATCATCTAGTTATGAAAAACGTAGGTTATTTACGTGATGTTGAAGTATTTCTTTGGTAAATGATTAAGATATTTATCAACATAATTTGCTAAATCAAGCATGTTAAGTTCTTGCTTAATTCAAAAGAATGCTTTTTTGTCAATTTATTGGAGGCTTTAACAAAGTCACAGAGGAACGATCTTTGAAAGTGAGTGAAATCCTCATCTGAAATTGCAGTGCTAAGGCTACGTTGTGCCTTATGTCAGTTCCTTTATAATATTTTCTTCCACTGAAAAATCATGCTGTGTGACAGTGTGAGTGCCATTAGTTAGCCATTCCAACAGTGGCTTTTTTCGTAAACTCCAATCTCGGAGCAGCAAGTATTGGTTACCATAGTCAACAGAACAAATGTAGCGAGCTACCATAGATGATAGAACACTACCATTAAGGGATTATACGGAGTCATGACATCACAAACAAGTTCTACATAGGACAAGAATGATCTTCCACACTTTATCTTATATAATGGTCAAGCCAATATAGAATCTCAGAAAATCTCAGATTTTTCTACCTCAGGAAATATGTTAAGTCCTTTACTCTTGCAACTCGGGGGGTACCACTCTCATATGAGCTCCAACTCCCTTAAACCAAAGTGGCAAGCAACCTGAGTGCAGAAAATGGTGGGAAGTTATTTCAGCATCACAACATTTGATACCTATATGAAGCTCTTGGTGCACAGACATAGTTTATGTGGGGTGAAATGTTACATGTCCTGAGAACAATAAATCTTTCTCTTTGCATAAACTCTTTCTAAATGAAAATAGTGAAAAGTGTGATGCTTTTAGTGACAGAAGTTATTTCTTATTACATAAACTTGCAAAGTTTCATAGGCGGATGTTAACTATATTCTTGTGTATTTGAATTCTGAAAATTTGGACTTCTATGTGCACTTGCAAAGTTCTATAGGCGAAGCCACGACATTTTCCAAGACGTGGCTTAAGGTGGCAAAATGTGTATATAATATATGTATAACATATATATATATACATACATATTTGTTTTTTACTATTACTCAATTATATTGAACTATCCAAATTCATATAGAAAGGGCTTACAGAAAGTGTTATATCAAGAGCTCATAACAAAAAAATGTTCTACCAATGGTTCCACATACCTTTAGTCTAAGATCATATACAGGTAATAAGACAAAAAAAATGGAAAATAAGTCGAAGAAACTTAAGCCGCCTAGGTTTTTGTCGCACCACAGCATGCACACCGCTTTAAACAGCCAACATGAGTGTAAATGGAGAATGAGGGCTGCTCCTCGACGCCATGGTGCATTTTATAGAACACTGGTTCTAATCCATCCATATTTTTTATTTGTTAGATGTTTTCTTCTCCTTAGACAGCAATCTTTTACTATTTATTTGTTAGTGAATCTTATTGACTGATTGGAGTTCAGAACAACCTATGCTTATTTTGTTCTTGAAGTTAGCTGTACTAGACTACAGTACCTTAAAAAATCTGCTCCTTGTTGGTGCAGCAAAATCTGATGAAGTTTGTGTTTCTCCTGGTGGTCGCTTTCCCCCATATTCTATCCAAGGGAAACCTCCACGGAGAGTAAGCAAGGGACCCAATGATTTGACTCTTTGTAGGGTGTTCCACAAAAAGACATGCTGTGATGTTGCCCAGACTCATCCTGCTTTGCTGTCAATTAGGAGGTTGGCTTCAACAGGTGAGGCAAGTGATGAATGCTTGCATTTGTGGGAGCTACTAGAATGTTCTATTTGTGACCCACATGTTGGTGTACAAGCCGGTTCTCCTACTGTTTGCACCTCTCTTTGTGATAGGATTTATGGTGCTTGCTCTAATGCCTACTTCGCTATGGATGCAAAGAATCAGGTTTGCAGAATGTCAAATATATATGTTCCTACTTAAGTGTTCACACATGAATTAATTAACTTGCCTAAGTAGATTAGTTTAAATTTATACTCCTTTCTGAAAGTGTTAGAACATATTTTATGTTCACTTTAGAAGTTTAGTAAAGTAATCAACAATATGTGTATTGGGCCTTGTACTTGGGTTTGGGCTTAATAGTGTACAAGGGGTATGGGGTATCTAAGGGATCTGTATGTGTAGTTAGATGTAAGTTTCATTTCACAATGTAGACAGTATACGAGTTCTCTCTTTCCTTCCTTCTTTCCAAACCTCGGCTTGTACTTTTCTGCCTTGTCTCCTGTACCGATCATACTTATACTTTGAGAACCGTTTCTTTCCAAAACTTTTCTGAAATTGCTTTGTGATGAGGGCCAGATGATCAACAAACTTTTGTATATCTTCATCTGAATGTACTTCAGTCTCTGTGGAGGAATCTTCAGAACTAGATTCAGTCAGTTCTGTAAGGAAAGCTCTGGACTTCTTTGACTTATATTTTGATGAAGAAACAGTCTTGGAACTTGATCCCTTTTTCTTTTCAGCTAAAAGAGCTAGAGAATCTTTGACAATCTTCTTTTCTTCATTCATTACTTTTACCTCATCTTCATGCTGAGCAAGAGTAGTGAAAATGTCATTAACGTCCTCTAATGCCATATCTTTTGGTCATCTGAATATTTATGGCATAGCTCTTCCATTCAGGATTCAAGTTCTTGATGAACTTGTAGTTGATCTCAGACACTGATTTGTTCATGCCATTTCTTCTCAAATCATTTAGAATCACATTAAACCTTATGTATGTGTCCAGAAGTGCTTCCCCTTCTTTAGCATGAAAGCCCTCGTATGCATTGATACTTTGGTTGAGCTTGGCTTGTATGGATCGTTCAGTACCTTGGAACTGTCTTTCCAGTTCATCCCACATAGCTTTTGCTGATTCTCGACTATCTACTCTGTTGTAGATATCGTTTGGTATAGCCATAGTGAGGTAGATAAGGGCCTCTTCATCGATCTTGTAGAGTTCCTTCTCTCTTTCACTAAAGTATTGATATGGCTTAGGCACATATCGCACTGGAATTTCTGTAGAAGTTTCCGTGGCCGCTTGTCCAGGTACTGTAACAACTGGTTCAACTGGACCTTTTGTTATGGATGTCATGTAATCTCTGTTCTTGTGATTCAAGAACTGAATCCTCCTCCTTTTCCATTGAGAATATTCGCCGATAGACAGAACCGGAGGTTTTGATTGGGAACCCATGGAAAGCAATTCTTTTGACATGATGAGAAAATTATCTGCACCCAAACAAAAATTAGCTAGTAATGATCTTTTGATTCAACAATTTGAACAAGACTTGAAAAATTTTCAGAACCTAAAATTTCTAAAAACCTTAAGTTCAGAATTCGCATGTATCACTTATCAAAGAACAATTCGCAAAACAAATGTATCAGAATTCGTATACCACTATTCACATTTAAGAGAACAAAAGATAAGCAATTCGCATGAAAATTTCAGACTTCGTATAAAGCTATCTGCGAAAAGTTCACAATTCGCAAGCCTCTCTTATACGAATTCTATCCTTGAAAAACTTTTCAATGAAACACTTTTTCGCACAAGAATTCGCAAGTAGAATTCGTAAGATACAAGAATACGAATTATTTCCTTAGAAAAATTTTGCAATTTTCATTAACATTTCGTATCTTGTACGAATTCTTGACTTAAATTTTTTTTTTGAATCACCTGCGAATTTTCACTTTTCGCATATAGACATGTGCGAATTCTCACTTTTCGTTCAAGACACAGTTGCGAATTCTTCAGAATTCATATATGCCTATCTACGAATCCTTGCGTTGAAACATTTCAAAGAAAAACTCTTATGCGAATTCTCTCCTTTTCGTATAAAGAGTTATACGAAATCTGTACATATGATTTTTCTTAAGGACATATGCGAGTTCTTTGACAATTCGTGAACCAGTGAACTGCGAATCCTTTACTTAAAGAATTTAGAATAATATCTAAGCGAAATCTATCTGCGAAATCTAAATATCTATGAGATCTTGCGAGTTCTTCTTACGAAATACTCAGATCTTGCGAGTTCTTGAGTTCTAAGACAAAATATTCGATTTTAATGCAGAAATCGATTCAATTCTTCAAATCACGCTCTGTAACTTCACAGAATCAATCAAGTTAGTGTAAAGATCAATCCAATTCAATATTACAATCAAATTTACACTATAGCACATATGAATCAATCAAACAGTACTCGACACTTTTTCGAACCAAGAAACCAACAAATTCACAAATTTATCACCAAAATCAGTTTCTAAATGCAATTTGTTCCAAGAAATACATTCTATATCACTTATCGACCAATCTTATACCAAAAATTTTACCAAAAACATGCTTTTACTCAAAAATCGACTCAAGAAAACTCGTCCAGAATACGAACAAAAAAACTTCAAATCGTTGAATTTTCAGCTCTGATACCAATTGTGACCCAGATACTAGCATATAATTCACACACAATCACGTAGACAACAATCTTTATTGATTTAATCACAGATTACATCGAAGTCATAGATCTAACACGTAATCACATGTGTCACATAGTTCACTGTGTGTGTGTGTGCGAGTTCTCATTTACCAATCCTCTGAATCCGTATCTAAATGAGCGTGCTTACTAGATTACAAAGAACCAAACCTATTTATACTAAGTCAACTTTTGTTGACTTTACAACCAAACCCTTAATCTCTCAAACAATTACAACTTTGACCCACCATTTAATCTTGAATACAATTCTAGTCTAACAGAAAGTATAAGAGCATCTTCTTGTTCCAAATAAACGAGCAAAATGAATGTTCCATGTACTTAATGAAGACTTTCTTGTATATTGGGAAATTGTTTTAAACCATTCAAAGTAAATAGTCATTTATGAAGACAGGTTGTTTCTAGGGATTTTTCTTTTTTTTTTGGTAAAAACCTGCATGGGAAATCTACATATGACTAGAGATGTTACAAATTTTTATTTATTTATTATGTTTTTAGCACAATGTTGAATGAAGTATTCAACATTTTAGTATATCCTTATCATTTATATCAAACAAATAACATGCATAATTTGTGGTGTTGACTTCTTTTCGTGTTATTATTTCAGTAAGATCTACCGGATCGGCTTGAACTTATTTTGCATTTTTTTTAGTACCTCAAGTTATATTTATTATTTGTTGCAATGTTTTGATTGTTTAAGGGTTTCATTGGCCATGGCACTAAATATTTTGTGGTGTTAAAATAATCTGATATGGCAGGTCCTAGCTCCCTGTGGAATCAGTGACACTGTTTGTGGTAGAGCCTCTGAATGGGTCTCAAATGGCACAGAGCTCTGTAAGGCTTCTGGATTTTCTGTGAAGCCATCTAATGATTTTAAAGAAATATTTTGCTATGGTGGCAAAGCTAGCCTAGAATCTGTTGTGGATTCATGGAGGAGTTCACAATCTGGTGTTACACGGAATGCTGAGAGTTCCGGAGTACTCCATGATTTTCAACATTGGGTGAGAAAAATGCCAATTAATGAACAAGTGTCATGGGCAGTAGGTGGATTGGTTCTTACAGCAGGGCTTCTGTTTGTAAGGTTAGATTTTCTACCATCAATCTGCAAATGCTCAACTTAAGTTAAGTAGATAATCTTGTCTACCTTCCCAAGATTTAATTGTGAGCATGAGTACCTTTCCTTTCCTGTATGCATCTCTTTAGAGTTCTGTCTTCACAATTATTTCTTGTGTTGGTGATTCTCGCAGACCCTGACACAAATTTTAGTTCCATCAAGTAATATGGATCTTGGGCCAGACCTTTGTCAGATTGAGCTCTCATGCTAGAATTGTGTATTTGTTATCTCCATTTTCTTCTTATTCTTATAATAGAAAGTAGAGATTTGCTGTTTTTGCTATTTAGGTTCACATACTATAATATCCAAGTGGGGATAGGTTCATTTGAGGACCGTAAGAAGCAATTATTCATGATATTCATAATGAAAAATGAATAAATAGTTGGTTCTCAATCCTCTATCCGAGTGAATCTCTAGAGTAGTGGATAAGCATCGACTACAATGCTAACGTTTCTCAGCAGTTGACTACTGAGACAAATAATGTACCCATATTGTGGAATAAAGGACTTCTCTGTTGTGGCTACTTACTTAATTGAGGTAATTAACCAGAAGATCTAAAGGGTTTAAATTTCTTTGAGGTGGTTTATAATATTATTAGAGAATATGTTATATATTATAAATTTCCATGGCTCCCTGCCCTGCCGTAAGATATGTTCTGATTGCTTATTTGGCTGGCCGATGCATGCAGTAAAAGAAAGAGCCACAATCAGCGCCAACAAGCAGCAGCAGCGGCTATACAACGTAGTGCAAGAAAGGTAGGAGGGAAAACGAGCCCAAGGTACCCTGCTAGTCAAGCAAACAGAAAATGACGAGATTGTAGATGAAGGTTTGATAGTCATACGATAATACTAGTCTTGTAATATCAGTAGTAGCTTCACAAAATTCAACAAATCTTGTGCTTATAGTTAATTATATGGACATTTGAGTTTTTGACTTTCTGGACACAGGTGTTCCTGATGCATTCGTTTAAATATTATCCGGTGAGCCTTTCAACTTTAGAGTTGGTTAGTTTCATCTGATTCCTACATCAACTGTGGAATTACGCCTACAAATGATTTGTAAACTCAATACAACCGTTTGGTTCGCAAGATTCCATGGAATACCAAGGAATTAAAATGACCAATTCATTTGATCAAATGAGATTCAGTTGTTTGGTTTGCAAATGGAATGGAATTCCATCATAATCCACTCTTAACAGATTTTATCATTCCATTGCATATGTGATGGAATTTAAAATCAATTTCTACCCATTTCTTCTAAAAGACAACTACCAAAAAAAAAAGCCTTAGCCTACTCTATAGGTGCCCCCCCTCCCCCTGCGGGCGGTAACCGATGGTTAACTGGAACCGGCGTGTGACCGTTCCGAACCGGGACCGATAGTAACCGGTTGAAGACCCGGAAATCATAACTGGTTATGGATTTGGAGCGATTTGAAGGCCCAGCCCAATCCGAACTGGGACTGGTTATGGGCCCGGCCCGGCCTGATCCGATTTTTTCAAAAAAAAAACTAGCCGTTTCTAGCCGTTGGGTAACGGTCATATGACCGTTTTTTTTGGCTCCTTAACCCCCTTGAACACTATAAATAAGTTAGGTGGTGTATGAGGTAAGATATCAAGTTACAAAACGCAAACAATTCTCACTATATTTTGTGATTTCGACTTGTATTCGTTTCTCGCAAACTCGCAAGTTCTATATCTCAAGTCTCAATTTTCATATATTTCTACCTTTCTCGTCCAAAATGGCCGATGAACAACATGACGCATCTAATGAACAAATTGCCCAAGTTCTTGCCGAGCATGGACGAAAGACCGAAGTTTGGAACCATTACAACATGGTGATCCTCACCAACGGGAAAAGAAACGCTCAATGCAAAAGTTGTGGAGCTCTCCTTACGGCGGATGAAAATTCCACCTTAAGGCAACACGCCGATATTTCGTGCCCGTCGTTGAAATAGGGGCCCGAGTCAAGTCAGCCTATACTTTGACAATTTTGGTCAAATATGGTCGTATGATGCCGACTTAAACCGACAAATGACAACAAAATGTGTCATTCAAACCGGGTTGCCGTTTGGACATTTCGACAATCCTCACATTACGAAGTTGATCCAACTCACGCTATAACCACACTTCAAGCTGGTAAGTCGTTAAACTTTTAGGCGTGATGCGATAAAAACTTGGAAAATCGCTAAAAATGAAATGAGACAAATGTTTTCCAATTTACCCAACAACGTTTCTTTAACGTGTGATGTATGTAGTGCACCATACGGATTGCCGCAATCTTTATATGCATAACGCCACATTGGATTGAGTCGCAATCATGGCAATTATGCAAACGTGTAATCACATTTGAACCGTTTGGTGCGCCACATTCGTGTGATCGCCAATTTTCTATTATTAAAAAGTCTTTAATATTGAAGACTTTTTAATAATAGAAAATTGACGATCACCAGAATGTGGCGCACCAAATGGTTCAAACGTGATTACACATTTGCATAATTGCCACGATTGCGGCTCAATCCAATGTGCTGTTATGCATATATAAGATTGTTGCAATCCGTATGGTGTTAAAGAAACGTTGTTGGGTAAATTGGAAAACATTTATTGCATTTCATGTTTAGCAATTTTCCAAGTTTTTATCGCATCATGTCTAAGAGTTTGACGACTTATCAGCTTGAAGCGTGATTGTAGCGTGAGTTGGAGCAACTTCGTAATGTGAGGATTGTCGAAATGACCGAACGGCAACCCGATTTGAATGACAAATTTTGTTGTCATTTGCCGGTTCAAGTCGGCATCATACGTCCATATTTGACCTAAATTGTCAAGTATAGGTTGACTTGACTCGGGCCCCGATTTCAACGATGGGCACGAAATATCGACATGCCGCCTTAAGGTGGAATTTCCTTCCGCCGTAAGGACAGCTCCACAACGTTTGCATTGCGACTTTTTTTCCTGTTGGTGAGGACTGAGGATCACCATGTTGTAATGGTTCCAAACTTCGGGCTTTCGTCCATGCTCGGCAAGAACTTGGGCAATTTGTTCGTTATATGCGTCATGTTGTTCACCGGCCATTTTGGACGAGAAAGATAGAAATGGATGAAAATTAAGACTTGAGAGATTAGAACTTGTGAAAATGAATACGAGTCGAAATCACAAAATATAGCGAGAATTGTTTGCGTTTTTTGTGTTTTGTAATTTGGTATCTTACCCCATACACCACCCAACTTATTTATAGTGTTCTAGGGAGATTAAGGAGGCAAAAAATAATGGTAAAAAATGTCAAAAAACGGTCATATGACCGTTACCCAATGGCTATAAACGGCTAGTTTTTTTTGAAAAAATCGGATCGGGCCAGGCCGGGCCCATAACTGGTCTCGAGCCGAACCGGGTCGGGCCTTCGAACCGCTCCAAATGCTTAACCGGTTATGATTTCCGGGCTTTCAACCGGTTACTACCGGTCCCGGTTCGGATCGGTCAAGAAACAGTCCCGGTTACGGGTCGGGCCAGGTTGGGCCGCTTTGGCCACCTCTAATATATATACACATGCTTGTTGCTTTGAGACCATCTTCAACTTTGACACTACAAAAACATCAAATTTGATGGGTCCATTAACATAAAAAAAAAAAAAAACTTAACTCCAATCACACTCTAAAAAACACCAAATTTAAAATCCCATATTTTATTTAGTATTAAACTATTTTTAGTACCAATAATTTATAATTTGTAAATACCATATTTTATTTAGTATTAAACTATTTTTAGTACCAATAATTTATAATTTGTAAATATATATGTATGTTTAATTTTGTTATGAGTTTAAATTTTATTAGTTTTTTGTTAATATAAATTTTAAAAACAATTTATTTAATTAATAGTAGTTAAAAAAACAAATTTTCATATGTTTCTTAAATATATAACATATATTAAATAATTTTTTTATAGCTAATATAAAAAACTAAATAATTATATTTAAAATTGAATTATATTTAAACTAACTCTTAATGAAACATATTAAAATAGTATTTTTATATGAACAAATATAAACATATTGCTAAGAAGGTCCGGCTTTGGTAACCTTCTGCTTCTTTAAATATATAACATATATTAAATAATTTTTTTATAGCTAATATAAAAAACTAAATAATTATATTTAAAATTGAATTATTTTCGTGTTGGACGACACATATTTGTATTAAAAATATTATATAAAATAATTATTTATTGATTATATTGGTTTAACCAAACAGCATCAATGCAATGTTGATTCTTATTCCCATTCTACTTCATTTTCATTCCTATTCCTTAAAATGAATCAAACGTCCACTAAAATAGTATTAGAAAGTAAATAATGATGGGCCATATAAAATTTGTCTTGTTGCAAGTCAAAATTTGAGGCCGGCAAATTTCTTTTTCATTTTAGCGACCGGTTGGAATGGATTAAGCCGACAAAATGGGTATTTGACATTGACGGTCGCTCTTATACTCTTGATCAATGTTTTAAAAACCGGTTTTTTGGTTGACCCGGTGTGGTGACCGGGTCACGGTTTAACCGGTCCAACCGGGTGGTTGACCCGATTTCAAGAAATTTTATGTATTTTTCATTTTCTTGCATATATATATATATATATATATATATATAGGGGTTGCAAAGGTTGCACCATATAAATGGGTTGCATTTGAACACCCCTCTATATATATATATATATATATATATAACCAAGAATTTGATGTCCACAAATTAAAACATTAAAAATACACATAACAAAAAGTTTTACATCAATCCATAAACATTAAAAAAACACATAACAACAAGTTTTACATCAATCCAAAAACATAAAAAACACAAATATAAGAAATTGATTTTTTTAACCGGGTCAACCCGGGTTTTTACCAGTTCAATTAGACCGGTTCAACCGGTTCTATCAAAAAACCGGCGGTTCAATCTGGGTCGTAATTTCCCATAAAACCGGTCGTAATTGACCTGGTCTCTTCACTGGTTCCCGGTTCAACCGGCTGAACCGGGCGGGTCAACCCGGGTTTTAAAACATTGCTCTTGATTCTTCACCACCGCCGTCACTACACATTAATATTTTTTTTTTATTTTTTTATACTTTTTGAACGGCACCCATTAATATTATTATTTACTTTCTTCGTCTTCAAATAAGTGTCCACAATTGAAATGACACACAGTTTTTGACAAGAAAATATGAAAATATAATAAATGAGTATTTCGGTAACATACATATTTCAATTCTTTTGAGAGATTTCATTCTAACTTATGTCAACTAAATGTATGGTCAAACTTCATTGAATTTCATCTCAAGTACTTTTAATTCCAGTCCCATCAAATTTCATTATGCCAACCAAACACCCGAATGTGAACCAACCACAACAAGTATGATGGATGCATGCAAATTACGCCTAATGTCTAGAAAGTAGAAACTAACGAAAACTGGGGTCATGTTAGGTTATTGACCAAATTACGTATATGTGTTTGGTTCATACATGAAAGGAATTCAATTTCTTCAAAGTCCTTGAATTCCATATGTAGCTGATTTCACCATTCTGTCACTTATGGGAAGGAATTAAATTCCATTCCGGGTCTAATCTTTCAAAAGACAAAATCACCCTTCGAAAATCATGGCCGCTCTATCTCTTCATTTGTTCTTCGGTTCTTCTATGTCAACTTTTGAAAACCTCGGTCGCTTTCTCTATATCTCTATTTCTTCTCCATTTGCTTGATTTTATTCATTATCTACTCGATTTCTTCATCTACTCATCTGTTATGCTCTCTAATCTTATCGATTTGCTCTGAATTTATGATGTATCTCCGGCCCCATCAACATCATGTGTTGGCTTATTGCCTTCATCTTCATTTTTAGCAATCTTATGATATTTCTTTCTCGTGACTTCACTAGACAAAGAACTTTAGTCAAGTTGATCTAATTGTAAGAGAGAACAACTTAAAAAGTCTATCATATATAATGATGTAGTAATTGACTTCATCAATCAAGGCTTTGAAGGTTTCATCATTGAACATTTCGGGGAGGCAACTTTTCCGTCAATTCGTTTAACTAATAAAAAAAGTAAAATAATCAAATATTTGTTGGTTATCAGTAACGTTGAAATTTGTAATTAGACAATACTTTTGGATTTTATTCACTTATGGAACATGTAAACAATATTTTTACATATGTACGAGTTATTAGTAACGTATCTTGATTTATAGTTATAGTTGTGTTGCACATAATTATGTTTATATTTGATCTAATAAATGGTAATTTACGTAATTTTACTAGTATTTACATTTTAACAAATTACAATAATATCATGAAAATGTATTTTAGTCATTTGTCATCATTTCATTCTAGTTCTGAAACTACATTATGTGAATCAAATAGACAGATTCCAATTCTTTTGATAGTTTTCTCTTATATTCTTATCAACCAAACACGTAGTTAAAACTGATAAAAATTCCATTCTAATCCATTCAGATTCCAATCCATGACAAATATCATTTCTTCCTTCCAAAAACATTCGTGCAAATTTCGAACGAAACGCCCCGTGTATGCAAAATGGTGATGTCAATACTAAAATGCCTACAAATCAATGACTTAAGACCACTTAGAACAAGAAGATCAAAGAAAGAGTGAATTGTGATTTTGTTTATTAGATAACCATAGTTATTTAGGCCAGCTTATGCAGACTTGAAGTTAACAACCAGTGAAACCTACCTATAGTGCTCCTAAGGGCACTCCAAAAATGACACGCTATGGTGTTTACACAATACATGCTACAATAATGGGGTATATGATATATATTGAGACATTTATGAAAACATTAAATAGGTGAATATAAATGTATCCGAATTAACATATTACTTTTCAAAAACTGTGAATTTCTAGACCAACTTTCGATTAATTTCATGGGACCTTACAAGTTACAGCCCAAGCGACTCTGAGGAGACTTGAACCAACATCCATGAGATTCTGGTCTACAGCAATTTTAGGTTAACATATCTAAGAAACATTATCAAATTCAAGTTCAAATCTGACTTATAAATTTTCAAAATATGTAAGGTACAAGAGAGAGAGATAGAGAGAGAGAGAGGATGAGGTAGATTAGAAGCCAATGGATCATGAATCAAACAAACAAACAGTGAACCAAATTGCAAAGGGATCTCAAGAGGCCACAACACAGTCATCATCATCCTCATCTCCAAAACAAAAAATGGAAATCATAACTCACTTTTTAAAACAAAGGGTATTCTTTGAGTTCCTGTATCTGTCTCTATATTACTCCATATAACTTCAGATTGTCTATTTATGGCCTGCTGCTGTTGCTGATCTTCGTTTCCTAATACGCACAACCTCTTCATGTTAGGCTGCTCCCATTTTCGGTGGCTGTTCATATACAACATCAACAACAACAACAACAACAACAAAAACTCAGTTATAAATCTCATCTCTCACCTCAATACATTCATAAAAGAGACAAGTAACATCTTCCTCATGCCAATCCATATTTAGAAATCTAATAATTCTACCCTTCATTATGAAATGGAGAAATCCAATACTCCGTCTATTATTAAGGCAAAATTGTCATTTAAATTAATTAAATATTGTAATAGTTACATATTTCTAAAACTGTTTTGTCTTTTTCATCATCAACATCACTTTTGAGATCAAAGAAACTAGTTCTCGACTTTCCAGAACTGATATGATATGAATTTGAGGGGGCTTGATGTTAAAAAATAACAAGTGAAAACTTATTATGGAACAAAGTTTATATTTGACCCCAAAGTCAAAAAATAGATCTTTGAATGTAGCGAAACAGGAAATTGTATCTAAAGATAGAAAGAAAGAAAGAAAGAAAGAAATAAAGAGCTCTAAATATGGTACAATCACAACTTTGCCTTGATTTTACCTTTTTAAGAGGCACCTTAGAAGTGCCCGGTTTTTGCCCATTATCAATTGGCTTCAGAATCTCAAAAGAACACACCAAAGATTCATCAACGCTCAATAGTGCACCCACGTTGTCAAACTCCCCTCCATAGTTTGGAGCTGAAAATATTGTAACGAGTCTTCTTTTTGCGAAAAACTCATAACCGTCCTCTACCACCTGCAGTTAAAAAAGGCATACTTCATTGTTATGTTCTAATTTGCAGCCACAGCACCTTCAATGAGTTACATGCCCAACACTTGAGGCATATAAAGAACGTGAATTGTTTACATGATTAAAGATGCTCATTTTATGTCACTACAACAAAATCAGCTTTCCAAATATGTCCTCATAGACTGCTTTATAGGATTAAACAATTGTGCATCATACAGTGGCGGACCCAGGATTTTAGGTGAGCGGGTGCACAAACAAAAAGCTCAAGAAATTGTTTTCGATGTGTTTTTAGCCGAATTCCCCTATTGGGGGACTTTTTATGTTTTTGGTTAATTTCGAGGAAATTTTTAAGCTTTTATGTTGATTCGATGGGTTTTTTTTTGGTTTTTTTGTGTTGATTCGAGGGTTTTTTTTGGTTTTTTTGATTGATTTCAAGAGATTTTTTCGATTTTTTGGTTGATTTCGAAAGTAAATTTTGGTTTTTTGGGACTTGTGCACCTTTCACCCCTCAAAAACTTATATATATCACGGAGCACCCCCTGTAGTTGAGCGGGTGCACCTTACGTACCGAAAAAAATTTCGCCCTTACAAAACGAACTTGAACGGGTGCACGGGACCCCCCCTTGAGAAGGGTAGGTCCGCCCCTGGCATCATATGTATAGGTGTTACAATAAGTTGATATAACACTCTTCGACGTCCTAACAAGTTTTAAGGACACTTTTGAAATAAAGCGTCCTATTAGTTTTTTTATACAACATTATTTGAAAAATTGTCTTAAACGCTGATACGCCTGGGAGTTTATGATAAAATGTACAAGCACCAATCTCAAGTGGTATGGGGTGATTTGTGGGACATTTGTGGGACTTTGAAGGGCTTAGTAGTTAATTTTATTAGTTATCTTTTATTAATTATATTAATTAGTTGTCTTTTAGGATATCTTCTAGTATGTTAGGAATCTTGAGTATTTATAGCTCATTACGGTTAAGGTTTTGGGGGGATAAAAGATCGAGTCTAGAGTCTTGGGAGATCACCTACTTCTCGAGTTGTAGGCACTATCCATCTTATTTTCTTACATTCATTGATAAATAATATAAGAGTTTGGTTTGCGCTTTTATCAAACGCTTTATTTCAAAAGTGTCCTAAAAGACTTGTTAGAATGCCCAATTATGTGCCAACATCCTATCTTAACACCTTCATAGATGCACAATTGTTTGGTCCTATAAACATGAGTTCTATAAGTAGTCTATTAGAACATTTAGACATATTTGGCATCCTATAAAGCCAAACTTTGTTGTAGTGTGTGCCATGAAAGTAACAGCTTATATGCATTGAATAAGAATATTTACCTGATGACCTCTGCAAATAAGGTCCAGATTGTTCTTCCTAAGAAATTCATGAACGATATCAGCTCCAAAAGTACACGAAACACCTCGATCACTATCTGACCAGCCATCCGCTGCATGAGTAGGATCAGACCACAGTAAATCACAGAGAAGGCCATTATCCGGGATTTCCGTAGGCCTCTCAAGTTCCTCTATTTGACTTAATTTGTGAAGCTCGGGTGAAAGTCCTCCATGCATGCAAAGGATCTTTTCATCGACTATTGCAGCAATAGGCAAACAGTTAAAGCAGTCCGTAAATATCTTCCAAAGACGGACATTAAATCTCCTTTTACATTCGTCATAGAACCCGTAAATGCGATTAATTTTGGGATCTTCATGGTTTCCTCTCAAGAGGAAGACTTTGTCAGGATACCTGATCTTGAAAGCAAGCAATAAACATATGGTCTCCAAACTTTGCTTCCCTCGGTCGACATAATCACCAAGAAAGAGATAATTTGCAGAGGGTGGATAACCACCGTATTCGAATAGCCTCAAAAGGTCTTGGTATTGGCCATGTATATCACCTGTAACAAATAAAATTTCGTTTCCAAATCACAAACCATTTGTATTCCTGGAGAAAAATATAAAGAAGAAAACACAAGAATGATATAGAGAATCCATGAAAAGTGATCATGATACATATATAGATAGTATTTCATACGAAATAGGAAAACAACAAACAAGGCCCTTGAATTAGGGCATGAAAATTAGCAGCCCTAAAACACTGAAAAAGTAAAGGAGGCATGGCATGGTATATATAATAAATTGAGCATGAAAATGATGAAAAATGGCATAAAAGATAGATTAGTACCACAAATCCTGATGGGAGCATGGAGGTGAAGGAGATTAGGCTGGGAAAGGAAGATTTGTCTGGAGTTGATGCATAGCTGACGAATCTCTGCCTCGGATAGCTGCACCTGTTTCCCTCCTTTACCTTCTAACAATCTCCTTATGATATCATCCAACACCCCTTTTTCCATCATACCTTCAATCTTCATCATTTTCACACTATTCCAATTCCAATTCCTATTCCTATCTAACAACAAACATCAATAAACAAAAAAACAAACCCTAATACCAACAAGATTCAAAATAATACTATTATATATATATATATATGGGTATAAAAATGGATTGAATTTAGAAAGGATTAAGGATCGGAGGAGGGTGTTTGAAAGAGATGATGTGAAGAATTAATTTGGGAAGAGAAGAAGAGTCTCATGGGGCGTGCTCTGCTCGTTTCTTCTTTTCTCTTTCTTTGATTTCTCTCTCTCTTTCTAAACCTATTTTTACAAATAGTAATCAAATTTATTTTTTTCTATTTTTTTTAAATGAATGAACACTTTTAAAAATGAATATTTAAAATCTCAATTATTAATAACAACTAATTTCTAAAATTTTAATTTAAAAAACCAATTCTTTTTCATTTTTATTTTCAAAGTATTTGTTGTTTTTAACGAATCGCTTTAACTCTCTCATCTGTCTATGCTCGTTCAAAAATAATTTCATCGCTAAATTCCTTAAACGAGCAAATTTGATCTTTGAAATGAAGATTGTTAAAATTAGTGTCTAAAAATGAAACATAGTAAGTTCAACTTTGTTACAGTTTATATCTTATATAAATATTCAAAAGTTAAAATGATTACAAAACAATTAATTTGAAGTCCCAAATGTAACTCAACCATATAAGAAGGGTCGAAATGGGCTAAAACTAATGATCCAGGGCCTATTATGTCACTTGGCGATATCGATATATCTCATTCTGGATAGCAAGTAAAGAATTCATGCAATTATGAATAAAGATATAGGTCTATTAAGAAGACCCCTAAAAGAAAATGAAGCAGGTCTAGTGTTGGACTCGAGGTTTAGTATATATATCAGGGATCGAAGATCCCATCCGGTATACATTGGATATATCTTTAAATTCATGGTACGATTGTTTTAGCTTTTACTTTGACTTGATTTAAGGAATTAATTGGTCGAATTGTAGAAAAAGGGTTTGTGTTACCCTCATAAGCGTCCCCACTGTACCGAGATCACATGACCATCATGGGAGGTAAGTTGCGGTGTCCTAAAGAAAGGGGGTGGAGTTGGATTTGAACTCAAGACTTGTTATAGAATCGTCATCCCCTTTTCGTTAGGAGAATTCAACTAGGGTATTAATTGGTTGAGGTGATAACTCAAATACCCACAGTACTCTTTCTACCACTTCCTTGCTTCTAGATTTGCATCAATTTATGTATTTCCTCTCTAATTTCTTTCTCTACTTATTCTCCTAAACGGCAATGGCAAAGTCATTGCTATTGTCTCTAATTTTATAAGAGACTTAACCCCCCCCCCCAAACTATTCCCTCTTCTTCTTACTCTTTTCAACAATCCCACATACTTATAATTCAAGCATGATGCTTTAGCTTATTACCAATTGGCCCCTCAACTTCACTTTCACCCATTATAAGTTTATAACTCTTTAAGTAACTTTCTAGACTGAATTTGAGGTATTACACTAAGAAAGAATAATCAACAATGTTTCAAGATAAGGTGTTATAGGTTAGAGGTTGTACTCGTGTATATATATGGTATCCATGTATAATGAAAATATGAAACAAGAATAATCAACAATGTTTCAAGATAATTAAGGTGTTAAAGGTTAGAGGTTGTACTCGTGTATATATATGGTATCCATGTATAATGAAAATATGAAACATAAATTTAGAATTTCTTTTTCAAACTACTCTTGTTCTTACCAAATAACATGGTATAATAATCATGATTTAACCCAAAAATAAGTTTAACCTATTACCACATAGAACCCATTATGGATCCAACTTGTTTTATGAATTGCAATATATTCCTAGAGCTCCTTAGACATCTTTTTGAGAACTTGTACTATGTCGTGTCACATTCTACTCGTGAATGCACCATTGCTTGAGTTCTCTTCTCTTCTAATCTTTTTGTTATTGCTTTCCACACTAGACCGACCACAATCTTGATCGAAGTCGTTACCTTAACCGTAAGGAGGGGGATGCCGAAGACAGGGCTACTGAAGTGAAGTCGTATCAAGCTAGCCGTATTGGAAGGTATGACTTGATTACCTCCTTTTCAGGGAGGCTGTTAAATACACTAGCTATGGCTAACATGTAAAATGGGTGTATAAGAATGTTGTGCTTTAATTACAATATATGTGTTCATAGGATGAGAATTTTGTAGAATAGTTATCAGAGATATCACTCGACCAACAAAAGAAATAAAGAAACTAATTCCCAATTTGCAGATCATCTTGAAGTTTGAGGTAGTAGAGGACATTAAATCATCACATGGTTATAGTACCTCTATTCCATTCTCCAAATTATAATTATGTAGTCTATTTGGACAATGATCCTACGAATCATTGTTCCATGAACGATAATTATTTTCATGTGGGTGATTCTTTGATCTATTCACATGGCAAGAAAACAACTCAAGTATTAAATCTTAATAATGTGCTCTTGCTAATGATATAGGTTAATTACTTTGTCATGTTGGTTATTGAGTAATATAGGTATCACTCATTCTTCTTCTGTAATACTTCATTGCGACAATTTTTGTTAGTCATAATGTTACTCATGGCATTGGCTTATATCTCTTTAGTTAACCAACAATCAATATATCCACCAAAACACATCTTTCTAACTACTTTTAGGATCTCTTAAGCAAACTCAAGTTGGCATCCACTATACCAACTTTGAGTTTGAGGAGGATATGAGTACAATTATAGGACAATCATGATTGTTGGCCTTTGAATTTAGGTAAATAGCAAAGTAGACCTTTGTAATTTAGATAAATATTGTATTCCTTATTATTTCTTTTACGATCTGAATGATGGTAATAATTATGTTGAGTGAAAAATGAAGTAACAGACTGATGAAATGACCAAATTTCTTTTTATATACTCCATTTAGTGGATAAAGGGTAGTTATATAATAGAGGAAAAATAGGTTAATCTTGATGGGTATAGTCACAATTATGTCCATCCCAATGGCCATTTGGTCTTTTAAATCAATTAAAAACGATCAACGTATTAAAATAGTCAAGACCAAATTTAGGGATTACATTACAATATTCTTCCGTTATTTTAATCAAGAGTGCAAGTGTTCATTCAACAATTATATCACAACTTAAAAAATTATCACATGTGACCTTCAACACAAGACCCCTTCAACTATATGTTTGTTCCTTTTTACAAGTCAATGATCACATTGGTCCAATAGTTATGGTCCCGGTCTAGAATGATGTATTTATTTATTGTTAAGCATTCTAACTCATCTTCTTGTTCATCCTCCTTAACACATGACAAAATTCAAACGATATTAGAAAGACAGAAAAAGAAATATTTAAATGTTATCATGTTATTATTAGGGTTAGGATATATGCACCTCTCTCTACTTGTTAAATGCACATACTCTACTAATTTCCTCCTCACCCATCAACATCAAACCCCTATTTTTACACTTTCAATGTTCTTTTTACATTTTCAATGCATGATTTGACCCCATTTTGACCTAAAGAAGGTGCATATAACAACCCCTATTATTAAGATGAGGATTTAACATTTTTGGTATCTATGACTATGATACCAAATGAGAATGCACAAGTAAATGAAATGGCAAAGACAATCATTAGGTGAAGAATCAATTGAAAATTATGATACTCAACTTACATAAAATGTTTTTTTTTTTTGATAATTTTAATTGTAAAATTGGGTATTTTGTGGAAGTGTTCCCCGTTGCAACCCGTTAACGTGACATGTAATTATTCGTGTAATATTTTTTTTGTAAAATAAAAATTAATATGAAATTATCTAATACTTATTTTCTTTGTTATTTTCTCATAAAACATTGTTAGGATAAATAGAAATAATAAGTGTATATACACTTTAAATAGTTGTATATTGAACATTGTCCAATTTGCTTATTTTTCATAACTAAAATATTAAATAAATAATAATAATTGTACAAATGTTTTAAATTGTTGTACATCGAATATTATTGCTTTCGGTAACCAAATAAATAATATTAAATTATAAAAATCGTTTCCAAGGTTTATGAAAAGTCTGGTTTAATTTTTGTCCTTTAACTTTTTGTTTTTTTCTTTTTTCTTTTTGTACCTAGTTATTTTGGTCGATTAGATGGTGTTGTTAGGCGCCCTAATGTGCTAGTCACTTAAGGGGCATATTGGTCATTTCATCATTTTTCATTAAAAATAATATTGTACAAGTTCCTAAAGCATATGTACAAGTAGTTAAAACATTTTAAAAATATAAAAAAAAAATATCTAACCCCCTACCCAGTAACTCCCCCATCTTCATCCCCTTCCCCACTCCTAGGGGTGTAAACGAGCCGAGTCGAGTAGTAGGTTAATCGAGTCAGACTCAAAAAATTAATAATGGGCTCGAGCTCGATTAACTTTTCAATGTAGGGCTCGAGCTCGAGCTCGAATATTTTTTGAGTTATCGAGCTCGATGCTCGTTTATGGGTTCGAGCTCGCGATCGATTAATTTGTTTATCGGCTTGAGCTCGATAATTTTATATTTTTATTGTATGATTAATAAATATATGAGTATGTTTGGCTCGAAAAATAGTATATGCTCGAATAGCTCGGCCCGACTCGAAAAATTGAATCGAGTTTTCGAACGAGCCGAGTCGAACATTGGTGTTATAAAGCTTGGCTCGATAAGTTAAACGAGTACTATTTTCTGTTCGAGATCGACTCGAGCTCGAGTAGCTCGTTAAAAGCTCGACTCGTTTACACCCCTACCCACTCCCATCCTAGCGGCCGCAACCTCTAAAAGGTATGAACTCACCACAACCATATGTTGCATTCCCTCCGATCATTAAAAAAACTTTGGTACTTTTTCTATAAAAGCTAGCTAGTACTCAAGGGACACAAACACATATCAGTCAACCATCTCTCTCTTTCATATTTAAAGTAATTATGAATTCTCGTCCTAGTGATAATGTTAGCATTTATATTCAGAGCGGTGGTTCGTTAGGATAAAATAATGGTGTTCTTGAGCTATCAATGGAGATCCGAAACATATATTACATTTGCCTTCACCCTTAATATATTCTTCATTGTTTAAGCGGGTGGCAAAAAAACTACGTTTAGTTAGTGAGTTTGGATTATTTTACCAAAACTTTAACATGTGTGGTGAGATATTCAAGTTGGGTGATGACGACGACGTTTTGACGTTTGAAAACGTGGTCTATGTAACACCCATATTTTCGCCTTTATAAATGTTACGTAATCTGAAACAATTTCTCCATAATACTCCAAAATAACGGCTAAATTAAAACCGTTTACATCGAAAGACTTTAAAACAATGAATAAGTAACTTAATGCTAACCCGTCCCATAACTTCTGGTTCAACATTTTCTTGTACAACTTCAACCGTAGGAGTATTTTATTTGAATATGAGTTTCTGTCTGAACCGGGGGAACAAGTTCAGTTAACACTTCTGAAGTGATTGGATGTTGACAGTTTGATTCTTCATACCTGTCAATCACAACAGATTTAGGCAGTTTAGTTCCAAGAAACTCATCGTAAAAGAATTCAAACAACAAATCTAATTTAGATAAATGAGATGTAGAAGTAGATGCTTTATCCGAATTAGTCTCATTAGCCACATGTTCTGGACTGATCTGTCCAGAAGCTAAAACTCCTGTAAGTACGGGTTCTGAACTGCTCTGTTCAGAAGCCACCTCCTCATCGAATGTCACGTTTACGCTTTCAATTACTGTCTTGGACTTCTTTAAGTACACTCGGTATGCAACAGATGTTTGAGAATATCCAATGAAGATGCCTTCATCAGCCTTCGGTCCAAACTTGTTCAAGTTCTCTTTGTCGTTTAATACGAAGCACCTGCATCCAAAAACATGAAAGTGTTTAAGGCTAGGTGTATGGTTGTTTATCAAAGCATAAGGTATTTTACCAAATCGGCGATGTATTATGGATCGATTCTGTGTGTAACACGCAGTCAAAATAACTTATGCCCATAGAAACAGAGGTAGATCAAATTAACTTAGCATAGTACGAGCGGCCTCGACTAGCGTTCGGTTACGTCGTTCTACTACTCCGTTCTGTTCTGGCGTTCTAGCAGCAGAGAATTGATGTGTTATCCCGACCGATTCGAGATAATCTTCAACTATTTTGTTCTTAAACTCTGTGTCGTTGTCTGTTCTTAGAAGCTTGACTAGTTTTTGCAGATTTACTTGGGTAGTCTTTAAGAAACTGATGATGACTTCGAGCGTCTCATCCTTAGATCTCAGAAATTTAACCCATGTCTATCGCGAATAATCGTCCACAATAACTAAGACATATTTCTTGCCGTTAATGCTTTGTGTTCTCATTGGACCACAGAGATCCATGTGTACCAATTCCAGTGGAGAACTTGTACTTTGTTCAGGCTTCGGCTTGTGAGCGACTCTCTTCATCTTACCTTTCTCACATGCTGCGCATAGATGTTCTTTCTCATATTTGTGCTCAGGAAGTCCTTTGACTAGTTTACCCGTGACCAGTTTATTGATATAACGAAAATTCAGGTGAGAAAGCCGTCGGTGCCATAACCAGCTTTGTTGCAGCGAGGCTTTTGATAGTAGACAAACCTGATTGTCAGTCTGGACTTTTGCAAGATTAATCGTGTAGAGGTTGGACTTTCGCGTGCCGACCAAGAGTTCTTTACCATCTTCAATACGCACAGAACATTGCTTGACCTTGAAATTTTCCTCTAAGTCTTTGTCGCAGAACTGGCCAATACTGAATAGATTATGTCCTAATCCTTCCACATAACTCACCTTCGTAATCGTCACATTATCATGAATGACATCACTGTATCCTAGAATCGGTGAAAACTGGTCGTTGCCGAATCTCACATTCCCGCAAAATTTCTCTGTATAATTAGACAATAAATCCTTTTGCCCGGTCATATGCTTGGAACACCCGCTATCCATGTACAACATATGACGGGTCTGCATAAGAGAAATCAAAGAATAACAACTTTAGGTACCCATTTAAAAGTGGGTCCTATCGGATTAGCACAAGATTTTGGTATCCAGTTATATATGAATTCTCTGAACTTTTGAAAAACTTTTGAAACATATGGCTTTTAAGAATAAACATGATAAGTACCAAACCAATCATCAGAAAATCGGTGAGAAATAAAATCATTCCATCTATAATTAGAAAACTTAGTAGTAGACCGAGATAATTGGAGTAATTGCTTTATTGTATATCTCTTGTAAGAGGTTACAAGGTTTTGTTTATTCGAAGCAACATTACCAACTACATCAGAATTACTACCAGTAGATCTATTACAATCATCAGGACATGATTCCACTTTCTCATCAACTTTCTGTTTAGGTCGCCATTCTGTTCGTTCTTCAGACCATTTCTTTTTCACTGAAACAGAAGATTTAGATCTGTTAGGAAAATTAGATTTATGAGAATGTCGTTTCTTAAGCTTACCAGTGTTCTTTCGTTTCTGTGAGCGCTGTTTCTTTTGCTTTTTACCTGATTGATAATAATCAGTACTCACAGAAACTGGTTCACCAACCTTAGTTGATGATTCACCAACTTCATGCACACTAGGTAAAGCTTCATTATTGATAACAAAAGTAGAATGATCTGGAAGTTTAGCATTAAAGTCAAACATATCAATCTCATCTACACACCCTTCATCTGAATTTAAAAAGTCATTTGCACACCCAAATAAATCATGAAAATCAGTTTCAGAGGTTTGAGGTGCTTTAGAAGATTTAGAACACTTTTGAGATTCAACATTAAAACTGTGTTCTTTATAACAGTTGAAAATACAACTCGTTCAATGTCAGCCAATATTCTTTCATCAGATAAAACATTTTCAAGCTCGATTATTTTGCTTTCTAAAATAAGTGGAGGAACATAAATTTTAGGTTTTAAAGGTTTGCCTCCAACTCTTTTGTCGAACAACTTTCAAATAATCATTTGAAAGAGATTTTCGTTGTTCAGTAATATAACTATCATTCAGCTTTTGATATCAGAATGGTAGTTGCATTTTCGTTTTTAATTTTCTGTTCTCATCTTCTTTAGCCTCTACCTCATCTGGTGACTTGGTAATAAACTTGGGTTTCAAATGCGTATGTTTTGAAGCAGCCTGTAGAAAATCAAAGTTATATAAAGCAGGATGTTTTCTGATGGCTTTCTTAAGATAGTGTGGGTTTTCGTAACCGAGACTCCACTTCTCTTTAACATCAGTTTCCTCATTAGGGGTGTTTAGGAAAATGGTTTGATCTGTTTGGCCTCGTGCATATAGTTTGGCTTCCAAACCATTTACCTTTTTCTCTAGATTCTTGTTTTCAACCTGCAATTTAAAAGCTTTTAGAACACATTCTTGTTTCTCTAAATCAGACTTAGAAATCTTAGAAACAAAATCAAAAATCTTACTTTCAAAACAATCTTTTTCTTGTTTAAGATTAGAGACAGATTTGTTTAGAGAATCAATTAGATCTTTGTTCCCAACAACTGCTTTGTTAAGGTCAAAGATCTTTTGATTTTTCTTTGCAACTTTGCTCTTTTCCTTTTTCAGCTTATTTTGAAGATCTTGAAGTTCGACCATCATGGCTTCCATTTTGGTCATAAAATCAGATTCAGATAAGTTCAGTACCTCATCAGATGTCTCTTCATCAGATTCATCGTACTTGACCTCTTTTCCCATCAAGCACATGTGGGTTGTCTCTTCCTTCTCTACTTCTTCATCAGAATGATCTAACCATAACTCGTCTTCAGCCATAAGTGCCTTGCCAGCTTCTTGCTGCTTGGCTAAGAGCATCTTATTCTTGTAGTATTATGAGTTTATTACTTTGGGCTTCCGACAGTCCTTGGCGTAGTGACCGACCTTTCCAGAGTTGTAACATTTGATCAGGTCATCATTCTTCTTTTCAGCACCACTATAATCGTTCACATACTTCTTTTTCTCTTCCGGCTTTCTTTCCTCATACTTCTTCTCCTCAGACCTTTGTCCTTCAACTCTTTCCCGATGCTCATAATTCTTTGATCCGGACGAGTACCTTTGAGAGTTTGACCCCGGTTTCTTGTAGAACTTCTTTTGAAAAGCACAGGTCAATAGAAGCATTGCTTGTTTGAGGTTCTCCCTGTCGTCACTATCAGACTCAGAATCAAAATCATAACTGGGAATCTCAATCTTCTTCTTTTTCTTCTTATCTCTCTTTTCCTTTTCCTTCTGGCCAGCTACCAAGACAATGGGATCTGACACTTTCTCAGTCTTCTTTTTCTCAGCCCTTTTCTCTTCAACCTCTTCCTCATTCTGCCTTAGTGTCTCATAGACCTCGTGTAGTGGAATGTCACTCAAATCCTTCATTTGCTTCATTCTTCGAGTATGCTTCTTCCACTCAGGTTGAAGAATGCTGAGGAACTTTACATTGTTCTCAATTTGCTTCTTCTTAACTTTATTCTTTGACAACTCATTCAGTAGAAGCACAAATCTTTCGTAAGTTTCCTCTAGGCTCTCATTTTCCTTAGCCTTAAACTCTTCATAGTTGTTGATGCAGTTTGCCACTTTCATTTGGTTTCCTACTTTAGAACCCATCATCATCTTTTGCAACTGATCCCACATCTTTTTGGTGTTTGCTTTGTAACTGTCGATCTTGATGTATATTTCATTTGGGATACTTTGAAGTATAAGAGATCTCGCTTGTTTGTCAGATTTAAATCGATTTTTCTGTTCATCAGAATACTAGGCAAAGACTTTCTGAACTATCTTCATTTTTCTCACTCTGTCTTCATCTCCATCCTCACTATCTGAAGATTCATCATCAGGTATCTCTACGGTGGGTGGTATCATTGGACCTTCAGTAATGGACAACAAAATGTTTTCCCCATTTGCGTGTCGGTCGACAAAGTTGAGAAAACGGTCCTTCCACTGTTCATATTCGCCCTTGAATAGAACAGGAGGCTTTATGTCTGTACTGATTGAGAGAGCGTCCTTGGAAGTCATCTTTGATCTATACTGCTTTGTAATGATCGTCAAAATTCAGAAAACAAACTTGATCTACAAAAATCAAGCTTTGTCAAAATTCAGATAAAAGTCAGAAAAATTTCTAAGTATAAAACGCGCATACTAAAGAAAGAATCAACTTCGTGCAAAAGCCTATGTGCGCGTTTCAACTTCTCGCACACCAAAGGCTGCTTGAACTACACTTCTCGCACAAAGAGTTGTGCGAGTTAGTGGTTTGCGTACGACAAAGGTTGTGAGAACCAAAGTTTGCGCACGTGTCTGATGCGAGTTTCAAGTTCTCGCACACAACAATGTGAGAGTTCTGTCAATTCGCGCAAAGGCTTGCGAGTTTCAAACTTAGAAAATTTTCGAAACCAACTTCTCGCTAAATGCAAACGCGCAAGAACAGGGCTTGCGAGTTTTGGACTTAGAAAATTTTTGATCAAGGAACTTCTCGCTAAATGAAAACGTGCAAGATGAGCACTTCTCGCAGGGAAACTTCACGCACGACGCAGATGATGAACAGTGTAAACTCCCACCTAGATATGTGCGAGTTTCTGCTTCTCGCACAAAACCTTTTGCATGTTCTTTACTTCAATTGATTTTGTAGGCCTTTGCGAGTTCTTCAACTTGCGTGTTCTTCGTTAGCGAGTTCTTTGAATCTTGTGAGTTCTTGACTTGCACAGTTCAAAAACTCGATTTTCCAACTGATTTCGATTCAAACCTTCTTCAATTGGCTTGAAATTTCGTAGGAATCACTCTATTGATATTTCGAACAGATTACTATCAAACAATTACAATAAAAAACACTAAAAGAATAGAATCGATCTAGAAACCAGTACGAATACAGACTCGATCTCAAACTTAACCAAAATCCAAAATTCACTTCTAAATCAAGTGAATTAGACAATGCAACCCAAATGAAATCTGTTCTAAACTAACAATCAACTTCAAACAAACTAAAACCAGATCAAAAATACCGCTAGAACTCAAAAATTGAAACTAAACAGAACGACTTGCGAGTTTCTGAAATTTCGACAAATCTTAAATTTGATCCTTAAAATTTTGAATTTCGCTTGCTCTACAATGTGTAAATTAAGATAACAACCAATTTCAATTAACCACACTTTTATTTCAATCTCAGAATGCGATTACAATCACTGTGAAACTTTCTCTCTCTAAGTTCAGGAACACGTATGACTCTATAACTGAAGCTACACGCACACAACACCTAAAACCTATTTATACACACACTACAAACATGCACGCTACTAAAACGCGCAAACAACAAAACATATCATTACAAATTTGACTTGACTTTTATTACAAAGACTTTGACTTTCACTTTGAGAGTTGACTTTGAGCTTTGATATGGCTTGACTTTCAACTTCAGATATTATGATCTTATATCCAACAAATCTGTGCACTAACATCAACTAATTTTTCAAAGAAGAAAAGTTTTCATGATTTAAATGTAAATGTGGTTTGGAAATGGTTACCTAAGCCTCGATTTGAATGGAGAGTCAAAGGTAAGGTAGGCGATTTTCAAAAGATTAAAGATGCTAACAAGAAAGAACCCATCTAGATATGGGTACCTAAACAAAAGTAAGTTTGTTTCTGTTGCATGCGCGTTATCTATGGTTTATTGATTCTGATTGCTGAAGGCACATGGCGGGGTTCAAGGACTTATTACATGATTATATTGAACAACCTATTGGAACAGTCGGATTCGCAAATTCTGAGCTTAAAGGGTATATCAAAGGATACGGTATGCTGAAAAAACAGTTATGTGACCATTCAGAAGGTTCTCTATATGGAAGGGCTAGATCACAACTTGTTCAGTACGAGTCAATTCTGTGACAGCCACTACCAAGTTAGGTTTACCATGACACACTGTCACATAGAAGATTCAGACAGTTCTGAGGAATTCAAAGCAGAAAGATATGGAAACCTATATGCGGTTAATTTTCCAACACTTTGAGCAACTAGATTAGTTTGTTTGATTGCTAGAGCGTCAAAGGAAGAAAGTTGGATTTGGCATCACTGCCTTTCTCACCAAAACTTTAATTGTTATAAATTCATTGGCGAGTAAAGGCATGGTCAAAGGTCTACCAGAGTTACGATTCAAGAAAGATTCTTTGTGTTCTGCATGCGAAATGGGAAAGATGAAAAGAAGTTCCCATAAGGCAAAGATAGAATCTTCTTATTAGTGTATAAAAAGTGTTGGAAAGTAAATAGCATTTAAATAGTTTTGTAAATTGTATTTGTAAAGGGATTAATTGTAAAGGGCTTGTTCTTAATGATGTAATTAGGTGGTAGGTAGGTTATGTTGGACTATAAATAGGAGTGTTAAGCTTGTAATTCATTTCATAATTCAATATTACAAAATGTAGTTCCTAAAGTTCTCTCTCTAGATTAGTTTACTTTCTCTCTCTAGAATAATAAAGTCTACTCCTATCCTACCTAGTTACATACACATATACATGAATGTCTAGATCTCGGACCTAACAAGTGGTATCAGAGCCGAACGATGAATTTTTTTCTCGTAACGATTATCGATCTCGACATTTCGTGTTTTTAGCCCGATCTACAAGTAAGTTGTTCCAAAAATCAATTCCTCTTGAAGATTTGTTCTTGATGAGATTACAGATCTAGTACAATTTTTGGATTTGAATTTCGTTGAGTTTTGAGATTTTTCGAAGTTTTCGTTTGAAATTTTCGGTATTCTTCGCGTCAAATTTTTCGATCCGAATTTTACTTGCATGAGTCGATATAATGAGCATAGATTTGTTCGTTGATGAAAATAGAGCATCCTACATCTTTTAGATCTGAATTTAGTTGAAAAATGAGTGAGATATGAGTGTTGCAAGTTGATTCGCTGGAAAATGTAGATCTGACTGGAATCTCGCCGAATTTTGAGGTATGAGCCTTGATACTGTCAAATACTTGTTCCAGATCTGTTATTCAAGTTTACCTTGATTGTTTGATGCATTTTGAGCAAGAAAATCGAGAATTTTTGATCTATTGAACATGCCTCACCGGAAAACGAGTTCGCTGGAAAGTTACTGTTCATCGACCGGAAAAACGTGAATTAAGTTGTCATATTGTCAAATTTTTGCTACAGATCTATTCTATAAAGTTACTCTAAGTTTTTTGATCAATTTTGAGCAAGAAATCGCAATCTATGGTCTGTGAAAATAAGTCTCGCCGGAAAAACGTTTTTCGCCGGAAAGCTTACTGTTTCGCCGGAAAGTTGCTGTAATTTCGGTCCAGATCTGCTTGTGTTGTTATGTTGATTATTTGGCACGTGATTGGGAAAGGTTTTAGCAAGAAAATTGAAGTTTAGATCTGTTGGATGAGTTCGCCGGAAAAGCCTCGCCAGAAAAACGTTTTTGGCCGAAAAATCTTCTATTTCGCCGGAGTTTGTTGCATCTCGATCCAGATATGTTTAATTCATCATATTGATCAGGTTGCAAGTCATTTGAGCATAAAGTAGATGCTTTTGAGTTGTTGGAAAAGAAAAAGTGAATAGTAAGTGGGTTTTATTGTGAAGAAGACAATGAATAGTGATTTAATGGGTTTTCGTTAGTCCCGTTAATTTTCTAACATTTTTGGTCCAAAATCCGTTAAATTTGGCCAAAATTGTTCCTCGTTTCTTACATTATAGTGTGTGACTTATTGTTCCATCTTCGAGCAACACGTTTACGACTCTCAAGCCGAACTCCTATTCGACTCGCGGTTAACGACGATTCCTTTGTTAAAAACTAAGGATGCACACGGTTTGTCACGTCAAATTCACTCGTTATCATTCTTGTGGGTTTATCGGAACGAGTTGGGTTTCTACATTTCGAGATGATATTCGTGCACTTAGTCGAGCTTACGGTGTACATCGGATCCGGTTTTAAAGTCGAAAACGAATAATTAGAGAAACTTTCAAGGGGGAGCCGAGTCTACAATTAAAGATACATGCACTAAAGTCTTTTCAAGCAAATCAAGGGGGAGAGGAGATTAGATCTTGAAGATGATTTACTTTCCAAAACTTTAGGGGGAGAATGTTAGTGTATAAAAAGTGTTGGAAAGTAAATAACATTTAAATAGTTTTGTAAATTGTATTTGTAAAGGGATTAATTGTAAAGGGCTTGTGCTTAATGATGTAATTAGGTGGTAGGTAGGTTATGTTGGACTATAAATAGGAGTGTTAAGCTTGTAATTCATTTCATAATTCAATATTACAAAATGTAGTTCCTAAAGTTCTCTCTCTAGATTAGTTTACTTTCTCTCTCTAGAATAATAAAGTCTACTCCTATCCTACCTAGTTACATACACATATACATGAATGTCTAGATCTCGGACCTAACACTTCTTGAAAATCGCCGCTTGAGATGATTCACATGGACCTTTGTGGCCCGATGCGTACTCAATTAATCAATGGTAAAATGTATATCTTGGTTATGATTGATAAGTATTCCAGATATACATGGTTGGAGTTTCTAAGAGCCAAATTAGATGCGCCAGAGTTAATAATTGCCTTCATCAAGAAAGTGCAAGTTCTGTTGCAATTGCCAATTAAGAAGTTGCGAAGTGATAACGACACTGAACTCAAGAATGAGACTCTTCAAGGTTATCTACAATCAGTTGGAGTTTCTCATAATTTTTCGGCCGCTTACACACCGCAACAGAATGGCGTTGTTGAACGCAAAAACAGAACTTTAGTCGAAGCTGCAAGGACTATGTCGGCATATTCTGGTCTTCCATTATATCTGTGGGCTGAAGCTATTGCCACCGCATGTTTCACTCAGAATTGGACGATAATCAATAAACGTTTAAATAAGACAACTTATGAGATCGTAAATAAAAGAAAACCTAATGTTAAATTCCTTCGTGTTTTTGGTTGCAGGTGCTTTATCTTGAATGACCGTGACAATCTTGGCAAATTTGATAAGAAGGCAGAAGAAGGCTACTTTCTCGGATATTCCTTGACGTCAAAGGCCTATCGTATCTACAATCGTCGAACCAAGACTGTCATGGAAAGCATTAACATGTCATTTGATGAACATTCGACGTTGACTTCTGAACAACTAAGTTCAGGACTCAAACTGAAAGGAAAGGCTTCTATTCATGACAGAATAGAACCAGTGTCTACAGAAAATAAGTCTTCTAACTCATGAATTTCTACATCTGAGTTAGATCTTTTATTTTTTGATGTATTCATGGACATATGTACAGATTTTGATAAATCAAGCGCGTCCGCATCAACATCATAGGTCCCTACAGTAACTGAGAATATTTCTGGACCATCAACATCAGAGGTTCGCATCAACATCAGAGGTCCCTACATATGTACAACTTCATCAAGTATGACAACGCCTAATGATTATGATCAAACTAATCAAGGTTCTGTTTCTGCAGATACGAACTCTAGTCAAGAAGTCCTAAGTACTTCTTCATGTTAAGTCAAGAACTGTATTCAAGATTAAATGTGGATCAAAAGTGTCAAAGTTGCAAAGTCGTATTATTGTTGTAATTGTGTAGAGAGTCAAAGTGTTTGACTTAATGCTTATTGTGAGAGGTCATGTTGACCATATAAAAAGGTTGTCTTTGTTAAATTTGTAGTCACGAATACACACACACACACAATACACATAGAGAGAGAATATTCATATGTGAGATCTGTGACACTAAGAGATCTGTGGCACATAGGATTGTTGTAATCTTCATTGTTAAATCAATACAAGATGATTTATATGTTTGTGTGTAGTCAAGTGAAAGTCATGAAGCTGATGAAATTCAAAATTCAAATCTGAGTAAAGATTGATGATTACAGTGTTGAAGAGATTTTATGAAAGCATGTCGCATTTTGTAACGAGTGGAGGAGATTGTTGAAGATGATAAAGTTTTGAAGATTTCAAAGTTTGCTAAAGAAAGATAAAGTTATTCAAATTTGAAGCTGATAAAGATTTCAAGTTGAAGTTTTTGCAACAAGAAGTTGACTTGAAGATTAGTGTCAATTTTTTTAATCTTGAATCCAAAGGGGGAGATTGTTAAGTCAAGAATTGTATTCAAGATTAAATGAGGGTCAAAAGTGTCAAAGTTGCAAATTCGTATTATTGTTGTAATTGTGTAGAGAGTCAAAGTGTTTGACTTTACTACTTATTGTGAGAGGTCATGTTGACCATATAAAAAGGTTGTCTTTGTTAGATTTGTAGTCACGAATACACACACACAATACGCATAGAGAAAGAGAATATTCATACATGAGATCTGTGACACTAAGAGATCTATGTCACATAGGATTGTTGTAATCTTCATTGTTAAATCAATACAAGATGATTTCTTCATTGTGTGTAATGATTTAGAGAGCTTGGAACTGGAACATCACTTCGGTTGCACTAGAAATACACCAGTCAGAATCACCAGTGAATGAAGTTGTTCCTGCAATAGTGGACGGGTATAATGAGCAAAACATGAGAGTTAATGTTCAACCACTTCCTAGTACCACTAGATGGACTAGAGATCACCCCCTACACAACATAATTGGTAACGTAAATAGTGGAGTCAAGACCCGTGCAGCGTCTGCGAATTACTGTTTATATACCTGTTTCCTAAGTTCCATAGAACCTAAAGAGGTCTCGGAGGCTCTTCAAGATCCTGATTGGATACTTGCTATGCAAGATGAGCTACTTCAATTTGAGCGGAACAAGGTCTGACGGCTGATCCCACGACCAAAAGACAAATCTGTGATTGGCACAAAGTGGGTATTTAGGAATAAGAAAGATAAGGTTGGAATTGTTGTGCAAAACAAAGCAAGATTGGTCGCTAAGGGTTATTGTCAGCAGGAAGGCATCGACTACGATTAAACATTTGCCCCTGTTGCGAGAATTGAGGCTATTCAGATTTTTATTTCATACACAGCTCATAAGAATTTCACAGTCTATCAAATGGATGTGAAATCAGTATTTTTAAATGGCATACTGCATGAAGAAGTGTACGTTGCACAACCCGAAGGCTTCGTAGATCCACAACACCCTGACCACGTCTATGTTCTTGATAAAGCATTATATGTTCTTAAACAAGCTCCAAGAGCATGGTACGAAACTTTAATTCCATTCCTCCTTGCCTCTGGATTTAAGAAAGGTACAATTGACACTACCTTATTCCTAAAGAAACAAGGTGAGGACTTGATCTTAATCCAGATATATGTAGATGATATAATATTTGAGTCTACAAATCCTAAATTCTGTGAAAACTTTTCGAAAATTATGGAGACTAGGTTTTAGATGAGTATGATGGGTGAATTGACATTTTTCCTTGGTCTTCAAGTGAATTAGTCCCCTGATGGTATTTTTATCAACCAGTCCAAATATATTCGTAATATTTTGAAAAAGTTTAATATGACTGTTAGTGCAGTAATGAAAACGCCCATGGCTACTAGAATGCTTCTGGACGCAGATTTAACCGGTAAATCTATTGATCAGAAAATGTACCGTAGTATGATCGAATCATTATTGTATCTTACGACAAGTAGACTTGATATTATGTTTGCTACTTGTTTTTGTGCGAGATATTAAGCTAATCCGAAGGAATCTCATCTTGTAGCCATGAAAAGGATCCTTAGTTACTTGAAAGACACTCTTGAAATAGGCCTTTGGTATCCAAAGGAATCCGGATTTGATTTAAATGTTTTCACAGATGCTGATCAAACAGGTTGTAGGCTTGATCGGAAGAGCATATCTGGATCATGTCAATTTTTAGGTGATAAACTTGTAAGTTGGACATCCAAAAAGCAAAAATGTGTGTCCACATCCACTGCTGAGGCTGAGTACGTTGTTGCCACAAGCTGCTGTTCTCAAGTCTTGTGGATGAAGACGCAACTAAAAGATTTTGGATACACCTACAAGAGAGTTCCTATCTATTGTGATTCCAAGAGCGCCATAGCAATAACTGCTAATCCGGTTCAGCACTCCATGACTAAGCATATAGATGTGCATTACCACTTCATCAAGGATCATGTGGAGAAAGGTGATATTGAAATGTATTTTGTACAGACGGACCACCACTTAGCTAATTTGTTTACCAAGCCTTTAGACAAAAAACGCTTTAAGATTCTAATCAGCAAACTAGGTATGCACAACATGTCTTCTTAAAGTCTGTCAATATCTCTTGCATGATTCTAGGGGGAGTAGATCTTGATGTTTACATATCTGGGGGGGGTTGGAACATTTGCTTATATTATTTTGATTTACTGACAAAAGCGGAATCATTAACCATAGAAGAAGCCTTATGTGATGAGGATTGAACCATTGCCATGAAAAAAGAGTTAAACCAATTTACTAAGAATGATGTGTAGGACTTAGTTTCTTGCCTTAGTAGTCAAACCATAATTGGAATAAAATGGGTCTTTTGTAATAAGGTAGACGAGAAATAAGGCACGTTTAGTTGGCAAGGGGTACAATCAACAAGAAGGTATAGATTATGATGAAACCTTTGCACCGGTTGCAAGGTTGGAGATTATTCGAATGCTTCTAGCTTTTGCAAATGCTAAGGATTTTAAATTATATCAAATGGATGTTAAACGTTCTTTCTTTTAATTAAGAGGTATATGTCTCTCAACCTCCCGTTTTGAAATTTTTGAAAAGCCATCACACATTTATAAAAAAAAAAAACGCTTATGGTTTAAAGCAAGCTCCATGTGCATGGTATGATAGATTAAAATCTTTTTTAATTGCAAGTGGTTATGTTATGGGTAAAATTGATAATACTTTGTTTGTAAAGCTTGCTCATAATGATATTGTGGTTGTGCAAGTGTATGTTGATGATATCATTTTTGGTTCAACAAATGAAAAACTTTGGAATGAATTATCTACAAAAATGACAAGTGAATTTGAAATGAGCATGATGGGAGAATTAAAATTCTTCTTAGGATTGCAAATAAAACAAGTTGAAAATGGCACTTTTATAAGCCAATCAAAATATTGCAAAGACATGTTGAAGAAATTTAATTTCGAAAATGTCAAACCCGTTGAAACTCCAATGACCACTAACTTAAAATTATCTAGTGATGAGGAGGGTGACGATTTTAATGAAAAAAATTATCGTGGAATGATTGCTAGTTTACTTTATCTAATGGCTAGTAGACCGGATATCATGTATAGTGTATGTTTATGTGCTCGTTTTCAATCTTCGCCTAAACAATCTCACTATGAAGCCATCAAGCGTATTTTTAGATATCTTAGAGGTACAATGAATCTCGGATTATGGTATGCAAAGAAACCCGAGTTGGAAGTAACTTGCTTCACCGATTCCGATCTTGGTGGCTCAATTATTGATCAAAAGAGCACTAGTGGAGTATGTGCCTTTATAGGTTTCTCCCTTGTGTCTTGGCTCTCTAAGAAACAACAATTCGTAGCGTTGTCTACTAACGAAGCCGAATATGTAGCCGCCCTGAGAGCGTGTGCTCACGTACTTTGAATGAAGCACACACTTACCAATTTTGAGGTACATTTAACAAAAATTCCAATTATGTGTGATAACTCAAGTTCCAAACTTCAGTTAAAACACAATTTTGCATTCTCGAACCAAACATATTGAGTTACGACATCACTTTTTAAGAGATAATGTTGAAAAAGATCAAATCGTGTTTGAAAAAGTCGATTCCGAAGATAATTTGGCCGATATTTTTACTAAAGCCCTAAACAAAAATACGTTTTCAAACTATGACTTGGTTTAGGTGTGCTTGAGTATAACCCTTGAGATGTTGGTGCTCCCAAATGTATGCATATTTTTAGGGGGAGCATCTCTCGAGGGGGAGCATAACTTTTTTCATGACCCTTTTTGCTTCGACAAAAGGGGGAGAGAAACCGAGTATGCTCTCGTGTTTAACGATTGTGTTTGTCATCATCAAAAAGGGGGATATTGTTGGTGAAAGTGTGCTACATCGCTATAATTGTTTTGATGATCACAAACAAACCGTATTATATTGTTTATCTAACATTTTACTTGATGTGCATATATATAATTTACGGAAATATACGTTGTCGTCTCGGGAATCATGCCAACCTCAAATTAATGATCAAATCCGAAAAGACGCAATGGATTGGGAATATACAAGCGGCATGTAGAAATACGATTGTTTCATGCTTGGTATTCCAACTCCGACCGGTTTACCGATCATTTTATAAAAAAAAATTATAAAAATTGAGAGTGATTTTTTATAAAATGTTTTTCACAAAATCATATTTTTATAAATGATATAGTTTGTAAGAATGTTCTTTTTAACCTTTTGATTTAAACCAAATTATTTGATTTGGTTTTAGTTGGTGTTTTAAAAACTTTTACAAAATGACAAAACTTTTATACTTGTAATATACAAGTATTTATATATTCTTTGCTTTATGTATTTTACAAATCCAAGATTTTGAAATATTATTTTATAAGATTTTTTTATAAAATCTCTTGCAAGACTTTAACCACTTTGAGATTGAAGTACATGTATGGGGAGATGGGTCTACTCAAACATCCTATTTTTATGTAAAAATTCAAACATTTAAGGTATGAAGCCTTAATGTTTCCTTTGGTTCAAAAGATGGCTTCCTTTGAAGTGTAAATCTTGATTTGATAAAAATCAAATTTTAACATTTTAGGTAAATTTGAAACAAAATCTCTTAAAGGACCAAATGATGTTTAACTTAAAATAGCAAACCAATACAAATTTATTTGGTTTGCGAATAAATAAAAAAATAAAAATGAATTTTTTTTCTTTGAAATGAATCCAACGGATTCATTGCACCATTTTTTTAAAACTTTTTTTTTATATATCTATTAATATATATATATATATAATATATATTTTTTTCTAATATATATATACACACCTTATGTCTTCACAAGTATATACATAGAAAACTTTTAAGAACTCTCAACTTTCTTAAACACTCTCAAGTCTTTTAACACTTGACTCACAATTCTCTCATACTTTATCTTTTTCTTGTTTTTAAGATCAAAGAAAGATTGTGATACGAGGCATAAAACACAAGTATTCTCTACACTCAATTAAGTGTGTGAGATAGATCCAACTAGCATCCATATTGTGGTGTGGAATAATAGCTAGAACTTCAGTTCATTTTCAAGTATTCAAATCTTGTGTAATCAAGTGTTCATACGGTGTGTTTCTACCTTAAAAGAACAATATAGTGGATCGTCTTGATGAGTTCACTCAACAAAGAGGATTCCCCCGGTTTTGGGTGAACCTCTTTAAATTCGTTTTATCTTTCTTCCTTATCTCTTTATTTTTCTTTAACTTGCTTGTTGTGTTAAACCTTATCAAAAGAATTCATCTTGTGTATTGCTATATATTTTCTTTAAAATATTTTAAGAGCGATTTTTAAATGTAAAACAACCTCCCCCCCAAGGTTGTCCTAACACCATGGACGTAACGCGTCCTAAAAGCCGTCTTTGGGATGTCGTATTCCTCTACCCTCACTTGGTGATATCCCGAACCTAAATAGAACATTGAGAAGCAACCCGCTCCTTGAAGTTGGTCGAATAAGTCATCGATTCTCGGAAGCAGATACTTGTTCTTCACCCTCTCTATAGTCGATGCACATCCGCATCGTGCCATCCTTCTTCTTAACAAAAAAGACCGGAGTTCCCCAAGGTGACGAGCTCAGTCTCACAAAACCTTTCTCGAGAAGGTCTTGGAGTTGAGCCATCATTCTTGCATCTCAGATGGAGCCAGCTGGTAAGGAGCTCTAGCTATCGGAGCCGCTCTCGGAACCAAGTCAATCCGGAATTCCACTTGGCGATCAGGTGGCAAACCAAGCAAGTCATCTGGAAATACGTCAAGAAACTCACGCACCACCTTCACGTCCTCAAGTTTCTTCTTCTCGAGCTTGGCATCTATCGCCTATGCCAGAAAAGATGAACATCCCTTCACTAAGCATCTTCTCGCCTTTGCTATAGTGATGACTGCAACTTCACCTTTTCTCTTCTCGCCATAGACAATCACAACATCACCGCTCGAAATGGGGAGTCGAATCAATTTCTTGGAACATACGATCTCGGCTTGATTGTCCGCTAGCCAATCCATGCCAACCACCACGTCGAGCCCACCAATGACCATAAGCATCAAATTAATCGGGAATTATTTCCCCTCGATTCCAAGAGTACACTCCTTCAAGACATCACCAATTAACATTTGACCACCATTCGCTTTTTCTGCCATTAAAGCATCTTCTAGACTACTAGTAGACGTAGCAAGCTCTTGGCGAAAAGATTCAGATATGAAAGAGAAACTGGCACCCTAGTCAAACAACACACATGTAGGTACGAATTTTAGGAGAAACGTACCTGATACCAAGTCCGTCGATGCCTTGGCATCCTCGGTGGTCATTTGGAAGGCCCACCCTGGAACTCTTGGTAGGTTCTCCCTCTTCTCTGGTGCACTACCTGTCTTGAGCTTTGGGCAATCCCTTTTCATGTGCCCGGTGCCTTGCACTCAAAGAAAATAATCCCCTTCACTGGACAATCTCTCATAGAATGATTGTTAGCCCTACTTCTTATAATGTAAAAGTATTATAAAAGAAGACAAGTCCTCAGAGCTAGATGACCTCTGTCGTTGAATGCACGTTGTCTTCAGAGCCACTGCCATGCTCTGCACAAAGGAGCCTAACCAGAATATGATCTTTGGACCACATAACTTCTATCCTATGCTTTGTGGTATCCACCTTTGTTCTACCAAAATATAAAGATCAACAAGTGTTTTCTCTATGCTACAGTCAGCCCATGGAGCTGTGCCACGTGTACAAGAAGCGGTTACTACACCTTTCTAGGTGGCAGTCCCTTATTAGTTCTAGGCTTGACTTGTGTAACATTCCCTTATAAATAGGGAGATCTGTTTTGTATTCCATATTGCTTAACAGATTACACATACTTCAACACACTAAACAACACACAGTATCTAGAGAGTTGTGAGACTGAGAGAGAAATCCACACACAGTTTGTGCGTGTTCTTGGTCTTCTTATTGTAATTCTCAGTTTCTCAATCAATACAATGACGATGATGTCTCTAATCCTACAATATATCTGTACTACTTCATATCTCTAGTTTATTACTGTTTTCATCAATTAATCAATCCATTTTACAAAGCTTCCACATCTCATTCTGATTTTATATTTGGTTGATTAATCATGAGTTCAATCTGGGACAACAATTGGTATCAAAGCAAGATTGGTTCTTTGTAATCAATTCGATCAATCTTTAAGTTGTTGATTGCTCATTGGTAGGAAATTTATTTCTAAACATGTTCTCGATTCATATCAGTCCCTGTTTTTCACTGTTTGTTGACGAGTTCAATTTACAGTAAATACAACGATCTGTTTCTCGATTGGAAAGTAACTTTGTGTGTGTGTACGACTTTAGTATCTGTTTCTAAATCTGAACAAAGTATTTTGTTCAACTTCTTCTCAAATCTCTAGATCCAAAATTTTCTTTATTCTACTCCGTTTTCTCACAAATGGCGAACATTAATGCCATCTACACCGCGGGATCCCAGACTAAACATCCTACTCTTCTAAGGGATGAATATCCCCAATGGAAGATTCAAATGATAAATTTCTTCGAGGGAATCATCAATGATCTATTCAAAGTTGAACTGAATGGTCCATATGTTACCATGATCATTGTTCCACGAGTGCCAACCATGGCAACCACTGAAGGAAATTCCAGCGTATACCAGCCGAAAGATGTAGCCTCTTGGTCTGATGAAGACTGGGAAAAAGTCGAAATTGGGAGAAAGTCCAAATGAATTTTGATTATGGCTATCCCCAATGACATATTTCTGCCACTGGATGCATGTGAAACTGCACAAGAGTTGTGCTTTGAATTGGAGAAACAAGTAGAAGGTGGAGTTAAGACACAAAAAAACAGAAGGGCTCAATGCCTCAATGAATACAATAGCTTTGCTGCTAAGCCAGAGGAGACTCTGCAACAGACATATGATCGATTTAATTCATTGATCAACAAGTGCAGAAAGGTGGTTATTATGCGCACCAGAGAGGAGAAAAACGTTATGTTTCTTAAAATTTTGGGTGATGAATGGCTTTAGCTTTCTATGTCTCTGCAATCCAACCAAGACCTAGATGCATGGTCATTGCATGACATTTTTGGAACTCTTGTGGATCAAGAAAATCACATTATGAAGGCCAAATCTGTGTTAGGTGGACCTCTGGCCTTGGTCTTAGAGTCCATAGAGGCTCTGAGGGTAGCTCCAAGACTCAGGTAAGAAGGAAAGGAAAGAAAGCACTGATAGTGGAAAGTTGTGTGTCCTAAATTCATGCAATTAATCAAGATGAACACAAGATTACAATTCAATAAGCCATATGTATTGAATCAATTCAAACGAATTACAAATGCTCTCAATGTGATATTTCTCTCTCTAGAATGTAAATCTATCTTAGTGCTACATTATTCTACTAATATAAAAAGTACTTAAACCAACATGCTTACAAGAGACAAAACATAACAAGTAACTAACAAGATAAACTAACTCATTGACCTTGTCTTTGACTTTCCTCTTTAATAGAAGCTTTGACTTTGATTTTGCATTTGAAAGCTTTGACTTGGGCTTTGATTTATCAACCTCAATGATCTTGGATCCAACAAATATGCTCTAACAGTCTCCCCCTTTGGATTTAATATCATCTTCAAAAACAATTTCATCATCAAGGAACAATCTCCCCCTTTATGTTTCTAACAAACAAACTCCTCCTTTGAATAATAATCTCCCCCTTATTTGTTTTGTCAAAAAATATTCTCCCCCTTTTGTAAGAACACTGATCATCTTTTACTTAGAACATCAATCTCCCCTCTTTTGGTAAAATTGTTCAAAGTCAATCTCCCTCTTTCTTTTCTTTAAGAGTCTCTTCAAAATCTTTGACAATCTCTCCTTTTCTTTGAAATATCTTCAGATTTTCACAGCCTTCTTCAAAGTCTGTAATTATTTTCTTTAAGAACTCTAACAATCTCTCCCAAGATTCATAGCAACCTCTTTCAGACTTAGAAAAAGAAACACTTTTCTTCTTTCAAATCATCTTCAAAGAAATTTTTTGTAATCTTCAACAATATTTCAGAATTCTTTGAAATATCTCCAAAACAACTTTTTCATTTTTAACCATTGTTAGTGAACATATTTGTTGGATACAAGATCATAATCACTGAAGCTGAAAGTCAAAGAAAGTCAAAGCTAAAAAATCAACTCTCAAGCAAAGTCAAAGTCAATTGTAATAATCTCAAAGTCAAAGTCTTGTGTTTGTAAGCTTGTAAGTGTGTATTTGTTTTGCTTTAATAGATAGATGGCTAGAGTTTTTGTAAGTTGTGTAACTAGAGAACTGAGATTGTATTCGCAGAGTTAGAGAGAGAAAATTGTGGTTAGAGAGAGAAAATTGTGGTTAGAGAGAGAAAGTGATTTAAGTAGTTTGTAATCGAATCTTGTGATTAATCAAAACAGGTAGATTGGTAATCTTGTTTCTGTGATTGATTTTAGTAATGAGAACTTGATCAAATCTGGGATTAATAATTGGTATCAGAGCAGATCCGATTGAAATCAAGAAAATATGGAAAAGTTCGTTCTGTGTTCATCGAGTCTAGATTGATTCTAAGTTTTTGTGCAAATTTGTATGTAAATTTGATCAGATTGTGTTCGTTTAGTGGTTTAGATCGAATTTGTATATGTTAATTCGAGTTTTGCACTGTAATTTTTCACAAATTTGATAATTTGTTGGTTTTGAGTTTCACAAGTTCGAACACTGTATCAAGGATCGATTTAGGTGATTAAGTGAATTTTGTTGTAATTCTTTGATAGAAATTGATTCTAGATGTTTTAGTGGTCTAATTGTCAAAGTTTGGGACTGAAATTCGAAGTACAAATAGGTTTTTGAGTAATTCAGAAGTGTTTTTCATCATAGATCTGAAGAACTTGCAAACCCTCCAAGAACTTGCAGGGTCACTAAGAATTCGCAGAGTGTTGAAGTTTTCGCAGGATTTATATTAGATTTCGCATTGTGTTTGAATTTTGAAAACTCATAAGTGTAGATTTCGCAAGAGTGTGTTCTGCGAATTGCACAAAAATTCGCTAGTCAGTGTGTTACGAATCCTTCAGAATTCGTATTGGTCTATTTGCAAATTTCCAAGAATTCGCATAAGTCTTGTTTACAAAAAGTTCTAAGAAAATTTTCACAAGGATAGAATTCGCGGGTGTCTGGAGTGTGAATTGTAGAGGATTCACATTTATGTGCTTTGAGAAAATCTAAGGATTCGCAGAAATCTTGTTTACAAATAGTTTTCTTAAATTTGATAAAGGACAGAACTCGTAGATCTCTTGTCTGCGAAAAGAGAAGAATTTGTGAGATTTAAGTCTGCGAATTCTAGTGTGCATTTTGTTGTCTGCGAATTCTAATTCCTTTGGTGTTTGCGAATTTCTTGAATTGTTTGCTTACGAATTCTTATTGCTTACGAATTCTGTGTATTTCACTGTGTTCTGCGAATTTCTTGTATTTCTTTGTAACTTCCAAATTCTAGACTTAGAGAATTTTGGAAATTTCTTTTCTGATTTTCTTTCTAAGTTTTTCTGTTTTACTTGATTTCTATTGGACTAACGATCAGTTTGTCAAGTTCTTATTGAATATTTTCAAAACATGATGTCATCAAGGGAAGCTCTCGCGATTGGAACCGATGTAAAGCCACCAATACTCTTTAAAGGAGAGTATGAACAATGGAAAGATCGGTTCATGGACTTCATAGAAAGACATGAGTTGTGGGAATATATCAAAACATCTTTGAAGGAAGGTGTCATGAAACTTCCAACAAAGATTCATACTGTAGGAGTACCTGGACAAGAGGAAGAGAGAGAGAGTACCCATTACCACCTGAGGAATATACTGAAGAGCAAAGAAATAGAGTAAAAGCTGACAGATTGGCAAAATCATTTATTCTACAAGACATCCCAAATGAGATATATGTCAAAATTGATAGCTACAATGCTACGGGCAAGAAAATGTGGGATCAATTGGAGAAAATGATGCTAGGATCAAATATTGACAATCAACTCAAGGTCTCTAACTGTCTCAACAATTATGAGGAGTTCAAAGCCAAAGAAGGAGAATCTCTCGAGGCAACATATGACAGATTTGTGACCTTGCTGAATGAACTAAGCAAGAACAAGGTCAGAAAATCTCAAATTGAACTGAATGTAAAGTTTCTCAGCATACTCCAAACCGAGTGGAAAAGATTCACAAGACATATGAAGCAGATGAAAGATCTGAATGAAATTCCACTTCATGAGGTCTACGAAACTCTCAGGAAGAATGAAGAAGAGGTTGATGAGATTAAAGAGGAAAAGAAGAAGATTGAGAAGACAATTGTTGATCCAATTGCTCTTGTAGTAAAGAAAAAGTCTATGAGCTTGAAGAAAAAGAAGAAAGTCATAGTTTCTGAATCCGAGGAAGGGGAGAGTGAATAATTCTGACTCTGATGATTGTGAGAATTTAAAGCAGGCTATGTTGATGCTGACTAAAGCCTTCCATAAAAAGTTCTACAAAAAGCCTAGCTCAAACAGTCAGAGATATTCTTCTGGGTCTAGAAACTATGAACACAAGGAGAGGATCGAAGGAAAGAGAATAGAAGAAAAGAGGTCTGATGAGAAGCAGTATAGAGCTAAAGAGAAGAAACATCCAGAACCGACAAAATGCTACAACTGTGGCAAACTCGGACATTTTGCTAAGGACTGTCGAAAGCCCAAAGTCCGAAACTTCGAGTACTACAAGAACAAGATGCTCTTAGTCAAGCAACAGGAGTCTGGAAAAGCATTAATGGCGGAGGATGAGTTCTGGCTCGCTCACTCAGATGAGGAAGAAGAGAAAGAATAGAAAGATCATCTATGCTTTATGGGTCAGATAGAGATGGAAGGCTGAAGTTGAGTCTGATGAAGAAGACAATGAAGAGGTATGTGATATGTATAAATATTATTTTATGAATGCTATGCAAGCTATGATGATTAAAATCCAGGAAGTAACATCTAAACATGAACGCGAAAAAGGTATCATAAAAGAAAACAATCAATTAAAACAGAAACTTAGCAAGGATCTTGCTGAGAAGAACGTATTAATTGAAGCTTTACATAAAAATATTGATACCATCGGGAAAGAGAAGGCGATACTTCACAATGAATTAGCTGAAACTACTTCAAAGTATAAACTATGCCAATTTGAATCAAAAGAGATTGATAAAAAGTGTTAATCAATTTCAAAAGATAATAAATCTTTAAATGATAAGGTGAATGTTTTGCAGGAAAAGCTTTATAATTTAGGTGAAACTGAACATACTATTCATCTGAACAAACCTAAAGAGAGTAGTGAGTTTGGGGACTTGGTTACGAGAACCCACACTACCTCAAAAAGGGTATTTCGAAAGTGCCTGCGCTTTATGACTTTGGATTTTTAAAATTGGCACCACAATACCCTGAACTCAAAGTTAAGTGGACCAAACTGTCTGATGAGGATGAAGTTAAAGAAAAGGAGAAACGGAAGAACACAATTAAAATGCAACTTCCATTTCGTTATGAGAGGTTGAATAACAGTTATAGTTCTAATAAATCGAAATTTCTTTCAAATGACTATTTTGAGAGTTATTCTTCAAAAGAGTTGGAGGCTAAGCCTATCGAAGGTAAGATTTATGTACCTCCTCTCGTGTTGGAAAGTAAAATTTCTGAACTCGAGAATACTCTGGCAGAAGAAAGAATTTTGATGGATTTAGAACAAATTGAGTTCTTCACCGTGTTTAAAAATTCTGAATTTTCTAAATCTTCTAAAGCTTCAAAATCTGATGATATTTCTGATCTTCTTAATGAAGAGTTTGATTTTTTAAACTCTGAAGGTGAGTTAGATGACTGTGTTGGTCAATTTGATTTTAATGCTAAACTTCCTGATCATTCACAGTTTGTTATAAATTCTTTCGGATTACCTAGTGTGTATGAAAAAGGTGAAACATCAACGAAAGTTGATAAACCAGTTTCTGTGAATTCTAAGAATGTCAAAAGTAAAAAGAAGAAATCTAAGCATTCACAGAAACAGAACACCACTGGTAAGCCAAAGAAAAAACAATCTTTTAAAACTCACAGTACTAATTCTAAAGTTTCAACTATTTCAGATGTGAAAAAGAAACGGAATGGAGTGAAATCAGAATGGCGACCGAAACATAAGATTGACGAGAATGCTAAATCATGTTCGGATTTGAATTATAATAGAGGATTGACTAGTAAAACAGATGTAGTTGAGAATATTGCTTTTTCAAAACCAAACCTTGTATCTTCGTACAAGAAATATTCAATAATGCAATTGTTCCAATTATCTCCGTCTGCTAGAAAGTCTTCTAATTATAAAAGAAATGATTATGCTTCTCGTAAATATTTTGATGTTTGGTTTGGCACATATCATGTATATTCTTATCATTCTGTTGCTTCAGATATTTTTCAAAAGGTCAAAGGGTCCATATATAAATGGATGCCAAAATCTTGTGCTAACAAAGTAGGACCCAGATTTAAATGGGTACCTAAATCTATTGTTTCATGATTTCTCATGTGCAGAACCGTCATATGTGGCACTTGGATTCTGGTTGCTCCAAGCATATGACCGGGCGGAAAGATGTTTTATCTAATTATACAGAGAAATATTGTGGGACAGTTAGATTTGGCAACGACCAGTTCTCACCAATTATGGGTTATGGTGATGTGATTCATGACAATGTGACGATTACGAAGGTGAGCTATGTTGAAGGATTAGGGCATAACCTGTTCAACATTGGCCAGTTCTGCGACAAAGATTTAGAGGTAAATTTCAAGGCCAAGCGATGTTCTGTGGGTACTAAAGATGGTAAGGAACTCTTGGTCGGCACCTGAAAGTCTAACCTCTACACGATAAATTTGTCAAAAGTCCAGACTGATAATGAGGTTTGTCTACTATCAAAATCCTCGATGCAACAAAGCTGGTTATGGCACCAAAGGCTTTCTCACCTGAATTTTCGCTACATCAACAAACTGGTAACGGGCAAATTGTTAAAAGGACTTCCTGAGCTAAAATTTGTCAAAGAACATCTGTGTGCAGCTTGTGAAAGGGTAAAATGAAGAGGGCCACACATAAGTCGAAACCCGAACCAAGTACAAGCTCTCCACTAGAATTGCTTCACATGAATCTTTGTGGTCCGATGAGAACGCAAAGCATGGGAGGGAAGAAATATGTGTTAGTAATAGTGAACGATTTTTCGCGTTTCACATGGGTAAAGTTTCTAAGGACAAAAGATGAGAAGCCCGAAGTACTCATCAACTTTTTGAAGACTACCCAAGTGAACTTGCAGAAGAAAGTTAAGTTTCTTAGAACGGATAACGACACAGAATTTAAAAACAAGACTGTAGAAGAGTATCTCGAATCGGTCGGGATAACTCACCAATATTCTGCTTCTAGGACACCAGAACAGAATGGAGTAGTAGAAAGACGTAACCGAACACTAGTCGAGGCCGCTCGCACTATGCTCAACCAGTCGGATCTACCTCTGTTTCTGTGGGCAAAAGATATCTCAACTGCATACTGTACGCAAAATCACTCTATTATTCACAGACGGTTTGGAAAACTCCTTATGTATTAATTAATAATCGTACACCTAACATTAAGCATTTTCATATTTTTGGTTGCAGGTGTTTCGTGCTAAACGATAGAGAGAGCTTGCATAAATTTGAACCGAAGGCTGATGAGTGAATCTTTATTGGTTACTCCCAGATATCTGCTGCATATAGAATTTATCTGAAGGAGTTAAAGACAGTAATTGAGAACGTTAATGTAACATTTGACGAGGTTATGGCTTCTGAACAAATCAGTTCAGAACCCGTACATACTGGTGTATTAGCTTCTGGGCAGATTAGTCCAGAACCTATACCTACTAAGAAGAAATCAGATGAAGCATCATTGTCAAATTCTCATTTATCTGATTTAGATTTGTTATTTGAACTTTTTTACGATGAATTTCTTGGATCTAAAGTGACTAAATCTGTTGTGGTTGACAGGATGGACGATTCAATGCATGATCATCCAACCATTTCAGAGTTATCTACTGAATCTAATTCCTCGGTTCAACAAGAAATTCCAGTTCAAACACCTACTCCAACGGTTGAAGCTGAGAACGTTAACGAAGAGACAGAAGTTACTGAATAAGTTGGTTGTATAATCACGGCAAATCAACAGTCAGAAAATGTTGTTCCAATTGAAGCTTCTGCACAAGAAACTTCAACTGTACCCCCATCAATTCCTGAGCAAAATGATGAAGCTGACAATGGATATCTAGATGATAATCATGATCAATCTATATCAAATCCACTCTCTCACGAGCATAAATGGACCAAAGAGCACCCGATAAGCCAGATAATGGGAGATCCATCAAAGCTGGTGCAAACTAGGTCTACTACTTTGAACATGTGTATGCATGATTCCTTTCTGATCAAGATAGGGCCCACTCGTGTATCAGAAGCTCTAGCTGACTCGGATTGGGTTACTACAATGCAAGAGGAGTTGAACCAGTTCGAAGCTTTAAAGGCCTGGAGACTTGTACCAAAACCGGAAGGAAAGACTATCATTGGTACAAAATGGGTATTCAAGAATAAAAAGGACGAAGATGGTATTGTAATAAAAAACAAAGCACGACTTGTTGCAAAAGGCTACCGACAAGAGGAAGGAATCGATTATGATGAGACTTACGCTCCAGTAGCACGCATTGAAGCAATAAGGATGTTCCTTGCTTATGCTGCTCACAAGAACTTCACTGTCTATCAGATGGATGTGAAGACTGCCTTTCTCAATGGCATACTCAAGGAGTAAGTCAACGTCTCACATTTTGAAGGCTTTGTAAATCAAGAGAAACCAAATCACATCTATATTCTCGACAAAGCACTTTATGGACTAAAACAAGCACCTCGAGCCTGGTACGAAGTTTTATCAAAGTTTTTGGTCAAGTCGGGCTTCACGAAAGGAAAAATCGATACCACTTTGTTCATTAAAAAGGAAAAAGTCGATATCATTCTTATTCAAATATATGTGGATGATATTATATTTGGCTCAACTAATCCCAAATACTGTAACCTTATGGTGTCACGTTTTCAGATGAGTATGATGGGAGAGATGAATTTCTTTCTCGGATTACAAGTCAAGCAATTTTCAACGGGGATTTTTATAAATCAATCCAAGTACATTTTTGATATTTTAAGGAAATTCAAAATGGAAAATTGTACAACAATTGGAACCCAATGGCACTGGGAACTAAGATCGGCATGGATCCTTCGGGAAAACCTGTTGATGTTAGAACCTATAGAGGAATGATTGGTTCTTTGATGTATTTAGCTTCAAGTAGGCCAGATATTATGTTTTCTACATGTTTATGTGAAAGATATCAGGCTAATCCCAAAGAATCCCATTTGTCCACGGTCAAAAAGATTTTTAGATATCTGAAGGGAACTGCAGATCTTGGTCTGTGGTATCCTAAAGATACTAGTTTTGAACTGACGGCTTACTCAGATGCAAATCATGTAGGCTGTATGTTAGACAGGAAAAGTACATCGGGTCATATACAGTTTCTTGGAGATAAATTCGTTAGTTGGGCATCAAAGAAACAATTATGTGTTTCCACATCAACGGCTGAGGCGGAGTATGTTGCTGCTGCAAGCTGCTGCTCTCAAGTCTTGTGGATGAGAACACAACTGCGAGATTATGGCTTCAAATTCAATAAGATCCCGATTTACTGTGACTCTAAGAGCGCTATTGCCATATCAGCAAATCCTGTACAACATACAAAGACAAAACACATAGATGTACAATATCATTTTATCAAAGACAATGTTGAAAAGGTATAATAGAACTTTATTTTGTAAACACTGATTATCAGCTTGCTGGTTTGTTTACCAAGCCTCTCGACGAAAGGAGATTTAATTTTCTTGTCTCGAAACTTGGTATGCTAAATCTTAAGACATAATCTGTGATTACCTACTAAAGTTTTCTTATTGTTATTTTTCTTCATTTTCTTTATTTTTTTAATCTGAAAGATATCTGCACTTTAAGGTATGTTCATGATTTCAGGGGGAACGAGAGAAGATGATTAGATGATATACATTCATTTGAGGGGGAGTTTATATGATTATGCTAATCACTGATAATTTTTCTGATGCATAATTGCAGGGGGAGTATAAGAGAAAAGGAGTAAGGAATACGATTTCTGATTATTTCAGATCAGAACTCGTACATTCAATGTTTTACTGCTTTATGTCATTTACTTTTCAATAAAGCTTTTGTGAATAATGCTTTGCACTTTGACGACTTTGTTATTTTTGCAGATATGAGAGTGAGTTTAAAATATCATATCTTATATGACTTTTCGAGCTGACTTCATGAGAATTAAGATTGAGCTAACAGGTTAATTTCTAATCTTAATCTCATTTGTATATGAAATAAGGACAACTTTCATATATGAAAACATGTTCTTAAATGTTCAAACCGCTTCTTGTTCTTAAAATGATTTCATGAATTTTAGAAGTGTGATTTTAATTGTTTTCATTTTATTTGTGCTTAAATGCCTATAAACCGTGTGTTTCCAAAGATAAATACTTGTGTATTATCTTTTCCATATACTTTCAAGTATTCACACACACCGGTTTAATTTTTGTTGAATATGTTCTTACCATGTCTCTATATTGAAACATATTTTCGATGGTAAGACACCCCGATTGAATTTCATTAATTGCTGAACGTGATTTCTTTTCGAAACGTTCTTTCAAGAATGTCTATATTTTGAATCGTATAGACAAAATCCAATTTTTTTGCTGACCTAAGCCTTAATCGATAAATCATTTATATTTGATCTTTATCATACAATGTCAGATTTTCAAACAAGTTTCTTGTATTCATTTGATTCTTTCAATATACTTGTTTGAAATATCTTCAATGTTTAAAATGCTCAAATTTTCATGATTATCTTTGAAACAGGCAACTAGCCCATGCCAACTCTTGTTAAAAACCCCACCAGCTACTCATTTTCTTCTCAACAAGAAAATGTTTCATATTTTCAAGGGGACGCAACACATAATCTATCTGATTTTGATTTGGAAAATCTGGATATTGAAAAAGAAGGAAGTCTGCCCCACCTTCGCACTTCGATCATGCACAATCGAGTCTGTGTTTAACTATTGTTGTCTCAATGGTTTACACATTTTGAGCCTTATATAAAAATCAATCATCATGTGCTTAATTCTTTCTAACACTTGCACGAACACACAAGAATTTTTTTTTTCTTGTCATAACGTTCATAGAAATATCTTTGTGGTGTTTCGATGATTAAATGGAAGCCCTGAGGAGTGAACATCATAAAATCTCCTTTCCATTGTGTATTTGTTACACACAGTGACTTCGTGTTACTGAAAGGCACTTCTAATTGATTCATTTGTTGATTCAGGTGTTACATTTCTAATTTGTCTGAATTTGCAAAGATTCGGATGAATATCCTTTTAGATTGGTAAATAATCAGAGGCTGAGTATGGAAGATCAATGGTCAGTTAAGATTATCAAAGACATTTCCTATTGAAAGATTTGATGATTTCAGTGCTCTAATCATCAAAAAGGGGGAGAAGATAAAGTTTATGAAATGTCTGGAAATAAAAGTTTGTATCAGATATGGGGAGAAGATCAAGTAATGTTTGTAAAGTGATCAAGGATTGTTGGATGACAAAGAAAAGTTGGAGCTCAAAGAAGAATTTTATGACAATTTCAAGAAAGATTGATGAAGATTTTTGAAAGCTGAAAGTGAAAGTTCAAAGGATTCTGAAAGAAAGCAGATTTTTCAGAAATTTTCTTTGAAGATAATTTGCCAAAGCAAACCAAGCCAAATTCTGAAGATAATTTATTTCCAAGTGTCTGAAAGAGGTTTATGCCATCTTTGGGGGGGATTGTTATTATATCTTTTTGAAGACAGGCTTTGGGTAAGTTGATATTGATAAAAGGGGAGATTGTTTAAATTGAGCTTAAAGCGAGAAGATTAAATTGCAAAATCTTTTTAGAGATGATCTTGATCCAAAGGGGGAGATTGTTAGTGCATAGATTTGTTGGATACAAGATCATAATCACTGAAGCTGAAAGTCAAAGAATGTCAAAGCTCAAAAATCAACTCTCAAGCAAAGTCAAAGTCAATTGTAATAATCTCAAAGTAAAAGTCTTGTGTTTGTAAGCTTGTAAGCGTGTATTTGTTTTGCTTTAATAGATAGATGGCTAGAGTTTTTGTAAGTGTGTGTAACTAGAGAACTGAGATTGTATTCGCAGAGTTAGAGAGAGAAAATTGTGGTTAGAGAGAGAAAGTGATTCAAATAGTTTGTAATCGAATCTTGTGATTAATCAAAACAGGTAGATTGGTAAATCTTGTTTCTGTGATTGATTTTAGTAATGAGAACTTGATCAAATCTGGGATTAATAATTGGTATCAGAGCCTAACAACGAATCTTTCATCGCACGATCGAGATCAATTTGGTTGATAGAACAGTCTATGTGTGTAAATTCAAATATGTTGATTTGGTGTTAGTTTGGATGAATTTTGATGCTAATTTGATTATGAGGTTATGGACGATTAGTATAGAATCAATTACTTTCTTTAATTTCAACAAATTTGATGTAATTGGTCGAATTTAAGATTTTTTGTTCGAAAACATTCATTCACTGTGGTTGAGATCGATCGGTTCTTAGAGTCGAATTTGGATGAAATCATCAACTACGATTATGCTACAAAGTTGTTTTCGAACCTGTGTACAAAAGATCATCTCAAAATTCGAAGTTTTGAGGCTGAATTTGAAGAAAAGTTAGAAAATCGTTTGAGATCCACAAAATTCGCATGATTCAATGAAGAAGTCGCATAAATTGAAGAACTCGCAAAGATATGGAAAGAATTTGCAGAATGATAGATTTTGGAAGAATTCTCATCATAGAATTCGCATGCTGAAAAGTTTGAGGAATTCGCATGTCAGAATTCGTATGAATTTTGAAGATGATATTTTGCCAACTACAGAATTCGCACAAGAGTTATCTGCGAAATGTTCAAGAATTTGCATGATAACATTCTTTGAAGATGAATTTTTTGTTAAGTGTAGAATTCGTACAAGTGCTTGATGCGAAAAATTATGAATTCACATGCGTGAGTGCTGTGAGAAGTTAAGGATTCGCAGGTGTGAGTGATGCGAATTGTGATAATTCGCAGATGTGTGTTATGCGAGATGCGAGGATTTTGCGTATAGGCGCTTGCAAGAAGTAAGAATTCGCATGAAAGCCTATGCGAATTGTTGTGTTAGGCTATGTCCATCATGCAAATTGTGCTTAAATATGAATAGTGATCTACGAATTGTGTTTGGTATGCGAAAAGTTTGTGATTATTTGAGAATTATGACTGTTCTGAACCCTGTTTGATACAAGTTTGCTATGTTCCTGATCTTTTTATGCGGAATGCATATGTGACATCATTCTTATCATATGTTGGTCACATATCTTTAGCAACTTATTATTCTTTCACGAGTGCTCATGCTTTTCAAGGTTTTCATATTCTGGATTTGATGATTTGGTCTCTGATTGGATTGAGTTAGCTGCCTGAGCATCTGCAATCATCAGTCTAGAAAGCTTCTTTTGTGTTAGACCGTTGAGAGCACTTTATCATTCTTCTAAATTGATCACTCAGTAGTGTGAGCGACTGCAATCATTTTTCTGATACTTGAGTTGTAATTCAGAATCCTGAGTGCTTATAATCATCCAGCTGATTCGTGAAGAAAGGAGTTCTGGGTTTGATTATTCAGTATTCTGGAAAGCAGTCAGAAAATAAGCGTCTTCTATCAGTTGTTGAACAGTGATTGCCTTCTAACCCTTGCCTTGTAGTGTTTCTACCGGATGCTACCGCCCGTAAGCTGATCAGATGAAGTTCTTAAGCTGAATTCTTATTTCAACTCATGGTTCAAAGACATATCAGATGTTATACACTGAAGATGCACTTGGTTGTCATTCCAATATTCAACACATATCATTCTTGTGGGCATACGGAATGTGTTGGGTTTACAAGAGTCAAAAGTTGTCTTTATGTGCACTCAGTCGAGGTTATGGTCCACATCAGATCTGTTATTTCAGTTGAAACTTCAAGGATAAGAGCTACTTTCAAGGGGGAGCTAGTGGTGCTTTGAAGTTTATGCAATGCTAAGTTTTATCAAGAAATCAAGGGGGTGAGGAGCTAAAGCTGGAGCTTAAAAGATAATGATTACTTTACAAAACGTAGTGGGAGAATGTTAGAACATAAATATGTTCTAGTTTAGAAGTTTAGTAAAGTAATCAATCTTATGTTGTATTGGGCCTTGTATATGGGTTTGGGCTTAAATGTGTACAAGGGATGTGGAGTATATAAGGAGTCTATATGTGTAGTTTAGAAGGTAAGTTTCATTCAATCATGTAGCCTGTACGAGTTCTTCATGTCTTGTAGTGTAGTTTTCATTTGTGAATAAAACAACTACAGATTCAATCCCATAATTCCTTGTTATCTTTATTATTCAATCAATTCATGATCTCAGGGACATTATCAAAGACTGGATAGCATATGTGCTACATCCCCATTAAAATTGAAACATTTCCTTGTTAAGAAAGAAATGAGTAGCTGGTGGGGTTAAAACAAGAGTTGACATGGGCTCAGTGCTTGTTTCAATGAAGCTCACCAAAGAATCGTAAAACAACAGTAATGTGGTTGCCCGACTCAGAAAGTAGTTGGTGCAGAGTTCTGATTTTCTTCTAACTCTGTTCTCACACCCTCTTTCCTTTTATCATTTAGCTCACTTCTAACCAAACTCTCTTTTTCATTTTATCTCAGCTCAATTAGAAACTCAACCCTTTGAGTATTCTCCCCCACTCTTTGATATTGACCTATCGCCTCTCGATCACCAAGGATATCTTTTTGGGTAAGAAACACTGTTTATCGTGAATCCATAGAAGTTCTTTTAAGTTCTCACACTGATCCCATGGATTTGTCATAAAAGTATAATGTTGCTCAATAGTTTAACTTCAACAACTAGAGCACAGTAGTATGAATAACATATGTCAGATATATGTATGCTCAATAATATAATCATGAAGATTTGAGCATTTTTAAACATAGAAGATTTTCTCGAAACAAGGAAATTGAATGAACGAAGTGAAATCAATAGATATGTTTTTAGAATATGTCAATGTATGAAAAAGATCAAATATGAAAGATTTAACAATGAAAGGTTAGGTCATGAAGTATTTGGAATTTGTCTATATGAATCAAGTATACACAATTCTTGAAAGAATCACTTTGAATGAAATAACGCTCAATGAACATTGAATATACAAAAGGAATTTATTACCACCAAAGAATTGTTTCATTTTGAGACATGGTAATAACAAAGTCAACAAAAATACTAAACCGGTGTGTGTGAATACTTGACATTATATAGAAAAGATAATACGTAAGTATATATCTTTGGAAACACATGGTTAGTTAAACATTAAAGCTTATAACTGAAAACTAAAAACATTTAAAAAACATACTTCGGAAGTTCATGAAAACTTTTAAGAATTGAGAAGTAGTTTGAACGTTTAAGCAAATATGTTTTCATGTCTGAAAGTCGTCCATCTTTCAAACATGTATGAGATTAAGGTTAGAATAATCCTTATGCTCAGCATTAATCTCATAAAGTCAACTCAAAGTCAATATGAAATGACACGTTGTAGCTCCCCCTCAAAATCTGAATTCAGTCAAGATGTCGTCAAAGTAACAAAGTACGTCAACAATATTCAAAATCAGAAAAATATGACAGTAAGACACCCCTATAACATTGAATAACGAGTCCTGATCTGAAGTAATCAGAAGTCATTTACTCCCCCTGAAATATTGCATTCACAATATTTGTCAGTAGGAATAATATGTACTCCCTCTTGAAGGTTGATCATCTCTTATGCATCGGAGTACAAAATCTCTTGATCTTTGAAGTATGAGTCCTAAACTGTTGTGTTTAGAAGTCAAACTTGACCTTTGAAGTACGGGTTCTGAATTGTTATATTCAGAAGCCAAACTTGTTAACATTGAAGAACGGGTCATGAACGGTGTTATCCAAGAGCCAAACATATTTATCATTGAAGTACGAGTTTTGAACTGAATTATTCAAAAACCAATATTGTTTACTCCCCCTAGACTTGAGGTGCCTGCAACACAAATGGATCTTTTGGTTTTGGTACCCACTAGTATTTGGGTCCAGGTTTGTTAGTTGCAGTTCTTTTAGGAGTAATATAATAAGAACCATACCAGTAATTAACATAATCTTCACTAACAAAATCATTTGAGTCACAGTAAGAACAACTAAATTTCTTTTAAGCTAACCTGATTAATTGATTTACAGTGTAAACAAGATCAGGTTTGCTAAAAGATTTACCTTTATGAGCATTGTTCTTCTTGTCATTTGGTGTATGCACAAATGATTTCTGATCATTCTTTTCATCAGAATATCCTTTCACTCTCCAAACCAACTTTTCTTTATCATTTCTCTTTCTAAATGTACCTAAACCATCAACATTCCTATCAGAGAAAAGGTTAGTAGTATGAATCTGATCTTTAGAACTAACTGACCTTTTTGTAGAAACATGAGTATGGTAAGAACTTGAAGTTGTCTTGAATAAAAATTCAGAGTCTGCAAGATCGTCTCTAGGTGATTGAGCAATTGAATCTGGAGTCTTTTGCTCTGCCAAATTCACCTTTAAAACAATCTCTTCAAGTTTTGTATCTTTGAAGACAAATTGTTTCTTTCTTTGGTAAGAAGATCAATCTTTCTCTGAAATTCAGACTTCATACTTAGCTCCTTCATAGCCTTTGTTGATAGCTCAAATAGCTTCTTTGTAAGCTTCTTTATTTCGGTCTCAAAAACCTTTATTTCTTTTTCAAAATCCTTCTTCACATTTTTTCTTTGATCAGATATTTCTTTGAAAACTCCAACATTTTTTTGTTCAACTAACTTCTTCTCCTTTGCAAACTTGTTTCTTTCTATAATGATCACTTTCTCAAAATCTATCACTTGTGGAGAAAGTTTTGCACATTCAGTTCAACTGATTTCTTCTCTTCAAAAGTCTTTCTTGAGAATTCAAAGAATTTATGTGCAAACATTTGCCTTTCATTTGCAAATTCTTTCTTTTCTTTTTCAAATTCTTCTCTTTCTTTGGCAATTTGCTTTTCCATCTCAGTAATCTTCTTTTGAAGCTCAGTATTTGCAGTATCAAAACCTTTTGTTGTCTCCTCATTTTTCATCACAGAATCATCTTGATTGATGCTGATAGTCTGAGCATGCAAATATGAAATCTTTCTTTTCAACTCAATATTCTCAGTTTCTAACACCTTTGATTTCTCTTCATTTCTCTTGATACTATCTGTCTCCATCTCTGAAATCTTCTTCATTATCTCAAAATTATGATTTTCCAAACTCTTAACTCTGCCACCTTTCAAAATTTCAATAATTTCTTTTTGAAGCTCTTTTATGTTCTGTTTATATTCAACAAAGAATTTGGAATATTTCTCAGAACTAGTTGCCTTTTTCAAGTATGCAATATGCAGGTGAAGCCATTCTTTAAGTCTATTAAAAGAATCAACTCGGTCATTCTCTAACTTCTTATAGTATTCAATTTGATCTATCTTTCCAGCAAGAGTTTGGTAATAGTTGTCTCACTTTTGTACAATCTTTTCTTAAAGAGAGACAATCTTGGCTTTAATTTTAGTAATATTTTCTTTTGATGACATTTTATAGCACACTTATTGTTCCAGTTTCTAGCTATTAATCAATACACGAATTATCAAGAACACTTTGTTTTATTGATCACACAACCTAAATCAATTCATATCCCTATTTTGTGCATTTTACAATTAGCTATGAGTGTGTATTCTTACGATGTAATCTCTCTAAAATACGCGTGTGTTCTTATGACTAAAACAACACTAAGACCTGCTATTTATATGGTCAACATGACCTTAGCACTTGATCAACTCTTTACACTATTTACAATATACACCCACACACTTTATAACAATTTCATTACAGACCCTCCTTTTAATCTTGAATACAGTTTAACTCTAACAATCTCCCCTGTGGATTCAAGATTAAAAAAAATTTGACACGAATCTTCAGGTCTTCTTTTTCTTTGAAAAATCTTCAGCAAATAATGTTTTACCTCTTTGCATCTTCAAATCTTTGTCACTTTGCTTGATCTTTGACAACACTTTTAAATCAATCTTCCCCTTTTGAATTTCTTAACAACTTTTAGCAATCTCTTTCTTTTGACTTGCTTTGACAAATTTCTTCAATTTCCTCCTTTGGTTACAAATATACAATAAGCTCTTCAGAAAAAAAAAACTTTAACACAACGATCTTTGAAGTATGAACATCTTCAGCTTTTCAACTTTCTTTAATCATCACTTTGACAAATTTCTCTCTCTTTATAACATTCAACCATCTGACTTTAATTTCTCATCCTTGTATTCTCCCCCTTTGTAATCAAATAATCATCTGACTTTGAAATCTTGAATTATCTCCCTCTTTTTGATGAATTGTGAGAATCAGAATCATCAAAACATTTCAAGGTCAGCTCTGTCTTTGAAGTATCTCCCCCTTTATGAACAAATAAGCACAGTCTTCATGAGAAACATAAAGAATCTCCCCCGTGTAAGAAAATAGTCGATCTACCCCAAAGAATAGTATGAACAAGCTCTGTCTAATCTGATAGACTACCGTCAATTCAGGAAATTTATTTATCCGAATATTTTCAAATTTAGACAAATTATGAATGGTAACCTTGAATCAACATATGAAACAGTTATAGTGCTTGTAAGTAACACAAAGTTACTTAGTACAACAAATGTAATGTATAAGGAGCTTGAGTGATGTTCACTCCCCAGGACTTCCATTCAATCATTGAAAAACACGAGGTTAATCTATGAACGTTCTAACAGAAAAAACAAATTTTATGTGTGCTCGTGCTTGTGTATGAAAGAATTAAGCATAATGATTACTTTGAATAAGGCTCAAAATATGTAAACTATTGGGACAACAATAGTTATACACAGACTCAATGTGCATGAGAAAGGGTTGAAGGTGGGGCAACTTTCCTTCTTTTTCAATATTAGCATCTTCCAAATGAAGATCCAATAGATGATGTGTTGCTTCCCCAAAAAATATGAAACATTCTTTTGTTGAGAAAATAATGAGTAGCAGGTGGGGTTTTATGCAAGAGTTGGCATAGGCTAAATGCCTTTTTCAATGAAGGTCACGAAGAAGTGTGAACCAACAGATTATGCGGCTGCCCGACTTAGAAAAAGTTTGGTGCGGAGTTTGATATTCTTGTACTCTGATCTCACACCCTATTTCTTTTAAGCATTTGAGCTCACTTTTAACCAACCTCTCTTTTACATTTTACCTCATTACACACCCACTCTCAATTCTTTTGACCCCTCTCCCCTCAATTACTCAAGGATTACTTCCAGGGTAGGAAACACTGGTTAACGTTAATCCATGAAAGTGTTTTAAGCACTCACACTGAATCCCATGTATTTTGTCCTAAAAAGAATGTGTTACTCAACAGTTATCTTGACATTTAAGGACAAGATATCATTATCAGAGAATGTATGGTCATCAATAATAAGAATGAAATTTGAGCAATGTGAATATTTATGATCATTCAATTTCATTGTTTTGAGAATCTGACAATGATTTAATCAGATCAAATATCATGAAGAAAAAGGTAATGGGGTATCAAAGAACATACATTTGTTTATATGAACAGGATATAAACAATGTAACAATGAAAACGCATTTAAAGTAGAAATGACGTCTGATCTCAAATAACATTGAATTTCAAACGGGAGTATTACCATCGAAAGATTTATCTTTTGAGACGTGGTAATAACAAAGTCAATAAGAAATGTACTGAACCAATGTGTGTAAGAATACTTGACAATATATAGACAAGATAATACACAATTATTGATCTTTTGGAAACACACGGTTGGATAATCATGAAAGCATCCAAAAAAAAAAATTTAAAAGCAAACTTCTCAATTCATGAAAACATTTTAAGAATAGGAAGTGGTTTGAACATTTAAGAAAACATTTTTCACACTTGAAAGTTGTTCTTCTTTCAAAGTATGGTAGAGTTTGAGATTCAGAAAAATATACCTGTAGTATAGAAAACTCAACTCCCCCTAAAATGAATATTATCTTGTAAGCATCCTTTGACAAAACATCAGATACTCCGCCTACGTATTTGTAAAAAGTCAACTCATTAGAAAAATATGACAGTTAAAGTATAACTAACTTTTCTCTTATCTCCCCCTTAAAGATATAACAGTGAAAACTAATAAACTCCCCCTCAAAGTAAAAGTCCTTATGAAAGATGTTATCTAATTAAGCATCCTGAAGAAGAAAAACTTCTGAGAACGGGTTCTGAACCGAATTATCCATAATCCATCGTCACGTATTCTCCGGTGAGAATAGTAACTCCTCCTAAATGTAACAATGAATTTATCGTTTAATCGCCTCCTAAAAAAATCAGAAAATGTATCAGTAAAAAAATATAAAACATGTAAGCTCCCCCTTAATATTTGCATAATCCTTAATCATTAAACCGAGTTCTGAATTAAAATTCAGAAGTCAAACTCCCCCTGAAAATTTGTATTCATAAATTTATCAGAAGAAATAATATGTACCCCCCCTTAATATTGATCATCTTATACGCTTCGGAGAACAAAAAATCTTTTGTTCTTTGAATTACGAGTCCTAAACAGATGTGTTTAGAAGTCTATATTCTTTATCATTGAAGATCGGGTCTTGAACTGCTTTGTTCAAAAGCTAATGTTCATAACATTGAAGATCGGGTCCCGATCTGTTGTAATTAGAAACCATTATTTTTTGACATTAAAGTACGAGTCCTAAACTGATGTGTTTAGAAGTCATCTTTCTTTGACACTGAGGATTGATTTTTAAGTTGATTTACTTAGAAGTCATCATTCTTGAACATTGAAGATTGAGTAGTAAGTTGTTGTACTTAGAAGACACCGTTCTTTCACATTGAGAATCGGGTCCTGATCTGTTGTAATCAGAAGCCAACATTCTTTGACATTAAAGTACGAGTCCCAAACTGATGTGTTTAGAAGTCATTTTTCTTTCTCCCCTTAGGCTTTAGGTGCCTGCAACACAGATTTAGCTTTTGGTACCCACTGGTATTCGGGTTCTGGTTTGTTAGTTGCAGTTCTATTAGGAGAGATGTAGTAAAAACCATACCAGTAATTCACATAACTTTTGCTAACAAAATTATTTGTACCACAGTAAGAACAATTAATTTTCTTCTGTGCTAACCTGATCAATTGATTAACAGTATAAACAAGATCAGGTTTGCCAAAAGTTTTACCAATAGGAGCATTGTTCTTCTTTGCATTGGATACATGCACAAATGATTTTTGTTCCTTCTTCTCATCTGAGGAACCTTTCACTCTTCAAATCCACTTTTCTTTTCATTTGTCCTTTTATGTTTACCTGAACCATCAACCAGTTTATTATAGAAAAGGTTAGAAGGACGAATCTGATATTTATGTTTAGAAGTATGATTATCATATGAATCAAAGAAAGGATTATTAGAAACATTTAGAAAATGTGAACTTGCAACTGTTTTGAATGAACATTCTGAATCAGCTAGATCATATGTCGATGATTGAACAATTAATTATGGCGTCTTTTGCTCAGTCAACTTCACCTTGAACATGATCTCTTCAAGTTCTTTGATCTCAGAAGATAAATTGTTTCTTTCCTTTGAAAGTAGATCAAACTTCTTATGCAATTCAGACTTCGTCTTCTTCTCCTTCAAAATAGTTGATGATAGCTCATATAGTTTTCCTATCAGCTTCTTTATCTCATCCTCAAATACTTTTCTTTCTTCCTCAAAGTCTTTCTCTACAGATATTCTATGTTCAGATATTTCTTTAAAGACTCCAACATTCTTCTGCTCAGTTTTCTTCTCTTTCTCAAATTTATCTCTCTCCATGATGATAACTTTCTCAAAGTCTGACACTTGTTGAGAAAGTTTTGTACATTTCAGTTCAACTATCTTCTTGTCTTCAAAAGACTTTCTTGAGAAATCAGAAAACTTTTGTGTGCAAAATATTTTCTTTCTCTTTCAAACTCCTCTTTCTTTCTTGAACTTCTTTTCATCTTGAGATATCTGTGAATCCCTTATTATCAAGCAATTCTCAAACAAACAATGATTTAGCAATGAAATCTACAGAGAGAGAGAGAGAGTAGAGAGAGAAAGTAGATCTTGAATCTCTAATGTTGAATGTATTACAATGAAAGTGTGTTAGGACTAAAAGTCCTGTATGTTGAAAGTGGAATAAAGTATTTATAAGGGTTTATATTGTAATTAATTGAAAGTTAATTAGTCAGATGGGCCCAAGCCCATAAAGCCCAATTGCTTGTAAGCCTAAGTATATAAAGGCATTATTTGGTTCATAATTAGGTTGAACAGTTTAGAAAGGTCAGAGGTTTCAAGGGAGTCTCATTATTTGAAAAACAACTAGTTTATAGGTTTACTCTCTCTGATCAGAAATCCTTTCTGTAAACCTGTAACCCTTTGATTTCATATCAATCATATGACTAGTTGCTGTGACTCATATTCTGTTCATCTTTGATATAACTTGCTGCTGATTGCACTGTACTGGGATCTACAATTGGTATCAAAGCAAAGAGACTAAAAGTTTGATCCAGAAAAAGGTTTGTCTAAAACCCTATATTCAATAATCTGTGTTAATTGCTTTTATCTGTTTTAAGTGATTATCTGCTTCTGTCGATCGATTAGATTTTTGTCAATCTGGGTTGATTTGTTTTATCGGTCCTATTGAAATTCGTTCTGTGTTGGGTTTAAGGTTACTGTGAAAAAGGTTATCGATCGAATTTTTTTGCAACTCAGATCCGGTCTTATGTGTTTACTGCATATCTGTGGATTTAAGTTTTATCGGTCGATTGGTTGTGTTGAAATCTAATTATCGGTCGATTGGTTGTGTTGAAATCTGATTATCGGCACTGTTTACTGCTATTCGACTTGATTATTTGTTGATTAATCGATTTAAATTTCTGGGTTTGATCTCGATCGAATTCCAGATTCATCGTGTTCTTCGGTCGATTTATCTGTTCGTTTTTATCGGTCTTTATCTGATTTTATCCGGCTTATCTGTTTATCGGTGTGTTGATTTTATCGGTCTATCTCTTATTTTGTTAAAAATCAGTTATCGACCGATAGTTTGGTTCGACCGGTGCTTTGTCGAAAACCTCTGTTCGACCGGAATATTGTCATTATCGGTCTTTCATTCGACTGGTGCTTTGTCATTATCGGTCTTTCATTCGACCGGTGCTTTGTCATTATCGGTCGTTTGTTCGACCGGTACAGTCCTTTGTTCGACCGACACCTAGCTTCGACCGGTACTCTGCATTACCGGTCAATCCGTTTGACCGATATTAGTTCGACCGGAATATTGGTTTGACCGATACCTCCCTTTGACCGATACGTTGGTTTATCGGTCCTCTTGTTCGACCGGTACGTTGTGTATACCAGTCCTTTTGGTTCGACCGGTACTTTGTCTATACCGGTCCTTTGCTTGACCGGTACCCTGCTCGACCGGGTTTATTTAAAAAAAAAAAAACGAGTACAAAAGGGTCAAATTTTTTGTCTCACGATCATTTTGCAGTGCATTTCTTTTATCCCCCGTACTTCAAGGTTTAAGTAGTGTGTCATTTGTGACCCGAAACTTTCAAGTTTCACAATTTGTCACTTTTGGTCCCTGCACTTTCAAGTTTCATCTCTTGTCAAGTTCAGTCCCTGTATATCAAAAGGAATGCCTTCAAGCGAAGCTCTTTCAATCAGTACGAATGAGAATCCACCAGTACTTTTCAGAGGAGAGTACGAGCAATGGAAGGACATATTCTTGGACTTCATCGACAGAAATGACTTGGCTGACTATATCAGATTATCTCTGAGGGAAGGAAGAATGAAAACTCCGACAGATATTTGTTATTTTATGGGAGAAAATGGAAGAACGGAACACGAAGTGTACACACTACCATTTAAGGATTACATATATGAGCAAAGAAAGAGATTTGAAGCTGATAAATTATCTAAAGCTTTTATCGTGCAAGGAATTTCCGAGGAGATTTCAAAAGAGATTTCTGTCAGTTTAGACAGTAAAAAGGCTACAGAAAAACAGTTGTGGGAACGTCTTGAGAAGATAATGACAGGACCAAAGATGTCTTCAAGAGTAAAGTTTTTGGAAACTGAGAACTCCGAACTAAAAAGACGAATTTCTGATCTGGAAGTGAAATTTGTCCAAATCCAACAAGCAGCATCTGTTGAAAGTTCTGAGGAGCAGATTGAGCATCTGAAAGATACAAATGCTGAGCTTCAAAAGCAAATATCTGATTTAGAGCAAAAGCATGCTCAAGATAAATCCGAGTTTGAGAAATCGTTTGCAAAGAAGTTCTCAGATATTTCGAGAAAATGTGCTGATGAGAAGAAAGAAGTTGAGCTGAAATGCATAAAACTTTCTCAGCAAGTTTCTGATTTTCAGAAAGTAATCATTCTTGAAAGAGAGAAGTTTGCCAAAGAGAAGAAGACCATTGAACAAAAGAATGTTGGTGTCTTCAAAGAAATATCTGGCCAAAGAAACAATGCTGAGAAGGGATTTGAAGAAGAAAGAAGTTATTTGAGACTGAGATCAAAAAGCTTACTGCCAAGTTATCTGAACTATCTGAGAAAGCACTAGAAGAGCAGAAAACGAAGTCCGAGTTCACGAAGAAGATTGTACTTCTTGTTCAAGAAAGAGACAACTTCGCTTCAACGATTAAAGTGCTTGAAAAGTCTGTATCAAGTTCAAATCAGAAACCTGTCTCGTCACAAAGGTCAGCTAAATCTTTTGATCAGATTCGTAAGACTAACCTTTTCTATGATAGAAATATAGATGGTTCAGGTACACGTCCTAGAAGAAGGAGATACAAAGATGAGGAACTGGTCTGGAAGAAGAAACCAGTTGAAGATGAGCTGAAAGAAAGAGAATCATGTGTACATGCGTCTAATGCCAAGAAGAACAAAGCGAGTAAAGGTAAACCTGATCATATCTACTCGAGAGATCAATTACTCAGGTTGTCAGGTAAGAAATACCATTGTTCTTATTTTCGTACACATGACATATTCACAAAACCAGTGATCATTTCTGGTATGGTTCTTATTCTATATCCCCCACAAGAACTGCAACTAACATTCGAGGACCCAAATACCAGTGGGTACCAAAGCCGAAAACTGATTCTTTGTTGCAGGCACCTACTGTCAAGGGGGAGTAGAAGAACGATGGCTTCTAAGTAAATCAACTTAGAACCCGGACTTCAACGGAGTTCGACTTCTGAACACTTCAGTTCAGGACTCGTTCTTAAATGCTTAAAATACCTAAATCATTTTATCATGATTTGAGGGGGAGCTTAAAGGTAAATATCTTTTGATCTAGATCTCTGATTTTTTGAAAGAAGAACAACTTTCGAACATGAAAAACGTTTTCTTAAATGTTCAAACCACTTATCTATTCTCAAAAGATTTCATGAATTTAGAAGTGTGATTTTAAATGTTTTTCAAATTTTGAGCATTAATGTTTAACTGACTGTGTGTTTCTAAAGATCAATACTTGCGTACTATCTTATTCTTATACTATAACGTATTCACACACAGAGGTTCAATACTTCATTTGTATTTGTTATTACCATGTCTCATAGCAAAACAATTTTTCGATGGTAATACCCCCGTTTGATATTCATTGTTGTTGAGCATCTATCATTATTCGAAATTTGTGCTTTCATTGCTAAATTGTTTATATTTGTTCATATAAACATAATATCCAATTCTTTGATACCCTAACCAGTTTAGTTGATCTGATTGATACATTGTCAGTTTGTCAAAGATCAATTGCTCAAATCTCCTGAGCATACTTTTTGACAGTGTTATCTTATTTGAGCTTAAATGTTCAAGTTAAACTGTTGAGCAACTATTCTTTTTAGGAATTACATGGGATTTGTGTGAGAACTTAAATAGTACTTCCATGGATCCACGTAAACCAGTGTTTCCTACCCCGGAAGTTATCCTTGAGTGATTGAGGGGTGAGGGGTCTTAAATCAAAGAGTGGGGGAGATAACTCATCCGGTTGAGTTTTTCTCATTGTGGAGCGGTAAAATGGAAAATGAGAGTTTCGTTAGAAGTGAGCATAATGATAAAAAGAAAGGGAGTGTGAGAACAGAGTTACAAGAATATCATAACTCTGCACCTACCACTTTCTTAGCCGGGCAGCCACATATTCTGATTGGTTCACATTCCTTGGTGACCATCATTGAAACAGGCAGTGAGCCCATGCCAACTCTTGCTATAACCCCACCAGCCACTCGTTTCTTTCTTAACAAAGAAATGTTTCATTTTCTTTGGGGACGCAGCATATATGCTATCTAGTCTTTCATCGGAAGATTTAGATATTGAAAAAGAAGAAAAGTTGCCCCACCTTCGCACCTCTTTCATGCACATTGAGTCCGTGTAATATATGTTGTTGTCTCAACAGTTTACACAATTTGAGCATGATCAAGCTAAGTAGCCTCAATCATTTCTACACTTGCACGAGCACACAAGGAATGAGTTTTCTTGTCATAACATTCATAGAAAATTCCTTTGTGGTTTTTCGATGATTGAATGGAAGCCCTGGGGGAGTGAAAATCACAAAAGCTCCTTTCCAATGTATATCCGTTGTACAAAGTGGCTCTGTGCTACTTACAGGCATACTAACTGTTTCATCTGTTGAATCAGGGTTACCTTGCTCATTATGTCTGAATTTGAAAAGATTCGGATATATACATTTCATGAATTGACGGATACTCAGATCACAAGTGGGAGAATGTCATATTATCATAAAGGGGAGATCAAAGAAAGTGCTGAAATTGAAGAAGTTTTGATGATCATGATGTTCACAATCATCAAAAAGGGGGAGAAATTTTTCAAAGTTCAATTTCAAAGTTTTAAAGAAAGAAAGTTATTTCTGAAGACAGTCTAGAGATCAAAGAGATGAATATTCTGTTTCATGTGGTATTGATTCTTTCCCTATCATATGGTGTTTGCTATCATATGGTGTTTGCTAAGTCATTTTCTCCTACGAGCTGATTGAAACAAGTTCTTGAGAAGAAAACAAATCTATTCAACTCGCGGTTCAAAGACAGATTCTTTGTTTTAAACTGAAGAAGCACCGTGGAATGTCAAGTAACTCTCACATTATCTTTCTTGTGTGCTGATCCGATGTGATTGAGTTTCTACGGTTAAAATTTGCGTGATAGTGTATTCAGTCGATGCTACTGTACATTGAATCTGGTTACAAAGTTGATACTATAAGGCCAATAGCTTTATTCAAGGGGGAGCGTGGAAAGACATGAAGTCAAGCAACACCAAAGTTCGTCAAAGAATCAAGAGGGAAAGAAGATCAAGGCCTGAAGTTTTTCAAGTTGTTAAATGCTTTATTCAACTTTAGGGGGAGATTGTTAGGACAGAAAGTCCTGTATGTTGAAAGTGGAATAAAGTATTTATAAGGGTTTATATTGTAATTAATTGAAAGTTTATTAGTCAGATGGGCCCAAGCCCATAAAGTCCAATTGCTTGTAAGCCTAAGTATATAAAGGCATTATTTGGTTCATAATTAGGTTGAACAGTTTAGAAAGGTCAGAGGTTTCAAGGGAGTCTCATTATTTGAAAAACAACTAGTTTATAGGTTTACTCTCTCTGATCAGAGATCCTTTGTGTAAACCTGTAACCCTTTGATTTCATATCAATCATATGACTAGTTGATGTGACTCATATTCTGTTCATCTTTGACCTGTAACCCTTTGATTTCATATCAATCATATGACTAGTTGCTGTGACTCATATTATGTTCATCTTTGATATTACTTGCTGCTGATTGCACTGTACTGGGATCTACAAAGTGTTTGGTTCTCTAGTTGTTCCAAGATTACAAGAGCCAAAACCCTATTTATACCCAATAACTCTAACAAAGACTTAACTACAAAGTAAACTAAACACCTTTGACAAATACATTGACTTTGACAATATTGACTTTACAACTTTGACTTTTCTCATTAAATCTTGGATACAATATTTAGACTTAACAATCTACCCCTTTGTATTCAAGATTTAATAAAAATTTGACACTAGTCTTCAGCACTTGATTCTTCAGCTTTTGTCTCTGACAACTTTGAACTTTGAAGCTTTAACAGTCTTCAGTCTTTCATCCTTTGAAGAATCTTGAAAAGTCTTTTTCACTTTGAAGCTTTAAAAGTCAACATGTCTTTGAACACGAAACATAATTCTTGAAAACTTCTTTGAAAACATTTGAAACTTCTTTCAACTTTGAAACAACTTTTGAGGAATCTCTGATAAATTGTATCTTCATCTCTTGTGATCTCTGTACCGTCTTTGGAAAAACAAACTTTCACGAATATCTTGATTTATCTTTGAAACATCTTCAGAACTTTCTCAAATCATCTTTATTCGGAAAATAAATCATCACAAATCTTGAACAAATTGAACTATCTGAATTTCTTCACAAGTCTTTTTCACTTTGAAATATCTTCATGGCATTGAAATTGAATCTTTGTAAATTTCTCCCCCTTTTTGATGATTGTGAGCATCATGATCATCAAAACATCTTCAATTTCAACACAATCGAGCACCCACTTTGTATTCAACTAATAATCTCCCCTTTCTATGATAAATTGACAGTCTCCGCCATTTGATCTCAATAACTGAATCATGAACTGTATATACCCGAATCTTTTCAAATTCTGATATAATGAACTTGGTAACCCTGATTCAACAAATGAAACAGTTAGGAATGCCTGTCAGTAACATAAAGTTACTGTGTACAACGAATGTACAATTTAAGGGGCTGGTTTGATGATGACTCCCCAGGACTTCCATTCAATCATTGAAAAACACAAGGTTTATCTATGAATGTTCTGACACAAAAACAAATATTCTGTGTGCTCGTGCTTGTGTATGAAAGAATTTTAGCACAATGATTGTGTTTCATAAGGCTCAAATTGTGTAAACTGTTGAGACAACAACAGATATTACACGAACTCAATGTGCATGAAAGAGGTGCGAAGGTGGGGCAACTTTCCTTCTTTTTCAATATCTAAATCTTCCGAGTGAAGATAAGATAGCAGATGTGTTGCGTCCCCAATGAAGATGAAACATTTCTTTTTCGGGAAATAAATGAGTGGTTGGTGGGGTACTTACAAGAGTTGGCATGGGCTCACTGCCTGTTTCAATGATAGTCACCAAAGAATGTGAACCAATCAGTAGATGTGGCTGCCCGGCTAAGAAAGTGGTTGGTGCAGAGTTCTGATATTCTTTTAACTCGGTTCTCACACCCTCTTTCTTTTTAACATTAAAGCTCACTTCTAACCAAACTCTCATTTCCATTTTACCGCTTAGCACAATGAGAATAACTCAGTCGGATGAGTTATCTCCCCTACTCTTTGATTTTGACCCCTCACCCCTCAATCACTCAAGGATAACTTCCTGGGTAGGAAACACTGGTTTACGTGAATCCATGGAAGTTCTGTTTAAGCTCACACACGAATCCCATGTAAGTCCTAAAAAGCATGGTTGCTCAACAATTTAACTGAACAGTTAAGCACAAAGTGTATGATATCATTGTCAAAATGAATGCTCATGAAATTTGAGCAATTGAACTTTGAAGATTTCTCAAAACAATGATATTGAATGAATGAAATGAAATCAAGAGAATTGTTTTGAGAATCTGACAATGTATCAAGCAGATCAAATGAAATGATTAGGGTATCAAAGAACTGGATATTTTGGTTATATGAACGAATATAAACAATTTATCAACGAAAGCACAAATATGAAAAAGAAGAATGATGCTCAACAACTTTGAAAGCAAACGAGGGTATTACCATCAAAAAATATGTTCGTTATGAGACATGGTAATAACAAATCAAATGAAATACTGAACCGATGTGTGTGAATACTTTATAGTATATGGAAAAGACAATACACGAGTATTGATCTTTGGAAACACACAGTCAGTTAAACGTTAAGCTCAAAATTTGAAAAACATTTAAAAGCTCACTTCTGAATTCATGAAATCTTTTGAGAATAGAGAAGTGGTTTGAACATTTAAGAAACTGTTTTTCATGTTTGAAAGTTGTTCTTCTTTCAAACAATCAGAGATCTAGGATCAGAAGATATTTACCTTTAAGCTCCCCCTCAAATCATGATAGAATGATTTAGATCTTTTAAGCTCCCCCTTGATATTAGCAAAATATCCTTCTCTGATAATTAAAAAACGGGTCCTGATCTGTTATTTGATCAGAAGCCATCACCTTTACTTCCCCTATAAATTATGCAACAGTAGATTTATCAATGAAAGCAAGATAGAGATCCACAATTCCTTCTGGAATGTAGTCCGTCATATCAGTAAGATTTATCAGTGAAAAAGTACAGGATAGAGATCTACAATTCCTTCGGGAATGTAGTCCGTCATATCTCTCTAATGCAAATTTCAGAAAAGAAAGTACTCCCCCTTGATGGTTGATTTCCTCATTTGAGTATTGGAGTAAAATCCTCATATCATGACAGGAGTAAAGGTCTTTAATCATTGAGGTACGGGTCCTAAGCTGATGTGCTTAGAAGCCATAATCTTGACATTGAGGTGCGGGTCTTGAACTGTGTTATTCAAGAGCCATTATCTTGACATTGAAGTCCGGGTTTTGAACTGCTGTGTTCAAAAACCATGATTCTCTTACTCCCCCTTGACTTGAGGTGCCTGCAACATAGAATCAGTTTTCTTCTTTGGTGCCCACTAGTATTTGGGTCCATAAATGTTAGTTGCAGTTCGTGTGGGGGTAATCGAGTAAGAACCATACCAGAAATGATCAATCGTCTTGTGAATATGATCATGTGTACAACAGTAAGAACAATAATATTTCTTACCTGAAAACCTGAGTAATTGATCTCTTGAGTAGATATGATCAAGTTTACCTTTATGCGCTTTGTTCTTCTTGGCTTTGTGTGTATGTACACATGATGTCTTTCCTATCATCTCATCTGTCATTTCTTCTTTAACTGGTTTCTTCTTCCAGACCAGTTCCTCTGCCTTGTAACTTCTTCTTTTCATATATGTACCTGGACCATCTAAATTTCTATCATAGAAAATGTTAGAACTACGAATCTGATCAAAATATTTAACTGACCTCTTGGAAGAAACAGTTTTCTGATTTGAACTTGAAGTTGTCTTTTCAAGTTCTTTAATCTTTGACGCAAGACTGTCTCTTTCTTTGACAAGTAGATCAATCTTTTCCTTGAATTCAGACTTCGTTTTCTGCTCTTTCAGTGCATTAACAGATAGTTCAGATAGCTTGGCAGTCAGCTTTTTGATCTCATTCTCAAATATGCATCGTTCTTCTTCAAATCCTTTCTCTGAATCATTTCTCTGGCCGGATAGTTCCTTGAAGAATCCCACATTCTTCTGTTCAATGGCCTTCTTTTCTTTAACAAACTTCTCTTTTTCCAATATAAGTACTTTCTCAAAATCAGAAACTTGTTGAGAAAGCTTTATGCATTTAAGCTCAACTGCTTTCTTCTCTTCAAAACACATTCTTGAGAAATCTGAGAACTTCTTTGAAAAACCTTTCTTTTCACTCTCAAAATTAGCTTTATCTTCAGCAAGATTTTGCTCCAAATCAGATATATGCTTTCTAAGCTCAGCATTCTCGGAATCCAATCTCATTATCTTCTCATTATTCAGTCCATAAGATATTTTCAGAAGGTCTTCATTGATTGTCTTTAAAGCACTAATTTCTTCTTTCAGTATAATGAGTTCAGCATAATACTCTTTTGACTTATTCAAGTGAAAGTCAACAGCATGACCCAGATTTACTTTCTCTAATTCAAGCTTTCTATTCTTCTCTTCAAGCTCAACAAAATATCCCATATTGAATGAGTAATCAGCTTGATATGAAAGATCGTTTCCAAACTGTAAATCAGAAAATCAAAAAAATCAGATCAAATTGAAATTTTGCACAAAATTTAAAATTTGAACTCTTGGTGGCGCAAGACTGAGTTTTGCGTGAACAGTGGATGATGCAACACAAACTTATCGTGATCAGAGTATGGCACAAAGTAAATTTTGCGAGAGATTCTAGTGATGCAAGATTAGCATGTAAGTGGCGCAAACCTGCACAAACTTAAAAGACCACCAAACTTTGAAATTAAACTTTGATTTCAAATTGAAATTTACAACCTAAGATTAGCATCACAAATCACCGCCCCACTTACTTCCATCAACCAATCACAAATAATCTCTCAAAGGAACTTTGCGTGAGAAGTCTAAAACGCTAACCTTAGTTTGCGTGAGTAACTATTGACGCAAAATGATTATGGCAAAGACGCAAACCTCAAGACCACCGTCCCATGATGAACTTGCAAACCAATCACAAGTTTAACTTTGGTTTAACTTGATAAAAACCACCATCGCCCCACTAAGATTTCTCACCCAATCACAATTAAGTTCACATCACCATCACCATCACTATCAATTCTAATATGAAATCAATCCTCATAAGGTCACCGTCCCATGATGAAGTTGCAATCAATAAAAAAATGATTTCCATTTGAATGAAGTGGTTTGCGTGAGACATTATTTGCGCAAATGTATGGTTTGCGTGAGTGCTTGAAAGCGCAAACCATCATCCACTATCAAACTCATCATTCACGGTTTCAAAATGAAACTTAGTTTTGCATCCACTGAAATATAAAATGATTTCCAATTATCAACACAAATCACATCCCATTATAGGTCTCAACCAATCACAATTGATTTTAACAATCCATCGATTCCACATGAATTTTAACAATTATGAATTGTTGGTGTTAAACTTCGATTGAATTGAATATGAAGTCTGTCGCAAAGTTTTTATGAACTGGAGCAAATCCAGTTTCCTCAAATCCAGAATTGAAATCCACTTCAAACCTGCAAATTGAAACTTAAAATCTTATCAATATCATCAAAAATCAATACTAAACACATGTCTGCTATCAATTTCAGATTAAACACAACAAAACATAAAATTTTGATTCAACCAGTGTTCTAACAAATTTTTTTTCAAGAAACCAAAATTTCAGAAATCGACATCGATTTAGATTGAATTTCGAGATGTAATTAATACAAGAAACAATCCATAACACAAATCTAATCCAATAGTTCCATTTTCTTGCATCAAAATCGATTTTAAAATTTTTTTTTTCCGGATGAACAGTAACTCTCGTGTTCTTGAAAATTTTCAGAAAATCAAACTTTTTCGATCTAAAAATCCAGATTTCAATCCATCTTTTTGTGCAAATCTTTTCTGAAAAACGTTTGGTATAGCTCTGATACCAATTGTGAATCCCTTATTATCAAGCAATTCTCAAACAAACAATGATTTAGCAATGAAATCTAGAGAGAGAGAGAGAGAGAGAGAGAGTAGAGATAGAAAGTAGATCTTGAATCTCTAATGTTGAATGTATTACAATGAAAGTGCTTGGTTCTCTAGTTGTTCCAAGATTACAAGAGCCAAAACCCTATTTATACCCACTAACTCTAACAAAGACTTAACTACAAAGTAAACTAAACACCTTCGACAAATACATTGACTTTGACAATATTGACTTTACAACTTTGACTTTTCTCATTAAATCTTGGATACAATATTTAGACTTAACAATATCTGTTCTTTCAGTTCAGTAATTTTCTTTTGAAGCTCATCATTATCTCTTTCCAAATCCTTTCTTTTTCTTTCAATCTTCTTCATTTCCTCTTGACTTCTTGAATTTCCTTTCTTTTGGGTTGCTTTTTCTTTCAACATGTTTATCTCAACCTCAAGACTAAACACTTTATCTCTTAATTGGTTTCATTCAGAAAAGATTTGTGAATTTATCTTTTTCAGCCCATCGCATGTCTCTCCAGCAATGTTTGCTCTCCTTCTATGATCATCAAACTCTTTTTGTATCAACTCTTTCTTGGACCATGTAGAATTTCCATTACTTGCTTTCAAAAATTTGGATTCCTCTTCAGATTTCTTTAGCTTAGTTTGAATATTAGAAATCTATTTCTCTTTTGACTCAATGATCCCTGCAAAATTAATGCAATCTGAGCAAATAAAATCTTTCTTTAAAACTTTAGAGTTTTCTTTCAAATTATTAATGTGATCAAGAAGAGATGAATTCTGAATCTGTTTTTTCTCTCTTGGTCAAAACAATATTTCTCTTCTCGTCAATGTATGGCATCTTGTAATCTATTTAAAAGAATATGAGCTAGAACAGATCGTTAGTTCGACAAAAAGAATTAATAGAAGCAAGACTTAAAATTTTTCAGAAAACAGATTCCCAAAAATTTCCAAGTATAAAATTCTTACACAAGAGATTATAAAGCAATTCGCATGAAAACAAACATTAGAATTCATACAATTAAAATAAAATTCGCACACCATCCTCAATTCACATACAAGAGATAAGCGAAATCAACACAATTCATATGTACCTATATGCGAAATCTAGGAATTCGTATATAGCTTTCTGCAAATTCTTCACAATTCATATACGACTCCAAGTGAATTCTTACCTTTGAAATTTTTTGAACAACAAAGCTTTTCGCATGAGCTTTTCGTATCAAAGGGAGATGCAAATTCTTCACTCAAGAATTTTTTTTCAAGCTCTAAACTTTTCGTATCGATACGAAATCTGTACTTAGAAATTTTTTCAAAACATCATGCGAAATGCTCAAGAATTCGTACGAGGTATATATGCGAATTCTTCACAATTCGTATCCTACTATATGTGAGTTCTTTACTTTTCGCACGCAAGCATGTATGAATTATGTCCTTAGAAATATTCAGTTCAAACTTTTCGTATAAGGGACATATGCGAATTCCAACTTTTCGTACTAGAGCATATGCGAATTCTGCACTTAAACAATTTTCAAGAAAGATTATGCTAATTCTAATGCATGCGAGTTCTTGATACGAAAAGAATGGATCTTGCGAGTTCTTCGAGTTTCGGTTCTAAAACTTAAAAATTTGTCCAAAATCCAATCAAATCCTCGAATTGGAAGTTGTAAACTCACAGAAACAATCACGATTAGTGTTAAAACAGAATATGATCAATGAATTACACTAAAAAAACTCAAACATCAAACTTCATGATAGAACAATACGCATACTCACTGAACCAAAAACTTACCAAAATCAAAATTAAGTGATCTAAATCGGTTTATTAGTGAAAATCAATCAAACAAATTCATTTCAATGCATAAAACAAACACTTTTCAACCAAAAATTTAATCAAAAACACTTTTGAAATCAAAACTCACTCAAAAAATCAAGAACTCAGTTTACGACTCCATTTTCTATCTATTTGTCGAATCTAGCTCTGATACCAAATATTGTTCCAGTTTCTAGCTATTAATCAATACACGAATTATCAAGAACACTTTGTTTTATTGATCACACAACCTAAAACAAGTCATATCCCTATTTTGTGCATTTTACAATTAGCTCTGAGTGTGTGTGTTCTTACAGTGTAATCTCTCCAAAATGCGAGTGTGTTCTTATGACTAAAACAACACTATGCTATTTATATGGTCAACATGACCTTAGCACTTGGTCAAATCTTTACACTATTAACAATATACACCTACACACTTTACAATAATTACATTACAGACCCTCCTTTTAATTTTGAATACAATTTAACTCTACCAACACTTGATAAGACTTGCACTAACCGTTCACAAAAATCAGAAAATTTTCAAAATCCTGAAAAAATAGCCAAAATTTGACAAAGTATAGAATTCGCAAAACACTATTCACTGTACGTGTCTCAAACCACTAAAATCCCACAGTTTGCAGACTGAAGGTTAAGGATTCCAAACTTCTCGCAGAAAGGCCCTTGCGGATTCTTCACTTCTCACAAGCAGAGGTGTGGGAGTTTTTTACTTCTTGCAAGTAGAGGCATGCGAGTTCTAGGTTATCGCAGGCTAAAGCTTGCGAGTTCTTGACTTAGAATATTTTCAACAAATTAGAAACGGACTTCTCGTACACTTACGAGTTCAATACTTAGAAAAAAACATCGACAGAATCAACTTGTCGCAAGGTATTTGTCGTACGATTTCTTGAAATTTTCGCAGACCGAAAGAATGAAAAGTAAGATGTCGCAAGGCGATGTTTGCGAGTTATGTACTTGTCGCAGATTGCACTTTACGAGTTCTAGACTATTCGCAGATAGTACTCTGCGAGTTCTTTACTTGACACAAAAAGAGCTCTGCGAGTTCTTGCCTTAGACAAATTCTCACCAACAACAAGTTTGCTTGCGAGTTCTTCAGGAAGTCGTAAATAGTTGCCTGCGAGTTCTTCGATTATGAATCTTGCGAGTTGAATAGATGTTAAACTAAAATTGTATTCAAGATTAAATAGAGGGTCAAAGTTGTAATAGTTTGATAGTGTGAGGTTTTGTGTTGTAAAGTCAACTTAGTTTGACTTAGTATAAATAGTTAGTCTCTTTGTTAGATTTGTAACAACGAATACAGGATTGGTAAGATTCACACACCTTAGAACACACACACATAAACGTAAGACTTGTGGCACATAGTTAGATCTGTGACTTCGATGTAATTGGTGTGATTGTTCAATACAAAAAGTGTTCTTAGTCTGTGTTATTGATTGTATGCTAGTATTTGGGATCACATTTGGTATCAGAGCTTAGGATTCAACACTTTTTGAAAAACGAGTTCGTATTCTGTTTCTTGGGTTCTTGATGTGATTTTTGTGATAAAAATGTGTTTTTGGTAAATGTTTTGGTAGATTTGTGGTCGAAAAATGTTTTAAATCATTTGTGTGCAATTGAATTTGACAGAAAAACAATTCTTGATAGTCGGTTTGTGATTTTTCATAAATTTTGTTCAAACGAATGTTGGTTACTGTGTGATCATGAATTTGGATGTTTGAGTGTGTTTTAGAGTTTGATTTTGAATTGGATTGATCATTGTACTAACCTGATTGATTATGTGAAGTTACAACATCTGAGTCGAAGAATTCGATAGATTTTTGGACTAGATTTCATATTTTCGAACTGTGAACTCAAGAACTCCCAAGATTTGTTCTTCTCGTGTGAAGAACTCGCATGACTTTCATTTCCTAGAAAGAATTCGCTTAAAAGTTCATCTAAAATCTTTAAGTAAAGAATTCGTATCACAGTAATATACGAAATGTCGTGGAATTCGCATAAAATTTTCTTGAAAATATGTAAGTGTTGGAATTCGTATATCTCGTTATCCGAAAAGCAAGGATTCGCATAAGTGTGTTAAGCGAAAAGTTGATTTGTGAAATATCAAGGCAAGAATTCGCAGGGGACATTATACGAATTGCACAAAATTCGCATACCTGAGTAATGCGAATTGTGTAGAATTCGCTTAGTAGAGTGGTGCGAATTGTTAAGTTTTCGCATAGTGTTCATACGAATTTTCATAGATTTCGCATAGTTTTTCAAAGATTATTTCTAAGTTCAGAATTCGTACGAGATACGAAAAGTTGGTGATTTCTCGAAAAATTGTTCAAGTAAAGAACTTGTATCCTCGTGTTATACGAATTCTGTTTGTGAAAAGTTTTTTGTGCGAAAAGTTTTACTTTCAAATTTTTCTAAGGTTGGAATTCGCATAATAGAGATGTGTGAATTGTGAAAGGATTCACATAAGGCTTTTTACGAATTGTTTGTTTCTGATTCTCTCTTGTCTGCGAATTCTATACTTGTGTGAATTGTGAAACTTGCTTATACGAATTTCAAGTCTTGTACGAATTGTAATACAATTTTCATGCGAATTGCTACTTGTTCTTAGTGTATGCGAATTCTAGACTTATGGTTTTTAGAAATTTCAGTTTCTGAATTTTTTTTCAAGTCTTGCTCAAATTGTTGAATTAAAAGATCATTACTAGCTTATTTCTTTGTGTGCAAATATTCTCATCATGTCTAAAGAATTACTTTCCATGGGTTCCCAATCAAAACCTCCGGTGCTGTCTATCGGAGAGTACTCACAGTGGAAGAGGAGGATGATTCAGTTCTTGAATCATAAGAACCGAGACTATATGAAATCCATCACTGACGGACCAGTTCAACCAGTTGTCACTGTACTAGGCCAAGCTGCTACAAACACTTCTCCCGAAATTCCCGTTAGATATGTGCCAAATCCATATCAGTACTACAGCGAGAGGGAGAAGAAACTTCACATGATAGATGAAGAGGCTCTTATCTATCTCACTATGGCCATTCCAAACGATATCCACAACAGAGTAGATTGTCGAGAATCAGCAAAGGCTATGTGGGATGAGCTAGAAAGGCAGTTTCAAGGTATAGAGAAATTAAATCAGGCAAAGTTGATGTTGGTCCCGGAGGTGCTTAACAAGTTTATAGAAGGGGGGGGGGGGTTGAATACAAACACAGAAATTAAAGTTTAATAAATTGTTTATTGATAAATCAAACACAATTTACAAGTTTGTTGCGGAATAAGATTAAGACAGACTCAATCTAAACAAACTTAAGAAACACTAAGATAGTTGCACAAGAATTTCAGAGAATGGGGGATTAAGGAATATAGAAAACAAAGGACCAAGGGAGCTAGTTGATGGTCGTTTGGAAGGGGTAGCGGCAGGGATAGCAGAAGAAGGAACCTCCTGCGTGGCCGCTGAAGACGAAGAAGTGAGGAGAGAGAGACGGGAGCGAAGTTGAGAGATACTTACCTCGTTGGGGAGCGTCTTGACCTCCAGTGAGCGCTGACCCACTTTGGGAAAAGTTGCATCAGAATTAGTGGGGTAAGTAGCAGGGTAGAGGAACTTCAGGTACGCACAGATGAAGCGTACATAGGGGATCTTGGGATCCCTCTCGGTCTTCTCTATCTTTGACCTTAGATCGTCAAAGATAGCTGTTGCGTAGTCGAAATTTCTTCCGGCGATCACTGAGTAAGCCATTTGGACCTGAATCTTGCTGGCCTGTTCCAGTGACCCACTCTTCCCACTCATACACTGAATGAAGTGAGTGAAGATGTAGTTAAGCTGAGAAGGCATGAGCGCCTTCTTCACAAGAGTCAGCTTCTTGTTGGTAATTATCGTCCTCGGCTTTGGTTCCCAAGAGTATTCCATAGCATCCAGGAATTGGATGAGTTCAGCATCAGTGGGCAAGGCATCGAATCCATTCTTGGGTTTGTCAGGAAATCGCAGAGCTTTCCTTAGCCCTAAGGCAGTCATCATCCCTGGTCCAAGTTCAGTGCTAAAGGAAATAGCAGGAACCAGTTCACCCTTTTTGTTGGTGATAGAGGTCTCTTCAGCAGTAAACCATAATTGTTGGAGAAGAGATTTTAAAGGTGTGGGATCCACAGTGATAGCATAGGCAATGCAGGATTGCTTTAGAAACTTTTGCGGCTTCCACCAGATGTGGGTATTTGACACCATCAAAATCAAGGCGAGCAAGATGATTGTTTTTCGGAAGCTCAGAGTCAGTGATGGCGAACTTGACGTTCTTAGAGGCGACAAGTGCAGATTGAACCATTCTGAATATGAACAGATAGAAGAATAGAAGAAAGGTTTTAGTCTAAAAATAAAGAAGGTTTTCCCAGTTTCTATTTTGGGAAAGAAACATAGAAAAATCAACATATTTGAAGATTAAAAAGGTGTTCTTAATATAAGATATAAGAACAAGAAGAAAAACCAAAGATTTTGAATGAAGATAATCAAAAGAAAATGGTTTTGAATGAATAAAATAAAAAAGAAAGATGATTTTATGAAAAAAAATCTTATAAACCCATAATGGCAGTCCATAAATGGAGTATTATGTAAAAAGATTTAGAACAAGAATAAGAAGAAGATCAAGAATAACCTGTTGATCTTTGAAGGAGACGATGCAAATGCTTGAGAGTGCTAGAATGCTTTTGAGAGAGTTTTCTTGCTTTGAAAGTATTTCCAGAAAGCGTATAACGATAAGAATGGAAAAACATTCTTTTTATACGTGTGAGAGAAGGAGAGAGAGTGTGAGAGGCGGGAAAACAAATGTTCATCATGACATGGACACGTCCCACAAAGTTGATTGAATGGAAGGGCAAGGGACGAACGTGTCAGAAAAAAGGCATGTCGTGGATTGTCGGTTCAAATGACGTCATAGAAGAGAGAAAAACTGTTCATTTGTCCGTTTGAAATTATCCCTGAAAAAAAGTCAGCGATAGATTTTTCTTTTTGAAAGTATCCCTGATGGTAAAGTTAGGGATGAATTTTCTTTTAAGAAGGATCACTGACTAGAAATATCAGTGATAAATTTATTTTTCAAAAAGCTTTTAATCATTTGAAGAAAGTTCAGTGATTAAAGTTTATATTTTGAAAAACATCTTAACTGAATGAAGATTCGGTTGTAGGGATGGAAAGAACATACCTGAGAGTCAGAATGTTTATCAAAGAATGATAAAAGGAGAACTTATGATTACTGACTTAATGCATGAATGCTGAAGAATTATTCTTCGAGATTCAACATTCCAAGCTCACTGATGAGAAAGTTGAACCTTGTCTCATCAAGAGGTTTGGTGAATAAATCAGCAAGCTGAAAGTCAGTAGGGATGAAATGAAGTTCAATATCACCGTTCATCACATGATCTCTGATAAAATGATATCTGATCTCTATGTGTTTTGTCTTTGAATGTAGCACTGGATTATTTGCTATAGCGATAGCACTAGTGCTGTCGCAATAGATTGGAATCTTTGATAGCTGAAGGTCATAGTCTAATAGTTGATTTCTCATCCATAAGATCTGAGAACAACAACTTCCAGCTGCTACGTATTCAGCTTCAGCTGTTGAAGTGGACACTGAATTTTTCTTTTTGCTTGTCCAACTTACCAGCTTTCCTCCTAGGAGTTGACATCCACCAGTGGTGCTCTTTCTATCTAGTTTACAACCTGCAAAATCACTATCAGAATAACCAGTTAGATCGAACCCTGAGTCTTTGGGATACCAAAGACCGAGATTAGGAGTTCCTTTCAGATATCTGAAAATTCGCTTAACACCGATCAGATGGGATTCCTTGGGTTCAGATTGATAGCGTGCACATAAATAAGTAGAGTACATGATGTCAGGTCGGATCGCTGTAAGATACAGCAAGGAGCCTATCATTCCTCTATAGGCAGTGACATTAATAGGTTTTCCAGATGGATCTTTGTTAAGTGTCAGGGGAGGTGCCATAGGAGTTTTCATCGCTGAAGTTTGTGTAAGATCAAACTTCTTCAGCATATCTTTAACATACTTACCTTGGCTGATAAAATTAACTTTGTCAGATTGTTTAATCTGAAGACCAAGAAAATATGTCAGCTCACCCATCATACTCATTTTGTATTCTTTCTTCATTCTTTTAGCGAAGCGAGTACACAGAGATGGGTTAGTAGAACCAAATATGATGTCATCGACATATATTTGTACAAGAATAATATGACCTTTTATCTTTCTGAAAAACAATGTATTATCAATTTTGCCACGTTCAAATTTTTCAGAGATAAGAAAAGATGAGAGTGTGTCATACCAAGCACGAGGGGCTTGTTTTAGAACATAGAGAGCCTTATCCAATTTTATAAACATAATTTGGATACTTAGGGTCATAGAACCCTGGTGGTTGTTCTACATAGACTTCTTCATTCAGCTTTCCATTTAGAAACGCTGATTTTACATCCATTTGATAAACGATGAAGTCTTTATAGACTACATAGGCTAAGAATAGTCGAATTTCTTCGAGCCTAGCCACAGGGGCAAAGGTTTCATCATAGTCTATGCTTTCCTCTGTCTGTATCCCTGAGCAACAAGTCGCGCCTTGTTGCGGGTTACGGTTCCATGTTCATCTAACTTGTTTCTAAACACCCATTTGGTGCCTATAACAGTTTTATCAGATGGTCTAGGAACGAGATTCCAAACTTTGTTACGAGTAAACTCAGTCAGCTCTTCTTGCATAGCGCTGACCCAATTTGGATCTCTGAGGGCATTATCAGTCTTCTTTGGTTCTATTAAAGAGAGAAAGTTGACAAAGAGACAGATATTACCTGAGCTTCGTCGTGTTTGAATACCTGCATCTGGATCACCAAGAATTTTATCTATTGGGTGATCTCTGGTCCATCTCTGAGCAGGAGCATGATCGCTTAAATCAGAGGTTGGATCAACAATTAGGATGTTTACTGATGAGGACGTTTGAGGTTCATCAGCGATTAACTGTTGAGTATTGAACAGACTATTGTTATCAGAGAGATTTTCAGACGAAGGTAGATCTGATGGTAGCAGTGTGTTAAGAGGTTCAGCTGAAACCCATGAGTTGGATTCAGCGTTAGGATGTATGACGTTTGGATCATCATCAGCAGTAGGTGGTTCTGTGTGCTGATGGTTTGAAAAAAAAGGTTCAGTTTCTTTGTAGTGAGAGAACATCCAAGCATTTAACTCTTCATTGTCAGCGATTGGTTTGGAGTTCGCTGAGCGAGTTTCATCAAAAGTGACATGAATTGTTTCTTCCACAGATTGTCTTCGCTTGTTGAAAACTCTGTAGGCTTTGTAGATGGAGGAATATCCTAGAAATATTCCATCATCAGCTTTTGGGTCGAACTTTCCAAGCTGATCTTTGTTGTTTAAGATAAAGCACTGACAACCAAAGATATGAAGAAAACTGATAGATGGTTTTCTTCGATGAAAGAGTTCATAAGCTGTCTTTCCAAATCTTTTTACTATCAGCGATCTGTTTTGAGTAAAACATGCAGTGTTTACAGCTTCCGCCCAAAATTGAGTAGGGAGGTGAGAATCGCTGAGCATTGATCTAGCAACTTCAATGATCGTTCTGTTTCTTCTTTCAGCGACTTCGTTTTGATGAGGTGTTCTTACTGAGGAGAAATTATGAGAAATTCCCTTGTTCTCAAAGAAATTGTTCAGAGAACTATTTTTAAATTCAGTTCCATGATCACTTCTTATAGAGCGAACAGTAAGATTATTCAGCACTTCCATCTTTTTAACAAAAGATATTAGTTCTTCTGGAGTATCACTCTTGCAGCGAAGAAAGATAACCCAGGTATAGCGAGAGTATTCATCTACAATGACAAGTGTATATTTCTTTCCAGCTATTGATTGGATGTTGACAGGGCCAAACAGATCCATATGCAAGAGCTGAAGAGGACTTGTCACTGAGGAGACTTGTTTTGACTTGAAACTAACTTTTGTTTGTTTTCCTTTTTCACATGCTGAGCAGAGAGATTCTTTAGCATATGAGTGCTGAGGAAGACCAGAAACCAGTTCCTTAGAAGAGAGAGAATTCAGGGTTTTGAAATTTAGATGAGAGAGCCTTTTGTGCCATAGCCAGTTGACATCAGAAGAGGCTTTAGAGAGAAAACATAAGTTTTCAGTGGTAGTAGAGTCCATATCTATTACATAGACATTTTCTCTGCGATAACCACTGAGAGCAAGTTTTCCTTTCTCATTCACCACTGAACATGCTTTCTTAGAAAAGCGAACTTCGTAGTCTTTGTCACATAGCTGACTGATGCTCAGAAGGTTATGCTTCAGTCCATCTACATAAGCGACTCTTCTGAAGGTAGTTGTCCCATTGTTGAGAACACCAAACCCTCGGGTATATCCTTTTCCATTTCCACCAAAGGTCACAGAGGGACCTTTTTCTTCCTTGTATTCAGTGAGCAGGTCTTTTTGCCCAGTCATATGACGAGAACATCCACTATCGAGATACCAGATGCCCTTTGATCCCTGCACACATAAGGAAGATTAAGCGTTTTTTGGTACCCACTTTTCAATGGGTCCTTTAGTGTTAGTGGATATGGAAGATTCAGCAGTCTTCACAGCAGATGAAGATTCAGCTTCAGTGATAACCTTCACCTTGGTTAATTTCTTAACCTTAGTGGTATTCTTCACCTTGGTCGACTTTTCAGCTTTAGTGACCTTTTCAGCCTTGGAGGCATTCATCTTCACTTTAGCTGATTTATCAACTTTAGTGGCAGTTGGACATTTGCTTGCAATATGGTCAGTAAAACCACAGTGATAGCATTTTCTATATTTGAAAATGGTTTTAGGACCAGAAGTAGAAGGTTTTGCAAGTTTAAGATGAGCGGGGCCAGGTCCAAGAATGATTTTCTCATGAGATCTGGGAGGAATTTTCATTTCTTCAGATCTCGCGAGTTTAAGGTCAATCTTTAGCTTTAGAGGACAGAGATCGAAGATTTCTATCACAGAGCTAGAGGATTGATTCACTAAAGGTTTAGAAGGAACTTTCAGCTTTGTTTTCTTGGTAGCCTTCTGAGGACGAAGAATGGATTTTCCTTTATCCGCAGACTTAGAGCCTTTGGATTTTTCCTCAGGGATAGAATTTGAAGAAGAAGGATAAAACTGATTATAAGAAGTGTCAGAGATAGGAGTGACAAACATTCCAAATTTAAGCATGGAACTTTCTTCTTTAGGCTCATCCTGTGGTGTCCAAAAACCAAGACCAGTTCTATCACTTTCAGGAGTTTGAGCATTTATTATCTCAGAGATCTTTGTTGATGATTTGCACCATTTTTCAACATGAGCCTTTTCTGCTTTTAGAGCAGCGATGGCTTGTTCGCGTTCAATGCTGATGATTTTATTTATAATGACTTGATCTTTCAACTTTTCTTCTAAAAGAGTTAGTTCTCTGATCTTTTCATGAAATTTTTCTAGCTCTTGAGTTAAATGAACATTTTTGTTCTCAGCTTGAGTTTTATCGTTTAGAGCATTATAAAGATCAATCGTCAGCACATCAACGGCGCGACTTCTCTCAGCTTCAGGCAGAGAGGGATTAGTAGAGATAGATACCTGAGATGATATGTAGCTCATGGAAGGTTCAGATGCTTCTTCCACTTCTTCTTTAATCTCATCCATGAGGCAAAGATTAGCGACTTCTTCTTCATCAGAACTTGATTCTTCTGATTCAGCCCAGTCGTGTTCTTCAGCGATGAGACCTTTACCTTTTCGCTTGTAGCTTTTCATCTTTTGATATTTGTTCTTCAGCTTTAGGTATTTTTCATCACTGGATCTTCTTGAGGTAGAAGGCTTGAAGACCTTTTTAGATCTGCACTTACTAGCAAAGTGTCCAATCTTTTCACAGTTATAGCAAGTGGCAGTAGCCTTATCAACCGGGGTTGATTTTGGCTTATCAGTTAGAGAGAGAGGCTTATTTCTTCGGAAATTGATCTTTCTTGCAAATCTCTTAAAAGAGTTTGTCAAGAGTGCTAAGGACTCATCGAACTCTGAAAGATCAGGGTCTGATAGATCCTCAGGTTCAGAATCTAACTCAGTGATGGTGAGAGTAGATCACTGAGATAGAATTATCTCTGAAGAGACTAAAGCAACATGAGTGCTTTTGGAGTCTTTTACAAGATTCTTCTTCAAGAGATTCGATTGCTCATAATTGAGCAATATTCCATACAAAGTGCTTAGAGAAAGAGAATTTAAGTCTTTTGTCAGCTTAAGACATATTGAATAACTGTCCCAGGTTTCAGGAAGACATTCTAAGAATTTTGTTAGGACCTCAGAATTAGAATAGGTCCTACCAACGGTTCTTAGATCAATGATTAAGCAGTTAAACCGCTGATGAACGTCAGAGAGAGATTCATTCTTACCAGCGATGAAACTTTCATACTGTCTTACCAAGTTAATCTTTCGAGTCTCTTGGATTTCAGTGGTGCCTTCGTATAGAACACAAATGGTTTCCCACATTTCTTTAGAAGTTTTAAGATGCATGATGGAATGGAAAACTTTATCAGGCAGAGCCATTGAGATAATGGTCTTTGCTCTTGCATCTATGCCTACCTTCTTTTTGTCTTCATCTCTCTACTGTCTTATTTCCTTGACGACATAGCGTTCAGAGACAACTTCAGTGGTGGCAGCAGCTGGAACTGCAACTATAATTCTACCAGGTTCATAGGGTCCATTTTCTATATACTCAGGTATAGTAGGATCTGCACCTTCAAGAAATAGCATCATTCGATTTTTCCATAGAGAAAAATTATCTCTGCTAAATCGAGGAGGTTTAGAAAGTGAACCATTATCATAGTAGTTAGTGTTTGTGTTAAGTCCCATTTGAGAATAACAAAGAAGTGAATAAAGCAAGATCTTGTATATCAGATTAAACAGTCTGCTCTGATACCACTTGTTGGTCCCGGAGGTGCTTAACAAGTTTGTAGAAGGGGGGGGGGGTTGAATACAAACACATAAATTAAAGTTTAATAAATTGTTTATTGATAAATCAAACACAATTTACAAGTTTGTTGCGGAATAAGATTAAGACAGACTCAATCTAAACAAACTTAAGAAACACTAAGATGGTTGCACAAGAATTTCAAAGAATGGGGGATTAAGGAATATATAAAACAAAGGTTTCTATTTGGAGTTCAAGGATTGAGCACACCCTCAGATGGAGGGGTGATCTTCCTATTTATACCCTATGCATTAAATTCATGGCAGAGCACTTTACACGTGGCGTTCACTGATTGGCTTTGGAAGTCTGACTTTGGGAGACATGCTTTCGGCCGGATCATGAACAGTGTAGTTGACAGAGTTGTTGTACGAATTATGGCAGAGGCATGTCCGTTCTGACACATCGTACTGAGTTGTGCAAGGTAAGACATAAGGAAACTTGAGGTATAAGCTTTGTGATCATTTGATCGCTGAATATCTCTTTCTTCAGAGACATCAAGAGTTCAACGATCGCTGAAGCTTTCCTCATGTTCCTTCGCGTATAAGTAGAGTTGTCTTTGCTTCACTGATATCCGCATCAGGTCACTAGTAGACTTCTCTTTGTTCAGCAACTTCGTCTTCGATTCAGATATGAACATCTGTTGACGCGAGACTTGTCTTCAGGGATTACGTTACTATTTACATCAGAACTATTAGCGAAAACTGAACAAACTCAGTTTGATCACTGATAGTGAAACACTAATACATATTAAATGTTTATAAGAAAGACTATCAGCGATAACTGAACAGATTCAGTCTGATCGCTGATGGTGAAACACTAATACATATTAAACGTAATTTTCACTAAGTACAGAAAAGGGTCGTTATCAAATCACTGAGAGAGTTTGGCTCAACAGTTGAACCAAAGCATCAATGCTTATGAAGGATTTCATGCCAAGGAAGGGAAGCTCTGTTGGACACCTATACAAGGTTTAATGTGATATTAAACGACTTGAGGAGAAACGGGATGAACAAATCCGTGTCTGAGATCAACTACAAGTTCATCAAGAACTTGAATCCAGAGTGGAAGAGTTATGCCATAAACATACAGATGACCAAAAACATGGCCCTAGAGGACGTGAATGACATCTTCACTACACTTGCTCAGCATGAGGATGAAGTCAAGCTGTTAAATGAAGAAAAGAAAATTGTCAAGGACTCTCTAGCTCTTCTTGCTGAAAGATCAAAGGGTTAAAGTTCAAAGACCTTCTCTTCTTCAAAGTTAAAGTCTAAGAGATCCAAAGCCTTCCTCACAGATCTTAGTCAGTCGAGTTCTGAAGAATCCTCTAATGATACTGAAGTATATTCTGATGATGATATACAGAAGTTTGCTGAAAACCTGGCCCTCATCACCAAGCAATTTCAGAAAAGCTTTGGAAAGAAAAGGTTTTCAAAGACAAAGTACGAAGGGTACAGGAAGGACATATCAGAAAAGTACAAGCCGAGGTATGGGAAGAAGGAAGGAAAGAGAGAAGAGAAAAGAGATGAGAAAAGAGAAGAGAAGAAAGAAGAGAAAGCTGAACCCAAGTATGGCAGGTGTTACAATTGTGGTAAGCCTGTCCACTTTCTAAAGATTGCAAGTTCAAAAGGGTGAAGAACTCAGAGTATTATGCAAAGAAGTCTTTACTTGCAAAGAAGATAGAAGAAGGAAAAGAGCTAATGGCTGAGGAAGAGAATTGGTATTTTCAAAGCTCAGATGTAGAATCAACACACTTCACACAAGTGTGTTTGATGGCAAAGATTGATGATGAAGCTGAAACTTCTTCTGACGGATCTGATTGTGAATCTGAGGTAAGTATTATTTATAACTCTGAACTTATTGAATCTCTTATGGCTCAGATTCAAAATATGGAAAAAGAGTTTGAGAATTTAAAAGGCAAACTTAGCAACGAAAGACAATCAATGATGAGTTTTCGTGATGAAAACGCATTATTGAAGGGTGTCGTTGAGGATAAAGAATCAGAGAAAGATGCCTTGAAGAAAGAAAAAGAGGTTTTAAAATCTAAAAGTTTGGAGCTTGAAAGAAATCTTGTTAATTTGAATTTTGAAAAAGGAGAATTTAAAATTAAGTTTAAAGCTTGTTTTCAGGAGCGAAATGAGGCATATTGCAAAATCAAGCAGCTAGAGGATTTGAACTTAAAGAGAGGACAGACTGAGCAAACATTGAATTTATTAACGAATAAACTCCAAGATGTCCGTTTTTATAATGCTAAAACGGGTTTAGGTTTTGAAGAAAATGATGTTTTAAAGAAAGCCCCTGAAAACTTGTATAATTTGGCAAATTGGGGTCAAAACCTAAGAAAATCCCGGATATTCATGACATATTCGTTAAAGCTGAAACTCTTAAGTCTGACATCTCTTCTAAATGTAAAGAAGTGATTGATGATGATGCATCGAGTTGTACTGATTCACTTTCAAGTTTTAAATCTGTTGGTTTTTCTTATAATGAATTGAACAAAAGCTATAAAAACAGGAAACCTGAATTTGTTGAGTTTCAATCATTATTTTCTACACTATCACCAACAGAATCAGCCAACAATGACACAAATATACCTGAAATTCAATGTTAGTATGATGAATATGAATCAGACACTGATGTTGAGAATCATATTCCAATATCTGAATCAGTTGCTTCTGAATCTCCAAAAGAGGTTCAGATTGATGAGTGCTTAAATATCATGAATGCTAGCATTAAAACTGATTTTTCAAAGAAAATGACTGAGGAGATTTTTGAAAATATGATGAATGCTTTAGATCCTGTTCCTATCATTGAGAAGTTAGAATCAAATTATGTGATGAATCAAACATCTAATTTTGAAAAACAAATCAAAGACCTTCAAAAGACTATTGAAGAGTTGGAAGATGAGAACTGTGATCTCAAATTTAAACTTGACAAGTCTTTTGAGGAAAACAAATAACTCTCAAAAAAGTTAAATGGTTTAAAAGTTGATTTGTTTAAGCAAAATTGGAATGAGAAAAAGATGTTTGAATCTCAAAAATGGAATGTTCATTCAAATCTAGAGTTTAAAACTACTACTTCCAAAACCTCTATTGTTTATACTGAAACTCCTGAATATCCTCGAAGCATCTTTGAGAAAGGCGAGTCTTCTGGTACTTTAAAGAAAAATTCATCTTTTAAGAAGAAAACTGGCAAGGTTTCATTTCTTGTTTCAGATTTAAGAAAGCAAAATGATACAGGAGAATGGAGGAAGAAAGAGTGTGAAAAGAAAGTTGCTAAAAGTGATTGTAATGTTACCATTAGTGCTGATCTGACATGTACTAGTTCAAATGATTCAAAAGGTCAATTTTGTATGAATAAATGTACTCAATTTGATAAATCAAAATTGTTGACATTTGCTCGCAAGAACTTTATATGTAAATATTGTGGTAACAATGCCTTTACATTTCACTCCATTCCTCCTAAGTCTCGATTTGTTAAAAAGGCATCTTGAGCTAAACCTGTCTCTAAATCCTCAACACAACACACTAAAGTCTTTCATGCTAAGAATGATTATTCTTTTAGAAAACAGAAATTTCATCAGCTTAATGTAAACATGATCTGGAAATGGGTACCGAAGCCTCGTTATGAATGGTGAATCAAGGCTAAGGTAGATGATATTGATAAATTGTATAAGGCTAACAAAGAAAGACCCATTTGGATATGGGTACCTAAGAAGAAGTGATTTGTTCTTTTTGCAGGCCTCACATCTGTGGTACATTGATTCAGGATGCTCGAGACACATGACTGGATTTAAGCATATTTTACATAACTATGTTGAGGAACTACAGGGACAGTCAGCTTCACAAATTCTGAGCTTAACGGAATCATTAGAGGACACGGTTCATTGAAAAACGACACTGTGACAATCAAGAAAGTACTGTTTGTAGATGAACTTGATCATAATCTATTCAACACAAGTCAATTCTGCGACAGTCATTTCCAAGTTCGGTTTGTTGTTGATAGCTGTTTCATTGAAGACAAGGACGGTTGTGAGGTTGTTAGAGCAGAACGTCAAGGAAATTTTTATGCAGTGCACTTTCCAACACTTTCTGCAACTAGATCTGTGTGTCTAATTGCCAAAGCATCAAAAGCTGAAAGTTGGATTTGGCATCGGCGCCTGTCTTACCAGAATTTTCAAGCGATAGATCAGTTGGCGAGACATGGTATAGTCAAAGGTCTACCAGAACTGAGGTTTGAGATATATTCTCTTTGCCCAGCTTGCGAGATGGGAAAGATGAAACGCAGTTCACATAAAGCAAAGACAGAATTCTCTTGCTTAACACCTCTGGAGCTTATTCACATGGACCTTTGCGGCCTAATGAGAGCTCAGTCTATTAATGGGAAGAAGTATATACTTGTTATGATAGATGAGTACTCCAGATACACTTGGTTGGAGTTTTTAAGGAACAAATCTGATGCGCCATAATTAATTATTGCCTTCATTAAAAAGATCCAGGTTCGACTTCAACTGTCGGTTAAGACATTGAGAATTGACAATGACACAGAATTTAAAAATGACACTCTTCAGAGTTATCTCATAACGGTCGGGATTTCACATAACTTTTCTGCTGCCTATACTCCTCAACAAAACGGCGTGGTCGAAAGGAAGAATCGAACTCTGGTTGAAGCTGCTAGAATGATGCTGGCATATTCTGGTCTTCCAATGTATCTGTGGGCTGAAGCCGTTACGACCGCATGTTTTACTGAGAACCGTGCCATCGTGATTAAAAGACACAAGAAAACAGCGTATGAGCTTATAAATAATAGAAAGCCAAATATTAAACTTCTTCGCGTTTTCGGTTGCAGGTGTTACATCTTAAACGACCGTGATAATCTTGGCAAGTTCGAAAAGAAAGCGGACGAAGAATACTTTGTAGGATACTCTTTGATGTCAAAAGCCTATCGGGTCTATAACAGATGAACCAAGACTATCATGGAGAGTATGAACGTGTCGTTTGATGAATCATCTACACTGACTTCTGAACGTAGCAGTTCAAAACTCAAACTTAAATAGAAGGCTTCTATTCAAGACATAATAGAACCCGAATCATCAAAGACTAAGCTTTCTGACTCAACTAATGTTTCATCTGAGTTAGATTTACTATTTCTTGATGCATTTATGGATATTTTTGCAGATTTCAAAAAATCAGACATATCCGCATCAACATCAGAGGTCCCAGCTGTTACAGAAGTTATCTCTGGACCTTCTGAACCTGTCACCACAACAACCTCATCAGATACATCTACACCTGTAGTTTCTGAAAATTCTAACACTGAGTCTGCATCTGTAGATACAAATTGTAGAAGAGAAGTCCTGAGTGCTTCTTCTGCTGCTCCAGAATTACTTTAGTCAGAAACAAATGTACAAGATGTCCCAAGTACATCTGAGGTTGTCCCTGCAATATATGATGAATACGATGATGACAACACGTAGATCTCTGCTCAACCACTTCCGAGCACTACAAGATGGACAAGAGATCACCCTCTACATAACATTATCAGTGACGTATAATGTGGTCTTAAAACGCAGGCGGCATCTGCAAATTTCTGTCTATATTCGAGTTTCCTTAGTTCCCTAGAGCCTAAGAAAGCATCAGAAGCCTTGCGCGATCCTGATTAGATTTTAGCTATGCAAGACGAGCTTCTACAATTCGAGAGGAATAAGGTCTGGAGAATTATCCCACTACCTGAAAGAAAATCAGTGATTGGCACAAAGTGGGCTTTCAGAAATAAGAGAGATGAAGCTGGAGTTGTGGTTAGAAATTGTGGTTAGAAATAAATCTCATCTTGTTGCAAAGGGTTATTGCCAATAGGAGGGAATTGATTATGACGAGACATTTGCCCCTGTAGCACGGATTGAAGCTATTCGGATCTTTCTATCTTACGCAACCCACAAGAACTTTACAGTCTATCAGATGGATGTAAAGTCTGCATTCTTGAATGGGATTCTACATGAAGAAGTTTATGTTGCTCAACCCGAAGGCTTCGTCGATCCGAAACACTCAGATTATATCTACGTACTAGACAAGGCACTATACGGATTAAAACAGGCACCAAGAGCTTGGTATGAAACGTTAACCCAATTTCTACTCGCTTTAGGGTTTAAGAAAGGTACAATCGATACAACTCTATTTCTAAAAAGGCAAGGTGAAGATATGATTCTAATACAGATTTATGTGGATGACATTATTTTTGGTTCTACAAATCCTAGATTTTGTAAAAACTTTTCTAAAATCATGGAATCTCGTTTTGAAATGTCAATGATGGGTGAACTGACATTTTTCCTTAGTCTTCGAGTAAAACAGTTACCCGAAGGCATTTTCATAAATCAGTCAAAATAAATTAGAGATATCCTGAAAAAGTTTAACATGTCTGAAAGTTCAGTGATGAAAACACCAATGGCAATGGGAACACTTTTAGATGTTGATTTGTCTGGTAAATCTGTAGATCAAAAGGTGTACCGTAGCATGATTGGTTCATTATTGTACTTAACAGCAAGTAGACCGAATATTATGTTTGCCACACGTTTCTGTGCTAGGTATCAAGCGAACCCGAAGGAATCTCACCTAGTCGTTGTAAAAAGAATTCTTAGGTACCTCAAAGTCACTCCCGAGTTAGGCCTTTGGTATCCTAAGGGTTCTAGTTTTGATCTAACTGCCTACACAGATGCTGACCACACAGGATGCATACTGGATCGAAAGAGCACGTCTGGATCATGTCAATTTTTAGGAGACAAGTTGGTAAGCTGGACATCAAAGAAACAAAATTGTGTATCTACATCCACCGCCGAGGCTGAATATGTAGCTGCCGCAAGTTGTTGTTCGTAAGTCCTCTAGATGAAGACACAATTGAAAGATTTTGGCTATTCATAACAGTGAATACGTATTTACTGTGATTCCAAGAGCGCGATAGCAATAACAGCTAATCCAGTGCAACACTCAAAGACTAAACACATTGATGTATGGTACCACTTCATCAAGGATCATGTGGAAAAGGGCGATATAGAGATGCATTTCATGCAAACCGACTACCAGTTGGCTGACCTTTTCACCAAACCGTTGGATGACATGAGGTTTACCTTTCTAGTCAGCAAATTAGGTATGTTGAATGCTATTCCATGATTTGAGGGGGAGTGTATCTTACTTTGTGCTTATATTGATTGTGTTTTGAAAATTATGAACAATTATTACTATTCATCATTTACTGACGAAGGTGGAATCATTTTTAAAATGATTACCAAAATCTTTTATCTTGCAGGTTATTTTTCAAGTGACTATGGTTTCTGGTTACATCAGATCAGAACCTGTTCTTAAGTGGTAAAAATGAATATTACTATTCTCACCGGAGAATATGTAATCATGGTTTCTGAATATTCTAGTTTAGAACCCGAACTTAAATGTTTTCTTCTGAATGATACTTAAAAGATTAAGTCTTTTCTAGAAGTTTTTTATTTGAGAGGGAGTTAGTGAATTACACTGCTATATCTTTTAGGGGGAGGAGATATAGAACTTCATCAGACTTTCATTGTTATATTTTTCTGATAATTTGAATTGTTACAAAATTCGAGGAAACTTACATGAGAACATTCATTTTAAGGGGAGCTTACAGGTATATTTTATTTATCTTAATCTTTAACACTTGTTGAAATATCAACAACTTTCACTTGTGCAAAATGATTTTCTTAAATGTTCAAACCACTTCACATTCTTAAAATGTTTTCATGAATTGAGAAGTGCGATTTTAAATGATTTTATTTTGGATACTTTGAAGCTTATATGACCGTGTGTTCTTAAAGAATAATATTTGTGTATTTTCTTTTCATATACTTTGTCAAGTATTCATACACACATCAGTTCAGTACATTGATTGACTTTGTTATTACTATGTATCAAAATTTTAATCTTTCTATGGTAATACTCCCGTTTGCTATTCATTGTTGTTTGAAATCAGATTTCATTTCAATTTTACATGTGCTTTCATTGCAAATATGTTTATATTTTGTTCGTATAAACATCTTACGTCTTTGATTTTCCTTATTATAATTCTTCATGAAATATTTAATTTGATTTTATCATTGTCAGATTCTCAAAGCATTTACATTGATTTCATTTCATTCATTCACTTTAATGCTTTGAGAGATCTTAAATGTTTCAATTGCTCAAATTTTCACTATTATCATTCTTGAGCATACATACACTGACATTGATTTCTTGCGCTTTAATGTCAAGAAAATCATTGAGCAACACATATTTTAGGACAAATACATGGGATTTAATGTGTAAGCTTAAACGACTTCCATGGATTCACGATAACCAGTGTTTCCTACCCCGGAAGTAATCCTACGAGTGATTGAGGGGAGAGGGGTCAAAAGATTTGAGTGTTGGTGTGTGAAGAGGCAAAATGGAAATGAGAGATTGGTTAGAAGTGAGCTAAAATGATTAAAAGAAAGAGGGTGAGAGAACAGAGTAAAAGAATATCAGACTCTGCACCAAATCTTTCTGAGCCGGGCAGCCACATAATTTGTTGGTTCACATTTCTTCGTGACCTTCATTGAAATAGGCACCTAGACCATGCCATCTCTTGCATACAACCCCACCAACTACTCATTCTTTTCTCAAAAAGAGAATGTTTCACATTTTTTGGGGGATGCAACACATACGCTATTGGTTCTTCACATGGAAGATACTGATATTGAAAAAGAAGGAAAGTTTCCCCACCTTCGACCCTTTATCATGCACGTTGAGTCTATGTATAATCATTGCTGTCTCAATGGTTTACATAATTTTGAGCTTTTAACAACAATCATTGTGCTAATTCTTTCATAACACAAGCACGAGCACACAGAAAATCTGTTTTTCTGTCAGAATATTCATAGAAAATACCTTGTGTTTTTCAATGATTGAATGGAAGTCCTGGGGAGTGAACGTCATCTCAAGCTCCTTACATTGTACATTCGTTGTACACAATAACTTTGTGTTACTGACAGACACTCCTAACTGTTTCATATGTTGATTCAGGATTACAACTCATATTTTGTCTGAATTTGAAAAGATTCGGATAAATACATTTTATGAATTGACGGCAGGCTCATTATCAGATCAAAAAGGGGGAGAATTTCATAATTTCAAAGTCAGATTCTAGAATTGGTTGATTGTATCAGAAAGGGAGAGAGTTTTCAAAGATAAATTCTTAAAGAAAGAGCAAAGTTCGAGGTTTCAAAGTCTGATTCTTTTGAAAATAAAGGGGGAGAATGAAGATAATGGTGACTATTCAAAGTTGGTTCAAAGATGGAGATTAATCTGAAAACGCCGTCAATGTCAAATCAAAGACAACGTTCATTCAAAGTGTCAAAGATTTGAAGTTGTCAAAGTTGATAAAGATTGTTTGCTGAAGATTATTTTTGAAAATAAGAAGACCTGAAGATAATTGTCAAAAAAATTTTAATCTTGAATCCAAAGGGGGAGATTGTTAAACTAGAATTGTATTCAAGATTAAATAGAGGGTCAAAGTTGTAATAATTTGATAGTGTGAGGTTTTGTGTTGTAAAGTCAACTTAGTTTGACTTAGTATAAATAGTTAGTCTCTTTGTTAGATTTGTAACAATGAATACAGGATTGGTAAGATTCGCACACCTTAGAACACACACACATACACATGAGACTTGTGGCACATAGTTAGATCTGTGACTTCGATGTAATTGGTGTGATTGATCAATACAAAAAGTGTTCTTAATCTGTGTTGTTGATTGTATGCTAGTATTTGGGATCACAATAGATCTTACGAGTTCTTCCCTTATCGAACTCAAAAATACACTGATTAAACCAAAAACTCTTCAAACCTTCAAATTTGATATTGAAACTTTGCCAATTTGTTCTCGAATACAATATGAATACTATACAACTAAACAATTACAATCAAAAACAACAAAAATTGAAATTGAATCTAGTACAGTGCGTTTACAGACTCAAACAAGATTTCAACTAAAAATCCAAAATTCACAAAATCTATTGTAAATTGGACTAAACAACACAAATCAAACTTGTTCTAAACACCAATTCGAATATAATTCAACAGAAATTACAACCAAAACAACACGAAATCAAGAAATTCGATCTAGAACAGTACACTCTGCGAGTTCTTGAAAAAGGCAATCAAATCTCATATTCTTGAAAGAATTTTCTGATAATTTGTAGGCTCTGATACCAATTGTGTGTCCCAAATTCGTGCAATTAATCAAGATGAACATAAGATTACAATTCAATAAGCCATATGTATTGAATCAATTCAAACGAATTACAAATGCTCTAAATGTGATGTTTCTCTCTCTAGAATGTAAATCTATATTAGTGCTACATTATTCTACCAATAGAAAAATTATTTAAACCAACATGCTTACAAGAGACAAAACATAACAAGTAAACTAACAAGCTAAACTAACTCATTGACCTTGTCTTTGACTTGCCTCTTTAATAGAAGCTTTGACTTTGACTTTGCATTTGAAAGCTTTGACTTGGGCTTTGATTTATCAACCTTAATGATCTTGGATGCAACAAATATGCTCTAACAAAAGTGATGAGGAAGCTGAGAGTAAAGAGGAGGAAGATGGTGATAGTATGAGTTCCATTGCAAAAACTTTGGCTCTGCTGACCAAAGACTTCACATGGGGATACCCCAAGAAGCAGGGTACTTACAGAGAAAGGGATAGAGAAGAGAAAGAGATAAATATCAGAGATCTGCTCTGATGTACTAGAGACAATATGGACCCCCCAGAGTCCTATGAGCCAAGGTACACTCACAGAGACGAAGTTTATAATCAGAGGGCTATTGAACATAAGTCTTATGAGCCAAGGCACTATGAGTAGAAAGCCTATGAACCCAAATATACACAAAAGATTGTTTGGAATGAAGATAGTAGAGGAACGAAGAGGTCCCAGAAGCAATATCCTCAAGACGAAAAGTGTTGTAAGTGCGGTAAGGCAGGACATTTTGCTACAAACTGCAGAAGCCCTCCAGCTAAAGACACGACCTTCTATAAGAAGAAAGTTGAACTCTATGCTTAGAAGAGCTTAATGGTTGAGAAAGAAAATTGGGTTTCATATGAGACCTCAGATGAGGTACTACAGGCAGGCGTTGTTCTTTGGCATGGCAGAAGTTAGCCGAACTGACACAGATGTTGAGTCTCATGTACCCTCTATCTCTGATCCTTCTATTTTACCAGTTCAGAGGTTGCTGCAAACTCTTTCCAGAAAGATCTTTAAAATGTGGAACAGAAGCTCCTTTATTACCAAAAACAATTAGAGTTTTACAAAAGGGAAAAAGATCACCTGGAACAGGAGAAAAAGAATATTTTTGTTGAAAAAGAAAATTTGGAAAAGAAAAAGAGCTCAATTGAGCTTCTGCTTAAGAAAAAATGTGAGGAGCTTGAAAAGGACTTGCAATGCAAGGAGAAGAAACTTAAAGAGTCGGAGTCTGACAAAATGAACACTCTTGCCTTGAAATTGTATTTTCAAAGAAAGAGAGTTTTTGCATCAAAACCTTCAGAGGAAAGAGATTTTAATTAAAAAAATATCAATATGCTCAGGATATTCACACAAAGATAAATTCTCAAATGGATACGCAAGGGTTGGTATTTCAGTGATACTGATCCCTTCATTGGCAAGAACAAATATTCTTTGGGGTCCACATTCTGCATAGGCAAAATTCAAAAACCAACTTTTCCAATAATACCTTCTGTTTTTTATGAGGCAGAGAACCTCTGATGGCACACGTACAAGGAACATATAGAGGTTTGAAAATATTGTCTATTCCTCTTAGCAACAAAACATTGCAAAGAGTAAAGATGATTCCATGTTCATGTTTGGTCATCCAGAAACACAAAAACAGAACACCTCTACACTCAATGCAGAGGCTACTGAATTTATTCCTTCTAAAACAAAAGAGAAAATTGTTTTTGAAAATGATCTCTTGGAAGTTTTGAGGCAAAGTCACTTTACAGAACCTGAAGTTGTGCCTTGAACAATGACAAAGGTAAATAATTCATTGAAAAGGGATGTTAACGGCTATGATATATATATATATATATATATATATATATATCCTGGAGATCTAGCCTCTGGAAGTATTGAAAAGGATTTTCTTGATTCACACTCAGATTCTGAGGATGATTAATCATATGCTACTCTAGAGACTGGCTTTGAAGAGCCAGAGGTAGTTTTTAAGAGTTCAGAGGAGACCAAGATCCCTTATAGTATTCTAAACAAGCCTATTCCTGGTAAGAAATCTGATGTCAGAATATCTATCTGTCCAGATTTACTTGATATGTGTTTAAAAGCCAAAAAATCCTAAGAGCTTGAAAAAGAACAAAAAGAGAAGGCTTCTGTCAAGACAACTCCTCAAGTTTCTAAACCTTATGTGTTCAAACCTATCAAGTTCACAAGGGAACAAAAAGGTAAATGGGTTACATATGATAACTTTGTTCCTTCTGTGATAGTGAATTCTGTGAAAAAAAGGGAAGAGGTTTGAGCAGAGACCCAAGCACGAGAAGAACTTTCAAAATAATTCCAAACTAGATAGGAAGTTTAGCCAAACCTTTGATTCTAGGAAGGATACAAATAAAACTTTTGTACCTGTTTTTGAGAAATCGAATGAAAAGTCTAAGCAACGTTCTTGCATGCATAATTGTCATTGTCTAAACTTACTGCAACAATTAAAGAAGCATTTCTCAAACCCTAATTGCTTCCTTTCTTGGTCCAATAAAAGGAATAAAAAATTCAAGGGCCAGAAAGAGCAACCACATAAGACCTCAGAGCAAAATCAAAGCCTAAGGCTATAGAGGTCAAACAAAAAGCTCCTAATAAGTAAGGACCCATTTGGGTATGGGTACCTTGAATCAACATGTGCCAGCATGGTACCTTGAATCCGGGTGCTCGAGGCATATGACTGGCAAAAAGAAGTTGCTATCCTCATACAAAGAAAAATCTGGAGGATCAGTACATTTTGTTGACGACAAAAAGGGTCAAATAAAAGGCTACGGAGCCATTACTAGAGGAAATGTAGTCGTACCAAAGGTTTATTATGTTGATGGACTCAAGAACAATCTCTTAAGCATAAGTCAACTCTGCGATAGTGGCTTCGATGTCAAATTCAGGAGAAGGTATTGCTCTCTGCTGACAGAATCGTCTGAGGAATTGCTCAGATTCGATCGAAAAGGTGAGCTTTACCTTATGAACTTCAATGCAATAAGCAACACAGAGAAACTCTGTCTTGTCTTGAAAAAGAATGAGGAAGCTTGGCTCCGGGACAACAAGTTCTCTCATCTAAAATTTCACACGCTTGACTAATTGGTAAATAATAATCTCGTAAGTGGTCTACCCTCTCTCAAATTTAACAAAAACCACTTGTGTTCTATGTGAATGTGGAAAATCAAAAAGGTCCACACATAGAACCAAGTCTGACATCTCATGCACAAGACCTCTGCATATGATACATGTTGAGCTCTCTGGTCCTATAATAATGGAGAGTTTGTCTAGTAAAAAGTATATTCTGGTACTAATTAGTGAATTTTTCATATATACTTGGGTGGAATTTGTGCGTAAGATGTCTGATGTCCCTGATCTACTAATCAATCTCTTGAAGAGAATCCATGTTCTGTATGAAAGCAATGTTTAGAAGTTGAGAAGTGACAATGGGACTGAATTCAAAAACGCCAAGAGATATGTCTATCTAACCAACGAAGGAATCTCCCAGAACTTCTCTGCAGCTAGGACTCCTCAACAGATTTGCGTCATTGAGAGAAGAAACAGAACACTAGTCGAACCTTCCAGAACCATGCTTGCAGCATCTGGATCACCTACTTGCTTTTGGGCAGAAGCAGTGTCAACTGCGTGCTTTACCCAAAATAGATCATTGATTGTAAAGAGACACATGAAGACCTCTTATGAGCATCTGAACCAAAGAAATCCTAACATTAAATTATTTCATGTTTTTGGTTGCATATGCTTCATGTTCAATGACAGATATCAACTTGGAAAGTTCGACAAAAAGGCCAATGAGGCAAAACTTGTTGGTTATTCCTTAACCTCAAAAGCCTACAGAGTCTTCATTCTGAAGACAAAGTTGATCTTAGATAGCATTAATGTCTCTTTTGATGACATTACACCAGAGACTTCCGAGTATCTCAGCTGAGGACTCGATCTTCAGAAGACCTCCAATGGCTCATCGTCATCAAGAGAAGCAGAACTTTCTACTTTATTTGAAGATGTACTTGACGATGATGAAGTCTCTGTAGAACATCACAGAGCTTATACGGTAGAAGCCTCGGCGGCTCTAGAGTCTGGTACGTATATTGGACCATCTATTGACTCACCCTCAATGACTACTTCTGCAGGTCATTCTATCAAGGGGGAGCGAGTAGAACTACCTCGCTAACCATAAGCTCAACAACAAACATACTTACCACTTCAAATGCTGACGATGAAGCTCCCTCTGCACATCAACCCCGAATGACTAGATGGACGAAAAACCATCCCTCAAGCCAAATAATTGGTAACCCTTCTGATGGTGTTAAAAGTAGATCAACTATTGCTAATAAGTGTTATTATGTCAATATTCTTAGCATGGTTGAACCTAAGAAGGTTTCTGAAGCCCTTGAAGACCCAAACTGGGTAGAAGCTATGCAAGAAGAGCTTCTGCAATTCGAGTGTAACAAAGTGTGATCCTTAGTCGCCTTGCCTATAGGTAAAACTGCTATTGGGACTAAGTGGGTATTCAGAAATAAGAAGGATGAGGATGGCATAATAATTAGGAATAAAGCTAGGTTAGTTGCCAAGGGATATTTCCAGGCAGAAGGCATAGACTATGATGAAACCTTTGCACCCGTGGCAAGGCTAGAGGCCATCAGAATCTTTCTGGCATTTGTTGCACACAAAGGTTTCAGATTCTATCAAATGGAGGTTAAATCAGCCTTCTTGAATGGTAAGCTACAAGAAGAGGTATATGTCCAGCAACCACCTGGTTTTAAGATCTCTGAGCATCCCAACCATGTCTACTATCTTCACAAAGCTTTGTATGGGCTAAAGCAAGCACCAAGAGCATGGTATGAGCGTCTCTCTTCCTTTTTACTTCAAAACAATTTCGAAAAAGGTACCATTGATACTACTTTGTTTACCAAGAGACATAAGAACTATGTACTTCTGGTGCAAATTTATGTGGATGATATAATATTTGACTTTAGAAATCAAACATATTGTGAAAAGTTTTCTAAGTTAATGAAGAGTGAGTTTGAAATAAGTATGATTGGGGAATTAACTTTCTTCCTAAGATTTCAAGTTAAACAAACCACAGACGGAATCTTTATCAACCATTCTAAGTATGTCTCTGACATCTTGGAAAAATACAAGCTCTATGACCCTTCTTCTATGAAAACACCAATGGCCACAGGGTCCAAACTTGACTCTGATCCCTCTGGGAAACCTGTAGAGAAAAATCTCTACAGAGGCATGATTGGTTCACTACTATATTTAACTGAAAGTAGATCGAATATTATGTTTGCACTTGCCTTTGTGCCAGATATCAGTCTAAACCAAAAGAGTCTCACCTAATTGCAGTTAAGAGGATCTTTTGGTATCTTAAGGGGACCCAACATCTTAGCCTCGGGTACCCTAAAGACTGTGGATTTAATCTAATAGTGTATATAGAAGCAGATCATGGAGGATGCAGACTTGATCGAAAGAGCACTTTTGGGAGTTGTCAACTGCATGGAAAAAAGTTGGTGAGTTGGGCTCCAAAGAAACAAAATTGTGTGTCAACATCAACCGCAGAAGATGAATATGTGGCTGCTGCAAGCTGTTGCTCACCAGTAATATGGATGAAAACTCAACTCAAGGACTACGACTTTGAGTTTGACAAAATTCCCATCCTCTATGACTCCAAAAGTGCTATAGACATTTTTGCAAACCCGGTGCAACACTCCAAATGAAGCATATCGATGTGAGGTACCATTTCTTTAAGAATCATGTAGAGAAAGGCACAATAGAGATGTATTTCGCGTCTATAGACACCAACTTGCTGATATATTTACCAAGGCTCTAGATGAAATGAGATTCAATTTCTTGATCAGTAAGTTGGGTATGCTTAACATAATTGGATAAGTTTAGGTGATCAGAGCCTCTGATTCAAATAAATAGATCTCTGATCTACACCTTACTTGTCTACATGTTTACTTCATAAAAGCATATATTGTCTGTTCATCTTTTAGTCATAAGAGTCTCTGCACTCCTGGTCAGAACCTTTGCGCTAGGTCACAGAGCTTCTACTTGGTCTATATCTTGTACAACTCTTATCCTTTATGATCCAAGCATAGTTCAAGGGGTAGCAGAAAGCCCTATATTCGAGGGGGAGCTAATCTCGAATGCAACTAGCAGGTATGTTACTTTCTCTAAAACCCTGAAAATATGTTTTTCGCCAAGTAAATATTGAATGGTCAAAAATCTTTGTGTTTAAGTGTCCCAAAAGGATTATTTTTGTCCTAAGAGCTTCGTTGCAGAGCCTTTGAGTTAAAAAGACATTCTTTGTGACACTCATTCCCGACCACTTCATTGATTTTCAAATGTTTAGGTATAAAAAGGTGTAATCATATGGACAAAAGTTCTAGTCTTAGAGTCTAGAGGGTCTGTTTGTACAGAACCTCCTCTGCAGATACTTACACGTGTGTTATATCTTCTTCTAATACGCGGGTTATTTTTGAAAGACACAACCCTATTATCCAAATTAAACTCACGCGCATGTTCAATGACGTATACACACGTCCTTATTTCTGAAACGTCTTTGGACGCATGTCACTCTTTCATTGGTTGTGCCTAAACCGTCGTTTGTGGAATGTGAATTCACTCGAGTACCTTTTCAAATCCGTTTTAAAACCCCCAATATTCCCCCAATTTTCGGTTACGCTCTCATCTTCTTCCCAATACTCAAGAAAGAAACCTGCAAGTTATTCTTCGATTCAATGGCTTCCAACTCCATTTCGACTAAAAACAACCCCCTTCCCCCTTGCAATGACGAACAACAACATTCGAACTCCTCAGAATCTCAGAATCATGGTACTGCAAGACGTATTCATTCCTTAGATCATGTTGGATACCACTTAACTTTCCTTCCTTTGAAACCAAACAACCATTACGTTGTTCTGAATACCCAAGCATTCTCAAGATAGTTTGAACCTCTCATCCTTCTTCTCAAGAACCATTTCTTATCCAAAGCCCTAACCCTAAACAGGAATGACATCCCTAAATCCTACATCCATCAATACTGGCAAAACTATCGTTTTGATGAGGAATGAAATACTATTTTTGGGTAAGTTTCGAACGCAGATGGATCCCAAGTGCTAGAGTTAGGACTTAATAGGCTTTTGATTTCAACAATTTTTGAACTTTCCAGTCGAACTCAGTTGGGGATTGTGAAATATGCAACAGAACCATCCAATGATGAACTAGTAGATTTCCTTAGGTTCATTGGTTACAACAAGACCATTACAAAGAGAACTGAGTTCAAAAGACAATTTCTACCCCTTCTTTGGAATGTGCTCTTCTCCATCCTGAACAAAACATTGATTGGGAAGATTGGGAGCCCAGATCAATCAAGTCACAACATACTGGCCATCATGTATGGCATATACTTCGACTTGACAATGGACTACTCAAGTTTGATTCTCACAGAGTTTGTGGGCTCTGTGGTAAAGAAAAGGGAGAATCAGGATAGAAACAAGGCTCTTCCGTCCTTGTTTTTTACGAGATTCATTACCGTGATGCTTGCTCAATTCATAATAGATGATGGTCTACCTCTATATGGAAACCCAATCAAGACATTTTCAATGACCACCCATAAGCCCACCACTCTTCCCACCGGATATCCCAACGTATGGCCCTTGTCAGACAAACTTGTATCTTACATCTAGGGAAAGGAGTTGAGGAGGGAGTACAAACATGGCAACAGGACTCCAGAACGAAGTCCTGTAACCCCCACCCAAGCATAGGTTTAGCCCTTAGTGAGCCGGTTGTAGAGTTTAGAACTGACAGAGCTGAGAGAGTTGAAAGAGCTGTTAGAGCAGAAGGAGAGCGAGAGAGGTAGGAGAGAAAGAAGGAGAGAGAGAAAGGAAAGAAGAGGAGTTCAAGAAGATGTGCAACAAGTTGAGGAGCAGAGTATCGAAGCTCCAGAGACTGAACTTGTCATCATTACCACATAAGTACCACATCTGAATGAACCTGTAGAGGTCGTTGATGACCAACCTCTGCAGAGGAAAACGAGAAGACTGAATAAAATTTTTCAAGAGCCTAGCACTGAAGAACCAGCTTCTGTAGAACCACATAACCCCCCAAGTCCAATTTTTACGGCTGCTAAGATTGCCATGGAAATAATCAAGCATCAAGCCCACAACAAATAGAGGGTAAGCCTCTATCTCAAATGCCAGAAGCTCTGGCAAACATTGCCAGCTTCTACGAGGATTCACCAAGTCCTCAAAAAGATAGAGAATAACCATGGTGCAAACCTCAGATCCTCTGCACCAGGCACCAGAACTTATATCTACAGATGGTATAGTGTTTAGAAAACGCAGAGTGGGAGATGGGCACTCCCCAATGATAGAAGACGTGGATGAGATTTTAGATGATGAATCAGAGGAGGAGAGTGGAGAAAAAGATACCCAAGCAGGCATACATCCCCAACCCCATCCCGGTGCAAGCCACGTTACTGGCCTTGATGATCTAGCAACAAGGGTCATTGAAGAAGATGTTCACACCTCAAACCCATCCCCACCAAGTCGGACAGAGGAACCTTTTTCCTCCTTTGCTCCAAATGAAAGGCGGAAAGCCACCCATCTAGCTCTGTCCTCTCAAAAGGACTTAGCTATTGAAAAAAGTGTTGAGTCACCCACCAACACGACACTTCCAAAAACAGAGGCATGTGTTTCCTTCCACTACACGAGCGAAATCCCCACGATTGTCTAAAGCAATCATTGCAAGAAGTGCACATTGATGAAGAGGTTCTAGAACAATCTCCAAGTCCTCTGTCAGGATCGAAACTCAAACAAGAATTTAAATAACACACTCAGAAACTTATGTTAAAGAAGTTGCGGAAAAACACTTTAACAGAAAATCAATGGAACAGTATATAAAAACTCAAATTATAAGTTTATATTGCATAAAACTTAATGATTACACACAAAACCTCAATCTGTTGAACAGGCTCAACAGACGTTCTATACTTCTCTATAGAAAGGATCTAAACTATTCTTGAGGTTAATTCTCTCTAAACAAAACGTATGAATAATTGTTAATTCTAACAAAGACTTATATACAATATATACAGAGTTGATTACAAGATAATTATCAAAATAAAATTGATCTTCAGTATCAATACCATAATTATCTTCAACCTTATCTCCAGCTCATCTTTATCTTCAAGTTTTCTTTATCATTGAAGCAACACTAACCTTCTTTTAGCAGTATTAATCATCTTGCAGCATTAACATCCTCAGCAGTATTAATCCTTGAGCAGTACTAACCATGCTTGCAGTAGTAATCTTCAACAGTACTAACTACTAGCAGTACTAACTCTTCAAGCAGTACTAACTATTCAAGTAGCAGCACTAACTTTTCAAGCAGTATTAATTCTACTAGCAGTATTAAAATTGCAAGCAGTAGTAATACCTTTCAACTAGCAGTAGTATCCATCCTTAGCATATTCAGACCCAACAATCTCCCCCTAACTTAACTTTTCAGAATGAGATGTTAAGTTCTTCAGCATAGAGTCTTCATGATGCTTTCAACACTTCAGCTTAGATTCCCAAATCAGGATTCAGACCTAGACTCTGATCGATGGTTCTCTTTACTACTATCTTTGCCATTTCTGAGTTCTTTGGACATACCAACTTTGATTTCAACATTGCTTGCAGTTTAGCCTTGCTGTGATCATAAATCTTGTCCACTAGATAGTATTCATGATAACTCTTGTCAATTGTTATCATATAGACACCACAGTTTTCAAATAACATCCAATGATCAACCCTTTTAAAACCATACTTATGATGTATATCTTTGATCCTATGCTTCACTTTCTCAGGCTCAAACATCATGCATAAGTATTCCATAGCAATCTTGAGTAGGCTCATTTATGTCCCTTGCAACACAGACTCATACAGCTTTGTTCCAACCTTGTACATTTCCTCTAGGTCAGTCCTGGAACAACTTCTGATCACTTTTCCCCAAGTTGTGTACACTTCAAACTGATCACCCATTCTTTTGAATCTGAAGTATTCTTTCCTGTTGTCCTTCAGAATATCCCAAAAGATAATTTCTGGTGCTTTCATGGAAATAGGATCAGCTTGTACTGGATCTTCATCTGTCACTGTCATGTACAAGTCAAACTGCTCATTTGATTGTTGATTGGACTGCTCTGAATTCTGCTCTGGCTCTGCTGAAGGTGCAACAGTTGCTTCTGCTTCTGCTTCTGCTCTTTCTTCTTCAATTCTTGCCCTTTTTGCCTTTGGCTTGGTGGCAATTGTTTTCTTTCTTTTGATTACTCCAATTTGATGAGCCAATGTCTCTTCTTTCTTTTCTTCTTTCTTTTCCTTGATAGGAGTTCCTTCTTCACTTTCAGGGAAGGGTTGTTGTATGTTGAGATCATGCCTCTCTTTCATCTTTCTTTCAGCTTCTTCCCTTTGAGTGAAGTCCCCTTTCAGTTTGGCCATCTCCTTCTGGTAAAGTTCTTCAAGCTTTCCAAAAGACATACTTGTAAACATTCCCTCAGGAACTCCAATAGCTCCTCTCAGGAAGTTTATCATCTTCCTTCTTTCTTGGTTTGCTAAGTATGTGTTGAAAGGTTGTCTTTGTCTAGTCTTCAGTGGTAGCCTTTGCCTTGAAGCCTTCTTTGTGACTTTCTTAGCATCAGCTGCAGACTTCAGACTCTTTTGATATTCTTTATTAAGTTTAGCAGCCATCTCCAAAGCAATCTCTCTGTCTTTGGCAGATTGAATTTCTTCCTCCTTTTCCATCTCTTCTTGAAGCTTTTTGGCCACTTCTTCATCCAACTCAATCTGTTTCTGTTTCTTCAATGGTTGCTCAGATTCAACCATCTTCTCCTTTCCCTTCTTCTTTGCATCCTCCACACTGATCTTTTTCTTTCTCTGATCTGCTCCTCCTTCTTTAATGACCACTCCCTTAGCCTTTTGAGTGGCCTTGGGAGTGTCAGTCTTTGCCTTTAATAAAGTCTCTGCAATTGCTATTTCTTCTATAGTCAACCCTGTTTCTGCTGTAGCTTTCTCTGTTTCTACTTCTGTTGTTACTACTTCTGGTGTAGTAGTTACTGCTGCTGGTGTGGTTTCTACTTCTTTTACTTTTGCTGCTGCTAGTTTAACTGTTTCTGCTGCTTTGTTATTTTCTGCTTCTGTACCCAACTCCCCCTCAAACTTTGATTCCATGTCAACAGGGCTTTGCTTTTCTGCTTCAGCTTCACTCTCCCCCTTTTTGAAAGCATCTTTTACATCTCCCCTTTTCTTCAAGACAAACTGTGTTCTTTTCTTCTTCTGGACCAACTTCTGAACCATCTTCTTTAATTTGGTGATTTTCACTTGTTGTGACAGAATTACCAGTTTCATCTCCTCTATTTCTGCACCTTGTTTGAGTACATCCATAATGACATTAGCAATAGCTTCCATCAATTCCTCATAGTTATATCTATCCTCACCTTCTTTAGGTGTGTTGACCACCCTGGAAGGATCCTTGGAAGTTTTAGTAGGAGTCTTCTGCCTAGAAGAAGCACCCTATACCCCCTTGGTTTCTTGGCACCTGGGACTTTTGGATGATTGCTCACCCAAAGTTGCCGTGGGGAAGGTTTTAGGGATGTTCACATTGTCCTGCCCTGCACTTTGTGCAAATTTAGTAGTGTGAGCCTCACTACCCACATGCTCAACCTGCTCCTTAGTGAGCACCTTCTTGGGGTTGGGAGACACCCCTGTGGTTTCCCTATCGATATTCTTTAATGGAGAATGCTCCATTAGAGGGCTTGAAGGCTGTGGGGGTGAAGGTACAAGAAGGGAAGGAACCTTCTGTACCTTTTTCCTTATATAAATTTTGGTGATGGGGGATGTGGGCTTTTCAATATGAATTTGAGGAGGATTACTAGAATGGAATGGTGTGGGTAGGTCATCAGTTGGGTGGTCAGATGTGGGCTGTGACCCTGATGCCTCACCATGGGAAGGAGACATAACCATCATTGTAGAGAACAATGGTGTCTCTTGTCCAGAAAAGTCCTTGCTAGGCCTTTTCATGTTTGAGAATACCTTCCCTTTGGGAGGTTTTCGTACATACATCTCTTGAAAAGAGGGTAGATTCATCAATTTCTTTAGTATAATCTCTTGTACAAACCTAGGATACATATAAAAGCTTTTGGATTTGGTATCCAGGTTTGACATAAAATCATTGAAAATCATTTGTGAGAAATTAAAATTTCTAGAGGTGGCTAAGCAGACCAAAGCATAAGCTAAGGTACTGCTAAACTCACTCCATCCAGTTGTTTTTCGTGAAATGCAAAGTTGTAGGGTATGAACAAAAAATCTCCACTGTGGTGAAAATTTGTTCCTGAAAAACTTGAATACATCAGTGGGACCTTCATACCCCATATTACTAAGAGTTTAGAAAAGATCTTCCTTAGGTAAAGAGGTTATACCTGAGGCATCATCTAAACGTAGATGGATGCGAATACAACCTTCTGTGATGGTCAGGGGTTTATCACATACCCTGGTTTTGATGACCTGATTTCCCTGTTCAGATTAAATAGCAGCGTTGGCCCAGAACTGTCTTTGATGTTCCACATAGATTGTGGGATTGACAGTTAGAGCGTGGGCGATGTGTGAGGATTTGAGGAAATCCACTATGGCATGGAAACCATTAGCTTGCTTTGGTTTCTGTAACATGGCAAGCTCGTTGTGTTCATCAAAGAATGCTCGTCCTGCCATCTTTCTGATTGATTCTAGCGTTCGAATCGTGACTAGGGTTGACACTGGTAAGCAAGAAATCGAGAGAGAGAGAGAAAGAGATGCAATGGAAGTTCAAAGAGTCGTTTGTATTTTGGTGGTCACACAGGGTATTTATAGGTGGAGAGTTTCAGTTAGAAGCAGTACTAAGTACCCTAACAGTATTAACTAACTTGCAGTATTAACTCATATTAGCAGTAGTAACACATATTGGCAGTACTAACACGAACTAGCAGTATTAACACATACCAGCAGTAGTAACACTGATTAGCAGTATAAATAAGGCAAGCAGTAGTAACTTTGTACTGACAGTATAAACCACCTAGCAGTAGTAACCATACTTGACCATTTTTGAAAAGTTATCATGAGTAATATAGCGAACAGTATTAACTGATTTAGAAGTACCAAGTATCCATTTGAAGCAATCTGAAACACTGAAACACACAAGGTTAGTAGCACCATGCACAATACAATATAAGAACGTAGACAGGAAGGAGTCTATACAGAAATGGTACATAAAGCAGATCAAAGGAGGCTTATTCAGAGTTTATCATGCCCACACTTGTGACCAAAAATGTGAATCTACTCACATCAAAAGCTTTGGTGAATAGATCAACAAATTGGTTACTTGTATGGACTTTCACAACCTGAATGAGCTTCTTTTCATTACAGTCTCTGATAAAGTGGTACCTGATTTCTATATGCTTTGTTTTGGAGTGCTTGACTGGATTATTAACAATGCTAATAGCACTGTTGTTGTCTATGAAGATTGGAGTGTGAAGAAAAGTCATACCATAGTCCATCATTTGATTCTGAATCCAGAGTACTTGAGAGCAGCAGCTTGCAGCAGCTATATACTCTGCTTCTGTTGTAGAGGTGGACACTGTGGTTTGTTTCTTGCACTGCCATGACACTAGTCTTGCACCCAAAAACTGACATCCCCCTGAAGTTGACTTTCTATCCAAATTTGCACCACCCAAGTCACTGTTTGAATAAGCAAGTAGGTCAAAAGGTGAGTCATGAGGATACCAAAGACCTAATCTAGGTTGGACTTTGAGATATCTGAATATCCTCTTGACTGCTTGAAAGTGTGACTGCTTAGGCCTTACTTGAAATCCTACACACACACAAACAGGAAACATGATATCTGGTCTTGAAGCAGTGAGATACATGAGGGAGCCAATCATGGTTCTGTAGTGATGAACATCCACATCCTCCCCCTCAAGATCTGCAGTGATCTGTTTGTGTGTCTCCATGGGTGTGCTTACAGGCTTTGAATCTGAGAATCCAAACTTATTAAGAATGTCCTGCACATACTTGGATTGACTTATAAATATCCCATCTTTCTTCTGTTTAACTTGTAGGCCAAGGAAGAAGGTAAGTTCACCCATAGAACTCATCTTGAATCTCTTGTGCATCAAATCTTCAAAATCTCTGCACATTTGATCTTTTGTGGATCCAAAGATAATATCATCCACATAGATTTGCACTATTAAGATGTCCTTCTTCTTCCTCTGAATGAACATAGTCTTGTCTATGATTCCTCTTCGAAAACCATTTTCTAAGAGATAGGTAGACAGAGTGTCATACCATGCCCTTGGTGTTTGATGTAGCCCATAGAGGACCTTCTTCAATTTGTAAACTATGTCAGGATACTTTGGATTCTCAAATCCTGGAGGCTGACAGACATACACTTCTTCTTCAATTTTCCCATACAGGAAAGTACTCTTTACATCCATCTGATAGACCCTGGACTTCATGAAAGAAGCATAGGCTAAAAATATCCTGATGGCCTCTATCCTTGTCACTGGTGTAAATACCTCTTCATAGTCAATTCCTTCTTCTTGAGTGTACCCTTGTGCCACTAATCTGACCTTGTTCTTTATTACTATTCCTCTCTCATCTTTCTTGTTCCTGAAGATCCATCTTATGCCAATTGCTCTGTGTCCTTTTGGAAGATCCACCAGATCCCATACATCGTGCAGTACAAACTGTAGTAGCTCCTCTTGCATTGCTTCTATCCATCTTGGATCTTTCATTGCATCATATTCCTTTTTGGGTTCAACCTGGGATAGAAAGCAAGATAATAAACCTGATTGTAGGCCATTCAATCCCCCTATCTTGCTTTATTACCTTGTGATCATTGGAGAATAGATGTCACCAATCACTAATTGAGGAGGATGATTCTTCTGAGTTCTTGTAGTATTGACAGCCTCTTCATTAATATTGACTTCAAGATTGGTGTCATTCTTTTCTGGAGTGCTTCCCCCATATACTGAAGAATCATCATCTGTGTCATTCTCTTCCAAAAATGGCATCTCAAGGCCTTTGATTCCTGAATCTGAAGATTGATCTTTCTTTTCACCTCTGTACTCTTCATTCTGATCTGGTTCAGTGTCCTTTGAATCTGAAGACTCTTTCTTATCTTGGTCACAGAATTCAACAGGATCAGCAGTAGGTGTTGGGAACAACACAAACTCTTGTCTTTGTACTTGTACCTGTTCTGTCCCTGTTCCTGCATTATGCTCATTACTGAAACGCAAAGAATTAGTTAGCGAATCAATGTCAAATAGCCAATTAGGACCTGAACCAAGTTGATTTGGTGTGTTCTCATTGCATTTGACATTGTCACTTTCTTCAATAATCCTAGAAGAGGTGTTAAAAACTCTGTAGGCCTTACTTTGAGATGAATAACCAACAAGAAATCCATCCCCAACTTTGCTGTTAAACTTGCCTAGGTGAGTTTTGGTATTGAGAATTGTGCAAGGACACCCAAATGGTTTGAAAATCCAATAAAAGGTTTCTTCTTTTTAAAAAGCTCATATGGTGTCTTGTCTTGAGATTTTACTACCAGAACTCTGTTTTGAACATAGCAGGCAGTATTAACTGCTTCTGCCCAAAAAGTAATTGGAAGTTTTGAATCTGCCAACAGAGATCTAGCAGCTTCTATCAGAGTCCTATTTCTCCTTTCAGCAACACCATTCTGTTGAGGAGTCCTAGGAGCACTGTATTGTCTCTCAATGCCCTTTTCCTCCACAAAAGTTGTTTAGGTCATTGTTTTTAAATTCAGTTCCATTATCAAACCTAATGACTTTGACTCTCAGATTTGTTTGGTTTTCAACTCTAAGAACAAAGGATTTAATCAGTCCACTTGTCTCATCCTTTGTCCTCAGAAAATAGACCCAGGTGAATCTAGAGAAATCATCAACAATAACCAAGCAGTAGGATTTCTTGCCAATACTCATCACATTTGTAGGGCCAAACAAATCCATATGCAGTAAATTGAGAGGTGAAGAGATTGTATTTATCTCTTTGGACTTATGAGAAGTTTTGTGCTGTTTGCCTTTAAGACATGCAACACAATGATCATCATATGAAAATACCTTTTGTGGCAAACCTCTTACAAGGTTGTTTTTCACAAGTTTGTTCATTGTTTTAAAGTTCATGTGACACATCCTTCTGTGCCAAAGAGATGATTCATCCAAAGAGGCTTTTGAAAATAAACAGTTTAAAGATGAATCAGAATCTACACTCTCCAAGTCTAAGCAATAAAGATTGTCCTTTCTAGGAGTTCTAAGTAGTATCATACTTTCATCAACTACCTTGAACCCTGGAGCAAGGATAATACATTAAGTATCATTGAATAATATGCTATGTTTCTTGTCACAGACCTGTGATACACTTAACAGGTTGTATCTCAATTGCTCAACATAGTATACATCCTCAAAGATCATCTTACCTTTTGACACATTACCTTTTCCACTTATTTTTCCACCTGTTGGATTATCACCAAAAGCAACATGTCCTCCATCAATTCTTTTGAAGTTTTGAAGGCAGGTCATGTTACCTGTCATGTGCCTGGAACAACCACTATCAACATGCCAAATGCTCCTTCCCTTGAGCGGTTGGTTGCCCTGTACATTTAATAAAGCAGTTAGTTTTTAATAGGAACCCAAGCCAAAGTGATCTTGGGTTTTCCATTCTCATCAACATATTCATATTCAGAGTGGATGAGATTATCATACTGAGAAATCTTATTGCTTGAATACTTTGTCACAATAATGGGTCTGTCACTGGAAGTAGTACTAACTTGATTGGCAGTACTAACTTTGTTAGCAGTACTAACATCATTGGCAGTACTAAGAGGTTTAGCAGTACTAACTTTGTTAGCAGTACTAACTGGGTTAGCAGTAGTATTGCTTGCAGCAACATTATTTCTGTCAGCAGTACTATTTGAAGTAGCAGTACTAACAAATTTCTTTACTTTTGGAACCCAAACCTGGACAAAGTTGTTTGCTTTCTTTTTCTTTAAGTTACTCCTGGGCTTATTTGGAGTATTTTTCTTCGAATTAGCAAACTTATTCTGATCATGAGATTTTACAGGTGCACTATTCTCAGCCATATGATTCTTTATCTACTTCCTATAACCAACAGGATTTTGTATATTTCTTTGAAAAGTGATCCTTTGGTTGATAGGATTGAAATAACAGCGTTTGGCTAGATGATTTAACTTGCCACAGATAAAACAAGGCTTTGGTTTGTTAATTTTTCTCAGATCAATTCCTTGTTTTAAAGCCCACTGATTATTTCTATTTCTTTGATTTCCCCTTGTTTTATCATGTTGTTGGGGCTGATTCTGTTTACAAGTACAAGGATTAACAACAGTGGTTTGCATGTAATGGACTCCCTGTACCTTTTCCTTTCCTCTCTTAGGGGTCTCAACTTTTTCATTCTTAACAGTTTCTTCCCCATACTTCACTTTCTCACTCTTGACAAACGGTTTATCCCCCCCCCCTTTCACTTGTCAATATGTGGTTTTCTATGGGAATATCTTTTTGGTCTTCCTCATTCTTACTCTCAGAGTCCTCTTCTTCAGAATCTGCCTCAACCACTACTTTGTCTAAAGGATCTACTTCAGTGGCTCTCTCTGAGGTGGGTGTATATAATTATTGTTGTATGGTGGAGGGGTGGTGTTATAGCCTATTCCTCTTCTTAGTTTGTCATGGACTTGAGCTTTTAGAAGTGAGTCCATTGCTTTAGAAGCATTGGAATATTTCTCAATATCTAGCTTGGCTTTCTCAAAATCACTCCTTATCTTCTCACATTCGTCTTCATACTTTTTAAGCTTAACCTCTAACTGATTTTTCTCCCACTTCCAGTAGTTTGTATCATAGGAATGTTGAAGTTCGTTAGCCTGGTAAGACTTAATTTGTTCTTTAAACCTCTCAACTATCAGAACATACTCTCTTCTGTCTTTCTCTAACCTTTTAAGGTCATCACACATACTTTGATTGTGATCCCTGTACTTTTTAACAGTTTCAATACAGGTTTTAGAACAAAGATTAGAAGTTACCTTTGTGGGAATATCAGTGCTTGCTGATTCTGAAACTTTAGCCATTAAAGCTTGATTCTGAACTGCTTCTTCTGCTTGGTCACTCCAATCAAATCCCATTCCTTCTTGGGAAACAAGAGCTTGAGAAGAGTTGCTACTGTTGAAGCTAGTGGACTGTGATGGTTGATGGTTGCTAGTATGTTGTTGAGGCATTCCACTTCTGCATTCTCGTGCAAAGTGCCCCAGCTTGTGACATTTGTAACATTCAACCTTGGATTTATCAAATCCAACACCATCTTCTCTTTTCTGAGAAAAGTTGTTCCTTCCAGTCCTTTTGATGAATCTTTTTACCGTCATAGTCAGCATAGCCATCTGCCACTTGATATCCATCTCTTCCAGATCATCAACATTTATCTGTTCTAAGTCATCATTGATTAGAGTGGAATTAGCATGACTGGCTAGAAAAGCTTCTAAAACTGAGTCATTGGATCCATCTTGCTTTGATCCATGGGCAACACTAACTGATTCTGTATTAGCAGCAGAATCAGTAGAGGATGATAAAAGAGCAGCATTGTATGAGTATCCAGAGGGCCTCTTCTTTGATTCTACCTCTGCTTCAAACACCCTAAGGTCATTATAGAGGTCATCCAATTCCTTGTCCTCCAATTGGTCATTTTGTCTGAAGGAGACAGTGTACATAGTCCATTCATCACCAAGAGATCTTAGAAATTTTCTGTTAACAACATCTTGATCTATCTGGACACCAACGGTAGCCAATTCACCAATTAGCTTATTAAATCTATCAAAAGTTTGAGTCATGGACTCATTCTTTGTAGACATGAAGTTTTCATACTACTGCTTTAGGATGGCCTTCTGATTTCTCTTGGTACTTTTGGTACCAGAAAATCTTTTCTCCAGAGAATTCCAAAGAATTTGTGCATCAGAACAGTTGCAGAATTGATGTTGGTACTCATTAGGTATAGCCAAAAGCAGAGTGCTCAAAGCTTTCATCTCTGTCTGCCTCAACTTTCTCTCTCCATCTGTCTTTGGTGGAGGTCTCTTTCCTTTTGCATCCATCTTTCCTCCATCAGAAGGACCATTCTCAATGATGTCCCACATTCAGAAGTCTGTGAGAAGAATGTACTGCTTGATTCTGATCTTCCACATGTCAAACTCATTGGGTTTGAGCATGGGAACCTTTGATACCAAAACACTGTCGCTTGAACTGTCCATGATTAAAGGTTTCTGAATTTTCTGGCTCTGATACCACTTGTCAGGATCGAAACTCAAACAATAATTTAAATAACACACTCAGAAACTTATGTTAAAGAAGTTGCGGAAAAACACTTTAACAGAAAATCAATGGAACAGTATATAAAAACTCAAATCATAAGTTTATATTGCATAAAACTTAATGATTACACACAAAACCTCAATCTGTTGAACAGGCTCAACAGACGTTCTATACTTCTCTATAGAAAGGATCTAAACTATTTTTGAGGTTAATTCTCTCTAAACAAAACGTATGAATAATTGTTAATTCTAACAAAGACTTTTATACAATATATACAGAGTTGATTACAAGATAATTATCAAAATAAAATTGATCTTCAGTATCAATACCATAATTATCTTCAACCTTATCTCCAGCTCATCTTTATCTTCAAGTTTTCTTTATCATTGAAGCAGCACTAACCTTCTTTTAGCAGTATTAATCATCTTGCAGCATTAACATACTCAACAGTATTAATCCTTGAGCAGTACTAACTATGCTTGCAGTAGTAATCTTCAACAGTACTAACTACTAGCATTACTAACTCTCCAAGCAGTACTAACTATTCAAGTAGCAGAACTAACTTTTCAAGCAGTATTAAAATTGCAAGCAGTAGTAATACCTTTCAACTAGTAGTAGTATCCATCCTTAGCATATTCAGACCCAACATCCTCGCTCCATCCGACAAGAGGAAGATTCTGGACCTCCACTTGTTGGTGATGTTGCCATCACTTCTGTAGATTCATTATCTTCTGATGGGATTCAATTATCGGATGGAAGTCCTACTGAGCCCAACGTCAATACAAGCCTTGAGGCATCCCAGGAACAAGGATCAAATTTGGGTCATGTGTTGATCCAAATGTTACCTCCTCTTTATACATCACAAAGGTTGAGTTTTAAGTCTTTGCTGACTCAATGAAGGCTTATGTGGCTAAGTTAAAAAGCTTAGCCACACTAACCACTATCACCCATCTGTCGCAGAAGATTGACACTCTAAAGAATGTCTCTTTGGCAAATGCAATAGAGTTGAACAAGCTTGCTAATGCACAGATCTCTGCAGCTAATCAATAGCAAGTGCAAACATTGGCAGACACAGTCAAGGAGAATACATATGCCATCAAATGCCTTGCTGAAATTGTCAACCACAAACCTACAGAGCCTGCTCCTTCTACTTCAAACACAGAAGAAGTTCTGACCATACTTCGCTCAAAGATCAAAGAATTGGTCATGAGTGCAATGCAACCGGCATCCTAACCTCAGAACTAGCTCATGATCCCATCAGACTACATAACCAGAGCAGAGGTGCATTCACTTGGGGACCGAATTCTGAACAAGGTGGACTTGATAGGTGATAAGTTTACTTCCTCTTCAAACATAGTTGTTGAATCCATCAAGAAAAATGTGGCCCTGATGCGTTTCAAATGTGACCTAGATGTCAATAAGGCTACACTTGCAGCTAATGATATCATGAAGATGATTGAGAAAATCGTAAAGACCAATCTAAAGCTGCAAGGTTAGAGGAATAGGAAGGAACCTCCCTCATGCCAGGCAGAGACACATAAGAGGTAGAAGTATGATGACGAAGATCCAGATGCCTCTGGTTCTTTTAGTTATCATAAGGGGGAGACAACCAGACCACATAATGCTCAACCAATTGCCGCTACCTCTCTTTCTTCTGTTCCACTACGCTCAGAGTCAAGTTCTTACCAACAGAGACAAATCAAAGAACCCTCTGCAACTACATCCTCTGATATATCAAGGAAACCCGTCAATCCTTCTGCAACAATACCTAAACTTCACCCAAGGATCAGACTTGAGGTTGAAGTGCTCCCATCCGAGTTCGCCAAGTTTGCCACATTTACTCTAATTTAATGCCATAAGCTATCCCTGCTCCAATCCAATACTCGCGTACAAATCCAGTAAATTGCTACAGAGCCTGAACTTAATCCCTGCCAATCACCATTACCTCTGAAACCAATGCACAGAAGCCCAAGACTCCTACGTCAAAGACACCTACAGAGGCTACAACAGATCTTGTGGCTCAGATTAAGGATTCGAGGGACGCAATGAGGAGACCTATCCCCATACCACCACTGAAGGATTTGATCTTCCATGAGAATATCTACAACTATCTCTATAGTGCCAGAGACAAAGCTGAGATTATGGCGCCCAACATTCATCCATTGAAGAAGGAAAAGGTCAGAAGGAGGTTCTGGAGAACGGCACAGGACAAGAGCAAAGTGTTCTCTGTATATGACATCAAAACCGTAATGAGCATAACTATGCATTCATTTGCTAACAAGGCGGTCATGTATGTGAAGTACTGGGTTGAGTGCAAGGATGGAACCAGTATGTATTCTCGAATGCAGATCTAGTGAACATCTGTCCTTATGATCTATCACAACTGCATACCTTCATAGAGCAGAGTTCGGGTACTCGGAAAGAATTTACTATGGCAAATGGGTGCATCAAAGAGGTGATGAGAGAGAAAGTCAAATACTTCAGCAAAATCGACTTCCAAATTTCTCTAGATCTTGGGGTTGACAAACTAGCCATTACTGACCCTGATGACACTTCACCAGAAATAGAGCTTCTGCCTTGCAACTCTGTAACTGTGGAGCCTCTGTTTGGGTTTGTTTATAAATACTACAATGATAAAAAGAATATTTACATGCCATATAACGCACACAAGTACTCATCTGACACCCTCGTGAAGTTTAGAAGGACAATCAGAAGGAGGATTGGAACTACCAGGATTCAAAAAGGCCCTGCTAAGCAAATCATAGAAGGAATTGATGCTACTCTGAAGTTTAGAGACCTTATCATATATATTCATAAAACCTTAGCCAATATCTTTGTTGATCCAGTAGATGATTTTCCCAAGTAGGTTATGTAATTAACTCTTTTGTTCTTCTAACACCTCTTGCTTTTTAGACTAGAGGTACTTATTTTCATTTCTCCCTTTTCCATACTTAGGGGGAGATTGTTAGCCCTACTTCTTATAATCTTAAAGTAGTGTAAAAGAATAAAAATCCTCAGAGCCAAAGGACCTCTGTCGTTGAAAGCAATTTGTCTTCAGAGCCTCTACCATGCTCTACACAGAAGAGCCTAACCAGAAGATGATCTTTGGACCACAGAGCTTATGTTCTATGCTTTGTGGTAGCCACCTCTGTGCTACCAACATATGAAGATCAACAAGTGTTCTCTCCATGCTACAGTCATCCTATGGAGCTCTGCCACGTGTACAAGAAGCGGTTAATGCACCTTTCCAGGTGGTAGTCCCTTATTAGTTCTAGGCTTGACTTGTGTAATATACCCCTATAAATAAGGAAATATGTTTTGTATTCCATATGGCTCATAAGATTACAGATACTTCAACACACAAAACAGCATACAGTAGCTAGAGAGAGTCATGAGACCAAAAGAGAAATCCACACACAGTTTGTGCATGTTCTTGGTTTTCTTATTGTAATTCTCAATTTCTCAATCAATACAATGATGATGATAGCTCAAATCCTCCAATGTGTTTGTACTACTTCATCTCTCTATTTTATTATTGTTTTCTACCAATTAATCAATCCATGTTACAAAGCTTACACATCTCATTCTGATTTTATATTTGGTTGATTAATCATGCGTTCACTCTGGGACAACAATGATCAGTCTTCCCACATTTGGAACAAGGGAATTAATTTGATTTGCAATTACCATGGTGCTTGCTTCGGCATTTCTGGCACCATCTTGCCTCTCGTCGGTTATCAAAGCTTTGGCCACCGACAAAAGGCTAGGACCTCTTGAGAGGTCCGGGATTGCTTTCCCATTTTCTCTTCTCTCCTACCTCGGCTCTCTCCTCTTTGCCTTTGGCATAAACATCCTCCATGATATGCGCCTCCTCAATGGTCTCACAGAGGGTGGAGGCCTTTGAGTTACGGGCCATCGACATCATGTCCATCGGCAAGCCTTTGAGGTAGGCCTTGACCTTCTCTTTTTTGGTCGGGGCCACATGCCCCACCAAGCCAAGATTCTCCATGAATTGCCGAGTGTATTCCCTCACTGGCATGTTCCCCTTCTTGAGAGCTCGGAACTCTTCCTTGATTTGGTCCATAGCCCTCTCGTTACAATAATATTCCATGACTTTCATCTTGAATTCAACCCAAGATAACTGAGCCAAGACCGTAGCAGAGAGGGTGGACTTAGTGACGTTCCACCAAATGAGAATCGGGCCCCTAAGCATTTGGGATCTGAATCTCACCTTCTAGTTCTCTTCACATTCGCAAGCATTTAAGGCTTGCTCAACCTCGCATATCTAGTTCATACATGCCATTGGATTGTTTAATCCGGAGAACTCTGGAGGCTTGCTACACAAAAAGGACTTGCAGGAGCAAGCCTTCCTCCCTTGCCTCGCATCATATAATGCATTCTCTTTAGTAGGAATTACATTTCTGGTACACTCGAATCCAACCACCACCACGTTCTCTGCAACTGTTTCATTCCTTCGGTTGCTCACATCCCAGTCTTCAATCAACTTCAGAAGAAATTCTTGTTGCTTAGCCATCGCTTCGTTCATCATCAACATCATGTTGGCTATCATCTTAGATTGAGGGGTCACCTCTTGAATGACCGGGTTGGAAGAATCCAAGTTGATCCTTGGTATGACCTCAGGCCCTCCTCCCAACAATGGTGGCACGGGCGGGATTACCGCTGTCTCAACCATCTCTGGTTGATCGGTTGTAGAAGCAATCGTCTCGTGTCCATAAACATGGGTACGCGGTCTACCTGGCGTACTTACCATCTTAGTCTGCCATACACACGAGAATGGAGGTAAGAAATAGATTATAAGAATTTAAACACGCAGAAACGTACTACTACATTCATCAATCATCATAACAATAGTAGATCAAGCATCCTTACATAACAGCATGTTCATAATAGCATTAGCTAAGTGAAATTATGAACACATTATACATAAGAATTCTCGTCACCATTACCACAACTCTCAATTAGTGTAATTCCGTTGACTCTAAGACCATTCTATCTTAGAAGTTCTATCCAAATCTCACAAATCATAACTTATTATCTCAACTTAAGTCTAGGTATCTTACATTCATACCTAGTTTTCCTAAACTAGAGCTCTGATACCAATTTGTAACACCTTAAAATAGGGGTAAATTTAAACCTTGAAATTTACGAAATAGGACAACTTAGATAGAAGGAAATCATACAAGAATGGGTAATAAAGTAATAGCATTTACAACATCTATAAATGGACATTAAAGTCAACAACATGCTAATCTAAATAACTATAACTAGATTAAATAGTTTTCGGTTCAATCTCCCCAAAAGTATCTATCTTTTCTATACGCCATGTCACAAAAAGTATCTACCCCAAACATGCCATAATATCCCAACGCTCTTCCCTCAAACCTTGTACGACCTGCCGTTAAGCGAACCTATTATACATGTCATTTAAGAAAAAGTGTTAGGCTTAACGCCTAGTGAGAACAGATACTTTATAAGAGTAACTTTGAAATGATTGAAATATAAATAAATAGCTTTTTGATGATTTAGGAAGGTAAAGTGTACCAAATAACCACATAAGGACCTTACGGTCCAAAAACATCTTACGATGACGGGGGATACCTGATTTCCAAGGATCATGATGGAACACAAAAGTAAGCCACTTTCCAAGTTGTGAGCTCAATATTAGGACCCATGGCCACGAACAACGCCGACTCATACATAGATGTGGGGGAGGGCACCCGAGGATCCCAATCATACTCATTCACTAAGATTACATTTACGGCCCATGGCTAGTATCCGGTCCCAAATAACCGTACCAAATTGCCTCTGAGGACCCAATGTCTCAACTAGTTACAAAGGGAAATGTATCCCAAAATAAGTCGACTCCTATTTCTATGGATCCAATAGTATTAGTCTAAGGCTTGTCACATTTACATTTGTGACATAACTATAATTACACATATAGTTCTCAAAATTACCAAACATTCCCAATAGAGGATTTCTTGCATAAACAACAACCCATGGGGTTAACTTCATAATAAAGTTCCCCCATGGTCACTTTCCATTTCAAACTTATAGTGTTCACAAATAGGTTTCAAAAGTTATGGAAACTTAAACAAGTCCTTTGTTTCCTTCTCCAAAAATCCAAATTTTTACCAAGCAACTTCCCAAAATAGTGAAAATCATGGATGTGACAAAATAGGCTCATCTAAGAATTTAATCATAAATATGTGTATAGAACATCATTTTATACTATATATATATATATATAATAAAGTTCTTCGTTTTTCATGAAAGTGGAAAAAACCCTAAAAAACTCCAAAATACTCAATAGGTCAAAATGATCCAAAACAAGAAAATGTAGCAAAGAGGAGATTAAGAGTTCAAAATATAAGTTTTGACATGTATAAAGTTTATAAAGTATAGGTTGAACTCACAAATTAGGTTTTATTAGAAAAACCTAGAAAACCCTAAGTGAAGCTTGAGGTTGAAGATGAAGATAGTGAGTCCTTGGTACCTAGCTTCCTTCTTTGAACTAGATGGAGTAATGACACTTCAAGACTTAAGGTTTTGAGCAAATAATTCCCTAGGATCACCATTAAGGAAGTGGGTTTGATCTTGGGAGTGTTTGGAGATAAATGGTGAAGAAATGTTAAGTGATAAATGAAAGGATGCTGAAAACCCGTATTTGATAGCCCCTACCCCCATATGAGCACCAATTCCAAGTGGCTATGCCATGGCAATGTCGCCTGGTAGAGTCGCCAACATGACCCAGCATTTTGTCCCTTTTGTGATACTTTTCCAGGTGCGATAATGACGTGTCATAGTCGTCGGGCATTGTAGTCGGGCCCGTACCAAGCTCTGAAACTCGACTTTTTCGATGCCAAGAACCTCGAAAACCTTAGGGATAGCATCAAATGATTACTTAACATAAAACCCACTATTTATAAGATGCAATGAAGTATAGGTTGACTTTTACGTACCGAAAATTTCGGGTGTTACAAGAAGAAAACAAGATTACTCTGTCAGAAATTCGTGTGGAGGAAAATAATCATTGGACGGAAGAACCGGAATAAATCTTAGAAAGAACGTCAAGCATATCCGAGGATTTGTTCTTGTGGGCCGGGGCAAATATTGCATGCGCCACAAAGAGATCGTTATAGTAAAAGTTAAGTGGAAGCATCACCAAGGCTCCAATATTACCTTAGAAGCAAAAGAAGATATGTGAAGGCACTACTCTCACCTTTTTGTTTAGTTTGAGATTTCAAGGATGAAATCAAATTAAAGGTTGGGAGGATTTTAACACCCGAAATATTTGATTAAAATAATGTGGATTTTGTTATTGAAGTTCAATATTTAATGTCAAATCTTTGGCCAATATTATAAATATATGTTTTGGTATTGAATTAGGCTTGAAAATCCATGTAAAAGGGCCGAAATATGGCAAAAAGGAGGTCTCTACGACCTGTCCGGCAAGCTCAAGTCGCAGGGGTCACTGAGGAATTGAGTCAGGGAAATAGTGAGTCCCGTAACTAGGAGTGATGAGTATTGGTAGAGGCATTTTACGGGGTATCGACTTCTAGTGATATTTGGCGTTACGATTTGATAGAATTCTTTTGGTAATTGTAGCGACACCCGATTATAATCTTAACCTATATTTGGTATATTAGTAGGTTGTTAGCTACCACTCATTCCTTATGATGTAAACACTTTGTAGTTTCTCCTTTTTGGGTGATTTTAATATTTATGTGTTTATTCCGTTTTATTTTTATGGTTTAAATTCCTTCATATTTTAGGGGTGTTACATATAATGACTTTGATGAGCCTCATGTCGATGAAATTGCTTTGAATATTTTTGAGCCATGTGTTTGGAATAGATTAAATTCAAAAATGAAATAGTTGCTTATAGAAAAAAGGCCTATTAGGGAAACTAATATCGTTTTCCCAAAAGATGAACAAAACAGACATTTTGCTTGTATTATATTTGTAAGTTACAAAATAGTTGGTTTACTCAAAAGATTTGGATGTTTTTTTTGCAAATTGTATAAAACTACTGTTTTTCTCCGCACGTTAAGCCGTGATCGGAATTGACTTTACAATGTAATAATGATAATGATAGAATTGTGTGTAAAAAATTATTATTTCAATTTAGCTTGTAAAGATTAGCTTCAAAACTATTTAATTAATATGATTATGAAATATGTTGGATACGTTCATATTCTAGGCGAGACATCTTATTTGATTTTTTCATCAAAGGATTGGAGCTATGGCTACCTTTATCCCCCTCATAACGGCTCCCTTATCGATCAATAGTATGTCCAATCAATGAAAGTATATCACATACATTCTGTAGTATTGAAAGGTTACATGTAACATGCGAGGGGTAGGACATCAAAGATTCCAAAAAGAAAAAAGAATTTTGAATGTTCAGAAATCGGTTGTGTTTGGTCCAACAATCGCTTGCAAAGAGATTTCTCTTTTTTGGGATTGAATTCAAAATAATTTCCATTAATCTTGTAGAGTTAGTACAATCTTGGGCCTTTAGGTAGCGTTTGGTACGCAGATATGATTGGACGGAACTGGACTGGACAGGACAGGACAAGAGGCTAGGACTGAACTGGACAAGATAAATGTCTGTCTTGTATTTGGTACGACTAGGATGGGATAGGACAAGACTGGACAAGTTTCCCTAAAAGTTGTTTGATGATTTTATATGTCATATAATAGTTATAAATGACACAAATAACGTATATCTTTAAATGATTTAATTAAAAAACATTTTTATCTTTTTACACAATTTTCATATATATATAAATACATACAAAAACAATGGTAGGAAATTTGAATGAAAAATATGAATAATTGATGGTAGTTCAAAAAAATCCGATTCATACAAGGGAAATATATTATTTGATTCAATTTGGAAGATCTTTATGAATTGGCGAAGACATAGTTGCAGTGACAGGCAAAGATAAATGCGATGAGTGGCTGGTGAAGGACGGTAGCTATGAAGAACGTGAAAGATAGTGGATAGTGGTGGTGCAGGAGGTAGTTGTGGTTGATGTGGTGGAGGTATAGGTGGTCGACGATGGTGGTGGTGGTGGTAGTGGACAGTTGTAAAAGAGGTTGTTGTAGTGGACGAAGAGGCGGAGATGGTCGACAGTGGTTGGTGGTGAGCATCGGTGGCGGCAACAATGGGTGGTAGTGATCGGTGGAAGTGGTGGTGGGCGGTGGTTATGAAGGTGGTGGAGGAAGAGGTGGAAGTGGTCGACAATGGTTGGTGGTGGCTACCGGTGGCTGTCGATGGTGGTAGCAGCCATGGGTAGTGGTGATCAGTGTTAGTTGAGGTGGTCGGTGATGGTAGTGGTGGTGGCGATGGCCGATGGTTGTGGAGGTGGTGGAGGTGGTTGTTATGGTGGAGGAATAGGTAGAACTGGCCGACGGTGGTTAGCAGTGGCTACTGGTGGCCACCAATGGGTAGTGGTGACCCTTAAGACTGACACCATATTAGGATTATATATCAAATGATGGTAGATCAGTGATTTTTAGTTTTCATCTCACTTTCGTCCCATGTTGTTCCACCTATTTTTGTGGAACAAGAAAATACCCTTTTTTGTCCCGTCTTGTCCAGTCTTTGTCCCTGTCCCATGTCGTGCCAAACGTGGGACAGTGAATTTTTGTCTTGTCTCATGTCATGCCAAACGTGGTACAGAGAGTTTTGTCCCGTCCTGTTATGTCATGTCCCATATACCAAACACATCCTTGGGGATCCTTCTTAGAGGCCACCGATTCAAGTCCTGCAAGGCACTAGGATTTATTTTACTGTTCTCTAGGTCCCTAGGATTAGTCAAGGTGCGCACAAGCTGGCCCAGACACTCACCCATGTTTAACAAAAAAAACTTACAGAAGGAAAAAAATGATTTAAGATGTAAAAAAGGTACATAGAAGGAAAACACGGAGAAGACATAAGTAAAAAAAAAATCCAAGGCTATCAAACGAAAAAATGCCTCCCAATGTTTCTTCCATGCTTTTGATTTTCTGCCTCTCAATCGAACCCTTCTCTGATGCGATTCTCCCTCCCCACGACTACCTTCTGTGGGGCTTTCCCATTCCATCCATGTAGAAGAATATCGATTTATGATGGATATTTTGCTTAAGGATGATCAACCACTATTAAACGAGTTCAAGATTATTCTATCACTTTAAGGTTCTTGATGCAAATTAGTTGCCCAATTCAGAAGAAAATATCTCTTTTCTTCTCCTTTTTACTTTTTGTTTTTTATTCACGAAATACTTATGTCAATTATATTGGCTATTTATACATGTTCTTTTTCTTTTGATTAATTCCTAGAGATGACATATTCCTTCTTTAAGATCAATTATTTTTATCATTTAACTTTTATTTTTGGAGTTATTCTATTCATTTATGTTTCATTAACATTCTCTATTCTACCAAATTTCAATACATACCTTAGACCTTTTTTTATCTGAAAATTAAGTAGTAATATAAGTTATTCAACTTCACATGACTCCACACTAAAGCTTCAAACTTCCTAACCACATGCAAAATTATCATTTCATGACCACATCTAATTCACGTAATAATGATGATCAAAACATGTTATGTTACAATGAGTAAAGCAGTTTTCCATTGCTCAAAGAAAGGTCCTTGTAATCCTTGACCAAACTTTAAATAACTCAAGAAGAAGATAGTTTTCAACATCTTTCCAAGCGCCATATGCCAATAATCATTTAAACTCTGAGCATAATGAATATATCATCTCATAAATGCTTCAAGCTACCAAATTAAAAAAATATAAAGAAAAAAAAAGATTTACAACATCAATCATTACTTTTGAAGATCAAGAAAACTAACTACTACAATTATCTTATATCTTACAGATGAGAGCAATGAGATGTAATGCTCCCAAATGAGATATATACTTCTATCTTTGAATCGCTAATAAAAAAAACTTTTTAAAGAAGTTCCAACCTAGTCTACCTAGGATAGAAATACGAATACAATATTTAAAGTTAAAAATACAGATACAATAGAAAGTTGAGAAGGATATAGTTAGAACTATTATCTATCTTAGAAGATTGTAACATCATGCCACTACTACAAGAAAGGGCTTTTTACACGGTTGTAAAGGGTTTTTTTACACAGTTTTGGAACCGTATAAAAACCCACTTGTAAGAAAGTCTTAAACCTTTTTTATACAATTTTGGAACCATGTAAAAATGTCCTTTTTTTACACAGTTCCAAGACCATGTAAAAATGTGAGAAAAAACGTGTAAAAAGGACTCAATTTTACACGATTGTTAGGAGAAAAACACAATCACATAAACATCATTTTAGGTTTCTTCTGCTAAACAACAATCATATTATATACTTTCTTTCATAGATTACTACAATAGAAATAATGACTTCATGATTACAACTGAGAAAGTAACATAACATAAAAGATGGAAATGCAAATATGAGAAACTACCAAAATATAAAAGATAGAGAATAAAATCTATAATGAAAACTAAAGGTTAAAAAAACCCACATAAATCTTACTTTAGACTTTGATTGTTGTAATCCGTAAACAAAAATTAAAATTTGAGAAACTATGATTATATAAGAAAAACACAATCGGGCAAAAAAATCCACATAGGACACACACACAGAGAACATATATAACATCTAGAATGTATTAGGGAGGAAGAACAACGGTAACAATTGTGAAAAACTTCAGTTGAAAAACCATAAAATTCATTTATAACAATAATATATATTATCATACACAAAATTTAAGGAACTTTGACAAAAGAAGAACAATGGTATCAATGTTCATTTTTTTTTGAAAAGAAAACACATACACACACATCAACAACAATATATAAATTGTACAAAACATGAAAATACATAAAAATTGTTACCTGGAAAATCTATGGACGAAGAATGCTATCTACAACGATTATTAACAAACTTAACAAAAAAAATCAAATAACTTGTCTACTATTTTGATTGTAACATGGATTTGATGGATAAAAGATGAAAAGTTTAAAGGGTGAAGTGAAAAGTTTGAAACATTCATGTCTTAAATAATAATCCTAATAAATGAATCACATTATGAAATCACTTAAATAGATTAAAAATTAAAAAAAATGAGAAAATTGAGAAAAAAAAAAGAAAAAGAAAAAGATGAATTATGATGTCTAAAAGATGCCACCTCACTTCTCCATGATTCTCCTTTATATATAGATATAGATTCCCCAGTCAAAAGGTCAATTAGCACCTAAGGACTTAATGTTTGGAAACATCTAGGTTATGCATTAACCATACATAAAAACAATTGTGAACATTGGATTAACTTAAGAGCATGGTCTGAGTTGCAAATGAGGTTGGATAAGAATCAAATGATTGACAAGGACTTGCAAGAAATAATCAAGAAAAATACCGGTTATTGGAAACAAGTTTTGATTCGAATAATTGTTATTCTAAAATTTCTACTGTTTAGCACAATATAATTTAGTTTTTCATGGAACAAATGAAAAACTTTATTAATAAGTCTCAACAATCGGATTTGTACATAATACATGTTATATCTTTGTTTTGTTTATTAACTCTGTACATATTTTTAGTTTCTCTCACTGTAATCCGACAAAAAAAATGAAAGGAAAAAAAAGACAAAAAAAGAAAACAAAACAAAAAGAAAATAGAAAAATCCAAAAACAGAAAATGGCAAAAAGAATCCAAATATGGATAAAAGAAATTTATAAGTTCGGATATTGTATCCCGTTTATAAGTTTCAGTACCATTTTTTTATTTCTAAGTATTTCACTTTCTCTGTGAATATCTATTTGTATAATATACAAATAGGGGGGAGATTAATAAGTCTCAACCATCGGATTTGTACATAATACATATATGCATTCAATGATTAAACACTTAGAAATAAACCCTCTTCTTTGTCAACGAAAAAAGGTCCAATCCGATGTATACTCCAAACTATCGGATTAGACACTCAATAAGTTTTAATCCGATGAAGGAATCAAAACTTATGATTCATCGGATTTACAACCATCGGATTGAATATATTCAAATAAAAGTCTCAATCCTATTAATGTTCTTAAGCAACCATCGGATTGATACTCTAAACGGATTCTAATACTCCTTTGACTTACTCCATGCATTTAATATCTGACACATCTATCTTTCATAAATGTCTATAACTGGTAATTTTTGTATAGCTTATACTTCAAATAAGACAAAATAGGATTTTTAATTAAAAAAGTCTTATTACTACTTGTATTGTTCCAAGAGTAAAGAAGCCTTCAACAAAGTCGAAGATTAGTTAAAGAGTGGTCAGATTGTCACCAAAGTGGATTGGTTTTTCATCTAGCCAAATGAAGATCAATGCAAGATACAGTCAGTATGTAGTCTAACAAATACTACTATTGGCAAGCCGAATTTGAAGTGCAAACTTGGCCAGTGTCGGTCCCTTATATTTGAACAAGATCTTACCAGACAATACAAACAATCACAAACATAAATGATAAACCAAACTGTTTGATTAATAACCAACGGATTACATGATTGATGTTTTTCTCTTTGAAGCTCTCTCTCTCTTTTCTTTCTTGATGAACAGTGTTCTTGATCTTATGAGATAATATCTCATCTCTACCTAATAACTTATAACATAATATCTAATAATAATATCTAAAACTAAATATCCTAAAATATCTAATAAATAGATATTTAGGAATAATAATAAAATACAATAAACAAACTTTGACATTTTATTACAAACTAACAGTAGACTAATATTGAGAGTGACTTTTCAGCTTTAGCTTTAAATTTCAATCTTCAGATTGGATGATCTTGAATCCAATAAATCTGAGATCTAACAATCTCCCCCTTTGGATCAAGATCATTACTAAAAGGATTTAGCAATTCAGTCTTCTCTTTCAGCTCAGAAGATGCAATCTCCTTCTTTGTCTTCAATGTATAATAATCTGCAGTTTTAGCTCAGAATGCTTTAGCAAAGTATCTTCAAAGAAAATTTCTCTCAAATCAGCATATCTTCAGAATACTTTGTCTTTGAAGAATTTTATCTTGGACATTTCTCTAAACTTTTGATCTCTCCCATTTCTTGGTTAGCTCTTCTCCCCCTTTTTGATGAAAAGAGCAACGACTTCATCAAAACTTGTAGCAAGAAATGTCTTTCAAAAGGAGCCTCTGATTCGTCAATCCAAAAGATATTCATCCAGATCTTTGCAAATCCAGACAAAATAATCGTGTAACACCTGAATCAACAAATGAATCAGTTAACATGCCTGTCAGTAACACAAAGGTACTGTATGTAACGAATACACATTGGAAAGGAGCTTTTTGATGTTCACTCCCCCAGGGCTTCCATTCAATCATCGAAACACCACGAAGGCAATTTCTATGAACTTTATGACAAAAAAACAAATTCCTTGTGTGTTCGTGCATATGATAGAAAGAATTAAGCACAGATGATTGCTTATAGGCTCAAAATTGTGTAAACCACTGAGACAACAGTAAGTATAAACACAGACTCAATGTGCATGATTGAAGTGCGAAGGTGGGGCAGACTTCCTTCTTTTCAATATCCAGATTTTCCAAATGAAAATCAGATAGCAAATGTGTTGCTTCCCCTTTGAAAATGTGAAACACTTTCCTGTTAAGAAGAAAATGAGTAGCTGGTGAGGTTTGATCAATAGTTGGCATGGGCTAGTTGCCTGTTTCAATAATGATCACCAAAGAGTTGTGAAACATTAGAATTGTGGTTGCCCGGCTCAGAAAAAGTTGGTGCAGAGTTATGATATTCTTTTAACTCTGTTCTCACACCCTCTTTCTTTTAAACATTTAGCTCACTCTAACCAAACTCTATTTTTCTGATTTACCTCATCACACATCCCACACTCATTTCTTTTAACTCCTCACACTCAATCACTATGGATTAATTTCTTGGGTAGGAAACACTGGTTAACGTGTATCCGTAGAAGTTGTGTTAAGTCCTAGCACAATGAAATCCTATGTTTTCCTATGAAGCATATGATGCTCAAAATAGTTTAAATATATCAGTTAAAGCTCAAAAATGAATTAAGAAAACATTGAAAATTACACTTCCAAATTATAAAATTTGATGAAGAATCGGGAAGTGATTTGAACATTTGAGAACATGTTTTCAATGATTGAAAGTTGTCCTTTTTTCAACCAAATATGAGATTAAGATAAAGAATTATACCTTTACGTGCAATCTTATATCTCATGAAGTCAAGCTTAAAGTCATAAAGATATGATCTTGTAAGCATCTCTCAAACTGCAAAAGTTTTTTGTCATAGTCAAAGCAACTTTATTCACTGAAATTAAAAAGACAAAAAGCTGTAAAACAATGAAAGTACGAGTTCTGATAAAAAATAATCAGAAGTCATAGCTCTTTTACTCCCCCTGAAATTATGCATCTAAAATATGTCAGTGAAAAAGCACAAGATAGAGATCTACAATTCTATTTTGAAATGTAGTTCATCATATCTATCAGATGAAAAATATTTTAGAAAAATATGTACTCCCCCTTGAAGGTTGATTTCCTCATTCGAGTATTGGAGTACAATCTTTTATCAGCACGGGAGTAAGGTCTTTTGATCACTGAAGTACGAGTTCTAAACTGTTGTGTTTAGAAGTCAAACTTCGTTGAAGTACGGGTCTTAAGCTGATTTACTTAGAAGCCTCTGTTCTTTTACTCCCCCTTGACAGTAGGTGCCTGCAACACAGATTCATCCCTTTTCTTTGGTACCCACTGGTATTTGGGTCCATGAGTGTTAGTTGTAGTTCTTATGGGAGTAATTGAGTAAGAACCATACCAGTAATGGTCACTCGTTTTATGAACAGGATAATGTGTACGACAATAAGAACAATAGAATTTCTTACCTAACAAACTGATTAATTGATCTCTCGTGTAGACAAAATCAGGTTTACCTTTACGCGCATTGTTCTTCTTGGCATTCTGCGTATGTACACATGACTTCTTACTTTTCAGCTCATCTTTCTTCTTTGCTTCAACTGGTTTCCTGTTCCAAACCAGTTCTTCTTCTTTGTAGCTTCTTCTCCTTCTTTGATGTGTACCTGAACCATCTATATTTCTTTTGGAAGAAGCAGTTCTAGATGTTGAACTTGCAGCTGACTTGAATGAGCATTCCGAATCAGCTGAATCATCTCTAGGTGAGTGGACAATTGACTCTGGAGTCTTGTGCTCAGTCACCACCACCATTGATATAATCTTTTCAAGCTCATTAATCTTTGAAGAATAACTGTCTCTTTCTAAGACAAGAAGGTCAAACTTTGTCTCAAACTCAGACTTCTTTTTCTTCTCTCTCAGTGCACACTTAGACTGTACAGATAGCTTCTCGGTAAGCTTCCTAATTTCAGCTTCAAGGATGCTTCTTTCTTTTTCAAATCCCTTCTTTGCACCCTTTCTTCCATCTGATATCTCTTTTAAGAATCCAACATTCTTTCGTTCTATTGCCTTCTTCTCTTTCGCAAACTGATCTCTTTCTAAAATGATTACTTTCTCAAAGTTACTAACTTGTTGAGAAAGCTTTATACATTTAAGTTCAATCACCTTCTTCTCTTTAATACTCTTCTTGGAAAAGTCTGAGAACTTCTTCTTTTGAAGATCAACATCTGCACTCTCCAAATCCTTAGATTTCTTCTCATTGCTCCCAAGAAGATCTAGCTTCTGGATTTTAGCTTCCAAATCAGAAAACATTCTTTTTATCTCAGAGTTCTCAGCTTCCAAATCTTTTGCTTTTTAGAAAACCTTTTGCTCTGAGATAATCCATTCAGAGTATAATTCAAGATAGTCCCATATCTCTTTCCCTGAAGCTTTGGGAATATCCATTGAATCAGAAATTTCTTTAGAAATACTGTCTTTCATATAAATTCTAGCTCTATTATCAGCTCTCTCTTTGTGCACCTGATCCATAGTACAAGATACTTTAGGATTTAGGGGTTACATTTCTCCTTCAGACAATGATAATCTAATGTAGTGACCCAGCTCATCTTTATCTACAAAGTTGAAAAAATTAACTTTCCACTTTTCATATTCTCCTTTATTCAACTTTGGGACACTACTGTAGAAAGACATTCTGATTGATAAGAAAACTTGAATATGATCGTTAGTCCAGATAAAATCAAATGAATATTGAATAATACAATTCAGAAAGACTAAGTCAAGAATTGGCGCAAAAAGCACAATATTGCGCTAAAAGTGGTTGGCGCAAAAGTCACTTCAAGTAAACTTTGCGCGAGGAATGGGTCGCGCGAACTGGAGGTTTGCGTGAGTAGTTGGTCGCGCGAAATGGAGTTTGCGCGAGAGGTGGATGGCGCGAAAGTTACTTTGCGCGAGAAGAAGGTCGCGCGAACTGGAAGTTTGCGCGAGACGTTGATGGCGGAAAGTGGAGGTTTGCGCGAGTAGTTGATGGCGCAAAGTGGAGTTATGATTTTCCCTCTGACTGGTATGCTCAACCGGTGTGTTGTCCGACCGGGACGTTGTGGTGACCGGTGTGAACTTTCGACCGGAGTCCTTCGACCGGGGTCCTGCGACCGGTATGGACCGGTGTCGACCGATGTCAAGCCTTGACCGGTGTCGACCGGTGTCTTGTATGGCGCAAAAGGAGTTTTGCGCGAACTGAATGTGGCCCAAAAGAAGGTTTGTGCGAGACGAAGTTGGCGTAAAACTCACTATGAACTAGCGCAAAACAGGACTTCACGAGTTCTTCCCTGCAGCTTCAAAAAACGGCTGTAATTCTCAAATTAACCTATCTAGACTTCGATTAGCAGTTCCAAATTTTGACAAATTGACCACTAACACTTCTAGAACATATTACAAGCTTTTGATTTAAAAAACAAGCACTTTTTGAAAATTTGATCGATGGAACAGTGACGCTAAACTCGTGAACTGATAGACACTAAAATCACAAAATGGGAATCGATTAAAGTGCTATACTAAAATTAAACTATACCCAAACGATCTAGAACACTTTTCGATCACAACCTGATCGATTTCAACACCAAAAACACTCTAAAACTCAAAAATATGATTTTAAAGATGAAGAACATAGAGTCGAGTTTTTTAAAACTTGATTTGAATCTGATTTAAGCTCTGATACCATTTGTCGGTCCCTTATATTTGAACAAGATCTTACCAGACAATACAAACAATCACAAACATAAATGATAAACCAACCTGTTTGATTAATAACCGACGAATTACAGGATTGATGTTTTTCTCTTTGAAGCTCTCTCTCTCTCTTTTCTTTCTTGATGAACAGTGTTCTTGATCTTATGAGATAGTATCTCATCTCTACCTAATAACTTTTAACATAATATCTAATAATAATATCTAAAACTAAATATCCTAAAATATCTAATAAATAGATATTTAGGAATAATAATAAAATACAATAAACAAACTTTGACATTTTATTACAAACTAACATTAGACTAATATTGAGAGTGACTTTTCAGCTTTAGCTTTAGATTTCAATCTTTAGATTAGATGATCTTGAATCAAATAAATCTGAGATCTAACAGCCAGCAAATTTGGTTCACCAACTCTTCCTGACTCTCATCCTAAAGTATGGAAACATGCAAAAGCATGTCAGTTTAAGTATGTTCTAATGTATTATTTTAATACTTGTCATACTTTAATGTTCCCTCTGCGTATAAAAGGATGGGGAGGGTTAACAAGTGTCTACATCAACTCAAAAGACTGAAGTGAAAAGTTCAAGCATGCATGTGTTAAAGTTAAATAAGATCATTTAATGCAATGAAGGCTATAAAATGACTTCATTGTGTTAACTTGCAAATCACCCATTTTGAAAGAACATATCTCTATGATAACTTCCAAATAAATTTCAATGTGTAAGTTTGCACCCTCAGATAGTTTAGGATAAAGGTCTTTCCTCCTAGATTCCGCAACATATCTGTAATTTTATGTTTGAAATAAACTAAAATTAAAATCAACAAATTTACTGTTTTGTATTAAACCCCCTCCCTTCTACAAATACTTTCTGTGTGAGTCATTGTGGTCCAGGACCAACATTTATGATTAGTCTAATGGTAGCTTTAGAATTAGAGGCATTTTTTAAATAATTGTTGAGTTTGACCTTGTCATGCAACAAACATTTCATATGATTAAAGAAACAGAAAGTTATATATGACTAAAGAAAAAGAAAGTTATCATCATTATCTTAGTCATAAAATTCAGAATGAGTTGATTGAAATGTTGGCATCCAATATAACAAGTGCAATTATTACAAAATTAAAGAGGCAAAGCTTTTTTCAGTTATTCTTCATTGCACTCCTAATACAAGTCATAAAGAACGAATGACTTTGATTATAAGACGTGTTGATGTGTCGAGTGTTCCTATCAAATTAAAAGAGGGTTTTTTTATTGATTTTTTGGTTGTAGACGAGAAATCTGGTTCTGGTCTTTTCATTGTACTATAAGGTGTTTTGAAATATCTTGATTTGGATATTAATTATGTGCGGGGACAAGAGTATGATAATGAAGCTAATATGAAAGGAAAACATCTAGGTGTGCAAAAAAGATTATTTGATATAAACCCTAGAGCTTTTTATATGTCATGTGTTTGTCATTGTCTTAATTCAATGTTGTGTGATATGTCAAAATTCTTGTTATAAGGTAAAAACTTCTTTTGATAAATATCATACACTGTGTTCTCTAATTCTACGAAGTAGTGAAGTGTTTTACTTGAATATATTGATGATTTAACTTTGAAATGTTTTTGTGCTACTCATTGGGAAATTCGTGTTGAAAATGTTTTAAAGCAATAAAACTCAAGTTTGGCAAATAATTTAAAATTTTAATAAAATTAGCCAATGTATATGATGATAGAAAAGTGTGTCGAGATGTTGAATCTTCGATAATGGTGAACTTCCAAGTTTTGAATTTATTTAAGGTTTGGTTATTTGGCATGAAATCTTATATAGAATCAATTTGGTTAGTAAAAGTTACCATTCAAAGATATTGTTCTAGATGTTGAGGTGAAAATTTTAGAAGGATCGGTTATTTATTTTGAAAAATATAGGGACAATGGTCTAAGTTTGCTATTATTGAAGCTAAGGGAATTGCTATTAACATTGGAGTTGAACCTGAATATCCTATAAACGTTACCCTTGTAGAAAAAACAATTAGATGAGATCCCAAATAGTGGAAGAGAACAACAATTTGCATAAGAAATCATTTAGAATTGAATGCTTTCTTATTTTAGTGGACATGCATGACACGTTCTCTGGTTAAGAAGTATATTTGAACAAATGAAATATTTTGAGTTTATATTTGGATTATAGTTTCACGCATCAAAGTTGGTTAAAATAAAAAATGATGAATTAAAAAAATGTTGTTTGGATCTTGAGCATGATTTGACACATGGTGATGATGTTGATATTGATGGACAATATATGTATATGGGGTTACAAATTTTGTCAGACATGTTATTGATTTGGAGCATATGAGAAAGAAAAAACTCTGACGTCTATTCAAATTATGGAGTTTGTAAGGAAGGTGGATATGTTTCCACATCTGTTTATCTGATTCCAAATAAATTAATTTCCTTCGACTTGCGCGTTTTGTCCAAAAATCAATTTCCTTCGACTTGCGCGTTCTTCCAGATGAAGCTTGCGCGTTTCACAGATCTTGCGTGTTCTTGGGCTCTTCGAACAAAAAATCGATTTTTCCATCTGATTTCGATCCAATACTTCACCAATTGCTCTGAAACTATGCAGATCTCATCTTGAACATAATTCGAACATGTTACAATACTTGATTTTACAAAACAATCACAAATCGATGGATTTTAATCCAATTACAATGAATACAGACTCGATAACAAGTTTGAACAAAAAATCCACAAATTCACCCTCAATCTGTGTGAATTAGTCTAAGTGAATCGAATACACTTCATTCTATGCACTAAAACGAATCTATTACAAGCAAATTTACAATCAAAACAACACTGAATCAAGAAATTCGAATGCTACAGTACGTTCGACGATGAACAGTTTTCAAAATTTCAAATTTGATCCGATTTTCTGAATTTCTATCTGCTTTGATACCAATTGTGATTCCCTATTTCAAGTTCTAATCAATACAAAACAATCAAGATGAGAATCTAAATCACATGTCATTGATGAAATTCAAATTACAAATTTTCTCTCACTATATTCTCTCTACTTTCTCACTCTAGAAAGATTTACAAACCTCTTCTCTAAAATGCTCTCTCTCTACAATCTGATTACCACTTCTTACGTGCTTCCTCACTTACAAGAACACAAGGTATATATACCCTTTCACAAATACAAAGAAACAAACACATAAAATTTGACTTTGACTTTTATTAACAAATTGACTTTGACTTTCACTAAGAGTTGACTTTCCAGCTTTGACTTCTTGAACTTTCATCTTCAATCTTTATGATCTTGAATCCAATAAATCTGTGCTCTAACAGTTTCTTACTACAATATTTTGTTAACCATAATCGTCGTCATGGTTGCATATTACGGAAGAAGCTTTTCAAAATTGAAGTTGTTGAATTCATATTTGTGGACTACAATGAGTCAAAACAATTTGAATGGGTTTGCAATTTTGAGTATCGAAAGTAAGTTTTTAGCAAATATCGACTACGATAAATTAATTGAAGATTTTTTTTTAAAGAAATGCATGAAGTCATCGTTTTAGGTGATCTCATATTTGTTTTAGAGTTCGGGGTTTTGGTTTATGTCCCCCTGTTGTAACTTTCTTTTATTAATAAAACTCGACGTGAGGATGAGACTCCTAACTTGACTAAGTTCCAAACCCCCATAAAAAGTTGTGTGCTCTCTGTTTATTGGGAAAGAAGCATTTTCATGACTCTCCGCCCAAGGCATCCAAAGCCAGAGGATTGACCCCACAAACCAAGATTAAAGAGATATTGTTCTTGAGATTTTAATTTAGGGTCATCTCATAAAAGGTCTTCAAAAGGGTAACGAAGCTCTCTAGAATTTGTGTTTGAATCTAGGTTTACATTTTAATTTACTTTTCTTTTATATGTTTTACATACTTGTACATTATTGGTTTATATTAGAAAATATTTAAATGGCCAAAATGCCTTTCACGTGACTTGCGCATGACGGTTATGTGAGGGTACTTATTAGATGATCCAAACGGCTATTAGGACCAGGGATTTGCAAGGAAAATGAAACATTGATGACGTTCCTTGTAATTTCGAAAAGTTAGGAATGGAAACTAGAGTTTTCATAAACCTAAGAGACAATTCAGAATTTACTCTAAATAATATAATTGTACAAATGTTGTAAATGATGGGGGCACTTCGCCAAGGGTCCTTTGTACCCTACAATAGTTTGAGGTGAGTTTTTTTTTACCTAGAAGTGATGATTGAATCTTTGTACACATCTTTTAATATGCACTTTTATGCATTTCATCTTTCTTTAAGCGTATAATATTTATTATACGACTAATGCAACATAAACTTGTACAATTTCCCCACTTTTATTGAGGGTTGAACTCCTGGCCTTCTGACAAACTGAAGATCCTGATGCCACTAAGCTAAGGATCTTCGCTTATGTGCTTCATGTTTTGTTTTCAATATTGTGGTTTTTTTTACCTGTTACACTAACTTTTTTTTTGTTTTCTGCACATTCTTTTAAACCATTCAAAGAAAATTCCATCGTCTCAGGCTCTTAGATTCTTGATAGAATCTTCTAAACTTATAAATCTTTTTGACAGTTATTAAGATTTATGTCTCAAGCTCTGTAATGTGCAAAATTCTCACTTTTCGCACATAACCTTATGCGAAATATGTACTTAACTTTCTCAATTCACCCAATGTTGTGCGAAATCCTCAATAATCATGCTAGTTCTTCACTATTTATGAAAATTTCGTAGATCTCGGCTCAAAACTTCAAATAACAACCAAAATTCGATCCAAAACTTTGAATTAGGCCATGAAACTTTGTCAATTGATCTTTGAGAATAACCTGAACAACTTTCAATTGATCGATTACAACTAAATCAACAAAAATTACAAAATTGATTAGGATACAGTGCATTTATAGGTTCGAACAAAAATTACATCAAATCATAAAATTCACACAATCTGTTGTAAATTTGGACAAACAACCAACACAAGATTTGTTCTAGATCATAATTTGATTACAGTGCAATAGAAATACAATAAAAAATCACACTAAATCAATGAAATCGATTCTGAAACAGAGATGTGTGCGAGTTCTTCAAAGTCGATCAAATTTCCATATTTCGATCTTGATTTCTGATTCAGTGCTTGCTCTGATACCAATTATTATTCCCGGTGATGTGCAAATCAGATCAACATGAACAATGAGATTCAATTCCAATAGCCATATTATTCGATTTCAATCACAAGATTACAATCTCTCTTACAAAGAAATATTTCTCTCTCTACAATTTAATTCTCTCAAGGTGTTACAAGCTTAACAAGGAAGAAAAACTATTTATACCAACAAGGTTACAAGACAAACTAAACAAACTAAACACTAAGCTAGCTTTGACTTCTGTTGACTTTGACTTGGACTTGGACTTGGACTTTGACTTTTCAATTCCAATGATCTTGGATCCAACATATTTGTGAACTAACAATCTCCCCCTTTGGATTCAAGATTATCTTCAAAAGATAGGCATGTTAGCTCCCTTTTTTGGATTCAAAATAAATTTCAGCAACATGGATTAATCTCCATCTTGTTTTTCTCTTCAACAAATTCAATCTCCTCCTTCAATGCTTTTGTCAAATAATTTTCTCCTTTGTAAATCAAATAATCAAAGTCAATCTATCCCTTTCTTCTTTATCAGAAAATCAGCAACTTTAGCAATCTTCCCCAAGATTAATAATCATCTCTTTAAGTCTTCAATAAAAAAGTATCTGTAGATTTAGCTCAGTTTGCTTCAGCAAATAATCTTCAAAGAAATTTTTCGTAAACTTCAGCAAACATTTCTGAATTCATTGAACTTTCTCTTTCATTCTGAACATTATCTCCATAATCCATTTCTTGACTTTCACAATTCTTGAATCTCTCACATAACATCTTATCTATTTCTTGACTTTCACCCCAAAACTATTACAAACTATTCACCATACAACATTTCTTGAAATTATTTCTCCCCCTTTTTTATGATGTAGAGCATAGAAATCATCAAAACTTTCTCCAAGAAATGTCATGTATGCACTCTCTGACCTCTTTAAGTATCTGATCTTTTCAAACGAACATCTGAACTATTTGTCAATTCATAATGTATTCATCCGAATCTTTTCAAATTCAGACAAATAAGAATGTAACCCTGAATCAATAAATGAATCAGTTAAAAATGCCTGTAAGTAGCACTAAGCCACTTTATGCAACGGATGCACATTGGAAAGGAGCTTTTTGATGTTCACTCCCCCAGGGCTTCCATTCAATCATCGAAAATCACAAAGAATTTTCTATGAACGTTATAACAAGAAAACGTATTCCTTGTGTGCTTATGCATAGTATAGAATGAATGAAGCTATTTAGGCTTTTTAAATAGGCTCAAAGTGTGTAAATCATTGATACAACAACAATAATACACAAACTCAATTGTGCATGATCGAAGTACGAATGTGGGGTAGACTTCCTTCTGTTTCAATATCCACATCTTCCAAATGAATACGAGATAGAATATGTGTTGCATCCCCAAACAAAAATTGAAACATCTTATTTTTGAGAAAAAGATGAGTAGTTGGTGGGGTATAAAGCAAGAGTTGGCATGGGCTCACTGCCTAGTTCAATGATGTTCATAAAAGAATTGCGAAATAATCAGTAATGTAGTTGCCCAACTCAGAAAGTGGTTGGTGCAGAGTTTAATATTCTTTTACTCTCATCTCTCAACCTCTTTCTTTTTAACATTTAGCTCACTTCTAACCAAACTCTCTTTTCATTTTATCTCAACATACACACACACTTAGATATTGACACCTCGCCTCTCGATCACTTCGGGATAACTTATTGGGTAGGAAACACTGGTTATCGTGAATCTATAGAAATTCATTAAAATCCTCACATAATTCCCATGTATTTTGTCTTAAAAGCACAAAGTTGCTCAATAGTTTAACTTTAGCAGTTAAAGCACAATCGTATGGAATACAAGTCAGATAGATGTATGCTCAGGAATATAATCATGAAGATTTGAGCATTTTAATCATGGAATACTTTCTCAAAAACAAGTAGATTGAAAGAATGAATTGAATACAAAAGACTGACAGTGTATTGAAAAGATCAAATATGAGTGATTTATCAAGAAAAGCTTAGGTCATGAAAAATTGGAATTTGTCTATACGAATCAAATATAGACATGCTTGAAAGAAACGCTTTGAATGAAATGAACTAACGCTCAAATATCAATGAAGTACAAAACGGGGTTTATTACCATCGAAAAAATGTTTCATTTGAGACATGGTAATAAGAAAGTCAACAACAATACTAAACTATTGTGTGTGAATACTTGACAGTATATGGAAAAGATAATACACAAGTATTTATCTATTGAAACACACGGTTAGTGAAACATTAAAGCACATAGAATGAAAACATTTAAAATTACACTTATGTATTCATGAAATATGTTTAAGAATCGAGAAGTGGTGAACGTTTAGAAACATGTTTTCATGTCTGAAAGTCGTCCATTTTTCAAAAACAATGAGATTAAGATTAAAATATTCCTTACCCTTAGCGTTAATCTCATAAAGTCAACTCCAAAGTCATGATTGATACGATCATATAAGCTCCCCCTCGAAATATGCAAATAGTCAAAAGTCGTCAAAGCAACAAAGTTTTATTAAAAGTAAAACATTTGTTGAAAATAAAGACATTAAAGCAATAAAACATTTAAGAAGGAGTTCTGATCTGATGTAATCAGAAGTCATTGTCCTTACTCCCCCTGAAAATATGCATCACAAAATATGTCAGTGTAAAATATATGCAAAAATCTATAACTCCCCCTAGAATATAGATCATCTAAACTTTGTCTCACACTCCCCCTAAAATTATGAACAGAACCTTTCAGTACAGATATCAATCAGATTAAAAAAATAAAGAAATGAAGAAAAATAACAAAAATAAACTGTACTAGATAACTCCAGATTATGTCTTGAGATTCAACATGCCAAGTTTCGAAATGAGAAAATTAATTGTCTTTTCGTCCAACGGATTGGTAAACAAATCAACAAGTTGATAATCTGTGTTTACAAAGTAAAGTTCAAATGTACCTTTTTTGACATTATCTTTTATAAAGTGATACCGCACATCAATATGTTTGGTTTTCGTGTCCTGAACAAGATTAGCAGATATCGCGATGGCGCTCTTCGAATCACAATATATAGGTATTTTGTTGAAATGGAATTGATAGTATCGAAGTTGTGTCCTCATCCATAATAATTGAGAGCAGCAACATACTATGCTTCAGCAATTGATGTGGAAACACATAGTTGTTTCTTAGACGCCCAGCTAATGCGTTTGTCTTCGAGAAATTGAATGTGACCCGATGTGCTTTTCTTGTCGAGCATACAGCCTGCATGATCTATGTCTGAATACGATGTTAGCTCAAAACCAGTATCTTTAGGATACCACAAACCAAGATCTACGATTCCCTTCAGATATCTAAATATCCGCTTAACTGCCAAAAGATGGGATTCTTTGGGCAAAGCTTGATATCTAGCACATAAGCATGTTGAATACATAATATCAGACTGACTAGCCGTTAAGTACATCAATGAACCTATCATGCCTCGATAAGTTCTAAGATCAACAACTTTTCCCGAAAGATCAACTTCGATTTTAGTACATGGTGCCATCGGGGTTGAAATAGGAGTATAATTTGACATATTAAATTTCTTTAAAATGTCAGCATTATACTTCGATTGATTTATAAAAATCTCCATCGAAAATTGTCTTACTTGTAATCCGAGAAAGAAATTCAACTCTCCCATCATACTCATTTGAAAACGTGAGACCATGAGTGTAGAAAAATTCTTACAATACTTCGGATTAGTGGAACCAAATATTATATCGTCCACATATATTTGAATTAAAATGATATCAGTTTTTTTCTTTTTATGAATAAGGTGGTGTAGATTTTACCTTTAGAGAAGCCAGACTTGACTAAAAACTTTGAAAAACTTCATACCAGGTGCGAGGAGCTTGTTTCAAACTGTAAAGAGCTTTGCCAAGGATATAAACATAATCTAGTTTATCCGCATTGACAAAATCTTCAGGATGAAAGACGTAGACCTCGTCCTTAAGAATTCCATTTAAGAAAGTAGTTTTTAAGTCCATTTGGTAGACGGTGAAGTTCTTGTGTACAATGTAGGCTAGGAACATCCTGATTGCCTCAATACGCGCAACTGGAGCATATGTCTCGTCGTAATCTATGCCTTCCTCTTGGCGATATCCTTTAGCAACAAGTCTTGCTTTGTGTGAGTCCAAGAATCACTGAATCAATAGAGAGAGAAAGTAGATAGAGAGAGCATTAAGCGCAAAGTATGTATTCTCAATGTATGTGCGTTAAGTTCTTACAAGACACAAAGACCAAAGGGACTTAAATACCCTTGGTCAATACAACACAGTATTAGACAATAGACACAGTATTTGACCAAGCCCTATAAATACAATGATTACTATAAAATCAGACTTAACAATCTCCCCCTTAGTAATCATTGGCGCTTTGGTCTTCAAAATTCATCTTCTAAATCAGTACGGACCATTAAAGCGACTTTATGAAGCTTTCTGACTTTTAAAGAAAAAAAAAATTCTTCTCAGCATCTTTCAGTTTGATTTGTCTTTGCTGCCTTTGACAAGTCTGGACCAGATTGGAATAAACTTGAACGAACAGTTGATTCATCAGCTTGTGCTCTAGACAACACACCTCTTTTGAAAGACCTTGAATGAACTGTGGTGGTCGGAGCAGGAACAACAAAAGAAAAAGTTGAAGTTGAGAGAATAGAATCTTTTGAGCGAATCTTGATCAGCAGATAAACTTTTGAGCTCTTTGTCTCTTAATCATATCCTTTAACTTCTCTTAATTCTCCCCCTCATGACCTTGATGATCGGGATCAACTTGATCTGAAAAATCAAAGAAACGGAGAAAAAACAGGAGAGGTTTGCGCGTCACGCTGGTGGCGCAAAGTGAGGTTTGCGTTACACCAAGGTGGCGCAAAGCAAGGTTTGCGCGAAGCGAAGGTAGTGCAAATCAAGGTTTGCGCGAAGCGAAGGTGACACAAAGAAAGGTTTGCGCGACCAACTGATGGCGCAAAGCTGACTTAATCTCAGGAACTTTTTTACCTTTTTAAGCTCTTTGACTCCCCCTACACAAATGCACTAGATATGACAATTCAAATTAGCATTCATATAAAGAAAATCAGATACTCCCCCATAAAAACAGATATATCATTAAGAAAAATTCTCCTTTTTCACTCCCCCTTGAATAATGCTCAAACTCATTTAAAAGGATATGAGAACACAATGAATATAAACATCAATGTAGAAAGAAAAAATATACTGAATATGTATTTTGAAATAACTAAATATATAAAAATTTAAACAGAAACAAATAAAATTCTACTTAGTAAAATATCACAATAAAATCCATCAGATGAAACAAATGTATGTATTTGGATACAGAAACAAGTTTTCTTGCATATCATGTTAAGACATGTTCATTTTCAAAAACTTTCATCAATCTATTCAGTGTGCTCGCATGTGAACTTCGATTAGCTTCAAGAAAATACAATTCTAAAAAATATAATAGAGAACTTTACATGTAATCACACTAAGCCATCAAAAATTCAGACTTTCACAAATTTACAGGTTTATTGCAACTCAGAAATTTATAACCAAGTATCGTAAGATGTGTGCTCATTGGCATCTTTTAGCATCGTGCACTATGGCATCTTTACATGAGTGTGCTCTTTGGCATCTTTTAAGCTTGTGCATATTTGGCATCTTTTTAATCAAAAAGTTTATTAAGTAAAGAACATGTCGTAAACGTAACTTTTTATCTGACCCTATTGGAGGATTTGGGTCAGCCGCTCCCAGACCAGTTGGCCTTAGGGGACTAGGTGTCAAGCACCCCTTGAAACTTACTCTCCCAGATCAGAAAAGCTACATCGACATATCCTAAACCCATTCATACCAGTAGAACATGACTTTCGATCTGATTCTATAGAAGGATTTGGGTTCGATCACTCCCAGATCAAATGACCTTAGGGGACCAGATGACAAGCATCCCACAGAACTTACTTTCCCAAACCAGAAAGGTCACAGGTACAAACTTTTAAACTTAGAGATTTCTGATTTATAAGAATTTAATAATCATCTCAAACACAAGGTTTTACGTCTAAGTGCTTAGCCCATATTTTCATTACAATCTAAAATTCCGACTTTTTAGGTTTTCTAAGCATTGTAAACTATAAATATTCTGAATCACACAACTTTAAAGCAATATCAAAAGATACAAACATGTTGCTGACTTTTCGACTTTTGTTAAAGTTGAAAAATGAACATATAAAAACTTTAATATAAACAAAGCAACTTGAAAATTTATCCTAAACACACATTTTATTCAAAAGAAAGAAAGTTGTAAAATTTTTACTTTATAGAATAAAATTTGTAAAGGTTTAAACTTTTAAAACAACATGCCGAGATTTTAAAAATAGAAATATTTGATCGGCAAGTTTATATTCAGTTGAAACAAGATATAATTCAATAATATCAACTTCCATACAATGTATAAAGAAAATGTGTCTCAAAAAAATTTTGGTTTCAACAAAATCAGGAGTTGAAGAAAATTGATCAGATTCTTTAAAACATTTTGAGAAAACTGGAACAACATCATTATTAGATATAAATGCAGCGGAAATTAAGTAGATGTACTCACAGTTTCTCATTAGTCAGAAGCTTAAAGCATTGAAGAATGAGACCTAGACTGACATGTCTAGAAGTCAAAGTCTTTGAAGCACGGGTTCTGAGTTGAATTACTCAGAAGCCAAAGTCTTGACTTTAAAGACCGGGTTTTGAACTGTTGTGTTCAAAAGACATTATATCTCTTACTCCCCCTTAACATGAGATGCCTGCAACTTTAAAGCAGATTGAGATTTGGGAACCCACTTGAATTTGGGCCCGTGAAAGTTAGTTGCAGTTCGTATGGGGATATATTTATAATATTTAACAGTTAAAGCACAAGAACAATTATCAGAATGATAAGCACAATCATCAGAAGATAAAGCATAATCATCAGAACTAGAATCCAAGGAAGAACATGAGACATGTTTTGAAATTCGAATCATTTGTTTTATAGAGTACTTTGAAATTTTATTACAAGAAACAAATGAATCGCTTTTATAGAATTTGTCTACAAATTTATCCCCATCAAAAGTATGTTCATCAGATGTCTGCTTCGCTTTCCAGATTTGCTTTGATTGAGCGCTCAAAGTCCTATCTAAAAGATTAGAATCGGAAGAATTAGAACTGTCAGAAATAACTGTATCTTGTTTCTTCGACTTCTTTGACCTTCTTCTTTTACACTTAGGTTTATAATATTGATCATTGAGTGTAAAAGAATTATCAAGAATTTTAGACAAAATATGTAAATCAGAAGAAATAATTTTATCCAAGCAACCAATCTGATCAACTAATAAATCTGAATTTGCCTCAGAGTTTGAATTATTTTGAGAAAAGGTTTTAAAATTAGAAACTTCCTTTTTATTTTCCTTAAAATCAGAAGAAAGGTTAGAAATAGAATCTGATTTTCGAGAAAATAATTTTTCTTCAAGACTAGATGTCATGAAAGAAAGAATAATATCAGATTCAAATTTTTTAAAATATTTTGATCTTCTATCTTATCTTCAAGATTGATGATTTTGCTTTCTAATACTAACGGAGGAGTATATTTCTTAGAATCATAAATGATTGGAGAAATATTTTCCTTATCCGAATTAGAAGCATAAGGATCAATAAAATCATCATATATAGAAGATTTGACAGAAGATATATCATTTAAACCTCTTATTCCTCTCCTTGATTTTTCAGGGAAATATTTTGCATTTTCATACGTATAAACAAAAGGAATTTCATTTTTCTTGTTATTTATCCTTTTCTCATTTTCCATATCTAACACTTGCTTCTCATTCATCCAATCAATTTTAAATTGAGGAGCATAATGAGCAAGAGTCAGATAATCGTATTTATACAAAGTTGGGGATTTTTCAATAGCATTATTTAAACAATGAGGATTTTCAAAACCAAGTCCCCACCTTTGTTTTAAAGCTTCTTCACTCCTCGGTTTGTTCATAAAAATTGTTTGTTCAGATTGGTTTCTTCGATAAAGCTTTTCTTCTAATTTATTTATTTTATCTGAAAATTCATCTTTTAAATTAGTCATAGCCGTCAAAGATTCAAGATAAGTCTTATTTGAATTTTCCAAATCATCCAATTTATTTTTAAAGATGTCTTTAGTATTTTCTAAAATAGATTTTTCATCTTTCAAAGAAATTTTCAGTTTGGCAATCAAATCTGACTTCTCAGAATTTAAATTCTTTTCAGAAATTAACTTAGAACGCAAATCAGACAAAGCAGAAATTATGATATTCATCTGAGAGGTAATGAAATTATAATCAAATTCAGAATATACCTCATCTTCATTGGAATCAGAATCGTCTAACTGGTCATCTCCAACTAAGCACATCTGAGCGATCTCGATGTTTCCAGCTTCGTCGTCAGAGTGATCCAACCAGAATTCTTCTTCGACCAGCAAAGAAGTTCCGTTCTCTCTCTTTTCAGCCAGTTCCATTTTCTTTCTGTAGTAAGCCGAATCCCTAACCACCTTTGCTCGACACTCCTTTGACATGTGACCCGACTTTCCGCAGTTATAGCAAGCAACAGTCTTTGGCTCAAGCACTTTAACTTTAGAACCGGAAGTGAAGCGAGAAGTGTTGGAACCAGATCTTGGTTGGAACTTTTTCTGATAATGCTGAGAGAGAAGAATCATAGCTTTCTACAATGCCTCACCATCATCATCAGTTGATCCGTTGTAAGCATTATCAGACAATGCTTGTTCTGCCAATTGCTTCGTGAGGAGTGCAACCGGGTCTCCTGACTTCTTGTTCTTTTTCTCTAGTTTATCTCTCTTCTCAAGCATAATGCACTCATCAGTTAGCATAATCTCGAACATCTCTTGGATCTGCATTATAGAGATTCTGACATCATTCCTCAATCTGTGACATGTTTTATTCCATTCAGGTTGCAATATGTTGAGGAACTTCATATTTGTCTCAAGCTCAGTCTTTACAACTTTAATCTTCCTAAGATCATTGATGACGGCACAAAATCGGTCATACACAGCTTTCAGTGGCTCCCCATCCTTGGCTTTGAATTCTTCAAAATTATTCATGTAACGGGTGTGTCGAAGTTAAGTTGCAACAGAAGATCCAAGCATAATCTTTTCCAGCTGTTGCCACATTAGATTAGGATGAGTTTTAAAACAATCAATCCTGTTGTATACAGAGTTGGGCAAGGCCAGCATCAGATTTGCCTTAATGTCCCGATCAGCTTGATATGCAGACAACTCATCATGTGAATACTCTTTAGTGGGCTTATATAATCTAGAAGCCAATTTGGGTTTTTCAAACGGTCCTTCAGATAAAATGATCATCATGTCATTTCCATTCTTTTGTCGTTCAATGAAGTTCAGGAACCGATCTTGCCACTGTGTAAATTCATTTTCATCTATCAGTACCGGTGGACGATTTTCTGTACCCAAAGACATCATTAGATCACTTTTGTAGAACTGAGCTTGATAAGAAAATTTGTCAGAATCCATGGCAGATGTTCAAAAGTATTCTAAGTCTGAGAATTGCGCAAAGTTGAGCTTTGTGCGAGCTGAAGGAAACGCAAGATGAGCTTTGCGTTACACGCTGAAGACGCAAACTGACTTTGCGTGATGTGTTTGAAGCGCAAACTGAAGTTCTCGCTACCAAGATGTAACACGAAGTAAACTTTGCGTGACTAGAGTAAAACGCAAAGTATACTTCTCGTGAACAATATGAAGCACAAAGTGTACTTTTCGCTATACACTGGAGATGCAAAGTGATCAGAAATGAACTTGTTGCGAACTTAGAAGAATTCCTTGGATGAGTATGGCGCAACGCAGATGAACTAGCGCAAACCTGTGATGAACTAGCGCAAAGTTTAGATCTAGCGCAAAGTTCAAAAAATCAAGAAAAATCCACACAAAATGATTATATCCATGAAATCAAAGCAACAAATATGCACAATATTGATCGAAATCACAATTCTAACATTTTTCAATTAACAGAATGGATTAAACAACTCAAAATCGAGATTCGTAAAACCAACAGTTCGTAAAAATACGAGTTTACAGAAAACTACAATTTCACAAAATCAGACTTCAAAACATGATTATTTTGAAAATTGTTGTGAATAACAAATGATCTACAATCAATAACGGATTCACCAAAACAAAATTCAAGCAAATTGATCCACAAACCAATTCGAATTTGATGAAAAAGCAAAAAATGAGATTTTCTTGAAAAAACTCAAGAAAATCGATCAAATTTCTTGCTTTAATCCACAAATTCAGTATCAAAAACGAATTCTCTCTGATCTCTCAAGATTCAGATTGCTCTGATACCAATTGTGAGTCCAAGAATCACTGAATCAATAGAGAAAGAAAGTAGAGAGAGAGCATGAAGCGCAAATTATGTATTCTCAATGTACGTGCGTTAAGTTCTTACAAGACACAAAGACCAAAGGGACTTAAATACCCTTGGTCAATACAACACAGTATTTGACCAAGCCCTATAAATAGACACAGTATTTGAATACCCATTTCGTTAATGATAGTCTTTCCTTCAGGTCGGGGCACGAGTCACCAAATTTTAATTGCTTCAAACTGGTTGAGCTCTTCTCACATGGCTGTAACCCAATCTGGATCACGAAGAGATTTTGAAACTTTTGTCGGTTCTATTCTACTAAGAAATGAATCAAACATGCATTCATTCATTGTTGCAGACCTAGTTTGCAGCGACATTGACGAATCTCCAATAACTTTATGTACAGGATGCTCTTTGGTCTACTTGTATACATGATGTAGTGGATTAGATGTAGAATGATCATGTTGATCATCTAAATATCCAGTATGTTCTTCTTGTTGGGATTCAGTTGAAGTAACTGGTGCAGAAGTCTCAGTTGGTGATACATTTGATGTTTGTTGAGTAGGCATTACTGTGCACCCAACTAATTGTGTGACTTTTGTCTCTTCATTACCATGTGCATCTTCAACTGATTGAGTAGGAATATGATCTGGAGTTTCTATCTGAACCAGGGGATCGGATTCAGTTGAGACATCTGAAGTGATTGGATAATAATTACCTGAATATTCTGATCTTTCAATCACAACAGATTTAGTCACTTTTGAACCAAGAAACTCATCGTAAAAATGTTCAAACAATAAATCTAATTTTGTTAGATGAGATGTAGACATTGACACGTTATCAGAATTAGAAACTTTAACCGCATGTTCTAGACTGAATCTGTCCAAAAGCTAAAATTCCTGTTATAACGGGTTCTGAACTGAATTGATCAGAAGCCATGTATTCATCAAATGTAACATTGGCGCTCTCTACCACGATCTTCGAATCCTTTAGGTAGACTCTATATGACGCGAATGTCTGAGAATAGCCAATGAAGATACCTTCTTCAGCTTTAGAACTGAACTTGTTCAAGCTCTCCTTATCGTTCAGCACATAACACCTGCATCCAAAAATATGAAAGTGTTTAAATCTTGGTGTTCTGTTGTTAATCAAAGCATAAGGCGTTTTACCAAAGCGACGATGGATGATAGATCTATTCTGTGTATAACAAGCAGTAGATACAGCTTCGGCCTACAAGAATAAGGGTAAGTATGTCTGGCTGAGCATCATGCGTTCAGCCTCGACTAACGTTCTGTTTCTTCTTTCAACTATCCCATTCTGTTCTGGTGTTCTGGCAGCAGAAAATTGATGAGTTATCCCGACCGATTCGAAATAATCGTCAACTATTTTGTTCTTGAATTCCGTGCCTTTATCATTTATGATCAGCTTTACTGTCTTCTGCAAGTTCACTTGGACACTTTTTAGAAACGAGATAATGATTTCAGGAGTCTCATCTTTTGATCTCAGAAACTTGACCCAAGTATACCTGGAATAATCATCCACAATCACTAGAACGTACTTCTTGCTGTTGATGCTTTGAGTTCTCATAGGACCACAAAGATCCATATGTAACAACTCTAAAGGAGTACTTGTGCCCGGTTCAGGTTTTGGTTTATGTGAAGCTCTCTTCATTTTTCCTTTCTTGCATGCATCACATAGATGTTCTCTTTCATATTTTAGCTCTGGAAGACCTTTAACCAAATTCCCAGTCACAAACTTGTTAATGTATCTGAAGTTGAGGTGAGATAGTCGTTTATGCCATAACCAACTCTGTTGCATAGAGGCCTTCGACAGTAGACATGCAGTGTTATCTGGTTTAACACTGGACAGGTTGATAGTGTAGAGGTTTGACTTCCCGTACCGACTAACTCTTTCTAAATGGTACTTGTGATGGGACGTTGTTGTTTGAGGGAACTCACTAGACCATAAAAATTAATAACATGATATGAACCAAACTAATTATCCGAAAATTTACGAGAAACAAATTCATTTCGATGATATGTGGGAGACTGAATAGTAAACGGAGATAATTGGATCAATTGCTTTATTGTATAAGACTTGTAAGAAGATACAAGGTTTTGTTTATGAGAAGCAACATGATCAATTATATCAGTAGTGCTAACAGAAATCCTATTGTTATCATATACAAAACATGATTTTGTTGACTCGTCTATTTTCTTCTTTGGCCTCTATTCAGGTTTCACTTCGGACCTTTTCTTTCTCAAATCTGAAACATATGAATTTTGCAAGTTAGAATTGTGAGATTTAAAAAAATTGTCTTTTCTTAGATTTACCAGTGTTAATCTGTTTCTGTGAGTGCCTATTATTTCTCTTCTTACCTTTGGCATGATGGGTTCTCACAGAAACTGATCTATCAACCATAGTTGATGATTCACCCTTTTCAAATACACTTGGTAAATCTTTAGAATTAACAAGAAATTGGGAATGATATGGAATTCTTGCATTAAAATCAAACTGTTCAACGCATTTATCAAAACAACCATCAGAGTTTAGAAAATTAACATCATTATCATCAACAGATATAGAAGCTTTGGATACATTTGAGAAATCAGTTTTTATGAAAACAGTAGAAAATACCATTTGTTCTAACTCAATCAAAATTCTCTCTTCTACAAGAGTGTTCTCAAGCTCAGAAAATTTACTTTCTAAGATGAGTGGAGGAACATAAATCTTGCCTTCAATAGGTTTTGCCTCCATTTCCTCTATAGAATAACTTTGAAAATAATCATTTTAAAGAAACTTTGATTGTTTAGAATTGTAACTAGACTTCAACTTTTCATAACGAAATGGTAGTTGCATTTTAGTTTTATTTTTCCTGTTCTCATCTTCCTTAGCTTCTACTTCATCAGATGATTTTGTCCATTTGACTCTGAGTTCAGGGTGTTTTTGTGCTAGTTTTAGAAAACCAAAATCATATAAAGCAGGCGTTTTGAAATACCTTTTTTCAAGTAATGAGGATTATCGTAACCAATACCCCAATACTCATTGAAACATGTGAACTCTTTTGGTTTATTAAGATAAATAGTTTGATCAGTCTGACCTCGTATATAAAGTTTTTGTTCCAAACCATTCACTGTTTCAACCAAAGTTTTATTTTCTGATTTCAAAGATAAACATTTCTTTGCAACCTCTTTCAACTCACGTTCACACATTTTAAATTTAGATGTTGTTTCAGACAATTGACCATAGATTGCAGTCTTTTCTTTTCCAAAGGAATCAATGTTGTTATGTTAAGTTTCAATCAATACAGTCTTCTCAACAATGTCTTTGTTGAGCTTATGTATTTCTTGATTTTTCTTTTCAATGACACCCTTTTCACGTTTTAGTTTTGACTGCAGATCCTGAATTTCAACCATCATGGATTGCATTTGTGAAAGAAAATCAGATTCAATCATATCATTTACCTCTTCAGAATCCTCTTCATCTGAATTCTCCTCTAGAACCTTCTATCCCATTAAGCACACATGGGCAGTTTCTTCTTTTTCACTCTCCGAATTAGGGGTTAGCAGAACCCGCCCAACCCGAGAAACCTGACCCAACCCGACCCGTAATTATGCTTCCCATCCGATATCCAATATATCCGAACCCGAAGTTAACCGATCCAAAAATATTATCGGGTATAGTAGGATCGGGTTGCGTACCCAAATCCCAAACCCGTCCGACCCAAATATCCGAGAAAATAAATGCATCTTTTTTATTTTTATTATATTTAATAAATATAAATTGTAAACCTAATTTGAGTAATTTCAATTTCACTTTTCAGACTTTCAATTTCAAAATTGACACTCAGATTCATTCGAAGACGAACTTCGAACCTCTCTGCCTCGACCCTCTCTGCCTCTCTCACTTCGAATTCGAACTTTGAACCTCTCTCCTCTCTCACTTCGTAGCCTCGCAGGACGCACGACGCACCGACACATCGTCTGATCATCGTCGATTCATCACCTCCGGCGAGCCATCATCTGATCTTCATCGATTCATCTCCTTCGGCGACCCACTGTACAGTACACTCTCTACTCTCTCTAGTCTCTACGTAGAATCGTAGACTACACTCTTTTCAATTTTCACTTTTGATTGTTGATTGACTTGATTCTAATTTTGGGGTTTTGCTTTTTGATTCTTAAATCTTAATTTCTTATTTAGTTATTTTGGGGTTTTGAATGTTGATTTCTATGGTTGTTTACTTGTTTAGTTTTCTGACTTCTGAGTTTGTAATAAACTAATAATAATATGCTTGTTTATCTTTACAGTTTGCTAAAAACTTTTGATTTTACAAAATATGATAGTTCATTTATCTTGGCAGTCGGCACTAATATCATATGTTAATGTAACGTTATTGCTTTGAGTTTGAACTTTGAAGTAAGTCCATTTATGACTTTATGTGGCCAATGGAGTGGAACTGTGGAAGTGGACAGTGAACACCTTACTGTTTTTTGTCAATTTGTTTTATCATATGTAAATGTAATATTTTTCGAGATTCAACCCGATACATTTGTCAATTTGTTTTATCATTTATGGACAGTAACTCATTAAGTGTAACTGTGTAAGTCCATTTAGCTTGGCACCAATTTGTTGACAGTTGATTATCATATGTTATTGCTTTTAGTTTGAAGTAAGTCCATTTATGTGAACACCTTACTGTTTTGTGAATTTGGTGAATGTTGATTGTTCATTTACAGTTTACATTTGTCTCGATCTCAAGCTGAAAGTAGTGCACCCCCTGAACCAAAGAAGCGTAAAGCTACTGAAACAAGATCTCGTGTATGGGATCATTTTGAAACAATCTTAAGCCCGGAAGGTAATTTGATTAAAGGGAAATGCAAATATTGTGAGAAAACATATGTGGCCGACCTGAAAAACATGGCACGTCCTCGTTAAAGAATCATTCACTTTCATGCCTTAAGAACCCACAGTCTAAAGAAACTAGACAATCCATGTTGACATTCGGTTTGAGGGGTGAAATCAATGAAAGTGTTTTAACCAATTGGGTGTTTAATCAAGAAAATGTTAGGAAAGCAATGGCTAAGATGATCATCATGGATGAACTACCTTTCAAATTTGTAGAGGGTAAGGGGTTTAGACAATTTGTGCAAGAAGCTTGTCCAATGTTTAAAATACCGTCTAGATGGACGGTTAATAGAGATATATTTTCCATCTATGTTGAAGAGCGGAATAGCCTTAAAAAGTTTTTTAAGGAACACTCACAACGTGTTAGCTTGACCACTGATACTTGGACATCCGTGTAACGGATCAATTATATGTGCATAACTGCACATTATATTGATGTCGAATGGAAGCTGAACAAAAAGATAATATCTTTTGTGTCAATCCAATCACACAAAGGGGATGCAATTGCCAAAGCTTTAGAGGTTTGTTTGGTTGAGTGGGGCGTAAAAAACATTTCTACCATCACCGTAGATAATGCATCTAGTAACGATGTTGCCCTTGTGTTTTTGAAAAGCAAACTAATATCTTGGGGTGTTCATCTGTAAGATCTCAATACTTGCATATGAGATGCATTGCACATATTGTCAATTTGGTTGTCCAAGATGGGTTGAAGATGGCTGACTCGGCACTTAAGAAGCTTAGGGATACTGTGAGGTGAGTAAGGGGTTCTCCGGCTAGATTGTCCAAGTTTAGAGAACTTGCTACTTTACTTGGTGTTGAAGAAAAAAACTCGCTCTGTCTTGATGTTCCTACTTGATGAAACTCAACTTATATGATACTCAGGAATGCCATTCCTAATCGATACGTGTTTGAAGCCTATGACGGCCATGATGCATCATTCAAGATAGATCTAGGTGATTTTGTGCTCGGGGATTATGATTGGGTTTATTTAGAGAGCTTCGTTACCCTTTTGAAGACCTTTTATGAGATGACGGTAAGAATCTCAGACTCTCTTTATATCACTTCTAATTCTTACTTGACTGAGATATATGATTTGGGGTTCTCGCTTGCGGAGATGATTGCTTCTTCGAATTTGACTGAAAAGGTACAACTCAAAGTCTCAAACTTAATTTGGCTTACTTTATTAGTTTATATATATTCCTAATTTACATTAATACATTGATAACTTGATATAGTTATGTACTTCTTTTGATTTTCCTATAAACAAAATATGGACCAAAAAATGAAGGATAAATTTGATAAATATTGGGGTGATCCGAAGAAGATGAATTTTGTAATTTTCTTTGCCAACATTATGGATCCAAGAGATAAAGTGGAGTACATGCCATCCCAGTTCGAGCAGTTATTTGGTGAAGAAAGAGGTGAGGCATGTTTTAGAAAGGTAAAATCTCAACTCATTACCTTCTTTGAATATTATGTGCAACAATATTCCGAACCTTCTCAATCTCAAACTCAATCTCAAACCGAAACCCAATCTCAATCGGAAAAAGGTCTCCCCATCCCTGCAAGATCACATTCCAAGTTTAAAAGTTTGTTGAGGAAGCAAAAACTTGAAAGTGGGGCCTTAGATAGCAAAAGGAGTGAGCTTGATGTTTACCTAGGTGAGGCCATTGTAGATGATAATGGGAAGAACTTTGATTTGTTGATGTGGTGGAAAATAAATAGTGCACGGTTTCCCATTCTTTCTAATATTGCTAGAGATGTCCTTGTCGTACCCATTTTCACAGTTGCGTCCGAATCAACATTTAGTACAAGTGGTAGGGTTTTGGATAATTTTAGGAGTTCTCTAACTCCTAAAATTGTTGAAGCACTTATATGTGCCCAAGATTGGTTAAGAGGTCCTAGTGAACCACTTGCGGTGGAAGAAAATTTAGAGTACCTTGAGAAGTTTGAGAAAGGTAGGACATTATTTTATGAGTTAGTTATTATTTATAAATTATAATTACGATATTAGTTTATAATTATAAGTTATCATTACGTGCAGAGATTGATAATTTAAGAGTTGGAACTTCTTCTACTCGGGTTGAAGATAATCCTAGTACGAACGCATCTGATTTTGGGGGATTTGAAGAAGTTGATTCATGATTGAGAAAGGTACTTTAAATTTTTATTTGTTAGTTGTTACTTTTAATTTTACATGATAAATGATTTTCATGATTTGTTATTTATTATTTTATAGGATTAAAATGAAGTTGGTGTAAGTTGGTTACTTGATTGGTTGGAAGTTGGAAGGTTAGGTTGTTTCACTTGTTTGTTTCAATTGAATTGAATTGGTAGTTTGGTACTTTGGTTGTTTCGAACTTTGGACTTTGGTAATTTGTTTCGAACTTTGGTTTGTTGTGATCAGTTATCCCTAAGATTTGTTGGTAATTTGGTTGATTGAGATAATTTTTGAACAATTTCTAGTTTTTTTTATCAGGTGAGGTTTGTTGTAGGTTTAGCCGTTTAGAAATGAAGTCCATAACAGATTCGGTAACTGAATTTTGCTTTAAGACTCTTGGGGTAAATAATCAATAAATTTTGCTTGTTTATAAGAAAATTTATCAATATGCATGAAGTGGTTGTAAGTAGCGCATTAGATGTTGTACTTTTGTTTTCCTTTTGTCCCCCACCTCATGAATGATAACCAAGAAAAGTGTATACTATATATCACCCACCACGTAGTTAATTTAATCATGGGTGTGCCTTCATATCATGGAGTTTAAGTTCAACAAATCTTTAAAGTCAATTAGGATAGATTAGTGGTTTGATTAAATACATCAATAATGCTAAAAGAATCACAAATATTTGTATCATTACATTCACAAATGCATCAAATATCAATCATACAAGTTATCGGCCCAAGGAAAAAAAGCCCGCAGCCCATATCCGACCCAACCGACCCGCAAACCCGAACCCGAATTACCCCGAACCCGAATATCCGAGCTAGTTATCGGTCGGGTTTCGGGGCCACTCCCTTCCCCCGAATATCCGATTGGGTTTCGGTTCTGGATCCCCGACCCGACCCGTTCGTTGCACACTCCTACTCTGAATCGGTAACATCCAGCCAATGGTCATCTTCTGCCATCAAGGCTCTGCCTGCCTCTTTCAGCTTTGCTAAGAGCATCTTGTTCTTATAGTAATCTGAATTTTTCACTTTGGGCTTTCTACGGTCCTTAGCAAAATGACCCAACTTTCCACAATTATAGCATTTGACCTAGGGGTGTTATTCGGTCGGTTAAATCAGTTTTCGGTTTATTCGGTTCGGGTTAATTGGTTTTCAAGCTTTTTAAAAACTAACCGATAACCAAACCAAATAAGATTCGGTTTAATCGGATTCGGGTTATTCGGTTCGGTAACCGGTTAAACTGAATAAGGATTTATATTTTTTCGTTGCACATTTGCTCAAATAATGTTTTTAAATCAAGTGTATGTTGCATATAATATATAATTGTATCATACATTCATACTCAATAATTGACTTATATTAAGTAAAATAGACCATTTATCAAAACCTCTTTCTACCATATGACATTATTTTTCTTCATGAGACGATGTAATTCAAGCATAAAATGTAATCTATAAAAAAACATTATCTACTATCAATAAAAACCATTATATATCAATAAAATATGTAAAATAATAATAGTATAACATGTCTTAGGTTTATATTTTATAAACATGCAATATATAAAATATTAGTAGAATGTGTTATTCGGGTTATTCGATTTAACCGAATTAGGAAAAAATTAACCGAAAACCGAATCGAATAAGGATCCTTATTCGGTTAACCGAACCGTTTAACCCAAAAAACGAATAACCCGAAGCCTTTTAACCCAAATTTCATTCGGTTCGGGTGGGTTATTCGGTTTCGGTTATTTTTGACACCCCTAATTTGACTGGTTCCTCAACTTTCTTCTCCTCATACCGATTCACATACTTTCTTTCTTCTGGATTTTTCTCTTCAAATCTTTTCCTTCCTTCTACTCTCTCCTTATGCTCAAAATTCTTAGATCCTGACGAATACTGTTGACTATTTGACCCTGGCTTCTTATAGAAATTCTTCTGGAAGGCCCTGGTCAGTAAGAGAATTGCTTGCTTTAGATTCTCACCATTATCAGAATCAGAATCAGAATCAGAATCAGAATCATCACTATTCTCTTCCTCAGACTCAGAAACATTCACCTTCTTCTTTTTCATACTGACTGACCTTTTCTCTTTTCTCTTGACCACCAAGGCAACTGGATCAATTATGAAACTTTCTTCTTTTCATCTCGTATCTCCTCTACCTCTTCCTCATTCTGACGTAGAGTCTCATAAACTTCATGCAGAGGGATCTCATTGAGATCTTTCATTTGTTTCATTTGGCGAGTAAATCTTTTCCACTCTGGCTGTAATATGCTCAGAAACTTCACATTCAACTCTATTTGAGATTTATTCACTCTGTTTTTGCTCAACTCATTCAGAAGAGTGACAAATCTGTCATATGTAGCTTCTAGACCATCACCATCTTTTGCTTTAAACTCTTCATAATTGTTGAGGCAATTTGAAACTTTCAGCTAATTACCCACCTTAGAACCTAACATCATCTTTTCTAGTTGATCGCACATTTGTTTACCTGTTGCCTTGTAGTTGTCTGTCTTCACATAGATCTCATTGGGAATACCTTGAGGTAGAAAAGATCTTGCCAATTTATCTGCCTTGAGCCTCATTTTCTGTTCATTAGTATACTTATCAATATCCATAGGATATTCTTCGTAATCACTTCTTCTCCTTCTTCTTCTGTAGTATGAGTCTTAGTTGGGTGTTTCATGGGACCTTCTTCCAATGGCAATCTAATATGTTCACCAATGTCATTTCTATCAATAAAATCCAGAAATATGTCCTTCCACTATTCATACTCACCCTTAAAAAGTACAGGAAGTTTGACATCATTTCCTATGGCAAGAGCATCTCTAGAAGTCATCTTGACCAAATGCACATATTTTTAAACACAAAATCAGAAAATATAAAAATTCCTGAAAAACTCAGTCAGAAAAATGACTAGGTATAGAATCCTCACGCCAAAGAAGTAAATTTTCGCATAACACAGAAATTCGCACACAAAAGTAAATTTAAAACAAACTTTTCGCACACCGAATAATACGGATTCCTAAAATTCGCAAGCTGAAGGATGCGAAATCCGACTTTTCGCTAGTAGTTGGATGTAGATTTCAAGCTTTTCCCATATACCATGATGCGAACTCTAAACTTGAACTTTTTCTAACTTGAGCTTTTCGCACACAAATATGATGTGAATTCCACACTTAGCAAAATTCAGCCCACTCAGAAAAATGACTAAGTATAGAATCCTCACGCCAAAGAAGTAAATTTTCGCACAACACAGAAATTCGCACACAAAAGAAAATTTAAAACAAACTTTTTGCACACCGAATGATATGGATTCCTAAAATTCGCAAGCTGAAGGATGCGAAATCCGACTTTCCGCAAGTAGTTAGATGCAGATTTCAAGCTTTTCACATATATCAGGATGCGAACTCTGGACTTGAACTTTTTCTAACTTGAGCTTTTCGCACACAAATATGATGTGAATTCCACACTTAGCAAAATTCATCCCACTTAACTTCACGTATCGGTGCGAAATCCATACTTAGAAAATTTTCAAATCATTGAGATGCGAATTCCTCATATTTCGCACGCTGTGAGATGCGAATTTGAACTTTTCGCACACTACACTATGCGAATTTCTCCCTTGGCAAACTCAGAATATCACTTTTCGTACACAAAGACGTACGAGATCCTCCTTTTCGTATGTTGTAATGTGCGAAATTCTCACTTTTCGCACATAACCTTATGCGAAATCTGTACTTAACTTTCTCAATTCACCCAATGTTGTGCGAAATCCTCAAGAATCATGCGAGTTCTTCACTATTTATGCGAATTTCGTAGATCTCGGCTCAAAACTTCAAAAAACAACCAAAATTCGATCCAAAACTTTGAATTAGGCCATGAAACTTTGTCAATTGATCTTTGAGAACAACCTGAACAACTTTCAATTGATCGATTACAACTAAATCAACAAAAATTACAAAATTGATTAAGACGTTTACTGGTTCGAACAAAAATTACATCAAATCCAAAAATTCACACAATCTGTTGTGAATTTGGACAAACAACCAACACAAGATCTGTTCTAGATAATAATTCGATTACAGTGCAATAGAAATACAATCACAAATCACACAAAATCAATGAAATCGATTCTAAAACAGAGATGTGTGCGAGTTCTTCAAAGTCGATCAAATTTCTAGATTTCGATCTTGATTTATGATTCAGTGCTTGCTCTGATACCAATTGTTATTCCCAGTGATGTGCAAATCAGATCAAGATGAACAATGAGATTCAATTCCAATAGCCATATTATTCGATTTCAATCACAAGATTACAATCTCTCTTACAAAGAAATATTTCTCTCTCTACAATGTAATTCTCTCAAGGTGCTACAAGCTTAACAAGGAAGAAAAACTATTTATACCAACAAGGTTACAAGACAAACTAAACACTAAGCTAGCTTTGATTTATGTTGACTTTGACTTTGCGAGAGAGGCTTTGACTTGGACTTTGACTTTTCAATTCCAATGGATCCAAAAGACTTTTCAAATGGCTTTTTGTGACGGATTTAAAAAACAGGTTTGTAACGGTTTGCTAAAAAACCGTTACAAAAAGTCAAAAAACAATTAGATAGTTATTTTAGTAACGGTATTTATAGAAAACCGTTACTATTAACAAAAACCTAGAAACGTAAAGCAACGGTTTAGATAAAAACGTTACTAAAAGGTCCCCAATGGTAACGATTTTGAAAACCGTAGCATTTTGTTGTGACGGTTTTTAGTAACTGTTGTCATAGGGACCTTTTAGTAACGTTTTTTTTTCAAAACCATTGCTTTATGTTGTAATGGTTTTGAAAACCGTTGCCAAAACTAAAATATATATAGCAACGTTTATTTAAAAACCGTTTCCAAAAGTCATTGTTTTTATGGCAACATGATAGAAAATTTTGCGTCACCAAAAGGTAGTTTATGACAACGGTTTTGAAAATTTTGCGTCACCATATGTTCGGCTATAGTAACGGTTTTAAATAATAAATGTCACTGTATGTCATGCTACAGTGACAGTTTTAAAAGTTTTACGTCACCATATGTCAAGCTAAGATGACGTCTTGATTACGTCACCATATGTCATGCTACAATAACGGTTTTGAAAAATAAATGTCATCGTGTGTTATGTAACGGTGACGGTTTTATAAAATAAATGTCACCATACATCAGGTTACGGTTGCGGTTCTAACAAACAAATGTCACCGTATGTAATGCTACTGTGACGGTTTTGAAAAATAACGCCATTGTGTGTAATGCTACGATGACGGCTTTGACAAATAAACCTCACCTTATGTTATACTTCGGTGAAGGTTTTGATAAAATAAAAGTTACCGCATGTCATGTTACAGTGACATTTTGAAATTAAACATCAATGTATGTCATGTTACGGTGACAGTTTTGAAAAAAAAATGTCACCGAATGTTTTGATATGGTGACGGTTAATGTCACCATTTTTTTTGTTACAATGACGGTTCTAAAAAAAACATGTAACTTAATGTCATTTACGGTGACAATTTTCAAAAAACAAATGTCACTATATGTCATGTTACGGTAACGGTTTTAAAAAATAAGTATCACCGTATGTCATGTTACGATAACAATTTTGAAAAATAGGCGTGACCATGTCATTTTATGTTGGCGTTTTTAAAAATTAAATGTAACTATATATCATGCTACGTTAACAGATTTAAAAAAATTAACGTCACCATGTGTCATGATACGATGATGGTTTTATAAAAAGAAATGTTGTTGTATTTCATGATACGGCGATGGCTCTAAAAGATAAATGTCACTGTATGTCATGATATGATCACGATTTAAAAAAATGTTACCGTATATCATGATATGGTGACGATTTGACATCAACATATGTCATGATACGGTGACGACTTTAAAAAATGAAGGTCGCTATATACCATGACATGGTGACAACATTAAAATACACATCGTTGTATGTCACGATATAGTGACAGTTTTTAAAAAATAAACAGCACCGTATCGTATGTCATGATACAGTGACGTTTTTGAGAAAGTACGTCAATGTATGTCATTATACAATGACGGTTTTAAAAAATAATTGTCCACTGTATGTTACTATGACGGTTTTGAGAAATTTACATCACCATATGTCGTTTGGTGACATTTTTGAGAAATTTACATCAACGCATGTTGTTATACGATGATGGTTCTGAGAAATTTATGTCATCGTATGTCGTTATATGGTGATGGTTTTGAAAATTTTACGTCACTGTATGTCATATGTGGTAGAGTTGGACATGGACATGTCTAAAAAATCCCGCTACGTTTGAAGTCTGGTCCATGCATTTTGTTGATATGTCATTTTAGATATCTTTTTCTAAAGAAGCCAATCTTTCAATTTTCTGTCTAATTTGTCACATAGTTTTAAAATTTATAATATATTTTTGGTCGACAAAAAAAAATACCAGAGCCAGTCCAATGGACACGGTCCTTTAAAGAGAACGAATTTGGTACTTAGGTTAAGAGATACACCCTAAATTTGTAAATGGATAAGAGTTCAGTAAGGAAATGGGCTAATGGAAAATAATTAAAGAGGGGAATAAATTTGCAGTATGACTTTCGTTTTGTTGGATTTTGTAGTAGACTTTCAAAAAACAAAGGTATAAAAGACTTTTGAGTAAATTACATTTTTTTTTCTTGCGGTTGTCATTACATTCAGGAAATCCATTTAATTCATATGAATTTTGGTTTTTTTATTTAAAATTAAAAAATATATATTATTATAATACATAGTAGAAAAAACAATACGTGTGTATTTTTTTTATCATTTGTATGCTTGTATAGGTAGGTATAATGGTACAACACGTTTTTTGAACGTTCGATGGTCTTAAGGCATCTAGATATAGTTGGTAAATTGTCAATATAAATAAATTTGTAACTTCAACTTTTACGATTTTGGTACAAAAACGTACCAACATGTATCAATCGAAACAGGTACCAGTTTGTACAAAGTATAGTTGGTTCGTAAATGGTAAAAAAAATTATACGAATTATAATTGGTTGTTACTTGATATATAAAAAATTACATGATACCGTACCATCTTCATCCCTAATTGATATGTGTGGTCATGATTGTGGTGCAAGTTGTGGTCAGGAAGGGTTTTGATTTTCTGATAGCTAGGGGAGAAGAGGGGATTACGATTTGGGGAAGGCTAATGGTATCTCTACCTTTTACTATTGGCATCCCTAATTCTATTTTCATCATTATTTTTTTTTTTGTCTTTTGCCTTTTTAAATATTTAAATATATTTATACTAGATTTTTATTAATATAAATTATTAATTAACTCCTTTTTTGTTTTTTTTCTTTTATTTATTTATGTTATATTATAAATTATAAGAATTACTACTAAATATATATTTTTTATATTATATTTTCTTTTACATTATTTATATTATATTTTAATATTTATTTTATAACATTTTACCAGTTACGTTGATGACTTTTTTTTGGCCTATTTTGTTTTTTCTTTTATTTAAAAAAATAAATCATTATTAATATAAATATTACTATTTTTCTATTTATAATATAATTATAAAATTAAAATATAAACACTGAGTTTTTTTAATCTATCCAAAAACTGGAACAACATTGGACAAAAAGGTAGAATTATTATTTTACCTCTATAACATAACAAAATCTAAAATTACTATATATATTAGTATATTACTATAAGAGTCGGTCTAATACGAAGACTAAGTATCATAAGAAGTTAATATTGGAAAGTTAATAAAAGGTTTATACGTAAATCAGTGTAATATATATTTACAAATGAATACATGAACCGACGTTATAAATTATATACATATTTAAATTAGTTATATATAATATAAATAAAATGGTACATAATATATGTATATATATAGATATACAACGGAAAAATATCTATTATATATTATAAATATGGCATAAAAAACTCTTAATTACAACTCACTAAGCTTAATGTACTATCATTTAAAGCTATCTACTTAAAATCTCTTAAAAATAACTACTAAAGCCTAATGTACTACCTGTAAAGCTTTTAACCTAATTAATATATTTCATCCTTATCCCCCAAAATCTTTATCTCTAATCCCCAAACCCTAAAATTATGAAATTTGAATTCTGATAAACATAATCAAAACAGGATAAACATCTCAATTTAAATATAAAAAAATTAAAATATATAAGATAATTAATGAATTTTAACAAACTACTTAATTTTTTTTTATATAAAAACATTATATTGTTAAACCTAAATTAAATAAATTTATATATAAAAAACCATTATCACTCAATTAAAAAACAATTAATGAAGCAATATGTACTACTTTTAAATGTTTTTAACCCTAATTAATAAATTTCATCCTTATCCCCCAAAATCCTTATCTCTAATCCCCAAATCCTAAAATTATAAAATTTGAATTCTGATAAACATAATCAAAACAGGATAACCATCTCAATTTAAATATAAAAAATTTAAAATATATAAGATAATTAATGAATTTTAACAAACTACTTAATTTTTTTTATATAAAAAACATTATATTGTTAAGCCTAAATTAAACAAATTTATATATAAAAAACCATTATCACTCAATAAAAACCATCCAAAATCGTACTGTAAATCAATAAAAAACAAAAAATAAAAATAAACATTAAAATCGTGATGTATCTAATTGCATTGTGCGAGTACGCTTCTAGTATATATATATAATAAATTATTAATGTAAATTATATATAATAATAATATAAATTAAAAACAAAATATATGCATTTATATACACACATATATATAAGATATATTTATATATAATATAAAACAATAATAATAAAAAATATATATCTATACTATATTACAAAGCATTTATAAAAACTCTTAAAACAATATTTAAAATTTAATGTACCACTATTTAATATTAATTACTTAAAATCTCTTAGAAACAACCATTAAAGCTTTATGTATTATATTTAATGTTATTTATTAACTTTCAATCCTTATCTTTAAACACTTTAACTCCCCTAAAATCACTCTCCACTTCAACTACCCTAAAATCACTTACCGCATAACTAAATATAAGATAAAAATCAAATTTAAATATAAAAAATCTAAAATATAATTAAGAAAATCTAACAGAATATTTAATATTTATTTTATAAAAAAATATATTATTAAACCTAAAACAAATTACATTACTATTAAACTATCGAAAAAAAAACTCTAAAAAACAAGCTTTTATGAACTAAATATTGTTTATTGATACACATTACTTAAAATTCAAGATTACAAGTCATGATGCATGAGTACAAATTTCTAAAGCTATATGTTTGAATTCATAACTAACTAATAAACATAATCAAAACATGATAAACATCTTAATTTAAATATAAAGAACTTAAAATGTATAAAATAATCATTGAATTTTAACAAAATACTTACTTTTTTTTTTATAAACAACATTATATTATTAAGCCTAAATTAAACAAATTTATAAAAAAATCATTATCACTCTCTCAAAACCATCCAAAATCGTTCTGTAAATCGAAAAAAAACAAGAAATAAAATGAAACATTAAATCGTGATGTATCTCGCTGCATTGCGCGAGTACGCTTCTGGTTATTAATGATTTTGACATTTGATCAGTTTAATTGATTTCTCAATTTCTAATGCATTCAACACCCCCCCCCCCCCTATTATGGGGTGTCAATAGTAATACCCTTAGGTGGCGTTTGGTTTGCAGAATGTTTTTGAATGTAATGGAATCTGTCAAAGGAATTTGACTTTGAAAGATTTGGAATGGAATATTGTCAGGTTTGACCACCTATTTCGTTGACAACATTGGAATTGAATTTGTTAAAGGAATTGGAGTTTGTCTGTTTGGTTCACAGAATGTAGCTTTGGAATTGGAATGAAATGTTGATAAATGACCAAAATACCCTTTTTGATAATTTTAATTTTTTAAACAAAAAAATGCTTTAATAAAGCATCCATTAAAAATACTTTATTTGTAAAGGTGGTTCAGGTTGGTAGTGGTTAGTGGTGTTTTAGAACGGTGGTTCAGATTGGATGTGGTCGATGGCGGTTTAGATAGGATGTTATTGGCGGTGGTAAAGATTCGCGATGGTTCAGATCGGCGGTGGTCGGCGGTGGTGGTTCAGATCGGCGGTGGTTCAGATCGACGATGGTCGACGGTGGTTCAGATCGGCGGTGGTCGGTAGTGGTTCAGATCAGTGGTGGTTGAGATCGACAATGGTTGGCGGTGGTTGAGATCGTCGGTGGTTGGCGGTGGTTGAGATCGTCGGTGGTTGGCGGTGGTTGAGATCGTCGGTGGTCGACGGTGGTTCAGATCGGCGGTGACCGGCGGTGGTTGACGGTGATTCAGATCGGTTCAGATCGGCGGTGGTTGAGACCGGTGGTGGTCAACGGTGATTCAGATCAGTTCAGATCGACAGTGACCGACGGTGGTTAACGGTGATTCAGATCGACGGTGGTCGGTGGTGATTCAGATTAGCGGTGGTTCAAATCGGTTGAGATCAGCAGTGATTCAGATTGGCGGTGGTCCAGATCGGTTGAGATCTGTGGTGGTCGGCGGTGGTTGAGATCGGCGGTGGTCGGTGGTGATTCAGATTAGCGGTGGTTTAGATCGGTTCAGATCGGCGGTGGTTGAGATCGACGATGGTCGGCGGTGATTAAGATCGGCGGTAGTCAGCGGTGGTTCATATCTGCTGTGGTCGGCGGTGGTTCAGATCGGTGGTGGTCAGTGGTGTTTCTAAAACCGTGTAAAAATGTATAATTATTTTACACGATTATTTGAGAGAAAAAAAACGTTTGAAAAGATCTCGAAACATTTTTACACAGTTTTTATAATAACCGTGTAATAAACATATATATTTTTACACGGTCGAGTCTTTTACACATTTTTTTTCAAAAACGGTGTAAAAAACTTATTTTCATGGTTATTCTTTTTACACAGTTTTGAACCTTTGAACATGGTATTAAACCTTTTTTTATACGGTTGTTAACTTTTACTTATTTATATATTAGATATATGTTATGTTAATTAGTGATGTGAAAATGTTTAAAAGATATTTCAATAAATTAGATATTAGGTTGATATATCTTTTTTTAAAGAGTATATATAAATACTAGAAGCGTACTCGCACAATACAACGAGATACATCACAATTTTAATGTTTTATTTTTTTTTGTTGATTTACAGTACGATTTTGGATGGTTTTGAGAAAGTGATAATGTTTTTTTTATAAATTTGTTTAATTTAGGCTTAATAATATAATGTTTTTCATATAAAAAAATTAAGTATTATGTTAGAATTCAATGATTATCTTATATATTTTAATGAAATCCAGAAAAAATAACCAATTACATTTTAGTAATATAATTAAAACAAATTTATAGTAATATAATATATTATCCGTGCTTTATAATATAGCATATATATGATTATATTTTAGAGTATAAAAATGGCTAAAAAATAAATATATTAATATATTTGATACGAATCATATGATGTAAAAAGAAAATATCCCTTTTTTACATATATTAATGTATATGGTATGAAATATATTAATATATTTAAATAATAATAATAATAATAACACAGATCGACGCTGTAAAACCCTAGCTAATGCACCGTCTATCTTTACCGAGCCGTCTTTCACCTCCCCATCGATTAAGCAACAACAACCCACCCTACCGTTCTCGCCATCACCACCATAATCCATCGGCGAGCATCACCACAAGTCGTCGGCAAAGTAGCAGTTTTGAAACGCGTCGCCGTTCGTGGCCCGTTTTGTGTCTCCAGCCCCTGGTTTTAAATAGATTACAATTGAATACACCACAGACCTGACCCTCGTCGACTTCACTTTTCCTCGCCCTCGTCGGCCAGCGGCGACCCAGCATCGGCCACAACCTCGTCGGCCACCATTTGACTTCTAGGGTACAACCTCCATTCGGATTTCGGACCTGCAGGTAGCTACTCTCTAAATGTGTTAAAATTAAAATTCAATGCTTGCATTTTATCCCTATTCAGTGAATCAGTACTTATTATCCATATTCAATACAGGTCTTAGACTTAGAGCATCTCCAATGGAGGTTCTTATAAGAACCTCATTTTTGTACTTTTTAATGCCACATCATTTCCACCTCATTAAATTAAAAATTCACATAAAAACCCACAATGGTAGTTCTTATAAGAACCTCTTTTTGTGGGTCTCATACATTTTTTACAACTTCAATAATAATAATAATTTATAAATGAATATTTGATTTCAATATTTTATTTGATTTCAATAAATTATTATTTATAAATGAATATATAATTTACATAATAATTTATTAAATGTTAAATTATAATATCAAAATAATTATATAATAATTTATTAAATATCAAATTATAATATCAACGTTGATATTATAAAATGATTATATATATATATATATTAATATTTTTCACACATATTCGATTATATATATATATATATATTAATCTTAATAAGTAGATAGATCACTCGTAATCACGATTGAGCCAAATATGTTCAACCAAGTCGGCACGAAGTTGATGATGCATTTCATTTGATCGCATCTCAGAATTTCGTTGAAGATATTCTTGGAATTCGTGGGTGGAGCCTTGAAATGCTTGTGTAGAGTTATCTGTTTCATCGTCGACCCAATTAATCAACACGTCACCCTCATCCTCGACAATCATATTATGCAAAATTATGCATGTATGCATGATGTCCCTTAATTGTTCTTTATACCACATTTGTGACGGTCCTTTCATAATAGACCAAAGAGATTGAAGCACTCCAAATGCACGCTCAACAAATTTTCTTGCACTCTCTTGTCGTTGCTTAAACAATTTTCTTTTTGCATCTTGTGGGCAAGGAAAGCTCTTCACGAACGTCGCCCATTCTAGATATATACCATCAGTAAGATAACATCCCTTCGTATAGTGCGTACCGTTTATCGTGAAATCAACTAGTGGTGCCTCCCCTCGTAAGACATTATTAAATAAATTTGATTCGTTGAGTACGTTGATATCAGTACGTTGATATCATTACGTTGATATCATTATAAATTGCAGAAAATTCGTTTACCTGAGGCGACATTTTATAAAAATGTCCTTTCACACTTGACAATATTCTCTCCAAACTTCTTGCGGGCCGATGATCGTTGTAGTATGTTGTGACACGCTGCCAGAAAGCTGCATTTTTTTGATCGTTACAGACAATAGGATCAGTGTTGATTGTTACATAAGCCATTGCAAGCACCTTGTCTTCTTCAACAGACCAAGTTGCACGATCTGCTTTTTGGGACTTATCACTTTCAGAAATGTCAGTATCTAAGTCTAAACCATCTGTATTCAAATCAAAATGGTTCAATCCTTGTTGTGTTGAATACGAAGGATATGCATCCGCTTCGATTGGCATACTCGACCAACTTTGAGGAGGCATATTGAAAGATGTAGGTTGAGCAACGTTTGGAAATGTTTGAGAGTATTGTGAAATGTAAAATGGGTTTGGAAAATTTGTTCCCGAAGACAAGTATGAAAATTGTTGAGGATATAGAAAACTAGGAGGAGATTGAGAGCTTTGAGAATTTGGAACATCATTCCCATTGTTATCCATGTTAGCAAATTTGCTTGAGAATGAGAAAATGAATCTCACAAATACTTGTAGAGAATGAAACAATGAGATGTGTAACTCCACACATACACATACACATACACATATACATAGACTAATAATTATATAATTTAAATATATACAATATATATATATATGTGTGTTAATAATTATATATATCATTTATATATATATATACATATATATAATATTAACAATTAGATATATCCATTCACGTAATATATATATGATATTATATATACGATATTAATATATATATATATATATATATATATTCACGTAATATATATATATATATATGCTATTATATATACGATATTATATATATATGTATATATATAATAAATAAATAAATATATTGTAATATTTATATAAATAATATATATAATATTAATAATTATTATAAAGTCAAGGAAAAAAAATAAAAAAATAAACATGATGTCAAATCTTACACATTCAATGGTAAGAACCAAGGTTCTTGTTTAAGCACCTAGAAGACTTTAGGTTCTTATAAGAACTCTCCACAATGCTAGTTCTTATAAGCTATTGCACTTTTTGCTTATAAGAACCTTGCATTGGAGATGCTCTTAGGGGATGTTTACCAACTCTTATCGAGTAAGTTCTGTCTGGGTAAGAGTTCTGTCTCCGGTAAGTACTGTCTCGGGTAAGTGCTGTCTGGATAAAAATGTTTACCAAGTGTTTTTCTAGTAGGTGCTTACCAATAAAAAATGACCATTATAGCCCTTTTACAATTAGATGTTAAAATTAGATATAAATATATAATCATTTCTATTATCCATTGTTTAATGGATGGATTCATGTTTTTTAAATAATTAATTAATTTTAAAACTACAAAAAAAAGAGACTATTATGCTTTAAAAAATGGTCAAATTTAACATATAGATACAATAGAAAACCCTAAGGAAAAGTTCAATAGTCAAACACCAGACCTCCTCCTAAGACCTCTGCACTTTCCCTTCTCATCTCTCCTTCTCCGTCAAGACCTCCGCCACTGCGCCGTCGTCCCTCCACCACCCACATTCCCACTACCACCACCCACCACCAACACATTAACCACAAAGATCACACCATTGCGTCCTGCCCCGCCGTCGGTAACAAGATCCTGGTGATAGATCCACCGCCATTACACCGTCGTCGTCGTTATCAAGATTTCGCCGTAGGTGATGACAGATCCGGTGGAAATTACTTCTCCATGCTTCCACTTTCGGCGATGCCAACTTCAACCTCACTGACTTCCGATTGCTGATTTTATCTTAACCACTTTCAGCGGTGCGAAGGGAGGAGCAACGGAGGAGGAGCGACGGCGGAAGAGCGACGAGAAGCGGGGAAAACCCCTAATCACACTTTGGGAAGAGCAGGTCTGGAATCGTGAATCTGACTAGGGTAATGACCGGGTAAGCATCATTTTGGATCTGACTCGGTAAGATCTCGGTCAGTTTCTCGGTCAGATCTCGGTCAGATTCGGGATTTGGTAAACACTTTGACTGCTGACCGAGTCAGATTTGCTGACCGAGTCAGTCCGATCAGCAATTAGTAAACAACCCCTTACATTGTTATTATCTCTATTCACATGCTGTCATTTATATTTTCATGAATGAGAACATGCTGTTGAATCATATGTGTATGTGTGGGATATCTATTATTAGGCAAGCTTGCCTACAATCACTTGTAATTAATATTAGGAATGATAAACCTAATAGGAATGATAAATTATGTTGGCATCTAGTCCATAACTTGAATGCATATCTATCATAAAATTAATTGTTGTTAGTAAACAGTGTTGGCATAAATTTAAGAAATCTAAGTTATCATCAATGCGTTTGCTTTTATGATCAACTTATGAAAAATAATCTTAGTATTTGTATACTACTATTATTGAAGTTTTGATTGAAGATGGACTTTGTTGGAGTATTAATCACTAACCACTATTGTATGGTTTGGATTTATCATTATTAGGGTAACAAAATGTTGGTTCACTTGATTGATTTATGTTAATATTTATTAGTTTTCATATAAGTTGAACCGGTTCGACGAAAGGGTGTAAAGGATGGGGAACGGGTATAAACCTGGGTTGACTGGGGATTGACCATTTAACAAACCTATGCTGAGATGTGAATCCCGTACCTACAATCGATCCAAAATCCCATAATCGAGATGTTTCTTCTTTCGATGTTCCCTTCGTAAGCACTTACCGGGTAAGCGATTGGGTAAACGACCCTTATGTTTTATCAATAAGAGATTTTAGCTCCTATATATCTATTATGGTCTAGATGCCAACATTATTTGACAATGGCATCAGCAAGTGATCCATTGCCATCACTATGCAAAATAATATTACAACTTGACCAGAAAATCATAATTTAAAATTCTTAAATTGCAAGTGCAAGAAAAACTTATTGTAATAAGCTTGGCTTTTTTGTTTTATCCGGTCATATTCTAAAGGTGTTTCAAGAAACTAGGCTTCTGATTTTAGGCTTCTGAAACTAGGCTTCTGATTTTATTTGGTAATTGTGAAATTTCTAGACATGATATACAGATAGACTCATAGACTATCTTAACTTCAATAACATGCCAAATTACCAAATTTGTTGAAAGGTCCGCATCTTAACAAGCTAATAGTTATTGTGGCATAGCAACTACATAAAAGCAGGCACAAATCATGCCATTTAGAATAATTATCCCCAATAATCAAAAGGTAACTTTCTTGTGAGAGTTAACTCCTTTAGGCTGCGTGAGTGGTTGAGGAAATTCATTGTTTGGAGAAAGAGATGCGGGTCAATTTTACAATTAATTATGAAATAATGTAATTCATCATCTGTTATTGATGAAGCTTTAATTGAATTTTAGATAATTGCATCATGCATAGGATAGGTGAAAGGGGGAATAAAGGGAAATTGACTAAAAAACACAACTGACTTTTAATGAACGGAAGAAATGAGGCATTTCAAAATTTGGAATTTCATAGTTAATAGTAACAACTTTGTTATGGCAGGTCATTCAAGGAAAAAGCTACAATTTGAATTTTTTAATGATATTGATATGATATTGTTAGTGATGTGCCACCAACAACTTTTAAGAAAGTACTTGTGAATTTTGATAATGTTATAAGTTGTATCCGGTTGCCAAAATTTCATCACAATCATTAGAACAAATTTTGACTGTAACAATTATAAGAAGACCTTTTTAGCACTAATTTGTTGTGCTACATCTTATGCCCAAACTAGAAAAGAGCCACCTTCAACGGTTATGTGGACATTATCATATTTATCTCAGGTTTGTTTTGTTGCATAAGTTATTTGGACTTTGATTTGCATATTCTCAATCATAAACAGTTGTATCACAGATTGTCCCAGCTCTTGCGAAAATCAATGAAGTTATGCAACATACGCCGACTATTATTGAAATATACTTCGTCATAGTCTGCATGTGGCATCTTTATTTCTCTTGTTTTCACAAAGTTCAGTTTTTAAATTTTGTTTCAGGTTTGGGATACATATATAATAGAATCTACCAACGCTCTCTGATCAGGATATTGACGTCATAACATTTGAAATCGATAAGAATATTACGGTATGATCTCATCATTGTTTCTTCTCTACACACCCTTGTCCTTGTCCATTATAAAAGGCCACAAAAATGCCATTAACATAAAGTTAGAAAATGATATGAAGTGGGTAGCAAAGACCAATTTTAGTAGCTTTAGTTTTCGGTTCCTTGGTTTTTAATTAAACTAGGAGCTTCACACAATCACGATATACATGATGGAGTAGTAAAATGTAATGTAACAAGTTTTGAAGCCTTGATATTTTGCTATCATGTTCGACTTGTCAAATACCGGACAAGATTGATATTTAGCCCTCCAAGAAGAAAGAGATAGGAAAAAGTGAAACACACGAATGATATTTTAGCAATTATGTATTAGTGATTAAAAATTATAGTTTATAACCAACACTTATCTCTTAGATACAAGTTCATATTAATGGATTAAAATTGTAGCTTATAACTAACACTTATTGGATTAAAATTGCACACTGATGGATCATGTGAAAAGGAATGCCCACTCGCTATATAAATATTAGTTGTTGCACGCAACATTTTAAAAGCATGTCTAAGGATTTTCCTAAATCAATCTTAAAATCATGGCATTATTGACTTGTAAGATAGCGAAGCCAAGCCGTATAAAGGCGAGCTGTCTCATTAGAAAAATAAATTTTGTGTTAACAAGATAGAATACAATTACACTAGTAAACCGTGCTAACCATCGAACTGGCTTTCTTGATGTGAATGTAGGGGAATATCAAGTCCAAGGTTACCAAGAGATCTATCTTTGTTGGGGAATGTTAATACGGTAACAGTTCTTTCTCCATGATACTGTGTACATACATACAACTTGTGTTCATCTATATATGTAATTACAAACTCTACACACTTGTAAAATCTCTCCATCGATTGTAGTTTTTCAATCTAACACGATTTATCTTTTTGCAGGTATCACGAGATTGTAAAAATAATTGCGTGAAGTAAAGACATACGAAGCGAAAAAACATCGGAGATGATGAAGAGATCTAGGCAAACGAGGATTATAGGTTACATAAGAACAAATCTATTTAAGATATTTAGTACTTTTTGTTGCTGGTGTTTCAATACATTAATTATATAATGTATATTATTTCAGTATTCTTATGTCTTGTTAATCGTTTGATTCAAATTTTGAGTTTTTAAATTAAATTTATATTCATTATACCCTAAAATGATTAAAACCGTCACTAAAAGATAGCTTATGGCAACTGTTTTGATAATTTAACGTCAACATGTTTTGTTAAAATGAGGGTTTTGAAAATAAACGTCACTATATGTCTATTGTGGTGACGTTTTGAAAAATAGACGTTATTGCATGTCATTCTATAGTGATGTTTTGAAAAATAAACGTGACCGTATGTTAAGTTACGGTGACAGTTTTGAAAAAAAAAACTTGACTGTATGTCATGCTACGGTGATTGTTTTAAAAAATAAACGTCACCTTATAACATGCTAGAGTGACGATTTTGATAAATAAACGTTACTGTGTGACATGTTATCTTGACGATTTTGAAAAAAAACGTCATCGTATGTCATTATATTATGAGGATTTTGAAAAATACACATCACCATATGTCATGCTACGGTGACAGTTTTGAATAATTAACGTCCCTGTATTCATACTATAATGATGGTTTTGAAAAATAAACGTTGCCGTATGTCATGTTATAGTGACGATTTTGAAAAACAAACGTCACCATATATTATGCTACAGTGACGATTTTAACAAATAAAAATCACCACATGTCATTCTACAATGACGATTTTGAAAAATAAATGTCACCGTATGTCATGATATGGTGATAGTTTTAACAAATAAACGTCACCATATGAACTTCTACAGTGACGGTTTTGAAAAATAAACGTCACCATGTCATGAAAAGTTGACGATTTTAAAAATAAAAACGTCACTATATGTCATGCTATAGTGACATTTTTGATAAATAAACGTCACCGTATGTCATGCTACAATGACAGTTTTGATAAATAAATGTCACTGTATATGATGCTTAAGTGACGACTTTAACTAATAAACGTTGTTGTATATTATTCTACGGTGACGGTTTTGAAAAATAAACGTCACCGTATGTTATGTTACAGTGATGGTTTGGAATAATAAACGTCACCGTAAGTCATATTATATTATCGATTTTGAATAATAAAGGTCACCATTTGTCATGCTATGGTGATAGTTTGAAAATTAAACGTCATTGTTTGTCATGCTACCGTGACAATTTTAACAAATAAAGGTCACTGTATGTCATCCTACAGTGACGATTTTGACTTATAAATGTCACTCTATGTCATGCTATGGTGACAGTTTTGACAAAGAAATGTCACTATATATCATGCTATTATGACGGTTTTGAAAATATACCGTCACTATATGACATGCTACGGTGACGGTTTGAGGAAAAACATTAATTTTTTAAAGACCTAAAGCGACGGTTTTAAGTTATTGTAACGTTTTTTATGTGATTTCGTAACGTTTTTTAAACGTAACCAAAAGTGTATCAAAAATGACGGCAAGTAAGGTGACGATTTTTATGTCCACGAAAATCGTTACTGTATACCTATGGTGACGGTTTTTAACCGTCACTAAAGACCTTTTTTGTACTAGTTAAGTTTTCATGAATAAATAAACCAACATTTGCTAAAATTCCATATTACCATCATTTATCGTAAAAGAAACGTAGATGTCACGTCGGCTCATTTGAAATTAAATGTCACATCAACAACTCGTAACCGGGTTACCTGATTGCAAATTAACCAAAATAAACATTTTTTGAAAGTCTAGTAATTTTCTGAAAATTGACCGAGATTAGAAATTGAGTCAAAGTTGGTTGCCATCATCTCTTATGTTAAAAATATTATATCAAGCATTTTATTGCATATAAGATGCATTTATCTTTACTACCTTATAAAGCAGATTTCAAAATCTCTTAAAAACAACTTTTGTTGTACAATGTATTGTTGTTTAATGCACAATCTCTTAAAATCTCTTAATTACAACTTCTGATGCATGATGTACTACATTTTAAAGATTAAAATCTTAAAGCATTCCCTTTTTTTAGTTTAAAATTATCAGCAGGGCTACACACGCAATTACGCTCCCAAGACATCGATTCCTGCTCCCAAGACATCGATCCCTCTCCCAAGGCGACGATTCCCGCTTATTCTTCTCCCTTTTCAAACATAATCGACTTTCTTCAATCTCTAGCTTTTCTCCATAATTATGGATATAGATACAAAGCTTCAAAGGGGAACCATTCGATACGAAGCTTCAACTGGTAACCATTTTTAACGGTTCTCTGATCTGAAATCCATCGCTTCTCATATGGTTAAGGTTTCAATTTCAACTCTTTGCTCAATCTTCTCCTAATTTGATCTAAATACATGTTATGCTCTTCTTTTGCGTTTGATGACATAATCATTTACTAATTCTGAATGATGGATTACTTGATTTTTGATTCTGGTTTGAGGTCATTTTTACTAATTTCATTTTTTTGGGTTTGTAGTTATGACAGCTTCGATTCTTAAATCTTCTAACTCAAAGTTTCCATTTTATTTGATCATTTGCAGCCTAAGTCTACTGTTTTGCTTGCTTTCATGCTATCACATATTTTGCAAGTGAGCTCAACATCTTTTTTTCCTATAATTTATCCCTTTGTATCTGACAAATCCATGAAGTCTGATTCAACCTATCCTGTATACAACATATTTTTTAGTACATTTGTATTAAGATTGTGGCTTAACTTTTACAAGGCTTCAACTAACTACTGTATGATATTGCAGCAGAAGAAAGACAAGTCTTTTACCCAAGAAAAAGATAAGTCTGTGAAGTTCATTATACTTGGTTTCTTTTGAATTCCCATGTTTGGTATACAACACGAGATCATTATCTCGATTCTTATGATTTCCTGGTTGTTTCATATTGTTTAGGTATTATAATGTCGTACAAGTTGCTGTCAGATTTGCTGATATTGGTATCTTTTACATGTTCCTAATTGTTCATAAACTCATTTTGGTGGGTGTTCTTTAATCCCACGCAATGCAGAACTATTGAACAAGATGACCCCATTTGAAAATATTTCATATCTTTTGATTTCCTTTGGTTTCTTTATTTCTGCTCCCAGGTCTAATTTTTTAACACGATCTTGCAAGTATACTCTTTTGAACATATTTTTAGATATTATGTACATTCAACTAGCATTGTACGCATATACTGAGTATATTAAGCTCAGACAAATAAATTAACTGATTGCAAGTACACGGTAAGTTGAAAAAGATAAGATTCAATTATCTAAGAATTTTGTATTCTCAATCATTCAATAAAAAATAAGTGTGATGTTACTAAGTTTGAGTTGTTTGAAAAGAATTCTAAAGACTTCTCTCCCCAGATTTTGCATAAACTGACAGCAACTTGTAAAGACTTCTCTCCCTAGGTCTTCTCTGTTGATACTTCAAGGTATACTTCAAGTTGGGCTTCTAACAGATTTTTCTTCTTTTATATTTGACTTCCAAAGTGTTTGTTAATCCCAGTGAAGGGTTGCAATAGATTTTTCTTTTATTGAATTTTTTGGATGCCTGTCCATTGTTTCTTCATTGTTGTCAATAGTCAAGTACAAAGTTATTTCAGGTTTTGCTACCTGACCGATCGAATAATCATTTTTTGTCGTCCTCTTTTTTGCAGAACGTCGTGTAGAGGTAGCTTTTATTTGTACTATAGACAAAAAGTCATAATTGTTTGTGTTCTTTTTTGTTGCATAATGTAGTTGAATGCATCTGGTTGATTTCATCTTTGCTATACTACTTTTATCAATTAGTTGTATAACAAGTATATATTGCATGATGCCTTTATGTTAATCGAACATCTCCATTATTTAGATGAAGATTAAAAATGCAACTTATAATGGGTAAAACATTCTTTATCATTTTCAACTTGTAGCTATAGCTACTTTGGTTATGTGGCTAATAGCTAGGTAATGAAAATTGAGTTAGATTTTATATTTTATTTGAACTCCTTTTTATTGCAATACTATAAGTATGGCTCTTTTCTTGATCTAACTCAGTAAAGCTATTCATACCTTGATATTTGGAAGATGTGGTGGGTTTGGAGAAGGAAAATGTAATTGTTGAGCACGTCCAGGTGGTTGCAAAATGCATATATATAAAGCTTTTCTTATGTTTCTTTTCTACTTTTTGTGTATTTGTAGTGGACTTTGAATGTATACAAATAGTGTATTTTGGTGACTCTTGAAGGTAAATGCTTACCCGGTCTTTTAGCAAAGGGTTTGGTTTCGTATGTTTCTCAGGGGCTGTTTGTTTACCTCTTAATGGTTCCATTAAGAGGCAACCTCTGAATCGTTAAGAGGTGAATCCTGTTTGGAAGAAAAAAAGGTTGCCTTTTAATGGTTCCAAAACCCCCTAAATCAATTTGTATCCTGGTCTCCCTTAACCATTAAGCGCCCTCATTTCATTCTGAACAATTACCAAACAACCATATTTCATATTGCACTATATCATAAGAGCCTCTTAATCATTCTGAGTCCTTAATCATTCTGCACCAAACCATTCAGCAGCTGCCAAACAACCCCTCAACTCCAGAAGAGCACAAATAGCTTGTGCTTCACTTGACGGTGATCCGTTCGACTAATTCCATCTTGTATTTTATGATTGAGTCCATTTTTAACTTTACTTTTTTGTTGTTTGTTTAATTTAGGATTCGGAGGATATGAAACCACAGGACAAAGTGCCTGTCAAATGTACATTTTCAAGACTTAATTCCCCTCGTGTTCGTTTTGTTTGTTAGGCATCTGATTGCATAATATTGGATGGGTTATAGTAAATGACTAACGTAGTTAATAATGATTTACAGCTGTAGAAATCGTGAAAAGTTAAGCTCGTATAGTTTTGTGGGTCTGAGAAGGTGCATGGCTCTACCAAATTCTGTTCAGAACGTACGTGCCTTTACACTTTTAAGTCTTGATAGCGGCCATCAAAAGTTCAGTCGTATGATTCATTTTGATGCAATTTCGGGGCCGTTATTTTGATGGGTTAGTCTTATCTTTACCAAATTCAGTTTACATGTACCAAGATTATGTACCTTGATTTTGTGGGTGTAATTTTTAATATTTGGTACCTATTAGTCTTCGTTTTTATAAAAGTTGTTGAGCTTATTTCCTCACATCACAGTTTAGGATTAGTTCATCTGTTTTATTTTTCTTCTGACATTTCTATTCTTCCTAATGACATTCAATTATGAAGCAATTTTTATCAATTTGCATTTCCTTGGCTTCTGTACTCAACTTTGGATAAGAAATGTGCATTTATACCATTACATATTGGCATATATGTGTGTTTCATGTAAGAATGATGGTATTTACTTAAATTAAATAATGGGTACTGTAAATAAGAAAGTTAAATGTGTTGGGTTACGGGATCTCAAACACAGCGGAAAATAAAACCGTAACCCTCCAAGGACCCATACGAACCGGAATAAATCGGGTGTTTCAAAATTATACCTCACAGTTAACGAGACTTTGAATCACAGCAACAAAGCAAGCTTGATGCCTCCACGGTATCCACGCGAACAATCCGAATCCTTTGCCTTCTCGTGATGCTAGTCACGGTTTCAAAACTTAGAAAGGAAAGAGAGCATATAGTTGTAGGTGATTTTAGAGAGATTTGCAAGAACAACTCTTGTATAAAATGTCATACATTTATATGGATATGAAAGGCATGGCATGAAAGCACCACCATCCCTACACATTACTTGAGTGTAGAAGTATCCATGCTTGAGTGTAAGACTTTCCATACACCACCACTCCCTTACAAAGGCCATCCCTAGTCAACTTTATTTATGTCCAACACAAATAATATCTGGTTTTATTTAATCAGATTAAATCAATACAAATCAGATATAATAATTAAATGTTTTAATTATTTAAATTCCTTATTCGAATATGTCCAAAGCGTGTGACCCAATGGGTTCTCGACATGTTGGTAATAATTATAAATCTCGTATTTATATTTATAAACAATGAGCGGTATCTAGCAATACATCATCGTCAGCCAAATGACGAGAATTGGTGATACAACAAATTATCGGTTGTAGTCAATTTTAGTTTACACATTTAATTTCTTTGTCCTTGATGTCTAGATTGAACACGAGACATTGAATGTGTCATTCTCGTTATGTCCAATCTCTAGTTTCTTGATTCCCTAATATACTAATAAAACAGATCATGATATCTCATATCAATTATCCGAGCATGCATGCATTTCCTTAGTATATATATTTATCAAGGGGCCCAGAGACATCACTCTCGTCATAAAGGATGGACAAATCCTATCTCGATATATGCTAGTTTTACCATGTGATTTATAACATACCCAACAATAATGTTGTCATCCAGTTACGGAATGATTAGAACAAATGTCAAAATATATTACTCACACATAGCAAACTCCATATTTCTCAAGTCAAAGAATTACATGTACATTGACCACATAAGAAACACTTATGACACTCACATGACATCCAATGAAGTGTTCTCATAGCGAGTCACATCCGATACACAAAATCTCCATTTTGTACCCATATGCATATTCAATATCTGTATATGAATCCCTACATATGCTAGCCATTATCATATTACTTCAACCTTAAAATCCAAAATAATATTTAACTAGGGACATTTAACATTATTCTAAGGTTATTTATTATGAATAATTAAAACACAGAATATAACATATACATAATAAATTGGGCAATGCCTTATATTTATTTATTAATTTTATGAAACAAAACTCAAAATTACAATCATCGTATGATTAGCTTTTGGGCATTCACTAACAATCTTCCACTTGCACTAAAGCCAATCATCCATGCATCGTATACCAATGGATCTACAGTGGCCATCATGCTTCTGTTGTGTTAACGGCTTGGTTAGTGGATCAGCAACATTGCTGTCAGTTGACACTCTGTTTATACTAACATCGCCTCTTTCAATAATCTCTCTAATGAGATGATATCTTCTAAGAATATGTTTGGATCTTTGGTGAGATCTAGGTTCCTTGGTTTGTGCTATAGCTCCATAGTTGTCGCATAACAACTCTATAGGACAATCACTGCTAGGAACAACTCCAAGTTGAGAAATAAATTTCTTGATCCAAACGGCTTCTTTGGTTGCATCTGATCTTGCGATGTACTCAACTTCCGTTGTAGAATCAACTACTGTTGCTTGCTTGGAACTCTTCCAGCTCACAGCACCACCATTAAGACAAAACACAAAACCCGATTGCGATCGAAAATCATCTTTATCCGTTTGGAAACTTGCATCAGTGTAACCCTTTACACTTAACTCTTCTTCACCGCCATATACCAAGAATGAATCCTTTGTTCTTCTTAAGTATTTTAGGATATTCTTGACGGCAATCCAGTGACCATGACCTGGATTGGATTGGTATCTACTCATCATGCTTAAAGCATACGATACATCAGGTCGAGTACGTATCATAGCATACATGATAGATCCAATTGCCGAAGCATATGGAATCTTACTCATTCGTTCACTCTCATGAGATGTAGTAGGGCACTGCGTCTTAAAAAGTGATATGCCATGAGACATTGGTAAGAACCCTTTCTTGCTATCAGACATGTTGAACCGTTTCAACACTTTGTCTATATATGTACTCTGACTTAAGCCAAGTAATTTTCGCGATCTATCTCTATAGATTCGAACGCCTAATACATAGGCATCTTCACCTAAGTCTTTCATTGAAAAACATTTTCCTAACCAAGCCTTTACAGATTCAAGCGTCGGAATATCATTTCCAATGAGTAATATGTCATCTTCATACAATAAAAGAAATGATACGGTGCTCCCACTAACCCTTTTGTAGAGACAAGGTTCATCCTCATTTTTTAAGAAGCCAAACTCTTTGATCGCTTAATTCATCAAAACGATGATTCCAACTCCTTGAAGCTTGCTTCAATCCATAAATAGATCGTTGCAACTTGCATACCATATGAGATTTTTCAGGAGCGACAAAACCTTCGGGTTGTATCATATATACATCCTCAAAAAGCTTTCCGTTAAGGAAAGTTGTTTTGACATCCATGTGCCAAATCTCATAATCGTGATATGCTACAATGGCTAGTAAAATTCTAATAGACTTAATCATAGCGACTGGAGAGAAAGTTTCATCATAATCAACACCTTGAATTTGTTTGAAACCTTTTGCAACCAATCGTGCTTTATAGGTAATCACATTACCATCCATGTCGGTCTTTTTCTTAAAAACCCATTTGCACCCTATAGGTCGTACCTCGTTGGGTGGGTCAATTAAGTTCCAAACTTGGTTTTCATACATGGAGTCCATTTCTATTCTCATAGCTTCTAGCCATTTCTTGGAGTCAATGCTTGCCATAGCATCTTGGTAACTAGTGGGCTCATCATCCATTAGCATCACATCCCCGGTATGAGTGATGAGAAATCCATATCTCTCAGGCTCATTCCGTTTTTTACTAGATCTACGAGCACTTTGTTTTACGACATCAGACTGCCTTTCCACATCGCTTTGTGGATCCACAATTACTTGTGGTGTCTGTGTTAGTTCCATATGTGTTGAAATATTTTGATCTTGAACAACTTCAAGTTCTACATTCCTCCCACTAATACCTTTGGAAATAAATTCCTTTTCCATGAAGACACCAGTACTCCCAACAAACACTTTATTGTCGTGAGGATGATAGAAGTAGTATCCCATAGTTTCTTTGGGATATCCTACAAATATGCATTTATCAGATTTTGGTTCTAATTTAGTTGTGATTAGACGTCGTACGTAAACCTCACAACCCCAAATCTTCATAAAAGATAATTTAGGACTCTTCCCAGTCTATATCTCATATGGTGTCTTTTCAACAGATTTTGATGGAACTCGGTTTAGTGTGAAAGCCGCTGTCTCTAGAGCATATCCCCAAAAGGATGTCGGAAGGTTAGATTGACTCATCATAGATCGTACCATGTCCAACAGTGTATGATTCCTCCTTTTGGAGACACCATTCCATTGTGGTGTTCCAGGTGGAGTGAGTTGTGATACAATACCACAATTTCTAAGATTATCAAGAAAAGCATGGTCTAAGTATTTGCCACCTCGATCAGATCGAAGAATCTTAATACTCTTTCCAAGTTGGTTTTGTACTTCATTTTGAAATTCTTTGAACATTTCAAAGGACTCGGGCTTATGTCGCATTAAATATACATAGCCGAACCTACTGAGATCATCAGTAAATGTAATGAAGTATCTATAACCACCTCTAGCATGTATGTTCATTGGACCACATACATCGCTATGTATGATTCCCAATACATCACTTGCTCTATCACTTTGTCCAACAAAAGGAGCCTTTGTCATCTTTCCAATTAAACAAGCTTCACACGTCCCATATGATTCAAAATCTAATTTGTTCAATAATCCATCTTTATGGAGTTTGGAAATGCAAGTTTCGTTTATATGACCAAGACGACAATGCCAGAGATAGGTTAAATTTGAACTATTCGATTTGACATCCCTTTTATCTATGTTATAAATCGGATTATCCATATTAAGAACATAAAGACTATTAATCAAACTTGCGTCACCATAACATATATTACCAAAAGAGAATGAACAACATTTGTTTCCAATACTGAAGGTAAAACCTTTCTTGTCCAAACAAGATACAGAAATCAAATTTCTAGAAATAGATGGTACACAATAACAATCATCAAGTTCTAATAATAATCCGGTCGGTAAAGTTAACAAAATAGATCCTACGGCTATAGCAGCAACCTTTGCCCATTTCCAACACGCAGATCAACTTCACCTTTACTCAACCTTCTAGTCCTTTTGAGTTCCTGCACATTTCTACAAATATGAGAACCACATCCAGTATCTAATACCCATGATGTATAAGAAGTAGAAAGATTAGCTTCTATCACATAGATACCTGAAGTGGAAGTTACACTTCCTTTTTTCTTTTCCTGAAGGTAGAGAGGACAGTTCCTCTTCCAATATCCGGGTTTGTTGCAATGAAAGCACTCACCCTCCTTAGGTACAGTTACCTTGGGATTCTTAATGCCTCCTTTTGGCTTCAAGGATTTAGAAGTGGGTTTGGCAATGGACTTTCCTTTGCCTTTCCCTTTCTTGTCTTTACGGACCATCAAAATGGTGGACTTGTTCTTTGCAAGCTCTTGCTCGGCTGTTCGTAACATATTGAGCAATTTTGGAAGGGATTTGTCAAAGTCATGCATGTTGTAGTTCATCATGAATTGACTGTAGCTATTTGGCAACGATTGCAAAACTACATCAATGGCCAACTCCTTTCGTAAAGAAAAACCTAGTCCTTTAAGACGCTCAATATGCCCAATCATTTTAAGCATATGAGTGCCAACAGGACTACCTTCGGACATTCTACAACGGAACAGTTCCTTGGATGTTCCGTACCTCTCATGTCTAGCTTGCACTTGGAATAGCAATTTTAGGTGTTCGATCATATCGAACGCCCCCATGTTTTCATGTTGCTTCTGAAGCTCAGGTTCCATGGTTATTAGCATTAGACATGAGACGTCCAAAGCATCTTCATCATGTTTTTTAAAAGTGTCCCTTTTAGTTCTAGGAGCACTAGAATTAGATTCTTCAGGGATTTGTTGCTCCAAGACATACAGTTTATTTTCAGCTTTGAGGACAATTCTCAAATTACGATACCAGTTGATGAAATTTGTTCCATTTAGTTTTTCTTTCTCAAGAATCGATCGCAAAGTGTTTTTGTGTCCATTGTTGGTTTGTGCCATTGGTAATCTACAATAGAAAAGCAGAGTTCTTAGTGTCATGAAATTTTATTGTTTAATAAGGACTTTCATCAAACAAGCTCCCACTATTTTAATCAAAACAACAACCCTCTTTTATTGTTTCGGAAAACGTCATAAGCTTTCTAGCGGGCCAAGATCCATATTCTCATCATCGATCAATTTAACTTTAGCTAACCGATCAACCAATAATGTTTTAGGTAAGCAACAATATTGCTAATTACATCTCTATGTAACTCTTGGATAGTTAGGTGAATAACTTTTATTTAAATTCATCAAATGAATGTTCCCAACACATGCCTCCAAATCCCCAATCCTATTAGGCTTAATTTGGTTAAGTCCGACCCAAAATGGCTTGTAGGAATCCTATGCTTACCTTATCTTACTAAGATTAAAGAGAGTACCCAACTTTAGCATGACCCACCCTCAATTATCAAAGTCTTGACAAGTGCCATGTTTGGAAGACATCTTAAACTTAATATTTTGGTGAGGGATTTTAGTTAGTTTGATCTTACCATTCTTTCTTTTGTAATAGATCGTTTCCTCATAGTTTGATTTAACCGGAATCCATATTGGAGGAGGATCACGAGGATCACTTAAATACCTTTCTTTCTTTGGCGGTTTAGGCCTTTGTGACAAAACCGGTTGAAATCTTACTATGATGTACTAAGACTTTATCACTCAAGATCGACGGTCCACTTTATATCTTATATAAATATCAATTTTTATTTTATCAAAACTCATTTTGATTTGTAAAACTTCTTTTACTTATATATTTTAAAATCATATTTGTTTTTTAAATGTTGTAACAAATATCACATACATACAACCACGCATAATATATCATAATATATAAAGCGTAAAATAAAGCATAAAAATAAATGTGAGATGGTTATAACCCCCTATGCGATATTCATAGAGCCAAATATGAATATCATTACATAAATTAAACTCTTATGGTTCTAAGTCTTCTCATCTTCACTTCATAACGCCTCCATCTCTTGCTTTATTTTATACAAAATATTTTACATTTCAAACAAAGAAACCTCGAGTTACATTCGAGGGGATTGGAAGAGAGGAGAATGTATAAAGAGAGTATATAGAGAAAGGCACGACATGCAAGTCGTATTTACCAAATGTAATACATCCATGACTAAGGGCTATAACCATTCACCAAGCAAATCACATTATACATATTCAATCATATTGAAACATAAAGCCGATTTGCAACACCACCGTATAAAATTAATACAAAATTCATATGATATCGAAAAAGGGTGATTCAAAGTTCTTTGGAAAACTAACAAAAAGATACATATCTTTTATGTTTTAGGATTTCAAAGATCTAGAACCCTTATGGGTCGAAAATCAAGTCAAACCCGTAGTGGGTTCGATTTTCGGACAGCATTGCGACACTGTCGTAAAAAATTCATAAACAATTCATACGAAGTCGAAATGATGCGATTCAAAAGCCTGTGGAATCCTAACAGAAAGATACACGTTTTTCATGTTTTAAGTTTTCTCAGATTCAGAATATTTCTGGGACGAAAAAACCAAAACATTTACGAAACAAAAACATACAGCAGCAAAACAGTTTTTAAAAATGCATGCATGTCACCAAAAACCGATCTAGAGGTTCGTAAGTAGCTCTGATACCACTGTTGGGTTACGAGATCTCAAGCACAGCGGAAAATAAAACCGTAACCCTCCAAAGACCCATACGAACCGGAATAAATCGGGTGTTTCAAAATTATACCTCACAGTTAACGAGACTTTGAATCACAGCAACATAGCAAGCTTGATGCCTCCACGGTATCCACGCGAACAATCCGAATCCTTTGCCTTCTCGTGATGCTAGTCACGGTTTCAAAACTTAGAAAGGAAAGGGAGCATATAGTTGTAGGTGATTTTAGAGAGATTTGCAAGAACAACTCTTGTATAAAATGTCATACATTTATATGGATATGAAAGGCATGACATGAAAGCACCACCATCCCTACACATTACTTGAGTGTAGAAGTATCCATGCTTGAGTGTAAGACTTTCCATACACCATCACTCCCTTACAAAGGCCATCCCTAGTCAACTTTATTTATGTCCAACACAAATAATATCTGGTTTTATTTAATCAGATTAAATCAATACAAATCAGATATAATAATTAAACGTTTTAATTATTTAAACTCCTTATTCGAATATGTCCAAAGCATGTGACCCAATGGGTTCTCGACATGTTGGTAATAATTATAAATCTCGTATTTATATTTATAAACAATGAGCGATATCTAGCAATACATCATCGTCACCCAAATGACGAGAATTGGTGATACAACAAATTATCGGTTTGTAGTCAATTTTAGTTTACACATTTAATTTCTTTGTCCTTGATGTCTAGATTGAACACGAGACATTGAATGTGTCATTCTCGTTATGTCAAATCTCTAGCTTCTTGATTCCCTAATATACTAATAAAACAGATCATGATATCTCATATCAATTATCCGAGCATGCATGCATTTCCTTAGTATATATATTTATCAAGGGGCCCAGAGACATCACTCCCGTCATAAAGGATAGACAAATCCTATCTCGATATATGCTAGTTCTACCATGTGATTTATAACATACCCAACAATAATTCTGTCATCCAGTTACGGAATGATTAGAACAAATGTCAAAATATATTACTCACACATAGCAAACTCCATATTTCTTAAGTCAAAGAATTACATGTATATTGACCACATGAGAAACACTTATGACACTCACATGACATCCAATGAAGTATTCTCATAGGGAGTCACGTCCGATACACAAAATCTCCATTTTGTACCCATATGCAGATTCAATATCTCTATATGAATCCCTACATATGCTAGTTATTATCATATTACTTCAACCTTAAAACCCAAAATAATATTTAACTAGGGACATTTAACATTATTCTAAGGTTATTTATTATGAATAATTAAAACACAGAATATAACATATACATAATAAATTGGGCAATGCCTTTTATTTATTTATTAATTTCATGAAACAAAACTCAAAATTACAATCATCGTATGATTAGCTTTTGGGCATTCACTAACAAAATGAAGGTGAGAAACATGGTCAAGAACTGAAGGAATGCCTCTATGATCCTCAAAGTTCATACAACAATCATGTACTCTCCCTTTACTAAGTTTATGTGATAATGATGATTAAAAGGTGTTGTTTACTAAAAGTTTATCGGGTAAGTACTTGTTGGGTCACTTTATCTTATCGGATGAATATGACAAGGATTGAGAGTCTTAGCTACTATGATGAGATTGATTATGAGATTGAGACGGGTACAATTGGGTTGTATGATAGTTATTTCTTGTGTTTAAAGGCATGTTCAACCACTATTTGTAATTTGTTTTTTGTTCAAATTTAAAACTCTAATATTTTTAATGAGAAGATCTTGGTTCTTGCATCTCTTATCTGAAGATAAGCCCTTCTCGACAAACAATTGGTAAATGACCCCCGAAGTTTACTAATAATCAATGTATTCGAGGACAGTGACCCTTTGATAGCTATACAGTACTTTGTTTATCGCATAATTAATAATGAATGTCAAGGAAAGAGAAAATATTGCGAATCTAATTTGTTGAAACATAAAATTTGGTTTTTTAACAAATTGTCATCTAATATTCTTTTACTTGTATTAGAGAAAACTTTTACATCACGCCGCATAGCGCGGGTACACTACTAGTATGATAAAAAACACAACTTGAATAACTCTTACTAAAACCAACCAAATCAAATTAGTTCGTTATATCGACATTAAATTACGCATATGATCCCGTAAGAACCAAACTAAGAACTTATTGATAATTATGTACATGACCAACTTTTGTGTTCGATATCTCTTGTGTGGCTAATTCTTGATTACATTGTTTTCACTTGGCTAACTTGTACGGAGTTGATTCGGGCTTAAGGAATTTATCTTTACAAGCCCTTGAAAGTTATGTTGTCGAGATGGATTGGGGAGGCTTTGAACTTTTCCAAGATTTCGAGTTCGCTCATCGGGTTCAGATTTACCTTCCACGTCTTGCATTTCGACTCTACCTTTGAAGAGATGCACTGAGCCCTCTTCCTCCATCTCCTCTTTCAAATTTTTCGTTGATGACTTGTTTTTGTACCTTGCGTAGAGGATTAGTTGGATCGATCCCAGCACAAATCCAATTCCGTTAGGGACCTTAGTCAATAAGAAATTGTATCAGTACTGAGGGTCTAATTGTTTCAGTACGTCTAGATATTCTTATTGACGATGATACAACTAATGGAAGCAAAAAACTTACTCCAATAAAAATATCTTTTACGAGCAAAGAATAAGCGGCCCACACCCCACCGTTGAGAAATTGAAAGAACGAGAGGAAGAATGGCATATATTCGACGCTTTGTGTCTTTATCACAATCCTCTGTCACATGAATGATGATTCATGTATGGTTAAAACCAAATACAATCATATAAAAATGTTAAATTACCCTATTATTTGCTTTTAAACTAGAGTTCTTTTACCATTACTAGTTGTTTACTTGTGCAATACATCATAATATAAATTTTTATTGTAAAATGAGAAAAAAAAATAATAATACTTCTCATTAAAAAAAATCAAATAAATTTTAAGTTTGAACATAGTAAATTTACGGGTGGTTGTTGAATATGTTTCGCTAATTTGAAGACCCTGTAAAAAAAACCCAAACAAAAATATCGATAATGTTATATTAAAAATTACAAAATTCTTATTTTTTGTATATTTTGTTTCATCCAAATTTTTATTATGATTTAGATTTAAAAACTATATATGTAATTTATTCATTTTCAATAATGGATTTTTTCAAATGTCGGAGTTTTAGTCGGATTTAAATGATTATCCTCTATCTCAACATGTTTATCGGTGGATTATTAATTAGTTTCATAAAATTCAAATACTTTCAAAACTTCTATGTAGAAAGTAATTACATGTAACCTTGAATTTTAAAGAATATATATGCATTAAGCAACATTGATGAATGTTTGAAGGATTGTTATTAAGACTTTGAAAAAATGCTTTATAATATATTACAAATATTTGTAATTTTGTTTCAAACTAATAAAACAAGTAAAAGAAAGCTAGTATACGTACCATGGCCGATAGAGGTGACACATACATGCCGATGGTTAAACCGGCACATATGATGCCCGATATCAAAAGACGCTTGTCACCATGAAACGCTCCTAGCGTCACCGCAACAACAACCCCAAAGAAGCCGATATTTAACACCGCCACCAACTTCAACGATTGCATCTAAAATATCAAATAATCACCAATTATCACAACAACAACAACAAAAAACACTTATCGAGAAATGGTCTCTTGCTGAAAACATAAATTTGCCCACCCTTTTGCGTTTAGGAGCATAAATGAGAAAAAGAACAACGTAAATGAGTTGAAGGCCCGATCCAACGGCATTCACGGTGACGACAAGCAATCCTCCCGGCTTCATCAGCCCGTAAAACGTCCATAGACTTGTGCTTAACAACGTCGTTATGTATGGAATTCCTTTGTAATCCTCGGTTGATTTGGTCTTCACGACACGCTTAAACGTCCCTCTATGACCATTTCACATACATTAATCATAGATTAGCAAAAAACCCGACTTCCATACGTCTCAAAAACGACACACACATATATATATATATACTTACATTGGTGAAGCAAACATGAGAATGGAGATCACATTACCTGCAAGAAAAGGCAACACATTGTAAGAATCAATCAGATTAAAACTTGAAATGAATTGGGAATTAATTGAAACAAAATGAATGTTGGGAGTAGATCTACCAATAATTCCAATAAGGAAGCTTATGGTGGTTGCCATGGAAGATAAGGATTGCGATATTCTTTTGCTTCCAAAGAGAGACACGTTTATGTAGTTGAAATGGTGGTCCGATAACTGCTGTCGACTTTCCTTTGGCTTTTTCTTATCATGATTTTTAGAATAGTTTCTTTTTCCTTTTTCTTTTCATGTGGGATTAATTGTTGTTTTCTTGATAAACATGTATAATTGTATCATCTAACCAAACGAACGTTTGATATTTTTACATGAAAATGTTTAAATTCGGTCCCAACCACCCTGTCTTAAAGACACCGGTATGACGAAGAAAGTGTGTGAGGGTGTTTCAGTTGTGACATAGCCTCTAAAACTTTTGGGGTTTTATTATATATATATATATATTTTAGTCTTTACCCAAATAAAATGTTTTAGGTTTTTACTATTTTAGCCCATTTGGAGATTCTCGATTATGGCTTTCGAAAAATGCTAGAAGAATGATTTTGTTTAAGTGAATTTCATACGTTACTTTTTCATTTAATATAAGACATTTTTGTCGTTTAATTTCTAATTTTCTATGCCTTTTAGTGTAATATATGGTATGAACTTTAATAAAATTTTCTATTTATTACTCGTCAAATTAATGTAAAATCTTGATACAGATATAGCATGAACTCCAAAAAAAATTGGAACTATCTTATGCTGTAAATGCTCTAAATAGTGGCACAAACCCTTAATTTTATTCCACATGTACATGAAAAATTGTGGAAAACCTACTTGGAGGGCAGAACTGTGTTGTAAATTAGGTAAATGTTCGGGGGTGTTTGGGATTGCTTATTTAAAACAACTTATGCTTATTTGCAAAAGTGCTTATTAACTTATGGTTATTTGTAAAGTGCTTATTTACTTATAGAAAGAAGGGGGCAAATATGTAATTTGGTTAAATAAGTTAATAAGGAGTTTCAAATAAGTCAGTTGAGAATGACTTATCAAAAATTGCTTATTAGCGGAGTGGAGAAGTCATAAGCAGTTTCCAATCCAAACACTCAAAACAACTTATTTGCTGTTTGAAAACGCAATAAGTTAATAAACACCTCAAATAAGCAATCTCAAATCAAGGTAATTGACGACAAATGATGAAGATAATAAAGTGATAAAAGCAGGATTCGATTGCTAAAAAGATACGTTGAATATGACTGATGTGATCAGTGATAAAAAAAGATCGATCGACGCGTGAAAGATTAATGTTATGAGTTATTTTAAATAAATTCTCTTTATATTTTATTTGAACTTTATTATTCTCAATTTTATTTTTTAATACGTCATCATATGTTCTCTTTTTTATCTATATTTTCAGTGTTTTAAATTAAATTGAAATGTCCAAATAACAAATATGGAAGGGTGTTGTAGGATTATGTGTCATCATTAAAAGGAAGTGATTGACATAATATTTTCCTAGTATTAGAATTTACCATAATGAATGTTTCATTTTCTTTGTAAACTCCTCCATATTTAAAGGGCTTATGATTAATGATAATTATAGATTTAATTGTCTCTCTATTCTATTGTTATTTTGTTTGGATTTTCCTTTAACACGTTATCAGCACGTACGCTCCTTACAACAAAGTAATCACGAAATCAAGCTAAAATTCGGCATTTGAGGTAAATTTTATATGTCTAAGTTTTAAAACTTCAGCACATCATGTTTTATGCTATGAACAAATATGATAATTTTTAAGAATATGGTTTTTCTCTATATGTTTAAATATATTATCATTCTACTGTACTTTATGTTATAGACGTAAATTATGATTTGTCAATCTCATGAAATCCTAATTCACATATTGTTTTTTTTATGCTTATAAAAATTGCATAATATGTGATATCATGATGCATTCAATTTAAAACAAAATAAATGGAATTGTTCATATATATATGTTTTTTTTTTGGAGAATACTAAATTGTTATCAACAATTTTCGTTTTTCTTCTTTATCACTTATTGGTAGATAGATTGGTTAATATGATATTTCTTTATTACTGCTAAAATAAATAAATAAATAAATAAAACCTAGCCTTTAATATGTTTGTTTTACGAGTAATTTGTATTGATGGATTAATTTATTTTTATTTAACATTATGTTTATTAATTGCATATTTCATTATTCGTAAAAAAAAAAATCTAATTATATATATGAGTAATCATTTTATATTTTTCTTGTAAATCTACCTTTTAATATAAATAATAATGATATATTTGTTATAAATTTATTTCTTAATTGATAAGGAGTTTATAATTTATTCTTTTTATTAAACTGATTTTCTTTCCATAACAAATAATACTATAATATGGTTATGTTTTAAAATCATTAGATCTCCTCGATAACGTACACATTATATTTACTTTGTTGGTTAATTTGATTGGTTAAAATTATTTAGGCGAATATTACATTATTTATTTAGGCTCACTGCCATAAATTATTTTAGATGTTTAAGTTTATTCAAATCTATGTTTAATTTTATTTATTTATTTGCTTATAAATCATAATTAATTGGAAGTTACACTCTCACCCCTATACTGTCTTGTTTTGCTCTTTTGCCCAAGCTCTTAAAATCTTAGAATGTATGATATTAAGTCGTTCTTAAATACATAAGTATGTTTGTCTTGATCATAAATCGTAATATTCTTTTGGTTTCTTGCCAAAAGCTCCTAAAATACCAATATGATCTTAATTTCGTTTGAATTTGATCTCCCACACAATATATTCAATGAATACCTTAATTATAAGTTCATACTTATAATTTCAATCATATAATTAAGTTTTTAGAAGTTACACTTCCAACCTTCATATATTTTGGTCTTTTCCAAAAGTTCCAAAAATATTATTAATATGTTAAAAGTTTGATATCGACTTTATATCAAAACCAATATTTATTGTCTCACGACAGAATCTCTCAAAATACCATTAAGGTATTAAAACATTGAGATTGGCCTAATATGTCAAACTCATGTCAATTTTTGCTCTCATGTCAAATGCTCTATAATTAACAATGTTATATTTAAATTAAATAAATCACAAGATATCAACTGGGTTTTGTCAAACGGGTGTAAACAACCTTAAGGTTTGTAGGGACTTAAGAAATCCATGTGATTCCCCTATTACCTGGAAATCCAATAGATTGAGTGATTTATTTTTCGCAAATTGAAATATTGATGAAGTATTATCAACAAAATATTAAAGCATACAAAAATCCAATATTATTATGATAATGAAATTTCATTTCCTTATCAAAAAGAAAATCATATATTATCCTTTATATATGTAAATGGTTGAAACAACTCATCCCAAAATCAACGTCGTAAACTCAAAAGAATCTGAGTATCATAAATGAGTACATAAACCTCCTTTTGATAAGGTACAAGAAAATGCCTAAAGTACATCAACTCTTCATTGACTCTAAAACCAACCTCATGAAAAGGTACAAACAAATACCCTCATGTTCTGAGACGACATATAAATCCTAAGTTTCATAGGATACCTTTACTAGAAACCCCCCAAAGAAATGTGGGATGTTTCGAAAGGGATAATCGGGAGTACTTATGAATATGTACTTCCTGAAGTAATCGTACAGTGGAATGAAACCCACTTACTCGATTACAAAAAGGTAACTGATTTCAACAAAGAAATGTTATATCCAAAACGCGTCTCAATCTCTGTGGCAAGGAACTCACAGAAGATGACATGATTTCTAATATTATTTCCACTTTTCATATATAAGTAAATATTAATGAACCAATATAAGTTGGAATGTAACCTTTAGACAAACTCATCAACCTACTGCAAGTGGTAGAGAGACATAACAAGGTTCTTTCGAATAACACGACATATGTCGGGATAAAGAAAATTCTCGATATCAATAATGAAAGTGTTAGAGGTGGAAACAACTCAAAAGGATTGTGAGTTAAAAACAATTTCACACATGTGACATTTCTGCACCATGTGGACGAGACCCTAGAAAGGGTCAGGGTCTTGGTAAGAGTCAGGAAGGAATGAACAATTAAATAAGAAATGCACTAAAAAGTGCTTCTATAAAAAAAAAAAGGAAACGCATTGAAAATGAACTATAACATATTAATTTAATATTTAATATTTATTAAGCATATGTTTATTTGAAATTAATTTTAAGTACCAAAATTAATTTCTTTGCTAAAGTAAAATCGAATATGTAACCATTATAGATGTAAAGAAATACATCAAAACAAATACAAAAAAATTTCAATATTCTCCGTTCCGTGTAGGAATGTATCGAGGAGAATTGATTTTTTTTGACCTATCACACAATCGAAAAAAAGATAGACTAATACTTGTTTTATAATACATCCAACCAAATTACTTAGACGATGGACTGTCACTCTCTTGTTGGTACAAGATTAATAGGAACCTTGTAAAGATATTCGTATCAAATGGAAATGGAAATGAGCATATATATATAAGTTCTAATGAATATGAAAGTAAACATATATCATGGAAACTAATGTATCAAACTAGTAGATTATTGGGTCATGGAAGCTCGACAAAGAGGTATGAGTTTCATTCGGGCAAGACTCCGGATCATATTTTGTCACTAATAAAGAACTTTTGGGGGCAATAACACTTATATGTTTCGGCATGACCATGTGGGACACCTTAGTTATGACATAGTGATCTGTGTATTGTCAAATACACAGACACATTCTCTTTCGAGTGAAAGGCAAAATGAGGCAAATTGCAACTGTTGACTTCTACAGCATATGAAACAACATTGTCATTATAATATGCCCTCTCGAATACCTAAAACTTTTGTATATACCCTAATCCTTAGCCAAGACAAAAATGAGATCATCCTAAATCTAAGGACATAATACAAAAAAAATATTTCATTGTTACAATGAATACAAGGTGATATTTATGGACATAAACATCCAGAATTTGGGCCATTAAAGTACTTTATGGTTCTGGTTTCGACACCATGAACACATGTCGTATTATTGTCCACATGAAATACTGCACTCCTAGCATTAGCTATACGTTTAAGGTCTCACCACCCTGATTATTTCATCAAGTCTACATGACTTTGAATGCTGGAGAATTTACATCATAAGGATTTGATGTTAATTGCATATGTATTAGGATCAATGTAGAGTTTCCTATACCCCATGTGTATATATAAAATGGTCTCATAGAAATTGTTATCAAAAGAATATGATGACATCTAGGGTATTAGTAATGCGCACCAATTTACCCACATCTACCTGGGATTATGCAATTATTATATGCAGTTTTTTTTCGTTTTTAGACCCACTGCTTGCTAACCAGCATCACGCGTACCAGTTGGTAACTGGAAATAAGCCTGATAGTTTACATTTACGCATGTTTGGTTCTGTAGTATATGTGCCAATTGCGCCCCCACAGCGCATCAAAATGGGTCCTTAAAGACGATTTGGTATATGTTGGATATGAATCCCCAACAATTATCTGCTAATTAGAATATTTGACTAGTGATCTCTTTACCACTAGATTTGCGGGTTGTCACTTTCATGAGACAGTCTTCCCGTCGTTAGGTCGGAGATAGGAAAAATTATTTTCCATGGGAACGACAGGAAGTGTCATTGAATATTCCCACTCTGTCTCATTTTGATCCCCAAATACTTCACTACGTAATGTTGAAGTCAAACGAATCAGACTCGATACCTGATACGTTTTATGTTATTCCAAAAGTGACAAGATCACATATACGAGCTGCAAATATACTCGTAAGGTTAAAAAGTCCCCAACAGGGGCACAACGCCGTTGGAAAGTGCGTTGCAATCACACATAGTGGAGGTGTGGTTGAGGTCGTAGCTACCAAATGGAAGTGGTGGAAGCTACTTGGTTCGATAGATACTATTCTAAAGGAAGAGAATAGTGAGGAACATTCATTTATCATCAATACACAAAACTCTCATGAGATTGTCTCTAATTATGACTATGTCCATGAATCATCACTGGAGGACGCTCCGAAGTTAATATTGATTCTAGAGATGAATATTAATCTCAAATGAACTATGAGAGTACATATGAGTCGATGGACAGATCATATATAATCATTGATGATTTATTCGCATATATAATGGCTCATAAAATGATCGAACACGACGACATCGAACCAGACTCAGTTGAATAATATCAACAAAGAGAATATTGGCCTAAATGTAAAGAAACAATCCAGAAAGAATTATATTCTTTGACAAAGGATCGGGTATTTGGTCTGGTAGTGCTAACCCACCAAGTGTAAAGCCCGTAGGACATAACTAAGTCTTTGTCATACAGCGTAATGAGAATAATGAAGTCCTAATGTTTAAGGCTCTCCTTTGGCGCAAGGTTTCTCATAACGCCCTGGATTGACCATGATGAGACTTACTCTCTCATGATGGATGTTATAACATCCGAATAATTTATTAGTCTAGTAGTTTTCGAAGGACTGGAAATGCAACTCATGGATGTGGTTACTGCATGTCTCTATGGGGATCTAGATTCAGAGATATATAAAAGCATTCGATGATATTACATTATCAAAATCAAGTAATCTAAACCACAAAATGCTCTTGCAATAAAAGTAAAACGCTCATTTTATATAGTGAAGCAATCTATATGAATGTTCTATAACCACCTAGGTAGATACTTGATTGGGAAAGTATATAATAACGATGAATTGTGCCCTTGCGTATTTATTTAGGAAAACAAGTTATAAATTTTCAGTGTAGCTCTATATATCGATGTTATGAACATAATAGGCACTCTTGATGAAATAAGAGAAACAACAAGCTACTTGAAATCTGAAATTGAGATGAAAGATCTTGGGAAAACTTGGTTTTGTCTAGCTATTTGAGCTAGAACATCAAGTTTGTGAAATATTAATTTACCGATCGCATATGTCCACAAAATAATCAGGCAATTTAATATGGACAAAGCGCATCCGGTTAGCACTCCCATGATCGGTCGAAGTGTCGGATATAAGGAAAGATCCATTTCGTCTAAAAGGACGATGACGAAAAATGTTGGGAGTTGGAATTCCCTATCTAAGTACAATATGCGCATTATTGTACTTAGCACAATACACTTGACCGTATATTGTATTTCTCAGTGAATTTGTTAGCTAGATTTAGCTCAGCGCCAACGCAACGTCATTGGAATGATATCAAATGAATATTTTGAAATAATTGACATAGGCTTATACTTTCCCTATAGAAAGAAAATTGGGATTGATAATGAAACTTCAATACCTACTTAGAATATAAGCAGCAAAAGTACTAGCTCTTATAGAAAAACACCAAACAATGTCTTGGTATGTCTTTGCTGATATTAGGTATTTGTCTGACCCATACAAAGGTTGTTCCGAAACTGGATAAAGAATTACCACAAGGAACACGCCGATTGCTTGGAAGTGAATTAAGCAATCCTTTGTAACTACCCCTTGAACTAATCTAAGAATATTACTCCCCATGATAATTAAATAATGTATATGATTAAGGACTATCATTGCATATATTAGAGGAGCTAGTAATTATGGGTTCAACCAATATCCTACTTGCATATATGGAAATAATGCATCATGTATCGAAGAAATGAACATAAGATACATCAAATATTTTACTTAAATCTTATACAATCAGCAATAAGAAAACTCTCATCGAGATTCAATTGAATCAAGTAAGATGTCAGGAGAACATGACACATTTTACCAAATCATTACCTAAAACCATATATTGGGAAACATGTAGAAAGCAAGTGCAAATGTTTTCCAAACCCCCTTGATTAATGCACGAATCAGGGGGAGTAATAGACAAAAGGGGGAGTCTATTATATTTGTGATATTGGTATGTTGTGCTCTTTCCTTCAACCAAGGTTTTATTTTTCCCATTGGGTTTTGTTCCTTGGTGTAAGGTTTTAGTGAGGCAACTGTTTATATACCATCATGCTTTCCTATCTCTCATGATTAATGTACGAATCTAAGAGAAAACTAGAGTGAAGGAAAAGTCTATGTATTGCAAAGAAACTGGTGCGTTGTACTCTTTCCTTCGTCCTATTTTTTATCCCACTGTGTTTTTAATTTGGCGTAAGGTTTTAACGAGACAACAATTGTGCACCTCCCTTTGACTCGGCACAAGGGGAAGTGTTGTAAGATTATGTGCCATCATCAAAAGGAAGTAATTGACTTAATATTTTCCTAGTATTAGAATTTACCATAATGAATGTTTCCTTTTCTTTGTAAACTCCTCCCTATTTAAAGGGCTTATGATTAATGAGAATTATAGATTTAATTGTCTCTCTATTCTATTGTTATTTTGTTTGGATTTTCCTTTAACAAAGGGTAAATTTTGTCTTATTTTATTCAATCACAATCCTATATACTAACGTCAGGGGTGAACCCATTGTATAAGATACAGTGGTACAAGTCATCGCTTCGTTCCTCCGTCGTAAGATAAAAAGTTTAGGATCGTGAAAGATGTAACTGTTAGTACACAGATATGTATTTCAATAATACATATAAAATACAAATATCATAATAACTGAATTTAATAAACAAATGATTAGAGGAAATTAAATATAGGGAATCGACTGAAAATTAAATCGAATAAACCGTAACGAGGCTGAGGCTCGTGTTGAACACGATTCCCTTAAACAGATTTGCCGTCTGTTCCCAGGAGAATTATCGAGTAGTTTTCCGGGGTGTGTTTGGAATGACCCAGACTCCTCTATTTATACTCGAAAACAAAACTGACAGATTAATATTTTATTAATCAGTAATTAACTGACCATTAACCATATTAATCTTCCTATTTATTGAGTATCAAAAGGGAGTTACAGAAAAACCGAAACAGTGAATTTCGCGACTTACCACGCGGGTAAAGTCGCGGCACAACCCGCGTGATGCACTGTTACAGTGTCTGTCGCGACCACAAGATTTCGGAGCGGCATTCGTGTCCGCAGGTCGCGTCCATGCACAAGTTCGCCGATTTTAGCTTAAGAAAACCGCCATCGGCAGCCCCCCTGCGCGCGGGTAGGTGATAGAGTAAAACCAAATAAAGAGCTTGTAAGCTCCTTCCACATCTAAGGTTATAAACCTCATAAAATTTGGTCCTCCTTCCTATGTGGGACAAGTTCCCACACCCACTTGGTTTTGCCAATTTTTATCCCAAACACTCAACTTTGAACATCGATATCCCATTCACACATATTCCGTTTTGGACACACAATATATCGTTTCGAAGCTCTCATATAGGAGAACACAAACCCACGAAGAGTTAGATATATACTATACATATACATGTATTTATTTGTGTCCAAAGTTAGTAAAAAATCACGTACAATGATACAAAAGGGAAGAAACTAATCAACAGAATAATGACGATTTTCTAAAAAAATATCTATAAATTTATTTCTTATAATCAAATGGTATTTTCATTTAATAGGAAATTCCTAGATCCATATCCAAACGCATTTTCAAAGCTCAAACATCACCCGGCAATTGAAAGATAGATTTAAAGTTTGAATCATTGGATGGTTTTTAACAAATTAAAAAAGTCGATTGTCTTTTTATGTTCATGATTACGGTTTTCTAGAAAGAATTCTTGTTAGGCATGGATTTGTTTTATTTGTAAATTGTAAAAGCATAAAAATTATAAATTTAAGAAAACAGATTAAAACAAGAGTGAATTATGCCGGTTGTTTTTATGGTGTTCAAATTTTCGACCAATCTGGCCAACCTAATCTGAAAAAATGCAAAAAGAAAAAAACTCAAACCAATGTAACTCGATACATAATCGATACAAATTTTACTCAAACTGCATCTATTGGGTTGGAAGCGGGTCAGACCCAAAGTAACCCCACCAACCCGATAACTCGACCAAACTTGTACGATTTACTTTTTTTTTTAATGGTTTAGACTTTTAGTGGTTCTTCTTTATCTCTCAAGTCTTATTATATTAGCCATAGTTTAGATTTGTCCATAAGATCATACCGATTGAAATCGTAGAAATCTAACCTTTAAGTCTTCAAAAATCTTAAACACCGATAGAATCAAGAACCAAGATGTACTCTTTTTCTACTATTATCTTCTCTTGTTAGCCTTGTTTTTATATTTTCATTTTAATTTTAGTTTTCTTTAAACACAGTCACTTAGTTAGATTGTAAAATGATGTATTAAAGTTACAACCTGACTAACCCGACAAACCCAACCTAACCCGTACGGTTTGGGTTGGGTTGGTATGCACTTTTGATTGGGTTGGGTTGGGTTGTTGAAGTGTCTTCAACCCGGCCAACCTAACCCATGAGCACCCTAAATTTTCATTTTCATATCCATGGTCCCTCCACTTAACAACATTAGTTAGCAACCATTATGAAAGATTAACCAGTCATTGAACAAACTACAAAACTACAGGACCGAAAGTGTAATCTTCTCTAAAAGTTAATGTGATTCACGATTTTTTTTATTATTAAAAAAATATTTTATATATCCAATCACAAATCAAATTTCTTAAGATAAAGTATATATTAAGTAAAAATCTTTATACTTATTTAATAACTATTAAATTCACAAAGAAATTTTGCGTTAAAAAAGCTGAAGTTCAGAAAAACAAAGGAAATCAAGATAAATTCACATATCTTCTGGGTTGGAAATTGAAATATGTAAGCAAAATATTGAAAATTAGTTCGGTTAATGTGAGATTATTAATATATAGTCAAACTACAAATAATTAAAATAACAACAAAGTAAAAATTATAAATTAATATTAAAAACATTGATTATCCAAATAATTAACAAAACTCACTACAACAAAAATAGATTTATATGATGCCAAAAAAAATTAAACGTCCTAATTGACCACTTTATAAAACTTAATTTATAGTACCAAAAAGTAAAGTGTCTTACCTAAAGGTGTTGTAATAAGTTTATAGGACACTTTTAGGGTTCTATCAAGTCCTTTCCACTCCTTAAGGTCATGCATTCACAAGTTCAAGTTCTTTCATTATAGGCCTTGGAATTTCTATATCACTCGACCGACAGGCCTATTCTTTAGCTCAAGTGCAAGTTGACTAACTTGTGTTTCTAAAGATATTATTGAAGCATTTTGATTACTGATGGCAGCTTGATTTTGAGAGTTATGTTGGTTCAAAAGGAATTGATTTTGGGTATTATGTTGATTAAGAAGAGCTTGAGTTTGGGCTATAATGCCTTTCATCATTGCCTCCAAAGAAGCAAGTGAATTAACTTGTTGATGGGGCTTGTTTTTAGAAGAGGACTAACTTGGTTGTTGATGAAAACTTTGTTGGTGAGAATTGAGACCGGCTTTGATGCTAGCTTTGAGACTATTGTGGTTGAAAATTGGAGGTCCCTTGGGGTTTGTTTATTGATGGGTTTAAAGCGGGACTGTTCCATGAAAAAATTGGGTGTTGTCTCCACCTAACATTGTATGTTTATGAAAATGGTCTCGATTTGTTTTGATTTCTAGCATAATTTATTGATTCAGAGTTAGATGGACAATGTTCATAGGAATGTCCTTCACAAAGTACACACATTGTACCAACTAACAGTTGGAGTGGATGTTGTGGCAATAGATTGTGTTGCTTGACTGGTTGTCAATTATTTTATCAGATTGGTCATTGCAATTATCTGTGCCATTAATGTTCTATAAACATCTACATCATGAACTCCAGCTGCTATGTGTTGTACTAGTGCATGTGGGTCAACCCAATGACCGTTGTTGGTGGAAATCTTTTACAGGATGTCAAGTTCTATCATTATAGGTACTGGCTATGAAAGCCCTCCTAAAGTAGCATCAAGATTTTATTTTTATTTTTTGCAATGATATTCAAACCATTGTAAAAAATTTCGAGATAAATATAATAGGGAATGTCATGATAAGGGCATTTTCTCAGCAACTCCTTATACCTTTCCTAAGCATGAAGAACTGCCTCATTGTTTATTTGTTTAAAAAGACAAATCTCACTTTTTGACTTAGCATTCATAGTGGGAGGAAAATATATATATTTTTTAAATTCTACCATGTTATTCCAAGAAATGGTTGATTCTAGCTGCAAGGAAGTAAACCAAAACTTTGCTCTATCCCCTAAAGAAAAAGGAAACAAGGTAAGTCTTAGAGCATCGTTAGATACTCCCATGATAAGAAATTATTTCCATGAAGGTTTTTTCAAATGTGAATTTGGATCTTTTGATGGCAAACTACTGAGCAAATCCAAAATTGAAATCAGATCAAGAAATGGTTCGACACTGTGTTCATCTCGTTTGATTCGATTTTTTGAGTTTTAGGGTGAATTTTGAGTTGTAATTGGTTTCTTAGTGATCGATAAGTGTAAAAGATTGAGTGTGTATAAGAAATTTCACGAAATGCACTGTAATTCTCACAAATTTCTGAATCTTGTTGAGTTGGTTTCACGAGTTTTTGTGTGCACTGTTTCATAGATCAATTTGTATTTTTGAGTGTTTGATTTAGTAATTCGTGTATTGTAATCTGTTCGAGTATAGAAATCAAGTATCCCTACAAAGTTTCAAGTCATTTGGACAAGGTTTGGATTGAAATCTGTGAGAAAATATAGAATTCTGGTCGATATATGGAAGAACGCGCAAGATTCATCAAACGCGCAAGTTCTTCAAGAAACGAACAAGATCTGTGAAACGCGCAAACTTCATCTAGAAGAACGCGCAAGTCGAATGATTGATTTTGGCAAGAAACACACAGAGGGTTATCTGCGAGTTCTAGAAACGCGCAGATCGAAGTCTGCGAGTTTGAAGATTGGGAAATTTTTCTAAGTATTGAAACGCGCACGTAGATATTAGCGAGTTCTACAAACGCGCAAGTCTAATCTTGCGAGTTTCTTCGGGAACAGTGATCTGCGAGTTCATTCAATCTGCGAGTTTGAGAAAACACGCACGCTACCATTAGCGAGTTTCAGAGATTATTTTTACCTGCGAGTTTGTCAAAACACGTAAACCTTTGCTTGCGAGTTTCATAAACGCGCAAGCTTAAGCCTGCGAGTTTCTCAGTAAACAGTGTGTTGCGAGTTTAGGCATCTGCGTGTTTTAAGCTTCTATAGTGCTTTGCCAGTTTTAACACTTAGTCAAAAATTTCTGAGTTCCTGAATTTTCTATATTTCAAGATTTCTTGTATTTTTGTGATTTCATTTGGACTAACGGTCAATTTCAAGTTTCTTATTGCATATATTTTTTGAACAGGATGACTTCCAGAGACGCTCTCTCAATTGGAACTGATGTCAAGCCTCCGGTTCTATTCAAAGGAGAATATGAACAATGGAGAGATAGATTTTTGGACTTTGTTGATAGACAATCAAATGGAGAGAACATTCTGAAATCTATCACAGAAGGCCCAATGAAGAAACCTACTAAGGAGATTCCTGCTGGTGGTAATGATTCAGATGGAGCTCCGAGAACAAGGAGAGTTGATAAAAAAGTATGCTAATTTCTCTGATTAACAGAACAAACGGTTTGATGCTGATAAACAAGCCAGATCTTTGCTTTTACAAAGCATGACTAATGAGATATATGTGAAAATGGATAGCTATAATGAATCTGCCAAATTAATGTGGGATCAGTTAAGAAAAATGATGTTGGGTTCTAAAGTTGGAAACCAAATGAAGGTAGCTAACTGCATAAATAGCTACGAAGAATTTAGAGAAAAAGAAAATGAAAGCTTGGAGGAGACCTATGAGAGGTTTGTACTACTTCTAAATGAGCTTTCCAAGAACAAGGTCAAAAAGCAACAAATTGAGAACAACGTGAAGTTTCTCAGCATATTGCAACCTAAATGGAAAGAGCACAGACGAAGGATGAAACAAATGAAGGATTTGAACGAAATACCTCTACATGAAGTCTACGAGACTCTGCGACAGAATGAAGAAGAGGTAGAAGAGAAAAGAGCTAAGAAAAAGAAAGTTGAGAAAGTTGTTGATCCTATAGAATTGGTGGACGGAGAGAAAGAGAAGAAGAAGAAGAAGAAGATAGTCATTTCAAGTTCTGAATCAGAATCAGAGTCTGATGGATATGATGGAGAAAGTCTCAAGCAGGCTATGCTATTACTGACCTGTGCTTTCCAAAAGAAGTTCTACAAGAAGCCGGGATCCAATTCTCAGAGATATTCTTCGTCCAGCTCTAAGAACCACGAGCACAGAGAAAGGGTAGAAGGAAACAGATTTATTAAGAAGAAACCAGAACAGAAGAAAAAGTTTTTGAATGATTACACCAGTACTGACAAGCCAGCTAATGATCTGATCAAATGCTACAACTGTGGCAAGTTCGGACATTACGCAAAAGAATGTCGGAAGCCAAAGGTTCGCAACTCAGAGTATTATCAGAATAAATTGCTCTTGGCCAAGCAACAAGAAGCTGGCAGGGCATTAATGGCTGAAGATGAATACTGGTTGGATCATTCTGATGAGGAAAAAAAACAAGAAGAGACTGCTCACTTATGCTTGATGTGAAAAGAAGAGAAAGATGATGATTATGATGATGAGACTGCTGATGAGGTAATGAACTTAACTGAAAAAGATTTCATGACCAAAATGGAAGCCATGATGGTCGAACTTCAAGACCTTCAATTAAAACTGAAAAAGGAAAAAGACAGAGTTGCTAGGAGAAATCAACAAATCTTTGAACTTAATGAATCAGTTATTGGGAACAAAGATTTAATTGATTCTCTACGTAAATTTGCTTCTGTTTTTCAAAATGAAAAGATTTGCTTTGAAAATAAGATTTCTTATATTGAAAAACAATTATCCAAGTCTGATTCTGAAAAACAAGAATGTGTACTAAAAGCTTTTAAATTGCAGGTTGAAAACAAGACTTTAGAGAAAAAGGTAAATGGTTTGGAAGCAAAATTGTATCTTAGAGGCCAAACAGATCAAACTATTTTCTTGAATACACCTGATGAAGATGCTGATATTAAAGAAAAATGGGGATTAGGGTTTGATAATCCTCATTACTTAGAAAAAGCTATCAGAAAACAACCAGGTCTATATAATGCAAATTATATGTATGCGGCTGATGAATATCCTCATTTGAAACCCAAATTTATCACCAAAGCATCAAAAGAAGTTGAGGAAAAAGAAGATGAGAAAAGAATGAATTTGAAGAAAATGCAACTACCATTCTGTTATGAAAGACTGAATGATAGTTATCTTTCTAAAACACCAAAATTTCTTTCAACTGATTATTTTGCTAGTTATTCTTCTACTGAGATGGAGGCAAAACCTGTTCAAGCCAAAATATATGTACCTCCACTCATCTTAGAAAGAAAAATAATTGAGTTAGAAAATATTTTATCTGATGAAAGAATTTTGAATGATATAACACAAGATGTATTTTCTACAGTGTTAAATAACACAGATTTTCATCTTAAATCTAATGTGTGTTCTTCATCTTCTAAAGTATCTCAAACTTATAAGACTGATTTTGATGATCTATTTGAGTCTGCAAATGATTTTCTAAATTCTAATGAAGGGTGTATAGAAGAAATTGATATGTTTGACTTTAATGCTCCACTTCCAAATCATTCTACTTTTGTGATAAATGGACAAGCTTTACCAAGTGTTCATGAAAAAGGTGAATCACAACTAAGGTTGGTGTATCAGTTTCTGTAACTGCTGATTACTATGCTAAGGGTAAGAAACATAAGAAACAACGATTACAGAAACAGAATAACACTGGTAAAGAAAAGAAAAATCAATTTCAGAAATATGACTTTCCTAATAAATCTAAATCTTCTGTTTCAGATATAAGAAAGAAAAGGTCAGAAGCAAGATCTGAATGGCGACCTAAAAGGAAGAGTGATGAGAAGGCGGAATCAGTCCCTGATGTAGTTATTGATACATCTGCTAGTAGTGTTAATGATGTAGTTGGTAAAATTGCTTCTAATAAACAAAACCTTGTAATTCCTTACAAACGATATTCAATAAAGCAATTGTTCCAATTATCTCGTCTAACTACTAAATCTTATACTTATCAGTGGAATGATTTTGCTTATCATCATAATTCTAATGACTGGTTTGGATCTTATCATGTTTATTCTTCTAAATCAAAAGTTTTTAAAAGTTTTCAAAAGAAAAGAGGGTCCATATTCAAATGGATGCCAAAATCATGTGTGTAGATCCTAGTACCGTGCAATCAATAGCAAATAATATCACAGATGAATAAGATTTAAGTCACAACTACTAGTCATATGATTAATATGCAATCAAGGGATTACAGGTTTACAGAAAGGATTTCTGATCAGAGAAAGTAAACCTATTGACTAGTAATCTGGAATAATGAGACTTCTAATAATCTGACTAATGAAAACGTCTAACCCTAATTATGAACTAATAAAGCCTTTATATACTTAGGCTTACATATTTAATGGGCTTATGGGCTTGGGCATATCTAATAAAACAACTATTAATTAAATACGTTTCGAACCCTTATAAATACTTTATTCCACTTTCAACACTCAGGACTTTCAGTCCTAACAATCTCCCCCTAAAGTTGAATAAAGCTTTTAACAACTTGAAAAACTTCAGGCTTGATCTTCTTTCCTTCTTGAATCTTTGAAGAATTTTTGGTGTTTCATGTCTTCATGTCTTTCCACGCTCCCCCTTGAATAAAGCTCTTGGTCTTCACAGTATCAACTTTGTAACCAGATTCAATGTACAGTAGCCTCGACTGAATGCACTATCACACAACTTTTAACTGTAGAAACTCAATCACATCGGATCAGCACACAAGAAAGATAATGTGAGAGTAACGTGACTTTCCACGGTGCAACTTCAGTTTAAAACAAAGAATCTGTCTTTGAACCACGAGTTGAATAAACTTTCAGCTTAAGAACTTGTTTCAATCAGCTCGTAGGAGGAATCATTTCTTATAGCAAACACCATATGATACCGGATAGAAGAAATACAATCTTTGAAATCTTCAGCTCTTTGATCTCTAGACTGTCTTCAGAAAAGCAAACTTTCACGAATCATCTTCATTCAGAAATTGAACCAATCTTGAAAAACTTGAACTTTCTTTCTTTATAACTTTGAAATTGAACTTTGTAAAACTCTCCCCCTTTTTGATGATTGTGAGCATCATGATCATCAAAACTAATTTCAACACATTCTTTGATTTCCCCTTTATGATAATTTGACATTCTCCGCCCTTTGATCTGAGTATCCGTCAATTCATGAAATGTATATATCCGAATCTTTTCAAATTCAGATATAATAGGAATTGAAAAACCTGAATCAACAAATGATACAGTTAGTATGCCTGTAAGTAGCACGGAGCCACTTTGTACAACATATGTACTTTGGAAAGGAGTTTTTGTGATGTTCACTCCCCCATGGATTCCATTCAATCATCGAAAAACCACAAAGGAATTTTCTATGAATGTTATGACAAGAAAACTTATTCCTTTTGTGCTCGTGAAAGTGTATGAATGATTGAAGCTACTTAGCTTGATCAGGCTCAAATGGTGTAAACTGTTGAGACAACAACAAATATTACACGGACTCAATGTGCATGAAAGAGGTGCGAAGGTGGGGCAACTTTCCTTCTTTTTCAATATCTACATCTTCCGAGTGAAGACTAGATAACATATATGTTGCGTCCCTAAAGAAAATGAAACATTTCTTTGTTAAGAAAGAAATGAGTGGTTGGTGGGGTAAATGCAAGAGTTGGCATGGGCTCACTGCCTATTTCAATGATGGTCTCCAAAGAATGTGAACCAATCAGTAGATGTGGCTGCCCGACTCAGAAAGTGTTTGGTGCAGAGTTCTGATATTCTTATAACTCTGTTCTCACACCCTCTTTATTTTTAACATTAAAGCTCACTTCTAACCAAACTATCTTTTTCATTTTTCCGCTCAGCACAATGAGAAAAACTCATCCGAATGAGTTATCTCCCCCACTCTTTGATTTAAGACCCCTTACCCCTCAAACACTCAAGGAAAACTTCCGGGGTAGGAAACACTGGTTTACGTGAATCCATAGAAGTACTGTTTAAGCTCACACATGAATCCCATGTAAATCCTATATAGAATAGTAGCTCAACAGTTTAACTTGACCATTTAAGCTCAAATAAGATAACATTGTCAAAAAGTATGCTCAGGAGATTTGAGCAATTGAACTTTGAAAATCTGACATTGTATCAATCCGATCAACTAAACTGGTTAGGGTATCAAAGAATTGGATATTGTGTTTATATGAACAAATATAAACAATTTTGCAATGAATGCACAAGATTATGATTGATGCTCAACAACATTGAATTTCAAACGGGGGTATTACCATCGAAAAATTGGTTCGTTATGAGACATGGTAATAACAAATACAAATGAAGTACTGAAATTGTGTGTGTGAATACGTTACAGTATAAGGATAAGATAATACGCAAGTATTGATCTTTAGAAACACATAGTCAGTTAAACATTAAAGCTAAAAAAAAATGAAAAACATTTAAATTCACACTTCTAGATTCATGAAACCTTTTGAGAATTAGAAGTGGTTTGAACATCTCAGAAACTGTTTTTCATGCTTGAAAGTTGTTCTTCTTTCAAGCAATCAGAGATCTAGGATTAGGAGATATTTACCTTTTAAGCTCCCCCTCAAATCATGATAGAATGCTATAGATCTATTAAGCTCCCCCTGGATATTTGCAACATATCCAAGTCTGAACGTTGAAGAACGGGTCCTGATCTGTCATATGATCAGAAGCCAAACTTCGTTGAAGTCCGGGTTCTAAGCTGATTTACTTAGAAGCCATTGTTCTTCTACTCCCCCTTGACAGTAGGTGCCTGCAACAAAGAATCAGTTTTCGGCTTTGGTCCTCACTAGTATTTGGGTCCTCGAATGTTAGTTCCAGTTCTTGTGGGGGATATAGAATAAGAACCATACCAGAAATGATCACTGATTTTGTGAATATGATCATGTGTACGACAATAAGAACAATAATTTTTCTTAACTGATAACCTGATTAATTGATCTCGCGTATAGTTATGATCAGGTTTCCCTTTACGCACATTGTTCCTTTTGGCATTAAACGCATGTACACATGATCCTCTTTCTTTCAGCTCATCTTCAACTGGTTTCTTCTTCCAGACCAATTCCTATTATTTGTATCTCCTTCTTCTTTGATGTGTACCTGAACCATCTATATTGCTATCATAGAAAAGGTTAGTTTTACGAATCTGATCAAACGATTTAACTGACCTTTGTGAAGAGACAGATTTTTGATTTGAACTTGATACAAACTTTTCAAGCACTTTAATCGTTGAAGCAAAGTTGTCTCTTTCTTTAACAAGCAGGTCAAACTTCTTCGTGAACTCAGACTTCGTTTTCTGCTCTTTTAGTGCATTTGCAGATAGTTCAGATAGCTTCTCTGTCATCTTTTTGATCTCAGCCTCAAACAAGCTTCTTTCTTCTTCAAATCCCTTTTCAACATTGTTTCTCTGGCCGAATATTTCTTTGAAGAATCCCACATTCTTTTGTTCAATGGCCTTCTTTTCTTTTTCAAACTTTTCTCTTTCAAGGATGATTACTTTCTCGAAAGCAGAAACTTCCTGAGAAAGTTTTATGCATTTTAGCTCAACTTCTTTCTTCTCATCAGCACATTTTCTGGAAAAATCTGAGAACTTATTTGCAAAAGATTTCTCTTTATTCTCAAAATCGGATTTGTCTTTTGCAATCTTTTGCTCCAAATCAAAGATCTTTCCTTTTAGCTCAGAGTTCTCAGATTCCAGTCTCAGTATTTTCTCATCATTCAGCCCAGAAGTCTTTGTCAGAAGATCTTCATTAATTGTCTTTAATGCACTTACTTCCTCTTTCAGTGTGTTGTTCTCATCAACATATTGGTTTGCCCTCTTTACGTAAAAAGTTAAAGATAATTGGAGATTTGTGTTCTCCAATTTGAGGTCTTGAACTTTAGAAAAATATCCCATTTCGACTTATCTAATTCAAGCTTTTGAAAAACTTGACAATAGATGAAATTTGAAAGTGCAGGGACCAAAAGTGACAGAGTGTGAAACTTGAAAGTTTAGGGTCACTAATGACAAACTACTGAAACCTTGAAGTACGGGGGCTAAAAGAAATGCACTGTAAAATGATCGTGAGACAAAAAGTTTGACCCTTTTTTCCTTTTTTTTAAGCCAGGTCGAGTAGGGTACCGGTCAAGCAAAGGACCGGTAAAGACAATCTACCGGTCGAACAAAAGGACCGGTAAAACAAAGTATCTGTCAAAGGACAGGTATCGGTCAAGGACGAATATCGGTCAAACCAATATACCGGTCAAATTAATATCGGTCAAGCGATATCGGTCGAACGGATTGACTGGTAATGCAAGGTACAGATCAAAGCAATGTGTCGGTCGAACAAAGGACCGGTACTGACAATATACCGGTCGAACAAAGGACCGGAAATGACAATGTACCGGTCGAACAGAGGATATCGGTCCAATAATATATCGGTCAAGGACTATCGGTCGATAACAAATTAATAGATAAGGATCGATAAAATCAGATAATGATCGATAAAATCGAACAGATAAATCGACCGATAAACACGAAGAATACTGAAGAACATGATGAATTTCACGATCAATCAACCCAGAAACAGATAAATTAACCCAGAAATTCAATCGATTTTGCAACAATTTCAACTCGATTAGCAGATTTAAACTTAAACACACTTATGCAAATCGATAAGCACACCGATAAACACACAAAAAAAAATTCGACCGATAAACTTACTGGATTTTCAGAAAGCAAACGACCGATAATTAATTAGAACTACAATCGAACGATAAAAATAACAAACAAACCCAGACCGATAATCACTTTTCCAGAAAACCAACAGATCGACCGATAAAACTCAGAAACAGATAATCAATTAAAGCAGATAAAAACGATTAACACACATAATTGATTATAGGGTTTTAGACAAACCTTTTTCTGGATCAAACCTTTAGTCTCTTTGCTCTGATACCAATTGTAGATCCCAGTACAGTGCAATCAACAACAAATAATATCACAGATGAATAAGATTTAAGTCACAACTACTAGTCATATGATTAATATGCAATCAAGGGATTACAGGTTTACAGAAAGGATTTCTGATCAGAGAAAGTAAACCTATTGACTAGTAATCTGGAATAATGAGACTTTTAATAATCTGACTAATGAAAACGTCTAACCTTAATTATGAACTAATAAAGCCTTTATATATTTAGGCTTACAACTTTAATGGGCTTATGGGCTTGGGACCATCTAATAAAACAACTATTAATTAAATACATTTCGAACCCTTATAAATACTTTATTCCACTTTCAACACTCAGGACTTTCAGTCCTAACAATGTGCTAATCTGTTAGGACCCGTGTTTAAATGGGTACCTAAATCTATTGTTTCCTGATTTCTCTTGCAGACCCGACATATGTGGTACTTGGATAGCGGCTGTTCCAAGCGTATGACCGGGCATAAAGCTTTATTGTCTAATTATACAGAGAAATTCAGCGGCAATGTTCGTTTTGGCAACGACCAGTTTTCACCAATCTTAGGATATGGTGATATTATTCAAGATAACATAACGATTAAGAAGGTGAGCTATGTCGAAGGCTTAGGGCACAACCTGTTTAGTATCGGTCAGTTCCGTGACAAAGGATTAGAGGTAAACTTCAAAGCTAAGAGTTGCTCGGTGCGTACTGAGGATGGAAAAGAACTCTTGGTCGACATTCGCAAGTCAAACCTCTATATCATCAATCTGTCAAAAGTCCAGATTGAGAATCAAGTTTTCCTACTGACAAAAGCCTCGATACAGCAAAGTTGGCTTTAGCACCGACGGTTATCGCACCTGAATTTTCGTTACATTAACAAGTTGGTTAGTGGAAAGTTAGTGAATGGACTTCCTGAGCTGAGATATGAGAAAGAACACTTATGTGCAACATGTGAAAAAGGGAAGATGAAGAGAGCTCCACATAAACCGAAGCCTGAACCTAGTACCAGTTCTCCACTAGAGTTGTTGCATATGGATCTCTGTGGTCCGATGCGAATACAAAGCTTAGGCGGAAAGAAATACGTGTTGGTTATCGTGGACGACTATTCGTGATACACGTGGGTCAAATTTGTCCGATCAAAAGATGAGACATCCGAAGTTCTCATTACATTTCTGAAGACGATCCAGGTGAATTTGCAGAAATCAGTCAAGCTTCTCAGAACTGATAACGGCACAGGGTTCAAGAACAAAAATATTGAAGAATATCTCGAATCGGTCGGGATATCACATCAATACTCTGTTGCTCGTACGCCCGAACAGAATGGAGTAGTTGAAAGGTGAAATCGAACGCTAGTCGAGGCCGCTCGTACTATGCTCAGCCAGTCTGACTTACCTCTATTTCTGTGGGCAGAAGCTATTTCGACTGCGTGCTATACTCAGAACAGTTCCATGATACAACGTAGATTTCAAAAGACTCCATATGCTTTGATCAACAACCGAACACCAACCATTAAATATTTTCATGTTTTTGGTTGTAAGTGTTTTGTGCTTAACGACAGAGAGAGTCTGAACAAGTTCAGTGCTAAGGAGGATGAGGGCATCTTCATTGGTTATTCTTCTACATTTGCTGCATATCGAGTATATTTGAAGAAGTCGAAGAATGTTATTGAAAGCGTCAACGTTACATTTGATGAAGATATGGCTTCTGAACAACTCTGTTCAGAACCCGTGATAATTGGAGTTCTAGCTTCTGGGTCAATCAGTCCAGAACCTGTACCTGAACAGAACAAATCAGATGGCACTTCTTCGTCTACTAGTCATTTATCTGATTTAGATTTGTTGTTTGAATTTTTCTATGATGAGTTTCTAGGATCTAAATTTCCTAATTCTGTTGTGGTTGACAGGTCTGATGATTCAATGACAAATCCTCCAACTACTTCAGATGTTTCAACTGAACTTTTACCCCCGGTTCAGATAGAAGCTCAAGTTCAAACACATACTCCTTCAGTTGAAGCTGAATCTGTTAATGAAGAACCAAAAGTTACTGCATCAGTAGGGTGTATGATAAGGACAGATCAACAGACTGACCAAGTTGTTCCTACTGAAACTTTTGCATCACTTCCTTCAACTGAACAACTCCCTCCTACTGTACAAAATGAAGAAGTTGATAGTGGATTTTTAGATGATAATTATGATCAATCTTCATCTATTCCACTCCCTCATGAGCATCGCTGGACCAAAGAGCACCCTTTACACCAAGTAATTGGAGATCTCAACAAACCAGTGCAAACTAGGTCAACAACTTTAAATCAGCGTTTGCATGACTCATTCCTCAGCAAGATAGAGCCTACTCGAGTATCAGAAGCTCTTGCTGATTCGGATTGGGTGTCTGCTATGCAAGAAGAGTTAAATCAGTTTGAAGCCTTAAAGGTCTGGAGATTAGTTCCAAAACCAGAAGGAAAGACCGTGATAGGAACTAAATGGGTATTCAAAAATAAGAAGGACGAAGATGGTATTGTCATAAGAAATAAATCAAGACTTGTTGCCAAAGGTTACCGGCAAGAGGAAGCCATAGACTACGACGAGACATATGCTCCAGTAGCGCGTATAGAGGCAATCTGTATGTTTCTAGCCTACGCAGCTCACAAGAACTTCACTGTCTATCAAATGGACGTGAAGACTGCCTTTCTAAATGGCATACTTAAGGAGGAAGTCTACATCTCTCAACCAGAAGGGTTTGTAAATCCAGATAAGCCAAATCACGTCTATATCTTGGATAAAGCCTGTATGGTTTGAAACAAGCCCCTCGCGCATGGTATGATGTTCTATCTAACTTCTTGGTCAAGTCAGGTTTTTCGAAAGGTAAAGTTGATACCACTTTGTTTATTAAAAAGGAGAAAGCTGATATCATCCTTATTCAAATATATGTAGATGATATTATATTTGGTTCTACAAATCCTAAATACTGTAAAAAATTTTCTAACCTCATGGTGTCTCGTTTTCAAATGAGTATGATGGGAGAGATGAATTTCTTTCTCGGATTAGAAGTAAAACAGTTTTCAACGGGGATTTTCATTAACCAATCTAAGTACATTTTTGATATTCTTCGGAAATTCAAAATGGAAAATTGCAAAACTATTGGAACCCCAATGGCACCAGGTACTAAGATTAACACTGATTCTTCAGGAAAAAGTGTTGATGTTAGGACTTGTAGAGGTATGATAGGGTCTTTAATATATCTTACTTCAAGTAGACCAGATATAATGTTTTCAACATGCTTGTGTGCCATATATCAGGCTGACCCTAAAGAATCCCATTTGGCTGCTGTCAAACGGATCTTTAGATATCTGAAGGGGACTGCAGATCTTGGTCTGTGGTATCCTAAAGATACAGGATTTCAACTGACTGCTTATTCAGACGCAGATCATGCTGGGTGTATGCTTGACATGAAGAGCACTTCAGGTCACATTCAATTCCTTGGAGACAAGCTCGTTAGCTGGGCGTCAAAGAAACAATTATGCGTTTCCACATCGACTGCTGAAGCAGAGTATGTAGCTGCTGCAAGTTGTTGCTCTCAAGTCTTGTGGATGCGAACACAACTTCGAGACTATGGATTCAAGTTTGATAAAATACCAATCTATTGTGACTCAAAGAGCGCTATTGCCATATCAGCTAATCCTGTGCAACACACTAAAACAAAGCACATTGATGTCAGGTATCATTTTATAAAAGATAATGTAGAAAAAGGTACAATAGAGCTTTACTTTGTAAAAACTGATTACCAACTTGCAGATTTGTTTACCAAACCTTTAGATGAAAAGAGATTCAATTTTCTTGTATCTAAGCTTGGTATGCTAAATCTCAAGCTCTAATAAGTAATTACCTATTAAAGTTTCTTTTATTGTCATTTTTCTTCATTTCTTTATCATTATTTCTGAAAGGATATCTGCACTTTAACGTGTTGTTCATGTTCTCAGGGGGAGTGAGACAAGATTATAAGAAGATCAATATTATTTTGAGGGGGAGTTTATGGAATTTAATTGCTAAATTTTTCTGATGCATAAATTTAGGGGGAGTTTATGCGTACAACAAAAGGAGTAAGTATATGACTTCTGATTATTTCAAATCGGAACTCGTACTTTAATCATTTTACTGCTTTATGTCTTTTACATTTGAATAAATTTTGTGAATAAAGTTGCTTTGACATGACTTTGAGACTTGTTTAGAATGAGAGAAGCTATCAAGATCATATCTTTATGACTTCAGCTGACTACATGAGATTTAAGACGAACTGAAAAGGTTAAACTTTTTATCTTAATCTCATATATGGTTGAAAGAAGGACAACTTTCAATCATAGAAAACATGTTTTTAAATGTTCAAACCACTTCCCGATTCTTAAACAGATTTCATGAATTGGAAGTGTGATTTTAAATGTTTTCATTTTATTTGTGCTTAAATGATTACAAATCGTGTGTTTCCAAAGATATATACTTGTGTATAGTTTTTTCTATATACTTTCAAGTATTCACACACACCAGTTTGACTTATTGTTCAAATATGTTCTTACCATGTCTCAAATTTGAAATATATTTTTCGATGGTAAGACACCCCGCTTGTACTTCAAAGAATTTTGAGCGTAATTTCATTTCGAAGCGTTTCATTCAAGAATGTCTATATTTTGGTTCATAGAGACAATATCCATTATTCTTGACCATAAGCTTTGATTGTTATATCATTTATTTCTCATCATTTTCATACAATGTCAGATTTTCAAACAAGTCTTTTGCATTCATATTCATTCATTCAATATACTTGTTTGAAAATAATTCAATGTTTAAAAATGCTCATATCTTCATGATTATATTCTGAGCATATACATATCTGACTTGTATTTGAGCTTTAACTGATAAAGTTAAACCATATTGAGCAACATTATGCTTTATAGGATTACATGGGTTCTTTGTGCTAGGACTTAATTGAACTTCTATGGAATCACGTTAACCAGTGATTTCTACCCAAGAAGTTAATCCTTAGTGATTGAGTGTGAGGAGTCAAAAATAAATGAGTGTGGGTTGTGCGTTGAGGTAAAATGGAAATGAGAGTTTGGTTAGATGTGAGCTTAATGATTAAAAAGAAATAGGGTGTGCGATCAGAGTAAAAGAATATCAAACTCTGCACCAACTACTTTTTGAGCCGGGCAGCCACATTACTAATGTTTCACAAATCTTCGTGAACATTATTGAAACAGGCAAATAGCCCATGCCAACTCTTGTTAAAACCCCACCAACCACTCATTTTCTTCTTAAAAAGAAAATGTTTCATATTTTCTAGGGACACAACATATAATCTATCTGATTTTCATTTGGAAAATCTGGATATTGAAAAAGAAGGAAGTCTGCCCCACCTTCGCACTTCAATCATGCACATTGAGTCTGTATTTATTTACTGTTGTCTCAGTGGTTTACACAATTTTTGAGCCTTAAAGCAATCATCAAGTGCTTAATTCTTTCTACATTTGCACGAATACACAAGGAATTTGTTTCTTTGTCAAAAAGTTCATAGAAATTTCCTTTGTGGTATTTCGATGATTGGATGGAAGCCCTGGAGGAGTGAACATCAAAAAGCTCCTTTCCTATGTGTATCAGTTACACACAGTGACTTAGTGTTACTGACAGGCATTTTAACTGATTCATTTGTTGATTCAGGTGTTACATTCCTATTTTGTCTAGATTTGAAAAGATCTGGATGAACACATTGTTCGAATTGGCAACGAATCCGACGCTCTTGGATAGATCAGTGGTCAGATTGGATAAAGACATTTTTTGATAAAAAAAACGTTTTGATGAACCAGATGCTCGTTTCATCAAAAAGGGGGAGATGGATTACAGAAATGTCCGGATCAGAAATTTCAAAGATAAAGAGTTGCAGAAGATAAAGTTCAAACTTTGAAAGTTTGAAAGATTGTTCAAGCAAAGTTAAAGATGTTTGAAGATGTGCTGATTTTCTGAAATTTTCTTTGAAGAGCTAAATCTGAAGATAATTTCTTTCTGAAGTCCGAAAGAGTTTTGTGATAATTTTGGGAGATTATTGAAGATCGTTTCTATCATTTTTGGAAAGATTGTTATATCTTTTGAAGACAGACTTTGGAAGATCTCAAACAGTTTTTGAAGATAAAGATGTTATAATCAAAAGAGGAAGATTGTACTCAGATTGAGCCTAAAGGAGGAGATTGTTTTGCTAAATCTTTTTGTGATGATCTTGAATCCAAAGGGGGAGATTGTTAGAGCATAAATCTGTTGGATACAAGATCATGAACACTGAAGGTCAAAGTACAAGAAGTCAAAGCTGAGAAAGTCATTTCTCATTAAAAGTCAAAGTCTTTGTAATAAAATGTCAAAGTCAAAGTTCTTGTATTTGCTTTGTTTCCTTGTAATTCTTGTAGGTATAAATACCTTGTTTTGCTGTTTAATAGATAGATGAGTTAGGAATTGTGTTTACAATTTCAGAGAGAATTTGTAGAGAGATAAAGAGGAGTTCTAGAGATAGAAAGTTGTAAACATTGAATTGAATTGAATCAAACAGGTAAATTGAGATCATCTTGTTTGTGTTTGTTGAATTGCAATTAGAATCTTGATTTCAGGGACACACAGTGGTGGTTAGGGGTGCTCACGGGTTGGGTTGGTCGGGTTGAAGGAACTTTAACAACCCAACCCAATTGTTGCGGTTTGAAAAATCTCAACCCAACCCAACCCAATCAAAAGTGCAACCCAACCCAACCCAAATCGTGCGGGTTGGGTTGGGTTGGTCGGGTTGGTCGGTTTGAAACATTTACTAAACATTTCATAAATTACATACCTGTTGTTGCCTGCCGCCATCTGCTGCCAACTGCCGACAGCCGCCAACTGCCACCATTTGCTTCTACCTGCTGTTTGAATCACCTAAACCGTGCAAATTGCAACAATTGTTTGAACAAAACAAGTATCAAGCTTAGAAGAATAAAAATACAAACCTGATTGTTTTTTTTCCTTATCAAAAGCTTAAACTTAAAGAGTTCAAAG